>CM060907.1:616781212-621781212 GCA_030737815.1 Allium fistulosum
CAATCAAATCCACACTTATATAGAATTATAAGTGGGCCGGAGAGGTGAGTTAACTCACTTTGATTTAGTTTTAGCAAAAATACTCCGATTTGAATTAAAATTGAATAGACGTTCAATTTTAATCCAATTCCTACTAGCTCCAAATCCATCCAATCCAACTCTATATCGTAGTATTCGCTAATATGATCGCAATGCAACCGGTCGCGTTTAATTTCGACCTCGTATGAAAAAGTTATGAATTAATGAATGTTTGTGGATAATTAAATTCTAATTAACTTTAATTAATAAAAAATTAAACTTTTAAATCACCTTCCCTCCCTCCCTCTTGTTCGTATTGAGGCTCGCATTCGTGAACCCAGCATCGCCAAACTTCCATTGATCCTCGCACCTCCACCACCTCATCAGAGAACGATCAAACATCACCAACGTCTCAACCATCTCAAGCTGCACCTTCAACCCCAACTACATCATGGCCGGTCGTACGAATTTCTATCCACATCTAGCCCTAGGTCCTATAAACGCGGCCATATTTCAATTCCAATCGTCGATGATTAGACGATCTAACTTCACGTTACGTAGAGCAAGTCGAGCTCTATGACTTTCCTTCACGCACCGCGACGTTTCGTTAAGTGGTTGATGAGGAATTGAGGGAGGTAGAAGAAATGATTTTGACCATTAAAACTTAGTGGTAGCTGAAACTTTAGAGAGCTAAGGTTTGCAAAAGAGAATTCTGTAAGTTCTTTTATAGAAACTTTCGTAGCACTATTCACATGTTAAACTCTTAAAATCCAAACGAGACGTGCTGCCTAGAGTTCTATATATTATACCCCTATTCCGAACACAATGGAACTAGTATCGAGACCAAATTCCATCATACAAAGAAGTTAGCCTTTGAAATCGAATTATATTAATTTAAATTCCTTAAATTAAATTGTACGCGTTTCAAGCTCGCCCGACTAAATGATACGTCTGATTGCCATGAAATTTGGCGGCACACTGTAATTCACTATTTCGGATCCAATGGAACTAGTTTTGTCTAATTCTGAGACAGTGCCCCGGAAGGCTATTTTTACCCGTTAATTAAAATGATTATTATAAAACAAGTTTAACCACTTTTAAATTTAAATTCAAAAGTTTACCATCTTCATTCTTATTCAAATAAAATTTAAATCAACTTTCAAAATTATTTTTATTCACATCAAATTCAAGATTTAATTATTTAAACAATTCCAAATATTCAAATAACCATTATATTTGAAGTTCAAGTTATTTAACTTATAAAATTACTTTTCAATATTTAAAAATCAATTAAATCTTCCAAATTCTTTTAAGCCTTTAACTTTCCAAAATCAATTTGTTGAAACTTTGTTATCACCTTTTCTAAATCTTAATTTCATTCATAGATTTAACTAATACCATTCCATAAAAAAAATCAAATTTTAGTTTTCAAAATCTTTTCAAAATTCTCAAAAAGAATTCTAATGCCTTAAATTTACTAAAAATTTCGGTAGCGTCTCCTTTAGGCAGCTCGATCGGAAATTTTTTTAATATATATATATATATATAATCATAAATATACATCTCATCTTCGAGGATGATGTATCATGTTGGAAAAAGCATAAAAATACGATATGTAACCCGAGGTTTGTACCTTTTCTTAGTATTAGCAAGCATATACAACCAATATAATACGAAAGCGAGCTCAAAACGCGAAGCATACGCCATCTGCACCTACTAATCACTCAACAACCAATTAGAACAAGTATAGGGAAAGTAATATCAATATATAACATGTACTAATATAATAACTACATGTAAATGTAACAAGAGAAACCATCAAACAATAATATTCATCCAATTAATTTATAGCCATATCAATTTGCATTTTCCAATGTCAACATTTAATTTATTAAAGCTCGTACGATGTACATATATCATCTGTATGCAAAACCATACCTAGTCGCTCGCTCGATCACTCAATTTCACTTCCGAACAAGTAGCATTCACACAACCACTCTAGTGCGGACTCAAATCCAGTTTCTTGATTAGAAACAGCCATTCACCTTGCATAGCCATATACTATGATAGATAATCCCAAAAGCAGTCAAAAATCCGTCTCCAGTGTTCGCCGTCAATAATCGAGTGAAAAATCCTAAATCGGACCAATGTAAATCAACTCAATATCATATATTCGAATCTGGATCAAACAGTTATGCGAACAAATAATATATGTACAACTTATGCATTTATTTCAATTTATTTCTAATTATATCCCATTCTTTTCTTTTTCAATTCAGATTCTTTTATTTACATTCATTTATTCATAACCATTATTCACATTGCTTTATTCACATTTATTTACTTTCATTTTTCTTATTCATTTTCATTTTCATTTACATTAAATTCACTTCATTTACCTTTACTTGAGTCAAATTCCTTTTCAACGTTCATTTTATTTAACTTAAGTTAAATTTTATTTCATAGTTCAATATCAACTTTACTTTTCTTAACGTCTATATTCAACAAATTTAAATGTTTTGTTTTAACTTACTAATTCTCAAAAAGTTTTAAGTTATAAAACTTATTTCTCATATTTTCACAAAGCACTTAAATGAAAAATTTCAAAGTTTAAACATCATGGTCTTATTTCAAATTATTTTCGAATAATACTATAAATAATTTCTTTGTATTTTAAGTTATACTTTTGAATTTTCAAAATCAAAACTTGTTTTACCAAAACAAAATACCAACAACAAATCACTATGGTAGCAATCCGTCACTTAAAAACTCGAAAATGAATGCCGATGTTGCTGCAATCATCACCAGAATTATTTTCCAACGACCGAAGTGAATTCGGTGCTTTTTATTTCTTTTAGATCCCATTTTAAAATATTTATAACCAAAATATTTTCAAAATAATACTATTATTATTCTTCCAAAACCTTTGAAAAACAATTTTCAAAATCAATGAGATTTAAATTTTCAAATTTCTTATTTTAATTCCATTTTTATTTACACATTATATTTATAAATATACTTATACAATTTCATTTCCTTTCCATTTATAAATCACATTTATAAATAATATTTATATAATCTCACTTCTTATGTAATATCATTTCACAAATGTTGATTATTTTAATCATGATCAATACTCTATAATTCATACTTATAAATTCACTTTCTTATAAAACTTAATTTATAATTGTTTATCTTTGTTTAGATTATAATAATAAAAACTTTTATTAGAAAAAATGATAATAATCAAATATTATCATCCACTAACAAACAAATACATATATAAGTATAATAATCTTTGAAAAATTATTCTTTTATATATAAAGTATAATTTAGGTAAAATTATTTCATTTACCAATTCTCAAAACAATATTGTGTCGGCTAGCTTTGTTTAAGTGTTTAGAAACCCATATCAATATTGTGGTGTCCCACACACTGACTAGAATTCATATGCCACTCAATACATAAATTAACACAATATAAAACATTTTTTTAGTCACTTACAAATACGCTCTTATACATATAACACATCAAACTCATTCTAGGGTATTATTAACCCTCTCTGTAATGAGTACCCCACCAAAGCCTAGGTATTCGCTAAACGTAAACTCTGATACCAAGTGTAAAATCCCACAAATCTGCACAATTCAAGTTGATAATAAACCACACATGTCAACCCAAATTGAGCGGAAAGACGAATATTTATGGGAAAGAAAGAAGAAGAAGAGAAAAAGGAACTGAAAACAACATAGAATCTCAAAATCGCAGTGGAAAAATATATAATATAATATCAATGATCTTTATAAGACAAACTATAATATACATACATCCATCAGAATACAACAATAAATCACAATCATCAGATTGGGCAATTATAACAACCTGCCCTCACAAATACTGATAATTTCAACAACAATGCAGTGAAAAAATAAACAAATACATGAATACAACATGAAGGCCTCCAGCTCATCTCTTGAGATCCAATGCATCCAAAGCAATATGTAAATATGATCGGTCTAAACCGAGCATTATAATAAAATAACACCTGAGTCGGTTTGGTAAACCAGCGTGAGAAAACACACCCCATCCAAAAAAACCTTTCAAACCAAAGGTTTCCCGCAAGACCACGCCACACATAAACACAAACGGGTTTTTACCTTACGATAACCTAAACATTTTCTATAGAAAATCCAGTGATATTATAATAATGTCTAGGTATTCAAAGTAAATATTTAAATAGCCGAAATGCTTGCATCTCACTTTGAGCATAGTTGGACACTACTAAGTCCGTAAAGGTCGTATTGGAGAATAGATTTCATACTATGACAAGGTAAGGAACTACCTTCCGATAGTACATCTCTAGATAAAATGCACCAGGGTCTGACATAAACATCTTATGCCCTGGCCATACAGGACTGGCCTACTACTTTACTAGTAGTACCGAATATGATCACCCCTTTTGTTAATGAGCCCTGAAGAATACATGAGTAGATAGTAATTGATCTAGATTTTGAAATGACCATACCCTGATGGGAGTGAACCACATGGCCCTGCTGCATTCTCGGTTTTTTCATTTCTCGGTTGATGAGGCTTGAGGTTACGTTTTACCTTTATATAGCACTTCCCACATGGAATGCTAACACTGCCCTCCAGGCACAATGTGATGCCAGCATTCACCATACAAGTTTGTTTTGAGACTGAACGAAACCGAATACACCACTTCTACTACATCCATTTTGGAATCATCCTCAGGACTAGTAGAAAGTAGCCCTTGCACTTCAAAAACTCCATTTAGATTATCTTCAAAATATTCCAATTCGAAACACTTATGCCAGTTTGAAGTGGTTTTTGGATAACATATCTAATCCCGGTCTCTCCAAACCAACAATGTTAGTTTATAAACTGGCCAATATTATATAATCGGTTATTTAACTACCAAATAAACAAACAATCCAACCAGGGATCAAATTTTTGAAAGGAGGTAACACTGGTGAAGCACCAAGCAACACTAAGCCTCTTTAATTAATCTTTTCATTAATTAAAACACTTTCTAACTATTTATCTCAAAATATATTTATGAAGATATATTCCCAAATCCACTTTTAATCTTCTATATTTGAAAAACATTTCCATATACTTATCTCAACGACATAAGCATATTCACAAACCATTTCATATTAAACATTTAGACGATGCCCCTATATACTTAAATCCGTAATAAGTACATTTACAACTTTTGAGGAAAACTTCTTATTTTCCAAAATACACTTTATTGGGTCAAAACGAATGTTGTGTAAAACATCGTTATGACAACCTAAAAACACTAGTATAGAGATCCAATTAGTTATGCTTAATATTAAATTTCATGTCGAACTCAAACTACTTATTAGTTAACAATGAAGCTGATCAAGTTGGGGTACTATTACCTCTCAGACCTTAAATGAACGACATTCTTAACTTCAAAATGGATGCAAATTAAACACCTCGAAACTTAACATCAAATATAGGATATATATATATATATATCCCGTATACTATAATAACATCTTCTGTTGGAAATCATCTACTATAACAACACTGTCATATTCTATCTCTTCCTCACTTTCTTAAAACATTTATTAGAACAAAATGTTGAAATCCATATCTTCCTTCCACTTAACACAGTCTAAATTGCTTTTAAAACCATTAAACTCCATTTGAAAATATCACTTTCAAAACATTCATTTAAAAGATTGTTTTAATTAAAACATAGATATATTTCCTTGATAAAAATACATACTTATATTTCAACACAGTTATTTCCATATTCATAAAACTATATTAATAAATCTCTTTCTATTTTATAAAACTTCTTTTTTATAAAATACCTTTATTTATAAAAGCCATTTATAACTCTATCCTTTATATATCTTACGTATTTGTAACGACCCGTATTTTCACGGATCGAAACATCGTAAAATAGTTGACCTTTGGTTGCATTGCTGTTAAGTCGTTTCAGATTTTGGCAGAATTTTGTTTAAAGTCCTAAGTCATAGCCGACTTATGAGTTTTAGACGAGTTAAGTGATAAGTCTGGGCGAGTTAAGGAGTAGGTCGGTGACGACCTAAGGAAGATAGGGGAGTGGGTTAAGTCGGTTGACAGTTTGGAATGACTTAAGAATAGAGTTAGGTCATAGTGACCGACTTAAGATATAGAGGACGACTTAAGGTTTTGACCGAGTTAAGAGATAGGTCACTATGTATTAGGTCGTCTGGTAGCTTGATTTGTTAGGTCGTAGACGATCTAAGATTAGTTAGGTCGTAAGGTTGTATGAGTGTTAAGTCGTATCACCTGTTAGGTCGCTCGTAGTTATGTCGTATACAGTTAGGTCGTTAGACGACTTAAGGAAGTTAGGTCGTAGCCTAATTGAGTCGTGGCCATGTTAAGGAGATAACGCTAAGTGTTAGGTCGCATTGTCTTAAGTCGTACCTAAGTATTAGGTCGTGTGGACTTTAAGTCGCTGAATTTTGGCCTTGTAGTTAGGTCGTAAGTCGTATACCCAGTTAGGTCGTAACCGACTTAGGGGTTAGCTGCTAAGTCATAAGTCGCAGGATCTCTAAGTCGTAGTTTGTTAGGTCGGAGGCTCTGTTAGGTTGGAAGGTTATAAGTCGGAGATAACCTATGGAGACAGACGAGTTAGGGAATTCAGCTATAAATAGGAGGGCTTTGTTCCATTTTTGGGATCCGAATTTCGAAGCGACGAAGTGCTGCCATTTTGAGAGCTCGACTTCTACACTTCTTCACTTCTTTACTCCACTCTAATCTAGTGATTCTATCCATCCAAGTTGAAGATCAAATTGAAGATCTTCATCCTTTGAAGTGAGATTTCTTCGTTTGAAGCGGATTCGTGATAGATCAAGCTTGATCCTTCGCTGTCCAGATCTGAAGCGTGTTGATTTGAGGTTGTTTAGGTGATTTGGTGAGTGGTGATTATCTCTCACACGGATCCAAAGGAGTATATCGGATTGTTGGTTCGATTTGGTGTTAAAATAGTGATTTCCATACATTTTCTTCATCCTAAGTGTAGATCCATATAGATCCATTGTTCATGATGATGTTACATCCATTTTACTACATGTTAACCTATGCAAGTTCATTCATCAAGATTATAGAGATATTGTTCATGTTTTCATGCTTATTTGACTTTCAACTCTTTAATTACGAAATTGCCATTATTGTTATAATTGTCTACTTAGATCATATTTGAATGCTTGATTGCTTGGATTAATGTTTGATTTGGTTGATTTCTATGAATTAGATGATTGATGATTTGATTGATTTCTATGAATTAGATGATTGATGATTTGATTTAGATCGAGGATGATTCAAAAGCTAAGGGAAAGGCTCTTGAATGGGAAAAGCTGCTTGTGGCATTTGTAGCGGATGATGAAGCTCTTATGCATAGATTTGATGATGATGTTGAGATGAGACTTTGCGAGGATGTGACGAAGCGAAGTATGATATGAGATAGTCTTGGTCTAATCCAGACGGGATCATTCCAAGCAGGTTGATAACTCGGTGATATGGTTCGAGTTAGAGGATAATGGATTGCTCGAGAGGCGCTTGAGCTAGTATGGAAATAGTCGTCGAGGAGGATGACTAGAAGGCTGAGATCTCATCGTTGTTGAAGGTTCTAGCATGCTCAAAGCAAGAGTACGTTGGGCAGATTCGATAGTCCCTGAAGGCTACTGATTGGGTAGTCAAGTACTCTAGGCAGATTCGATAGTCCTAGGCACGGGTCACGATGACGTGCGGGAGTTATGTCTAGAACCGGGGTTTCCATTAGCCCTTGACGGACGGCTGAAAGAATGTGCCGGTCATTCAATTAATGGTGATATCGAAGCAATGATAACAGTGATAGCCAGAGTCATGGATGGTTGGTTGTATCGTCATTCGGTCTCAAGAGCAGTGTTTTCTGGGTGCTTATCTGATCTTGGTTTAGGCCTTGGGGGTTTGTGCTTGGAAAACATCGCCCTTGACTCGAGTGATAATTGCTTTACTTTACATTGTATGCTCTGCTATATTTGCTTCTGCTTAATGTGTGTCTGGGGGCTATCACTGTAGAAAGAGGTTGGAGTGGGAGGGTTGTATTCCTATTCCTTTTCCTTTATGCTCTTTTGGTATGTTGTTAGTTAATTTACCGCTCACTAAGACTGTTGTCTGACTCAAGGCTTTATGTTTTAATTCTTATTGCCTTGGGCTGTTCGTCCATTTTGGGACGGGCAGACTAGGTAGCAGGTGACAGGTGCTGTTCTCTTCTCACGATGCTGATATCGAAGACGAGTTAGAGGGTTGCATATTATCTTCATATTATATGTACTGGATGTTCCGCTGTTTGTATAATCTCTGAGTGTTATGTAGTGAGGCTTGATGTATTGACTATTTGGATGCTTGTATTCAACTATTATGGAGTTTTATATGATGGCATTTTATTCTGTAAAGCTTCACTATACATATGTTCTATTGTATTTTGTCCGTGCGCTGTGAGTAATACGATAGATTCTGTTGTTTTAATCTACCTTGACAATCGTCCATGGTCGCCTGGCACACTTTACAGCGCACTTCCTCTAGATTCGGTGCAGGGGTCATGGGCGGTCGTCACATTTGGTATCAGAGCATTGGTTAATCGATTTTACCCAACGCTCGCTGACGTAACTACGTATGAGAGACGTAATTGTATTTTGATGGATGATTACTATATATAATATAGTTGCTTAGTAGAGTTTGAGTCCTTTAAGCAGTTGTTTCTCAAGATGTTCTGACCATTCCTTTTTATAGATATTGAGAATGAGTCGAAGAGGGATACCAGCTGCTAGGGAAGGCCGTACTACTGAGGGGGCTGCTGATTATGCAGCTATGTTCGAAGCTATGATGACTTCGATCATGAGAAGGATACCAGTTTCGGGGGCAGCAGTAGATGTTGGAGTTCAAGTCCAAACTCCAAAACCAGTGGATTTTGCTAAGTTGTGCAAGGACTATACTGCTCTTGGAGGAAAAGTTTTCTTGGGAACAGAATCAACTATTGAGGTCCAGAGGTGGATAGATGCTTGTAGAAGGATCTTTGGTGATTTGGGAATTAAGGATGCGACTAAGAGGAAGTTGGCATCGAGACAGCTTCAAGAGAGAGCCTCTGGTTGGTGGAACTCTATTACCATCAATACTCCGGAGGAAGAGATTACTTGGGAGCAATTCCAAGTTAGATTTGAAGCTAAGTTCATTTCTACAGCTCAGAAGTCTGTTCAGTTCAAGAAGTTTGTGGAGCTCAAGCAGGGAGGAAGACCAGTTCTTGAGTATGTTTCTGAGTTTGAAGCTTTGTCCAAGTATGCCCGGTCGTATATTGAATCTGCATATCAGAAGAATGAGAAGTTTGTGACAGGCTTGGACAGTTATCTTGGGAGAAAGTTGGTGGATCATTTGGACGATTCATTTGAGAAGCTTGTGGAGAAAGCTCTCAAGCATGAGAGTCTGTTTCCTAAGGAAGGATCTGTTGTTGCTGTGACCAGGGAAGAGTCTAAACCCCAGCAGGGTGGAAACAAGAAGAGGAAGCAGCAGCAGCATAAGGGTAAGGATGGCCAGAAGAAGCCGAAGGGCGAAGTGACTTGCTACAATTGTCAGCAGAAGGGCCATTTCTCGAAGGATTGTAAAAACCCGAAGGCACCGATGAAGTGTCACAATTGTGACAAGCCGGGGCATTTCAGGAAGAATTGTCCAGAACCAAGGAGGGACAAGCAGATTGTGCAAGCTTATGCTTTGGGAGCTGTTCCGTCGTCTTCAAAAGCTCCTACCGCTGAATAGAAGGGAAAGAGTGTGGTGGTTCAAGGTACTCTTTTCTTATGTGGTGTTCCAGTTAGAGTGTTGTTTGATACTGGGGCGTCGCATTCGTTTGTTTGTAGTGATCTTGTAGGCCGGTTAAGTTTGGAGCCGGATATTGTTGATAGGCCATTGGTTGTGACTAATCAAGTTGGGGGTTTGTCTTGTTTGTGTATGTTATGCCGTGGTCTGATTGTATCGAGTCATGGTTGCTCTTTTGTTTGCGATTGTTTTGTTCTGAACTTTGCGGGGTTCGGAATTATTTTGGGTATGGACTGGCTTAGGAGGTATGCGGCAAAGGTTGATTGTGAGAGGCTGGAAGTGACAGTCGAGAATGTGGAGGGGCGAAAGATTGTGATACGATGTAAGCATGAAGAAGGCATCTTCATGAGCTTCATGTATTCGCTAGTTGTTCCACGGGATGAACTGTCATTAGTGCCAATCGCGAATGGATTCGAGGATGTCTTTGACGAAGTCAAAGGGTTACCGCCGCATAGGGAGATCGAGTTTCGTATAGATCTAGTTGAAGGGGCCAGACCTGTTGTGATGCCTCTTAGGTGGATGGCGTCTAGGGAACAGCAGGAGTTGAGGGTGCAAGTTGATGACCTTTTACAGAAAGGATTCATTCGGCATAGTGTGTCCGAGTGGGGTGCACCAGTTGTGTTTGCAACCAAGGCAGATGGGTCGTTGAGATTGTGTGTAGATTATCGTGAGCTGAATAAGCTGACTAAGAAGAACAAGTATCCATTGCCGAGAATAGATGACTTGTTTGATCAGCTTCACGAAGCTAAGGTGTTTTCTCAGATGGATTTGGCAACGGGATTTCACCAGTTGAGAGTGGCTAAGGATAGTGTGCCGAAGACTGCTTTTCGAACACCATCCGGTTTCTTTGAGTGGCTGGTAATGCCATTTGGATTGACTAACACGCCAACATATTTTGTGGATCTTATGAATAGAGTGTTCAGAGATCAGTTGAACAAGTTTGTACTTGTGTTCATGGATGATATTCTGATTTATTCAAGGACTGAAGAAGAGCACAAGACGCACTTGCGTATTGTTTTGGAAATCTTACGGAAACATCAGCTGAAGGCTAAGTTTTCAAAGTGTCACTTCTGGAAGAGTGAAGTGAGGTTCTTAGGCCATGTTATCTCTGGAAGTGGAATAGCGGTTGATCCCGCTAAGGTGGCAGCAATCCAGGATTGGGTTAGACCTAAGAATGCATCTGATGTGAGAAGTTTTCTTGGATTAGCAGGATATTATCGACGGTTTATCAAAGACTTCTCCAAGATAGCTGCACCATTAACAGGATTGACGAAGAAGAACCAAGTGTTCAGTTGGGATGCTAAGTGTGAGCAAGCTTTCGGAATCCTGAAAGAGAGATTGACGAGTGCTTCTGTTTTGACTATTCCTAGTGGGAATGATGAGATGGTGGTTTACACCGACGCATGTGGTACTGGACTTGGAGCAGTGCTGATGCAGAAGGATAAAGTTGTTGCGTATGCCAGTCGACAACTGAAGCCGCATGAAAGGAATTACCCGACTCATGATTTGGAGTTAGCGGCGATTGTTTTTGCTCTGAAGATGTGGAGACATTATCTATTGGGGGTTCGATTCGAGCTGTTTACAGATCATAAGTCGTTGAAGTATCTTTTCTCCCAAAAGGATTTGAATCTTCGGCAGCAACGTTGGCTAGAGTTTTTGGCATCATATGATTTTGGTACAGCTTATACTCCGGGAAAAGGTAACGCAGTGGCAGATGCGTTAAGTCGAAGACATGCAGGATTGGGAGCCATGTTTTCAGAATGGAAAAATCTCGAGTATTTAGCTGGATTTGACTTCAGGCCCGGATGTGAATTGGAACCTGAGATGTTGGCAAACTTATCGATAAGACCTTCTCTTGTGGAAAGGATTGGCGAGAGCCAAAAACGAGACGATAAGCTTGTCAAGATTATCCGTGATTTGGAATCTGGATTGGATCCAGAAAAGGATAAAGGATTCGAGGTCGATCGAGAGGGTTGGCTTCGAAAGCAAGGACGATTAGTTGTTCCCGATATAGATGAATTGAGGAGTGAAGTTCTGAAGGAAAGTCATCACTCGAAGCTGACAATTCATCCAGGTGGAAATAAGATGTATCGGGATATGAAGAGAACTTATTACTGGGAAGGTATGAAGAAGGATGTTGGAAATTTTATTTCCAAGTGCATGAACTGCCAGTTGGTAAAAGCCGAGCAGAGGAAGCCAAGTGGATTGCTTCAACCATTAGAAGTTCCTACATGGAAGTGGGAGCAGGTATCGATGGATTTTATTGATGGACTACCTAGAACAAGAACGGGAAATGAAGGGATTTGGGTCATCGTAGATCGTCTGACTAAGAGTGCAAGATTTATTCCTGTTCGATCGACTAGGACTGCATCAAAGTTAGTTGAGTTGTATGTTAAGTGGATAGTTCGATTTCATGGTATTCCGAAGAGTATAGTGAGCGATCGAGACCCACTATTCACTAGTGGATTTTGGAAGAGCTTCCAGGAAGTTTTGGGAACCGAGTTGTGTTTGAGTACAGCTTATCACCCTCAAACCGATGGTCAGATCGAGCGAGTCAACCGAGTTTTGGAAGATCTTCTTTGAGCTTGTGTTTTGGATTTCGGAGGATCATGGGAAGATCACCTTCATTTGGTGGAGTTTGCAGACAACAACAGTTACCAGTCAAGCATTGGTATGGCACCGTATGAGGCATTGTATGGAAGACCGTGTAACTCACCGACATGTTGATTAGAAACTGGAGAAAAGTTGATACTTGGGCCAGAGATGATTCGGCAGACTTCAGATTGTGTAGAGATCATTCGGCAACGAATGAAGGCAGCCCAAGATCGTCAGAAAAGTTATTCCGATAAGCGTCGAAAGGATTTGGAATTCGACGTAGGAGATATGGTTTTTGTGAAGATTTCTCCACTGAAGAATGTTATTCGATTCGGGAAGAAAGGAAAATTGACTCCGAGATTTGTTGGACCATTCCCGATCATCGAGCGAATTGGAAAACTCGCTTATAGATTGGAGTTACCAGAGAAGATGTCGAATGTGCACAATGTTTTTCATGTATCATATCTACGGAAGTATGTGCACGACTCGAATACAGTGGTTTCTGCTGATAGCTGTGAAGACTTCGAAGTTGATCCAGTCGATAGAAGACCTCGTAAGCCGCTTCGTGTTGTGGAGACCGACACGAAACAGCTTAGGAGGAAGGTAGTTAAGTTGGTCAAGATACAATGGAGTGATGATGATAATGACTGTACGTGGGAGGTGGAAGAGAGGATGAAGGCAGCTCATCCTGAACTCTTCAAGGTATGGCCCTAAGGTGTCGTGTCATCTCACGATATTGTAACTTGTCCTGGTTTTAGAATTCTACATGCTAAGCTAGAATTGGATGCATGGTTTGTTGATTGCTATGGATGGTAGGCATGCAGAATAGTATTTGATTGCTTTGTTTGTTTGGAATTTCGGGGGCGAAATTCCTAAGGGGGAGAGAATGTAACGACCCGTATTTTCACGGATCGAAACATCGTAAAATAGTTGACCTTTGGTTGCATTGCTGTTAAGTCATTTCAGATTTTGGCAGAATTTTGTTTAAAGTCCTAAGTCGTAGCCGACTTATGAGTTTTAGACGAGTTAAGTGATAAGTCTGGGCGAGTTAAGGAGTAGGTCGGCGACGACCTAAGGAAGATAGGGGAGTGGGTTAAGTCGGTTGACAGTTTGGAACGACTTAAGAATAGAGTTAGGTCATAGTGACCGACTTAAGATATAGAGGACGACTTAAGGTTTTGACCGAGTTAAGAGATAGGTCACTATGTATTAGGTCATCTGGTAGCTTGATTTGTTAGGTCGTAGACGATCTAAGATTAGTTAGGTCGTAAGGTTGTATGAGTGTTAAGTCGTATCACCTGTTAGGTCGCTCGTAGTTATGTCGTATACAGTTAGGTCGTTAGACGACTTAAGGAAGTTAGGTCGTAGCCTAATTGAGTCGTGGCCGTGTTAAGGAGATAACGCTAAGTGTTAGGTCGCATTGTCTTAAGTCGTACCTAAGTATTAGGTCGTGTGGACTTTAAGTCGCTGAATTTTGGCCTTGTAGTTAGGTCGTAAGTCGTATACCCAGTTAGGTCGTAACCGACTTAGGGGTTAGCTGCTAAGTCATAAGTCGCAGGATCTCTAAGTCGTAGTTTGTTAGGTCGGAGGCTTTGTTAGGTCGGAGGCTCTGTTAGGTCGGAAGGTTATAAGTCGGAGACGACCTATGGAGACAGACGAGTTAGGGAATTCAGCTATAAATAGGAGGGCTTTGTTCCATTTTTGGGATCCGAATTTCGAAGCGACGAAGTGCTGCCATTTTGAGCTCGACTTCTACACTTCTTCACTTCTTTTCTCCGCTCTAATCTAGTGATTCTATCCATCCAAGTTGAAGATCAAATTGAAGATCTTCATCCTTTGAAGTGAGATTTCTTCGTTTGAAGCGGATTCGTGATAGATCAAGCTTGATCCTTCGCTGTCCAGATCTGAAGCGTGTTGATTTGAGGTTGTTTAGGTGATTTGGTGAGTGGTGATTATCTCTCACACGGATCCAAAGGAGTATATCGGATTGTTGGTTCGATTTGGTGTTAAAATAGTGATTTACATACATTTTCTTCATCCTAAGTGTAGATCTATATAGATCCATTGTTTATGATGATGTTACATCCATTTTACTACATGTTAACCTATGCAAGTTCATTCATCAAGATTATAGAGATATTGTTCATGTTTTCATGCTTATTTGACTTTCAACTCTTTAATTATGAAATTGCCATTATTATTATAATTGTCTACTTAGATCATATTTGAATGCTTGATTGCTTGGATTAATGTTTGATTTGGTTGATTGCTATGAATTAGATGATTGATGATTTGATTTAGATCGAGGATGATTCAAAAGCTAAGGGAAAGGCTCTTGAATGGGAAAAGCTGCTTGTGGCATTTGTAGCGGATGATGAAGCTCTTATGCATATATTTGATGATGATGTTGAGATGAGACTTTGTGAGGATGTGACGAAGCGAAGTATGATATGAGATAGTCTTGGTCTAATCCAGACGGGATCATTCCAAGCAGGTTGATAACTCGGTGATATGGTTCGAGTTAGAGGATAATGGATTGCTCGAGAGGCGCTTGAGCTAGTATGGAAATAGTCGTCGAGGAGGATGACTAGAAGGCTGAGATCTCATCGTTGTTGAAGGTTCTAGCATGCTCAAAGCAAGAGTACGTTGGGCAGATTCGATAGTCCCTGAAGGCTACTGATTGGGTAGTCAAGTACTCTGGGCAGATTCGATAGTCCTAGGCATGGGTCACGATGACGTGCGGGAGTTATGTCTAGAACCGGGGTTTCCATTAGCCCTTGACGGACGGCTGAAAGAATGTGCCGGTCATTCAATTAACGGTGATATCGAAGCAATGATAACAGTGATAGCCAGAGTCATGGATGGTTGGTTGTATCGTCATTCGGTCTCAAGAGCAGTGTTTTCTGGGTGCTTATCTGATCTTGGTTTAGGCCTTGGGGGTTTGTGCTTGGAAAACATCGCCCTTGACTCGAGTGATAATTGCTTTACTTTACATTGTATGCTCTGCTATGTTTGCTTCTGCTTAGTGTGTGTCTAGGGGCTATCACTGTAGAAAGAGGTTGGAGTGGGAGGGTTGTATTCCTATTCCTTTTCCTTTATGCTCTTTTGGTATGTTGTTAGTTAATTTACCGCTCACTAAGACTGTTGTCTGACTCAAGGCTTTATGTTTTAATTCTTATTGCCTTGGGCTGTTCGTCCATTTTGGGATGGGCAGACTAGGTAGCAGGTGACAGGTGCTGTTCTCTTCTCACGATGCTGATATCGAAGACGAGCTGGAGGGTTGCATATTATCTTCATATTATATGTACTGGATGTTCCGCTGTTTGTATAATCTCTGAGTGTTATGTAGTGAGGCTTGATGTATTGACTATTTGGATGCTTGTATTCAACTATTATGGAGTTTTATATGATGGCATTTTATTCTGTAAAGCTTCACTATACATATGTTCTATTGTATTTTGTCCATGCGCTATGAGTAATACGATAGATTCTGTTGTTTTAATCTACCTTGACAATCGTCCATGGTCGCCTGGCACACTTTACGGCGCACTTCCTCTAGATTCGGTGCAGGGGTCATGGGCGGTCGTCACAGTATTCGTAAAATCCTATTTAAAACATCAGTTACAATCCGTTTTTGACGTTGCATCCATATGTATAATTTTTTTTATAAATTCCTTTCTATTTATAAAATATCGCTTAACATCTCCAAATCTATCCTCACTTTCAATTTTCAATAATAGAATCAACTATTTTCCTAAAACAACATTCCACATCTTATTATAAATCTACAATTATGATTTATGTTTATCCAATGATAAAAGTTTTCCCATTATTTATAAGCATTTTTTATAAACTTATCCTTTTATTAATAAAATTTGATTTTACAAATCCTTACTTTATTTGTAAAATGTCACTTTTATAAATTATCACATTCATAAATTTCCACATTTATAAATAAATATTAATTTTTGTGTGTGTGTGTATCACTTTATATAAAACGGTTAATAAATATTTATACTAAAATATTTCTATCTCTTTTTTAAAACCATTTTCATTTATTATAAAGGACGGACTTATTTTTAAGATTTTAAAAATGTTTATTTTATAGTATAAAAATCTCTATTAAAAATATTTTATAAAACTATTAATTTATAATATCAAAAATCATATATTTTATTTTAATTTAAAATAAATTCCTTCTTTTTAATAATTCAAGAATAATTATTAAAACAAATAAATTTTCAAAAATCACTTAAAATCCTTTAAAAACTAAATCTTCACTTTAGAGCATTTCAAAATACTAAAAATATGGCCCGGCGCTACTATTGCTCTAAATAGGGAAAATCATCCAGGTCGTCAAATATGGCATCCAACACATCATATATCAAAATATATGAAAGTAAAATCAACAGTGTGAGGAATCCAGTTGGATCCCTCCTACCTGTCCCCTGCATCACATACAATATATAACTAAATAATATAAATCAACTGCTTCGAGACAGAATCGTATACAAAGGGTCATACGCTCTTACACTAAGTAAACTATCTAGGGTGTCTAGGTATCCTTATCCACAATACCTACCTCGTGTGACACCCCTAGGGTGACTTGTGACTAGTGAAGCAACCATAACAAATATAACATCCATCAAACAGTAATAACTGTCACCCAGTGTGCTCTAGATATATGATAACTCATATGACTCCCTTTCTACCAGGGACAAGCGGAAATCCCAGTTCTCCGTTTTACTCTTGTATCTCGTAGCCCAAAGCTGGCTACGTGTCTCGTAGCCCAAACCTGGACACAAAACCTAAAGGGTCCAGGATATACGTATCCTCACTACCAATCCATGGATATCCCCACTATACAATACCCCTACTTTTAGTACAACATAAAATACATCGAGTCATTAACGATCCTTTAGCACATACACATCCATCTGAGCCCTACTAGCTCAATACAATTTCCCCTATCCGGAACCCACCATGTTACTCTACTCCACGACTCCCAAAATAAGCCTTTTCGGTACCTACTATCCCCACTAGCCACAAACTGAAGATACGTAGTGTCTAATGTTCGGTACCTGCTACCCCCACGAGCCACAAACTGGAGATATTAAGTCTATCATGTTGTACATCACTATCCCCCTTGATGCAAATGAGCCAACACCGCCAACACGATCTACAGAGTCCTGACACTATCTACCTCGTAACCTACTCCCGACACGAGCCAATATACGAAGTACCAACTCTCATGTCAAAGCGTTACATCATCGCCTCGTCATCCAAGTCACTCACCGCAGAGCAACCACATCAAGACTCTAAGTCAGTCGCACGAACAAACCATCAAATCGCGCACCATGAAATCTCCTCAATGTCCAAATCAAAGATCGGTCAAATCATAGATTAACAATAGTGATGGACACTGATCACTCTACAGTGGTCATTACCAATCACTGGTCTTGTACTTACCAAAATGATAAGTACAAACCAAATGGAAACGTCTGGCATCCATCTTGAAGTCCAAATCCTCGTCTTCCATCTTAGATTCATCGGCACGTATCCTAACTCTACAACTTATCTCGCTTGTTAGGTCTTCGCATGTGCGAAATCCCAATGTACAAGCTATTCCCCTAACAACAGATCACTACTAATCGGCGTTTTCAACCAAAAACAACCAAACAAGCCAAACAGTCAAACAAGAAACCATGCAATCAACAATCATACATACATCCAAAATAGCATCCATACAACATGTATAATACAGCCATATCAACCAATGGGGAAATCATATCAAAAATAGCCCAAATCTAATAATTCCCTAACAATGGCACACCGATGTAAAATATGTGATATTCAATATTAATTATTTTAAAATATTTTTATTTTCTTGGATAAAAATCTAGTAGGTATATAAGTACAGGAAATCATATTTCGAATCCAAAAATCATTCCAAAGCATCAATCTAATACCATACAACCATTCAAGTATGGTTAGAGACAATATCACTCACCTCAATGAAATCTGTCCAAACCAGCGCCAAAATGTAGATCTTTCCATCACTAGCACAACGCAAGAAACCACATTCAAAATGGACCTCGTATGCAAAAGATATGGATCAAATACGATTCGAGATTAATTAACCAATTAATGAACTATTTAAAATAGTTAATTACTTAATTAATTGTTAATCCTTCTTCTCCAGTTAAAATTCCTGTATATGCATATCATTCTCGCGTGCAAAATCTCGGGTGATACGGAACTACGCCTTACGAAATCGAACATCATCTGCTCCATTGCGCTCGTCATCGGATGCTCGACCTGCCGACACCACAACCATCTCTTCCGATGCCTTAGTCCAGATTGCAACCTGACATGATGGTCATGGCCAGGTCGAAGTCGCAAATCACTCTAGTCGATTGGACATGCCCAAATTTTGAGGAGAGACATGTCTCATCGAGAGAAATGCAATGGTAATCGATGATCCATCTATTGTCGCTCAAATCTTCGATTAGACCAAACCCAAGATCCACGACAAGAAGGTCGATCTTGGCCATCGCTATCGCACCTTAGATCGAGGATATGGACTCGATGCCCTTATCGATACGAGCTCATTAGAGGTGGTTTCATAATTTTTCATCCAGTATATCACTCGATTTTGATTTTTGAATTTGAGGTGAGGATCGACCATTATTCTTGGATGGAACAGTGAAACGAAATTATAGGGAGAATATGATTTGGGGATTTATTTAAATTATCAAATAAATGGTCGTATATTTTGAGTCCATATAATCACACAATGTGTATGATCGCCATGAAACTCGTCTATGTACATCACCTCATTTTTCTAGATCCAATGCTATAAATTTTGTTGCCATCTGAGACTGCATCCCAGGGTGCTAATTTCGCGTATTTCGAGATCGTTTCGGCTATTGGATCATCCTATCTCTAAATGTAGCGATCCTTATACTCATTTTAATTCGTAATGTCAATCCGAACTGAACAAAAGTAGTCTAGAGTCCTGATTCGGCCGTATGCAAAATCATATTTTTGGACCTTCTTTTAATTAATGATTAAATATTTATATCAATTATTTTAATATCTGATCGTTAATAATACGGGTCATTACACTTTCCATCTTAGATGAGGACAACACCAAGACTAGTATCGCATGCATTGGCATACACTATGAAAGGTTTGTACCATTGAGATTAGTCAAAACTGGAGCACTCATCTATAATAATTCAATCTAACAAATGTTGCTTCACATTTCGAACTCTAAGTATAAATCTAGTTCTTCTTAGTTACATGAGTCAGGGGTGCTTAAACCTTTGCGAAGTCCTTAATAAACTTCCTAATAGAATCTCGCCACTACGGACCTCTGAAGCATTCCTTAGCATCTTCCAAATCTTAACTGTTGCTACTTCCCTAGTTCTACGGCCAAACCATCTATGGATACTATATGCCTAAGGAAACGAATTCTTCCTCCACCAGTAACATTTTGATTATTTCTCCTTTAATTGATTCCTCCTCAAAACATCCAATACTTCTATCAAATGAAGCTCATGGTTTTCCTCACTTCTAGAATATATAAGAATACCATCCATGAAGACTACTAAAAACTTATTCAATTGCTCCCATAATACCCTACTCATCAGGTCAACAGAATAAGCTGGAGCATTAATCATCTCTAACGGCATGACTACCCACTTAAATAATCTGTTTGGTGTGCAAAATGCATTCTTTGGGATACTATCTTCAACCACTCTCAATTAAGAAAATCCATTGGCCAAGTCAAGCTGAGAGAAAACTTTCCCCAACAAGTTGATCAAAGAGATCATCAATGTAAGTCAAAGGATAATGGTTTTTCCTCATTAACTTATTTAATTCTCTATAGCCAATGCATAATCTAAGGGAACCATTTGCCTTAGTCGTGAAAATGACAAGCGCTCCCCACTTTGAAATATTTCTCTTAATCAATTCTACAATAAATTTGTATTTTTATTATCCAACCCACTTCTTTATTTTGGAGCTATATGCCTAAGATGCATCACTACTGATCTAGCATATTTTTCTAAATCGATCCTAAACTCAATTTCTCTTTAGGGTGGAAGATCAGAAACTTCATTAAAATGATCTAGAAATTCTTTCACTGTGAGGATAAATTATAGCTCATCCAGTGATAGGTCGAGTGAATAAAAATAGCTTTTCATAATGAAAATACCGGGCTTACAACATAAAATCAAATCGTACCCTTCATCACTTCTCAACCAAACCTCTCTCCTATAATACCTCAATATTAATCCATAGCGAGACATTCATTCCATTCACAAAATATAACGACCCGGAATTTCATTGCTTTGATTTATGAATATTTAATTAATTTTAAATATTAAAATAATAGGTTTTATAATGAAAATAAAAATACTTTATAATAATAAATAATGAGGTGAAATAGTTTTCAAAAATTTTTTACAAAAATATTTATCTCAAAGAAAAATTGAAAATGTGACCAAAATTCGTTTTTCGATTTTTCGACTTTTCGTCCGATGAAAGTTATCGAAAATGTTTTGAACTCTTTGTGTTAATAAAACACGTACATTTTTAAATAAGCTAGGCTTGTATAATATATGTAGGCATGTATATACAATTTACAAAGTTAAAATATAATATAAGATACTTATGGGGACATGATGGGACATTAGGAGGTAAACATGTTTATACACTTAAGCACAAGCATTAAATGACATGGTGGCTTGGTGTGAAAGGGGAGAGGCTATAGTGGCGTTATAATGATAGGAGGAGGAGGACATGGTGATGTGGTATTCAAGGAATATAGGGTAAAGGATGAGGGGTAGTTTGGTAATTAAATATGTTAACATAATGTATAAACTAATTTTTCTAATTATTATTTCACTTTCTCATTCTCATTTACAGTTGAAAAACTTTCCTAAGCTTGGAAACAAAATTTCCATGACTTCTCTACTTAGTTTTTAGGTTTTAAAAATCAAATTCTTACTTTAAAAACTTAGTTTTAAATCACTTGTTTTAAGCTCCACTTTCTCCATTTTTACCCCAAATCCACCCGACCAGAACTTCTACTAAAATGCTCCCAATCAATATTTTCATTTTTTAAACCATGTCAAATTTCAGTGGCTATAACTTTTACGTAGATCACTTTTTCAAATTTTTGGTCCATCTATGTCAAAATCTTGTTTATTTGCAAAGTGTTTTTTAGACTCAGAGATCCAAGTCCGAAATTGGTCCTTCTTATTTTGACCATATCTTCCTCCAAAAGAACTGAATTGAGTGTTTCTTTTTTTTAAAATTGTATAGGAAAGAATTTTCTAAAACATTCATTTTAACCACTTTTCCAAAATCTGAGAACTACATGTCCAAAAATCAAGGGGAAGTGGACCTATTTTCGAGTAGATTTTGTGATTTTCCAAGCTTTCTGAATCCCAAAATGTTTCAATTTTTCAAAAGATTTCGGTGAGTAAACTTCTTAATTTTTGGGAAAGTTTTTACCTTTATATATATTGACTAATTTGTGGTAAAATAAGTTGATTGTTTGGTTTGATTATTGTGTGGTTTGAATATATGTATGGGTTGCTAGTTGTGGTTTAGATTTTGACTTGTGAATCGAAGGCTTAAGTGATGTGTTTGGTTATAAAGATGTGATATTTGGTTGTGCTATGATGGTGATATATTTATGGATGGTTAGACATGTGTATGTGATGTATGCTAAAAAATTAACACTTGAACTTATTAAGTGACATGAGATTCCATGGGTTCAAACTTGTTTTAGTCGCCTTGTTTTAACAAAAAGTTTTATAATGTTTTCAATCTTTAGTTTTGCTCCAAAATCTTTATGCTAAGTTAGTAAAGTAATTCAAAGTAAAGGTAAGAGTTTTAAAGGATATTTGAGATGTTAAATAAGTTTTAAAGTTATGGTATTCGGAGCGATAGTTGCTATGGATGCAATTTCGCTTAAAAATCTGATTTTTGCAAAATTTGGTTTTATTAGCTTAAAGTGTTTTGAAATTGTTTTATAAACTTAATAAAGATGTTTTATAAAATTAATTAAGTTTTTAAATGATTAAATTTTTATTAATTAAGTTTAAATAATTAATAATTAATTAAGATTAAACAGGGTTTATTAATTATAATTAAGTAAAGATTAGTTATTGATTACCTTTTAAGAATAAGATTAATTTTAGTTAACTATTAATTAAGTAAGACTAATTTTTAATATAATTTAAGTATATGGTTTATTTTTAATATCAACGGTGAATCATTCACAATATCGAAATCTATATGGGAAATTGAGAAATAAAAAGATGTAGAAATCATACTTAAAATTTCGATTGTAAGTTAAAAATGAAATAATAATGTAGTTCAATAAAATATTTCTTTGAACCAGTAAATCAAATATTCTAATATTTATATAGAACATTCAAAATTGATCTATAAATCAAATATTCTTTATAAATAATTTTAAATCATATAAATCAATTTTATAAATTAATACTGGCACAAATATCTTTTATAAGAAAATAATTACTTAGAAATAAATGATAAATAAATGGTTTATCAATCTTTTATATAATTAATCAATCATTTAACATTCTCTAATAACATTTGGTACTCTTTATAAGATAATAATTAAAGACCATTTAAATAATATAGTCAATTAATTTATTGAACTTACATTTACATTCATATATCCTTTTAATATTTATATATGTGCATTTTGAATAATCCAACGTATACAAAATCTCTCCATTTAATCTAATATCATATCTAGTATCACACGATCAATCCAATATCCGAACAATAAATTCATCCAATACAATTCAACCAGTTTTCCCAGTCAATTCAACTAAGCAATTTAATTAGTTATGGGGATAATATATCAATAGCAGATAATGAATTAGATATAGTTGTGAGTAAGAGAAAAACTCACTTATCGACAAGCGAAAACTATTGTCTCTAACCCAGTTGCACTTTACATTGCAGCCCCAAATCACTATAAAAAACTGATAGCTTCCAACGGCACCTTCAACCATTATCACCGGCGATTTCTATCTCGAATTACACCTTCGTCGTCTACCAGCACCAAGCCCAGCTGGCCACCCTCAGACATTCCCTGACCTCTGCCTCACGTCCAATTCAATCGTGACTCTAACCTTCACCTGCCTCGACCCTACGTCGTCGTCCCCAAACCTGAAATTGAATGCATGCCCTAACCCTAGTCAGCCTTCCTCCATTCGCGACATCGACATCCTTAAATGCCAGCTTTGTTTTATTACCATGAGCTTCGATCAACGAAGAAAATTGTCTTATTAATCGCAATTTTTTTCCTCTCTGCGTTGCATGCATGTTTTTGAGGAACTAGGGGTTGGGTAAGGAGAGGTAGATTTCGGAATTTTTATGCGAAGTAAGATAGGAAAATTCTAGAAAAAAAGGAGAGCGGGTTTAAATGGACTTGGGTTGCATTTGGGCCTTGTTTTAATTACTTAAATTTATTTTAAATCAACTCGCTTCTTTTTTCTTTTCTTTTAATTAATTCTTGTATTTATTTGTAAGTGACGCAGCGGATTAATCAAAAACAATGTAGATCGTTGAATGTAGCAATCGGTGGATTGGAAGATGCTGAAATGCCCAAATTCGTTGATCCGAAGATACCGAATTCTAGCTATCCTGAACTCGTTGATCGCGCACGATACCGGGTTCGAAGATCTTCAATTCTTCAAGCGTTGATCAAGCGCACTTGATTCCGCGAATCGGCTTCTACAATCGTTGAATCGAGCGCACTCGATTATCCGAAAGAGGAGATAGGAGATTACACTCAACTACCAATTTGGAATGAAAGCACAAAGCAATCAAATGAGAATTTTATTCAAAAATCAACAACCTTTACAAATGAGTCTCACGGCCTATTTATAGGCGAACAATTTTACAACAGAAATTTCTCTAACTCCTAAGTCGTTTCCGACTCATAGCTCACGACTCAAGACTTAAGACAAACAGTTACAATACTAGCCTTTAACGACTTATCAACCTACAACACGACTCAAAAGTAAACGACTCATAACA
The DNA here is from genome assembly GCA_030737815.1 of Allium fistulosum. Classification (NCBI taxonomy): domain Eukaryota; kingdom Viridiplantae; phylum Streptophyta; class Magnoliopsida; order Asparagales; family Amaryllidaceae; genus Allium; species Allium fistulosum. Next base: position 616,805,813 of record CM060907.1, read on the forward strand.
GACGACTCATCTTAAGTCGTTTACGACTTATCAGCTTAAAACACAATCATACGACTTACAAACAAAATTACAAATGACTTATAACAGACGCGACTTAACAACCAACGCAACAGCCACTTCCTTCGACTTAAGAATCCACGATGTAGATTAACTCGCATAAGAATCTACGGCAACAGGCTTTAGCGACTTATGAACATTCGGCATCCCAGATCACAACGACTTAAAGAAATCAATGGTTGAGATTAACTCCACCGAGAAAACAACGGCATCCATCTTCACGCGACTCAACTAAGTCGTAACTCGTTTCTTCGTCTTCTTGCATTGTGTTAAGTCGTGGACGACTTATACCTCCAGTTTCGTTAAGTCGTGGACGACTTATACCAGCCTCTCCCTTGAGTTGTGGATGGCTTATCTCCTCACCTTCCTTAAGTCGTAGACGACTTATCACTTGTGTATTCTTCCCCTTGAGTCGTGAGCGACTCATCTCCCTGTTAAGTCGTAGACGAGTTATAGTTGCTTCGTTAAGTCGTAAACTCGTCACAACTTTCCCTTTGGTCTTCCAGTTGAGTCGTGGACGACTCATCACCGCCTCCTTAAGTCGTAGATGACTTATGCCTTCCCCTTTGGTTTTCCAGATGAGTCGTGGACGACTCATCACCGCCTCCTTAAGTCATAGACGACTTATGCCTTGACCAAATAAGGGTTGCGCTGCATCAGTAAGTATATTTCGAACTAATTTAATTTAATTTACATTACATTATACAGGATATATTTCAATAATAGACAATTTTATTCAATTCAATCTTTGCTTTTTCTATTTAACCATTCATTATATTATTACAAAATACATTTATTTTCCAACTATTTCGATTATACGTATAAATAAATTTATTTACACTTCAAAATATTTTATATTCAACTATAATATTTTATTCCATTTCAATAAATTATTCGAAAAGAATTTATAAATTAATTTCAGTTTATCAAAACAAAATTCCTTTATTAAATAGAATTTTAATTAAGTGAATATTTACCTTCTTAAATAATAGTTATAAAAATCAAATTCGAAAGTTTTATTTTACTTAAGTTGATTTATTATTACGGCGTAGAAAGCAGAGTTATTACAGACTTCCCTTCTTATAAAAATTGCGATTACCCCTTATAAAAATTGTGTCCTTGCAATTTCTTATAAGAAGATATCAAACAACTCATACCCTGACTTTTCTCATAATTACAATCTTCCATCAAACTTAAACACTTAATCCTCTATGTGTCTCTTTACACTCAACTCATCTTATCGTACATTATGAATTTAAATTGATTCATTTAACGTTTATTTTTTTCTGCATACAATAAAATCATAAGAAAATTTTATAACTCTCGAAATTTTGATTTTTTTTGGTAGAGTCTCCTTTATATGGAGAGTCATTTGCAATTTCAAAAATATGTTATATACAATATACATCGACCACACGGTCGAAAACACAATATTTATCAATATTATTTTAAAACGGTAAACGTACCTCTTAATGAGCATTTTTAGCAACTTTACTATTATTAAGCGAGCAAAATCAAGCAACGCCTTCATTAGTAATCCAATGGAGCATCCACGGTACCTATCTCAACTCAATTTCAAATATTAGCGTCATATATGAAAGTATAATAAATATACACTTAAATAAGTAAAATATTCAACTTCATATTTTAACCAATTCCCACAAATTTTTAAATGACTAAACGACTAAATCAAGCAATGGTTTCTATAAATGATTTTTTATATAATGCGTTAGCAAAACATCTTTTGGATTGTGAAAATATGGATTATAACTCAAGTTATGATGGATTTTATAAGCATATATATAGCAGATTTTATAATGAGCATGGGCTCACCTATGTAATTTATGTTTTTGACTTTGAAAACTTCAAAATTTTGCTAAATAAAATAAAACTTGTAGCTTATACTCTTAAGTTTCCGGAATGCACAAAATTGATGAAATCAGATAAATCATCAAGAAGTTATGCTCAAATGAATTCAACCATTTTTTTATGGAATTTTGTGTTTCGGGCCAGCAACATTCCTTATGCCTAATTCATGTTTTAATAGCAGCTTCAAATTTTCAAAAATTGACGCACATGAATTTTTTTCTATATTAAAATATCTTTTACATGAAATAAGAATCATCAAAATCGGATAATAAAATCAAAATTTATAATCATATTTGTTGTTTTGTATATTATTTTCTAGTTTGGTCAATGTTAAGAAATGAAACTTAAAACTTAGTTGCTTCTAAATCTAATACCTATAGATAAATCGGTGCATTGTCACTATACATATCTAACATTTGCATTCATATTTATACTTAATGTTTGAAATGGCAATAAATTTATAATGCTTAAGTGTAGTTCTTCACTTTTATCAAACATATAGTAACTTCAATGCAATTCCATATTATCCAATAAACACTATACATGTTCATTTATAATAAATATAACTATTAATTAAATTCATTTCATAACATTGATAAATAAATATAAATTTCAAAATTAAATTTAACACCAACCATTTCAATTTGTCAAACAAAAATAATAGATAAAAATAAACATGCTCAGTGGAAACAAATAAATAAATTTTCCGCTGTGTATTATGATCAAAATCAAATGAAAACTTATCTACACAATATCAAATCAAACACCATAGTACCATACAAAACCATCCAAAATCACGAACACAAATGTTATTGGTTGGACCAACTCCTTTCGTCCTTGCTATTCCAACCAGTTTGTACTTCATGCTTAAAGAAAAGAAAATTAATTATATTTAAAAATACATATATTTGTAAAGCCACAAATACGTCCCCTGATGATTACCCCATTAATCATCATACACACAAAAAAACACATACACGCACTAACTATTTCTTATTATAGAAAATTAACTAACACAACCAAGGGTCAGGGACTCTAAGTCTCATCTAAGGTCTCGATTCGTATCTCTTACATACGATGTATTGTTCTAAACTTGCTCTGGTACCATTTGAAACACCCCACCCTCATACTCATACTATCCAAGAGTATTATAGAGTAATACTATCAGATAATACAGAGAATGGTACTATACGGGGTATGCACGTGAATATTCTCTTGGACTAACACTGGTATGTTTTAAAAGATTGAATAAATAATTCATTTATATGTACATAGTATCAGTGCAAAGCAATAAACACGTGTGTCTCTAGGACAGAACAATGCACAATATACGGTATCATATAGAGAACGCAGAGTCAACCATAGCTAATATATAATATACATAATATAATAATGTCATAAGGGTACAACATACCTCAAATGTCAAATATCTCAGTATAATGTGGTAAACAATCAATATACAGCTCAATGTTAACATATACTGTACATCAATAACATATAAGTATCATATAATAATCCTAAGGTGTGACTCCTCTAAGCCCAATAAAACACAAGCCGGTCATATCGTCCCTGTACCTGAATTGACTCGGACTGATCCGAGGATTATAAAATAATACACGGTCTGACTATATCTAATCAAGGGTATATATAATAGAATACAAGGTAAACACAGAATAATAATAGGATAGCTTAACTTTGATAATCAAATCATCAAACGAATATATGAATAATGCCATAATAACCATCAAAGGATAATATCACTCAATAACTCGAATCCATACGAAACTATCAACATTAATATCAAAAGATGTCATCACCCATTTAGAAACTCATCAAATCATAATAAAAATTAATGGGTGAATCATAAATATCCAGAAATCATATCTAAATCCAGAAAACATCGATAAATAGGATATCATCAAGTACATTAGGCTAACATATAACATTGCCCAAATATCTCTCAATCTCAGTATATAAAACACTACCAATATCAAACAGGATAGTTTACCTATCAATATACTGAGAATCCACTATACTCTGATCATATATCACAAGTATAATCTCATCTCCTTGTATACAAACTATCAGAAAGTATCGTGACAGGTGTTATTCGAGTTTTTTATCCAACAGAATTCAAAGGAAGTCTGAACAACTCAAGAATCAACCAAAAGGGCTAGAAGAAGGAACCAAGAAAGACTCAAGGCAAAGAAGTCAAAATTTTACTAAGGTGATGGATCGCTAGCGATCCATATGGGTCTCTCGTGGATCCTCCTATCCTCCTGCACCATGATCTAATAAGTTTTCCAGGGATGTCTTCTAAGTTTGATGGTATTCCAAGCTAGCTAGATCGAGAAGTGAGCATTCATCTTATTCCAGCGACAGTTTAGTGAAATCGATACATGAATCATAATCAAAACAAAGCATCTAGTCATAAAATTATATGGAGAGCATCTACACAAGGCAGGAAACATGATCCAAAAGAAACGACCCAAAATTACTCTAACTCCATGGATTGCTAGCGATCCATCATACCGTTCTGGAATTTCTAGAGCACCTTCGTACGTTCAAATGTAAGTCTCTAACAAAGCGGCTTGGGCTGAAGTGTTCTCCAACCCCTATAAATGCAACCCGACCTTCAATAAGGGGATTTTGTGGACTGGCTGCTGAAACTCTGCAGAAACTATTCTTCACTCTTCTCCTCCCACACAATAGTCATCTAAAGGTTTCACCGTGATTCTCCAGTGAACTCTAACACTGGTGACTTGATCTAGCATACAAGATCTAATCAAATTGTAATCAGATTCAACTTGTAATTGCAGCCAGTCAATAGCAAAAGTTATAAAGTGGACGTAGGCTTCGTTAATAGCCGAACCACTATAAAAATCTCTTGTCTCTTTACTTTATCTACAAGTTACTATTCCTAGTTTCTATTTTATTTTCCTTGATAAACAAAGCTGGTGCTTTCACACTCAATCAAGGATGTTGATCAATTTTTTGGGTTAATATTTTGGTGTTATCACCGAGAACCCAACTCAGGCTTAGAACTAGCTATCTACTTTGGATCAGATAGGTTCAGAATTCAGATCCTCAATCTCTGCTTAGAAGATTTGTTGTTAGTAATCAATGGCACCAGGAAGAAGGAGAACAACTTTCAGAAGATCCATAGGAGCTACCATTGCTGGAGAAGAAACAACCCTCAGCAAACTGAAGCCGACAATCCCAACAATCTACAGTTAGGAGCCAACCCCAAAGATCAGGTTTCAGGATCTTCTATTCAGCATGAAGTTGTGTAACATCCCGCTTTCGGAGGCTCAAAACTAACTGCTGCGGATGCTGTAGTCATCCATAGGTGTTATTTCTGAGTGACCGAAATCAGAATCTTGCAACTATTGGCAACACAGAAACACAGAATATGAAAAAATTTAAACTACAACAAAACAAAATTTCTCATTTCTTATGAATTTCAATTTAAGATTTAATTACATAATCCCAGAGGTTAACCACGTTCAGATTACATATACATGTACAAAATACGATAAGAGCGACATATGAATATGTCCCCTTATGAGGATCAGAGAACTAATAAATATAAACTTTACAGTTCTTAGTACATCACAGCAGAATACACAAAATAACTCCTATATAGCTTATACTACCTCCTGCACATATCCGGAAGCTTATTCGTCCAAAAATCTGAAAGTCTCCCATTCTCAGACTACTCAAATTAATTTTGAGTACCCGAGAGTTTGTGGAGAAGCATAAACTTCGAGTCAGACAATAAGTCTGGTATGAATAATCCCCTATCATCTCTTATCATAAATATATAGCTAGTGAGACCACGCCGCTTAGTGGAACAGGTTTTCCCCTCACTAGTATCCAAAACAAACATGCAAATCATTTGCTATGCCCCTGCACCCAAAATGATTAGTCTTAACGTAATATGATATAAAGCCATAAATCATATGTATTGGATATCCCATCCACCTATTTATTAGATATCCCATCTAAAAGCAATTTATAAGATTTCCCATCTAAAAATCAATTTATTAGAGCTCCCCTCTAAAATCTTTAAAATCACCATCCGTCATAATTTAATAGGACTATCCATCCCAAATCCATTCAAAATAAATGCAGATCATCCATCGTACATTGTTTTATAAAAGTTAGTATGGGATATCCACCGCACACTCCATAGTTTTCTTGGATGACTACGAATCCTTGGGTGCCAAATCCCGAGGCTAACCACCTCTGGCAAAACATTATTTACTTTAGAAATTTGTTGTGGGCTATCCACCGCACATTCCATGGTTTTCCTAGGTTAACCAAGAACCCATCACTTGGTCAATAAAAATATCATGATACTCATGATTATTTATAAAAACTCATGATCCCCATGATTATATATTTTTCCCCAGGAATTCCACATGTTTAACCTATTCTCATTGGTAGCCCCAATTAGGTTAAATGAAATAAAAACACATTGATAGCCCCAATGTATATTTTCGAAAACATATTTCTGTTTGTAACCCCAAACTATGTATCGAAAACATTAAACCCACCCATGTGTCCCTAAGGTTTTTATAACATTCAATTTAAATAAGGATCCCCCTTATATATTCAAACAAAGATAAGTATTTTATTCTATAACCCTTCGAAGTAACGCTTTCAAATTAGCAAAATTTTACTTAAGGAAAATGGCTAAAAATAGCTCTTTGAAACCCTTCGAATGAAGTCCCATTCGAAAGCAAATAACCCTCCGAAGTTAGCCCCTTCGGAAACCTTCCTTTTGAAAGTATTACAAAATCATACCTTTCGCAATCATTGAAGGTAACCCCTTCAAAACCTTTCGAAATCAAAATCTTTCAAAATCAAAACCTTTCGAAATTAAAACCATTCGAAATTAAACCTTTTGAAATCAAACCTTTCGAAATCAAAACCTTTCGAAATTAAAACTTTTCAAAATCAAAACCTTTCGAAATTATTGAAGATATCCCCTTCAAAACCCTTCGAAATAAACCTTTTGAAGTCAAACCTTTTGAAACCAAACCTTTCGAAATTGAAACCTTTCAAGATTAAACCCTTCGAAATCATTCAAAAACAATGAAGTGTTGGTGTTGGAACCAACCCTTCGAAAACATACTTTCGACCACGTCGAAAGGTTAACCCTTCGGGTTGCCGAAAGGTTTTAAAACAACTTTTCGGAAAACATTTCAAAACAATACTCTTGAAGGTTTAAACTTTCGAAGGTCCCCTCGAAACCCTTCTTTAATATAAAATTTTAGTCTTTTATAAAATGATAGAGTCGAAGGATCACCCTTCAACTTATTCGAAAGCAATTATATTTCTATCCGAAAGCAAAAGAAGCAGCCTCCCCATCCCTTCACCCCTCTTTCCTTCGGCCACATGCTTACCTTTCGACTTATGCCGAGGGTAATTGTTTACCTTCCGTCTTAGGCGAAAGGTACCTTTCGACTTCGTTAAAGGTTAAAAGCAGGCTTGTTGAAGTCGAAGGCAGAACTGGGCCCACTGAAGTGACGTTTTTATCTTGTTTGTCCAACATTAATTGGCTGAGGAACCTTCTCCTGTACTTCCAAATAGTAAAAAGTATACAAAAGTCAACATTTTTCTTAAAACACTATACTTCTTCCCTTAATATTTCCAAAGGCAATTTCCTTCCGAATTTAAGTAATTTCGGAAGCAAATTTTTAGTTTAGCCCTTGGGCGTAAATAATTTAATTACCTTAGTAAATCACTAAGGAAAAATTCCCAAAAATCACCAAAAATCTGATAAATCATATACTTTATCATATTAAAATTTCAAAGCATATAAATATCAAAACAATTCGGAATTTAATCAAAATTGAATGAAAATATGTTAATTATCCCATTAACATTTTAAAACACCTATGTCTTATCCAAACAAAGGTTTAAACGGTTATATCCTAACCAAAATCACAAACATGAATCGGGTAAAACCCTTAACCGATCCAAACACAGAAAAACGAGATGATAAACATGATTATTTATCTTGATTAGTTGATTGGAGAATGAGATAATTTCATAGCTTTAATTCCTTAGCTTTTTATTCAACTTAAACTCTTTCTGGAGCTTTTTAATGGCCGGTTGAAGTGATGAGGAGTTAAGAATGAGAAAGTGGAAGTTTATTTAGGTGGAGGAAGAGATATATACTAAGAAATGTAGCCCCATTTCCAAGTTTACCCCTTAGGAAAAATTCCTCCTTCTGAATTTATTTAAGTCCTTTTATTTTAGTTCATTCTTTTAAACACGTCCATTGGATTTATTAATCTCATCTCCATACTATTCACATTATTCTATTTAATTTATCTAATTAAATATCCCGAATAATGTTTATTAAAATTCGGGGTCATTACAGACTCCCCCCCTTAAAGAATTTCGTCCCCGAAATTCAGTAAGGACAAAACAACAAGCATATAGCCCATGCAAGCAAAGCTATTATAACCTACCAGCCAAATTCTATATAAACCCCATATAGAACATACCATCTAACATAGCCCTAGAATTGTAACGACCCGTATTTTTATGGATCGAATGTTTGTAAAACAGTTATCATTAGGTCGTAGTGTTGATAAGCCATTTAGAGTTTGAGTCGACTAGAAGCTTAAGTCGTGTAGAGGATAAGTCGTATAGGAGATAAGCCATTTGTAGCTTAGGTCGTCTGGAAGATGAGTCGTGTGGTGGTTTAGGTCGTGGGGTAGGTTAGGTCGGATGAGCGACTTAAGAGGTTGGAGAGACCTAAGGAAGTGAACGACTTAAGGTAGTGGATGACCTAAGGGTTAGTAATCTACAGGATTTGGCGACCTAAGGTAGTGGATGACTTAGGAGTTAACGGCTTAAGGAATTGGCGACTTATAGGGGTTGGCGACTTAAGGATTTAGCGGCATAAGAATAGCGACCTAAGAGACTGGGTGAGTTAACGACTTAAGGAAGTTAAGTCGTGGACGAGTTAAGGTGTTAGGTCGTTGAACTTGCTATGGCGTGTAGTTAAGTCATAGACGACTTAGGCGTTAGGTCGCGACCTTGTATGAGTCGTTAGGACGCGTAGACGTTAAGTCGTCGAGTTAAGTTGAGTCGTAAGTCGTAGAACGCGTAAGGACTTATGTTGTTACGTCGCTAGGTCGTGCACAAGTGCTAGGTTGGAAGGTTTGTTAAGTCGTGCAAGTCATAGGTCGTGGGTCTTCATAAGTCGTGAGTCGTGGAGTTTGATGAGTCATGGACGACTTAAGAAGGCGGACGACTTAGGGTATTCAGCCTATAAATACACGTCCATTTCCTCACTTTTTGGCATCCGGATTTCGAAGCGACGAAGTGCTTCCATTTTGAGAGCTCGAGTTCTACATTTCTTCACTTCTTTTCTCCACTCTAATCTTGTGCTTCCTTCCATCCAAATCGAAGATCAAGATCGAAGATTCAAGAGTTAAGTTGAAGATCTACATTCTTCAAAGAGAGATTTCATCGTTTGAAGCATGATTTTGATAGATCGAGTTAGATCCTTCGCTGTCCAGATCTGAAGTGTGTTGCTTTTGAGGTGTTTAAGTGATTCAGTGAGTGGTGATTATCTCTCACACGGATCCAAAGGAGTATATCGAATCGTTGGCTTGATTTTGTGTTAAAATAGTGATTTCCATGCATTTTTGTAAACCTAAGTATAGATTCATATAGATCCATTGTTCATGATGATTTGACAACCATTTTACTACATGATAACCTATGTAAGTTCATTCATCAAGATTATAGAGATATTTCTCATGTCTTCATGCTTGTTAGACTTTAGACTCTTTATTTACGAAATTGCCATTACTGTTATAATTGTCTATTTAGATCATATTTGAATGCTTGATTACTTGGATTAATGTTTGACTTGATTGATTGCTATGAATTAGATGATTGATGATTTGATTTAGACCGAAGATGATTCAATAGCTAAGGGAAAGGCTCTTGAATTGGAAAAGCTGCTTGTGGCGGATGAGGAAGCTCATATGGATAGATTTGATGATGATGTTGAGATGAGGCTTTACTATGATGATGATGAGGCGAAGCAAGATATGAGATAGCCTTGGTTTAATCCAGACGGGATCACTCCAAGCATGTTGATGACTCGGTGAAATGGTTCGAGTTAGAGGATAATGGTTTGCTCGAGAGGCGCTTGAGCTAGTATGGAAATAGTCGTCGAGGAGGATGACTAGAAGGCTGAGGTTTCATCGTTGTTGAAGGTTCTAGCAGGCTCAAAGCAAGAGTACGCTAGGCAGATTCGATAGTCCCTAAAGACTATGATTGTAGTCAAGTACTCTGGGCAGATTCGATAGTCCTAGGCACGGGCTGCAACGACGTGCAGAGTTCTGTCTAGAACCGGGGTTTCCATTAGCCCTTGACGGACGGCTGAAAGAATGTGCCAGTCATTCAATTAACGGTGATATCGAAGCAATGATAACAGTGATAGCCAGAGTCATGGATGTTTGGTTGTATCGTCATTCGGTCTTAAGAGTAGTGTTTTCTGGGTGCTTATCTGATCTTGGTTTAGGCCTTGGGGGTTTGTACTTGGAAAACATCGTCCTTGACTCGAGTGATAATTGCTTTACTTTAAATGTCTGCCTTGCTATGTTTACTTCTGCTTAGTGTGTGTCTGGGGGCTATCACTGTAGAAAGAGGTGGAATGGGAGGGTTGGATTCCTATTCCTTTTTCCTTTATGCTCTTTTGGTATGTTGTTAGTTAATTTACCGCTCACTAAGACTGTTGTCTGACTCAAGGCTTTATGTTTAACTCTTATTGCCTTGGGCTGTTCATCCATTTTGGGATGGGCAGACTAGGTAGCAGGTGACAGGTGCTGTTCTTAGTTTCCCACGATGCTGATGGCAAAGACGAGCTAGAGGCTTGCATATTATTTCTTACTATATGTACCGGATGTTCCGCTGCTTTGTGTATTCTCTGAGTGTTATGTAGTGAGGCTTGTTGTATTGACTATTCAGATGCTTGTATTCAACTATTATGAAGTTTAATAGAGATTCTGTTTTGTGAAGCTTCACTATGTATATTTTCTATTGTATTTTTATCCATGCGCTGTGAGTTATACGATAGATCCTGCTGTTTTAACTTACCCTGATGATCGTCCATGGCTGTCTGGCACACTTTACAGCGCACTATGTCTAGGTTCTGTGCAGGGGTCGTGGGCGGTCGTCACATTTGGTATCAGAGCTTTGGTTAATCGATTTTACCCAACGCTCGCTGACGTAACTACGTATGAGAGACGTAATTGTATTTTGATGGATGATTACTATATATAATATAGTACCTTAGAAGAGTTTGAGTCCTTTATGCAGTTGTTTCTCAAGGGGTATTAACCATTTCTTTTTATAGATCTTAAGAATGAGTCGAAGAGGGAGACCAGCTGCTAGGGAAGGCCGTGCTACTGAGGGGGCTGCTGATTATGCTGCTATGTTCGAAGCTATATTGACTTCGATCTTGAGAAGGATGCCAGCTCCAGGGCAATCAGTAGATGTTGGAGTTCAAGTTCAAACTCCAAGACCGGTGGATTTTGCTAAGCTGTGTAAAGACTATACTGCTCTTGGAGGAAAGGTTTTCTTAGGGACAGAATCAACCATTGAAGTCCAGAGGTGGATAGATGCTTGTAGAAGGATCTTTGGTGATTTGGGAATTGACGATGCAACTAAAAGGAAGCTTGCATCAAGACAGCTTCAAGGAAGAGCTTCTGATTGGTGGAACTCTATCACCATTGATACTCCGGAGGAAGAGATTACCTGGGAGCAATTCCAAGCCAGATTTGAAGCTAAGTTCATTTCTACAGCTCAGAAGTCTGTTCTATTCAAGAAGTTTGTGGAGCTCAAGCAAGGTGGAAGACCAGTTCTTGAGTATGTATCTGAGTTTGAAGCTTTGTCCAAGTTTGCCCGGTCGTATATTGAATCTCCTTACCAGAAGAATGAGAAGTTTGTGACAGGCTTGGACAGTTATCTTGGGAGACAGTTGGTGGATCATTTGGACGATCCATTTGGGAAGCTTGTGGAGAAGGCTCTCAGGCACGAGAATCTGTTTCCTAAAGAAGGATCGGTTGTTGCTGTGACCAAGGAGGAGTCTAAACCACAGCAGGGTGGAAACAAGAAGAGGAAGCAGCAGCAGCAAAAGGGTAAGGATGGCCAGAAGAAGCCGAAGGGCGAAGTAACCTGCTACAATTGTCAGCAGAAGGGCCATTTCTCCAGGGATTGCAAGAATCCGAAGGTGCCGGTGAAGTGCCACAACTGTGACAAGCCGGGGCATATCAGGAAGAATTGTCCGGAATCGCGGAAGGACAAGCAGATTGTGCAAGCTTATGCTTTGGGGGCTATTCCATCATCTTCGAAAGCCTCTACCGCTGAAGAGAAAGGAAAGAGTGTGGTGGTTCAAGGTACTCTTTCCATATGTGGTGTTCCAGTTAGAGTGTTATTCGACACTGGGGCGTCGCATTCTTTTGTTTGTAATGAACTTGTAGGCCGGTTGGGTTTAGAACCGGATATTGTTGATAGGCCATTGGTTGTGACTAATCCAGTTGGGGGTTCGTCTTGTTTGTGTATGTTATGCCGTGGTCTGATTGTATCGAGTCATGATTGCTCTTTTGTTTGTGATTGTTTTGTTCTGAACTTTGCGGGGTTCGGAATTATTTTGGGTATGGACTAGCTTAGGAAGTATGTGGCAAAGGTTGATTGTGAAAGGTTGGAGGTGACAATCGAAAATGTGGAAGGGCGAAAGGTTGTGATACGATGTAAGCATGAGGAAGGCGTCTTCATGAGCTTCATGTATTCGCTGGTTGTTCCACGGGATGGACTGTCATCGGTGCCAATCGCTAATGGATTTGAGGATGTCTTTGATGAGGTCAAAGGGTTACCGCCGCATAGAGAGATCGAGTTTCGTATCGATTTAGTAGAAGGAGCCAGACCTGTTGTGATGCCTCTTAGGCGGATGGCGCCTAGGGAACAGCAAGAGTGGAGGGTGCAGGTTGATGATCTTTTACAGAAAGGATTCATTCGGCGTAGTGTGTCCGAATGGGGTGCACCAGTTGTGTTTGTTACCAAAGCGGATAGATCGCTGAGGTTGTGTGTGGATTATCGTGAGCTGAATAAAGTGACTAAGAAGAACTAGTATCCATTGCCGAGAATAGATGACTTGTTTGATCAGCTTCACGAAGCTAAGGTGTTTTCTCATATGGATTTGGCAATGAGATTTCACCAGTTAAGAGTGGCTAAGGATAGTGTGCCGAAGACTGCTTTCAGGACACCATCCGGTTTCTTTGAGTGGCTGGTAGTGCCGTTTGGATTGACTAATGCACCAGCATATTTTGTGGATCTTATGAATAGGGTGTTCAGAGATCAGTTGAACAAGTTCGTGCTAGTGTTTGTGGATGATATTTTGATTTATTCCAGAACTGAAGAAGAGCACAAGATGCACTTAAGTATTGTGTTGGAAATCTTACGGAAACATCAGCTGAAGGCTAAGTTTTCGAAGTGTCACTTCTGGAAGAGCGAAGTGAGGTTCTTAGGCCATATTATCTTTGGAAATGGAATAGCGGTTGATCCCGCTAAGGTGGCAGTAATCCAGGATTGGGTTAGACCTAAGAATGCATCTGATGTGAGGAGTTTTCTTGGATTAGCAGGATACTATCGTCGATTTATCAAAGACTTTTCCAAGATAGCTACACCATTAACAGGATTGACGAAAAAGAATCAAGTATTCAGATGGGATGCTAAGTGTGAGCAAGCTTTCGGAATCCTGAAAGAGCAATTGACAAGTGCTCCTGTTTTGACTATTCCAAGTGGAAATGATGAGATGGTGGTTTACACCGACGCATGTGGTACTGGACTTGGAGCAGTGCTGATGCAGAAGAGTAGAGTTGTTGCGTATGCAAGTCGACAACTGAAGCCGCATGAAAGGAATTATCCAACTCATGATTTGGAGTTAGCAGCGATTGTATTTGCTCTGAAGATGTGGAGACATTATCTATTGGGAGTTCGATTCGAGTTGTTTACAGATCATAAGTCGTTGAAGTATTTTTTCTCCCAAAAGGATTTGAATCTTCGGCAGCAATGATGGCTAGAGTTTTTGGCATCATATGATTTTAGTATAGCCTATACTTCGGGAAAGGGTAACGCAGTGGCAGATGCGTTAAGTCGAAGACAGGCAGGATTGGGAGCCATGTTTTCAGAATGGAAGAATCTCGAGTATTTAGCTGGATTTGACTTCAGGCCCAGATGTGAATTGGAACCTGAGATGTTGGCAAACTTATCTATAAGACCGACTCTTGTGGAAAGGATTGGCGAGAGTCAAAAGCGGGACGATAAGCTTGTCAAGATTATCCGTGATTTGGAATCTGGGTTAGACCCAGAAAAGGATAAGAGATTCGAGGTCGATCGAGAGGGTTGGCTTCGGAAGCAAGGACGACTAGTTGTTCCCGATATAGATGAATTGAGAAATGAAGTTCTGAAGGAAAGTCATCACTCGAAGTTGACAATTCATCCAGGTGGAAATAAGATGTATCGGGATATGAAGAGAACCTATTACTGGGAAGGTATGAAGAAGGATGTTGGAAATTTTATTTCCAAGTGTATGAACTGCCAGTTGGTAAAAGCCGAACAGAAGAAGCCAAGTGGATTGCTTCAGCCATTAGAAGTTCCTACATGGAAGTGGGAGCAAGTGTCGATGGATTTTATCGATGGGTTACCTAGAACCAGAACGGGAAATGAAGGGATTTGGGTCATCGTAGATCGTTTGACTAAGAGTGCGAGATTCATTCCTGTTAGATCAACTAGGACTGCATCAAAGTTGGCTGAGTTGTATGTTAAGTGGATAGTTCGATTCCATGGTATTCCGAAGAGTATAGTGAGCGATCGAGACCCATTATTCACTAGTGGATTTTGGAAGAGCTTCCAGGAAGTTTTGGGAACCGAGTTGTGTTTGAGTACAGCTTATCATCCTCAAACAGATGGTCAGACCGAGAGAGTCAACCGAGTTTTGGAAGATCTCCTTAGAGCTTGTGTTCTGGATTTCGGAGGATCATGGGAAGATCATCTTCATTTGGTGGAATTTTCGTATAATAACAGTTACCAGTCAAGCATTAGTATGGCACCGTATGAGGCATTGTATGGAAGACCGTGTAACTCTCCGACATGTTGGTTAGAAACAGGAGAAAAGCTGATACTTGGGCCAAAAATGATTCGACAAACTTCAGATTGCATAGAAATCATTCGGCAACGAATGAAGGCAGCCCAAGACCGTCAGAAAAGTTATGCCGATAAGCGTCGTAAGGATTTGGAATTCGACGTAGGTGATATGGTTTTTGTGAAGATTTCTCCATTGAAGAATGTTATTCGATTCGGGAAGAAAGGAAAATTGACTCCGAGATTTGTTGTACCATTCCCGATCATCGAGCGAATTGGAAAGCTCGCCTATAGATTGGAGTTACCAGAAAAGATGTCGAGTGTGCACAATGTTTTTCATGTATCGTATCTACGAAAGTATGTGCGCGACTCGAATACAGTAGTTTCTGCAGATAGCTGTGAAGATTTCGAGATTTATCCAGTTGTTGAGAGACCTCGTAAGCCGCTTCGTGTTGTGGAAACTGACACGAAACAGCTTAGGAGGAAGGTAGTTAGGTTGCTCAAGATACAATGGAGTGATGATGTTAACGACTGTACATGGGAGGTGGAAGAGAGGATGAAGGCAGCTCATCCTGAACTCTTCAAGGTATGGCCATAAGGTGTCGTGACATCTCATGACATTGTGACTTGTTCTAGTATTAGAATTCTGCATGCTAAGCTAGAATTGGATGAATGGTTTGTTGATTGCTATGGATGGTAGGCATGCAGAATAGCTTTTGATTGCTCTTGTTTGTTTGGAATTTCGAGGGTGAAATTCCTAAGGGGGAGAGAATGTAACGACCCATATTTTTACGGATCGAATGTTTGTAAAACAGTTATCATTAGGTCGTAGTGTTGATAAGCCATTTAGAGTTTGAGTCGACTAGAAGCTTAAGTCGTGTAGAGGATAAGTCATATAGGAGATAAGCCATGTGTAGCTTAGGTCGTTTGGAAGATGAGTCGTGTGGTGGTTTAGGTCGTGGGGTAGGTTAGGTCGGATGAGCGACTTAAGAGGTTGGAGCGACCTAAGGAAGTGAACGACTTAAGGTAATGGACGACCTAAGGGTTAGTAATCTACAGGATTTGGTGACCTAAGGTAGTGGACGACTTAGGAGCTAACGGTTGAAGGAATTGGCGACTTAAGGATTTAGCAGCATAAGAATAGCGACCTAAGAGACTGGGTGAGTTAACGACTTAAGGAAGTTAAGTCGTGGACGAGTTAAGGTGTTAGGTCGTTAAACTTGCTATGGCGTGTAGTTAAGTCGTAGACGACTTAGGCGTTAGGTCGCGACCTTGTATGAGTCGTTAGGACGCGTAGACGTTAAGTCGTCGAGTTAAGTTGAGTCGTAAGTCGTAGAACGCGTAAGGACTTATGTTGTTACGTCACTAGGTCGTGCGCAAGTGCTAGGTTGGAAGGTTTGTTAAGTCGTGCAAGTCATAGGTCGTGGGTCTTCATAAGTCGTGAGTCGTGGAGTTTGATGAGTCGTGGACGACTTAAGAAGGCGGACGACTTAGGGTATTCAGCCTATAAATACATGTCCATTTCCTCACTTTTTGGCATCCGGATTTCGAAGCGACGAAGTGCTGCCATTTTGAGAGCTCGAGTTCTACATTTCTTCACTTCTTTTCTCCACTCTAATCTTGTGCTTCCTTCCATCCAAATCGAAGATCAAGATCGAAGATTCAAGAGTTAAGTTGAAGATCTACATTCTTCGAAGAGAGATTTCATCGTTTGAAGCAGGATTTTGATAGATCGAGTTAGATCCTTCGCTGTCCAGATCTGAAGTTTGTTGCTTTTGAGGTGTTTAAGTGATTCGGTGAGTGGTGATTATCTCTCACACGGATCCAAAGGAGTATATCGGATCATTGGCTTGATTTTGTGTTAAAATAGTGATTTCCATGCATTTTTGTAAACCTAAGTATAGATCCATTGTTCATGATGATTTGACAACCATTTTACTATATGATAACCTATGTAAGTTCATTCATCAAGATTATAGAGATATTTCTCATGTCTTCATGCTTGTTAGACTTTAGACTCTTTATTTACGAAATTGCCATTACTGTTATAATTGTCTATTTAGATTATATTTGAATGCTTGATTACTTGGATTAATGTTTGACTTGATTGATTGCTATGAATTAGATGATTGATGATTTGATTTAGACCGAAGATGATTCAAAAGCTAAGGGAAAGGCTCTTGAATTGGAAAAGCTGCTTGTGGCGGATGAGGAAGCTCATATGGATAGATTTGATGATGATATTGAGATGAGGCTTTGCTATGATGATGAGGAGGCGAAGCAAGATATGAGATAGCCTTGGTTTAATCCAGACGGGATCACTCCAAGCATGTTGATGACTCGGTGAAATGGTTCGAGTTAGAGGATAATGGTTTGCTCGAGAGGCGCTTGAGCTAGTATGGAAATAGTCGTCGAGGAGGATGACTAGAAGGCTGAGGTTTCATCATTGTTGAAGGTTCTAGCAGGCTCAAAGCAAGAGTACGCTGGGCAGATTCGATAGTCCTAGGCACGGGCTGCGACGACGTGCAGAGTTCTGTCTAGAACCGGGGTTTCCATTAGCCCTTGACGGACGGCTGAAAGAATGTGCCGGTCATTCAATTAACGGTGATATCGAAGCAATGATAACAGTGATAGCCAGAGTCATGGATGTTTGGTTGTATCGTCATTCGGTCTCAAGAGCAGTGTTTTCTGGGTGCTTATCTGATCTTGGTTTAGGCCTTGGGGGTTTGTACTTGGAAAACATCATCCTTGACTCGAGTGATAATTGCTTTACTTTAAATGTCTGCCTTGCTATGTTTACTTCTGCTTAGTGTGTGTCTGGGGGCTATCACTGTAGAAAGAGGTGGAGTGGGAGGGTTGGAGTCCTATTCCTTTTTCCTTTATGCTCTTTTGGTATGTTGTTAGTTAATTTACCGCTCACTAAGACTGTTGTCTGACTCAAGGCTTTATGTTTAACTCTTATTGCCTTGGGCTGTTCATCCATTTTGGGATGGGCAGACTAGGTAGCAGGTGACAGGTGCTGTTCTTAGTTTCCCACGATGCTGATGGCAAAGACGAGCTGGAGGCTTGCATATTATTTCTTACTATATGTACCGGATGTTCCGCTGCTTTGTGTATTCTCTGAGTGTTATGTAGTGAAGCTTGTTGTATTGACTATTCAGATGCTTGTATTCAACTATTATGAAGTTTAATAGAGATTTTGTTTTGTGAAGCTTCACTATGTATATTTTCTATTGTATTTTTATCCATGCGCTGTGAGTTATACGATAGATTCTGCTATTTTAACTTACCCTGATGATCGTCCATGGCTGCCTGGCACACTTTACAGCGCACTATGTCTAGGTTCAGTGCAGGGGTCGTGGGCGGTCGTCACAAGAATAGTAGCCCTAATCGTGTCTTCTGTCTCCCAAGTACAGTCATTCACGTTGTCGCTCCACTAAACTTTCACCAACCTGGCTGTCGTGTTCCTTAACCTCTTCTAATCTTTTTCCACAACACGAACTGGTTGCCTTGCAAAAGTCATATCCGGTTCCACCACTAAGTCCTCCAGTGCCGTCGAAGCGATAGTAGTTTCTGGATCATGAACATACTTTCTAAGATGAGAAACATGAAACATATTGTGGACCCTGGCCAAACTGCTCGGTAAATCTACTCGGTATGCGAGTCTCCCAATCCTCTTTGATATAGGAAATGGTCCAATATATCTCGGTGCTAGCTTCCCGGTCTTCCCGAACCGAACCACACCTTTCATTGGCGATACCTTGATGAAAACTCTATCTCCAACTGAGAACTCTAGGTCCTTATGCCTTTTATCTGCATAACTCTTCTTCCTAGACCGAGCTTCCTTCATTCTTTCCTGTATCAACTCGATCTTTTTCGTTGCCTCTCTCACCAACTCTGGACCAAGGACCAACCTGTCTCTAGTCTCTAACCAACATACAGGTGATTTACATGGCCTTCCATACAAAGCTTCAAAAGGCGCCATTCCTATAGTAGTCTGATAACTATTATTATAGGAAAACTCCACAAAGTGCAAGTGATCTTCCCAAGAACCACTAAAATCCAACACACAAGCGCTCAATAGAACTTCCAGTACCTTGTTAACTCTCTCTGTCTGCCCATCCGTCTGAGGATGATATGTGGTACTCATCTTGAGCTTAGTGACACGCACACTCTGCAGGCTCTTCCAGAACTCGCTAGTAAACAAAGCATCTCTATCACTGATGATACTACTAGGAATTCCATGCAGTCTAACGATGTTCTTCATGAACAACTTAGCCAAAACAGGTGCCGTCCTGGTTGACCTTACCGGAATGAAATGGGCACTTTTGGTCAATCTGTCCACTATGACCCATATACTTTCATTACCCCGGTTTGACCTTGGCAACCCATCAATAAATCCATGGGTATCGAGTCCCACTTCCAAACTAGAATATCCAAAGGCTGAACCCACCCACTTGGCTTCTGATGTTCGGCTTTTACTTACTGACAGTTCAAACACTGTTTTACCCATAAGCCAACATCCCTCTTCATTCCTTCCCAGAAGAAACTTCTCTTCATATACAGATACATCTTGGTTCCCCCAGGATGAACCGTAAACTTCGATCGATGACATTCCCTAAGAACTTCCTTCCTAAGGTTTCCAACATCCGGAACACATAACCGTTTCTTCTTTCTCAACCAACCCCTACGGTCAAGAATAAAATCCTTTAAATCATCAATCTCGGTTCCAGATTCTAACCTTCTAATCCTCTCGGCTAACACTGGATCCTCTTTTTGCCTAGAAGCAATCCATTTGATCAGAACTGGTCGAACTTCTAAACAAGACATCATGGCGATATTCCGACTAGATTTAGCAGTCTACCTCAACTGCACACTGCAAGCAGCCAGTGCTTCCAAGTCTTTCCATTCCGCCAACATAGCTAACACCACATTCTGATGTTTCCTACTAAGTGCATTCGCCACCTTATTTCCTTTTCCCGGTGTATACTCGATACTAAAATCATAAGCTACAACAAACTCCAGCCATCTCTGATGTCTCATGTTCAGCTCCTTATGAGAGAATAAATATCGTAAAGACTTATGATCTGTAAATAGCTCAAACATTTCTTCCAAAAGATAATGTCTCCACACCTTTAATGCCAAGATTACCGCTGCCAATTCCAAATCATGAGTAAGGTATCTCACCTCATGCGGTCTAAGCTGTCTAGAAGCATAGGCAATAACTTTTCCATTCTGCATTAGCACAGCACCTAACCCGATACCACATGCATCGGTGTAAACTACCATCCCATCAGGAACTATTAACACGGGCGCATTGGTTAACAAATGTTTCAACTTAAGGAATGCCTCCTCTCATTTTTTAGACCAAACAAACTTCACGTCCTTCCTGGTTAGCATAGTCAAGGATGCCGCTAACTGCGAGAACTCCTTAATGAACCTTCAGTAGTATCCTGCAAGACCAAGAAAGCTTCTAATCTCACTTACCGTCTCTAGTATTTTCCAATTTTTAACAGCTTCGATCTTATATGGATCAACTGCTAAACCCTCCTCGGTAACTACATGACCAAGAAACTTCATTTCCTTCTTCTAGAAATGACACTTTGAGAACTTCGCTTTCAGCTGATGTTGCCTTAGAATCTCCAATACTATTCTAAGATGATCTACATGATCCTTATCATTCTTAGAATATACCAAAATATCATCAATAAAAACCAACACAAACCTATCCAAGTGCTCCCGAAAAACCGGTTCATCAAATCCACAAAGAAAGCTGGCGCATTAGTAAACTCGAGTGGCATAACCAACTATTCGTAAGGCCCATATCTGGTCCTAAATGCCGTCAAAGGAATACTGTCCTCTACAACCCTTAGCTGATGGAAACCTGTCACCAAATCCAGCTGGAAAAACACTCTGGCTCCACTCAACTGATCAAATAAGTCGTCGATCCTCGGCAAAGGATACCTATTCTTGATCGTCCTCTTGTTCAACATACGATAGTCGATACACATCCTTAACGACCCATCTGGCTTCTTCACGAATACCGTGTCCGTTCTCCAAGGAGAACTACTTGGCCGGATGAAATTCTTTCCTTCCAATTCCACTAGCTGCACCTTCAATTCCTTCATCTCGGTTGCTGACATCCTGCTAGGTGGTCTACTTACGGGTTCAACTCCCGGTACGAGATCTATCCGAAACCCGATAGCTCTTTGCGGTGGCAAGCTCGAAACTGGTTCAAACACATCCGTAAACTCTCTTGCTAAATAAGCCTGCTTCAACTCTGCTTCCATTACCATAGCACCCAATAACGCATAAGCATTTCCGTTCGAACTTCTTACTGAGTAAATAACTCGGTTATGGCTATTAGGGTGTTTCAATGATATTTCCCCCTCCTGACAATATATCCTAGCATCATAAATATCTAAACAATCCATACCCAATATGATCCCAAAACCCATGAAATCAAAAACATATAAATTGCATGCAAACATATGACCTAAGAAATCAAGTTCTAACTGGTCATATCTCATTCCCAGAGTTCCATACCCTCCTATAGGATTCACAACCCTTAAAGGAGTAATAAGGTATAAAGGTTCCATACATAAGCAATCTACCAAATACTGAGATATAAATGAGTGTGATGCACTGGTATCAAATAGTATCCTAACCAGAGTACTATGAATCATAAGCATACCTTCCATCATAGCTTTTCCTTTCTCAGTAGTCGTTGGTCTAGAGGATGATGGTTCCACTGCAAAGACCTTTCCCTTTCCAGCCTTAGCAGCCTCGGGACACTTGTCCTTGTAATGCCCTATCTGGCCACAGTTGTAGCACTTCACATTCGGCCTCACTGCAACTGCTCTTCCATCACCCGAGCGACAATCATTAGCATAGTGCCCCTTCTTGTCACACTTATAACAAATAATATCAGCCTTGCTCTTCTTAGCTGCTAACCCTGACTGGGCACCGTTCTTCTTGAAGAACTTCCACTTCTTACCCTGAAAATTCTAAACCTCAACTGGTTTCCCTTTCCCAAAAGTAGAAGGCATCTCTTCATTCTGAATAGCCATCTCAACAACAATATGACACGGATCCCGAAGGTTTGGCATGGTTGCTCTAGCAATCTCAGGATTCAACCCCCTGATAAACTTATCATTCCTCCGAATGATAGTATCCACAGTAGCATATCCATAATGGGACAACTCGTCAAACTCTGTAGCATACTCAATCACCGATCTATCCCTCTGGACTAAATCTGCAAATTTCTTGAGCAATGCTGACTTGGCAACCTATGATAGAAATCTTTCTTCAAACCTCCTTCGAAATTCAGCCCAAGTTAGGTCTTCCTATGGCTCTCCTACGGTAACTCCGTTCCACCAAAACAATGTTGCTGCCTGCAATTGCCTTGAAGCAAGTCTCCTCTTTTGCATATCCATCAAACCAAGATCTGCAAATATCCTCTCACAATGCAATAGCCAGTTCTCCACTCCTATTGCATCCTCGGTTCCCAGAAAAGGCTTCCCTCCAAGACTAGCGTAATCCCTGCTCAGCTTGGTATAATTATTGCCAACTAGGGCCACCGATATAGCTCCTCCATCATTCCCTACAGCCACTCCCACAGCTGCTCCAGCTTGCATCATATTAACGAAGAACTGATACATCATCCCCATATCAACCTGCGGAATCTCAGCACCAACATTGGCATTTGCATCTGGGTTTGCATTTGCCTGTCGACCCTAGTTGCTCCTAGTATTGGGTCGAACATTTCCACGTGTTGCGGTGTGTATTCCACCTTGATTCACTCTTCTGTTTCCTGCCTCCATATCTTACTTCCCTACTACCTGAAATCCAATCTTGGTAAGATACAGAAGAATGGTTTAGGAGAGTGAGGAATACATACTTAGGTATTTATAGCAAAGTACACACACGTTACTATAACGCTTACCCAAGCCCAACCATATTTTAAATTCATTAGATTATGCTTTAAAAATCTTTTAAGGTTTAAATTCCTTTTAAGTACATAAACCATGCCCTGATAACAACCTGTATCATCCCGCTTTCGGAGGCTCAACAATAACTGCTACGGATGCTGCAGTCATCCATAGGTGTTATTTCTGAGTGACCGAAATCAAAATCTTGAAACTATTAGCAACACAGAAACACAAGAATATGAAAAAATTTAAACTTCAACAAAACATAATTTCTCATTTCTTATGAATTTCAATTAAGATTTAATTACATAATCCCAGATGTGGTTTCATCACATATACATGTACAAAATACGATAAGAGCAACATATGAAGAAGTCCCTGATGATCAGAGAATTGATAAATATGAACTTTACAGTTCTTAGTACAGCACAGGCGAATACACAAAATAACTCCTATATAGCTAATACTGCCTCATGCACGTATCTGGAGGCTTATTCGTCCAAAAACCTGAAAGTCTCCCATTCTCAGACTACTCAAATTAATTTTGAGTACCCGAGAGTTTGTGGAGAAATACAAACTTCGAGTCATACAATAAGTCTGGTATGAATAATCCCCTACACCTCTTATCATAAATAGATAGCTAGTGAGACCACGCCGCTTAGCGGAATGGGTTTTCCGCTCACTAGTATCCAAAACAAACATGCAAATCATTTACTATGCCTCTGCACCCAAAATGATTAGTCTTAACATAATATGACTATCCATCCCAAATCCATTCAAAATAAATACAGATTATCCATCGTACATTGTTTTATAAAAGTTGGTGTGGGCTATCCACCGTGATGTGCACGTAAATGTGCATATTTTTACCACCATATTTAATCTATTTAAATTAAATAAATGATCATATTGGGTATTTTAACTTGTTTAAACCATAATTCAAATTATTTGAAATTGTCACATATTCATCTTCATATAGGGGCAAAATGGTCATTTTTATGCATTTATTAAATTGTGAAAATTTACTTGGAATTTTCTATGTTGTTTTGTAGGAAATTTGGTGAATTTTACAAGTGGTTACATGATGATATATGCATGCATAAGAGTGAAGAGAACAAAGGAAGATGGAAATAATTCAAAGTGAAGATAATGGAGGACCCCACCTACCCACCTACCTTAATGTACAAATTAGAGGCTAATGCACATGCTTATGGAATTAATGGCTTCATGTACACTTAAATGAGGATTATTTGAAGCTAATGATTACTTGGCCTCCACACTTCCTAAGAGGGTATTTTGGGCATTTCCCAAAAATATGAATTAGGGTTTAACACTTGTATAAATACACCATATCTTCATGTAACCCTATCTCCCTTAGTCTCTCTTAGGCCTCCTTCTCTTTAGTTTAGTTTAGATCAAATAAAAGAAAGCTCTCTTTCTCTTTTCATGGCTACTTAGCCATTTTTATTTAATGTAATTTTCCTTTTTTTTATGTAATGTAATTATTGTTTCCTTTTAATTACATGTTCATTTCCTTTCATGCTAGTAGTGTAGATTTTCTTTTATGCAATTAGAATAGCTCTCTTTCATTTAGCTTTCATTTTTCTTTCTTTTTGCTTTCATGTTGCAAGCTACATTTGTTAATCAAATGACAAATATGAGAGGCTAAACCCCTTTAATTTAGGGGTAATGAAGCTCTCTAATTATGTAGCATCAACTATTTGTTAATTCATGCTCTCTTTTTGTGCTTAATGAAGAATGATTGAAGTGGTTTCATTGTTGTTTTTGCCTTGAATTTGATAGTCTATATTTTTGACACCAAATAGGCTATACTTAAACAATCACTAACACAATGCCTCTTCATCAAACTATGATTATAGCAAAAGAAAGTGATTTGAAATTAAAATTTGATGGTCTATATTTCTAATCAATAGTTAATAGGCCATACTTAAAATAGATTTCATTTTCACTTTCATTGTCAAGTTTCATGAAAGTTAATAAGTGGTTTAAGGGGTGTGTCAAAGTTTGATGGCTTATGTTGGCTAACTAATAGCACAAATATGCCATACTTATGATAGACACATCAATTAAAGCACTAATGACCATAAAAGAGAGATTATGATTTCATATGTGTTGAACTACATAATCTAGAGAGTGGATTTATTCTCTAAATTGTCATTTAACTCTTGTATTTGCATCTCTTTTCTTTTAGTTAGTTAGCTAATTTTCTAATTCTCTAGCTTAACATTCACTCGACTTTGGTTTAATTTGATTGAATAGAATTTTAAAACCATCAATTCCCTGCGGATCGACCCGTATTTGCCACGTGCTACATTCGTACACCGTGCGCTTGCGGTTATTTTTATTTAAATTCGTTCGACGGTTTTCTAAACCGATAGAATTTCCATCGACGAACACACCGCACACTCCATAGTTTTCCTAGGATGACTATGGACCCTTGGGTGCCAAATCCCTAGGCTAACCACCTCTGGCAAAACATTCTTTACTTTAGAAATTTGATGTGGGCTATCCACCGCACATTCCATAGTTTTCTTAGGTTAACCAAGAACCCATCACTTGGCCAATATTAATATCATGATCCCCATGATTATATATTTTTTCCCTAGGTATTCCACCTGTTTAACCTATTCCTATTGGTAGCCCCAATTAGGTTAAATGAAATAAAAACACATTGATAGCCCTAATGTATATTTTCGAAAGTATATTTCTGTTTGTAACCCCAAACTATGTATTGAAAACATTAAACCCACCCCGGTGTCCCTAAGGTTTTTATAACATTTAATTTAAATAAGGATCCCCCTTATATATTCAAACAAAGATAAGTATTTTATGCTATCACCCTTCGAAGTAACCCCTTCAAATTAGCAAAATTTTACTTAAGAAAAATGGCTAAAAACATCCCTTTAAAACCCTTCGAATGAAGTCCCATTCGAAAGCAAATAACCCTCCGAAGCTAGCCCCTTCGGAAACCTTTCTTTTGAAAGCATCACAAAATCATACATTTCGCAATCATTGAAGGTAACCCCTTCAAAACCTTTCGAAATCAAAACCTTTCGAAATTAAAACCTTTCGAAATTAAACCTTTCGAAATCAAACCTTTTGAAATCAAAACCTTTCAAAATTATTGAAGATAGCCCCTTCAAAACCCTTTGAAATAAACCTTTCGAAGTCAAACCTTTCGAAACCAAACCATTCGAAATCAAAACCTTTCGAAATTAAACCCTTTGAAATCATTCAAAAACAATGAAGTGTTGGTGTTGGAACCAACCCTACAAAAGCATACTTCCGACCATGTCGGAAGGTTAACCCTTCGGCTTGCCAAAAGGTTTTAAAACACCTTTTCAGAAAACATTTTAATACAATACTCTTGAAGGTTTAAAATTTTGAAGATCCCCTTCGAAACCCTTCTTGAATATAAAATTTTAGTCTTTTATAAAATGATAGAGTCGAAGGATCCCCCTTCAACTTATTCGAAAGTAATTATATTTCTATCTGAAAGTAAAAGAAGCAGCCTCCCCATCTCTCCGCCCCTCTTCCCTTCGGCCCCGTGCCTACCTTTCGACTTATGCGGAGGGTAATTGTTTACCTTCCGTCTTAGGCGAAAGGTACCTTTCGACTTGGTCAAAAGGGTAAAAGCAGGCTCGTTGGAGTCGAAGGCAGAACTGGGCCCACTAAAGTGATGTTTTTATTTTGTTTGTCTAATTTTGATTGGCTGAGGAACCTTCTCCTGTACTTCCAAATAGTAAAAAGTATACAAAAGTCAATATTTTTCTTAAAAAACTGTACTTCTTCCCAAAATATTTCCAAAGGCAATTTCCTTTCGAATTTAAGTAATTTCGGAAGCAAATTTTTAGTTTTGCCCTTGGGCGTAAATAATTTAATTACCTTAGTAAATCACTAAGGAAAAATTCCCAAAAACCATCAAAAATCTGATAAATCATATACTTTATCATATTAAAATTTCAAAGCATATAAAGATCAAAACAATTCGAAATTTAACCAAACCCGAATGAAAACGTGTTAATTATCCCACTAAAATTTTAAAACACCTATGTCCTGTCCAAACAAAGGTTTAAATGGATATATCCTAACCAAAATGACAAACATGAATCGGGTATAACCTATAACCGATCCAAACATAGAAAAACGAGATGATAAACATAATTATTCACCTTGATTAGTTGATTAGAGAATGAGATAATTTCCTAGCTTTAATTCCTTAGCTTTTTCTTCAACTTAAACTCTTCCTGGAGCTTTTTAATGGTCGACCAAAGTGATGAGGAGTTAAGAATGAGAAAGTGGAAGTCTATTTAGGTGGAGGAAGAGATATATACTAAGAAATGTAGCCCCATTTCCAAGTTTACCCCTTATGAAAAATTCCTCCTTCTGAATTTATTTAAGTCCTTTTATTTTAGTTTATTCTTTTAGACACGACCATTGGATTTATTAATCTCATCTCCCTACTATTCACATTATTCTATTTAATTTATCCAATTAAATATTCCGAATAATGTTAATTAAAATTCGGGGTCATTGCAAGTTGTCACTAGAGATGAATAAAATAAAATGGTTGACGAAATTGATGAGAAGATGGAAAACAGCCAAAGGGCTCTCATGGACAAATTGAATGCCCTATTGACCTTGCAGTCTTATGCTGCTCTAAGAACCATGACAAAGCCCGCGGCCACCATGGAATAAGAAAATCCTTGTGTTTCTAGCTTAAAAAGGAGAAATGCGAAGCAGCCGCAGAAAGGAGTAGGTGGAACCGTAGGAATCAATGTGGAAGGAAACACAAGCACTCCACCAACTACGAGGCAACCGGCTACAAACTTTAATTTTGGAGCGAAAACCCCAAGGGAGGATGTAGTCATGAATCTCTCTGACTCAGAAGATGATGGGAAACTTGAGGACGTCAAGTTGGAAGAAAATACCAATGCATTCAATAATGCCAAGGAGATCCAAACTGCCCCAATCAGACCAACCGTAAGCCAATGGAACCCTGAGGGAATGGCTCTCCCGCAGACAGGAGATCATAGGCTTCAGCCCGCTCACCGAGATTGTTTGCAAAACCAAACACTTGGGCCAGTCACTGACAGCCGACCCCTAGATTACCAGACATCTAAGGCATATATCGTGGACATGGTCAAATGACTAATAGATGAAAGTAAGGATAGAAGGGACGATGAATGGGGATCTGCTCCAAAGTGGACTCCTTTCACTGATGACATTCTAAATGAGCGACACCTCGAAATGTTCATTATGCCAAATATTCCATCTTATGATGGAACGAGAGACCTGTAATCCCATTTATATAAGTACAATTGGTACATGGACGGAGCGAATGCTTCGGATGCCGTTCGATGTAGATGTTTCCCGATTTTTCTAGAGGGAATTGCATACATATGGTTCACTAAGCTTCCGCCAAGATCAATCTCCACCTTTAATCAAATAGCAATAAGATTCCTTGATCAGTTTAGACTTCACATGGCACAGTCAAAAGATGTGATGTCCTTGTCTGGCCTGTTCCAAGCGCGGAACGAATCTCTGAAGTCTTTCATAAACCGGTTCAACATTGCGGTAACTGTAGTAAGTAATTTGAACGAGCATATAGTTTTCATGGCCTTAGTCCGTGCAATTCACCCTGAGACTGAATTCGATAAATGGATCAAAATGAAACAATCCACCACTGGGAAGGACTTCAATCAAAGGCGAGCCAGTATTTCGGATTGGAAGAGGCACATGAATTAGAAAGGAAATCTACTAACATACAACCAACCAATATTGGGCAGAATGGTATGGCGATGAACTAAGATATAGATACCTCCGGGACCGCTGAACGGAATGCAGGAAAGAACTAGAATTAGAAAAGGAAGAACCAGAATTCTAACAAGTGAAATGGAAGTAGCAAGTGACTCAAAGGTCTGCAGCTCGAAGAATACACCCCGCTCAATGATACTCCAGAGAACATCTATCTCACGACACAAGGGAAAGAGGAATATAAGAAGCCACCTAAAAAGGAAGCAACCGAACAGCAAAAGCATTCCGGAAAGCACTGCCGCTTCCATGAGATGCATGGCTACAACACGAATGAGTGTCATCACCTAAAGAACTTGATTGAGGAGTTAATTCGGGAAAACAAGCTTCAGCAGTATGTGAGGAAACAACTAAGTTCTAACCAACCCGTAGTGCCCCAAGCTCCTAGAAACCAAGGGAACCAAGCTGGAACCAGCGAAGAGGGACCCAGATGGACTGACTAAGGACTCATTATTGGAACGATATCTTGAGGGCCCTATCCTGTGCAGAAGAGTTGGGGAGAAACAGAGCGGTATGCGACGTCGTTAAAGCATGCTCCGAAAGATACATTCTTTGCGATCGAAGATGGAATCCCTGCTAAGCAACAGAAAATCCTAAACGATGACATAATATTCTAAAATTGAGATACCGAGGGAACAGAAGCTCCAACCGTCAACCCCATGGTCGTAACAGTAGGAATCAGACCCGCCATTGTCCGACGAGTATTCGTAGACAACAGCAATTCTGTGAATATTCTTTTCAAATGCACCTTTAATTAGATGAAGATCAGTATGATAGATGTGTCCGCCTGCCAAACAAAGATTCAAGGATTCACCGGTGAACCCAAACAACCTGTAGGAACAATTGACATACCCATAGAACTCAGAGAAGGCGACCGAAGAATCACCCTCATCCAAACCTTTGTAATCGTAGATGAAAATTCTGCCTATAATGCTTTCCTAAGGCGACCCGCCTTGGTAGATTTTAGGATTGCTTTAGCTCAACGGTGCCTAACTATGAAATTTCCGATGGAAAGTGGAGTTGGGGTGATCAAGGGAGACCAAAGTATCACTAGGGAATGTTATATCATGGAACTACGTGAGTCTAAAAGAAAAGGGGAATAATATGGAGAGAACTCTCCACATTCGTGAACCTGCCGAATAGTAACTACAGAGCCGCCCCTGGCTTGAGGACCATAGCCGATTCGATAAGGCTTTGGACCCGAGAAATAAAAGTTCAGGGGAGGAATGAGCAGCACCGGCAGAATTGACGGTGTCTGTCCTAATCGACATGGATGACCCAACACGGGTCCTCAAAATTGGATTGCGTCTTGGAAACAGGATGCGATTGGAACTCATCAAATTTCTTCGCGCCAATCTGGATGTATTCGCTTGGAAACATTCCGATATGTGTGGGGTGTCACCGGAGATAGCCTGCCACGCACTTAACAGGGATCTCAAGTATATGCCCGTGAAGTAAAAAGGGCACAGCCTAGGGCCCGAGCAGTCCAAAGCGCTAAGAGAAGAAGTGGCCAAACTGATGGTGAATGGCTTTATCTGTGATACAACTTACCCTGAATGGGTATCTAACCCAGTTTTGGTCAAGAAGTCCAGTGCGAAATGGCGAACTTGTATCGACTACTCAAATCTAAACAAAGCTTGCCCAAAAGATAGGTTTCCTTTCCCCAGAATCGGTCAGTTTGTGGATGGGACGACTGGACATGAACTGCTATCCTTTATGGATGCATACTCAGGGTACAATTAGATCATGATGCACGAACCAGATCAAGAAAATACCAATTTCATTACCGACCTAGGACTATATTGCTACAAATAATGCCATTTGGATTAAAAAATATCGGGGAAACTTACTAGCGACTAGTGAACGCCATGTTTAAATGTCAGATTGGGAAGACAATGAAAGTTTATGTAGATGATATGTTGGTTAAATTACACATAGCTGCAAATCACTTGGACAACCTCACTGAAATGTTCGAAATACTCCGCAAATATGGAATGAAGCTTAATCCACTTAAGTGTCTTTCGGAGTAGCCTCAGGAAAGTTCTTGGGATTTATCGTAAGCGCCAAAGGCATCGAAGCAAATCCCAAGCAAATAACCGCTTTGCTGGAAGTCGAGGCTCCGAGGAACAAGAAAGAGTTACAAAGCCTGAATGGAAAGGTTACAGCACTGAGCCGGTTTATCTCAAAAGTGACCGACAAATGTATACCATTCTTTGATGCGCTAAAGAAGGGAAAGAAAACTTTGAATGGAATCAAGCTTGTCGAACTACGTTGAAAAGCTGCTACGACATATGGAAATCCCACCAATCATGTCCAAGCCGGTAGACGGAGAAGATTTATACATCTACTTAGCAGTCTCACCACATGCATTGAGTGCCGCGCTTGTACGAGAAGAAGCTAAGATCCAGCGACCTGTATATTACATCAGTAAACGGTTCACTAGAGCAAAAAAGAACTATCCAAAATTGTAAAAACTGGCATATTGCCTCTTAATCGCATCCAGAAAATTACGACCGTACTTCCAGGCACACCCTATCAGAGTGTTGATAGATCAACTCTTGAAGCAAGTGGTTTACCGCCCCAAGACCTCTGGATGGCTTATCAAATGGAACATCAAATTAAGTCATATGAAATCACATAACATCCTCGTAAGACAATCAACGGGCACGCACTGGCAGATTTCATTGTCGAATTTTTAATATGAGATAGTGAGGAAGGAATGACTCCAGAAGTGGAGACACATTAGAAGTTGTTCGTCGATGGTGCGTCTAATAACTTTTGCTCGTAAGCAGGGGTAGTGCTCAAGACTTCCGAAGGACGGTCCATTTGCTATGCCTTGCGCTTGGAATTCCTTGCAACAAATAACGAGGCAGAATATGAAGCATTGATAGCTGGGCTAAAAATCATGGGGGAACTCGAGATAAAACCCGTACACATCTATAGCGACTCTCAGCTAGTCGTCTGTCAAGTGAAAGGCGAATACCAGGCTCGGGGGGAGAACCTCGCCCCGTATCTATCTAAAGTGCAGGAAGTATTGAATGACATCGAGCATTACACCATAACTCATATCCCGAGAGAGCAGGACACGAAGGCGGATTATCTGGCCAAACTAGTCAGTTTCGGAGAAGCTCAGTCATTAGGTCCGGTCCCAGTTGAAAACCTGACCACTTCGAGCATAAGCGAAATGGACATCGACTGGATTTTTGAGACGACCAAGGAACCATAGACATTGATGACACAGATTAAAGAATACCTGCTTATAGGAACTCTCCCCATAGATAGGAATCAGTGGAAAAGGATTCTCTGGAAGGCACCGCAATTTGTAATGTAGGATGGGATACTCTACCGGAGGGGATTCTCCACCCCCTTACTCAGATGTGTGACCAATGATGAAGCTCGAAGGATCCTGAAAGAATTTCATGAAGGCGACTGCGGAGATCATACCGGGGGACAAACCCTTGTAAAGAAAGTACTTCGGTATGGGTACTTTTGGCCAAAAGTAAACTACGACGCAATAGATTACGCCAGACGGTGCGATCAATGCCAAAGATTCAGCAAGATCAAAAGAACCCCCTCGACGAAGCTAACACGGATGGTCGGCCCTTGGTCGTTCGCAATCTAGGGAATTGATTTGATTGGCGCACTACCAATGGCTAAAAGGGGAGCCAAATATGCTATTGTTGCTGTTGACTATTTCACCAAATGGGCCGAAGCAGAACCGCTAGCTACTATTACCACAAAGAAAGTCATTAACTTTGTTACTAAAAATATTATTTGTAGGTAGGGGTGCCACAGAAAATCATCATGGATAAGTGTACTCAATTCGAAAGTGCTAAGTTCAAAGTTTTTGCAAACGCTTCCGAATCGAGAAAGCTTTTCCACTGTCGCGCACCCGCAGGCAAACAGGCAAGTGGAAGAAGTGAATAAGATCATCAAGTTCACCATCAAAAAATGGCTAACTAAAGCAAAAGAAAATTGGGTCGATGAACTTCCACTCGCACTATGGGCCTACAGGACAATGCACAAATCTACAACTGGGCACTCTCTATCGCACTAGCATATGGTTTAGAAGCAATGATCCCGGTTGAGCTAGAAGTTCCTTCTCATCAGAGGTGAAACTTCGACCAAAGGCCGAACGAACAACTCCTACTCGAGTCACTCGATATGGTCAATGAGAAGAGAGAAGAAGCCAAATTAAGAACTACCGCTCAACAAAAAAGGTCATATGGTACTACAACTCCAAAGTTTATAATCACACCTTCAAAGTAGGAGACCTTGTCCTTAAAAGGGTCTACCTTGTACCAGGTGCACTCGGACCAAACTAGGAAGGACCCTATGTGATCGGTCAGAAACTAAGGAATGTCACATTCAAGCTAACAACCATTGACGGAATCCAAATTCCCCGGGCATGGAACAGTGAATAACTGCATCACTACTTTACCTAAGATTATCTTATGTACTTCCTATTTTCAGCAAATAAGCCATCCGGGAATACAAAAGGCATTATAAATATGCAAAACTTGCTAAACTTTCATTAATAAAATTGCTTTGCTTTATTAACCAATAAAATCGTGTTCACCAAAGTAACCTGCTGAGTTGACGTGGTCAAATCGACTCAAAATCATTCGAACACTGCTTGAGATAGCAGAACCATGCTTAAGTACCCCACCCCCCCACTTACCCGCCGGGTCGACGGAAGCAAATCGACTCAAACCGGTAGAACTCGATCCCCTATTTTAAGAACTTGTGCTGCTTCGGCAATGCCGAGAAGGCTCAAATAAAATTCACGCATTTCGTAAGCCGTGCACCGCTTCTTGGATTGTGGAATCACATCCAAGCAAGCACAACCTTAAAAGCCGTGCACC
The DNA here is from genome assembly GCA_030737815.1 of Allium fistulosum. NCBI lineage: Eukaryota > Viridiplantae > Streptophyta > Magnoliopsida > Asparagales > Amaryllidaceae > Allium > Allium fistulosum. The sequence continues at coordinate 616,839,549 of CM060907.1, forward strand.
CCCGTAAGCTGTGCATTATTTTTTGAGCCGTGAAATCACGCTCTCAAAACATGAACTCCTCACGTTGCTCAAAGATTGGTAACGTCGAGAAATTCCAAACCATTCTAGATCAACCAGTCATAACGGTCCCAAAAGCCATGCGTCTCATAAGCCACGCACACTCTTAAGTACCGACATTGCCCTGACAGTGCCGAAAAATTCTTTTATTGCAGGACTAACAAGAATCAATCCACTCCCACTATTAGGAGTAACGGGTTTGAATCCAGCAATGTCAAACGACTACGAATCGATAGAAAATTCTGATCGTTGACTGACAATATCTTTGTAATCGAAGCGTTCAAATCAAAATTTCTCGAAGATAGGAACCGCAAAATAGGTCCGGTTACAGACATCCAAAAAATCAGCTGGATCAACTGGTCATTTGTCAAGTGTTTGAAGTAAATAGTCCCGTGAACTAGGGGGCGCACACACATCGATACTCAAAAAAACCAAGCATTTCACAGTTTTGTTACTCTAAACAAAGAATTTTGGCGGTAATTACAGGACTAGAAAAAATAAAATAGCAGTAAATAAAATTGGCATAAGTGCATGGAGCATAGATAAGTAGATAGATAAAGTTACAATCAAAATGTCAACATTGTATTACTTTCAGCATTTTCTATACAAAGTCAAAATGTGTGGGGCCATACCTGTAACGACCCTGAATTTTGAACAATTTAATTTGAGAATATTTAATTTATTTTAAATATTTGAATGATGATTTGACTTGAATTTCAAATTATCAGAATGAATTGGCGATTAAATTTTTGAATTTAATCTATTGAGAGTTGAATAAAATTTGAATCTTCAATTTTAAGCCGGTTAAAATTAATTTAAAAGCTTGGAAAATTCATATTGATAATACTGAAGATAATAGAAACTTCAGAATTGAATTTGAAAACGATTTGTTCAGTTTTGAAATTATATCGTTTAAATTGAAAATAAGAATAGTCTTCCGAGGCACCGTCTCGGAATTTGACGAAACCAGTTTCATTGGGTCCGTAATATTGAATTATTACTGGATTTCCAATTTCGTATTTATCAGAATTGTTTTGTGAACATACGACGTATAAACGCGTATAAAATTTAATTGAATTCAATTTGAATTTCTGTAACAACTGGGGTTTTGCCCAAAATTTTAATCATCAATAAACGATTTGTGTTGGCAGCTAAATTGATGATGTTGTTGGAATTTTTATAACAATTAAATTTTCGTCAATTGACAAACTAATACTGGTTGTTAAATTTGAATTGGAAATTTTAAATCAATTAGAATTCTTTTATCAAATTTTATAAATACGAAAGGGATAAATACACATAGAAAATTTTTAACAACAAATTTAAAAACAAAACAAGTTAAAGAAAATGATATTTGCAAAAACAAAATTTGATTTAAAAAGAAAGAAAAAAAAAATAAAAAAAAATAAACCATACCCTTCTCACGTTTAAACCCATACCTATACCATGTTCTCTTCTGCAAAACCACATTCTCCCCCCTTACCTCTGTCAAAACCCATGACTTTCCCCCTTTCTCCCTCATTCGTTCACAAAAACAATCGAAAGAAAAAAAAAATGGCGACTGGCGAATTTAGGGCTTCAGAAAAAAAAATTGGGGTTTTCGTTCGTTCTTTCGATGCTTACTAGGGCTTCGGCTCCATCTCGTTCGCGCGACTGCTCCGATAGCTAAAGTGAGTAATTTATTTACTCACATCTATTTCAAATCATAAGTTTGTAGGATTTAATGTTTTGATTTTCGTTCGTCTGATTGTTTCAAAATTATTGCTTTGGGCCGTTCGATTATTGATGGATGTTGATGATTTCTCTGACTTGTTCGATGTTCATATATATTGCGTATATTTGTTTTACTTGATGATCACGGCTTTGAATTTGCTGTGATGATATCTGTTTATCTCCGTGAATTTCTCTGTTTTGACTTGTTCGACTCACGGCTACGATCTTTTTCTGTTGACTTTAAAATACTCGGCTTTGTTGGCATTTTTGGTTCGATTCTACTACAGTTGATTTTGTTTTGAATTTGGTTTCTACTGACATTGATCACAGTCTTGCATAGTATCCATACGCATTTGGTCCAACCATTTTTGTCTTGTATATGTTGGTTGCTAAATCATGTGTAGCTTGTAATGAGTCACTGATTTTGGTAGAGACTTGTTTCGTTGGAGTCAGTGGATTGCTTCTGCATTGTATATGTTGTCTATATACATGAACTACTGTGCATTTGGTCATTGTTGCATATTGATCAACAGGTAGTTTCATTTCCTCTGGTCATTGGTCGAGTTCATGTTGTGTTTCATACTGTGTATACTTCGGTTGCATTCATTTGTTTGCATATATCTGTTGCATCCATATTGTCACTGTTTGATATAGTTTGCATTCCAGTTGTACTCGCAACTTCATTTTATTGCAGTGAGTAACTCAAATTTTTAAACTTAATTAATAGGTAAAGTTGTTTTCATGCTTTCATAGGAAATGAATTTACAATTTGAACTTGCTGTGAGCATATATATACATGTGAACATGTTCATGTGAACATGACTGCTGCATCATTTCTATTATGCAATTTCCAAACTTCTGTTTAATTCAAAAATCCTTTTCTTTTGGTTTGTTTGCTGTGATGGTTTAATTTTTTTCAAAATGAAACATGTTTAGTTCATGATTAAGTAAAGTTAAAATATTTTGTATAGGTTAAACAAATTGTGTATACCTGGAAGAAAAAAATATATAACAGAGCAATCAGCTTATATAAAGCGAAAATCCAAACATTTCAAAACAATGTTTCAGGGTTATGAATCAAAAACTCCATCTAAAATTTTGATTTTCAAAAGAAGAATCACAATTTTTAATACCATATCCTAAGAGCAGTTTTAACTTCACTGTATCCTACATATTGGTTAAGCACAGTTGATGCTTGCATTTGTTTCAGTTGAATTTGTTTCTGGGGATAGTGTAACTATTAGAGATTATAGGAAAATTATTGGTTTAAGTTGAAATTTGTTGTTGATGTTGTAATTGGAATTTGAAATTTTTAAACCATGGTTTGACCTGAGTTTTCTAAAACAAATCCAAACATAACTTTAAGTCTCTGTTATGTGGAGGTCACCATTTACTGGTTCACTGTTTAGTTTGAAGACTGATTAGTTTTGTTGTGAAGTTGTCACTGTTTTTCTTTGTCCATCCTGTTTTGTTTCATTGTCCACTGTCATTTATTACATATGCCATTCACCTCAGTTGCCTGCATATGCATATTTGATTAACTGATTCTTGTTTACTCGTTAGCACTTCTAACATATACACACGTGCACTTATATGGGTCTGCATTAGACTTTGTATTTGTTCCTCACTTCGAGACAGTTTCAGTTGCAAGTGCATTTAGTTATTTGCACTTGAATTTGTTGGCTTGGTCACTGTGATGTTGCATTGCAGTTTTTCTTTGATATGTTGGCCTTCTTTATTCCAGTAGCATTGGTTCATGTTCATTTGGTATAATTGTGTGGTTGTCCAGTGTAGACTTTGTTCATTTATTGTAGTTGTCTGTCCTTGCAAATGAGCTGTAGCATTCAGTTTTGACCATCAGTGGTATAGTTGTTGTCGGAGGCAGTTGATCATTAACTGCATTCATTTGTGTTCCCATTGTTCTTCACCTGACTTGCTTATTTATCATTTAGTGGTCTGCATCTGTCCATATCACTGTTGGCATTTTGTAGCTTGGTATTGTGCAGTATTGCTGTTGGATTGATGTTCTTCATGTTATTATGGTTCAGTTGAACTCGATAGTTGGGTTTCATGTGGCCTTGGTATACAATGTTGTCCAGTCTGCATTCATTGTCCTCTGTTTGCTCAGTCTGGTTATACCTCTGTTGTATTGCCTTGACCTTGTTTTGATTTGTTAGCTGTGCATTTTGTTTTGCACACGAGTTGGCGGGGCAGTGCACACGGGTACGAATGCACATGTGTGCACTGCAGCCACCCAAAAATCGACAGTTTTGAATTGATATTTCTTTGCGTCGTGATGCATTGATCTTCTATGCCGTATTGGCGTGGCCGTACACGCGTGCGTGTACGGCAGCCAATAACACTGTTTATCTCTGTTGATGATTTAAATCTGCTGATTTATTGTTTAACACTGTTTAGTGTTAAAATTTTCGTTATCCGATTTCTTTGTTTAAAGAGTTGGATAGACGGGAATTATTGTGACTGTCGTCTATTTAAATTATTATTGCCTATATGCACTAATAAACTGGTTTGAATTAGACTGACCTGTGTATTATTTTCTTTTGAATATAATACTCGGGTCAGACCGAGTATTTTTACAGCTTGAAGATTTTCGGGCAGCGAAGTTAGAGAGAGAGTAAAGAATCATTTATTTCGAGAAAATTGTATTTTAAGATATTCCGCTGTATCAGTATTAAAATTGTATAACTCTGATGTATATAAAAAGATTTATAGTAATGAAATAAATTCTCATTTGTTTTAATTCAGTGTTATTATTCTGTGTTTCTGTGGCTGATTCTGTTTAAACCTTATAAACTAAATAACAATTCGTCTTTTTGAACGTTTCTAGTTGGTTTAATTACTGACTGGAGACGGTCAAAAGGGGGAATGTTACAATACCCATACAATTCGGCTAACAAAAAGGAAAATATAGATGCTACAACAATTAAAGCAGTAAGTGCAGACTCTGCACTTGAATAAAAAAATCTATCAAACAAAATAGAATGTTCCAAAAACTGGATCTACCATTACCTGAGCATGTCAATGCTTCTTTCCACCGCTCCCCTTCCCACCTTTGGTCAGAAGTTTCTTCTTCCTTTTAGAATCCCTTCTAGGAGTAATGTCGCTGCCTGAAATATCAACTATCTCTTCTATGCCAGCATCTCCTCCCTGCTCTAAGACCTTCTTGGAAGAATCCCCCTTGGTCTTGTGCTTACGGGACTTGCGGGAACTCCTTGAAGATTTTTTCTCCTTGATCATTTCCTTCTTAACGGCCTCCATCTCCTGTTCGAATTTATGTAGCTGACCAGTTTGGTCCTCTTGCTCTTGAGCTTTAGCTGCCATGAAATCGCCCTCCAAAGATACGGAAGGGTCATCTAGACCGTGCAGTGCAGCAATCTTCTCGGAGTCCAGCCCTAGTTGAGAGCCAGACATAGGTGCAACAATCAAAGTAGCTATGGAAAGAAGCGTCAAGGCAGTTGAAATAGCAGCAAGCCCAAGGATTGAAGAAATCGACAGGTCAGTAGGTAAAGAAAACGGACCTATAAGATCAAAAATGAAAGCAATAAGTTCTTCTTGTTCTTGCACCGTGAGCTGAAAATTCCTAAACTCGGGGGAAACAAGAAGGTTACCTGCATCAGAGGAATGGCCGAGAATTTCAATCTCATATTCTTCACCTTCTCCTTCTTTGGATGGCTGCACGATCTTCAGAGAAGTTTCGGGACCATCCGAAGTTTTAGAGACAGCTGTTGGAGGGGCAGACGACAAGGCAGCACCGGCTGAACTCGCTAACTGATTGTGAGGCTGTTTTGATGATTCGCCAAGCCCGAAAATGAAAGAGTCTGGAAATGTTTTGGCGGTTGCAGTTATAGCAGCATCAGCAGCCTCTTGTTCCCTCTTAACTCGAATGATCTCTTAACCCTCTGTCAGAGCTTTCTTTGATTCTTCATTAAGGTAGGCATCATCCAACTCTTGCTCGGTGTATACATCCTCATTCTCTCGAAAACGGGCCAGAATTTCTTCCCTACCCATGACAAGAGTACATAGGAATTTGGGGCCCAATTAGCCGAGGCTCCCCTGATGCAGCAAGGAGTTAACATGGAAATTTAAGATGGTATCATCCATCTTCTTTTCAAAAGCATCTAGCAACTCCAAGTAATTCGCTGTTACGGTGGCATTCTCAACTTCAACTCGGGTCTTCTCGGCGCTAAGCTACGTGACCCTTTCCTGGAGCGAAGTAATCATTTGAGCTTGATAAGAAATGGTCTTGTCGCGGGATTTCACAATTCTCATGTAATCAACAATTGTTTTTTTTATAGGATTCAACAACTTCGTTATGACCAGTGATAGTTTTCTTCTGAGCTTCAATGATCACGTCACGGGCTTCAAGCTTCTCTTTTAGCTTAACTTCGTATGTGTGGGCCTTCTTGATTTCATTTTCAAATATGATCTCTAATTTTGCATGGGCCTCTTTCAATTCCTTCGGCAAACTAGCGTTGTTCTTACTGTCTCGGAGTGCAGCGTCCCTCTTTTGTGTTAATCGCTCGATTCTAGCATCACGTTCCACTAATGCTCTCTCATAATCGTCCTTCACCGATTCAAAGGAAAGGATCTCTTGATAATTATTGCGGTTCGTGTCTGCCAGCTGCTTGCGTAACTTTTCCCATCCCTCAGCTTGATCCAAATCACTTTGAATCGCCTGGAGATGGGGCATATAGGAATCTTTGTGGATTGGGCATAGGTCATGGTCAAATTTAACTCCCTTTAGAAACCACCCGGGGAGCGCAACTTCGAGTCTAAGAGGACCGGATGGAAGAATATAAGCTGGCCTCCTACGAGGACATGAAGGACCAAAAGTGGGTACCACATGATTTGATGGAGCTTAGGATGAAGATGAAACTTAGACAGTGGAAGCCGGAACTTCAAGTCCGACAGAGACTGGGGCCGGGGCAAAAGTTTGATGCTCAAAGGGATGAGAAATGCGATCTACCTTCGGCTTTTTAGGCAGCTCTTCTTGGTCGTCGGGAGGTTTTCTCTTCTCGTAACCACTCTTATAAATCCTACCTCCTTCTATGTCATCTCGGTGACGTACTTCGGCTTCCAAGTCTTTCCGCCTTCTCCACTCTTCCTCGGTTTCATGGGGCTGGTGGCGGCTTGAAGACTGTCTTGACCAACATTGCGAAGAATTGTTCAAGATCCTTGTAAAGTCTATGGCCTCCCATAGTACCTGATATAAAGTATAAATAAAGAGCTTTAGCGGAAAAAAAATGGGCCTACATAATGCATATGTAAGTGAGTGTGACCCTAGTGAAATGCGAAATATGTCTTAGGCGACCTAAAAGGACGTCACAAACCGGATTGGGAAGCCACCATGGTAGAAATCAGGTAGACCCTAGACACAATATGATCGAGTGAGGGGAGGATCCCTCAAATTTGAAATCTTCTCCCAATAATTCATCGTTATCTACGTAAACGTTGCTCAAAACCCCAAAGTCAATACCGGTTTCTTTATGTGAGGAATCCTAAAGTCGCTTGGTTGCTGAGGGAGCATTTTTATCGCGAATTTCTCAGGGCGGTGAATCCGGGAGAACATGACTCATTCGTGGAGTTTCATCACACTATTTGAAATTTCCATCACTGGAGCTTGCATCGAATTCATCATCGCTATAGGATGAATCGTAACTGCTGCCCCCTTAACTTCACCCTCTTATTTTTCTATTATCACCACAGACTTACCCTCACACTTTGAATCCTTCTTCCCCTCCTCCAAAATCGGGGGCAATCTGGCCAGGCAGCTGGCTTCGGTCGTAACACCCATTCCTTCATGAATTTCTTCGGTTGACTCGCCAGACGGACCTTCTCTTTAAGGAGGATCTCCCTCTTTGGAGCCATGTGATGAAAAAGTGGAACGTGTTCGTATTTTGGAATGGGAAGGAGATGGAACTTCAACGGCCATGGCAGATATCCCATGATACAATAGCCCATATCGAAGCAAATTCTTGTTCATTAGCAAAAGGTTGACCGATCTCTCCTTGGCATCTATGGCCTTCAGAATGTGGAAAATCGGATTGAGTGATGGATCTTTGTTTAGGCTCGGAATAAATGCAAGAAGTATTTGATCTATCAAAAATCCGATAGTGACGTATTGAGTCTCAATAAGTAAAAGAGAGAACTTACCCTCCTCCCCCATCATTCAAAGGCGATTAAATCCCTCAGGACACCTAACAAAGAAATACTGGATCTTGAATTGAGATAGGTTGCTTTGAAGCTGTAGCACGATCTTGTAGTTTCTTTAGGCCTTGATGATGACAAAGGTAGACACTTGTCTCTCTTCTTGAATGAGAGAAAATATCTTAACTCATCGAAACTCGGGGAACGATTAAATGTCTGCATAAACAGGACGTGGAGGTAGGTCAAGATCGCGTACCCATTAGGATGAATTTGAAATAGAGCAATTCCCAAGTTTAGAAGAGTTTCTTTCAAGAAGTGATTGAAAGGGGGTACTTCTCCATTTAAACACATATACCGGTGGCAAGCAGTGTACCCTGAAGGCGTCATATATGCAAACTCATTCTTCGACGAAAGGTGCACGTCAGCATCTAGAATTCCATGTTGTAAGTAGATGTTATGTAGAACTTTAGTAGAGATTACAGAGGAAGCTGTCTCTGAGGGATTAAGTATAACTCTGAAATTTAGAGGAGTCCGGTCTACAACCGGACCAACCGGAACTAGTTGACCGTATTCAGCTCGCGGTGCTGAAGAGGTAGGCGCTACTAAAACTATTTGCGAAGGCGCAATGGATGACGATTCAGCTCCTAAAAGTGCTGGACTTTCCCCACTGGACTTACGACGAGAGGACGGGTGCTTCATTCTATACAATAGAACTTGCATCTAATGCGGTTAGGTAATTCTACCTTTAACTAAAAGACCCCCTACGACACTTGAACTTCATAAAAGTATCGATTTATGCCGACATGTCGGGTTCCAAGTGTTGACTGGGGCAATTGCAGTTTGTTATCTATGTAGGGTTAGCTCAGTGTCCTAAACACTACAAATGCACTATCCTATATAGATAGTTCACTCACAGTGAAGAAATAAAAGAGCTTCTCATATCATTTATTAAAGTTATTTCTTCTACACTTATCCGTTATCGATCAACGATCGAAAACGAATCCGCTGTCTGAAGCGATGCGGGAAGCCCTTTCCATTTCAGGTGCACCAAGTGTGCAATAATGGGACCAATCCAAAGTGAGTAACTATAGATTGATGGGTCCAAATCAAGTAGAGAATTCTCAGCATAAGTTGATTTTAGCTCTCCGGAAGGCGATGACAACATAAGCTACACACGAGATGCTGCCCTAAGCATTATCACCCCCCAGAAAAACCAAAACCAATTCGTGAGACATCATGTCAGATGAATAATGTAACTCAGTGCAAGTTAATTTTGATTTTGTGGACGAAGATAGAAAAACATATCAAGCACCAGGGTAAAGCCCGAATTTCATTCCATGAAGAACTTAAGACTCGATTTACTATCTTCTTCCACAAAATCGCAATCAACTTGAATTCTCCATAATGATCACCACTAGCACAACCTCATCGTCGAATTGCTAAACAAACTCCAAAATCTGCATTGCCCACCTCTAATCAAGAATAAAAAGGAGAATACAAATAAACTTGGGACATTGGCGACCTTAAGCCAGAAAGATCGGTGGCCAAAAAGGCAAAGCAACATGGACACGTGACTAGATGAAAGAGATGGCAAAGTCAATTACGGTCTAAGGCGAGAAGCTCCGATGGCGAAGAACAGTGGTGGCGATGGAAAAGGAGGAGTAGGGTTTTGAATTTCCTAGGTTGTGTCGCGAGGTAGAAGGGTCGAGTCGTAGAAGAAGATAAGAAATGAAAGTAGGTCAGTTCCAGTGGATTAAATAGGACATTGCAAAAGAAGAAAAAATACGCTAAGTCATTGGATCGTTAGCGATCCATGTACTATGGATCGCTGGCGATCCATATATTTGCAACCAAATTTTTCCAAACTCATCAAACGTGTTCTAAGAATCTTTTGCAAGCATCTTGAAAGTTTTGGGATTGAAACTAGTTTACTATGATGAGTAATAGTGATTCACGTACAAATTCAACAGCCGGCTGAATAACCAGAGCCAAATTCACATGATGGCCTCAAAACGATCACTTGAACCTCACCAAACGGGAACTCAAAAGCAATAATGTCCAGAGCATGCCTTGTTTCCAATGAAAGCATACTCTGAGGGGCAAATGTTATCCGGGTTTTCGACCCAACAAAGTTCAAAGGAAGTCGGAACAACTCAAGAATCAACCAAAAGGACTAGAAGAAGGAACCAAGAAAGACTCAAGACAAAGAAGTCAAAATTTTGCTAAGGTGATGGATCGCTAGCGATCCAGCTCCTATCATCTCCTATGGATCACTAGCGATCCATATGGGTCGTTCGTGGATCCTCCTATCCTCTGCACCATGATCTAATAAGTTTTCTAGGGATGTATGCTAAGTTTGACAGCATTCCAAGCTAGCTAGATCGAGAAGTGAGCATTCATCTGATTCTAGCGACATTTCAGTGACATCAGTACACGAATCATCATCAAAACAAAGCATCTAGTTATGAAATTGCATGGATATCATCTACACAAGGTAGGAAACATGATCCAAAAGAAACGAGCCAAAATTACTCTAACTCCATGGATCGCTAGCGATCCATCATATTGGGTCGGCTCATTCTGGAATTTCCTGAGCGCCTTCGTATCTTCAAATGTAAGTCTCTAACAAAGCGGCTTGGGCCGAAGTGATCTCCAACTCCTATAAACATAATGTGAAGTCCAACATTAAGGGAATCTTGGGGACTAACTACTGACACTCTGCAGAAACTATTCTTCACTCTTCTCCTCCCACACAACAGTCATCTAAAGGGTTCACTGTGATTCTCTAGTGAGCTCTAACACTGGTGACTTGATCTAACTTACAAGATCCAATCAAATTGTAATCATATTCAACTTGTAATTGCATTCAGTCAATAACAAAAGTTATAAAGTGGACGTGGGCTTCGTTAACAGACGAACCACTATAAAATTCTCTTGTCTCTTTACTTTATCTGCAAGTTACTATTCCTTCTTTCTATTGCCTTGATAAACAGGGCTGGTGCTTCCATACTCAATCCAGGGTGTTGATCCATTTTTTAGGTTAATAACAGAAAATGACTGTACAACAGACATAAAGTCCTAAGCAGAGTCAGATTTAACAACATATGCGGCACATGGCATGCATCAACACTACAATGAGGTGTATCAATCGTATACGCCAATCTACTACTCCGTTAGTACCAAAAGGGAGACTGATAGCACTAGGAAAACTCCAAATACACTAAGTCAATACAGTCTTTAGTTACCTCACAATCATCTTAACATGTATCCACTAGTGTGCTCGTCAACGCGAACACACTTAAGTCACGACACTACAAATGCCCTATAGGCAACAGACTGTTGGCCTAGGTGACACAGGGGCAATGACATAAAGCCAAGCACTAAGCTATATATATACACAAAGCTTGAAATGACCCTCCTAATTTCCACCCTAATTTCATAAGGATTTTTTTTTTGCTAAGAGATGATATACTGATATATCATTCTTTACAAATATATTTCCCAGGGTCATTTTCTTTTTCTAATAAACAAAATATATCCAGGATCAAAATAACTTACCAATATAAATATATCAGTGTATATCTAATAACATACACATACATATGAAGATGTATGTGTTCTTCTTGTTTAAATTCAGAGTATATACTTTATCTTTTTTTTTGTACAAGAACATCCTGTTTGATTTAGATTTTTAGCATTTCAGATTAATTATTGCACCCTGATTTTTGGGCCTAAAATCCACTGGAAACATGTATTTTAGTCTGGCATTATAATTTAGAAATGATCAAGTAATAATCAGTGGTAAACAAGCTTTCAATATAGATGATTGTGTTAAAGTCTGGATAGTATCAAATTCAGTATAAAAGAAAGTGGATCCTAAGTGAACACAAGCAACATCTAGGCGTAATGGAAACGCGCCTAACTTATACACAAGAGGTCACTGGTTCGAGTACCATGCAGGTCGGTTCAAACACAAATTTTGTTTTTCTTCTTTTTTTTTTTCTGTATGGTTTGAAATCTGATATCTACCTATCTTTGTACATATATATTTAATGTTTGCCTATAACCTAACATACAAAACAATTCTTCTTACTTTACTATTTTTGAATCCCATTCCTATAGCTGTTCTAGGAATTATAATTATATTTTTGCTCAAATATCAACATGTACACAGATATACATGTACATGTCAATATCTCTGCTTATTTTCCAGAAAACTGGGTGAAACAATTACTAAAGGTACTAAGCTTTGAAATGCACTTTTATTCTCAGAATACAATCTATCATGATCAACCAATACTTCATTCATTTGGAGCTGGTTAACTCATGAATCCTGTATCTACCACATTAGTTCAAAGCAATGGAGATACCTTTCTTTACATTCTGTCTGAAGCTTTTAGAAAAACATTTTACTTTTCTCAATACAATTCAGAAATGAATTCAAACTTATTTACAAAGCATTTCAGTAAAAGAAAATAAAATCCTTTAAGTTTTCTTCTTGCTAAATCCAGATTTCGTTCTAAAACTCAGTGCTCTGTTATGTCTCAAGATTAGCTAATACATATATAAATTATGCAAAACAGTAGCTCACATAATTGTATATTTCTTACCAGATTTTTATAGTTGATACTAGAGCATATTTCTCTTGTCTATGTTTCAGACCCTATTTCAAAACAAATCAAACCTTATCACACAACAATTTCAACAGACCAACAAATTTAATCTGACTCTTTACAGAATATAAGGGCAACATGATCACTATCCATAAAATATTCAATACATGACTGGGAATCTTAGGAACATAATATTTTTCCTGAATACATGCAGATATAATCAATTTAAGCTCTTATTGAAACTAGCTAGCATGTTCATTCACTCCTCCATAACAGCCATTACTTCATTTTACTTAGTGCCTGGGTTACCTGAAAGAGCATGAGTGGCTGCCTCATTTTAAAATGAGACACCCCAGATGCCATGAGCAAACAAGGGTCAGATCTATGATCTGGTATGAGTAACATCAATTCATTCATGATATTAAGCAATAGAGAATGTAAGGGTACTGACTTGTTATTTAATCAAATTTCTGCAATTAATTATTTTAACATAGTATAATTAAGTTGATTCAGGTATGATATATTCATTTATCATTCTTACATTTGCATACATAATCATGCAACATAATTATCTATTTGCAACAATTGCATTCACTGGAATCATCTTGGTTCCATACCATTCAACCTAAGAAATATCCATATTCCTATTTCTTTATTTACAGGTTGTATAATTCAATTTAAATCCCTGCCTCATCTGCTATTAAGGAATCACTGGGACACATTGCAATGAACTAATTCACATCATTGCACAAAGATCTCAGGGCTTAAACAAACCATGTGCCAACTTGCATACTTCAAATATGACAAGCATTCCAGCAGTCTTCTTGGCCTTCCCTTCCCTAGTTTATTTACTAGTGTATTGTCTTAAATTCTATCATCAAATATGCTAAGTGAACATGTCACTGCAAACATGGAAACATCCATAATCTTTCCTAGCATAATTCTCCTCAGAAATAAGCAGACAATTATTTCTTAAATGGGGTCAATATGTCTTGATCTTAGTAAAACATAAGAATATTTTCAACTGTGAAAAGAGGCATGGCATGTTATATTGATCTGCAAGCCTTTATGATTGATTCAGATTCAAGATCTGGTTCAATCATAATTTTAGCTTGTGGGTTTCTTCCTTTTTTTTTTGATTTGATTAAGGGCTCAGCACTTAGAAAATTTCTATTGCACCCTTAACATTTTTCTTTTCAAGCCTCAGCACTTATACCAAGTATAATGCAGCTCCAATCATTTTTATAAAGTTTCCATGCCATAGATCTATAACAGTTGAGAGTATTCTCTATATAATTTTTAAGATCCTAGACTTCAACATTTGTGAGTATAAATAAATCAGTATGATACATATCCAAAGACAAATGTCTCAACCAAACAAAGATCATCAAAATCATCCATATCAAATCATATCAGATTTAAAATAAGACATCAAAAAAAAACATTGATGAAATCATAAACATCATAACCAGAAATATATAAAATGGCAATATAAAAAGTGGCTGCCTCAACTCAGGTCTTAATGCCATGAACTCAGTGAGATTACTCACCTAAATGTTTCTTCTTATTAATCCAGAAAATTCTTGTTTGAGTGTTTTCTCCTTCCTTCCAATATTTTCTTCTTATTTTTTGTTTTTGTGCAGCCCGGGGTAAAGACAATTCTACTGTCTATTTATATACATTTTTCCTCTAGGGTTTTGTTGAAACAGAATTCCATTTCTGTCCTGGCTAGCATCATGCATTTTTCATTCATAATACCCCGGCCATATTAACCAATTTAAAGGCTGCATTTTCTTCCTTTTACTTTACAGAAAATGGCCACTCACCTAGTCATGTTAAAAGTGTGACTATCTTATTTTATTTTTCAATTATTTCTGAAAATCCCCTTTGCTATTTTTGCCTATACAAGCTTATTAACTTGTATCACATTTCATGTCATTTTAATGTCATTGTTTTACTTGCTTATATATATATACTTTTCAGTACTTAAAAATATATATATATGTACACATATCTTATCTAGGCTTATTTGATTTCTCTTTAATTTCAGAAGCATGTGCACCTATATGTATACAGGTTTACTAATATACATAATTTTCTCTTCTGGGTTTTAAATAAAATTTGTTTACTGATTTAAAGTAAAACCTACTTTTCTTATTTTCTAAGATGATCCATATAATTCCAGAAATCAAATATCCATGTTGCAAAATCATGTTTGTATTGCTTTTCAATTCTTGTTTTAAATCCAAGAAATCTGGAGTTCTTCCTTGTGCCATTTCAGTGTGCACGTGCACACATATACTTGCACACTATTTATTCCAGAAATTTCACCATATTTAAATCTAAATATTTCAAAAATTAAATCATTTTACAAAAATGATTTTTCACAAAATTTTGGGGTATTACATTCACCCCTCCTTTTAGGAATTGTGTCCTCACAATTTTTCTAACATTTATAGTAAGCATCTTTTTTTTTTTTCTGAAAACTCATCAAACATATGCATAAGCAAACAAATTCAACCATATCAACCATGCATAACAAAAATTTTCCAGAGAAAAAAAATTACCTTTTAATTTGCAAAAAGCTTAGGATAATCCCTTCTAATCTTATCCTCTAACTCCCATGTGCAGTCATTA
The DNA here is from genome assembly GCA_030737815.1 of Allium fistulosum. Classification (NCBI taxonomy): domain Eukaryota; kingdom Viridiplantae; phylum Streptophyta; class Magnoliopsida; order Asparagales; family Amaryllidaceae; genus Allium; species Allium fistulosum. The sequence goes on from CM060907.1 coordinate 616,854,737, forward strand.
GGATCACTACTCCACTGGATCTTAACTAGTTTCAAGGTTTTGCTCCTTAATTTCTTTTCTTCCTTGGCTATAATCCCCACTGGTTCTTTTTCATAAACCAAGTCAGGGTTTATTTGAATTTTGGTAGGCTCTTCCAAAATGTCTTCTTTATCATGTACCCATCTTCTAAGTTGGGACACATGAAAAACATTATGCATTGCTTTCATTTCCTCTGGTAGTTCTAATTTGTAAGCCAATGAACCAATTCTTTCCAGAATTTTATAGGGTCCAACATACCTTGGTGTAAGCTTACCTTGCTTGCCAAATCTCATGACTTTCTTCATAGGTGAAATCTTGATGAAAACAAAGTCTCCCACTTCATATTCCACTTGCTTTCTCTTCCTATCTGCAAATTTCTTTTGCCTATCTTGAGCTGCTGCTATTCTTTTTCTTATTAACCCAATTTTCTCTGTAGTTTCTTTAACATAATCAGGTCCAAGAATAGCCCTTTCTCCAGCCTCTACCCAGCATATAGGTGATAAACATGGCTTGCCATATAAGGCTTCAAATGGTGCCATCCCTATGGTGCTTTGGTAACTGTTATTGTATGTGAATTCAGCTAGATGGAGGTGGTCTTCCCAGTTGCCTCCAAAGTCCAGTGTACATGCTCTCAACAAATCCTCTAAGACTTTGTTCACCACCTCAGTTTGACCATCTGATTGTGGATGGTAGGCAGTGCTTAAGCACAATTCACTCCCCATAGCCTCTTGAAAACTTTTCCAAAACCTTGAGGTGAAGATGGTATCCCTATCACTCACAATGGTTTTGGGTATGCCATGCAACTTTACTACTTCTTTCATGAATATTTGAGCCAATTTTGGAGCATTTCTTTCTGATTTAACTGGGATAAAATGTGCTACCTTAGTTAGCCTATCCACTATCACCCATATACTTGTGTTTCCCTTCTTAGATCTAGGAAGACCATCTATGAAATCCATAGATATATCCTCCCACTTCCACTGTGGTATGCTAAGGGGTTGCAATAGTCCTGATGGCCTTTGTGTCTCAGCCTTGACTTGTTGGCAAGTCATGCACCTTGCAACATATCTGGCCACATCTGACTTCATCCCCTTCCACCAAAGATTTCTTTTCAATTTTTGATACATCTTGGTGCTACCTGGGTGTATGGAGTATTTACTCCTATGGTACTCATTTAATATTTCCTCCTTCAATTCTATATTTTCTGGAACACATATCCTATTTTTATTCCTTAAATAACCATTTTTATCAATTTGATAATTTATTACTTCCTCCCCTTTTGATATGAGCATTTTCCTTTCCACCATGTTTAGGTCTTGTTCCTGCATTTTCCCAATCTTAAAAAGTAAATCTGATTGCAGAGATATCATACTTAATTTTCCTTTACCTTCACCTTCTTCAATGGACATCATTTGTACCTTACTGTTTTCCTCAATTTCCAAATCAGTAAGTATAGACAAATCCTTAAACTCTTCCATCATCAACATGGCTACCTTGGCATGTTGTCTACTCAAGGCATCTGCAACTTTATTTGCCTTGCCTGGTGTATACAGTATATCTAGATCATAGGCAGCTAGGAACTCTACCCATCTATGTTGCCTCATGTTCAAATCTTTTTGTGAGAATAAATATTTCAGTGCCTTATGATCAGTGTACAAAATGAATTTGGCACCTAACAAATAATGTCTCCAAAGTTTCAAAGCATACACAACTGCTGCTAGTTCAAGATCATGGGTTGCATACCTGGTTTCATGTGGCTTTAATTGCCTAGATGCATAGGCTACCACCTGGTCTTGCTGCATCAACACAGCCCCTAACCCAGAGCCACTTGCATCAGTGTACACAACCAAATTTTCATTTCCTTCTGGCACTCTCAATACTGGTGCATTAATCAGGGCTTCTTTTATTTTGATAAAAGCTTGCTCACATTTTTCTGTCCATACAAAGGCTTGGTTCTTTCTAGTTAAATTGGTAAGTGGTGATGATATTTTTGAGAAATCTTTTATGAATCTCCTATAATATCCTGCCATCCCCATGAATGATCTAATCTCACTGATGGTGCTAGGCCTTTTCCATGCTTGGATTGCCACTACTTTATTAGGGTTTACTGATATTCCTTTGGCAGAAATAACATGCCCAAGAAAATGCACTTCTTCTTTCCAAAATGCACATTTTGAAAATTTTGCCTTTAAATCATTTTCCCTTAGTCTTGACAAAACTAAATGCAAATGATTTTTATGCTCTTCCACTGTCTTGGAATAAATCAAAATGTCATCAATAAAAATCAGTACAAACTTGTCTAAATAATCTCTAAATATTCTATTCATCAAATCAACAAAATATGAAGGAGCATTTGTCAAACCAAATGGCATAACCAAAAATTCATATAAGCCATATCTTGTGTTAAATGCAGTATACTTAACACTTGAGTCTTCAACCTTCATTTGATGGAATCCTGATGCTAAGTCTAGCCTAGAAAATATTTTAGCTTCACTGAGTTGGTCAAAGAGATCATCTATTCTAGGCAATGGGTATTTATTCTTGATGGTTACTTTATTTAGTTCCCTGTAATCTATGCACATTCTCAAGGTACCATCATGTTTTCTTACAAACACTACTGGAGAACCCCAGCAGGAATTGCTTGGCCTTATAAATCCCTTGCCTTCTAATTCTTCCAACTGATTTTTCAATTCTTTCAGTTCACTTGGCCCCATTCTATAAGGTTTCTTGATTATTGGACTTGCTCCTGGAATGAGATTAATTTGGAACTCAACTGGTCTGTGGTGTGGAACACCCTTAACTTCCCCAAACACATCCAAGTATTCATTAACTATGGGAATTTCTTCAATGGTTAGTTCACTCAGATCTTTTTCTAAGTCAACTAAATGATACAATTTCCCTTCCTTAGCTATTTCACATAGAACTGTAATCCTCTGGCCTCTAGAATTTTGCAATGATATGGTGGATGAGTCTAAATTAATTATGGCTTTAAATTGCCTTAACCAATCTACCCCCAATATAACTCCTATATTTGGGTAATTTAAAACATATAAATTGGAAATAAAAATATTTCCTCCTATGTTTAACTCCACATCCACACAATTCATGTTCAAAACACTAGAACTCCCTAGGGGACTTTGTACAAGCAATGGGGTTTCAACCAATATGCAGTTTAATTTTAACACTTTAACTAATTCATAGGAAATCAAAGAGTGTGTTGCTCCAGTATCATATACTACTGGTATGGGTATGGCACAAATGAGTAATGTACCTTCCACTTGGCCATGATTTTCAGCATCAATTTTCACTGCAGATTTGCCTTTACCTTCCAAAGTTGCCAATTTCCCTTGCTGTTTATTCTCAGGACAGTTCCTCTTCATATGCCCCTCTTTCCCACATAGGTAGCATTTGAAGGCTCCTCCTTTTAACTCTGGGCACCTTGGTTTGATGTGTCCTTCTTTTCCACAATGATGGCAAACCAATTTCTTCTTAGTATCATTGGCTTTTGTGTCTTTACTCTTCCTGTTGTCTGCCTCCTCCTTCTTTTTACCATAAGGGTGATATCTTCCCTTATCCTTCTTGTTGTTGCTCTTAAAATTCCTATATTTCTCTCTTTCTTTATCATGTTGTTCCAGTTTCAAAGCCAGATCAATTACTTGATCAAATGTTCTATCTGCATAAGGTAGCATAGCTCTGCTAAGTCCTGGGTTCAGTCCTTTTATATACCTATCATTTTTGGATGCTTCATCTGCCACTAACATTGCTCCATAATTGGATAGCCCCTCAAACTTTTGAGTGTATTCAGTGACATTCAAAGTTCCCTGCCTAAGTTTGATAAATTCTTCAAGCAAAATGGTCTTGGCTGATGCTGGTACAAATCTTGCCTCCAACATCTCCTTGAACTGATTCCAAGTGATTTCATTTTCATTTCTTCCAGCTATGATCACCTCCCACCAGCTTAAAGCTACCCCTTTCAGTTGTCTAGAAGCTACTTGCCTCTTCCTTTGGTCATCCAACTGCATGTCATTGAAAATCCTATCAAGTGTTCTCAACCATGCTTGAATTTCCATCACACTCTTTGTTCCTTCAAAACTCTTGCCTCCCAAATTGGAATAAGTCTTCAGTAATTTTGAAAGCTCTTCATGTGGGTTCTCAGGCCTATGCCCAATTCCATCTCTTAAAACCCTCACAAATTCTTGCATATCAAGCATTTGAGGTGCACTGGGTCCTGCATTGTGATGAGATCCTCTTCCTACCATGGTCTGCTAACTAAATTCTGGGTAAATGGTATTAGTATATTATGAGTACTTCTATAATTTCTTATCTAAATTATTTCATCCAAAACAAACAGACATAATACATTTCTATAATACTTAACAATCAATGCAACCAAGTGCTCTGATACCAACTGAAATGACCCTCCTAATTTCCACCCTAATTTCATAAGGATTTTTTTTTTTGCTAAGAGATGATATACTGATATATCATTCTTTACAAATATATTTCCCAGGGTCATTTTCTTTTTCTAATAAACAAAATATATCCAGGATCAAAATAACTTACCAATATAAATATATCAGTGTATATCTAATAACATACACATACATATGAAGATGTATGTGTTCTTCTTGTTTAAATTCAGAGTATATACTTTATCTTTTTTTTTGTACAAGAACATCCTGTTTGATTTAGATTTTTAGCATTTCAGATTAATTATTGCACCCTGATTTTTGGGCCTAAAATCCACTGGAAACATGTATTTTAGTCTGGCATTATAATTTCGAAATGATCAAGTAATAATCAGTGGTAAACAAGCTTTCAATATAGATGATTGTGTTAAAGTCTGGATAGTATCAAATTCAGTATAAAAGAAAGTGGATCCTAAGTGAACACAAGCAACATCTAGGCGTAATGGAAACGCGCCTAACTTATACACAAGAGGTCACTGGTTCGAGTACCATGCAGGTCGGTTCAAACACAATTTTTTTTTTTTTTTTTTTCTGTATGGTTTGAAATCTGATATCTACCTATCTTTGTACATATATATTTAATGTTTGCCTATAACCTAACATACAAAACAATTCTTCTTACTTTACTATTTTTGAATCCCATTCCTATAGCTGTTCTAGGAATTATAATTATATTTTTGCTCAAATATCAACATGTACACAGATATACATGTACATGTCAATATCTCTGCTTATTTTCCAGAAAACTGGGTGAAACAATTACTAAAGGTACTAAGCTTTGAAATGCACTTTTATTCTCAGAATACAATATATCATGATTAACCAATACTTCATTCATTTGGAGCTGGTTAACTCATGAATCCTGTATCTACCACATTAGTTCAAAGCAATGGAGATACCTTTCTTTACATTCTGTCTGAAGCTTTTAGAAAAACATTTTACTTTTCTCAATACAATTCAGAAATGAATTCAAACTTATTTACAAAGCATTTCAGTAAAAGAAAATAAAATCCTTTAAGTTTTCTTCTTGCTAAATCCAGATTTCGTTCTAAAACTCAGTGCTCTGTTATGTCTCAAGATTAGCTAATACATATATAAATTATGCAAAACAGTAGCTCACATAATTGTATATTTCTTACCAGATTTTTATAGTTGATACTAGAGCATATTTCTCTTGTCTATGTTTCAGACCCTATTTCAAAACAAATCAAACCTTATCACACAACAATTTCAACAGACCAACAAATTTAATCTGACTCTTTACAGAATATAAGGGCAACATGATCACTATCCATAAAATATTCAATACATGACTGGGAATCTTAGGAACATAATATTTTTCCTGAATACATGCAGATATAATCAATTTAAGCTCTTATTGAAACTAGCTAGCATGTTCATTCACTCCTCCATAACAGCCATTACTTCATTTTACTTAGTGCCTGGGTTACCTGAAAGAGCATGAGTGGCTGCCTCATTTTAAAATGAGACACCCCAGATGCCATGAGCAAACAAGGGTCAGATCTATGATCTGGTATGAGTAACATCAATTCATTCATGATATTAAGCAATAGAGAATGTAAGGGTACTGACTTGTTATTTAATCAAATTTCTGCAATTAATTATTTTAACATAGTATAATTAAGTTGATTCAGGTATGATATATTCATTTATCATTCTTACATTTGCATACATAATCATGCAACATAATTATCTATTTGCAACAATTTCATTCACTGGAATCATCTTGGTTCCATACCATTCAACCTAAGAAATATCCATATTCCTATTTCTTTATTTACAGGTTGTATAATTCAATTTAAATCCCTGCCTCATCTGCTATTAAGGAATCACTGGGACACATTGCAATGAACTAATTCACATCATTGCACAAAGATCTCAGGGCTTAAACAAACCATGTGCCAACTTGCATACTTCAAATATGACAAGCATTCCAGCAGTCTTCTTGGCCTTCCCTTCCCTAGTTTATTTACTAGTGTATTGTCTTAAATTCTATCATCAAATATGCTAAGTGAACATGTCACTGCAAACATGGAAACATCCATAATCTTTCCTAGCATAATTCTCCTCAGAAATAAGCAGACAATTATTTCTTAAATGGGGTCAATATGTCTTGATCTTAGTAAAACATAAGAATATTTTCAACTGTGAAAAGAGGCATGGCATGTTATATTGATCTACAAGCCTTTATGATTGATTCAGATTCAAGATCTGGTTCAATCATAATTTTAGCTTGTGGGTTTCTTCCTTTTTTTTTTGATTTGATTAAGGGCTCAGCACTTAGAAAATTTCTATTGCACCCTTAACATTTTTCTTTTCAAGCCTCAGCACTTATACCAAGTATAATGCAGCTCCAATCATTTTTATAAAGTTTCCATGCCATAGATCTATAACAGTTGAGAGTATTCTCTATATAATTTTTAAGATCCTAGACTTCAACATTTGTGAGTATAAATAAATCAGTATGATACATATCCAAAGACAAATGTCTCAACCAAACAAAGATCATCAAAATCATCCATATCAAATCATATCAGATTTAAAATAAGACATCAAAAAAAAAACATTGATGAAATCATAAACATCATAACCAGAAATATATAAAATGGCAATATAAAAAGTGGCTGCCTCAACTCAGGTCTTAATGCCATGAACTCAGTGAGATTACTCACCTAAATGTTTCTTCTTATTAATCCAGAAAATTCTTGTTTGAGTGTTTTCTCCTTCCTTCCAATATTTTCTTCTTATTTTTTGTTTTTGTGCAGCCCGGGGTAAAGACAATTCTACTGTCTATTTATATACATTTTTCCTCTAGGGTTTTGTTGAAACAGAATTCCATTTCTGTCCTGGCTAGCATCATGCATTTTTCATTCATAATACCCCGGCCATATTAACCAATTTAAAGGCTGCATTTTCTTCCTTTTACTTTACAGAAAATGGCCACTCACCTAGTCATGTTAAAAGTGTGACTATCTTATTTTATTTTTCAATTATTTCTGAAAATCCCCTTTGCTATTTTTGCCTATACAAGCTTATTAACTTGTATCACATTTCATGTCATTTTAATGTCATTGTTTTACTTGCTTATATATATATACTTTTCAGTACTTAAAAATATATATATATGTACACATATCTTATCTAGGCTTATTTGATTTCTCTTTAATTTCAGAAGCATGTGCACCTATATGTATACAGGTTTACTAATATACATAATTTTCTCTTCTGGGTTTTAAATAAAATTTGTTTACTGATTTAAAGTAAAACCTACTTTTCTTATTTTCTAAGATGATCCATATAATTCCAGAAATCAAATATCCATGTTGCAAAATCATGTTTGTATTGCTTTTCAATTCTTGTTTTAAATCCAAGAAATCTGGAGTTCTTCCTTGTGCCATTTCAGTGTGCACGTGCACACATATACTTGCACACTATTTATTCCAGAAATTTCACCATATTTAAATCTAAATATTTCAAAAATTAAATCATTTTACAAAAATGATTTTTCACAAAATTTTGGGGTATTACAAAGCTCCATAAATCTAGGGTGTCGCAAATCTAGAGTGCGACCCCACGATCAAGCCGCCAGGGTGGATACTAGCCATCTAGACCTCACCAATAAACATAATAGGAGTACAACATAATACATGCATATACGAACAATACATATTGATCCGAAGTCTCAATAACTATAGGCACGAAGCCATATATCACTACATAACACCTCACACTATCCACTTTATTCCCGTCATGTAAGTGTCATCTACTTACAATGAATAACCAAATAAATATCATAACAGCATCCCATACTACTATGTGATACTTAAACGTTTATTCACTACTTATAAATTCCACTTATCACTGCATTATTCTATATAAAGCGTCCAAAGAATAACTGGAGAAATATTATTGATTGCCCAAACCCAAACGGCGTTATAACTCCATTTATTCAAATTTCTCGTCACATAGAATAAAATATTACGAAATCACATAGAAGGATGTGATCACCATACCATATTAAAAACACACCAAATCAATATCAATGATGAATCATTTACAATATCGTAATTTGTATGGTAAATTGAGAAATCAAAAGATGCAGAAATTATACTTAAAATTCTGATTGTATATCAAAAATGAAACAATAATGAAGTTCAATAAAATATTTCTCGAAACTATTAAATTAAATAATCTAATATTTATGTAGAACATTCAAAATCGATTTATAAATCAAATATTCTTCATAATTAATTTTAAATCATATAAATCAATTTACAAAATTAATACTAGCATAAGTATCTTTTATAAGAAAATAATTACTTAGAAATAAATGATAAATAAATGGCTTCTCAATTTGTTATATAATTAATAAATCATTTAACTTTCTCTAATAACATTTGGTACTCTTTATAAGATAATAATTAAAGACCGTTTAAACAATATAGTCAATTTCACTTGATTAATTTAGTGAACTTACATTTACATTCATATATTCTTTTGATATTTATATATGTGGATTTTAATTTACAAATACACAAACATATATATAAACTATATCATATGGCCTGAGTCGATCCACTTCGAGGTTCGACCATCCAACAATGCGCTCCCAATTTAAGTAAATTACACAAATCAAAATGAAAACATATAACATCTCCATTGCATTTTGATCAATCCAATGTACATAATATCTCTCCATTTAATCTAATATCACATGATCAATCCAATATCCAAACAATAAATTCATCCAATATAATTCAATCAGTTTTCCTAGTCAATTCAACTAAGCAATTTAATCAATTATCCGAATAATATATCTATAGTAGACGATGAATAAGATATAGTTGTGAATGAGAGAAAAAATCACCGATCGACAAGCAGAAACTATTGTCTCTAACCCAGTTGCACTTTAGATCGCAGCCTAAAATCACTACAAAAAAACTGCTAGCTTCCGGTCACACCTTCAGCCATTATCACCAGCGATTTCTGTCTCGAATTACACCTTCTGCATCTACTAGCACCAAGCCCAACTCGCCACCCTTGGACATTCCCTGACCTCTGCCTCATATCCAATTCCATCACGACCCCAATCTTCACCTGCCTCAGCTATACGTCGTCGTCTCCAAATATGAAATTGAATGCACGCCCTAACTCTAGTTGGCCTTCTTCCATTCGCGACATTGAAAGCTTTAAGCACCAACTTCGTTTGATTGTCGTGAGCTCCAATCAACGACGTGAATTGTCTTATCAATCACAATTTTTTTCCCTTGCGTCGCATGCGTGTTTTTGAGGAATTAGGGGCTAGGTAAGGAGAAGTAGAGTTTGGGTTTTTTACATGAAGTAGGATGGGAAAATTCTAGAAAAAAGGAGAGTGGATTTTAATGGACTTGGGTTGCATTTGGACCTTGTTTTAATTAATTAAATTTAGTTTAAATCAACTCACTTCTTTTTTCTTTTCTTTTAATTAATTCTTGTATTTATTTGTAAGTATATTTCAAACTAATTTATTTAATTTACATTACATTATACAGGATATATTTCAGTAAGAGACAATTTTATTCGATTCAATATTTGCTTATTTCTATTTAACCATTCATTATATTATTACAAAATAAATTTATTTTCCAACTATTTTGATTATACGTAAAAATAAAAATATTTACACTTCAAAATATTTTATATTCAACTATAACATTTTATTCCATTTCAATAAATTATTCGAAAAGAATTTATAAATTAATTTTGATTTATCAAAATAGAAATCCTTAATTAAATAAAATTTTAATTAAGTAAAATTTTACCTTCTTAAATAATAGTCATAAAAATCAAATTCGAATGTTTTATTTTACTTAAGTTGATTTATTATTACGGCGTAGAAACTAGGGTTGTTACATGACTTATGCAAATAAAAAGTTAAACTGAGTTGCCATAGTAAATTATAGGGATCTAAGTAGTGTTTTAATTTATTAGATTATATAGCGTGTTGCAATGTAGATTTCTATAGATTATCAAGTTTTAGATTTATAAATAAATGTGCAGCAGATGGAATACACTTAGAAAGAAAGAGATGTATAAAATAAGAGTATTTACCGTATTTTGTACTGTCTACTTCAATGGTTATGTAAAATATAATTTCTGGTAATTCCAAACGTAACACAAATTCCCTTTTTGAAGATAGAAATTTATAGTGTTAACCATTCCATTTGGGAGAAATGTAATTCCAATGCATTAAAATACAGAAATCCCTAAAGATAAATTAAAAGAATTTTAAATGCGATAAAAACGGTCTAGTAAAAAAAGATGCACAATATAAGTAGAACAGAAGTGAAATAAAAAGAAATGAAAAGATAAACAAGTCTTATTTTAAAAGGAAAAGGGTATAGATATTCCCTTAAAACAAGATAAAGAATTGAAGGTTAAAAGGAACAGAAATAGAAAGCTAAATAGTGGGGGAGAAAAGGAAGTAAATGAGAAAAAGTATTTAAATCTTTTAAATAGAAAGCGGTAAATGACCTTAAACTAAATAAGACATAAACACTTAAAGAAGTAAAGAAATATTGTTGACGGTGAATAGTAGAGGCACCATAATATAACAAGAATGAATGAATATACATACATACATACATATATATATATATGTATGTATGTGTGTGTATATATGTATGTATATAAACACATTTACATATGCATAAATATACCTACATACATACATACATACATGTATTTATATATACACACACTCACACACACATACTCACACATACATACACACACACACATGTAACCTCAAGTATGCATTTATGACAGGTGCGAATTATATAAGTATGTAAATAACTTAATGGATAAGAATGACATAATCATTAGAATGAGTTGGAATGTGAGGTTAGTAGTGTTACATAATAGAAGCATGCCCACCATAAGGGGCTACCACCAGTTGTGTATACGTTATACCGATGTGGGACATATCCAACTATAGGACCCATGGTGTAACATTCCCCCTTTTGACCGCCTCCAATCGGTGATTAAACCAACTAGAAACGTTCAAAAAGACGAATTGTTATTTAGTTTATAAGGTTTAAACAGAATCAGCCACAGAAACACAGATAATAACAATGAATTAAAACAAATGAGAATTTATTTCATTACTATAAATCTTTTTATATACATCAGAGTTTATACAATTTAATACTGATACAGCGGAATATCTTAAAATACAATTTTCTTCTGAAAACTAAAAATGGTTCTTTACTCTCTCTCTCTAACTTCGCTGCTCGAAAATCTTCAAGCTGTAAAAATACTCGGTCTGACCCGAGTATTATATTCAAAAGAAAATAATACACAGGTCAGTCTAATTCAAACCAGTTTATTAGTGCATATAAGCAGTAATAATTTAAATAGACGACAGTCACAATAATTCTCGTCTATCCGACTCTTTAAACAAAGAAACCGGATAACGAAAATATAACACTTAACAGTGTTAAACAATAAATCAGCAGATTTAAATCATCAACAGAGATAAACAGTGTTATTGGCTACCGTACACGCACGCGTGCACGGCCTCGCCAATACGACATAAAAGATCAATGCATCACGACGCAAAGAAATATCAATTCAAAACTGTCGATTTGGGTGGCTGCAGTGCACGCACGCGTGCACTGCCTCGCCAACTCATGTGCACCAACCAAAAGAACTAGATAACACCAAGTTCGAACCAGCAGCAGGTCAAAGCAATGGATCAAGCTATGGCAACAAAAAGGAGACTAAGTGCACTGTGCAGTGACAACAACAATAAATGTTGACCAACTAACAACAGGATGAAATGCGACATAAGTGCCAAAAGGTCAGAGGCAGTGCAAGTAGAACAATGGGGGGGGTTCAATGCAACATGGAGCAACAGGACACGTATGCAGTAGTGCAACAGGTCAGTGCAAACTACTATGACAACAAGTATGACTGGAATGCACACATGAAATAGAGATCAAGTTATAGCATGGCAAGTGCAGACTCAAGTGATACGTGAATGTACATGTATCGTAATACAGCAGTAGCAAATGTTCAAGATAGAGGGCAAAATCGATAACAGACTCAAGTGCATATACACTACAGGTGAAATGATGGGGATAGAGCAATTGTGAACCAGTAAAAGTGCAAAACAATACACCTATACTAGGTACAGGTCGAAAATGTAATCATGGATAAAATCCACAAATTTCCAACATATAAAACAGTGATCACTACATAACATCTCAGGACATGCATTGATGTATAGCTTACTGGTGTTTGATATGCAAAGACAAAAATGGATGTGCTATGCCACTGAACACGGCAGGGACAGAGAATGCAAATAAAATATGCTACCGGCCTCAAGTACATCAGGTCAGGGACCAAAGAATGGCTATACACAAAACAAAACATCAGTACACATGACCCCTGCAACAAAACTCCACCAAGAAAATAGCAAGTTTGAAGATAATGATATACAGGTCAGTGGAAACCAAACAGTAATGCTCCGGGATGAACACCGATAAAATCACAGCCGTGGCCAACAAAGCATACCGGAGCCAAAAGAAATCAACACCGATAAAATCAAGTCGAAGCCAACTATGTTACAGCCACATTTTTTTTTTCAAAACCAAAGTCAATACACGAAGTGTATGAAAGGCACAGTTACAAGCTGAACAAGCCAAGGACAAATAAAGTTTAAATAGCAAATGCCGAAGTTCAAATGGTAGACAAATCGAAGCCATATTCAACAGAGAAAATAACAAAGTCAAATCGCAGCAGTAAGTTCATCCACGAAGGCCAAAGTTCCAGAAATCAAAATCGTGAGCCTCAATTAATCATGCAACCAAAATCGCAGATTAAAACAATTTAATACGAACGAAAATCACAGAGATAAAACTCTACAACTCGAGGCTAAATTAGATGTGAGTAACCGAGATTACTCACCTCCGATTGGAGCAGTCGTGAGCTAAGAGGAAGACGAAGCCGTAGTCAACCTCTCAGGAGCGAACGCGAAGAAGCCCTAATTTTTGGGGACGAAGAAGAAACTCGTGGCCGCCATTTTTTATCTTCGTTCGATTTTTAGTTTTAGGGTTTGAATGAGGGAAGTAATGGGGATCGGGTTTGGGTTTTAACCGAGAAAAAGGGGTATGGGTTATGGTTTTTATTTTATCTTCTTTTTTTTAAATCTAATTTTGTTTTTGTAAATATTTTCCTTACTTTGTTTTGTTTAATCATGTTGCTAAATTTAAACTATGTGTATATATTCATTTTATACAAATAAAAATTTAAATAAAGAATTTCAATCAATTTACAAATCCCAAATTCCAACAGAAATTAACAATTCGATACTAAATCGTTAATTGACGAAGATTTAATTGTTATAAAAATTTTCCAACAATAAACAGAAATTATCTGTCAACATAGATCGTTTAGCGATGATCAAAATTTTGGGCAAAACCCTAGTTGTTACAGAAATTCAATTTGAATTCAATTAAATTTTATACGCGTTTATACGCCGTATGTTCATAAAACAATTCCGATAAATACGAAAATTGAAATCCGGTAATAATTCAATATTACGGACCCAATGAAACTTGTTTCGTCGAATTCCGAGACTGTGCCTCGAAAGGCTACTTTTAAATTCAATTCAAACGATACAATTTCAAAATTGAACAAATCGCTTTTAAATTCAATTCTGAAGCTTCTATTATCTTCAGTATTATCAATATGAATTTTCTAAGCCTTTAAATTATTTTTAACCGGCTTAAAATTGAAGATTCAAATTTTATTCAACTTTCAATAGATTAAATTCAAAAATTTAATCGCCAGTTCCTTCTGATAATTTGAAATTCAAGTCAAATCATCGTTCAAATATTTAAAATTGATTAAATATTTTCAATTCAAATTGTTCAAAATTCAGGGTCGTTACAAACTCCCCTCCTTAAAAACTTTTCGTCCACGAAAAGGAAAAGTCGTTAAAATTTCATCGATATTTATACTCTACAAAATTTTACTAAGCTTAAAACTCATTACAAATAAATGAATATAGGATTCATTTCATTTGTTTAATCTCACTAGTTTTGTTTATCTTCTCTTTTGTTCATTGATTTCTACAATCATTGATTTCTAAAATCAAAACGCAAAAGTCTTTTATCAACATTTTCGATTTACAACTCAGATTCAAACTTAAAATTCTTCACGTTAGAGATTTATATAATATATCTCTTCCAAAGCTGTGGACTTTCAAAACATTACAAAGATCCTCTTCCTTAATTCATTAAGTTGGAATTTTTTTGTAATTCTACTTCAGTTCATTGATTCACTATTTACTGTTTGAAAATACTTGCTAACTCGAAATTTAACAAGTCCATCTTCGTTCTCACAGACATTAGACATACGCTGGCCAGGCGCAAGTCTAAAAATCTCCAAGTACTAAATATACTTGCTTCAATTCCCAGTGAAAATACTTTTAAAAATTCTTTCAAAAAATGGATATGGAAAGCACGTTCCCCCATGGATCACAGTTTACCCGGCGGTTACGCTACTATCCCAGTAGAATCGCTTGTGACCGTAGGCATCTCGCCCCTCGAATTTCGCTTGGCGCTTAGATTGCAGTTTACTCGGCGGTTGCGCCATTATCCCAATGGAATCGCTTGTAACTGTAGGCATCTCGCCCCTCAAATTACGCTAACATACATCATAATCAACATGATCCCATCACGAGGGATTCTAGTCCAAATGGACATTCCAACTTATGGAAAATTCTACGTAGCTACGAATTTCAAATGGACACTCTTCACGAGTTCCAATACCTTCTCTAATAATAAATGGAAGGTACTTTTCCA
Organism: Allium fistulosum; assembly: GCA_030737815.1. Classification (NCBI taxonomy): domain Eukaryota; kingdom Viridiplantae; phylum Streptophyta; class Magnoliopsida; order Asparagales; family Amaryllidaceae; genus Allium; species Allium fistulosum. Next base: position 616,870,095 of record CM060907.1, read on the forward strand.
TATCCTCAGTTTTTGAAAACATAATATCATATATATGTAGTACTACATTTCACATTTCGTACATATCATATCCATGTAAGCTTACATAAGATTTCCATAACAATGTACTTTCCAAACTAACGGTTTTCAAATTTACCGTATTCATATATATAAGTTCTAAAAACTTACATATTCCATATTCATAACAAAATAGAGGATTTCTAAATTTTCCTCTAAGTCAATTTGGAAATTTAAGGTTATCTCAAACCTAATTCATATTCATAATTCCATTCATTATCGACTTTCACATTCGATTTGAATTACACGTCACATCGTCAATTCTCAACACAGAATTGATGTCTATCGATATATAACCTCTGAGCTCGTACGTCTCAGAGAAGGGTGTTAAGCTAAGAGAATAAATTCTCCGCCACCAACAGATATATATTTAATAGAGATCAATTGCTATGTCATCAATTCACAATGTTAGACATACAATCCAAATCATCATCTGAAATTCAAAGCTCAACTTATATTGTCTTTGATGTCGAAGTTAAACTCAATTTTAACTTAACGATTCAATCTTTTTGAAAAATTTCAAATTGAACTAATTGTTCAAATTCTCATTTAACTTTTCAACTTCGACTTCAAAAAAAAAGAATTTCAAATCATTTATCCCTTACGGAATATATTCACAATATTTCATATTTGGAAAAACATTTCCATACTTATTTAAAAATAAGTAATTCACAAATCCATTTATTTTCAACATTTGAAAATATTCGATATACTTAAATCAAAATTAAGTATATATTTCATCTTTAAGGAAATCATTCTCTTTCACATATTTATTTGAGTCAAAACGAATGTTACGTAAAACATCGTTACGACAACTCAAAATCACTAGTATAGGGATTCGAAATTTAGATAGATGTATAAATCCCAATACTATACAAAACATTTCCTTTCGGAAATCATTTACTATAACAACAGTGTTATAGTCCACCATTTCCTTATATTCGAAAACGTCTATTTCAACAATGAATGTTGAAATCTATGGTTTCGATATTCAATGCCTTTTAAAACATCTTTTCAAAACAATTACTTCGTTTTAAAATATCACTTTCCCAAACATGTCCATTTTATTCAATAATATATTCACGGTCCAAAATCGTGAATATACATCTTTTAACAACTATAAAGATTTACTTATCAAAATAAGTCAGTTTCGAATTTATAAACAACGTTTATAAATTCCATTTCTATTTATAAAGACTTCAATTTATAAAAATTGCTTTATTAACCAATTCCTTTATAACTCAATTTTATATCAGAATTTTAATTTACAAGTAAATTACTTATAAATTCTTTTATTTCGCAACTTCGATTCATTTTATAACTTCACAATCTTAATTCTGTAATTTCCATTCACTTATGAAATCCATTAAATATTTCACTTTTAACACTTATACAATTCCAATATTTTATTAACACTTTCAAATCTTCAATTTAAGCCGTTTATAATAATTCAAAATTTCCAATTTAACTATTATATAAATTTATCAGTTTTCCATTTCCAAAATAATCACTAGTTCTTAGGTAAATCATTCATCGACTTGATTTCCAATTTAATCGCATTTGATTCATTCACATTGAATTTTCTACTAACATTCATTCATATTCAATTAGTTCACAATCACTAATTCATATTCGAGTTAGTTTGCTTCCAATTCAAATAAAATTTGATTCTAGTTAAATTTACTTATCCTTCAATTTGAATTCAATTACTTAACTCTCAATTTCCATTAATTCAATTTCATTCACTTAATGAATTTCTATACAATCAACTGGCAAAACCAAATCTATTCAATTTAACCAAATTTATTTACTTTGCTTATATTCAATTTGGTTTAACATACTTAATTTCAATTGGTTTATATTCCAATTCTGATTGAATTCTTATACTCACCATATTCACTAATTCACTTTTACAATTAAAGTTGAATTTCCTTTATATAACTCAAATCCATATTTATTACTTCACTTTATCAATTCATTTTGATATCAAATTCAATTTGATTCAATATTACTTAAGCTATGTTTCATTTCATCTTCACTTGTATTTATTTTCACTATACAGCTTAAGTTCGGTTCAAATTTATTTGAAATTCTATTTTATTTAACTTTACTAAAGTCAAATTCATATCACTATTCAAAATTCAGATTTTGTTTTACTTAACAAAACTGTTTAACCATTTAAAAACTGGTTTTACTTAAACTTTCTCATTTTATAAGTTAAACAACTTATTAATTTAGACTTCCCAATTCATATCATATAATCACTTATCTCTTAAGTTTAACTTTCCATCTCAATAATTTATCAAATCGAGTACGATTTATTTAACTTCCTTTATAGTTAAATTTCAAATCATAAATTTATTACTGCTAATTCAATTCAATTTAACTTTTCTTTTAGTTAAATTTCAAATCCATATATTTATTAATGCCAACTCGCTTCAATTTAACTTTTCTTAAGTTAAAAATCTTTATTTTCAAAAACAATTTTATACTTCTTTGGATTTGAAAAACGTTCTCCTTTTAAAGTGTTTCTAGTAACTATTCATATTAAACATCATAAACTAAGCTTTGTGTAAACCAAAGCTATGATACCACTCTGTAACATTCCCCCTTTTGACCGCCTCCAGTCGGTGATTAAACCAACTAGAAACGTTCAAAAAGACGAATTGTTATTTAGTTTATAAGGTTTAAACAGAATCAGCCACAGAAACACAGATAATAACAATGAATTAAAACAAATGAGAATTTATTTCATTACTATAAATCTTTTTATATACATCAGAGTTTATACAATTTAATACTGATACAGCGGAATATCTTAAAATACAATTTTCTTCTGAAAACTAAAAATGGTTCTTTACTCTCTCTCTAAATTCGCTGCTCGAAAATCTTCAAGCTGTAAAAATACTCGGTCTGACCCGAGTATTATATTCAAAAGAAAATAATACACAGGTCAGTCTAATTCAAACCAGTTTATTAGTGCATATAAGCAGTAATAATTTAAATAGACGACAGTCACAATAATTCTCGTCTATCCGACTCTTTAAACAAAGAAACCGGATAACGAAAATATAACACTTAACAGTGTTAAACAATAAATCAGCAGATTTAAATCATCAACAGAGATAAACAGTGTTATTGGCTGCCGTACACGCACGCGTGCACGGCCTCGCCAATACGACATAAAAGATCAATGCATCACGACGCAAAGAAATATCAATTCAAAACTGTCGATTTGGGTGGCTGCAGTGCACGCACGCGTGCACTGCCTCGCCAACTCATGTGCACCAACCAAAAGAACTAGATAACACCAAGTTCGAACCAGCAGCAGGTCAAAGCAATGGATCAAGCTATGGCAACAAAAAGGAGACTAAGTGCACTGTGCAGTGACAACAACAATAAATGTTGACCAACTAACAACAGGATGAAATGCGACATAAGTGCCAAAAGGTCAGAGGCAGTGCAAGTAGAACAATGGGGGGGGTTCAATGCAACATGGAGCAACAGGACACGTATGCAGTAGTGCAACAGGTCAGTGCAAACTACTATGACAACAAGTATGACTGGAATGCACACATGAAATAGAGATCAAGTTATAGCATGGCAAGTGCAGACTCAAGTGATACGTGAATGTACATGTATCGTAATACAGCAGTAGCAAATGTTCAAGATAGAGGGCAAAATCGATAACAGACTCAAGTGCATATACACTACAGGTGAAATGAAGGGGATAGAGCAATTGTGAACCAGTAAAAGTGCAAAACAATACACCTATACTAGGTACAGGTCGAAAATGTAATCATGGATAAAATCCACAAATTTCCAACATATAAAACAGTGATCACTACATAACATCTCAGGACATGCATTGATGTATAGCTTACTGGTGTTTGATATGCAAAGACAAAAATGGATGTGCTATGCCACTGAACACGGCAGGGACAGAGAATGCAAATAAAATATGCTACCGGCCTCAAGTACATCAGGTCAGGGACCAAAGAATGGCTATACACAAAACAAAACATCAGTACACATGACCCCTGCAACAAAACTCCACCAAGAAAATAGCAAGTTTGAAGATAATGATATACAGGTCAGTGGAAACCAAACAGTAATGCTCCGGGATGAACACCGATAAAATCACAGCCGTGGCCAACAAAGCATACCGGAGCCAAAAGAAATCAACACCGATAAAATCAAGTCGAAGCCAACTATGTTACAGCCACATTTTTTTTTCAAAACCAAAGTCAATACACGAAGTGTATGAAAGGCACAGTTACAAGCTGAACAAGCCAAGGACAAATCAAGTTTAAATAGCAAATGCCGAAGTTCAAATGGTAGACAAATCGAAGCCATATTCAACAGAGAAAATAACAAAGTCAAATCGCAGCAGTAAGTTCATCCACGAAGGCCAAAGTTCCAGAAATCAAAATCGTGAGCCTCAATTAATCATGCAACCAAAATCGCAGATTAAAACAATTTAATACGAACGAAAATCACAGAGATAAAACTCTACAACTCGAGGCTAAATTAGATGTGAGTAACCGAGATTACTCACCTCCGATTGGAGCAGTCGTGAGCTAAGAGGAAGACGAAGCCGTAGTCAACCTCTCAGGAGCGAACGCGAAGAAGCCCTAATTTTTGGGGACGAAGAAGAAACTCGTGGCCGCCATTTTTTATCTTCGTTCGATTTTTAGTTTTAGGGTTTGAATGAGGGAAGTAATGGGGATCGGGTTTGGGTTTTAACCGAGAAAAAGGGGTATGGGTTATGGTTTTTATTTTATCTTCTTTTTTTTAAATCTAATTTTGTTTTTGTAAATATTTTCCTTACTTTGTTTTGTTTAATCATGTTGCTAAATTTAAACTATGTGTATATATTCATTTTATACAAATAAAAATTTAAATAAAGAATTTCAATCAATTTACAAATCCCAAATTCCAACAGAAATTAACAATTCGATACTAAATCGTTAATTGACGAAGATTTAATTGTTATAAAAATTTTCCAACAATAAACAGAAATTATCTGTCAACATAGATCGTTTATCGATGATCAAAATTTTGGGCAAAACCCCAGTTGTTACAGAAATTCAATTTGAATTCAATTAAATTTTATACGCGTTTATACGCCGTATGTTCATAAAACAATTCCGATAAATACGAAAATTGAAATCCGGTAATAATTCAATATTACGGACCCAATGAAACTTGTTTCGTCGAATTCCGAGACTGTGCCTCGAAAGGCTACTTTTAAATTCAATTCAAACGATACAATTTCAAAATTGAACAAATCGCTTTTAAATTCAATTCTGAAGCTTCTATTATCTTCAGTATTATCAATATGAATTTTCTAAGCCTTTAAATTATTTTTAACCGGCTTAAAATTGAAGATTCAAATTTTATTCAACTTTCAATAGATTAAATTCAAAAATTTAATCGCCAGTTCCTTCTGATAATTTGAAATTCAAGTCAAATCATCGTTCAAATATTTAAAATTGATTAAATATTTTCAATTCAAATTGTTCAAAATTCAGGGTCGTTACACATGGAGTTATATACGCTTGCATATAGGTGAAGGAATACCCTCAGTAGAGTCTGCTTCAATAAATTAAAGGGCACTACCTTGATTGCGTTAGGCGATCTAAATAGGATGGTGAGCGGCTCAACGCTATGTCAGTATGTGTTGGTACCAAATCAGGAGAAGGAGTTGTACATAGGTTGAGTGCATCATTGGTCCTCTAAGGTTAACGTGAAAGACAGGGTTGCACCTAATGGGCTATGTAACAACCCACCGTGAAATGGACCTAAATTCTGATCCAAAAAAGGCCCATCGAAACTTAAACCCATTCCAAAGCTATGTGTTAGTTGGTAAAAAGAAAAATGTAGAATTATTTACTAAACATACAAATCTAACAGCGGAAGGATAAATATAATAATAACAACTGTACCCATTTTATTATAAATTCAAAATGTCATAAAAACCATAGCACAAAAACAATAATAACTGTAACATATCCATGGTATATCATATTTAAAATACAACAGTTTCCAATGGGTACATCTGAAAATAACATGAATAGACAAATAGATAAACTGCCATAAGCTTTCTCCACACCTTCGCCTTCAACATCATCATCTTTCCTAACCTGTATTGTAATGAGGAGGGAGTCAGAACAACATATGTTTGGTGAATGAAAATCACGAGCCTTACTATAGCAGTGCTTAGGCAGTATAATTTAAATAGGAATATGTCTTTCGCAATTTATCTATATCCTAAGTCATTCCAAATATAAGTCAAAATGGCTTCCAAATATAAGTCAAAAAGGATTTCCAAATATAAGTCAAAAATGCTTTCCAAATATAAGCCCATAGCCATCTCGCTTTCCACCCGATAACTCATATATATCGTTAATAATGTCCCATAAATGTAAGAGATAGTACTCAAGCCACTTAACACCTATTAATGAGAACTAGGCAGACTATAACCATTTAATACCTCTTTTAAGGCAGGTCCACATTCTTTAATATTTATCCCAAGGCGGACTCCCCTCTAGCAACTATCTAGCTGACATTGTACGAAATCTCTTCGGCCACTTAATACTTCATATCAAAGTAAACCCTTTCCTGAGATATCATCTACCGTGCCTAATCCATAACCCCAACCATTTGCTACTTTATACATAGGGAAGAATTGGGCCCTCACTCGACCACTTAATACCTTCAATCCTTGAAGTAGGTCCTTCATGTTATGACCCGTACCCCACATTGACGTCTCATATTAGTTCGATTATTTATAGGTACTGGTTGTTAGATTAGCTGGGAAAATTTAACCTACAAAATTTAGGACTAACCTCGCGTCATCTGTAGTTATTTATTATAGACGATGTCTCACATCAGTCTGAAAGTCACACAAGTGTTAGCCAAATTAGTTGGATAGACATCTATGTGCTTTTGACTGACCTCGCATCCCTATAACTTAGTCATAATCTATTAACACTCTATACATATGTAACGACCCATATTTTGAAGCAATTAAAAATATTGAATTAAAGAATAATATTGAATAAAAGTTTTAAAAATTAAAATTTTATGATTAGAAATGTGTTTTAGGAAATCAATTCTGCTTTCGATTTCAATTCAAAATCGATTAATATTTTAGTGAAAAATATTATTTTTCGACATATAAATATTTTTACATATATATGTTATAAAAAAATTTCTTAGTAAAACGTTAAAGTTCATTTTGTCAAATTATGATCTTTCTAGCTCCGTTTATTGAGATTTGAAGATTGTTTATATGTTTTGCGGTAGTGTATTTGGTGGCAACTGTGAACTTTTGACGCGTTTGTTGTAGCACAGATTTAAGCTTGTTATATTGTTCGTCTACTCGCACTGATCGTCATAATATTTTTATTTCTATGTTTGGACGCCCAGTTAAGGGTGTAGGGGTTTGAAATTATAGGTAATAGGGTACTCTTAAAATTTTAAATTCGAAGTGTCGTCACATACATTTTTGTATGTATAGGATTGTTGGGAATTGTTTTTTGAGCAGATCTATTTTTTGGACCACTAACTATTCTCTCTCCTCCATTTTATCACTTCCTACATGTCACTTTCCACATTCTTTTATTCGAAACCATAATTCATTTTCTTTGTCACTTCAATTCCCTCACGTACAGTAACTCACGAATAGACTATTCTCTTCCCAAATCTAAACCTCCATCACTCATCGCCATCATTGGCCAAGCTACCCACGCCACCTCCTTTTCACTTCCCTACCCACTTCACAGCTCATGACTCCTCTTCCCAGAGACACTGCACCAGATACTCACACCAACTCCAAGCCTCCTCTCCACCTTTCCACTTGCCTTCACCTCCTCCACCACCCAGATCCAAAAGCCCCACCACCCCACCTTCCTCCTCTGCCCAAAAATGTTCCAGCCCACCAAACTTCTGCAGATTCATCTCCACTCCCAAAGCATGATACCCGGTACACACAACCTATGACGACCCGGATTTTAATGTGTGTTAATTGGGTGATTAACTGAATCAAAATCATTGGAATACTAATTTTATACGTCGATCAATTTAAATTCTAATAATTAAAATATCTGGATATATATATACATATATTGGTTTATAATAAATATTGAATGATAGAATCCTTTGATATGAAAACTCATAGAAAATAAATAATAAACTCCATCGTTTAAATTAAGATAAAATAATCTTAAATAAAAATACATAAATATATATAGATAAATATATACAAAATTATCATTTTTAAAACAAATAAGACTTTTAGGCCATTATCATTTATCATTTATATATATATATATGTGTGTATTTTGGAAGAAACTATGATTTGGAAAATTTAATAAAATAAAGTCTTCCAAAAATATTCAAAATAAAATTTATCTTATTCACATTTAAGATTAAAGTAAGACTCTACCTTATTAACATTAATCTAAATATATATTTGAATGTGATCTAGTTAATAATGCTTAGAATAAAATCAATCTTATCAACACTAAATATAAGTATAAATAAGTATATGTATACAATAATATAGGTTAAGTATCGATAACTTAAATTTAAAACATTTATGTGGAAAAGAATAGAAATAAAAGTGTAGTAATTATTTATGCATATGCAACATGAGTTAAACCAATACAAGTAATTAAAACAATTTTATATTAAGCACATAAAGTATAAAAACAAAACTAGGCAAAAGAATATATGTTGCCTGTGAAGTAGACATGTAAGGCAAGGAAAGAATAAAAAAAATCTATGAACATAGATAAAATGGGATAAGGATGTAAACATGAAGGACAATTGCATTTAATGCTAGCACAACATTAGGTCATTTCGAATTGTTCAAAATCATTTCAATGTTCACAAAAAATTTTGTCTAGTCAAAGAAGAAAGAAAAAAAATTTCTGACTAAATATTGGTACCGGCAATACATATTCCTATGTATTCTTTCTATATATCAATCTTCTTCTTATTTCATTTCGTTGATCAAAACTGAGCAAACCAGAAGTAAGCACCGCCATTTACAAACTTAAACAACAATTTCATCAAACAAGCAAGAAGATCAAAAACAAAAACTAAGACCAGAGACAGTAGCAGCTTCCAGATATTGATTCTTTGTTCAAATTTTCTCAGGTGAGTAAACAATTTTCTTAAAGGGTTCAAATCTGTTTTAAAATTTGTACGCATGCGATAAATATCTGAAGTAAAGTGTGATAATTGTTTATGGTTTTAAAAATGAATTGTATGTATATATATCTGAATATATGGATGTGCATGTTTGTATACAGAGTGTTTGCTCTGTTCTTGATATACAGGTTACAAAACTTGATATAAAAATTCATATCTCTCTCCCTGTTTCTTTTTAGACTTAGATTTATAAGCAAAACTTGTTTGTAATGACAAGATTCTTGATCTAAAAATATTTTCAGATAAGATTTAAGGGTTGTTCTACCACAAAGTAAGAATTACAGTATAAATTCACACATACAAAAATCTCGATTTTTATAATTGATTGTTTCAGGTATATAGTTGGATTTGTTATCAAAATCCATGATTTTTAAAAAGTAAAATCGTGATTTTTAAGCTTATAATTCGAGAGGTATTGCTTGTTGAATGGAAAATGGGTTTTAAGCATTTTCTGGTGATCGGTGGCCCTTAGGTGGTCGGAATCACGGCTGGAGGTAGCAGAGGAGTTGTCGAGCTTGGCAAAATTGTTAAGTAAATTTTTAGTTCACCGTGGCGGCGACAATTCGTCAGAGTAGGGTTTAAGGCTGGTTTTGGGTCGAGATTGGGAAATTGGTTGCCGCGTCACCATCGTAGTACCGGAGTTCACCGGAGGTGGGGAAAAGGTGCGAGGTTGGTCGGCTAACCTGTGGAAGGAGTTTTGGTGATGTTGGTGGTCGGAGACGTCGGGACGAGGGGAATTTCTGGGTGATGGTTTCTGTCCAGTTTCAACTCTTGGGTTCGATCGAGTTCGAATTTGACGTCGTGATCGATTGAGAAGTCTGGGTGGTTAGAGAGCTAGGGGAAGTCGAAGACGTCTTGTCAGCGGTAGTTTGGATGGTCGGAGCATCGTCGTTGGACGGTGCATGTGCACGAGACGTTCTATGCACCAGTGTTTGATTTGGGGACGAAGGAATTTTTCCTCGGGGTTGGTCTCTAGGAAAAGAAGGGTTGTCTCGGGGTTGTCTTCAAGTGTGTTCGCGTGAGTGTTAATGTTTTAAGCAGTTTAAAATTTAAATAAAGTTTAAAAAAAAGAAGAAGAAGAAGGATGGAAGACTCGGGTTTTGGTTCGAGTAACCCTTGGTTTTGTCTCGGGTAAGATAATTATGTTTCAAATGTTTAAGGATACCATAATTAAGCTTTTAATAATTCACTTAATCATTATTTTAAATAAAGGTGTTTATTTAAATGTTTGAGTAATTAAGTTGTATTATCTATTTTAACTTAATAAGTTAATTCTCAAAGTTTATTAAATTAGTAATGTAATTTAATTAAAAAGATTTAAGTGAGTTAAATCTTTAAATAAACTTAAAGGTTTAAGTTAATAAAATGGTGATAAATTATTTCCAAAATTTATTTAGTAAGGATTTAAAGGATAATTAAAGTAATTTATAAAGATAAATGGCTTATCTTTTAAATCAGTTAATTTTTTTACTAATTAATGATTTATTAATTAATGTAAGTATTTCAGGGAATAATTAATTACTGAATGAGATGAATTAAGGTTAATTAATGAAAGTAATTAATTAAAGCTTACTTAATAGAATAATTAATTACTGGAAGTGATTAGAGGATCATTAATGAATGTCATTAATTAATTAAAAATTTACTAATGTGAATGGTTAAGGCTAACTAATCTAAGTGCTTAATTAAAAGACAATTACTAAATGTAATTATAAGATAATTAATCAAGGAGGATTAATTAAGATGGATCATAAATTGGGTTGTAATTAATTGATATTAAGTAAGCAGGATTAAGGTAATCCAAGTGATTAAGTTGGTAATTAATTTAATTGGCGATAAATTAAATTAATTAGGAATTATATATCTAACAAATCTTACTTATGGATGGTTGAATGATATTGGACGACTTGAATTGTTGATGGGCGATCGAGATGTGCTGTAATATGTATGGGTTGAACTGTGATAATGTAGGTTACCTATCTGAGTTGAATTGTTATGTGATATGATATCCTGGATATGAATTGCATTGTTTTAAAACTTAACAACTTGAATTAGAGATGACATTGATTTCGAAGAGACCGGGGTCGGGTATCAGTAAATACCCGAAACCACTTCGATTTGAAATCTTCTATAATTCTTTATAGATTTGATATATGTAATCAATAGGCTGGAATGAAATAATTTAAGTGAACTGGATCATTGAAACTAAGTAAGGATACTTAGAGGTTGAATTGTGAATTAAGTATTGAATATGACAAGTTAAGAACTCGTAGTAAGGTACGAGTTACCCGAGTTTTAAATAAGTTTTGTGCATTAGAATTTCATGTTATATGGGTTTACTGTGATATCCCGGAAATTTAGCAATATCAATTTAATAATCATTATTAATAATTAAATTGATTTGTTGATTTATTTTATAAATTGACAAGTTTATTCATTTTAAAAAAGCTAATGTTAATATTTTCCATTTAGAATATATATATTTGTATATATTGGAATGGAAAGGATATTGAATTTGAATTTAATAAGATGTTTTCAAACTTTAATATATATATAATTTGTAATTTGGTTTAATACTTTTGAAAATGATATTTGAGATTTAAATAACAAGAATAATTTCTTATTTATTATAAACATATATTTTAAGTTTTATTTTGGTTAAGGTTTAAATTAAGAAGTTCAATTGTTTTTAAGATTCTTTCATTTTTAAAAATTCAAATATAAGTCAAAATAGGTTTGTGAAAATATACATAGAGTTAAACTCAATTTCTCAAGCATTTATAAATATGTTATAAATATTTGGTTAAAGCATAAGTTGTTTTAAATAATTGTTTCTCACATGTGTACATTTATTAAAATCTAAAAGCTTATTTATAAAAGATAAATACATTTTATATACATGTAAATATTTTATAAATACATAGGTATAGCTTAAGTAAATTAATTAAAATAAGAATGTACACTTGTAAGTTTTTAAAGGTAGTTTAAAGACATTTGTAATTTGTAAACATATGTGTAAGCTAAGTAAAGAAGACAAGTGGCTATATTTTAATTAAAGTTTTAAAATAAGTAAATTAAAATATGAAAGAGGGAAAGATCTGATTTTACTTTTCAGCTAAAATTCATTTTTTTTCAGCTCTAAAACTATCTTCTTCTTTCTCCACTAAAATAATTCGAATCTAAAAATTCAAAGAAGATGTAAATCTGGAAATAAAACTGGAAATTCAAATGCAAGCTGGAAATCAAAGAAACAGGAGATCAAAATTCAACATCAGTTTAAAATCTTCATACAAACTGAAGTTCAGAATAAGGAAATCAATCGCAAGTCTATATTCAACTAAGCAAAAGAAATTAAGTTCAAAAATCAACATGTAGATGATAATTCAAAAGCCTGGAAAACAGCTTCTATTCTCTGTTCTTTGAGGTGAGTAAACATTTTCACTTAAAAACAGTTTTAAAAATCTGTTGTGATGGATGCATGTGATGGATGTTTTATGTGTTACTTAGTAATATGATATGAATGCATGTTTATGTATCTGAAATGTTTGTATGCCTATATATATACAAAAATATGTCTCTCTGTTTATAAGTTCTGGTGAGAAAGTTTTATCTTAAAAACAGATTTAAGTTTTTAATATGGGATGTTTTATTATCTGAAATGTTGAATGAAATTGTATGCATGTTGTATATGAGTGTTGAATGCCTGTATATAAATAAAATGATTACTGTGTTTATAAAAACAGTTTCAGATTTTATAATAAATTCAATAACTTGATTTTAAATTCGAATTAGCTTATGAATTGTAAATAGAAGTTGTCTGTAATCAAGTAAGCTATTATCTGAAAATGATTTCAGGTTTTTAAATTGAATAATTTGATATAAATATTTGAAATTACAGTGGATCCTAATTTGGGTCAAAATTTTATGATTTCAATTTTTAATTTTGATTTCATCATTGAATTGCAAATAGTAAACCATGATTTATGAAACTTGTATCATGATTTTTAGATCGGAAATTAAAGAGAATTTTCGAATTTTCTGTTTTAGGTTTAATTGGCAATTTGAGGCGAACCATGGTGATCTGGGTGCCGGGGTTGAGCATGGAGGATGAGGGGACGATGAAGTTCATCAGAAAAATCATTCGAGAATTTATTGTTGTGGAGGTTGGTCGGAATTCGAGAATGTAGGGTTTAACTCCCTGTAGTTTTGACGTCCTGTTCTTCTGGTTTTCGCGTCAACTAGGGGCTACCAGAGGCGATCGCAGGGGTTGCCGTGGGTGCCAGGGGTCATGATGAAGCTACGGTAGAGACGGTGGGTTTTCTCGAAGCTTTGGTTGCCGTGGACGTTGATTTTCTGGTAATGGCGTTTTCGAACTGATGGGTTCAGTATGTCGAATTCGAATCTCGTTCGAATCACGAAGTTTGGAATGGTCGTACGTGATAGCGTGATGGCGTCTGACTTGCCGGAGGTCGAAAGAGTGATCGCCGTCGACCAGCTAAGATGTGCACGTGCACGGCTACGTTGGCGTGCATCTGGGTTATGGGTTTGGAGAAGAAGGTTGGAGGCTCGGGTTTTTATCCAAGGGAATTCGAGTTCGACTCGAAGCTGGGAAGAATGGGAGTTGTCTCGCGTTTGCTTCATGAATTCTAGGGTTTGCTCGAGTGTTACTTCGAGTTTTCTAAACTTTTACACGGGTTTTTGGTGAAAGCAGATTTTAAGAAAATCCAGGAAATGTTTTTAAGTTTGAAACAAAAGAAATTTTGTTTCGTAATATTTTCTGAGTTTAAACAAAAGTTTAAACAAGTTTATATATTTTTATAATATTAAGTTTCAAAATAAAATAAGTAGATTTTGAAATAAATTTGTATTTAATTATATTTAATAACTTGGGAAAAGTTTTAAAGATTTAAAGGTTTAATCTAAAATGTGTTTGATGATTAATTGATTTCTAAAATCTTATATTTTAATTTAATTAAAGTTTAATGGTTAAGATTTAGTAATCAATTAAAATAAGAATTTTCTTAAGTATTTAGAATGTTGATTTAATTTAAGATAATTAAATTTGAAAGGGAAATTTAGATAATTAAATTATTTTAATTATCAAGTGTTATTGGTAAATAATTGATTTAATTAAGATAATAGTTTCTTAATTAAGAACCTTTAATATAGTAAGTTAAGAATCATTTAATTAAATTTAAATGATTAAGTTAAATTAATAATTAATTAATTAATTAATTTGTGATTAATTAAGAAAATCATTTATAAATTAATTAAGTATAATTAATTAATGAAGTAATTAAGGAATAATTATGGGATGTAATTAAGTAAAGGTAGATTATTTAATAAAGTAATTAGAGGATAATTATTTTATGAAAGTAATTAAATAAGAAGTGATTAAGGTTAATTACCTAGTGTTATTAATTAAATAATTTATTTAATTAAAGGATTAAGGTTAATTAATAAAGTATTTAATTATTTGTTAAGGTAATTAATTAAAAAGTAATTAATTAATGGAAGTAATTAAGGGAAGTTAATTACTGGATTTGGTTAATCAAAGATGATTAATAATTGTGGTTTAATTAAGACTAATTATTTAATTAATTTAAATAAAATAAATAATTAAAAATGTAATTAGGGATCATAAGTTTATAATTAATTAATGATATGATTAAGAGTTGATTAATTAAGATTAATTAATCAAATGATAAGTGATTAATTGTAATTAATTAAGGATTAAAGTAATTGATTATAATTAATTAATTAATGAAGTAATTAAAGGTTAATTACTATATTTGGTTAAGGATAATTAATTTGAGAAATTAATTAAGGATAATTACTTAAATGTAATTAAAGTATAATTAATCAAGGTGATTAATTAAGTGGATAATTAGAGAAAGATTAATTAATTTGTAATTAATTAATGATTATATAAGTAAGATTTATAATGAAATAATTAATTTAATTTACTTTAATTTAATTAAGAGATGAAGTAATTAATTTAATTCACTTTAAGATAGAGATAGTTAATTTAATTCATTTTAAATTAATTATGTTGTGATTAAGTAAATCATTGCTTATATAAATGGATGGCATTGATTATCTAAATGGATGTAATCTCAGAAATGAGATAAGTAATGTTGTGTGGTATGAATGCTTGGTTGCATTATAATGGTAATATAGATTAACTATTGTGATGTTGATATGGATTACCTATTTTGGTTATGAATCATCTATTTAAATGATAATGTGATTATCAATTGTGATGTGTGAATTATCTATCTGTATGAATATAGATAAGTTAAATTGTTTAAACCTTTAAACAACTTGGCCTTAAAAGATACGTTTTGGATTTCGATGAGACCGGGATCGGGTTTCCGTATACCGGTATTCCAGGTCTGGAGACCCGAATACCACATCGATCCAAATTAACGATAGGTCGTGAATCTCAAGTGAAGATGAAGATTCAGAGTGCAAGGGTTATTGTCGTTAACTCTGAGGGTGATTCCAAAACGAGTGTAACGAGATAATGCCTTCGGTTTCGTTCGAACCCGGAACGAACTTGTATGGATTGAATGCTTTCATCACATCGTCAGGCGGACGATGAGCATTCTAAGTGATATGTTCTGATTAAAGGTAATCGTAACCTCAAGCCTCATCAACCGGGAATGGCTAAAACAGGGGAGGTGCAGCAAGGCTTCGTGGGTAGCACCCACTGAGAGCAAGATAGATCCCTGTCTAGAGGTCCCTTTTCTTTTATTCGGCTTAGTGTGTGGTTGGTCGCGCCAACTACGGGATTGTCTTGTTCGGGATTATCCAGTAAGGGATGGTTCCGGCTTTGTGTTGCAGGGGAGCGGGCGTACTCCTCGGTACGGTGATCTAGGCCACGTACTGTGACGGGCGGTACCCCAGTAGCCCTGCCATTGTATGGAATCCAAACTCCAATAAGTGCCGTACGTATTAGTTGTGCCCAACTATGTTGGAATGTGAGATGTAAGCATTTCAGCTATTTCTGTATTTTACTTGAAAACCCTAGACCCTATTATAATATAACTGGATTTCCTATCAAATGTTTTGGTTAGCGTAAGGTAAAAACTTTTCCATGTTTATGTGTGGGAAGTCTTACGTGATACCTTTGTTTTCAAAAGGTTTTGAAGTTAAACAATTTTAACCCGTTTACTCACACCAGACCCATGTCTGACCCAAGTGTTTATTTTCTATTTTATTAAACTCTTGGGTACTCAAATTTTTACGAGTAGCCAAGGGATTCAGGTTAGCTTTGACGAATCTATGGAGGAGATATGGAGCAGGAGGCTTCAGCATCCGTAGATAGATAGTATTCCGCTATGTTGGTTGATCTGAGTCTTTTGTTTGAATTGTATCTTGAGTTGTATAATAGACAGAAATTATAACTGTCTATTTTGTTGTATAAGTTGTGTAACTCTGATTATGTAAAGACTATGTAATAGTTATGTGATATATTATATTTTGTTTCGTTCCGCTGTGAGATTCTGATATTGTTTAGTTCTTTCTTTCTCTTCTTTTCTATTTTCTATCCCTTTCTTTCTTATTAGCGATACGACTTTCTGTGGAGAGAAAGTCGTGGTCGTTACAGTGGTATCAGAGCATAGGTTGAGCGAATGCCTAAGCTTTTGGTTAAGTGAATATCAGAACACTAGGTTGAGTGAATACCTAGGTTCGGAAGGATTGTTCATTAGAGATAGGATTTGTAGCAACCTGTTTGAGTCCGAGTGTATATATATATGAGAGCGCGTATTTGTTAGTTATATAAAATGATTTTATATTGTGTTAATTGATCGGTTGAGTGGTATATGGATTCTGGTCAATACGAGTAGCTAACGTTATTGATAGGGATCTCTAAACACTTGAACCAGGCCAACGGACACAATATTTTTTTTAAAGAGGTAGATGAAATAATTTTACCCAGAAATAATTTCTATATAAAAAGTATCATTTTAAATATATATATATTTATTTCTACCTATTTGTTGGGTTACCTGTTCGGGTTTTCCAATATGAGTTATAAAGGTAGATAGGGTGGTAGTGTGTGTAACACAATTACCAATGGTTAGAGTTTGAGTGTTGAGGTTGGAAGTGTAATTGTCGAGACTGTAGACCTAATACTGTCTCGAGTAAACTTTGTTGTGATGTAAAGATTTCATCAATCTCCGAAGGAAACTGTTTAAGTTCGGAGTTTATCTTTGAAGTTGGATGAATAGAGTAGATCTATTGGATGAGCTGAAGCGAGTTATAGTATCTTGGTAACTTCAAGAAGTAGTAGCTGTGTGGTGAAACGCGGTGACTATGGACGTTTCTGAAGATGTTTCTTCTGAAGCAAGTTTAAGGAAGTAGATCTGTTTCGGTGTTGTGGCTGGGTCCAGCGGGGTGTTTCTTTTTGCTTTGAAGTCCGAGTTTCTCAAAGAGTTTCGGATAAGAAGTCTTTGGTATCTGTGACAGCAGTGCAGCTCGGAGTGTTCTGTGTGTTAGCAGGAAGTTTCTGGCTGAGTAGTTTTTCTGAAGGTAAAGTCCAGAAGCAGCAGAGTGAATCCATTTCTTCGATGAATTGGATGGTTAAGTGTAAGCTGTTCTGATTAGTGAAGAGAGAACAGTTATCTTTGGAAATTAGGCCGGGCTGATCGCAAAAGTGACTTGCGATTGTTTGAGTGTTCTCTTGGGTTATTGGAGATTGAGATTCTGTATCGATTTGATTCGTGGAGTTACCCGTGATTCAGCTTTGTAGAAGGATGTCTCCTAGAGAAGAATTTGGTGAAGTAGCTCAGGATTCTTTGGAGAGGGATTGATCACATCTAATTTTCTGATGAGGATTCTGCTAAGGTGTTTTTGACCAAGTGGAATGGTTCACTAAGATTTTATGGTATGGTAAACTGTGGATGATCAAGTTTGTGTTCGAGTTTCTCCGATGGTATTCTCATCTATTCCAGATCAGAGTTGTGCAGCAGAAGCAAGGTAGTAACTATTCTAGAGTGGGAGCAACCGGGAGTTGTAATTTTCTTGGAGTAAAGGATTTCTATAGGAAATTCAAGTGTATCTCTAAGTGTGAAGAATTTTCAGGATTTGGAGACAAGATTGTCAAGTGCAACTGTTTTGGCTATTTCAGATAGGAGAAGTAGTTCGAAGTGCTCTAATGTTTATGGAGTAGAGTTGTATTTTGAATTTTGGTGAATTTTTGGAGAACAATTTTGTTGAGTAGGATCCAGAAATTGATTTGATGTTGGTCTAGATTATTTCAGGAAGCATCAGCAAGAGTTAAGCTGATCAGGAAGGATGAAGTGACTCAGGATCGTCAGGAGAGTTATGCAGTTAAGAATTGATGGAATTTGGAATTTGAAGTTGAAATTTGGATATTGTTTAAGTTTTCTCCGATCAAAGGAGATATAAGATTTGGTAAGACTGGAGAGCTAGCTCCGGAAGTATTATGAGATTTTTCTGTGTTCTCAAAAGGATTAGTTCTTTGATCTACAGGATTGAGTTGCCAGTTCGGATAACTGGAATTCATTTTATTTCACGTATCTTTGAGGGAATACGTGTGTGATTCATCTGGTTGTGGGATCAGCAGTTCAGATGGATATGGAAGTTGAGATGGTTTTGAGTTTAGTCTGATATCTTGTTCAGATTTGTAATCTAGATGGGAAGGAGTTCTAGATTATTGTAGATAGGTAGTTAAGATCCTGTAGAACGAGTATCCCGGTATATATATACTTGGGGAAACTCGAGGAAATTCTATCCAGAATTTTTACTGGATAGTTAAATTTGTTTGTTGTATTGATTTATATGGTTGATATGATTGATATGTATGGTTGCTGTTTAAAATTAAAAATTTGCTGGGTTATTAAATTATCTTTGCTTTTAAATTTCGGGGACGAAATTATTTTAAGGGGGGAGGAATGTGATATCCCGGAAATTTAGCAATATCAATTTAATAATCATTATTAATAATTAAATTGATTTGTTGATTTATTTTATAAATTGACAAGTTTATTCATTTTAAAAAAGCTAATGTTAATATTTTCCATTTAGAATATATATATTTGTATATATTGGAATGGAAAGGATATTGAATTTGAATTTAATAAGATGTTTTCAAACTTTAATATATATATAATTTGTAATTTGGTTTAATACTTTTGAAAATGATATTTGAGATTTAAATAACAAGAATAATTTCTTATTTATTATAAACATATATTTTAAGTTTTATTTTGGTTAAGGTTTAAATTAAGAAGTTCAATTGTTTTTAAGATTCTTTCATTTTTAAAAATTCAAATATAAGTCAAAATAGGTTTGTGAAAATATACATAGAGTTAAACTTAATTTCTCAAGCATTTATAAATATGTTATAAATATTTGGTTAAAGCATAAGTTGTTTTAAATAATTGTTTCTCACATGTGTACATTTATTAAAATCTAAAAGCTTATTTATAAAAGATAAATACATTTTATATACATGTAAATATTTTATAAATACATAGGTATAGCTTAAGTAAATTAATTAAAATAAGAATGTACACTTGTAAGTTTTTAAAGGTAGTTTAAAGACATTTGTAATTTGTAAACATATGTGTAAGCTAAGTAAAGAAGACAAGTGGCTATATTTTAATTAAAGTTTTAAAATAAGTAAATTAAAATATGAAAGAGGGAAAGATCTGATTTTACTTTTCAGCTAAAATTCATTTTTTTTCAGCTCTAAAACTATCTTCTTCTTTCTCCACTAAAATAATTCGAATCTAAAAATTCAAAGAAGATGTAAATCTGGAAATAAAACTGGAAATTCAAATGCAAGCTGGAAATCAAAGAAACAGGAGATCAAAATTCAACATCAGTTTAAAATCTTCATACAAACTGAAGTTCAGAATAAGGAAATCAACCGCAAGTCTATATTCAACTAAGCAAAAGAAATTAAGTTCAAAAATCAACATGTAGATGATAATTCAAAAGCCTGGAAAACAGCTTCTATTCTCTGTTCTTTGAGGTGAGTAAACATTTTCACTTAAAAACAGTTTTAAAAATCTGTTGTGATGGATGCATGTGATGGATGTTTTATGTGTTACTTAGTAATATGATATGAATGCATGTTTATGTATCTGAAATGTTTGTATGCCTATATATATACAAAAATATGTCTCTCTGTTTATAAGTTCTGGTGAGAAAATTTTATCTTAAAAACAGATTTAAGTTTTTAATATGGGATGTTTTATTATCTGAAATGTTGAATGAAATTGTATGCATGTTGTATATGAGTGTTGAATGCCTGTATATAAATAAAATGATTACTGTGTTTATAAAAACAGTTTCAGATTTTATAATAAATTCAATAACTTGATTTTAAATTCGAATTAGCTTATGAATTGTAAATAGAAGTTGTCTGTAATCAAGTAAGCTATTATCTGAAAATGATTTCAGGTTTTTAAATTGAATAATTTGATATAAATATTTGAAATTACAGTGGATCCTAATTTGGGTCAAAATTTTATGATTTCAATTTTTAATTTTGATTTCATCATTGAATTGCAAATAGTAAACCATGATTTATGAAACTTGTATCATGATTTTTAGATCGGAAATTAAAGAGAATTTTCGAATTTTCTGTTTTGGGTTTAATTGGCAATTTGAGGCGAACTATGGTGATCTGGGTGCCGGGGTTGAGCATGGAGGATGAGGGGACGATGAAGTTCATCAGAAAAATCATTCGAGAATTTATTGTTGTGGAGGTTGGTCGGAATTCGAGAATGTAGGGTTTAACTCCCTGTAGTTTTGACGTCCTGTTCTTCTGGTTTTCGCGTCAACTAGGGGCTACCAGAGGCGATCGCAGGGGTTGCCGTGGGTGCCAGGGGTCATGATGAAGCTACGGTAGAGACGGTGGGTTTTCTCGAAGCTTTGGTTGCCGTGGACGTTGATTTTCTGGTAATGGCGTTTTCGAACTGATGGGTTCAGTATGTCGAATTCGAATCTCGTTCGAATCACGAAGTTTGGAATGGTCGTACGTGATAGCGTGATGGCGTCTGACTTGCCGGAGGTCGAAAGAGTGATCGCCGTCGACCAGCTAAGATGTGCACGTGCACGGCTACGTTGGCGTGCATCTGGGTTATGGGTTTGGAGAAGAAGGTTGGAGGCTCGGGTTTTTATCCAAGGGAATTCGAGTTCGACTCGAAGCTGGGAAGAATGGGAGTTGTCTCGCGTTTGCTTCATGAATTCTAGGGTTTGCTCGAGTGTTACTTCGAGTTTTCTAAACTTTTACACGGGTTTTTGGTGAAAGCAGATTTTAAGAAAATCCAGGAAATGTTTTTAAGTTTGAAACAAAAGAAATTTTGTTTCGTAATATTTTCTGAGTTTAAACAAAAGTTTAAACAAGTTTATATATTTTTATAATATTAAGTTTCAAAATAAAATAAGTAGATTTTGAAATAAATTTGTATTTAATTATATTTAATAACTTGGGAAAAGTTTTAAAGATTTAAAGGTTTAATCTAAAATGTGTTTGATGATTAATTGATTTCTAAAATCTTATATTTTAATTTAATTAAAGTTTAATGGTTAAGATTTAGTAATCAATTAAAATAAGAATTTTCTTAAGTATTTAGAATGTTGATTTAATTTAAGATAATTAAATTTGAAAGGGAAATTTAGATAATTAAATTATTTTAATTATCAAGTGTTATTGGTAAATAATTGATTTAATTAAGATAATAGTTTCTTAATTAAGAACCTTTAATATAGTAAGTTAAGAATCATTTAATTAAATTTAAATGATTAAGTTAAATTAATAATTAATTAATTAATTAATTTGTGATTAATTAAGAAAATCATTTATAAATTAATTAAGTATAATTAATTAATGAAGTAATTAAGGAATAATTATGGGATGTAATTAAGTAAAGGTAGATTATTTAATAAAGTAATTAGAGGATAATTATTTTATGAAAGTAATTAAATAAGAAGTGATTAAGGTTAATTACCTAGTGTTATTAATTAAATAATTTATTTAATTAAAGGATTAAGGTTAATTAATAAAGTATTTAATTATTTGTTAAGGTAATTAATTAAAAAGTAATTAATTAATGGAAGTAATTAAGGGAAGTTAATTACTGGATTTGGTTAATCAAAGATGATTAATAATTATGGTTTAATTAAGACTAATTATTTAATTAATTTAAATAAAATAAATAATTAAAAATGTAATTAGGGATCATTAGTTTATAATTAATTAATGATATGATTAAGAGTTGATTAATTAAGATTAATTAATCAAATGATAAGTGATTAATTGTAATTAATTAAGGATTAAAGTAATTGATTATAATTAATTAATTAATGAAGTAATTAAAGGTTAATTACTATATTTGGTTAAGGATAATTAATTTGAGAAATTAATTAAGGATAATTACTTAAATGTAATTAAAGTATAATTAATCAAGGTGATTAATTAAGTGGATAATTAGAGAAAGATTAATTAATTTGTAATTAATTAATGATTATATAAGTAAGATTTATAATGAAATAATTAATTTAATTTACTTTAATTTAATTAAGAGATGAAGTAATTAATTTAATTCACTTTAAGATAGAGATAGTTAATTTAATTCATTTTAAATTAATTATGTTGTGATTAAGTAAATCATTGCTTATATAAATGGATGGCATTGATTATCTAAATGGATGTAATCTCAGAAATGAGATAAGTAATGTTGTGTGGTATGAATGCTTGGTTGCATTATAATGGTAATATAGATTAACTATTGTGATGTTGATATGGATTACCTATTTTGGTTATGAATCATCTGTTTAAATGATAATGTGATTATCAATTGTGATGTGTGAATTATCTATCTGTATGAATATAGATAAGTTAAATTGTTTAAACCTTTAAACAACTTGGCCTTAAAAGATACGTTTTGGATTTCGATGAGACCGGGATCGGGTTTCCGTATACCGGTATTCCAGGTCTGGAGACCCGAATACCACATCGATCCAAATTAACGATAGGTCGTGAATCTCAAGTGAAGATGAAGATTCAGAGTGCAAGGGTTATTGTCGTTAACTCTGAGGGTGATTCCAAAACGAGTGTAACGAGATAATGCCTTCGGTTTCGTTCGAACCCGGAACGAACTTGTATGGATTGAATGCTTTCAGCACATCGTCAGGCGGACGATGAGCATTCTAAGTGATATGTTCTGATTAAAGGTAATCGTAACCTCAAGCCTCATCAACCGGGAATGGCTAAAACAGGGGAGGTGCAGCAAGGCTTCGTGGGTAGCACCCACTGAGAGCAAGATAGATCCCTGTCTAGAGGTCCCTTTTCTTTTATTCGGCTTAGTGTGTGGTTGGTCGCGCCAACTACGGGATTGTCTTGTTCGGGATTATCCAGTAAGGGATGGTTCCGGCTTTGTGTTGCAGGGGAGCGGGCGTACTCCTCGGTACGGTGATCTAGGCCACGTACTGTGACGGGCGGTACCCCAGTAGCCCTGCCATTGTATGGAATCCAAACTCCAATAAGTGCCGTACGTATTAGTTGTGCCCAACTATGTTGGAATGTGAGATGTAAGCATTTCAGCTATTTCTGTATTTTACTTGAAAACCCTAGACCCTATTATAATATAACTGGATTTCCTATCAAATGTTTTGGTTAGCGTAAGGTAAAAACTTTTCCATGTTTATGTGTGGGAAGTCTTACGTGATACCTTTGTTTTCAAAAGGTTTTGAAGTTAAACAATTTTAACCCGTTTACTCACACCAGACCCATGTCTGACCCAAGTGTTTATTTTCTGTTTTATTAAACTCTTGGGTACTCAAATTTTTACGAGTAGCCAAGGGATTCAGGTTAGCTTTGACGAATCTATGGAGGAGATATGGAGCAGGAGGCTTCAGCATCCGTAGATAGATAGTATTCCGCTGTGTTGGTTGATCTGAGTCTTTTGTTTGAATTGTATCTTGAGTTGTATAATAGACAGAAATTATAACTGTCTATTTTGTTGTATAAGTTGTGTAACTCTGATTATGTAAAGACTATGTAATAGTTATGTGATATATTATATTTTGTTTCGTTCCGCTGTGAGATTCTGATATTGTTTAGTTCTTTCTTTCTCTTCTTTTCTCTTTTCTATCCCTTTCTTTCTTATTAGCGATACGACTTTCTGTGGAGAGAAAGTCGTGGTCGTTACATTTACTCACGCTGATTTCTAGCCTGACCCAGGTGTTACCTTGATGTAATGCTCGAGTCAGACCGAGTATTACAGATTTTTAGGTAAGGACATTCTGGAGCTCAGGAGGCGAGCTAGATGGCAGGAACCTATGGAGTGTTTCCGCTGTGATATGTTTCTGTTTATTTAAGACATGTGGATTTGTATATGTCCAGTGTTTGTGTATGAGTGTAACTCTGATGTAAAAATATAATTGACAGATATAGGTATTCTTTTGTAAACTGTTATTATTTGATATTATATTTTGATCCGCTGCGTTTTGTGAGAATCAGTGCTGTGTTTCTGTTTCTTCTTCTTCTATCTCTTTCTTCTTTTCCTAACTATCTGGAATTTTCGCGATCGAAAATTTTGGGTCGTTACACTTGGTATCAGAGCTGAAAGGTTAAGCGAGAACCTTGGCTCTGGTGGGTTTACTCATTAAGGATAGGGTCAATAGTACCCTAGAATGAGTTGAGTGTATATATATATATATGAGAGCGTACTTGTTATTTTCTTATATAAAGATTTTAAATTATTTTATAAGAATATATTTTGATATATATAAAGCAATATTTCTTACTAATAAATGTTAAGGTAATTGGTTGTTAAAAACTATTGGAATTAAATTAAGAGGTAATAGAAATACAACCAAATTGAAATTAAAAAAGGTAAGTTTGAAATGGATTCAAACTGAAATTAAATCTTGATTTTGGGGAAAAGTTTCAGAATAAGATAATAATGAATTGGTTTCCATATATGATAATCTTAGTTGTTATCATAAATGATTGTTGTGTTTAATAATAAGATGTGTATTAATGAGTAAGCAAAATGAAATGTTTTAGATAAGTATGACTTATAAATTGGAACTGAAGATGATCTAGATTGTGAAGTTTTAAATCTAAGCCAGAAAATTTAGAATTTGTTTCAAAGTGCTAAAAGAAATAATAAATAAGTATTATTTGAATAAAAGTGACTTGTTGCAAACAAGGTTTGTTTGAAAATTTGTTTTGAATTAAAAACCAAAAGTGGTTTAAAATTTAAGGATAACTTAGAGTGTAAAGGAAATAATATGTATATATGAGGAATATACATAATATCAAAGATGGTTTGAAGTAAACTCTAAATGTTGAGTTTTAAATTAGAATTGAGATGTGATATCCAAGGTGATAAGTTTTTGAGCTTATAAGATTATTAATGTGAAGTTTAAAATTTGAAATGGGAATTCAAATTGGGTGAGGTTGGCTGGATTAAGTAAATTGAACTTAACTTTGGGAAAGTTAAATAATTTAACAAGCAACCTGAATTGGAAATTTCAAGATGAAATTGGAATCTAACTTGGGAAGTTTAATGGTTAATTTGAATTGGGAGTTTGTGTGATCTCAAAATGGATTTAAGATCTGGAAGTGGAAATTTAAATTGAATTGATGGGAAATTGAACAGTTTAACTCTGGACTGTTTTCAAAATAAATTGATTTAATCTATTTTTCCAAACTATTTACTACACAACTTTTCTTTTTAAACCTAAAACTATCTTAAGCTTGTTTTACAATTACTTTTGGAACTATTTAACAATTTTACAACTATTTTATAAACTAATTACTATCTTTCTAGCTACTTTATAACTAGTTACTATTTTACAACTAATTTGTAATTATTTTACTATTTTTCAACTGTTTTACAATTACTTAACTGTTTTACAGCTATTTTACAAACTAATAATTATTTTTCAACTACTTATTTAATTTAAAAAATTTCAATCTATTTTCTAAATATTAACTGGTCGGAGTTCAAACTGTTATTGATTAAATACCCAACTGAGATAAGAATTGAAGTGATAATCCAAATGAGGTTTAAGGCAAATGTGGATAAGTGAATAAAATCAAAGTGAGGATGAATAGAAAGGAAATTGATTTAATTGATAATTAATGAGGATAAATACTTAGGATGTACATATATTATTCTATTCGCATAATGATTTGATCTAGATTCGAGCATAGAATTTTGAGATAGTATTATCAATCCGAGTTGGGATTTTTCGCTCGATTTTCGACGGCGAACCTAGATATGGATTTTTGATTGGTTCTGGATATTCTCTATCATAGTTGTGACTATGCAAGGAGAATGACGGTTTCTAATCAAGAAACCAAATCTAAGTCCGCACTAGGAAGTCGGGTGGACAATAATAGTTCGGAAGTGAAATTGTGTGATCGAGTGAGCGATCAGATTGATATTGCGTACGGATGATATGTGGACATTGTACGGGTTTGAATAAAATTGATATTGAAAATTTGTGAATAAGAACTGTAAATGATTTTTGAAATTGAAAGTATATTTTGTGTAATATATGATGAAGTAAAGTGGAAATTGGATATTTCTATGGTAAAAATTTACCTTATGGAAGTAAGTAATTTGGTAAGTGACTTTATAGAGTAATCAAATTTGAATATTTGGAATAAACAAAGTTATGTATCTTTGTTATATATATATATATGATAAAACTCCCCTTGTTGAATCTTTTTCCAGAAGAAAAGGGTTTTTGAAAGTATTTGAAGTATAAAAGGGAATTTATACAAGTTTGAAGTGATCCAAAGATTTTTTAAGTTATATATATATATATATATGTATGTAAAGGATCTTATGATAATGATTTTGAGAAAAGGTTTTTGGAACCTATGGATTTGGAAAGGCTTTTGATTTTTGAGGAAAATCAAATTTGGAATTTGGAAAGCCTAGTTTGTGAATTATCGATTTTGGGATAATCGATTTTGAGAAAGGAGATTTATATGAAATTCATACTCGGTGTATGATTTGAAAAATACTATATGTGTATAGTATAAAGTGTTTTGAAGTGGCTCTGGGAAAAAAGGCGCTCCCTTGATTGAACTTCTCAGGAGTGCCACAGGGTGGTACTGCCTTGAGCCTCTAAGGGGAGGTTCTAAAGTTGATCCTGTGAGGAGTCCGGACAAAACTAGTTCCTAAGGATCAAGTATAGTGTGTAGCGGAAGTCGAGGGCATTGATGCCTACAGAGGCATTTGGGTTATGCTGTGACGACAGTTTAACTCGATGTCACTGCGATCTACTGCAGACCATAGCGAAAGTCGTGTATGCCGCTGAGAGCCAACAGTCTACGTTTGATTTTATATCGGTAGACTGCGACACTATGGTAACATAGCGAAAGTCGTGTGTGCTGCTGAGAGCCAACAGTCTGCGTTTGATTTTACATCGGTAGACTGCGACCTATGTGGGAGTGGAAAAGTTTCATTTTTGACAGCGAAAATCGAGGGCGCTGATGCCTATAGTTACATGGACTTTTGTTGTGATGGCAACGTAACCCTGGAATGTAACTGCGATCTGTTGTGGGTTCCATGGCGTAATCGAGGGGCGCGGAGTGCCTACAGTTACATGGACTTTTGCTGCGATGGAAACGTAACCCAGGATGTAACTGCGACCATGGATGGGGGTGATGATTTCCAGAGCACTTTCACCAAAGAAGTTTCCTTTATGTCAAAAACGATTTCTATATTTTCAATAAAATTATTTTCCAAGTATTTTCACTAGGTATTGAAACGGGTTTACCAAGTACTTATAGATTTTCAGTCCTACGCCTGATCAACGTATGACCGAATTTCTGTGAGAACAAGAATGGACTTGTTGAAATATCGAGTTATAAAAAAATATCTTTATAAAAACCGCTTTGGAGTAATATTATATAGGTTTTTAAAGTATTTTAAAAAAATGATCAAAGAAAATTTATCTGATTTTAAGCATTTTCATAAATTCTGGCTTCGTTCCTTTTCGAGGACGAAAAGTTCTAAAGGGGGGGAGGAATGTGACGATCCGAATTTTAATGTGTGTTAATTGGGTAATTAACTGAATCAAAATCATTGGAATACTAATTTTATACGTCGATCAAATAAAATTCTAATAATTAAAATATCTGGATATATATATATATATAAATTAGTTTATAATAAATATTGAATGATATAATCCTTGGATATGGAAACTCATAGAAAATAAATAATAAACTCCATCGTTTAAATTAAGATAAAATAATCTTAACAAAAAATACATAAATATATATAGATAAATATATACAAACTTATCATTTTAAAAACAAATAAGACTTTTAGGCCATTATCATTTATCATTTATATATATATGTGTGTATTTTGGAAGAAACTATGATTTGGAAAATTTAATAAAATAAAGTCTTCCAAAAATATTCAAAATAAAATTTATCTTATTCACATTTAAGATTAAAGTAAGACTCTACCTTATTAACATTAATCTAAATATATATCTGAATGTGATCTAGTTAATAATGCTTGGAATAAAATCAATCTTATCAACACTAAATATAAGTATAAATAAGTATATGTATACAAGAATATAGGTTTAAGTATCGATAACTTAAATTTAAAACATTTATGTGGAAAAGAATAGAAATAAAAGTATAGTAATTATTTATGCATATGCAACCTGAGTTAAACCAATACAAGTAATTAAAACAATTTTATATTGAGCACATAAAGTATAAAAACAAAACTAGGCAAAAGAATATATGTTGCCTGTGAAGTAGACATGTAAGGCAAGGAAAGAATAAAAAATAATCTATGAACATAGATAAAATGGGATAAGGATGTAAACATGAAGGGCATTTGCATTTAATGCTTGCACAACATTAGGTCATTTTGAATTGTTCAAAATCATTTCAGTGTTCACCAAATTTTTGCCTGGTCAAAGAAGAAAGAAAAAAATTTCTGACTAAATATTGGTACCAGCAATACATATTCCTGTGTATTCTTTCTATATATCAATCTTCTTCTTATTTCATTTCGTTGATCAAAACTGAGCAAACCAGAAGTAAGCACCGCCATTTACAAACTTAAACAACAATTTCATCAAACAAGCAAGAAGATCAAAAATAAAAATAAGACCAGAGACAGTAGCAGCTTCTAGATATTGATTCTTTGTTCAAATTTTCTCAGGTGAGTGAACAATTTTCTTAAAGGGTTCAAATCTGTTTTAAAATTTGTACGCATGCAGTAAATATCTGAAGTAAAGTGTGATAATTGTTTGAATGGTTTTAAAAATGAATTGTATGTATATATATCTGAATATATGGATATGCATGTTTGTATACAGAGTGTTGGCTCTGTTCTTGATATACAGGTTACAAAACTTGATCTAAAAATTCATATCTCTCTCCTTGTTT
This sequence comes from Allium fistulosum, assembly GCA_030737815.1. Taxonomy (NCBI): domain Eukaryota; kingdom Viridiplantae; phylum Streptophyta; class Magnoliopsida; order Asparagales; family Amaryllidaceae; genus Allium; species Allium fistulosum. The sequence goes on from CM060907.1 coordinate 616,899,805, forward strand.
CTTTTTAGACATAGATTTATAAACAAAACTTGTTTGTAATGACAAGATGCTTGATCTAAAAATATTTTCAGATAAGATTTAAGGGTTGTTCCACCACAAAGTAAGAATTACAGTATAAATTCACACATACAAAAATCTCGATTTTTATAATTGATTGTTTCAGGTATATAGTTGGATTTGTTATCAAAATCCATGATTTTTAAAAAGTAAAATCGTGATTTTTAAGCTTTTAATTCAAGAGGGATTGCTTGTTGAATGGAAAATGGGTTTTAAGCATTTTTTGGTGATCGGTGGCCCTTAGATGGTCGGAATCACGGCTGGAGGTAGTGGAGGAGTTGTCGAGCTTGGCAAAATTATTAAGTAAATTTTTAGTTCACCGTGGCGGCGACAATTCGTCGGAGTAGGGTTTAAGGCTGGTTTTGGGTCGAGATTGGGAAATTGGTTGCCGCGTCGCCGTCGTAGCACTGGAGTTCACCGGAGGTAGGGAAAAGGTGCGAGGTTGGTCGACTAACCTGTGGATGGAGTTTTGGTGATTTAGTGGTCGGAGACATCGGGACGAGGGGAATTTCTGGGTGATGGTTTCTGTCTAGTTTCAACTCTTGGGTTCGATCGAGTTCGAATTTGACGTCGTGATAGATTGAAAAGCCTGGGTGGTCAGAGGGCTAGGGGAAGTCGAAGACGTCTTGTCGGCGGTAGTTTGGATGGTCGGGGCATCGCCATTGGACGGTGCATGTGCACGAGACGTTCTGTGCACCAGTGTTTGATTTGGGGATGAAGGAATTTTTCCTCGGGGTTGGTCTCGGGGAAAAGAAGGGTTGTCTCGGGGTTGTCTTCAAGTGTGTTCGTGTGAGTGTTAATGTTTTAAGCAGTTGAAAATTTAAATAAAGTTAAAAAAAAGAAGAAGGATGGAAGACTCGGGTTTTGGTTCGAGTAACCCTGGGTTTTGTCTCGGGTAAGATAATTATGTTTCAAATGTTTAAGGATACCATAATTAAGCTTTTAATAATTCACTTAATCATTATTTTAAATAAAGGTGTTTATTTAAATGTTTGAGTAATTAAGTTGTATTATCTATTTTAACTTAATAAGTTAATTCTCAAAGTTTATTAAATTAGTAATGTAATTTAATTAAAAAGATTTAAGTGAGTTAAATCATGAAATAATCTTAAAGGTTTAAGTTAATAAAATGGTGATAAATTATTTCCAATTTTTTTTAGTAAGGATTTAAAGGATAATTAAAGTAATTTATAAAGATAAATGGTTTATCTTTTAAATCAGTTAAGATCTTTAGTAATTAATGATTTATTAATTAATGTAAGTAATTAAGGGAATAATTAATTACTGAATGAGATGAATTAAGGTTAATTAATGAAAGTAATTAATTAAAGGTTACTTAATAGAATAATTAATTACTGGAAGTGATTAGAGGATCATTAATGAATGTCATTAATTAATTAAAAATTTACTAATGTGAATGGTTAAGGCTAACTAATCTAAGTGATTAATTAAAAGACTATTACTAAATGTAATTATAAGATAATTAATCAAGGAGGATTAATTAAGATGGATCATAAATTGGGTTGTAATTAATTGATATTAAGTAAGCAGGATTGAGGTAATCCAAGTGATTAAGTTGGTAATTAATTTAATTGGCGATAAATTAAATTAATTAGGAATTATATATCTAACAAATCTTACTTATGGATGGTTGAATGATATTGGACGACTTGAATTGTTGATGGGCGATCGAGATGTGCTGTAATATGAATGGGTTGAACTGTGATAATGTAGGTTACCTATCTGAGTTGAATTGTTATGTGATATGATATCCTGGATATGAATTGCATTGTTTTAAAACTTAACAACTTGAATTAGATATGACATTAATTTCGAAGATACCGGGGTCGGGTATCAGTAAATACCCGAAACCACTTCGAATTGAAACCTTTTATAATTCTTTATAGATTTGATATATGTAATCAATAGGCTGGAATGAAATAATTTTAGAGAACTGGATCATTGAAACTAAGTAAGGATACTTAGAGGTTGAATTGTGAATTAAGTATTGAATATGACAAGTTAAGAACTCGTAGTAAGGTACGAGTTACCCGAGTTTTAAATAAGTTTTGTGCATTAGAATTTCATGTTATATGGGTTTACTCACGCTGGTTTCCAGCCTGACCCGGGTGTTACCTTGATGTAATGCTCGGGTCAGACCGAGTATTATAGATTTTCAGGTAAGGACGTTCTGGAGCTCAGGAGGCGAGCTGGATGGCAGGAACGTATGGAGTGTTTCCGCTGTGATATATTTCTGTTTATCTGAGACATGTGGATTTGTATACGTCCAGTGTTTGTGTATGATTGTAACTCTGATGTAAAAATATAATTGACAAATACAGGTATTCTTTTGTAAACTATCATTATTTGATATTATATTTTGATCTGCTGCGTTTTGTGAGAATCGGTGTTGTGTTTCTGTTTCTTCTTCTTCTATCTCTTTCTTCTTTTCCTAACTATCTGGAATTTTCACGATCGAAAATTCCGAGTCGTTACACAACCCATACCTAGATCCACATCTGCCATTCACTTCCTCCTCCGCAGCCAAGTCTTATCACCTAGCTCCGTCACCCTCATGTCATTCGGCTACCCAAATCTGCTTCTAGCCTCTCCTCCCTCACCACTCCAGTTCCAGAACCACCCTACTACCCGCAGCACTATCCAAAACAGCCTGGTTTTATGCTCATCCTTTATCAATATAATTTCATTACCATACAATAACCGATCCAGTCTTCATTGTTCGTTCATGTGGTGTTCATCACCGTTTGTCATGCAATGTTTCGGGTTTGCTCATGTTTATTAGATCTGTAGTGTTGTGTTTGTATTGCCTCATTCGGTGTGTTCGGATTCGCATAAGAAAGAGAGTGTTTTTATAACTCTCACTAATATAAATTTTAATGCAAGTTTAACACGATTGCATGTTTTGATAATTATATATAAATTAGTTGTGATATGTGTAGATAGTTAATAAATTTAAATTGCAGGTTTTAACCATAATATGCTAATAGTGGTTGATATATGTGTAGCTAATGTAAATAAAAATTAACGGTAAGTTTAGTTCATTAATATGTGATGTTTGATTATATGGGTGATTAACTGGATGATGTTTAATCATGGAATTATATGTTGGATTATATGTTTTATTTTATATGTGATGATATATGTCATGTTTATGCCATTTTTGCATTGATTGGAATTTTTATAAATTGATATGTTGATATTATAGAAATTGAACAATGTGATAAAGTATTAGAACACCCTTGAATATATGACATTAATGTATGAAAATTTGGAGTATGAAATTTATTGTTTTGGCCATAAAATGTGAAATTTCATATAATTATCGTTTTTTTCCTTATTAGAAATTTTTTCACAAATGAATGTGTTATGTATAAAACTTTTATATGATATGTGAATTAAATATTTGAACATGTTAGTCAAATTTGTTTGCCAAAGTTTACGTATAGATTTTTACTTATGAAATTTTGAAGTTATATATACTAAATTTGTAATTTATGAAAAGGTGTTATTTGGGCTTGTAAATTTTTCTATGGGATAATAAATGAAAAATATTTCATAAAAGGATATATATTTAATTCAGTTGTTTAAGTATTTTTATAATTTATTTTTCGAAAATGGCTTTTATTAGAAAATATATTTTTATAAAAAAAAAGTATTATGACTTGAAAATTTTTCTAGCTTATATATACTATAAGAAAAATATTTAATAAAAAGACCTATATTTAATTCAGGAAAATAGGCGCAGGGAAGAAGTTGCGAAAAAATTTAGTCTTAGGGACAACAAGTTTGCTTTTTAGTCTGAAGGACGCTTTTTAGTGTAAACAGAAAATGATAGTTACAACTATCATTCTATGATTTACACTAAAAAGTGTCCTTCAGCCTAAAAAGCAAACTTCTTGTTCCTAGAACTAAATTTTTCTACAACTTTTTCCTTGAGCCTAAAATCCCCTATTTAATTTGGCGGTTAAATATTTTTATGATGTATTTTTTAAAGATGGATTTTATGTAAATTATGGAAAATTAGTATAAATAGTATAATACATAAGAAAATTTTGAAACTTTGTTGGTACATGCAAAAAAATATTTTAAGAACTTTGGTTTCAGAAAAGAACTTTTATGCACATGCTATGTTGATCATTGATGCATTCTGATTATGTAATAGAATAATGTGTTGCACTGTTGATTATGATATGTTGAATTATAAAAATTATAGTACTTGTCGTGTGGATATTACGAACATTGAATAGTGTGATAAAACCCTTTGGACATCTGATATGGATATGTGAAAATTTAGGGTATCTAGATTTATCGCTTTGGCCAAAAATGTGATTTTGACAAATAAAATTATCATTTCGTCTTTATTTGAAAAAAATTCACAAAATAATTTATTGATCTTTGGAAAAATTATATGTTATAAGGAATAAAATTCAGGAAATTTTTGTTAAATTCCTTTTTCAGTTGTTTTGAATTTTTTTTATAAATTTTGGATTCAAATTGAAATACACACACACACACATATTTCTAAAAAAAATATTAAAACGAACTGAAAATTTTTCTGTAACTTTATTACAGTAAAAGAAGAAAATTTTGAAAAGAAACCTGTATCGAATTCTGTAATCTAATAATTTCTATATTTTATTATTGGAAATGGGATTATTGGAATTATGAAAATTTGTAAAAACATTAAATTAACCTGAACTTTTTTCTGAAGCTTCTGCATATTATTTGGATAATATTTAATCAAGGGACACATATTTATTTCGGCCATCTAATTTTAATAATTTAATCTTTATAGTTAGCCCTTTAATAATAAAGGGACATATATTTATTTCGGCCATCTAATGACTAAAAAAAGCTGTATCTGGTCATTGAGGCTAGCTACCACTAATGAACATCTTTCCCTCATATTTCTTTCTTGATTTTGAACTTGATTGGTGCACCTTGATCTTGGATCGATGGATGCGGTCGGCCATTCAAGGTTACGACCAGTTAGGGAAAGTAAAACGATAGTATCCTATCTTGGGCATTGCCTCACATGCCTTGTCATACGATTATTCACAATGCGAGACCATTACCATTTTGTTTTAGTATTGTATCCATAGTGGACTCACTGGCTACTGACATTACATGTTGTATTACAGGACCTGCATAGACTACATGCTTAAAAATTTGTTAATAGGGATGAATGTAAAGCCTTAACAATGTTTTAATATTTACAATTCTTATAGACATTATATATGTATTGTATCTACTACATATAGGTAGTTTAAGGGATCCTTAGAAGATGGAAAATCCTGTAACATCACTTAAGTTACTATGCACATTATACACATGTTTTTGAGTTAATTTACATGAGAATTTTTAGTTCTGACTCGAGTGTGTGTTTTTCGTTATGATCAGGTCGGCCTGAGTAGTTCATGTTAGTCCTTGAGATGATGGTTTTGATGACAACAACCTTAGAATAAGATTATAAAATATAAATACTAACATTATAGTTTAGATATATATGTATATACAGGATTTAACCATGCAGGTACAAAGAACGAAGACTGCACAGTATAGAGATTCAAGATATCAAGATTGAAGACTCATGAGTATCAAAAATATCAAGATTATCAAGAGTTCAAGATTTCAAGATAAGTATTGAGTCTAGAATTATGTTAAAACTTCATAATAGCACTGAAATCTTCACTCCATTTTTCTTTTGGGATGGAACCCATTTCTACCTTTTTAGTGGCTTACAAACCCACGACAAGTAGCTTACAAACCTATGACAAGTGGCTTACAAACCGACGAACATCCTGGTTTTGTACAAGTTCTCGAGTCCTGATATGATGAGATATTCTGCAGGAAGAAGCTTGCAAAACTACTTCAAAATGATTTTCCAAACTACTTCAGAATGATTTTCAAAACTACTTTTAAAAATGTTTTAGCCTTAAAAATTATCTTTTCAAATGATTTTCAAAAAAGATGTTTTAGCCTTAAAATATTCTTTGTTTTTGTTTTAAAATAAACTCTTGTTTTAAACTTCGTTTGTTTTAAACTATCTTTTAATTATAATATATTTATACTTAGATTTAAATATAAAATTATAGTAAAATTATATATATATTATTCTTTATATTTATCTATGTATATTATCTATAGTCAAGTATATTTATAAAGTTTAAATAGTTTTTAATATAAGATAAAGGTTATTTTCAAAGAAAATCAAATCATCAAAAAATGCTTTGGGATGTCGACATGCCCTAGTACCCATGTCGTTATAGTGACAGTTAGATTCAAAAATTTGAATTTCAAAAGAAGTGTCTATTCGCCATAACCTTTCACGAATGGACATGGTTGTTGTTCTTCTATAAATAGGGGTTAGTTTCAACGAATTTTAATACAGATTTTCTGGTTTTTCACTTCTCTTCTTCTTCCACATTTTCTTATTCAAAATCCTATCATCACTCTACCGAAATCAACATTGAATCTAACTAGATCATCTCTGGTTTGATTCTCTATCACTATCTCAACAAGATCCAAGTGCTATTCAGAGTTATAGGCTTCTTTGTAATCTATCTAGCGAGAAAAGGTGTGATTGTAGCCTTGGAAATCAATCAAGCGAGAAAAGGTGTGATTGTAGCCTTGGAAATCAATTGGGTGAACTTGTTGCCCCGGAAATCAAGTATCTCTACCGAGAGGATTATGATTCTGGAGGGTGTACCTCGTAGCCTTGAAACCGAGGGTTGTAATTGTTGAATTGCTTTTGAAAGGAAATCCGTACTTAGTTGTATGGGACTGGATGTAGGGTAACTCCGAACCAGTATAAAATCCGGTGTGTTCTTTCCTTTACTGCATTTACTTTATTTCTGCATCTGTGTTTGTTTCTATGATTATATCTGTGTCTGAATATTGCATACATTTGTGTTCAAATTAACATAATCTCAAAAAGATTTAGTAATTTCTTATAAACACTATTCACCCCCCTCTAGTGTTATTCCTAGCCTTAAGATCCGTAATCCGCATTTCTCACATTTCAGTGATTGGAAGCAGCTTGTTTTGGAGATGAAGACGGATGTGATGACTTCAACACTTTAGTTATTTCCATATCTTCTATCGTTCTTGATTAGGGAACGTTTGTTTATTCCACCATGCTATGTATTATTTATAAACTTTGATGTAATAATTTTGATTAGCAACTTCATCGACTGCTATTTTATTATATCTTTTATTTCCACTGCGAGATTCTATATTAGCTACTCTATATCTTATTTGTTAAAACAAAACCTAATGATAATCTGTCATTTTGATTGTTGAGTGTTCAAAATGGTGGGTTTTCACAATTGGTATCAGAGCTTTGGTTGAGCGAACACCTAAGCATGTTGGGTAAATTCATTAAGAAATAGGGTAATGGAATACCCTATTATGAGTTGAGAGTATATTATGAGTTGAGAGTATATTATGAGAGAGTAAATTTGTATTTTTATAAAAAAAGTATCCTCTGATGATAATCTTAAAAGAAAATGTTTCCATGATTTGGAAATAAATATTTAAATGGGTATTTTACAAATTATTTATGAAAGATATGAAAATTTTATACTCTTGATTTGAAGTAGAGCAATTATTAAAAAATGTTGAGTATATTATATGTCTTGAATTTATAACTAAAACCTATTAAATATGTTTTTGATATCTTTGAGTTTAGAACTATTTAAAATAATAAATTTAATAAATCCTTGGGTTTTAAAGAAATTGTATTATAAATCTTGTTTAAAAATGTTTTTGATAACACTTTTTTATTATAAGATATTAGTTTAAACCTTTTAGAAAAAAATCCCAAGTCAAGAAATCTTTGCATAATATTGTAAGAATATTTGAACCACATATAAGTATATTTTGAAAGTAAATTAGAATATAAAATGATATAAAATATATTAAAAAATATTAAAAGTTTGTTGTAGTAAATGCCTTTAATAGCATTTATATTGAAACTCCTCGTATTTTGAATTAGTGAAACTTGGTTTAATAAAACAATTCATGGAAATACTTATATTTTGACTTGGAGTATTTTCTATTTGAATTTGTAACATGGAATCTAGATATGATAAAAAGAAGAAGGATTTTGTCATACCATATGTTTTTATATACATATGTTTTAATCACTTTTAAAAATATCTTTAAGTTAATAATTATCTTTGTTTAATAATTTATGAATATACTTATGTCTTTAATAATAAGTATTTGGAAGTTAAAAATAAGTATAAAAATAATTTAAAATAAATGACAAAGAGATTTGGAGATAAGAATGTTTTATTAACATTTGTTAATATCACTTATCTGTTATTAACTATTGGTAAATATTTTGGATATATACTTATATCTTAAAAAAGGGTAGTTTTCAAAAGACATTTAAAAGTATAAAAAAAAATTGGGAAAAATATGGTTAAATAAATGAATATTTACAAAATAGTTTCATAAAGGATATTTTATAGTGCTTATAAACAATTTAACAAAGGATTCGTAAAGTATTTATCTATGAAATTTAAGAATGTTATATATAAAGGAAATTTATATAAATATGATTTATAAAATGAAAATTTATAAATAAAATAATTTTATTTTAAAGGAAGAAAATATTTGGAACAAAGATTTAAAAACTTTGTTTGTATGAAATTTATATAATAAAGATTATAAACAATGGAAGTTTAATAAAATTTTAAGAAAAGATATTTATCTTGGAATGAAATTTTTAAAGACTTCATTTTATGATTTTTGGGAAGAAAGTATTCCTAAATTAACGGGTTTTCTCAAGAATTTGGAATATGAAAAATAATTTTGAAAATAACAATTTCACTTTATAAGTATAATATTAATTTCATTTCATAGATATGATATTTATGAAAATATTAATTTCATCCTAAGTATAATTGTGACGACCCGGCTTTCCACTCCCGGAAAATCGCGTCGACAGTAAGAAAGAAAGGGGTGAGAAGTAGAAAAGAAGAGGAAGAGAAAAGAAACAACACAAATACTCACAGCGGAAACGAACAAAATATATTATATCACATAAATATTACATAGTATCATATACAACACTTATCAGAGTTACATAGATTACATATCATATACTAGATAGTTATAAACATCTGTCCAGTTATTACATCTCAATACAATGCAGAGATCAATACAAAATCAACACGGCGGAAACTACTATCTATCTACAACGCCGAAGCCTCCTGCTCCATTGCTCCTCCACAATTCGTCAAGGCTAACCTGAATCCCTTGGCTACTCGTAAAAATTTGAGTACCCAAGAGTTTATAAAACAGAAATAAACAACTTGGGTCAGACATGGGTCTGGTGTGAGTAACAGGTTAAACTTGTTTAACTTCAAAACCTTTTTGAAAGAAAAGGTATCACGTAAGACTCCCCACAAATAAACATGGGTAAGTTTTTACCTTACGCTAACCAAAACATTTGATAGAAAATCTGATTGTATTATAATAGGGTCTAGGGTTTTCAAGTAAAATACAGAAATAGCTGAAATGCTTACATCTCACATTCCAACATAGTTGGGCACAACTAATACGTACGGCACTTATTGGAGTTTGGATTCCATACAATGGCAGGGCTACTGGGGTACCGCCCGTCACAGTACGTGGCCTAGATCACCGTACCGAAGAGTACGCCCGCTCCCCTGCAACACAAAGCCGGAACCATCCCTTACTGGATAATCCCGAACAAGATAACCCCGTAGTTGGCGCGACCAACCACACACTAAGCCGAATGAAAAGAAAAGGGACCTCTAGACAGGGATCTATCTTGCTCTCAGTGGGTGCTACCCACGAAGCCTTGTTGCACCTCCCCTGTTTTAGCCATTCCCGGTTGATGAGGCTTGAGGTTACGATTACCTTTAATCAGAACATATCACTTAGAATGCTCATCGTCCGCCTGACGATGTGCTGAAAGCATTCAATCCATACAAGTTCGTTCCGGGTTCGAACGAAACCGAAGGCATTATCTCGTTACACTCGTTTTGGAATCACCCTCAGAGTTAACGACAATAACCCTTGCACTCTGAATCTTCATCTTCACTTGAGATTAACGACCTATCATTAATTTGGATCGATGTGGTATTCGGGTCTCCAGACCTGGAATACCGGTATACGGAAACCCGATCCCGGTCTCATCGAAATCCAAAACGTATCTTTTAAGGGCCAAGTTGTTTTAAGGTTAAAACAATTCAATTCTTATCTATACTACACACAGATAGATAATTTACAATAGATAATCCATATTATCATCCAAACAGATAATTCATATTATCATTTCAATCCAACCAAACATCTATATCATAGATCAGCACATCTCTTATCAGAGATATCAACAATGCAAAGCATTCAATATCATTCATCCATTCTTAAGTAATGATTTATCATATCTAATTAATTTAAAGTGAATTAAATTAATTACTTCATTCTATAAATCCTGCTTACTTAATCATTAATTCATTACAAATTAATTAATTAATTATCCTCTAATTACCTTTTCAATTAATCATCTTGATTAATTATCTTTTAATTACATCCAAGTAATTTATTCTCAATTAAATTACTTAAATTAATTATCCTTATCCACTTATAGTAATTAATTTTTAATTACTTCATTAATTAATTTACTAAAATTAATTAACTTAATCAACTATAATTAATTACATTAATCCTTAATTAATTACATTGATTAATTACTTCATTTATTAATTATTACTTAATTAATAAATCTTAATTACATCATTAATTATATTAATTAATGATCCTTAATTACAACTTAATTATTAATTACTTAATTAAATTAATTACCTTAAGTAATTAACCTTTAATTAAACAACATTTATTAATCCCTTGATTAATCTTCAATCAGTAATTAACTACCCTTAATTACTTTCATTAACTAAATTAATTACCCTTAATTAATTTCTTAATTAATCCCTTGATTAATTATTCAAAGTAATTAACTCAAATTACTTCTATTAACAAAATCATTTATTCAACTAATTACTTCCAGTAATTATCTTATTATTTACCTCCCTAAATAATCTTACCTTAATAATTACATTAATTAATTATTATCAAATCATCTCTTGATTATTCTAAATTAATTAACCTTAATTAATTAACTTAAACTAAATCAAATTAACTTCAATTAATTACAATAAGTAATTAATTCTTAATTACTTCCATTAAGTAATTTCATTTAAACAAATTCTATAATTGATTACCTTTAAATTAATTAATCTAATTAACTATTAAATTAATCCTATTAATTAATTATTTAATAATCCATAGTTAATGATTTCATTAACTACTATTTAATTACTTTCCTTAAGTAATTAACTTAGATTAATTATTATTAATTTCAAATTAATAAATCTTAATAACCAATTAATTAATCTCTAATTATTTAATTAATTAAGTGTTAACCATAACTTAATTAATCTTTAATTACTATATTAATTAATCATTAATTAATACTCAAATTTATAATCCTTAATTACAAATTAATTATTCTATTTAATTAATCTAAACCTTAATTAAATTAAATTAAATCCTTAAGTACTTAATTAATTAATCCAAATCATTAATTAATTAGATTATTTAAACCATTTTAATTACCCTAAAGTTTTAATGATTTTAACTTTAAGATAAAACATTTTCTTATCCATGGTTAAATTATCATTCTCAAATACATTTGAAAACATCTATTTTCAAATTAACTTTTAAATTTCATTTTAAATTCGAGATTTAAAATGAATACCAATTTATCTTTAACAAAATTTAAAATCAATTTTAAAAACCTTTATATGTTAAAGAATTCCTATATCTTATAAAAGAACTTAAGAGAATTTAAAATTCCAAATCTGTTTTAAATTCAAATTAATTTAAATATATACTTTAAACATTTCAAGTGGTTTTAAACATTTCTATTCAAAACATTATTTATATTTCAAACTAGAATTCAACTAAACTTGAATCCTGATTTTAATTTAGATTTAAACTTTGTTTAAATCTTTACTTTACAATTTAAATTTAGTTTAAAATTTTAAACAGACAGTTCTAAGAAAAACCTGGCAACAACTAAAGTACTCAAGCCTACCCTAATTTACTTCGAGTCACAGATCCAAAAACTTCGAGTCTCACCCGCAATAATTCGAACAAAACTCGAGCACCACTTCCTCTGTTTAAAACCCAGACTTCACCAGAATTTCTATTGCACCGTGCACGTGCACCAACGCTGCAACCATCTCCGATCTTCCGCGACGACACTCACAAGTCAGCGACCATCACCCAATACCATTCCGATCATCAATTACACTGCAGAACCCCTAAATCGAAATCAAGCATTCGAGTTCAAAAACTGGAACACATCAGAAAACTGGAACCATCTCGTACTCGCTTCTCCAACCACCGGAGTTGCTGAAACTCCAGTCACGACTTCGCCTATGCCCTATCTACCATTCCCCAGAGTTCGGTGGAACTCGATGCATCCGAGTTGACGCCCTCCTCTAATTTCCGACCACAACCCAAATTAGGGCTTAAAACAAAATCGTTCAATTCCCAACACCACGGTGGTTTAACCACCTTCCAGACATTTTTCCCACCATCTCCGATCATCCCTACATCTCCAGTGAGAATCACAACCATTCCGAGCTACTAAATTGCCAGAGGTAACCCAAAACTTATAAATTGATCAAACAGGAACTGCTCTTTCACTCTTTAACTAAAAATCATAATTTCATTCTTAAAATTCATGTCTAGGGTTAAGGATTTAGTTTATGTTCCTGAATTGATGGATTAAAGTGTTTGAATTTTCACCTATATAAATCTTGCTCTGTTGATTTTGTACCCAGAGCCATTACAAGTATATTCTGTCTTAAGTAAAAATTTTAAATTATAATTTATGATGAAATAATCTGATTTTGTTTAAGACTCAAATCCAAACCTAAACTAAATCAAGAGGTAATGATTTTGAATCAAACAGAAGCTTGAAAATCAAAGAAACATGAATGCTACAGAAAACAAACATGCACACATTTTATACACCCACATAACAAATAGTTCATTCATATAAAATCACACAAAACATACCCACTTTCCAGAAATTAACATGCAACAGATGACAGGCACTTTAATTTTAAAATAAGTGATGTTACTCACAATTTAAAGAAGATGAACAGAGCATCTAATTGTTAACAGCATACACACTATAAACATTCACATCAGATTCTCACTTATTCATGAAATACTTATTCATTTCAACCATACTAGCATGCAACCATATTTTACTTTAAGTTTTTAAAAGTTACTCACCTGATATACATTGAAACAGAGGCAGCCTCTTTAATTTTGAAAAGCTTTTGAAACTCTAAAATCTGAATGCCTTTTTGATCTTTAAAACTTGAATACTTGCTAAAGAAACTTGCATGCAGGCTAGATCCCATATTTCATTTGAAAGCTTTAAATTTTGAATGCTGCTTTAAAACTCAGGTTGAAAAATGAATGCAGACTGGTTGCTTTGTCTTGAAAAAGAATTACAGTTTTGATTTGAAGAAGAATGTTGGCTGGAGTTCCAGATTTGAAAAGAATGAACTATAGATTGATTATTTGAGTTGCAAGCTTGATTACAGGTTGGTCTTTTTGATTTGGAAGATGAATTATAGATTGTTGAATTTGGTTTTTGGTATGAGGCATTTAGATTACTGATTTCAGATTTTAGATTAGAGAATTTGTTTGAGAAAAGGTTACTGATCTGATTTTTCAGTTTTGAATTAGAGAAAGAAGTTTGGGGTTTCTTGGTTTTAAAAAAGAAATTAGAAAGAATGAAATAAAGAAATGCAAATGTATATATATAAGTAAATTTATGATTTTATAAAAATAAAAGAAAATGAAAAATGAATAAAGACACTTGTCATTACATTAGCTAATTAAATTACACATGTTATAACAAAGGCTTTAGATAATGACACATGTCTTTTAAGTAATTATTCATAATCCTATTTATTTGAAAAGTAGATCAAAAGCCTTTTCTTATTTATAAAATACTTATCTATATATATTTTTTACTTTTTTTAAAGAAACAAAAACAAATTATATTTTAAAATAAAAGTTTATACAAATATTCTAAAATCCAAAACAATTTAAATATTTATCCTTTTTATTTACAATATATACAAATAAATATATATATATTCAAATAGAAAATATCTTATTAACTTTTAAAAGATAGAATTACCAATTTAATACTTATTTAATCAGATTATTAAATTAAATTCAAATTTTATTATCATAGATTATCAATATCAATTTAATTATTTAACAGATTATTAAATTGATATTGCTCAAATTTCTGGGATATTACATTCCTTCCCCCTTAAAATAATTTCGTCCCCGAAATTTAAACAAAGGTAATTTAATAATCTTATTAAAGATTTTAATTTAAAACACAAGCATATATTATCAATCATATGCTAGCAACCATAAAAACCAATCATCCAATCAAACAATTCTAATCATCCAGACAAAAATCTGGATAGAATTCCCTAGAGTTTCCCAAGTATATATATACCGGGATACTTGCTCTACAAACAATCTAAACTACTAAGCTATAGATCTCCTACTCATCTAGATCTATAGAACTAAACAGACTACAGACGAGTCTGACTCAACTACCAAACTTCCAGAACTGCTGATTCTAAAACCAGAGATAGATCAAATACGTACTCCCTCAGAGATACGTAAAATACAATGAATTCCAGTTATCCAAACTGACAATTCAATTCAGAAGACCAAATACTTATCCAAATCAGAACACAGACGAGATCCAAACACAACTCTACTTCACAACTATCAGTAGATTCCAAACTTACTTCTCCCATCCAGAGATACACTCCAAACTGCTTTCGCTGCTCAACTCTGATCTGAAGTAGAACACAAGCACAGACTGGACAACTCATTTCTAGAAATAAGGTTCACTGATCCATAAAGAAAACTCGGATACTCCAGCAAAACTTGAGCTGCTTCACCAAACTCTATCTCTAGGAAAACATCCTTCTACCCAGCTGAACTACTGGTACCACTCCTGGAATCCTAGTCGATAAGAAAACTCAATCTCCAGATGCGGACAAACTTCTGACTTCACTGAAGACATTTAGCAAATCTCTGATAACACAAGAGAACACTCAACTATCGCAAGTCACTTTTGTGATCAACCCAACCTATTTCCAAAGAAAACTGTTCTCTCTTAACAAATCAGAACAACTCATACTTAACTATCCAATCCATCGAAGAAATGGATCCACTCTGCTACTTCTGAACTTCAACTTCAGAAAAACTGCTCAGCCAGAAAACTTCATGCCAATACAGAACACTCCGAGCTGCACTGCTGCCACAGATGCCAAAGACTTCTCAATCCAAAGTTTCTCGAGAAACTCGATTCCCAAACAGAATCACCATGGTGAACTCAGCCACAACACCGAAACAGACACACTTCATTAACTTGTTCCAAAGAAAACATCTTCGGGAACATCCATAGTCACTGCATCTCATCACACAGCTACTATTACCTGAGATACCATCACTCGCTTCTGTTCTCCGACAGATCCAACTCTACCCATCCAAACTTCAAAGATGAACTCCGAACCTTAACAGGTTTTCTTCAGAGATCGATGAAATCCTTACAATTGCAAAGTTCACTCGAGACGGTATTAGGTTTACAGTCTCGACAAATACACTTCCAACCTCAACACTCAGACTCCTAATCCTAGATGATAAATTATTATCATCTCAACCAATCATTACAAATACCATATACATTTAAAATAATACTTTCTTTTATATAGAAATTATATCTGGGTAAAATTATTTCATCTACCTTTTTAAAACAATATTGTGTCCGTTGGCCTGGTTCAAGTGTTTAGAGATCCCTATCAATAACGTTAGCTACTCGTATTGACCAGAATCCATATACCACCCAACCGATCAATTAACACAATATAAAATCATTTTATATAACTAACAAATACGCGCTCTCAAATATATATACACTCAGACTCAAACAGGTTGCTACAGATCCTGTCTCTAATGAACAATCCTTCCGAACCTAGGTATTCACTCAACCTAGTGTTCTGATACTCACTTAACCAATAGCTTAGGTATTCGCTCAACCTATGCTCTGATACCACGTGTGACGACCCGGCTTTCAACTCCCGGAAAATCGCATCGACAGTAAGAAAGAAAGGGGTGAGAAGTAGAAAAGAAGAGGAAGAGAAAAGAAACAACACAAATACTCACAGCGGAAACGAACAAAATATATTATATCACATAAATATTACATAGTATCATATACAACACTTATCAGAGTTACATAGATTACATATCATATACTAGACAGTTATAAACATCTGTCCAGTTATTACATCTCAATACAATGCAGAGATCAATACAAAATCAACACAGCGGAAACTACTATCTATCTACAACGCCGAAGCCTCCTGCTCCATTGCTCCTCTACAATTCGTCAAGGCTAACCTGAATCCCTTGGCTACTCGTAAAAATTTGAGTACCCAAGAGTTTATAAAACAGAAATAAACAACTTGGGTCAGACATGGGTCTGGTGTGAGTAACAGGTTAAACTTGTTTAACTTCAAAACCTTTTTGAAAGAAAAGGTATCACGTAAGACTCCCCACAAATAAACATGGGTAAGTTTTTACCTTACGCTAACCAAAACATTTGATAGGAAATCTGATTGTATTATAATAGGGTCTAGGGTTTTCAAGTAAAATACAGAAATAGCTGAAATGCTTACATCTCACATTCCAACATAGTTGGGCACAACTAATACGTACGGCACTTATTGGAGTTTGGATTCCATACAATGGCAGGGCTACTGGGGTACCGCCCGTCACAGTACGTGGCCTAGATCACCGTACCGAGGAGTACGCCCGCTCCCCTGCAACACAAAGCCGGAACCATCCCTTACTGGATAATCCCGAACAAGATAACCCCGTAGTTGGCGCGACCAACCACACACTAAGCCGAATGAAAAGAAAAGGGACCTCTAGACAGGGATCTATCTTGCTCTCAGTGGGTGCTACCCACGAAGCCTTGTTGCACCTCCCCTGTTTTAGCCATTCCCGGTTGATGAGGCTTGAGGTTACGATTACCTTTAATCAGAACATATCACTTAGAATGCTCATCGTCCGCCTGACGATGTGCTGAAAGCATTCAATCCATACAAGTTCGTTTCGGGTTCGAACGAAACCGAAGGCATTATCTCGTTACACTCATTTTGGAATCACCCTCAGAGTTAACGACAATAACCCTTGCACTCTGAATCTTCATCTTCACTTGAGATTAACGACCTATCGTTAATTTGGATCGATGTGGTATTCGGGTCTCCAGACCTGGAATACCGGTATACGGAAACCCGATCCCGGTCTCATCGAAATCCAAAACGTATCTTTTAAGGGCCAAGTTGTTTTAAGGTTAAAACAATTCAATTCTTATCTATACTACACACAGATAGATAATTTACAATAGATAATCCATATTATCATCCAAACAGATAATTCATATTATCATTTCAATCCAACCAAACATCCATATCATAGATCAGCACATCTCTTATCAGAGATATCAACAATGCAAAGCATTCAATATCATTCATCCATTCTTAAGTAATGATTTATCATATCTAATTAATTTAAAGTGAATTAAATTAATTACTTCATTCTATAAATCCTGCTTACTTAATCATTAATTCATTACAAATTAATTAATTAATTATCCTCTAATTACCTTTTCAATTAATCATCTTGATTAATTATCTTTTAATTACATCCAAGTAATTTATTCTCAATTAAATTACTTAAATTAATTATCCTTATCCACTTATAGTAATTAATTTTTAATTACTTCATTAATTAATTTACTAAAATTAATTAACTTAATCAACTATAATTAATTACATTAATCCTTAATTAATTACATTGATTAATTACTTCATTTATTAATTATTACTTAATTAATAAATCTTAATTACATCATTAATTATATTAATTAATGATCCTTAATTACAACTTAATTATTAATTACTTAATTAAATTAATTACCTTAAGTAATTAACCTTTAATTAAACAACATTTATTAATCCCTTGATTAATCTTCAATCAGTAATTAACTACCCTTAATTACTTTCATTAACTAAATTAATTACTCTTAATTAATTTCTTAATTAATCCCTTGATTAATTATTCAAAGTAATTAACTCAAATTACTTCTATTAACAAAATCATTTATTCAACTAATTACTTCCAGTAATTATCTTATTATTTACCTCCCTAAATAATCTTACCTTAATAATTACATTAATTAATTATTATCAAATCATCTCTTGATTATTCTAAATTAATTAACCTTAATTAATTAACTTAAACTAAATCAAATTAACTTCAATTAATTACAATAAGTAATTAATTCTTAATTACTTCCATTAAGTAATTTCATTTAAACAAATTCTATAATTGATTACCTTTAAATTAATTAATCTAATTAACTATTAAATTAATCCTATTAATTAATTATTTAATAATCCATAGTTAATGATTTCATTAACTACTATTTAATTACTTTCCTTAAGTAATTAACTTAGATTAATTATTATTAATTTCAAATTAATAAATCTTAATAACCAATTAATTAATCTCTAATTATTTAATTAATTAAGTGTTAACCATAACTTAATTAATCTTTAATTACTATATTAATTAATCATTAATTAATACTCAAATTTATAATCCTTAATTACAAATTAATTATTCTATTTAATTAATCTAAACCTTAATTAAATTAAATTAAATCCTTAAGTACTTAATTAATTAATCCAAATCATTAATTAATTAGATTATTTAAACCATTTTAATTACCCTAAAGTTTTAATGATTTTAACTTTAAGATAAAACATTTTCTTATCCATGGTTAAATTATCATTCTCAAATACATTTGAAAACATCCATTTTCAAATTAACTTTTAAATTTCATTTTAAATTCGAGATTTAAAATGAATACCAATTTATCTTTAACAAAATTTAAAATCAATTTTAAAAACCTTTATATGTTAAAGAATTCCTATATCTTATAAAAGAACTTAAGAGAATTTAAAATTCCAAATCTGTTTTAAATTCAAATTAATTTAAATATATACTTTAAACATTTCAAGTGGTTTTAAACATTTCTATTCAAAACATTATTTATATTTCAAACTAGAATTCAACTAAACTTGAATCCTGATTTTAATTTAGATTTAAACTTTGTTTAAATCTTTACTTTACAATTTAAATTTAGTTTAAAATTTTAAACAGACAGTTCTAAGAAAAACCTGGCAACAACTAAAGTACTCAAGCCTACCCTAATTTACTTCGAGTCACAGATCCAAAAACTTCGAGTCTCACCCGCAATAATTCGAACAAAACTCGAGCACCACTTCCTCTGTTTAAAACCCAGACTTCACCAGAATTTCTATTGCACCGTGCACGTGCACCAACGCTGCAACCATCTCCGATCTTCCGCGACGACACTCACAAGTCAGCGACCATCACCCAATACCATTCCGATCATCAATTACACTGCAGAACCCCTAAATCGAAATCAAGCATTCGAGTTCAAAAACTGGAACACATCAGAAAACTGGAACCATCTCGTACTCGCTTCTCCAACCACCGGAGTTGCTGAAACTCCAGTCACGACTTCGCCTATGCCCTATCTACCATTCCCCAGAGTTCGGTGGAACTCGATGCATCCGAGTTGACGCCCTCCTCTAATTTCCGACCACAACCCAAATTAGGGCTTAAAACAAAATCGTTCAATTCCCAACACCACGGTGGTTTAACCACCTTCCAGACATTTTTCCCACCATCTCCGATCATCCCTACATCTCCAGTGAGAATCACAACCATTCCGAGCTACTAAATTGCCAGAGGTAACCCAAAACTTATAAATTGATCAAACAGGAACTGCTCTTTCACTCTTTAACTAAAAATCATAATTTCATTCTTAAAATTCATGTCTAGGGTTAAGGATTTAGTTTATGTTCCTGAATTGATGGATTAAAGTGTTTGAATTTTCACCTATATAAATCTTGCTCTGTTGATTTTGTACCCAGAGCCATTACAAGTATATTCTGTCTTAAGTAAAAATTTTAAATTATAATTTATGATGAAATAATCTGATTTTGTTTAAGACTCAAATCCAAACCTAAACTAAATCAAGAGGTAATGATTTTGAATCAAACAGAAGCTTGAAAATCAAAGAAACATGAATGCTACAGAAAACAAACATGCACACATTTTATACACCCACATAACAAATAATTCATTCATATAAAATCACACAAAACATACCCACTTTCCAGAAATTAACATGCAACAGATGACAGGCACTTTAATTTTAAAATAAGTGATGTTACTCACAATTTAAAGAAGATGAACAGAGCATCTAATTGTTAACAGCATACACACTATAAACATTCACATCAGATTCTCACTTATTCATGCAATACTTATTCATTTCAACCATACTAGCATGCAACCATATTTTACTTTAAGTTTTTAAAAGTTACTCACCTGATATACATTGAAACAGAGGCAGCCTCTTTAATTTTGAAAAGCTTTTGAAACTCTAAAATCTGAATGCCTTTTTGATCTTTAAAACTTGAATACTTGCTAAAGAAACTTGCATGCAGGCTAGATCCCATATTTCATTTGAAAGCTTTAAATTTTGAATGCTGCTTTAAAACTCAGGTTGAAAAATGAATGCAGACTGGTTGCTTTGTCTTGAAAAAGAATTACAGTTTTGATTTGAAGAAGAATGTTGGCTGGAGTTCCAGATTTGAAAAGAATGAACTATAGATTGATTATTTGAGTTGCAAGCTTGATTACAGGTTGGTCTTTTTGATTTGGAAGATGAATTATAGATTGTTGAATTTGGTTTTTGGTATGAGGCATTTAGATTACTGATTTCAGATTTTAGATTAGAGAATTTGTTTGAGAAAAGGTTACTGATCTGATTTTTCAGTTTTGAATTAGAGAAAGAAGTTTGGGGTTTCTTGGTTTTAAAAAAGAAATTAGAAAGAATGAAATAAAGAAATGAAAATGTATATATATAAGTAAATTTATGATTTTATAAAAATAAAAGAAAATGAAAAATGAATAAAGACACTTGTCATTACATTAGCTAATTAAATTACACATGTTATAACAAAGGCTTTAGATAATGACACATGTCTTTTAAGTAATTATTCATAATCCTATTTATTTGAAAAGTAAATCAAAAGCCTTTTCTTATTTATAAAATACTTATCTATATATATTTTTTACTTTTTTTAAAGAAACAAAAACAAATTATATTTTAAAATAAAAGTTTATACAAATATTCTAAAATCCAAAACAATTTAAATATTTATCCTTTTTATTTACAATATATACAAATAAATATATATATATATTCAAATAGAAAATATCTTATTAACTTTTAAAAGATAGAATTACCAATTTAATACTTATTTAATCAGATTATTAAATTAAATTCAAATTTTATTATCATAGATTATCAATATCAATTTAATTATTTAACAGATTATTAAATTGATATTGCTCAAATTTCTGGGATATTACAATAATATTTATGAATAATTCTGTTTTATAAAGGATATGAAGTTATTTGTTCATAAAAGATAAATGATTTTAAGAAATATTTATAGTAATTTCAATTATATAAATATGATCTATATAAGTATGGTTTATGAAACATGGTTTCGAAAAAAAAAGTATGTTATTAATTATTTGAACTTAAGTCTCAGTAATTTTGAAAATAGGTTTGAAAGATTTTTAAATAAATGGTAATTAATGGCAATAATTTAGACATTGATAACGTTAATGATAATTAAGGATAATATTGATTTAAATATTAATTAATCATGTTAGTTGAATTGAATATTAATTAATTAAGGATGTTGATTTGAAAGTTAAATTATAATAATAACTTAGATAATATATTTTCACATTTACGTTGCTTAAAAACATCTATCTTTGTCATGCTTTGGTGTTTGCATGATTGTTTATTTGCATGCAAGTTATGATTATAGTTATAAAGTAAGTAAATAAAAAGTCGCTATTTATGCACTTTCGTTATTGCATGTGTTTAAGTCTTTTAATGAGTGATAATTGGATTTATATATTTGAATTCATTACATGCAAATGTGGTAGTCTAAATATATAGTCTTTAATGAAATGGTAGGTTCCATGAAAAGGTAAATTTAGGTTTTTCAAAAAGCTTAAGCAACAAAAGCAGATGAATAACTTTTTAATTATTGTGTTTTAACACTTTGAATTGGTTTTGAATTAATAATTTATATAAAAATGAAAGTATTTTTATATTAAATTATTTTGTATCAAGTTTTGACGGCATGCAAAGCTGATGTCTAGGTTGAATATTTAAAAAGTATTTATAAATGAGATTTAACTTACGTGAAGTAAGGAATTTTAAAAAAGAATTTTTATAAACTATTAAGATTTAGAAGATTATTGATTTCGGCATAAATGAGATTTATATAAATTTTCTTCATGTACAAAATTTATAGATATTATATAAAAGAGTTATATATAAAACTTTTCCAGTGGAAATTTTATGGTAAGGAAGAAATGATTTTGAAAGTTATTATTTATAGTATGGTATATTGAAAAAAAATTGAATATGTAATTTTTTTGAAAGAAATTTTTTCAAGTATTTCACTAGGTGTTAGAACTGGTCTACCAAATATTATAGATTTTAGACATGTGTCTGCCCAACGTATGGACTAAACTGTGTAAGAACAAGGATAGATGTAACATCCCTCAAAGGACTGTTAATATTAACAGATCTCACTTTTGTCGCTTGAAATAATTCTGGCGATGATTGCAGCATCATCGGAGTACATTTTTGGGTCTCGAAAGTAAGAAATGAATAATAAACATGTTAAGACATCAAGCATATATAAAAGTATCCGGAAAGGTATTTTAAAATTAAAAATAAAAAGCTTTTGATTATTTTTAAATTTAGAGAAAACCTAAGTAAGAAGTTTAAATATTGTATAAGTTGATTATTTTAGTAAAATATATCAAAATGTCAGATTCTTTACTTCGTTCCTTTTCAAGGACGAAAAGTTTTAAGTAGGGGAGATTGTAGCGACCTGTATTTTTAACCATTTAAAAATATTGAATTGAAGAATGATTTTGAATAAAAGTTTTTTAAAACTAAAATTTTATGACTAGAAATGTGTTTTAATAAGTTTAAATTTAAAATAAAAAAATTAGTTTGTTTATTTCTGAAATTTGTTCTATTTCGATTTTAATTCAAAACTGATTAATATTTTAGTGAAATATTATTTTTCGACATATAAGTTCTTTTACATAAAAATGTTCCAAAAAAAAATTTTGATAAAAAATTCAAAGTTTGTATCGTCAAATTCTGATCTTTCTTGCTCCGGTTATTGAGATTTAAAGATTGTCTATACGTTTTGCGTTAGTGTATTTGTCAACAACAGACAATTTTTGACGCGTTTGTTGTAGCACAGATTTAAGTTTGTCATATTGTTCGTCTACTCCCACTGATCGCCACGATATTTTTATTTCTGTGTTTGGACGCCCGATTAAGAGTATAGGGGTCTCAAATTATAGGTAATAAGGTATCCTTAAAATATTGAATTAATAAGGTATCCTTAAAATATTGAATTTGAAGTGCTGTCACATATATTTTTGTACGTATAGGATTGCTCAGATCCATTTTTTTGGACCACTACCTATTCTCCCTCCTCCTTTTTATCACTTCCCTCATGTCACTTTCCACATACTTTTATTTGAAACCACTGTTCATTTACTTTGTCACTTCAATTCCCTCACGTATGGTAACTCACGCATCGGCCACCCTCTTTCCATATCTCAAACCTCCATCGCTAATCACCATCATCGACCAAGCTACCCACACCACCTCCCTCTTACATCCCTACCCACTGCACCGCTCATGCCTCCTCTGCCCAGAGCCACTCCACCAGATCCTCACACTAACTCCAAGCCTCCTCTCCACCTTTCCACTCACCTCTACCTACTCCACCACCTAGATCCATACGCCCCACCACCCCACCTTCCTCCTCTGCCCAAAAAAGTTCCAGGCCACCACACTACTGCAAATCCATCTCCACTCCCCAAGCATGCTACCCACTCCACACAACCCATACCTAGATCCTCATCTGCCATTCACTTACACCTCTGCAGCCAAGTCCCATCACCAAGATCCATCACCCTCACGTCATTCAGCCACCCAAATCTGCTCCTAACCTCTCCTCCCTCATCACTCCAGTCCCAGAACAACCATCCCACATCTGCACTTTCCAAAACAGCCTGGTTTTATGCTCGTCTTCTGTCAATATAATTTCATTACCATACAATAACCCTTTCCGCTCTTCATTGTCTGTTTGTATGGTGTTCGTCATCGTTTGTCGTGCAGTGATTCGGGTTTGCTCGTGTTTATATTGGAACTGTAGTGACGTGTTCGTATTGTCGTATCGTGTCATTCGGTGTGTTTGGATTCGCGTAAGAAAGTGAGTGTTTTTATAACTCTCGCTAACTATAAATTTTAATGTAAATTTTACTTGATTGCATGTTTTGATAATTATTGTATATATTTGTTGTGATATGTGTAGATAGTTAATAAATTTAAATTGCAAGTTTTAAATATAATATGCTGATAATGGTTTATATATGTGTAGCTAATGTAAATAATAATTAATGGTAAGTTTAGTTTATTAATATGTGAAGTTTGATTATATGGATGATTAATTGGATGATGTTTGATCGTGATTATATGTTTGATTTTATATGTGATGATATATGCCATGTTTATGCCATTTTTGAATTGTTTGGAATTTTATAAATTGATATATTGACATTATGGACATCAAACAATTTGATAAAGTATTAGAACACCCTTGAATATATGACATTAATGTATGAAAAATTTGGAGTATGAAATTTATTGTTTTGGCCATAAAGTATGAAATTTCATATAATTATCGTTTTTGTCCTTATTTGAAGTTTTTTCACAAATAAATTTGTTTATGTCTAAAAAAATTATATGATATACGAATTAAATATTTGAATATTTTAGTCAAATTTGTTTGCCAAAGTTTACATATAGATTTTTACTTATGAATTTTTGAAGTCATATATGAATAAATTTGTAATTTATGAAAAGGTGTTATTTGGAATTGTAAATTTTTCTATGGTTTTATGATAATAAATGAAAAAAAAATCGTAAAAGGATCTATATGTAATATGGTTGTTTATATATTTTTATAAGAGGGAATTAGGCATAAGGACAAACTTTGAAAAAAAATTAGGCTGAAGGACACAAAGTTTCATTTTTGGGCTGAAGGACAAACTTTGAAAGAAAATTAGGCTGAAGGACAATGCTAAATATAGTAGCATTTTGTACAGTGCAAACATTGTACAAAATGCTAATTATAACTAGCATTATATCCAGTTTTACATTGTACAAAATGCTAGTTGTATTTAGCATTGCCTTCAGCTTAATTACCTTTCAAAGTTTGTCCTTCAGCCTAAAAATGAAACTTGTTGTCCTTCAGTCAAAATTTTTATGAAAATTTGTCCTTGTGCCTATTTTCCACTTTTTATAATTTATTTTTGGAAAATAGTTTTTATTGAAAAATGTATTTTATAAAAAAATGTATTATAACTTGAAATTTTTTCTATAGCTTATGTATATTATTAGAAAAATATTTAATAAAAGGACTTATATTTAATTTGGCCATTAAAGTATTTTTATGATGTATTCTTCAAAGATGGGTTTTATGTAAATTATGGAAAATTAGTATAAATAGTATAATAAGTGAGAAAATTTTGAAACTTTGCTGGAAAATGCAGAAAATATTTTAAGAAATTTGTTTTCAGAAAAGAAATTTTAAACACATGATATGTTGATAATTGATACATTATGATTATGTAATAGAATAATATGTTGGAGTGTTGATTATAATATGTTGAATTATCGAAATTATACTACTTGTCATGTGGATTTTTTGAACATTGAATAGTGTGATAAAACCCTTTGAACATCTGATATTGATATGTGAGAATTTAGGGTATGTAGATTTATCGCTTTAGCCACAAATGTGATTTTGAAAAATAAAATTATCTTTTTTCATTATTTGAAAAAATTTCACAAAAGAAAATATTGATATCTGGAAAAATTGTATGTTTTAAATTAACCTGAAATTTTTTCTAAAGCTCCTGCATATTATTTGGAAAATATGCAATAAAGGGACACATATTTATTTCGATCATCTAATAATTTTAATAATTTAACCTTTATAGCTAGCTGTTTGAAAGTTAAGAAAAATATTAAGTTGTTTAAGAAAAAATTGATATTTTACTAGAAATTCTAAAATAATATTTTAAGAACCCTTGAATTTAAATTTAAATTTCGTATAAATTTTTAGGCCTTTAATAATTTATTTAGAGTAAAATCTAATGTATTTTGACTATGAAAAATAGTAATTGTTTCTGAAAGTTTTTGTAACTTTTTATGTACATTCCTGAAGTATAATTAAGAACTTTTTATGTTGAAATTTTTTTGAAATTCAGTACGGATTTTTCTGTAAACATTTAAAATGAACGAAACGACATACTTTTATAAAATGAACGATTGGTTATTAAAGAGAAAGGGGTCGAATAATTGCATACTCACTATCATTACCGAAACCACTTTAATAATTGTGTACGGGGAGGATGTTTCCAGAATGTAGAGTTAAATTGGCGAACGTTTGCTGAACTAAAGTAAGATGACGATGATGGATGACCCCGACACTTGTGTTAATTTGAAATGACTTCAACATGAGCTATACCTGACCAATGAGTCTAGCTACCTCTAGCGAACATCTTTCCCTCATATTTCTATATTGATTTTGAACTTGATTGGTGCATCTTGATCTTGGATTGATGGTTGTGGTCGGCTATTAGGGGTTACGACCAGTCAGGGAAAGCAAAACGATAGTATCGTATCTTGGGCATTGCCTCAATTGCCTTGTCATATAATTGATCCCTATGCGAGACCACTACCATTTTGTTTTAGTATTGTACCTATAAGGAACTCACTAGCTACCGATGTTACCGGTTGTGTTACTGGACCTGCATAGACTACATGCTTAAAAATGTGTTAATGGGGATTAATGTAAAACCTTAACGCTGTTTTAATATTTACATTACTTATAAACTTTACATATGTATCATATCTACTGTATATAGATAGTTTAACGAATCCTTAGGAGATGATAAATCCCGTAACATTTCTTAAGTTATTATGCACATTATACACATGATTTTGAGTTAACTTACATAAGAATTTTTAGTTCTGACTCGAGTGTGTGTTTTTCATTATGCTCGGGTCAGTCTAAGTATTTCAGTGATTAAAGACTGTTTGTTTTGGAGCCGAAGATGGATGTGAGGACTTTAGTTGTAATGCCCCACCTTTATGCCCATATTACCCAAGAATATTATAAGAAATATTGTCGAGTAATACGGAGAATAAGGCTGGTTAGGAGTGACCATCCATACTATTGCTTTTGGCGAGTATTGATACGTCAAAATATGTGACTATATTATTATTATTATTATTATTTTCTTTTCCTTACGAGAAAGGATTTGACATATACAATCAAGGCGCAAACCAATAATATAGTGGCTTACTATAATTCAAAACAATATCTCACATAATATAGATTACAAAATCAAAAAACGCAATGGAAATATAATACATCAATTATCTCTTTAAAGTGTAAGTCTATAGAATAAAATACTAGACTTACATATACAAATATATATATATATATATGCATACTATAAAAAATCTAAACATATACATGACTACTTAAGTCAACACTACAACCAAATGTACAACAAATATACATATAGGACTAGCATCTCTAAATAGACTCTATCACAAAGATAATACTTCATATATCTACTCTAGCTAGCCCAAATCCAAAGTCACTGAGTCCTTGTACCTGTAAAGTCTCAATCTGACCCAAGTATTATAAAAATAATAAATAGGTTAGCATATACCTAAATATCCCAAAAGGTGAGAACATATAATAAGCATGCATAAATATCAAAGGTATAAAATCCGTATAGTGTAAAACACTAAACACCATAAGGTCTCACCATAAAATCATCCATTAACAAACTTGCATAAAACACAAGGCCTGATGATAATAACTACATAATATGCCATATGCGAATAAAAGACAACAATACAAAATCACCATGTCACCAAAAACCTCTCATTCCCATCAATGACAATCATCTCAAATATGGTGATACGGAATCTAATCTCTGAAATCACAAGTATACAAAAGACTGCATAAAAGCACATCAAACTCAAGAAAATATAAAACTGCTTGGAAGCAAGTCAATACCCAAAAGACTGGCATAAACGCAAGTCACAAGTCATAAAATAATAAAGACAAGCACTTCGCAAGTCATAGCAAAAGCAAGCACTTCACAAGCTATAATAATAGGCATGCACTTTGTAACACTTCGTAATTTGGTGTTAGTTATTTAATTAGTTAATTATAATTAATTAAGCTCCGAAAATGGAATTTGTGCAAATGATGAATTTGACTATTAAACGTACACCATTGCATTCGTGGGGAAATTCTAAGCAACTTTCATATTGCGATCAGAGCCCAAACGAAGAAGTTACGGACGAAAGACGAATTCGAAATGAAAATAATTAAATAAGAAGAAATAAATGTTTTAATATTAATTACCTTGACCCAAAGGTTGACCCATCGTTGGAGACGGTTGACCCTTAGCGGTCGATTGGTGATCCAAGGCGATCAACCGGTGGCAACCTAGGAGCTCCAATAAACTTAGGCCATAATAGTCCGAATTTAATATATTTCGATGTAACGGTTCTGGTTGATTCTAGCGCCTATAAAGTCGGGTCTAACCCTCCCTTCTCTTCTCATATTTATGGAGACAGTAGCAGAGCTCTGCCATTTCTTCTTCGCTTTCTTTCTAAATTATAAAGAAAAAATATTTGTATCTATATTCATATAAATTGGAGAAGAGTATAAATCTAATAAAAACGAAAAGTGAAGAGAATCAACCTTATGCGAATTTGAGGTAATTTATACATTTATATATATTATATCTATTTTCTCTCCCTATTCCAAATCTCTTCCTAGATCTGTAAATCTAATGTATGTATATACCCTCTTATACATATCACTTGGATTAAAAAGGATTTGGAGATGATTCAAAGGTTCTATTTCAGATCTAGGGATTCAAATCGCTTTTAAAAGGTGAGTGGAAAATTTTATAGATTGTTATAAAATGAAAATTATCCCGTGGATGTTTATTTGATTTTTATGCCTAATTGAATAATTGTATATGAGTTGTTGGCAATGAATTGAATACGATCTGAATATAATAAATATCACCTACATATTCTTGTTTATGAATTGATTTAGCATTGTATACAACCTGACCTGGAAGTCAGTCCCAAAAGTATGAATTTAGAATATTGCTTTAAATGAAATTTATTTCAGATCTGAAATAGGTTGTATAATAATGTTATAAATTTGGATTATTACCCTGATCTTATTAGAATATGAACCTGTATACGTTTGGAATTGTTGGAATTTAGATCTGTTTCATATTTGTAAATTAGTTTGAATTTTTCCCTTTTAGAAAGATACAGCGTCTGATCTAATAAGGAATGGATGCAAATAGAAAGAGAAAAAGGTGTGCAAAGTATGAATTCATTGTATTTTACATTGCAATATCAGTAATAAAAAGAAATGATTATTCTTTGTAATTTCAAATGATGTAATCTTTTATATTTTAAAGTTAAACCTTTTGTTTTGGACTAATTTATGGAAATTATAGTGGATAATATTTTTAGATATGATTCTAACAATCTAACATGAAAAGTATATTCTAGTGAAGATATATAACCAAAACATATTTAAAAGTAAATATTTGTACATAATTACTACGCTTATAATAATTAAATAAAAAGCTAACAACGACGCTTGCACATAATATTCGCATTTAGGATAATTAACTAATAGGACTGACAAAAATGGAATAGATATAAAAGATTACTAATTTGAAATTAGTAATCATACATAAATGTCTTAGGGAATGTCCGTTATGATTTTATAGACAAATTGACATTTATGAGCAATAACGGCGATTTATGGGTAGATAAATATTTAAGATAAATCTTCTTGCCTTAGATAAAAAGGGAATTAGTAAGCTAAGTTCAATGTCTACCTAAGATAATATAAATAAAAACTTTAGATGGTTAATTGGGCTTAGTAGGTTAGTGATGCGAGGTCAGTAGAGTCACTCGATGGAAGACTACCTTCACTTTAAGGCTGCCAACAGTCGAGTGTACTTGCTATTGATGTGAAATATCACTAATCTTAGGACCTATGATGACTGAGAGATTGGGCTTGCTTTCTTAATTGGAAAGTATTAAATGGTCCAAATTTGAAATTAGGAGCAGTGAGGGATATCTCCATAGGGGTTCACTTCTGGTTTGAGGTCTTAAGTGGCTGAAGGGCCCGCCTATCTCCTAAAAGAAAGTATTAAGTAACCTAGTGGGATTCCAAATAAATAAATAAGGATGTATCCAAAAAAATTTACTTCAGTGTTGAGGTCTTAAGTGGCTGAAGGGTTCGCCTCCCTACCGAAAGAAGTAACCTAATGAGATGCTATATTTATAATTAAAGAGTGAGACTGGATATCTCGGGAAGGGTTCGCTTTAGGTTTGGGGTCTTGAGTGACTATAAAGTCCTCCTATTTCCTATAAAAGAAGTATTATGTAGCCCAACGAGATTTCCAAGCAATGACAGCTGGATAGTACCATTATGGAGCACACTTTTGGAAGTAGGTCTAAAATGATGAGGTCTACCTATTTTCCAGTGGGAAGTATTAGGTGGCTTGGTTATAGTATCTTGCATTGCTAAGGCCGTAATAATAATATTACCATTTAGAAGCATGCCTTGGGGATAGGTCTTAAATGATGGGGTCAGCCTTAGTTAAGGACTTAAATGACCAGAGTCTACCTATATTCTAATAAAAGGTATTAAGTGACTTTGGTACTGTTTATTACATGACTACAATTTTACCTGCAATAGATGCTGTAATATTTGGACATTAAATGTCGAAAACCTTAAATAGTGATTAGAGGTCTTGTAGCTAAGACCCACCAACCATTGACAACATTGATAGGAAAGCACCTTGGGAATAGGTCTTAAATGATGGGATCTACCTCAATTAAGGTCGTAAATGATAGAGTCTGCCTATTTCTCTTTTATAAGTATTATATAAGGCCGCTTCATATTAGAACTACTAAGTGGCTAATGGGTTTGGAAGTATTGGGTGGTTGATATGGCTTTATTGGTATTTCATACCTAGGGAAGGGGTAGGTAAGTAATCGTTTGTGCAATGCAATGTTAGATTAAAATTGCTAACCTTGATGGACATAACAATTAAATGGAAACCTATTGGTATAAGTTTATGTTATGGACAGTTTATATTTTTCCAGTCATCAGAATGTTGTTCTGACCCCTTCCTCGTTACAACCCACATAATAGATTTAGAGGAACATATCACTAGAGCTAGATGTAATTTGTTGTTGGAGAGTCTTCTTTTCTCTCATGCTTGATGCTGATGTAACAATCTGCTATCCAAGAAATACCATTAGTTCCAAGGTAATAGTCATAGTTAGTATTCTTATACTATTATTGTTTCCATTGTGAGTTTAGATTTCTATCAATCACCGATAATGCTCATGCTTATTTGTAGGTACCAAATCCAATGATCTGTTCTTTGATGGACTTGGGTTTTAATTTTTGTCGAAATTTATGCCCATTAAGGTCCAGATTGTTACACACTTCGTGCGCCAACGCAAGAGACATGTAATTCGCAAGTCGGATAAGACAAGCACTTCTCCAGTCAAATCAATAAGCTAGCATAATAGAAAAACACTTCGCAAGTCAACACAAGAGACATGCACTTCACGCGCCAACACAAGAGATGAGCACCACGCAAGTCATAACTCGCTTGTAAACGAGTATCCCAAGATGGGCCTAAAAACCCATTTAATCCGCTTGTAAACGGATCACACAAAGACGAGCATAAAAACTCGTCGGAATAAGTGTTATATACTTCCCAATAGTAATCATTCAAGTTACGACCATATGTCCCATACTACACGGGTTTACTCGAACATTTACTAAATGTAAGCAAACTCTACTCGATAAGTGTAATATACTCTCGATTATAACTAAATGAGTATCGCCCAATGTCCCAACTTCCACTTTGCGATACTTAAATATTTACTATACAACCATAAATTCCACTCGATCAAAATAGTTAATCGAACAGGTCTAATAATTAACCGATAAAGTAATACAAATATTCCATACCACTTATATTGCTAAATCGTTTAATTAGATTTCTCATTCAAATGAAGATAGAAATTGCAAAAAAGCCATAATTCCCAAAAGTCACACAAGAATGCTCAAATAGCATATAAATAGCCAAAGGCTAAGCACCACAAAAGTCATATGAGTTTCTAGTACTACAAAGCAAGTAATATAGTTTTATCTTATAGAAAAAAGATTTCTAAAATATTTATATATATAAATACTTAGTTCCAAACCTTTTATTTTAAAATCCATAAACTAATTTATTATTCAACTAAATATATTTATTCATCATTTGATAAAATATACTATAAATCTGAATAGATGTAAAAATGTATTTATATATATAGTTGTTCCAAAATCCCATTAAAAAGATTTATTGTTCAATAAACTATATTCCAAAAGCCATATAGATACACAATCATTTGTTTAGAAATAGCATAGGTTTATATTTCAAAGCCATACTTTTAAATCATAAACTATTTCTACTAGCCATACCTAATATATAAAATTACTTATTATAACCATTTATAAAAAGGAATTAAGTTGATTTGAAAACAAATTTGAGATTGGTAAATAATAACAATTAATTTAAAGACTCTTTCTTGAAATATACTTGAAACTAAATCAGCAAGACCATAAGTTTTGAAAACAACAATTATCAAAACTATTTTCAACAATCATTGAAAATAACTATAGATATATTCAATCCATAAGAAAGAATTTTAACCCACAATTCTTCACAAAACAATACCCAATAGGAGAATCAAAGTATATGCAATGGATAGCATTTAGAAATGTCACGAACTCCAAAACATTACAAGAAAACCTAGAGAAGAAATGCAAACGGAAATGAAAACTCAAATGAGCAGAAAAGCAACTGCTTGGAGCACATAGTGCTCCAGGTACCAGGTTTTAGTCGACTGGACGTATGTCCTAGGGCTATAAGCTCCAGGCCGTCGCATTTAGTCGACTGAACCTATGGTTCAGCCGATTGAACACAAATTCCTGGAGCAGTTCGCTCTAGGTTTTCGTTTCTAGTCGATCATCAGGGCAAACTCCGGCGATACGCTCATTTCCGGCAATATTATATAGTATATAACAATCGAAAACTTTCATGCAACACCAAAACAAACAAATAGAAGCAAGTTATAACAATTTAGAGGTGATTTCATTCAAGAATAACTAGCATCCAAGTTAACAGTGAGTAGCAGTTCATAGCAATGCAAACAACATACAAATAGATCATTAATTTCACAGTCAATCACCATCTAAGAACTGATTTCAGATTAGCATGCAATTAGAAGTTTAGAGATCGATTTTGTAAGGTTTAACTCACCTAAATCCCTATGTTTAGTTCAGCAATTCGCAGCCAAATCCAACTTGATTCCTACTTGAAGAATACCCTAGAACAAAGCACTCATGCAAAGAACAAACGAGAATTATTTGTTGTAACTACTAAAATTAAATAGCCTGGATTATCGAGTAGAGATTGAATACATTACCTTGATTTTATTAGCTTCTAAGAATGTTTAGATTGCAAGAGAATTAGAGAAATTAGATTTCGGTTTCTAGGTTTCAAAGAGGGAAAGTTATAGACTTCTTTCTGTTTCTGTTTATTGAAGTGTACATACAGGGAATAGAAATAAGAATAAAAATTCCTCTTTGTTTACATTTAAATGGGCTATGGATTTCATTTCTCAATCCAACAAGAAAATAAAAACCACTATTTTTAAACTTTATTAACTAGTAGGCTTCACAAATAAAATGCCCAAGTATTTAAACCATAGCCCCAATAAATAAAAGAACTTCTTAAATGAATTTAAAACATCAACAAATTATTAAAAGAAGCCTATAAATCCCAAATTCTATTTTATTCAAAATAAAAGATTCAAATCAACAAAATATTTTCTTTTCAACTTGAATTCTAAATTCCACAATTTCATAGTTTTACAACTACTAATATTTTTCAATCTTGCAATGATTTAGAAATAATCATTCTAAAACAATTTAATTTTCATATAAGATACTTATTCTAGATTAATGATTTAAATTCTCCAATCAAAATCATTATTCAATTTATTTTACTACCATAAAAATCAAGGTTATTACATCAGTACTTTAATTATTTCCATATCCTCTTTTGTTCTTGATTAGTGAGCATTTGTTTATTCCACCGTGCTATGTTTTTTATAAACTCTAGTGTAATAATTTTAATTAGCAACTTCATGAATTGCTATTTTATTATATCTTTTATTTCTGCTGCGAGATTCTGTATTAACTACTATGTATCTTATTTCTTAAAACAAACCGCAACGATAATCTGTCATTTGGACTATTGAGTGTTCAAAATGGTGGATCGTTACAATATATATTACCACACATCTCACTGCATTACATATCAAGGCCTTATAAGAAAACTCTTATTTCACCTTTATAATTAACTTCTTTCTTAAGGAGGGTTTAACAAAAATTAATAACCTATTAACTAGGCAATTAATATGTTATAATAATACATCATTTATGCTAATATAAATACACATACACTTGTATACAAAATAACGTTTAAATGAAAACTCATCAAAATTATACAAGTCTCATTTCCATATTATCATTATACCATAAATCCGATATCCAAAAATCCCATCAACAAAATTGTATACGAAATAAATTTCAAACTCAACCTATTATATTAAAACGATGGAATAAATCGATAAATTTGCTATTTCAATTTCTTTTTACGCTCTATTCAAAAAAAAATTACATAAAATAAGACAAAAGGAATTTCTCTTAAAATTTTGGAAACAGTGGTGCAAACTACGAATAAGAATCCGTACCTTACACACCATTTCCAAATCAAAACAGTAACGACCTAGAATTTTAGTCATTTGAATTTCGAATATTTAATTGATTTTAAATATTGAAATTTTAATTTTATAAATTAAATAACCTGGGTTTCAAATATAGTGATTTATATAAAAATTAAATTGTTGAATTTAATAATTGAGAATATTTAAAATAATTGAATCTTGAATTCGAAATAAATGAAAATAATCTTTAAAGTTAATTTAAATTCTATTTTGATAGAGATGAAGATAGTAAACTTTTAAAATTGAATAAAAAAATGATTTAACTAGTTTTATGGTAATTCATTTTAATTAATGTATAAAAATGGCCTTCTGGGGCACTGTCTCGGATTTCGACGAAATCAGTTTCATTGGGCTCGTAATAGTGTATTATTATATGCCGTCTAATTTCATGGCGATTGGACGTATCGTTTGGTTGTGCGAGATCGAAATGCATATAAATTTATTTTAGGAATTAATAGAATATAATTGGGTTTGAAAAGCTATCTTTTGCGTATGATCGAATTAGGTCTCGAAACAAGTTTCATTGTGTTCGATATAGAGGTATTACATATAGAATGCCGGGCGACACGTCTCGTTTGGAGTTCGAAATTTTCGGATGTTTTGTAATTGGATATTTTAAATTGAAATATATATATATATACACACATTCCCATATCCTAGCCCATGCTCATCACTATGCATGCCATACCCACACTATTCAGCCATGCCTCAGCCATACCGCCCTCTCCCTTATAAGTACAGTTCAAACCAGAGAATGGAGGGTTAGCCAAATTTCAAAATTTTCAAATTTAAAAATCCCCTCATCTAATGGCCAAGGACCATCGGGACCAATCCGAGGATTTTCAAGCGAAGTCACTAACTAGAAAATTATTGCCGACATCGACCTATTGGACGTTATCGTAAAACGACGCATGGTGGCTGCAGTTCATCATTGAACGACGAATGTAAATTCTTCGATTCCGGCATTTTGGTTCATTTTTAGTCGCTGGAACCTAAAGGAAAGTTGTAGAGGATGGCCAGGGCAACGTTCTGGCAAAGTTTGGTGTGCTATTGTCGCTCGGTGGTAGCGCAGTCTCAAGTCGAACATAGGCGCCATTTTGCGGAAATTTCAGGTAATTTGAGGCGTTAAGGAGGTCAGCGACAGCGGCATGGAGATGTTCTTGGCCAGGGCGACGAGTGGTGGAAGTCGCATGGTTGGCGGCGAAGAGATGGAGGCTCGACGAATTTTTGAAATCGTGTTTCTGGGTTCGGTTGGCTTTTTTTGAACGGGGGAAGAAGACAAATTATAGTTAAGGGTGGGATTAGTTTAAATAATTATGTAATTAGTTTATTAATTTTTAATCTAAAACCTGTTTAATTAAAAATTGTGTAACTCTCTCATACGAGGTCCAATCGAGACGTGGATTTTTGCATTGCGCTTGTAATGACGAAAGCTTTGCAATGGAATTGGTTTGGAAAAATTTGAAGACAGTTGAAATTTGGACTAAAATCGGATGTCGTTCGATTTTAGTTCCAAAACGGAATGCCTCGGCGGTAACAGAAAATTTCAGAGACCTTTTTAGTGAACTAGTATGATATATAGTTGATAAAAATAGTTGAGTGATTGTTTGGATGAATTACTGTATTTATTAGTTTGTTTGGATATATTCCTACCCCTGGAGCGGATGACACCCTATTACGTTCCCGTGTAAGAGCGGATGACCCTTTTTATATGAATCCCGCCTCGAAGCGGTTGTTTTATATTTTATAATTATATAATGTTTGTGATGCATGGTAAAACAGGTCAGAGGGATCTAACAGGATTTCACACCAATGTTGATTTTATTTACATATATATGCGCTGATATATATGAGTTGTGATGCAGGAGAATAGGTTGGAGGGATCCAACCAGATTCCTCATTATTGTTGAATTGATTTCAATAATATTCCAGTCATATGAATTATTGGATAATAAACCTGATTTTTGGAAATATTGGTTATGACATTGTTATATGTTAAAAACTGAAACCCGGTAGTGATAGAAAATCAATATCGATATTGGTTGAGCGTTTGGTAGCTATTGGCCTCAAATTAGTATTTTAAAAATACTATAAATTGCCATTTGAGTTGGAATTGGTTTTGAGACAGGAAATGATTTTTAAATCCGAAATTGGGTTTCGAAAATATATTGTTTAAAATATTATCTATATATAATAATATTGTTTTAAAGATTATCTATTTAAAGTAATATTGTTTAAAGATTATCTACCTATATTAATATTTTGTTTAAAGATTATTAATTTATATTTAATATTGTTTTAAAAGTTATTTAATTATATTAGTATTGTTTTAAAGTTATTTGTTAATAGTTAATATTGTTTTAAAGTATTTATCAAAATGTTAATATTTGAAAGGTTAATTATTTCAAAAATAATTATGGTTTGAAATTAATAATAAGGATTTATTAATAAGGTTTTGAAAATAAAATATTATTATTTATAATAAGGTAAATATTTTTTTTTGAAATGATTAATTATTATTTTAAGATTTATGATTATTGTTTTTTATTCATAATGTTTAATTTTAATAATTATTTTTATGTAATACTATTTAGAAGTAAATGATCTTTATTTAATTATGAATATGTTCAAGACTCAAAAATAGATATTTATAAACAGACCTGGATTATATGAGGGAAGTTTATAAAATGGTTTAGAGACGTAAAGCAAGATTATTTACAAGGTAAAAGAGTTTTATAAATGGTTAGATATTTATAAATGGATTAAATGAGTTTATAGATTTATAAAAGAAGTTTTATAAATGGTTTAGAGATTTTTGAAGGATTTATAAATGAGTTTTAGAAATGTACAAAGTGGATTTATTTCAGAAATTATATTGATAATTTGGGTCTGAAATTTTGATATGTTAGATAACATGATGAGAGTGAATTTCCGTAATTTTTGGGGAATTTTCCTAACTGATTTGTTATTGAAATTAAATTATTTTAGAAAGAAGGACTTAATTGCAATATAGGTTTTGTTTAATGGAAGGGCTTATTTGCTAAATTAACCTTGGTTTAGATCTGAAATTAAGCAGCAGTTATTTTGGTAACAAATTGAAAAGTTAGGGCAACCAATCACATGCTTACATGTGGGCAGGTAAGTTAGAAAGTGTTTGCTTTAATTGGTATTAAATCAGGTTTACCCAGAAAAGTAATTCCGCCTCTATTTTGAAGCACCTTTCGACTCCAATGCTTCTGCTCCATCTCAGTCGAAACCAACCAAGGTCGAAACCAATACACAAGGTATCACTTAGATGGTACATAGTGGATTGGAGAACGGTGGAAGGCATGGTATCAAAAGCATTGCTTCCGATGGGGTCGATACCTTTGTTTGTTTTAAAAAGTCAAGCGCCTACCTTTGTTTTATTAAAGCTTTCGAAGGAGACAAGACATATGCTTTCAAAAGGGGTTTTCTAATAGCTTTCGAAGGGTGTTGTCATCTTATGTTTTAAAGTATAAGCTTTTGAATGGGTTTCTATACTTATAAAAATGATGCTTTCAAAAGTAGCGGTTCCGACTAGGTCGAAACCCAGCCGCTGTTCTTTTGCCTTTCTAGTGTATTGAAGTCATCAATGCTTTCAAAGGGTAACTTTGTTTTAAAGTTATACTAATCCACTTCCTAAATGCTTTTAAAATGGTTTAAGGGTTTCGAAGGCAACGGCTTCGAAAGGGGGTTGGTTTCGATGCTAACCTTCAATGTTTTACATAAGTGTTTTGAAGGTTTCGAAAGGGATGGTGCCGATGCTATCAAGTTTTCCCCAATACTTTTATATGATAAAGAATGGTTTCGAAAGAGATACTTTTGTTTTATTCACTTCGACCTAAATGATATTTTTAATATCAACCCAATGGTTTCGAAAGAGGAACTTTCAATGGTTTCGGAAGGGATACTTCCAAAGGTTTCGAAAGGGATACTTTCAATGGTTTCGAAGCTATGCTTCTAAGAGATAATAAGTAATACTTCATTAAATTCGAAAGGTTTCTAAAGAGAAATTTTAAAGTGTTTCGAAAGGCACTATATATTATATGCAAGCTTTCAAACCCACATATATATCTTCCTTTATAATATTATAAATTCTGCAACCCAATATTGTACATACATATATCTGTATATTAAAAAGATCAAGATGACCCTAGATATATCAAATCATAAAGCTAACTCACATCTTATATACCTTATATATATAACATAAAATAATATTAATAACCAACTTATACAAACTAATGTATAAACTTTGCCAACATATCACTTTACTGTTAACAGACTAGTAAACTTATACAAACTTATAAAATAAAATATTATAAAATATATTACAACAAATCATATATAAGCTAGTATAACATATATACATCACTATATATATACGCAACTACCATAAACTAATATGTATATATATAGATCTTATATATATATATAACAGCAGATTGTAATATTTTGAAACAAGTTTCACAATACCATTAAACAACAAAATACACTATTGAAAACCATACATATATTACCTTTTTTTATATACCAATACTTAAAACCAAACAAATGTACCCATTATCATTCGCAGCAAAACCAGTCTTTCTTTATTCTCATATTTTACTTAGTAAGATATAAACAAAAGGAAACAGAGTAGCTTAAACATAAATATATACTAACATATAACTTATACACTAAAATACATACTGTAATATATAAACAGGATATATATATATACAATACCCGATGAGCTGCAAAAGAGGGTGCTCGGCAGTGAGCGAGAGGGGCTGCCGACGTGGAGCACGGAGGTGAATGACATGATGATGGAGACGCGCGGCATGAGTGGCCGATGAGAGGAAAGTGATGGTGAACGGCTTGCTCGAGGTCGGAGGGTGCTGACGTACTTGGGGCTATGGTCGATGGGGTTTTGGTAGCTAGACAAGTGGGCGAAATCAGGTGTGGTGGTGAGGAAGTGTACTCGGCTAGGCTGGGTTGCTCGATGGCTAGTGGTGAACTAGTGGTTCTCTGTCACGTGGTGGGTCGAGCACGGATTCAGGGAGAGGAGAAGGCAAGAACATGAGGAATTAGAACGAGATGGAAGAAAGAAGAAAATTGCAGATCAATATTTCTAAAGATGAATAGTGTTTCAAAGAATAATTATATGCAAAAGTATATTATTTTATTGTTGTTCTTTCAGAACGATAGAGAGGAAGCTAGAGAAATGAAAAGACAACTAGAGTATAAAGTGAACAGTAAATATTAAGTCACGGTAGAAAATATTGAATGCAAACAACTGTTGGATTTGGGCAGGTAAGAAGATGAAAAGATAGATGACAACAAAAGGTTTTAAAACAAGTACCGATACAGTCCGACGTTTTACAGATTTTACCGCATACCGGACTTCAAAACACAGAATTGAATATACCGCAGAGATCAGCACGACGAGAGGATCAAAATGGTATACAAATATCAGTGATACAACCGAACTATCAAAAGTCGATATCAGTACCGCAAATGCTGCAAATCTGTCGAAAATAAGATAAACGAAGCAATAGCGGTTCAAATATGAAGAAACGAAATATGACGTCTCACTCAGAAGATGATTTACAAATTTATTGTATAAAAATATTCATATTTTGAAAACATTTTATTTACATCAATTTTAACTGATTTAAATTGGAATAATATTACATAATAAAATAAACTTTCATATTATCAGATGAAAATTTACCGTTTGCTATGTTTAAGTAAACGTATTCCAAATATTAAATTTTTATTTCCAAATTCAATTATTTAAAATTTCCCAAAAATTCAGTTAATTACGTTATTAAAAACCATTAAAATTTATGGGTCGTTACACCCATGAAAACTATGTATAGGAAAAGATATTGGTAGATGCCAATAGGTTCATCGTAAGCCCACGAATGTATAAATAAAGATGTCAGAAAGACAGGTTCATAGTCAGCCCATGAAAACTATGGTTTGATATTGGTAGGGGCCAATAGGTTTATAGTGAACCCATGAAAACTATATTCAGATTAAGATATTGGTAGATGTCAATAAGTTACTAGCCTATCCATGAAAACAAGGTTAAGAAGAAAAGATATTGGAGTTACCAATAGGTTCCTAGTCAGCCCATGAAAACTAGGACAAGTGTAAAGATATTGGAGTTACTAATAGGTTCTTAGTGATCCCATGAAAACTATGTAATTGAACAGAGAGTCCTTAAACATTTAACCAGTTATTATTCTGCCCATGAAAACTATTAGGTTAATAGTAATCCTAGAAACTATAATCGAGACAGATAGTCAAAATGAATGGGGATGGGTAATCCGGAATTGATTCACTTGTTTCGCATATCATCATATCTTATTGTTTTGAATTGTTTTAACCATTGTCGATGTAGGAGCATAATATATGGTTTTATAAAGGTTTTAGGATACTAGTATAGGGAAAACCCGTTCTGCTAAGCAGCGTGGTCGCACTAGATATCTAAATGTTTTGAGATGGTAGATTACTATTCATACCAGGCTTTATGTCTGACTCGAAGTTTTTGTTTTCCCCTTAAACTCTCGGGTACTCAATTGATTTTGAGTAGTTTGAGGTTCAGGGTTTTTAGGTGTACTTTTAGATGAATAAAGCTTCCAGTGATGTGCAGGAGGAATGCTAGCTACTTTGAGTTCTTTTATTTCTGTTGTGTTTGGTTGTAAAGACAAACTTGTTTTCTTGCCTTATTATATACTCCGATCATCCAAGGGGGCATCTTCATATGTCGCTCTTGGCGTATGTTGTAATAAATATATTTTCTCTGAAAATGGTTAATGATTGAGAGATTATGTAATGAATTGGAAATGTTTTGAAATGAAATGTGATTTTGTTTGATGTTTTAAATTTTTTCCATATTCATGTGTTTATGTGTATCAATGTATTTAACACCACCATATTTGGTCGCCGAGGATTAATAAATATGGATGACTGCAGCATCCGTAGCCGTTAGTTTTGGACCTCCAAGTAGGGGGATGTTACAAGTTGGTATCAGAGCGTAAGTTTATGAAAACTTAAAAGAAAGGTTAAACCTAAAATATTTTCAAACATAATCCAATGAATTTGAAATAAGATCGAGGTTTGGGATAACGCTATAGTAACATACTTGTATTTGATAATATATATATATATATATATAAGTACGTATTCCCCTCTTTCTTAGACCTTTCTTCTGTATCTTACTAAGTCTCGTATGCAGATTTACGAGAAAGAAGATATGGAAGTAGGAAACAGAAGAGGAAATCTTGGTGGAGGTAGCACTACAACCAGTGGAAATGCTCAACCTAATACCAGGAGGAATCAAGGTCAACATGCTAATGCTAACCAAAATGTTGATACCAATGTGGGTGTTGGAAATCCACCAGTAGATATGGGGGTGATGTATCAGTTCTTCGTCAATGTGATGTAAGCAGGAGTTGCTACTGGATTTGCTGGAAATGTTGGAGGAGCTAATCATGTGGCCCCAGTTGGGAACAATTATGCTAAGCTGAGCAGAGATTACACCAGTCTTGGTGGGAAACCGTTTATTGGAATGGAGGATGCCATAGAAGTAGAGAATTGGTTGTTGCATTATGAGCGTATCTTTGCTGATTTGGGTTTAGATGATGAGCAAAAAAGAAGGTTTGCCTCTAGACAGTTGCAAAGGGTCAGCACTTCATTGGTGAAATAGTGTTACTGTCGGAGTTTCAGAGGAAGAGTAGATGTGGGCTGAATTCAGAAGGAGATTTGAACATAGGTTTTTATCTGAGGTTGCTAACTCAGCATTGATGAGCAAGTTTATGGATCTAGTTCAGGGAGAGATGTCGGTCATCGAGTATGCCACTAAGTTTCATGAGCTGTCTCGGTATGGGTATGCTACTATGACACTGACATCAGAATGAATGAGAGGTTTATTCAGGGACTGAGGCCCGAGCTTACTAGGGCGACCCTGACACATATCCATGACCCTTGTAATGTGGTTGTGGAGATGGAAATCCACCACGAGGAGATGCTTGTTGTTTGTGCTAGAGAGAAGCCAGTTGAAACTTAGGGTTCTTAGGGAAAGAAGAGGAAGTTCTTTAAGTGGAAGGGATCCCAGAGGGAGATGCTGCCAAGAAGGCAAAGGCTGAGTTAGTTTGCTACAGGTGTGACAAGAAGGGTCGTTATGCAAATGAGTGTTGGTCAGGCAAGGGGAAGAAGGCTGCAGATAAGAAGAATGTGCAGTGCTTCAACTGTGACGAAGTTGGGCATTATAAGAACCAGTGTCTAGAGCCAGTCAGGGCGGACAAGGGAAAGGTTTTTGCAGTTGGACCATCTTCTGCTGAGCCAACTGCAACTGATAAAGGAAAGACGGTGATGGAAGGTACGTTTTTTATTCAGAGTATACTAGTTAGGATACTATTTGATACCGGTGCATCACATTCATTTATATATCAGTGCTTGGTTAATAGGTTATGCTTAGAACCCACATACCTAGTTACCTCCTTAAGGGTTGCAAATCCAGTAAGAGGGCATGCAACTCTGGGGATGAGATGTGACCAATTAGAACTTGATTTGTTAGGTCATAAGATTACATGCAGTCTATATGTTTTTGATTTCGTAGATTTCGAAATCATTTTGGATATGGATTGGTTGAGATGGTATGAGGCTAGGATATTTTGCCAAGATAGGGAGATATCACTAAGACACCCTGATAGTCACAATCGAATTATATTCTCAGTGGAGAATTCTAACCGGAGTAGTTGTGCTTTGTTAAGTGCAATGGAAGTGGGAGAAGAGTTAAGTCGGGTTCGAGTAGCAAGAGAGTTTGCAGATGTCGTTGAGCCGGTCATAGGACTACCACCGAAACGAGCTGTTGAGTTTCAGATAGATCTTGTGCTAGGAGCTGAACCTATAAGTAGACCATCTAGCAGGAATACACCGAACGAGATGAAGGAATTAAAGGTGCAGCTAGTGAATCTAGAGGAAGGAATTTTATTAGACCAAGCAGTTCGCCATGGGAAGCGGCTGCGGTATTCATGAAGAAACCAGATGGGTCATTGAGGATGTGTATCGACTATCGTAAGTTGAACGAAAGGATGATAAAGAATAGGTATCCTTTGCCAAGAATTGATGATCTATTAGATTAGTTATGTGGAGCCAGAGTGTTTTCTCAGTTGGATTTGGCGACGGGTTTCCATCAGTTAAGAGTGGCAAAGGACAGTATTCCTTTGACAGCATTTCGAACTAGATATGGTTCGTATGAGTGGTTATTAATGCCATTCGGGTTAACGAATGCACCTGCTTTCTTCGTGGATTTGATGAACCGAGTCTTACAAGAGTATTTGGACAGATTCGTGTTGGTATTTATAGATGACATTTTGGTATACT
Organism: Allium fistulosum; assembly: GCA_030737815.1. Lineage (NCBI taxonomy): Eukaryota > Viridiplantae > Streptophyta > Magnoliopsida > Asparagales > Amaryllidaceae > Allium > Allium fistulosum. The sequence goes on from CM060907.1 coordinate 616,944,740, forward strand.
CTAAGGATGGAAAGGAGCATGAAGATCATCTTAGAGTTGTGCTTGAGACGCTAAGGCAGCATCAGCTAAAGGCGAAGTTTTCCAAGTGTCATTTTTGAAAGAAAGAGGTTAAGTTTCTTGGTCATGTGTTTTCGGAGAAGGATTTGTCAGTCGATCCAGATAAGATCGAAGCTGTTGACAATAGAAGAGACCAGAGACGGTGACTGAGATTAGAAATTTTCTTGGACTTGCTGGCTATTATCGGAGATCCATCAAGGATTTCTCATGGATAGCAGCGCCTTTGACTAAGCTAACTAGAAAGGAGGTGAAACTTGTCTGATCCGACAAATGTGAGGAAGCATTCCTTAAGTTAAAGCATTTGTTGACCAATGCACCTGTGTTAGTAGTTCCAGACGGAAATCAAGGGTTTGTGGTGTATACTAATGCATGCGAGACAAGATTAGGAGATGTGCTGATGCAGATGGGTAAAGTGACTACCTACGCTTCACGATAGCTTAGACCGCATGAATTGAGATATCCTACTCATGATTTGGAGTTGGCTACGGTGATTTTCGCATTGAAGATTTGGAGACATTATCTCTTAGGGGAGAGATTTGAGCCATACATAGATCATAAGTCTTTACGATATTTATTCTCTCGGAAGGAGCTGAATATGAGACAGCAGAGGTGGTTGCCGTTTTTAGCTGCTTATGATTTTGGTATAGAGTATACACTAGGGAAAGGTAATAAAGTAGTGGATGCTCTTAGCAAAAGACATCAAAATGTGGTGTTAGCTATGTTGGCTGAATGGATGGAGTTAGAAGCTTTGACTACATATAGTGTACAGTTAAGATCGACTGCTAGTTCTATTCAGAGTACTGCCATGTTGTCGTGTTTAGAAGTTCGACCATTTTTGATCGAGAGGTTTGCTTCTAAGCAGAAGGAGGATCCATTATTGGTCGAGAAGATCAGTCGGCTTGAGGTTGGAACTGAGATCGATGATTTAAAGGATTTTAGTCCTGATCAGAGGGGATGGTTGAGAAAAAAGGGACGATTATGTGTTTCGAATGTTGAGGACTTGAGGAAAGAAGTTCTTGGAGAATGTCATCGATCCAAGTTTTGGGTTAGGCAATGTGCAAACTATCAACAAGTGAAAGCCAAACATTAGAAGCCGGGTGGATTGCTTCAACCTCTATAGATTCCAGTTTGGAAATGGGATTCGATATCCATGGATTTTATAGATGGGTTGCCAAGGTCAAATAGCAAAAATGAAAGTATATAGGTTATAGTGGACAGGTTGACCAAGAGTGCCCATTTCATTCCAGTTAAGTTAACCAGGACGGCACCTATTTTTGCTAAGTTGTTCATGAAAAACATAGTTAGCTTACATGGAGTTCCTAGTAGCATAGTCAGTGACAGAGATGCTTTGTTCACTAGCGAATTCTGGAAGAGTCTACAGGATGTGTTAGGCACTAAGCTTAAGATGAGTGCTGCATATCACCCTCAAACGGATGAGCAGATAGAGAGAGTCAATAAGGTATTCGAGGATTTGTTGAGAGCTTGTGTATTGGACTTTGGTGGATCTTGGGAAGATCACCTATATTTGGTTGATTTTTCCTATAATAATAGTTATCAGAGTAGTATAGGAATGGCGCTTTTTGAAGCTTTGTATGGAAGGCCATGCAAATCACCGGCATGTTGGTTGGAGACTGGAGACAGATTAGTCTTAGGTCCAGATTTGGTTAGGGAAGCGTAAGAGAAGATTGAGTTGATATGAGGAAGGATGAAGGAAGCTCAATCTAGACAGAAAAGTTACGCAGATAAGAGGCATAAAGACCTAGAGTTCTCGGTTGGAGATAAGGTTTTCCTTAAAGTATCACCGACGAAGGGTGTGCTACGGTTCGGGAAGTCATGGAAACTGGCACCGAGATATGTTGGTCCATTCCAGATTATAGAGAGGATTGGAAAGCTCGCATACAGAGTAGAGTAGTCGAGCAGTATGGTAGGTGTCCATAATGTATTTCATGTGTCTCATCTTCGCAAGTATATGCATGATCCAGATACTGTTATTCCTCCAACAGGGTTGGAAGATTTGGTAGTATAACATAATTTGACTCTTGTTAGACAAGCAGTTCGGGTTGTAGCGAGAGATGAGAAAAGATTGAGGAACATGACAGTTAAGTTGGTGAAAGTTCAGTAAAGCGACAACGAGAAGGACTGTACTTGGAAAACAGAGGACATGATTCGATATACTTATCCTGATCTGTTTTGATGGTATGCCTATACTAGATTTATATAGATAATTTCTAGTCAGGTAGGCTAGTATGGTTGTTAGGAGTCATTACATATGATTTCTATGTTTAGCATTTAGTCCTTACTGGATTTGACGATGAAATTCTTTAAGGAGAGCCTTTAACACCCCTAATTTTTTGATAACATTATTCAGGAGATTTAATTGGATAAATTAAATAGAATAATGTAAATGTTAAGCGATAAAAGGATTGAGATTTGAATAAATAAATTTAGGCCATGCTCAATTAACTAATTAAATGGGCTTAAGAATGGGTTATAAGTTAATTAATCTGCATAAGAGTATATTGGGAAATAGCCGCACATAACCCTTACCCTTATATTCCATTCACGTTTCATTTTCCCTTTTCACATCATTTTGAAAACAAAACAAAAACGTAAATCAAGAGGAGCCAACCATTGTTAAGGAAGAAAAGAGAAGAGAAATCAAAGTAAAGCTAAGGATTAAAGCTAAGGGAATAAATCTCAATCTCAATTCAATCTCCTTACCTTAATCAAGGTGAATAATAATTTATACCATCTCTATTTGTTTTATGATCATATGTAATCGAATTTAAGATTAAATTCATTTTTATGATGATTTGGATGATGATATGCTTGAATTATAATTTCTTTAATTTAAACATGATTGTTTAAATGAGGTTTTATGCGGTTTTAGGGCAACACAGATTGATATCGGTTCTTGAATTCCATGAAAAAAATTTATGTTATGTAAATCATGATTTAAGAAATGGGTTTTAATTTTGATAATTTTCCAAGCTATGGAAAGATTACTATGAATTTTCAAAAGAAAATATGGTTAATTGGGTTCAGAAATTTATTTCAGAAATTATATTGATAATTTGGGTCTGAAATTTTGATATGTTTGATAACACAATGAGAGTGAATTTCTGTAATTTATGAGGAATTTTCTTAAGTGATTTGTTATGGAAATTAAATTATTTCAGAAAGAAGGACTCATTCGCAATATTGATTTTGTTTAATGGAAGGGTTTATTTGCTAAATTAACCTTGGTTTAGATCTGAAATTAAGTGGCAGTTATTTTGGTAAAGAATTTGAAAAGTTAAGGCAACCAATCACATGCTTACACATGGGCATGTTACTTAGAAAGTGTTTGCTTTAATTGGTATTAAATCAGGTTTACCCAGAAAAGTGGGTTCCGCCTCTATTTAGAAGCACCTTTCGACTTCAATGCTTCTGCTCCATCTCAGTCGAAACCAACCCAAGCCGAAACCAATACACAAGATATCACTTAGATGGTACGTAGTGGATTGAAGAAAGGCGGAAGGCATGGTATCGAAAGCATTGCTTTTGATGAGGTCGGTACCTTTGTTTGTTTTAAAAAGTCAAGCGCCTGCCTTTGTTTTATTAAAGCTTTCGAAGGAGACAAGACATATGCTTTCAAAAGGGGTTTTCTAATAGCTTTCGAAAGGGGTTGCCATCTTATATTTTAAAGTATAAGCTTTCGAATGGGTTTCTATACTTACAAAAATGATGCTTTCGAAAGCAGTGGTTCCGACTAGGTCGAAACCCAACTGCTGTTCTTTTGCCTTTCGAGTGTATTGAAGTCATCAATGCTTTCGAAGGGTAATCTTTGTTATAAACTTATACTAAGCCACTTCCTAAATGCTTTCGAAAGGGTTCAAGGCTTTCGAAGGCAAAGGCTTCGAAAGGGGCTTTCGATGCTAACCTTCAATGTTTTACATAAGTGTTTTGAAGCTTTCGAAAGGGATGGTGCCGATGCCATCAAGTTTTCCCCAATACTTTTATATGATAAAGAATGGTTTCGAAAGAGATACTTTTGTTTTATTCACTTCGACCCAAATGATATTTTTAATATATACCCAATGGTTTCGAAAGAGGGACTTTCAATGGTTTCAGAAGGGATACTTCCAAAAATTTCGAAAGGGGTACTTTCAATGGTTTCGAAGCTATGCTTCTAAGAGTTAATAAGTAATACTTTATTACATTCGAAAGGTTTCGAAAGAGAAGTTTTAAAGTGTTTCGAAAGGAAGTGGCCTAATGTTTTGAAAAAGAATTCATATGTTTTCGAAAGCAAAGTTTTGAACGTTTCGAAAGCCTTAGTTTTCAAAACAAATAAGCCAATCTCATTTTAAAAGAAAATCATGGCATAAATAAATAAAGTATTTTGAAATGGAGTTTTTGAAGATGTTTTCTTTGATTAAAAGGGTTAAAGGGATTAACCAAGTTATTGTGTTTGCTTCTTCATATAAGTATATATTCACATTGTAATGGGCCCATAACTGTATTTTGGAGAAGGACAGAATAACCAGCTAGGTTGACCCAGTAGTGAATATAAATTAAGTTAATCTTGAATGAGTAGAATTGCATCCAGGAGGTCAGGAAGACCAGAATATATGATGCTAAAATATTAAAGGAAGGTATTGGCAGGGGTTAATAGGTTCTCAGTAATCCCATGAAAACTGTGTATAGGAAAAGATATTGGCAGAGGCCAATAGGTTCATTGTAAGCTCATGAAAACTATGTATAAATGAAGATGTCAGAAAGACAAGTTCATAGTTAGCCCATGAATATTGGCAGGGGCCAATAGGTTTATAGTGAACCCATGAAAACTATATCCGGATTAAGTTATTGACAGATGTGAATAGGTTCCTTGTGTACCCATGAAAACTTGGATAAGAAGAAAATATATTGGAGTTACCAATATGTTCCTAGTCAGCCCATGAAAACTAGGACAAGTGTAAAGATATTGGAGTTACCAATAGGTTCTTAGTGATCCTATGAAAACTATGTACACTACAACAAAATGATGATTTTGCAACACTTTGTACTTCTCAATTCCTAATGCTTTTTAGTGTGACAGCATACTAACAGGAAAAAAGTGCGGCTGTACCTGAAATAGTGTTACCGAAAATAAACAAATTTTTTATAAATTTTACAACACTTTTATTATTATTAGCAACACAAAAAAAATGTTAGAATACTTGGTAAGTTGGTAAATAAATCGAAATAAGGTGGATCATTTTGTAATTTTAAAATATGTTTTCGCTTCCTACGCTTTCTAATTCACGGCCGCGTTTGTTTCTTTTCATTCCCTCTTCTAGGGTTAGTGCGCTCATCGCTCTTCTTCATCTTTATAGAGAAAATTTCGTCCTGCCAGCTAAATATAATGGAAATGCACAATCAAATTCTTGCTTCGACCTCTCCAATCGCGCTTCAGCTTCTGTAATTGCACTTCTGTTTCTCCAGGCACCAATATTGAGGGTAAGCGAGAAGGTATGAAATTTTAAAATTGCAAATCAATTTGTTGTTTTGTGTTTGATTCAAAACCCTTAATCACTACACCTGTCTCAAACGATTATGAATATGGGTATTTTACGGATTTTTCAGTGGAATCTAACAAATTGGTTAATTAGAGTACCTTAATTAGTTTATAATTGTTTTAGATAATGGTTGTGGTGATGCATTTCAAATATTATGCAAAAAATTGATTTGGAAGTTTAATGGAAATAAAAGATGAATGTGGTTTGAGGCAAATTGTTGTAACAGACTGATTTTGTGTTTTCAAGTTGGTAGTGTGATGCCATTGAGATAGACATTTTCATTCAAAGGATTTGTTGAAATAGCAGAATAGATTATGATCCGAATAAAATAAAATATGTTTATTATGAAAGAAAAATTACATGGGAATGTTTGTAAATGCTTTGAGAAGTTACTTGTAGCTATACTGGTAAAGATATCTATATTATAAAATAGCTCTGACTTGACAAAAAAAGACGAAGAAAGGTAGAGATTTATGTTTAATAAAGACATCAGATGGTTAGTATTCATCCACATCAGCCAACAAATAATCATCTGACTTATGTTAATCTCAGTTAATAATCATCTAACTTATGTTAATCTCAGTTAATGATCTCCGTTAATAATTGAATTCGTTTCTCTCCACTTTCTCCATGATTTGCACATCACCCATCATGTTTGAAAAGTTAAATCTCGGCAGTTGGAAGCCTCTAAGGATACCTTTGTTTTTTGCTTTGTTTAACGGCTATTATTCTCTCATGTCTTATCCACACCATCCTACTCTTCAAATTCAATCATTCTTTTTTCCCATTCCAATGGCTGACATTAAGTTCAATTTCCAAATTACATGGTGATAGAAAAAACTAAATTAAAAAAAATGGTGATCTCATGCCGAGTCTGCTTAGACTTTATTTTGGGTTTCAAGTTTGCTTTTTGTCCCTTCCTAAAATATGTGTGCATAAATTCTGTGCTGATTAATTTGTATCAACCCTATTAATAATTGAAAACTTAGTCAAAACATATGAATTGGTTTCTATACTTCAAAATAAGTGCTCCTTTTTTTTCATGTCTACCTGAAAATCAACTGCTTTATATAGTATGCATTGTCCCAACAAATGCAATGAAAGAAGAAAATGAATTTCTGAAAAGGATTTCTTCTTTTTTGCAGGTTTATTGCTCATCTCCATTTCAATGTTAAAGATTACAATTTCATGAGTTCTAATGAAGATCATGGCTTAAAAATAGAGTTGTTTTAATTGTGAACATTAGTAAGGTAATGATTAAGATATTCCTTCCACCAATTTTTATTTTCATTTATTCTCCTTAATTTCACTGCCATTATTTTGGTTTGGTATTAATTTAATGTTTTCTTTGCAAATGCTCAAGAATATAACATGATTGATTTGCTGAAATTTGATCACATGAGTAAATGAAATCCCTTTTTATTCGTAACATAAATAAAATCATAGTTTTTGCTTTGAAATACTTAAGAAGTACAACTGAGTGATGTGTTTATGCTTTGAAAACTGATCCTTCTATCTAGAAACAATTATACTATCGTCCATAATTTATAATATTTTAATAGTTATGTTTAGATTATCCTCACAAAGATATGAAGTTTCTTGTGGATTAAATTAGTAGAATAACTATGACATAATATTAAATGTAATATTGAAAATAATTCATTCAACATTTTATTATATCTGGTTGCAGCTCTAGGTCTAAAATATACGAATATAAGCTACCAGCATTATATAGTGAATATTGACCTTAAAAGATTGTGGAGGCAAAGGAAAAAGCTAAATAAGGTATGTCGAAAGTTTTGATTTTTAATCTACCATTGTTGTTTGGCTGCTACATTTTTAAAGTTGGGGCTTTGCACGAAAGGTCCCTATTTCTAATGGTGTTACAAGAAAAGTCCCTGTAGAAATAAGTATGTAAATTTAGTCCCTGTTTTTTCTAATCAGAAAACGCAAGTTAGCTTGCGCTTTTTAAAATTTCAAAATTTTCAAAATCAGAAAGCGCAAACCAGCTTGCGTTTTCCTGATATAAAGCGCAAGTTACCTTGCGCTTTTCAAAATTTTCAAAATTTTCAAAAAAAATTCAAAATTAAAAAGCGCAAGGTACCTTGTGCTTTTCAAAAATTTCAAAATTAGAAAGCGCAAACTAGCTTGCACTTTCCTGATAGAAAGTGCAAGTTAACTTGCGTTTTTCAAAATTTTCAAATTTTAGAAAATTTCGAAAATTTCAAAAAATATTTCAAAATTAGAAAAGTGCAAGTCATCTTACATTTTCAGTCAGAAAAGTGCAAGACGCTTTGCGTTTTATTTATTTTTGAAAAATAGGGACCAAATTTACAAATTCATTTCTACAGGGACTTTTTGTATAACAACATAAAAAACAGGGATCTGTGACTCTTATCTTGTTTAAAGTTCGCTTACAGATATTGGCTGTTATAACCAAATTTGCAAATTTTATGTGATCTGACATTAAATGAAAAGAAATTAACGTCAAAACTTTACTATAAAACCATTCCTTTATGCTAACTCCTTATATCATCATAAAATACATAACAAGATATGTAGAATAGACGAAGATTTTATCATTTGAGATGCCAATTCTAGATTGTATATTTTAATCTTCAATTAATAGTAGTATCATTTCTGTGACACAAACTTTAGATAAAACTATAGTGAACATGTAGACATAATACATAATTCTTCATTCATGTCAGTTTTTTTTGGAAATATATTCTCATTGTAATTTCCCTTTGCATTGTTTATTTATTTAAAAATGACTCTCTTATATCCTTTGAAAATTTATGTTTAATATGATGTTAGTTATGTTCTATATATGACTTTGACTACATCTCTGCTCACAGAGTGATTCGAGTAATAAGGAGTTAATATTGATATTTTTAGCCCAAAGAAAAATATATTAACCACTAAACTAAAAAAATAGTGATACTTTTCCATTTCACAAAAAATTGGTTCACAAATGTGTATATGCAATTTGGTTTCAAGTTGTACATCTTCGGAAAATATCATATCTTATTCTCTAGGTAGAGAAATCTTTAAATTTGGACTATCTATGAAATCTTACTTTAAACCATGAACTATATTAGCTTAAAATTTGTATAAGGTTGATAGTATTTAAGCATGGTTCAAAGAAATTTATCAAGGATTCATCTTTTACAGGATATGATGAACCAAAAGAGAATCATGTAGTATAAGTTGCTTCTATAAAAAGATTAATACATTCCTTTAATTTTACATATATTATATACTAATTAGTTGAGGAATTAAAAATGGCATGGACATGCTACTAAATAATCATTGGTAGTTGGTACTTAATTCATTTATGCATTTAGTCATCTCATACATTCATATTTGGTAAAAGCAAGAATTGTATAATTACAATCCTAGCAATATCATTCAATAAATAAAAAGTATATTCTTGTATAATTACAATCCTAGTATTATCATTCAATAAGTTTCTAACCAGTCAAACAATTGAAGTCAATACCCAAACAATATTTTTGCGTAAAAGGATGATGTTGTGAACAGTAAGTACAATTATGTGCTATAAAATTAGTGTCTACACTGGATTTAAAATAAAAGGGTACACTTTTCAATGCTTAAAAGGAAGAAAAAAACATGAATAAATGAATTGAAAATGATGGGCAATATGTTCTTTAAAGTAATCAAGGCCATGTAGTTTGAGCAGGGCCGAATGAACGTTGTTGCGAAATTGGATTAGCTGTCTCTGAAGTCAAACATTGTCATTTTTTTCCAGCACCTATCCAATGAAAAATTATATGTTTAGAATCTACGTAGTTTGCAAATCAATGATCGAAATATGTATGGAATGGAAAATGAAATGTTGTCAGATGGTAAATAACATTTTTTTAATCCAAAGGAGGATCAATCTTCCTTGCTGTGTAGAAAATGGACAATATGGAGAACAATTTTTCCAGGCTTAGATAATAAATAGTAACATACGTCTTAAAGGATAGAATAGTAAAAGCATGAAGAGGTTAAGTTGATTTTAAAATTATGTACTGAATGTGTTGCCATAAAATGAAGACATTAACGAGTACAAAAGGTAGGGTATAACTATAGGCAATTTGTACGAACAAAATAGAGGAACAATTTATCTAAATGGAAATAGAAGTTTAATAGGATTAGGAGTTAAAATTTTCATGTTGGCAATAGTTTCAGTTTGAGAAATAAATTTTTTGTTAAATGATATCCGTGTTCTAGCAGATTTTTGTTAATGAACTCCTCGAAACATGTTGGGTTTATATTTTGGTCTGATGGTTTTTTCATTGCAACATTCATTGAATACCAAGGCCAAAAAAACAACATATAAGTACTGAATCATTTTTGATTTACATTGTTTTGATTATGCATTTTGAAATAAGCCACAATAGTATTATAGCGGCTTTAGGTAAATATCTTCTTTCAGTCATTGTTAGCTTTTTCCCAGATGAGAGAACACAAAATAGATAATTCTACTTAGATCTAAAAAGGACAGTGAATCTACTTAGATTTATATTAAGCCAGCATTTGTAAAGAACTAAATTGTAAAACAATGGCAAAATTTGGGTAATCAAGCCATTAACCTATAGAAGAATGTAAAAGTAACCTAAAGCCATAGGCAAACCATGCAGATTACTTTGGATTTTATATCTATATTATGGGATTCTTCACACTAAGGCATTATTAAATGATGTAATGACGACTGCTTCTTGTTGGCTTTATTATGATGTTAATAATTTGTCAAACATGCTAATGGTCCCAATTCAAAAAAAGAACAAACTCAATCGAGAAATAGAGAAACACAAGGAAAATGGTAATTAAAGAGGTATTTATTTTATCAAACTTACTTTTTCGCTTTTGAAATGAAGCCAACCCTACCATTAGTCGTTGAAGTTAGGAGACTGGCAGATTCAATCAAATAAATACGGTGAAATTATCATAAAATATGTACAAAAGGGATATCCATAAATACACATAAAAATAACAATATTTGGTCCAATAAGATGAACTATTTAACGTGAAAGAGAAACCCAACTAAAGGAAACTACCTCAGCTCGATTGCATTTTTAAAAGGTGAACAATTGATATATATTTTTCTTATACATAAAGTGGAGAGGATGAAGTGAAAAGGATTACAAGGACGAAAGTAAATTTTAGTTTTGGGTGCCACATGTTGAATCTATGAAGTTGTTTCTACTTTTGTGAAAAATAATCCGTATTTGTTTAAGAATTAGAATAAGATAACTGGATCAATGTCTACAACTACCCTAAATAAATGAAATTCATGATGCCTTGTATCCACAGTCCACTTTGGATATATTTTGCCTTGCAGTTTCTGCTGTTTATTTTGTTTCTGCATTTTGGATTGGTGTGCTTAGTTGAACATGTTATGGTTAAGTGCTAAACCGTGTAAGATTTGTTTGAAATGAGGTATGATATTTAAATACATTACTATTCAATGTATCTCTACGGAATTATACTAAATGTTAAAACAATAAGCTGACATCTTGGTATGTGCATCGAACGAGGCAAACACACTTCTCTTCATCAAATTCAATGCTTCTAATGAGCTTAGTAAATATTCCTATATATCATGTATTCTCATTTCCATTGCATAAGTGTTCATTTTTTGTCAATCCCTTACTTTTACCCCTTTTCCCGTGACATAATTTTATTTTCCTCTCTTTTCCAATTCATGCTTATCATCTATGTTCGCTATTGAATTATGCATTGAAAGTGTATGTACTTTATTATTTTACAAACTACATAGAGTGTGAACTTGTTGCACTTACTCTACCAGTATATGCATATGTATACGATGAGAAGATATTGAAAATATCTTTTTTAAATAGTCGTTGATTATAAAATGTTATGCTAATTATGTGCTAAATTTGTTCTTTCTTGCAGGTCTTAGCAAATCTAGAAAAAAAAAATCAAGAGCGATGGTGTGCTGTGTATTGATAACTTAATTGGTATTAGTATGGAATTGGTAAACTATGTATTGATAACTTAATTATCTATTGAACTTCTCTTTTGTTATTGATAGTATGTTTTATTACTGATTATGAATATTGTTTATTGATATTTACTGGGTTATAATTTGGTAAATTAAGATAATATTTCATAGTAAATATAGTCTACATTATATCTTTCAACATTCAAACCATTATATCTTTCAACATTCACATTACTGATAAGTGTTTATTTGTTTGTATTTATTTGTAACGCTTATAAGCGTTGGAAGATACTTTTTTCCAACGCTTATAAGCGTTGGAAGATATTTTTCCCCAACGCTTATAAGTGTTGGGAGATATTATTTCCCAATGCTTATAAGCGTCATTCCAACGTTTATAAGCGTTGGAAGATATTATTTCTCAACGCTTATAAGCGTTGGCGAATAAAATCTTCCAACGCTTATAAGTGTTGCAAATAAATGCCCACGCCCCTATAGTGACACATACAAGTGTTACTGAAATTCTTGGCAACGCTTATACTCGTTGGGGATCCTCTATTTTGGTGCAGTGGTAATTAGACAGGGAGTCCTTAAACATTTAACCGGTTATTAGTCAGCCCATGAAAATTATTAGGTTAATAGTAATCCTAGAAACTATAACTGAGACAGATAGTCAAAATGAATGGGAATGGGTAATCTAGAATTGATTCGCTTGTTTTGCATATCATCATATCTTATTGTTTTGAATTGTTTTAACCATTGTAGATGCAGGAGCACAGTATATGGTTTTATGAAGGTTTTAGGATACTAGTGAGTGGAAAACCCGTTCCGCTAAGCGGCGTTGTATCACTAGATATCTAAATTTTTTGGGATGGTAGATTATTATTCATACCAGTCTTTATGTCTGACTCAAAGTTTTTTTTCCCCTTAAACTTTCGGGTACTCAATTAATTTTGAGTAGTTTGAGGTTTAGGGTTTTCAGGTTTTCTTTTAGACGAATAAAACTTCCGGTGACATGCACGAGGCATGTTAGCTACTTAAACTTCTTTTATTTCCGCTGTGTTTGGTTGTAAAAGCAAACTTGTTTTCTTGCCTTATTATATACTCTGATCATCCAAGGAGGCATCTTCATATGTTGCTCTTGGCGTATGTTGTAATAAATATATTTTCTCTGAACATGGTTAACGATTGAAAGATTAAGTAATGAATTGGAAATGTTTTGAAATGGAATGTGATTTTGTTTGATGTTTTAAATTTTTTCCATATTCATGTGTTTCTATGTATCAATGTATCTCTAACACCGTCGTATTTGGTCGTTGGGAATTAATAACTATGGATGACTGCACCATCCGTAGCCGTTAGTTTTGGGCCTTCAAGTAGGGGGATGTTACAATTCGAGTTAGGATTTTTCACTCAATTCTCGACGGCGAACGTTGGATATGGATTTTTGGTTGATTCTGGAATTCTCTATCATAGCATATGGCTATGAAAGGAGCATGTCAGTTTCCAATCAAGGAATTGGATCTGAGTCCGCACTAGAGAGGTCGTGTGAACAATAATAGTTCGAAAGTGAAATTGTATGATCGAGCGATCAGATTTGAGATATGCGTACGGATGATATATGTACATCGTACGGTTTTAGTAAAGCATATGTTGACAATTGAAAATGCAAAATAATATGATTTTGAATTATATGATTTGATATCATTGGTGAATAAGATGCACGTATATAAAAACAAGAGCTGACTTGATGCTTTTGGTTTCATAAGAAAAATTGGGTTGCCCGACCAAAAGCATGTTTATATTGCTGTTTGAATTTGATGGTTTTATGATTGAGCCGCTTGGCTGTTGTTTTCTTTTGTTGATTTGGGACCCTAGTGGCGATTAGTTGTTATTCTGATTTAGCCGAGCAGAGGAGACGTTGGTGAAATGTTCCGCAAATTTAAGGGTTAGAAATTTTTTGAATAAAATTTCAGAGAAATTTTTACTAACTAAATTAAATTTTGAGTTATAACTTGAAATGGTTGAATGGAATGATATTAGTTAGAATCTATAAATGAATTTGGAAGCTTAGTACAAGTAATAGCAAAGTTTCAATGAGTTGATTTTTGGGAAAAGTAAAGGCTTAAAAGGATTTGGTAAGTTATTTCAACTAATTTTTAAAAAAAAAGAATGGGTTTGGACGTTTTTCTTACCGTGACAGTTTTGGAAACGAAATTCTTTTTAAGGCGGGAAGAATGTAATGATCTAGAATTTTAGTCATTTGAATTTGGAATATTTAACGGAATTTAAATATTGAAAAGTTAATTTTATCAATTAATTAACCTAGGTTTCAAATATAGCGATTTATTTGAAAATTAAATTATTGAATTTAATAGTTGGGAATATTCAAAATAATTGAATCTTGAATTTGAAATGAATGAAAATAATTTTTAAAGTTAATTTGAATTCTATTTTGATAGAGATGAAGATAGTTACTTTAAAAATTGAATAAAATAATGATTTAACTAGTTTTTATGGTAATTTGTTTTAATTAACGTATAAAAATAACCTTTCGGGGCAATGTCTTAGATTTTGACCAAACCAGTTTTATTGGGCCTGTAATAGTGTATTATTGTTTGTTGTCGAATTTCATGGCGATTAGACGTATCGTAATCGTGCAAGATCGAAATGCGTATAAATTTAATTTAGGAATTAATATAATATAATTGGGTTTGAAAAGCTTTTTCTGTGTATGATTGAATTAGGTCTCGAAACAAGTTTCATTGTGTTCGAAATAGGGGTATTGCATATAAAACGTCAGGCAGTATGCGTCGTTTGGAGTTAAAAAAAATCGGACGTTTTGTAATTTGATATTTTAAATTGAAATATATATATATATATAAACATATATTATATATATATATATATATTCCCATATCCTAGCCCATGCCCTTCACTATGCATGCCATACCCAACTTTCAACCATGCCTCAGCCATACCATCCTCTCCCTTATAAGTATAGTTCAAATAGAGAATGGAAGGTTAGCAAAATTTCAAAATTTTCAAATTTCAAAATCCCCTCATCTAATGGCCGAGGACCATCGGGACCAATTCGAGGATTTTCAAGCGAAGTCACCAACTAGAAAAATGTTACCAACATCGACCTCGACCTATTGGACGGTTGGATCGTTGTAACACGTCACATGGTGGCTGCAGTTCGTCGTTGAACGACGAATGTAAATTCTTTGATTTTGGTGTTTTGGTTCGTTTTTAGTCGATGGAACCTAAAAGAAAGTTGTAGAGGATGGCCAGGGCAATGTTCTGGCTAAGTTTAGTGAGCTGTTGTCGCTCGATGGTGGTGTAGTCTCGAGTTGAACATAAGCACAGTTTTAGGGGAATTTCAGTTGATTAGAAGCGTTAGGGAGGTCGGCCACGGCAGCGTGGTGATGCTCTTGGCCAGGGCGACGAGTGGTGGAAGTCGCGTTGTCGGGGGCGAAGAGATGGAGGCGCGATGAAGTTGGGAAATCACGTTTTTGGATTCAGTTGGTCACTTGTTTTTTGAACGGGGGAAGAAGATGGATTATAGTTTAGGGTGGGATTAGTTTTAATAATTATGTGATTAGTTTATTAATTTTTAATTTAAAACCCGTTTAATTAAAAATTCTGTAACTCTCTCATACGAGGTCCAATCGAGACGTGGATTTTTGCATTGCGCTCGTAACGATGAAAGCTTCGCAATGGAATTGGTTTGGATGGATTTGGAGATAGTTGAAATTTGGGCTAAAATCGGACGTCGTTTGGTTTTAGTTCCAAAATGGAACGCCTCGGTGGCAATAGAAAATTTTGGTGAGTTAAACTCACCTTTTCTGTTAACTAGTATGATATATATTTGATAAAAATCATTGAATGATTATTTGGATGAATTACTATATTCATTAGTTTGTTTGGATATATTCCTGCCTTGGAGCGGATGAGACCCTATTATGTTCCCGTGTAAGAGCAGACGACCATTTGTATACGAATCCTTCCTCGAAAAGGTTGATTAATATTTTATGATTATATAACGTTTGTGATGCAGGAAAAAATAGGTCGGAGGGATCCAACAAGATTCCTTACCAATATTGATTTTATTTACATATATATGTGTTGATATATACGAGCTTTGATGTAGGGGACAGGTTGGGGGGATCCAACGGTATTCCTCGTTATTGTTGAATTGATTTCAATAATATTCCGGTAATATGAATTATTGGATAATAGACCTGATTTTTGGAAATATTGGTTATGACATTGTTATATGTTAAAAACTAAAACCCAGTAGTGATAGAAAATCAATATCGATATTGGTTGAGCGTTTGGCAGCTATTGGCCTTAAATTAGCATTTTAAAAATACTATAAATTGCCATTTGAGTTGGAATTGGTTTTGAGATAGGAAATGATTTTTAAATCCAAAATTGGGTTTCAGAAATATATTGTTTAAAAGATTCTCTATTTATAATAATATTGTTTTAAAGATTATCTACTTATATTAATATTTTGTTTAATGATTATCTATTTGTATTTAATATTGTTTTAAAAGTTATTTAATTATATTAGTATTGTTTTAAAGTTATTTGTTTATAGATAATATTGTTTTAAAGATTTATCAAAATGTTAATATTTTGAAAGGTTAATTATTTCAAGAATAATTATGGTTTGAAATTAATAATAAGGATCTATTAATAAGGTTTTGAAAATAAAATATTAATATTTATAATAGAGGTAAAGATTTTTTATTATTATTTTTTAAATGATTAATTATTGTTTTAAGATTTATGATTATTGTTTATTTATTCATAATGTTTAATTTTAATAATTATTTTTGTATAATATTGTTTAGTAGTAAATGATCTTTATTTGTTTATAAATGTGTTCGAGACTCATAAATAGATATTTATAAACAGACTTGGATTTTATGAGGGAAGTTTATAAAATGGTTTGAAGATGTAAGGGAAGATTATTTATAAGGTAAAAGGGTTTTTATAAATTGTTAGAAATTTATAAACGGACTTAAGAAACGGGTTTATAGATTTATAAAAGAAGTTTTATAAATGGTTTAGAGATTTATGAAGGAGTTATAAATGAGTTTTAGAAATGTACAAAGAGGATTTATAAGTGATTGAATTTTATAAAAGAAAATTATAAATGGTCCCAGAAGATTTATAAAATGGGTTATAAATGGTTTTAGAGAAGTATAAGGAGTTTATAAATTATTTTTTAATCGAATAAAAAGAAGGTCTTTCTCAGTTTTGTAAATATACTTATACCATTGTGATAAGTATATGAGTACATTTTCTAAGTTATGAGGTGTAATGTTTGTGAATGTACTTAGACCATTGAGATAAGTATATGGATATTTTCTAAGTAGTGAAAATATAGGGATTGGTGGGATACCTTTGTAAAAGTATTTTATACAAGAAATTTACAAAGTGGTTTTCATTAATGAAAGGTTTATTAAAGGAGGCTAGTGGTTGCTTATGTGCTTAACCAATGTTCGTTTTTCCTATGGAATAAATCCTTGATTTGAATGTTGTTATTTGATAGTTAAATAAACGACTGTCAAAATTGGACCCAAAACATAACTTTGGAAATATATAGGAGAAACACATGAGTTATATGGCATAGTCATCTCTAATGATGTTGTACTATGCCTGTAAATTTCATTTCGTTCTTCTAGGACAAATAATAAAGAAATCCGTCCACTAAAGGTTAAGAGGTGATCTCTGATCTTATCTTTGATTGTTTATTTCCTAAAGAACCGGGATAGAGTTTACCGGGAATTATCGAGAAGTTGTATCGGAGAGACCGGGATCGGATATGTTATCCGAAAACCACTTCGATCCAACGAATGCGTTTCGAAGTGAAGACATCTTAAAAATGATGGAATTGGAGACGGAGATCTCAAGCGTTCAGTTCGGTCCCAGAACAAACTTATATGGTTGAATGCCGGTATTGCATTGTTACCTAAATGCAGTGTTAGCATTCCAAGTGGGAAGTGCTATATAAAAGGTAAAACGTAGCCTCAAGCTTCATCAACTGGAAATGACTAAAACAGAGGAGATGCATCAAGGCTAGGTGGGTCGCTCCCATGATGATAAGGTCATCCCTATCTAGAGTCCCTACTATTAACTTATGTATGCTTCGGTACAGTTGCCGATTTGAACCGAGGGGTGATCTTATTTGTTACTATCTAGTAAAGGGTAGGTTGGTCTTGTAATGGCAGGGGTCGATAGGTTCGACCTTGGTGTAATTATTCTAGAGATGCACCGTGACGGGAGATACCCAAGCAGCCTAGTCATTTTATGGAATCTATACCCCAATAAGCGCCATACGGACTTAGTTGTGCCCAACTATATTGAAACATGAGATGCAAACATTTCAGCTATATTCATATTTTACTTTGACCCCTAGACATTATTATAATATAAATGGATTTTCTATATAAAATGTTTTGGTTATCGTAAGATAAAAACCCGTCTGTATTTATATGCGGTATGGTCTTACAAGATACTTTTTATTTCCAAGATTTTTATACAAATTTAAAATCCAGTTAGGTGTGTTTTATCATGCCGGTTTTCCAGACTGACTCGAGTGTTATTTTATTATAATGCTCAGGTCAGATCGAGCATATTTACAGATTTTAGTTGGTTGCTTTGGAGCTTCAGAAGACGAGCTCGAGGTCCAAAGACCTATTCATGTATATGGTTATTTTCCACTGTATTCATTGATGGTATTTATCAGCAATTATAAGGACATGCTATTATAACTGGTATAGGCTGAAATAGGTTAGTATACTCTAATTGATGTTTGTATATATACATATTACAGTTTTGCTTTTGTGTAATTTATTGTATATTATAGATTATTCGTTCCGCTGTGAGATTCTTTGTTGCTTGTTTTTCTTTCCTTCTTCCTTCCCTTTTCTTTTCCCCAAACTTTCGGGTTTTCCGGCATTCGATTGCTCGACACGCAATACAGTGGACGTATTAGTGTCGATTTTTGGGGGTCGAAAATCCCGTTTGTTACAAAAACCCTTAATCAAATCCAAAGAAAAAGAATAAGAAGTGGAATAGAAAGTAAAAACAGAAAATTGCAAATCTACACAATACCCATAATTTTAAGTGAATATTAGGCACGCATCCCTAAAACTAAACTTAATTCAAAGCTAGTCCTTGTCAAAAAAACATACTTTCTACGTCCCTGTTTTTGTTTTATGCCTATTTTTCCCCTAAATTACCCCTATGCTTCAAAGTCGAGCCATGGTTTTTCTTCTTCAATTTCTTCTGATCAAATTGAAAGTCGAGCTGAGTTTTCTTCAGACAATTGTTTAATTCTTGATTTTAATAAAAAAACTACAACTATTTGAAGATGAATCAATCTTGTTTACAAAAATATGAATTGTTTTTTATTTTTTATGGATTGTTGGTGTTGTTTTGATGTTTAAATTCATTAATGATAAATGGTTGTAGTTTGATATTTGAAGTTATGTGCATAAATACTGCAATTATTACCTAGAATAATATTCATACAGTTCTTTTCTGCAAATATTTTTAATAGTTGCTGAAAAATCATCAATTTTTAAGATTATTTGTAGACATTGGTGCAAATTTTCATAATAATTGCAAAAAAGTCAGCATATATTAGGAATATTTGCATATAAATATGCTTTTATTTAGGAATTTTCCTCTACAATTATTCACTTAAAATTTAGCAAATATTCATTATACATACTTGCTGAAAAATCAGCAATTATTCCTTTAGAATCATTTGTATTCATCTTTGTATGCAATTATTCAAAATAATTGCAGAGATGCATGCAATTATTATGTATAATTGCATGTATGTCTGTAATTCTTCTGAATAATTTGCACGTATATCTGAAAAATCTGCAATTATTCTCAATAATTGCAAAAGTTGGTGCAAATATTTTGAATAACAATAGAAAATAACTACTGAAAAATATGCAATTTTTAAGAATATTTCCAGACATTGGTGCAAATATTCAGAATAATTGCAGATAAGTCGGCAAATATTTTAAATTTTTGCATATAAATATGCATTTCTATAAGAATTTTTCTCTACAATTGTTAATTTCAATATATTGCATTAGGAAGATGAATTTTATCTTCATAATTAAGAATACATGCATAAAAACTACATTTACTGAGAATACTTGTAAATATGTGCATTAAAACTGCAATTAGTGAAAATACATGCATAAAAATCTGTAAATATTCCAATATTTTCAATATTTCTGCATGTATTCTCAATATTTGCATATCTAATGCAAATATTATGAATATTTTTACTTTTTTTTGTAAATATTATGAATAATAGCAGTTATGGCTGTAATTAGTTATGGCTGCAATTATTCTTAATAATTGCAGAAAAATCTGCAAAATTTAAAATATTTGTTTATAATACTGTAAATATGTTCAGTACTTTTGCAAAAGATATATAATAATATATGTTGAAGCTGCAAGTGTTTTTTAGCAAGTATTCATTATTTTTACTTTCATATGTTATTATTATGAATACTTGCGGATATAGCTGCAGTTATTCTGAATAAATGCAGAAAAATCAACAAATATTGTGAATTTTTGCTTATAATACTGCAAATATGTACAATTTTTGCAATAAAACATGTAATAATATATGTTAGAGCTGTAAGAGTATTTTATCAAGTAATCAAATTTTTTACTGCAAATTTTCTCTGTATTTGCAACTAAAACTGCAAATATTAAGAATATTTGCATAAATAACTACAAATATTATTAATATTTGCATTTTTAGTTGCAAATATTCTTAAATTGTTGCTGATAGATTATAATTTTTTAATTTTGTGAAGAATGAATTCGTTTTCATACAAATTATTGTTTTCTTTTGCTATTTCAATTTTACCGTTTGATTTTGATGTTCTAATTTATTATACTTTCCATTATTTGATTTCAGATTCTTCTCGATTAATTAAAATGATTATTTGGTTTCGTTTTCCTTTTAAATCAATTTTCTAGTCACATTGATTTCAGTTTATTCACTGGATTATGATTCGATTTTGTTTACTGATTTCATTTCCACAGGAACGATGAAGTGCAGAGAGAAATTACAACGGAAGAGTACTTTTGTCTTTTAGATGGTCCGATTTTAAAAAAAGGACCAGAAAATTATCTAAAAAACGGAGGGATGTTTTGTGTATTTGCAAACTATATGAGGGATGTATGTCAAACGCTCCCTAATTTTAATATAAACAATTGAGATTCCAACCTAGAATTGACATTTCGCTTGGGGGGAATTTAAAGGATTTTTAATATGATGTTTTCATGAACTAAAACTCCCCAAGGCATAGTTCAAATCAAAACCATAATAATCAATTACTAAGATAGAAAGACTGAGATTTCTACTCACTATAGTTCCTTAGCATTGCCACCTTTTGGATTTGACACGCCTTCAATGATCTCTTTCAGATCTCTTCTTTTTTATATATACAACAAGAGATTTGTATATATGTTGGATTCAGAAAATTAGAGGTGTGGAGGAGAATTTGTTTAGAAAATAAACATATATATTTTCTTACCTGAAACCCTAAAGAAGTTTTCTGGATCTTGGAGGAGACGAATTGATAGAGCTACGCTAGGTTCCCAAAATAATTTGTGAATAAAAGTGAGGGGGCTGGGCTCTTATTTATAGTGATTGAAATGCACCAGAACCGTTGAAGTTAAGTCGGTTTAACGTAATAAAAATCCGAACGTTCACTGTTGCAGAAAACCCTAGCGCCACAACCTTCTGGGAACGTTAATTTGTTGCCGTTGTTTAATTTATTTTATTCTTTAATTGCTTTTTAACGTTAATGTTAATTTTAACAATTACTTAACCCCAAATCTAGTTACTGTTAACTTTCAAATTTCAAATTTAAGAATTATTTAATAATTTGAATTTGAATTCCATTTAAATTATTTTGAATCCAAAAACTTCAAACATCCATAACTTTTTCATTTGAGATCCGTTTTCAACATATTATATATGGAATTGATCAGAAAGCCACCACGAATGCAAAAGCATAACTTCCATGGTCAAATTCTAAATTTTGTAAAATTTCCATTTTTGCCTTATCTTATTTAATTAATTCATCTTATTTTATTTATTTCTTATTAATTTTTACGGGGTGTTACATTCTCTCCCTAAAAGGATTTCATCCCCGAAATCATTCCAAAGAGGAACAGCATAATGCGCAATGAATGTCCATGTTATACAACCAAGTTATCTACACAACCATCTACTCAACCAAAAGTGCAGTGTGATTATGTGTGCAAACATACTATAAGTGAGCTCAATCCTAGCATGAGTGTATGATCGTGACATATAGGTATGTATGCAGCACCACAAACATGCAAAAAGTGTTCTATATGAGTGCAAAAGTTAAAGTAAAAGTGTAGCAAGCATATCCTACCATCCAATCCAGCAACCGCGATGCAACTAGAACCTAATTTTGGATAGATAAGTTTACTGGGGAAAAGCTCATGATGAAAAGTCCTCATGCTTTTTGCCGGATTTTCTCCCCATTGTACTCGAACCAGCTTAATTTCTTTGTTGCGGAGTTTCCTAGCTCCATGCTCCACGAGCTTGTGGTGGCACGAGATGATATTAGCTCCATCTTAACATCCTTCAATTGAGCAGGCTCTATCACAATGACTATGCTACGAAGGTTTTTTCTTCAAATGTGAAACTTAAAAAAGGTCATCGACTCCTACCAATTTATCTAGTAGCTCTGCATGACAGAAAGTCTTCCTATTCTTTCTAGAAAGGGGAAAGGCCCAACAAATCTTTGATGCAACTTTTTTAACTTTCCACATCTTACTACCATCCTAAGAGGAGAAAATTTAACGAACAACATGTCCCCTACTTTAAACTCTAAATCTTTTCTTCACTTGTCCGCGGAGGATTTCTAGTATTCTTATGCGGCCTTCATTCACAGCCTAATCAATTTTCTTTTTGGCATGTCAAACTCCTAGCGGCGAATTATGCCACCTTCTTCTTCATCTCTGTTCAATAGAAAATCCTCTTCGTATCCCTATATATTTTATTTCCTTGAATGGTCATCCTTTAATAGTGTCTCTCAGTAATCTAAAATTTATTTTTCCCAAAATCCTAAAAAAATTAGGGTTAAAGCATCATTTATTCCTAGTTACTAACCTAATTTCCTAATTAACTTCTGGTCTTACCTATAGTTTAGCACTAGTTAAGTGCCCTTATAAAATTTCCTTATTTAGGTTGTTTCTTTATATATGTATAGATATTTATCTTGTGGTCTAATCCCATCGATAAAATCAACTCGATGATAAAATATGAACATATATTAGGCCATATCATACGTTTTTATAATAACCTAAGGGAGACAACTAGCGATAACAATCCAAAAAACTCTAAAAGAAAATTTTATTAGAACTCATCATTTGTCATCCACTGGTGTAAATAATGTTGTGGTCCTAACACTCCTTACTTAATTAAGATGGACATTTCCAATATGTCATTCCACTATCGCCTACCTTCCTTAATTTCTTTCTTGATTTCTAATCAATATGGTCCATTCATTGCTTCAGTTAATGTACCCTTAATAATTGATCATTATTGTCAAAATTGGACCATCTTTAATAAATCCTCATTTAATCCCTTTTCTTTTTACTAGTTTCAAAATCCTCTATTATAGCGATTCAGTTCCTCCATAAATGTAATATTAAATTTCCCTGATCGACTGTCATTTAATTGCAAATTAATTGCCTGTTAAATTTGTAACTAATGTCCATAAATCACCCAACTAATACGTATAGTAAGTAAATTATGCTATTTATATATTTCTATTTTCATGTGTTAAGTGCGGTTATACGAGTGTGTATATATTTCCCATTTCTAATCATTAATTTCTAAACTAGAACATTCATATCCACATTTTAATTTATCAAAGCTATCCCTCTAAAAAGGATTTCCATTATAATTTTCCTTAAATTAACCGAAGGGAGATCTTTGCTTCGCTTGAAATCACAAGCAATTATTTCTTTTCTTTTAACAAAATAGGCAGTGTAAACTATAGAAATGAATATCCATATCTTGCACATCTCTTTCCCCTTTTTGGTATATTCCTTATTAATTCAAACGCCACACTTTTGTACATATTTTGGAATTGGAAAACATATGGAAGTTACACCGAAACCGCCCCAAATAAATCAAACATAGAAATTCATATTCCAAGTTAAATAGGGCAACATAATTTACAACCCAATTATAAATCTGGAATATTTTTGCAACTTTACCAATATTCTATAATTAAATATTTAGGATTGATTTCAAATTTCCAGATCAAGTTATACATGCTATACCTATTTTATTCCTATCTTAAAACCTTTACCCTGTCTAACCTAGCTAGTGATCCCTATCTACTTCATAAAAAGAATTTGGTTTAGTCCTCACCATTCTTTAAAAAAAATTCAGAATTAAAAAGTACCTTATCTAAAACCTTTATCTTTAAAAATATAAACTTGGAAACTCTTTTTGTTAATTTAAAAAAAAATTAGTTCCCAAAAGGAGCCATGAGTTTTTTTCCCTTTTTCTAACCTACTTTTCATTTTTAAGGACTTTCTACAACAGAGATTTATTTCTTTAAAAATTAGACTTTTAAATCAAAATATTTAAAACTCAATTATTAAACCAAACTATTATAAAATTAAGAATTTAAAAATGCTTAATTCCATAAAGGAGTAAAATAATGTTCCTTCTCAAAATCCTTCTACCGCATACAAAATAGTTTTCAATAAATAATTTTCATACAAATAAACTTATTACATTAAATTCAAAATCAGCAATTACCACTTTATGAAATTATTGCCTATATTTATGAAAAGTACATTGACTACCATTTTAAGGATATATTATTATTATTATTTTTCAATTTAGCTCCTTTATATAAAACATTTTTGTAGTACTAAAAAATACGCGCCCTCGTGTATATATACACTCAAACTCATTATAGGGTGTTACTAACCCTATCTCTAATGGATTTATCTCCACAAGGCCTAGGTGTTCACTCAACCTAAGCTTTGATACCACATGTAACGACCGACCTTTTTCAACCCTCAAAAGTTGACACTAATACATCCATGTTATATATGTGCTGAGCATCCGAGTGCCGAAAAGACATATTGTTGGAGTAAAATAAAAGAAAAGACATGACAGAATCTCACATCGTGATGAGTAATATATACTACACATGATCTTTACAAAAGAAAACTGTAATATACATACATCAATCAGAGTAAACTAACATATCATCAGCTTGGATAGTTATAACAACCTATCCTCACAAATGCTGATAAATACAAAACAAGAAACGCAGCGGATATAAAAGATACGTGAATATGTCTTGGAGGCATCCAGCTCATCTCCTGAAGCTTCAAAGCATCAATAACTAAATCTGAAATATACTCGGACTGACCCCAGCATTATAAGAAAAGAACGCCTGGATCAGTCTGGTAAACCAACATGAGAAACACAAATCAAATGGATTTTTAATGTTATAAAATGTTTCAAAAATAAAGGTATCTCGTAAGACCACACGGCACATAAACACGGACGGGTTTTTACCTTACGTTAATCAAACTATTTTAAATTGAAAATCTAGTGATATTATAATAATGTCTAGGGTTTAAAATAAATATTGAATCATAGCCGGAATGGTTACATTAATTACATTTAATAGCATAATCAGTATACAATTAAGTCTGTAAAGGAATGTATTGGAAAATGAATTCCATACAATGACAAGGCACTGGGGTAACAACTACCATAGTACAACTCTAGATATAATGTACCGAGGGACTCATATGGACCCATTGCATGACAAGACCGGTGTAACATCCCCTACTTTGAGGCCCGAAGCTAAGCTCTATAGATGTTGCCATCATCTATAGTATTAACTTACGGTGATAAAATACGGTAATGTTAATGGTATCCATAAAATCAGAAACACATGAACATGAAATAAATTCAACATTGATTTCAAAAACATCTTTTCTGATTACATTTCAAATCGATATTTCATAATAAATTACATAATCCCAAAATGATTCCCAGGTTTGATCAAATATAATTATTAAAAATTACGCCAAGAGCGACATATGAAGATGCCCCCTTAGATGATCAGAGTACTAGATAGATAGACATATTAGTCATAAAACATGAGAGTGGAAATAATACTAAATAACTCCTACATAGCTAGCTTTGCCTCAAGCACGTCATTAGAAGCTTATTCGTCCAACATACTAAACCTGAAAAGTCCTTAACTCTCAATCTACTCAAATTTAATTTTGAGCACCCAAGAGTTTAATGGGAAAACATAAACTTCGAGTCAAACATAAAGCATGGTGTGAATAATACTATCACATCTCGGTTTACTAATATAAAGTGAGACCACATCGCTTATTAGAACGGGTTTCCCCTCACTAATATCCTTTTAAAATCATGTCTTTTGCAAATCAAAATTCTGCAATCAAACTGATTATAACAACAATAGCAATAACAAATATGCATATAAATCAGGTAATCAATGGACTATCTGTCCGAACAATATAGTTTTATCTAGCTGACTATTAACCACTAGCTGACTCGGGCCTACCAGACATAATAAATATTCTAACTTCTGTTAGATAAAATACTGGACAATCTATCTTGAACTTACTTCTCCTAGAGTCAACTAATCCTAATGGTTTAGCAGGCTCACCAATAACCTACCTCTACTCTATGCATTCCTTTCTATGTGTAACATTATTTTAGTCTTACCTGTGACAAAACCCTACACACTGGAATTTTAGACTTATATTAGCTCGGGGTTACTAGCTAAAGTATAGGGCACGACCTCATACCAGTCTCATCTGGTCTTCTAATATCTGAGTCATATACTTAGGGTTAACTACCCTATTCAATTTTCCTTGAAAACATTTCTCTCAAATTGATCTAACCCTTTTAAATCCTACTTAAACAATGAAAATATACTCTTTGCATTACTCAAAATACCTATGCCATGATATATGCTTTTTAAATAAAACAATGTTGATGAAAACTTAAAATCAATAGGGTAATCTATCCCTTTGAAATAAGTTAAAGCCCTTTTTAACTTACAAAACATTAGACTATAATGCCAACAATACCTTCAAAACCATTGCTTAAAACCTTAAACAATCCCTTTCGAAATCATAGAAAGCATCCCTTTCTAAATCATTGAAAGCATCCCATTCAAAATACTTAAAACATACCTTCCAAAACACATAAAAACATTCATTCCGAAACACTTAAAACATGCCTTCCGAAACACTTAAAACATGCCTTCCGAAACACTTAAAACATGCCTTTCGAAACACTTAAAATATGCTTTTCGAAAGCATTGGGTTCAAGTAAGAATTTGTGGAAACATAGCTTCGAAAACATTTAAAAGTATTTCTTTCGAAATCATTGGGTTCAACATTTAATATAACT
Organism: Allium fistulosum; assembly: GCA_030737815.1. Taxonomy (NCBI): domain Eukaryota; kingdom Viridiplantae; phylum Streptophyta; class Magnoliopsida; order Asparagales; family Amaryllidaceae; genus Allium; species Allium fistulosum. Next base: position 616,971,846 of record CM060907.1, read on the forward strand.
AGAGGGTCAAAGAGAACAAACGCGAAAGCATCACTTTCGAAAGCATTGTCTCTGAAACTATTAGTAAAATCGACTAAGACACCCATTTCGAAAGCGTTGGGAAGGCGGCTTCAATATTAAAAAGACGAAAGCCTTCCTTCTGAATACATTGTTTTTAGGTTATAAAGAAAAGCGGCCTCTAACTAATGCAAAAGATATAAATGCGGCAGCTAAGGTATCGAAGGGGTACAAAAGCGGCAACCCTTTCGAAAGCTTCTTTTAAAAACAAAGGCAAGTTAATGGATTCGAAAGCTAATAAAAGTGGCTTCAACCCTTTCGAAAGCATACTTTCGACATCGTCCTTTCCTTCCGCCTTTCTCCAATACACTATGTACCAATTGCTTTTCAACATGTGCATTAGTTTCAAATGGGTGTGAAAGGTTTACTGGGTATGATGACGGAAGCAAACAATGGATGTGGTGAAGTTGTAATTCAAAATAAAACTGATTTTATGCTTTTTAAAGTAATTACATTTCACCTAACTTGCATAATTTTCCAAAATATGATTGGTTGCCAATTCTTTACCATAATTCTTTTCAAAAAAAGCTGCCAAATTCAGCATTTAACATTTGAAACATTTTAAGCAAATAAGTCCTTCTCCTTAATAAAACATTTGAAACATTTAAGTCCTCTAACTTAAATAATTTAATAACCATAGTAAAACACTTAGGAAAAATCCCCAAAAATCACAATAATTCACTTTAAATATATTTTCTATCATACATAAATTTCAGACCCGAAAACATTATTTAATTGCCTTAAACAATTTAAACCCAAAATTAACTATTTTCTCTCATAGAAAATTCATAATAAATCCACAATCACTTAGAAAATTAGAAACTTGGAACCCACTTCTAAAATAATGTTTTTGACCATATATCAAAAACGCAACTCATTTGGATGTCCTTTGGTAGGTTTTCTAATCCAAACATATCATAAAATCTATATTAAGCCATATAAATCATCAGTAAGCGCATATATCCATTTTAACAAACATAACATGGCATATTGTTTGCAAACATAGTTCGGATCTAACTTGAAACCGAAATCATTATCAAAAGTGAGATGTAAACTAATTATCCACTTTGGCTTTGTGTTAAGAAGGTTGAGATTTGCCTTTAGATTGACTTTCTTAAGCTTTCTACTTGAATCCTAGCTTTTCTTCTCCTTGAATCCTCTTAATGGTGGTCGGCCGAGTTCTTTATGGTTTTAGTTTTGTTTGTGAAAGTTAAAATGAATGAGTAATGAAGAGTGAAAGGGCTTAGGGTACTGGAATAAAAGTTGTCACCATTTTACCCTTACCATATTCCTCCTACTTACTTATTTTTAGTTCTCTTTTGCTAATACATTCGTTAAGGCATGGCTACTTCTTAATTAACAAATCTCAATCTCTTAACTATCTACATTATTTTATTTTATTTATCCAATTAAATATTCTAAATAATGTTAGTCAAAATTAGGGTCATTTTAGACTCCCCTCCTTAAAGAATTTCATCCTCAAAATTACGATAAGGTACCCACAACAATCAAACATAAAGGTAAAACATACCATCAACCAAGTTAGGATAAGTGTCTCTAATCCTACGCTCGGTTTTCCAAGTAAGTCTCTCTCGTCGTCATTCCACTGGACTTTGACTAATTTGACTGTCTTGTTCCTTAGTCTCTTCTAATCTCTCATAACTATACGAACTGGTTTTCTAACTATAGTCATATTTGATTCCACTACTAAATCCTCTAACACAGTCGGTGTAGTAGTAGTCTCTGGATCTCGAATACACTTCCCTATATAAGAAATATGGAAAACATTGTGCACTCCTGCCAAACTATTTGGTAACTCTACCTTATATGCGAGTTTTCTGATCCTTTCTATAATAGGAAATGGTCCAACAAATCTTGGTGCCGATTTTCCTGATTTTACAAATCTGATCACTCCTTTCATCGGTGATACTTTGACGAAAACGTGATCTCCAACTGAGAACTCTAAGTCTTTCCGTCTCTTATCATCATAACTCTTCTGCCTAGACTGAGCTTCCTTTATTCTAGCCCGAATTAACTCAATCTTTTCTACAGCTTATTTAACCAAATCCGGACCAAGAATTAATCTATCCCCGGTCTCTAACCAACAAACAGAAGATTTGCATTGCCTTCCATACAAAGCTTCAAACAGTGCCATCCCTATACTAGTCTGATAACTGTTGTTATATGAAAACTCGACTAAGTGTAGATGTTCTTCCCATAATCCTCCAAAATCTAGCACACGAGCTCCTAACAAATCCTCCAACACTTTATTAACTCTCTATATTTTCCCATCTGTCTGTGGATGGTAAGCGATACTCATATTGAGCTTGGTACCTAAAGTATCATGTAGATTCTTCCAGAATTCACTAGTGAATAAGTGATCTCTGTCGCTTACTATACTACTAGGAATTCCATGCAATCTAACTATATTCTTCATGAATAACTTAGCTAAATTAGGAGCTATCTCGGTCGACTTAACAGGTATAAAGTGTGCACTCTTAGTCAATCTATCCACTATAACCCAGATACTCTCATTTCCTCTATTCGACCTTGGCAACCCATCTATGAAATCCATTGAGATAGAATCTCATTTCCAGATTGAAACATCCAAATGCTGAAGTAACCCACTCAGTTTCTGATGTTCGGCTTTTACCTATTGACAGCTCAAACACGGCCTCACCCAAAAGCCTACATCACTCTTTATACATTCTCAGAAGAAACTCCTTTTCATACCCTGATACATCTTAGTTCCTCCCAGATGAATAGTGAACTTCGAATGATGACATTCTCTAAGGACCTCCTTCCTTAGGTTTTCTACATTCGGGACACACAATCGTTCCTACTTTCTTAAATACCCCCTCTAGTCAAGACTAAAATCCTTCAGATCATCAATCTCGATATTGGCCTCTAGCCTTCTAATCAACTCAGCTAATACTGGGTCATCTTTCTGCTTAGATGCAATCCTTTCGAACATCATCGGTCGAACTTCTAAACATGATAACATGGCGGTTTCTCGACTAGAAACTAGCCTCAGATCTCCATTATACTCCGCACGTAGTCAATGCTTCTAAATCTTTCCACTCAGCTATCATTGCCAATACTGCATTCTGATATTTTCTACTAAGTGCATCTGCAACCTTATTTTCTTTTCCTGGTGTGTACTCAATACCAAAGTCGTATGCAGCTATGAATTCTAACCATCTCTGCTGTCTCATATTCAACTCCTTCTGAGAGAATAAATATTTTAGTGACTTACGATCTGTAAACAACTCGAATCTTTCTCCCAAAAGGTAATGTCTCCACACCCTCAATGCGAAAATTACGGCAACTAATTCCAAACCATGAGTTGGATATTTAACTTCATGCGGTCTAAGCTGACGAGAAGCATAGGCAATCACTTTACCTCTCTGCATTAACACGGCTCCTAATCTTGTTCCGCATACGTCCGTGTATACCACTAAATCTTGATTCCCTTCTAGAACAACTAACATAGGTGCAATAGTCAATAAATGTTTCAATTTTCATAATGCCTCCTCATACTTATCAGTCCAAACAAACTTCGCATCTTTCAAAGTTAGCTTAGTCATTGGTGCGGCTATCTATGAGAAATCCTTAATGAACCTCCAGTAGTAGCCAGCTAACCCAAGAAAACTCTTTATTTCAGTCACTGTCTAGAGTCTCTTCCAATTATTCACTGCCTTGATCTTAGCCGGATCTATTGACAATCCTTTCTTTGAGACTACATGACCAAGAAACTTCATTTCCTTCTTTCAAATGTGACACTTCAAAAATTTTTCCTTCAACTGATGCTATCTCAATGTCTCAAGCACTAAGATGAACTCCATGATCTCTTTCATCCTTGGAATATATCAATATGTCGTCTATGAATACTAATATGAATTTGTCCAAGTGCTCCTGGAAGATTCTATTCATTAAATCCAAGAAGAATGCTGGCACATTTTTTAGTCCAAACGACATCATTAACCATTCGAATGATCCATATCTGGTCCTAAACACCGTCAAAGAAATACTATCCTCTGCTACTCTAAGTTGTTGGAACCCTGTTGCAAAATCCAATTGAGAAAATACTTTGGCTCCACTCAGTTGGTCGAACAAACCATCAATTCTAGGTAACGGATATTGGTTCTTTATCGTCTTCTCATTCAGCTTACAATAATCGATACACAATCTCAACGATCCGTCCGGTTTCTTAACAAATACTACAGCTGCTCCCCAAGACGAACTGCTTGGTCTGATAAAATTCTTACCTTCTAAATTCACCAACTACACCTTTAGCTCCTTCATCTCGGTGGGTGTCATTCGACTTGATGGTCTACTCACAAGTTCAGCTCTTGGTACTAAATCTATCCGAAACTTAATAGCTCGTTTCGGTGGTAGTTCTATAACGGGCTCAAAGACATCTACAAATTCTCTAACAACGAAAACTCAATTCAACTCGTCTTCTTCATCCACAACACACAACAAAGTACAAGAATTTAATTTCGGGTTTTCTATAGTGTATATAATCCAATCACTACAACTATGGTGTCTAAATGATATTTTCCTATCATGGCAAAATATCCTAGCATCGTACTCACCAAACTAATCCATACCCAAAATAATTTCGAACCCTACGAAATCAAATATGTGCAAATGGCAAGCAAATATATGACCTAACAATTCAAACTCTAACTGGTCACATCTCATCCCAAGCATCGCGTACCCTCCTATCGGATTCGCAACCTTTAAGGATGTATCTAGGTATGAAGGTTCTAGGTTAAGCTTATCTACCAAATAATGAGATATTAAAGAATGCGATGAACAATATCAAATAGAACTCTAACTGACACACCATGAATCAAAAGCGTACCTCCCAACACAACTTTTCTTTTCTCCTCTGTTGTTGGTCCTGAGGTAGCTAGTTCCAATACAACACTTTTCCTTTTCCATCCTTGGTCGGTTCTTTGTGTTGGTTCTTATAATGTCCAATCTGATCACAGCTGAAGCATTTCACTCCTTTCTTGTTAGCAACCTTCTTTGTTTTTCCCGTCCGACACTCGTGAGAAAAATGTCTCTTCTTGTCACACTTAAAGCAAACTACATCGGCATTCCCTTTCTTGGCTACTCCTCCTTTCTGAGCTCCTTTCTTGTGGTAAAACTTTCTCTTCTGGTTCTACCCACCTTGAGATTCCATTGCTTTATTACCATTAAAGAAAGCGAGCATCTCCTTGTTCCTCAAAGCATCTCAATAACTACATCGCACAGACCCATATGTGGTAAAGTTGCTTTAGCAAGCTCGGGTCTCAATCCACGGATGAACTTCTCATTCCTTTTGATAACTGTATCAACCATAGCATATTCATATCTAGATAACTCCTCAAATCTGGTACCATACTCAAGCACTATCATGTCTCCCTGCACCAACTCAGCAAACTTCCTAAGCAGAGTTGACTTGGCGATCTCTGACATGAATCTTTCCTCAAGCCTCCTTCTGAATTCTGCCCAAGTCATAGCCTCTTCAACTAATCCTATTGTAATACCGTCCCACTAGTACAGTGTTGCTCCTTGCAACTATCTGGATGCCAATATCCTTTTCTGCTCATTATTGAGTGCTAAATCAGCAAAAATCCTCTCACAATGAAGCAACCAATTCTCTACTTCGATTGCATCCTTGGTGTCAATAAACGGCTTCCCTCCAAGCCTAGCATAGTCTCTGCTCAATATTGCATAGTTATTGACAACCGGAGCTTCTTGATTTCCTCCTCTAACATTTCCTCCAACTAATCCAGCAGCAGCTCCAGCTTGCATCATGTTGAAGAAGAACCGATACATGGCTCCCATATCAACTTGTGAATCTCTAGTACCCACATTAGCAACTTATGTCTAACCTGGATTCCTTCTAGTGTTTGGTCTAGCATTTCCATCGGTTGTGGTCCTTCCTCCACCAAGGTTAACTCTTCCATTCCTAGCATCCATATCTTACTTCCTTAAAATATGCATTCGAGTCTTTGTAAGATACAAAAGAATAACCTAAGAGAGATGGAAGAATAGAGATAAAGTGTATACCTATATATAGCAAATACAAGTATGTTACTATAGCGTTATCCCATACGCCAAAATTTTCTCCGATTCTTTAGGATTATGTTCTCAAAAATCATTTTAAGTTTAAAATTTCTTTTAAGTTTCCATAAACATATGCTTTGATACCAAGTTGTAACATCCCCTACTTTGAGGCTCGAAGCTAAGTGCTACAGATGTTGCAGTCATCAATAGTATTAACTTCTAGTGATAAAATACGGCAATGTTGATGGTATCCATAATATCAAAAGCACATGAATATGAAATAAATTCAACACATATTTTAAAAATAGCTTTTCTGATTACATTTCAAATCAATTTTTCATATTCAATTACATAATCCCAAAACGATTCCTAGGTTTTGATCAAATACAATTATTACAAATTACGCCAAGAGCATCATATGAAGATGCCCCATTAATGATCAGAGTACTAGATAGACAGACACATCAGTCATAAATACATGACAGCGGAAATAACACTAATAACTCCTACATAGCTAGCTTTGCCTCCAGCATGTCTTTAGAAGCTTATTCGTCCAACCTACTAAACCTGAAAAGTCCTTAACTCTCAATATACTCAAATTTAATTTTGAGCACCCGAGAGTTTAAGGGGAAAACATAAACTTCGAGTCAGACGTAAAGCCTGGTGTGAATAATTCTATTACATCTTGGTTTATTGATATTAAGTGAGACCACATCACTTAGCATAACGGTTCTCCTCACTAATATCCTTTTAAAATCATATCTTTTGCAAATAAAAATCATGCAATCAAACTGATTATAACAACAATAGCAATAACATATATGCATATAAATTAGGTAATCAATGGACTATCTGTTCAAACGATATAATTTTATCTGGCTGACTATGAACCGTTGACTGACTCATGCCTACCAGACATAATAAATATTCTAACTTCTGTTAGATACAATACTAGATGATCTATCCTCAACTTACTTCTCCTAGGCGCAATTGTTCCTAATGGTTTTGCGGGCTCACAAATAAACTACTTCTACTCTGTGTATTCCTTTCTGTGTCTAACATCATTTTAGTCTTACCTGTGACAAAGCCCTACACACTGGAATTTTGGACTTATATTAGCTAGGGGCTACTAGCTAAAGTATAGGGCGCGACCCCATACCAGTCCCATCTGGTCTTCTAATATCTGAGTCATATACTTAGGGTTAACTACCCTATTCAATTTTCCTTGAAAACATTTCTTTCAAATTGATTTAACCCTTTTAAATCATACTTAAACAAGGAAAATATACTCTTCGCTTTACTCAAAATACCTATGCCATGATATATGCTTTTTACATAAAACAATGTTGATGAAAACTTAAAATCAATAGTGTTATACATCCCTTTGAAATAAGTTAAAGCCCTTTGAACTTATAACATATCAGGCTATAAAGCCAAAACAATACATTCGAAACCATTGTTTAAACCTTGAACAATCCATTTCGAAATCGTAGAAAGCATCCCTTTCGAAACCATTGAACGCATCCCTTTCGAAACACTTAAAACATGCCTTTCGAAGCATATAAAACATGCCTTTTGAAACACTTAAAACATGCCTTTCGAAACACTTAACATATGCCTTTCGAAAGCAGTGGGTTCAAGTAAGAATTTGTGGAAACATAGCTTCGAAACCATTTAAAAATATTTCTTTCGAAATCATTGGGTTCAACATTTAATATAACAATAGGGTCAAAGAGAACAAAAGTGAAAGCATCACTTTTGAAAGCACTGATCTCAAGTAAAAGAATTGAGGAAGAGAGCAACTTCAAAACTACCATTTCGAAACCATTGTCTCTGAAACTATTAGTAAAATCGACTAAGACACCCATTTTGAAAGCGATGGGAAGGCGGCTTCAATATTAAAAAGACAAAAGCCTTCCTTCTGAATACATTGTTATTAGGTTATAAAGAAAAGCGGCCTCTAACTAATGCTGTAGTTAGGGTAACAAAGGGGTTCAAAAGTGGAAACCCTTTCGAAAGCTTCTTTTAAAACAAAGACAAATTAATGGATTCGAAAGCTAATAAAAGTGGCTTCAACCCTTTCGAAAGCATACTTTCGACACCGTCCTTTCCTTCCGCCTTTCTCCAATACACTACGTACCAATTGATTGATACTATGTGCATTAGTTTCGAATAGGTGCGAAAGGTTTACTGGGTATGGCGATGGAAGCAACCAATGGATATGGAGAAGTTGTAATTCAAAATAAAACTAATTTTATGCTTTTTAAAGTAATTCCTTTTCACCTAACTTGCATAATTTTCCAAAATATGATTGGTTCCCAATTCTTTACTACAGTTCTTTTTAAAGCTGCCGAATTAAGCATTTAACATTTGAAACATTTTAAGCAAATAAGCCCTTCTCCTTAATAAAACATTTAAATATTTAAGTCCTCTAACTTAAATAATTTACTAACCATACTAAAACTCTTAGGAAAAATCTCCAAAAATCACAATAATTCACTTTAAATATATTTTCTATCATATATAAATTTCAGACCCGAAAACAGTATTTAATTTCCTTAAATAATTTAAACCCAAAATTAACTATTTTCTCTCATAGAATATTCATAATAAATCCATAATAACTTAGAAAATTATGAAACTTGAAATCCATTTCTACAATAATGTTTTTGACCATATAACAAAAACGCAACTCATTTGGATGTCATTTGATAGGTTTTCTAATCCAAACATATCAAAAAAATCTATATTAAACCATACAAATCATCAACACGTGATATATCCATTTTAACAAACATAACATGGCATATCGTTTGCAAACATAGTTCGGATCTAACTTGAAACCGAAATTATTATCAAAAGTGAGATGTAAACTAATTATTCACCTTGGCTTTGTGTTAAGAAGGTTGAGACTTGCCAATAGATTGATTTGCTCAAGCTTTCTACTTGAATCCTAGCTTTTCTTCTCCTTGAATCCTCTTAATGGTGGCCGACCAATTTATTTAGGGTTTTAGTTTTGTTTGTGAAAGTTAAAATGAATGAAGAATAGAAGGGTATATGGTATTGGAATAAAGGCTATCCCCATTTTATCCTTACCATATTCCTCCTACTTACTTATTTTTAGTTCTCTTTTGCTAATACATTCATTAAGGCATGGCTACTTCTTTATTAACAAATCTTAATCTCTTAACAATCTACATTATTTTATTTTATTTATCCAATTAAATATTATTAATAATGTTAGTCAAAATTAGGGTCATTACAACCAGCCTACCCCTTCCTGGATAGTACCGAATATGATCATCAAGCTGGCTGCCATCTTGACAAACCGTTTTTGTGGCCACAACCGTACATAGGACTGTCAATGGATGCAAACGGATGCAGATATGGCTGTATCCGCATCCGCATCTGAAAATTTAAATCCGCATCTAAATCCGCATCCGATATCCACGGATATCAGAGAATTAACATCCGCATCCGCACCCGCGGATATTTTTCGGATATCTGAATATATCCGCATTCGAAAATAAAAAGCGAATATTTTCGGATATTCAAAAATATCCTAAATATCTGCATCCGAAATTGAATATCCGCATCCGAAATAAACAAGTTCGTACGATATTACAACAATTCAAATAAACAAAAACAAACTAAAACAATAGATAATATTTGTTTTCAGTTCTCATATGTTTTCATCTTAGCCATCTCATATTAAGTAACTAATAATCTAACCAAAATACAAAGTATAGCATACTAGAAAATCAAATATCAGTTAATAAACCAAATAACATACATATTCCTCTAACATAAATTTAGATTGATATTGTTACTTGCTTAGTTAGGGTTTTACTTTCTTTCTTGAGCAATTTGGGCTTGTGCCAATTCATTTCTAAATATATTTTAACTATAACTTAGGGTCATCTTAAAATAATAAATCAATAATAATAACAATTTTTATTATAATTAATTTCGGATCAGATGGATGTTTTTCGGATACGGATATACCCATATCTGCATCCGCATCCGATTTTCTTTTCAGATATCGGATATCCGCATCCACTTTTTGGATATCGGATAATATCCGTATTTTGGATACGGATCTGGACGGATTTTGGATTTTTCGGGTATCCATTGACAGGCCTAACCGTACAAAATCCATCAACAAATCTCGATCTAGATGCAAGTGATGATCATACCCTAATGATAGCGAACCACATAGTCTTACGGCATATCTCCTTTAGTCATTACCAGGTGTTAGGCTTGAGCCTACGTTTTACCTTTTTAGCAAATCCCACTTGGAATGCTAACACTGCCCTCCCGACAACAATGCAATGTCAGCATTCATCCATACAAATTGTTCAAGATATGAACAAACCGAAGGCACTACTTCCACTACATCCTTTTTTGGAACCATCCTTAGGATTAGTAGCAAGTAGCCCTTGCACTTCAAAGATCTCCGTCTTTGATTTCCATTATCTTCAAGATGTCTCAAATTCCTACGCTTATGTTGGTTCGAAGTGGTTTTCAGATAACTCATACTTATCTTATCCCGGTCTCTTCAAACCGATGATCGATAATTTCAAAACTGGACAAGATTTGATAATCAGTTATTTAACTATCAAATAAACAAAGAATCCAATCAGAGGTTTAATTTCACAAGAAAACCAAGCATGGTTAAGCACATAAGCAACCACTAAGCCTCTTTAATTATTCCTTTCATTAATTAAAATCACTTTATAAATTCTTGTATTAAAATAATTTTACAAAAGATATTCATATGTATACTACTCATTCACTATTCATTTATACTCTACCAATGCTCGAAAAAATATCGATACACTTATCTCAACGATATAAGTATATTCACAAAACATTACACTTTTAATACTTAATAAATGTAACCATATACTTATCTCAATGGTATAAGTATATTAACCAAACTTAAGGAAGACTTCACTTTTAAAACCATATTTCTTTGCATTAAAACAAATGTCACTTAAAACATTGATAACAATAAACCCATAACACTTTCTTGTTGGTTAAGTAAATGGATCATATGGAATTTAAACCAAGTATACTTACCCCCACTTTACGATTTCAAACTTGTACAACCCCTCGATTAAAAATGTAGTCGGACAAGTTAGCATATTGTCCTTGCCTCGACATACATTCTTAACTCTCAGGATAGTGACAAGTTTCCCTACCTCAGAATTTGGTGTTAAGTATGAAAAAAATACTTTCCATACTACCATAATTTAAATTGATCATTATCAAATCTCATTCCTTTTATAAACTCCTTTTATAAATCTCCTTTATATTTATAAAACACCTTTATATTTATAAAACCCCTATATATTTATAGAACTTCTTTTATAAATCTCCTTTCCGTTTATAAAACTTCTTTTATAAATCTTTTGTTTTTAAATCTTATACACTTATCACAAATATTCAGTTCCAAGATAGGACTAAATATTTTCCATAAAATGATATTTTCATATATCATTATAAATTCATAAACGTGGTTTATTATTCCAATTTACCAAAATAATATCATTTCCCTATTTATAAAATACCAATTGTAGATCTATCTTTTATATACAACATTTTATATTAAACGTTTCACCAATGTTTAATCCAAAATATTTCTATCTTCTTTTAAAACAAAATCACTTTATTATAAAAGATAAATTCCCTTTTTTCATAAAATAAATATTCGTTATTATATTAACTTTTCTATCATATAAATACTTCCCGAAATACATTTAAAACATTTCCAGAAAGGTTGGAATAAAATAGAGAAGTTCAAAAACCAATTCTAAATAATATACCATAAAGAAACTCCAAAATTCGCATTTAAAATCATTTCCAAATCAAAACCATTTTCAAATCAAACAGAAAATAATAGTATTTCAAAATACTAAAATGATGCCTAGAGTTACCATAGCACTAAATGCTTATATAGACCAACAACTAATAGAGTTCAAATTTTCAACACATCCAAGTCATATCCAATATGGCCACACTACCAAGGTTTGACATTCAACAATTTATACAATAACTATGTAAATGAAATAAAAATCAAAAGTGGTGAGGAATCCGGATCCTTCTACAAAATTCCATGTATTTCATTTTATATGTCATTTGCTTTTCAAATCCTAAATTCAACTAAACCAAACCAATAAATCATTCAAGCACAAAAATAATAATTTATATCTATCATATATCATATATTATTCAACCAAAGGTGAGTTAACTTACCAAAATTCCTGTTGACGCTTACGCATTCTGGTTCGATCTAAAATCAAATGATGTTCGATTTTAGCTTAAAATTCCACTTGCTCTAAACTTGACGAAATCAACTCCAGTGCATACTGCATAAATAACGCTCCTACGAGCGCAATGCAAAAGACCGCGTCTCGATTGGGACTCGTATGAAGAAGTTAATGATTTTATAAGTTTTTTATATTAAAATTAATTAACTTTTATTACTTAATCACCTTTCTAATCCCTTCCCCCTTCCTTAATCTTTCTTCTGAAATCATCATTTGTATACGCACAAAATCATGCATATTAAACCCACTCCAACTGATCCTTTCCTCCATCGATTTCTCTCCCATTTCTCGACCGAATCGCACGCCGTCGATTCCTATGCGTCACACGACATGTGCCCTCCGCCCCGGTCACTCGAAGCTCAGCCCACCAAAGAAGATCATGACCTGATGCTACCTCCTACAATGAAAAGTTGCGACCTCCCATAGGCAACCGCATGCCACTAAACTTGCTTCACTAACACGCCTTCCTACCACAAGCACAACGCACCCATCGCTTTGGAACATCGTCGCTAGGGCTGTAAATCAAACCAAACAGCCCGATGTCCGTCTGTGTTCGTCTCGAAAATTGGTTCGATCGTTAGACTGTCCGTATATATGACGAGCAAGATTCAAACATATTTCTCTGTCCACTCGAAAATTTCGATCCGAGCTCGAACAAGGCATGTCCGAACCGAAATAGTCCGTGAACAAATATAAATATATAATTTGAAAAGTAAACTGTTAGCTCACATCACATATCTAAATGCAGTAGACTTTTGACCTTTCTTCTTCCCAAAGAAAGATATGCGAAAATCCATCAGAATAATTATCTTTCAATTCCCAGTTTCCCACACATAATTAATCTAATTCCATCTTTCCCAATAAAAAACGCATGATCTTCTCTTCTCTATACGAATCGTCAATTTTATTAGCTACACCTACTGTTTCAAATCAGTCCAGATTCTCAACCCTAATTCAGTTCAGCATTATAAATATTTCTCAATTAGAGAAGCCATCAGATAATCAAGTTAAAAGTATCTTCTCACTTAATTCTAACCGTGATTTTATGGCTTCTTCATCACAAGATTCACAACCTCCTGGTAAGCATAATATTTTATTTTTTATTTCAAAATTTAAACAAAAAATGGTTGTTTTATTTGCTTTTTGTTTTGTCATATGGTATAATAATGAGTATCCATGTGGTATTGGATTACAGTAGTACAATGAAAACAAATCATACATGTAAAGTTTTAGCAATTATTGATGTTAGTAGTTTTTATGCACAGAATTTTTGCACTTCTTCATAATTGTTTCATTTCTTATTTTAGTTGCTAGTAATGCTAATAGTGGATATGAAGAGACTGTAGTTTGGTAAAAAAAATATTCAGTCGTCTTTGTTTGAGGTTTGTATAAATTTGGTAACTATGAATATGTTTATTCTCTGATCGTGAATTACTGATATGATGAGATAATAGTTTAGCAATAAAATTTCATTGTTTTTTATCTTTATTCCAGGTTTTGATAGTTTTGATACTCATTCCTTAATATTAGATACTATTATATTTAATATAGGGGTATGTAGTAGATCTATTAAACTAAAAAATTAAACATCAAAACAAAGCATGATAATCTTTATTCATTCAACATTGTGGTTACTAACTTTCCATTTCACTACAGTTTCATAATTTAGCTATCACGAATTACTTTAGTATCGTTTCATCCTTAATTTTGCATTATTTTTAGGTGATAATGATGACATGAATGACAAACAACCACAAGAAATACTCATTGGTGATGATAATGAAAAACCTATGAAAGAAGGAGATGGAGAACAAGCAAATCTTAAAGATGAGAGAGATGTTAAAGAGATTGAAGAAAAAGCACGAAAAAGAAAATCAGAAGTTTGGCTTGAGTTTGAACGACATACAGAAGAAGCTAAAGATGGCACGATAAGAAAATATGGTATGTGTATCCATTGTGAACAAAAAATAACAATTACTAAGGATGCAAGTACAACTACATTTAAAAGACATTTAAACAAGTGTCGTGTTCGCATTGTGAAACAAAAACTGCAGAAAATTTTAGGTAAAGATATGTTCAAAGAGAAAGCATCTAATGATAGTGGTTTGATTGGAAAATTGGCACTTTATAAATATGACAAGACAAAGATTAAGGAAATAATGGCTACAATGATTATTTTTCATGAATATCCATTTAGAATGGTTGAACATGAATTTTTTATCTTGTATTCTCAAATGTTGAATCCTGAATTTGAGAAAATATCGAGAGTAACCATAAAAGGTGAATGCATGAAAGTATATGAGAATGAGAAGAAGATTCTGAAAGAATTGCTAAGGGATACGGGTAGGGTTAGTTTGACAACCGATTTATAGACATCAAATCAAACTATAGGATATATGTGTCTTACATGTCATTTTCTAGACTCGAATTGGAAGTTACAAAAGCGTATTTTAAACTTTGGTAGTTTACCTCCACCACATACTGGTCTTGCAATCGCTGATGCTATTTTTGCATACCTTTTGGATTGGGAGATAGAAAATAAAGTATCTTCCATAACACTTGATAATGCGTCTTCTAATGATTTAGCCGTGAGAACACTTAAAGAGAATTTTTCATTAAAGGGTAGACTCTATTTCAAGGGAAAGATTTTTCATGTTAGATGTTGTGCACATATTTTGAACCTAATGGTGCAGGATGGATTAAGTGAAATAAAGTGTGTGTTACAAAATATTCGAGAAAGTGTGAAGTATTTTAAAATGTCCCCTCAACGACTGAACAAGTTTATGGATATTGTTAAACAACTACAACTTCTGGTCTCTAAACGCTTAGTCCTCGATGTTCCTACCCGTTGGAACTCAACATATGAAATGCTAGAATGTGCCATTCAATTTAAAAAGGTGTTTTCTATGTATCAAGAAAGAGATTCATCATATACTTGGCTTCCTTCTAAATTAGATTGGGAGAAAGCCGAGTCAGTATGTAAAATTTTAGAAATTTTTAGTGAAGCTTCCAATATTTTTTCTGGCACTTCTTATCCCACTTCAAACCTATTTCTTCCTGAACTTTGGAAAATTAAGCAAACTTTGAATGATAAAGTGGTTGAACTCGAAGGTTGTTCTTATATGATTGAAATGGTGAACAAAATGAAGATCAAATTTGATAAATATTGGGGTGAATGTAATCTATTAATGTCAATTGCTGCCATCCTAGATCCTAGATATAAAGTGAAATTAATTGAGTTTTGCTTTCCAAAGATCTATTCGAACGCTGAATCAGGCCAAAACATTAAATATATTATTTCTTCCCTGCAAGAATTATATTCAGAGTATGTGTTGACTGCTACAATGAACATGAATTCTAAAAGAAAAAAAGATAGTAGCTCTAAATACAATGATAGATTGATGACCAAAAGTAGATCTGAGTTTGAGATTTGGGCTGAAGAGTTAGACATTGTAGAACCAACTGAATCGGAGTTGGATGTATATTTGAAGGAAACTCGTCATAAATGTACTGATTTAGACTTTAATATCTTGGATTGGTGGAAATTGAATGCTTCAAAATATAAAATATTATCAAGCATGGCACGGGATATACTTTCTATTCCAATCAGTAGTGTTGCTTCTGAATCTGCATTTAGTGCTGGTGGTAGAGTTCTTGATCAGTTTAGAAGTTCTTTGAATCCTGTAACAGTGGAAGCTTTAATATGTACCGGCGACTGGTTAAGATCAAAATATTCACTGAAAGAGGTAAAATGCAGTTGTTTATATCAAGGTTTTAAATCTCCCCGAGATCAGCCGAGATGAAAATCCGAGATATTAGCCAAAATCCGAGATTTGGCAGCTTGGTTAGTTATAAGTCTTTTAAATATCGCCCGAGACAGCCGAGATATTTGCCCGAGATATTGGCCAAAATCCGAGATTTGAAACCTTGGTTTATATACAAATATTTAGAAAAATACATAATGTTCATGCTGTTATAATAATAAAGCTGCTCAAATTTTTGAAAATATGATTAACATGTTTTACTAATTACTATCTATTTCTTCTTGTTTTGTAATAAGGTGCAACATGAAGAAGGGTTATCCAACACTGTCACATTTGATTGAACGAAAACGAAAACAAGGTGACTGATAATACAAGTTCTGCATCTTTTTTAATTACTTTACATGTGCAAAATTTACATTTTTTGCTAGTTTGAGTGGTACTGTGGTAAAACTGCATATAAAAAGTTTAATATAAATTGTACTAATGGCATCTATTTTTTGTTTTCTTTTTCAGGTAGTAGAATTTATTGCTAGATATACTTGGGAGGCTATTTTGGAATGATATTTGCTTTGCTGCAGCAAGTCTTTCCACATTTTGTTGGCTAGAAGATTAACTATTTGCTTGCAGCAAGTCTTTCCATATATGTTTTCTTTTTGATCTTTTTGTAGTGTAAAAGACATTTGTAAGCTTTAAATATTTTTATTGTAGTTTGCTTGCTGAAAGCCTGAAAGCATTAGTTGGCTTTAAAATTGGTATTTTCTTGCTGAAACATGTTTTTTTGTTTGGCTTAAGCATGCTGCATGCATGCATTTCTTGCTGAATGTTTTTCTTGTTGAAACTGATATTTTTTTGTTTAACATAAACAATTACAAATCTTTTGGCATTTTGAAACTGATATTTTCTTGCTGAAACAAGTCTTTTTTTGTTTGACATTACTTCACATGCATTTCATAGAGTTACAGTATTTATTATCGAATAAGGCTGGAGAATTGGAATACTAACAGAATTATTACTGTTAACGCATGCTATATTGTAGCTCTTTTGTTGCCAAATAAATATTTTTCCTTTGAAACCATGTAGTCCGTCCGAACCGTCCGAGCTCGTCATGTCCGAATGAGTTTAACGGGACGGACACGGACTGTGCAAATTTTTTACAGGCCGAGTTCAAACAACTAAGGGACAACCCGTATTTAATCGAGTCGGGCACTCGTCCGTTCGAATTATATTTCGGTCCGAATCCGGCATGTTTTTCGTTCGGTCCGGTTCGTTCGATTTACAGCCCTAATCGTCGCCTAAAACTCCACCCACGACAAACCCTAGTTTTGTCGATCTTGGTCAATCACGACTACACCACCCTACAGCACCATAGATTTGAAGTTTTCCTTTCTCCGAACTCAATGGATCAAGCGCTATTCGATTTCGTGCATCCTAGCTTCGGCAAAAGATAAAAATGTGTGGCGACTCTTATTTCGTTTACTGGAAGAGGGCAAAATGAAAAGGAAAAGGGGGATAGCAAAGTGAAGAATAGTTTATGTGTAGGGGTTTGTTTATTTTAAATTTTTCACTACTACGCTACACAATATCCCCTACATGTACGAATCTCAAACGACGGAAATAAAAATATGATCACGCATAACAAAGCGACACGCTCCCAAAACAACAATAAATATATTGGTTATCTTATTTTGTGAAATTTTAAAAATACCAACGTTTGCCGAAAAATACGTCAAACGATAATTTAAATATTTTCCAAATTAAAATTATGGAAATATCCTATAAATTCATTTTTAAAAAACACGTCATTAAAAATCAAGTCATTTTATTAGCAATTAATTTTCTTATTATTTATTATATTTTTGAATATTTAAATAGATTAAATATTCCCATTCGAAATGTTAAAAATTTCGGGTTGTTACATTCTTTTACCCTTAAAAGAATTTCGTTCCCGAAATTCCCAATGAAAGAAAATGTTTCATAACCCTTAGGCTTTTAAAACCAATTAATTAAAATGAGTTATTAAGCTTATAAAGTCCAATATGTTACGGAAAATTTCGACAACACCTCCTTTGCGTGGTTACGTCCAAAAAAACACAATATCAATATAAGCTCATATCTGAGACCTCCTATATTTGGGGACAAGACAACAACAATATATATTTATGTAATATCTTATAGAGTGTGTATGGCACATAACAAACACACCCATTAAGCATTAACATGTACCAATTGTCGAGCAATTAAACTCTACTCATGAAACCAAAAGCAACTAGCAAGCCTTTGCTTCCATGTACCTGAATCTCACTTACATAACCCAAAAGAGAGTTAAACATGACAACTGAATCAATACAACAACTCGTCCATTATATATCATGAATCTAAGCCAGCTAAATCCTATATAGCAATCATCCCACATAAACATGTCCTATCAAACCATGTAACTTGCATTTCTAATGTAGGAAGCATACAACCACATTAAAGCCCGTAAGATGTACAAATGTCATCCATATGCAATATCATATCCAATCGCTTGCTCAACCACACAAATTTCACTTTCGAACCAGTATCGCTCACTCGACATCCCTAGTGCAGACTCTGATTAGATTCCTTAATTAAAAAACTCGTTTCTCCTTACATAGCCATATAATACGATAGAAAATTTTAGAATCATATCAAAAATCCACATCAAGTGTTCGCCGTCAAGAATCAAGTGAAAAATCCTAACTAGGATTGAACGTAAATAACTTCAAAATGTTGTACTCGAATTTGGATTAAGAACAGTTATGCGAATAAAATGATCTACATACAACTTACGTATTTATTCATTGGTTTCTTAATTACAGCAATTATTTTTTTATTCACACTTATTTAAACCCATAGTATATTTCATTTAATACTAAAATCATTTATGAACCATTTCACAAAACCATTACTTAAGTCTATTAACATTTTATAACTCAAGTTCATATTCATATAATACTCTTCTACATCCTGAGAGTATATATACAATATCATGTTTGTTTCACTTGACCAGGATGTTCAACGAATTTAAAACTTGTTTTAACTCTTATTATCTTTCCATTCTAGATTTACAAAATTCTATTTTTATATTTTCACAAACATTTAGCCCCAAATTCTTGACTAATTTGAAAGTTTTCGATTGTCCAAAGTCATCGAAAATTCCATTTCATTTCAGTAAATGAAAACTACCAAACAACATATCATAATGAGATGCACAACCAAGCTACCTTAATGCATATGATACATGAGTCCATATTATAACTTAACTGAAAACTTAAGAACTAAACATAGGTTTTTATTTCAAACCATTTCAAAATGATAATATACATATCTCCTATTGTATATCAAAACATACTTTTAGGATTAAATCAAAATCTGTTTTACCTAAAACAACTCTGTAGTAAACTATTATGGTAGCACCTCCCCCTCCCCACTTAGAAACACAAAAATGAACGTCGACGATGTTGTAGTCATCACCAGAATTATTTTCGAGTGACGGAAGTGAGTTCAATACTTTCTATCTCTTTTAAAATCCATTTAAAATATTTCTGTTCATAAATACTTTTAAATAATACTATTATCATTTTCCCCAAAACTTAGAAAATCAATTCCAAAAACACCGAGATTTGAGTTCTCAAATTCTCAGTTTAAATCCATTTTATTTATAAACCGTATTTATAAACCATACTCATATAATTTCACTTTCTTATATAAAATCATTTCAAAATGTATATCATTACGTAGATTATAAAAAACAACTTTTATTAAACTTAAATTTAAACCTAACATTATCATCAAATGCCTTATAGTCAAATTATGAAACTCAATTCACAAGGTGTTCGTTTCAATGTTCCCACAATTACTATTTACCTACGCATGAAGTGAAAAGGTAAAACTGCTCATAAACTGGTTGAGCACAAAGCAATAGTCAACAAGCAATAGTTAATGCTCATAAACTGGCCGAGCCCACTAATCAAACAGTAAATGATAATAATTGAGTATTATCATTTCCTAACAAACAAACACATCATAAACAACTACATTAATTTCTGAAAATTATTCTTTTATATATAAAATATCAAATCCAGGTAAAATTATTTCATTTACCAAATTTTAATAACAATACTATGTCAGTTTGACTTGTCCAAGTGTTTAGAAACCCATATTGATATAGTTGTACCTTCTATATCAACTAGAATTCATAAACCACTTAACAGATCAATCAACACAATTTAAAACATATTTATAGTACTAACAAATATGTGCTCTCATATATATATATATATATAGACACACACACACACACTCAAACCCGCTATACGGTGTTACTAACCCTATCTCTAATGAGTTTACCCCTACAAGGCCTAGGTGTTCACTCAACCTAAGCTCCAATACCACATTTAACGACCGATATTTTTCGACCCACAAAAGTCGACACTAATATATCCATGGTATACATGTGCTAAGCATCTGAGTGCTGGAAAGACAGAATGTTGGAGTGAAAGAAAAGAAAAGACAGGATAGAACCTTACATCGTGATGAATAATATATAATATACACATGATCTTTACAAAATAAAATTGTATTATACATACATTGATCAGAGTAAACTAACATATCATCAGCCTGGATAGTTATAAAACATATCCTCACAAATGCTGATAAATAAAAAACAAGAAATGCAGTGAAAATAAAAGATATGTGAATATGTCTTGAAGGCATCCAGCTCTTCTCCTGAAGCTCCAAAACATCCATAACTAAATCTGAAATATACTCGGACTGACCCGAGCATTATAAGAAAATAATGCCCGAATCAGTCTGGTAAACTAGCATGAGAAGCACAAATCAAATGGATTTTTAATGTTATAAAACCTTACAAAAATAAAGGTATCTCGTAAGACCACGTGACACATAAACACGGACGGGTTTTTACCTTACGATAACCAAACTATTTTAAATAGAAAATCCAGTGATATTATAATAATGTCTAGGGCATAAAATAAATGTTGAATCATAGCTGGAATGGTTACATTAATTACATTCAATAGCATAATTAGTATACAACTAATTCCACAAAGGCACGTATTGAAAAATGAATTCCATACAATGATATGGCACTAGGGTAACACCACCACCGTACAACTCTAGATAAAATGTACCGAGGGCCTCACATGGACCCCATGCACGACAAGACCGGCCTACCTCTTCCTGGATAGTATTAAATATGATCGTTACCCTAGCTACTAACTTGACAAACCATTTCCGTGGCCACAACCGTACAAAATCCATTAACAAATCTCGATCTAGATGCAAGTGATGATCATACCTTAATGGTAGCTAACCACATAGTCTTGTGGAATATTCCCTATTTTAGTCATTACCAGGTGTGAGGCTTGAGGCTACGTTTTACCTTTTCCGCAAATCACACTTGGAATGCTAACATGCCCTCCCGACAATAATGCAATGCCAGCATTCATCCATACAACTTATTCAGGATACGAACAAACCGAAGGCACTACTTCTACTACATCCTTTTTGGGAACCATCCTTAGGATTAGTAGCAAGTAGCCCTTGCACTTCAAAGATCTCCGTCTTTGATTTCCATTATCTTCAAGATGTCTCAAATTCCAACGCTTATGCTGGTTTGAAGTGGTTTTCGGATAACTCATACTTATCTGATCCCGATCTCTTTAAACCGATGATCGATAATTTCAAAACTGGACAAGATTTGATAATCGGTTATTTAGCTATCAAATAAAAAAACAATCCAACTGGATTTTATAAGGAAACCAAGTATGGTTAAGCACATAACAACCACTAAGCCTTATTAATTAATCCTTTCATTAATTAAAATCACTTTGTAAATTCTTATATTAAAATACTTTTTTAAAGGATATTCATATGTATACTACTCATTCACTATACATTTATACTCTTTAAATGCTTGGAAAAATATCCATATACTTATCTCAACGGTATAGGTATATCCACAAAACACTACACTTTAACTACTTACAAAATGTAACTATCTACTTTTCTCAACGGTATAAGTATATTCACAAAACTTAAGGAATATTTCACTTTCAAACCATACTTATTTTGGTTAAAACAACTGTCACTTAAAACATTGATAACAGTAAACCCAAAACTTTTTCTTTTTAGTGTAAGTAAATGGATCGTATGGAATTTAGACCAAGTATACTTACCTCCACTTTTTGGTTTCAAACTTATACTATTTCTCGATTAACAATGTAGTCGGAAAAGGTAGCATACTACACCTACCTCGACGTACATTCTTAATTCTTAGGATAGGACGAGTTTCCCTATCTCAGAATATGGTGTTAATTATGAAAAGAATACTTTCCATACCACCATAATTTAAATAGATCATTTATGAAAATCAAATCTCATTCCTTTTATAAACTCCTTTTTATAAATCTCCTTTATGTTTATAAAACTTCTACATATTTAAAAAACTTCTTTTATAAACCTCTTTTTTATTTATAAAACTTCTTTTATAAATCTCTTGATTTTAAATCTTATATATTTATCATAAATCTTCAGTTCCAAGATAGGACTAAATATTTTCCATAAAACGATCCATATATCATTGTAAATTCACAAACATGATTTATTATTCCAATTTACCAAAATAATATCATTTCCCTATTTATAAAATACCAATTATAGATCTATCTTTTAAACATTGTATATAAAACGTTTCACTAATATTTAATCAAAAATATTTCTATCTTCTTTTAAAACAGAATCACTTTATTATAAAAGATAAATTCCCTTTTTTCTTTAAAATAAAATACGTTATTATATTAACTTTTCTGTCAAATAAATACTTTTTGAAATACTTTTAAAACATTTCCAAAAAGGTTGGAATAAAATAGAGAAGTTCAAAAACCATTTCTAAATAATATACCACAGAGAAATTCCAAAAGTCGCATTTAAAATTAATCTCCGAATCAAAACCATTTTCAAATTAAAACAACAAATAACAGTATTTCAAAATACTAAAATGAGGGTAAAGCTACCATAGCACTTAACAAATGCTTCCATAGATGAATAACAAAAATAGTTCAGCTTTTCAACACATCTAAGTCATATCCAATATAGCCAAGCTACCGAGGTTTGATATTAAATAATTTATACAATAAGTATATAGATGAAACAAAAATCAATAGTGGTGAGAAATCCGGATCTCTCTACAAACTTCCCTATATTTCATTTTATATGCCATTTGCTTTTCAAAATGGAAATTCAACCATACCAAACCAATAAATCATTCAAGCACAAAAATAATAATTTATATCTACCATATATCATATATTGTTCCACCAACTCGCCTTTCCACCACAAGCACAACACACCCATCACTTTGGACCATCGTCTACTAAAACTCCGCCCATGACAAACCCTAGTATCGTCAACCTTGGTCAATTATTACCGCACTACCTCGCACTACCTCGTAACACCATAGATTTGAAGCTTGCCTTCCTCTGAACTCAACGGATCAAATGCTATTCAATTTCGCGCATCCTAGCTCCGATAGAAATTAAAAATATGGGGTGGCTCTTATTTCGTTTACTGAAAGTAGGCAAAATGAAAAGGAAAAGGGGGATAATGAAGTGAAGAATAGTTTATGTGTGGGGGTTTGTTTATTTTAAAATTTCCTGGTCTAGGCTACACAATATCCCATTTGCATACGAACCGAGAATGATAGAAATAAAAATACGAAAAGGCACAATACGACACAATCCTAAAACAACAATAAAATATACTAGTTAACTTATTTTGTGAAATTTCAAAAATACCAATGTTTGCCGAAAAATATGTCAAACGATAATTTAAATATTCTCTAAATTAAAAACTATGGAAAAATTCTATAAATCCATTTAAAAAAATACATCATTAAAAATCAAGGCGTTTTATTAACAATTAATTTTCTTACTATTTATTATATTTTTGAATATTTAAATAGATTAAAATATTCTCATTCGAAATGTTAAAAATTTCGGATCATTACAAACATCTATTGCTTTATTACTCGAAATGTACAACTACTTAACTGAATACCTTTTATAACTTTGTTTAAGTCTTACTTAATCTCCTATAATCTTTCGCAATCCTTGTCATATCAATCCCAATTTATTTCTCTTTCATTACCATTTTAAAAGCAACAGTATTTTATTCTTATTAAAAAAGTTCTAAATATAAAATTGTATATATAAAATTCTCGTCCTTACATAAATGCTTCTCCTTATAACATTCACAAAATTATCCCGACTCATTTATTAATTATCATCATTTAATTCCATCCAATTATAAACTTTTTAAAAAAACACCCTTTATAACATTATACAATGAAAAGTTGAGTAGAAAAGGATAATTTCTATCCTATTAATTTCTAACTAAATTATTGATCCTATTTTATATAAATTCCTATTGCTATTTCTATCCAAATCTCCCAATACTGCCCCTATTTATATTTCTCCTAACTAATTGGCTCCTACTTCAGCTGTTATTTTTCGTATTTTCCTTACACAGAAATGTTCCTTCTATCCTGGTTAATCTTATCCTTCCATTCTCTATTCCTTAATTGAAATAAGTTCCATTTTCATTTATTCCCCTTTTTAGAAATAATTTTTTAAAAAACGGAACTTCCAAATTTATGAAATAGAAGAAAAATCATTAAGTCCAACCTGAACTCTATTTTACAATTATTTTAAAAACGAAGAATCCCTTTCTCCAAAAATCGAAATTTTTTAACTCAACCAATTTAAACTAGAATTTCAAAAATGAAAAATCCATTTTATAAAAAACCCTTTTAATCAGAAACATTTGACTCAGCAAATTTTTAAATTATGAATTTTCTTGCTTTTTCAATATAACAACTTTGTAATAAATCCTTTGAAAAAATTTATTCAAAACATTTCAAGGAATTTCCTAGAAATATATTATCGAATTCTTTTTCATAGGGTTAGATTTAGAAATTGACTTTAATTATCCTTCTTTTGAACTTTATTTCTTTCCTACTCAGTCTTTATAAAAATCTGATTATCTCCGTATGATGATTAACATATACCTTCTTGCAAGAACTTGCTCCACTGCATCTTGCTTTACCCTTACCATTCCTTACTTCCGAATGTTTACAACACATCGGTTCTTATCTCATATTTATTTTTATGTATTGGGCTAAGCCCATTAAACTTCGTATATATAATTAAGACTATATGATTTACCTTAATAACAATTATACTGCCTGGTAATTTTAATTGCTACTTAACATGTTTGTTTGCTATTTCTGTAAATGTCAATTTTCCATAATAAATAATTATTATTCTAACGGACAGTTTGAAAGACATTTATTTATTCATTATAATTTATTTCCTATTATGCCTTCCATATCTCTCCATAGTTGCTTTAATAATCTCTTTAATTGATCTATTTATATCCTTATTAAATTCTTGTAACTTCATATTTATTGCACATTTATTGCCTTATTAACTTAGAGTTACGATCTTTTCCATCTACATTTCCTAAGATATTATTATATATTAAAGTAAAGATTTTCCTATTGCTTGTGCATATGTTTAAAATAAGTATATATATTTATGTATAGTAGGATTTTTGAAAAATACTTTCAAAAACAACAAGTACACCTCTTATATGTATACTTATCCCCATTGATTGGGTAACCTAAGCTCTGATACCAAATGTGACAGCACTCCTTGAAACGGACCTAAATTCCGACTCAGAAAAGGCCCATCGAAACTTAGATCCATTCCAAAGATGGTTGTAGGTTGGTAAAAAGAACAACACAGAGCTATTTATCTACACATATAGATCTCACAGCGGAAGGATAAAATGTAATAATAACAACAGTACCCATTTTATTATAAATTCAAAATGTCATAAAAACCATAACACAATACTAGTAATAACTGTTACATATTTGTTATATGTCATATTTAAAACACAACAGTTTTCAATGGACACATATAAAAATAACATGAATAGATAAACTGCCACAAGCTTTCTCCACGCCTTCGCCTTCAACATTGTCATCTTTCCTAATCTGTGTTGTAATGAGGAGGGAGTTAGAACAACATATGTTTGGTAAATAAAAATCTCGAGCCTTACTGTAGTAGTACTTAGGAAGTATAATTTCAATAGGAATACGTCATTCACAATTTATCTACATCCTAAGTCTTTCCAAATATAACTCAAAAAAGCTTTCCAAATATAAGCCCATAGCCTTCTCACTTTCAACCCAATAACCCATATCTATTGTCAATAATGTCCTATCAATGTAAGAGATAATACTTAAGTCACTAAAATATTTTAATGGGAACTAGGTAGACTTTGACCATTTAATACCTCTTTTAAGGCAGGTCCTCGTCCTTTAATACCTATCTTAAGGAAGACTCCTCTCTAGTAACTATCTAGCTAACATTGCACAGAATCTCTTTAGTACTTCATATCGAAGAGGATCCTTTCCAAAGATATCCTCTACCGTGCCTAACCCATAATCCCGACCATTTACTACATACTACATAGAGAAGAGGCAGGCCCTCACACAATCACTTAATACCTTCAATCCCTGAAGCAGGTCCTTCGTATTATGACCGGTACCCTACAGTGGCATTTCACATTAGTTTGACTATTCATAGGTACTGGTAGTCAGATTAGCTGGACAGATTTAGCCTAAAGAATTTTAGACTAACCTTGCATTATATATAGTTACTTATTATAAGCGATGTCTCACATCAGTCCCAAAATCACACTGTTGGTAGCCAAATTAGCTGGGTAGACTTCTGTGTGCTTTTAACTGACCTCGCATCTTTATAACTTAGTCATAATTAATAACACTCTATATATATATTACCACTCATCTCACCGCATTCAATATCAAGGCCTTATAAGAAAACTCTTATTTCACCTTTATAATTAACTTCTTTCCTAAGGGGGGTTTAATAAGAATTAATAACATATTAACTATGCAATTAATATGTTATAATCGTATGTCATTTACGCTAATACACACGCGTGTATGCCTAGGAATTTCTAAGTGTGTAGAGTTTACGCCCTAAACTAACGTTTAAATGTCAACTCATTCAAAATTATACAAGTCTCATTTCTATATATCAATACACCAAAAATCCAATATCCAAAAATCCAATAAATGGACTTGTATACAAAACAAAATTCAAACTCAACCTATTATATTAAAACAATGGAATAAATCAATAAACTTATAATTTCAATTCCTTTTCACGCTCTATTCAACTTCCTTTTACATGAAATTAGACAAAAGGAATTTCTATTAAAATTTTAGAAATAAGCGGTGCAAACTATGAATAAGAATTCGTTCCTTACACACTATTTCCTAATCAAAACCATTAATCAAACCCAAAGAAAAAGAAAAGGAAGTGGAATAAAAGTAAAAACACTTAAATTGAAAATCAACACAATACCCATTATTTTAATATAAACAATTGAGATTCCAACCAAGAATTGACATTTAATTTTGGGGGAATAAAGATAGAAAGACTAAGATTTTCACTCAATATAAGTCCTTAGCTTTGCCACCTTTTGGATTTGACACGCCTTCAATGATCTTTTTCAGGTCTCTTCTTTTTTATATATACAACAAGTGACTTATATATATAAGAAAATTAGAGGTTTGGAGGAGAATAGGTTCAGAAAATAAACAATAAACAAAAATAAACATATTTGATTTCTTACCAAAAACTCTAAAAAAGTTTCTGAATATTGGAAGAAATTAACTGACAGATTCCTAAAATAATTTGTGAATAAAAGTGTGGGGGCTAGGCTCTTATTATAGTGGCTGAAATGAACTAGAACTGTCGGATTTAAGTTGGCTTAAAATAATAAAAATTCGAACGTTCACTATTGCAGAAAACCCTAGTCACCACAACCTTCATCGGTCGACTGCCGCTTCCCACTGGTCAACCGCTAGCAGCCAACCGGTCCTAGATAAGCAATCAACCGGTCCGCTTCTTTTGGGAACGTTAATTTGTTATCATTGTTTAATTTATTTTTTTCCTTAATTACTTTTTTACATTAATGTTATTTTCAACGATTACTTAGTCTCCGAGTCTAATTACTATTAACCTTCAAATTTCAAATTTAATAATTATTTAATTATTTGAATTTAAATTCCATTTAAATTATTTTGAATCAGAAAACTTCAAACGTCCATAACTTTTCCGTTTAGCTCTGTTTTTAACATATTATATATGAAAATTAATCAGAAAATCGTGACGAACACAACGACATAACTTCCATGGTTAAATTCTAACTTTTTCAAAATTTCTATTTTATTCTTATCTTATTTAATTAATTTATCTTATTTTATTTATTTCTTATTAATTTTATGGGGTGTTATAGTCTAAACCTCCTACTAGGGTAGGCAATGTCAGGTTATGGACTACCGTAGTTATTTGCTAGTATATTTGTTAGGGCAAGGCTGGTTAATCTATAAAAGAGTTCTTTCAAAAAATGGATGGTATTCCAAGGAGCTGAGTCCTCTATATCCATGGAGCTAAGTATTTAATAAAAAGCAGACAAGTAGTAAATCCATAAAGCAAAGCAAGATAGAGTACGGCTAAATTATAGTGACACCGTTATTAGGCACTACGGGGGTTCCTTGGTATGCTCGTCAACGAGAACCTAATATCGCATTGGCAATGGATCCTTAGAGGGTGTCGGATTATGGATTCTAATGGGGATAGTATTTTGGTCCAAAGGGAGACCGTGGTACTTATATATATACAAATATATATATATATATGTGTGTGTGTGTGTGTGTGTGTCTTTGTGTGTATGTGTGTGTGTATGTGTATGTAGTTATGGTCTACTTCGGGTTGATGAGGCGAATTGTACACGTACATGGAGTCGAGATGACTATGTAAAATTTTAAGAAATAACCTGTATGGAAGAGAATCGGCATAAACTAGTGTTATGTGTAAAATGTATAATTTACCAGTCACCAGAAGTTGTTCCGACCCCCTCCTCATTACAACCCACAGGATATCTTTAAAGAGAGATAGGTACTGGTGCAAGGCGAAAATAGTGAGAGGATGGGTTTCCTAATGCATGCTCGACACTTACAAGGACATTAGATATTGGATGTGTCAATCATGGAAAAATATATATGTTCTATTATACTTTATTATTCTGCTATGAGTTATACCGATAGTGCCCGGATAAGCATTTATTTGTTTATTTGTAGAATACCAAATCAATGATTCGTACTTCGGTGGATTTGGGTTTTCGATTTAGTGAAAATTTAGGCCCATTGGGGTGCGAGTTGTTGCAATTTTAATGACTCGGTGAAGGGAAATGATCAAAGTAGAGAAGCATTTTGGGCAAAAGTAATGAATGCATACAACAAAATACATGTTGAGAAGATGCATTTCATGTCGATGATAACAGGTCATTTTGGGAAGATTAATGGATAAATTCAGTTTTATGAGTCTCAAATTTACAAAGTGAAAAGGCCAACCCTAATGGCATGGGAGGAGAAGCCGAGTTGGTACGTTTCTTAAAAATATTTTATTTGTAATAAATTTAACATATGCATTTATTTTGTTTAATTATTGAATGCAAAAAAGAATAACGAACGACGGATTCTTAAAGTTATTCCTAAGGGTAAATGATCGTAAAAACCTCACTATTACAAGTTTGCAACTGCTATGACTTGCTTACGAGTCATAAAAAATGGAGCTCCAATAATGCAAGTCCTTAAGAGATTCGAAATCAGCTTATAATTCCAGCCCAAGAAACTCTTCTAGCATGGATTCCAGCTTAGGCCCAACATTAAAGTTGATGAACTACAAGCCGAAATGGATGAAGTTGCTAAACCAATGTGTTATCATGCAACCAAGAAGAAAAATACTATTCATGGGCAGATTAATTCTTGAATCACCCAAATGCATGGAAAAACATGTGAAATAAAATGATGAATGACTGCAAAATCATACGGAGAAGCTAGCTATGCTAAAGGAATTGATCTCAATTGTAAAAGGGAGGTTTGAGCTAGAGTATTAATATTAAGAGACTTTGGTCTTGGAAAAGGATTTAATGGGAATCGATCCAGTCTCGATGTAGTATTGGTTGGAATATAAACAACTATTGTTGATAGTAGGTTTGCAATGAGACATATGTGGTTAGATGGTGCATAACAAATTGTATCTTTAATCATTTTCTTTGTATTATGTATTGTTTGGTATGTTTGAAATGTTAAGTGGACTATAATTTTGTCCATAGAATGAGTTATACTACACGATACTTTTTAAAAAATCAAATATAGATATAGATAGCAAAGTTATAACACAAACATTGCATTACATAAATATTGAATGTGAAGACAAAATAAACATAGTAATTCAAAAATAACTACCATTTTCCATTAGAATTCCAAATATGATACTTTATATGCTTTTAGAGCCTATTATGAAATGTAGTGTTTCGATAAGCAAGTAGATGATCCACATGAATTCCAAATTTGAATGTTGTACGGGTTCCCAAGGGCAAGTTGGATCAGGAATAAAGTAATGCTGTATCAAAGTTTTATGCAATGGTGAGTGATTACGGTTAATGAATTGCCTGTTTAAGACTAAGCCATCATTTTTCCTATATGTTGATCTGTATGCTTCACGATAGATTTTTAGTAGTTCCTCTTTTTGTTGATGTGCTAGGGTTCATATGCTTCATCGCCAGAGTCGTTATCACATAACATTATAACTTTCAATATTTTTGAATACATCGTTGATGTAGATAGTTGTTTGTGAATTGAATAATATGATAAGTTTCAGTTGGGCAAAATAAGCTTAATAAGCGTACACTTATAGTAGAACGGATCAAAATACCGTGTCATATCAACTTTGCTTGGTGGCAACAGAGAAGAATATTGTCCCAAATTTACTTTTGCTTGTGGGGAATGGATAATAATATTATGTCGCATCAATTTTGCTTAATGGGAACAGAGAATAATATTGTTTCACATCAACTTTGCTTAGTGAGAATAGAGAAGAATATTGTGTCCAATCTACTTTTTCTTATGGGGAAAGGATATAAATATTGTTTCACATCGACTTTGCTTAGGAGAACGGAGAAGAATATTGTGTCAATCTACTTGTGCTTGTAGGGAACAGATAAAAATATTGTTTTGCATCAACTTTTCTTAGTAGAAACATAGAAGAATGTTGTTTTACATCAACTTTGCTTAGTGGGAACAGAGAAGAAAATTGTGTCCAATCTACTTTTGCTAGTAGGTAACAAATAAGAATATTGTTTCGCATCAACTTAGCGTAGTGAGAACAGAGAAGAACATTGTGTCCAATCTACTTTTCCTTACAGGGAACATATGAGAATATTATTTTGCATCAACTTTGCTTAGCGAGAACCGAGAAGAATACTGTGTCAAATCTACTTTTTCTTATGGGGAACAAATAAGAATATTGTTTCATGTCAACTCTGCTGATGTGCACGTAAATATGCATATTCTTACATCCATATTTAATCTATTTTTATTTAAATAAATGTTATAATTAGGTATTTTTACATGTTTAAAATCAAATTTCAAATATGCTTTCAAGTCACCATTCATATATCAATGTGGGGGTAAAATAGTAATTTTGTGCATGAATTAAGTTTGAGAATATTTATTTGCACATTTTCTTTTTAATTATTGGATTTTTGGATGGAAATATGAAGATGTTCTCATGGAAATATGCATGCACAAGGATGGAAACAAAGGAATGAAGATGAAAATAATTCAAACTCATGCATCATGGACCCCACCTACCTATTACCTTAATCTACAATTAGGAGCTAATGCACAAGTTAGTGGAGGTTAAAGTTGCATGCATACTTGATGATAGATTAATTATAGACTAATGATAATTTGGTGGCCACACTTGCTAATGGGTATTTTGGAAAGCCCCCTGAAATATGGATTAAGGTTTTGTGCATGTATAAATAACCCTCTTATGTTCATGTAATGGATCTTTTAATCACTTGTTGTAACAACCCACCTTTTTGGACGGTTTAAATTGACAACAAACCATACATGTCAACTCAAACCATTTAAAAGGAATGATTGTTAATGGGTAGATAAGAAAATAACAGAAAAGAAAAAAAACAAAACACAGAATCTCACAGCGGAATGTCAAAATACAATAATCAAATAAACAGTTCATGAAGCTGTTTTACATATAACATTTGATTACACCTTTACAATACAAATCAGTGTTACACATACAGCAGGAATAAATAAATAATGCAGCGGAACAACATGATGCAGTGGAAAATTACTAATAATATAATATACTAAACCCCGTCTTCGTCCTCCAGCAATAAAGTCTCCAATGCTGAAAGGCTCAGGCTAACCCGAGCATTATGAAAAGACAAAATACTCGAGTCAGAACTAAAAGATCTTATGCAAGCTAAATCAACGGTAAATAAATATGAATGTAACGGCTTCAGAGATGTTTACGGGATTTTACATCTCCTATCCAGTGTATAATGTGCGTGCAATAACTGAGGAGATGTTCATGATTTCCATCTCCTAAGGATCCATTAAACTATTTACTGTATAGTAATACAACACGCTATTATAATATGTCTACAGTAAGGTAAAGTATTAAAATAGCGTTAAGGCGTTACCCATATCCCCCTTAATACATTTTTATATAAGAATCGTAGTCTATATAGTACCGTAATACCTTCGTAAACTACAGGGCTATCAAAGGGCACTCCATAGTGTACGATACAAACCAAACTCGTAGTGGGCTCGATAAGGCATATGATAAGGCACGCGAGGCAATGCCTAGGATAGGATACTACCGTTTTGAAGAACCGGGCTGGAGGTAACGCATAGCAGCTACTACCGCCCACCTCGAGACACACTCCCATAATCATATCAAAGGGTGGCCATCAAATCAAATCACAAAGCAATAGATATGGTTTTGAAGAATTGTTTGACCACCGATCGGAGCACGCCAATGGACTCGCTGTCCCATGCCGCACCCTCTCCAAAGTCGCGGCCCACCATGCTGCCGCTTGGAGCTCTACGCTGCCGCCACAAATAAACGCCAAATCTGGCGATTTCTGGCGTAATCGATCGCCTATGACACAAAGTAACCATATGGATGAACTCCGCTTCGTCTCCTCTTCCAAACGCCACTTCCAGATCATCGATTGGTCGACGATTCACCGTCGATCGCGAAACTCTAGAAACGGACGGTTGAGAAAGATCACCAATTTCTGGCCAAACCATGATTCGATTGCAAAAACGAATTGCAGCAGAGGATTGCACTCATCGAGAGATTTCCAATGATATATAATTTGCTATGATTTGAGGAGTTTGAATTTTGAAATTTAATTTTGAAATTGAAATTAGGGTTTGGAATTTGGAAATTAGGTTTCTGTCATTGGAGAGAGGAGATAGGAATAAGCAGATGGCAATAATAGTACATACATAAATAAGAAAAAGGCTTCTAGATTTTCAAAAAGAAATCTATTTATATGGACAAAGATAGATAAGAATGAACAGACAGATCGAATTGGGTTAAAACAATAATGACGGCCCGAAAAGCCCGTTTCGTTTCCGAAACAAAATTAGGTCATCCCACATATCAAAATATATGTTTTCGATATTTTTAAACTCATTGGAACCAGTTTCAAACCCTAATTCCATTGTATATAGAAGTTAGCTGTTAAAATCAGATTATATTCATTTAAATCCTTTTAATTGATTTCTACGCGTTTCGAACCCGCACGATCAAACGATAAGTCTGATCGCTACGAAACGTGAAATCTTACAATAATTCACTATTACGGATCCGATGAAACTGCTTTTGTCAAAATTCGAGACAGTGCCCAAAATGGCTAATTTTCACGTTAATTAAATAAATTATTATTAAATAAATTTAATTACTTTTAAATTTTGCATTAAAAGTGAACAGTTTTCATCATTCTTGATTAACCAGGAATTTATAATATTTTACAATACAGTTTTCCATGTTAATTCCAATATTTAAATATTACATAAATTTAACATTCAATTACAACTGTAATAAAAACCCAGTTAATTATATTTTAATTTCAATCAAATTCTTATATTTTGATTCTCACTTTTATTATTAAATCATAAAATATCATATGAATATAATTAACATTAATTTACACTTTATTACATTCAAATTCTACAGTTATCATCTAAACTCATATTAACTATAATATTTCAATTTCATTAATTCCATTAATTACCAATTTAATTCCTTATTTACAATTATAACCAAATTAACTTTACAATTATTCAATTGATTGAAATTTCATTGAAGTAATTTTCAATAACATTCAAACAAATATTATTAATCATATTCTAATTATTTTTCTCATTAATAAATCATAAACTTTTAATTTCTTCCAATATTAAATTTCAAAATCTTATTTTATTTAATTTTTTTAATTATAAAAATTACAAATCGTTACACTTGTCATATTAGAATGTAAGTTGTAGCCTCAAACTAAAAGAGAAATAAAAATGGCTTCCTAAGCCTCTTTCTTTTACTTTCTTTTATTTCATGCTTTCATGTTCTTTTATGTTTATTTTCATTTATATGCTCTCTTTTCTTTCATGTTAGTAGCTTAGTTTTATTTTTATGCAAGTAGTTAGTTCATTTTTATTTTTATTAGCTTGCACTCTTCTTTTATTTTCTATGTTCAAATTTACATGTGTTGAAATGATAACACAAATGAGTAGCTAAACCCCTTCAATTTAGGGGTAAAGAAGCTCTCTAAACTATGTAAATTCAACATATCATGTCATCTATGATCTCTTTTTAATGCTTCATGAAAAGTGAATGTTGATGAAGTTTATAAAAATGAATTTGATAGCCTATGTTATATTTACAAATAGGCTATTCTTATTCAAACATAAACATGCACCATCATTCTACTAATTGATTTTTTATTATGAAATCAAGGTAGAAACAAAATTTGATGATCTATGTTACTAAATACAACAGTAAATAGATCATACTTAAAATAGCTTTTGCTTTGACTTCATTTTCATTACAATTGATAAGTGGTTTTATGTGTTGTATTATAATGTGTTGGTTTAAGTTGTGTTAATTAATAACATAAATAAACCATACTTATAATAAATACATCACTAATTCCATTTAAGATCAAAATAGTGTGATCATATATTATTTGTGTGTTGATTTACAAAAATATGAGAGTGGATTTGCCTCTAAATTGTTTTCTGATCTCATATTTTCATTCACTTGTTCTAGCTAGTTTTACAATTTTTAGCTTAAAAACAATCTCAAGTTTGGTTTAATTTGATTGAGTAGAATTTTAAATCTATATAATTCCCTGCAGATCGACTCGTACTCCCCACGTACTAAAATTGTACGTCGTGCGCTTGCGGTTAATTTTTAATTAAATTTTATCGGTTATTTTCTAATTCGATGAAAATTAGTCGTTAAACAAGTTTTTGGCGCCGTTGGCGGGGAATTAATTTGATTTTAATTTCTATTCTTCGAATTATTTATTGTTTGATTTTTTTGTGTTAATTTTCATTTAGAAAAAAAAATTGTTGTATGTATGTTTGTTGTGTGATTTGATTTGTATGCTTGTTTTTTTGTTTGTTTTGCATTTGCATTTCTATTAAAAAATATATTTATATTCACAAGTTCATTTCAAAATGAAAAAAATTTCCATTTCATTTTCCATTTCAATTACAATTTTCTTTTATACAACTTTCAAAAAATAAATGCACAATTCTTTTTGCAATACAAACAGTTCTGCTATCCGCCACAAAACCAATACCCTGCTAATTATGCTACAACCTCTGGCACTACTTCAAGTCCACATTCACTTCAACCTATACAGTGAACCACTTCCACTCAAACTACCTTCATAAACCATCACACTGTTAAAATTTATTTACATTTAAATTCTGTTTTGATTTTACAATTGTTGATCACATTGTTACATTGTTGTGCATAACATAGTGCAAATCTGCACTTCTGCCGCTGTTACATTTCTTGCACTGACCAACTCTTCTCTGATTCACAACATTCTGTCTGCTTCTCTTATAACCTTTCAACAAACACTCACCCCCAACATATCATCACCTTCTCTCTATCAAACATATCATTACCATTCTCTATCAACCACAGTTCACCTTGCTTTAGGTCACAACATCACATTCTCCACTGTCTCCATATCCACCACAAAACAATACATACAGCTGCACAACAACTCGTTTGTTTCCTTCTTCTGTCACTGCACATCAACCATCTCACTGACTTCATCAGCTCCTGCCCACTTCTGCAATCACCACATACAATCATCACAGTCATCACAGTGCCAACATCTGCACCATCATTCTTCATTTCTACCCACCTGCACATCATACAATACATACTGTACCAGCAATTCACATCATTCTTCATTTCTGCCCATCTGCACATACATACTATGCACCTACATCTCCAAAACACTCAAGCAATCCCCTGTGCATATCAGTGCACGAACCTGTGCAACACACCATCCTCTAAACTATGCAACACAACCATTTGCCTTTAACATCTAACTGTCCTCATCCACATACTCCTCACAAGAGACCCTTCTCATCACTGTCCCTGCACATCAGAGAAACCAACCTGCATTTCTATATCCCCCCATGCATATACAACTCCACTGCACCACCATTTCCGGTCAACCACCACAAACACTTCACTTGCCACAGCACCATACCACAAAACAAATAACCTTCTTCCAGTCAACTACACCAAACATCTCCGCCTCCATCAACAAGCAAACCACTAAAAAAACATCACATCACTGCCTTGCCACTTCACCGTTCCATCTCACTGTAAAACTCTAAAACTGCAGTAGGAATTAACAATCTTCACTGTTCCATCTCGGAACTGTGCCACTACTGCTGCTTATTGCCCTCACCGTCCACCTCTATCGACTGTCTCATCCATTACAACTCCTCATTACCTTATTCCACTGCCTGCATATCATCTACACTACAACATCATCCATCACAACCCGCATATCATTTTACAGCAGACACCTTGCAACAACCACAACACTATTCCATTCTCTGCTATCATCCTACCATCAATAACTTCAAACAACCATTGTCACACAACTCTCATTTCACTATCACAAGCTATTACTGCCCTCCCCTTCTCCCCATTCATCTACCAGACCACATCACTGCTCCATCTCATCTCCACAATACAACTCAACAACCCATCACCTAGTAACTGCTCAGCACATTACCCCATCACTGCCATCTTCTACCATTCTCTGCCTCAATATCCCCTACCCCTTACATTCAACACCATACAATCCCCAATCAGCACAACAACCCAGCCAACTGCCATACCCACTTCCCATTCACAAAATAGTCATCACCAACTATCATCATACCACAGCCTTGCCACTTCCATCTCCCACCTCAATTCACTTCGACTATCACCCAATCGAACCAACAGCAACCCGCAACCATCTACCCTCACAAAACCGAAACCTCACCACTCATAGCTAATCGCAGCTTCTTAAATTGAAAACCATCCTCAAACCCGCGACTTGAGTTTGGAATTCTGGAATATTTTTTGAGGTTTGGATTTGTTGGTTTTGAAATTCTTATGTTTGCGACTTGAAATTCTGGAAATTGAGAGTAATTGTTTAATTGCTGATTTGCGGTAATGTTTGAGTAAGTAGGCTTTGTTGTTTGATAAGTGGAATTATTTGATAATATAACATTGTTTGGGCTGGCTGAGATAGTGTTAACTTGTGTTTTGAGTTTTGTTTTTTTATTTTTTTATTTTGTCTTTTTATCCTTTTATCTTGCTTTAATTTTAATTTTTTCACTCTTCATAAAAAATAAAGTTATTTTGGTTTCATTTGTTTTAGTTTATGATGGTTTTGTGATTTGGTTTTAGATTCAGTTGTTTTTAGTTCTTTTAAAAAAGAAAAAAAAAGTTGTTTTGGTTTCATATTTTTCTTAGTTTCTTCCTTGATATAAAAAACAGAATAAATACAATGTATATATCTTGTTCAAGTTTTCAGGTTGTAGAAGTAGAAAATCAAAAGGAGAAGAACTACTTCCAAAAACAAATTGCTTGCTTATAGAAAGAGAAAAAATTACTGCTTTTTAAATAAATTTCTAATAAATTCTGCACGCTCTAGTATCGTGCCCTTATCTCGTGTTTTTCTTTACACTTTGCATTATTGGTTGCTTGCATTTTAAAAAAAAAATCAAAAACCAAATTCATTCGTAGTTGCATCATTAATTCACGTTTAATTTCTGTTTTGCATTCATACCATCTTATTTTCTTTTTTTAAGGACAACACCCAAATCCACATAAGGTGGGAGATTTCATCACCCCTTCCTTGGCCTACAAATTGCATTTCATCATAGAAATTAATTAATAATAACGGTTAAACACTTGACTTAAGAGAGTCGCGAACACACCT
Source organism: Allium fistulosum (assembly GCA_030737815.1). Taxonomy (NCBI): domain Eukaryota; kingdom Viridiplantae; phylum Streptophyta; class Magnoliopsida; order Asparagales; family Amaryllidaceae; genus Allium; species Allium fistulosum. The sequence goes on from CM060907.1 coordinate 617,010,628, forward strand.
AGGGCTTAATTGTATCTTGACAGTTGTCTTCTTTGAACAATTTTATTTCTTGGTGTCTAGGCTACGACAGAGCAATAACCATTTATAAATACTACGATGATTCGTAAATATTATAGTGGTTGTTTCTCTGAAGGTACTTAAACCTTCGGTTGCATTGCTACGGTGATTCGTGATGCATCGATAACTCCTGCCCGTTACCTGGTTAAGAAATATTTTATTGATTTAAGACAAAGTGTGATTATATAATTTTGGGTAGGATCTACTAAGGACAGAAAATTTATAATCAAGTCCTTGCATTCATTTAGTTGCATTAGTTCATGCATATTTTAAAAAAAAGAAAAAAAATTCAAAATCCAAAACTAAAAAAAATTGTAAATTTAACTTAACTTGGTTTTTTTTAATCCAAAACAAAAAAATCCTTTAAAATCTTCTCCTTTAAAATTTTTCAAACAAAATCAAAAAATTTAAAAAAATTTGAGTTAGTTTTATTTACAAAAACAAAAATCCAAGAAAATATATATATAATCTTTTCAAAAACAAAAAAATAACAAAAACATATTAAAAAGAAAAAGGAAAAATTTGAAAATTCAAAAACAAAAATCAAATTTCGCTTTTGAAAAATAAATTCCTTTTGGTAAATATTTTCCCTTTAAAAAAATAGTAAAAAAAACCAAAAACAATTTCTCACTTCATTTTCTAAAACTTGTTTCTTTCTTTAACCCCGATTCTAACTTCTTCCTCTTCCCATTTCCTTCTCGCTAGTGCATGAGTATTGGAATTCGTGACACTTCTATGAATCGTTGGACTCATGACCCTTCTATAAATCGTTTAACTCAAATAAACTATCCTCCTGAAATGGAAAACGAGAACGCCTCTCGAACTCTTATGGATAGAATCTTTCCCGATAGAGTTTTTATTCCATCTTGCATCACGTTACCCGCCCCTATGGGTAACCATTTCGAATTCACTCGAACCATATTGCCATGCTTCCAAAATTTGGTAATTTTGAGCATGATGACCCATACATTTTCTTGATGAAATTCGAACAAGTTTGTGCAACCATGAAACTCCAACAACCTTTTGATGATGGAATCAAACTCCGATTAATTCCATTCGCTCTTATGGATTACGCTAAAAAATGGTTGTATTGCTTACCGTCAAACTCGATTAAAACTTGGGAAGAATTCGTTAAAGTTTTCTTAAGAAAATCCTACCCCTTGGAAAAAAACATCTAAAATCCGAAACGAAATCGTCAATTTTCATCAATTCAGGGGAGAACCATTCGAAAAATATTTTGAAAGATTTAAAGAACTCTTGATAAAATGTCCACACCATAACTTTGAAAAATGGACGTTTTGCCAAATCTTATACGATGGACTCGAAAACAGCTCACGAACCATGCTCGAACCAATACGCCAAGGCAATTTTCTTGCCTAACATCACGACGATGCTTGGCAATTTCTTGAAAACCTAGTCGAAAAATTGTCCCAATGGGAACGTTCGAACGAAAAATCAATTTACTAACGATCGAGTGCACACTCGATAGGAACATCTTTAGCTTTGGAGGCTAAATCGATGCAATGATTAATAAATTCGACAACGTTTTCTCATCAAACTAAATGAACCAAGCTTCCCAACCTATATGTTACAAATGTAACGATACTAATCACATAGCCAATCAATGCCCCAATACGATCGAACAACTCAACGCTTTCAACATAGTTAAAAATGACCCGTTTTCTCCAATGTACCATCCTAGTTGGAGAAATCATCCGAACTTTGTGTGGAATCAAAACAATCCCAACATGAATGTGGTTTGTCCCAATTTTCAAGCATTCCGAATAATGCTTCGAATCCTCCCTTTCAGCCCAATTATTTTCAACCAAATTTTGCGGGTCCGTTTCAAAATCAACCGCAACAATCAAACAATAATTTTGCTCCCCCTCCCCAAGATGATAAACGTTTAAGTTCACTTGAAAAAAGTCTTGAACGTTGGCTAAAGCAACTACTCAAAGCCTCCAATCAGACAGTAACTTGCAAAATTTATTGACCTCGTACATGCAAAATACGAGTTAGTCTATTGCAAAACTTGAAATGCAAATGAGTCGACTAGCCACATCTGTAAGTGAACGTGAACGAGGCACATTCCCAAGATAGCCTGTTCCAAATCCCATAAATCAAAATGCTAATTCGATTCAATCCCATGTTGTTCAAGGTAGCAACGTCACCCAAATGAATGCTATCACAACTCCACGTTTCGGTAAACAAATCGATAATCAAGTTGTTAATCCATATGTTTTACCAGAGACATCTCTCGACACTTCTAAAATAACGAACGAATCTGAATAGAACATGGAGCCAAACATCTAATCAAATGCCAATCAAAATTCTTCTACTCAAGTAGACCCGCTACCGAGTATCATGTTCCATTTCCACATCGTCTCCGACCCAAGAAACACTCGGACCAAATGGAAAATATGTTGGAAATTTTTAAACAAGTGAAATTTAACATCTGGCTTCTTGACATCGTTAAGCAAGTCCCAACCTACGCTAAATTTCTTAAGGACTTGTGTACTTAGAAACGACACACTCATGTACCCAAGAAAGTTTTCTTAGCTTCCCGACTTAGCAAAATTTTGTCTCAATCAATCCCCGTTAAATACAAAGATCCTGTATGTCCGACGATCTCGTGCACGATAAGAGACAAAACGATTAACAAATGCTTACTCGATTTGGGTGCAAGTGTCGATTTGATTCCTTATTCAGTTTACCAACAACTTGGCTTGGGTGAACTAAAACCGACAAAAGTAACTCTTCAATTTCCCGATCGTCCGATTAAGAAACCCATGGGAGAAATCGAGGACGTACTCATTAAAATCGATCAATTCATATTCACCGTCGATTTCATTGTTTTGGAGACTCAACCCGTGAATAATCCAATGAGTCACATTCCACTGATTTTAGGTCAATCCTTCTTGACTACTTCAAATGCCTTAATCAATTGTGACAACGGTTCGATGAAAATTTCTTTTGGGAATATGACTTTGGATCTTAACATTTTCAATCTTGAAAACCAATCGAATGAACCATGTGACCAAATGTTGGAAGTTAGTTCAATTCACGAAACTTCAAAAACGAGATGATTGCCCTTACCGATGAATGCAAGGCTAAGTGTGAAAGATTGTTTCATGAAATCCCCAACGAGATTGAATACACGCTCCCTTTTGAATCGCTTCCAGTTGAGTCTGATTCTCAATCTAATTCTTTGATCGAGCAACCCCCGAGGTTGTACCTTAAACCTCTTCCCGATCACCTTAAGTACGCATAATTAGGTGATAACGAAACGTTTCCCATCATAATTTCTAGGACTCTCTCTCTTGATCAAGAAACTTCCTTACTTTCAATTCTGCCGAAAAGCAAAGAAGCAAATGGTTGGTCGATCACTGATATAAAGGGAATTAGTCCTACACTTGTTCAACATCGCATCCATTTAATTGACAATACTAAGCCGGTTCATGACGCGCAACGACAGCTAAACCCAAAAATGAAGGATGTGGTGTGCGAAGAAATTCACAAACTCCTTGATAACGGAATCATTTACCTAATCTCTGATAGTTCATGGGTTAGCCCAATTCATGTTGCACCGAAAAAGTCTGGACTTACCGTTGTCAAGAATGATTCATACGAACTTATTCCAACTCAAACTCAAATGGGTTGGCATGTTTGCATTGACTATCGAAAATTAAATGTCGCAACATGTAAGGATCACTTCCCTCTTCATTTTATCGACGAACGTTTAGCCGACCATGAATTCTATTGCTTTTTTTATGGTTATTCCGGCTATAACCAAATTTCACTCGCTCCCGAAGATCAAGAGAAGACAACTTTCATGTGTCCCTTTAGCACTTTTGCGTATCGACGTATGCCTTTTGACCTTTGCAACGCTCCTGCTACGTTTCAAAGATGTATGGTCGGCATCTTTTTTGATATGATCGAACGTTTTCTTGAAGTGTTTATGGATGATTTTTTCTATCTTTGGAAACTTTTTTCGAATGCTTGCACCATCTTGAATTGGTTCTTAAACAGTGCAAGGATAAACACTTAACGCTAAATTGGGAAAATGCCACTTTATGGTCACTCAAGGCATAGTCCTTGGACATGTCATTTCAAATAAGGGCATTAAGGTAGATAAAGCGAAAATTGATGTCATTGCAAATCTACCCATTCCAAAATCTATCAAAGACATTCGCTCTTTCCTTGGACACGTGGGTTTTTATCAACGCATTGTGAAAGACTTCAGTAAGATTGCTCGACCTCTTACGACTCTTCATGGAAAAGACATTCCTATCAATTTTAACTCTAATTTTGTCTTTGCTTTGGAACATCTCAAAAACGAACTCGTTTCTATTCCTATAATTTTCTCACCAAATTGGGATCTTCCATTTGAAATAATGTGTGACGCTTCAAACTTTATAGTTGGTGCTGTCTTAGGACAATGCATCAACAAGATTCTTCACATTATCTACTACGCTAGTATGACTCTGAATGATGCTCAACTTAATTATACAACTACTGAAAAACAGCTTCTAGCGGTAGTTTTTGCTCTCGAAAAATTCTGACAATATTTGATAGACTTACACATTACCGTTTACACTGACCATTCCGCTCTTTGATATCTTTTCACTAAAAAGGACGCTAAGTCTCACTTAATTCGTTAGATCCTTTTCTACCAGAACTTGATCTTACAATCATGGACAAAAAAGGATCCAAAAATGTCATAGCCGATCACTTGTCTCGTCTTCCCAATGCACCATTGCCTTTACCAATCAATGAAAACTTTCCCAATGAACAACTTCTCTCTGTTTCTGTCGGTTCGTGGTATGTTGACATAGTGAACTATCTAGTCACTAAGGAAATCCCATCATTTTGGTTGAAACAAGATAAATGTAAATTTCTATTCCAAGTCAAGTACTTCTATTGGGATGATCCATACTTGTTGAAATACTGTTCCGACTAAATCATTTGACATTGCATCCTGGATTATGAAATCAAAAGTGTTCTTTCATTTTGTCACAACCAAGCGCGCGGTGGACATTTCGGTCCTCGAAAAACTACTGAAAAGGTGCTTCAGTGTGGTTTCTATTGGCCAACTCTTTTCAAAGACTCGTTCGAATTTTTTAAAACTTGCGATTATGCCAAATGCTAGGAAGAATTTCTCGATGAAATATGATGCCTCTAAACCTCGTTCTTACGATCGAAATCTTTGATGTTTGGGGTATCGACTTTATGGGACCTTTTCCCAATTCTTTTGGAAATTTGTATATTCTTTTCGCTGTTGATTACGTCTCGAAATGGGTCGAAGTTGTTCCATGTAAAATCAAAGACCGTAGAATTGTTGTGAAATTCCTGAAAGAAAGCATCTTTTTGAGGTTCGGCACGCCTCACACAATAATAAGTGATAACGGAACTCATTTTTGTAATCGTTCTTTTGAAACTTTAATGAAGAAATACAGAATAACCCACAAGTTACCACACCTTATCATCCTCAAACTTGTGGCCAAGTTGAAGTTTCAAATCGACAAATAAAACAAATTTTGGAGAAAACTATTAACAAAAACCGAAAAGATTCGTCTCAGAAATTTACCAACGCGCTTTGGGCTTACCGTACCACTTTTAAAACTAACCTTAGGATGTCCACATTTCATTTAGTTTATGGGAAAGCGTGCCATTTACCAGTTGAAATCGAACACAAAGCGTTGTGGACAATAAAGAACTTAAAATTTGATCTCAAAAAAGCTGGCGAAAACCAAAAACTACAACTTAACGAACTAGTAGAACTTAGAAACAATGCGTATGAAAACAAAAAAATTTACAAAGAAAGAACAAAAGTTTTTCATGATAAGTCTATCCTAAGAAAAATGTTTTCACCTAACCAAAAAGTTCTTTTATATGACTCTAGACTTCATTTATTCCCTAGGAAACTAAAATCAAGATGGACCGGACCATTTGTGGTACGAACTGTTTTTCCATACGGCGCCATAGAAATACAAAACCCCAGGGATGGATCGATTTTCAAAGTCCATGGTCATTGTTTGAAACCTTTCTTGGAATTGCCAAGTAATCAAGAGGAGGAGCTCATGATTCTTCATGAGCCATGCTACGTCTAGTAAGAAATGTTAACCCACTTTTATAAATGTACATATTTTTCACCATTACACTCATTATATCATGCATTGACTGTGGGGACACAGTCAAAATCAAGTGTGGTGGGAGTCTCATCTTTATTTTGGTTTTTCATGGTTTATTGTTTGCATTTTCTTTCCAAAACTGAAACAAAAAATTTTAAAAAAAATCTCAAAAAAGAAATATTCTTTTTAGCATTTTGATTTATTTTTGAAGAAACCCTATATGATAAGTATATGTTTTTGGTTATCAAATTGAAATTTTTGGAAATTTATTTGTCTCAACAAAAATAAAAATAATGTTTGATTACAAGTAACAATGGTTTAACTAGTATATAGGAAGATTCATGGGTGATAATTATGAAGTATATCCTAATTGAAAATCTTTGTTTAAAAGAGTGGTAGATTTAAAGTAAAGGCGATAATATTTTAAGTTAAGTGGTACTAAGATGATATTGTAAAACTCTCTCTTTCTAAAAAAATATTGTTTTATATATGTATATATTTTATTAACACCTAGAGTCATGTATTCACATGCAAGTGTGTACACTCACCATGCTCTGTACCCTTCTCGTATAAGCTCGAAAGGCAGTGCATGATTGGTATATCTGGCTTCAGTTTATCTGAGTTAGGTGTATGTATATAAAAATTCTTTCATTAATAATGCCTATAGTCGATAGATGTACACACTTGTGTGTGCACTCGCCATGCTCTGTATTCCCCTCACGTAAGTCCGAAAGGCAGTGCATGGGTCATATATCTAGCCTCAGTTTATCTAAGTTAGGCATATGTAAATATTGTTAATATCAATAAAATTTTCAAATAAAGAGAGAGTAAGCAATTGAAATTCAAGCACTATTTTCACTTATGTGATTTGACTTGTTATTCAAAAGAAATGAAAATACCACTTTGAAAAACTTTGATATTAAACTAAGGATATATTTCATAGTTGCACTATGTTATCAACCGACACAACTAGCTAAACTAGAGTCTAATTGCGATGATTACTTAATTTTTGTTTGAAGTTTGACGAGTAAAAAGACTTAAATTTCTTGAAAATGACCATAACTTATATTTAACTTATTCGTGTCGATTTGAAAGTAAATTTTTCATTTGTAAATATTTTCAAAAACTTGCATCCATCTCTTTGTAAATAAATCTTGCATTTAGGAATTTCTCATGTTGCATTTGGATTTTGTGGGTAGTATCCGCTGAAAACCCTCACGAGACAACACTCATCCTATTAGGGACACCTAGAGGTTTAACGGCTTATTGTATATGCTCATTGCAATCGTGTTTCCTACAAATATGGATTTATCTTAGTTTTTCGTTATTCGAGGACGAATAAGAAGATAAGTGTGGGGGTATTTGATGTGCACGTAAATGTGCATATTCTTACATCCATATTTAATCTATTTTTATTTAAGTAAATGTCATAATTGGGTATTTTAACATGTTAAAAAAAATTCAAATATGTTGTCAAGTCATCATTCATACATCAATATGGGGGTAAAATAGTAATTTTGTGCATGAATTAATTTTGAGAATATTTATTTACACATTTTCTTTTTAATTATAGGAATTTTGGATGGAAATATGAAGATGTTCTCATGGAAATATGCATGCACAAGGATGGAAACAAAGGAATGAAGATGAAAATAATTCAAACTCATGCATCATGGAGGACCCCACCTACCCACTTACCTTAATCTACAATTAGGAGCTAATGCACAAGTTAGTGGAGATTAAAGTTACATGCATACTTGATGATGAATTAATTAGAGACTAATGATAACTTGGTAGCCACACTTCCTAAGGGGTATTTTGGGAAGCCCCATAAAATATGGATTAGGGTTTTATGCATGTATAAATAGCCCTCTTATGTTCATGTAATGGATCTTTTAATCACTTGTCATATTAGAATGCAATTTGTAGCCTCAATTTAAAAGAGAAATAAAAATGGCTTCCTAAGCCTCTTTCTTTTACTTGCTTTTATTTCATGCTTTCATGTTCTTTTATGTTTATTTTCATTTATATGCTCTCTTTTCTTTCATGTTAGTAGCTTAGTTTTATTTTATACAAGTAGTTAGTTCATTTTTATTTTAATTAGCTTGCACTCTTCTTTTATTTTCTATGTTGAAATATGCATCTGTTGAAATGATAACACAAATAAGTAGCTAAACTCCGTCAATTTAGGGGTAATGAAGCTCTCTAAATTATGTAAATTCAACATATCTTGTCGTTTATGATCTCTTTTTAATGCTTCATGAAAAGTGAATATTGATGTAAGTTTATAAAAATGAATTTGATAGCCTATGTTGTATTTACAAATAGGTTATTCTTATTCAAACATAAACATACATCATCATTCTACTAATTGATTTTTGATTATGAAATTAAGGTAGAAACAAAATTTGATGATCTATGTTACTAAATACAATAGTGAATAGATCATACTTAAAATAGCTTTTCTTTGACTTCATTTTCATTGCAAATGATAGGTGGTTTTATGTGTTGTATTATAGTTTGATGGTTTAAGTTATGTTAATTAATAACATAAATAAACCATACTTATGATAAATACATCACTACATTAAGATCAAAATATAGAGATCATAGATTATTTGTGTGTTGGTTTACAAAAATATGAGAGTGGATTTTCCTCTAAATTGTTTCCTAATCTCATATTTTCATTCACTTGTTCTAGCTAGTTTTACAATTTTTAGCTTAAAAACAATCTCAAGTTTGGTTTAATTTGATTGAGTAGAATTTTAAATCTATATAATTCCCTACGGATCGATCCGTACTCGCCACATACTAAAATTGTACGTCGTGCGCTTGCGATTAATTTTTAATTAAAATTTACCGGCTATTTTCTAATTCGATGGGAAATTAGTCGTTAAACATTTGCTCTGTGTGAATAGAGAAGAATCTTGTGCCAAATCTACTTTTGCTTATGCGGAATGGAGAAGAATATTGTTTCACATCAACTTTTCTTAGTGGGAACTGAGAAGAATATTATATCAAATCAACTGTACTTAGTGGAAACAAAGAAGAATATTCTATCAAATCAACTTTGCTTAGTAGGAACAAAGAAGAATATTGTTTTGTATTCAGTAATATCTTTATCCAATACTTCTTCTCTATAATAATCAATGTTGGCTTTTAAAGAAAAATCTAATGGCTATAAAAATAAAGTATATTATAAAAAAACATAGGATATAAGCTAATGAAAAATGATAATGGAATACACTGTAATTATGCTGATTCACACAAAATATAGCGTACAATGCACATACATAGAATAACAATATAGTATAAGCATAAGCTAATGATAAAATACTCATGACATACATAGTAAAATGAAGGTACATAGAAACATACAATATAATTCATATACATAAAAAAATCAACATAACATACACATACACATGTACCATCTTCATAATTCGAACAACAACAACTCATAATCAACATGTGTCAACATCAAAAAAATTAAGAAAATATGTATAAGCATGTCAAAGATGCAGTATCACTATCGTCGTCGTCCTCATCACCGCCATTATCATCATAATCATTGTCATGATCTCTATAACCACCATCGCCCTTATCATCACCATTAACATCGCCATAATCGTCACCACTAATATCATCACCATCAACCCTAGCACCTACTCCATCTGGTGTGGTCCATAAGGCTCATAAATATCAAGTTTAGCGGTCAACTCATCTATCTGTACCTCTACCATATGTGTATGTTGCATGTACATCTCATTTCGGGTATGAATATGTGCAAACATCATTTCTCATAGCAAAGCACGTGTAAGTCTGGCCTGGTCCAATCTAGGTGCATACTGAATGAATGAATAATATTTATTGAAAGAAACTTGAAAAATCAATAAAATACATGATGTATATAACTTAAAATAAGTAACTCATATGGAGGGTATAACCCAACTAAAGGCAATCGAAGAACCTCATGATGATTGGAATGGATTATGAGTTGCTCAATCAATGTACTAGTAACATCGTATGCCCTAAACATATACTAGGGTTCTAACATCATAGGAACTTAGGAAACTAGTGAAGGCGTATTATTGAATGAAAAGTGTGGTACTTGAACTCTCTCGGCTAAAATGTAAGGGCTATGTGATTAGAGTTGACCCCACGCACATAATCTGGTAACATGAAACGATGTAGGGCTACTCTAGACCAATGTGCACCATAATCTCCCTCTAAGAAGTATGTCATAATATCCACACAACTAGCATGTCGATGAGTAAACAAATAGTGATCTCCAATTGCCTTATGTCTACCAAACATGTCTTTGTATGATAATGGATTGTTAGGTATACGATGATCGCCCGTGGTCTGGTATGCCCATTTCTCACCCAGATACCACATAGGCATGAATGCAAGTGTGTGCAAAACAACCATTCGTCTGGATACTGTATATGCAATCATCAAGGGATGATCGTCCACCATAAGATTAGTGCCTATAAGTTATGTCTAATGTGAGGCTCAAGGAGTTCATATAATTTTGTTGCGACTATGCATGTCGAGTTACAACTTGCGCTCCATCAAGTCATGCCTGACCCCTAAGGGAGCATGCTGCATATGATGAATTGTCTCCCATCGTCTCATCCTAGGATGATACTTCTTAGGAGTTTGATTAGCTATCACCTGGATGTGGGGATGCATGTTTGCCATGTACTCATAGTACCATAACGACAACATGTATCAAAAAGCAAACATCTTCTTGACCTTGCCGAGCATAAATGAATCCAAAACTATATACAAGATACCAAAATGGTCGTGCCCCAGTCTATTATATGAAGCTCATCTAACCTGACAAGTGCTGCTAGATGACCTAGACGAACCTTAACCTTTTGGTTGAAGAAAACGGTCCAACAAACAAGTATAAAAGAAATGCCTGAATGACTACATTAATCATATATGCTCTATATTTGTAAGTGGTAGTGTAGTGCTAAAGGTATGTCAAGAGCACATCACCTCTATGAATGATGCCGGGATCAATGTATGGTAGAAACTATAAACAAATTTGGAGACTCATATAACTCGTTGAAAGGGAAAGGTCTATGCGTATGTTCTCTAATCTCAATACCCATAAGCATGTAGAAGTTGGTGGGGATAATGCCCCACTTAAATTTAGAAAAGTGGATTATATGTGTGGTGGGCTACCACCTCTCTACTAAGTCCCAAATGAGAGGTCAATCAAATGATTGGACATGCTTAATCGTCAGAAACATGCCAAAAGAATTTACTCGGAGCTTATTTATAATAGGATGGGGAAGAGTGTCGTAGAAATGTACAAATGTACTTAGCCTAACAACCACGATAATGAATATACCGATCCTATATATAATTAAACATTGCAAAATAAATATACTATCAATTATTTGATATGAATTTGATATAGATATGTAAGGAATGATTATGGTGAAATCATTAAAGAAATATACCTGCACTATGGACAACGTGGTTTCAGAACTATGCCGATAACCAGGTGAAAACTCATGAAGTATTTGCAGATCGTCAATTGTCAACTCGTGAGCTGGAGGAATGTGTACAAGATTAGTTTCTTCCTATGTGTGCCTATGAATGGTTCTTTTAGAGATTTTGGTCGGACGTGGTGATATTTCGACATATTTCTTATTTAAAAGTGAAAAAAAGTGAAGGTGGAAAAAATAAAGTTAAGAGCGAGGAGGAAGGGGGAAAAGGGTTTTGCATTAGAAATTTCTAGACGCTCAGTAAATGGATGCCTAAGTTTTAGGTGTCCATTTAAATGATGATAGACTATTTAGTGTGCGCTCTTTAACAGACGTCCATTAAATGGACGTTTTATTATTGGGTTATTCCCCAATTCAGATTTGAATATTCAAGGTCCAGAATATTCAGGTCTAAATCTGTTGGAGGTACCCTAAACGTATATTAGTGTAGGTTTGTGAAAAATATTGTTAATATATTAAGTGAATCCCCTTTGGTTGAAAGTGCTCTAAAGTGCTAGTGGTTTAATTACTGAATCTAAAAAGATGTATACACAAAATTAAATATACAAAATAAATGATACTAAGGGCATCTTCAATGGTTTACATCCCTTAATATTAATAGAGATAAAGTTAAGGGCATAATTGGGTAAAATAGCCCAACGATTGGACGTGTATTTAGCACACTTCACTATCTGAGCATGTAATTAGTTGGGCAAGTATTTAATATGCATCTGAATCCATATGCATGTAAGAATCCCATTACATTTGACACACTGAAAATTTAATCTTAAAATATATTACATGTCTAAATTTGATTACGTTTCGAAATCTTGCTTTACGGCCGGCCTAATGTACGGAAGATGTTTGATTCTTGGTGATCGTCGATCTGGTCATATTGGTCCACTACCCCTCGAACTACTTTATTTACTTTATTTACAATGATTTCTTTATTTTTAATTAATCATTGTAAGCATAGTCATATTTTGATTGTTAATTTATATTTGATCATTTATTTAATGACTACTTGGAAATAATAGCATTCAACCACTATACAGTAGTTTTATTCAGCAAATAATCATCTAGGCCTATTTTCTATGGTCTCCATAAACCCCGTAAAACTCACCCGTTCATTCTTTACTTTCTTAATTTTTATAAATTTAAAAAATGATATTGAATGATGAAAATTTATATCAAGACCATATAAAATAGGACTAGGTGATTTGCTTCCATTTTATTCATATATCATTTGAAATGTAACCATTGAATCAGAGCCAACATTCATCGTTTGTTAACACTCTTGAAAAGGAAAATACATTTAAAAACTGGAAATTAGGTTTTAGTGACAACCCGCAAACTCTAATTAGTTTCCAGAACGAATTATTCTTATAACTAAATCTCCAGGACACTGATACATATTTATTTGGTTCTAATTTAAGTACTTAAATCAACATTTTAATTAATTTCAAGCACAAACCTAAAGTTCATATTTCCTTAAATACCCTTCTCCTTCCTTATATTTCTGTCCACTTTCCAAAGTGAGATGCTTTATTTTAGATCCCAATTTTGTCCCCAATTTATAAAGAAAACCCTAACTACAAAATCTAATTGTAAATCCAATTTAATTTTTGTTAACCCTTCCTCATCGCTTGCCTTTATGTCAGCTTGTGTTCGTCAGGCTCGTGTTTTCGGCTTGTCGCCTGATGTTGATAATTGACTCGATTCAAATTGTCATGTCATGTCTTGCTATCAGTGTAAGTTTTTTAATTCCAATGAGTCTATTTGTAGCTCATAAAATGTTAATTTTGATGGTTTTTTCAGTTCTCATATGTTCTAGATGAGGCATTAAGCCTGATTCAGGTTAAAATGAAGCTTTGGACAAAGAATTGGTTTAACTACTATAAAGAAGCCATAAAAGAAAACGTTTGTACAAAAAAAAAATCTTGTCCTAGGTGCTAAGACAATAGTGTGTTGAATATCCCTCAATGGAAGTGATCTAGATGACAAGTTAGTTGGGAATAGACCATGAAACTTATGAGTAGTGTTGATATGAAAAAAAGATAAGATTAAAAGTAGATATTTTAACAATTGATTTTGTAGTAGCATGGGAGAAGTTATCCCTACTTTCACTAGTTTGTGTGCAAATAATGGAACATAATTCAACTTTCAATTTCTCATTTACGAGCTTTGTATAAAAGCATACAAGCAATCGTATTTTTTTACTGAGATATATTTATTTTTTGAAATGGTTAATTGGTTTATCTTATTATAATAAATGATGAAATTTTCATCATTTTTGCACCAAAATAATTATAAACCATAAGATAAGATTTAGGTGTTGCTCAAGGCTGTTGTATTCATATGAAAATAATATAGAAGGTGATAGTCTTTAATTTTTTATAAGTTATATATTTATATATAAACTTTTGTTATACTTTAAAACAATTTGATTTTATAAGGAAAATGAAAAAATAAACTACAAATTTTAGCATTTTACTTGAAATAATTAGAAAGAACACAATTTTACACAAATAAAAGATAAATACCTTTATTTACTTAATGGAATCAAATGTATATGTACTTTATTATTCCATAGAACTATTAAATATAACTATTTTTTCATATAAATCAAATTGTACATCGTTTGGGGTTATAAAACTTGCATATCTAAAATGATAAACATTTTTTTATTTGTAATCATATCATCTAAAATTAGATAACAAAATGATAATTCTGTTTATCGTAATTCAAAAAGATAAATGAATTCATCTTTATAAAGAAGATGTAATAATTTAGCATTATGAAAAGGATTTAAAAAACCACCTTTTGTGAAAAAAGATAAAGAAAACTATCTTTTGTGAAAAGAGATTAAAAAACTTGTATAACAGAGGATAAAAATATCTTTATGGATAAAGATAAATGAATTTATTACAAAAAAAATATTAATGTAAATTCTTATTGAAATAATAGTATTAGTCTAGCAAATAAAACTTTAATTTTGTTTAACAATAAAAGATTTAGCTTTAAGTAAGAAGATAAAAGATTTTAGCTTTATGCATAAAGATAAATTCTTTTATCTTTATTTATCACACTATTTAATGGATTATCATGAATATGTCTTTTACATTTTAAAATAAAATAGGATTTAATAATGCACAAATATAAAAATCAAGAATAAGCAGAAGAACTCATATGCAAGCATATAATGGTGAAAACTTATGAAGTATCCAATTGTAAAATAATCATTGTTCTTATTATTAACTTTACCTTTTTAGGATTATCTTTTTACTGAATTGAAAGTTTATATTTTGGCTTTTAATGAGTTTATCATTCGGGGGCTAAATTTTTAACTGAATCAAATCTTATTGGTAGTGAAGTGATAAGTTCATTTGTCTTCTTGGCTGTTACATGCTTAACTTTATGGTTAAAAGATAAATTTAGTTAGCTTTACCAGTAAATGATAAATAAGGAAAAAGGGAAAGTAAACATATTTTACCATAAAGATGTAAAAAGAAATTATCATTTATAAAAAGACAAAATAATTTATCATTTATAAAAAGACAAATAAATTTATCATTTTATATAAAGATACACCTTTTGATCTTTTAATAAAAATATATATAATATTTTATTATAACAAAACGACAAAAATAGTCTATAGGAAGATAACTGCATTTATTTTACCTTCTATCCAACTCAATTAGGTAAAGGAATTGCTTCTAGAAATGTTTTTTTTGAACACATTGTATATTATAGTTTTCCTTTAAAAATAGATTGAAGTACTAGACTAGCAACGAACAATTTATGTTTTACTATAGTACTTCCCTTTTTGGTAATTATTTAAAAAATAATAGTTGAGTTAGTGTGGTAATTAAATCTTATGGAAGAAAATGCGACTAAGAAAGAATTTGCGAGTAGCTAGCATATAGGTCAACTGAACTTCTTGTGCATTAAAAGTTATCTATGGGTTTGCATTTGTAACATTCAAAGATTAGAATTTTCAAAGAACATATTATTTGTTTATTGTTACAATTCTTTGGGCTATCTGAAATCAAATCAAGTACATGTCAAGTATTCTAGTACAATTACAACTATATTTTATTACTGTTTAGTATAAGTAGAGGAAAAAAAAGGTTAATGACTTATCTCATATTTTTCCTGTCATGGTTTTGTGGTTATGTGCTTTATATTTCAAGAGCAATTGAAGAAAAGGAGTAATTTTGAGCATCTATGAGTCTTTTGTAGCCTATGTTATATCCTTGGGGTACATGTGGAAAGTTGAGAAGACGAAAATTCACCACAACTTCAAAATGGTTATCAAATTGATGAGTTATGACACCCACATTTACTGATATGAAGAGAAGAAGAGCGTCAAGAAATTGAAGGGGGTGAAGGTAAAATAGTTTATATTATAGCTACAAGTGAATTTAATTACTGTTGATGAAGATGTTTTTTCATTTACATATTTCTTTGATTTCTTATGTAAAAATTGCACTTTAATGACTTTTTACTAGCATTCTAATTCTTTTTTTTTACTAACACCTCTATTATCGCAGTTGCTGTATCCAACCCATTCGACAAACCTTTGCCAAATAAATGGACATGGACAGAGAATTGAATACATTCCTTTCCTCTTTAATCTACATATATATTGCTATTGTTTTTATCCTAATTTAATAGCACGGTGATGTTAACATATTTATTTTATCGCAATTATCATATCTTAGTGCATTTCTGGTATATTGTCGGAACAGACTATCATAGTCCAAATTTTATATAACATCAACAAATTGTTTATGATAAATTGTGCTTGTAATTTTACTTATAAAATATTAGTTTTAGTACATGGTTATATTGAATAGAGATTAAATTAATCATAGACATGAGATTTAAGTTGAGAAGATAACATTTTTCTCTACCTTTCATATTATTTATTAGTTGAGTGAGAAGACTAGTGGTCCTCGATATAAATGAAAGGAAAAGACGAATGTTTTGTGAGTTTATTTAAATCATTAATAATTAAGTGTTTTAAAACTTGATATAAACTTCATATAAATGATGCATCAATTAGGTGATACCATGAAATACTAATTAGCACAGTGCCACGAATTTTCATATCTGTCTACAAAGAGCGAATCCTCTGTACCAAATTAGCATGATTGTGGGTACAAACCATTTTGCTAGACATAAAAAAATTAAATCAACTTGTAATATATTTTTCTTGTATGGAAATATGTAAACATGCCATAACCAAAGAGATTACAAGCTTAAGGCTTTAGAACAATGATTCATACATGTGGAATAAATGAATTTGAACCCCACAGACTTGCTTATTCGCTTCTCAAAGCTTTTGGAGGCAGTACTATTCAGTTGTCATCCTTATCTTTGGTCCACTCTACATATTGCTCATCTTTATACAGTCTTTTCGAAAGTAGTACAAATGCCTTGATGTTTAGCATCTCACCAATATTACATTTATATGGTATATTAACCATTTTTCTTAATTTTTAGGGAAAAAATTGCACTGAATTAGCAGATTAGCTTTTAAATGGGAGAAATATAATATTCGAGTCAATGGCATTGGTCTAGGCATAACTAGAAATGCACTTGTAAAATTTCAAGCTCTTTCCATTTCATTCTTTTCCAATTGTATTAATGACACATAATTGTGTTGATTATGTATTTTCTTTTATGTGTTTTTTATATGGGCTTTGAGATTTCAAATCAAACTACTATAAGATTGTTTTCCTTGTTGATAGCAGTAAAATATTGAGCTTCATATTCCATTATAGTGGTCTCTCCAAACTCCATTTTGAGAATCTTGATACAGACAATAAATTAGTTGCATAAGAAAGCAAAAGTCAATCTTATTGAACAACTATTAAAGGAGGGCAACATAGAAGGTCAAGGGGGCAGGCTCCTGTTAGGATAAGAGATGTTATCTTAGATGCTCTACAATTGCAAAGAACACATAGTGCCAACTCAAGCAGTTTGAGATTGAACTAAAGTGCAAACTACAGCAGGTCCTCAAGCTTCACATGATAATAATTAGATTGCAAAGGATGATGGTTATGCTTTAGAAGGTATTTGCAAAATGACTCAAAGTGTTTGGAAATCCCCTACTACAAACATGGTGTATCATACCAGACATGTAATGAGAGAAATTCTTCTAGTGAAATTATTGAACTTTATTTCAGTGTTTTGTTTGGAAACTTTGTGAAAGATGTTAGTGCTTTGATACGTATAGTTTATTTCCTAGTTTCTACCTTTTGTTATTGAATTTATATTATAGTTTTTTGTGTTAGTACAAGTTTTTTAAAGTTGATTGGCTCAGGTGTTAGATTGAATAGTATTTGGTCTTTATAAATGAATGAGTGCTAAAGAAAATGTATCTTTTATGTTCCTTCGATTTGTAATTTGCACAGTTTGATGAGCATCTTGGTGACAAATTAATGTGGTTATATTCTCTAAATTTAGGAGCTCATGTAATAAGTTGGATATTTTATATTAAGAATTATGTTTGTAGCATATTGAGTGCAAAGATATCCTTAGTATAATACATGCATGTATACATGTTTCATAACATGTTATAATTTATATTGTAAATCGCCCGATGTGGAACTAATCTCAACATGCCCCCGCACGTGTAGGGCTTCATCGGCCAAACACATGGACATTCATTGAGGGTGACGTGTGACACAATTAAACCCACTCTGATATCATGGTAAAGAACCACGTATTATCATAAAGCCAATTGGTAATGTGAAGGGCGGTCTTTTAGTATTTATGCATGTTTTATATTGTAAATTGCCTGATGTGGGAAATAGAATAGTCCTTCAATGTTCAATTTTATGCTTGTTTTAACATAGAGAAACATACAACTAATGTTTTATTCTCAATTACGGTGTTTACATACTATTTCCTATATAAAAATATTTCAATTAATCAATAGGAAAATACCTCCTATCTGATTATTGCTCCTGAAAAAAGAATAGTTTTAAGTTCCAAATGAGCTAGCACCTTCTTTTCATCTATAACTCAAAAGAAGCAAACGGTTCCTGTTATTGGATTCTTATGCAAAATTTTAGTGTCTCCGTTTCATCCGATAACCATGTATTTAGTTACAAAGGATGACAATTCATGCACTTAACTCTAAACCATATATCTTTAACTACTTAATGTGAATTGCAAATGTTACAAGAAGCGCATATATTTTATGTGAAAAACAATGGTATTGTATATATTTTTAACATGCATCGATGGCAAATAAAACCATGAAAGAGTGTATTACAATGTGGTCGGTAAGATAATGTAGTATATGAAATATTAGCTCAAGTATAAATAAATTTAATTTTCATTTTCTATCTCATTAAGATATAGTTAGCTTCCTTTGGAACACACCCATCCAAAAATACAAAGGAACCACTCAAATGAACTAACTTACAAGAACAAACTTATATGCTATGGTAAATAAGAAGGTTGTCTTCAAACAGCAATTCTCAGCGTCTACTATGAAAAAAGGAAGCTCGGTTGGTATCTGATGAGTTTCGAGTAGTGTGTATCCTTTAGATTGCAACCTTCCAGTCTGACCTGCTTGAAGGGGCCATTTCTTTGTTTATTTTGTTGTTAATGTTAGATTAACATACATGCTTCTAGACCTTAGATTAGGTATCATACGCAATTAATATCAGAAATGTGATCTAGAACTATATTCATATGATATAAAACATGTTTTAATACCATCTAAATCACAAACATCCATACATCTTCCCTAATCCTGAAAACATTAGAAACATTAGTTAGAGAATGGATGTTAATTTTGACTTTCATTCATAACATGTATAGACAGGGAAAATAAATTTCATTTTATATAAAAAGATAAATTAGTATTTCATTTTTCCAAATTAAACATATAAATGAAAAAATAGATGTTATTGCTTTCATTTTTCCAACTAAATTACTATAATAAAAGATTTAAATGGTAAATTCATTTAAAATAAAATTGTTTAAGGACCGCTAGCTCAATTTGTTAGTGATATTGCGCTCTAGGCTTAGGTTCTATAACTTAGGAGTTTGTGCCTCCTAAACATCAAAATGTCTATTCTGCTTAAAAATAAAATACCACTCTTACTATAAAAAAATGCTAACTTGTTTATATTAGTGAAAAATGATAAATAATGACAATCTTAAAATGTTTCTCTCTGTAATCTTTTCATAGTTTATGGCAAGCTTAATCATAATATACCATGTTGGAATGTTTTTGTTTATGAAGTGAATTTATTAAAAAAATTAAATAAATAATAGGTTAATGGTAATTTATTTATGAACCATTATTATAATTGAGCCATTGCAAGTTTAAAACGGTAATATATTTATGAATCGTTATTATAATTGAGCCGTTGCAAGTTTATAACGGTAATATATTTATGAATCATTATTATAATTTAGCTGTTACACTTTCACAACGGTAATATATTTATATGACATTATTATTGAGCCGTTACAAAAGATAATGGTATTTCAATATTGTTTTAAATGAGAATAAATTAAAATTCATTAACATTTCATCACTTTAGTAACGTATACAATTTCCATTCTGCCTATTTAAATGATAGATAGACAGAAAAGGCTTGGTAAGAAAAATAGACATTTTTCTTTTTTTCTTCCTTCAACAAACCTAAACACCTTGAGCAGTATTTCAGAGTGCAAATCAAAATCAACTTTGTCAGTGCAAACAGGTTGATATTTCTTCAGATTAGAGAGGCTGTTTTATCCTAGAGACGACGGCGTTTTTTTTTCAGAACTGTTTTGCACCTTCGAGCAGAACGCTGAAACTTCTTCAAGTGAGTGACAACGTACACGACTCAGCCGAAGTTCATTGTTCCCAATAATTTGAAGACGTTCTAGAGAACAATGACTTCTGCTGCAACTATTGATGATGCTGCACCGACCTCAATGTTTCAGGTCCCTGTTGTCGCTTCTGTGCCCTTCAGATTCAAGGACCTCCATTTAAAGCGCTGGAGGCAAAAGATGGAATTTTTTCTGACGATGAGGAAGGTGGTTGGTGTGCTCACTGTAGAAAAGCAGATAGTACTAGAGAAGCCCGCTGAAATCGATGCACAACAACTGCAGATCTGGCAGAAAAAAACCAAAAAATGTAGAATTGGACAGAGTAGGATTACCTCTGCAATAACTTCATACTCAATGGCTCGAGCGACAATCTCCACGACTATTAAAATTCGAACAAGATAGCCAAGGAAGTCTGGGAGGGGCTGCAATAGAAGAATGTTACAAAAGAAGCTGGAGCAAAGAAATATGTCGACAGCCGCTACTTCAAATTTCAGATGACGGATGATAGGTCGGTAGAGACGCAGTCTCATAAACTTCAAAAAATAGCTCATGAGATCGTCTTCGAAGGTATGGTTATTGATGAACAATTCCAAGTTGCTGTTTTGATAGATAAACCACCCCCTGGTTGGAAGGATTTTAAGAATAATCTGAGACATAAAACTAAAGAATTTTCTTTGGAAAGCTTGATAACTCGCCTCCATATTGAGGAGGAATCACGTAAACAAGATATGAATGAAGAAGTGCTTGCTGTTACAGGCAACACTAAGAAAGTTGCAGTTTTGAAACCAAATCCTAAAAATTTTAAGAATCAGAACCGCAAGCTTAGTTAGAACCGCAACAAACAGAAACCACCCCTAAATGAATGACTCTGGACGGTTGTTTCTTTGCTACAACTGTGGAAAACCAGGTCATATGGTACACACGTGTAGGAACAAATCAGACCTTGCACCGTAGGCTAACCTGACTGAGGAGCCTCTAACGGTTATGATTACTGATGAGATTCACCTTGTTCGGGGATCAAAGGGTTGGTGGGTAGATACTGGTGCTACACGCGATGTCTGTTATGACCGTGCTATGTTCAAAACATACACGGAGACTAAGAACAAGAAAATGTTGTTGGGAGACTCTCACCCCACTATTGTTGTTGGGATTGGAAGCATAGAGCTAAAGTTTACCTCTGAGAAGACTGTCATTCTGAAGGACGTAATGCACACTCCGGAGATGAGAAAGAATCTTGTTTCAGGATCTCCTTAATAAGGCTGGTTTTACATAGACTATTGGGGCTGGTATGTACACCATTACTATGAATGGTATGTTTGTAGGTAGGTGTTATGCAACTGATGGTATGTTTAAACTGAATGTTGAGTGTAATAAAATGTCTGCTTCTGCTTATATGTTATATGATTTTAATATCTGGCACTTTAGATTATGTTATGTGAATAAACGTATAATTCATAACATGAGCACCTTAGATGTTATTCTTAAAATGTCACAAACTGATTTTGATAAATGCAAATTCTGTAGTCAAGCAAAAATCACTAAGAAACCACATAAATCGGTTGATAGAGTTTCTGAACCTTTAGATTTGATTCATTCTGATATATGTGAGCTTGATGGAACTTTGACTAGACATGGACATCGTTACTTTATCACTTTTATTAATGATTGTTCTGATTTTACTAATGTATACCTTATGAAAAATAAAAGTGATGCATTGGACATGTTTAAATCATTTAAAACTGAAATTGAGAATCAATCTAATAAGAAAATTAAGAGACTTCATAGTGATAGAGGAATAAAATATGAGTTTAGTTTATTTCTTGGTTTTTGTAAATTGCATGGTATAATTCATGAGAGAATTGCACCTTATTCACCTGAAATGAACGGTAAAGCTAAAAGAAAAAATAGAACCGTTACCGAATTAGTTGTAGCTATCTTATTGAATTCGGGTGCAGCAAAACATTGGTGGGGGGATATTTTATTGACTGTATGCTATGTTTTGAATAGAATCCCTAAATCAAAACGTAAAATCTCACCATTTGAAATTTAAGAAATTATAAACCAAATGTGTCTTATTTTAGAACTTGGGGATGTTTGGCATATGTTCGTATACCAGACCCTAAGAGAATAAAATTAGAATGTAGAGCATATGAATGTGTATTTATTGGTTATGCTATTAATAACAAAGCATATAGATTTTATGACATGAATACACATAATATAATAGAATCTAATGATGCTAATTTTTATGAATCCAGATTTCCTTTTAAATTAAGGATTAGTGGGGGCACATCAAGTAACACCATGCCTATTAGAACAGAATTTAACGAGTCTTCTGAAAATGAACCTAGAAGAAGTAAAAGAGCAAGAACCGCACAAAAATTTTGTTCAATTTTTTGTGCTTTTACTATAGAGGATGATCCCTTAAACCTCCAAGAGGCCTTATCTTCCTTAGATGCCGAGTTTTAGCAAGAGACTATAAATGATGAAATGGATTCCTATAAATGGTGAAATGGATTCTTTGGAATCCAATAAGACTTGGCACTTAGTAGATCTACCACCTGGTTGTAATTCTATAGGCTGTAAATGGGTACTTAAAAAGAAATTAAAACCTGATGGCACAGTTGATAAATATAAAGCCCGTTTAGCAGCTAAAGGATTTAAGCAAAGAGAAAATGTAGACTTTTTTGACACCTTTTCACCTGTAACTAGGATTATATGCATTCGAGTACTAATTTCACTTGCATCTATTCATAATTTAATAATACACCAAATCGATGTTAAAACAGCCTTTTTAAATGGTGAATTAGAAGAGGAAATTTATATAGACCAACCTGAAGGATTTGTAGTTCATGGTCAAGAACATAAAGTTTGCAAGTTAGATAAATCATTATACGGCTTAAAACAAGCACCTAAATAATGGCATGAAAAATTTGATAACTTAATAATCTCACATGGTTTCAAAGTTACTGAAAGTGAAAAATGCATTTACTATAAATCTGAGAATGACATTTGTACTATCATATGTCTGTATGTAGATTACCTACTTATTTTTGGGTCAAACATTCATGCCATAAACTCTGTTAAATCTTTGTTAAGTGACAATTTCGATATGAAAGATCTAGGTGAAGCAAGTATAATCCTTGGTATTAAGATTACTAGGTCCGAAAAGGGACTTTCTTTGGATCAATCTCATTATATTGAGACTATTCTAAAGAAATACAATTACTTTGACTGTAAACCTGCATGTACACCATACGATCCAAGTATAAAAGGAACACCGGTGAAGGTGTAAGACAGTCTGATTATGCGAGCATCATTGGCAGCCTTCGGTATACCACTGATTATACTAGACCCGGCATTGCCTATGTCGTGGGATTATTATGAAGGTTTACTAGTAGACCTAATATAGAGTATTGACACGCTATTGAGAGGGTCATGAGATATCTAAAGCGAACCATGAACCTCGGGTTACATTATGAAAAAAATTCAGCTGTCCTTGAAGGTTACACCGATGCAAACTAGAATAATTTATCTGATGATTCAAAAGAAACTGGTGGCTATATCTTTAGCATTGCTGGAGGAGCTGTTTCTTGGAAATCCCAGAAACAGACTATTTTGGCTCAGTCTACTATAGAGTCTGAGATGATAGCACTAGCCACAACTAGTGAAGAAGCAGAGTACTTAATAAATCTGCTAGCTGAGATTCCTTTATGGGAAAAACCGATACCAGCTGTGTTGATCCATTGCGATAGTACCGCGGCTATTGCAAAAGTACAGAACCCTTATTACAATGGTAAGAGACGACAGAAACGTCGTAAGCACAGTACTGTTAGAGTGCTACTATCTTTAGGTACTGTTAAAGTGGATTATATACGTGGTGATGAGAATTTGGCAGATCCTTTGACAAAAAAGACTAGCCAGAGAGAAAGTCCTTAAACCTTCTAAAAGAATGAGACCATTGCCCTTAGATTGTTGAGTCACACACAATGGTAACCCGACCTAATGACTGGAGATCTCAAGAACTAGGTTCAATGGGTAAGAAAAAGTTGTGAAGTGATATTAGTTGAACATGCTATTTTTATATTAAGATGCATGTATTCTTGAAGTGATTAGAGGATGAGTTAATGGAAACTCTTAACGAGATCTATACTCTGTTTGGAGTGGAGTACCTACCTTCAGGAGTACTCTTGATAGACTCACATGTGTGAATGTGGAAATGTGGCCATTTCCTACGGATTTTTGGGCAAAATTCCTAGAGTATTCACTAAACTGGGATATACGTGCATGGCCATAAATGCACAGGCTTATTTGATTGCACTCTAGAAAGATTGTGTGTGGTCTGATGTCAGGAATAGAGTTCAAGACTACGTGCCACTCCAGTAAAAACTGAATCCTATCCACTATGTAAAGGTTCAAGTCGAAAGACACCTTTGTTTATGCACAATCTTATGTTTTCAGAAACTGCTCGAAAAATATTTTTTAAAAAATTCAAGTGGGGGATTGTTGGAAATGTTTTTGTTTATGAAGTGAAATTATTAAAAAAATAAAAATAAAAAACAGGTTAACGGTAATTTATTTATGAACCATTATTATAATTGAGCCGTTGCAAGTTTATAACGGTAATATATTTATGAATCATTATTATAATTGAGCCGTTACACTTGCACAACGGTAATATATTTATGTGACATTATTATTGAGCCATTACAAAAGCTAATGGTATTACAATATTGTTTTAAATGAGAATAAATTAAAATCCATTAACATTCCATCACTTTAGTAATGTAAACAATTTCCATTCTGTCTATTTAAATGATAGATAGACAGAAGAGAAATGGTAAGAATAACAAACATTTTTCTTTTTCCTTCAACAAAACTAAACACCTTGAGCAGTATTTCAGAGTGCAAATCAGAATCGACTTTGTCAGTGCAAACAGGTTGATATTTCTTCAGATTAGAGAGGCTGTTTTATTCTAGAGGCGGCAGCGTTTGTTTTTCAGAACTGCTTTGCACCTTCAAGCAGAACGCCGAAATGTCTTCAAGAGAGTGACAACGTCTACGACTAAGCCGAAGTTCATTATTCCCAACATACCAAGATCAACCGAAATCAGTTGAATACTTCATCTCATAGTTTTAATCAAAAAATCCTCCAATCAACATTATAACTCTGATTTTGTTCTAAATCAATCAACAAGAACAATAAATGATACAATGTAATTCAATACTTAGATTAAGATTTTACATACCATAGAATTACCATAAAAATAAATTACCACAAAAAGATGAAAGAATAAAAGATGTACTAAAAGATAAAAGACAGTTATATTGCAAAACTATATATTAGCTACATTTTTATATTTTTTTAAATAACAAAAAAAGAAAAGGATAATTAAAAATTATATGACTAAAGATAAATAATTTTAAATTTTATAAACATTAAAATTAAAATTGTCTCTTTGTTTACCACTTTCACAATATTAAATGTAAGATCTTTTTATTACAAAAAATGATAAAAGTGATAAAAGTTAACGCAAAAATTATAAAAATACTTTGTTATCCCATTTTTAAACACCATTTTATTTATTTATTTATGTCCTAAATATTACAATTTAATTCCTACGATGTTAATCTTATATTGAATATTTTGTATTCAAAATGAGAAATGATAAACAATAAATGTAATATCAAAAATATAAATGGAAAATAACTTTGCAATGTCACAAGTATATATAAGAGTTTTATATTTAAAATGGTAAAAGATAAGTTTAGAAACTAAAAGATAAAAGATAAGTTTAAAAGCTAAAAGATAAAGATAAATTACTTCTGCAATGTTACAATTACATATATGTGATATTTTTATATTTAAAATTATAAACGATTTAAGATAAAAATAGAAACTATAGTGTAAAAGATAAATTATTTGATCACTTTGAAAACATTAAATGATAAAAGGATAAATGATATTTGCATAAAACTAACTACAAAATCTCACCAAGCATTGGCTGAATGTTGTAAGGACTTACAACTTCAAATATCTCATGGCTCTTACAATGTGAATATATATGTTTCGCATATGTGCATAATTGCACGACGGATATAACATACAAAACTAATAGATTAACTTAAACTGATTAGGGTTTGAACTTCGTGATTTTGAGGCAAAAAACCAGAGGGTTTGTCTGATTCTTCGTTTTGTAAATAATTAGGAATGTTATGGTGGTAAAAAGCTGTATGTTGAATGGGCTAAAGATCAAGGCCAAGTGTTGAACAATGAGGATGATTCTACATGAATGATCTTACTAAGCAATTCTATATGAACCGTGTATAGGTAATAAATTTGACTTTATCCCTTTGGTAAATAAAATAATGTGATTAAAAAAATGAAATTTATGCAAATTCAGGCCATCCTCATAAGAGTCAACTCAATAATTGGAATTGCACAAAAGGATGATCCTACAATCTTTGTTTGGGAGCACACTAATGGTCCCTACTGCTTAACTAACACAACTGTTGCTACATTTGAAGTCTAGCTACTTACGATCAATAAAAGTTGGTGCACAATGTCTAGCCTGTTAAAGTATTGAAAATAAATAGTCTATATTTTTGTTTGTGTAGAGTGCAGAAGTGGATTTTGGAGATGTTGGCATTTGTAAAGTTGATAGATAACCACCATATGCTAGACGCAGTTTAGAAGGCTTTTATGGATAATCAATGCTTGCTAGAAACAATTTCTAAACGGTGTATCTACACATTTTCTATATATAATAAGAACACCTCATTTTGAAGCTTTTAGAACTACGCATGTACCCTTTAAAGCTTTTAGATAAACAAAGGACATTTTGACAATCCTTCAAGTCATGTTTCCACGAATGAAAACCACTCCTACCTTTCTTACCTTCGAACATTTTGTTTTCTTTTCAATTAACTAAATTCTTCTTTGAACATCCAAATTTGACCCTAATCTCTACTAGTGGCATGTTAAATTATGAAACACAATAGTGGGAGTGGCTTGAGAGGAAAGATGTAGGATTTAAGATCCATCACTTTCCGATTAGTTAGGTTTCATGTTCTTATTATTACAACTTATTATGTTGTTTATGTATGATTATACATTCGTATCATATACAGGGATGTGTAATTTATTTTTTTGATTTTAGATTAAATTATTCTTCATTTTATTACGAGCAAAAATTAAAGTGGGCCTGTTGAAAATGAGAAGCAGCTTTTCAAAGATTATGAACCTTGCATAGGCAACGGGGCATTAAATTAACGGAGGTAAATTAGTCTAACTGAATATTGGAACCATTGAAAAATTATAGCATGGTGAATATTTTGAATAATTTTTAGTTATATACTATTAAAGAGATTACATATTTTTGCTATTTTCTTTGTTCGGATCTTTTCACATGGAAAGTGGATTTGGTAACATATTGATTTTCCATTAAAGAAAGTCTTACAATAGAGTTTATGCAGTTGACAAAAAATTCTTTTCATTAGGAAATACTAACTTATATTTAGGTCATGCGGTTAGTCATTTATTTGGTGTAAATTTTATCAATTTGGTATCGCTTTATGAATGCATCCAAAAGCACCACTAATTTGCAAGAGAAGAAAGTAAAACATTATTTCCTATGCCTAAGTGCAAATAGTAGAGCATTGTAGTAGGAACATGATTTCAAAAAGTGGAAATTAGAAATGTATGAAGAAGATGTGTGAAAATACCCGTTAAACAAGCCTGAACCTACAAAATGATAGTGATTTAGTTCTTGGAGTAAAAAGTATATTTCGAAATAAAACAGAACATTTTCTCAATTCATAATTTATGTTATGCTATTTTATAAAATTACCATAATCAACACTCCAACATAACTACATTCAAGAATTAGCTTTTGATATTACAAAATTAAAATGAACAAGTGTAATAAAGGGATGCCAATTAAAATGCTTATTATACACAAATTAGCTCTTGCAAATGTGCCTTTGTTTATGCATATTTGGCCATTATTTTATAATAAATAAATTTGTTTCCAATTTTCTATATACATGTCCAATGGACGTGTCTAACGTACTGGTTAATAAAATAGGATAAATGGTGCAGATGATGAAGCATAAACAATATTTCTAAAGAGTTGGATCATGTTACATACTCTTGATGCAAGTTCAATAACATGAAAGCCACTTCTTATTACAAAATTTGGAAGATCTTCATAGTCTTTGTAATGTTCTCATAGTCTATGATTGTGCAAAATTTAATTTTTGGAAACAATTCTAATTCATAGCTGAATGAAATGACAAATATATTTATCTTATTATACAGAATAACAAATGATAAATTTTAAAATTTCTACTTTTGATCGTATAAAATCATTTCAATATAAAATGATAAAAGATTTACTTATAAAAAATGATACAAAGTAAAATATACAAATTATAAATCATTTTATCTTTATAACAAATTGAAATAGTTCACTGAAATTAAATTACAGAACATGGATTGATATTACTAATTAATCTTTGAAACAAAACATGAATAAGAAACACATCATACCAAACTTAGTTTATTCTAAATGGAATTTTGTACTTACATAAGTCAATGAAGTACAAACAAACAAAGCAAAATTTTAAGCTTAACCATAATAAACCAAGAATTGAAATCGATCAAAAACTTCACCTCATAGTTTTCATCAGAAAGCTCCATAAATCGACATATAATTTTTGATTTTGTTCTATATCAACTAGCAAGCACGATAAATGATGCAACACAACTCAAAACTTAAAATAAGATTTTATATATCACCAAAATACCACAAAAGTAAATTACCACAAAAGGAGGAAAGAATAAAAGATATACTAAAAAGATAAAAGATAAATTACATTGCAAGGCTATACATATGTGATATTTATATACTTAAATAACATAAAATAAAAGGTAAAAATAGAAATTGAATGACCAAAGATAAATAATTTTATTATTCTGAATTAATTAAAAAGTTATCTCTCATTTTACCACTTTACAATTTTAAATGTAAATCATTATATTTCAAAAAAGAATAAAAATGATAATAGTTAATGTAAAAAGATAAAAGAATTTTGTTATTCCATTTTTATAACACTAATACTTTTTATTTATGTCTAAACTATTATGATTTATTATATACAATGTTAATTTTATATGTAATATTTTTGTGTTTGGAGTGGGACATGATAAAAGATAAAACTAACACAAAAGAAAATTAACTTTGCAATCTTACAAGTATATATGTAAGTTTTATATCTAAAAGGATAAAAGAAAATTTAGGAACCAAATGATAAAAGATAAATTATACAATATTACACTTATATGTGTTACATTTTTATATCAAAAGTATAAAATATCAAAGATAAAAACAGAAACTAAAATATAAAAGATAAACTATTTTATCACTTTGAATATAGTACGAATGAT
The DNA here is from genome assembly GCA_030737815.1 of Allium fistulosum. Classification (NCBI taxonomy): domain Eukaryota; kingdom Viridiplantae; phylum Streptophyta; class Magnoliopsida; order Asparagales; family Amaryllidaceae; genus Allium; species Allium fistulosum. The sequence continues at coordinate 617,040,615 of CM060907.1, forward strand.
AAAAGTAAATGAAAAAAGATAAATGGTTTGTAGAAAATTGAATTTTCTTACTTCGAACAAGTTAACGATGATGATACATAACTTTATGACTATTTCTTTTTTTTGACATAATAACTTCTAAAAGTCATCAGTTAACGGTAATTAACATATTGTAGTCATCATTCTATTTACTTATTTCTATCTAGGATTTTAGAGCATGTTTAGCAATTCCTTATAAGTAGTTAAAACTACTTGCAAGTAACTTATGTTAATATTGGTGTTTGAAAACTTCTAATAAGTAACTTACAAAAGTAGCTAATAAGTAGAAAACAGAGAATTAATTTTTTGTTGCTTGTGACTTATGAAGCAATTTCATAAGCCATTTTGGTCAAATATTTCTACTTAGAATTTAAATCACATCCAAACACTTCTATTTGTAAATTGTTATTTAAAACTATTTAGAAGTTACTATTCAAAACTCCTCTTAAGGAGTTTCAAAATAAGTTGTTACCAAATGGGCTATTGCTATAGTTGTTACCAAATGGGCTATTGCTATAGAACAATTAGAGTTTGAATCATAATAGTATTTTACTATCAACTACACTTTTGAGTTAATTAAAATAATATCATTTATATTGTACATCTAAACATCATTTAGATTTATCAACAATTTCAAATACATGATAACTGATGAATTTAATAACTAATAGAAAATAATAAATAGTTTGGATCTTTACTATAACATCCTCCTACTTGGGGCCCAAAACTAATGGCTACAGATGCTGCAGTCATCCATACTTATTAATCATCGACGATCAAATACGGCAATGTTAGATACATTGATACATAGAAACACATGAATATGGAAAAAAATTAAAACATTAAACAAGTTCCACATTCCATTTCAAAACATTTCCAATTCATTACTTAATCCAACAACCGTAGACCACGTTTAGATAAAATATATTTATGACAACATACACCAAGAATGAAGATGCCCCCTTGAATGATCAGAGTATATACATAGACAATTTAGCAACTTTTCCTTTATAATAGTAACACAGCGGAATCAAAATAAAAGAGAACTGTAGATAGCTATCATGCCTCTTGTATGTCTATGGAAGTTTTATTCGTCTAAGAGGTACCTAAAAACCTCAACTCTCAAACTACTCAAAATCAATTGAGTATTCGAGAGTTTAAGGGGAAAACATAAACTTTGAGTCAGACATAAAACATGGTATGAATAATAATCTAGCACCTTAAACAAATTAAATATCTAGTGAGACCACACCGCTTAGCGGAATGGGTTCTCCCCTCACTGGTACCTTAAAACCTTTAAAAACCATATATTGTGCTCCTGCATCCCAATGGTTAAAAACAATTTAAAACATTATGATATGATGATAGGCAAAACAAATGAATCAATTCTGAATTACCCATCCCAACTTATTTTGACTATCTGTCTCAGTAATAGTTTATAGGATTACTATTAACCTAATAGTTTTTATGAGCTGACTAATAACCAGTTAAATGTTTAAGGACTCCTTGTCCAATTACATAGTTTTCATGGGATTACTAAGAACTTATTAGTAACTCCAATATGTTTACACTTGTCCTAGTTTTCATGGGCCGACTAGGATCCTATTGGTTTCTGTCCATATTTTAATCCAGATATAGTTTTCATGGGCTAACTACAAACCTATTGGCCCATGCCAATATCAAATCATAGTTTTCATAGGCTAACTATGAACCTGTCTTCCTGACATCTTCACTCCTACATAGCTTTCATGGGATTACTATGAACCTATTAGCCCATGCCAATATCAAATCATAGTTTTCATGGACTAACTACAAACCTATTGGCCCGTGCCAATATCTTTTCCTATACACAGTTTTCATGGGCTTACTGTGAACCTATTGACCCCTGCCAATATCTTCCTTTAATATTTTAGCATCCTATATTCTGGTCTACCTGACTTCCTGGATGCAATTCTACTCATTCAAGAGTTAACTTAATTTATATTCACTACTGGGTCTAGCTGGTTATTCTGCTCTTCCCCACAGTTACGGGTCCATTACAATGTGAATATATACATATATGAAGAAGCAAACTTAATAACTTAGTTAATCCCTTTAACCTTTTAATCAAAGAAAACTTCTTCAAAAACTCCTTTTCAAAACATTTTATTTATTTATGTCATGGTTTTCTTTTAAAAAAATGAGATTGGGTTATTTGTTTTGAAAAACTAAGGCTTTTGAAACCTTCAAAACTTAACTTTCGATCTCACCAGATAACCTCCTTCGAAAGCATATAAATCTCTTTTTAAAACATTAGGCCCCTTCCGTTCGAAACACTTTAAAACTTCTCTTTCGAAACCTTTCGAATGTAATAAAGTATTACTTACAACTAAAGGAAATCATTCGAAAGACCTTACTTTTAAAACATCAAATGACAACCCCTTCGAAAGCTATTAGAAAACTCCTTTCGAAAACATATGTTTCGACTACTTCGGAAGCTTTAGTAAAATAAAGGCAGGCGCTTAACTTTTTAAAACAAACAAAGGTATCGACCCCATCGGAAGCAATGCTTTCGACCCCATGCCTTTCGCCTTTCCTCCAATCCACTACTTACCATCTAAGTGATACCTTGTGTATTATTTTTGGTTTAGTGGAGTTTCGACTTGATTGAGGGTAGAAGCCCTGAGTCGAAAGGTACTTCTATCAGAGGCGGATCCTGCTTTTCTGAGTAAAAGCTGATTAATGCCAATTAAAGCAAATTTTATCTAACTAACCTGCCACGTGTAAACATGTAATTTTTGCCTCAACTTTTCAAATTCTTTACCAAAATAACTATCACTTAATTTCATATCTAAACCAAGGTTAATTTAGCAAATAAGCCCTTCCATTAAGCATAACCAATATTGCAAATAAGTCCTTCTAAAATAATTTAATTTCCATAACAGATCACTATGGAAAAATCACATAAATTCACTTTCATCATGTTAACTAACATATCAAAATTTCAGACCTAAATTCTCAATATAATTTTTGAAATAAATTTCTAAACCCAATTAACCATATTTTTCTTTTAAAATTCGTAATAATCTTTTCATAGCTTGGAAAATTATCAAAATTAAAACCCAACTCCAAAATCATGTTTTACATAACATAAAATTTTTTCATAGCATTTAAGAATTAATATCAGTCGGTTTTACCCTAAATCCGCATAAGACCTCATTTAAACAATCTCGTTTAAATTAAACAAATTATAATTCAAGCATATCATCATCCAAAACATCATATAGACGAATTTAATCTTAAATCCGAAATCATATATTCATAAAATAAAATAGAGATGGAATTATTATTCACCTTGATTAAGATAAGGAGATTGGATTGAGATTAAGATTGATTCCCCTTCTTTAATTCCTTGGCTTTACTTTGATTTGAATTCTCTTCTCTTTTCTTCCTAGCAATGGCGGCTCCTCTTTACGTTTGTGTTTTGCATTTTTGTAAAATGAGAAATAAACGTAAATGGAGAGTGTAGCCGTGAATATATATAAGGGTAAGGGTTATGTGCGGCTAATTCCCATTATGCCCTTATGTAAATTAATTAACTTATAACCCATTCTTAAGCCCATTTAATTAATTAATTGAGCACGACCTTAATTTATTCTCATACCTCAATCCCCATATCATTCCAATTATTATATTATTCTATTTAATTTATCTAATTAAATTTCTTGAATAATGTTATAAAAAATTAGGGGTGTTATAGGCTCCCCTCCTTAAAGAATTTCGTCCTCAAAATTCAGTAAGGACTAAATATTAATCATAGCAATCATCTGTAACGACACCTAACAACCATATCAGTCTATCTAACTAGCAATTATCTATATAAATTTAATATAGACATACCCTCAAAGCAGATCAGGATAAGTATCTCGAATCTTGTCCTCTGTCTCCCAAGTACAGTCCTTCTCGTTGTCGCTCCACTGAACTTTCACAAACTTGACTGTCTTGTTTCTCAATCTTTTCTCATCTCTCACTACAACTCGAACTGGTTGTCTAACAAAAGTCAAATTAGGCTCTACTACTAAATCTTCCAACCCTATCGGAGGAATAGTAGTCTCTGGATCATGCACATACTTGCGAAGATAAGATACATGAAATACATTATGGACACCCGCCATACTGCTTGGTAACTCTACTCTGTATGCGAGCTTTCCAATCCTCTCTATAATCTGGAATGGACCAACATATCTCGGTTCCAGTTTCCCTGACTCCCCAAACCGTACCACACCCTTCATCGGTGATACCTTAATGAAAACTCCATCTCCAAATGAGAACTCTAGGTCTTTACGCCTCTTATTTGCGTAACTCTTCTGTTTGGATTGAGCTTCATTCATCCTTTCTCGGATCAACTCAATCTTCTTTGACGCCTCCCTGATTAAATCTGGACCTAAGACCAATCTGTCTCCAGTCTCCAACCAACATGCTGGCGATTTGCATGGCCTTCCATACAAAGCTTCAAAAGGCGCCATTCCTATACTAGTATGATAACTGTTATTATAGGAAAAATCAATCAAATGTAGGTGATCCTCCCAAGATTCACCAAAGTCCAATACACAAGCTCCCAATAAATCTTCAAGTACCTTATTGACTCTCTCTGTCTACCCATCCGTTTGAGGGTGATATGCAGTACTCATCTTGAGCTTAGTGCCTAACATATCCTGTAAACTCTTACATAATTCGCTAGTGAACAAAGCATCTATGTCGTTGACTATGCTACTAGGAACTCCATGAAGTCTAACTATGTTCTTCATGAACAACTTAGCTAAAACAAGTGTCGTTCTGGTTAACTTAACTGGAATGAAATAGGCACTCTTGGTCAACCTATCCACTATGACCCATATACTTTCATTTCCTCTATTTGACCTTGACAACCCATCAATAAAATCCATGAATATTGAATCCCATTTCCAAACTGGAATCTCTAGAGGCTAAAGAAACCCACTCGGCTTTTGATGTTCGACCTTCACTTGCTGACAGTTTGCACACTGCCTAACCCAAAAGCCAACATCCCTCTTCATACCTTCCCAATAGAAGCTCCACTTCATATCTTGACACATCTTAGTACCTCCAGGTTGAATCGTAAACTTGGATCGATGACATTCTCCAAGAACTTCTCTTCTTAAGTCCTTAACATTCGAAGTACATAATCATCCATTCTTTCTCAACCATCCTCTCTGGTCAAGAACAAAATACTTTAGATCATCGATCTCAGTTCCTACCTCAAGCCTTCTGATCTTCTCGGGTAATAAGAGATCCCCCTTCTGCTTAGAAGCGATTCTCTCGATCAACACTAGTTGGACTTCTAAATAGGGCAACATGGCAGTACTCTGACTAGAACTAGCAGTCGATCTTAACTGCACACTACAAGTAGTCAAAGCTTCTAAATCCTTCCATTCTGCCAACATTGCTAACACCACATTCTGATGTCTTCTGCTAAGAGCATCCACTACTTTATTTCCTTTCCCAGGAGTATACTCTACACCAAAATCATAAGCAGCTATAAACTCTAGCTACCTCTGTTGTCTCATATTCAACTCCGTCTGAGAGAATAAGTATCTTAAAGACTTATGATCTGTGTATAGCTTAAATCTCTCCCCTAAGAGATAATGCCTCCAAATCTTCAATGCGAAGATCACCGCAGACAACTCCAAATCATGAGTAGGATATCTCACTTCATGCGGTCCAAGCTATCGTGAAGCGTAGGCAATCACTTTACCTTCTACATCAACACAACTCTCAATCCAGTCCCACATGCATCAGTATATACCACCAACCCTTGGTTTTTGACTGGAACTACTAACACTGGTGTATTGGTCAACAAATGCTTTAACTTAAGGAATGCTTCCTCACATTTGTCTCACCAAACAAACTTCACCTCCTTCCTAGTTACCTTAGTCAAAGGTGTTGTTATCCGCAAGAAATCCTTAATGAATCTCCGGTAATAGCCAGCAAGTCCAAGAAAACTTCTAATCTCAGTCACCGTCTCTGGTCTCTTCCAATTATTAACAGCTTCGATCTTATCTGGATCAACTGACAAACCCTTCTCTGAAACCACGTGACCAAGAAACTTAACATCTTTCTTCCAAAAATGACACTTGAAAAAAATCACCTTTAGCTGATGCTGCCTCAACGTCTCAAGCACAACTCTAAGATGATCTTCATGCTCCCTTTCATCCTTAGAGTATACCAAAATGTCATCTATAAACACCAACATGAATCTATCCAAATACTCTCGGAAGACTCGGTTCATCAAATCCATGAAGAAAGCAGATGCATTCGTTAACCGGAATGACTAACCACTCTTACGAACCATATCTAGTCCAAAATGCTATCAAAGGAATACTTTCCTCTGCAACCCTTAACTGATGGAAACTTGTCGCCAAATCCAACTAGGAAAATACTCTAGCTCCACACAATTGATCGAACATATCATCAATTCTTGGCAAAGGATACTTATTCTTGATCGTCCTCTCATTCAACTTACGATAGTCAATTCACATCCTCAATGACCCATTTGGTTTCTTCATGAACACCGCGGTCGCTCCTCAAGGCGAACTGCTTGGTCTAATAGAATTCCTTCCTTCTAGATCCACTAGCTGCACCTTTAATTTCTTCATCTCGGTTGGTGTCATCCTACTGGGTGGTTTACTTACAGGTTCAGCTCCTGTCACAAGATCTATCCGAAACTCAACAGCTCGTTTCGATGTTAGTCCTGTGACTGGCTCAAAGACATCTGCAAAATCTCTTACTACTCGAACCTGACTTGGTTCTTCTCCCATTTCCATTGCACTTAACAAAGCACAACTGTTCTAGTCAGAATTCTCTAACAAAGCACAACTGTTCTAGTCAGAAACTCAACACTCACTTGCATAATGACTCTTCTTGTCACATTTGTAGCAAACTAAATCAGCCTTTGCCTTCTTGGCAGCATCTCCCTCCTAGGCTCCCTTCTTCTTAAAGAACTTTCTCTTCTTTCCCTGAGAACTCTGGGTTTCAACTGGCTTCTCTCTAGCACAAACAGCAAGTATCTCCTCATGGCGGATTACCATCTCCACCACTACATTACAAGGATCATGGATATGTGTCAGGGTCGCCCTAGCAAGCTCAGGTCTCAATCCCTGAATGAAACTTTCATTTCTTCTGATGTCAGTGTTTATAGTAGCATATTCATAACGAGATAGCTCATCAAACTTAGTAGCATACTCGATAACTCACATCTCTTCCTGAACTAAATCCATAAACTTTCTCATCAACGCTGACTTAGCAACCTTAGATAAAATCCTCTGTTCAAAAATCCTTTTGAATTCAGCCCATTTCAACTCTTCTTCTGGAACTCCGACAGTAACACTACTCCACCAATGAAGTGTTGACCCCTACAACTTTCTAGAGGCCATCCTTCTCTTCTGCTCATCATCTAAACCCAAATCAGCAAAGATACGCTCACAACACAACAACCAATTTTCAACTTCTATGGCATCCTCCGTTCCCATAGACGGTTTCCCACCAAGACTGGTGTAATATCTGCTCAGCTTAGCATAATTATTCCCAACTAGAGCCACATGATTAGCTCCTCCAACATTTCCAGCAACACCAGCAGCAACTCCTGCTTGCATCACATTAACGAAGAACTGATACATCACTCCCATATCTACTAGTGGATTTTTAACTCCCACATTGGCATCGACATTTTGATTAGCATTAGCCTGTCAACCTTCGCTTCTCTTGATATTAGGTCGAGCATTTCCATTAGTTATGGTGCTTCCTCCACTGAGATTTCCTCTTCCGTTTCCCGCTTCTATATCTTCTTTCTCGTAAATCTACGTACAAGCCTTAGTAAGATACAGAATAACAGTCTAAGAGAGAGGGGAATACGTACTTATATATATCTATATATCAAATACAAGTACGTTATTGTAGCGTTAACCCAACCCCGATCTTATTTCTTATTCATTGGATTATGTTTTGAAAATATTCTAGTTTTAATTCCTTTTAAGTTTCATAAACCTATACTCTGATATTAACTTGTAACATCCCCCTACTTGGAGGCCCAAATAGCTACGGATGCTGCAGTCATATATAATTATTAATCCTCGGTGACTAAATACAGGAATCTTAGATACATCGATACATAGAAACACATGAATGTGGAAAATTATTAAAACATTAAACAAGTTCCACATTCCATTTCAAAACATTTCCAATTCATTACATAATCCCACAATAGTAGACCATATTCAAATAAAATATATTTATTACAACATATGCCAAGAGCGACATATGAAGATGCCCCCTTGGATGATAAGAGTATATACATAGGCAATTTAGCAACTTTGCCTTTACAATAGCAACACAGCAGAATCAAAATAAAAGAGAACTCTAGATAGCTATCATTAGGGCTGTTATGGTAACGGTAAATTTACCATTACCATACCATTATCAGTCAATCGGTTATCGGTTTAAAGTAAAGTCGGTGTACCAGTATAATCGGTATGGTAACGGTAAATTTACCATTTTCTATGGTAAAACATCGGTTATATTTTTTCAAAACCAACGGTAATAGTAATTTACCAGTCCGTTCATAATACATTGATATTCATATAAGATGTTGTATTACAGGCATTTAGAAGTAAGAAAATAGTTCAATTTATTTCAGTAATTCAACTCAAATGATGATAAATACACTTCTTTTCTATGTCCTTTATTAAGTGACCCAATGAGATATATAATGAAGCATCGTTTAGTGTAAAAATATATCAACTTATTATTTTTCTAGACAAACGGTAATTTACCATTACCAGTGTAATGGTTACTAGTTTATCAGTATAATGGTCATCGGTATACCAGTCATCGATATACCAGTCAATCGGTAATTGTAACGGTAAACAATTTTAGTTTACCAGTAAAAATGGTACGGTAACTGTATTTACAAAATAACAACGGTAATAATTACCATAACAGTCCTAGCTATCATGCCTCATGCACGTATCCAGAAGCTTTATTCGTCTAAGAGGTACTTGAAAACCTTAACTCTCAAACCACTCAAAATCAATTGAGTACCCGAGAGTTTAAGTGGTAAACATAAACTTCGAGTCGGACATAAAGCCTGGTATGAAAAATAATATACTACCTCAAAACATTTAGATATATAGTGAGACCACACGGCTTAGCGGAACGGGTTTCCCCTCACTGGTATCTTAAAACCTTTATAAAACTATATTGTGCTTCTGCATCCACAGTGGTTAAAACAATTTAAAACATTATGATATGATGATATGCAAAACAAATAAATCAATTCTGGATTACCCATCCCCATTTATTTTGATTATCTGTCTCAGTTATAGTTTATAGGGTTACCATTAACCTAACAGTTTTCATAGGCCGACTAATAATCGGTTAAATGTTTAAGGACCCCCTGTCCAATTACGTAGTTTTCATGGGATCACTAAGAACCTATTGGTAACTCCAATACCTTTACACTTGTCCTAGTTTTCATGGGCTGACTAGGAAACTATTGGTATCTGTCAATATCTTAATCCGGATATAGTTTTCATGGGCTAACTACAAACCTATTGGTCCCTAGTACCAATATCAAATCATAGTTTTCATAGGCAAACTATGAACCTATTTTCTTGACATCTTCATTCGTACATAGTTTTCATGGGCTTACTACGGACCTATTGGCCCCTGCCAATATCTTATCATATACATAATTTTCATGGGCTTACTGTAAACCTATTAGCCCCTGCCAATATCTTCCTTTAATAATATTTTAGCATCATATATTCTGGTCTTCTTGACCTCCTGGATGCAATTCTACTCATTCAAGAGTTAACTTAATTAATATTCACTACTGGGTCAACCTAGCTGGTTATTCTACCCTTCCCACAGTTATGGGTCCATTATAATGTGAATATATACATATATGAAGAAGCAAACATAATAGCTTGGTTAATCTCTTTAACCTTTTAATCAAAGAAAACTTCTGCAAAAACTCATTTTCAAAACATTTTATTTATTTATGTCATGGTTTTCTTTAAAAAAAATGAGATTGGGTTATTTGTTTTGAAAAACTAAGGCTTTCGAAACCTTCAAATCTTAGCTTTCGACTTCACTGGATAACCTCATTCGAAAGCATATAAATCTCTTTTCAAAACATTAGGCCCCTTCCGTTCGAAACACTTTAAAACTTCTCTTTCGAAACATTTCGAATGTAATAAAGTATTACTTATTAACTATTTGAAGCATAGCTTCGTAAATCGTAACCATTGAAAGCACTCCTTTCGAAATCTTTGGTAGTATCCCTTATGAAACCATTAAAAGTCCCTCTTTCGAAACCGTTGGGTTTATATTAAAATATCATTTGGGTCAAAGTGACTATAACGAAAGTATCTCTTTCGAAACATCATATAAAAGTATTCGGGGAAAACTTAATGGCGTCGGCACCATCCCTTTCGAAAGCTTCAAATCATTTAAGCAAAACACTGAAGGATATCATCGAAACCCCCTTTCAAAGTCATTGCCTTCAAAACCTTTGGACCCTTTCGAAAGCATTGATGACTTCAATACACTCGAAAGGCGAAAGTACGATAATAAGGCTTCAATTAGGTCGGAACCCCTTCTTTCAAAAGCATTATTTTACAACTAAAGGAACTCATTCGAAAGCCCTTACTTCTAAAACATCAAATGACAACCCCTTTGAAAGCTATTAGAAAACTCCTTTCAAAAACATATGTTTCGACTACTTCGGAAGCTTTAGTAAAACAAAGGTAGGCGTTTAACTTTTTAAAACAAACAAAGGTATCGACCCCATCGAAAGCAATGCTTTCAACACCATGCCTTCCGCCTTTCCTCCAATCCACTACGTACCATCTAAGTGATATCTTGTGTACTAGTTTCGGCTTAGTGGGATTTCGACTTGATTGAAGGCGAAAGCTCTGAGTTGAAAGATACTTCTATTAGAGGCGGAACCTGCTTTTCTAAGTGAAAGCTGATTAATGCCAATTAAAACAAATTTTATCTAACTAACCTACCACGTGTAAACATATAATTGGTTGCCTCAACTTTTCAAATTCTTTACCAAAATAACCGCTGCTTAATTTCAGATCTAGACCAAGGTTAATTTAGCAAATAAGCCCTTCTATTAAGCATAACCAATATTGCAAATAAGTCCTTCTAAAAAATAATTTAATTTTCATAACAAATCACTTAGAAAAAATCTCCGAAAATCACAGAAATTCACTTTCATCATGTTAACTAACATATCAAAATTTCAGACCCAAATTCTCAATATAATTTCTGAAATAAATTTCTAAACCCAATTAACCATATTTTTCTTTTAAAATTCATAATAATTTTTCCATAACTTGAAAAATTATCAAAATTAAAACCCAACTTCAAAATCATGTTTTACATAATATAAAAATTTTCCATAGCATTCAAGAATCAATATCAATCGGTTTTACCCTAAAACCGCATAAGACCTCATTTAAACAATCTTGTTTAAATTAAACAAATTATAATTCAAGCATATCATCATCCAAAACATCATATAAACGAATTTAATCTTAAATCCGAAATCATATATTCATAAAACAAAATAGAGATGGAATTATTATTCACTTTGATTAAGATAAGGAGATTGGATTGAGATTATGATTGATTCCCCTTCTTTAATTCCTTAGCTTTACTTTGATTTGAATTCTCTTCTCTCTTCTTCCTAGCTATGACCAACTCCTCTTTACGTTTGTGTTTTGCGTTTTTGCGAAATGAGAAATAAACGTAAATAGAGAGTGTAGCCGTTAATATATATATAAGGGTAAGGGTTATGTGCGGCTAATTCCCATTATGCTCTTATGTAAATTAATTAACTTATAGCTTATTCTTAAGCTCATTTAATTAATTAATTGAGCATGACCTTAATTTATTTTCATATCTCAATCCCCTTATTATTTCAATTATTACATTATTCTATTTAATTTATCTAATTAAATCTCTTGAATAATGTTATAAAAAATTAAGGGTGTTACATTTACCTTAATCGATTAGAAAAATAAATTCAAATCTGAAATTGTTGAAGAATGTATGAGTTTATATTAGTTGATTTGAACAGATTAAGCTATTTTTGCTGAATTTGAGTGAAGTTGGAGAAGATGGAGCAGAGCGGTTTTTGATATTTGGCAACTATTTTGAGAGAATGGTACAACTAGGATTGAACGTTTCTGCTGTGTTTTGTGAAATATGAGAGCAACGTTGTAATTTTACAATTTTTGTTCTTAACTTATTGAATTAGAGTGACGCTAAAGGCACCGGACTGGATGTTTGGAGCTACTGCATCCAGTCCCGACCGGCGGTTGTCCCCCGACTTTATAGCGTATGTATCACTGGTCCATTTATCCGGTTGTCCATTTACTGGTGCGCTTAGCCGTGCACTTGAATTATAGCCGCGTCCTACGGGTTAATCGAGCCTTTTGTTCGTATTTCCCTTTTCGTCCTAAGCGTTAATTGAGCAGTGGCTCCCTTTTTTAAAAAAATAAGCAACGGTCACTAGAAAAGCCATATAATACCACATCCCGGATTAAAATTACATAAAATAAAATCCTCACTCGTTTCTTTGTTGGCACCAAATCTAAGAAAAGGAAGGCGATCATCCACAACGCAATACTTCACTCTTGGTAAGTCTTTCTTTTTCTTCACTCTCTTTTGTACTATTAATTTCACATATTCGAAGTAAAAGTTATGGGTTTTAAATCTCGAGAAATGGGTATGGTAGCAAATTAATTTTACTCTAACTCCTTTACTTTTAATCAAAGGTTAATCAGTCATGGTGCAAGAATCGGTAAAACAAACGTCAATTCCATTCAGACAGAAGAAGGTAACTCGGCACGAAGTTTCAAATGCCAAAGATTCAAATTCCGCTCCAAAATTGGAGGGGCTTGTTGGTAAAGCGGGTGTAAGTGCGATTGAGTCTCCTACTCCTCAGAGGCCTGACTCTATAAGCAGATTGAACACAGGGGTTGGGAATTCAAATATTAAAGGGAAGCAGCTTTTGAAAGATTTTGAGGGTGAGATTAACTCGAGCTGTGTCGAAATTTGCACGGTTGAGGATGATTCGATCGAGCTTCCTGATGAGTGAGTTTTGTTGAGTTTTGAGTTTTTTCTTAATTTTTTATGCGCGTACGTTATAAATTAATTTGTGGAATATTAGGGTTTTAGGTTTTATACTGACTCGGAAAGTAGACCTTCTCCATAAAACAGCTCAGGCTAATTATTATCAAAATGGTGGGAACTATTTCAAAGACCCGACAACAATTACTATTTGATTTAGGAATATATCACAGTTACTTACTTGATAGGCGATGGTGATTAGCTCAGAAGGTGGCATAAGCCAAGTAACCTATGCTTTACTTGCTGAATTTTGTTTTGTTAAGATAGTCATACAGCAGGTGATCCCATTTTAACAGGAATAACGTTAAGTTGAAGACATGAGACTACCTAACTTGCAATTTGGGTGTTTGATTATTGGTGCCTTAACCTGCACGGTATCCTTAAAGTGTTCAACTACATATTCACAGTAAAGCCAATGTGTAATATTGGACTTTGGTGATACCAATATGCTAAGCATTAAGCAAAGAGCCATGGTCTGTAATGTAGAATTTATCTTATGACTGTATGTCTACGCCTATATAGTCTACTAATCAGTAGAAGTATTTGCTACACCTGCAGCTTTTCCATTTTGAAATTTTGAGCTTCAGATTATGTAGATACTACTGGTGAAGCGCTGTAGCTTAGAGTGTAAAATTTTGGTTATGGCCCTATGTCGCTGTGGCTGCCTCAGTTTAACATTTGACCTCTAAACTAAATATGTGAAACCAGTGAAATATCGTAAGCTTGTTAGAACCTGGACTTTGCCATCTTGAAATTTCGGACTTCCGGTAGATATTACTGGTGAAGCACTGTAGTTTAGAATGTAGATTTCAGCTTATGACCTCATGTGACTGTATATTAGTGAACTCTAAACTAAATACGCGCAAAACAGTGAAATATTGTACGGGAACTAGAGAATACAATGACTAACAAGAGGAGATATTGGACTAGTACTCAGCAGCTGACACATTATATATATGCAAATCATTAGACTGGTAGAAAATCCTAGCAGAAGAGAATATATAAATGATTTTAAGGCAAGAAGTTGTATTTAGGGAGGGGGAGATATGTTGAAACTTGAAAAACAAAAGCACTAGAGAATGCTATAATAACCTTGCTTTTCCAACATTTTCTGGAGCTTTATTATATTTACTTTTTTGCTTGTGCGATACTTCTTGCAGATACAAAACACTCCATATCCTTTTTGAGAAAATGGATAGCTCTATCCGATTGCTTGCTCTGCGTAAAAAGTTACCAACTTTTCGAAATATCAGCACCCAAGTTGAAAAACTGTCTAAAAGGTATGTTGAAACAAAGTATGTTTAGTGTTTATGCTTTGATTGTAATAACCCTAATAATCTAATATAACATTCTGGCTCTGTCTTTGTTCCCAGGAAATTTTTATCCAGCCATCTTGCACAGATGAAATATTTGCTTCCCGTATCCATTGAAATAGAGAGGATACTAATACAAGATGAGAAAACCTTATGCATGATTCCGGAAATTAAAGTCATTCTAGTAAAAGACATTAAGAGCTGTGTGGATGCTGACCAATCTGCATCAGTTTCTCTTTGCAAAGTTTTTCAATCAGAACTGTTGAAATATTTCAAAACCCATGTACAGGTAAACTATCTATAACATTGATTTATTTTTCTGTCATACTGGTGCTTTCCTTTATAAATAATTCTAGGAACGAAAGGTGCTGTATTGGCTTCTAAGTGATTGAATATAGATTATCCATTGATGCTGATTGAAACTTATTAAAGAAATTAGTGGATGTGCTAAAACAGTCTCAGATGACTAGCAAACTGCTATAAGTAACAAAAATTATTTCCTATAAAATGATGCACCGTCAAAATAATAAAGGATATTAATAAAACATAAGTTGACAATAAAACATTTTAGAGGGCAACCAATCGAAGATTGCAAGAGGAGTGTACTTGATGTACAGAATTTCTAGGGTTCTTTTATATTCACAAGATTGCCTGCTGGTATTATGTTATCTGGCTAGGACGAACTTTTGTTATTGATTGAAAACGTTAGGTAGTGTTTGGTTTGAAAATGAATTTCGTGTTTTGTGATTTTAATATGTATGTCAAATGACGTGGGAGAGAATGATGAGTTTGAAAGTCCTAGTTTCTGATGTAGTTTTTGATATTTTACCAAAAGGCGGAAAATAAAAATAAAAGTCATTTTCAATTTTATATGTTAAAACCATTTTCCAAATGGATTGTTTTACACATCTTCTCCTCCCGTGTGCATTTTAAAAGTACACGCTGAAAACACAAAACTCATTTCAAACCAAACGCTTTCTTATTTTTCGTGACATTGCATGTCAAATGGATGGTTATTTGGTTGAGTCTTTTATTCTATTTGATAATTTGGATTTGATGTGGAATACACCTACGTACCCGGTTTATGTCGATAGTCTCGCTTTCCGATGGAATATAACATAACAAAGAATTCACAACTTGTATTATTGTTGAGAGTTTTAGTGAAAAGTACCATTTCTGCAGATAATACATTAATGGTTGTATATTAGAATTGAGACCACTGGATATTATTTAAAATGTATGAAAGCATCTCTTAGTAAGTCAATAGAAGCAATTTTCAGTGTAATGCTTATTACTTAATGTGTTCTGCAGTAGTTTTGTTGATGAAAATAAAATTATTTAAGGGTATATTGTATTTTGGATTTGGTATAAAGTTGCCTATAAAATCAGTGTTTGTTCAATTTAGAACTTCACAAGATACGATTCTTGAAGGATTTGGTGATGCTAGATGGCATCATGACTGTAGAATTTTGACTCATCTTTAAAGTTATATGTTGTTTTTCCATATGCATCATTCTGATACATGAATATGTTCAGTCCTTCTATTACATTGCAATTTATTCTTCTGCTGCAATATTTCAATAGGACATTGAGATTCCCAAAGCTATGCTACCAGAACCATTCAATGAAGGAAACAACATTGTACAAAAAATCAGTCCTAAAGTATCAGTCGAAGTACCTCCACAAGAAATTTCCACTGAACAAGAAGTTGTAGCCAGGGCTTCTCATTTATCCTCATCTTTCGAGGAACATTTTATTCACAAAATGATTCCAGAAAAAGAAAAAATAACCCCACCTTTAACTGTTGAAGAGAACAAAGAAATTGTAAACATCTCTGAAGACAAGCCTGATCAGCAGTCCACGAGTCATCTGACGTCTCAAATTCCTGCTGAGACTCCTACAAAAAAATCGTCAAATATGCTTGATATGTTGATAAAAACACCATCCTTGCAAACACCCAAGAGATGTGTACCTTCTACCACTGAAAAAAATTATTCTGAGAATGATGGATTGGTTTCTGAGCCAAAGTCAGCGAGCACAGTGCGTAAGTCTTTAATATATTCACCATCGAAAGCCAACGAAGGTTTGTCCGACCATGCTGGCTATAAAAGCAGAAGTATTTTCGGCGTTGATACTATCGGGTCTACCAGTACGAAGGTTCGAGAGGCAAGTTTAAAAGCATCTTTTTTAAATTTATTTTTTGTGCCTAAAATTGTCTTGTTGAAGTTTCTTTAGAAAGCAGCTAAAGATCTTTAGTTTGCTGGACTTTTATTTCTTGATGACGTTCTTAGTCACTAGTGTTTAGGAGGTATCAACTATGCTTATCAAATTATATTGCTTATGACCATGTTTCAATAGATCTAACACATAGACGTCTTCTTTAGTTTTCCCCACTGAATATGTAATCAGCATACATACTATATACTTAAGCGAATTACTTTATTGCACTTCAGAAATTATATTGTTCATTAGAATAGTACATGGCAAGCTGCCTGCATATTTGAATAATTCATCGACATATGCACTAAGGTAGGGGTACGTGGAACATTGCTATCAAAAATCTTAAAATCTTACGATTTAAAACCTGATTCAGATCGGATCTCTCCCTCTTTACGATTCAATTTATATTTCGATTCAGTCTTAGTTAAAACCACAATTAAAAAACATTCAACTCAAACTAACATATTTGATATACTTATTTGGATTCATAATTCCAGTTATTATGTTTTCAAAACAAAATAAAAGTTGAATAAGAGATAAAACTATGTTTTAAGTTTAGTTGTAGAACTCAAACATCAAAATCAATTTCAAAAGTGTGCACAAACCTTAAAATCTGGATCCTTTGAATCTATGATCAACGATTTGAATCCCTTTTTGACTTAAAGTTTGAATTTTATGATTTACGAATTAATTCTCATTTTGAAAACCTTGACGTGAAAAACAATTTTTTTTAAACACTGCATGAGATGCCTGAATTATAATCCAAAACTTCGATAACAATGCCTTTAAGATTGTAAACTAATTAACTAGGCTGGAGGTGGAATTTGATTTTGTTTTTTTATTTTAACCGTTTTTTGACATATTCTAAGTTCCTCACTCTTGCATCGCAATATTATGTTTGTACTATGTTCTGAGAAGTTTGTTTTGTTGGTGTATTTCAATACATGTCCCTTGGAAAATGAGCATTTCCATTTTTCCTGAAGTAACTTCTCATCCATTATTTTATGTATGATGGTGATAGATCAAACGCATATCTGATTTACTCATTTTGAAACGGTTTTAACTTATGCTCTTCTAAGCTAAGTTTCAATGTTGTCACCGTTTTCCTCCGAAATAGCCTT
This sequence comes from Allium fistulosum, assembly GCA_030737815.1. Taxonomy (NCBI): domain Eukaryota; kingdom Viridiplantae; phylum Streptophyta; class Magnoliopsida; order Asparagales; family Amaryllidaceae; genus Allium; species Allium fistulosum. The sequence continues at coordinate 617,058,487 of CM060907.1, forward strand.
TTCTAAGCTATTAATGCCATGTTTCATCAAGCAATAGTAGAATACAGCAATTTACTGAGCTGTTATAATGACATGTCTTATTTTTATTGAGTTCATATATAATTAAGGAACTCAATCAGCTCAAGTTGTCTTAAAATAATTATCTGCTATCTTTCTTTTATGGTTTTTACTACATTTATAGATAATTCAGTTAACTGTATGTATGTTTGGATGCACGTTAAATTTCAACAGACCTTAGAGACTGCAGCTGATGTGGTGAAAAGCGAAGGGAATAAAAGTAGCGCCTTTCCGACCAATCTGCTGAGCATAGTTGACACAATCTTCTTTGTACTGAGATCAAATGATTGCACTCTCATTACAAAACAGGAGCTTATGCACAAGATTATTGTAAACAACTTTGACATAGAAGAGTCGGGTAACTAAAATATCATTTATTTTATCGTCTTTGCGTGTTTCTCATGAGTAAATCATATCAGTTGTATGCTTCTATGGCAGGAGAAGTAGAGGAAAATTTGCAGGTGTTGGAAAAGTTGGTTCCTGACTGGATGACTAAGAAATCTTCATCAGATGGGGATTTCCTTTACTCGTAGGTGTTTCTTTATCGATATAATTAGAACAGGCTTTCATAGATGCTAAATTTATTTAGATGTTTAGTAAAATTTTCAAAGGTAACTAGTAAACCAGCTTATTACACTTAATTTCTACCAAGTATGCTATGCCAAGAGATGGTTCTTTTGTAGGTATCTTCAATCTTCAGTACTTTTTTTTTCTCCATAGAAAGTAGTTACTTGTTTTTTCATGAAATGTTTTCATCCAAACGTTGGCAGTTTTTAGCTTGAATCGGCTTGATTATCTCTGTCAATTCCATTTGCCTACCACCGATATTGTTCATATGAGAACAAATAGTCTAGGAATGACAAAACAGTTTAAAAAAAACTTAAAAGTGTTCAATATTGAATAGTTACATTCCCAGTGTGAAGACTGACATAGAATCTTAATCTGCTAATAATACTGTACACTAATGCATTGTTTCTATCTTTTACAGCATAGAGAAAGATTACGATCGAGAAACTGTTCGCACAAAGCTTTTTGAAGCTGTTTGAGCTGCTTGTTTCATCTGCAAACCGATGCCATTAATCACTATAAGAAATAAAGATGTTTGTTACAAATAGTACACTTTTACTACCAAGCATATGTACTGAACACTGCTGTCATGTTCAGACTGTTTACAGCATTCTTGAAATATGTGAACAAAAAAGTAAGGTTCACTATGTTCATCTATTGTGCATGAGCAGCTTTAAATGTTCGATCTGCTAACTGTTTTTGTTCTTATTCTATCTAACTTGAGTATGAAGTGTTCGTCAATTGTGCATTTATCACAACCCCTTTTGAGTTGTGGAGCTTTAAATGTGTCCTGATCTGCCTTGCATGCTTCCACGTTCTGCAAAATTTAATGAAGGAATAAACATACAGTATCACCATAAATGACCAAATAAGGCGATTATAAAAGCCGGATGGTAAACTCTTCTGTTGCATTAAAGTTTCTCACAAGACTTCTACTGTCGCTATATAAATTCAACACTATCATCTTTCCTCAATTTATTTATACATAAGGTAAACAAAAGAATAGTCACAGACTTACAGATTTCTGTTTTTTATGTTGTTATACAAAAAGTCTTTGCAGAAATTAATATGTAAATTTGGTCCCTATTTTTCAAAAATAAAAAAAACGCAAAGTGTCTTGCACTTTTCTAATTTTGAAATATTTTTCGAAATTTTTAAAATTTTCAACAATTTTGCAAAGCGCAAGTTAACTTGCACTTTTTATTAGAAAAGCGCAAGCTAGTTTGCGCTTTTTAATTTTGAAATTTTTTGAAAACTTTAAAATTTTTGAAAAGCGCAAAGTAACTTGCGCTTTATATTAGGAAAGCGCAAGCTAGTTTGCGCTTTCTGATTTTGAAAATTTTGAAATTTTAAAAAGCGCAAGTTAACTTGCGTTTTTTTATTTAAAAAAGACAGGGACTTAATTTACATACTTATTTCTACAGGGACTTTTCTTATAACACCATCAGAAATATGGACCTTTCGTGCAAAGACGATAAATTATATTTGCTTATGTGGTATGCATTATTGCTTGTTTTTTTACCCTTCCGTTGTTTCCTTTTTCAAAGAAAACTATTGTTATTTTATTGTTTTATTGTTATCTTTATTTGTTTGGACAGTTGTTGATGTTGAGAAGTCGAATGTCTGCAACAACACAATCGGTTGTTAAAATCCAGTTTAGGTATCAAATATGTTTTGAACAGGTAGAGGGTTGTTTATTCAAAATTTGAAAAGTTTTCTCGTCAACATTTTTTTGAAAATGAACATAGTGGTTAATTTTATAATTGCACAGATACATAGTTTATTCTGAAGAATGCACTTAATTTTGATCACAATAAAGAAAATGAAAAAAAAAAAAAGGCTTATATTAGTTAGCACTAATGCCAACCTTTAAATTAAGAACTACATTTCCGTATATTTCATTACATTTATAAAACCAGATATTATCGTTGTTAGCCTTAGTTTTGGACTACCACCTCCAATCGATAGAAAAGTCGAAATAAAATGTAAAGTATAAGGAATCAAAGAGAAAAGTAAAAGATAATACAAAAGATTTTTATAGTGGTTCAACGAATCGTTGATTTACGTTCACTTTATTGTTTTTATTAATTACTTTTTGGTACACCTTGCAATTTTACAAAGGAATTTGGAGATTCAATCTTCAAATACAAAAATGGCAACTTTTTCACTTAGCAAAGGATCAAAGGTCCCAAGTCCTTTCTTTGTTGAAGAAGAAGGTATTCATGGCTGATTTGGGCTGTTCCAGGCCTAAAAACCACGATGTCAAAAGAAAGATCGGGTGAATTCTGGACTAGTTCTCATGGTTTGATGGATCGGTACTTATCCATGGCCTTGAACCAAAATTTTATTTGACTATGTATCGGTATCCCGTCTCAAAACATCTTAACTATGAATATTTAAAATATTATGTTATTGTTCATGTGATTAATTTCTTATGCGTACAACACATTATAACTACTATCACATAATATATGGTTTAAGGATTTTCTGTTAATTACTTAATTAATTATATCATAATATAACAAGTATATAATAGAAAGAAAACATCTTTTATTTTAAAAAAGATTGGTTATCGAGTTAGATATAGCTAACAAATTATATAATTGCTCCTATGACACATCTCTAACTATATTATTAATTATATATTTTGCTCTTGCTAATCGCCCGTAGACAATTGAGCAAACTGACGTTGCAGACGAAGCATTAACCTTTCTACAAGGAGAAAAGAGAATTGTTCATTGATTAGCATAACGAAACTGCACGAAGTTTGTTAACGTCAAAATGTGAACGCCAACACCTGGTGTGTGTAGTAAGATTGTGAAAGCACCACCCGCGTAACGGGAACAGAAATCAAGCAGGAACGTAGTAGAAATGCAGTAAAAGACAGCAGTTTATAGTGGTTCGGCTTAAGATTTAGCCTACGTCCACTTTGAATCTCTTTATTATTGAATCTGATTACAAATTGATACAAATCTTCTATGAAAACAATACAACTCGATCACAAGAAGCAATCTTGACTACTAGCTCAATCTTCGGTGATGAAACTCGATGAATTCATGTCAGATGTTAGGAATTTCTCTCGAAGTTTGTTGTAGTGTCTTGAATGCTTGGAGGATCCTTGTTTGCTGAATGATTGGAGAGTTCGACAGAATAACGGCGCTTTAGAAATGAATTGCCAAAAGTCCCTCTCATGTTGGAAGTGGTGGGGTATTTATAGGAGCTGATCTGGACTCAGGAATTTTCTCTAAGTATTTAAGTCGTCTGCCGACCTATGGTAGATCGGCGGCGAGTTAAGGAATTGGCTTAGGTCGGTGGCGAGTTAAGGAATAGGCTTAGGTCGGAACCTTCTTAAGTCGGAGCCTTTCATAACTCGGCATACTTTCTTAGGTCGGCAAGCACCTTAACTCGGCATGCTTTCTTAGGTCGGCAAGCACCTTAACTCGGCATACTTTCTTAAGTCAGCAAGCACCTTAACTCGGCATGCTTTCTTAGGTCGGCAAGCACCTTAACTCGGCATACTTTCTTAGGTCGGCAAGCACCTTAACTCGGCATACTTTCTTAGGTCGGCAAGCACCTTAACTCGGCATGCTTTCTTAGGTCGGCAAGCACCTTAACTCGGCATGCTTTCTTAGGACGGCAAGCACCTTAACTCGGCATGCTTTCTTAGGTCGGCAAGCACCTTAACTCGGCATACTTTCTTAGGTCAGCAAGCACCTTAACTCGGCATGCTTTCTTAGGTCGGCAAGCACCTTAACTCGGCATACATTCTTAGGTCGTGAGTCGAAAAGGGGATTAACATTTGCCCCTCGAAGTATATGCCTAAGCCATAGGTCGTATGCTTCGATTCTTTTAATTCTTTGGTTAGGTCGGTGCCGACTTAACAAATGCCTTAGGTCGTACACCGTGCAAGTCGACTCGCCTTCCAGCATATAAATAGTTGCATCCTTCTTCCTCTTCCTCATCTGTTCCTTTTCTAGAATCTGCCATTGAAGCACTTTTAGAGCTCTCAGAGACAAACTCCAACCATCCAATCGCCGATCATCTTCTTGTTATACTTCGTAAGTCGATCTGGTCATCGTTCACCCATGCTCGCTGTCGAATCGATAAGTCCCAGTTTTTGACTTCCATTTGTGTTTAGATGCTGCGATTCATTGTGCATAACTTTTTGATTGTTCGTCAATCGCCATCGACCGTGTTGTAATCGTAATAGGGCAGTAATACATTGGATTCGCAGCAAATTTGATTCGACTTGAATTGGCTCCTTGGGTGGTCCAATGGTGTGATGGAATGAGGATCGTTGTTGACTGTGAGGCTATTGGGTTAACGGGTTAAGAATTAGGGAAGAAAATTAGTCGAGGTATTGGCTCGGTCACGACCTAGGGATTTTACGCGATCCAGTGACTTTCATGACTTAAGCCGGAGCCGACTTAGCAGTTTCATGCGACCTAGGTTTTGTGTCGCCTCCGAGTTAGGACTTAGAGGATTCCTGGCTTTGGCTCATAGGGAACCTTCCTTAGGTCGTCACCGAGTTAGGACTTGGAGGATTCCTGGCTTTGACTCATAGGGAACCTTCCTTAGGTCGTCACCGAGTCAGGACTTAGACTTTCGGCCACCCAACAGATGATTTTTGAACTGTGCCCGAGCTTCGAGCTGTTGAACTATGAACTGTGAACTGTGAACTGTTGAACTATGAACTGTGTTGCATGCATTTTACATATTGCTTCAATTTTGCAAACTAACAATCCTGCTTAATACAACATTCACAGAATACTGGGACGAATATACTATCACCGACTGCCCACATCGAGTGACGGATTAGTTGATAACGAGAAAGTTAAATTAAATGAATATGAACGAGATGTTGTACAATAACTAATTCAAGTGAAGTATTAAAACAAAATCGTAATAGTCAAGTGAAACTGACTTGTCTGTATTAACACTGCACTTGATCATTGACAAGTTCTGAAATTTTGTAATCGATTGACTGTCAACTAATTTAATTCCCGTTATGCTTGTCGTTTATTTTCATTAGTTTTTTGCACAACACTTCACACTTTTAGGGAACGTGCACCTTCACATTTGAACATTCAGCTGATTGTGTAGAATGTCTTCCCCACAAGAAGGAACAGAGCAAGCTGAAGATGTGTTTCCAGTTGCTATCCCGCTGAACGATCCTCCAGAGAGGACTCCTACTACTTTGAGCCACAAAGCCTTTCGTCAACTATGCATCCAGTTTGGCATTGCTGAGGCTGATGCTCTGCTTCCCGAAATGAATGATACTGCTGACAGACCGCCCCATGGCTTTGTCGCAGTTAACCGCCAAATGTGCTTGAGCGGAGCTATCCCCCCATTCAATGACTGCATTCGAGAACTTCTTCTCCAACTATCTATTTCCCCTTTCCAGTTACATCCCAATGGCTACGCCATCTTGCTGGGACTATGCATGCTTTTCAGGAGAACACTGAGCCGCTTCCCTACCTTCGGAGAAATTCGCTATCTTTGTACTTTTGCCAAGAACAAAGACCATCCCTCCATCATAGTCGTAAAGAGTGCGAGGAATCGTAAGTTGATCACCGGTCTTCCTGAAAGTGTTCACAGTTTCCTGAGCCCGTTCTTTTATGTCCGCTGTCCTCCTGGGTTTTATGCTATTTGGAGAATAGGGAGTAAGATCACTTGCATTTGTTTCTTACGTTCTCTCGAAATTTACCGAAGTTCGGATTATCAAGTGCTAACTTCGCTCTTTTTTCCTTTTCAGCACTTCCTCCTCCTTCCAAAAATCTCAGTCACAAGGTGACTTTCGAGAGGCTTATGGCGGTGCCTGTAGAGGAGAGGAGCATCCAATTTCTATTAGATGATGAGCTTCTGCACCAATTTGGGCTTCTGCACCCTTCCAGGTCGACTCGAGTTCATGAAATTTCTAGCTCTGATGCAGAAACATCGGCTGCTTTGGATTCTCAAGCAGAGGCGTCAAATGCCCCGGTTTTTGCGGAAGAAGCTGCTTCAAAAACACCTGCCCTGGATTCTGCTTTGATAAAGTGCTCTGGATCCACTGATGTTGTAGGGTTGGCTGGCAAGTCGGCACTTCCCCCAATTATTGAGGAAGAAGAGAATCCTCGAGCTTCTGAAAAATCAATTGATGTGGAACTTGAGAAAGAGAAATCTGCTGAACACTTGGGTGACGATACCTTTGATGGCTTGAGTGACATTATGATAACTTCCCAAGAGCTTTTCGGGGATAGCAGTCAAAAAGCGACTTCTCCCGTTGTCGAGGCAACTTCTACCCTTAAACAAACCCAAATGCCTACTACGCCAATCGTCCCTGTTTCCACACCGAAGCGTGGTCTGTAATTTGACGCATGTAGTTTGCACGCCACACACACTTAGGACTTTTCAGCACTTATAAGCATTTATTCTCTTTTTCCTGGAAATTTTTAAATTCTACACTTCTTCTGCTTTCAGGTTCTCCAATGGGACGCTCCGGCTCATATTATGACTCATTTCAGCGCCATGGAGGCCGTGGAACCTATGACTTCAGGAAATATCTTGGTGATCACAGAGAAACAGATGAGGAACGGGCCCAAAGGAAGGCTCAAGAAAAATGGGATTATGAGCAGAGGCAGAGAAGAAAAGATGCTGATCGATACGATTCTTCTTACAAAACTTACGATTCTCATAAGCGAAAGTCTTATGATGACAAAGGGAAGACTCAAATTACTGATGAATCGAGCAAGCGATCTAAGCCGAGTGACGCGTCTGCTATTTCTGAAAAGACCAACGCTCCCATTTCTTCTGGCATTCCGGCAGGCTCTCCTCCTCTAAAGGAAACTGACATTCAGACCATCATTAACAGGCCACAATATCTAGTTAAAGACGGCCCTCCAACGCTTCAGAGCCGATTTCCGAATTGGTGCCTAAGAGGGGTACGCTTCGACTTGGACATTGTTCCGATTGATAAATCAGACATGCTTAGCAGTCTCGATGCGGTCAGACTTAACATCGAGAGGATGTCACAGTGGCAGAAGCTGGTCGATGAACTCCAAAGGGTCAACCATCTTAACCTTGAGGCAATGATGACGATGGAGAATGATAAGGCAGAATGGGACAAATGGCGTAAGCAGCATGACGCGGAAATGACGAGTATTGCAGATGACAATGCAAAGCTTGCGTCTGAAGTTAAGCAGCTTAAGGAAAATCTCGCTTCCTCTTCTGCATCATTTACTCAAAAAGAAGAAGTCTTCCAGAAGCAAGTGCGGGACGCACATGCTGCACAAAGAGATGTAGAAATGAAGCTTGCCGCCGAACAGCACGTTAAAGAGAAGTACCGCACAGAAAACGCCGAACTGCGGGAAAAGGTCACCTCCCAGAACATGGAGATTGAGTTATTAAAATCTCGACTTGCTAAAGTTGAGACAGAACGTGATGAGGCTACCGCCGGCCGGATCGCTGCCGTTGCTGACAAGGAAGCGGCTGAGCAATCACATGAGGCAACGAAAGCAAACGTCGGCTCTACCTTATTTGACTTTTACTTACACAGCGTTCTGGGTCGTGGGAGCCTCTCTTTTCTTGGTCCTGATTATGAAATTACACTGGCTGAAGTGTGGGAAGTCGCGATGGATATGCTTGGCGGGGCTGGCTATAATGAACTGGACCTTGAGAAGCGCTATCTTAATGATGAGGATCGCGCCGCTCTTGTTAAAGGGAAAGAGTTACTTGCCAAAGCACGAGCTGAAACAGTGGAAGAAGAGCCTCCAAAAGAAGGAGCTCCTTTGACTGCCCCCGTCCAAACTTCCACTTCAGCTGACGTTAATATTATAGATTCCAGTCCTCATTCTCTACATTTAGCCAAAGTTGCCCAGGAGACTGCAACTACTCCTACTGAAGATGAGGCGCTGGATGATATTGAAGCTGAGAAGTTCGAGGTGGATCTTGTAAAGCCAACTCCTCCAGGTACTTTTGGTGTCATCTCGGGTCTAACGAATCAGTCATTTGACTTAGCCGAATTTGATGATCTTCTTACATGTTACTTAAACTTTGATGAATCGATGCCTTCTTTATTTTCGGGGGATGCTGATTTTAACTTCTTTTCTTCTACAGCGGAGGCACCAAGCACAACACAAGCTTCCACTCCTTCGATTGCCGTTCCTCTGTCTTCCCAAATCACTCCTCCCTCTGCTTCCCAACCGGGATCACAAGCAGAGAAAATCGAAGCTCTTCAAGGCTTGGATGATCCGGCTGCTTCTCAGGAGCAAAAGGCGGAGGATTTTGAAGGTACCGAGAAGACCCCGGAGCGGTCTTTTGACGACGATACTAAGCTTTCAACATTGCTGACTACTCCGGGGAGTGAGTCTTCTTCAAAGAGGAAGGGGAAGCGTGCTGTAAGGAAAAAGAAGAAGACTTCCACTGAAGAGGAAGCAGTAGTGGATCCGGCTGTACCGCTTTCTCCTTCTGCCCCTGCCCGTTCTCAACGACTTCAAAAGTTAGTCATCAGACCGGGAAAGAGTTCCAAGGGTGGTGAGAAGGAGTGATCAAGCTGGATTTCCCACCTATTATTTTTGCTTTTTGCATGTATTGACCGGGGATTGTGCGGGTACCGGTCTCCGCTTTTGCTTTTTGAGATATCTGCACATGTAAAAAATTTTCGTAGCACTAAATAAAATAATTATTTTACTTGTACAAACTCTTGTGTATGTGAGAATGACCTATCTTTTATTTTAAGTGTAGAACAAACGATTCTTCTTTCTTGTGCAAACTTTTTGTCTGCGTTTGAGAATGCATTTATTCCACATCTGTCTTCCGTGATATTGCAACGAACTTGTGGCATGTTGCTTTTATTAATATAATTGAATTGTACAGTATGTTAAATTGTACAGTATTGCCCCCATGCCATAAGTGCATTGCAACATTCCTAGTTTCTTTTTTTTTTTTTTTTTTTTTTAAGACTAATACTCTTACTTCAGAAGACAATTATTCCGCTTTTAAGGGGAGAATTATTCTGCTCTTAATAGAGTATACCCAGTCTTTAGAAGAATTTTTATTTTTCCTTTCTGAAGAACGCTTCAACTTTCGGGGATAATCACTTTTAATTATTAAGAAGTGAATTTCCCTATGAAGTGAAATAAGCTTTTCTGAAAGAATTTTGTAGCATTTTTTCAACTTTTTTAGGAGGAACTTTCCTAGATGAACAAGTTAGTCCTTCCTTTGAGAGTTGAACTGTGCTTCTGGACGATGCTTTTTGTTCAAGCATTCTATTTTGGGACATGCCTCCGGAGAGGGCTCCTCTTAAAGAGTTGTGCCTCCGAAGAGGTCTTGTGCCTTTGGAAAGGGCTTGTGCCTCCGAGGAGGGCTTGTGCCTCCGAAGAGGGCTTGCGGTGCCTTGGGAAAGGGCTTTTGCCCCCGAAGAGGTCATGTGCCTCCGAAGAGGGCTTGTGGTGCCTTGGGAAAGGGCTTTTGCCCCCGAAGAGGTCATGTGCCTCCGAAGAGGGCTTGTGCCTCCGAAGAGGGCTTTTGAGTGCCTGGGAGTTACTTTCTCATGGTCGGATGGGTTCGCGGGGCAGGCGTGAGTTGCTTGATTGGATGTTTGTTTGTACAAACGACCGCAATCAATTAACAAGATGCTCCTTTGGTGGTCCCACCGATCTTTTTGGTTGAGGAAAGTACTCCCATTTATTGGGGTGCCTCGTTAGAGGGCTTTGGTTGGTTGGTGCGCTGGGTAGGTTGCGTCTCAGGGACGAGTGGATCCACGGGACGGACGTAAGCTATCTGATCGGATGCATCACGACCAGTTAGCGAGGGTCCTGTTACTTCCGCTTGGGAAGGCGTCCCTTTAGTGGATCTTCTGGCCTTCCTGTTGAGATGCATACCTCCCATTGTCCTCCCCTTTGTTTGCTTGGGAACTTTCCCTCATCATCTGTCTGTTAGCGCTCTTTTATTATCGTTTCCAAGCACATCTTCTTCTTTTCTGCCTTATAAGTAAATTGCTTTATCCGAAGAAGTGGACTTCACTGTTGAATGACTTCATGAGACAAACGCAAGTTATCTAGTTGGATGTCTATTCATAACGACAATCTCAACTAGTGAACAAAGGTTTGTCACAGTGGAGTCACTAACTTTTTATGTGAAGTTTTCCTTGCTTGGGATTTGAATTTGGACAAAAATTTTGTGGCTTGGTTTTCGTGTAATAGCTGATTCATGGAAGTTGCTTAGCTTTGTGATGAGCAAGCCTTGTTATAATGTCCTGCAATTTTGAATCGATATTTTAGCGATACATTTAAAGTATTTACATATCAAAATAACACAGGCATCATGAAATAGTAAAGAACACAAGATTTATAGTGGTTCGGCCAAAAATCGGGCCTACGTCCACTTTATAGCTTTCATTCATTTATACTGATTTACAATGTTTCATCATACAACTGATACATTCATCATCATTTTACAATTTTGAGCTGAGCTCTTTTCAGGTAAAGTAAGGACGCAAATGGTTGCTATTCCAGGCCCTTGGAATCGGATCTCCTTCAATGGTTATGAGTTTGAAAGTTCCATCGAGAAGTTTAGTGCCTACGACATATGGTCCTTCCCAGTTTGGCCCAAACACACCAGTTGCTGTCATGATCCTTTTCAAAACCAAGTCTCCGACCTCAAAGCTGCGTTGGCGAACTTTGGAATTGAAATACCTGGCTATCCTCTGCTGATGAGCTGAAACTCTGAGCCTAGCTTCTTCTCTTTTTTCATCAAGAAAGTCAAGCGCTTCAAGCTGCAGTTTCTCATTTTCGATTTCATTGAAATGAACTCTTCTATGTGAAGGAACCTCTACTTCTACTGGAATCATTGCCTCAGATCCGTATGCCAGTGAAAATGGAGTGTGCCCAGTCGCAGTTTTGTGAGTCGTTCTGTACGCCCATAGTGCTAATGGAAGCTTATCAACCCAACCACCTTTTGCTTTTTCAAGTTGCTTTTTAATAGTTGACTTGATGATTTTGTTAACTGCTTCCACTTGCCCATTTGCCTGCGGATGAGCCACTGCTGAGAAGCTTTTTCGAATTCTGAATCGTTTGCAAAAATCTTGGAATTCTTCACTTTCAAATTGAGTGCCATTGTCGGTGATTATCTTCTGTGGCACACCATATCTGCAAACGATATTCTTTGTTACGAAATTTATCATCTTTTTAGAAGTGATGGTGGCCAAAGGTTCAGCTTCAGCCCACTTGGTGAAATAATCAACGGCAACAATAGCATATTTAATTCCTGATTTAGCGATCGGTAACGGTCCAATTAGGTCTATTCCCCAAATGGCGAATGGCCATGGACTGACCATTTGTGTGAGTTCAGTGGAGGGTGCTCTTGGGATCTTTGCAAATCGTTGGCATCTGTCACATTTTCTGGAGAAAGTTGCAGCATCTCGATTGATATCTGGCCAAAAGTATCCATATCGAAGAATTTTCTTTGCAAGTGTTTGACCACCTGAATGGTCTCCACATTCTCCTCCATGCACCTCTGTTAAGATTGTCTTGGCTTCTTCTTTAGTTACACATCGGAGTAGTGGGGTTGAAAATCCCCGCCTGTATAATCGGTCATCTTGAATTATATACCTTGATGCTTTTCTTAATAACTTCCGACGTTCCTTAGAATTCTCTGGCAGGGAACCACTGAGTAAGTATTCTTTGATTGGAGTCATCCATGATTCATGCTCTTGAGACGTAGTCATAAGCCAATCAACATCCATTTCATCAATACTTGGAGCTGACAGAACTTCTACAGGAACTAATCCTAGTAATTGAGCTTCTCCGGAACTTGAATACTTTGCTAAAGAATCCGCCTTCATATTTTCCTCTCGGGGTATGTGGCTTATTGAGTAGTGATCTAAATCATTGAGAAGTTCGGAAGTTTTTGTCAAATATGCAGGCAAATTCCCTCCCTTGGCCTGAAATTCCTTCTTCACCTGGCAGACAATAAGCTGAGAATCACTGAAAATCTGTATCTCCTTGATATTCAATTCCTTGGCGATCCTCAACCCGGCAATAAGGGCTTCATATTCTGCTTCATTGTTTGTCGAAGGAAACTCCAGCCTTAATGCATAACACAGTGATCGTCCTTCGGGAGTTTCGAGCACAATTCCTGCCCCAGAACAATAATCGTTTCTTGAGCCATCTACATACAACTTCCACTGTATCGGAATGCAGTCAGTGGTTTCTTCCTTACTGTCACCTTTGTCAGTGGATTCTGCGATGAAATCTGCTAAAGCTTGTCCATTAATTGCTCTTCGGGGATGGTAAGTGATGTCATATTGGCTGAGTTCTATGTTCCACTTCAAGAGACGACCCGAGGTTTCAGGACGATACAGGACTTGCTTCAAAGGTTGATCAGTCAGGACTTTGATAGGATGAGATTGAAAATAAGGCCTCAACTTTCTGGAAGCGATTAGCAGACAATAAGCAAGTTTTTCTATCTTTGAATAATTCATTTCAGCCCCAGCGAACCGTTTGCTGATGTAGTAAACCGGACGTTGTATTTTCATATCTTCTTGTACGAGTGCTGCACTTAAAGCATGGGATGAAATTGCCAGGTAGATGAAGAGGTCTTCACCATCACTAGGCTTGGAAAGGACCGGAGGAGTTTCCATATGATGAATCAGTTGATCGAAAGCATTCTGGCATTCAGGAGTCCATTCGAAATTTTTCTTTCCTTTCTTTAGAGCATCAAAGAAGGGAATGCATTTGTCTGTGGCCTTGGAAATGAAGCGACTAAGAGCGGCAACCTTTCCATTGAGACTTTGCAATTCTTTCTTTGTTCTAGGGGCTTTAACTTCTCTTAAAGCTGTGATCTGAGCAGGGTTGGCCTCGATGCCCCTAGCGCTCACAATGAAACCCAGGAATTTCCCAGACTCTACTCCGAATGAACATTTCAAAGGGTTCAGCTTCATTCCGTACTTTCGAAGAATTGAGAACATTTCTGCTAGGTGATCCATGTGGTCTACTGCTTTCTTTGACTTTACCAACATATCATCAACATAGACTTCCATCGTTTTGCCAATCTGAGGCTTGAACATAGCGTTGACAAGTCTTTGATATGTTGCCCCAGCATTCTTTAAACCGAATGGCATGACTTTGTAACAGTAGAGCCCCACATCTGTAATAAAGCTTGTGTTCTCCTGATCTGGTTCATTCATCATAATTTGATTGTATCCAGAATAAGCATCCATAAAAGATAACAACTCATGTCCAGCCGTCCCATCTATTAGTTGATCGATCCTAGGCAACGGGAAGCAGTCTTTGGGGCAAGCTTTGTTCAGATCTGAGAAATCAATACATACTCTCCACTTTCCATTTGCCTTCTTAACCAGTACTGGATTCGAAACCCAATTTGGATAAGTGGATTCTTTGATGAAATTATTCTCTAAGAGGCGATCTACTTCTTCCTTTAAAGCTGCTGACCTTTCTGGACCTTGAGTTCTTCTCTTCTGTTTTACTGGCGTAAATTTCGGATCGACATTCAGGGTATGAACAGCAATTGTAGGAGAAATTCCGCACATATCAGCATGACACCAAGCAAACACATCTAGATTGGCTTTTAAGAATGATATCAGTGTATTCTGAACTGTTATACTTAGCTGTGAACCCACATTGAGCACTTTATTTGGGTCTTTCGGATCTACAGATACTGGTACCGTTACCTCCACGGGCACCACTCTATTCTCCCCTGTACTGGCTTTTCTGGGATCCATTTCTTTTCTTGCATTGCTGTGTTCGCCAGTACAGGGGCCGCTCCGTAGTTGCTACAGGGTCGGTTCCTTGATGCGGAGCGGAGCTGCCGCATCTTTCCCCATTTCTTTTCTCCTGGCCTCTCGGAGTTCTACAAGATAACATTCTCGTCCTGCGTTTTGATCTCCTTTGATAACAGCAATCCCATTATCAGTAGGAAATTTCATTGTTAAACACCAAGGAGCAAGGACGGCCCTGAAAGCTGCAAGAGTAGGCCGGCCCAAGAAAGCGTTATAGGCAGAAAATCCGTCCACAATTACAAAAGTTTGCTTCCGAACCAATTTTCTGGGCCCTTCGCCCATTTCAACAAACAAGTCTACTGTTCCGATCGGCTGTTTCAGCTCTCCTGTAAATCCGGCGATCTTGTGTGAAGAAGCATGTACATCAGTCATCGGGATTTTCATTTGGTCAAATGTTCTTTTAAAGAGGATGTTGCATGAGGCACCACTATCAACCAACACTCTTCTGACGATGGCCGGCCCGATACCGACAGAGACAACCATAGGGTCCTCAGTAGGAGCTTCCACATTAACAGAATCTCTGGCTCTGAACATAATATCATCATGGAGAGTTTTTTGCTGCTTTAGAGGTGAAACATCCTCCAGGATTAGGACACTTTCTTCGGTTGGTGCATACTTCAAAGCTTTTGCATACCTTTCCATTTCACCCCAACTCCTGCCAGCCGGGTGAGGCCCCCCTGTGATCACATTAATAACAGGTCTTTCCTTTCCCACTGGCCTTTCTCCTGAATCAGACGAATTAGTTGGAGGTAACTGCCCTTGGCTGGATGAAGATGGATCCTTTCTATTCCTCTTGACGTATTGCTGCAATTTATTCTCTCTTAGTAATTCTTCAATCAGACTTTTCAAATGGCGGCACTCATTGGTATCATGCCCTGGTTGGTTGTGAAACTTGCAAAATCTTCCGCTCTGAACAGCATTCTTCCCAACTTTCACGGCCGGTGGTTTTGGAAATTCAATAGCATCTTTAGTGGCAATGAAGATATTTTCCGGGGTATCGGTCAGAGGAGTGAAGTCTGATGGTTTAAGAAAACGGGGCTTTTTGAAGTCTTTCTGCCTTTTCCCACCATTACTGTCCCTTTTCTGATCTGCCGGTTCTTTCTTGCTTTGAGTAGAAGCATTATTTTCTGCTGCCGCTGTCACAACTTTAGCTGGTGCGGAAAGATTTTCTAGGCGTATAAATTCATCAGCCTTTTTGTAGAATTTTTCGAGCGAATTGGGCTCTTTCATCTTCAGCCATTTCCCAAACTCGCTCGATTTGTCAACGACACGCATCAAATAGGTCAAGATCATTCGTGGCTCGGCATTATCGACTTCTGCCAGAGCTAAGTTGAAGCGGTTCAAGAATGACTTAATGGGCTCTCCCGGGTTCTGCTCAAGACTGGACAATGACATTATATCTTTTGCCCTTGAAGCGTATAGCCTGAATTGCTCTTTGAATTTTCGGGTGAGATCGGAAAACTGATCTACAGATCGGGCTGGAAGCTTGGTAAACCAGAGAAGTGCCACCCCTTCTAAATAGACTGGGAAATATCGGCACTTTATCTCGTCGGTTGCCCTTGCGCCAGTCATATGCCAATCGTATTTATACAAGAACTGATTTGGATCACTTGTTCCCCGATAAGCAGGAATAGTGGGGGGAACAAACTTTCTAGGAAATTCAGCTTTCAGAATCTTTTCCGTAAACGGAGTTCTACTTGGTGCGAATCCCCATTCGCTTTCGTCTTCATCTCTTTGCATGCTCTCTTTCATTATTTGCTTGATCATTCCAGAGAGATATTCCTCATTATTCAGAGATTTCGCAGAGTAGGCCTCAGCCATCTTTTCAGGAGTCTGTCCAGGTAAATGCTCATGAAGAACTGGTGACGGCCTAGATCCTTCGGCCTGGAGGGGTGCCCCTTCGGCAGCACCTGACCCCCCGTGAGGAACATTTCTTCCCTCGGAATTGGGAGCAGCATTAGCAAAGTTTCCCTCATTATTTACTGGTCTTTGACTCGTACCAAATAGAGCATTCAGCCTTTCCATCATCAGGTTATTCTGAGTTTCAATTTGCTGGTACAGTCCGGATACAGCAGCATCTAATTCCTGTCGCGTAACACCGATGCTCGGAGCTGCTTGATTGGGAGAGAGAGAAGTGGCAGTATTGTCACGGTCATCATCAGTTCTGACAGACTTTCGTTTCCTTCCGGGAGCCATTATGTCTGATAAACTTCTGATTTTGTGGGAAATTTTTTCAGCAAACTTCTGAGAAGCAATGGTGAGTGGCAGCCTGAGTTGGGTTCTCAGTGAAAGCACCAAAATGTTAACGTCAAAATGTGAACGCCAACACCTGGTGTGTGTAGTAAGATTGTGAAAGCACCACCCGCGTAACGGGAACAGAAATCAAGCAGGAACGTAGTAGAAATGCAGTAAAAGACAGCAGTTTATAGTGGTTCGGCTTAAGATTTAGCCTACGTCCACTTTGAATCTCTTTATTATTGAATCTGATTACAAATTGATACAAATCTTCTATGAAAACAATACAACTCGATCACAAGAAGCAATCTTGACTACTAGCTCAATCTTCGGTGATGAAACTCGATGAATTCATGTCAGATGTTAGGAATTTCTCTCGAAGTTTGTTGTAGTGTCTTGAATGCTTGGAGGATCCTTGTTTGCTGAATGATTGGAGAGTTCGACAGAATAACGGCGCTTTAGAAATGAATTGCCAAAAGTCCCTCTCATGTTGGAAGTGGTGGGGTATTTATAGGAGCTGATCTGGACTCAGGAATTTTCTCTAAGTATTTAAGTCGTCTGCCGACCTATGGTAGATCGGCGGCGAGTTAAGGAATTGGCTTAGGTCGGTGGCGAGTTAAGGAATAGGCTTAGGTCGGAACCTTCTTAAGTCGGAGCCTTTCATAACTCGGCATACTTTCTTAGGTCGGCAAGCACCTTAACTCGGCATGCTTTCTTAGGTCGGCAAGCACCTTAACTCGGCATACTTTCTTAAGTCAGCAAGCACCTTAACTCGGCATGCTTTCTTAGGTCGGCAAGCACCTTAACTCGGCATACTTTCTTAGGTCGGCAAGCACCTTAACTCGGCATACTTTCTTAGGTCGGCAAGCACCTTAACTCGGCATGCTTTCTTAGGTCGGCAAGCACCTTAACTCGGCATGCTTTCTTAGGACGGCAAGCACCTTAACTCGGCATGCTTTCTTAGGTCGGCAAGCACCTTAACTCGGCATACTTTCTTAGGTCAGCAAGCACCTTAACTCGGCATGCTTTCTTAGGTCGGCAAGCACCTTAACTCGGCATACATTCTTAGGTCGTGAGTCGAAAAGGGGATTAACAAAGTTGAAGCTGGTTGAAGGTCAAGATAGAAAAAATGAGGCACAATATTCATAATAGTTGATCAACAAATCTACCATTCGTCGAATTGTATATTTTTAGTGTATTCATATTATGTCTATTGTCTTTTTTTTAAAATACGGGTATGTCAATTTCTTTTTTAATGTATCTATTTTTTTTTTAAATTTCTCAAATTGTCCTTAATTTATAATTTAATTTCAATTACTAAAATTTATTAGATAACAATTAAAACAACAAAAATTAAAAAGTACAAACAATTATTCATCTTTCACAGTCGTTTTCGCAGTCCAAAATACATTCTTCTTTCGTTGAAATGTCGCCGTTTGTGTCATGTTCAGAATACCCATTTCATTGTTCATTTCGTCCAAAAAAAGCACCTTTAATGCACTAAATATGGCAAATATGACATAGAGGTGTGACATATGTGTACCCACCGTTGCATTTCGTGTGTGCAAGTAGGCAAAAAGAAAACAGCACAGAGGCGTGGGCAACAGTGCCATTTATCCAATAGGTCAAAATGTGCATGTACTTGCTACATACATACATAGCGCTCCGATATCAGATTTACAAGGACATGACTTCTGACCTTGCTCTATGTTACTTTTGTTCCGACGTTACAGTTTGTATGTTTAGGACTCGTCCTTTATTACCTTTTCCTGTATTTAATGCTCTATCGCACATGCATACGAATCTCACATTTATATCTATTTAATAATTTTCCTGTTTAGTTGAAAATAATATTAATTTTCTATCCTAACTAAAATGTAGTATTATTTGCTAGAAATAAAGTCATTGTTAGCCTCACTTTTCATTTTGGCCGACTCAAGAATGTTTGGAGTAATATTCATCCGATTTTTTCAGTTTGCAAAAAGTAATGACGAGGAAGGAAAAACTAGAAAAGAAAAGAGAGGGAAAAAAATTAACGTTTTGAGCTAACCCGGAACCTTTAGGCTCGGCTGGAAAGTTTTGTGGTAACGGTTGTGAAAGGTTTTGAAAGTATCAATTTTGACCATCGATGATCGTAGCGGTTTTAATTGGATTACATGATTTGTTGTTATAGCCGATCAATACATGATTGAGAGTTTTCCATTAAAATAACATTACATATATATTCTTAAGTTTTGTGAAGATTAATTATACAATATAATTAGTAGGGGTATAATTGAAAAAAAATGTTATAATCTTTTAAAACATCCAAATTTGATTAGTTGAGAATTGCCATCAAAATTACACTATATCGGTTTTCCCCGGTTTTATAACCAGCGACAACCGGTGTGAAAAATAACTTACAAGCAAGATGTTACGATAACACTTGAAATACAAAGCCATCCAAAATCACTCTTTATTTGTAGAAGTTGGTTCTATGACAATCAAATATGTTTCAAATAATCCTATTTGTTTTTCATATGGATAGCCAAGAAAATCAAGGCCTAGGCTTTGCTTGTTATGTAACGGCGGTCGGTCCAAACTTCGCATCTTCAGCACGTGGCGTACGCATATGAGTTAGCACACACATTGTTGTAACAAAAGTAATCTCCATGTTACGTGCATGTACCAATCCATATTTATATACCACTTCTTCAAGTTATTTAGCGACGTGAAATTTTTTTAATTTCAAACCGTCGTGAGGAACAACCTTAATAGTCTCCCCCTTGACTCACATCACCTTGGAGTAACTTTTGAGAGCACTGTTTGTCCACATGGCCCAATTTGCAACATTCGACTTTGATACCACCGTTATGTAACGACGGTCGATCCAAGCTCCCCATCTCCAGCACGTGACGTACGCATATGAATTGACACACTTTGTTGTAACAAAAGGAATCATCAATATTACGTGCATACCAATTCATATTTATATCCACTTCTTCAAGTTATTTAGCGATGTGAGACTTTTTCAATTCTAAACCGTCGTTCCTTCTTATAACATCCGAGACACCCTTAACATTGCTTGAACTCACAATTTCTTCATGCCAAAGTGCAACTCATCTGTAATGAATTGAAAGCCTTATAAAGCAATGCCGATGAAAGCAAAAGTTCTATGTTGATTTCAATTGATGATAGTTTGCGTCAAAGACTCGAGAAAGGAGGACGACATTCTGAAATTTGTTTAAAACATTTAAAAAAGAAAATGTTACAAAAAATTTGCGAAACAAGCATAATATAAAAAAGAAATTAAAAATTAATAGAATGAAATTACAAATTCTGTTGATTTTCTGGATTTGTATTGTGGTGGGGAAGATGGAGATACGAAAATATACAAAAGGGGAAAAATAAGGAAAAGTTAACGATTGAACGAAAATAACCGTTGGGTCAGACGCTTTCGACGCATTTGAGCATCATGAGCCAAGGGTTTACTTCCCCATTTCGTTGGAACGAGACAAAGAACCCACATATTCCGTCGACGATAATGGTACTTGTTCGAGCGTATTAGACAGGAAAATTAAGGAAAAAATTCAAATAAATTCTCCAGTTTAATTAAGACACATGATTGTATCATGTAGTGACGCAAATAATGCATTATATCAAATCATATTTAATATGTTGAGACTGGTTATACATTGCAAAACTTTGATACTAACCTCTGATCGCACTTATGGAAATAATAACCGTTGTCGATACGAGAAAACCGTTACCGTATTAACTACCGATATTTTATCGTTACCGCTTAAAAAATGTTTGTTGATATATCGATAAACAGGTAAATCGTTGATTGGTAACGGTAAGTTTGCCAATACATAAAGCAACTAAAATTTTCTTTTGTTAAGATTCTAATAATGATAAAAAAAAAGAAAATAATTGTTATTGATTCTAACTCCATTAAGGTTTATATAAACATTTTGACATGTTTTAGTTGACATAGGAAAATTTCTTAATCCATCACAAATTAGTTAATATAATAATTTTGTTAATCTCAAATTTTGAAGTTAATAAAGACAAAAGGAAATACCATTATAAATAACACAACAAAGATCTACTTAACATATAATAAATCTTTCAAAATTTTCATGGTTAGGTTTAATTAAAATAGTAATTTTTTTTTTTTTGCATGACTAGTAAATTTAACTTCACCATTGGTTTTAATATTTTTTTACTTCTATGTTTATCATTAATAACGGTATATTTAACATTACCATGTCGATATAGGTAGCATTGCTAAATATTCCTTACCAACCACTTGGTTGGTATGGTATAACCTCTGTATCTAAGCCAATTACTGATCAAAATAATTGTTTGGCATTGGCCTGCAAAAGCACCCCACGAGGAGTGTACATTCGGATTTCTTTATAAATAATGCTTTAAACGAGATGGTAAAAGAAGCCTAAAAAAAGAGGTCAGGTGATAAAAAAGAAAGAATCCTTTCCTAATTCCCTCTCACATCCCATCTCAGTCTTTCCATCAAATCCCACTCCATGTGATCAAAACCTCCCGTTTATATTGCCATCACATTATCAACTAAACAATTGCTACTTGCTGATATATAAACATCCAAAAAGAAAGAAGAAAAAGAAAGCAAGAGGTGTAGAAATGGCAGCAGTGAGCATTGCAATGGTGCTGAGTATAGAGAACAGAAACATGATCATTAAAGAAGGGAAGAAGAAGATGAGGAATGTTTACTGGAGAGTCAGAGCTGAGTTCAAGAACTGGAAAAAGAATCATCAGAGCCGGAAGAAGAGATTCAGTTTTCATTACGATCCTTTTAGCTATGCTCTCAATTTCGATGACGCCTCTTCCTCCCATTTCTTTTGATTCCAGTTTCATGTTTTATTGATGCTTTATTCTGGTTACCCTAATGTTAGAATTGCGCTTCGAGTCTTTTGTTAAGAATGCGATGATGATCATATGAGTGTGTGAATGTTTTGTTAAGTGCATGTTAAAGATCATATGCAGTTTAATGTTTGGATATGATGGAATTTACTATAAGTCCGTCCGTATGTGTAAAACTGTATCTGTTAATGAACTTGTTTTGAATTCACCATTGATAAATTCAGAAATTGTCATCAAATTTATGGAAAGAAATATTATATTGCCATTTTTGCTTCATCTGTAGCCAGCATGCATAGGGAGCAGAAGCAACACTCATTAATTTCAGTTTTTAATTGATGGTTGATGATTCATGGAGAATTAAACGGTGGATGTTTAGAGTGAGGTAAGCATGATACAAGGAAGATATTCATATGGTAGGACTTTGTTTCGCATTCAATGTGTTTCTTGTACTTGTCCTAAGATTAGCTTTTAAAGATAGATAGGTTAAATGAGAAATAAACATTACTTGTTCTTTGTAAAAGTACTCTATTCTAAACCCATACCCAATTTCATAAGAATCTGCAATTGGTCAGATAAGTTAAAAGCACGGCTTTTAGTAAAAATTCTTAAATGACACCATTACGACAAAGAACTGATAATCCTTTTTTAAATTAATTGATATACTGGTAACGAGAAATCCATTTCATAAAACGTCACTTTTATTTTCCAAAAGCCACATACAGTTAGGTCTACGGATATTTCCGCCATGAATGGTGTTAAACTCCTATTCGTATCCAAAACTATTTTAGCACATCCGTAACCGCGAATTGATTGATATCGAATGTTTATTTGCTCCGTTCATAATTAATAATGTCATAAAAAATGATTTTTTTTATATAATGTAAATCCTTTTAAGAATTAACACTAACATAAAAAAAAATACGATGAAAATAATCACTTTTGGATAGAAAATATTCATTTATACATATATAATATGAAATATTATCATGATAAAACAATAGATATTAATCATTTTATGTGGCAATTATGCAAAATCACAACTACTATATTGATAAAATTTGATGGGTAATTTTCTGGTGTGAATACTATTATATCAATATTCGTC
The DNA here is from genome assembly GCA_030737815.1 of Allium fistulosum. Taxonomy (NCBI): domain Eukaryota; kingdom Viridiplantae; phylum Streptophyta; class Magnoliopsida; order Asparagales; family Amaryllidaceae; genus Allium; species Allium fistulosum. The sequence goes on from CM060907.1 coordinate 617,081,109, forward strand.
TTCTTTCAAATATGAATGTAGATGGATTTTGAAATTTTCAAGTACTGGTTGACGGCCTTAAATGTAGCGTTAAATTACCAACCACTGTAATCTTTGTTTCCATTTGATAAATATTTTTTTATCCAAAATATAAGCATGCAAGTGACCAAATTTAATCTTAAAATTCAGTTCAACTGATGCAAATTGATTTTTTTAGATGCCATTTGCTAAGTGACATGAAGAAATATATAATGAATCTCCATTATGTTATTAGAAAAACCAAACACATTCATTTTCCATACAAAGTTGTAATTTAAGATACCAATATAATGATTACCAGTTTGTCAATGTAATAATCTCCAGGGCACCAACAATTTAGGAATTGAGATTTATACAACGTGTAATGTCACAAATCACAACACATTATATGGGATCGCTAAGTCACATATTTCACTAAAGATTCATTATATTATATATACATTGAAATGCTCATATTTCATTAGAGCTATTTACAAATTACACAAAGATTCTATGCAAAAAAAATTCAACTAACACATACTTTCAGCTAATCTATTCTAATCATAGTTGACTTTCTATGGAAGAGTGATCCTCATGTCAAATATATTCAAAATTGATTTGGGTTCGATGTTTTTTTTGGGAAGAAGGAAGAAGAAAAGATGGGATATTAGTCTCGAATAATGGAATAAATTATCATATATTTGTGTAACGATCCGTAATTTTAACTATTTTAAATTATTAAATTTAATATAATTTTTGAATTAAAATGGTTAAAAATAAAATTTAATGATTTATTAATGAAATTTATTGGATATGAACTTAGATAAAATTTCAAATAACAAAATTCGACATGAGAAAAAAAATGATTAACTAATTTTAATTATTGAAATATTAATTTTTATAAGTCGAATAGATAAATTTTCTGATAATTGAAATATCTGAATCTATAAATTGATTAAACTATATCAAAATTTAAAATATAAATGTCTGGATATGATAAAATTTATAGATATATGTATATAAACTCCACCATTAAAATTTAAGATAGAATATCCATATATATATGTGTGTGCGCGTGTGTGTGTGTATATAAATATATACAAGCTTTATGATGTTTAAAAATATATATAAGTATATATGTATATATGTCCATATGAAGTAATGTATACGAAAATATGTATAAATGTAAATGTATATATCTAAAGGTAATAGGTAAAAATGTAGAAATGTATGTGATGACAAAAAGTATATAAGTATATATATAGGTATATATGTTTATAAAATAAATTATGTATATGGTAAAAATTTCTTGTATATATATGTATATGTAAATATAATAAAAATGTAAATATGTATATGGTAAAAGTTTCTTGTGAACATATCTATATATATTATATGTCTATATATATTCATAGAAAACATCATCATGGCAAAACTTCAACTCAAGAAATCAAATCTCTCATAATAAATCAAATCAACTTATAAATCAAATCAACTCATAAAAAAAATCAAATCAGCCCTTTTGATCAAATCACCAAAAAGAAAAAAAAATCAATCAAATGAAATTTGTAAGCATGTAACATCTCAACCACACTGTTGCACTATACTTTTCCATTCTCTTATAAATACCAGACCGACCCTTGCTTTGTTCATACATATAAAAAAGAAAGAGAGAAAGGATCTGCCATTGAAAACATAAGCAACCAAGGATATTCAAATGCTTGAAGGAAGAAGAGATAATCAAGCAGCAGTTCACCTTTGTGTTTAAAACTGTGAGTACAACACTTAACATCTTCAACTGGTTAGTATATACAAACATACAAATGTGCTTTTGAATGAATTTTTGATCTGGGCTAAATGATTACATGTTTGCTATGTACATATGTGTATGTATAAGTGTTTAGACATGAATAAGTATCACCTACACATCAAAGGAACCCTGTATATCTTCCAGGAAGATACTCTGTTCATGTTTATTTGTTAAAAACAGTTAAAGACTTTTAACTTTAAAAATCAACATCTCATCATACAAACAGTTTTAAATCTTGAGTCCAAAACAAAAAGTGTTTGTTTTTGAATGAAGATCATTTTAAAATTTATTCCATTCGATTTCATCGAACAGAGGCCGAGAAAATTCCATTTTACAATGAATGAGTCAAGTTTGGTTGAAATCCAACCTTCATAATTTTAAGAATGGATTATAGGGATGTGTTCGCCTTTGAAAAACTTGATTTTTGAAAGTAGTTTAGGATTTTTTAGTTGCGTGTGGAATGAGGGAGAAGGAGATGACCGAAATTTGGTTTTGGTCAAATTGAGGCGGTCGAGGCGATTTAACGGCTCGTCGTTGGGTGTGGAGGTGGCTTGGGTGGAGGCGCATCTGGAAAAATGGTGCGGTGGTTTCTAGTTGGGTGTGGAGGCCGGTCGAGGTAGTTTTAGGGTTTTATGCGCGTTGTGCTTGACTTCGATTTCGAGGCAAATGGTGGTGACGTGAGTAAAGGAGGAACGTGCGTATAGGGGGGATAGATGGAGAGGGCCGAGAGGAAGCCAGGGACGAGTTTTGGTGATGAACGGTGGCAGGGGTGGCCGTGACGAGGCGATTTTTGATGGTGGCTGTTGTTCCAGTTTTGGGTCTGCAGTCGAAATCTCGAACATGTGTTGTGTCGCGTGTTTCAGGTGGTTGGATGAGTTAAGGAGGTCGATGGCGACGCGTGCAGATGGTCGGTGGCGAGTGGTTGCGATCGACGTTTGTGTGTATGTGCACGTTTAGTTCTCGAATGAAAATGAGAGGAGAAGGGAAAGAATAGGGAAAAGAAAGAATGAGGAAAAGAAGAAATGGGCTGGGTTTTGGTTGATGGACCAGAGTGTTTTGACTTAAAAGTAAAGTAAAATAAAGTATTTTATCTAGAAATCTATAAATTTTTAAATCACCATTTCTTCTTCATTTAAGTCTAAATGACGCGTAGATTTTTGCATCGAGTTTCTATCGCAAAATATTTTCATCTGAATTAATTTTGTCGAGTTTTCTACAATGTAAAATTTAATGATTTAAACGAATGAAGTAAATAAATAAGTAATTTCTTAATCATTAATTATATGCTAATTTAATAAATTAATTTTTAATGGACTGTTTAGTTGTAATTAACTAAAAATAAATTATTTTATTTAATTTCTTTGGTTAACAAATAATTTGGATTTAAACATAACTCGCCTAAGTTAAGTTAAAACTAGTTCAATCTGATTTGTAAACCGATTTGATATTAATTGTTGACTGAGTTAGTGATCTATGTTTGATTGATATTTCTCTTGGATATTGATTTCAATTAATTTTTGTCTGTGCCATTAAGTAGCCAAACAAATTAAAGTAGTTCGAATAAAACGTTGACACATTTTATTGGAAGTAAATCGACTTGTACCGACCACCAACCCGAATTCTAGAAAATGTGATGATTACAAGCAAGTTAATTTCGATGGACAGGCATGATAAAGTAAACATATGGAATGAATTTCCATATGTAAATATTAACACCCTGATTGTGAAATTGTTATTTAGACGACTTGGACTTTTAAAATTTATCGTTTGGATTCGAAGAGACCGGGATCCGATATCGGCATTATCCGGAACCACTTCGATCCAATAACCACCACGAACCTTTACGGTTTTGATCGTAGAGCCTAGTATACTGAGTTTTAATTAATGTAACAATTTTGGCTATTTTAATAAGTATTTATACTTAGACGCTATTATAATATCACTGGATTTTCTATAAAAATGTTTTGGTTATCGTAAGGAAAAAACCCGTTGTGTTTATGTGCGATGCGGTCTTACGAGATACCTTTGTTTTCGAAGGATTTTGATAACGTAAGTAATTCAAAATTAAGTGTGTTTACTCACGCTGGTTTTCCAGACTGACTCGGGTGTTACTTTATTGTAATGCTCGGGTCAGACCGAGTATTACAGATACAGGTTTGGATGCTATGGAGCTCAGGAGATGAGCTGGATGGCAGAGACGTATTACGCGTACTTGATTATATTCTGCTGTGTATTGTAGGCTGCATATTTAGCATTTGTGAGGAAAAGTTATTATAACTGTCCAGATCTCTATGTTGATGGATGTACTCTGATAATTTGTATGTATATTAATAGCTATAGATGTTTTGTATAAAAATCAGTTATTATATATTATATTTTGTTCCGCTGCGATTGTGAGATTCTGTGTTGTTGTTTCAATTTCTTCTTCTATCCTTTTCTTCTTAAACCATAATGATCTGGTATTTTCGGCACTCGATTGTTCGGCATTATATACAATGAACGTATTAATGTCGATTTTTGAGGGTCGAAAATCCAGTTTGTTACAATTTGTTTAAGTACAGGACTCTTACGAGAAGATAGGGCCCTTAGGGAATTCAATTGTTTTTTTTGGATTGAAGAGAGAGATAATGCATGTCAACATATGTGTGTGCCGCCGCCATCGTCTACCCATCCGGCCGAGCCGAGTCAAATTCGTTATGTTTGGAAAGCACTCAAGGTCGAATGGGTAAAACTGGTGGGAGATTTGGCTGTCGAAACCAAAGTACACAACGTTTTGAATGCAGGCGGGAAACCGACAGATGCGACTGTTGTCGTTGAAGAAGTACCTATTGGCGATCAAACATGACTCTTCACCGTCTATACTAAGGACAGTACGAATTCAGTTCAAAAAAATGAAAATTTTATTATTCTTCTTCTTCATTTCTATACTCCTCTACTACATCATCAGCCTCTAGTTAAAAGAGTGTTCTTGGTCGGATCAAAGTAGCACAAAGTTTATATCTGGGTGCACTATTAAAGAGCTTCATTGAATTTAGAAGTCAATTTAGTAACCTATTTGTACTCAGAGGGTTGAAGTATTGCCCAAAAATCTCATATAAAGACCCTAGAAGTTAGAAGTACAATCTGTATCATCGTCATACTCGAATCCCTAAGTATTTCCAATAATTTAGACAATATCTCAACTATGGAGGTTCGAGCAACATCAATGCCCTCCAATTCATATGTAACAACCTTGTTTTCTAAGTTGTAAAATAAATAAATTTAACTAAAATAACATATCCAAATTTTATATGTGATAACTAATATTTGAAAAATAAAATTTTAGTTAATTAAATTCTATTTAATAAAATATGTTGGTTTTAATAAATTGAATTAAATTGATAAATTCTTTTTGAATAATATATTGGAATTGGATAATTAATATAAAATATTTTGAAAGCAACTAATTTTTATATGGTTGAAATAGTTGAAAAATAAATTTACTTTACGCTCGAAAAACAAATATACAACGAATAATTTAATAAAATGGGCAAATTTTGAAATGAATGAAATCGTGCAATTATTGATACATATATTCTGGACAATGAAGTGTAAATTAATTTATATCAGATTGGATTAAATTTACAAACAAATAAAAAGAATTTTTTAAAAGAAAAGAAATGAAAATCTGCTAATTTAAATTAGAGCCCAATATGAAAGACCAACTCCATTTAAAATGCTTATTCTTTTCCTTTACCCAATCCCCTAACCCTAATCCCTATATTTCCTAATTGGAACCCAATCTTAATTGCTTAGCCCTAACCTCCCCTCTTCATTAAATTATCAAATGCAATTGTGAAATTAAAAAAGAAAAAGAAGAAGAGGGAATTCACGCCTGAAGCCACTCGAGCTCGGCAACCTAGCGACGTCAAAGGGAGAGGTGCAATCGCGATCTGGGAATTTGGGGGTAGTGATGATGGGGTGCGTGGTCTGGCGCTAGTGGTTAGTTGTGAGCACTGTTATGTTCGTGCTACTTGGTAGCGATTAGGTAGGCACGATAAAGGAGGTAGCGACGTGGAGCTGGCGATGTTGAACGATGGCAAGGTCGGAAGTTGCCTGGTGGTGGAGGAGTATGATGTGAGCGTCTGTTCATAGTGGTAGAGGGTTTTGGGTAGCGTTTGTTTGGGAATTCGGTGCTAGCAAATTGAAGAATTTAGGTAGTAATCGCTTAAGGTGTGTTTTATACTCACGTCTATATTTATTTTCTCTTATTAGTTATATATATTTATCCTACTTATTGATTGAATTGCTTGCTTGAAATGTTGGTTTGGGATATTGGATATGATTTTGATTTAATGTTGGAATTTGTGTATGTTGGATTTTAAATTATTTAAGGATTGATTAATTAAGGATTGATCAATTAAGGAAATTAATTAAGGATTAGATAATTAATGAGTGTGATTAATTAAAGGATAATTAATCAATGTAAGTGATTATCGAATAATTAGATTAAGTAATTAATTGAGGATAAATGTAATTAATGTGAATGGGTGGAAGTTAAATTAATTTAGGTAATAAATTAAAGGTTAATTACTTAATGTAATTAAAGGATAATTAATCAAGGATGATTAATTAAGATGGATGATTAAGGGATCATTTATTAATTGGGCTGTAATTAATAAATGTTGAGTATGCAGGATTAAGGTAATCCGAGTGATTAAAGTTGGTAATTAATTTAATTAGAGATTAATTAAATTAATTAGGAATTATATATCTAATAAATCTTGCTTATGGATGATTGAATACTATTGGATGACTTGGATTGTGAATATCTCTGATATGGAGTTGTGATGTACTGTGATATGCTATGATGGGTTGAACTGTGATGTTGTGAGTTATCTATCAATATTTGATTTGCTGTGAGAATATGAGAACCTATATCTTAAATTGGTTTGTATCCACTTAAACAACTGGGATTAAGATGACTTTGAATTCGAAGAGACCGGAGTCGGGTATTAGTTAATACCCGAAACCACTTCGATTCTTTATAGATTGATATGTGAAATCAATAAGCTGGTATGGAATGATTTAAGTGAATTGGACCATTTAATCTAAGTTTTGGTACTTAGGAATTGATGTGTGAAATAAGTGATGTCTCTAACAAATTGTGAATTTGTAAATTGACACGAGTTACCCCGGGTTTATATAAGTTTTATGCTGTTGTATTCCATGTTAGATGGGTTTACTCACGCTGGTTTCCAGCCTGACCCGGGTGTTACTTTGATGTAATGCTCGGGTCAGACCGAGTATTACAGATTTTCAAGTAAGGACGTTCTGGAGCTCAGGAGATGAGCTGGATGGCAGGAACGTATGGAGTGTATTCCGCTGTGATATATTGTAGTTTGTCTGGGACATGTTGATTGTATCTGTCCAGTGTTTGTGTATATGTTGTAACTCTGATGTATTAAAGTGTAAATGGACAAGTACAGATTTCTTTGTATAACTGTTATTATTTGATATTATATTTTGATCCGCTGCGAATGTGAGATTCTGTGTTTTGTTTTCTGTTTCTTCTTCTATTTCTTTCTTCTTTTCCTAACTATCTGGAATTTTCGGGATCGAAAATTTCGGGTCGTTACAGTCCAAAATGTAAAGGAGGTGATGTCCGATTGTATTTTGATGTAAAGTTTATTTTATATGTGTGTACATTGTGCGAATGGCCGAAATTCGATTCAGGCCAGATAATCTTTTTATTGATCATTGGTTAATGATTTTAGAGAATTTCACTCCATGATATATATATTTTGGATGTTTGATTGATTTTATGGTTTTAGAGGATTTTTGAAAGCTTCGAAAATTATTTATAGTGTTTTAAAATTTATTTGAAGTATATCTATAAATAAATAAAAGTGGTTGAAAAATAAAATGATTATTGTAATTTTTTTTGAAAATAAATTTGTTTTGAAAATGAAAATTTCAATTTATTGAAATGCATGGAATTTTTATAAGCATAATTGAGGGGTTCAAAATTTTCCGAAAGGTAAATTCTCTTGAAAAGTGTATAGATTAAATAAAAAGGATTCAAAAGTAATTTAATAAGGGTATTGTTGATTATATAAATCCATCTTTAAGAGTTTTGAAATATATTCCCCTTTTTATATAATTAGTGGTTCGATATATATTTTGTTGGAGATTGGAGATTTATGTGAAATAGTTTAATGGATTTTTAGAGTTGTGAATTATAAACCCCTTTTTATATATAGTTTGATTTGAAGTTGATTTATATGGATATTTGTATTGTGTTTTAATTCTATATAATGAGAAGGTTGAATAAATAGATTAGTAGTACCGAGTGGTATATGACGCTCGATAATATATTTTCGGTTATTCTATTGACTTGTATTATAAAATAATTATTGATTTGATGAGTGTAGTTTACTAGCTTCTAGTAGATGTTCGAGTAATACTGAGTGGTTTGGAATGCTTAAGGAATACTTGTTAGATTACCATTAGTGAGTAAATGTCACTTATATTCTGGAGATGGGTTAAGTATTTGTGATCGTCTAAAGGTGACTCTTTAGAGCTTAGTAGTCGGGAGTTCTATTACTCTTCAAGTGCTATAAGGTGGAGATATGTTGGGATTTATAGATTTATCTTCTTAAGACTAACTAGCCGAGTTATATTATATTACTCTTAGGGTTAGTAGTCGATGAATTATTATGTTGTGATGCTCTCATTTGGATGTATGGAGTCAAGAGTACTCTCTTATTAGGACTCATCTTGTCGAGAGTATATTTCATTGTATCCTTTAAGTACCGACTAATCGAGTATTATTGTCTACTCTTAGGGCGAGTAGTCGAGGATTTATTATATTGAGATGCTCTCATCAGGACTCCTAGAGTTGAGAGTATTTGATGTGGCTCTCATTAGGACTCATAGAGCCATGAGTATTAGCTATCACTCTCAATAGGACTTGTCGAGTCAAGAGTAGTTTTTGTCACTCTCAGAAGGGCTCTCAAAGTCGAGAGTACTAGATATTACTTTCACTAGAACTTATATAGTCGAGATTATTTATTGGGAATTTATGTCATAGGGTTCACGACACGATGGAAAACGTGTGAATTAGACCCACCAAATAGGCTAGTTATCCATCCTAGTGGTCTTGATTGTGGGGTCATGCCCCGGATCCGTGATGTTACCTTGTTGAGTTTGTACGCTGAGAGTTAGTTCTCTTATTAGAGCCATTGCCTAGACGTCACTTAACGACCAACAGTCCGTTATCAAGGGCAAGTATGAATCGTAGCCAATGCTCAGTGTAGTCCGGCAACGAGTTTATGACATGCGATGGATATGAGTGTCATGATTTTGGGAGTAACTTAGGGACCGTTGGAAACGACCTGCGGTCATTAGCATTTCTTGGAGTAGTTCTACGGTACATCAGTCTCCCATCTGGATGACTTAGGTTGGTCCATTCTATATTAACTATTTGATATTATCACCTCCTTAGAGACGATGAGTGATATTAGAGAATGGCTGCATGTACGTCTGTCATTTGAGATATCCTAACCCGAGACAGCTGCGTGTTGTCTATCTATAACATTAAAGACTTGTGAGCTTTTCTATCATTCTCTCATAGGAGCCTATGGTTGATAGTTCTCTTTTTTGTATGATTTGTTGTTTTTATCTCATAGAACCTTTCAATCGAGAGCTTCACTTCTCCAAGGATTATGGGTCGAGACAGATGATTTTTGTACATTGAGTTTTGATTGACTTTGATATTGATTTGAGATTCTATTTTTTTGATATCTTCAAGGGCCTAACTGTCAGAATTTATCTCTTCTATTAGGACTGGAGGTCAAGATAATTATTTGGATATTGACTTTGATGTTTTGTAAGAACTATGCTTTGTTTGGAATTTGTTTCTTTCTATCTCCTAGGACTAATAGGTAGAAGTATTGACTTCCATCCGGACCATAGGTTGAGATAGTATTTTTAGATATTGATTTCTTTATTTTATATAGATTTCATTCTATTGGGTTCCATAATTCCTAGTTTTCCTTCCATGACTTAGTAGTCAGAAGGTATAACTTTCATTTGGGCTGTAAGTCGAGATTTGATGCTTTGATAGCTTATTTGGGATCATGCCTTTATTGGTTTATATTTTAGGGCTTGACAGTCGGAAGTTTACACTTCTGTTAGAACTACAAGCGAAGACAGATATTTTGATTGACAACTCTTATAGATAGATTTGAGATTCATTCCTTTACTGGTGATTTTTTGGAAACACGGTGTGCTTTTCCATAACATTTGAGATATTGATGAGTTTGATTGTTATCGGTCGATTTATAGATACCGTTATTCATATTTGCTTATATGCTTTTCATGGGTGATATTTGAGATGTGCAGCATGGTACTTATTATGATGTTATGATGGCTATTACGGTTTGTACTTTGCCTTTTATTACTGCTTATTGTTATGTACTCACATTGGATTTAGATACAGTCCGATCCGTTATTATTAAAATAATACTCGGGTCAGTTCGAAACTTTTCGAGTACAAGGACACTAGCCATTTTGGATGACCGGGCTTTAGAGAAGACAATGTATATATTATATCATGTTTTGATGAGTTGACTATGAGTTGTGTATCTTGAAATTGATTTGTATATACTGTCATAGTGAGACATACACCGTTAGTTGGTATCAGTTTGTTATGTATTATATTTTTCTACTGCAATCTATGACACCGTGTTCATTTGTATATGTTGCATATTGTGATGTCCTAGTAAGCCCACGTGTTTATTGCTTTGTGCTGATACTGAATATGTATGTAATCCGCCTTTTGGCAAGGCCATCATCGACTTGGCTAGAAACGGATGGTTACCGGCCTTGAGAATCAGTTGTATACAATACTATGGACGATGGTCGAGAAGATCCGGACCAGGACCCAACCGAGGTGCAATCAGTGTGGAGTGACAGGCATAGCCCCGTGAAGCTACGTTTCAAACTTCGAGTCAATCGAAGGTCGTATGCTCAAGTTATGGACAAAGCAAGGATTTATATAGATCGATCGGGAACGATCCATAAAACAATGCAAATCAGCGAAGATCGATCGATATCTCAAAATCCACAAAGCAAATGCACTTGAAACTTTCAGGGCATCAATATATTAAAGGGTGGAGCCCACATGAACAATCGCATGACATAACACACCAAAGTATACTTTCACTGATCGTTCACTACTGATCGTTCGGAACGATAGGTATAAGGTTTCCAATGTGCCATATTCGTAAAAGGCCGATTGGTATCTTACAATCTACAACTCAGAATGGCACCATATTTTAGGATCATGGTCTAGAGGCATGTGGACCCTCTACGAATGATCTAATGACAATCAGAAGTAATTATAACGATCGGTATGATTTATACCGATCGTTCCAAAAAAGCATATTACGACTAACGATCGTTATGGTGGGCCCCTATGGACCTGGAGAAGCCTTTGCCAAAATCTTAGCGAAATATCTCCTCATCTCACCCTATAAATACAGACCTATTGGTTTATTTTGAGGATCTTTATGCTGCTTGTTACTCCAGACTTCATTATAATCAAGTGCTATCTTTGTTCTATTGTTGTAACCAATTTCGTAAGAGAGTAGTAAAGCATAATCTTAAAAGTGAACGTAGGTACACAACGCCGAACTACTATAAATCTCTGTGTCTTTTGGTTACTACTTATTCTTTAGTTCTTACTTATTCATTTACTCATTTTAATTTAATTTTCTTTATTTATTTCTCTACAAAAACTATTCTTGGGTGTTTGTGACCATTTTTGGTGCAAACATTTTGGTGGTTTCACCGAGAACCTTGGTTTATAGCTTACTAGGGTCCATTTGTTACTACTGGATTGCACAAATCCCTTGAAGGAGATCCATAGTTATCATCAGGAAGTTTGCTCGTTCTACTTAGATTTGCAAAAATCTAAGCAAAGCTATAAACAATGGTGAGGAACACTAGATCTACTTCTCAGAACGTGGAAGAGAACGAGAACGTAGAACAATGGTGAGGAACACTAGATCTACTTCTTAGATCGGTGTTGATCCCTCCGCCAAAGGAGGAAACTTACCTATGCACGCTAAGATTCAAACTGGAGCTGTTGTGGCCAATTTGGATGACGGGGTTTAGTTAAATGTTGACCAAATGCTTCCCTAGAATGACGATGAAGTAAATATACGAGATACATATCGAGAAGATGTTGAACCAAGAAGACGTAGAACGGCCCATAGACATCGACCGGACCATTCACATGAGGTGGAACACGACCACCGCTTGGCACCAACTATCTAAACGCCGGACTTGTCAGCTGTGGTTAGACAGACAGTAAAAGAGAGCCAAGGCTTGACCAATGATGATTAGGGAATCTCGAGAAGCCATACCCCATTCACTGATAATGTCCTACATAGAGAGTATCCAAGTGAAGTGGTGGTCGTGTTCCACCTCACGTGAATGGTCCGGTCGATGTCTACGGATCGTTCCATGCCTTCTGGATTCAACATCTTCTCGATGTGTATCTTGTACATTTACTTCATCGTCATTATGAGGAAGCATTTGGTCAACATTTAACTTAATTCCATCATCCAAATCGGCCACAGCAGCTTCAGTTTGAATCCAAGCGTGCATAAGTAAGTTCCTTTCTCTGGAAAAGGGATCAGCACCGATTATTCCTAGCAGACCACGATGATCTGCCTATTGATGCCCTGAAGTTTCTCCGTGATATCCGTCTATTCTGCGATGCCTATACCTGTGATACTCATCCGATGAACTAGAACTCTCTGATGTCGAGTAAGGGGTAAGGTCCCCTCCTAGCTTTTCCTCACTGTTGCTGACTGAGTTAGCTCTTTAGGTTGATATTGGTATGAATCCGACGATTTAATTATCGATGGCTATCCATTAATTCTCTCATCAGATTCTAGAATTCAGCTCTTGTAATAGAATTAGTTAGATTCCGGACTTCAACTGGTTCAACATTTACATCCATTGGTTGACTGTTCGAGCCTCCTTGCTCGATACTAACGTTCTCATTTCCTTCCATGTTCTAAGAAGTAGATCTAGTGGCCCTCACCATTGTTGATAGCTTTGCTTAGGTTTTTGCAAATTTGAGTAGAATGAGCAAACTTCCCGAAGATAACTATGGATGGGAATTATATAATCCTGTAGCAATAAAGGGATCCCGATAAGCTGAGAATCAAGGTTCTTGGTGAAAGCACCAAAATGTTTGCGCCAAAAATGGTCACAAACACCTAAGAATAGTTTTTGTAGAGATATAATTGAAGAAAAGTAAAATTAAAATGAGTAAATGAATAAGTAAGCAACAGAGAATAAGCGGTAATCAAAAGACACAGAGGTTTATAGTGGTTCGACATTGTTTGCCTACATCCACTTTGAAGATTATGCTTTATTACTCTCTTATGAATCTGATTACAACAGTAGAACAAAGCTAGCACTTGATTACAATGGAGTCTAGAGTAACAAGTAGCGTAAAGATCCTCCAAATGAACCAATAGGTCTTTATTTATAGGGTGAGATGATGAGATATTTCGCTAAGATTTAGGCAAAGTGTTCTCCAGGTCCAAAGGGGCCTACCATAACGATCGGTAGTCGTAATTCGTTGTTTTGGAACAATTGGTATAAATCATACCGATCATTATTTTTGCTTCTAATTGCCATGTAATTGTTTATGCAGGTCCCACATGCCTCTAGACCTTGATCCTAAAATATGGTGTCATTTTGAGTTGTACATTGCGAGATATCCATCTATCTTTGTCCAATATGGCACATTAGCAACCTTATACCGATCGTTTTGGAAGATCGGCAGTGAACAATCGGTGAAAGTATAATTTTGTGACGACCCGGAATTTTTGTATATTTGAAATTGGAATATTTAATTAATTTTAAATATTCAGAGGTTAATTATAAACTTAAATTTCAAATATCGCTGTTTATTGAGTAATTTAATAATTAAATTAAATTTATTTGAAGTTGGATAAAATAGTAAATCTGGTATTCTAAGCTGATTAAAAATATTTCAAAAGCTTGTAAAATTCATATTGATAACACTGAAGATAATAGAAGCTTCAGAATTTAATTTGAAATTGATTTGTTCAATTTTGAAATTATATCGTTTGAATCGATATTTAAAAATAGCCTTCCGAGGCACAGTCTCGGAATTCGACGAAACCAGTTCCATTGGATCCGTATTATTTTATTTTTATCGGATTTCAATTTTCGTAGCATTTGGAGTTGTTGTGTGAGCGTACGTTATAAAAACGCGTTGGAATTAAATTGGTAATAACTGATTTAGAATTTAAATACAATAATTCGACTGGTCAAATTCTTCTCCCATCAGCATTTAAAATATCTTCCTTCACATCGTAGACCTACAGCCACCCTATACTTTGGAAAACATCGCGTCTTGTCTCCTCTTGTCTTCCCTTGTTTTCGTTTTAATATCTCGTTCCCCTCCTTCATTAAAAATTATATAGCCGAAGCCTCTTCTCAGAGAATATATCTCGTTCAAAATCAAAGTTGTAATGGCGCTCCCCTCCTTTCCCAAATCGAGTATACGAATTCGTTCGATATTAATAAATCACCAAACTCATCGCAATAACTATTTTCCCTCATCTCAGTTTGAAATCGATCTACATAAATAAATGGCGACTTCGTTTCCAAATCGAGATGGCCGCTGGGGCTCCTTCAATTCGAAGCCGATCTCTATTCGTTCCAGTTCGAAACCGAGTCGAGTGACCTAGATCGATGCGTGCTCGACGATGCGTAGCTTCATGGCGGAGGCGAGGCAACGAGTGTGCCAGTGCTCGAGCAAGCGGCGGCAACTCATTGGCGTGGGGTATGGCAGCAGTCGAGTGGGTGTAAGTCGCGACTACGTGCTAGGGTTGGATTTGCGTGCGAGGCTGGGAGCTGATCGTGGTGATGGGAAAGGGATTCTCATGACCAGGCATGTGCGGCAGCATGAGGAAGCGTTTCGAGGAGCTCAGGTCGAGTTCGACGTTACTGACAAGGCGGCAGCGGAGGGTGATGTCTTTATCTAAGGTAATCATTATTATCCCAGTAATTTATTATAGAGACCAATTTGTTTACGTACTTAGCTAATTATTTTAGTTTAGAAAATATATATATGCAAAGTGCAAAATGGAAAATTCTTATGGTAAAGAAATTCTTTGTCTGCCAGGCAGTTTTTAATTTTTAAGTCAATCTTAATTCAATTTAAATATGTATAAGTAGAACAGTAAATTATATGTATGGACTAGGAATATATAATACCTCAACTTACTGTTTAATTTTAAATTTAAGTATTAAGGTGTTCAACTTATTTAATTGGCTTACTTAATTATTTAGTCACTAAAAATAATTTATTTAAAGAAAAATAGTTAAATCAAATTATGAGTTTAAATTAAATTGTTAAATGGAAATTAAAATTAGTTCGAATATTAATAAATTGTATAATGCTTATACAAGGTTTAAAATCATGGAAACAAGCCATTGGGAATGGATTGCAAACGAAAATCAAAGGTGAGTTAATCTCACTCAGTTAAATCATGATTTAAATTTAATTGGTTAAATTTAAATATTTATTGAATGATTGTTTGGATTGATTTGATGTGATAGTATATATAGTAGTATATATAGGAATATATACATATTGGCATATGTATATATTGGAGTTGATATTCCCGCATTTTATAGCGGATGAGACCCTATGCGCCGCATAATAGCGGATGATATTTTATAAAACCCATATACCGCGATATTCCACTTCGAAGTGGAATTGGTATTGTGCTAACATCTGTGGATGCAGGGAAACAGGTTGGAGGGATCCAACTGGATTCCTCAAAATATTTAATTTTGTTTAAATATTCTGTGATATGATTGTTGATATCCTGTGATGATTTATATTTGATAATCTGGTTGGATTGAATTTCCCAGTATAATGAGTTATCAAAAGCAATTGGATTTTATTTTTGGAAAGAAATAAAAGAGTAAAATTCAAGTTAAATAATTCTAGTGAATTCGAATAAATTAAATAAGGAATTGTAAAAGAAATAAAGAAATTTCTAAATTCGAACAAATATGGGAAAAGAAGATTTTGAATTTAACAGGGAAGAAATAAATCTTTAACTAAAGTGATATCATTTAAAAATATAAAAGAACTGATTTTATTGAAATTTAAAGATTTAATTTAATTAAAATATTAATTGAAGAAGTTTGGAAATCCGAAATTTGTATTCTAGTTAAAAGGGTTTCAACTCATAATAAAGAAATAAAATATGAAAGTTAATGTATTTGAAATAATTGAAGTAAATAGGGAAATTTATTTCAAAGTAAAGCAAAATGGAAATCAATTGGAAATTGATTTAAGTGTTTAAAAACTTGGATTTGTAAAAGAGAATGAGATTTTAAAATTTATAAACTGGGTTATGAAGTGAAATGAAATATCGGTGGATATTTTAAATATAAATTCAAGGTGGGAATTTATTGAGAAATGTAAATGTGTTTAAAAATAAATGGTGATTTATTTTTAAAGGATATGGAAGAAAGTGTATTCCCTGGATAGCCAAGTACGTTTTTCAAAGCAATTTTTAATATAAGTTAAAAGTTCTAATTTGTTTAAAAAAGCATGTTTTAGGAAATTTGTCTTTTTAAAGGTTAATTTCCAAAGTAAGTATTTTCAAAAATCTATTATTGTAGTAATTGTATAAAAGTAATTTGGTATTATGTTTTAAAGAGGAAGTCAGGTTATACTTATAAAGTGGTTTTATTTTAAATATTCTTAAAATATATATTTTTTGATAAAGTATTAAAGTAGTTTGATTTCAATGTTATAAGATATATTTAAAATAAAGTGTTTTTAAATTATTTTAAAATTAAAAGTATTTTGTACTTGGTGATTCAGTGGAAATAATTATTTGGGAAATGTATTCCGTAAGCGGAAACTGTTTGAAATGGTTTTCAAGTGAGCTTTGAAAATTTGGAAATATATCTTGGAAAGATATTTGGGCAAATAAATAATGTGGGAAATTATTTATTGTGTGATGGTTGCTTGTGGATGTTAATTGATAGTTAAATAACCAACTATCAATATTGGCCAAATGCGCTGATCGTTTCGAAGAGTCCGGGATCGAGTTTGCTTCATTACAGCATGATAGGGGGTTCTCGCTTCGCGGTTTGGTGGCGAACGGGAGACTCTTACCCCTACATGTCCCTTTTGGGTAGGAAGGCCCTGGGTTGGTTGCGAGTCGAGAGGCTGGCCGTAAAAGCAAATTCGAGGTATCACTGTATGCCACGGTGGGTCTGGGATGGTTGCAAAGCCTACCGGTCGCCACTGCCTCGGGTCGTTACAAGTGGTATCAGAGCTTAGGCTGGCGACAACCTTGGCTCTGGTGGGAATTTTGAGAGTACTAATAGATATGAGCGCGTATTTGTTAGTGAATATAAAATGGTTTTATATTGTGTTGGTTGATTTATTGAGTGGCATATGAACCTTCGTCGGCACAGCCTCGAAAACTGGATCGAAGGGGTTTCTAAACACTTGAATAGAACAGTTCGACACAATATTGTTTTAAATAGGGTGAATGAAATAATTTTGCCCAAATTATTTTGTATATAAAAGAAATAATTATTTGAAATTTATTATAGTTATATATTTGGATGCTTGGTTGTTAGAAAATGACAATAATGAGTTAGTCTCATTATTGAGTAGAAATTGAAAACTTATAACCTAAGTTGAAGAATAAATTTATATAACAAAATGGAATTTAAAATATAGACTATAAATGAAATTATAAATTGAAATAAACTTTATATACAAATGTGAAATATAAAGGTGATTTATAATCAAATGAGATAAATTCATAAACAAATGAAATTTGTAAATGTAAATTGTAAATGTGACTTATAACTTGAAATAAAATGTGATAGAATCCCAGAGTAATGTTTGGATATAAAATTGAATGGGTTTTGAATTTGAAGTTTTGGGAAAGGTTTAAATTCCTTTGGATTTAAAAATAGTTTTTAAAGGTTTTGGGGAAATAATGGGGATATTATTTCATGAATATTTTTGAAAATGATTTGAAATCTGGTGGGATTTGGGATTTAAAAATGTTTGAAATGTTTTAGAGTGATAAAAGCATTAAATTCTCTTTCGGTCGCTGGAAAATAATTTCGGTGATGACTGCAGCATCATCGATGTCTATTTTCGAGTTTCCAAAGAGAAATTGCTACCAGACTGTTTTAAATTGGAAGTGATTGTGAACTGGGTTGGTTTTGAAATTCAAAGGGAATATTGTTTGGTAAAAGCAGATTATTTTGGAAATTGGGATTTGATGTGATATACCAGATATGTATGAGTTATTTATGGATTTAAAATGGTTTTTGAAATAAAACCGGGTAATTTGATTCTGGGAATTCTATTTAAAATATAAATGTGGAAATTTAAATGAATCAACAACATAAAGTATAGAATGAAGTTGATTGAAATAAGAAGAGAATGAAAGTTTAATTCTTGGATTATAATTATGAGATGAAAATAACTCAATGAGTAATATAAGCTGGTAGATAAAAGAGTTAGAGAACTTGAAGGTGAATGAATTGTAAAACTTGTATAAAATTGTATCCTAGAATTAAAATTTAATTCGAGTATATGAAGGTGAATAAAATTGAGAATTGGAATTGAATTAAATGTAAATAGGTTGAAGTTGAATTGAATTGGATATAAAGGTAATGTAAAATGCTTATAATTGTGTAAAGAAATTCATATTCTTAAGTTCTTAAGTGTAATAATTTGAAATTTGATTATAAAGATGAAAATGAACTTAAATGAATAGTCCCAGATCTTAAGCAAGTAAGTTAAACTTATGAATAGAAATGAAATTGTAAGTCATAAATGGGAATTCATTTCTTTGAACCATTAAGAGTTATAATTTGAAATTGTAATTATTAAATGGAAACGACTAAGTTGAGCAATCTTAATTTTTAAATAAATCCAAACTTGAATTATAGAATAAATTGAACTTAAGATAATTAAGTGAAGTGATATTTGGAATTAAAAAGCAAGTATTTAATTTTAACCGGTGGAGGAACTAATTAGATAATAATTAGTTAATGAAATTGAATTGTGAGTTAATAAAATTGGATTAACATAGTGATGGTTTGAATTGCAAATGAAATCCAAATAAGTAAAATAAATTGGAAATGGCCTGGTTATTAATGAAATAATTCCAGATGAATTGAGTATGGGAATTTAAATTCATAATGATTGATTGAATGAACCAATTTTATTAAATAAATAAATGGATGGAATTTGATTAGATAAGAATCAAATGAAAGATGGAAATAAAACTTTAAAGGGTTGGTTAAATGGAAAATAAACTTAAGTTATTGACTTAAGTAAAGGTTGAATGGAAACTGAACTCAAACAGAGGAGTGGTTTAAATAAGTTGAGAAATAGTTATTGAATGAATTAACTTGGATTGTTTCCGAGCTAAATAAAATTCAATTTTTGGAAGTTGGAGATGAATTGAATTTAAGAAAAAATTGGAAATGAAGTAGTAAATTTAAGTAAGTTGGAATTCATATGAAATGGGAGTTCAATTTGAATATATACACTTCGGTGGTGAAGTAGTAAATAAATATAAGAAAATTTATATTGAACTTAAGAATTGAAGAATGAAATTCTTAAGAAATTGGTATTGGAAATATACTTAGTAATTTTGGAAAAAAAAATGTATATATACTAAGTGAATAGTTGAATGAAGACTAAAACTGAAGTTGTGAAATGGGATAGTTGTGAATAAGTGGATAACAATAAAAAGGAATGCGAAATAAAAGAGAATTGATATAATTGGTAATCAATTGGAATTTATACGTACGATGTACGTATATTATTTTATTCGCATAGCTATTTGATCCGGATTCGAACACAGAATTTCGAGATAGATATATCGATCCGAGTTGGAATTTTTCACTCGATTTTCAACGGCGAGCCTGGATATGGATTGTTGATTGATTCTGGATATTCTCTATCATAGTTTGTGGCTATGCAAGGAGAATGATGGTTTCTGATCAAGAAACCAAATCTGAGTCCGCACTAGAAAGTCGGGTGGACGATACTAGTTTGGAAGTGAAATTGTGTGATCGAGTGAGCGATCAAATTTGGTTTTGCGTACGGATGATATATGTGCGTCGTACGAGCTTAAGTAAGACCAATATTGAAATTTGTACATGAACGTATAAAATGGTTTTGGAACTGCAACTGAATATTATTGCTTAGTAGGATATACAGGTGTATAAAAGCAATGGATAAATTGGGATTTTTGATTTTAGAAGATAAAATTTAATGGCCCGACAAAAAGGTATGTATTTGAATTTCTATATGAAATTTGATTGGGTTTTTGATCCAGCCACTTGGCTTTTTGTTTTCTTTTTGAGGTTGGGAGGCCGTAGAGCCATTTTGTAGTAGTACCGAGCTAGCCGCGCAAAGGAGACGCTGGCGAAATTTTTCGGAAATTTAGAGAGTTAGAAAAATTTTGAGAAAATTTTGATAATTCAAAATTTGAATTCAAATTTAAATTTGAATGGATAAGTAGGTGGTATGGGTTGAACTTATGAATAAGTTTGGGAAGTTAAAAGATGATTAGTGTATCATTAATAAAAGATTGTTTGGGTATTGTTAAAACTGTTTGAATTTGGGAAATAGTTAACGGGGATTGAAGCATTCTTCCTAACTAGTAATTTCGGGGACGAAATTCTTTTAAGGGGGGAGGAATGTGACGACCCGGAATTTTTGTATATTTGAAATTGGAATATTTAATTAATTTTAAATATTCAGAGGTTAATTATAAACTTAAATTTCAAATATCGCTGTTTATTGAGTAATTTAATAATTAAATTAAATTTATTTGAAGTTGGATAAAATAGTAAATCTGGTATTCTAAGCTGATTAAAAATATTTCAAAAGCTTGTAAAATTCATATTGATAACACTGA
This sequence comes from Allium fistulosum, assembly GCA_030737815.1. Taxonomy (NCBI): domain Eukaryota; kingdom Viridiplantae; phylum Streptophyta; class Magnoliopsida; order Asparagales; family Amaryllidaceae; genus Allium; species Allium fistulosum. Next base: position 617,101,950 of record CM060907.1, read on the forward strand.
AGATAATAGAAGCTTCAGAATTTAATTTGAAATTGATTTGTTCAATTTTGAAATTATATCGTTTGAATCGATATTTAAAAATAGCCTTCCGAGGCACAGTCTCGGAATTCGACGAAACCAGTTCCATTGGATCCGTATTATTTTATTTTTATCGGATTTCAATTTTCGTAGCATTTGGAGTTGTTGTGTGAGCGTACGTTATAAAAACGCGTTGGAATTAAATTGGTAATAACTGATTTAGAATTTAAATACAATAATTCGACTGGTCAAATTCTTCTCCCATCAGCATTTAAAATATCTTCCTTCACATCGTAGACCTACAGCCACCCTATACTTTGGAAAACATCGCGTCTTGTCTCCTCTTGTCTTCCCTTGTTTTCGTTTTAATATCTCGTTCCCCTCCTTCATTAAAAATTATATAGCCGAAGCCTCTTCTCAGAGAATATATCTCGTTCAAAATCAAAGTTGTAATGGCGCTCCCCTCCTTTCCCAAATCGAGTATACGAATTCGTTCGATATTAATAAATCACCAAACTCATCGCAATAACTATTTTCCCTCATCTCAGTTTGAAATCGATCTACATAAATAAATGGCGACTTCGTTTCCAAATCGAGATGGCCGCTGGGGCTCCTTCAATTCGAAGCCGATCTCTATTCGTTCCAGTTCGAAACCGAGTCGAGTGACCTAGATCGATGCGTGCTCGACGATGCGTAGCTTCATGGCGGAGGCGAGGCAACGAGTGTGCCAGTGCTCGAGCAAGCGGCGGCAACTCATTGGCGTGGGGTATGGCAGCAGTCGAGTGGGTGTAAGTCGCGACTACGTGCTAGGGTTGGATTTGCGTGCGAGGCTGGGAGCTGATCGTGGTGATGGGAAAGGGATTCTCATGACCAGGCATGTGCGGCAGCATGAGGAAGCGTTTCGAGGAGCTCAGGTCGAGTTCGACGTTACTGACAAGGCGGCAGCGGAGGGTGATGTCTTTATCTAAGGTAATCATTATTATCCCAGTAATTTATTATAGAGACCAATTTGTTTACGTACTTAGCTAATTATTTTAGTTTAGAAAATATATATATGCAAAGTGCAAAATGGAAAATTCTTATGGTAAAGAAATTCTTTGTCTGCCAGGCAGTTTTTAATTTTTAAGTCAATCTTAATTCAATTTAAATATGTATAAGTAGAACAGTAAATTATATGTATGGACTAGGAATATATAATACCTCAACTTACTGTTTAATTTTAAATTTAAGTATTAAGGTGTTCAACTTATTTAATTGGCTTACTTAATTATTTAGTCACTAAAAATAATTTATTTAAAGAAAAATAGTTAAATCAAATTATGAGTTTAAATTAAATTGTTAAATGGAAATTAAAATTAGTTCGAATATTAATAAATTGTATAATGCTTATACAAGGTTTAAAATCATGGAAACAAGCCATTGGGAATGGATTGCAAACGAAAATCAAAGGTGAGTTAATCTCACTCAGTTAAATCATGATTTAAATTTAATTGGTTAAATTTAAATATTTATTGAATGATTGTTTGGATTGATTTGATGTGATAGTATATATAGTAGTATATATAGGAATATATACATATTGGCATATGTATATATTGGAGTTGATATTCCCGCATTTTATAGCGGATGAGACCCTATGCGCCGCATAATAGCGGATGATATTTTATAAAACCCATATACCGCGATATTCCACTTCGAAGTGGAATTGGTATTGTGCTAACATCTGTGGATGCAGGGAAACAGGTTGGAGGGATCCAACTGGATTCCTCAAAATATTTAATTTTGTTTAAATATTCTGTGATATGATTGTTGATATCCTGTGATGATTTATATTTGATATTCTGGTTGGATTGAATTTCCCAGTATAATGAGTTATCAAAAGCAATTGGATTTTATTTTTGGAAAGAAATAAAAGAGTAAAATTCAAGTTAAATAATTCTAGTGAATTCGAATAAATTAAATAAGGAATTGTAAAAGAAATAAAGAAATTTCTAAATTCGAACAAATATGGGAAAAGAAGATTTTGAATTTAACAGGGAAGAAATAAATCTTTAACTAAAGTGATATCATTTAAAAATATAAAAGAACTGATTTTATTGAAATTTAAAGATTTAATTTAATTAAAATATTAATTGAAGAAGTTTGGAAATCCGAAATTTGTATTCTAGTTAAAAGGGTTTCAACTCATAATAAAGAAATAAAATATGAAAGTTAATGTATTTGAAATAATTGAAGTAAATAGGGAAATTTATTTCAAAGTAAAGCAAAATGGAAATCAATTGGAAATTGATTTAAGTGTTTAAAAACTTGGATTTGTAAAAGAGAATGAGATTTTAAAATTTATAAACTGGGTTATGAAGTGAAATGAAATATCGGTGGATATTTTAAATATAAATTCAAGGTGGGAATTTATTGAGAAATGTAAATGTGTTTAAAAATAAATGGTGATTTATTTTTAAAGGATATGGAAGAAAGTGTATTCCCTGGATAGCCAAGTACGTTTTTCAAAGCAATTTTTAATATAAGTTAAAAGTTCTAATTTGTTTAAAAAAGCATGTTTTAGGAAATTTGTCTTTTTAAAGGTTAATTTCCAAAGTAAGTATTTTCAAAAATCTATTATTGTAGTAATTGTATAAAAGTAATTTGGTATTATGTTTTAAAGAGGAAGTCAGCTTATACTTATAAAGTGGTTTTATTTTAAATATTCTTAAAATATATATTTTTTGATAAAGTATTAAAGTAGTTTGATTTCAATGTTATAAGATATATTTAAAATAAAGTGTTTTTAAATTATTTTAAAATTAAAAGTATTTTGTACTTGGTGATTCAGTGGAAATAATTATTTGGGAAATGTATTCCGTAAGCGGAAACTGTTTGAAATGGTTTTCAAGTGAGCTTTGAAAATTTGGAAATATATCTTGGAAAGATATTTGGGCAAATAAATAATGTGGGAAATTATTTATTGTGTGATGGTTGCTTGTGGATGTTAATTGATAGTTAAATAACCAACTATCAATATTGGCCAAATGTGCTGATCGTTTCGAAGAGTCCGGGATCGAGTTTCCGTATACCGGGATTCTAGGTCTGGAGACTCGAATACCACTTCGATTCGGTTTGTACGTTTCGTGTAACGTGTTCGAAGTCGAAGATGGAGCTGTGAAGTGCAAGGGCTAGTCGCTACTAATCCTGAGGATATTTCCAAAATGGATGTAGTAGGAATAGTGCCTTCGGTTCCGTTCGAACCCGGGACGGACTTGTATGGACGAATGCTTTCGTGACATCGTCAGGTGGGCGATGGGCATTCTAAGGGATATGTGCTATAAAGGTATCGTTTAGCCTCGAGCCTCATCAACCGGGAATGACTGAAAATCAGGGGTTATGCAGCAAGGCTTCGTGGGTAGCCCCCACTTGAGAGTAAGGTCATCCCTGTCTAGATGTCCCTTTTATTTCGGCTTAGTGGTGCGGTTGCTGATCCCAACCGTGGGGTGATTTTACTTGGAATTATCCAGTAAGGGATGATTCCGGCCTTGTGTTACAGGGGAGCGGGCGTACTCCTCGGTACTGTGATCTAGGCCACGTACTGTGACAGGTGGTACCCCAGTGCCTAGTCATTCGTTGGAAATCCATTCTCCCTACGTGCCTGTACGGTTTTGATTGTGCCCAACTATTGTTGAAATGTGAGATGCAAGCATTTCAGCTAGATTCTATTTTACTTTCTGTAGACACTATTATAATATCAGAGGATTTTGATATAAAGTGTTTTAGCTATCGTAAGGTAAAAACCCGACATGTTTATTTGTGGCGTGGTCTTACGAGATGCTTTTGTTTTCAAAGGATTTTGAAACTTTAATAATCAATTTGAGTGTGATTTTCTCACGCTGGTTTTCCAGACTGACTCGGGTATTGTTTTATATGATGCTCGGGTCAGACCGAGTATTATAGGATACAGGATATGATGCTGTGGAGCTCAGGAGACGAGCTGGATGACGATACGTACTCCCGTACTTGCTATTATTTTTCCGCTGTGTATTCAGTTGTATGTTATGGATGTTGATGTACTCTGATGATATATTCTGATGATGTATTGTATAAACAGATATAGTTTTGATTTGTGTAAAGATCTGTTGATATATATTATATTTTATTCCGCTGCGATGGTTAGATTCTGATGTTGTTTTCTATTTTTCTTCTTCTACCTCTTCTTCTTAACTAAAAATGGATATGATTTTCCGGGTCTGGAAATTCGGGTCGTTACAAATTTGGTGAGTTATGTTTTCTACGATCATTCATGTAGGCTCCACCCTTTAATATATTGATGCCCTGAAAGTTTCAAGTGTGTTTACTTTGTGGATTTTGAGATATCGATCGATCTTCGTTGATTTAAGCTATTTTATGGATCGTTTCCAATCGATCCATATAAATCCTTATTTTGTCCATAACTAGAGCATACGACCTCCGATTGACTCGAAGTTTGAAATGTAACTTCATGGGGCTATGCCTTGTTGGAAATGCGGATTACGGATCTTAAGGCTGGATTAACACTGAAGGGGGTTGAATAGTGTTTAGTGGATTTTATGGAATTTTTGAAATCTTTTGAAATTAAACACAGACAGATGCAATTCACAAACACAGAGACAATCACAGAATCAGACACAGATGCAAATAGTAAATAAAAAGCAGTAAAGGAAAGAACACACCGGAATTTTATACTGGTTCAGAGTTATCCTACATCCAGTCCCAAACAATTTCTTGTGCAGATTTCTTTTCAAATATAATATCGATATTACAACCTCAATTTCAAGGCCACGAGATACACCCTCTTGTCTTCGAGTCCAAGGCAAACTCTCTTGATTTAACCAGGCTACAAGATCACCTAATTGATTTATGGGCTACAATCACACCCAATTGATTTACGGGCCACAATCACACCGTTTCCAATATCACTTGATAGATAGAGAGACTTGATACACTTCTTTGATTACAAATGATCCTATAACTTTGAATAGCATTGAGATCTTTTAGAGGGATTGATAGAGAATCAAACTAGAGATGATCAAGTTTGATTCACTAAGGATTTCGGTAGAGTTTTGTTAAAATATAAGAGAATATTTGAGTGGAGAAGAAGGAGTGAAGAAAAACTAACTTAAAATTCGTTGAAAACAACTAGTATTTATAGAAGAACAATAGTCATCTCCATTCGTGAAAGGTTATGACGAATAGACATTTCATTTGAAAATTTGAATTTTAAATTCTACGGCTACCATGTTGACATGTGGGTATGGGGTATGTCGACATGCCTATGTATATTTTGAAAATTGTTTTTTGCTTTAAACTGATTTTTATTCTAAAACTTTTCAAAACAATTTCTGAAGTTTTTAAACTATTTTGAATATAGTTTAAACTTATAAAAGAGATTTAAAAAGTAATCTTAAAAATATACAATCTATAATATAAAAGTAATATTAAAAACTAAGTATAGAATATATTTTTGAGATTTAAAGCTTATAATATTAAAACCAGAAGATAGTTTGAAAACAAGAGATGATTTTGAAATCAAAATATAAAAGATAATAAAAATAATTTAAGGCTAAAATATTTAAACTGAGAGAGATGACTTTTAAAATGTTTTTGGAGAAATATTTAAAATAAATCATTTTTAAAATTTTGTGGATTCTATTCCACTAGAGAAGGTCGTGGGTTCCATCCTACTAAAGAGGTCATGGGTTCCATCCTACCATTAAAGCGAGAAGGTGGATGCCATTCCACAATTGAAATCCTAATAAAGATTTTAGTGCTATTATGAAGTTTTAACATAAATCTAGACACTATTACTTATCATGATCTCTTAAACTCTTGATACTCATGAGTCTTCAGTCTTGAGTTCTTCAACCTTGAATTCGTCAGTCTTGAATCTCTATACTCAGTCTTGAATCTCTATATTGTACAGTCTTCATTCTTGAGTACCTGCATATATATTCTGCATATACATATATATCTAGACAAGAATATTAGTATTTATATTTTATAACAAGTCCTAAGGTTGTTGTCATCAAAACCATCATCTCAGGAACTAACAATCTCCCCCTTTTTGATGATGACAACCTTTGTTTATAAAATCTACTCCACCAAACTCTGATTCTACTCCAACTCCCCCTTATTCCAACAAATCCCCTTTAACCTACTAACTCCCCTCTTAATCTAAGCCTATCTAACCTATTTTATAATCCCCCCCTTTGTCATAAACAAAACCTAATCCTAAACTACATAACTCCCCCTTAAACTAATACTATAGCTCTATATAGGATAATAATACAGTATAGTAGAATATAAATGAGACAGATAATAATATGAGTAAAATATAGTAAGGTAAATGTGAGAGATACGAAAATTTCAAACATAATCAATCAACATATTTATCAAACCACACCATTTCAATCATATATTACATACCATGTTCAAATCAATTCAAACAATTCAAATCAAGTCAAATCAAACCAACCACATCAAACCAAATCAAATCAAAGTAAATTAAACCATACAAGTCAAATCAAACATTTCTTGGAACTTCAACCCATCCTTCTTCACTGAAGATAGGATTTTCCTTTATAGCATCCCATTTTTCATTATCCTTATTCAGAGTTCCTTCGGGATTCACTTCGAGTTCTTCTTTGTTGAGGGCTGAAATCATCCATCGAATGGCATCGAAGTGCATTTCTTGTTCCTTTATCATCTGCATGTGGCTTAATTCTAAGTGTCATTGATTGCGAAGAATAAAAGTAAGTATGTTCTTGAAAGATTCGATAGTTTTTTCAAGATTCTCACTTAGATTATGAATAGGAGAGGCCATTATTTGATAAAATATGAAGAAATTCAACAGAAAATAAGGAGAGTTTGAAAGTATGCATTTTTCTGGAAGAAACGGGTATTTATAGGGTTAGAAAGTCATTTGAAATGAATAGACACAAGGTAGTTATGTTAATTTCAATTTCAAAACATAAACCACTTTCTGGCCGTTACATGTCGACATGGGGGGCAAGGGGGTGTCGACATGCCCTTGTTGATTTTGGCAATATGCTTTGTTTCTTTATATTATGTACAAGTTTATATATATAAACTTATATAATATAAAAGCAAGCATTTCAAAGCTATTTTAGAGCCAATGAACAGAAATAAACGATTTTCATTGATAAATTTCAGTTAACATTACATAAACAATACATAACATTAACTAATCAAATGATACAAACTAATACAACTTGAAATGAAAACTAGAATTCGATAGAGGATGTTGAAGATGACGATAATCCAAGTTTGCGACCCACTTTCCCAAAAAAGTTGTTCATTTTGGTGGAAATTTTGTCCAACTTTTTACTAATTGATTTTTTGGGAATCCGTTGGTTTTCCACGATTATCTTTTGGTTTTTGAGAAGTGTCTTGTTGGATGGATTGTTAAGAGTGATAGGGTATTCAATACTTTCCAATGAAGTTTCTTCCTCCTCCTCTCCTTCTTCTTCTTCAATCTCCATCTCCTTCCCTTCTTCCTCCTCCTCCTCCTCCTCCTCTTCTTCTTCCATTTCTTCATGAGCCAACCTTTCATCTTTTTTGGTAAGTGTTTCATATGGTTGAAACACAAGTGGGATTTTCATAAGAGAGATATTTGCATGGTTAAACACTTTCCGAGAAACAAACTCCTCTCTCTTATAATTGAATCCAAAATAGTTAAAAATCCGAGTAAGATAAATTCCATGATACAAAGTGTTTTCTCCTAAAGTAAAATTTTTAGGACGAAGTTCATCCAAAATTACTTGCGCCCAATTAATGTCATAGTGCCCATAAATAGCAAAAAGAGCCTTACAAAATTTTAAGGTTGGGTGATTGAAATTTCCCGATCTTGGAGTTTGGTATGTTGCAAAAGAAGGTTAACAATTCTTGCTTTAGGACGGAAATTTCGATTTATAAATTCAAAGTTATCATCTCCTTCAAAAATGTGATGAAATGTCTCATGATCATGTTCATCAATTTAAAAATCCAAAAGATTCATTCCCATATACTTACAGCCCAAAATATTTCCCAAAATCTCACCATTTAAAACAATTTGTGTTCCTCTAACACTACTCCAAACTTCCCCTTCATTACCATCATAAAAACCACGATTCAAATTTGCATAAAACATTTTAACAAGATTAGGATAACAAACGAAATCATTTTGAGAACCATCAATTAAACTGAGAATTTGATTCTCTTCGAAATGAATATTGAGTTCATAAGAAAGAAAATCATTAAAGATTGCAAATTTTCTCGTATGGACTTTTCCAAAGTTTACATAGCTTACGTAAGCTTTGATAGCTTTCGGATCATTGTAGAGGAATTCGTTGATGGCTTTGGACAGCCTAATGGTGGATGGGGTGCTTGAGGAAGCCATTTTTGAAGATAGTAGAGAGCTTGAGAGTTTGAAATAGAGTTTGAATTTTGAAATGAAAGTGAAAAGATAGGATAAAGTTATGGAGATAAATAGATATTTAATAGTTACGTTCTCTGGTCAAGAGACACCTTTTCAAAGCTTTGGAGTTGGTGAAAAGGTGGAGGGAAATTCAAAGTTTTGAATTCAAATTTGAATTTCAAAATTCTGGTAGGGATGTCGACATAGGGGGTAGGGCCATGTCGACATGGGTCCTATAATACATGTGACTAATTTTTTCTATTTTGTTTAATACACACACACACATATATATATATATATCCTATAATCTAATTTATATTTTACCTGAAATAATATAAATATAATAACACTTTAATATTAATATTTTAATATTAAAAATATTATTAAAATAATATTATTTTGAAAATCAAAATTTTAAATTCAAACAACAAACAATTTCAAAACATGCAAACAGTCAAACATTCAAGCAAACAATTTCAACCAATATAATTTAAATGTGTACCTATTTTTAGATCTATATTCCCGAGATCATCAGATTCGTGAATAGCTGTAAAGCACATATTTGAATTTTTCGTCTTCTGATCTTCATCACTGGAGGATGAGTCTGAATCGTCTAGTGTAGCAGTATACGCTCTCTTCCTTTTCTTGACGAATCATTACTTGGAGGAAATTTTTGCTTATCTGGATGCGGACAATCTCTTTTTAAGTGGCCTGGCTCATCACAATTATAGCATCTGACGTTGTTGAGAGTCTCATTATTATTTCCAGAATTCTTGTGATCATTTCTCTTGTAGTTGTTCATCTTTCTGTATTTCAGAAACTTTCTTAAATTTATTGTCATCAAGGCTATTTCTTCATCGTCGCCACTGTTTGAGTCTGAACCATATGTTATTGCATTGAACGCTATTGACTTCCTTTCCGAGGCCTTGCTTTCTCTTCTCCCTTGCATTTGTATTTCAAACGACATCAAATTTCTTATTAATTCTTCAATTTTCAACGTACCGATATCATTAGCCTCTTCAATTGCTAGAGTCTTCTGATCCCATTCCGGAGTAAGTGAATTCGGAATTTTTCTAACTTGATCTTCTTCGAAAAAGTTCTTTCCTAATGCAATTAATGAGTACACAATGTCTTGAAACCTACTGTACATGTCTAAAATGGACTCATTTGGATTCATCTTGAATAATTGAAACTGATTGGTCAAGATGGATATTTTGGTCTGTTTAACTTTGCTTGTTCCTTCATGAGTAACTTGCAAAGTTTTCCATGCAAACTTACAGACAGACACTCTATTAAACTCATTCCTATCAAGTGAATAGAATAGAATATTCATGGCATTGGAATTGTTTTGTGCAACAGTCTTTTGCTCAGCGGTCCACTGTGCAAAATTTCTTGTGGGTTCAATGTACTCAGTTTGTGTGATATTCCAAGTGTCTAATCCTATTGATTGTAAATAGATTTTCATCCTACATGTCCAATATGCATAGTTACTGCCATTAAAAAGTGATGGTCGGCAGTAGACTGACCTTCTACAAATGAACTAGTGATAGTGTTGACATTACCAGTGTTGGCAGCCATTTGAAAACATTTCAAAATTCATATTACGAAAACTTTGAAAACCAACGCTCTGATACCAAATGTTGGAAATGCGGATTACGGACCTTAAGGCTGGATTAACATAAGTGGGGGGGTGAATAGTGTTTAATGGATTTTATGGCATTTTTGAAATCTTTTGAAATTAAACACAGACAGATGCAATCACAAACATAGAGACAATCACAGAATCAGATACAGATGCAAATAGTAAATAAAAAGCAGTAAAGGAAAGAACACACCGGATTTTTATACTGGTTCGGAGTTACCCTATATCCAGTCCCTATGTGCAGATTTCTTTTCAAATATAATGTCGATATTACAACCTCGATTTCAAGGCCACGAGATACACCCCCTTGTCTTCGAGTCCAGGGCAAGCATCTTGATTTAACCAGGCTACAAGATCACCTAATTGATTTACGGGCAACAATCACACCCAATTGATTTACGGGCCACAATCACACCGTTTCCAATATCACTTTGATAGATAGAGAGACTCAATACACTTCTTTGATTACAAATGATCCTATAACTCTGGATAGCACTGAGATCTTTGAGAGAGAGTGATAGAGAATCAAACTAGAGATGATCAAATTTGATTCACTTAGGATTTTGGCAGAGTTTTGTTAAAATATAAGAGAATATTTGAGTGGAGAAGGAGTGAAGAAATGAAGAAAAACTAACTTAAAATTCGTTGAAAACAATTGGTATTTATAGAAGAACAACAGTCATGTCCATTCGTGAAAGGTTATGACGAATAGACACTTCATTTGAAAATTTGAATTTTAAATTCTATGGTTACCATGTTGACATGGGGGGATGCGGTATGTCGACATGCCTATGTATATTTTGAAAATTGATTTTTGCTTTAAAATGATTTTTATTTAAAACTTGTCAAAGCAATTTCTAAAGTTTTTAAACCATTTTGAATATAGTTTAAACTTATAAAAGAGATTTAAAAAGTAATCTTAAAAATATATAATCTATAATATAAAAGTAATATTAAAAACTAAGTATAGAATATATTTTTGAGATTTAAAGCTTATAATATTAAAACCAGGAGATAGTTTAAAAATAAGAGATGATTTTGAAATCAAAATATAAAAGATAATAAAAATAATTTAAGGCTAAAATATTTAAACTGAGAGAGATGACTTTTAAAAAGTTTTTGGAAAAATATTTAAAATAAATCATTTTAAAAATTTGTTGGATTCCATTCCACTAGAGAAGGTTGTGGGTTCCATGCCACTAAAGAGGTCATGAGTTCCACCCCACTATTAAAGCGAGAAGGTGGATTCTATTCCACAATTAAAATTCGAAAAAGATTTTAGTGCTATTTTGAAGTTTTACCATAAATCTAGACACTATTACTTATCTTGATATCTTGAACTCTTGAACTCTTGATACTCATGAGTCTTCAATCTTGATTTCTTCAATCTTGAATTCGTCAGTCTTGAATCTCTATACTCAGTCTTGAATCTCTATACTATACAATCTTCATTTTTCAGTACCTGCATATATATATCCTGCATATACATACATATCTAGACAAGAATATTAGTATTGTATTTTATGACAAGTCCTAAGGTTGTTATCATCAAAACCATCATCTCAGGAACTAACATGCCTGTCACTCCATACTGATTGCACCTCGGTTGGGTCCCGGTCCGGATCTGCTCGACCATCGTCTATAGTATTGTATATAACTGATTCTCAAGGCTGGTAACCACTTGTTTCTAGCCAAGTCGATGATATAACAGCCTTGAAAATTCGCAAACTTCAATCGTCGAAAAAGGATCCCATTTAGTTCATTGAATGGTCGTTGTCCTTTTGTTGAGTCACTTTCTTGTTGAGAGTCGTAATTCCTTTATTCGTCTCGACGATCAGTTGATTTTCAATAGTATAAATATGAGATCACAACTTGTTAATGATCATCTTGTTTTGGTTCTGGCGATTTCTAAGCTTCAGCAATCTGATTTCAACTTTTTACGGTCGATTTCAGTTGAACATCCAATTTCTGTTGATTTCAAAAAAATTAATTTTGAAATGTATAATAGCACATATACATGTTTATACCTGACCTCCGATTGCAGTTACATGTTCACGGTTCGTTGTCAAGTTTTGAAAATTTTATAAATAATCTCTACCGATAGTTTTTTTTCATTTTTCATTAGAAAAATCATCATCGATCGTTGTTCCTTCTGTCTGCTTTGTTTTTAATGATCATTGCCAATTGTTAGTACATAGAAAGGGATTTCGGATCGTTCTAGGTGGTGGAGATCGGTATATCTTATAGGTTGAATGATCGATATACGCTCTTTCCACAAAAGCTTTCATACTTAACCTTTTTTGTTCAAATCATTTCTAGGCTTGTAGAATTTTGGATCGTTTAAAACGACCGGTGCAATTTTCTGGGCCATAAAGGATCGACATATTTATTCGTATAAAAGCATTTCACTTAGAGTTACGGTGGCGTGAGGGGAGAGCTGCTCGCGTGCGGTGCATGAGAATGGGAAGGATGTATGCGGCTGCTAGTGTGGGTTTGTTTGCATGGGGAGGAGAGCAGGGGAGTGGCATTCGCGCTTGGCTGGTCGAGAGTGGAAGGAAGATGGCGAACGATGGAGGCGATTTGCTTTTTTTTCGAAGGAGATGAACAGTTCGAAAGGGAAAAAAAAGGATGTGCATAACCCAATATTCTGGCCTTCATATACTTATATTATTAATTATAGAAGGCGAAAGAGAGAAGGGGAATGGTGAACAGCTGGCTACAGATAAGAATGCACAGGCTTTAAATTATATAGAAACGTTATTCTATTATTTTTCAATTTGAACCGTCTCAAAACAATGAACAGTCAGATATAATATATGAAAATAATGAAACAACAACGGTCAAATGCTTTAATTTGGTGAATAATTAAAGCAATTTATTATTTCTTGGATGACTAGGCTGAAGTTTGAAAGGCAATAGAAAACAAAAGGTCACGGGTACGGAACCGATACAACAACTGTTTTTGTCGTTTCCGTCGCGTGCTGGGACCCAAAATACAGAAATAAATATATTGTGGAGATCAGTACGACAAGACGAACAGAACGGTACACGTGTATCAGTGATACGATCGAATTATAAAAATTCGAGTTTCCGCTATCGGAAATACTGTAAAATTGCAGAAAATAAGATAAACGGAGCTAGAGGAGTCCAATTTTGACAAAAAGAAATATGACGTCTCACTTAGAAAATGATTTACAAATTTATTATATGAAAATATTCAGGTTTGGAAAATATTTTATCATCATCAAATATTAACAGTTTTAAATTTAAATAAAATTTCCATAGTAAAATAAACTTCCAAATTATCTGATGAAAATTTACCATTTGCTTAAATAGACGTATTCCAAATATCAAATTTTTATTTCCAAATTCAATTATTTAAAATTTCACAAAAATTCAGTTAATTACGTTATTAAAATCATTAAAATTTACTGGTCGTTACAAAAATCTGCTTGGTTAAAAGCGGATTAACATATCTCGTAAGGTTCACTTTAACATTTTCACTTTCACTCAAATAACTATCATCTCCGATAGTTGGCTCGATAATCGTGTCATTAATTTAATACGATCAAGGCCATTCCTAGTTGGAAAAGTGAGTGGTTCTTATATTATCAGATATAAATTATAATAAAATATACAATGATAATCGACAATGATCTATTAGTTGGTAATGCAAATCATGCCCATAATAGGTGTAAACGTCAATGATTTACCCTACCATTGAGAAAGCAATTTACACTTCCAATTTGGTGCAATGACAGAAGTAAATCATTTTCCCATTTTATATTTTATAATAGGTTTAAACGTCAATTCCCATAAAAGCAATTTAACCAAACATGAAAGGAGAATGATAATGATACGGTCTTTGATGTTTTTACAATGAAGTTATTGAAGTAGAGGGACATAGACTTGAAGAATAAGGGAAATGCCATGAGAATAGAGATATTGAATTAATTCCAACCTACAAGTCTTTTTCTAATTTCATTATCTTATAGGCGTATTTTGTAACAAACTTTAGACTTATGTACCAATAAATTTCAAAGGCTATATCTGGCCATGCAATCTTTAAAATTATATTAAAAAATGATATAACTAATTTTGTCTTCTTGCTCCTTTATATCATGTTCCATATTTAATCTTTATATCTGCCATGGAACTTATATGTTGCTTTTAGGCTTGGTTGTAGTGCGTGCGGTTTTAGCACTGTTATATCATTATCATCCCCACGAAACATGTGACGACCCGCAAATCCGTACCCCTTGAATCGACAATAAGAAATTTCCAATTCATTTGTAAATAATACTAATCGATTTACAAAGCTTCTTATAAAAATTAAAATTCACTTCAACTAATATTAAATACTTGAATAATCACTTTTCGAAAATATTTTAATATTAACAATAGTTTTTAAGCTCCATAGCTTAATAAATAAAATGTCTTTTTAAGACAAACCTTAACCTCTCGATAATTTTTTTAAAAAATTCAACATAACCATTTTTTATATCTATAAATCTCTCTCGATTTATCACAAATCGATTTTCGTTTTCAATTTCATAACCATTTCCAAATTCCAAAATAGAATCCACTATTTATTTCTTAACCGATTTCCATATCTCATTATAAACTCTCACTGTGAATTTATATTTCCAATTTATCAAATGATAATCATTTCACTTTATTCATAAACATCGTTTATAAATTTATAAACTCATTTCCAGTTTTTCTCTGTTAACAACAGATTTATATTAAACAAACTTCATTTATAAATCGATTTCTATTTAAAATTCCATTTGGAAATCTATTCCTTAACAAGTTCCAATTAGAATCCAAATTCATTCAAAATCTCGATTAGGACTTCCCTTTCCTATTTTAAGAAATCTCATTAAAAATCCATTGTTTAAAAATTCTCAATTTAAAATTCTCTATTTGAAACCATTTTATGAAATGGCTAAATAAATATCCAAAATCAAATTATTTATTTTATCCAACCCAATTCCATTTTAAATAATCCCAAAATTTAATATATAAATATTTTCATTTCCAAAATCGCTTTTGAATTCCATTTTTAAATTCAAAACTATTATTTATGGTATTTATAATACCAAAATTAGGGCCCGTGCTACTATAGCATCCAATCAATCAAATCACACAACAATCCATAATAGATTATTCAATTACATCATATATCACTATATATGAAACAATCAATACATTTTTGAGGAATCCAGTTGGATCCCTCCAACGTGTTTCCCTACATCCACAGGTGTTATATAACATAAAACACTAATCCCGCTTCAAGGTGGGATATCGCGGTAATATAGGGTCATCCGCTATTATGCGGGGCGCATAGTGTCTCATCCGCTCTAATGGCGGGAATATACCCAACTACTAATATATATACTACTATATATAATATAACATCTAACTGATAATAATTTATAAATTCATCCAATCAACCAATAAATAATTTTTAACATTGTAAATTAAATCCAGTAATCCAAAATAGGTGAGATTTACTCACCTTGATTTTTAATTTGCCAAATGCTCATTTTAGATTAAATCGAACTGACGTTCGATTTAACCTAAAATTTCATTTACCTCTAATCGACTCCAAATTATCTCAAACCAATTTTATTGTGTAGCACTCGTCGATACGATTACAACACTACTTTTTTCGTCCCAATCGAACCTTGTATGAGTAAGTTATCAAATTAATAAGTTATCGTCATTTAAATAAAAATATAATTAAACTAATTACATCAATTAGTTAATTACCAACATAATTTCAAATTTCCCCCTTCTTCCCAAATCGAGCCCACTCCAGTTCGAATTCTACCATGGCCGATCCTCCTCTCCACCCTCACGCATCCATCTTTCCACGAAACCACCCATGGACCTCGTCGTTGAACTCTTCATCGCAACCAACACCTCCCTAACCCCTTAAATCCACACTCGACGCCTTTGCCAGAATCGCGACCTGACACTCCTTGTTGCTGCTACAGTGGTCGCTTCCCTCTACAGTGAACCGCGACTCCCCTTCTTTGGCGCCAAGGTGCTGCACATCCCCACGAATTCAACTGTGCTTGCCATTTTGCCAAACTCGGCCTCAGGAATCCCCAAAAGCAAGCCCTAGCTTGCAACCCAAACTGTTGAACCCTTGAACCCAAAACCGCACAATCTCAGGCCCATACCAAATGAAGATAAATCCATTAGCAACTCAAGGGAACCCATTTCGCATTTTTATATATTTATTTGCATTTGTTTCTTCATTTCAATGTTCGACCCCCCTCCTATTTTTTCTTTTACTGCTGCATTTAAATAAAAGGGGGAAGCTGAAAGTCAATGAGTAGGGGTGGGTTGAATAGTTAGGTCGGCTGAAAGGGAAAGTTAGGTAGCTATGGTCAAATCCGAATAAAAATAAATTATTTAAATATCCAAAATATCTAGCTTAAAATCCTGAACCCCTGTTGAAGCATGCTACCCCTATTCCGAATGCAATGGAATTAGTTTCGAGCTCTAATTCGATCGTATGCAGAAGATAGCTTTTTGGACCAAGTTATTGTATTAAATTTTCAATATTAAATTCAACGCGTTTCTATTCCGTATGACCAAACGGTAACTCCAAACGCTACGAAATTTGAAATCCGATAATAATACATGATTATGGATCCAATGGAACTGGTTTCATCGAATTTCAAGACTATGTCCTGGATCGCTATTTTAACGCGTCGATTAAATCGACGATTTCAACAATTGTCGAAATCACTTGAAATTTCAGTTTTAAAAACTTACTAACTCAGTTCTAATTCAAATAGAATTTATATCAACATTAGAAATCATTTTGATTCATATTTGACTCAAATTTCAATTATTTACCATTTTCGTATTACGATAAATCGCTATATTTGAAATTTAAATTCATTCTACAATTTCAACCGAAATCTTCATATTCAAAATCAACTTATATTCCAAATCCAACATTTAAAATCATTTAAATATTCAAAATCAAACGACGGAAAATCCGGGTCGTTACAAAATGACCTTGTCTTCAAGGTCGAAAATGAACTCTTTGAACTTATAACATATTTCTTCAAATATTTGTTTTTTAAAACTATTAATAGATCACCGCTTGATGTATTTAGACCATATTCAGAAGAAACCTATAGCATATGTGTCACTTCCAGGATCAAATGTGAATACAATTTTCTCCTCTTTATTCAAACAAAAAACAAGCACATCAAATTGTTCCGCAACATAGAATCCAGCTAAAACACTCTCATTGTGAGATATTATATATGGAATGGGCCTACAAAGTCTAAAAGTAAGTCATGCAAGTACTCAAACGCAGCAAGAGTAAACAAATTATATAGTTTTGGATCTTCAACCACATCGGGATTTTCAATCCTCTCGATGAACAATTGAGTAGTTATATCATCAATATTAAATTCGAAGTCCACATGAGAATGATTAAGCAAAACCATAGCAACAACTAATAGAGTTAAGGGTATGCTGTAAGGGCAATTATGTATTTTGTTACATATATCTAACTCGATAACTAGTCTCATTAGAAATAAAATATGTTTTATTTTTATTATATACTTGATATAATGCGTTATATTTTAATTAATTTAACTAAATTATATTTAATATAAAAAATTCATAAATGGTATATTTGGTGATAGTAGTTACAAAGTGTTATAACCATGAGGTATTTATCACAATGAAAATAAACATACCATTTTAAATATTTCTAGTCAAGATGTATTGAGACTGGTGTTAACGAATTCCTTTGTCAACCTCAAAAAGTGCAAGGGAGTGAACCTAGGTAAATGATGGAAATTGGAAAGCCTAGATTTAACCTCAATGAGAATTGGTACAAGGCGACATTTGGTTGCATTAAGGCTTAAGAGCAAGCAAGCTTAAGTCCATTGAGAAGTCATATGCAAAGTCATGTAAGATCTTACGCTCTTGAATTCAACTCGTATCGTCAATTGTATGCAAAGATAGAAATTAAGAATATGAGTAATTTTAGAATTCGAAGCAAGCTATGATTCAAGTAATCACAAGTGCTTTGGAATTCAAAAGTAAGTCATAATTCGAGATATCTTGTTCTTATTCAATATAATGTCGAATGCACAATGTCTAATAGTTCAAGTGTTATAATCGTCTCTACATCCCTAAATCATTTTAGGTTACAAAGTATAAAATGTAAGAGAAGTGACAATAATGAACCACCCCCTTTATAGCACCTTTGAATCCATATTTATAGGGGAAGTGCGGCATAACAACCTGATGTCGGCATTTATGAGCTTTGTCACTATTGATGTCGCATGGCGCCTGCCTTGTTCAATGATGTCCTTTGTCATTCTTGGTTGTATAGTTGAGCCTCGACACTGTTCCAATATATGTGGTATTCGGCATCAAGGAGCGACATTAGTTTCAATTACTTCAGCATGGGTCGACATGGACTGGGAACAGTATTACTATAGCATGATATTAAAATGTAGCAGCATCATTATGACATCGTCCTTGATAACTTTTGTGAATGTTGATGTCTTGCGACTTCAACACTGCACGTACTAAGATGGCATTGACATCGGCCTTGATTACTATAGTAAGATGCAGCATTGACTACTGGCGACATCAAAGATGTACATCATTGATTAGTTGGTATTATTTGAAAGACAACATTAAAGTGCGGTGGTATTGGAATAGAAGCAGCATCAAAGAGATGCGACATCATTACTTTACGGCTATGGTTGCAGGTAGTATCGATGATGAGCGACGTTGACTGAGTGTAGCACTGATGAGTTGCGACATTCATCTTATTTTTACAAGTGAAAGGTGGCATTAATAAGACGCGAAATCAATGAGATGTAATATAGATGAGAGGTGGCATCAAGGAGAAGCGATATAATCAACATGCGTTATTGATTATATACGTTATTGAACAATATTGATAAAGCATGGCATTTGCTTCCATCTTGAAAGGCGGCATTATATTCATGTTCCATGTCGTATATCTTTGAGGTTAGTAATGGTGATAAAATTTGCCTATTCCTTGTGTAGAGGAGTCATTGCCTTTTCAAGTCAATGTTGTCGGCATCAAGTTTACCGCCTATTGGTACTCCACACAATTCTGGTCATCCATTCAAATTGAACCAACGATGTCCATTTACCTTCTTTCTCTTCTATAAATAGACGAGCTTCTCTTTCATTCTTCTTTTACTTGTAATTGAGAACTCAAGCAAGAAATCAAAAACCTTAAAGATACTCAAACTTTTATCTTTCACGTGTTCGTATCAATACACAGGTACAATTTATACTTTATATTAATCAAATTAATGGATTGAATTAAGTAATTTAGTGTCAAAGTCACCGTTAGGATTTGGTTTGGTTTTCTTCGGTTATAGATTGATATTGGGGCTTGATTATGGAGCTTTGAGGTTTTGTAATTAGGTTAAGTATTGATTATGACGTTAGGTTGAATTAATGTTAAACTTCTATGTCATATGAGTGAATTCTGAGGTTAATTGTTACTGGTATGGAACCTAGTTCACCAATGAAGAAGACAAATTATTAGACCCAAAACCCGATGTCAACCAAAATTACATCGGCATCGACCACTTACGACATTGTTATAATGATCAATATCAATTTATCCTCCTTGGTTTTATGTCAACACTGACGACTTACGACATTGTCATGATATTCAACGTCGATAAAGTTCTTTGTTAACTAACTAACATTTGCAGTGCAAAAACTCTTTCACATCACTGATGATTAAGTTGAGGTGCAGCAACCCCTTATTAGGAATACATGAGTCATTGACAATGTGTATGCAAATTAAATGCAACACTAATAAGCACATTGTTAGTTAAAAATGGCGTTGCTCATTTTTGACATTACCCTATTGGTATGGTTTGGTACCCATAGCCTTACTATTTGTCACCATTCTCCATAGCTATCTTAATATCACAAATTGAGCTTTATATGATATCGTCACTTACGACATTGCTGTTTTAACATTTTATAAGCAATTTCACTGATATTATCAATTCATATTGCCGCTATTCATTAATGTCGATAACCTTATTACTTAGACATTAGTTATAGTTGCGATATTCAATACTATTCTATGATATAAGCTACGTGACATTTGGCAGTGATTTATCTAACCTACGTGGGCCTATTGACGCCGCAAGTTAATTCTTATTCGATTTTATACACTTTTCTAAGGTATTACTTTATTAAAGTTAAAGTTTTAATCTTTTAACATATTTGATATGTACTGCTTAAGGGTTATTGACTTTTAGCAAAGGTGGTATTATATTTTATACCTAAAACATTTTGATGCCATCAATTGGTAAATCAGTTAGATAATAATTTTTAGTTTACAATGTAGTAATTATTCTATATAACGTGAGTGTTATTATTTCTTAAATTCTGGAATAATATCACCTGGCAGGTAGATGGAAGGTCCAAAGACAAGCAAGAAGTCCGTTAAGAAAACTAGTGCAGGCCCTAAAGCTTCACCCTCCACTAATAGGAAGGGAGATAATCTTTCGGATCCATCGTACATCATAATCCAAGCTAAGGTTGATTCTATTCTAGAGCAATTTAGAATCATGGGGATCACAGCCTTTCCCGCTGGTCGTGCAGACAATATTTTCAATCCTCCGAAAGGGTTTTTCTCTTTTACTCCGATATATATTTGGCACACAGGCTACTTTCCTTTTTTTGGCTTTCTTCTAAGATACCTGGAACATATGGACATCACACCAATTCAGTTCTTACCAAATTCTTACACATATCTGACTTGCCTGGAAGTCTTGGCTCGAGAGGTAGGACACCCATCCCTTAATGCTAAAATTCTTCATTCAATAGCTAACCCTATCAAGATTGGTGAACAACAAGATCATCAACTGTACTAGATCCATCCCCACCCAAAAAGTATGATTTCTTAGAGTGTTAACAAGACGAGAGGATGTGAGACGCAATTCTTTTTCATCAAGTGTTATTCTGACATTAGAGCGACATTTTCTATTGCTAGTAAGTTTCTCGTCTTTGGTTATCCATATTTTTTTATTACCCTTTACGGATAGGTGTTTCCTTTCAGACTCTGCCCCCAAAAATCTAAGCCCTAATGACCAAAAGACTGTGTAGTCCCTAACTCAAGTAGTAAAGAATATGGGAATAGGCTTAAACTGTTAACCTCATCAAAACTTCTTCAATATTCTATTATTTAGATCATCATAAGATCTTGGGAGAGCCTCCAATGGTCAAATACAATGCCTGGGGAAAACGATCGTTGGTGATGGATAAATCAAAATCCTTTACTTCTAATTCTCCAGTTCAGCCCGACGCTTGGTAAGATATCATTGCATCTTATACGAAACCTCTTGCAGCGTCCACTTGTAAGCCTTTCTTTCTGATTCAGGCTTATCTGCCCTAGCCACTACTTCTAAAAAGAAGGAGATTGCAAGTGATGTTCCCCAATAAAAGGAGAGTAAAGATGGTACTTCTGTCTCAAACCAAGCTCCCGAGTCTCAATCCTTCAAGGACATCATCGCTAGCTCATTTAAATCCATTAAAAGAAAATTAAGCGATGGTTCTGCTGCTGCCACAACTCCTAGCAAGAAGCCTAAAGTTGGGGGCATGCAAACCCCTGATATAGTGGATGAAGAACTATTTGTGGATATCGACCCAAGTCCTGAGGTCTTAAACCTTAACACTTCTAGGGGAAAAGCCCAACAGTTGACTGAAGCGGGGTAGTCCCAAGACCCACTTCTTCATATTACTTTTCCAGGTTCTTCTGGGGCTCTAAATCGTCTTCATCAAGAGCTTGGACTGTGTATTTCTTTAGAAGATCCACTTCCTTCTATGTCTAAATCTCCACCTGCTGTTGTGGTTTCGATGACCTTCTCTAGTTGGTCATCCACTCCACGTCCTTTGATGCTCTTAAGCCACTGCAACATTCATCTTATTCTTAATACCATAGCTTTGCCATCTTAAGAAACCCTTGCCGTTATGTATGTTTCCTGTTTTAACTGTTTTAGGCTATTAACCTTTTATGTACTATTTTGATTCATACCTGTTATTCATTTCAGGCGGCTAAGCATACGTTTCTTCTTTAAGAGGATGTTGCAGGATCCTCTAATGAAGTGTCTAATCTTAAGGAGCAAGTTTATTTGCTCAACGATCATATAAATGACATCTTAACAGCGAGAGATGAAGCTATAATAGAAAAAGAAAAACTAGCTACCTCGCTCAGGGAAGCAGAAACTTCACGTAATAAAGAGAGAAGCACTAGATAGATTTCAGATGATAAAGTGAAAGCTTTAAAAGGCTTGAGGAGGCCAGTATGAAGGAGGCAAAGCTTATGGAGGAGAATGAATTGCTCAAGAAAAAGTTGTGAAAGAAAAGAACTCTTTTGAACAAATCAAATGGCATAATCAACGATGTGAAGTAGAAGGTGTCTCATTTCCTTAGCACGAATCTTGATACCATTATCAAGAGTTCCTACGAGAAAGCAATTTTTATAGCATATGCCGACAATATCCATAAATGCCCAGTTTCAGACTTCCTTTCTCTCCTTCTAGCTTGGAATGAGAAGTTTACGAAGAAATTTAAAGCTATTCTAGATAAAACCTAGGCAGATGGAGAGGAACCTTCCAAGGAGGAGTACAAGATTGATGCTAAGAAGTTATTGTCCTTTAATGACCCTCCAATAGACGAGGAAACAAAATCCGATGAAGAGGAGGAGGATATAAGAGAAAAGATAATGATATCCATGGTGATGGAAACGATGATAATAATGATAACAATGATGATGACAATGGTGGTGATCGTGAGAAGGACTTCCCTGGACCATCAGATGATAAAGATAGATCAACAGATGCTAACCTGGACTCAACAGTCCAAGATACAAGGGTTGTTGATATTCCTGATCCTTCGAGGAAGGGTTCTCCTCAGAAGTACAGTGCTGCTCAAATTCAAAAATCCAAAGGAAAGGAATAGATCGCCCTATCTCAATTTCCCATTTTCCAAGTATGGATTTCTCTATTTAGTCATCTTAAATTATCAAGTAGTTCCTAGTTAATATGTTAACTATTTTAGTTAAGGAAGAAATCGAAACATCATTACGAAGTTATGCTCAAAAAGAAACAAATGGAAATAGATCGATTGAATAAAGAACTGGATAGAAAATTGAAAGAATATAATGAGTTGTTTGATAAATACAAAAACCTTGCTGCTAGTGCATAAAAATTAAAAAATTTCAATGAAAGGCAAGTTGCTCCACGGATGAAGAAGGTACGCCGTCATCGAGAGAGACTCTTGGTGGAAAATGCCAAGCTAATGACCCTTTTTTGTTGTTGATTAATGATAGGAGTGCTTTAGAAGAATTTCTCTACAAGGTTTACTCTATGGGGATATTCGTTGATTTTTCATATTTGGACGACAACTGCGAGGGTTTACTTAGGTGCTTTCATCGCAGATACTTGGATGAACACGAGTCTGATCCTCATCCCGGGCCATGTTGGAATCTCCTAAGATTTACTTCTATCCCTCTTTCTTCTCATTCTTTTCCCCTTGAAAAACTCAAGTATAACAGGAAGAGATTTATTTCTGAGCTGTATAAGAAATCAATCTTGTATAAACATGAATGATTGTATAATTGAATATGTAACCCGAGTAGCTTATGAACTTTATCATTTTAGTTTTTTTATCATTAGTCTATTTTAACATGTCATACAGATTAAATAAATCACAAGCAGTCCTGTTCTCATGAAACTCTTGAGTATATAGAAGGATTTTAAAGAAAAATCCCTAATTCTCAAGACATCACAGTTAGCGAGATAGTGTTTTCTTAGAGACCTATAAGAAGTTTACATGCAATTTCCTCACTTGCGCTTCAATTTCTTAGGTGATCAAAAGGACAAATTACCGAGTGAAATTCGAACTTATTACGCCAAATTGGTATGTGGTCATGCTAGCTCTCCAGTTGGAGAAAGAGACTATCATCGATTCCCTCCCGTTACTACCCCAGAAGGGATTAAAGCTTCTTTTGACTCTACTCTTACCCTATTTATTGGGTCATTTAAAAAGGCCAAAACCACTGTTTCAAAACTTTAAGATTTAATTAAATGTTTGAAAATAGCATTGTGATGTAATTCAAATTTCTTTATCATCTGTAAAGTTTTGTTGTTATTAATAAACAAACTTGTTTTTCATGTATTAATTCCCGTTTCACCTATTCTTAAAAGGAAACGCTGTTAGTGCGCATGTCTGATCCTTTAGATGTTTTCTCGCGAGTGATTGAAATTGAAAATAGACTACTAGCTGATATTGAAAAGAGGTGGTCTTCCCAAGACGCTTCAACTTTACGATTTGCAAATAATCCGGAAGCACAAGAATGACATAGGGAATTCTTCCAACTGAGATTAACCTTTAGAGGTCTAAAGGAATTAATCTCTAGCTTAGAAGAAGAGATTAAGGATAAGGATAAAGGAGTTCAGAGTTGAAAGAACGGATGACTCAGCCTTAGAATCCAAGCCTTCAGTTGAGATTAACGCTAAAATGGCTAAATTACATCAACGAACAAACAATCTCGAAATGGAGTTAATGAAGAATCAAGTATCTTGCTAATCCCTGGAACTCATTGCCAATGAAGGCGATTCTAGTCTTCCCACTCCTACTCCTATAAGGACAACAAGATCTCGATCTTTTGTTAGTCAAGAATATCCTACTTTATTTAATCCACCTCCAAGTCTAAATGATGATGTGATCTCCAAGTGGAGCAGACAAATTAAATTTGAATGCATGTAATTTTTCAGTAATAAGTGGAATGAAAAAGTATCTCAACGTCTCAATGAATATGAAAGCAAAGTTCAAAAGCTTAAGTACGAGAAATATATTCTTAAACAAGACATTGAAGATTAAAAAGCATGGTTCAAACTTTGAGAGGAGCCAACAAGGCTCTCCAGCATGCTTTGAAAACTCAAATTGATTCATTTGATGATGCAGATATTATTCGAAGGAATGAAAAGAAATTCAACGAGCTTTTGGACATGGCCCTTTGCCACATTACTAATCCTTTAGTTATGAAAGATTTGGACAAGACGGTACGGAGCCTTGAGCTTTGAAAAAGATTTGCTTTAAACAAATTCTTTTTTTGTCCAATTTATGTGCCTGTAACTTTGTATATAATGTATTAGATCATAAATGAATTTATATTTGAAAGAATGTTACCTTGGATGTAGGGTATGTAGCTTTGAATCAGATACTGGTCCTTATTTGAAATTGCTTGACGATCAATATCTTGCTTTCCTATATTTTGAGCTTTTGATGTATAAATGGATAATCTGCTTGTTAAGAAAAATAAGAACCATACTAATTGAGCTTTTTAGAACTTGATACAAAAATCTGCCTTTCCATTTATAAATATTCAGCAACTTATTTAGTAACGGAGATTCCGTTAAATAAATTTAAATCTAAATTGGGAGCTGATTTAGCGAAGCTCCACCGCCAAAAAATCCTTCTGATAATAATTTTAATAGAAACCAAGAGAACCATTTTGGCTATAAAGCAAAAAGAAGACCAGAAAACCCGTTTGGTAATTAATAAGGAATACTAGAAAGCCAATCGAGTAATTATGAAGATCAGGAAACCAATCTAGCATTTAATAGGTAGTATTAATAATAGAAGTTTAGAAATTTTCATTCGGCAGAAGTCTAAAAATCCTTATCTAGCAATAGAAGGCCAGAAACCCCTCTAGTAATAGTGATATAGAAGATCAGGAAATCCATTTGGCAATCGAAGATTGTGTCTGTTGTGGAGTACAAATGGCTCATATTTGATGGATCTTCCTCTAGAAGATTGATTGATTTGGAGCACTAACCGACTTTGATTTTGATAGATTTTTTAGCACCATCTTAGATGGTGATCTCTATTTGGATCGTACCTCTTATCACCATCTTAGGTGATATCTAGGTATGTTGTCCAGTGCGTTTGATTTGCTATTCTTAAGCAGAACCAAATACTTATCCTACCTCCCTCTAGGAGGTGCTTCAGCGAGACCTTTGATGATGGCACTGAAAACCGGTTTAGTGCTTTGGCCAGGCCATCTTAGACGGGGCCAAAGGCTTACTCCGTCCTCCCTCCAGAAGGCTCTTTAGTAAGGCCTTCAGTGATGAAACTGAAGGCTGGTTTGGTGCTTTGGCCAGGCCATCATAGATGGGGCCAAAGGCTTACTCCATCCTCCCTCCAGGAGGTGCTTCAGTGAGGCCTTCGATGACAGCACTGAAGGTTGGTTCAGTGCTTTGGCCAGGCCATCTTAGATGGGGCCAAAGGCTTACTCCGTCCTCCTTCCAAGAGGCGCTTCAGCGAGGCCTTTGATGACAGCACTGAAGGCTTTTCTGTCATGAGGCCTTTAATGGGAAAGTCTTTTGCCTTAGGAGAATCTTACTCCCCACCCAAGTAGGTACACTTATTTTGTTCAAAAGATCTTATTTTATTGATGGCTGATTTAACATCTACGTACAAATTTATTCAGCTTTCCTTGCCTTAGGAATTGTTGAATAAGCCCTCCAAGCTTCGACATTGGTTTGTGCTATGTCCATTGGCTCGATGATTAAAACAATATAACCCTTCGAGATTCCTTCCATTTTTTGGATGCTTCTTTTGCAAGGGCCAGTAGTTGAGTTCATCCTTGGTCAAGAGATATATGTTCTTATAGGAAGTAGTAAGGGTGTAGTTCTTAGAAAGTATTGAAGGATCGTCCTTTTGATTGTTATTTAACTCCTCTATTGCTTGAGACGGATTCCTCGTCTTCGATGACTAGTTTCCTTTTTAGGGAGCCTTGTGCTACACTAGTTTTGTTGGATCGATCGAGCATACTCTTCCATTTTCTAGAGAACTGTTCGAAGCCCCTTTCTATTTCCTTTTCGAAAATGGTCCCCTTGGCTTTGAGTTGATCTCTTTCCTCATTTTTAAGAAGATGCTATCCTTTTTGTATTGCCTACCAAGGACAAAGATCGGTGTTGGCCCTACATGAAAGGAATTCAAACTCCATTTTTGTGGATTGTATGGAGCCACTTTTCTTTTCTTCTCTTCCATAACTTGTAATGCTACAAGTCTTAGCACTTGTTCTTTGTGAAGTCGAGTATCATTAGTGATTTGGTAAGTTGGCCTAGTCATTTGAGGCTCGGAGGATCCTTGCTCGGAGATCTTAACATAATTAATTGGCATAAGTAAGCAAAACTTAGTTAATGCGATTAGTTGATGTTAAGAATCAAAGGTAACTTAGCTTGGAATGGGATATGCTTGGTAGGGGAAAGTCCTTTAAGCCCTAAATATGGAAGCTAGGGTAGTTCCACTTAGGGATTTAACAGAGACGTAGATTTGGGCTCTTCTTCTAGCATCAAAATGTTAACGAATTCCTTCATCCAAGGGTGCAAGGAAGTGAACTTTGGCAAATGCTGAAAATTGGAGAGCCTAAATTCAACCTCATGGAGTGTTGATATAAGGCCACACTTGGTTGAGTTAAGACTTAAAAGGAGTGAATAAGCAAGCTTAAGTCCAGTGAAAAGTCATATGCAAAGTCATGTAAGATCATACGCTCCTGAATTCAATTCATATAGTCAATTGTATGCAAACATAGAAATCAAGAATATGAGTACTTTTAGAATTTTAAGTAAGCTATGATTCAAGTAATCACAAGTGCTTTGGAATTCGGAAGTAAGTCAAAATTCAATAATCAGCTCTAAATTATCAAATCAATTTAGGGTTACAAAGTTTAAAATGCATGAAGTGTGACAAGAATGATCCACCCTCTCCATAGCACCCCTAGATCCATATTTATAGGGGAAATGCTGTGACACAGCAGCCTGATGTCGACGTTTATGAGTTTCGTCACTATTGATACCGCATGGCACACGCCTTGTTCAATAATGTCCTTTGTCATTCTTGGACTATAGTTGAGCCTCAGCACTGTTCCAATAGAGTTGCTATTCGGCATCAATAAGGAGCAACATTAGTTTGCAGTTACTTCAGTATGGGTCGGCATTGACATGGAACAACATTGCTATAGCGTGATATTAACATGTAGCGGCATCATCATGACATCGGCCTTGATAACTTTTGTGAATGTTGATGTCTTTCGACGTCAACATTGCACGTATAGATGTGAAACGTCCCCTAAGTGTTGATGGAATACACTATCGGCAAGATGCGGCATTGACCATTGGCGACATCAGTGATGGGTAGCATTTATTAGCTCAGTATTATCTAAAAGACAACATAAAAGAGCGGCGGTATTGGAGTAGAAGCAGCATCAAAGAGATGCGACATCATTACTTTAGGACTTTGGTTGTAGGTAGTAACAGTGATGATGACGTTGATAGAGTGCGGCACTGATGAGTTATGATGTTCATTATTTTCACAAGTGAAAGGCGGCATTGATAAAACACGGCATCAATGAGATGCAACAGGTCATGTTCACATTCATTGATGGCTTATGGTACCGACTTCATTTGGTGTTCTTGGTTTCATTGATGGCACGCGACATCGAGGAGATGCAATATAGATGGGAGGTGGCATCAAAGAGAAGCGGTATCAGTAACATAAGTTATTGATCATATGCGATATTGAAAGATATTGATAAGGCATGACATTACTTCCATCTTGAAAGGCGGCGTCATATTCATGTCTCATGTCGCATACCTTCGAGGTTAATAGTGGTGATAACAACTGGATATCGATGCATCAGGTGAGACTAGAGTTCGTAACGCTCTTCAAATGTTGGACAGTTTATTGCTCATGACTGCTGGAGGCACCAAGGGGTTACGTACTGATAGTTATTGGATAATAATAGAATGACTCACTCGAGAGTTTTCTGTTAGTTAATATAACTCAGGTCGGACAAACAATATCGATGTAACAAAATTACACAGTTCTCTTGACTTGAGAATACTGTTGATCAACAATGTGAAAGCTCCGCTTTGATTATAGTTAAATCATCGCCTGACGTCCATCGAACAACTATAGTTGGATATAGTAAAAGCACTGTAACATAAACACTATTCAAGAGAGGATTCAACTCCTCAGTTATATGAGGTCATATCATGGTAAACTTAAGTCAACTCAAAGTCAAAGTCTATGGCCAAAGCAATTCAGTTAGTAATAATTGTTATTATTAAAACAAAGACTTTATGTTTGGACTATAGAGCTGAATATGAACGGTATTGGAATTTCGACCATTACCAAATTCCATAAGTTCAAAGTGATATAGTATTGACGAAAAGAATTGGTGTAATAATAGTCACTATTGGGTAACGCTTAACAAAGTATAATAAAATATTTCGAAATGAAATAAGCGATAAATTGGGCCATAATGTCACACCATTGACTAAGTGACATGTGAACGTTAATATTTAAATTGTTCAATATTAATCATTGACCAAATTTACACTTATGAGTCACACAATCGAAACATTGAATACTCTTTTATACCACATGATTTAATTAATTTGTAATTGTTATAAATTAATTAAAACCTATGAAATGTTAATTTTAAAATTTTATATGATGAATAGAACAATGTTAAATAATGTATTTATAACAGTTATAAATATGTTGATTGATATAAGATATCGGTGCACGTTTAAATTTAAATTTTAATGCAACGAACATTATTTGGGTTTGAAATATTTTGAGCCCCAGAATGGGACATGTTGTAGCTGGCTTTGTATGGCCTTGTTGTGACTGGCCATTAGATGGCAAGATAGGGAGGGTTTTTGATTTAAAAAAGTAAAAGAAAAAGTAAGAGAGATTTTAGGATCATGATCCACTTTTCACTCTTAGCCTCTTCTTTTTATTTAGATCTTATCCCTCTCTTATCATAACCTTTTGTTCTTCTCATTGCCGCAAATTTTCAGCCATTAACACCACATCCCAACCTCAAAAATTCAGACACAAATTCACTTCAAATTCAATGTCAGTCGGTGGTTAGCAATTCGGGAGGCAACGCCTTTAGAATTGGAATTTGATTCTGGAGTTCATTTCAATGTTTCAAGATGTGATCTTTTGGCATTGGTGAAAGGTAATTTTCTGATTCACCAATTCATATTAATGTTCATTTAATTATTTTTTAGTATATCAGCTTATCAGATATACTACGAATTAATATATAATTATTTTGTCACATATGATGGTTGTTTGTATATGTGTGCGTTAGTAATAAAATAAAATATATTTTTTTCTTTTCCAGATATTACAGTGCTCACAGCTATGGATTAAAAAAATTATTACGTAATATTATTTAAATTATTTAATTACCTTAGTTTTAAATTTTGAAAAAAAAATATTTATGATAAAAATAAGTTTCGGCCAGAGAATTAAAAAAAAAATATTTCATTATTAAATAATATTATTTTATTGATTTAATTATATAGGTCTTAATTTAATATGTAGTTTATGTTTTATTTTTTTTAAATTCATTTATATGAAGTTAACTTTCGGCTAAATTTTATTATTATTATATATAATATTTATTTGTTTTAAATAATTTATAAAATCTTAAAATACATGTATATAAATTTACAAATAATAAAAATTTTGATAAAATTTTTACATCTAATATCATAACACATTTCCCTTTAGAAATAAATTTTTTATTTATTTTTAAATAATAATTACATACGATTTTGTACTTGTTTTTTAATCAAATAATTAAAATAAATAATAATAATAATATATATATATTTTTGTAACTATAGATCTTGGCCGAGAGTAAAAAGATTTATGTATAAATTTTATAATTTACTATATATATGTATGTATAAATATATACATATACATATACATACATATATATATATATATCTATAACTTATTATATGTTTAATTATATATATTTATGTATATGTATATATATAGATATTAGTTAAAAAAGTTTATTTGGATTTTAATAATATTATAAATGTTAAAGTATTTTACAAATATATATTTAAAATAATTTTATAATTTAATATGTGTGTGTATAGGGCAAGGATCGGCTACACCTCAAATCCCTCTTGATTTCAACCATATGTTCCTTATTAAATAATACACATTTTCTCTCCAGAAGTGACAAGAGAGAAGATATATTATTTAATATGAAACATGTTGTTGAAATCTAAGGGATTTGAGGTGTAGCAAAAATAAGGTGTAGCTGTTCCTAGCCCATATATATATTACAATGTTTTATATTCAATTAATTATATCCATTATTTTATAATATATGTATATATACATATATCTATTATATTTTATTTCACATATATACGTAAACATCAAGACAACACACTTGTATACACGGGTATGTTAAATCATGTACACGTTATATTTTTTCGCATGTGCATGAACACACACATGTGTATATGGTACACACTCACATATCTGTACATATAGTATAATACAAATGACATAATACAAAACTATTTTATAAATTTAAATAAAATAATGGTTTTATTTAAAACAAATTTAGGAATGTTCTATATTAATTAGACTTCATAAGCTAAATAAAGATCTAAAATGGTAAATTTTTTGAATTCACCTATTTCTTCCCCTACAGGTTGGCGTGGTTCCAACAATGGTAGCAGAGCACAATAGCATATGCGGTCTAAATTAGTCATATTCTGTCTAACTAATTAAGCTTACAACTCAGATAGTAGGGTGTTTAAGAAAGGTAGTGTCTAGGTTGGATTGTTAGGTAATCAAGTACCCTGCCCTATCAAGCTACCAGCCAGGCCTGAACATTTATTTGACCCCAAAGGTTGCCCTTAGTAGAAAAGGCCCAATTTGAATTGGGCCTTAAGCTAAAATTGTTTTGAAATTAAAAAATAAAAGTTAAATTTATAATAAGAAAAATATTATAAAGTTATAATATATATTTTCAAATTGTTTTAAAATTAAAATAAAAGTTTTTATATTTAAAAGTTAAATTTAAAATAAAATACATATTACAAAAGTTACAATATAAATTTTCAAAATATTTGAAAATGATATAAAATGATTTCAAAAAATTATTTATTAATAAGATTAATTAAATAAGCCAATTAATTAAATATATATACATGTATAATATATATAACGATATGTGTTATGCTATCTTGAATTGTTTAAGACAATTTGTATATAAATGTGTGTATAAAAGAACTTTTGAAATTAACAAAATTTAATTAATTTGTTTAATTAAATTAATTAATTAAAGTTAATTAATAAATTGAAATACACACATATATATATAAGATATATGTGTATTACTTTAAAAGTTATAATATATATTCAATATAATATATTATAATTGCATAATATAATAATTAATTAAAGTGTTAATTAATTAAATTAACTAAATAAGATTTAATTAATATAATGTTATAGATAAAATATTATATAAGTCAAATAAAGTATAAAAGTTATATATTAATAAAACTAATATAATATAATGTATAAACTAAAGGTGGAATAGTAAGAAACTCAATTTGACTTAAGAAATAAACACATACGTATAATACTATACCGTGATTTCTGATGTGTCCGATACTTGAATCACAATTATTTCATAAGAAATACATTATTTCATAAGTCGATATCACTCAATTAAATATATTAAAGACTGTGAATCTTTAGTATATATTTCGTCCTCTACTAGTTATATATTAATAAATTACTTGCATACTATCTAGTTGTTGAGCAAACTCAAGCTAGAGATGTTATGTGTAGTATTATTAATATATTGAATAGATGTGGTAAAATAACTATATGTATTTATTGAGCAAACTCAAGGTACATATACTATACTTTGGTCATCGTGAAATGGTAGGTACGAGTGAATAATCTCTTTCAATTTGTTGAACAAACTAACGGTCGAAATGAGATTAGGACAAAGAACAATAGGTTAGGAATTGTATATGATACAATCGATAAGGTGTTATCCATTATTTATGGGGCCATGACTTGTTGAGCAAACTCAAGGTCAGAATCTCAAGACAAACGAGTCTTAACATCAACTATTGAAGTCTAAAGACATCTACGTTTCGTCTTAGGGTTTGGAGAAACATAAAAGACTAGTAGGAGCATTATTAGAAAAATGAAATGGTAACATTTTACCTTTCTAATATTGTAAAAACATCTGCTATATAAAGTTGTAATAATCTACATCAATAAATTTATGTATTAAATACAATTGATAAAATGTTTATCGGTTAAAAGATATACAAATGAACCGAATTAATACTGACAAATAGAAATATAAAATATACTTACTAATAAGTTTTTGCATGCAGGCCCATGCAAGCGCTTAATCATACAACAACTAAATACATAAATTACTTGGTCATTTACGAGTTTACTTGCCCGAAACTTTGTATTATCTTCAATGAGTTTCAAACTCTAAAAGCAATACAAGAATATGGATATTTGATCCATATACGATCACAGATCAATTTTATATGGTGAACGACCACAGTTCGTAATGTACGAAACCTAGATGAAAACGGTAAATTGAAATAAGCATGTAGATTGTAGTGTGAGATCGTGTATTAAATATGATTAATTACAATAATAATCTTATTGTGTTAAATGTAACATTGGACCAAATGTTATAAGATAGATTTAAGAATTCAATCACTAAAATGTCGGTTTGATCGGTTTAAGTAAAGTACAATTTATTTGATGTCCTTAATAGTTAAGAAAAACCAAATTCACTTTGGTAAAGAGTTCATTGTGATATTGTAGTAAGGGTCTCCTTTGAATGGTTCGACCGTTTAGAAAGAAAATCGAATGTATAATGGTGGATGTAACTTAACGCACAGTTGGGATGAAGAGAGTGAATGATCACTTCTGCTTCATAAAAATACATCGAAAACAAGAATTGTAAAATAATAGTTGATATTTAACGTTAAAATGAAAAATATGATTTCTATTCCAAATTGTATTTTCATATAAAAAAATTGTTTTATACAAGATTTTTCTTCTGATTTTAAGATATTTGATCTGAAAACTCTCGACTGTAAAATTTGTTACAGTTGATGGAATAAATAGTCTACATTAAGTGGTTGAAAGGACCTTCTTATTTTGCAAACTATTATAATAATGGAAGAAATAGCAGGGCCCTGCCATATAGCACTTATTGGTCGTACTAAGTTACAAAAATTGTTTTGAAAAGCATACCAAACATTAGTTACGAAATAATAACTGTTTTTTAGCGTTGACTGAAAAACATACATAATTTTATTTCAATATGAGTATTATGAATATTCATTATAAAATAAAACTATAATAGTGGTATTTGAGATGCACTGCAAAATACAGAAGTATCTAAATTTATTTTCCATTATTTTTAAAATAATAGGCAAAGCTGAAGTTTTGAGAAATAATTTGATTATATGATTGCGAATAATATGATACCAATTAATTATATCTCAAACAATTAAAGGTAAAACGACCATTTAGTGAGAGTGTGATAAGAGTTGATGAACTCTTCAGATTGATGCACACACACATATCACACACACACACACACACATATATATATATATATATATATATGTGTGTGTGTGTGTGTGTGTGTGTGTGTGAGAAACGCAAATTAAGGATCTTAAGGCTAGAATTAACACTAGAGGGGGGTGAATAGTGTTTTAAGAAATTTGTTATTCTTTTTGAGTTTATCTTAATTTGTTAACAATGTATACACTAATCAAACACAGATATGAACACAGAATCAAACACAGATGCAAATATAAAGTAAAAGCAGTAAAGGAAAGAACACACCGGATTTTATACTGGTTCGGAGTTACCCTACATCCAGTTCCGCACAACTAAGTACGAATTTCCTTTCAAAAGCAATTCAACAATTACAACCCTCGTTTCAAGGCTACGAGGTACACCCTCCAGAATCACAATCCTCTGGGTAGAGATACTTGATTTCCGGGGCAACAAGTTCACCCAATTGATTTCCAGGGCTACAATCACACCTTCTCTCACTCAATTGATTACAAAAAGTTTATAACTCAGATTAGCACTTGGACCTTGTAGAGATAGTAGAGAGAATCAAAACCAGAAATTATCTAGTTAGATTCGATATTGATTTCGGCAGAGTAATGGTGTAATTTGTAAATAAGAAAGTGGAGAAGAAGAAGAGAAGTTAAATCAGAGAAAAAGTGATTAAAATTCGTTGAAAACACCCTTTATTTATAGTAGATCAATAGCCATGTCTATTGGTGAAGGGATGTGGTAAATAGACACTTCTTTTAAAAAACAATTTAATTGTCACCATGTTGACAGGGGTACATGTGACCATGTCGACATGCCCTTGTAATTTTTGGTGATTTGTTTTTCTTTGAAAATATTTTCTATATTATATTATACTTATATTTAAACTTTAAAATATACTTATATATAGTTATAATACATAAATAGCTATAGAGAACAATATTAAAATATATATAATAATTTTTTATACTTTTATATTTAAATCTTAAGTATAAATATATAAAACAGCTAAATATATTAATATCAGAATTATAGTTTAAAAAACTTAGGATAATAATTTAAAATCAAAGATATTTTAAAATTAAGGATATTTAAAACTAAGGATATTTTTGAGGCTAAAATATATTGAAAAACCAGGACAGATGATTTTGGTTTTTAAATAGGAATATTTAAAGTCATTTTGAAAAACAAGCTATATATATTTTGAAAATCATTTTGAAATAAAAGTAAGTGGATACAAAAAGATGTTCCACTAGATTTTTCGTAGGTTCCATCCTACTTAGGGTTCCATCCCTTTAACGAGCACGAAGTGGATTCCATTCCACGAATAAAATAGATTTTAAGATGTCAGTGCCTTTCTATGAGTTTTAACAATATTCCTAACTATATAACTTATCTTGGAAACTTGAACTCTTGAAATTCTTGATACTCATGAGTCTTGAACCTTGATATCTTCAATCTTTGATCTTGAATATTTATACTGTACAGTTCTTCATTCTTTAGTACCTGCAAACATATCTATATATATCTACACAATAATGTTAGTATTATATATTTTATAATCTAATTCTAAGTAAGGTTGCTGTCATCAAAACCAACTCCTCAGGGACTAATAATCTCCCCCTTTTTTATGATGACAACCTTTGTTTATAAAATATCACTTCTATCCTAATACTTCTAATAACTCCCCTTTAATTTATGCCTAACTATCCTATTTTATACTTCTCCCCCTTTGTCATCAACAAAAACCATATAACTCCCTAATACTATATAACTATATATAACTCTATATAACTCCCCCTGAAACTAAGACTGCATTACTTGTGATTATAATGATAGTGTTATCATACATAATCAATACTTAACTTTAAACTAAACTCTTAATAACTACTTTTCTTAACTAATAAACTATATATTCAAAAGATACGAGAATATACAAATAAGAGAACACAATTTATTATATAATGTTATATTTATATGTGTGTAAACTATGTAAACAGATATACATGTGTTTTTAATATAAACAACTATATATACAACGATACGAACGAAAGAATGAAAGAAAGAACACTAAGGAGTATTCTTGACAATAGGAGACCTATGAATCGAACAATTAGGATAGTGGAGACAGAAGTTTCCATGCTGTTCGACAAGGTTTCCATCCTTATCAAAACATACTTCACCAATGCAAACTACGGTGTCGTCTTCTTCAACTTGCACTTCATGAACAGGTGCATCCTCTTCTTCCAAGGGTGCTTCTTCCTCTTCCATTGGCTCTTCTTCGCTGTCCTCTTGTGTATGGTCACTAGAAGACTCTTCTTCGATCAAGATCGGGTTCGCTTGGTTATCCATTAGGAACTTCTGAAAATTTCTAAGGATTCGACCTTGCTTCTCCTGTTCTTTACTCATCCGAATTTGTTTGACTTGAATCTCAGTCACCATTTGCAGAATATCCTTTGTAGTATCCTCTAATTTTATCACACGAGCGTGAATGGAGCGTTGAAGAGGGTCGGGAGTAGGAGAGAGAAATGAGAAAGTCGAGTTTATGTTTGAATTTGATGGAGAAGCCATTATTTTCTTTGTTTCAGAAGTTAAACCAGAAGAAAATGAAAGAGAATGAAGAGAAAGTCGAAATATGGAAGAATATATAACCAATTTTTCAAATTTTGGTGGGAATTTTAATTTTCAAAAAATACCGTTATATGTCGACATGGTGGGATATGGGGTTCTCGACAGGGGTATTTTAATTTTGGCTTCTAATTTATTTTTAATTTATTTAATTATACTTGTTATATATTTATGTTTTATATTTCAATTATTGAACAAATACCTAATTCTCTTCTTAATTTAGTAAATATAGATTCATTTAATGGTTTTGTTAAGATATCAGCAGTTTGATTCTCAGAGTTTATATATTCGAGAGTAATTACTTCTTTAGTTATATTATCTTTAAGAAAATGATGTCGAATATCAATATGTTTAGTTCGAGCATGATGAGTAGGATTTTTAGTTAAATTTATTGCACTAGTATTATCACAATAAATTGGCGATTTTGAGATATTTAATCCAAAATCTCTTAAGGTTTGTTGCATATATATTACTTGAGAACAAGCCAAAGCAGCAGAAATATACTCTGCTTCAGTTGTTGATAGAGAAACTGTATTTTGCTTTTTACTAAACCAGGAAACCAGAGAATGTCCCAAAAAGTGACAAGTTCCACTTGTACTTTTTCGGTCTGATTTACATCCAGCATAGTCAGCATCACAGTATGATATTAAATCAAATGAATCATTTTTAGGATAAAATAAGCCATAATCAAAGGTGTGTTTAATATATCTTATGATACGTTTTACAGCTTTTAAGTGAGTTTCATTAGGATGAGATTGATATCTTGCACAGAGACATACACTATGCATGATATCAGGTCTACTAGCAGTTATATAGAGCAATGATCCGATCATTCCTCTATACAACTTTTGATCTACATCTTTCGAGAGATCTTCTTTACTTAGATATTCATTGGTTGCCATGGGAGTAGGTTTTCCACTCGCAGTAGTCAGACCAAATTTATTAACTAGTTCTTTAGCATATTTTTCTTGACTAATAAAAATACCGTTATCTAACTGTTTTATTTGCAATCCTAGAAAGAAGTTTAATTCACCCATATGACTCATCTCAAACTCTTTTGTCATTATTTCAGAAAATTCTTTATTCATTTCGAAGTTAGTTGAACCAAAAATGATATCATCTACGTATACTTGAACTAGTTGGATATCATTTTTATTTCTTTTAATAAAAAGAGTATTATCTATTTTACCAATTTCAAAATTTGATTGTAATAAATAAGATCTTAGTCTATCATACCAGGCTCTAGGAGCTTGTTTTAGACCATATAAAGCTTTCTTAAGTTTGTACACATGGTTTGGTAAATTTTCATCTTCAAAAAGTGGTGGTTGTTCAACATATACTTCTTCTTTTACAAATCCATTTAAAAATGCACTTTTAACATCCATTTGAAATAATTTGAAATTATTATGATTTGCGAAAGCAAGTAGAATCCTAATGGCTTCTAATCTTGCTACAGGAGCAAAGGTTTCGTCACAATCTATACCTTCTTCTTGACAATAACCTTGGACGACTAATCGTGCTTTATTTCTAACGACCTCACCTTGTTCATTCATTTTATTTTTATAGACCCATTTAGTTCCAATTATAGTTTTATCTTCAGGTCTAGGAACAAGTTCCCAAACTTCATTTCTAGTGAATTGATTTAATTCTTCTTGCATAGCCAAAATCCATGAATCATCAGTTGATGCTTCTTTAGGATTTTTGGGTTCAATAGATGATATAAATGCTACATTACTCATTTTACTTAGTTGATTTCTAGTTGTAACAATAGATTGCATATCTCCTATTATATTTTCAATAGGATGATCTTTTAAAAGTTTAATCCTTTTATTAGGATGATTAATTTCATTATTAATTTCGGTTGATTCCTGATTTTGAGTAATTAAATATTCTTCATCATTTGTAATTTCAAACTCATTTAAATTTTCATCAAACGAAACATGCATTGTTTCTTCGATGGTGTTAGATCTTAAATTAAAAACTCTATAAGCTTTACTTCTATTAGAATATCCGATAAAGATTCCTTTGTCAGATTTAGGATCAAATTTATCCAAATTATCTTTTGTATTTAAAATAAAGCATTTACTTCCAAAAATTCTGAAGTATGATACCTTAGGTTTCTTTCCATGAAGAAGTTCATAAGGTGTCTTATCAGTTAAGGTCTAATTAAAATTCTATTCAAAATATAATAGGCGGTAGCAACAGCTTCTGCCCAAAAGTGTTTTGGTAAATTACTATCTAAAAGCATAGTTCTCGCACACTCTTGTATCGTTCTATTTTTACGTTCAACTACTCCATTTTGTTGTGGAGTTCTTGGAAATGAGAAATTATGAGTTATTCCCTTCTTATTACAGAATTCCTCAAATTTTTCATTTTCAAATTCACCACCGTGATCACTACGAATAGTTATAATTTTTAAAGATAATTGATTTTGAGTCCTTTTTGTAAAGTTCTTAAAACATTCAAAAGTATCACTTTTATGTTTCAAAAATATTGTCCATGTAAATCTAGAATAATCATCTACAATTACAAAAACATATTTACTATGATTTATTGACTGAAATTTGAGATGGACCAAATAAATCAAGATGAAGTAACTCGAAGTCAGTGGAAACAATATTGAGTTTGTGGGTTTCTGGATATGATCCAAGAAATGATACAAAAATATCATTTTATAAGCATCAAAAATTTGTATTTTGATAGAAATATCGAATAGTTTGATTTTCAGTCAAAATACAAAGGAAGTGGGTGTCTATAACAAAGAACCACTAATAGGTACATAGATATTTCTAGACCATAAGTAAACAACATACTGCTGATTATTAACAATGTACTTATGTTAAAATCAGTAATAGTTTGGTAGTTCAATACTCGATATTAGATTTGTAAATTATATCTTCTATATTAAGTATAAAGGATGTTGGGAATATCCCAAATGATATGCAAAGACACCATATTAAAATGTTTAATATAGAACATGTAAGATGGATTCCTTATGTATTGTCAATAGAAATTAACATACATGTTGAATTGTCTATAATATCATAATTTGCTTATGTATTTAATGCATAAAGGATAATATCAAATTCGAATCAAGATCAGTAAATGCCATTTTAGATTGTTCTTGAGAATTTACGTAATACTAGAGAATTGTTTACAAAAAGAACAAACTCTTTATGAAAAGTGTTCGGACTCGAACTTCATAAGTGCAATTGAGAATATGTCGATATTAAATTCATTTTCAAACCTTAATTAAGAAGCTTTAAGTGGGATATGTTCCAAAGGAAAAGTTGTGGTTGATTCAACGAAAGGCCAAGTACGTTGCTGATGTGCACGTAAATGTGCATATTTTTACCACCATATTTGATCTATTTAAATTAAATAAATGATCATATCGGGTATTTTAACTTGTTTAAAGCAAAATTCATATTATTTTCAAATCGTCACATATTCATCTTCATCCAAGGGAAAAATGGTCAATTTTGTGCATATACTAATTTGAGAAAATTTAATTAGAAATTTCTATATTATTTTATAGGAATTTGGCTTCATATACAAGTGGTTTCATGAAAATGTATGCATGCACAAAGAAGAGAACAAATGAAGATGGAAATAATTCAAAGTGAAGATAATGGAGGATCCCACCTACCCACCTACCTTAATGTACAAATTAGAGGCTAATGCACATGCTTATGGAATTAATGGCTTCATGTACACTTAAATGATGATTAGTAGAAGCTAATGATTACTTGGTCTCCACACTTTCTCAAGGGTATTTTAGGCATTCCCTAAAAATATGAATTAGGGTTTAACACATGTATAAGTACCCCTTATGTTTCATGTAACTCTCCTCTTCCCTTAGTCTCTCTTTAGTTAGTTTTTAGCTTAGAAAATAAACAAAGCTCTTCTCTTTCTTTTCATGGCTACTTAGTCATTTCTTCTCGTATGTAATTCCTTTTTTTTCTTTATGCAATTTAATACATGTTCTTTTTCTTTACTTGTTTATTTCCTTTCATGTTGTAGTGTAGGTTTGTTTATTTATGCAAGTAGTGTAGATTTTCTTTTATGCAATTAGATTAGTTCTCTTTTTCATTAGCTTTCATTTTCCTTTCTTTTTGCTTTTATGTTGCTAGCTACATTTGTTAATCAAATGGAAAATATGAGAGGCTAAACCCCTTCAATTTAGGGGTAATGAAGCTCTCTAATTATGTAGCTTCAACTATTTGTTAATTCATGCTCTCTTTTTATGCTTAATGAAGAATGATTGAAGTGGTTTAATTGTTGTTGTTGCCTTGAATTTGATAGTCTATATTGTTGACACCAAATAGGCTATGCTTAAACAATCACTAACACTAATTGCCTCTTCATAAAAATACGATTATGGCAAAAGAAAGTGATTTGAAATTAAAATTTGATGGTCTATATTTCTAATCAATAGTTAATAGGCCATACTTAAAATAG
Organism: Allium fistulosum; assembly: GCA_030737815.1. Taxonomy (NCBI): domain Eukaryota; kingdom Viridiplantae; phylum Streptophyta; class Magnoliopsida; order Asparagales; family Amaryllidaceae; genus Allium; species Allium fistulosum. The sequence continues at coordinate 617,143,673 of CM060907.1, forward strand.
ATTTCATTTTCATTTTCATTGTCAAGTTTCATGAAAGTTAGTAAGTGGTTTAAGGGGTGTGTTATAGTTTGATAGCTTATGTTGGCTAATCAGTAGCACAAATATGTCATACTTATGATAAGCACATCAATTAAAGCACTAATGACCATAAAAGAGAGATCATGATTTCATATGTGTTGAACTACATGATCTAGAGAGTGGATTTATTCTCTAAATTATTATTTAACTCTTATATTTACATCTCTTTTCTTTTAGTTAGTTAGCTAATTTTCTAATTCTCTAGCTTAACTTTCACTCGACTTTGGTTTAATTTGATTGAATAGAATTTTAAAATCATCAATTCCCTATGGATCGACCCGTACTCGCCACGTACTTCAATAGTACGTCGTGCGCTTGTGGTTATATTTTTAATTTGAAATTTATCGATGGTTTTCTAATCCGATAGAAATTCCATCGATTAACAGTTGCCTTGAATAGTGTCACAATAAATCAATGTATATAAATATAAATGCATAAATTTATAATTGAGCTAAGGGTGATTTCAAATATTAAGAATACCGCATCACGGTTATATGATAACAATGTAATAAGAAGAGCTCACTAGAAGTCGAGAAACATACTTCAAATAGTTCCACATGATAAAAGTAGTTTATCAACATCAAAGAAAGTTGATCGATAGGGTAGTTAATTAAACCAACATAGCAAATCCATTCACAAAGGATGTAACTCGGTCAGTTCTCAGATTGATTAAAGGGATGAAATAGATATTTTATAATTGGCCCCAGGAAAGTATGAGATTGTTAGAGTTTGGGTATGCCCTATGGGCAATTATGTAATTTATTACATATATCTAACTCGATAACCAATCTTGTTCGAAATAAAAGATGTTTTTGTTCTATTATATACTTGATATAATGTGTTATATATTAATTAATTAATTTAATTAGAAGTATATTTAATAGAAAATCCATAAATGGTATGTTTTGTGATAGTGGTTACAAAGTGCGTAACCATAAGTTGTTTGTCACGATGAAAATAAACATACCGTTTTAAATATTCCTAGTCAAGGTGTATCGAGACTAGATATCGATGCATCCATTGAGACTAGAGTACATAATACTCTCCAAATGTTGGATAATGTATTACTCATGACTGTTAGGAGCACTAAGTGGTTACGTATGGATAGTTATTAGATAACTATGGAATAACTCACTCGATAGTTTCTATTGATTAATATAACTAAGGTGAAACAGAGAATATCGATTTGACAAAATCACACAGTTCTCTTTACTTGAGAATATTGTTGGTCTTCAATGTGGAAGCTCCGCTTTAGTTATAGTTAAATCGTGGCACGATGTCCATCAAACAACTATACTTAGGTCGAGTGGAAGCATTGGAAGTGAAACACTATTCAACGGAGGATTCATTTTCTCAGTTATATGAGGTTGTATTCATGGTCAACTAAAGTTAACTCAAAGTCAAATTCTTTAGCCGGAGCAATTCAGTTAATAATAATTGTTAATATTGAACCAAGAACTTTGTGTTTGGACTATAGAGTTGAATATGAACGATATTGTAATTTTGACCATTACCAAATTCCGTATGTTCAAAGTAAGACATATTTAAAATAATTTTATAATTTAACTATATTCACATACATACATACATACATACATACATACATATACATACATACATACATATACATACATATATATATATATATATTACTATGGTTTATATTTAATTAATTACATCCATTATATATATATATATAATATTTTGATGGACATATATGTGAACATCTAGGCAACACACTTGTATGCACGAGGGGCGAACATATATGTTGCGATGTAAATCCCAGTATCCATACGCGGACATGTTAAACCATGCACACATTATATTTTGTTGCATGTGCACAAACACACATATGTGTATATGATACACACACATATATATGTATATGTAATATAATACAAATGATATAATATAAAACTATATTATAAATTAAAATAAAATAATGAATTTTATTTAAAACAAATTTAGAAATGTTCTAAATAAATTAGACTTCATAGGATCAATAAAGATCCAAAATGGTAAAAAAAAATGAAAATCATCCATTTCTTCCACTTTAGCCTAAGCCAGTTCCAACAACCACGACAGTTGGCATTAATCACACCAGCTCCCACACTGATCGAGTGCTTCCAAGCCAACCCTGATCTAGATGTTATCTGAGTGTATGTCTTGTTAGATATTGAAATGCTTAAATCGGTTGGAATGAGAGATTTACCTCGAGCAGGCACTTTTGTTTCTACAGGGCCATAGCAAGCTAAGAGGGAAGAAGCACGAGAATGGGTGGTTGCGTTTTCGGAATGCTTTATAATTTTGAGAAACCGCAAAACGATACCACTACTGAAATTTTGGGAAGACATTGCTTTGATTTTGTTGAGGACATAAATGCAATTGATCAGGATCAAATTTCATGGGAGTTTATTGACGTTGCTAAGGTTACGTGGCGGACTAGTATGTGGACGAGGGTAAGGCAACACATTGATTATTGCAAAATTTGATTTAATTTCAATTGTTTTGGATCTAAACTTTGGAATGATGGGTTTGGCTGGGCTTTGAGATTTAATTTTTTTTTGTTTTGTTGACGACGAGAGAGGTAGGATGAATATTTTGGGCAGAGGCGACGAGATCTGAAGGTGAAGGAATCATACAACCAACGACAAGGAAGGAAAGTGGTGATTTTGGCTCGGATGACATAAATTGGAGTTTGGAGGAGCTTGGTGGTGGTTGACTGGAAGAGATTTCGACAAGAGTTTATGTGATGTTTTGTAGGGTGTTATCCCACCTTTTGGTCAAGGCTGGAATATCAACAAATTGGCTAGAAAAGATGAATATCAGAATTGGAAATCGGTTGGAAACAAGGCTTCGGTCGATATCGTCAAAATTTGGCCAAGCTCCAATCAAGGCAGGATCGATAGGAAATGATTATCAAGGCTAGTAGAGGCTACGTTTCGAATTTCAGGACAAACGGAGACCATTTGCTCAAGATAATGGATGGATACGAACAAGGTGTTCGTATCGATCAGCATGGATACGAATAGCTCGTTCGTATCGATCAGGAAAGGAGGCCAGATGGGTTTCGACTCGATGACAGTAGACCCGGATTGGACAGGTAAGCGTGCGATGGTTCATTCAACTCGATACTGATCGTATCGATCAGTGTTGGATACTTCGACTCGACATTGTTCGTATCGATCGAGTCGTTGCGAAGGTTGGTCGATGGATACGAAGAAGAATGAGCGCGAAGCATGGATGCGAACAGAGCTACAGGTGATCAATACGAAGACAAGGCTTTTCATCGACACGAATATGACTAACACGAACGATGGGCAAGCATAATTCAAGGAAGATGCATTCAACTCGGCACGAAGTTAGGATCAAGCCTTGGGAGTAGCGCCACATCACCAACGCGCGCGTGAAAGCCATCGAGTCGAACAAGACCGAGTCGAACAAGACCGAGTCGAACAAGACCGAGTCGAACGAAACAGCCAACCGAAGATCCCAATATGTATCGATCATATCTCCTAATCTACAAGTCCAAATGCTTTGAAATTTTCACAGAAGCCTACGTGCATGCTAAGGAATGTCCACGCCAAATTTTGGCTCCATCGGATGCAATCTTGATCGATACGAAATCCGTTCGTATCGATCACGGATCAGACCAAAACTTCACGGGCTCGGGCGCATGGCCCCACTCACGTGCCAGAAGAAGCCTCCCGAGATCTGGGTGAATACCAGCCTCCTACACCTATAAATAGACCCCCAGAGCCAACAGAAAAGGGATCTTTGGGCTTCACAACGTCCAGACTCTGCCTAATTCAACTTTGCTCTCCATTACTGCTGTTATACTCGAATTTTATCATCATAATCTGCTGTAATCAGTTGTAACCAGCAAAGAACATCAATAAAAGATTAACTTTTGGAGTGGACGTAGGCCGGAGATAGCCAAACCACTATAAATCTTGTGTCTCTGTCTATTTCTTTCCATTTTAAGTTTATTATTCTTCACTTTTTATCCACTACATTACTTAGATCTGTGATCTATGATCGTATACTGCTGATTTGTGTTCATACATTGGTTCTTTCACAAAATTCGGGGTTTGTGACCAATTTTGGCGCAAACACTTTGGTGCTTTCACTTAGAACAAGACTAGCACCCGCTATACCAGATTTGGAATTCAGATTTGAAGGCTTAAGGGTTCAGATCTAAAGAGCTATGACAAGGCAATCAAGTAGAAGACAAAGAGCGGAGAGAAGTCAACAAGAGGGAAGTCAAGAGGCATCCTCTGGAGCTGGAGAAGGACAAGCTTCGATCTACATCACTAGGGACGAAATGGAGGCTATGGCGGATTCAATTCATGAAAGGTTGTTGAAGAGTCAACAAGAAATGATGCAAATCTTCTTTAATCAGATGAGAACAGCAGGAGCAGTTGGAACCTCAGGAATTCAGATCCATGGAGCCGAGGTGGAAGGACCAAACAGGCAATCGAATGGAGCAGCTCAACAAGGCACAACCCCGGACCAGCGCACGACCACAAATCTGGATGGATCCGGGCTTGGGAGCACACCACCTGGCAATGACGAACCGGTTCGTGGAGGAATTCCAGTTAACACCACACAACAAGATGCTGGCAGGAGTGTAGGAGCGCGGGATGAGGAGTACGTTTCGGAATTCCCTCGGGGACTCGGGGGGCAACCATCGGCAGACAACATTGGATTGGCTGAGATTATCAGGCGAACTATGCACGGAGGATTGACAAACAGAGACCTGGAAGGTGTAAACAGGAGTCCGTTTACTCGTGAAATCAGAATGGCTCGGAATACACCAGAATTCAAGCTGCCCACGCTAGAGATGTACAATGGAAAAACTGATCCGTCTGATCACTTGATGAGATATGCGAGACATATGGAAGTGCTGGGGGCATCTGAGGAAGTAATGGCCAAATGTTTCCTTCTATATTTAACGGATATAGCTGCGATGTGGTTCAGACAGCTGGAGGAAGGATCTATCAGGACATGGACATAATTGGTGGACAGGTTTTTGAAGCAATTTCGGGTTCATATCAAAAGGCTGAAGAACGTGATGACACTAACGTCAGTAAAGAAAAGGACGGATGAATCGCTCCGAGCTTTCTTGACTCGGTTCAATGCGGCGGTTGCTTCGGTGGATCGGCCGGATCCATCGATGGTTTTAATGGCAGCAGTATCAGGAATCAGAGAGGATTCGGATTTCAAAGTATCTCTAGTACGGGACCCACCAATGGATCTCGGGGAATTCTTTCACGAAGCCGAGAGATTCCTTCGGTTGGAAGATGCATGTTCGGATATGAAGTTAAAGGAGGTGAACGCAGCCGAGGATGGTGGGCCATCCGGTAGAGGCTCGGATAAAGATAAAGCAAAAAGGAAGCTGGATGACGAATCAGGAAAATCTAGGAAGCGGTGGAGGGAACCAAAGTTTTCCACTTACACAGGATTAAACGAGACGCTGGAACATATATTCATGGATACTCGGAATCGCCTTCCCTACCGAAGGCTAGCTAGGAGAGAACCCTCAGAACATGAAAGGGCATCAGGAAAACACTGTCTCTTTCATGACTTAGACGGACATGATACCAATAGTTGCAGGCATCTGAAGGACATTATTGAGGAGCATGTAAGGAATGGACAGTTGCGACAATATGTCGGTGCTCGGAATGCGGCGGTGGAGCAGGAGCGACCACCGTCCACCTCAAATAACGATGGCGCGAGGCCCAGGTGTTATCCCGCCTTTTGGCAAGGCCGTGACACCAAAAAGTTGACTGGAAAACTAAAGACAGTTCGTCGTAAAAGTTCGTTATACACTGTTTCACCATGGATATCGATGAATTTTGTCCGAGCCAGGATCAGGCTACAATTGATAGGACACGGCAAGCAGAGTCATGAAAGCCAGCACTCCAAATTTCAAGTCAATCCAAGTTCGTGTGCTCAAGTTATGATCGTTGCAAATTGAAGGAGATAACTCCATTTTCGTATCCATTAATAGAGTTTGCTTCGTATCGATCGGAATGGCCAGGTCTTCGTATCGATGAGTTTCGTGTCGATCAACCTTCGGCCAAAGAGACTTATTCGAATCCATCGGCATGACTCCTTGTTCGAATCCATCAGTAAGTAGTCCACTTCGTAACGATCACCTAACGTCAACTTCGCATCCATCAGAGATTCACTACTTCGTATCCATCATGGGACCATGTTCGAATCCATGAGCAGAGGCTTGTTCGTATCCATCAGGTCAACGAGCCTGGGTGACGTGTTATTCTTCGATACAAGCAAGGCGAAATTCATGGAGTCGACACGGTCATCTCGGAGTAAAGAATGGATCGATGCGAGGTATGCGCGCCACATCACCGCGAGAGCATGTGAGGTGATCGATTCGAAAGCATCGATTCGAATTAGTCGATTCGAACCAGACAGCATGCCGAAGGATCCCATTTCGTATCGACGATATCTCCCAAACCACTGGTCCAAATGCTACGAAATTTTCACAGAAGCTTGCGCACAAGGTAAAGAATGTTCCTGCCAAGTTTCAGCTCGATTGGACTAATCCTTGATGGATACGAAATCAATTCGTATCGATCAAAGATCGAGTCGAAACTTGGTGGAACCGGTCGCGTGGGCCCACTCACGTGCCAGAAGAAGTCTCCTGAAGTTTGAGCGCGATCTCAGCCTCCTACGCCTATAAATAGCCCCCTGAAGCCTAGAGAAAAGGGATCTTTTGGCGATTCAACGTCCAGACTCTACCGGATTCAATTCTACATCTCATGATCACTGTTGTATTCGAATTTCAGAGTTACCATCAATTGTAATATGCTGTAACAGATTGAAGTTATCAAGTGAATCAATAAAATCATAAGCTTCAGAGTGGACGTAGGCAAGATCGCCGAACCACTATAAAATCTGTGTTATTTACTGCTATTCTTTTCAATTTTCTGAGTGTTCTTCATTTTTATTTCTCTACATATTTGTTATCTATGAATTGTGATTGTGTACTGGTGCTTTCAACGACTATCGGGTGTTTGTGACCAATTTTGGTGCAAACACCAGGAATGATGGTCGATTGGTTATCAATTGACCAGGATAATACGAAATAAGTAGCAAACCACTAGCAAACGGCCAAGTCATTTACTCATGTACGGGGACGGAGATGGCCCCTCGGCATGCTCTGACTGACGATAAACCACGACGCTATGGTTTGTGAAATCTGTTTCTTCTTTTGGTTTGGACATTTGCTTTTTCTGGTTCGATTTTGGAGTTTGGTTAGAACTCCTGATTCTGTTTGATTTATGGTTTGGATTTTCATTTGAATGATTGTTTTCATTTTTGGATATTGGTTTTGATTTTGGATGTGGATTTTTGGTTTTTTGATTTGATTTGGATTGGATTTTCCTCTGGTTTTTGGTAAATGATTGTCGAGTATGGACTATGCTCGGCAAGGGTCCGGAGAGACCAGAATTCGGCCTAGGACTTAGGTCCCATAATACCAATCTGTTATAATTTTAGGTCGTCGAGTATGGACTATGCCCGACAAGGGTCAGGAGCGACCAGAATTCGGCTTAGGACTTAAGCCCTGGCATTACTTAACGCCCAAGGACACTGGGCCAGGGTCGTCAAGTGTGGATTGCGCTTGGCAAGAACCCGGAGAGGTTACGGATTTGGATATCGACCCGGAGAGGTCCTGGATTCGGTTATTAGTTATTGGATAAGGATGGATTAGGACTCGGATATCGAGTATGGATGGATATGGAATTGGCTAAGGCTTTGGTTATTGGACTTGGAATCAGACATCGACTCGGAGCAGTCAAGAATGATGCACTTGGATGATATGGCTATGGGCTTTAGATATTGGATTCTGGACTATTCAAAACACACCTTCTCACCACAAGGTATGTTTTGGGGGGCAAGTGTTATCCCACCTTTTGGTCAAGGCTGGAATATCAACAAATTTGATAGAAAAGATGAATATCAGGATTGGAAATCGGTTGGAAACAAGGCTTCGGTCGATATCGTCAAAATTTGGCCGAGCACCAATCAAGGCAGGATCGATAGGAAATGATGATCAAGGTTAGTAGAGGCTACGTTTCGAATTTCAGGACAAACAGAGACCATTTGCTCAAGATAATGAATGGATACGAACAAGGTGTTCGTATCGATCAGCATGGATACGAACAGCTCGTTCGTATCGATCAGGAAAGGAGGCCAAATGGGTTTCGACTCGATGACAGTAGACCCGGATTGGACAGGTAAGCGTGCGATGGTTCATTCGACTCGATACTGATCGTATCGATCAGTGTTGGATACTTCGACTCGACACTGTTCGTATCGATCGAGTCGTTGCAAAGGTTGGTCGATGGATACGAAGAAGACTGAGCGCGAAGCATGGATGCGAACAGAGCTACAGGTGATCGATACGAAGACAAGGCTTTTCATCGACACGAATATGACTAACACGAATGATGGGCAAGCATAATTCATGGAAGAAGCATTCAACTCGGCACGAAGTTAGGATCAAGCCTTGGGAGTAGCACCACATCACCAGCGCGCGTGTGAAAGCCATCGAGTCAAACAAGACCGAGTCGAACAAGATCGAGTCAAAATAAGGGAGTCGAACGAAATAGCCAACCGAAGATCCCAATTCGTATCGATCATATCTCCTAATCTACAAGTCCAAATGCTATGAAATTTTCACAGATGCCTACGTGCATGCTAAGGAATGTCCACGCCAAATTTCGGCTCCATCGGACGCAATCTTGATCGATACGAAATCCGCTCGTATCGATCACGGATCAGATCAAAACTTCACGGGCTCGGGCGCGTGGCCCCACTCACGTGCCAGAAGAAGCCTCCCGAGATCTGGGCGAGATATCAGCCTCCTACACCTATAAATAGACCCCCAGAGCCAACAGAAAAAGGATCTTTGGGCTTCACAACGTCCAGACTCTGCCTAATTCAACTTTGCTCTCCATTACTGCTATTATACTCGAATTTTATCATCATAATCTACTGTAATCAGTTGTAACCAGCAAAGAACATCAATAAAATATTAACTTTTGGAGTGGACGTAGGCCGGAGATAGCCGAACCACTATAAATCTTGTATCTCTGTCTATTTCTTTCCGTTTTAAGTTTATTATTCTTCACTTTTTATCCACTACATTACTTAGATCTGTGATCTATGATCGTATACTGCTGATTTGTGTTCATACATTGGTGCTTTCACAAAATTCGGGGTTTGTGACCAATTTTGGCACAAACATAGGGCTTTGTTTTGAGAGGCGAGGGTTGATTTTATGTCGATGAAAGCGGCATGTCAGGTTTGGAGCATAATTTCCTATGAATAGAGTGCTTTGGATGGCGTGTAGATTGACACGGATGGCTTGTTGGGAAGTGTTGATGGATATGTAGTAGACGTTGTTGCGAAGGTGGTGTATATTTGACGTTTCACTCATGACAAGAGGCCAATGAAAGCACCAATTGATAGGTCTTCGATGTTTTTAGTATAGAAGTAGAGGGAAATGAACTTGAAGAAGAAGAGAAAAGCCATAAGAATAGAGAGATCCAATTTCTTCCAGCCTGCAAATCCTTTTCTGATTTCATTGCTTTATTGGCATATTTTGTAATAAACTTTAGACCACCGTACCAATAGATTCCAAAAGGCCTTCTCTGGCTATGCAATTTGTAATAAGCAAACATTATGAAAAGGAAATGATATAAAACTAATTTGGTCTTCTTGCTCCTTTAAGCCTTGTGCCGTATTTAATCTTTATATCTGCCTGGAACCTGTACGTTGTTATGGGTGAAACGTAATGTACAAAGTAACTAGTGAGTGGCCCGTGCTACGCACATGGGCAGTGTTGAATTTAGTATGGAGATATTGGAGGTATGTGTTGTCGTGGGAAAGACATGAACGCAAACAATACAGTTTCAGTAATATGCAGAACAACTTGTTGAATTAGCACTTCCATGTTAAGTGCATGTCATTACAAAGTGGATGATAATAATTGAACATACTTTGTTTACATGTAATATTTGACCAGGAAATGTTTACACGTGTAACCTGGAATTTTCTTGTTTTTCTTTTTACCTCCACTAAATTTTTTTCCAAGCCTTCATGTATACATTTTGGAAACAGTTGGTAAAGTAGTATTGAAATAATGAACAAACAAAAACAAACATCAAAACATCATATGTTATATATAGTTCATTCTATTTCCGACCTGCATTCCAAGCTGCTACTGTTTTCATCAGAAGCTCATCTATCTTAGTTAAATTTTATTACAAAATGAAAGGTGACAGTTACATGTCAGTTTGGCAAATTTCAGATCATAATAATACAGCACTGAGAAATTAAGTAGGCATCGGTGCATTTCGGTGGTGAGAACTAATAAGGAAGTAATAATTAAATAATGCTACTGCAAATCCTTTAATATGAGAATCATTGGTGGTTGTGTCTACCTACCAATTATACAATCGAATCAGTAATAAGAAAAAGAAAAACATGAACTCATGCTATGAATAGATCGCATATTGTGATTGAACTGTACGAAGAACAAACAAATAGGATATGAATTTGAATTTTGCAGCTGTTTCTAGATTTGCATGTAGAAGCAATGTAGAAGTAATAAAGTGTCATAAGTGGATGTAATAACATGTTTATTCCATAGTAGATATTGTAGTTTTTATTCGGGGTAGAAAATTTTCATTCATTGTTTGGTAAAAACAGATAGAAAATACATTTTAAGAGGCAAAGAGCTGCAACAAATATATAATCAAAGCTATGATCATCCTATGGCAACTTATCCTCCTGGCTTTCCTGTTTTAACTTACTCTGAGTAACATACTGGTTGCATTCCTCAGAAATGCCTGCTTCATGCTTCATGCTTCACTGACTCCCGGAATGACATCTAAACCAAAATCAACTGCTCATGGTGGTTCTATGCTATCAGTTTCTTTGCCTGATTGTGACATCAAGAGTCAAATTATGAAAAACTGGTCAGATGCCTCTTTTCATGATTTGTTATATAAGGTTAAACAGTTTATAAACAAAAGTGGAGGTGATCTGTGTTTATAGACTTGTTGCTTCAAACTCTAATCGGAAGTTAATGAAAAGGTAACGACAGTGGTATCTAAGTCAAAGCAATGCATTGTTTTGTCATAGAATCTTGGTTCTTTCAAGTAAAATGATGTTTAAATCTCTTGGATATTTTAATTTCAATATGAAGCTTTTATATCTGGAAAAGGAAGAAAAAAAAGGAAAAAGTATATAGAACAACAATGATAAAATAACGAAACAAATGGAACTTAACGTAGTTCCATAGATTATAGATAGCAAAAGAACATATTAGGAAGGTAAGTTCAGAATATCTGCAGCTAGCTAATACCGAAGTAGAGGTTTAAATAGAGCCTGAGATGGATAGCTCTGTACTATATTCAAAACAATAGACTATTTTCACAAATCCTACCAATGCAGATTAAATATATTGCAATTAATGCAGATATTATAAAACCTATAGTGTAAAGTTTGTACATGTTTTATGTGCATGTATTTCTGCACCTGTGGTACATTTTTATGTATATAAAATTTAATATATCAATAATAATGCTATGCAGTTTTTATAAATATGTACTCAAAGTTTGGGTATAAGGAAACAAAAATGAAGCAGTGAAGCATTATAGGTTAAGAGTCTTAAGACCTTTGTCTAGAGTAATATGTCATAATTAAATCAACTTAATATCTATTTATCTCTTACCTTGTGATATGCTCTGTTAAGAAGGGAAAATGTGGGAAAGCTCAATAGAAGGTTTGTTAAGCTTCACGCAAAAATCAACACCTTATTCTTTCTCATACATTATCCCAACAAATTAAAATTCCATAAAATAAATAAAAAATTACATTATTAACCACGCAATATATAAAAGATGCACAAGTATCATATGCACATAAAACCTGATTAACTAATAAAATGGCACAGCAAAGATAAATTATAGAAGGATGCAAAAGTTGAACACTAATATGAGGTAGTAATCCTGAATTAAAAATTAAATAAAATTCAATGCAGAAACAACAATGCAGGGTAGTTTAAAATGAAAAAACTATCCTTACCTACATTTTTCTTCGTATCATGCTAACTGAGCTTCAAATTTTGATCTGCACAAGCATCAAGCAATATGCACAATTTAATTTGGCATGACTACATATATTCTCAATTACTCATTTAAACGAACTTATTTAACCAGTAAACAAAATATATATAAGTAATAACATAATGTATGCGGATAAGAGTCGATCCTAAGACTGTTAATTTTTTGCTGCATTTCACAAACAAAAATTAATCAGAATTAGTTTTGTATAACAATTTTGAATTAAAAAGCGAAAACAATTTTCGAGAAGTGCTTAAGCAAACAACGTAAGATCTTATGGTCGAAAACACGATTTGGAATGAATAGCAGCCTTCCCAGTCCAAGAGTTAAGTCGGATGGCAACTCCTGCAAGTCGTACGATCATATTTTAGAACTCAGATACTGAATCCCTATATTTAATTGTGATTTCAATTTAAACATCAAATTGAAAAAAAACTGAAGGAGGTTCAGTTCAGAATCGCGAACTAAATTCAGCAATTAGAAGGGAAAAAAGATGAGGAGTAAAAAGGAGCAGTAATAGCATACCTGAATTGAACCATATATTCTCTTATATTTTCTGATTTTTGTCCCTCCTCCGATCCATGATTTATGGGTTTTAATCCCAACGGGCGACATGACAGAGCGGTTGATAAGTGCGACAACTGGTTGTTGGTGGTAAATCGGTTGGAAGTTTGATGCCATCGACTTGGAGTTAGGGCTACCAACCTTCACGGACAGCGACGCAGTCGTCTGTATGATTTGGAAAAAAAACACGAAAGCAGATTTAAATTTGAAACATTTAGGGTTTTACCAGAGGTGGTGTTAGATTAGGGATTTGCGTGGATAGAGCGGTTACAAATGAATGAAGATGAAGGGAATGGGCTGTAGCATGGTCTGGAAGTCGGCAGAACACGTGATGGAGCAGTTGGAGACGATGAGGTAAGAGAAGAAAAGAAAAGAGGAAATGGGTAACCACGTGACAGTAAGGGGTAAAAAAACGTGGAAGCGAACAACATAGCGGCATTTTGAAATGACGAATGTGGAGAACTCCACCTCAGCGTGTAGACGTTCCTGCTTTAATATAAAGTAATAGATTGTAATATCTGTACTTTATTACGAAGCCCAGACAGCATAAAACAGATCGACTCCATTTAAAAAGTTCATGAAGAAAGCCCATTAAAAGAGCTCATTAAGGAAAAGAGATTACTCGTTGAAAATGGAGAAAAAGGAAAAATAAATCGATTGGTTATCATTGGAAGTGTCTAGATACGTCAAAATATTTTACCCTGTTCTTTCTCAAAATAGTCCGGTTACATTTGAGTGATAAAATCAAGCTACTCTATAAGATATTTCCAAAATAAAGAATGGCCCTAATTGCTTCGACGCCGTTGATTGCTGAGGTGGCAATGGACGGTGGTTCTGAGACCGCCTCTACTACAGTTAGGGCTACCGTTGTTCAGGCGTCCACTGTTTTTTACGATACCAATGCAACTCTCGGTATGCAAATCAATCAATACAACAAAACAATTCAAATTGGGTGACCTATGTTTTTATTTGAATTAATTTGAAATCATCGATGTGAAGCTTTGTAAAATTAAAGTTAGCTACTCATAGATAGTTAATTTTCTTTGTTGAGTTGGATGTACGAAATTGAGAACAATGAAGTTGTATGTTTGGGAGAGATTAAATTTAGTCTAAAAGCGCTTATAAGCTAGCGTTAAATCTACCTAGTGAACTCAGGAAGTTGTTAGTGTGATCTTGAAAAAGCGGATTGTATTAAGTTTTTCATGTATCTCGTTGGTATTAGGCTATTAGCTTGTTTCGTTTCATTTGCATCAACTGAAAAATTATTTGTATCTTTAGAGAAGGCCGAGAGATTGATTGGAGAAGCAGCAGCATACGGATCACAGTTGGTTGTGTTTCCTGAAGCATTTGTGGGTGGTTACCCTCGTGGTTCAAGCTTTGGTGTTACCATAGGTAGCCGTTCAGCTAAAGGCAGGGAAGATTTCCGTAAATATCATGCTTCAGCTATTGATGTGCCTGGTATGTTGTTTTACTATGCGCCCCCCCCCCCCCCCCCCCTCCTCTTCTTGTTTAAGCTTGCGCACATTGATTGCTGTAGAGATAACCCCTAAACCTTGTATTAGCATCTCTAAGGCCAAAGCATTGCAAATACTTACGGTACAGTTTGCTAATAACAAATACAGCAGATCATTGAGTTTTCCTTTAGGGTAGCATGAGCATTCTACAATTTTGATGCTTATTGCAGGCAAAAGAAAAGTAGTAGTTCATAATGAGTTTGGTGTTTGTTAATTAATCAAAATCAACTAAAAACTGCATCTTTTTGCAACCTATGATCATGCATGAAAATCAATTAAATAATTTACAAGAGAAGTATTTACAATCCTGTAAATGACATCATGCCCTTTTTTAGTTTGGATGATGAAAAAAGGAAAACGCAGAGGTAAACTTGGAATTCTGAAAAATGATATAATGAAATGAGGTTGTTTAGTTGTTCTTATAGAGATGAATAAGTTTTGAAGAGCAGAGTGCGTGCATTTAGTATGTGAAAGCAAGACCTAAATTTCTCCTATATCCTGAACAATAATTGTTTACGAAAATAGTGCTTGCTTCTGCATTGCATCTACAATAAGTTTCTGGTTGAAAATGCACAGTTCATCTGTTAATAAGTGTTTCTATATACCTACAGGGTGTTTATCATCATAGTATAAATTGAATTCAATGCTTAAGTAGTAACATAGTTTGAAATTGCATGACAATTATACAAGGTTAGATATGAACTAATGTACTCCAACAAGCAAACATGTTGTATATCACTATCTGTTTTTTACATGAAGGATGCTATTGCTACCTCATCAAAACCTTGAAAGGAACCATATTTGTAGCCTATTGTCGTTGGGAAAAAAAGTGTGACATATATCACTTGACACATTGGAAAAAAAGGGTCTCTGTTGACTCGCAAAATACAGAAGCAAAAATCTACACTTGTATGTGTATGGCCAACAGGTCCAGCCCACAACTTTTGGTTGCCCTAGACAAATCTCGATAAAATACTTCAGTAGTACACTATAGTATGCATATTATAAACAGGAAAACGATGACAGAGCCATTATAGATATACTATAGAACATATCTAATAACTATTTCATAGTTCTAAATTAATTATTCTATAGGGATTTAGAAATTGTAGTACATTATTATATGTTTATTCATAGCATATCAGACTAAAAGTACTTTTAGGTACTGGTCGTAGACCTTTTTTTTTGCCTGTTTAGGTTCACGTCGTGTCGGACGCGTCAAGTTTTTTTAGGAGGGTGGGGTGGGGGGGGGGGTTGAGGGCATATACCAAAGCACCGTTTAGCTGAATCATTAGGAGTGAACGGTTGGCTTCCGACGAGTCGAATGCCACCGCCTTCTCCCAAGGGTCATCTCTTCCCCCTCTTTATATTCCTCGTTCCCTTTCATCGTCCTCACCAAATCATCATACCCCTAATTCGAAAATTCACCTAATTTTTGCTGAACCTTCATCGGTTTTTTGAGGTAAAATATTTCATATTCGTGTTTTTTGTATTAAGACCTACCTTTTCTATTTTTCTCGAATTTATTTTGATTTTTTTCAGAATGTCGACTCATGAGTCTTCCGGTTCTTCTATCCGCCACATTGTAAACTGAACCGAGGAACATACATTGATCTTTATCAACATGTGTTACACACACATCAGATCTCGAAAAGGTCGGGTTGTTATCGGTACGACGAAATCATCAAGGCCTTCGATGTACGGATGAACGTCGATTACAACATCAGTCAGATAAAAACAAGTTTGACAGTCTTAAGTGTGATAGGACCCTTTGGAATCGGCTGCTGCAGATTGAAGATTGGTTTTGGAATGTGGAGAGCACCGTTGGAGGAGATGGCGAGTGGTGGGACAAGGCGGTTAGGAGGTACAAGAAACTCAAAGTTTTCTTATCTTTAAAATTCAAGGAGCTGAATGTGATATTTGAAGGCTGCTTCGGAGCTTCCTCTTGACAAGTTTCACAACCTTAAGTGTGATAGGACCCAATGAAATCGGCTGCTGCAGATTGAAGACTTGTTTTGGAATGTGGAGAAAGGCACCGTTGGAGGAGATGGCGAGTGGTGGGACAAGGCGGTTAGGAGGTACAAGAAACTCGAAGTTTTCTCATCTTTGAAATTCAAGGAGCTGAATGTGATATTTGAAGGCTGCATCGGAACTTTCTCTTGCAAGTTCACAATTCCGAAGGGTCCAGCTGTCAATGTCTAGTACGACACTCGGCTGTATGCTGATTTTTCATGGGCGATACCGCCAAATTCAGCGTCCGCACTCCTCGAGCTTCTGCGCATCCGCATCGCTCGGCCACTACTTCCGTCTGTTGACATCAGTCGAGTGGAGCTTTGACGCGTGTGGGAGATGTCAGAGATCATTGGTAGATGTATGCTCGTGCAACATAAGACTGATCCATTTTTCGAATGGGAAATTACATACGTTCGGCCTAACCGTGAGTCAGACTATACGACTGTTCGTTTACTAATAAACAAGTCCGAGGAGCTTAGACGACTTGTTCTGTATCTAGTAGCGAGATTTAGGAGAGATATGTAGTATTGTATTTGTATTTCGAACGGTTAGTATGTAATAAAAGTTACCTTTTTATTGCATTTTCTAACATTTCATAAGTTATAAATAATATTAATTCATTTAACTGAATTAATTAAAAATAATAAAAACAAAATAAAACAATACAACAACAACTAAGCCATTATTCCCAAACAAGTTGGGGTCGGCTAGAGATGGAAGCCAAAACTAAATGAAAAAAATCAATTTAAAAGTTATAATAATAACAGTAGCAATAATAAAATAAAGTCAAATAAGTAAATTAATAATAATAGCTAAGTAAAGTAAAATAAAAATATATATGTATATATATAAGAGGAATGATAATAATAATACTAATAGCGATAATGATACTAATAGTAATATTGGTCAAAGACCAAACCTACGTCTTAGGCTCGTGTTTTCTAGTTCTATAATCTAAAACTTATAAAACTCAACGCTTATGGTTCTGGTACGTGAATCGCTAACTTCCACTCGCTCCGATCCGTCACCAGCTCTTCGGATATACCCCAATCCTTCAAATCTCTTTTTACTACTTCCTCCCATGTCAACCTTGGTCGACCTCTACCTCTCTTTGGGCAATAAACATGGTCTATAATTCCAACACGCACAGATGGCTCGGGCGGCCTTCATTGAACATGTCCAAACCATCTTAAGCGATCTTGAATTAAGATGGTTTTCTATGCAGCATGTCCCAAGCCAGGATAAAGGAGGAGGGTTGTGATAGGCTTGGCGAGCCAACGTAAAAACCCCAGCCTCTCTTATGGAAATGGAACCTAATTAAAAACAAAATAAAACAATAACAAAAAAATTATTTATAAGAAAACAATTAAAATGTCCATTTCAAATCTCTTTTTTGTAACACAAGAATGCATTCTACTTTCGTAAACCATTCCTCTTTCGTGTGTCCCTTTTGTGAATCAAACATACACACCCTTAAAAAGACATTATTAAAAAATAGATTTGTATACGATGGTTCCCCAATTGAAAGTGTTGCCCTAGGCGTTAGTCTTGGTAGACTTGCCTTGGGGCTAGCTTTGATGGTCAGAGGTGAAAACAAAAGGAAATCGAAGGAATAAACTGTAAATGTGCAAATTATATGGAGAAATAAAGAAATATTTATTAAAAGACCAAGCTTAAATGGACAAATTATAAGTACGGGTTTTCGGAATGATTTGCAAAAAAGATAATAACAGACATGTGTGTGTAATGTGCGTAATGCAAGCGTGATGTCAAATATGTTTATAGATCATGTTTGTGGTTGTGTAAGATATGAAAACCATACGCGCCTACTGAATGAGATGCATCCCTATGTATATGTCTCACTACACTCTGTATTTTAACATTTCATTTCATAAAACAGGTCCAGAAGTTGACCGCTTAGCAGCTATGGCGGGAAAATACAAAGTCTATCTAGTGATGGGTATAATTGAGCGAGAAGGGTACACACTTTACTGCACAGTTCTATTTTTTGATTCAAATGGTCAGTATCTAGGAAAACACCGTAAACTAATGCCTACAGCACTGGAGCGTGTAATTTGGGGATTTGGGGATGGATCAACTATTCCTGTTTTCGAGACTCCAATTGGTAAGATTGGCGCTCTCATTTGCTGGGAAAATAGGATGCCCTTATTAAGGACTGCTTTGTATGGTAAAGGTAAAAACCAATACCAACTATTACAATGTATCATAATGTATAAGTAGCAATATTTCAGCCTTCTAATTGTGAAATAAATTGATGAAGGTATTGAGATATACTGTGCCCCGACCGCTGATGCAAGAGAATTATGGCAGGCATCAATGACCCACATTGCTCTTGAAGGTGGATGCTTTGTTTTATCTGCAAATCAATTCTGCCGTAGAAAGGATTATCCTCCACCTCCAGAGTATGTTTTTGAAGGCATGGAGGAAGAACCTCTACCTGATTCTATTGTGTGTGCTGGAGGAAGTGTTATCATTTCTCCATCTGGGGCTGTTCTTGCTGGCCCTAATTATGAAGGGGAGGCCCTTATCTCTGCTGATTTAGGTACAAGTAGCACTACTCTTCTTTAGTTAAAATGTTAAAAGGTGATTAATATATCGTTGTATATACCTTTTTTTTTGGCAGACCTTGGTGAAATCACAAGAGCAAAGTTCGACTTTGATGTGGTGGGGCATTATGCAAGGCCTGAGGTGCTGAGCCTAACAGTTAAGGACCATCCCCAAAATCCGGTTTCTTTCGCATCTGCTATCAAGTCTGAAAATCCGCAGAAATAATGACAGTATTATAATGTATCATATTCTTCTGCATTTTAGAATGCTAAACATTTGGGGCTAATTTGTGAAAAGATGAGTTAAAAGTTGTCTTGAATTTGAACTTTTTGATCATGCCACATGATTCTTGTTGCCGAGAGTTCATTATTTTCACCATGTTTCCAGGAGTGGTTTGTTTTTGAATGTCAATTCTGAAGAGATATTCGATCTGAGCATAGAATAAATCATGGTACTCCATGACCATAAGTTGTCTTAGTGATTGGTGCGCTTCATTTTGTTAACTTCTTTAGAGCATCCCATTTAATATGGGTAACTTTTGAGTGATACTAATCAATTGCTAGCTACTCCCATGGGTGGTTACAAAACATGAATTGCATTTTCATTGCTGCTACTTGATAGCAAGCACTACCCAGTGTTCAAAACATTTGGGTAAATAGAAATTCAGCGTTTAGGCTTATTTGAAACACACATATCTCTCTCACACACATATGAACACGTGTGTGCATTTATATGAAATCCACATTTTTGCCTTCTGCATCTTCGATTTGTATCCTACTCATTTTTTCTACATTTACAATAGTCAAAATTCAATAATATTTGGGAGACGTAATTTACATATCATCAACAAAATATATGATCTTATTTTGATTTAGTTAGACCAACAAAATTAATCATGCAATATATTATATATAAAAGATATTTATTATCATTGTCGATTTTGAAATGTTAATATTTAGTTGCAGCATTGATCTTCAATGGGTTGGAGATGTGGGCCTAATAAGAACACTTCTTGACCCTCAAGCACAATGATAAGATAAGATTTTTGTACAACTCTGTAAATAATGTAAATATTGTATTTTCCATTTGCTGTAAATACTCGTAACATGGAAGTTGTAAATAAACATTAAACGTGAATGTCTTTGAAGCTAATCTTCCATGTGGTGGCGATGTATGTGTCTCTGTTTGACACTCGGTAAATTATGGACACGACTCATGTCGCACGAGATGACGTATTGTGGACATGACACATTGTACGAGATGGTAAATCATGGACATGACGTGTTGAATGAGGCGACAATCAATGTATTTGACATGTGTCGCAGAAGGTGTCATTAAGAAGGGGACACATGGAAGAAAAGATGTAGCCATGCACGGTCACTTAGTGTCTTTAAGTGATGTCTAAATGGATGTGTCAACATATCAACTTCTGCATTTCTTCCATTTGACATCTGTTCCAAAAAGGAAACAATAGAAATAGTGAAATACCTTTAGAAAATGGCTATAAACATGAAATTTTCATATTCAAATTTTCTAAAACAAATTGAACGTAAAGAAAGGGAGGTAGAAATATAAAGGTGTGTTGTTTTAAGGTGTGCTATGTGATTAAACCAACTACTTAACTGTGACGACCCACCTTTTTGAATAGTTTAAGTCGACAATAAACCACACATGTTCAACTTAAACCATTTAAAAGATAGATTATCAATGAGTTTATTTTAAAGATATAAAAGAAAAGAAGGAACAACAGAAACTTGCAGCGGAACGACAAAATATAATAATAACATAAACAGTTCATGAAGCTGTTTAATAATATATACTTAATTCAATTTACAACATCAATCAGAGTTATACAATATTATCAGAGTTATACATTTTAATATACAGAATGAATAATGCAGCAGAATATATACTAGTAGATGAGATATACCAAATCTTCGTCTTCGTCCTCCAGAATAATTATCTTTGATAACTGAAAAGCTCGGTCTAACCTGAACTTAATGAAAACAAAAACTCGAGTCAGGACTAAAAATCCTCATGTAAGTCAAAAAAAAAATCAAGAGATGAACGGTTCTTTCCATTTCCAGCAAATCTGGATTCAGATCCAAATTCCAATCAAACTGATTCAAATTCAATTATTCCAATTCAAATCTCAATTTCGATTTCAAATTGAGTCAATTTTTTTTTGAAATGGTACTTAGATACAACATGTCACTGGTACAACATATCACAAATCACTTGTTAATATATGTTCGAATCACGCTACGCAAGTTTCGAACTTGTGACCTCTCGTACAAAAGTCGAATCACTTAACCACTAGGACAATGGTGCTTGCCAAATTGAGTCAATTTCAAATTAATTAATTTCGATTTCGATTCCAATTTGAATTAATTTCAATTTCAACTTCGATTTCAAATTAATTCAATTTCAAATTAATTAATTTTGATTTCAATTTGAATTAATTTCAATTTCAACTTCGATTTCAAATTAATTCAATTTCAAATTAATTAACTTCGATTTCAAATTAATTCAATTTCAAATTAATTAATTTCAATTAAATTCTCAATTTTAAACCATTCAATTTCTATAAGTACGAGTCTAATCTCAATACGCCGATTTAAATTACTTAAATCGATTTAACCTCAAATGTTCGACTTTTAAGATTTAAATCTTAAAATTTATCTAATTCCCGTAATTCAAATCATATATCGACTTAACTTTGAAATTTCAAATTGAATCCTTTACACAAATTCTTTTAACAAATTTAAATTCCAATGTTTCCAAAGCTCGAATTTTAAAATAATCCAATTTAAACATATCAAAATCCCAATTTCGCTACATGGCGATAAAATCACAACAATCACATTACTGTCCAAGCAATCAACAATGCATCCAATAAATCATACGTCAATTTCGATGTCTAATGGTTCATTTTAGAGTTCAATGTCCAAGTAATCAACATGTCAATAGTGATAATAACAGGGGTGATAACAGGAATATACCGAAATCAATAAATCATATATATATATATATATATATATATATATATATATATATCAAATCAAAATACCATCCATCACAACATCACCCATGGCAACCAACGATCCCAAAACAACCAATCCAACCATATCACAACAATCAACAACTATCAATGTCGGGTATCTAAAGACGATATAAGGTTTCAATTCTTAACATTAATTTAGATTTCACGTTCAATGTCAATTTAACTTTCAGGTTTAAAAGCCACATCTAATGTCACAAATTTAACTATCAGATCTACTATCAATCCCTATTGTAAATTTTCCGGTGAAATTTTACTAACAAATTTAACTACAAATTTAACGATCAAATTTAAATGTCGATCTAAATTTAGTCAATACAATTTCAATAAATTTAAATTTTCAGTCAATTGAATTTTTCAACTTGTAATCAATATAAATTTTTGACTTCGTTAATTGGTTTAACTAATAGTAAGAAATATAGTACGTTGTGAATAGGTTTAACCACTCACCTTATTGCAGTGTTTTCCAACCCAACGGTCGTGCGTAGAAGACCACAAAGCTATACAACACACAAAGCGGACACGGATACACGCATATGTGCACGAGCTACGCTGCGACGTATGGTTTGACAAAGAGAATGATGTACGGAGCAAACTTCGAACGATGAACAAAGCAAGATGTCAGCGGGGAGGAAGAGGACTCAGGCAGCGGGTGAAGTGGCTGGTGCTTCGAGTCGGGTTTCGGTGGACTGGGATGTTCGGCCTGAGCTGGTGGTTGCGGTTAGGTGAGGACTTCGGTCGGGGTTTCGGTGCAGGTGGGAGTAGGTGGCTTCGGCAGGGTTGGTGTCTAGTGGGGTGGCAGGAAACGACGAGCTGAGAGGCTTCGGCGAGGGGCAAGGGTTCAGGCTGGAGGGTGGTGGAGCTTCGGGCTTTGGAGCTAGTGGAAGAAGGAGGGTGTGGCTTTTGCCGTGGTTTCGAGCAGGGTAGGCAAGGCAGGTCAGGGTTGTTGCTCGGTTGGAGGAGTCGGGTTGGTGAGGTGGGCTGTTCGGCAGTAGGAGGTGGGCTGGGTCAGTGGGGAGGAGAGGTCGGGTGGAAGGTTTCGGGACAGGTGGGGAGGTGGAGGCCTGGGAACTGCGAGTGTTCAGGTTTAGTTCGTGGGTGAAGGCTGTCGCGGGTAGTGGTGAGCAGGAGGTCGGGTTCATGAGGTCGGGTTCATGGGGAGGTGAGTCGGATTGTGGGTGGGAAGGCTGGTGCGGGGTTCGGTGCAGGCGGGTGGCAGGGCGAAGTGGCGGGCTGGAAGGAGGTTGGGTGGTGGAAGCGGAGCCTGGAAGGGCTCGGGTTGCGAGAGCGGCAGACAGGCTTTGGGGGCGGCAGTGGGTCCATGGGGTAAGATGTGGTGGAGGGAGGAGGTACATGAAAGGGAGAGGATGGTTATGTGGTTTTGTTTAGTTATGGAAGCTTGTATTATTATTTCTCAAGCAAAGCAGAAGGAAGAGAGATGAGGGGAGCAGGAAGGCACGCATATATACACAGAAGGAAGGGAACATTAATTGCAGCATTAAATAAGTTGGGCTACTCACGTAAGGGATAACGGCTGGAAAAGAAATGAGGACTGTGAAAAGATGCATGCAATAATAACACCAGGGCACGATCACGGACCATTATCTCAACCATTTAACGTTTTTCCACGAAAGTCAAAATACGAAAACAAATATACCACAAAGATCAGCGCGACGAGATGAATCCAACGATGCAATCAAATCTGTATTACGACATTTGTAGCAAAATCTCATCTGTCGCCGCTGTTACCATTGCGACATTGGACGACAACGGCAAATGTTGATAAATGGGGCTACAGAGGTCGGAATTAGATGGAACGAACTTTGACATTTTGATCCGAAAATTTTCTAGATCATTTCTATGTAAAAATATTTATACTTCAAAATTTGATAATTTGCACTGGAAAATGCGTTGCCTAAGTTTCGAACAAATTTTGGCGTAAAATAAATTTTGTTGGCCTCATTTCAATGGACGCATTTCAAATATCTAGTTTTCGTTGCTAGATTTTATTGTTAAAAATAAATTCTATTTCAAAATCTTTGTTTAAAATTCTTATTTAAATTGTTGAAAAATTCAGGTCGTTACAATCTCCCCTACTCAAAACTTTTCGTCCTCGAAAAGGAACGAAGTAAGAAATTTAACATACGATATATTTCTCTCAAAATAATCAACATATAAAACATAAGATTTTATTTGCAAAACTTTTACTACGTTTCCGTTACGCCACTTTGATTACGGCTTGTTTGTAACCAAGTTATAAATTTTTTTGAGGTCTCAAATTTTTTCTAACACCCGAATTTACAGAAAATTTCTGCAGCGTCTACTTTGCGCGACTGAGTCGGAAAAACTACAAACTGCCTCTACAAGCCCAAACCAATCAAAAGAAAATAAAAATCAAGTGGCTCCCCACATCAGGGGTAGAAAATCATCAACCAACCAATAATATAAATGCGTACCTATTTGTTGGGCAACAAAATTTTATTAAGTCATAATTCTCAAATTAGTCTTTCTTCAGTGTACCTGAATTTTACTTACATAACCCAAAAAGGGTTATCATGACCAAACATGATGCATTAGCTATTGCTATCATAAGCACAAGCAACATAACAATCATATGCAACCAAGCGGTTATAACAATGATTTGCAACACATGAATGTAATGCAACTGATAAGGATGATGTTAAACTACATGCAACCAAACAGCATAGAAATCCTAAGCAAGAACAATCATAACTAGCCATCATTTTATGAAAATCCGTACGATATATATATGTCATTCATTTGTATAACAATTTAGATATCTTATTCGAATACGCAATTTTATTTTCCGAACTAGTATTGGTAACCCGACTACTCTAGTGCGGACTCAAATCCGACTTCTTGATTAGAACTTCCATCCTCCTTACATAGTAATAAAATTTGATAAAGAACTTTAGATTCGTATCAAAAATCTATATCAGTGTTCGTCATCGAGAATCGAGTGAACAATCCTAAATCGGACAGGTATGAATTACCTTAAAATCGTGTATTCAAATCTGAATCAAAACTGTAAATGCAATTAGAATGGTCTATATACAACTTACGTATTTATTCCATTGGTTTCTTAATTACACCAATAGATAATTCAAGTGTTTTTTATATATTCAAATTTTAAATGCTTGATATTTTTCTTTGTTAAAAAATTCTTTTATAACGAAATACTTTTATATCGAAAATACTTTTGATAGCTTGATGTTTCAACAAGTTTATCCTCGTTCTTACAGAATCTAGAAATACGTTGATCAGGCGCAAGACTAGAAATCTATAAGTACTTAGTAAACTCGTTTCAACACCCAGTGAAAATACTTGAAAAACTTTTAAAAACAAATATGGAAAGTACAATCCAATCACCGAAATCAAACGAACGGGATCGTCATGGAACGTAGTCCCTAAGGTCGCTCTCTCGTTAAGTCGAGAGGACAAAGCGACGCAGCCTCAAGTGACTTTAGGCAGTCACTACTCCACGTCTTATGCCATGACATCCAAAACAACCATAGATCGTAGATACACAATGGTTTCGCCTGGAACCCCCAGGTAACATCCGTACCTGTGAGCAATCACTGCTCTACGAATTACGCTATGCAAAACAATCACATGGATCGTAGTATACTTAACAGTAACACTGGTGGTTACGTCGCTATCACCCATAGACTCAAGGCAATCATCAGCCCCTCGAATTATGCTGAGGACCGCAGATACACAATGGTTTCGCCTGGTTCCCCTAGGAAACATCCGTACCTCAGGGAAATCGCTCTACCCAGGCGGATTACGCCGAAAACGACCATAGATCGCAGTTACACAATGGTTTCGCCTGGTTCCCCCAGGAAACATGCATCCGTAACCGTAAGCCTTCACAGCCCTACAAATTTCTCTATGCAGCCGAGTCGAAGGAACCTCATGAGTATTATGTCCGAACAACCTATATCGATTAGGACCCATTTCTGGATCCACCCAAGTCCATCTGGGATCAAATCAAAGAATCAATAGAATGTATCCACAACGTGGCCACAAAGCGGATAATCAAGCAGAAGGTACTTCCCATTTCTACAATTTCAAAATGTATATCATACTATACATAGTACCTTTTCAAATCATCACTTCAAAATCATACTTATATAAATTCCGTTAAATATAATATCATCGCTTTTCAGATTGAGTACCTTTCAAAATCAATAGTTTTCGAATTAACTTCATACTTATACAATTCATTTTATATAAGTTTGAAAACTCCCAAATCAATTTTTTTTCTTTTATTTTACAATCAAAGGTTCTCGAAATCAATCACTTTCAAATATTAGTTCAGCTTCAAATTCATATATCATTTCAACAATCATTTTCCTCAAATCAGATATCATTCAAATTCAAAGTTTCATAATTTCAAATCAATAGTTTCAAAATTATTGTTCCAATTTCATATTTTGTAGTCACATCTATATAAAATCAACTTCCTTTCTAACATCACTTTATAAGTAACTAAGTTTTAAAACAACGGTTTCTTTTCAAAATCAAATACTTTACAAAAAAATCCTTTATATATAAATGACCTTATAAACTTTTATTTATTTATTTTATTTTATTATTATTATTACAAATTATTTTTTTCTTTTCATAAACATTTCTCAAACTATTTCATTATAAAACTTTTCAAAACTAGATTTCATATTTGTATAATACAAAATAATCTTATTCATTTTACTTATCCAAATATTTAACATTTCAAAACTTATCCAACTTCTGTTTACCTTTATTTTAAAATTTTCAAAACTAAACTTTATATACTTTCCCAAAAATTCTTAGCTTCGAAAATTAATTCTCAATTTGGAAGTGTTCAACTATTTATAATAGTCGGAAAAATCAAATTCCAATTCAAAATTGGAATCGGCAATCAATCATCTCAACAAGATGCACAATCAATCAATCAATCCCAATGCATAGGGTACAAGCGTTCATAATATCATTCAATCTGAAAACTCAAGGATTGAACATCGGGTTCATTTCAAATAGATATATACTTATATCTTTCGAATATCAAATCATACTTCAGGGATTTGAATTAAATCAATTTCATTAAACAATCGAGTAGCAAAGCTACTAAAGTGGCCTCCCCCACTTTGAAACTCGAAAATGAAGGCCAATGATGCTGCAAACATCACCTAAATTTATTTTTCAACGACAGAAGTGAGTTTCGGACTTTTTTTTGAAAATCCTTTTTTGAAATCACTTTGAAATCATTTATAACAATTCTATTCGGAAAATAATTTCAAATTAAACTATTATATTTTTAGAATCTTAAACAAATTTCAAAAACTCCCGGAATCCAAACTCGCAAATTTCCAGTTTGAATAACTTTTTGTTTATTTATTAACCATGTCCAGATAAACCATATTTCATATATCACTTTCAAATGGTATCCATTACTCTTTAAAATGATACAGGGGGAAATTCAAATATATATTCACTTCAAAATCCATGTTAAACATGCAGTTTCTCAATTGGTTAAATATTTTTCAAAACCAAAATTTTCCAACCACAGTCAAATGCTCAAATCAACAGTCAATAGTCGATGCTCGTAAACTGGCCGAGCACGACTCATCAATCAATAAGTGATAACATGCACATCCATATTAATCAAATAACTAATCAACAAAGAGATAACATCCAATCATTATCAATAGTCGCGAATGATTTTATCAGTTTATAGAATTCATTCTTTTATATTCTATATATAATCCAAGTAAAAGTCATTTCATTTGTTAGTTTCAAAATATTTTTATATCACTAACAAATACGCTCTGTCTTATACGTATATACACTCAATGAGCTTATCCTACAGGTTTAGGTATACACTAAACCTAGTTCTGATACCAACTATGACGACCCACCTTTTTGAACAGTTTAAGTCGACAATAAACCGCACATGTCCAACTCAAACCATTTAAAAGATAGATCATCAATGGGTTTATTTTAAAGATATAAAAGAAAAGAAGTAACAACAACGGAAACTTGCAACGGAACGACAAAATATAATAATAACATAAACAGTTCATGAAGCTGTTTAATAATATATACTCAATTCAATTTACAGCATCAATCAGAGTTATACAATATTATGAGAGTTATACATTTTAATATACAAAATGAATAATGCAGCGGAATATATACTAGTAGATGAGATATACCAAATCTTCGTCTTCGTACTCCAGAATAACCGTCTTCGATAACTGAAAAGCTCGGTCTGACCCGAGCGTAATGAAAAACAAAACACTCGAGTCAGGATTAAAAATCCTTGTGTAAGTCAAAACAAAATCAAGAGAAATATAGTTTCAAAATGAACGGTTCTTTCCATTTCCAGCAAATCTGGACTCAAATCCAAATTCCAATCAAACTGATTCAAATTCAATTATTCCAATTCAGATCCCAATTTCGATTTCAAATTGAGTCAATTTCAAATTAATTAATTTCAATTTCGATTCCAATTTGAATTAATTTCAATTTCAACTTCGATTTCAAATTAATTCAATTTCAAATTAATTAATTTCAATTTCAATTTCAATTTGAATTAATTTCAATTTCAACTTCGATTTCATATTAATTCAATTTCAAATTAATTAATTTCAATTAAATTCTCAATTTTAAACCATTCAATTTATATAAGTACGATTCTAATCTCAATATGCCAATTTAAATTACTTAAATCGATTTAACCTCAAATGTTCGACTTTTAAGATTTAAATCTTAAAATTTATCTAATTCTCGTAATTCAAATCATATATCGACTTAACTTTGAAATTTCTAATTGAATTCTTTACACAAATTCTTTTGACAAATTTAAATTCCAACATTTCCAAAGATCGAATTTTAAACGTATCAAAATCCTAATTTCACCACACGGCAATAAAATCACAACAATCACATTACTGTCCAAGCAGTCAACAATGCATCCAATAAATCATACTTTATTTTGGATGTCCAATGGTTCATTTTAGAGTTCAATGTCCAAGTAATCAACATGTCAATAGTGATAATAACAGGGGTGAAAACAGGAATATACTAAAATCAATAAATCATATATATATCAAATCAAAATACCATCCATCACAACATTACCCATGGCAACCAACGATCCCAAAACAACCAATCCAACCATATTACAACAATCAACAACTATCAATGTCGGGTATCTAAAGGCGATATAAGGTTTCAATTCTCAACATTAATTTAAATATCAATTTCAATGTCAATTTAACTTTCAGGTTTAAAAGTCACATCTAATGTCATAAATTTAACTATCAAATCTTCTATCAATCCGTATTGTAAATTTTCTGGTCAAATTTTACTGACAAATTTAACTATCAATTTAACAGTCAAATTTAAATGTCGATCTAAATTTAGTCAATACAATTTCAATAAATTTACATTTTCAGTCAATTGAATTTTTCAACTAGCAATCAATATAAATTTTTAACTTCGTTAATTGGTTTAACTAACAGTAGGAAATTTAGTACATTGTGAATGGGTTTAACCACTCACCTTATTGCAGTGTTTTCCAACCCAACGGGTGTGCACAGAAGACCATAAAGCTATACAACACATAAAGCGGACACGGATACACACATGTGCACGAGCTATGCTACGCTGTTACGTATGGTTTGATGAAGAGAATGACGTACATAGCAAACTTTGGACGATGAACAAAGCGAGATGGCAGCGGGGAGGAAGCGGGCTCGGGCAGCGGGTGAAGTGGCTAGTGCTTTGGGTTGGGTTTCAGTGGACTGGATGTCCGGCCTGGGCTGGTGGTTGGGGTCGGGTGGGGAATTTGGTTGGGGTTCGGTGCAGGTAGGAGTGGATGGCTTCGGCAGGGTTAGTGGCTAGTGGGGTGGCAGGAGACGACAGACTGAGAGGCTTCAGCGAGGGGCAGGGGTTCAGGCTGGAGGGTGGTGGAGCTTCGGGCTGCGGAGCTAGCGGAAGGAGGAAGGTTTGGCTTTGGCCGTGGTTTCGGGCAGGGTAGGCAAGGCGGGTCAGGGTGTGTGAAGCCCCACCCCGAGACCCACATTAGTAAAGAGAATTACTAAGTAATCCTGTCTACTAATGCAGAGAATATGGCTGGTTAAGGGCGACCCTCATAATAATGCATTAGCTAAGAGCTAAGTATGTCGATATTTTTTTTCCCATTACCTCATATATGATCGACACACCTAGTCCTTAACTAATACGATACCATGGTGGTTTAGGACCGTTTCAGAATAAATCAATATACAAAAAAATATAAACGGTCACAGAACAGTAAACCAGATCAGAGTATACATACATCACCATACATCATACATAATACAACATACATAAGTAGCATGAACTGCAAAGTATACATATACAACCATCCCATAAAATAATAGTTACAATGTCCAAGTCCGAACAAAGTGGTCCAAACAAAAGCAAGCTAACCGATCCAGGAAGGAGTGAGCTAAATCCATACCTAACCTGCAACTCGGTCTGACCCGAGTAATAAATACATGGGTCTGACTAGCTAGAACTCATCATTAGTAAAGATAACAGTAATAGGAACCATTCTGTTGTTGCCAACGGAACGATATAAGTATCATCAAGATCATCTCTAAGGTGAGACATCTATGGGTTCATCATGATTTCAAAAGGGAATTCAATTGGTTATCTAACTATGGTTCAACTTCAATAGTTATATAAGTGACATATGCAAGGATTTAAACCATATAAATAATTATCATAAAACGGTCTAAAACCTCATAAATTCATCATAATAGAACTCAAAGAGTTCAAAACATCATATTAGAAATCACCATAAAACCATCAATACATGTAAGCCTTCATCTTACTCAAGGCTATAATAAACTTCCTCATAAAAAGGTGAAATCAAAACATCTAAAATTTCATGGAAAACTGCACGTGCTTACATCGTGACTAGTACTAATATTTGGTACTATAAACATCGTGATGACTGGAGTCAAGTAACATCATAACATCGTGAACGTCGTGATGACTATAGTCTATAATATCATAATGACTCCCAGTCACAAAGACCCGAGTTAATAACATCGTGATGATCGGAGTCGCAACTACAACGTGATGACTCCAATTGGGTATTCGTGGTCTATAGTACTAGTAAACATCATGAATGTGTCTCAACTTCTCGGATAGGAACCCAATAGGCGTTAACGTACATCCCATACCATACGTTCGCACCTAACGGTTTACTAGCCGTTAGTTGGTGCCACACTAGTAAAACACCATAAACATCATGAAAATATACTTTGCCTCATCTCATCGGCGAATAAATACAATACCCTACCCGTCTCATCTCATTGACGGGTACTAGTGGCATCGTGACTTGCCTCATCTCATCGACAAGTAAAAGCCATCATAATACATCTCAACATCGTAAAATCATCAAAAAGGTAGCTTACCTCATCTCATCGGCAAGTAAAAATAACATGTAGATGGTTATTTATAAGCATAATTCCAAATAGAAATTTCTAGCTCTTAATTCATCTCAATTTTGACCCGGATAACTTCAAAATTATAGAAAGCTCAAAATATAAAACTTATAGCTCTATGTCTAAGCTTTCCAGAACATCCAAAATTATTCAGTTTGGTTAAAAAACGAAAATGTTATGGCCAAAACAATTCTCAGGCCTGTGTTTGTTGTTGCTGTCGATTTTCTCGCGGGACAGCAACAAACAAGCACGATTTTGATCAAGCAAACATCAAAATTACAGAAAACTCAAAACATTAAACTTGTAGTACATAATTTATGCTTTTTGGATCATCCAAATTATCAAAATCGGTTAAGAAACGAAGAAGTTATGGCCAAAACAATATGGCGACAGAAAACAGAAAAAAAACAAAGAGGAAACGTAACCTTATTAATACGAAAATTCAACTCAAAACTTTATTTTTGGCTAGCATTTGTAAGATTTTACACTTACCTATTGATTTGCAGTGAATAAGTGAGGATTTGCATGCAAGATTGAGTCTTTAGCATAAGATTGGAGCCCTAAACACCTGTAGAAGCTGAAACAAGAACATGCAGTACAAAACAAATTGGTTATAGGCAATTATATCAAGTTCTAAGAATTTTTGATGAAGTATTTTGTAGTATTGATGGAGATTACCTTGTATAATCTTAGTTTGAAAAATTTTCTTTATTTTTAGCAGCAATTTTGGGTGGAATTGGATTTACCATGAAGTGGCCATTGTTTTTCTTAATTTCGTTTTACCGTACTCAGTTTGAGAAGAAGATAAATGAGAAAAAAGTACGTACTGTTAGTTTCTCACCAGAAAATTCTAGATAGTAGGCTAATGGATCCTTCTTTCTCCCCAATTAAGCCCAAGAGAAAAATTACTTAGTGAAAATCAAAACTATGTATATGTTTTACTTATTTTTAACATTATATACACACATTTTCAACATTTAAAGTCATATAAAATGCATCCATCTTATTGTATTGAAATAAAATAGTTATTGTAACAAAAATAAAAATTTCAACAATAAAAAGTTATTTTTACAATAAAACCACATTTTTGACAATATTTAACAAATTTCACAATTTTAGGGTAAATACACTATTTTTAAAGCATAACTTGATCAAAAATTATCCTCTTAGTCAAATAAATTGTAATAAATCATTCTAACACTTTTAAAACAACAAAATAATATTTTCATCCAATATTTCAACTTTTATTTTAATAAAAGACATGTTTTCTTCATATTTTTCCTTTTATATTCAATAAAAGGATAATATTGGCAATAATTACCAATATTATCACATTAACTTAATTAAGATACAATAAATGATTAATTTCACTCCAAAACCTCAAAATAAAGTTTTTAAAACTTTATTTCCATCAATTTGGATTTATTTCAAC
Source organism: Allium fistulosum (assembly GCA_030737815.1). Classification (NCBI taxonomy): domain Eukaryota; kingdom Viridiplantae; phylum Streptophyta; class Magnoliopsida; order Asparagales; family Amaryllidaceae; genus Allium; species Allium fistulosum. The sequence goes on from CM060907.1 coordinate 617,176,573, forward strand.
AATTAAATGTTGAAATACATCACTTGGTAAATTTATTAATTCAATTTACCTAAATTCCAATATTTTCCATTTTATTTAACCAAAACTCCACAGAATGAATTTTAAACCCAATATTTAACTCTAAACATATTGTTTATTTAAAATAAACAATTTAAACCAAATTTATTTCTCCATTACATTCTATTCACCATATTAAATTATAACTATCGTTATAATTTAATATCATCAGTAATCTCCAATACTAGGGTTGTTATAGGGTGGTTGCTCGGGTAGAGGAGTCGGGTTGGTGAGGTGGGCTGTTCGGCAGCAGGAGGTGGGCTGGGTCAGTGAGGAGGAGAGGTCGGGTGGCAGGGTGCGGGATAGGTGTGGAGGTGGAGGCCTGGGAACTGCGGGTGTTCGGGTTCAGTTTGTGGGCGGAGGCTGTCGTGGGTAGTGGTGAGCGGGAGGTCGGGTTCGCGGGGAGGTGAGTCAGGCTGTGAGTGGAAAGGCTGGTGTAGGGTTCGGTGCAAGTGGGTGGCAGGGCGAAGTGGTGGGATGGAAGGAGGTTTGGTGGTGGAGGCGGAGCCTGGAAAGGCTGTGGTTGCGGGAGTGGCAGGCGGGCTTTTGGGGCGGCAGTGGGTGCGTGGGGTAAGATGTGGTGGAGGGAGGAGGTATATGAAAGGGAAGAGGATGGTTGCGTGGTTTTGTTTAGTTATGGAAGCTTGTATTATTATTTCTCAAGCGAAGCAGAAGGAAGAGAGATGAGGGGAGCAGGAAGGCATGCATATATATACACAGAGGGAAAGAAACATTAATTGCATCATTAAATAAGTTGGGCTGCTCACGCAAGGGATAACGGCTGGAAAAGAAATGATGGTTGCGAAAAGATGCATGCAATAATAACACTAGGGCACAGTCACAAACCATTTTCTCAACCATTTAACGCTTTGCCACAGAAGCCAAAATACGAAAATAAATATACCGTGGAGATCAGCGCGACTAGAAAAATCCAACGATGTAATCAAATCTGTGTTACGACATTCGTAGCAAAATCTCATATGTCGGCGCTGTTACCGCTTCGACATTATATGACAACGGCAAATGTTGATAAATGGGGCTATAGAGGTCGGAATTGGTCAGAACGAACTTTGATGTTTTAACCCGAAAATTTTCTAGATCATTTCTATGTAAAAATATTTATACTTTAAAATTTCATAATCTGCATTGAAAAATACGCTGCCCGAGTTTCGAACAAATTTTGATGTAAAATAAATTTCGTTGGCCTCATTTCAATGGAAGTATTTCAAATATCTAGTTTTCATTGCCAGATTTTATTGTTAAAAATAAATTTTATTTCAAAATCATTGTTTTAAATTCTTATTTAAATTGTTGAAAAATTCAGGTCGTTACATGACATGTGTTGAATGAGGCGACAATACATGTATTTGACATGTGTCGCAGAAGGTGTCATTAAGAAGGGGACACATGGAAGAAAAGATGTAGCCATACACGGTCACTTAGTGTCTTTAAGTGATGTCTAAATGGATGTGTCAACATATCAACTTTTGCATTTCTTCCATTTGACATGTGTCCCAAAAAGGAAATGATTGAAATACCTTTAGAAAATGGCTATAAACTCGAAGCCTTTAACATAAAATTTTCATTCAAATTTTCTAAAACAAATTGAACGAAGAGAATGGGAGGTAGAAATATAAAGGAGTGAAGCTCTAGTTTGGTTCATATGTCTTTATGGTGAGAAAAAACTGTGTGTTGTTTTAAGATGTGCTATGTGATTAAACCAACTACTTAACTTATGAAGCCTCTTAGAGTTTTTATGACATAATTCTTAATATACCCGATCATTTGTCATCTTATCGAGTTGCTTTGAAAGTTGATTTTGCATGCCATGACTTCTTTGTTATATACTCTTATAAATTCATAGTTTTGACTCTAGAAATGCTTTAAGAATGAACCTTTGGTGGTTATGCTAAATCTATTAGAACCATATTTTAAACTCAAATAACTTATGTTTATCATATTAGAATTCAAAGAAATAGATTAGCTAAAAAATTGATTTTTTTTTCTCGCTACAAACCTCTTTTATTAGATTTTGTTTTATGAGTTTCATATTAAAATCGTTGGTCTTTGTATTAATTGATGGTATTTTCGTATATATGCTTGATGTTTTAGGAACTTCAAAGAAACTTGTCAATATATGATTATGATTTCAAAATATAAAGTATTTTAAAGATACTTGTATATTCTTACAGCTTGAGGTGTTGATTGGAACACTATTGACATTCAGTTTCAGATGAGCAGTATAAAACAAATGATCTTGAGTTGCGCACTATTACTCAATAATGTTGTTGGTTAAGTAGAGTACATCCATGCTGCATGATGGACGCTAGCCACAAGAAGATAATGATATTCTAGGGTTTAACACTTATCACGTCTTTGGTTTAAGTCTTTGTGTACCGAGGTGATGTTGGTGTAGTTTTCACATTCAATTATGTTCTTGATATATAGAAAGACACATATTTATTCTGTTGTTCTAGACATCAAGACGTAAACTTTATTAATAGCTTGGTACTTTGAACTTATTTTGATATGTAAATAGTATTTTAAATTGGAGATCCCTTTAACACACCCATGTGACATAACATGAGACATAAATTAGATAGTCATCTTAATGGTCTATGTTACTCATGATGTTACACCTAAACATTCCAGGTTTATGTGGTTCATAGTTCAATCTTAGGAGTTTTATGGACGCAACTTGGAGTAAGGACTTAAGTTTTTTTATGTGTATATGTGGTGGATCAATGTCGATATCCTATGTAAACAGCTTGTATGAAGTTATGAATGTATGATGTTTTTTAAAGGTAATTGCTAAGGGAGCCCAACCCATTTATTAATTAAATATATAAGAATTATAAAAATCGGCCAACTAAGGCCTAAAAAAGAAAAATAATATACAATGTTTCCAAAAATCACAAAAAATAGGATTTATGATCCCTAATCATTCCAAGAATCAACTCTCAACGCCCTACTATTAAATAGGATCCGTGCATGAATTTTATAATAAAGCCCAAAATTTGTTTTACCAACGTTGCCAAAAATTCGTCATTTCCCTCAGTCCAAGTAGCAGTAGCAAATCTTTTGAGTATAATTAGAGGTATTTTCATCTGTGGTGTCTTTCATCCAGTAGTTATGAAAATGCTGAACGGTTCTTGCTTGGAGTCAATTGATGTCCTATGGAAATTACCATTTGCGAGCAAGCTCAAAGGCAATGGTCATTCAAAGAATATATGTTTTATGCTTTCTAGTTTGACATTAAATAAGACACATATATCATTGTTGATAATGTCTCTATTGGAAAATATAGCTTTTGTATGAAGAGCAATAGCCATTATTTTCCATAATAGAAGGTTCTCCTTAACCATACTTCCCATCGTCCGAATATGAGAAGATTGTAGAAAACTTAGGGATTCAATACTTTGAATTAGTGCTTTTTAGACTATTGTTATTGAGTTATTTTTGAGTTTGTCCATCCAAAAGACATGAATGTCAAAAGAAGGCAAGGTGTTTGATGATATGTGATTCTAGATTCTCCTGACTTAGTAGGAGTTACAATAAGGGAGATGTGGGTTTTTTTCTACAGATTGCATTGTAACAGAGGGAGAAAAGTACTTCTTAGTTTGAGTATGTTTCTCCAACTCTAGTTGCATAAGAAGGAATCTGCATGGTCCAAAAACATTTCCTTTTAAGTAGGTGCTGACCTTGTGAGTCCATTGATTATCACTATTGGAGAGTATTTTGTCAAAGTATGTGAATATAGCTGCTTTATTCCATGCTTCAAGTTAGTTATTCTATGACCCTTTGCTTTTTTTACCCAGTTGAATTTTGTGAATGACAATAGGAATATATTTTTGGAGAATGGATCACCATGCCAAAGGAATCTGTTGAGACCATAGATATGAGCTTGATTGGGAGTATAAGTGCCATGTCCAGTAAGTGGTCATTGCTACTTCTATGGATTGCATAATTATTAGTCTTCATGCTTGAGACAATTTGGTGTTAGTACATGAAGCGAGCTTTGCAGTTATCTTTTCAAGTAGGGAAAGATGTTTAGCAGTAGTAATTCTGAAGATACGAGAGGGATGCCCATATAGTAGGCATCATAATGCTTTTCCTGTAGAGATGAGAAGGATATTATTTCATTTTTAGCTTACAAATCTAAACCAACAACGAGTATATGATATTTTTGAAGATTTATTTGGAGGTCCATAAGACAATGGAATTTAGTTAGAAAGAAAAGAACAACTTAATCATTGGTAGGATTAGTAAAGATTACAAGGTCATCAACAAAAAGAAAGTGAGTTATTAATGGCTACTTGCATTTGGGATGTAGTTGTAGCATCCTTGCAGAGACTTGTTCAATTATTGGAGAGTTAAAAACCTCTATAACTGTAACAACCCCACCGCGATGCTCAGAGTAGCAAAGAACATTATAAGTAACGTGGTATGCTAATCCGGAGAATACGGCTTGTTAAGGGAGATCGAATGTGAATATATCTTTATACTAACACTCACACATCATTTATACTTTTCAATTAATATCGGAATTGAATTTGACATGTACAGTATAATACACAGTAATAGACACGCCGATTTCTCGGAATCCGAACAATATATCATATAAATAACAGTCACAGATCACAATGGAATAAATCTCAACATACACATATACAAATTTTGAGTTTACAAAATGAAATACTAAACTCGATTGTTATACAAGTTCAACAATTCTCTAATCTCAATTGTGCATCTTAAAAACATATTCACAAATTTTCTAAATGAGATAAACTAAAAAGTCAAAAGTGTTTATCTCCTTGCCAGCCCAAACATCCAAAGGTCAACTTGTCCTATAACCTGAAAAGTCTCGGCCAGATCCGAGCAAAATAACACATGGGTCATACTATTTCTAAATATCCAATAGGGTGATAACATAATATAACACAAGAATAAACAACATATAAGTAACTACAGATGTCCAGGATATAACGAGTCACAAGAATTAATTTAACTTAGAGTTCATCATATGGCACATGGTTATACATTTAAGTCACGAACACATATTAGTAACTAAACACTGAATTCATAGAATAAAACACAATATCTCTAAGCACACAAATATCAATGATTAACTCAAAACAGGGTTATAAGTTTAAGTCACAAACACGAATTAGTCGCTAAACACAAAATAACAAAATTAACTTAACATCGATCACAAGACACAAGGACATATATTTATTTCATGAACACATGACACAATAATATATATATTTATTTCAAAAACACAAGACATTTGAATATATATTTATTTCACGAACACAGAATAGTCACAGAATCAAATATCCAGAATCTAAGAGATCTTAATCCAAACAGATCGTAATGATCGTCCAAAACAATCGTAATGATTGTATTCAAAACCCGTGGCAAACAAACAAACAAATTGGTATCACTCGAACCGATCTGATACCAAGGATCGTACTCAGATCGAGAACAGAATCACAAAATGATCTCGAGAATAGTCCATATTGATCAAGGTGATCGTAGAAACCATGACTCGATAACTCTACATTTATTTAATATTATTATATTATTATGTTCAAAAAGAAATCTAGGAATAAACTTCTAATGGATTTAGCAGCCACTTGCCGCACACCAAAAGAGAGTAAACTCTAAAGTGTCAAATACTATCACCTTTAGTAATCACACAAACTTAAGCAATACATCCCATACTGTATGGTGATATCCAAATATTTACTAAAAGCTAGTAATCACTTATTATGGATACTACCGGAAAATCTGAACTGCATTCACTTAAGGATCTAGCAACCACTTGTCGCACACCAGAAGAGAATACATCTCTAAAGTGTAAAATACTTCCTAATAGCAATCACACGAATTTAACCAAGGCATCCCATACTACCTAGTGAAATTCGAGTATTCGCTAATGGGCTAGTAAGTTCCACTCAAACATTATATTCAATGAGTTATACCATATTCGACGAAGCGTTATTCGAAAGCATTTAAACCAATTGATGACACTAAGTCGATTATTAGTACTCCTCAAACTATAGAACTAAGGTTCTCAAAATATTTTTTTCTTTTGAGTTTATTATTTAAAACGCTAATTAAAATTTTCCATAATCCGTTCACTATTTAACTTTATATACTTTTTTACAGATTTGCTAAAATATTCCATAACTCTGAATTGTTCCAAGATTTTACTTATATACACAAAGTTGTCTCAAATTTCCATTTGTTATATTATTCACAAAACTATATTTAATTACTCTTCTAAATCCATATTAAAATATAACCATTTTATTTAAAAATAAACTAAGCTTATACTTTTCAAAATTACATTTCCTAATTCCATAAATCGTATATTATTTATTTCATAAAACCATCATATTTATATTTCAAATCCATAATCACTTTTATGTAAAAATTGATTAGATTTGTATTTCCAAAGTTATATTTTCAAATCCATAAATATTTTACTAAACATGCTTAATATATAAAATAACTTGATAAAAAAATCATTTTTAATATTTATTAACTTAATTTAGAAATAATTCTAAGATTTATAAATTAAAGCAATTCTTTTTCATAAAATTACTTGTATACGAAGCTTATCTATTTACTTCATTTAACTCAAATTTATGATTTAGAGATCTGCAGTTTCGACCATCTAAATCTCATAATTTTACAAAACTTAAAACATGAAACTCGTAGAAAAAAGTCTCAACTTTCAAAGAAGTAAAAAATCATCCAATTTGGATTTACGGTTTAAAAGTTATGACAGAAATAATTTTCCAATTTAAATTTATTAACTTTGTCTTTCATTGACAGGGTAGCGACAAAGAAATAAAATTTTGACCATTTAAACATCAAAATTATGCAATACTCAAAACATGAAAGTTGTAGGATAGAGTGTATTATTTCCAGAACTTCGAAAATTATAAAATTCCATTAAGTAACGAAAATGTTATGCCTAAAACAATTTCTGTTTTTTTTCAATGCTAAGATTAAGCACATGACAGAGATGTTACCTCTTCTTCAAACCCACATCACTCTTAGTAAGATATAGATTTACAAAAAGTGATAAACATAAAAGTTATTCCTTATAAAAATACCTTTCAACTGAAAAAAAACTTCACTCAATTTTGATCTACCAATCAAAAGTTATGATAATTTTAACATATGGTTTCAATTAAGAAATTTGCACAGAGCAGAGCTACACCATTAATTTCAAACTCAATTTCGACCTAATAAACAGCGAAATTTCGAAATGTGATTAAAAAATAACTTGTAACTAATTGAAAGAACTTTATAAGACAAAAATATTGATTCAATTTGAATTATTTTACCGCATGTTATCGCTGTTTTACTGCAGCGATTTTTACACCAAATTTCCAGCAAACAATAACACAACAATCACACAAGTATTCAACCAAATTGCAAACAATTCAATCAACAACCACTCAAACAATTATATGCGGCAAAAAAAGATTTAAAAATATGTATGTGAGTTATTAACTCACCTTTAATGCTTCCTATATCTTGCTAATCTTTGCCTAGGCTTTGCTACACCTTCAACTTCACCAAAATTGTCTAAAAACCCAAAAACAAAAACCAACCAGCAAACAATTCTAATTAAAACAAGATCAAAATTACTCTTTTATGTTTTTAAAAGATATAGAGAGGGTTTAGAATTCTTACTTTTCATTATATAACAAAAGCCCTTTGTTTTGATCTTGATTTGGGGATGATTTGATTCTAGGGTTTTGAGAATAAAAGATGTTTGGTTTTCAGATTTTTGAGAAGAAGAATGAAGGAGAAAGAAGTATACGTACATCTTATTTCTCTCCTATATGGGCCTAATAGGGTTTGGGTAAGTATCCAATAGCAAGTGTTGCTAATTTCTTTACAAAGAAAGTGTTGCTAATTTGTTTTGTTTATCACTAATACAACACCACTACTCTAACAATGTTACACAAAATCATAAATTAATTTCTATATTTATCAAACCAATTAACAATTTAAAAGATTACATTTCAACAAAAATTCTCAATATAATGACCTCTAAACACCAAATTTAAATAATTGACTTAATAATATTTCAAAATTTTAAATTGAAATCCTATTTAATAAATGAAACTCATTTCTTAATTTAATCTAATCAATTATTCTCAACACTAAATTTAATTTCACAAATCACAATTATAAATTAATTGTCCATATTTAAAATTAATTAATTAGTTAATTAACAATAGGGTTGTTACAGAATACCACCCTTAAAGAAATTGTGTCCCCACAATTTCTTTAACGAAAGAAATCCATCATATAAATTTTCCCTTGAAACAAATCTTTTATTCACTAGTTTCTAATTTCATTTTCAAAACATTCAATTAATACCACTCCAAATTATAACACTAAACTTAAATTTTTCGTTAGCAAAATTTTCCAAATTCTAAAAAAAAATTCTAACGCCTTAAATTTACAGAAAATTTCATCAGCGTCTCCTTTGCGCGGCTAACGTTTTGAAAATTTACAATATGAATATAATTACATAATATACATCTCATCTTAGGGATGAGGCATCCCATAGGAAAAACATAAAAATGCGATATGTAATCCGAGATACGTACCTTATATTTGAAATATTAGCGAGTCCTCTAATATTCCTTAAGCAAACAGTTTATAATCTGTTAAACGATATCTATTTAATTTCAGATACATGCACCTATCTAAAAAAAATCATATTAGTATTTAATATCAAATTCATGTCATATAAAAGATATTAACAATTCATGATTACACTTTAGTTAGATTGACATCATAATATTCCATAACAAAAGAAACCCGTACTTAAATTTCCAAGTTTTAATTATTACCGATGTCAAAATGTTATGTTCGATGTTTAGGAACCCCTATCGATAACATGGTGTCCCACATATCGATCAGAATCCTTAAACAACGTCTGGATAAGTTAACACAATAGATAATCACAAGTCTAGATGCATTTATTTTATTATCACCAACATCCATACATCTAATTTTAAATAAATGCAACTAAGCAATCAATTCCTAGCAACCAATCAACCAAAACATACATAATCACCTACAGTAGAACAATTCAATGTCTGAAATTCCACTGCGCAACTCTGATTATTCCTAAATCATTAAATACTAAACTTATTTACTCAAATTTTACAAATTTTCTATTAAAAGAAAATAGTTCACTTTAATTTAATTGCTTGCAATTTAATTCCGAAATTTTCTCACTCTAAAAGTTTTTATTCATTATTTTCTAAAGGTTTTAATGTCATAAATTCCTATTTATCAATTAAATTTTTTTAAATCAATTTACACCCCAAATGATTATTCCGATATTCATTTTCTATTCCTATCCCTATATAGATAATTACTATAATTATCTACCACACACCCCAGGGGACATGACTCTAAGTCTCACTAGGACCAGATCTGTGATTTTATGTGCTATAATGTTCTAACAATGCTCTGATAACAACTGTAACGACCCTACATCGATGCCCAGATTAGCAAAGAACATTATAAGTAATGTCGTCTTCTAATCCGGAGAATACGGCTTGTTAAGGGAGATCGAATGTGAATATATCTTTATACTAACAATGACACGTCATTTATACCTTTTCACTTAATATCTGAACTGAATTTGACGTGTACAGTATTAATACACAGTAATAGACACACCGATTCTCAAAATCAGAACAATATATCATATAAATAACAGTCACATATCACAGCGGAATAAATCTCAACTTACACATATACAAATTTTGAGTTTACAAAATAAAATACTAAACTCGATTTTTATTCAAGTTTAACAATTCTCTAATCTCAATTGTACATCTTATAAACATATTCACAAATTTCCTAAATGAGATAAACTAAAAAGTCAAAAGTGTTTATCTCCTTGCCAGCCCAAACATCCAAAGGTCAACTTGTCCTGTAACCTGAAAAGTCTTGGCCTGACCTGAGCAAAATAACACTAGGGTCAGACTATCTCTAAATATCCAACAGGGTGAGAACATAATATAACACAAGAATAAATAACATATAAGTAAATACAGATGTCCAGGATATAACGAGTCACAGGAATTAATTTAACTTAGAGTTCATCACAAGGCACATGGTTATACATTTAAGTCACACATATTAGTCACTAGACACTGAATTCACAAAACAAAACACAATATCTCTAAGCACGCAATTATCAATGATTAACTCAGAACAGGGTTATAGGTTTAAGTCACAAACACGAACTAGTCACTAAACATAAAATAACAGAATTAACTTAACATCGATCACAAGACACAAGAACATATATTTATTTCACGAACACACGACACAATAATATATATTTATTTCACAAACACAAGACACAAGAATATATATTTATTTCACAAACATAGAATAGTTACAGAATCCAAATATCCAAAATCCAAGAGATCTTAATCCAAACTGATCGTAATGATCGTCCAAAACAATCGCAATGATTGTACTCAAAACCCATGGCAAAGAAACAAACAAATTGGCATCACTCGAACCGATCTGATACCAAGGATCATACTCAGACCGGGAATACAGAATCACATAATAATCTCAAGGACAGTCCATATCGATCAAGGTAATCATAGAAACCATGACTCGATAACTCTACATTTATTTAATATTATTATATTATTATGTTCGAAAAGAAATCCAGGAATAAACTTCTTAATGAACTAGCAGCAACTTGCCGCACACCAAAAGAGAGTAAACTCTAAAGTGCCAAATACTATCACCTTTACTAATCACAAGAACTTAACCAATACATCCCATACTGTATGGTGAAATCCAAGTATTTACTAAAAGCTAGTAAGTATCACTTATTACGGATACCACCGGAAAAACTAAACTACATTAACTTAAGGATCTAGCAACCACTTGCCGCACACCAGAAGAGAATACAACTCTAAAGTGTAAAATACTTCCCAATAGCAATCACACGAATTTAACCAAGGCATCCCATACTACCCAGTGAAATTCGAGTATTCGCTAATGGGCTAGTAAGTTCCACTCAAACATTCTATTCAATGAGTTATACCATATTCGACGAAGCGTTATTCGAAAGGATTTAAACCATTCGATGACACTAAGTCAATTATTAGTACTCCTTAAATTATAGAATTAAGGTTCTCAATTTTTTTTTCTTTTGAGTTTATTATTTAAAACACTTATTATAATTTTCCATAAATCCGTTCATTATTTAAATTTATAATTTTTTTTTACAAATTTGCTAAAATATTCCATAACTCTGAATTGTTCCAAGATTTTACTTATACACACAAAGTTGTCTCAAATTTTCATTTGTTATATTATTCACAAAACTGTATTTAATTACTCTTCTAAATCCATATTAAAATATAACCATTTTATTTAAAAATAAACTAAGTTTATACTTTCCAAAATTACATTTCCTAATTCCATAAATTCTATATTATTCATTTAATAAAACCTTAATATTTATATTCCAAATCCATAATCACTTTTATGTAAAAATAGATTAGATTTGTATTTCCAAAGTCATATTTTCAAATCCATAAATATTTTACTAAACATGCTTAATATATAAAATAACTTGCTAAAAAAATTATTTTTAATATTTATTAACTGAATTTAGAAATAATTCTAAGTTTTATAAATTAAAAATAATTCTTTTTCACAAAATTACTTGTATACGAAGCTTATCTATTTACTTTATTTTAACTCAAATTTATGATTTAAAGATCTGCAGTTTCGACCATATAAATCTCGTAATTTTACAAAACCTAAACCATGAAAGTTGTAGACAAAAGTTTCAGCTTTCAAACAAGAAAAAGATCATCCAATTTAGATTTACGGTTTAAAAGTTATGATAGAAATAATTTTCAGATTTAAATTTATTAACTCTGTCTTTCATTGACAGGGTAGCGACAAAGGAATGAATTTTTGACCGTTTAAACTTCAAAATTATGAAATATTCAAAATATGAAAGTTGTAGCATAATGTCTATGCTTTCTAGAACTTCAAAAATTATCAAATTCCGATAAGTAACAAAAAAGTTATGCCTAAAACAATTTCTGTTTTTTTAATGCTAAGATTAAACACAGAACAGAGATGTTACCTCTTCTTCAAACCCACATCTCTATTAGTAAACTACAGATTTACAAAAAATGATAAACATAAATCTGTTCCTTATAAAAATAACTTTCAACTGGAAAAAACCTCACTCAATTTTGATCTACCAATCAAAAGTTTTGATAATTTTAACATTTGGTTTCAACTAAGAAAATTGCACAGAGAAGAGCTAAACCATTAACTCAATTTCGACCCATTAAACAGCAAAATTTCGAAATGTGATTAAAAGACAACTTGTAAATAATTGAAGGAAAATTCTACAATAAAAGATTGATTCAATTTGGATTATTTTACTGCATGTTATCGTTGTTTTACTGCAGCGATTTTTACACCAAATTTCCAGCAAACAATAACACAACAATCACAAGAGTATTCTACCAAATTGCAAACAATTCAATCAACAACCATTCAAACAACTATATGCAGCAAACAAAGATTTAAAAATAGGTATTTGAGTGATTAACTCCCTTTTAATGCTTCCTATATCTTGCTAATCTTTGCCTAGGCTTTGCTACACCTTCAACTTCGCCAAAATTGTCTAAAAACCCAAAAACAAAAACCAACCAGCAAGCAATTCTAATTAAAACGAGATCAAAATTACTCTTTTTATGTTTTTAAAAGATTGAGAGAGGTTAGAATACTTACTTTTCATTATAGATCAAAAGACCTTTGTTTTGATCTTGATTTGTTGATGATTTTGATTCTAGGGTTTAGAGAACAAAAGTGGTTTGGTTTTCAGATTTTTGACCAGAAGAATGAAGGAGAAAGAAGTATGCGTATATCTTATTTCTCTCCTACATGGGCCTAATAGGGTTTGGGTAAGTATCAAATAGCAAGTGTTGCTAATTTCTTTACAGAGAAAGTGTTGCTAATTTGTTTTGTTTTATCACTAATACAACACCACTACTCTAACAATGTTACATAAAATCATAAATTAATTTCTATATTTATCAAACCAATTAACAATTTAAAAAATTACATTTCAACAAAAATTCTCAATATTAACACTTTACTCTAATCACCAAATTTAAATAATTGATTTAATAATATTTCAAAATTTTAAATTGAAATCCTATTTAATAAATGAAACTCATTTCTTAATTAAATCTAATGAATTATTCTCAACACTAAATTTAATTTCACAAATCACAACTATAAATTAATTGTCCATAATTAAAATTAATTAATTAGTTAATTAACAACAGGGTTGGTACAATCTATGATGAAAGTATAGGCAGATATAAGGCCCCCTTGTCAATTCCTTGTGTACCTTTGAAAAAACCATGTTACCCGTCATTTTCCACCTTTCGATTTAGCAAAACTCAGGATGTGTAAACATCGAACTGAAAACGACATGTCATTGTAAATTGATAACAAGAGAAAAACAACAGATAAATTTTATCTCCTTTTGAACTCACAGCGGAAGGTAACAACATATAATATAACCAAGTATCATTTTATTTCAAACCAATAGATTCAATGTACATACATAGTCAAATACAATCAAACCCAATCCAAACCAAATCCAAATACAAAAAATCAGTGCCAATGTCAGATGATTATTTATATATAGGTCTACATACATAAGTAACACCTTCGTCATCCGCACCAACCAACGTCACTTGATACAATACACCGGTTTCAATCATCCTATGATGAAACAAAAAGGAAAAATATGAAGATGGTCAGACTATAGTCTAGTGAGTGATATACATTTACTTTACTACATGCTCTAGTCATTCCTAAATAATGCTAAGACAACTATTATAAACACTCATACCTTAGTTCTATTATACCTTCATCCAACAGGTCAGTCAAACAATACAATAAACATGGCTAACTGGTGAAACAAGTCTTAGCCCAGTAAAGTTACAATAGTCGATGATATGGTCTAACCCATATACAAAGCCAAACCCACCCTATTGAATTAACACATAGATGAATCACCAATGGACATAATTCCATGCATGACTTACAGACTCATTCCCATACAACGACACACACCTTGGATTTTTCTACACATACTAAGCGATTATATTACCATCATAACTAATACATGTCTCAAAATCAATAATTAAACAAGTCACAAACAATAATCGACTATCCATGTATATATCCATATATATTTACAATATATAAAATAAGAATTGTACCCAATTAGATCTAACCTTTTATGACACCTTAGTTTGAGAATTGACTCCTAGATTGCTTAAATCACTCGATATTGCAATGATTAAATGAACCACCTTGATTTAATTTATTTGATATTATTTTGAGTAGAAATCAATTCTGCTATAGGAAGGATGAAGGAGATGGAAGCCATGAATGAGAGAAGAGAATGAAGGAAAAACTAAAATTGGATTAATGAGGAGAATTTGTTTTCATGGAGAGAATGAAAACTTTTCTCATTCCTCTCTTTAAAACCTTCCCTTCAATTGTCTATTAAATATAAATAAAATATTTAGACCATTTCTTTCCCTTATGTAGCTAGCCGTGCTTGTGTCCTCCGTGGACGAAAAAATACCAAAGCCTATTTAAGCAATTAAATATATTTAAAGCCTATTTAAATATATCGATATCATATACCGATATATGCATAAATATACAACTTTTATATACATGTTCAAATAATTACCAATAACACCTACAGCATTTTGTAGGAGTTATCCTACTTAATATTAACACCACAAATATCAGATACATTAACAATTAAAATTTCATAAATTAATTTAATTAATTCATAAAACTTTATAAACTAATTAAATCGTGTGGTATTTCAAGAAATTCACAAAAACGGTTGTGTGACTCAAAGTTGTGAATTTAGTCACTGATAATATTGAACCATTAAAACAGTAACGTTCACATCACCTTAGCTAGTGGTGTGAGTTTGGTCAAATTCACCGTTTATAGATCTTTTTGGTAAAATCATAATTTAAATCATCTAAAGCAGTACTAATAGTGATAATAATTTACTTGCGTTCTCTTTGCCAAAACTATATCACTTTTGGATATATAGAGTCTGGTATTGGTCAAAATTCTAAGATTATGCACATTCAATTTAATCAGTACATAAACATAGTCCTTAGTTTTAATAACAAAATTTATTATTAATATTTCTACTCTGGCTAGAGATTTTGACTTTGAATTAACTATAGATGACCATGATACTAACCTCATAAAATTGAGACGAACTCTCTATTGAATAGTGCTTCACTCTCAATGCTTCAACTCAGACCTAACCATAGTTGTTCGATGGACTCCATGTATAATCGAAGTGCAGTTTCCACATTGAAGTTCTATAGTGTTCCCAAGTTGAGGGAATTGTGCAACATCATCACAATATTTCCTATTTGACTTAGTTGTTATCAATAAGCACAGAACTCTCAGATGAGTCAATCAATAGTTATTCAATAACTACCGGTATGTAACCTTTTGGTGCCCTCTACAGCCATGAGTAATACACTGCTCAACTATGCACTCTGGTCTTAACGTATGAATAAATATCTGTTCTCGAAATATGTTGACTTGGAATACTTAAAACAAAACTATGATGATCGCCCTACAGTTTGGTACTCGATATAACCTATACAGCACGCTATAATGGTACCCGACTGATGTAGAGCGATAGTCAAGTGGTAATGTAATCAGAGTCAATAGATAATCTCACAGCACAAAGATAAAATATAATAATAAACATAGATATAAAATAGGCAAGAAAGTATATAACTAAAATAAACCACAAATCAGAGTACGGTAGGTTCATCACAGTTCTACAACATATAATAGAGTTTATACATCAATAATAAACTCAAGTAGAACAATCTCTATGATAAAATGTAGCAACGATAAAGCTCCATGGTACTACATTGCGAAATATGAAAATGAACTTAGATAATACCATATACAATAGCGCTAGCCTCCTGCTCATCCTCTGAATAGCTCCATGCACTAATACCAGACCTGCTATTTAGTTTACTCATTTAAGAGTACCTGAGATGATAAGAAGCAAAGAATAAACCTCGAATCAGAAAATAGTTTGACATAAGCGATAAATAACCTCAAGACACTATAAAAGCCGATATAGCATAAGGGACATTAAGTACGAGCGGTCATACCTACCCTATCCTTGCATTTAACGTTTAAGTCCTGACATACTATATGTTATACTATCATCATGTTGGTACTATGCTAAGTACAATGCAGGTGTCAGGGTATATATCCCATGAATACCTACATCACTAGACATCCCTCTTAATCACTCAAGAATAAGCAAACACAACAATAAAACATATAGAAATCAAAGCAATCATATGAATATATATGTAAACAAAAGAGGGAACAAACAATTCAATGCAAACCAAAGAATCGAGAAAAGAGCTTTCAGCTAGCAAGTGCAAACCTGTTTCCAAATGAATGAAGCTCTGTCCATTTTCAAACATACAACCAACTTAAACAACAATTCAACAAATCAAGCAGGAAGATTTAAAGGAAAATCAAGTTAGCAGCACCCAGAATTGTTCTCTGTTTCAACAGCAATATTAGGTGAGTAAACATCAAATTTTGAAGCTTTAAGTTGATTTAAAATAGTTCTGGATTTATTGATAATATGGTTTACATATATATATATATTATGTTATGGTATAAACAAAATGTTGTGGTGCTCTGTATATTGTTACAGGTTACATATTTCTTTCCAAAACTCAAATCTTTGTTCATCAAGTTAGTGTAAAACTTTCAGTTTCAACCAAAATAAGATTTTTAACACTTAAACAAAGTTTTTCAAGGCTGGCTAAACATGTTAGTGGGTTTTTTTTACTGGAAGCCTTGTTTACAGAAAATCAAGCAATAGATTGATAAATCCAATTGTTATAAAAAGTTAATTCAAGGTTATATCTTGAATTCTTCTTGAAATCTATGATTTTTAAAAACAAAACGAAGATTTTTAGTTCGTTATTATAGGAGCAGTTTGTATTTGAAATAAATTTGCATTTCTTTCGTTCTCAGGCTACTGAATCATTAGTAAATGTTGAAATTTGTTTTGGAACTAGTATGAACATCTATGATGTTAGGAAAATTACTGAATAATTTTTCAAATTCATGAATTTGTCGAACGAATCTGTTTTAGGGTTTAAGGTCAGTTTTGTTAAGTGTTAAGAAAAGGGGTGTGCTCGACCTCAATACGTGATCGAGTTACATGGAACTCTGGTGGATGGTTGCTTAACGTGTCGGCATGGTATGACCGAAGATGGGGCGCCCTTGGTGATCGGTGTCGACTGGACGAAGCGACAAGTGGTCGGAGCACTTTGTTCTGATGGTTTGAAATCACTCGATTTTGATTTCTAGATG
Organism: Allium fistulosum; assembly: GCA_030737815.1. NCBI lineage: Eukaryota > Viridiplantae > Streptophyta > Magnoliopsida > Asparagales > Amaryllidaceae > Allium > Allium fistulosum. Next base: position 617,194,177 of record CM060907.1, read on the forward strand.
GGTCGTGGAATCTGGGTAGAAGAATAGGACGTGATGATCATTAGCGACTCAGTGGGGAACGGGAGGTTGGTCGGAGGCGGTCGGTTTTGCTGTGAACGTGCACATGACCGGAATGTCTGGTGATTTCCGATGGGTGGTTTTTCAAGCTTGGTGTCGGGTTCGTGCTCGAGTTTCACTCGAGAATAACTCGAAGCAAGTGAAGTATGGGCAGCTGAAGTTTGGCTTGGGAAACTTAGAGATCGGCCTGGATTTGAGAGTTTTGTGTAAACAGTTTTTTTTGTTAAAAATTTTTGACCAAATTTTATAAATCTTAATTGAAACTTCAAAGCAAACAACAAGGCTTCAAGTCCAATATTTGAACAAGTTTCAAGCCTAAGATTTTAAATCAAATGGTTTTGAAATTAAGTTGTTTGTTTGAAATTTTTATATAATGTTTTAATTATTTATTTATACTGCTAAGTGATTTTCAACAATGATTAATAATGATTAAGAAATCAATTAAGATGATGGATTATCCTAAGTTAATTAAAGTAATTAAGGATAAATAAATTACTGCATATGATAATCAAGGCAATTAATATGATTACTTGTTAAATATGGTTAAATTAAGAAGAAAACTAAATTATGGAAATAATTAGAGGATCATTACTTTATGGAAGTAATTCAATGGAAGTAAGTAAGAATAGATAAATCAGAGTAATAAATCAAAGGATTAATTCATTAAGGAGTTAATTAATTAAGGAAGGAAATCACAAGATGGTTAATTGCTATTTATGACTAATTAATGTTAATTAATAAGTGTGATTAATTAAAGATTGATTATTTAATTAACTTGAAAGATGATTAATTAATGAAGTAAGTAGAGGATCATTTAATAAATATAATTATAAGATAATTAATCAAGGAGGATTAATTAAGATGGATAATTAAAGGATGATTAATTAATTGGTTTGTAATTAATTAATGTTAAGTAAAGGTAATCTAAGTGATTTAAGTTAGTAATTAATTTAATTAGAGATAAATTAAATTCATTTTGGAAGTGATAAATCTTGCTTATGAATGATTGAATGATGTTAAATGCCTTGAATTGGTTGATATCTCTGATATGAAATGTTTTGTGATATGCTATGTTTGGTTTGAACTGTGATAATCTTTCGGTGATGAATGACTATGTAAAAGTTGGTATCCTATATTTAAAATTGAATTGTTTTCACTTGAATAACTTGGGTTAAGGTGTCATTGGATTCGAAGAGACCAGGGTCGGGTATTTGTAAATACCCGAAACCACTTCGATTTGGAATCTACAATACTTCTTTATAAATATGATATGTGAAATCAATAGGATAGGATGGAATAAAATGGACCTTTGAAACTAAGTAAGAACACTTAGAGTTTTATTTGTGAAAATAAGTGTTGACTATTACAAGTTATGATCTCGTTGTAAGGTACGAGTTACCCGGGGTTTTAATGAGTTCTATGCATTGGTATTTCCTATTTTGGATTTACTCACGCTGGTTTCCAGCCTGACCCGGGTGTTACTTTGATGTAATGCTCGGGTCAGACCGAGTATTACAGATTTTCAGGTAAGGACGTTCTGGAGCTCAGGAGGAGTACTGGATGGCAGGACGTATGGAGTGTTCCGCTGTGACTATTGTTTCTGTTTATCTGAGATATATTTGATTTGTATATGCTCAGTGTTGTGTATGAGAGCAACTCTGATGTAAATAAATGTAAATTGACAGATACAGTATCCTTTTGTAAACTGTTATTATTTGATATTATATTTTGTTCCGCTGCGAATGTGAGCATCTGTGTTATGTTTTCTGTTTCTTTTCTTCTATCTCTTCTTCTTTTCCTAACTATCTAGAATTTTCGGGATCGAAATTTCCGGGTCGTTACAAATCAAGGCGATCCAAGTGACGTTCCCATGGTCTCACATCATTAACTCTTATGTAGGTGATATCCCATATCGCAATCAGATTCGGTGTTCGATTACATACATATCCTATAGGATATGTATGTGATAATTATGTTAGAAGACACAAAAGCAAAAAATACATAAGCGTAACCATACATTACTTGACCTTAAATAATCCATGCTAGAGTTATCCTTAGAATAATGTGAAGAATGGAACGAATATTTTCCTAAGTGATTGGTTTGGTGTTAATTAAACTAAGCCCAATGTGTGATGTCAAAATAAAATCAAATTTTCCTAAAAAATGACCAAGTCATTGGTCTGATATTGGAGACTACAAAACCAACACAAGTCTGGGCCCAAAATTATCTTTTATGGAGAGTTGCCTCATTACAAATCTCGTGACTCTATCTATAGAAAAAATACCCATCTCCTCACAAAAGCAGCGTTAAGCAATTATTGGATTGGCCTTAGACCATAATATCAGGCCAATGATTGTTCTATATCAAGCTCTAGTTTTAAATCGTATGATAATTTTGTTGCCTAAGTTAACAAGTTAATAACTAAGTATAAAGAATGTAACGATTTACCTTTCTAACACCTAATATGACACTTAATACATCCTCGATATTCATGTACCGATCATTTAGGTGTGCAAAAGACAGGTCATTTGGGGTGAAGCAAGAAAAAGACAGAACAGAATCTCACATTGTGACGAGAAATATAAAATATACATAGGATCTTTACAGAAAGAAATCATCTTTATTATACACAACATTAGAGTACACTAACCTATTATCAGCGTGGACAGTAATAACTGCCTGTCCGTACAATTGCTGATAAATTCAGATAGAAATCAAAGCAACAAAAACAGCAGAAGAATATAGGATACGTGTATACTCTTGGAGGATCTAGCTCGCTCCTGAAAGCTCCAAAGGATCTAGGTAAATTTGGAAAATATGCTTGGGTTGACCCGATCATTATAAAAAAATAACGCATGGATCAGTATGTTAAAACCAGCGTGAGAAACTCAAATCATAAGGAATTTTATTTATTATACTTATAAAATCCTTTAAAATCAAAAGTACCTCGTAAGACCACGTTGCATATAAACACGGATGGGATTTTATATTACGATAACCAAAACACTTTGTATAAAAAATCCAGTGGTATTATAATAATGTCTAAGGTACAAATACATATTAATCATAGCCGAAATTGTCACATTAATTAAATTCCAGCATAATAGGTATACAATCAAGTCTGAAGGCTCGTATTGAAAATTGGATTCCAACTATGAAAGGGTAAAGGTCTACCCACTGAACCAGTACACCTCTAGATAAAATATACTATAGCAACACATTACACCTCTGCTATTCACGACCTCCCTACCGCTTACTGGATAGTACCGAATATGATCAACCCTTGGTTGCGATCAACAAGCATAATATGCTCCGAAGCATACATAGATATCGATTCTAGATAAGGTATGATCATACCCTAATGAGAGCGACCCACATAGCCCCGCTGCATGTCCCTGCTTTAGTAATTTACCGATTGTGAGGCTTGAGGCTATGGCTTGTACCTTCCTTCTTAGCAGACCATCTTGGAATGCTAACACTGCCCTTTAGAGAAAAATGCAATGCCAGCATCCATCCATAAAAGTTCGTTCTAGGTCTGAACGAAACCGAAGGCACTACCTCTACTACATCCATTTTGGAATCACCCTCAGGATTAGTAGCAAGTAGCCCTTGCACTTCAAAAGCTCCATCTTCAAGATGTCTTCAGTTCGAAACTCTTGAGTTGAATCAAAGTGGTTTTCAGATAATTTATACTCACCCGATTCCGGTCTCTTCGAAACAACATTCGGTAGTTTCCGGTAAACTCAAAGCCCATTCATTTAGAAATAAATAGACAATAGATAAGAGCAGAGACCACCTCCTAACCATTGGGTGAACGAATTTCCTTATCATTTGTCTTAGGAGAACAAAACGAGATTTATATGCACAGTACAACATCATCGAAGATTACTATGCCATATAACTCACATGTTTCTCCTAGATATTTCCAGTGTTACGTTTTGATCCAGATTTGATAGTCGGTTATTTAACTATCAAATAAACAAACAACCAACAATCTAGAGATTTAATTACCCATAGCAACCACTAAGCCTCATTTTAAATAAATCTTTCATTTATTAAAATCTTCTTTACTAAAATTCCAAATCCATTTATAAAAGTCTTTATAAATCTCCATTTTTATTTATAAAACTCTTTTATAAATATTCAAATCATTTATGAAACTTCTTTCCAAATTTCAAGATCTCGTTTTGATTTGTAAAATACTTTTCATAAATTTTCCTCATTTAAGTCAAAACTCCTTGAATAAATCTTAATTGATAAAATTCCTTTGATAAATAGTTAATTATTTAAAATGCTTTTTTAAAAAATAAGTTATTATTTTAAACATCCTTTATTAAATTTACTTTTAAATTGCATTAATAAAATAGTAACTTTAAGCAATCATTTGAAAAATATTAAATTACTTCAAAACACCTTTAATAAAATAATTTCTTAATTATCCTTTAAATATCATATTTATAATAAACTTTGAACATTATAAATAAGTAATAGCTTTTCTTTCAAACCCTTTAAATAATATAATAATTAACTTTTAAAACCATTACTAAAAATATACTTAAATGGCCGGCTTTACAAATCCAGAAGGAGGCTTAGTGACAATAATGGGTCTTGTTTAATTCAGTTTAACTTTCCAGTTATAACATGTATATTTACATAACAAGCCCTCGATATGTAAAGGAAATCAACTAATAACAATTAATCAACCATATAGGTAAATGCCAAAGTTACCATAATAGCGCAACTGGATTTAATTTCTGCTTAATAGATGTTAAATATAATCTATTAGTTGAATTATAGTAGAACAGTGATTTATTCTGCTAACAGATGTCAATTATAATTTAATTAGAAAAACGATGATTTATTCTGCTAAACATATGTCATTAGGTTTCATATTCAATTGGGATTACTTAAAGGTAATCGACAAAGAAATCTCTTGGTTTTAAACATTCTTTAAAAGAGAGTTGCTTTTAAAACAAAAATTGATCTTTAGAAATAAAGTGGTTTAAAACCTTAAAACTACTATTAAATAATTAAATAACATTTTAAACTTCTGATTTAATATAATTAAACCTTTAATTAATAATTAAAAAATAGCTAACTTTTTAATAAATAATTAAATAATAATTATCCTTTAAATAAATAATTAAATAATAATTAACCTTTTAAATAAATAATTAAATCATAATTAACCTTTTAATAAATAATTAAATCGTAAATTAAACCTTTATTTAATAATAATTAAATCTTAATTAAGTCCAAATTAAATCTTAACTTAATTCATAATTAATTAATAATTAAACCATTTTTAAATAAATAAATAATTAATAATTAATCATTAAATAAAAATTAAATAATAATTAACCATTAACTAATAATTAAATAATAATTAATCTTTAATTAATTAACTAATTATAATTAACTTATTTGATTAACACTTAAGTACTAATTACCTTACTTTATTAATTTAATAATTATTTAATAAATAAATAAATAGTTAAATAATTACTTAATATATGTTTGAAAACTCTTTTCAAAGATACTTAAGTGAGAATAAATTTAGATTTTAAAAAGAGTTCGTTTTCACGAACTGCATTTGCAAACAACTGTCGCTATACGACATGTAATTTCCAAAACTTGAAATTTGTCTTTCTAAGTCTTCTTTAAAACTTAAACTCTTGGAAAAAATTTACTACTTGTAAAACATAAAGGTATTTTCTTGGAACTAAACAAGTTTAGAACTTGAAAGCATTTTGAAACTTAAAACCAAACAACGTGGATTTTACATAAGGGATTCTACGTCGCGTAAACTAGTAAATGTGCTTACTTTCTTAGCCCAAAATCATGTATTCTAGATCATAACATTCATATTCACATCACAAGCATAAGCCAAGATCTCAACTTCTTAAATAAAATAAATATTAGACTTCATTTCAATTCTTATTCCAAACATGGCATATAAGCACATATAAACCAAACCCAAACATCATTATAATCCAAGCACGTATACATACATACAAGTCAATATTACTTTTACTCAAACAAACATCATATTTACAACCCAAGTCAAGCATATATATAAGTTTAGAAAATGTAGTTAAAGGCTAGATATTTACTCACCAAAAGTCGACTAAAATAAAGTAACTTCTCCTAGAACTTGAGTATGATCTAAGTCTTCGCCTTGCCTTTGGAAAAAATGAAGTTTTGGTGGACTAAAATGGGAAATATGGTTTGGCCTAGATGTGTAGATGGACCGGCCTATGGGGTGTGGGTTTGTATGAGCTTGTTTAAGGAGGAGGAGTTGTTGTTGAAATGGAAGGAGGGCTTTAACAAGGTTTTTAAGAGTTTAAAAGGGAAAAGAACTAAGGATATTTATTAGAAATATTTTAAAGCCATGGAAAAGTTTTCTAAGAGATTGGAGAAAATTTTACAAGTAGGAATGAAATGAAAAAATGAAGGAAAGGTTAGGAATTTTGTATATATACAAGATGCATACTTTAAATTACAAAACTAGCCCTAAGGTACCTACCCTCCACAAAATGGTTGCCACCTCACCATGCTTGCCTCCCATTCATGTTTGTCATGTGAAACATTGTCCCCCCCACATATTGACCCAAATGCAATTAATGCTCATGTATTTAATGCCAGACATGTTATGACACTTATTTCTTTAACTTCTTCTTATTTTTAATAAATGCATAAAAGGTCACATCATGTTTATATAAACTTAAGTAAATAAATATATATGTATACACTTGTAATATTTAAATCCAACTTATATATTAATGAATGTGTAATATTATACAATAGTGTACACAACGTTTTCGACAACTTTTTTTAGACGATGCAAAGTTGAAAATTCAGAAAATGAATTCCGGTCACATTTTCGATATTTCTTCGAACTAAATATTCTTGTAAATTAATTTGGAAAACTATTTTACCATCACCAGTTATTATTTAAAAGGAGATTATTAGAGTTATAAAACCATTATTTGAATATTTAAAATTAATTAAATATTCGCAAATCAAAGCGGTGAAATTCCGAGTCATTACATTATCCCCTCTTAAAAGAATTTCGACCCTGAAATTTTACCATAGCCCTAAACCCAGAAAATAAACTATCCCAAAAATACCTAACACTATTCATCAATCCGTATGATGTTCATAGATCATTCATACACAAAAATTTGATTTGATCACTTACTTGAATGCATAGCTTTACTTCCGAACTAGTATCGCTCACCCGACTCCTTCATGCAGACTCCAGATTAAGAATCCTCACCAAGTATTCGCCGTCAAAAATGAAGCGATAGATCCTTATTCGAAATGGTGTGAAACACCTCAAATCATGTACTCGAACCTTGGACCGATAATTATGTGAAAAAGAGGAAGGATCTATGTACAACTTACGTACTCGTCTAAAGGTTCTTATCTACCCAAATCTTTTTACCCTCCCAAAAATATTTATGAAAACATTTTATAAGAATTGCAGCTTAGTTTCAAATATTTTTAAATGATACAGCTTATTTATGAAACCTTTCATAAACCATTTTACTTTATTAACCTGCATAATACCTTCCTATATCCCAAGAGTGCATACAAAACATCCCAAGCAACTAACAACCCTAGGAAATCAAGGACCTACATATGATATGGAAGGAATTTGTTATACTAAGATATCCCGTGATGAGTCGAACCCTTGCCCCATCGAGTTCGACACAACATAGAGCCATGAACTATATTGGCTCAAGTCCTAGTCTACCTACAAGGTTAAGAGAGATAAAACTATGATAAGAACAAATATCAAACAAAGAACAAATATAAGGAATGGTACGCATATAGAACAACGTTCAAACTACATACAACCATTGATACAAGCTAAGTGACTCCATCACAGATGGGGAGTACACACTAAAAGATAGAATACACAGAAAATGCTAAATAAGGAAAAACTAGAATACTACTACCTAATACTAGCCTTTATCTTCCAGCGCTCTAAGAAAACCCTTACAAAACCTCCTTCACCTTAGCACCTGCTAAAGTGGATGGTGCTAAAATGATAACAAAGGGCCTAAGCTGCTCCCATTTCTTGAGCATAGGACAACCTTTGATGAAATGACCGTTTTGGTGGCAACTATAACAAGTCTTTGGTGCAGTCTGTGTCTCAAGCTTTGGTACCTTAATGACCCGTGGTTCAACTACTTGTCTTTTCTTACTCGGCCTATTGTCCTTAACAAAGTGACCAATTTACCCACACTTATAGCAACCAAGGTTGGACCTATTCATCTGGAACTTGCGCTTCATATTCCCAACTGGTACAGTAGTAGGCGGCTGTGGAGATAAATCTTCAATCTGTAAAACATTACTCGTTACCTTCTCGAACGATTTATGAATACAATTCATCATGCCCTTACCTAACTTGTCACACCAACCTAGCCAATTCTTAACCTCAATGATAGACTCGGTACCATAGAACTTCCTTTTACTCAATATCTCAAAGTCACGACATAGCGAAGCAAAGTCCATTAGGGTTTGATTTTGTGCCCCTTCCTCAACGACATACTCCTTAGTTCCAAAAACATCAGTATTCACAATTCTTTGCTACTTGAATTCATACCAAAATATCTTTTAGAATACTTTCCAGAATAGAGTTACTCCAAGTCAAAGGTTAATAAGAAAGGATTACCCCAAAATAATTCCTAAGAAAAGATTATTCCAAAGGAAGAGTTATTCAAAGGAAGGATTTTCTAAGAAAGGATACTCGAGCAGGGTTATCTTTAAGGTATATATATACATACACTATAATCCTAGGAAAAAATATTTCATTTACTAAATTTAAAATAATACTGCGTCGGTTTACCTTATTCGAGTGTTTAGGAACCCCTATCGACAATGTGGCGTCCGACATCTAGACCAGAGTTCTTAAGCCATTCTATAGATAAATCAACACAATATAAAACATTTTTACACACTAACAAATACGCACTCTTATGTACAATACACTCAACTCTTTCTAGGGTGCTACAGATCCTATCTCTAATGAGTTTTCCCTCACCAAGGCTTAGATGTTCGCTCAACCTACGCTCTAATACCACATATAACGGTCTGCATTTCTTACACCTAATACGACACTTAATACACCCTCGGTATATGTGTGCCGGTCATTTAAGTGTCCGAAAGATAAGTCATTTGAGTTGAAGTAAGAAAAAGACAGAACAGAATCTCACATTGTGACGAGAAATATATAATATACACAAGATCTTTACAAAAAGAAATCATCTTTATTAGACATAACATTAGAGTACACTAACCAATTATCAGCGTGGACAGTTATAGCCGCCTATCCGTTCAATTGCTGATAAATTCAGACAGAAAGCAAAGCAACAAAAACAGCGGAAGAATATAGGATACGTGTATACGTCTTGGAGGATCCAGCTCGTCTCTTGAAAGCTCCAAAGGATCCAGCTAAATCTGAAAAATATGCTTAGGCTAACCCGAGCATTATAAGAAAAATAACGCCCAGATCAGTTTGGTAAAACCAGTGTCAGAAACTCAAATCACAAGGAATTTTATTTATTATAACTTATAAAATCCTTTAAAATCAAAGGTATCTCATAAGACTACGCTGTCACATAAACACGGACGGGTTTTTACCTTATGATAACCAAAACACATTCTGTAGAAAATCTAGTGATATTATAATAATGTCTAAGGTACAAATACATATTAATTATAGTTGAAATTTAATTAAATTACAACATAATAGGTATACAATCAAGTTTGAAGGCTATTATTGGAAAATGGATTCCAACTATGAAAGGGTAAGGGTCTACCCAACGAATTGGTACACCTCTAGATAAAATGTACTAGACGCTACAACATGTTGCTCCTCTACTACTCAGGTTCGGCCTACCCTTTACTGGATAGTACCGAATATGATCAACCCTTGGTTGTGATCAACAACTATAATGGGCCATAAAGCATACTTCTATATCGACTCTAGGTAAGGGATGATCATACCCAAATAGTAGCGACCTACATAGCCCTGCTGCATGTCCCTACTTTAGTCATTTACCGGTTGTGAGGCCTAAGGCTACGCTTTTACCTTCCCTCTTAACAGACCATCCTGGAATCCTAACACTGCTCTCCAAGGAGAAATGCAATGCCGACATTCATCCATACAAGTGCGTTCTGGGTCTGAACAAAATCGAAGGCACTACCTCTACTACATCCATTTTGGAATCACCCTAAGGAATAGTAGCAAGTAGCCCTTGCACTTCAAAAGCTCCACCTTCAATCATCTTCAAGATGTCTTTGCTCAAAATTCTTGAGTTGAATTGAAGTGGTTTTCAGATAATTTATACTTATCCGATCCCGGTCTCTTCGAAAGAACATTCGATAGTTTCTGATAAACTCAGAACCAGTTCTTTTGGAAATAAACAAACAATCGATAAGAGTGGAGATCACCTCCTAACGTTGAGTGGCACAGTACAACATCATCGAAGATGACTGTGCCATACAACTCACATGTTTCTCCTAAATATTTCCAGAGTTATGTTTTGGTCCAAATCTAATAGACAGATATTTGACTATCAAATAAAGAAACAACCAACAATCCAGAGATCTAATTACCCATAGCAACCACTAAGTCTCATTTTAAATAAATCTTCCATTTATTAAAATTTTCTTTGCTAAAATTCCAAATCCATTGATAGAACTCTTTATAAATCTCCAAGTTTATTTATAAAACTCTTTTCTAAATATCCAAAATCATTTATGAAACTTCTTTACAAATTTCAAGATCTCATTTGATTTATAAAATTCTTTTCATATATTTTCCTTATTTAAATCAAAACTCCTTAAATAGATCTTAATTGAGAAAGTTCCTTTGATAAACAGTCAATTATTTAAAATGCTTTTTAAATAAACAAGTAATTATTTTAAACATCCTTCATTAAATTTGTCTTTAAATTGAATTAATAAAATAATAACTTTAAACAATCATTTGAAAAGTATTAAATTACTTCAAAACACCTTTAACAAAATAATTGCTTAATTATCCTTTAAATGTCATATTTAAAATGATAATAAACTTTGAACATTATAAATACGTAACAACTTTTCTTTAAATCCTTTTAAATAATATAATAATTAACTTTTAAAACCATTATTAAAAATATACTTAAATGGTTTGCTTTACAAATCCAAAAGGAGTCTTAGTGACTACAATGATTCTCATTTAATTTAGTTCAACTTTCCAATTATAACATGTATATTTATATAATAAGCCGATATGCAAAGGAAATCAGCCAATAACAATCAATCAATCATATAGGTAAATGTCCAAGTTACCATAATAGCATAACTGGATTTAATTTCCACTTAGTAGACATCAAACATAATCTATTAGGTGAATTATAGCAGAATGGTGATTTAATATGCTAATAGATGTCAACTATAATTTAATTAGCAGAACAGTGATTTATTCTATTGAACATATGTCATTGGGTTTCATATCAGTTGCGGTTACTAAAAGGCAATTGACAAAGAAATTCCTTGGTTTTAAACATTCTTTAAAAGTGAGTTGCTTTTAAAACAAAAACCGATCTTTAGAAATAAAGTGGTTTAAAACCTTAAAAATTCTATTTAATAATTAAATAACATTTTAAAATTTTGATTTAATAATAATTAAACCTTTAACTAATAATTAAACAATATTAACTTTTTAATAAATAATTAAATAATAATTATCCTTTAAATAAATAATTAAATAATGTTAATCTTTTAAATAATTAATTAAATCATAATTAATCTTTTAATAAATAATTAAATCATAGATTAAACCTTTATTTAATAGTAATTAAATCTTAATTAAGTCTAAATTAAATCTTTATTAAATCTTAACTCAATTCGTAATTAATTAATAATTGAACCCTTTTATAAATAAATAATTAATCAATAATTAATCTTTAAATAAAAATTAAATAATAATTAACCATTAACTAATAATTAATCTTTAATTAATTAAATAATTATAATTAACTTACTTGATTAACACTTAAGTACTAATTATATTATATATTAATTAATTTAATAATCATTAATTAAATAATAAGTAATTAATTAAATAATTACTTTTTATTACTTAATATATGTTTGAAAACTCTTTTCAAAAAGACACCTAAGTGAAAACAAATTTAGATTCAAAAAGTGTTTATTTTCACGAACTGCATTTGTAGTGATTGTCGCTGTATGACCCGTAATTTTCAAAACTTGAAAATTTTGCTTTCTAAGTCTTGTTTAGAACTTAAACACTTTGAAAAACTTTACTGCTTGTAAAACATAAAGGTATTTTCTTGGAACTAAACAAGTTTAGAACGTGAAAACATTTTGAAACTTAAAACCAAAGAACATGGATTTACACAAGGGATTCTACGTTGCTTAAACTAGTAAAGGTGTTAACTTTCTTAGCACAAAATCATGTACTCAAAATCATAACATTCATATTCACATCACAACCACAAGCACAACTTAAGATCTCAACTTCCTAACTAACTTAAATATTAGACTTCATTGCAAGTCTAATTCCAAACATGGCATACAAGCACATATAAACCAAATTCGAACATCATTATAATCCAAGCACTTATACATACATACAAGTCTATATTATTTTTACTCAAACAAACATCATAGTTACAATCCAAGTCAAGCATATATATAAATTTAGAAAACTTAGTTAAAGGCTAGATCTTCATTCACCAAAAGTCGACTAAACTGAAGTAACTTCTCCTTGAACTTAAGTACGATCTAAGTCTTCGCCTTGCCTTTAGGAAAATGAAGTTTTGGTGGGATAAAATAGGAAATATGGTTCGACCTAGATGTGTAGGTGGCTTGGCCTATGGGGTATGGGTGTGTATGAGCTTGTTTTAAGGAGGAGGAGTTGTTGAAATGAAGAGAGGGCTTTAACAAGGTTTTTAAGAGTTTAAAGTGAAAAGAACTAAGATTTTTAACTTTAGAAATATTTTGAGGCCATTAAAAAAATTTCTAGGAGCTTGGAGAAAACTTTACAAACAGGAATGAAATGAAAAAATGAAAGAAAGGTTATGAATTTTGTATATATACAAGGTGCATACTTTAACTACAGAATTAGCCCTAAGGTACCCACCCTCCACAAAATGTTGCCACCTCACCATGCTTGCCTCCCCTTCATGTCTACCACATGAAACATTGTCCCCCCACCCCCCATACTGACCTAACATGCAATTAATGCTCATGTACTTAATGTGAGACATGTTATGACTCTTATATCTTTAACCTTTTCTTATTTTTAATAAATGCGTAATAGGTCACATCATGTGTATATAAACTTAAGTAAATAAATATATATGTATACACATGTAATATTTAACTCTAACTTATATATAAATGAATGTGCAATATTATGCAACAGAGCACACAACGTTTCTAACAACTTTTAGATATTGCATAGTCGAAAATTTGAAATACGAATTCCGGTCACATTTTCGATTATTCTTCGAACTAAATATTTTTGTAAATTAATTTGAAAAACTATTTTACCATCACTAGTTATTATTTAAAAGGAGTTTATTAGAGTTATAAATCCATTATTTGAATATTCAAAATTAACTAAATATTCGCAGATCAACGCGGTGAAATTTCGGGTCGTTACAAAGAATTTAGCGACACTAACTAAGAGCCTATAAAACAATTGCGCAATCTGTTCGGCCATTTGCCCTAATCATCGATGAAATCAACAGCCCCCCATTGACAAAGTGATTGTAAAACTATGTCATTAAGTGTTTTTAATTATAAATGACACTTGGTGACTGACTTCGAAAAAACCGATCATCAATCGATGACCGATTTCCCCCTCATCGGTTTGGCAGCCTAAGCTCTAACCCCTAGCCAAATCCAATAGTCTAGTTTCAATTTTCTTTTGCTCTAGACTCAAGCTATATTTGAAAAATCAAAGTAGTGCCTAATCACAGCCTACTTTAACCAAAAGACCCCTTATCCTATAAGCTATGTTGCCAACCCAAAGGAGCGGAGGTCAAATTAAAACCAACAAAATTCATGAATTGTCGACGAGATAGATGGATTAAAGTGATAACCTATGTAAATAGCGAGGAAAATTGAAGAAATCGTGGATTTGAGTGGAAAGTTGGTGCAACGCTGCATTTTCAATAAGAGGAGAAGAAGGGACTCAAGTATGAGTTCAACTGGCAATGGAGTGGAAGTGTTGAGATTTGGAGAGGTCGGCACTTTTATAGCTTAAGGGCAATGTTCAACACCCAACACCCAAACTACTGAACAAATAAAAAGTACTAGACTAGTGCAAGGCCAAATACACCATGACCGAACCAGTTAAGCAAAGAGTAGAAGGGTGACTATAAGAAATGATATTTAAACTATTAGGTAAGAATATTAACGAGCACTACTAATAAGAAGAACAAAACACATTTTGTATTCTACAAATCATGCTTTGAGGGGAAAATGGTGTGGGTATTTTCAACCATAACATGGAGAATACGAAAAGACGCTAAAGAGTACAAAGGCGAGTGGGAAGTTCATAATTGGAGTATCATCACTGGACCAACATGCTAGGACAAGAAGCTTAAGAGAACACGAAAGAAATGGAAGAAAAAGACATGTTTTTGCAAAAGTTAGCAATTGATTCGATAGTCTATCACACATAATTTCATGTTCGATAGTAAACCTACTAGATAGGAAATCTTGTTCGATAGACCCTTCCGAACCGAGTACCATCTATCGAACCAAGCATCACTAGACATCTCCTACCAAACCGATCATGACAAATAAGGAAATATTCTATTTTAGTAGGACGACTAGCTTAACCCCTATATATTTTCACTTCTATAAATAACTCATGGCTCAATAATAAGGGATAATCTGGAGAGCAAAAGTACCGACCAAAGCTTTCCAAAAAGAAATATTTAAAGTTATAACATACTTCTTTTGAGCACTGTATCATTGTATTTTGTATTTCAATCATCATATGGTTGATCTATAAAAATAGCAATGAAAATGGACAATGGATATATGCATATTTTGGCAAACCATTATAAATCTTGCTGTTTTTTACTTTATAACAATTTACTTTCTACGTGACATATCCATGGTATGCTCTCTCAAAATCAATCATTAATGACTATGTTATACATCCCATATTAACATTTCTACAACAATCTACTTGTAAGTGTTCGCCCAATTTTTAAGGAAATTGACACAATTCCAAAAAAAATTACCATCTTCAAAATACTTACGTAATGGTCTTAAAATTTTTGACAATTAAAAAATTCTTATTTACAATAATTTTAACATTTCCAAAATATTATTGAAATAATAAAACCGATCATTAAGGAGGTTTGCCTATGGTAGGGGCCAAAAACAGCCCAAAAAACATGGAAACATTGTTCACGTTCTTCTAATTTGCATGCTCCCCTTTTCATCCTTCTATTTCGCTTCCCTTTTTTCCTTTATACTTTATAATGTGCTCTCCTCAAATCTAATCAGCTGCAACCATTAAAATTGTGACAACCCGTATTTTTAGATTGCTGTAAATATTTAAATTTTGGGATATTTAAATATTTAATTGATTTATTTTATCGATGAGCCGAAGACTTGATTTTCATAGACGGACTTTTTAGGACTCAAGATTATTTCCATTGGGTCCGGATGGTCCGAGCGAGCCATAACAAGTACAAGTATCGATATATTTCGACCGTTTGGTTTTGCCTATATAAGGACCCCTACCCTCATTCATTTGTTTAAACCCTAATTTAAAACCCTAGCCCTTGAATTAAAGAAAGTCCATCCAATAGCCATAGTTCATCGAAGCCGCTAGGGGCATTTTCAAGCGAGGGGTCCAACTAAGAAATTGATCGTGGGGATGAGGCGAACGTTTTGATTGGCTGGATCGCCGTGAAGTGGCTAGAGGTAGCTGGAATTTGAGTTCGACTATGATGTAGCATTTGGGTTCGTTCGCGATCGTCAGGCGATTGGGGAGGCCAAGTGTGGTGGCATTGGAAGCATGGTGGCAGGGCTACCTTCGGCGAGGGGTGGGGGATGGTGGTCGACGACGGTGGTTATTTGAAGATGAATAGGAGGAGTCGGGTTTCGTGAATTAGGGGCATGGAAATTAAAATGATGGGGATTGGGGCTTAAGCTAG
Source organism: Allium fistulosum (assembly GCA_030737815.1). Classification (NCBI taxonomy): domain Eukaryota; kingdom Viridiplantae; phylum Streptophyta; class Magnoliopsida; order Asparagales; family Amaryllidaceae; genus Allium; species Allium fistulosum. The sequence goes on from CM060907.1 coordinate 617,210,446, forward strand.
ATGATTAGGGGAGATTAGTTTAATTAATTATATTAGTTAATTTAGAAATTTTGTAAAATCAATATTTATTTCATACTAGGTTCAAATCGAACGCGGTCAGTCGCGTTGCACTCCTAGGAGCGATATTTACATATTGGAAATGGATTGGTTGATATTGGAGCTATTGGAATTTTGCACTAAAATCTAACACAGTTCGATTTTAGACAGAACCAGAATGGTTCGTCGAAAATTGGAATTTCAATGAGTATAACTCACCTCTTTGGATAAATCAGTATATTATATAGCAGATAAAAATTATTGGTTGTATGCTTGGATGTTTGATTTGTTTGATTGGTTGGTTTGGATGAATTGTTTCTTTTGAAAGCGGTCAATATATAAAATGATTTGCAAGGGATTTATATGACATACATGGAATTTTATAGAGCAATCCGATGGAATTCCTCTCTAATGCTAATTTAATTCCTGTCATATGAATTATCGACTATCAAACTTGATTTGTTTGGTCCTATTGGTTATGACATTATTATATGTTGAAAACTTAACCCCTGTAGTATTAAAAACCAATAACAACATTGGTTAAGTGCTTTGGTGGCTATTGGCCTCAATTTAGTATTTTGAAATACTATTAATTGCTAGTTGACTTGGATTTGGTTTTTAATTTTAGAGAATGATTTTAAATCTGTCTATTAGGGTTTTCTATGATATTTTATTTGAAATGGATTTTTGAACTTCCCAATTTTACTTCAACCCTTTTATTTGTCTTCTCTAATATATTTAGAAATGTTTTAAAATTATTTTATCATTATTCAATAATGCTTTAAAGTTGATTTATTATTAATAATGTTTAAAGTTATTTTATTATTTTTTAATAATGTTATAAAAGAGTTTAATTATTTATATTTTAATATTGTTTAAAATTATTTATTTATATAATTAATATTGTTTAAAGTAGTTTAATTATTAATTATTACATAATAGTGTTTCGAATTAAATTATTATTATTTATTTAAAATGTTTGTTGCTAATGATTACTATTATATAATAATGTTTTGAAGATAATAATTTTTTTTATTAATAATGCTTTGGAGTTACTGATTATTATATTAATAATGTTTTTGGAGTAAATTATTTATTTCATTTATGATATTCTAAAGGGAAATTAATTATGTTATTAGTGTTATTGAAAAGTTAATTTATAATTTCTTTATGACATATAAAGTTAATTAATTTATCTGATTAGTTGTATTTATAAATAATAAATTGATTTACAAAAGGGAATTTTCATTTAATAAAAGAGTTTATAGATGAAAATATAGTTTTGGATATATAAAGGGTTTTTATAAAGGCTTCATAAAGGATTTTTATAAAGGGATTTTAGAAGGGTTATTATAAATGATTTTTATAATGGAGTTTTACAAAAGAATAGAGTTTTATAAATGATTTTAGAATTTATAAAAGAGTTTTATAAATGGATTTAGAGGTTCATAAAAGAGTTTTATAAATGGATTTAGAGATTCATAAAAGAGTTTTATAAATGGTTTTAGAGATTTATAAATGATTTTTGAGTTGTATAAAATGTTTTTATAATAAATTGTTTAGAAAAGGAATTTTATAAATTGGGAAGAGATCTTGAAAATTTGGAAAGGAGTTTTATAAATGATTTTAGATATTTATAAAAGAATTTATAAATGGACTTGGAGATTTATGAAGCGGATTTATAAATAGGTCTGGAGATTTATAAAAGAGACTTTTATGAATAAAAGATATTTTTTGAAAGGATTTATAAAAGTAATTTATAAAAGGAAATGAGATTGGATTTCTCCAAATTGACCTTCTTAATTTTGGTGGTGTGGACATTTGTTCCATGCTTAACACTGAAGGAATTGTTTGGGTTTATCCTTATCTCTATTTTAAATAATATTTGTTTTTATTCGTTTTAATATGATTTTGGAATATGAAATTTTTCGTACCGTTTTGTGAATATACATACAGTTGAGATAAGTATATGGATATTTTTCCAAGTATTGAAAAGGGTGTAAAGGGTTTGTGATTATATCTTTGTAAAAGTATTTTGATACAAGTATTTACAACTTGATTTTAATTAATGAAAGGACTAATTAAAGAGGTTAGTAGTTGCTTATGTGCTAAACCAATATTGGTTTCCCTTTTGAAATAAATCCCCGATTGGATTGTTACTTTTATTTGATAGTTAAATAACTGACTATCAAACTTGGCAAGTTTTTAAAACCATCGTTGTCGGTTCGGGGAGACCGAGATAAGATATGTTATTCGAAAACCACTTCGAACCTGCATAAGCGTTCAAATGACAGACATCTTGATGGTGATAGTTTCAAAAATGGAGTTCCTTAAAGTGCAAGGGCTACTCGCTTCTAATCCTAAGGGTGATTCCAAAATGGATGTAGCGGAAGTAGTGCCTTTGGTTTTGTTCGGACCCAAAGCGAACCTGTATGGATGAATGCTAACATTGCATTGCTGCCTAGAGGGCAGTGTTAGAATTCCAAGTGGGATTTGCTAAGAGAAAAGGTAAAAGCATTGCCTTAAGCCTCACAATCTGGAAATGGCTAAAACATGGTAGATGCAGCAGGGTTATGTGGGTCGCACCCATTAGGGTATGTCATCACCTTTCTAGATCATTATATTATGGATTTGGTTGTGCATGAGAGCTCTCGATTAAGGTTGGAAAGCAATTAGGGTGATGATATACTTGGTACTATTCAGTAAGGGGTAGGTCGGTCCTATGTTGGTAAAGGGGCAAATGCATTTGTAGCCCTTGGTACATTTTATCTAGAGATGTACTGTATGGAAGGTAGTCCCTTACATTGTCATTTGTATAGAATTCATTCTCCAATAAGTGCTCGGTCGATTTCCATCAAGTTTATACATTTATATCCCATAGCCCCGTCTCTAGTACCCGGTCAATTTCCATCAGGTTTTTGCTCGGAATGTTTAATACTTCGACTGGAACCAAGCCCATTTGTTGTGCATCCCCGGTGCTAGCAAATTTTTCCAATGAATCAGCCTCTTTGTTTTGATCCCGAGGAACGTGCATAATATCATAGTACTCAAAGGAAGTCAACAGTTCTTGGACTTGGGTAAGGTACGGAGCAAGTCGTTGTCCTTTAGCTTGGTAATCCCCCCTGACTTGGTATACTACCAATTGTGAGTTACAAAAGATTTCTAGAGATTTTATCCCCGGTTCTCTGGCAAGTTTAGGTCTAGCAATCAGAGAATCATACTCAGCTTCATTGTTTTTGCAGGGAAATCAAGCTTTAAAACATAGAAAATTGACCGATCTTTGAGAGTTAGAAGCACAATTCCAGCTCCAGAACAACGATCATTAGATGCTCCATCTGTATATAACTTCCATCGCACGACAGAGGTTTCACTGCTTTTTGGGAAATCATCCTGTATAGTAAACTCTACTATAAAATCTACCAATGCTTGACCTTGGATAGCCCTCCGAGGAACATACGTGATGTCAAATTGGCTAAGTTCGATTTCCACTTAAGTAACCTTCCAAACATCTCAGGTCGCTGCAGGACCTATCGTAACGGCTGGTCGGTGTAAACATTGATAGGATGTGCTTGAAAGTAAGGGCAGAGCTTTCGTGATGCAATCAGCAAGCAATATGCTATTTCTCTATCTTTAGATAGTTCCTTTCAACTCCTATCAATCGGTTGCTAACATAATAGACCGATCGCTGGATTCGATTCTCTTCGCAAAGCAATGCGGCACTTATAGCATGTATCGACACAGCCAAGTAGATATATAAATCTTCATGATCCACCGGCTTTGAAAAGATGGAAGGTCCCTCTAAGTGGTTCACCAAAGCTTGGAATGTGTCTTTACAATCCTATGTCCATCCAAAATTCCTTTTTCCTCTCCTAATCAAGTCAAAGAAAGGAATGCATTTATCAGTAGTTTTGGAAATAAATCGACTTAGGGCGACAACCTTCCCATTCAGGCTCTGTACTTGTTTTATAGTCTTTGGTGCTTGGATATTGCGAATAGCTTGGATCTTCTCAGGATTAGCTTCAATTCCACGGGCATTAACGATGAAACTCAAGAACTTTCCTGATGCAATGCCAAAAGAACACTTCAGAGGATTAATCTTCATTTTATAGTATCGAGGGATATCGAACATTTTTGCCAAGTCTCTAATGTGGTAGCAAGACCGTCGTGACTTCACGAGTATATCTTCCACATATACCTCCATCATTTTTTCGATCCAATCTTTAAACATTATGTTGATTAGACGTTGGTAGGTCGCTCCTGCGTTCTTTAGTCTAAATGGCATTACCACATAGCAATATAATCCAACATCGGTAATGAACTGGTGTACTCTTGATTGGGAATATGCATTGGGATTTGGTTATATCCTGAGTACGCATCCATAAAAGATAGCAATTCATGTCCCACGGTTGAGTCTACCAGTTGTTCGATCCTTGGAAGGGGAAAGCTATATTTTGAGAATGCCTTATTCAAGTTCGAGTAATCAACGCATGTCCGTCATTTTCCATTTGCCTTTCTCACAAGTACAAGATTAGATACCCACTTAGGGAAGATGGCCTCATGAATAAACCCATTATCTTGAGCCTATTTATTACCTCTTTAAGAGTGGTAGATCTTTCCAGATCCATGCGACGCCTTTTTTGTTTCACTGGGACATGCCTCGGGTCGATATTCAATGGATGGCTTGCAATGGCAGACAAGATCCCACACATATCATAGTGAGTCCAAGCGAACACGTCGAGATTCGCTCAGAAATCTAGCAAGTTCTTTCATCATTAGGGGGCTGAGCTATGATCCAATCTTTAGGACCTATGATGGGTCGTTGTGGCCGACTGTGATGTTAATTGTCAGCTCAGCTGGTGCAACCTTAGTCTCTTTGGCCTCCTCCTCATCATCTCTTGGATCAATATCTCTATAGAACCGATTGTGGTGCTTGAGCCAAGGCTCAGGCGCTGGTTATCAATCTTCAGTGGCTTAGATGTAGGCAGACTTGTCTACACCCTTACCTTTCTCCTTTCATTGAGCATCCCTCAATTCAGCTACATAACAGGCACGTCCGGTCGCCTGATCACTGTGAACAACTCCAACACCATTATTTGTCGAGAACTTAAAAGTCAAACACCATGGGGCAAGAGCTGCCCGTAACTCAGCTAGGGTCGGCCGGCCCAGAAAAGCATTGTATGGAGAGTCAACATCCAAAACAACAAAAGGCAGAATTCACACTCTCTTGCAGTCACCTTCTCCCAACTCCACGGGCAAGTCAACATAACCAACAACTTCGGTTGTAGCATCGTTAAAGCCATGAATGCTGGCTTTAGACAGTTTCAATTCCTTTGCTTCCATCCTCATCTAATCATAAGCTTTTTGGAAAATTATATTTATAGAACTTTCACAATCAACCAATATCCTTCTCATTAAAGCGAGGCTGATCATGGCCGAAATGACCATTGGGTCGATCGTTTGAGCCTCCACCTTGTCTGCATCTCTACTTCTAAACACAATATCATCTGCCATTATACGTTGCTATTTTGCTGGAGCTCCATCTTCCAGACTCGAACAACATTCAAAATTCACATGCTTAATCATGCTAGCGTAGCGCTCCATCTCATGCCAACTCTTATCATTCAGATACGATCCTCCGACTATTGTATTGATTACCAATCTTCCACCAGTCCGCGCAGGCTCCTCGGCCCTATGCGATGCTTGTTCTCGGTTAGGGTCAGATGTCCCCTGCCCGCCATCCTGTGGGGTTTTTACAACTGCTGTAACTTTCTTTCTCGAATCATCTTTTCAATAATATCCTAGAGATGCCTGCATTCATTTGTGTTATGACCATAACATTTGTGAAGCCGACAATATTTTCCGGTCTATTTCTGTTTCTCCATTGATTCTTTCAGAGGCGGCTTTTCTGTACCGCATGGTATTGCAAATAGACAAATAGATATTGTCTAGAGATGTATTCAATGGCGTGTAAGTATCGTACATCGAAATCCTAGGCTTTCCTCTTCCGGAATCCCTCTTTCGTTCTCGGCTCTTATCTCCACATTTTTTTACTGATTAGGTTTGTTCCGGACATTCACTTGAACTTTTCCAGAGCTATCATTAGACTGCTTCATTGAAATATTACGTTGTACTCCCTCTCCACTTGGTCCCGCAACATTCTTCTTCCTAGAGAATCTGGCTTCGTCCTTCCTCAAATACTGAGCCGCCTTTGCATAAAAGCGCTCCAACGTTGCGAGTGGCTTGCCTGCTAACACATCGCCAAAATCAGACTTTGGATCAGTCCCCCTTGTTACGGCCATCAATATTGCATGGTCATTCAGATTACTGATTTCTGTGACAGTTGTATGGAATCTCTCCAAGTAATCATTTAACGATTCTCCCGGAGCCTGCATCACGCTGGATAGGGACATTACATATTTGGAGCGAGTTGCATGCATACAGAACTACTCCACAAACCTTGTTGCCAAATCATCAAATTTAGAGATCGACTATGGGGATAACCTTGTAAACAACATTTTTGCTATTCTAGAGAGAGTTATAGGAAAACATCTACACTTGGTTGCATCATCTACTCGTGTGGAATCCATCAACCATTCATATCTCATGATGTGCTACCTGGGGTCGGTTTTTCCCTCGTAGGCAGGCATCGACGACATGTTGAACCTTCTTGGATACTCTGCATGTAGGACATTTTCAGTAAATAGGGTATGGCTTCTCAAGATTCCTAAGTCATCATTGGTCAAGCCTTGGCTCTCTCTCACTAACTGTCTAACCATAGCCGACAAGTACGGCGTTTGGATAGTTAGTGCCAAGCGGTGGTCATATTCCACCTCACGTTAATAGTCTGGTCGATGTCTACGGGTTATTCCACGCCTTCTTGGTTCAACATCTTCCCGATGCATGTCACATAAATTCACTTCATCATCATCTCGGGGAAGAAATTGGTCAACATTCAACTGAACTCCATCATCCAGGTCAGCCACAGTAGCTCCAGCTTGGATCCTAGCATGTATAGATAAGTTCCCTTCTTTGGAGGAGGGATCGACACTGATCGGTCCTTGCAGACTAGGCAAGTCTTCTTGTTGATGCCTTGAAGTTTCTGCACGATATCCGTCTATTCTCCGATGCCCATGTCTGTGATACTCATCCGATGAATTAGAACTCTCCGATGCTGAGTAAGGGGTAGAGTCCCTTCTAGCTTTCCCTCACTGTTGCGGACTGAGTTGCTTCATTAGGTTGATATTGGCTTGAATCTTCTGATTTAATTATCGATGGCTATCCACTAGCTCTCTCATCAGATTTTGGAATTCAGCTTTTGTAATGGAACTAGCTGGATTCTGGACTTCAGCTTTTGTAATGGAACTAGCTGGATTCTGGACTTCAACTAGATCAGCATTCACATCCATCGGTTGACTGCTCGGGCCTCCTTGCCGGATGCTAGCATTCTCGTTTCCTTCTGCGTTTTGAGAAGTAGATCTAATGTTCCTCACCATTGTTGATAGCTTTTCTTAGATTTTTGCAAATCTGAATAGAACAAGCAAACTGCTTGAAGGTAACTGTGGATCTCCTTTGGGGATTTATGCAATCCGGTAGTAACGAAGGGATCCTAATAAGTTGAGAATCAAGGCTCTCGGTGAAAGCATCAAAATGTTTGCATCAAAAATTGGCACAAAAACCAAATAGAAGTTTTGAAGAAAAATAAATGAAGAATCTAAAATGAAAATAGAGGATAATAACAAAAAAATAGGAGTAAATTGAAATAATAACACGCACACAACAATTTATAGTGGTTCAGTGTTGTTTGCCTACGTCCACTTTGAATAGATTGCTTTATTAATCACTTTATAAATTGAGTACAATTGAGATCAGATGAAAATCCTTAGTTATAAAAGTGTATAAAGTAACTAGCAACGTAAATGTTCCGAAAATGGACAACCAAGCCTGTATTATAGACGAAGATGGCTAAATATCTCCCTGAAAATTCGGCAAAAGAACCTTCAAAACCATATGGACCCACAAGAGGGGTCGCATGGCCCAATTCCCAAAGAAGAGAGATCGCATGGCCCAATTCCCAAAGAAGAGGGATTGGTACTGATCCCTACTTTGGTGGAGTTTTGGGGTGTGATCCCTATGGTAGTTTTTTCATGCTAAAATATGCTTAGCCTTTAAATTTCATGCCAATTGGATTTGTGGAACTTGAGTTATTGCTTGATCTTTGCTTCAACATGGGTTACTTGCTGATTCCTACCGATCCCTACCAAGGGAAGAGTGTTGATCACTTTAACTTCATCTTCTTGAGGTGCAATCCTTAGGGTAGGCTCCCTAGGGTCCTCATATCTTGCTCACAAAATTTCATATGCATTGGACTTATGGATCTTGATATATTAATTGTTTTCTATTGAAATGCACTTGCTCCCTAAAACATACTGATCCTTATGATGGAAGTTGATTTTTGCCGATCCCTCTTATGTGTTGAACCATATTCCAAACTTTGAACATTCTGCCTTGCATATCTATCAGTTCCATTCAATCTCAACTTCATGTTATTATCTACACTTGATTTATGGGCCCTACAATCATCACTCTAGACTCATCGACGTTGATAGCAGTCGAATCTAACTTGTCTAATCAGTTCAATATAGCCGGGTTAAAATGCCGGATAACAATTAGTGTAGAGTTTGCTAAGTTGGCATAAGCTGAAGATGATTTTTATAACATCAAATTTGCTTGGATGTTGGAGTTTGTTACTTAGTCCTTTAGGATTTCGAGGACGAAATCCTTTTAAAGGGGAAGAGTGTAACAATCCGCATTTTTAGACTGCTCTGAATATTTAAATTTTAGGATATTTAAATATTTAATTGATTTATTTTATCGATGAGCTGAAAACTCAATTTTCGCAAATGGACTTTTTAAGACTCGGGATTATTTCCATCGGTCTGGATGGTCCGAGCGAGCCAGTATAAGTATAAGTATAGATATATTTTGACTGTTTGGTTTTGAGTAGAAGATCTAGTTTGGTTCATAAATCGAGCGACTCGAAAAGCTAACGTTTGTATATGATGGAACTAGGTCTCGAGAATTATTCCATTGAGTTCAGAATAGGGTTATTTGGCTAGGAACGCCAGTAAGCATGCCTCGATTGGAGTTCGTGAATTTTCAGGCGTGAATAGTATTGATTGGTTGCCTATATAAGGGCCTCTACCCTCATTCATTTGTTGAAACCTTAATTTAAAATCCTAGCTGCCTAATTAAAGAAAGTCCATCCAACGGCCATAGCTTATCGGAGCCGCTAGGGGCATTTTCAAGAGAGGGGGCCAACTAGGAAATTGACTACAGGGATGAGGCGAATGTTTTAATCGGGTGGATCACTGTGAAGTGGCAGGAGGTGGCCGGAAATGGAATTCGATGGCAAGATAGTGTTTGGGTTTGTTCGTCGTCGTTAGGCGATGAGGGGGGCCAAGTGTAGTGGTGTGGGAAGTGTAGTGGCCGGGGCTACCTTCGAAGAGATCGCGACTGGGGATGGTGGCCGACGGTGGTGGTGATTCGAAGATGAACGGAGGGAGTTGGGTTTCATGAATTAGGGGCCTAGAAATTAGAACGGAGGGGATTAGGGCTTAACCTAGATAATTATGGGGAGATTAGTTTAATTAATTATATGAATTTTTGGAAATTTTGTAAAATCAATATCTATTTCACACTAGATCCAAATCGAATGTGGTCAATCGTGTTGCACTCCTAGGAACGATATCTACATCTTGGAATTGGATTGGTTGAGATTGGTGGTATTAGAATTTTACACTAAAATAGATGAAGCCAGAATGCTTCGGCGATAACTGGAATTTCAGTGAATATAACTCACCTCTTTGGATAAATCCGTATATTATATAGTAGATAAAAGTTATTGGTTGTATGCTTGGATGTTTGATTTGTTTGATTGGTTGGTTTGGTTGAATTGTTTCTTTTGAAAGCGGTCAATATATGAAATGATTTGCAGGGGATTTATATGACATACAGGTGATTATGTAGATGGATCCAATGGGATTCCTTGCCATTGTTAATTTAAGTCACGTCATATGAATTATTGAATATCAAACTTGATTCGTTTGGCCCGATTGGTTATGACATTGTTATATATTGAAAACTTAACCCCTATAGTGTTAAAAATCAGTAACAATATTGGTTAAGTGCTTTGGTGGCTATTGGCCTCAATTTAGTATTTTGAAATACTATTAATTGCCATTTGGCTTGGAATTGGTTTTTGATTTCAGAGAATGATTTTAGATCTGTCTATTGGGGTTTTCTATGATATTTTTTGAAATGGATTTTTGAACTTCTCCATTTTACTTCAACCCTTTTATCGGTCTTCTCTAATATATTAAAAAATGTTTTAAAATTATTTTATCATTATTCAATAATGCTTTATAGTTGATTTTTTATTATTATTCAATAATGTTTAAAGTTATTTTATTACTGTTTAATAATGTTTTAAAAGAGTTTAGTTATTTATATTTTAGTATTATTTAAAATTAATTATTTATATAATTAGTATTGTTTAAAGTAGTTTAATTATTAATTATTATATAATAATGTTTTGAACTAAAAAATAATTATTCATTTATAATGTTTGTAGCTAATAATTATTATATAGTAATAATGTTTTGAAGTTAATAATTATTACTTATTAATAATGTTCTGGAGTTACTAATTATTATATTAATAATGTGTTTGGAGTAAATTAATTATTTCATTTATGATGTTCTAAAGGAAAATTAATTATGTTATTAGTATTGTCAAAAAGTTAATTTATTTTTTATTTATGATATTTAAAGTTGATTCATTTAATTAATTGTATTTATAAATAATAAATTTATTTACAAAAGGAAATTTTAATTTAATAAAAGGGTTTATAGATGAAAATAGTGTTTTGGATTTATAAAGGATTTTTATAAAGGTTTAATAAAGGATTTTTATAGAGAGATTTTAGAATATAAAGGATTTTTACAAAGGAATAGAATTTTATAAATGATTTAGAATTTAGAAAAGAGTTTTATAAATGGATTTAGCGATTTATAAAAGAATTTTATAATTGGTTTTAGAGATTTATAAAATGAGTTTTATAAATCATTTTTGAGTTGTATAAAAAGTTCTTACAATAAATGGTTTATAAAAGGAATTTTATAAATTGGGAAGAGAGCTTGAAAATTTGGAAAGAAGTTTTATAAATGATTTTAGATATTTACAAAAAAAATTATAAATAGACTTGGAGATTTGTGAAGCAGTTTTATAAATAGGTTTGGGGATTTATTAAAGAGACTTTTATAAATAAAAGAGATTTATTGAAAGGGATTTATAAAAGTAATTTATAAAAGGAAATGAAATTGGATTTCCCTAAATTGAACCTTTTAATTTTCATGGTGTGGACATTTGTTCCGTGCTTAACACCGAAGGAATAGTGTTTAGGTTTATCCTTATCTCTATTTTAAATAACATTTGTTTTTTATCCTTTTAATATGATTTTGAAATATGAATTCTTTCGTAATGTTTTGTGAATATACTTATATCGTTGAGGTAAATATATGGATTTTCCAAGTATTGAAAGAGGTATAAAGGGTTTATAATTATATCCTTGTAAAAATATTTTGATATAAGTATTTACAAAGTGATTTTAATTAATGGAAGAATTAATTAAAGTGGTTAGTGGTTGCTTGTGTACTTAACCAATATTGGTTTCCCTTTTTAAATAAATCTCGGATTAGATTGTTGTTTTTATTTGATTGTTAAATAAAAGACTATCAAACTTGACCAGTTTTTAAAACCATCGTTGTCGGTTCGGGGAGACCGGGATCAGATATGTTATCCGAAAACCACTTCGAACATGCATAAGCATCCAAATGGCAGACATCTTGATGATGATAGTTTCGAAAATGGAGTTTCTTAAAGTGCAAGGGCTATTCGCTACTAATCCTAAGGGTGATTCCAAAATGGATGTAGTGGAAGTAGTGCCTTTGGTTTCATTCGAACTCAGAGCGAACTTGTATGGATGAATGCTAACATTGCATTGCTACGTAGAAGGCGGTGTTAGAATTCCAAGTGGGATTTGTTAAGAGAAAAGGTAAAAGCGTTGATGCATCAGGGTTATGTGGGTCACATCCATTAGGGTATGCCATCACCATTCTAGATCATTATATTATGGATTTGGGTATGCATGAGAGCTCTTGATTAAGGTTGGAAAGCAACCGGGGTGATGGTATATTCGGTACTATCCAGTAAGGGGTAGGTCGGTCCTTTGTTGGCAAAAAGGCAAATGCATTTGTAGCCCTCGCTACATTTTATCTAGAGGCGTACTATACAGAAGGTAGTTCCTTACCTTGTCATTTGTATTGAATTCATTCTCCAGTAAGTGCTTTATGGTCTTAGTTTTGCCCAACTATGCTGGAACGTGAGATGCAAGCATTCCGGCAATATTCAATATTTATTTCAAACATTGGACATTATTATAATATTATAGAATTTCTAATAAAAAAGGGTTTAGTTATAGTATGGTAAAAACCCATCCGTGTTTATGTGCGGCACGGTCTTACAAGATAGCATTTATTTTGAAGGGTTTTATAAATGTAGGAATCAATATGATTTGATTAAGTTTACCAAACTGGTTTACCAGACTGATCCAGACATTATTTTCTTATAATGCTCGAATCAGCCCGAGTATGTTTTAGATTTAGTTCTGGATGCTCTGAAGCTTCAAGAGATGAGCCGGATACCTCCAAGGTTTATTCACTTATCATTTTATTTCCGCTGTATTTTTCTGGTTTTGTAATTTATTAGCAATTGTAAGGGCAAACTATTATAACTATCCAGGCTAATGGTTGTTTGGTTGATTTTGGTGGTTGTATATATATTAAAGTTTTCTTTTGTAAAGACTATTGTGTGTATTATAGATTACTCGTTACGATATGAGATTTTGTTCTATCTTTTATTTTCTTTCACCCCAACAATCTATCTTTCTGGCACCTGGATGCTTCGCACGTGAATACCGTGGATGGATCAGTGTCGACTTTTGAGGATTGAAAAGGCGGGTTGTTAAAGTAATCCTTAACATAATTTATCTTATACTAGAATCTAAACAAACCCATATTCAAAATTATCAATCGTGATTCTATATCCCCATCGGCAGTCACTTCTCCAATCTAGGGTTTCAACATCGAATTCACGCTTTTGATTATTTTGCTAACAATTAAAAAATGGGTTTTGGTTTTCGATGAATATATGGTTTAATCTAAAATCAATGATTAATTTGATTTTTTTTCCTTTTATTTTTTGATTGATGACCTAATTTTGATAGATATGCTCCGCTAACTCATAAAATATTTTAGCAATAATATAACAATTGATTGGGATATATTTTAGTACAAAATATATCATTTTTTCTTCAATGAAATTGGAAGTTGATTTATTGCAGAAATAAAAAATCATTGTTCCATCAATCGGTTGTTGAAATGGAAATTTGCTTTGCAAACTTCAACTTTGGTGTAACCGAACTGAGCCAAATTCATTTTCTCTCCATCGATTCCTTTAATACACTGGTTCAATTTTTTAAATAATGAATTCATTTTCTAAAATTAGAAAATAAGACCACCTTTAGTTTGCAATTGGTGTTGTGGGAGATTTGATAAATGGTATAACTATTGTAGTTTAGTCCAATGTATTTGCTTAGAAGTTGATATAAATGTTAAAATTATAATTTGACTTTTTCGTAGTTTATATCGGGCTATAATGCAGCTTCGTGTCAATTTTCTTGTTCCATAATGTACACATGCAAATAGATTAGCCAAAATTACCTCATTGAACCTTCATTGCTTAAAGAAAAAAAGGAAAAAAATGGGTTCCCTTCATTCCACCTCCATACTCTCTCTTGCTCCTAAATCTGTCTACCACCCGTCCTCCCCTTTGGCTTTCCACCAAATTCGCCCCTCCTCTTCAGCTCTCTTCGCTTCCATCTTTGGTGTGATTGTTTTTTGTACAGTTCGATGAAACCCGGTTTTTTCAAATCCTCGGATGCCTCGGCTTCTACGACAAGATTCGGGAAAATCCATTTGAAGCCTGGCCCTCATATTCTTACCGTGATGGCGCTTTCTCGTGCTTATCTAGCTCGTGCAAGACTCCACCCTCTTCAAAATCTACAGCGTCTATTTCCAAATCATCATACAATTTTCCTATACTAATGAGCTTCTGGATATTTTCGACGACTGCAAACCTGCGGAAGGTGAAGTCTCATCGGTGCCTCTTTCTGGCATGTTATCTACTGCTATAGAAAATATGAAGCATCCTTTTTTACCTGCTGCGAATGTTGATGACATTGACCAGGTGCCAGGTCGGGCTATCACTAGGCTTGTTTCAAATCCCGTTGGTTCCTTCATTGACACAGTCTCTGCTACTAAAGCCGGTTCTATGTCATCTACATGGAAATCAATCTTCTCAGCCAAGCCCCGTAATGTGGGGAGATACGTTTCTAAACTCTTTGACATTGTTGGGAATTGTGACAATTTGCTAGTTCCCCTGCAAGTTGTTGTGGATGCAGGTGTTGCATTTTGGAAAGAAACACTAGTTGGATTTTCCTTAGATGATGGCCATAATTATTATACCGTTAAAAACTATTTGAAGAACAAGTGGAAGATCCAAGGCTATTTGAAAGTTACATTTGATAAAGACATGTTCGTCTTTGATTTTTTGAACTCTGATGAGAGGAAGATGGTATTAGAATATGATCTTTGTGTCATAGATGGGAAAGTTTTTATTATCACCAAATGGAATCCTTCTGTTGATTCTGCTAGAGAGCACGTTTTGTCTATACTCGTTTGGGCTAAGTTTTCTAACATCCCTTCTTCTCTTCAGTCTTTAGAGAGTCTTGATTGGTTAGTATGTCATTTGGAGAGCTTGTTTGTTTTGATGAGAACACTGAATGTCGTGATCGGCTAGAGTATGCCAGGGCCCTGACTGAGATTACCCTAATCCGTCCTTCGCCTTCCTACCTCTCTGTTGCTCTCTTCGGGAATAGAGTTCGTTGCGTTGCCATTGATTATCAATGGTCTCCTCCGATATGTTCCTTCTATCACTCTTTTGGTCATATTGAATCTGATTGTAGTCATCGTTCGATGGAAGGTGAAGTTTTTTTCTTTACTTGCTAAAACCCCTATTTAGAAACCTCGCCCTCGCCAATGGCAAGTTAAATGCAAGGCTATTCAGGATTTCTCTTTGGCATCTTCTATTGTTGTTCTCCTCCCATGCCATCCAAACTTGATGCTCTTTCAAGGCTTTAGTCTTTTATTGCCACTGCCTCTACAAATGTTAACAACTCTGAAATCTCCTCTTCCAAAGAAGAGTCCTTAGCGGAAATTGAAGTTGATGCGAATATTAGTCCTATCCTGCCAGCCTCCAACATGACTAAGGTCCCTAATCCTGATGATTTGGATGATGGGATGGCGTATTCTCTTGTTGATCGTTTTCCATCATAGTTATTTATTCTTTGCTAGATTTTTGGTTGCCAGATGCTTTAGTTATGCACTATTTTCTTTCTCTCTTATGGGTTTATAAGGTGTAATGTGAGTTGTAGTTGTTGAGGCATCTTGCCTCATATCTGTTCTTAATAGCTATTCTATGCATGTACAAAACACCTGTTTTTAATTCATTAGTATAATGGCACAACCCACTATAAAACTGGTAGCCTTGCTAAAAAAAGTTTGATTCTTTTACATATATTTCAAAACATCCTAATTTTTATATATGTACTTTATATCTATTGAAATGATTCTCATCGCGGTAACGCTCATTTTCACATGCTACAATAGTATTGTTGATATCATTGCATATATTGTTCTTTTCATTCAATAAGCTTCTAACAACGTTGTGAGAACTATGGTTTAAAGTCTAAGAATTAATTAGTAAGGTATATTTTATTATAATTGCATATTAGATTTGGACCTCAACATTGATTTATCTTTGAGTAAAAGCCAAATTTCTTTTTGCATTAGCCCATTATCGCCGAGGAGTCTCTTGACCCTTGTTTTACTTCATTAAATTAACCAACTTTGAATCCCAATTCATTTGTACAAAATTTTGCAACTTTTGTCAACTAGTTTTTTTAAACTAGTTCAATGGAGATATCAATCTAAAGAACTTAGTTATGTAGAAAATTCAGTTTTATAATGGACATATATGTGTCCTAGAATGTTTTTTGTATGATTTGGTGCCCTTATCCATGTTTTTAATCCGATAGCTTTCTTCAATAAATTATATACTGGTCTTTTCTTTTTCATGATGAAAATTGTTTTGCAAATGTTCTATTTTATGTGATGTGTGCGTGTGTGTACATGCATTAAACCACGAGGGTTCTTTCTTGATTTTTATAATATTTCTAAATAAATTATATTTATTTTTAGATATTCAAATACACTACAAAACACGGTGGCTTTAGCGACGGCAAAAAGGCGTCACTGGCCGTCATCGGCCGACGCTAGCCGTCGCTAAATAACCCGCCGCCACACAGTAAAGTGACGGCTTTAGCGATGGCTTTGTCACCAATATAGCGACAGCTGGTGGCGCCAGGCTGAACACGTGGCAACGTATTGCACATCGGGCTGCTGCCTCAAGTCGACGCGAATCGTCGCAAGCCGTCTCTAACTTGGACCAATAAGCCGTCACTAGCCAACACTAATCTAGAACATTTAAGCCGAACAATTTCTGCTCTTTAATCCATCCAAACACGCAACCAATTTCATATCTCTTTCCACCACATATACATTCAATTTCACAACTAATACCCCTCCATCCATCATATAATCTCACACATATCATAAATAATCATATATATAACGCAACATATAAATTTACATAAACATTTCATCACCAACATATAAATATATCATACCAATCAAACAAAACATTCCAAATCCATCAAACAACTTAACCATACATACAAATACTATCCATCAAACAAAACGTCCACTAATCCATCAAACACCACAACCAACGAACAAGTATCAAATATATACACAAATGTCACATAACTGCAAAACAAGATGATGAAAATCCGACAGTAACACAAGCATACCTACTCATCGTCATCTCCCAATCTATCCTCATCGCCCGACACATCCTCTCCAGGCATCGTCCCATGTTGTGCCAAGTATGCTGCAATATGCGCATCTAGCTGCTGCGCCAATGCGCTCTTCCTCCAATCGTTGATCTCCTCCAGCTGTTTTTTCAGTTGAGCTATCTCCTCCTCGGCTTGAAATCTCCTATTAGCCCTCTGGGACATTATCGCTTGTAAAATAGTTAATATCTAGTTATAATTTATGAACATTATAAACAGTATGAACAAAAACAATTATCCGTTGATGTTGATTAATTAAGCGGCTAATATTTATAATTAAATTTACACATTGGTTGCAATTTATTTATTTCAATTATTCAGGTTCCTTATTCACTTCCAATTAATTTACATTCAATTCATTTGTTTTCAATTTATTAATTTATTTTAACCACATTGGTTAACAACCATATCATTTATAATCAATTCATTTCATTTATTCAACGGAATTTTATTAACTTACCTTATTTATTCAATTCAATTCAACGGATTTTATTTAACTAATTCCATTAATTCATTTTATTAACTTACCTTATTGATTCATAACTCTACTTGGTTAGATTAAATTCCATAACTCATTTCAATCTTCATTTATAACATTCACTTTTAACCAATTTAGAATTCATTTCAGCTCAAATCAATAAGTCATAAATTTTACTTAAATTTCATTACAACTTAATTCACATTCTTTTTCATTTATACCACTTTATTCAAGTTATAATATTCTCAAAAAGTACAATTTAATTTCAAACATTCTTTTGCTATTCAATTTGTAATTTGTTCACTTAAGTTTATATTCATTTGCTCAAGTAGAATTTCTTTTGCTATAGAATGCAAATGAGTATTATACAAATTTATCTTATTAAATTGAGTATTATACATATTCAACAATTTCTAGTTTGTTTCAAAATACTTTCAATTAATACTAATATTATTTTCAAAACTATTGCAAACCAATTTCGAAAGTACCGGAATTGTTGAGTTCTCATAATTCTCAATTAAATTCATTTACCAGTCACACTTTAAATATTGAAATTATTCTTGTATTTACTAACCTAATAATGAACTTTCCAAAACGGATATTTAATTGGTAATATTGAAAATAGTCAATTAATAATGAACATCGGTTATTTCCTTGTTACCACATTTGCAAATTTAAAACCGTCAAGCAATCAACTGGGGTAAATGTCGTTGCATGTGTAAATTTATATATTAGTAAATGAAGAAGTTTACCTCCTGATTTTCGTAACTGTACCGCCTATTTCGCGAAGGCGGATCAATAATAGCATCCCATATACGGTTTGACTCCTCAAACCTTAACTCTGCCCGTCCGGTGGACTGCACTACTCGTGCCCGCTCCGTTTCATATCTGTCCTGCGATTACGAACAGTAGTTTGACACGATAAATATTCAATTTAAAGTTTATGAACTGTGAAATAAAGGAATATGAAACATTGTCATTACGGATAAGTGTTGATTCATGAGTTTTGATTCATGACACAAGCTTCAGATATCATACGACGAGAATACTATACGAAAGCAACAAAAAGAGAATAAGTGTATATTATGCACTACAAGGAGACAAGACTACAACCCAGAGATTAGTATGAATATTTTAATGTATTGAGTCTTAGAATATTGTTAAAATCATTCCTCAAGTAGTCACACACACACAAATTGATTTATATTGAGTTATACATAAAAATTAGTGTGTACTGTGCAATTGACAACAGGTCGGCTGACCGACCAGAAACCTCGGTCGACCGACTCTGTGTCAAGTGCACAGATATACATTGTTTTGTGTACGGTTTTGAAACTCAGCTGATCGGCCAGTTTTCTCGGTCAACCGACCTGAACATAACGGCTAGTTTTCTGAATTGTTGCGATCGTTCATGCAGAGCAATGTCCTTCAATCCAAGAGATACGGATACAACTTTTGATTGAAACTCTTCATGAAAGATTGTAACTATTCTACAACTATATAAACATGTTCAATTCATTTCTACAATCACCGATTCTTGTTTATAATTCTAAAATCTATTCTCTATTTATTTCTGCAAATAAAAGCATTCATTCTTATTTAATATCACTAGAATCCTTGATTTAATTCATATACTTTGATTCTACGTGATTATCTTCCTTCTAAATCTTCACACACACATATACTCTTGAGGATTTGATTATAGGAAAGTTGTACTATCAAAAGACAATCAGTGTTATTCAGAACACATTCGTCAACAAGCTATTTGTATTAAGTTGAAGTCCTCTTCGGCTGTTGAGGCGGAAAAATTCATGTTCGGCTGCTCAGGTGTCGTATACTTATTCCTCCGGGTTAAGTGAGGGGTTTAGTTTAAATCCAGAGAGTATTCTGAGACTGGACGTAGAACGGGAAGTTCGAACCAGTATAAAAATTCCTGGTGTGCTTACTTTAATTTTTATTTTACTGCTAATATC
The DNA here is from genome assembly GCA_030737815.1 of Allium fistulosum. Lineage (NCBI taxonomy): Eukaryota > Viridiplantae > Streptophyta > Magnoliopsida > Asparagales > Amaryllidaceae > Allium > Allium fistulosum. The sequence continues at coordinate 617,230,082 of CM060907.1, forward strand.
AGTTTTCGCATTTATATATCATATTACACGATCCTTAGTACTGCACGTACACTTTCATTTGGTATCAGAGCAAGGTTATCCTATAACCGTCACAAAGTTATTTGATATCTATTTCTAGTAATATGGCAACAACACATACTAACGATTTTGACACTAACACTAATACTAGTTTCACAGAGGGTCAATCAACTTCACGACCTCCACTTTTTAATGGTATAAATTATAATTATTGGTCGACTAGAATGAGAATCTATATGCAATCTTGTGTATTTGATATCTGGAATGTTATACAAAGTGAGTACACAACTCCTACTGGAGAATACTCAACTTGGAGTAACACACAAAAACTAGATGCTACATCAAATGCAAAGGCTATGAATATTTTATTTTGTGCATTAGATAGAAATGAATTCAATAGAGTTAGCATGTGCACTTCAAGTTATGAAATTTGGAGAACACTTAAGATAACACATGAAGGAACGAACAAAGTTAAATTAAGCAAAATCTCTATGTTGAAAAATCAATTTGAAAATTTCAAAATGAGGCCAAATGAATCCCTAAATGATATGTACTCTAGATTTCAGGATATTTATCATGCTTTACTATCACTAGAACAAAAGTTTACTGATTTTGATGTTGTTACAAAAATCTTAAATTCTTTAACGGACGAATGGGAAAGAAAAGTCATAGCCATTGAAGAAGCAAGTGATTTGTCAACATTAAAACCAGAAGAATTGGTAGGTAATTTAATGTTCTACGAAGTAAATTTGCAGGCAAAAAGAAATGGAGTACAAGAAAAGAAAAATGTGGCATTCCAAGCAGAAAAAGATGATTCCGACTCAGATAATGAAGATATGGCAATGATCGCTAAAAATTTCAATTTTTTTTTGAAATTCAACAGAAACAAATTCAAGGGAAACAAAAATAATTCCAACAACAATTCCAATAGCAGCAAACCATCATCTTCAGCAATGGAATGTTATGAATGTCATAAGAAAGGACACATGAAGAATGATTGTCCAGAGCGTAAAAAGAATAATTTCAAGAAGGACAAAACCAAACGAAATGTTTTTTCTGTCACTTGGGACGACACTGACTCATCATCTTCATCAGAGAGTGAAAGTGATAATGAACAAGCAAATGTGTGCTTCATGGCTTCGTCAGACGATGTAAGTGATCTTACTTTTGAAGATTTAATTGAAATAAATTCTGAATTAGTAAATTTAGCAAAGCAACTTAAAAAGAAAAATAAGGAGTTGCAAAGAAAGTTAGATAGAACAGTCTTAGAAGTAGATATGCTGAAAGATGAGAAGAAAATATTAGAAGAAGAACTTGAAAGTTCTCAACCATCAAATTATAACTTATCTTCTCAAATTTTGTCAATATTTGAAGAACTAGAAATTCAGAAAAATAAAAATGATGTTTTACTTTTCGAAAATAATAGTTTAAACTCTAAGATTAAGGATTTAGAGTTAGAAAAATCTAGTCTTAAAATAAAATTTGATGATATTTCTAAAAATGTATCTAATTTCAATAAAGGAAGAGAGAATCTTTCTAGTATACTTGAAAAGTCTCAATCCTCTAACAATAAATCTGGACTAGGATTTAAGAAACAAAATAATTTTGCTAAAAGTAGGATTAATAATAATATTAAGAAGGATATTAAGAAAACAGTTTACCCAAATACTAAAACCATCAAGATATGGATTCCAAAAACAAATAATGTTTTGATAAGGAATAAACATATCAAAATATTTATGGAAACTGTTCATAATAACAAGAATTATGTTTATAAAGGGAATTCTAAACCCGTATGAGTTTGGCTTCCTATGATCTAACTCTTAGGACCCTAAAAAGATTGGGTACCAACTTTTTATAAACTTTTTGCAGGTACCACATAAGAAGAGAGGAAAACGGATTTTAGATAGCGGTTGCTCAAAACACATGACTGGAAACAAAGAAATGTTGTCAAACATTATATACTCAAATGGAGGAGCAGTCACCTTTGGAGATAACTCAAAAGGATATATCATCGGCAAAGGCGATGTCAGTAGCAACGGTACCTCTAATTTACCTCTCATTACTGATGTTTTATTAGTTAAAAATTTAAAACATAATTTATTAAGTATTAGTCAGCTATGCGATAAAGGTTTTAATATAACTTTTTCAGAAAATAAATGTAATGTTTTCGATAAAAGTCATAACACTATTTTCGAAGGAAAAATAGATAAAAACATTTATATCTTAAACATGAATGTTAATAATGATTCAAATTTGTGTTTAGTAGCTAAAAAAAACGATTCCTGTCTTTGGCACAAAAGATTTTGTCACATCAATTATAATTCTATCAACAAACTAGCTAAAAACAAATTTGTTAAAGGATTACCCAATATAAAATTCAAAACTAATATATTTTGTGATGCATGTAAATTAGGAAAACTAACAAAATCCTCTTTTAAGTCAAAGAAAGTAATATCTACAGAACAACCACTTGAACTTTTACACATGGATCTTTTTGGTCCAACTCAAGTGCAGTCTATTAATCATAATAGATATGTATTTGTTATTGTAGATGATTTTTCTAGATATACTTGGATTTTCTTTTTGAAAAATAAAAGTGATACTTTTGATAATTTTAAAGTTTTTGTTAAAAGAATGCAAAATATCAAATCCCAAAGAATCACATATGCGAGCAGTTAAACGTATTATTCGTTATCTAACTAAAACCAAAGATTTTGGGCTATTCTATCCGAAAGAATGTCCTTTCGAATTAGTTTCCTATAGCGATGCTGATTTTGGAGGAAGTCGGACGGATCGAAAATGTACGAGCGGAACATGTCATTTCATTAGACGTTCCTTAGTCTCTTGGTTTAGTAAGAAACAAAACTGTGTTTCATTATCAACGCGTGAAGCAGAATATATACCTGCTGCTTTGGCATGTGCACAAGTCGTATACATGCAACACACACTACAAGATTTTAATTGTCATCTTGAAAAATCTATAATTTATTGTGATAATACTAGTGCAATAAATCTTTCTAAAAATCCGGTCAATCACTCACGAACAAAACACATTGATATTCGTCATCACTTTCTTCGTGATTGTTTGGAAAAAGGATTAATAAATTTAGAATTTATTAATACTGAAAATCAAATTGCTGACATTTTACTAAACCGTTAAATGAAAATATTTTTATAAAACTTAGACGTGACTTAGGAATAATGTCTTTAAAAGATTTATAAATAAAAATATGCAAAAATATTGAAAAACAAAAATTGTTTTATTTCTGACCAAAGCGGAACTCGAACTCATGACCTCTGACTTGCTTATTAGATGTTGTGTTATAGCTACTTGAGCTATGGGTGTTTCTTGTCTCAGTTTTCTTTAAAGTTTGTTTTATTTGTTTTGTTTTCAAAAAAACTATTTTTAGTTCTAAACTTATAAATCATACATATACAAACAGTTTTATTGTTAAAATTATGTGATTATATTTAAAATTAGTTCCTTTCCACTAATTTTTCAGCAAATAGATGTTTATATATACTATGCTTATCTTTCAAAACATATACTAAGAAAATTTTCAAAATAAAACTTGAAAAATGTCTTCAAACAATGACTACTATAATTCCGAAAACTTCCATCTATCATACACATCTCCGGACGATGATGGTTCCGACCGCATTCCTGAAAATGGCCCCTATCCTACCTTTCCCATGCCTAAACGTATCCTTGACTTCTCTTCTCCGGATAAAGACCCCCGACATGGGTGGAAACCATGGGAAGGCTCCCATACAGGCTATACACCTGAAAAGAAAAAAGGGAAGAATACAATGGTAATATCTCCATCCACCAAACAAAAAATTGATGAAATACATCACTACCAACAACAACAAATGGATATGCAACGGGAACTCTACTATGAACAAAAAGTCACGGCAAGACGCTTAAGTTTTCTAGAAAAGATTGCCATGAAAGTTTGTTCATCAAAAAAGGATGATGTTGCTGAACCTTCTTATAGATCCTCATCCTCTTCAAACCCTGTTCAAACTCCAATAGCTCCAAGATGGTCACTGATAGAAGATGTTCCGTCTCCAAACTCATGGGAACGTAGATTTTAACGAACGGTGGCTAATTATATATATATATATATGTTGTTGTTTTCAATAAGATGTATAAATATAATGTAATGATAATATAATTTATATTTCTATAATTTTTGTTGAAAAACAGCAAAAATGTGCATTTCTAACAGGGTCGGTCGACCGAAAGACCTGAGTCGGTCAGCCGAACCCATCCCGAAAGTTCCAAATGTACATTTCTAACAAGGTCGGTTGACCGAAGACCTGAGTCGGTCAGCCGAACCCATCCCGAAAGTTTCAGCTAGTCTCAGAAAACCCAGTCGGTCAGCCGACCCAGTTCCTTCTGTCGACCGAATGTGTATTCTGCCTATTTTTTATATCAGCTTAGTACCCCATCCTTTCACCTTTTCAACTTACCTCTTCACTTTTTGCTTTCCCAATTTCAGTTTTTAACCTAGCCCCCATTAAAATTCTCCCAATTTTTTTTATCTTTTCTTCAAAAACAGTGGCTCCCAAGAAGAAATCAAAGACTACCGTGGCTCATCTTCATCAACTCCCGTAGATACTCAAATCGCCTCATGGCTTGTCAATGACGTAGCACTTCAAAGATGGATACAAATTCAAGATGCCAAAATCTTTGAAGAATCATTTATAAGTTATCCTGATTTCGCTTCCTACGGTATTGAAAATGCTGCTATTGAGAGTGGACTTGATACATTCCTTGACCATAGGAAAAATAACTTGAAAAGCAATCATATTATGGTCAAGTTATTTCTATCCAACCTTAACCTTGTCAATCCGCCGAGAAACACTGACAATTGTGTTTGGACATCGGTTTGTGGCACTTCAATTTTCCTTTCCATTGATCGAATTAACCACATTTTAGATGCTAGACCGGGTGAAATCTCATTACACGATGTAGATTGTAATATATCAAGTCGTGACCGGATAAGCCATTTATTTTTCGAAGATGATGCTATGGATTTTAGACAAACATCGTCACTTAGACCTAAAGCTAGACTCCTTCATCGATTCATGATGAAATCCTTAGTTCCTATAGGTGGTTCATATCATCTCGTATATCCCGAAAATTTTAAGGCATTGTATGCTATTTGTAGGAAAATACGAGTTAATTGGGAACAACTCCTTATGGATGAATTTCTCTCTTTTAACCAAGGAAAGATGCTCCATATTTATTATGGAGAATACATAATGAGATTGATCAATAAATTTGTCATCAACGCTCCGGAATCCGAAACCTCCAAAGTCCATATTTTTGATTCAAGGACCATAAAGTTAATGAAATTGCCTGATGCTCCACCTAGATTTATAAGATTTGAGCAATGGAGTGCTACTCCGAGAGAACAACTACGCCGTAGCTATTCTACACCTCAACCATCTACTCATGCTACGGAACGTCTAACCCGCCAATCCTCAATTCAACGATCAACTCCCGGAATTAGTACGGAGGCGGCCATTGATATTTTGGCTCAAAATCAACTAGCCTTGGATGCCCGGCTACGAAAGATTGATGGTCGTTTCAAGAAAATCAAGGGCTTCTTTGTGAATTTATGGGATGCCTTATCATGTACTTCCGAAGCCGGTGCCTCTTATGTTGCTCCTGGAAAAAGACCAGCGCCAAACTTCTCTTGGGCTACTTCGGATAACACAAGTTTCGGTACATCGGCAACTCACATTCCTCACACTCAAAGACGTGGTAAGGAACCGGTTCCTCCGGAAGAAAATATTCGTCCAGAATTCTGGGATTCCGATGATGATGAGGAGTGATCATATTGTTTTACAATTTAATTTCAAGAATTTCTTTATGAACAATATGACTATTGTTAGATGTTGTGTAGTAAGTAAACATCATTAATATTCCTATCTTGTTTCAGTATGTACTATTTAAAACTCGATGTTTTCTTACTTGTGTTACATGTTCCATATTTCTTTTACATATTACATCTAGTAAGTATTCCTTTTTGTCGATGATAAAGGGGGAGAAATATATGAAAGCTAACAAATTTTTTGCAGAAAAGTCGCCATATATTCAGGGGAAGAATTATAATATATATATATATATATATATATATATATATATGCTACTTCGTCACATAAGTATTGTCATCAATCAAAAAGGGGGAGAATGTTGATTCATGAGTTTTGATTCATGACACAAGCTTCAGATATCATACGACGAGAATACTATATGAAAGCGACAAAAAGAGAATAAGTGTATATTATGCACTACAAAGGAGACAAGACTACAATCCAGAGATTAGTATGAATATTTTAATGTATTGAGTCTTAGAATATTGTTAAAATCATTCCTCAAGTAGTCACACACACACACAAATTGATTTATATTGAGTTATACATAAATTAGTGTGTACTGTGCAATTGACAACAGGTCGGCTGACCGACCAGAAACCTCGGTCGATTGACTCTATGTCAAGTGCACAGATATACATTGTTTTGTGTACGGTTTTGAAACTCAACTGACCGGCCAGTTTTCTCGGTCAACCGACCTGAACATAACGGTTAGTTTTCTGAAGAGTTGCGATCGTTCATGAAGAGCAATGTCCTTCAATCCAAGAGATACAGACACAACTTTTGATTGAAACTCTTCATGAAAGATTGTAACTATTCTACAACTATATAAACATGTTCAATTCACTTCTACAATCACCGATTCTTGTTTATAATTCTGAAATCTATTCTCTATTTATTTCTGCAAATAAAAGCATTCATTCTTATTTAATATCACTAGAATCCTTGATTTAATTCATATACTTCGATTCTACGTGATTATCTTCCTTCTAAATCTTCACACACATATATACTCTTGAGGATTTGATTATAGGAAAGTTGTACTATCAAAAGGCAATCAGTGTTATTCAGAACACATTCGTCAACAAGCTATTTGTATTAAGTTGAAGTCCTCTTCGGCTGTTGAGGCGGAAAAATTCTTGTTCGGCTGCTCAGGTGTCGTATACCTATTCCTCCGGGTTAAGTGAGGGGTTTAGTTTAAATCCAGAGGATATTCTGGGACTGGACGTAGAACGGGAAGTTCGAATCAGTATAAAAATTCCTGGTGTGCTTAATTTAAATTTTATTTTACTGCTAATATCAGTTTCCGCATTTATATATCATATTACACGATCCTTAGTACTGCACGTACACTTTCAAAGCCCCTGTATCCGACTCATAAACACCTTCCTCGATACTTGTAAAATGAAGTCCGAAGGCTCCACCTCAAAGCCCCTGTATAAATCTTGATGTATATATTTAATAAATTTTAAAAAATATACTTGAAATAAATTTGATACTTACCCTGCGCTTTTTGGAACTACCTCCGCAAGTGGGTGTAAATCCGGTGCCGTGCCACTAGCACCTGCACCGGGAGAGGGAGAAGGCTCAGATCTCCGGCTATGTCTTCTGCCAAACATATCTACCACGGACAAATAATATCATAGAATGAAAAGACATAAATTTATTAGTACAAAGCATGTTTCATTAATCAACACATAAAACTTCCACTAAATCATAATAAATGGGACAAGATCTAATGAATACATATATAGAAATTTCAAAACAGAATAATACATAGCTCAGAATATAGTAATCATTATTCATCATTATGAATACATAGCTCAAAATAATACATTATAACAAGCGATGCAAATATTCAGAATTTTCAGACTTCGTCATTTTTTGATTCAGACTCAGTTTCGTATACTATCTCGTTTTCTTTGGTACTTTCAAATGCATCTAATAAAACATTCGATTCATCATTCAACGGCCCTAAATCAAGGTCATCGGTTATTATTATTTATGTATTTGGTTCAAAATCCGCTTGATATGTTGCTTCGTTTGGAATATTATTTCCATCAAACGTAAACCTTGGCTTTGTTTTAAAAACTGTTGACCATTCCGCTTTATCTCTTTTTAAGGATGGATACAAAACAAAATAAACTTGTAATGCTTGCTTGGCTAATACGAAAGGATCATACTTATAGTAATGTGAGGTATGCTTTATTTCAATAAGCTTATAATCTGTGTGCACGTTGATTACAGAACCAGGAACATTGTTGAACCAATTACATTTGAATAAAAAAAAGTTTTTTTGCAGGTTCTATATAATATGTCAACTCTAGAACCTGTGTTAAGACTCCGTAAGAATCTTTTATATGCTCATCTGGATAATCACTACCTTTGACAAATACACCGCTGTTATATGTTAATTTTTCAGCCCCGTAATCTTTTGTCTTGAACTTAAATCCATCGACGAAGAATATTTGGTAAGTCTTCACATTCCTTTTTGGTCCGATTGCAAGTGTTGTTATCCTTCATCAACGACACAGTTTCTTGGATCATAAACGTAGTTCGAAAACCATTTAGCAAATTCTTTACTAAGATCTCCAGATGGATGCTGTGATTCGTAGATACTGCAAATATGTAATATGACTTATAATTAATATGTATGTATAAGTGAATTATATATGAATTTATTATTACCTAACAAATGATGCAACTTCAACACAATTTAGAAGAACATATGTGTGTGCTACATGTGCTACATGGTGATCTCTATCGTCTAACCATATTTCCACACATTTTCTAGCAGGTCGGCCATGTTGTCTAAAAATAGATAACATTGTTTGAGAAGAATCTTGTTCAACGGCTTCATCATTACGAGGAACGCTTACAAACGATAAGTTCACATCGTCACTGAAGTAATGAGTGAAAAAGAATGAAACTTCTTCTTTAAGATATGATTTGCAAATCGAACCTTCAACTCGTGCTTTTTGTCTAACTTTTTTCTTCTGATGATTCAAGTACCTATTACAAAATAAATTTAATTTATATTTAGTTATATAAATCTGAATTTTAAACTGATATAAATATTGCATATATTCAATATTACCTCTCAAATGGATATATCCATCCATATTGTATAGTACCTCAAATAAGTGCTTCAGATGGAAGATGAACATGTAAATGCTCCATTACATTAAAGAAATCCAACGGAAATATTTTCTCCAGATTGCGGAATAGTAAAGGGATTTCTACTTCAAGTTTACGTATACGATCTAATTTTAATGTCGTCGAACAAAGCTGTTTATAAAACATACTTAATTCTGTTATAACACTCCATACATTTACGGGGAATAGTTCTTTGAAAGCCACAGGTAGTAAATATTCCATCATGATATGACAATCGTGACTTTTCCTCCCACTCAATTTATTGTTTTTAAAGTCAACACACCTACGAAGATTAGAAGAAATCCCATTGTGATATCTTAGTTCTTCCATCCACTTTAGCACGAGTTTTACTTGCTTGCTGTCTAGTTCGTAGCATGCTTTGGGTTTTTTATTGCCATTGGGCTTCATATGAAGTTCGGGGCATTTACAATAGTTTGCTATATCAAGTCTTGAATTCAAATCGTCCTTGGTTTTCCCCTTTACATTCAAAATTGTATTAAACACATTATCAAACATGTTTTTTGGTTGTGCATCACGTCAATATTATGTCGGAGTAAGAGATCTTTCCAATATGGTAACTCCCAAAATGTACTTTGTTTGCACCAATTATGAATGTCCGATTTTCCCGAAATTTCAATCTGTACTCCAGTTCCACGTATCCTTGATAGTCCTTTACAATTTCATATAATTCTTCGCTTCACCAAATCTTTAGTGGTTGCATATTATCTTCTCCGTTAGCTATAAAGTTTTTACTATCTCTTCTAAAAGTATGATTGGGATAGAGGAAACACCGATGACAATAAAACCAAGAAATTTTCTTCCCATACCATAAAGAAAATGCTCGTGTTTCTTCCATGCAATAAGGGCAGGCTAGACGACCGATCGTACTCCAACTAGAAAGCATCCCATATGTAGGAAAATCACTAATAGTCCATAATAAAGAGGCGAACATACGGAATTTTTTCTCTCGAAATGTCGTATGTTTCAACTCCTTCATTCCACAGTGTTTTCAACTCTCCGATCAATGGTTGTAAATAAACATCGATTTCTTGTGTTGGATCATGAGGGTCAGGGACTACAATAGTGAGAAACATATATGGTGTTTTCATACACATCTATGGAGGTAAATTATACAGAGTAACGATAATTGGTCAGGATGAATATTTACTACCAAACTGAGAGAATGGTGAAAATCCATCTGTACATATGCGGGATAAGTCTTATTGAAATGTTTCCATGCTTCTCCGTCAGATGGATGTATCAAAGTTCCTTCTTCCAATGTTCTCACACTGTGCCATCGCATATGACATGCCGTAGCAGAAGATGCATATAACCTTTAAAGTCTAGGAGTGATGGGTAAATAATGCATTCTCTTGTACGGAACTTCTTTTCCTTTCTTTTTTCTTAGTTTGTATCTTTCCTCGTTACATATTCTGCATTTTCTAAGGTCAACGTCATCTTTCCAATACAACATGCAACCTTTTACATATGTATCTATCTTTCCGTACGACAGACCGAAAGCGGACATCAGTTTTTTCACTTTATAATGACTTTCGCACATCAGATGATTGGGTGGCATGTGTCGTTTTGCAGCTTGTACAATTGCTGTAAATGCAGCTTATGTAAGGTTGAATTTTGATTTCATAGTAATGTATTCAGCGGTTACTGATAATTCGGTTCCGCTTTTACAACCGTCCCACAATGGCCTCTTAGCAGAATCCAATAAATCATATATTCTTTTAGCTCCCACAGTCGGTTCTTCTTCGACATTTACGTCTTCATCGTCAGCTTGAATGTTAGGAAACATTGATCGTGTTGCATCTTCCACCATATTTTATATCGGATTCGTCATAATATTATCGTCCTCTAACACTACAGGATTAGATGTAGGTTCAACAGTACTCCATGACGATCCCGAAAGTAATAATTCGGCACAAAATCATATTTATACAAATGTACTTCAACTATATCTGGTTTCCAATGCTTGCACTTACCACATGGGCAACGAATTTCTTCGTTATTTCGATTATTAGATTTAGCGAATCTAATAAATTCGTGTACACCGTTATAGAAATGTTACTTTATTGAACCTTTCTTACCAATTCTGACTTCATACATCCAACTACGGTTGAGGAAATTATCAAACATTTTTTCTGATTTGAAAATATATGTTAGAAAGTTCAAGTAAACAATTCAATTGATACTAAAGTCTCATAAGAATAATTTTCAACACTTCATCATTGTAAACACTTCACCATCGTAGAAAATTCAAATAAGCACTTCACTTTATTTTTTAATTTTTAGTTTATTGGTTTTTACTTTGATGGTCGGTCATCCTACTTTCCATTACAAACACAGTAATGTAATTACATTTTATAAATTGTTCCAGATTAAACGATTCAACAAAATTTCGACAGCACTTCCCTTTTGTTCAATGTATCGTACACAAATGCGTGTACACAGGGAACGAGAAAGAAGTGCTATCGAAATTTTGTAAACCGTTTAAAATGAAATGATTTATAAAATGTAATTACTTTATTGTGTTTGTAACTTGTCCAATACATGGACAAATCCGACAAATATTATATTAGATGAATATAGATGTTCGTTCTGTTAAAAAACGAATATCCATATAATGATCATATAAAACACTTGTCAGACGGGGCTAAAAACTCTCTAAGGGATTAAAAAAATAAAACACATTTTACAATTACTATTTTAACAACTACAAAATCTATTTTATAATTCATTCAACTATTTAAATATTTATTAATTAAATCTGAAATTTTAACACGTATTTTAAATTTATTTAACTACCTAAAATTTTAGTTACCGATTTTGTGAACTAAAATAATTAGTTAACACTTATAACAAATTAGATAAATTTGAAATTTTAAAACGTACTTTAAACTATAACAAACATTGTTCTAAACTATAACAAACATTCATGTAAAATTATCAATAAGCATATTAATCAATAATCATGGACTAATTTTTGGATTTTTAATTAACCCTGATTTTTAACAACAAAGTAAACAATCAAATCACTAATTAATATCCCCAAATCATACTATTATCATCAACTAATATGCAATAATCACCTATTTCAAATCCATAATCAACTAATTTTGTAAATAAGGGTTTTAATTTTATCCTCAAATCAACTAATAAACTATCATCATCATCTAATATCAATTATTCTAACATATTCAAACCCATAATCAAATTATTTTCAGAAATTAAGGTTTAGAGATTATACCTAGAAATTGAGAAATTGAAGAAGATGGATGAAACAGAGCAGCACCGGAGGGCAACGGCGGCTTCTGGAGGCGGTTGGCGTCGGCAGGGCGGTGGGAAGGGGAGGGCGGCTGGGAACGGCGGCAAAAATTTAGAGGGAAAGTGAAAAATATTTTCACTTTCTGTTCTCTGGTTCGCGCTATAACATCAGGTTGAGCGACGGTTGGCAACGGCCGCCTTTTTTAGCCGTCACCAGCCGTCGCTAGCTTTCGCCACTAAATGAAGCCTGTTTTGTAGTGATATAAGCTTTTAAAAACATAGATTATGATGTTTTGAACAATAAATAATGATGGTAATCTTATTTTGAGTAAGTATTTACAAAAATATATACTTTGAAAGAATATCAATAAAATGACCAAAAACCGTCTTATCAATAAATAGCTCTATAATTATTAGAAGTCGCACATGGAGCTGGATACATACACTCATTTATCCATTCAAACAAGAATATGAAATAAAATTACTTTTTTATTTTTGGGAAATATAATGTATTTATGACATCATCAATAATGACATCATATTTAATAATTGATTTATGAATTTAAATTGGAATTTAACGATTTAATAATTATTATAATTATTCAAATAATTGTTTTAAAATGATAATAGTTCATTTTGATTAGTTATGAAGTGATAATAAATCATTTACAATAGTTTTATAAAATGATATATACTTGATTTGAAAATATAAGAAAATTTGTATCGCTTTATCGATATAACAACACTTTTTATAAACAGTTGTTTAATACTTATTTATATGGTTTTATCAATCAAATGTGATCATTTTAATTAGTTAAAAATGATAAGAAATTAGTTGTCAAATTTTGTGTACAAATATATGTATGTTAACTAAGAAGTAAAAATATGACCGAAGATCGGAATCAGCATTCATAACGGTTTAACGTATAGAAGTTGTAAGCAAATCAATACAACGTTGTGATACATATACACATACATGAACACATATAAAAATGTATACACATATACATTTAATTATGTTTAGGAATTAGCCAAATCAAGCAAAGAAAATATCCTAACACATATGTATACATACAAGCTCCTTATGTGTAAACAAAAGATAAAAACAAAGCACCACACCACATCATAAGCCAAGCACATGGAGAGGGGTGTGGGCCGAGCACATGGAGGGTGAGGGGGGTAGAACTCACGACCAAAAAGGTGATGGTAGTGAGTGATGTGAGCAGGCACATGTAAGGAGAAATATCATGATATTTTTAGTGCAAACTTTTGCCTATAAATACCAAGCGCTCATTCACTTATTCATTCACACAATTCTCTTCTTCTTCTTCTTCTTGAAGCTTATTAATGGCTTCTAGTTCATAGAAAAAAATATAGCAAAGCTATGACAAAATATTCCAAAATAAAGTAAAATATATACACATTTATATACCATGTCGATACACTTCCAAACCAAAGCCAAATCACTCCACATCTCCACTCAAACCCACGGCTACACCCATATCCATGCTTGACCGAGCCCACCTCCACTTGCAAGCTTAGGCCATGGCTTTTCAAAGGTCCTGGGCTCGATTCCGTAGGCTTTGATCGATCGTAGGAAGCTAAAGCGAATTTTCATAAAGTTAGAAACCAATAAAGGTGAGAAACTCTATTTATATATATATTTATAAATATGATGATGTGATATGATTGGTATGAATGTTTACTATGTTTGATCATCAAGTTTGAATGTCAATTATATGTTTATTTTGATATTGAAATGGTTCACGCTTAACACACGTCGAATATCATAAAGGAAATCACTTTCATGTAATAAATAAAATGGTGTATATGAGATTGTTAAGCCTATTTAAAATGGTTTATAATTGTTTTATAAACACAAAAATCCAATTTGATGATTTGGACAAGTTATGAAAGTTGAGTCAAAAATAGGAGCGTCGCGTAACGGTAGTTCGCAATTTCGCATCGCAGAAAGTTAAATCCATTTATACGATGGATTCAGAGTCGGAATTCTTTGTAACAAGAATTTTCTGTACTCTTATGATCATAATGTTCAAACCAAAGATAAAGATTGATATTTTGTTTATTAGATTTTAAAATATGAGCAAAACAAGTTTTCATAATAATCGCGCTGGGGCTGTTTGGAAACCAAAGCGATAAAATTCTTTGTAAATAATAATTTGAATTCTTTAAAAATATGGAATAAATTCTATAAATATTTTAAAAGATATTTGAGTAGAAAAATGGATTTCTAGATGATAGAAAAGTTGTTTTGATCAAATAAGCCTTAAAAGCATTATTCATAGCACTTTTTGCAGCATTTTTAATAACTTTTGAAATAACGTTTTAAACTTAAGTATTCTTTCCCAAATCTTCTATAAATGTGTTTAAATAAGTAATTAAGTATTTTAAAGATGATTTAAAGGTTTTATAATTTATTTTAAAAAGTTTAAATAAATGATTAAAAGAAAAGCTATTAAAATCAAGTGATTTAATTTTGGCTCTAAAAGCCGATGAGTAGACTTGATTATTCTATTCATGAGATCCGGATGTGAGGTGCTTAAACTAAGAAGATGTTCAGGAGCAACCAATGCCCTTGCTCACATGGCCTTTTTCATGGGCGAGGGATAATAAGGTCGAAATATCGGAAACGGGACAAGTATGAAAGATTCAATTTTTCAAATTTAAACAACTTGAATTGTATAAAAATAATCTTCTTACACTTGGTATTAAATTCTAAGGAGGGAACCCGTACTATCCATGTGAATTTAAAAGGTGATTTCACCGTTGTTCGATGGATAATAGAGGTTGAATACGGAAATTAATATTGAGTAGAATTAGTATAATTTCTATCGACCCTTTTTAACTCAATAATATTTTCCAATATGAATTGTGAAAATAATTTCTAAAGTTAAAGAGAGGTTTAATGATTCTGCATATACCGAAAAAAATGTTTTAAAGACATATATCTCTAGAAGATATTTTTTGATAAAGGGAAAGTAATTAATCAAATGATAAGAACTTATTTACTTAACATCTTTTTATCGATGATTGATTCGAAAAAATCAGGGTCGGATTTGAGTGATTCATATCTGAAAACCACTTCGAACCAATTTAGGAGTTAGAACTGAAGATATGGAATGATAGTAAACGGAAAGAAGAGCCGCTTCTCACTGATCCTTGGAGGAAATTTCCCATATCATATATATGTGGCAGTAGTATCTTCATTTGATCTTCGATGCAAGAGCTGCTCGCTACTAATCCGAGGGGTAATTCCTGACAGGATGTAGTAGGGGAGTTCCTTCAGTTTGTCCTGTTCCTGGACAACTTATATGGACGAATGTCTGACATTGCATTTCTAAAAGGCACGTATATTGATTTTTACAAACGTACATCTGCTTGATGTTGGAACTGGGTCAGGCCATAGCGGAAGAAATGAGTGAAGTTCAAAATTTTTGCCATTTTGAATATTTGATGGGCCTATGAAGTCTAAATTTATTTAGAACTATTCTAAATTTGATTTAAATAAAATCATATATTTTATTTAAATTTACAAATGGGATTTGCATCGCAACAGACACATTAGCTCTTGTATGTTGTATATTGTCAAATATATGCGTAAATATATAACTATGAATTTCATGTGATTATTTTGAAAAATTATATATATCTATTTTATGTATGCATAAAATTTACTTTTATCATTAAAATATTGTAGAAAATATATATTTATTTATATGACAATATATTGAACTATAAATAACAATGAACACGCGCGCCCGCGCGCACACACACACACATATATATATAATTAAAAATTCCTTTCATTTACAATTACCAGTTAGAAAAAAATACTAGATCTAGAATTCCAAAGATTTTATTATTTAATATACATATATATATATAATATATTGAATAAAACAGATTTAGCCATAATAAATTATCATAATATAACCATATGATAAAATTATAAATTTTATAATTTTAGAAAATCTAGAAATACATTTTTGGACTCAGGAGAAATTTCTGAAATTTTCTCAATTAAAATAATATTTTAAATATATAATTTATTGTAGACCCGAAATAAAATTAATTATTAAAATTATAAAATTAAGATATAAAAATCTGAAACTTTTTCTGAGGTTTCTATAACATATTTTGGTTCTTAAGAAAAATTTCCGGAATTTTTTAAATTAAAATGATATTTTTATTCAATTAATTGTTATCAGGTCCGAAAAAAGTAATTATTATAAATATTATTTTAAGTTCAAAAAATCTGAAAGTTTTTCTAAAGGCTGCTTACATGAAGGATGAATTTTAGAAAATATTAAACTGAAGTTAAGGAATGTTTATTATTATATATGAATTTATTGGTTCAGATAATCATTAAATATTAAAATTAATAAAAAATATTAAAAAATAAAATTCAGCACTTATAATTCATAATAAACACAAAAAAACATTTACAAACATTCAGATCTATATATACAACATATAATAAAACATATCTCTTAATTCATATTGTATGTGAAGATTTAACACAAAAGATTAACATATAAGATTTACACATATGATCAATATGTATAAACATAAATAATATCAAACTTAAAATTAATTTTAATGTTTAATTTCAGATCTAAAACATAATCATGGAATAGATCTTTAATTATTATACACATATCCAATCTCCATTGTGACAACATAAATACGTATAAAAATATCACTTAACTAACAAAACATCAATCTAATTATATATATATGTTCATATCTGTGCAGTTAAAGCGCTCGGTAGATTCAAAGCGGTGGAGGTGCAAAAAGTCATAGCGGGGATACAGCGAGGATATAGCGGGATATAGCGGATGGCTTTAAAATAGCATATAAAACTCATACTTAATGTTTTTATGAATATATAAATGGTAATTAAATGAAAAATTATCATTTAATTGAATTGTAACTGATACATAAATAATTTTTAAATAAAAACATGTGCGAATATACTTTAAATAAACGTAAAACTGTTATATAACATAATTGAATTTAGTGGAATATTAGAGTATTTTCATTTCTGAAAATATATTAAAAATTAAATCAAAAAAATTAGTTTCATAATTTTTATAATGTATAAATTGAATTTTTCAATTCATTTTATTAAAGAAGGTATAGCGGGAATAGCGGAATATAGCGAAAATAACGGGATATAGCGGAAATAGCGGGGATTAAAGTGGAAAGGCTATATTGTGGAGCTATATGGAAAAATCGTAGCGGCAGAAACCCGCTATGAGATATAGCGGGGTTATAGCGGGGTAATAGCGGGGCATTAACTGCACAGGTTCATATGATTAACAAATTATGAAAGCACAATAATATGATAAAAATAAAATCAAAATTACCCAAATTAGTTGCCCTAAAGTCCACCTTGAATAACCAATTCCCTTCTTTTGAAATGTTTTTGATTCTTCAGATTGCTGATTTGGAATCTACGACCAATTACTATTAAATAGCTTTTAGTTTTGATTTGAATTTGATATGAGAATTTTAGGATTGATTTAGAGGAGGGTTTCAGCGATGAAAGAGGAAAGAGGATGGCGGGTCAAAAATGAACAAAAAGATTTCTTACAAATTAGGGTTTTGAGACCGTTTATTTATATGGTAAGATAGGAGAGCAAACCACTAGATCTTAACCACACATCTCCAAACCCTAACCATTTGTTCAAGCCACCTCTAACCCTCCATAACCAACGCCTACAACTCCATAATTTCATGGGTTGTTAGCCCATTTAACTCCACAAGGGTCTCTTTAGCAAGTGAAATTAGTTTCTAGGACACACAATTGAAATAATTACTTTTAAGGACAAAATGCAAAATAATTAGTTTCTAAGGCCTAAAAACCTATGAAATTATGTTCTTAAAGGTAATTGGACTGCTGACTTTTTCCTTAAAAGTAATTATTCTGCTGACTTTGGCCTTGAAATTAATTTCTGTGGATGTGTGTCCTAGAAACTAATTGGACTGCAAAGTTTGTCCTTCTTGTGAAATGCCCCAATTAAATATGTACAATCATATTTAACTCAATTTCTAATCGATATCTTATATCGACCAATATATTTACAACTATTATAAATATATGCAATAAATTTATTTCTCATATCATATTCAAACTTCATAATTAATATTTCATAAATATTAATTAATTTAATTGATTTATAACAATTATAAATCAATTAAATCGTTTGGTCTAAAGAGAATTAATTATTTCGGTTGTGTGACTCTTGGGTGTAAATTTGGTCAGCGATCAACATTGAACTATTCGAATGTCAACGTTCACACGTCACTTAGTAGTAGGTGGTGTGACATTATGACCAAATTTATTGCTTACTAAACTTTGGTAAAATCCAATTTCACTTTATTAAGCGTTACCCTTTTGTGACAATTATTTACGTCAATTTTCTTTGTCAAAATTATATCACTTTGGACTTATCGAATTTGGTTATGGTCAAAATTCCAATACCATCCATATTCAACTCTATAATCTAAACACAAAGACCTTGGTTCAATAATAACAATTATTATTAACCGAACTACTCTAGCAAGAGATTTTGACTTTGTGTTGACTTAAGTTGACCGTGATACTAGCCCCATATAACTGAGGAGACGAATCCTCTCTTGATTAGTGTTTCACTTCCAATACTTCCACTCGACCCAACTATAGTCACTTGATGGATGTCGTGCCAAAATTTAACTATAATTAAAGCGGAGCTTCCACATTAAAGATCTACAGTATTCTCAAGTCAAAAAAACTATGTAAATTAATCACATCGATATTTTCTATTTGACCTTAGTTATATTAACTAACATAAAACTATTTAGTGATTCGTTTCATAGTTATCCAATAACTATCAGTACGTAACCTCTAGGTGCCCCTAGCAGTCATAAGTAATACACAGCCCAATTTTTGGAGAGCGTTACATACTCTAGTCTCAATGGGTACACCGATATGCAGTCTCGATGCATCTTGACTATGAACATTTAAAATGGTATATTTGTTTTATTGTGATAAATTACTCACGGTTACAACACTTTGTAACTACTATCACAAAATATGCCATTTATGAATTTTCTATTAAATATACTTTTAATTAAATTAATTAATTAATATAACCACATTATATCAAGTATATAATAGAAAGAAACATCTTTATTATGAATTAGATTGTTCAACGAGTCAGATATATGTAAGGCATACCCTTAACTCTATCAATCTCCCACTTGCACTTGGGGTCAATTATGGAATCTTATTCCAACATCTCCAATCGGTTTCTCAAAATCAATTGGATCAGTCCCTTTGTGAACGGGTATGCTATTATGTTTTAATTATCTACTCTGTCAATCAACTCTCTCTGACGGCGATTGTGACGACCGCCCATGACTCCTGCACTAAACATGGAAATAGTGCACTGTAAAGTGTGCCAGGCAACCATGGATGATCGTCGGGGGTAAGTTATAACAGCAGAATCTATCGTATTACTCACAGCGCATGGATAAAATACAATAGAGAATATATATAGTGAAGCTTCACAAAATAGAATCTCATCAATTAAGCTTCATAATAGTTGAATACAAACATCTGAATAGTCAATACATCAAGCCTCACTACATATCACTCAGAGAATTATACAAGCAGCGGAACATCCAGTACATATAGTAAGAAAATAATATGCAAGCCTCCAGCTCGTCTTCGTCATCAGCATCGTCGGTAACTAAGAACAGCACATGTCACCTGCTACCTAGTCTGCCCATCCCAAAATGGATGAACAGCCCAAGGTAATAAGAGTTGAACATAAAACCTTGAGTCAGACAACAGTCTTAGTGAGCGGTAAATTAACTAACAACATACCAAAAGAGCATAAAGGTAAAAGGAATAGGAATCCAACCCTCCCACTCCACCTCTTTCTACAGTGATAGCCTCCAGACACACTAAGCAGAAGTAAACATAGCAAAGAAAACATTTAAAGTAAAGCAATTACCACTCGAGTCAAGGTCAATGTTTTCCAAGTACAAACCCCCAAGGTCTAAACCAAGATCAGATAAGCACCCAGAAAGCATCGCTCTTGAGACCGAATGACGATACAACCAAACATCCATGACTCTGGCTATCACTGTTATCATTGCTTCGATGCCACCGTTAATTGAATGACCGGCACATTTTTTCAGCCGTCCGTCAAGGGCTAATGGTAACCCCGGTTCTGTCTCTCTGCATGTCGTCGTAGCCCGTGCCTAGGACTATCGAATCTGCCCAGAGTACTCGACCACCAACTGTAGTCTTTTGGGACTATCGAATCTGCCCAGCGTACTCTTGCTTTGAGCCTGCTAGAACCTTTAGCAACGATGAAATCTCAGCCTTCTAGTCATCCTCCTCGACGACTATTCTCATACTAGCCCAAGCGCCTCTCGAGCCAACCATTATCCTCAAACTCGAACCATTTCACCGAGTCATCAACATGCTTGGAATGATCCCGTCTGGATTAAACCAAGGCTATCTCACATCATGCCTCGCTTCATCTCATCATAGCAAAGCCTCATCTCAACATCATCATCAAATCTATCCATATGAGCTTTATCATCCGCGTCATATGTCACGAGCAGCTTTTCTTATTCAAGAGCCTTTCCCTTAGCTTTTGAATCATCTTTGACCAACTTGTCCAAATCAAATCATCAATCAACTAATTTATAACAATCAATCAAGTCAATCATTAATCCAAGTAATCAAGCATTCAAACATGATCTAATAAACAATTATAACAATAATGACAATCTTGTAAATAAAGAGTCCAAATCTAACAAGCATGAATCATGAGCAATATCTCTACAACTTGATGAATGAACTTGCATAGGTTAACATGTAGTAAAATGGATGTCAAATCATCATGAACAATAGATCTATACTTAAGTTTTAGAAAATGCATGGAAATCACTATTTTAACACAAAATCAAGCCACCAATCCGATATACTCCTTTGGATCCGTGTGAGAGATAACCACCACTCACCAAATCACCTAAACACCTTAAAAGCAACACACTTCAGATCTGGACAGCGAAGGATCTAGCTCGATTATCTAAAATTCCGCTTCAAACGATGAAATCTCTCTTCGATGGATGTAGATCTTCAATCTAAGCTCTTGGATCTTCGATTTGGATGGAAGGAAGCACAAGATTAAAGTGGAGAAAAGAAGTGAAGAAGTGTTGAACTCGAGCTCTCAAAATGGCAGGACTTCGTCGCTTCAAAATCCGGATCCCAAAAAGTGAGGCAAGGATGTGTATTTATAGGCTGGAAATCCTTAAGTCGTTCGCCCCCTTAAGTCGTCCACGACTTATGAAAACCCCATGACCTACGACTTACGACTTAGCAAACCCTACGACTTAGCTAAGATGCCGACCTAACGACCTAACACTCACAAGCCTATGCGCAACCTAAAGCATACACGGCCTAACACAGACACTACCTGACGACTTAAGTACCCACGCGACTCAACAACTTAGTACATATACGACCTAACACACATGCACACGACTTAGCGACTTAACAGCATTGCTGACCTAACGACTTAACCCTTAAGCCCTTACGCGACCTAACTACGCACACAGGGTCTTACGACCTAAACTTCAACGACTTATCCCATATTCCTTAAGTCGTTAACCCACTTAACCCCCTAGGTCGTTAACTCCCCTAAGCTGCTAATCCTTAAGCCGCTAACTACTAGGTCGTTGCCGCTAATTCTTAAGTCGCTACTCTCCTTAAGTCGCTTACTAACTTAAGCCGTTAACTCCTAAGTCGCTAACCCTTAAGTCGCCGACTCTCTTAAGTCGCCAACTTCTTAAGTCGCTCAGCCGACTTATTTACCTTAGGTCGCTCCAACCTCTTAGGTCGTTCACCCGACCTAACTACCAGACGACCTAACTTCTACACGATTTAAACTCTGAACGACTTAACCACACTAACGACCTAATAACAAGGGTTTTACGATCTTTCGATCCGTAAAAATACGGGTCGTTACATTCTCTCCCCCTTAGGAATTTCGCCTCCGAAATTCCAAACAAACAAGAGCAATCAAAAACTATTCTGCATGTCTACCATCCATAGCAATCAACAAACCATGCGTCCAATTCTAGCCTAGCATGCAGAATTCTAAAAATAGAACAAGTTACAATGTCGTGAGATGACACGACACCTTATGGCCATACCTCGAAGAGTTCAGGATGAGCTGCCTTCATCCTCTCTTCCACCTCCCATGTACAATCGTTATCATCATCACTCCATTGTATCTTGAGCAACCTAACTACCTTCCTCCTAAGCTGTTTTGTGTCAGTTTCCACAACACGAAGCGGCTTACGAGGTCTCTTATCAACTAGGTCAACTTCAAAATCTTCACAGCTATCAGTAGAAACCACAGTATTCGAGTCGTGCACATACTTCCGTAGATATGATACATGAAAAACATTGTGCACACCCGCCATCTTTTCTGGTAACTCCAATTTATAGGCGAGCTTTCCAATTCGCTCGATGATCGGGAATGGCCCAACAAATCTCGGAGTCAATTTTCCTTTCTTCCCGAATCGAATAACATTCTTCAGTGGAGAAATCTTCACAAAAACCATATCACCTACGTTGAATTCCAAATCCTTACGACGCTTATCGGCATAACTTTTCTGTCGGTCTTGGGCTGCCTTCATTCGTTGTCGAATGATCTCTATGCAATCTGAAGTCTGTCGAATCATTTCTGGCCCAAGTATCAGCTTTTCCCCTGTTTCCAACCAACATGTCGGAGAGTTACACGGTCTTCCATACAATGCCTCATATGGTGCCATACCAATGCTTGACTGGTAACTGTTATTATACAAAAATTCCACCAAATGAAGATGATCTTCCCATGATCCTTCGAAATCCAAAACACAAGCTCTAAGGAGATCTTCCAAAACTCGATTGACTCTCTCGTCTGACCATCTGTTTGGGGGTGATAAGCTGTACTCAAACACAACTCGGTTCCCAAAACTTCCTGGAAGCTCTTCCAAAATCTACTAGTGAACAATGGGTCTCGATCGCTCACTATACTTTTCGGAATACCATGAAATCGAACTATCCACTTAACATACATCTCAGCCAACTTTGATGCAGTCCTGGTTGATCGAACAGGAATGAATCTTGCACTCTTAGTCAGACGATCTACGATGACCCAAATCCCTTCATTTCCCATTCTTGTTCTAGGTAACCCATCAATAAAATCCATCGATATTTGCTCCCACTTCCATGTAGGAACTTCTAATGGCTGAAGCAATCCACTGGGCTTCTTTTGCTCAGCTTTTACCAACTGGCAGTTTATGCACTTGGAAATAAAATTTCCAACATCCTTCTTCATACCTTCCCAGTAATAGGTTCTCTTCATATCCCGATACATCTTATTTCCACCTGGATGAATTGTCAACTTCGAGTGATGACTTTCCTTCAGAACCTCATCTCTCAATTCATCTATATCGGGAACAACTAGTCGTCCTTGCTTCCAAAGCCAACCCTCTCGATCGACCTCGAATCCTTTATCCTTTTCTGGATCCAATCCATATTCCAAATCACGGATAATCTTGACAAGCTTATCGTCTCGCTTTTGGCTCTCTCCAATTCTTTCCACAAGAGTCGGTATTATCGATAAGTTTGCCAACATCTCAGGTTCCAATTCACATCTGGGCCTGAAGTCAAATCCAGCTAAATACTTGAGATTCTTCCATTCTGAAAACATGGCTCCCAATCCTGCATGTCTTCGACTTAACGCATCTGCCACTGCGTTACCCTTTCCCGGAGTATAGGCTATATCAAAATCATATGATGCTAAAAACTCTAGCCATCGTTGCTGCCTAAGATTCAAATCCTTTTGGGAGAAAAGATACTTCAACGACTTATGATCTGTAAACAACTCGAATCGAACTCCCAATAGATAATGTCTCCACATCTTCAGAGCAAAAACAATCGCCGCTAACTCCAAATCATGAGTCGGGTAATTCCTTTCATGCGGCTTCAGTTGTCGACTTGCATACGCAACAACTTTACCCTTCTGCATCAGCACTGCTCCAAGTCCAGTACCACATGCATCGGTGTAAACCACCATCTCATCATTTCCACTTGGAATAGTCAAAACAGGAGCACTTGTCAGTCGCTCTTTCAGGATTCCGAAAGCTTGCTCAGACTTAGCATCCCATCTGAATACTTGGTTCTTTTTCGTCAATCCTGTTAATGGTGCAGCTACCTTGGAAAAGTCTTTGATAAATCGACGATAATATCCTGCTAATCCAAGAAAACTTCTCACATCAGATGCATTCTTAGGTCTAACCCAATCCTGGATTGCTGCTATCTTGGCGGGATCAACCGCTATTCCATTTCCAGAGATAATATGGCCTAAGAACCTCACTTCACTCTTCCAGAAGTGACACTTCGAAAACTTAGCCTTCAGCTGATGTTTCCGTAAGATTTCCAAAACAATATGCAAGTGCGTCTTGTGCTCTTCTTCAGTTCTGGAATAAATCAAAATATCATCCACGAACACTAGTACGAACTTGTTCAACTGATCTCTGAACACTCTATTCATAAGGTCCATAAAATATGCTGGTGCATTGGTCAATCCAAACGGCATTACCAGCCACTTAAATAAACCAGATGGTGTCCTGAAAGCAGTCTTCGGCACACTATCCTTTGCCACTCTTAACTGGTGAAATCCCGTTGCCAAATCCATCTGAGAAAACACCTTAGCTTTGTGAAGCTGATCAAACAAGTCATCTATTCTCGGCAATGGATACTTGTTCTTCTTAGTCACTTTATTCAGCTCACGATAATCCACACACAACCTCAACGATCCATCCGCTTTGGTTGCAAACACAACTGGTGCACCCCATTCGGACACACTACGCCGAATGAATCCTTTCTGTAAAAGATCATCAACTTGCACCTTCAACTCCTGCTGTTCCCTAGGCGCCATCCGCCTAAGAGGCATCACAACAGGTCTGGCTCCTTCAACTAGATCGATACGAAACTCGATCTCTCTATGCGGCGGTAACCCTTTGACCTCATCAAAGACATCCTCAAATCCATTAGCGATTGGCACCGATGACAGTCCATCCCGTGGAACAACCAGCGAATACATGAAGCTCATGAAGATGCCTTCCTCATGCTTACATCGTATCACAACCTTTCGCCCTTCCACATTCTCGACTGTCACCTCCAACCTTTCACAATCAACCTTTGCCGCATACTTCCTAAGCCAGTCCATACCCAAAATAATTCCGAACCCCGCAAAGTTCAGTACAAAACAATCACAAACAAAAGAGCAATCATGACTCGATACAACCAAACCACGGCATAACATACACAGACAGGACGAACCCCCAACTGGATTAGTCACAACCAATGGTCTATCAACAATATCCGGTTTTAAACCCAACCGGCATACAAGTTCATTACAAACAAAAGAATGCGACGCCCCAGTATCGAATAACACTCTAACTGGAACATCACATATGGAAAGAGTACCTTGAACCACCACACTCTTTCCTTTCTCTTCAACGGTACACTACACCATATTGTCAGTTTCGCAACACATCCATGCGGAAATATCGCAACGGTTCTGAGCCGTTGCTAAATAGCAACGGCTCAAAGCCGTTGTAAATGATTCAAGAACGGATTAAATCCGTTGTAACCTTGCAATGGCTCAAAGCCGTTGTGTAGCTGCCGTGTTTTTTTTCACAACCCCCCCTTCCCAAAACTAACGTCCTCTTAATTTCATTCCCCTCTCCTCCACTCGTTTGCCCTAGCCCCCATTTCCTGTTCGACAAAGATTTCCGTCGTCAACTACTGGCCAACAACTTCTTCAAACCTCAGATCTAAATATCAGATCTAAACTACTGGCCAACAACTTCTTCAAACCTCAGATCTAAATATCAGATCTAAATAAGAGATGCGATGAGAAACCCCACTTGCTCCAATTGCGGTGGGCCTGCTATTCTTGGTGAACTCTCGGTGGAAGAACAACAAATACGAATTGAGAATGCTCGATTGAGAGATGAGCTTGATCGAGTTCGCTCACTTGCCAGTAAATTTCTAGGGCAACCAGTTTCTGGACTGTCTCCTCATTCGGTACCTAACTCATCTTTAGAGCTTGCAGTTGGTTCTAATGGATTTGGTAGCATGGATTACTTTAATAGGTTGTCTAGTAGGTCTATGGGTTCTATCGTGACTCCATCATACAAACCAATGTCTAATTTGGGTGGAGTTGATAATAGTGGCTTAGATAAGTCAGTTTTGGTGGAACTTGCATTGAGTGCAATGGATGAACTTGTGAAAATGGCACAATTGCATGAGCCTCTTTGGATTCGGACCTTTGATAGCAGGAAGGAGACATTAAATTTAAGGAGTATTTACAAACATTTCCTCGTTGTATTGGAGTTAAACCTGTGGAATTTGTTTCTGAGGCGACAAGGGAGACGGGGATGGTGATTCTTAATAGCTTCGCTCTTGTGGAAACTCTAATGGATGCCGTAAGCTAACCTTTTACTTCATTGTATTACAGCTTACCTTTTTCCGTCATATTCGGCTTATCTTATCCTATTCTCAGAGATTGTATAGGAAAATAATAGTTTATATGTGATGTTACTTGCCACCTTTAATTAATTATTATTATGAAAGATAAGATCGTATGTCTAAATAGCCACCCTTCAACACGTTAAGCACACTAAAAATTTTCTCTTCATAAATCATAGTGATAGTATATTGTTCTACTTTGTTATTTCTCTTTTACCATATATTGTTTCGTATCAACTATTCACATTACTTGATTTATGTTTCGAGAGAGACTAGACTTATTGCTAGTACGTATTACAATGAATTTTGTCTCTAGCAATAGAGAATTGATAAAGGGTTGGTAGGTAGTCATAAACTCTTGACCCTATCTTTTAAGCGAATGAAAATATTTTGCATGTTCGGTACCTGTTAAGCACACTGAAATTTGTATTGTTTTTCTCTTCACAAATCATAATAATAGTACATCGTTCTACTTTGTCATTTGCTTTTCCCATATATTGTTTCGTATCAACTTCCTACATTAGTCAGTTTATATTTTAAGAGAGACTAGACTTATTCAATACTGATATATACTAGTATATATTACAACGAATTTTGGCACTAATAGAGGATTGATAAAGGGTTGTTAGGTGGTCTTAAACTCTTGACCCCATCTCTTAAGTGAATGAAAATACTTTGCATGTTCATTCATCAATGATCAACGTGTAGAATTTTTCTTCTGTTATCTTTCTACCCGTATATCTTTTTGTTCAAGATTATTATTTTTGATGAAACTTGTATTTCACAAACTATTTATTCTTTTACATCTTTAATTGTTTATACAGACACGTTGGGCGGATATGTTTCCGGGTATGATTGCAAAAGCTACGACCATAGACATCATATCAAGTGGTGTCGGTGGAAGCCGAAACGGTGCACTTCAATTGGTCAGTGATTTTATCTGTAATAACAATAACTAAATTTTCCTCATTTCAACTATAATTATAAATTTTTATTATTACTTTGTGTCGTCATCTACTAGAGTAAATTTTGGATGTAAGACAGAATTGTGAGGCCACTTTTATGTAATGGTACATATGTTTTTACGTTAATAACGATATTAAAAACACAACTTTTATTCAATTAGCGTGTGATTACACTAGTTTTCACATACCATGCAATATGGTACCACATATAATTAAATTAATATTGAGTTTTTTTCCTTATGTTTCTTGGCTTTAATATAATTATTTGTTTAGATGAAAGCGGAGCTCCAAGTTCTTTCACCGCTGGTTCCAACCCGGGATATTAATTTCCTCAGATTCTGCAAGCAGCTAGCAGAGGGAGCATGGGCTGTGGTAGATGTGTCAATCGATGCAATCAGGGAAAACCTTTCTGGAAATATAAAATGCAGGAGGCTGCCTTCTGGATGCGTTGTTCAAGATATGCCTAATGGGTATTCTCAGGTACTAATATAACTAATATATGTTTAAGTTTGTGCATTATTAATGGTTTTGTTGACCTGTTAAAGTTTTACAGTACAAAAACATCTTCAAACAGTGCACATACAAACTTAAACATCTTCAAATGATAGTTGCATGGTCACTCATAAAGTGATTAGCAAAATTGACAGATAAATTCAAGATTTTGTCAAGACATTCCGTAATAATGAATAATTTATTAATCTTACTATGTATTGCCAAATTGGCAGCCCCCTCTAAATGTAGTAATTTCCTACACTTTATGGTTCAAAAAAGATTTACCACCCCAATACATTTGACAAAATCATCATTTGGGGTCAAGCTATAAATGTCAGTATTAAATTTGTCCTTACAGTAAAGAATAGCATTAAAATCACTTGCTAAAACCCAAGGTAAGTAGAAGGTAAGTAGACTTATTATCACTTGATGCGAAGTTAACAGTTTGGTTGTCTTTAACTTTATTTTTGTCCTTTCAACCCTTTACTATGATATTGATCATGAATCAAATCATACGAAAAATTGGACATTATTCCTTTTCAAGGAATTGAGTATATCTAATGTACATGTGGATAAATCAAGAAAATTAAGATCAGCAATATTCAATTACATGCAAAATCATGCCGTTTACTATATTTTGAATTTATCCTTCGACGCAACACAAAATTGATGAACTTATGTTTACATCTACTCTCTGTAAAAGTTCACAACTTGTCCTAGCTATCTAAATATATGTGTACAACAGCATGTATATCTACAGCGATGCTGCTCAAGACACCAAAATTTTAACTTCGACATACAACATTTAAAATGTTGACTACGGTCAAAGGTACAAACATAAAAAATTCCGGAAGACAGTAGAATAAAATAGGTTAAATATTTATTCCTACATCAAGTTGGTTAACTCATGAGTAGACGGCCAAAACCGCTGGGAACGATCAAGTAAAAGTAGAAAAAACGAGCTGTTCGACAACTCTCTACTCTCTAATATTAAAAACTCAGGCAGTAAATTATGGGGAATAAATTTAGAGGGATGCCTGTCAGGCTATCAACATCTGCCAGTTGACAAACCCAAAGTTTTGATCTTCTTTTTGGTCAATTATGAGCGTTCATGAATGTGTAGTAGAATGTCAAACCCAGTTTGTTTTTTACCAGGCTTGTGATGTATTGATCATTACTGTGGATTGTCGAGATGGACCAAATCTGCATAAATGAGTGTTTTATGTTTGAATAAGTCTGCATAAATGAGTCATGTATGCCCTACTATTTAGCATGTTCGTGTCGGTTTTTAGAAGTGTCAGTAGTGGGTTGTATTTCATTCTTTGGTAGGTTTTAGTTTGTTTATTTCAGCTTTTGTTAATACAAAGAATAGTCGGTGGTTTTATTTTCCTCTTCTCTATAGTATAATTTTTGCATCAGGATGCTAGTTGATATTCTAATACATTATTTGATTTTGTGTTTGCAGGATATACTGCTGCTAGATATACCAGTGTCTGCAGGATATTCTAAATTAGTAATTTATGTCAATATTCCAGTCTTCAATAAGCGTTAGACGATTGGAGGAAGACGTTATGTACCGTATGTTGTAGTATTATATGTAATGATGTCGTTGTTGTACTATGTATGTTATGTATACTTGTTGAACTATATTTTGGTATGTGTTGATGTTGAACATTATAATTCAAACGTTTGTTATGTTTGGTTTTTGTGTTTAATCTACGAAAAATATTTGGTTTAATAAACTTTCTTCTGTGATACTGTTAAACTTGCAATTTGTTGTATTAATTATGATAATGAATTGACTGTCGCTAGAGCAGAGAAAAATTTCGAATATGTTTTTTAAAAAATAAAATATTTATTAGCAACGGATTAAAGCCGTTGCTAGTATTTAAGACATCAGTTATACATCTACATTTAGCAATGGCTTTAAGCCGTTGCAAAATAAAATCCGGAACGGCTACAAGCCGTTGCTAAAGCATATTTTGCAACGGCCTTTAGCCGTTGCAATAAGTATATTTCGCAACGGATTAGAGCCGTTGCAAAATTTTTACCACTGCCCATTTCGCAACGGCTCAAGGCCGTTGCGAAATTATTTTGCAACGGCTTAAATCCGTTGCGAAATTAGGATTCTGGTGTAGTGGTAGGAGCTTTTGAAGACGATGGAACAGCCCCCAAAGCATAAGCTTGCACAATCTGCTTGTCCTTTCGCGGTTCTAGACAATTCCTCTTGACATGCCCCGGCTTGTCACAGTTGTGGCACTTCACCGGCACCTTTGGATTCTTGCAATCTCTGGAGAAATGGCCCTTCTGCTGACAATTATAGCAGGTCACTTCGCCCTTCGGCTTCTTCTGGCCATCCTTACCCTTCTGCTGATGCTGCTTCCTCTTCTTGTTTCCACCTTGTTGTGGTTTAGACTCTTCCTTGGTTACAGCAACAACAGATGCCTCTTTAGGAAACAGATTCTCGTGCCTGAGAGCTTTCTCCACAAGCTTCTCAAATGGATCGTCCAGATGATCCACGAACTGCCTCCCAAGATAAATGTCCAAGCCTGTCACAAACTTCTCGTTCTTCTGATAAGGAGATTCAATATACGACCGGGCATACTTGGACAAGGCTTCAAACTCAGAAACGTACTCAAGAACTGGTCTTCCACATTGCTTGAGCTCCACAAACTTCTTAAACAGAACAGATTTCTGAGCTGTAGAAATGAACTTAGCTTCAAATCTGGCTTGGAATTGCTCCCAAGTAATTTCTTCCTCCGGAGTATCAATGGTGATAGAGTTCCACCAGTCAGAAGCTCTTCCTTGAAGCTGTCTTGATGCGAGCTTCCTTTTGGTTGCATCCTCGATTCCCAAGTCACCAAAGATCCTTCTACAAGCATCTATCCATCTCTGGACTTCAATGGTTGACTCTGTTCCCATGAAAACCTTCCCTCCAAGAGCAGTATAGTCTTTACACAGCTTAGCAAAATCCACCGGTCTTGGAGCTTGAAATTGAACTCCAACATCTACTGATGGCCCCGGAGCTGGCATCCTTCTCATGATCGAAGTCATCATAGCCTCGAACATAGCAGCATAATCAGCAGCCCCCTCAGCAGCACGGCCTTCCCTAGCAGCTGGTCTCCCTCTTCGACTCATTCTTAATATCTATAAAAGAAATGATCAGCACACCTTGAGAAACAACTGCATAAAGGACTCAAATCCTTCTAAGCTATTATATTATATATAGTAATCATCCATCAAAATACAATTACGTCTCTCATACGTAGTTACGTCAGTGAGCGTTGGGTAAAATCGATTAACCAACGCTCTGATACCAAATGTGACGACCGCCCATGACTCCTGCACTAAACATGGAAATAATGCGCTGTAAAGTGTGCCAGGCAGCCATGGATGATCGTCGGGGGTAAGTTATAACAGCAGAATCTATCGTATTACTCACAGCGCATGGATAAAATACAATAGAGATCCACTACACCAGAATCCTAATTTCGCAACGGATTTAAGCCGTTGCAAAATAATTTCGCAACGGCCTTGAGCCGTTGCGAAATGGGCAGTGGTAAAAATTTTGCAACGGCTCTAATCCGTTGCGAAATATACTTATTGCAACGGCTAAAGGCCGTTGCAAAATATGCTTTAGCAACGGCTTGTAGCCGTTCCGGATTTTATTTTGCAACGGCTTAAAGCCATTGCTAAATGTAGATGTATAACTGATGTCTTAAATACTAGCAACGGCTTTAATCCGTTGCTAATAAATATTTTATTTTTTAAAAAACATATTCGAAATTTTTCTCTGCTCTAGCGACAGTCAATTCATTATCATAATTAATACAACAAATTGCAAGTTTAACAGTATCACAGAAGAAAGTTTATTAAACCAAATATTTTTCGTAGATTAAACACAAAAACCAAACATAACAAACGTTTGAATTATAATGTTCAACATCAACACATACCAAAATATAGTTCAACAAGTATACATAACATACATAGTACAACAACGACATCATTACATATAATACTACAACATACGGTACATAACGTCTTCCTCCAATCGTCTAACGCTTATTGAAGACTGGAATATTGACATAAATTACTAATTTAGAATATCCTGCAGACACTGGTATATCTAGCAGCAGTATATCCTGCAAACACAAAATCAAATAATGTATTAGAATATCAACTAGCATCCTGATGCAAAAATTATACTATAGAGAAGAGGAAAATAAAACCACCGACTATTCTTTGTATTAACAAAAGCTGAAATAAACAAACTAAAACCTACCAAAGAATGAAATACAACCCACTACTGACACTTCTAAAAACCGACACGAACATGCTAAATAGTAGGGCATACATGACTCATTTATGCAGACTTATTCAAACATAAAACACTCATTTATGCAGATTTGGTCCATCTCGACAATCCACAGTAATGATCAATACATCACAAGCCTGGTAAAAAACAAACTGGGTTTGACATTCTACTACACATTCATGAACGCTCATAATTGACCAAAAAGAAGATCAAAACTTTGGGTTTGTCAACTGGCAGATGTTGACAGCCTGACAGGCATCCCTCTAAATTTATTCCCCATAATTTACTGCCTGAGTTTTTAATATTAGAGAGTAGAGAGTTGTCGAACAGCTCGTTTTTTCTACTTTTACTTGATCGTTCCCAGCGGTTTTGGCCGTCTACTCATGAGTTAACCAACTTGATGTAGGAATAAATATTTAACCTATTTTATTCTACTGTCTTCCGGAATTTTTTATGTTTGTACCTTTGACCGTAGTCAACATTTTAAATGCTGTATGTCGAAGTTAAAATTTTGGTGTCTTGAGCAGCATCGCTGTAGATATACATGCTGTTGTACACATATATTTAGATAGCTAGGACAAGTTGTGAACTTTTACAGAGAGTAGATGTAAACATAAGTTCATCAATTTTGTGTTGCGTCGAAGGATAAATTCAAAATATAGTAAACGGCATGATTTTGCATGTAATTGAATATTGCTGATCTTAATTTTCTTGATTTATCCACATGTACATTAGATATACTCAATTCCTTGAAAAGGAATAATGTCCAATTTTTCGTATGATTTGATTCATGATCAATATCATAGTAAAGGGTTGAAAGGACAAAAATAAAGTTAAAGACAACCAAACTGTTAACTTCGCATCAAGTGATAATAAGTCTACTTACCTTCTACTTACCTTGGGTTTTAGCAAGTGATTTTAATGCTATTCTTTACTGTAAGGACAAATTTAATACTGACATTTATAGCTTGACCCCAAATGATGATTTTGTCAAATGTATTGGGGTGGTAAATCTTTTTTGAACCATAAAGTGTAGGAAATTACTACATTTAGAGGGGGCTGCCAATTTGGCAATACATAGTAAGATTAATAAATTATTCATTATTACGGAATGTCTTGACAAAATCTTGAATTTATCTGTCAATTTTGCTAATCACTTTATGAGTGACCATGCAACTATCATTTGAAGATGTTTAAGTTTGTATGTGCACTGTTTGAAGATGTTTTTGTACTGTAAAACTTTAACAGGTCAACAAAACCATTAATAATGCACAAACTTAAACATATATTAGTTATATTAGTACCTGAGAATACCCATTAGGCATATCTTGAACAACGCATCCAGAAGGCAGCCTCCTGCATTTTATATTTCCAGAAAGGTTTTCCCTGATTGCATCGATTGACACATCTACCACAGCCCATGCTCCCTCTGCTAGCTGCTTGCAGAATCTGAGGAAATTAATATCCCGGGTTGGAACCAGCGGTGAAAGAACTTGGAGCTCCGCTTTCATCTAAACAAATAATTATATTAAAGCTAAGAAACATAAGGAAAAAAACTCAATATTAATTTAATTATATGTGGTACCATATTGCATGGTATGTGAAAACTAGTGTAATCACACGCTAATTGAATAAAAGTTGTGTTTTTAATATCGTTATTAACGTAAAAACATATGTACCATTACATAAAAGTGGCCTCACAATTCTGTCTTACATCCAAAATTTACTCTAGTAGATGACGACACAAAGTAATAATAAAAATTTATAATTATAGTTGAAATGAGGAAAATTTAGTTATTGTTATTACAGATAAAATCACTGACCAATTGAAGTGCACCGTTTCGGCTTCCACCGACACCACTTGATATGATGTCTATGGTCGTAGCTTTTGCAATCATACCCGGAAACATATCCGCCCAACGTGTCTGTATAAACAATTAAAGATGTAAAAGAATAAATAGTTTGTGAAATACAAGTTTCATCAAAAATAATAATCTTGAACAAAAAGATATACGGGTAGAAAGATAACAGAAGAAAAATTCTACACGTTGATCATTGATGAATGAACATGCAAAGTATTTTCATTCACTTAAGAGATGGGGTCAAGAGTTTAAGACCACCTAACAACCCTTTATCAATCCTCTATTAGTGCCAAAATTCGTTGTAATATATACTAGTATATATCAGTATTGAATAAGTCTAGTCTCTCTTAAAATATAAACTGACTAATGTAGGAAGTTGATACGAAACAATATATGGGAAAAGCAAATGACAAAGTAGAACGATGTACTATTATTATGATTTGTGAAGAGAAAAACAATACAAATTTCAGTGTGCTTAACAGGTACCGAACATGCAAAATATTTTCATTCGCTTAAAAGATAGGGTCAAGAGTTTATGACTACCTACCAACCCTTTATCAATTCTCTATTGCTAGAGACAAAATTCATTGTAATACGTACTAGCAATAAGTCTAGTCTCTCTCGAAACATAAATCAAGTAATGTGAATAGTTGATACGAAACAATATATGGTAAAAGAGAAATAACAAAGTAGAACAATATACTATCACTATGATTTATGAAGAGAAAATTTTTAGTGTGCTTAACGTGTTGAAGGGTGGCTATTTAGACATACGATCTTATCTTTCATAATAATAATTAATTAAAGGTGGCAAGTAACATCACATATAAACTATTATTTTCCTATACAATCTCTGAGAATAGGATAAGATAAGCCGAATATGACGGAAAAAGGTAAGCTGTAATACAATGAAGTAAAAGGTTAGCTTACGGCATCCATTAGAGTTTCCACAAGAGCGAAGCTATTAAGAATCACCATCCCCGTCTCCCTTGTCGCCTCAGAAACAAATTCCACAGGTTTAACTCCAATACAACGAGGAAATGTTTGTAAATACTCCTTAAATTTAATGTCTCCTTCCTGCTATCAAAGGTCCGAATCCAAAGAGGCTCATGCAATTGTGCCATTTTCACAAGTTCATCCATTGCACTCAATGCAAGTTCCACCAAAACTGACTTATCTAAGCCACTATTATCAACTCCACCCAAATTAGACATTGGTTTGTATGATGGAGTCACGATAGAACCCATAGACCTACTAGACAACCTATTAAAGTAATCCATGCTACCAAATCCATTAGAACCAACTGCAAGCTCTAAAGATGAGTTAGGTACCGAATGAGGAGACAGTCCAGAAACTGGTTGCCCTAGAAATTTACTGGCAAGTGAGCGAACTCGATCAAGCTCATCTCTCAATCGAGCATTCTCAATTCGTATTTGTTGTTCTTCCACCGAGAGTTCACCAAGAATAGCAGGCCCACCGCAATTGGAGCAAGTGGGGTTTCTCATCGCATCTCTTATTTAGATCTGATATTTAGATCTGAGGTTTGAAGAAGTTGTTGGCCAGTAGTTTAGATCTGATATTTAGATCTGAGGTTTGAAGAAGTTGTTGGCCAGTAGTTGACGACGGAAATCTTTGTCGAACAGGAAATGGGGGCTAGGGCAAACGAGTGGAGGAGAGGGGAATGAAATTAAGAGGACGTTAGTTTTGGGAAGGGGGGGTTGTGAAAAAAAACACGGCAGCTACACAACGGCTTTGAGCCGTTGCAAGGTTACAACGGATTTAATCCGTTCTTGAATCATTTACAACGGCTTTGAGCCGTTGCTATTTAGCAACGGCTCAGAACCGTTGCGATATTTCCGCATGGATGTGTTGCGAAACTGACAATATGGTGTAGTGAGAATATATATAGTGAAGCTTCACAAAATAGAATCTCATCAATTAAGCTTCATAATAGTTGAATACAAACATCTGAATAGTCAATACATCAAGCCTCACTACATATCACTCAGAGAATTATACAAGCAGCGGAACATCCAGTACATATAGTAAGAAAATAATATGCAAGCCTCCAGCTCGTCTTCGTCATCAGCATCGTCGGTAACTAAGAACAGCACCTGTCACCTGCTACCTAGTCTGCCCATCCCAAAATGGATGAATATCCCAAGGTAATAAGAGTTAAACATAAAACCTTGAGTCAGACAACAGTCTTAGTGAGCGGTAAATTAACTAACAACATACCAAAAGAGCATAAAGGTAAAAGGAATAGGAATCCAACCCTCCCACTCCACCTCTTTCTACAGTGATAGCCCCCAGACACACTAAGCAGAAGTAAACATAGCAAAGCAAACATTTAAAGTAAAGCAATTATCACTCGAGTCAAGGTCAATGTTTTCCAAGTACAAACCCCCAAGGCCTAAACCAAGATCAGATAAGCACCCAGAAAGCATCGCTCTTGAGACCGAATGACGATACAACCAAACATCCATGACTCTGGCTATCACTGTTATCATTGCTTCGATGCCACCGTTAATTGAATGACCGGCACATTCTTTCAGCCGTCCGTCAAGGGCTAATGGTAACCCCGGTTCTAGACAGAACTCCGCACGTCGTCGCAGCCTGTGCCTAGGACTATCGAATCTGCCCAGAGTACTCGACCACCAACTGTAGTCTTTTAGGACTATCGAATCTGCCCAGCGTACTCTTGCTTTGAGCCTACTAGAACCTTCAACAACGATGAAATCTCAGCCTTCTAGTCATCCTCCTCGACGACTATTCTCATACTAGCCCAAGCGCCTCTCGAGCCAACCATTATCCTCAAACTCGAACCATTTCACCGAGTCATCAACATGCTTGGAATGATCCCGTCTGGATTAAACCAAGGCTATCTCACATCATGCCTCGCTTCATCTCATCATAGCATTGCCTCATCTCAACATCATCATCAAATCTATCCATATGAGCTTTATCATCCACGTCATATGCCACGAGCAGCTTTTCTTATTCAAGAGCCTTTCCCTTAGCTTTTGAATCATCTTCGACCAACTTGTCCAAATCAAATCATCAATCAACTAATTTATAGCAATCAATCAAGTCAATCATTAATCCAAGTAATCAAGCATTCAAACATGATCTAATAAACAATTATAACAATAATGGCAATCTTGTAAATAAAGAGTCCAAATCTAACAAGCATGAATCATGAGCAATATCTCTACAACTTGATGAATGAACTTGCATAGGTTAACATGTAGTAAAATGGATGTCAAATCATCATGAACAATAGATCTATACTTAAGTTTTAGAAAATGCATGGAAATCACTATTTTAACACAGAATCAAGCCACCAATCCGATATACTCCTTTGGATCCGTGTGAGAGATAACCACCACTCACCAAATCACCTAAACACCTTAAAAGCAACACACTTCAGATCTGGACAGCGAAGGATCTAGCTCGATTCTCTAAAATTCCGCTTCAAACGATGAAATCTCTCTTCGATGGATGTAGATCTTCAATCTAAGCTCTTGGATCTTCGATTTGGATGGAAGGAAGCACAAGATTAAAGTGGAGAAAAGAAGTGAAGAAGTGTTGAACTCGAGCTCTCAAAATGGCAGGACTTCGTCGCTTCAAAATCCGGATCCCAAAAAGTGAGGCAAGGACGTGTATTTATAGGCTGGAAATCCTTAAGTCATTCTCCCCCTTAAGTCGTCCACGACCAGGCTTTTAAATCTCCCCGAGATGGCCGAGATGAAAAATCCGAGATATCAGCCAAAATCCGAGATTTGGCAGCCTATTTAGTTATAAGTGTTTTAAATATCGCCCGAGATAGCCGAGATATTTTCCCAAGATATTGGCCAAAATCCGAGATTTAAAACACTGTCCACGACTTATGAAAACCCCACGACCTACGACTTACGACTTAGCAAACCCTATGACTTAACTAAGATGCCGACCTAACGACCTAACACTCACAAGCCTATGCGCGACCTAAAGCATACACGGCCTAACACAGATACTACCTGACGACTTAAGTACCCACGCGACTCAACGACTTAGTACATATACGACCTAACACACATGCACGCGACTTAGCGACTTAACAACATTGCTGACCTAACGACTTAACCCTTAAGCCCTTACGCGACCTAACTACGCACACAGGGTCTTACGACCTAAACTTCAACGACTTATCCCATATTCCTTAAGTCGTTAACCCGCTTAACCCCCTAGGTCGTTAACTCCCCTAAGCTGCTAATCCTTAAGCCGCTAACTACTAGGTCGTTGCCGCTAATTCTTAAGTCGCTACCCTCCTTAAGTCACTTACTAACTTAAGCCGTTAACTCCTAAGTCGCTAACCCTTAAGTCGCCGACTCTCTTAAGTCGCCAACTCCTTAAGTCGCTCAGCCGACTTATTTACCTTAGGTCGCTCCAACCTCTTAGGTCGTTCACCCGACCTAACTACCAAACGACCTAACTTCTACACGACTTAAACTCTGAACGACTTAACCACACTAACGACCTAATAACAAGGGTTTTACGATCTTTCGATCCATAAAAATACGGGTCGTTACAGCGATAAATTGTTTTATCATCTGGAATAATTCGGAGTATGTCACTCGACTTCGAGTGCGATCTAAAATCTATTACGAACTATATTACGACATTGTTATTATATAACTCTTTCATTAGATTCTTTACATTTGGAATCGGCTCAGTTATAAATTTGTGCACTTATATTTTTATATAAATTGTTTTGATTGTGGCGTTATTCAAGGCGATGCACCTAGCCTTTTTTCATTGGGCCACGGTCTATTATTTGGAACATTTCCAACTTAAATATTTGTTATTGACATATTATACTCAATATTACTTGTGAAAGTTTGAGTCTGAACATTCCTTCATAAGGAATTTATGTTTCTGTAAACATTTCTCTAGTATTTCATAAATACATGAGAACACTTCAAATAACCATTTAGTGATATCAATTTGGATTTGATATTTGCTTCATGTATCAAATACATAAACAAATCATGATATCGTAGACAACACAACATGTATGATAATTCCTTTTGCCAATTCAAAGGAATCAACCCTACCTGTTCCATATTAAACATTTTAATAAGGTGTCCCTGCATATCATTTGGGACATTCCCGACATCTTTTATACTTACTATAAAAGACATCGTTTATTAATCCAATGTTGAGTATTAAAACAACAAAGGCTGATTTTAACATAAGTACATCGTTAAAATCAACGTGTTGTTTACTTATAGTTTAGTAATAACACACCTTTTAACGTTCTTTCTTATGAACACACGCTTCCTCTGCACTTTGATTGAAAATCAAACCATTTGATATTTCTATCAAAATACTTATTCAATCTTGATGCTTATAAAATGATACTTTCGTATCATTTCTTGGATCATATCCAAAGACTCAAATACTCAATAACGCTCCCACTGACTTTGAGACATTTTGGTTCATATGTGTAAACAGCTTACTCTAAATCGTTATTAAAATTTTCTGTTTCAATGCATATGTACCAAAACACTAGGACTTATCAAGCGATAATTTTGTGAGTAAATCCGAATTGACTTAACATGTTGAATATTGAATTTATTACGCTAATTTAAACAATTATAATTTGCGATATATTCTTATCAACATTGCTCATTTAATTCCAACTGCATTAGTCTTACTCATAAAGACACAGTCGTAGTCGATGGATCTTATCCCTTCAGTTACGACCACCAAAATCTATATTTTGATAGCGTACTTGGAATTCATTCGGATTTGCGCATCATACCATATAGAGTCAACACTCTCAATGGTTTAATTAAACAATCTAGGATTATATATTTTCAACATTGACAAGAAACTCAGAGTTTCTCTTTAATGAGCGAGAATACTTATTAGACATTCTAATGCAATGTGTTCGTTTAGGTTAGTCAATTTTATTTCATCTCATCTAATTAGTTCTATCTTTGGATCATATCCAAATCTTTTTACTATCAATAATTTCTCAAGGAAATTCCTTCACAATGAAGTTGGTATTTCTTGAAATGTTTCTCAGCGTAATAGAATAGGTATTCATGAACGTTTTATGAATTTCCCTAATCATAAAACTGATTTGGTTTTAGTTTACAAAAATTATGTTCGAAACATAAATATGACATTCAATGACAGTCTTTTCAAAATCCTTTTGGGAAGATTCATACAAGATCTCTTATAAACAATTATTACGTGCAATCTTTTGACTCGCACAACCTGCCAACTCCTTGGCCTAGGATATGTTGGAGTTTCTTATAAACCTTATTTTATAAAATTTTGTAAACTGTTATTTAGATAAAATAATATTAACCTTGTGTACTACCCTTAAGTACATGACTTTATAGGAAAAAACTAACTCAACTTCACTCACAATTAATCGTACATTGTCCGACAAAGTTGGATTACTCCTTATCGATGCATTATTATGTATCACATGGAGGAGTGACTTTTGAGATTGAATCTTTATTCATTTTAGGTATGTTAGGAACATTTTTCAATATACTCACTCATTCGATCAAATCAAATCATTGCTATCACATGTTATTTCATTTACTTCTGTTTTATATCCTATAAGTTTACCATAGACATGCTACATGCGTATCAAATACACATGTCATGTTGACGATAACTCATCGGTGAATATGATGAAGTACATGGAACAGTTTTGGTATTTATAGAATTACGATTGCATACATCTATATGTATCAATCCAAAGAGTTCATCAACTCTTATGATACTCCCACTAAATGGGTGCATAGCCCTTTATTGTTTGAGATATAATTAACAAGTATCATATGATTCAAAATCATACAATAAAATTATTTCTCAAAACTACGGCTTAGTCTATAATTCCAAAGCAACCATAAATAATATTAGATACTTTAGTATTTTCCAATACATCACTTTTGTTATAAAAAAATTACCACATTATAGTTTTAAGAATATTCATAATATTCATATTGAAATATAGCTTTGTCTATTTTTTTCAGTCGATACCGAAAAATAATCATTATTTCATAAACAACGTATGGTAGGTTTTACGAAAACAATTTTCGTACTATGATGCAATTAATAAGTGCTATATGGTATGCTCCCACTATTTCCGCCATTACTATAATAGCGTATTAAATTTGAAGATCCGTCATTCACTTAATACAATTTGTTTATTTCATACACTGCAACTATTTACAGTGGAGAGTTCGTTGATCAAATATCTTGAGCTTAAAGAAATAAATCTCATAGAAAATAATTTTCTATATGAAAATACATTTCAGAATAGAAATCATATTTCTTAATCTAATATTAAGTATCAATTATTTATTACAATTCATATTTTCAATGTTTCTCTATGAAGCATAAGTGAGTATTCATTCTCTTCATTCCAACTGTACCTTAAATTACATTTATTCTTATACATTCGTTTTCCTTTCAAATGGTCAAACTATTCAAAAGAAAACCTTAATACAATATCATAACAAACTCTTTATAAAAGCGCATTCGATTATCCTTAACATTTAAGGACATCAAATATGTTGCACTTTACGTAAACCGATCAAAATGACATTTCATCGATCGAGTTCTTATATCTATCTTGTAGTTTTTTGGTCTTGTGTTACATTAACACAATATGATCTCTTTTGTAATCATTCAGACTGAATACTTGATCTCGCACTAAGGTTTATTCGGTTTTTCAAATGAACTAATTTCATCAAAATATTGTACATTACAAACTTTGACTATTCACCATATAACATTTATATGCAATTATATATGAATTAAATATCCATAGTCTTGTATTGCTTTTAGAGTTCGAAACTCATAGAATGCAATACATGGTCTTGACCAAATAAATGCATAAGTGACCAAACCACGAATGTTATACAGTAGTTGTAAAATCAGGCACTTGCATGGGTGTTGAAACGTTAACATGCAATAGGAATTTGATAGTGGGTATTATATTTTCATTTGTCAACTTTCAATTCAGTTCGTTTGTATATGTTAATCGATAAACATTTTATCAATCATATTAAATGCACAAATTTATCATTGTAGATACTTATAATATTATTTAGCATATGTTCTTACATTATTAGAAAGATTAAATGTTACCATTTCATTTTTCTAATAAGGCTCCCACTAGTCTTTTACGTTTCTCCAAACCCTAAGATGAAACATAGAAGTCTTTTGACTTCACTAGTGGGTGTTATGGCTCGTCTATCTTAGTATTCTGACATTGAGTTTGCTCAACAAATCATAGCTCCACAAACGATGGATAACTCCTTATCGGTTATATCACATACAACTCCTAACCCATTTTTCCTTGTCCTAATCTCATTTCGACCTTGAGTTTGCTCAACAAATCGAAATAGATTATTCACTCGAACCTACCATATCGTGATGACCTAAGTATAGTATATGTACCTTGAGTTTGCTCAACAAATACATATAGTTATCTTACCTCATCTGTTCAATATATTAATAATACTACACATAACATCTCCAGCTTGAGTTTGCTCAACAACTAAGGAGTATGCAAGTAATTTATTAATATATATATGGTAGAGGACAACATTATATTAAAGATTCATAATCTTCAATATATTATATTAAGTGATATCAACTTATGGAATAATGTATTTCTTATGAAATACCCTCGTGATTTAAGTGTCAAACACATCAGAAATCACAGTATACGTACATTTACATATGCATTTATTCCTTAAGTCTATTTGGGTTTCTTTAATGTTCCACTTTTAGTTTATACATTCATATCATATAAGTTTTGTTGTTAAATAACTTTTATATTTCATATTACTTATATGATAGTCTTATGTATAATATTTCATTAGTTAAATCTTATTTAATTAATTTTAATTAATTAACTCTTTAATTAATTTTATATTAGTATTCAAATACAACTTTTATATTGGACACATCTACTATAATCTTTATAGTGTAACACATATATCTTATATATCTGTATTTTTTATTTAATTAATTGACCTTTAATTAATTTATTAATTAAATTTTTT
Source organism: Allium fistulosum (assembly GCA_030737815.1). Taxonomy (NCBI): domain Eukaryota; kingdom Viridiplantae; phylum Streptophyta; class Magnoliopsida; order Asparagales; family Amaryllidaceae; genus Allium; species Allium fistulosum. The sequence continues at coordinate 617,273,758 of CM060907.1, forward strand.
TAATTAAATTATATTAATTTCAAAATTTTATCTTATATACATACATGTATGCTTATGTGATCTTAAACACTTTAAAATAACATAACATATATCAACATATATAATACATGCGTATAAGTATTAATTAATTAACCCATTTAATTAATTTATATTATTAATCTTATTAATAATTTTAAATTTCGAAATTAATATTTACATAGTTTCAAACATTTTGAATTTTTTCATTACATTTTCAAACATTTTGAAAATTTATGTTATATTATAACCTTTTATAATAAACATTTTTTTATTTTAAATTTAACTTTTAAATTTAAAATCATGTCTTAATTTTCAAATCAATTTTGAAAATTAGCCCAAGGCCTAATTCAAATTGGGCCTTTTCTATTAGGGGCAACCTTTGAGTTCAATTCACCTTTTGGGCCAGGCAGGTAACCAGGTAGGACATGGTACTTGATTACCCAATTCCAATTCTAGACATCACCTTTCTAAACACCGTACTAAGTGCACAAGCTTAATTAGTTAGCCCTAACATGACTAATTTAGACCGCATAGTCTATTAGGCTCTGGTACCATTGTTGGAACTGGGTCAGTCCATAGCGGAAGAAATGAGTGAATTTCAAAATTTTTGCCATTTCGAATCTTTAATGGGCCTATAAAGTCTAAATTTATTTAGAACTTTTCTAAATTTGATTTAAATAAAATCATGTATTTTATTTAAATTTACAAATAGTAGTTTGAGATTTGTTTAATTTTGTTTTTGCTTATATATTCGTGTGTGTGTGTATATATATATATCATATACATATATATACGTATGTGCATGTGCAACATAGCAATCCATGCATGCTATAATATGCCCGTATATAGATGTTGGGATTCGCATCGCAACGGACACATTAGCTCATTTTGTATGTATTGTATGTTGTCAAATATGTCCGTAAATATATAACTATGAATTTCATGTGATTATTTTGAAAAATTATATATATGTCTATTTTATGTATGTTTAAAATTTACTTTTATCATTAAAGTATTGTAGAAAATATATATATATTTATATGACAATATATTGAACTATAAATAACAATGAATATATATATATATATAATTAAAAATTCCTTTCATTTACAATTACCAGTTAGAAATATACTAGATCCGGAATTCCAAAGATTTTATTATTTAATATACATATATATATTTAATATATTGAATAAAACAGATTTAGCCATAATAAATTATCATAAAATAACAATATGATAAAATTATAAATTTTATAATTTTAGAAAATCTAGAAACACAATTTTAGCCTTAGGAAAAATTTCTGAAATTTTCTCAATTAAAATAGTATTTTAAATATATAATTTATTATAGACCCAAAATCAAATTAATTATTAAAATTATAAAATTAAGTTATAAAAATCTGAAACTTTTTCTGAGGTTTCTATAACATATCCAGAATTTTGTAAATTAAAATGATATTTTTATTCAATTAATTGTTTTCAGGTCCAAAATAAAATTAATTTTTAAAAACATTATTTTAAGTTCAAAAAATCTAAAAATTTTCCTGAAGGCTTCTAATATGAAGGATGAATTTTAGAAAATATTAAACTAAAGTTAAGAAACGTTTATTATTATATATGAATTTATTGGTTTAGATAATCATTAAATATTAAAATTAATAAAAAAATATATAAATATAAAAAAATTCAGCACTTATAATTCATAATAAACACAAACAAACATTTACAAATGTTAAGATCTATATATACAACATATAATAAAACATATCTCTTAATTCAAATTGTATGTGAAGATTTAACACAAAAGGTTAACATATAAGATTTACACATATGATCAATATGTATAAACATAAATAATTTCAAACTTAAAATTTATTTTAATGTTTAATTTCAAATCTGAAACATAATCATGGAATAGATTTTTAATTATTATACACATCCAATCTCCATTGTGACAACATAAATATGTACAAAAATCTCACCTAACTAACAAAACAACAATCTAATTATACACATATGTTCATATGATTAACAAATTATGCAAGCACAATAATATGATAAAAATAAAATCAAAGTTACCCAAATTTGATGCCCTAAAGTCCACATTGAATAATCAATTCCCTTCTTTTGAAATGTTTTTGATTCTTTAGATTGCTGATCTGGAATCTACGACTAATTACTATCAAATAGCTTTTAGTTTTGATTTGAATTTGATATGAGAATTTTAGAATTGATTTAGAGGAGGGTTTCAGCCATGAAAGAGGAAAGATGGTGGCGGGGTCAAAAATGAATAGAAAGATTTCTTACAAATTAGGGTTTTGTGACTGTTTATTTATATGGTAAGATAAGAGAGAAAACCACTATATCTTAACCACACATCTTCAAACCTTAACCATTTATTCAAGCCACCTCTAACCCTTGTCATAACCAACGCCCACAACTCCATAATTTCATGGGTTGGTAGCCCATTTAATCCAAATTAAATATGTATAATCATATTTAGCTCAATTTCTTATCGATATCTTATATCGACCAATATATTTACAACTATTATAAGTATATGCAATAAATTTATTTCTCATATCATATTCGAATTTCATAATTAATATTTCGTAAATATTAATTAATTTAATTAATTTATAACAATTATTAATCAATTAAATCGTTTGGTCTAAAGAGAATTAATTTTTTCGGTTGTGTGACTCTTGGGTGTAAATTCGGTCATCGACCAACATTGAACTATTCGAATGTCAACGTTCACACGTCACTTAGCAGGTAGTGTGATATTATTGCCAAATTTATCGCTTACTAAACTTTGGTAAAATCCAGTTTCACTTTATTAAGCGTTACCCTTTTGTGGCAATTATTTACGCCAATTCTCTTTATCAAAACTATATTACATTGGATTTATCGAATTTGGTTAAGGTCAAAATTCCAATATCATCCATATTCAACTCTATAATCCAAACACAAAGACCTTGGTTCTATAATAACAATTATTATTAACCATATGCTGGCTAGAGATTTTAACTTTGTGTTGACTTAAGTTGACCATGATACTAACCCCATATAACCGAGGAGACGAATCCTCTCTTGAATAGTATTTCACTTCCAATACTTCCACTCAACCCAACTATAGTCACTTGATGGACGTCGTGCCAAAATTTGACTATAATTAAAGTAGAGCTTTCACATTGAAGATCTACAGTATTCTCATGTCAAAAGAACTGTGTAAATTAATTACATCGATATTTTCTATTTGACCTTAGTTATATTAACCAACGGAAAACTATCGAGTGAGTTGTTCCATAGTTATCCAATAACTATCAGTACGTAACCTCTAAGTGCCCCCAGTAGTCATGAGTGATACACTACCCAGCATTTGGAGAGCGTTGCATACTCTAGTCTCAACGGATACACCGATATCCAGTCTCGATGCATCTTGACTAGGAACATTTAAAATGGTATATTTGTTTTATTGTGATAAATTACTCACGGTTACAATACTTTGTAACTACTATCACAAAATATGCCATTTATTGATTTTCTATTAAATATACTTTTAATTAAAGTAATTAATTAATATAACCACATTATATCAAGTATATAATAGAAAGAAACACCTTTATTATGAACAAGATTGTTCAACGAGTCGGATACATGTAACAAGTTACATAAATGCCCCTAGGGCATACCCTTAACTCTATCACTTGATGGTGTAGGAAGTAACTCTCCTATACTTAACACATTCATGTGAGACGTACGAGCTCAGAGGTTGTACATTTGTGGCAATCAATAGTGTGTGATGGAATTGGCAATGTAGCATTCAAAATGGAATGTGCTATGTGAAAGGTAATTGTTACGTCGGGCCTCATCACCCGAAAATGGATTAAACAGGGCATTCCGTTAGGCTATGTGGTTCGCAACCATTAGGGTATGACCATCACTTTTCTAAACTACCCTCTATATATCAGGTACGTTGTGTATGCTAAGAGAGCTCTCGGATATGTCGGAAACGACCAGAGTGATGTCATATTCGGTTCTATCCACCTCCAGATGGGTCTACGGATAGGCTGGTCTTGCCAGGTGCAGTGGTTTCAAAAGTTGTTGATCCTCGGTATATCCCTCTAGAGATGTACTGTACGGAAGGCAGTTCCTTACCTGCCATTGTATGGAAATTCATTCTCCAATAAGTGCCTTGGGACTTGATTGTAGAACCTAGTATGCTGGAATTTAATAATATAACAATTTTGGCTAAGATTATGTATATTTACTTGAAAATTATTTTTAAAAGAATGTCATTAAAAATAATATTCTCACATTTTGCGTAGTAAAGATTTTGGTTACCATAAGGTAAAAACCCATTCCGTGTTTATGTGCGACGTGGTCTTATGAAATACTCTTTGTTTTCAAATATCTGTATTTTGAGTTTCTCACACGAGTCCCATAACTAACTCGGAGTTTATTTCCTTTTCCCTTAAACTCTAGGTGCCTTATTTTTCCGAACAGCCTAGCAGTCAGGTTTTGTTTAGAGCATTTTGAAAGAGCTCGGAGCATGTAGTTAGAAGATTCTTCTGAAGATTGTTATCCATTTCCACCACACTCATGTACTATTGTATTCCGCATTTGTAATGACAGATATTTATAACTATCCATGTTAATGTTAAGTTAAACTCTGATAAATGTATTTAAAATTTTCCACTGTAAAGATTATATGTTGAAATAATATATGTTATTCTATTCGTGTAAAATTCTATTCTGCCTTTATTTCTTTCTTACCCTTAAAGAACCACCTCTCTGACACTTGGTTTTGTGGCACGTTAATACCAATGATGTATTAGTGTCGACTTTCGAGGGTCGAAGAAATGGGTCTTTACCTGCTAAGTTGCCTACTTTAAATTGTAGGTCAATAGTATCCAATTCTAAGCTAGCTAATATTAAAGTGATTATTGACAATTTTCTCCCAAACTATTATTTTCAGCTTTAATCAGTCTTTACAATCATTAATATTTTATGCAACTTTTGTCTTCTTATTTTGGTTTCCGGTACTTGTCATCTTTCAAAGCAGGTAATTTTTAGCTCAAGCATTCACACACTTTAGCTATCAAGGAATTTAGTACCGGTCATCTTTCAAAGCAAGTGATTTATATAATTCCTGTAGTTGATACTTAACACTAATATCATGTAATTTTGTTTATTCTTATGTAGTATTTTCTAAACTAGGGTTATAAAAATTAACTAAGTTTCATAGCAACTAACTAAATTTAGAATAATAATACTAATAGTATAATTTCTGTAAATTATAAAATATTAATAAAGTTAGCTAAGCTAAGTTTTATAAAATGTATCTATTCATTTTTTTCCTTTTTAAATTCAATTTTTGCTTCAGTAACTAATTAAATTATTGACTTAATTTGATAATGCAGTTGGCTGGTGTTAGAATACTACCATAGGCAAGATACACCCTTAATATAATTGCTCAAGCTCTCATCATTTCAACGGGTTTCTTTTTATTTTTCGACATTAACTAAGTTTGTAATAATAATAATGATAGCATTAAATTATAAAATATTGACCAGCACCACTGTCCTAGTGGTAAGGTGCTTCGACTTTGGTGCGAGAGGCCATAAGTTCGAAACTTGCGTAGCGTGATTCGAACATATATTGGCATGTAGTATGTTGTATATTAACTAAGACTTGCAGTACTAATATGTACTACCGTCTAAGTACCCACTTTCAAAAAAAATATATTATCCAACTAAACTAAGTTATATAAAAATTAACTAAGTTCATACGACAATAATAATCATCAAAATAAATTAACTAAATTCATAAAAAATAACTTTGTTAACTATGTTTTGTAAAAATCAACTAAGTTTATAATAATTTTATTAATGTTTATGAAAATTAACTAAGTTTATAATAATAATACAAACAACAACAACAACAATAACAATAACAATAAATAAACTAAGTTTTATGAAAATTAATTACGTTTAAAATAATAATAATACTAATACTAATACTTATAATAAATTGTAAAATATTAACCAAAATAACTAAGTTTTATAAAAAATTAATTAAATCTATATAATAATAAAAATAATAAATTAACTAAGTTTATAAAAGTTAACTTTGTTAATTAAGTTTTATAAAAATTAAATTAGTATGACTAAAACCAAAGATTCTTTAATAATAATAATACTACTACAACGGATAATTGGCTAATCTAGCAAATTATGGTTTAGTTTTTTTACTTGTACATAAATTATTTGCCAAAGGGCTTTTATTGTTGGATTAGTATTGGAAATGACCATTGACGAAATATTGCACAGCTTAGTAAAGTGATGGATTAATTCTGAACGATAAATCAACAAAAAGACCTTATAAAACGAATCTTTATTATGAGGAATTGGAATATTGTTCTACCTATATAGTTCAGCCACAGTTTTCGTTCATCTTCATGCTTGATCTGGAGCTTGTAGTAAGGTGGTTATAGGATTGAAGAAGCATGGAATTTCTACCCGAGTCCATGCACGTAAGAAAACAATGTTGCTCATGAGGATTCTATCTTCAAATGTGCACCTTGCAATCCCTTCTTTTGTGAAATCTCTTCCTTTGTTTGATTGATTTCCTGGTATTGCTAGCCTATCACAGAATAAAAAACTGCATTTTAACTCTATTCTTTGCATTACGATTAATTTAGAACTTAGTGGTAACTAAATAAGTTGAGTTGTTAATGTCAGTGCATTGTGCTCTTTGGAACTAACAAACATGTCGACACCTTAATTTAATACAGCAGGCTAAAAGGAGAGATGTGTATATACTTAGCTAGCTTCCTGCTTTGTCTAGAAATATTTTTCAAGCACAATGTGTATATAACTTAGTAGTACTATATCGGTTAATACATCCTCCAACCACAATATGTATTAAATGTAATGTTTTCCTCTCTTTTAATTTACAGTACATTTACCATTGTCCACTCGATGAAGCCTCTGCCAACAAGTGCAATATTTAGATGTTATCCAGGGTAAGTTTATATATCAGGTTTTAACTTAAAGTCCATTTAAGTTTATACGTTTTCATCATTATTGTTTTCATTTATTTTTACGAAATATGGAAAGTTTCTTATGATGATGTAAATAGGCCGAATAAGTATTTGCTTGTGAAAGAACAACCTACTAGTCTCGATACAATAGAAATTGAGGTTAGTGCCTAAAATAATAGTGAAATTAATAGATGTGTGTTAAGCAGTATAAATCCAAGCTATTTTTCATGTGTAGTTAATATTTGGAGATGTAGCCAAGGAATCAGAAGATGGTCCTTCATTCTTAAACGGCGCAACGAGTGTTTTCTCTTCACTAAACCGATTCATGAAAGTCATTTCTAGGTGATTTTATATGTTTTTGTTATATACTTGTATTTTAAAAAAAAATTGCTACACATTAAGTACAGTCAAATGTTTTTGTTATATATTATTTAATAAAATATATGGATCAAAATAACTGTTTATTTATTTAATACATGTGATATTAATTAGGTCCAACATCATTGAATAACTCCATACGCGAGGCCAACCATAAAAGAGAGAGAATGTGACGTTGAAATTTTCCTCGGACTAGATGAGATTTAGAATAAGTATAGGAGGAAAAAGGGATATTCATAATATCTGGTGACTATAAATACCACCATTTTCCCATTTTATACACATAATCAAACTCAAACCCCTAGACCTCATTGACACAAGTTGAAGCCTAAAGCTAAGATTTGCAAACTAAACTAGAAGGAAGAAAGTTTAGTAAATTAATTAAGTTTATGAAAATTAAATAAGTTTATAATAATAATAAATTATAAAATATTAACCAAGTTAACTAAGTTTTATAAAATTAACTACATTTATATAATAATAAAAAAAATTAACCAAGATTATAAAAATTAACTACGTGTACCAAGTTATATAAAAATTAACTAAGTTGATAATAATAATAATTTAACTAATGTTTATAAAAATTAACTAAGTTTATAATACTAACACTAATAACAAAATAATTAACGGAATTTATAAAAATTAACTAAATTTATACAATAATACAATAATAATTACTAATGCTTATCAAAATTAACTAATTTTATAAGAATAATACTAATAAAAATAACAACAAAAACAATATTAAATAATAATAATAAATTAACTATAAGTTATATAAAAATTAATTAAGTTTATTATAATAATAATAAATTATAAAATATTAACCAAGTTAACTAAGTTTTATAAAAATTAACTAAATTTAATAAGAATAACAATAATTAATTAAGTTTACAAAATTTACTAAACTTATATAATAATATAATAATAATAACTAATGTTCAGAAAATTAACTAATTTTATAATACTAATACTAATAATAATGACAATAACAATCATAAATAATAATAATAATAAATTAACTATAAGTTTTATAAAAATGAATTAAGTTTATAATAATAATAATAAATTATAAAATATTAACCAAGTTAACTAAGTTTTAAAAAAAATAACTAAATTTATATAATAATAACAACAACAATAATATAACTAAGAATATAAAAATTAACTTCGCTTATTAAGTTATATAAGAATTAAATAAGCTTATAAAAGATAACTAAGTTGTTCATAATAATAATAATTTAACTAATGTTTATGAAACTTAACTAAGTTTATGGTAATAATACTAATAACAATAATAACAATGACAATCATAATAGAAATAATAACAATAAATAAACTAAGTTTTTTAAAATTAACTAAGTTTAAAATAATAATAATACTTATCATAAATTATAAAATATTAAACAAATTAACTAAGTTTTATAAAAATTAACTAAATTTATATAATAATAAAAATAATAAATTAACTAAGTTTATAAAATTAACTTTGTTAATTAAGTTTTATAAGAATTAACTAAGTTCGACTGAAATTAAGGATTCTCCAATAATAAAAATACCAACTACAACAAATATTTTGATCTATATAGCCGCTTTATTTTGTTTCAATTGGATTTCGAAATTCTAACTATAATTTAGCTAAAAACAATAGTTTAAAGAGTACCTTAAAAAGGTAAATCTCATATCGATGTCTTAAGGGAGAGAACTGTTGTTAATAATAGAAATAATAATGTCATAAGTCATGTCTTGGTAGATGATAATGTACACGACCATTCTAATTCACTGGTTTTTTTGGAAACTAGCCCTTATTTAGAATTTTGGTTCTTCACCTAGAAAATCAATGTTGTTTAAAAGTCGTAGTCTTTCTTTTACGGGTTTAGTTGTATAAATTCATAAATATATGCGCTCGTATGCTTATTTGAGTTAAGTGTAGGTATTTGATGGCTCTTGACTCGTTTTTGGTTCTTTTCATGCTCATGTTGCTTTGGGAATGTTAACGAACTCGCTAATATAGCTAAAGATACGTTTTAATGCTTAACAGATGTGTATGCTATATGACATACACACTTTATAAGGTACAAGTGTATATGCATGTCCAGGTGGACCTGCATTTAATAATTGAACCATATGTTTAAAGTGTAGCCATTACAATACAAAGGTAATAAAATCAATGTAGTAATCATTTTCGCTGTTTCAAATTTTCTTAAGGACCTTAACACCATAGCTTGCTTCATTAATGTCATTTTTGTGCATAATTAAAGAGGATATTAGAACAAAACATCAAGTGAAATCAAATTTGCAAATTATATCACATCAATTTATAAACAAAATCTTAGCACTAAAATACCAACTATGTTAGCATTACAACAGTTTTCTGAGCTTCATGACAATTGTATTAAATGATTGAGAACTTGATATCTCTAACTACGTCAAATGTTTATGCTAGTCTAAGTCTCAAATATCTTTTACAATGTAACAATTTTCAGGTCTAGACAAATCTGTATTAAATTTACAAAAATAAAATGGGCCTAAATTTGAAAACATAGAAAATAAGATGGGCTCAATCGGATACATACCTACATTAATGATAAAAAATTTATGCACAAAACAGAAAGAAAGATGCACTACTTGCACTTAATAACTTAAGTGTGAACATGTCAACGTGGCACATCAAGCCACAGAAACATTAATCCAAAACTACATGTTAACATAGAGTGCAAATCAATTCAAAGACTTTACATTAATTTAACATTATCTGCAGAATTATTCCATATAAATCATGCATATCACATCAATACAAACTATGATGCATGAAGTACATGCATAATTCATGTACATATGAATGGAAAGTTTGCTAGCATAAGAGAATAATAAGATTCCAAGTCACATTGAATACATATATATTGGGTATTATGTTAACATAATGCTTATATAATGGACAGTGAAATGTAAATGTTAACTAAATGCATAAGTTACATATAATCATATTGAATGCAGTCATCATTCAATGTTTGCCATTATCCTTATAACTGAGTTGACCACTTCTCAGGTTGCTAAAATCTTCTCTAGAAATAATAGCAATATAATTTATTCGATGTAATGCAAAAACGTGGGTAGCCTGCAAAAAGCCATATCCTCAATTAGAACAGTATATTGTTGGGGAAATAAAAACCATGGAATCCTGTAATTTATTCACTTGTCATGTATCATGGCGGTTTAGGTGGTAATAGTCATGTAGTTGGGGTTTCTATTGTGCATGGTGGACTGCAAGAATTCTTGTCTATGTTTTCTATATGCATTCATAAACATAAGGTATATAAAGTTGTTATAAATGGAAACCTAAAAAATGATCATACATCAACGATATCCTCTCTTACAAATGTTTTCTTCTTAATTACCTAACATAGAGTATTCAGGTCAGACCTTTCTAATCTAAAGTACTTTTGGCATGAATAGAATATTATTGTATTGGCATGGTACGTTTGGCATAACTATTAATAAATATGAAGCTGAACAATTTACTAATAGAATCTAAAGGCTATTATTATTGGCATGGTATTTTTGGTAACAACGTCCAAAATGTATACATTTTTACCATTTTTTTATAGACATCTCATCTCAGTTGTTGTGTATATGAATATTATAGTCAACAAAACATTAAAGAATCCAAGCAGCCAAAAAGACAGAAATGAACTTCTATTGTTATTTTCTAATTTAGCCAATTTATGTATAACAAAATGAAGAATAAAAAACACATACAAAATTTAAATAAAGCTTAAATGAAATCTTTTATTTCAAATATATACATATACATAGACATTTGTCGGGTCAACTTTGAAAATAAACAGAAAAATGTACTGGCACTCTATGGGCAAAGTTACCTTACATTGCCTACTCCACGTGCCAGTAGCGGTGTTGATGTTGTGGAAGCATTCCACTCCGACGATACATTGCCCCTATCATCCGCTTATCTAATGAACAATCATTGTTTTCAATTATCATGAAGCATCAGCTATTAATTTGGCTAGAACTTGAAATTTTATTTAGAGTATTGTGCCATATATATATATATATATATATATATATAGGCATGACATAATTTTCTCATGCCAACTAAACAGGTAAGCCCGAGAGATTCTTATCATAAGTTATTCAATTGTGTATACGTATACATACATACCTATAGCGTGCGCACACACATGCACGCACGCACACGCACATGTGCTATAATCGAACATTTTTCAAAAATGTTCTTTCTCCTCTTTGATCATTTTCGGCCTTGTATTATCCATAAAATCGAAGTTAACAAATCATTTGCAAATCAATTACCATTATGATTTGTATATTACTTGTACCTAAGTTAAATTATAATGATGTTCATACATGAAGTATCAAACTTGAATAATTTTGAATCCTTCTTTAGAAAAGATACAACCTAGAACTTGCTGCATATAAAACTTAATAATGTAATTAATTTCATTTCTTAAGTTGAAAAAAAAATTATGAGCTACACCATGAAGCCAAAATTGGTAGAAAACAACATTAAGCTAAGAAATACAAATAGATTTAGTAAATCATATGCAGTTATCAACCCCTAAAGACCGGGGTAGTTTGAAAAACTGCTAACCGTTAGCCTTTATGTTTTATTATTTAATAGGGGTTCACACTATATCTAGATTATTCTACGCATGATTGTAAAAACTCGATAAAGAAAAAATAGTGTATATTGTAAGATTAACATAAAAGAGCTAAGTACAAACCTGATTAGCATCGCTGTTGGAAACCTGCTGCTTGTTGATCACGATAAAGCCAATGCAAAGAAAAAAATTGATCCAGATGAAATATATTAAATAAATAAAATATATAAATGACATAATCTTCCTCTTAAAATTAGTCATTCATATGAGCTGAGATGCTAACAAAAAACTATGCATTTCCTTGTATTGATCTGCTTGCATACCACAGTTTCATCCTACTGTGCAAGTAAATCCAAGTAGATTTTTTAATTGAATTTGTTGATAATTTTCCTTTTTTGGTTCTTCCTAGTAATGACGTATGAGTGACTATGAAAGATGTCCAAGGTAAATACCCATAGGCCTTGAAGTCTTTCAATTTCAAATTAAATCGCTCTGTCTACCACAAATCAAGCCAATGATTGCTTTATATATGGCAGATATGTTAAATATACTACTAATATTCTTCTTGAGTTTGAATTTGTTAAGTTGGCTCAAGATGGCCTTTTGACTTTGAACAGGCAGAGAGTTAATGAACTTACTCAAAAATATTACCTGCACCAATTCAACTTCAAGTTTTAATAACCGCTGAAAAGATTAAACATGGCTAATTATACCAAAACTGATGCGGGTGTCTTAATCAAAGAAATGGTGATACGAAAATAAAAGTAGAACATTTATTAGCTCTGTCACTTATCATATGCTTGTATATAATTACAAATTTAGTTAAGAGTTCAACAAAAAGAGATGAGCATGCATTTGTAATTTTATTTTCAATATACTCATGAAAGTAACCATTTTAGAGCTTACAATTTTGCAAAATAAATTTGCACATAACTTAAACTCAATGGTACTAACAAATTTAAGTAGCAACCAATGTAACATAATCCATTCAATAACTTGGAACATACCACGAATCTACAACTCTCTCCATCTTCAGTAAGTCCAGTAACGAAACCCAAATGTGTAATTTCATTGCTAAAATTCCAATTCAAAGTCAAGGTGCCAATTAAGGCTATGCATTTAGGCATTGGTTGTAAGAGCACTTACAATAAAACTTATATGAATATAAGCACCTGTTGTACCTCCCACTGATAACATTGAACCTAAGCTCCAAGCACATAACTAAACAAAATATAATGATTTCAAAATAAAATAAAGCCAAATGGATAGGTAATTTACCAAAGAAATCAAGAAAAAATAAGTTAATATTGGATACCCACATTAGCATAAATAAACACATTAATTTATATTAGAGACATTACTTATTTTTTTCATTGTACACACTCTACATTAATATCAAAATAATAGTAGAAAGTTGTGGTTAATGCTTTAATATAGCTTTGGAGAAACCTTACAGCTCAAAGCGATTTGGATTGACCATTTATTAACATTGGAGACCCAATTTAGCATAGATATCAGTATATGATTCATTTATCACTAAACTATGAAAACATAATCATATTAATGGCCACTGATATCAATATGCAAAAGGAGTAATCATCTACTTGAACGGATGTAATCATCTACTTAACCCTACTACTTATAGACTAAAAGGTGGGTGATCAAATTATCACACTGCATTGAAATGTAGTATTATCACCGATTCAAATTAAACGAAAAAGGAAATAAGAAAAATATCGTCACATTTATTGTTCAGAAATCAATTCCAGATTGCAATTCCAAACTTAAAAAAAGGAAGAAAGATATGTGTACCTTTACTATCTTAGATAGGGGATGTGGCGATAGCAATCTGTTCAACGATGAAGATTAGGGTTTTTAATTTTGGTGAAGGTAATGGATTAGTGATGTTGGAGGATTGCTCAGGTGATTAATTAGCTCGATAATGGAATATTTCGATGACGACGACGATGACGATTTTTAATCTAGTTAGTGGGAGTAGAATGAGAGGAAACATATGAAGCAGAAGATATGAAACGGAAGGGATGCGAAAGGGTATTCTTGGAAGTTCAAAAAGATGCGGTTGAAATTAGTTTATTGAATTACTATTATTAATAGTAGAGATATATAAGTAAATATTTGGATATTTTACCTATGCGGATATTTGTGATTGACATATTATGATTCCGATCATGTTTCAATCATGTATTTCTATTTCTTATGTCTGGGATATTTTTCGGTTCTAGCGGCGCAAAAAAGACTGGCAATTTTTTCGAAAATTTAGGCACTTAGAATATTTTTGATAAGAAATCTTTGTCAAAGTTTTTTCTAATGTGGATACTTCGTTTTCTAATTTTTTTCATATTTATATTTATATTCACTTCTAATGTGGTATTCGTTTCATTTGGTGAAGAATGAAAGATTTGGCGTATTTATTCTTCTTATTGCTAACAAATAGCTACTTGTTTTTGACATAACATTAGCTACTACTTTATGGTTAATGCTTACATATACGATGTAACATTAGATACTGTGGGATATTGTATAAATATTTGGTTATGTTTAATACAATGTGTTATATTATATTCAGTATTTTCAATGAATTTTCTTATTTTTAAATGGATTTGTGTTTTAAAAATATTCTCAATGCAGCATTTTGATATGTATTGACTATCATGATTTATAGAGATGCAGCAGATTTCAAAAATGCAAAAGAATAAATTGTGACACTTAGAAAACACCGTAGAAAGCTTACAAGAAAAGGATCATCGAAGGTAAAAAAAAATTATAGTGCTTTTTAGTGTTATAAATAGTTCAACGTCTATAACATGTTGATATACAGCGTTTATTAAACCGCTATAAAAAACTTACAATAGCGGAAAAAAACGCTATAAAAGAAGATTTTTTAAAGTGGTTTTTTTTGCTATAAATAAGCCATTGTTTTTATAACATGTCGATATACAGTTTTTACTGAACCGCTATAGCTATCATTTATAGCGGTTTTAAGCCACTATTGATGACTATTTTTGTTGTAGTGAAAGTTTATGAAGAAATTTTGAATATGGTTATCCTAAACCGATAAAACTCTTGACTCGATCATTATTATTTTGGAAGATAAATAACTAAGGGATTGTAATGGATTTCATTACCATATTTTGTGTCTATTAAATAATTATTAGCTAGAAGCACATCGTAACATTAAGCACAATTTGATCCATAGTAAGAGCATAAAAAATAAACTATGGATTACAACATTGCAAGTATAAAAGTGGTTAATTAGTCTCTCTCTCCCCCTCCCTCCCTCTCTCACACACTCTCTCTCTCTCACTTTCTCCCTCTCCCTCCCTCTCTCCCTCCCCCTCCCTTTCTCCATCTCCCTCTCCCTCACTCCCTCCCTCCCTTCCTCTCTCTCTCTCTCTCTTTATAAATTATCTAAAAGGGAGACTTTTTCTCCGTTTCAAATTACAAGTATCGCTTTTCTTTTATTGAAAAAGACAGTGTAAACTACAGAGAAGAACATCCATACTATACACTTATCTTTTATTTTGGAATATTCCTTATTATTCCAAACGACACACTTTTTATACTTAGTTGTGGAATTAGGTAATTTATGGAAATGTACAGGGAAATAGATACAGCTAAATTGTACCTTCAATGCTTCCAATAAATTAAAATATAGAAATTTACATTCCAAGTCAAACTAGGGCGATCCAAAAGAATACTAATAATTTACAACCTAATTATCATAAATCTAGAATAAACTTTGCAATCTTATCAACATTGTACTTTACAAATTTTAGGGACCGATTTCCAAATTTCTAGATTATGGTGTATATACCATTCCATTTCAATTAACTAACTTACAGAATATGTAGGTGAGATTTCAATTGAATACGTTCATTTTAAGCCTACAACTCAATAGATCTTACATAGACATAACAATTAAATAAAGTTCAACAATATAAATTTCAATGTTATATATAAATAATATAATTTCCCACTCATCTTTCTAGTTTTCCAAATCTCTCAAATTCGAATTCATCCCTATGATCGACTCCATTTTCCTTTCCAATCCAAAAATATGCATAACAAGATACATATCTATATATATATACCCATTATAATTACAGATTCGATAGGAGACTTGAATAAAGTGGAATATAGATTTATAATTATTATTGCCTTTATCTGCAGTATCGATTCACTCCACCTTTTCTTCTCTTTTATTTTTTGTCATTCTCCGATATATATACATATACATACATATATATATACATATACATATATATATATATAATATTTTTGTAATTTCTATAAATAGTGGAGATGGAAAAATAACAAAGCGCTTCTGCTTTGATCAGAAAATATGAGAAGAAAAGTGAGGGGTTAGGCCTTTATTTATAGGCGCTCAAATCAATCGTAGCCTATATTTATAGGCGCTCAAATCAATCGTATCTGTTAGATTTAAATTAATTAATTCTGGGCTATTAGGACCAGGTTCAACCCTAACCGCCATTGGTCCAACCGGTCGACCGCTCTTCTATAAGTGGTCGATCGGTCCAAGGAGGGGGTTAGCCAGCGGGGTCCACATGGTTAATTTTATTTATTTTCTTTTTAAATCCCTTTCAATTATTTTCGATCTGAAAACTTCAAATGCTAATAACTTCTACATTTGAATTCCAATAGCAAAACTTCATAAATGAGAGTTACTTAGAAAATCGTCCTGAACATAATGGTGCAAGTTTCATGGCAAAATTATGATATTTTCTCAAATTCCATTTTTGAGCCTTAATAATTATTTATTAATCATCGTTTATTATACGGGGTTTTATAACTACCTTTTTATATGGAACATTCAGAGTATGTTTCTCGACTTCTAGTGTGCACTTATATTACATTGTTATCATACAACAATGATGTAGTATTCTTAATACTTAGAATTACCCCTAGCTCAGTTATAAATTTGTGCATTTATATTTCTATACATAGCATCTAATGTGGCACTATTCAAGGCAATATACGCATCCTTTTGTTGAATTTGTTGAAACTGGGTCAGCCCGTAGCGGAAGTTATGGTGAATTTCAAATTTTATACCCTGTTGGATCTTTATTGGGCCTATGAAGTCTAATTTATTTAGAATATTTCTAAATTTGATATAAATAAAATCATATATTTTATTTAAATTCATAAATTGTTGATAGAAATTTATTTAATTAATTTAATTTATTTTCAATTTATATATAAGTATACATATGTATGTGCGTGCGAATGTGTAACATGATATTCCATGCAAGGTATAACATGTCCATATATAGTTGCTGGGATTACATTGCAACATACATGTTAGCTCATCTTATATGTCTTGTATGTTGTCCAAATATGTGTATACGTATGTGCGCGCGCGCATGTGTAACATGATATTCCGTGCAAGGTATAACATTTTCATATATAGATGTAATCCCTACAAAATGTGAAGAATGAAATGATACTTTTGCTAAGTAATTGGTTCGATGGTGATTGAACCGAGCCCAAGGTGTAATCCAAAATAAAATCAACTTTTCTTAAAGATAACCAAGTCATTGGTCAGATATTAGAGACTACGGAACCAACACAAGTCTTGACCCAATACTATATTTTATAGGGAATTTCCTCATTATGAATCTCATGACTCTATCCATAACAAACATACACATCTCCTCACCAAAGCGCCGTTAAACAAAATATTGACTAGGCCTTAAAACCTTAGTAACATGCCAATTATTGTTCTATACCAAGTTCTAGGCCAATTATTGTTCTGTACCAAGCTCTAGTTTTAGAATTTATGTCTCCTAAGTTGACAAGTTAATAACTAAGTATAAAGAATTTTGCAACACTAGCTAAGAGCCTATAACACAACATCCCAGTGTATTTGCCATAATCCCCAATTGAAATCAATAGCTCCTATTTTCAAAGTGATTACAAAACTATGTCATTAAGGTTGTTAAGTTATAAATGACACTTGGTGGCTTCGACAAAATTGATCATCAATCAACGACCAAATTCCTCTTCGTCGATTCGACAACCTAAGCCCTAACCCCCTAGTCGTATCCAATAGCCCAGTTTTAGTTCTATTTCCAACTAAACCCGACCTTTATTTGAAAAATCAAAGTAGTGCTAGGAAAAGAAGGTCAAGAGATAACACGAAAAGAAATGGAAGAAAAAGACATGTTTTTGCAAAAGCTAGTAGTCTGTTTGGTGGTCTACCAGATAGAATTTCACGTCCGATAGTATACCTACCGGACAGGAAACCTTGTTCGGTAAACATTATCAAACCAACATCATCTACAGAACCAAATATTGCTAGACACCGCCTATAGAATTGGTCATGATAAATAAGGAATTAGACTATTCTAGCAGGAAAAATGACCTAATCCTTGTATATCACCACTCGTATAAATACCCCATGCTTGGCACAATAGTGAGGGACGATCTAGAAGCAAAAAACATCAACCAAAGCTAGCTGAGCAATAATATTTAGAGCTATACCTTACTTTCTTTAAGCACAAAATTATAGTATTTTGTATTTCAATCATTATATAGCTGATCTATAAGAAAAGTAACGAAAATGAACAGAGGATGTAGACACATTCTAACCCAGCCACTGTAAATCTTATTGCCTTTTACTTTATGACAATTTACTTTCTGCATAACATATCTATGATTCGCTCTTTCAAAATCAATCATAATACAAGTATAATAGTTTTTTTATACACCCCATATTCGTATTTCTACACCAATGAACTTGGAGTTGTTTGCCCAATTTTTGAGCAAATAGACATAATTCCATTTTTTTGTCATCTTCAAAATACTTACATGAAAGCTTTACAGTTTTGACAACGATAACGTTTAAAAAATATTATTAAAATTATATACTTTAATCTAGATCATTACATTGATCGTTTGTCCATGTCTAACCGTTTTTCACGATGGATATGCAAGGTGGACTCGAATTTCTTTAATGCCGTAGATGAATAAATTATTTTTCCATATTTTTTTGCCCCATTCAAATAAAACAATAGTTTTATTTGTATGAAACAAAATACATATTCTATTATTAAATTTAAAATTAATTACTAACTTTTGATCAACTAAGTTATTTAGATCAATGTCAATAAATCATAATGTCGACATGAAATCATAACATATTAATATATAGAAACATATATTATTCATGCATTTTTGGGAAGAAACTCATATATTACCTCTTCATAGTTAAGCTTATATATACAAATACTCGTGTTCATATGAAATATAGCTAATCCACTTAATCACTTTTGTTATATAATAGTTCGAAGATATAGTTTTATTATTTTTATTTTGAAAAGCTTCCTTTTGCTAAAACAACCATAACCAGAATAGTCAATAATATAAGCTCAATCAGCAACTCAAACATTTAGAAATCCACTTACCTCTCGATAAGACCTTAACAAATTAAGACTATCAATTGATTAGTTACATATGAAGGTAGAATTCCTTTTAGTTCTTTTTAATTAAGATATAATACATATTATTAATGCAATAGTGTAACAATATTAATATTTTACACACTTTGAAAAAACAATTAAACATTCGAATTATGCATAAGTTGGAGATTTTAAATAATTATCTCAATTTATTTTTCAAAATATATTATGAAATGTGTATTTAACTCAGTTCTTATTCGCTTAATATTTAAAAATCACAATTTACCACAATCAAAATATAACAAATTATGTAATCAATATATCAAACAAAAGGATTTATTGATTCAGAGGGATTTATTGTCTTAGAATATTATTTTAATTTATTGACAAAATATACGACGACAATGTAGGTTATATAATTCATCATTCAATAGTTATAGATTTCTAACTTATTCTAACAGATCATCCTATATCAAACCAATATATAAAATCAATACAAGGGTTTACTGCTAATTATAGAATCTTTATAATCTTTATAGACGTTAATAGGGATGTATAGTAAATCGATAATCAAGATAGGGATCAACTGATTTTGCAACGAATGATAAATTCCTAACTAAAACACTTAGGTTCCGTTTGATTTCGTTTTGGGTTTTGTATTTACAATTTTCACTACAAAATACTAAGAAACAAGAGAAATTTTTTTATAATTTTTAGCCATCCCGACGATAACCGGACAATGGAGGAGTTGGATTATTCTCTGCACTTTTGTTATCTTTCAAAATACGAAAAACAAAATAAACTTGTTTTTTATTTTACATGTTAATTTTATTTTTCAAAATTGTTTGTTTTCCAATCGTACGCACGACGTGCGTATTTTTGTTTAGACGAAAACACAAAGCTAAAAACAATAAACGGAATGGGGCCTTACATTTTCATTTCAACCTTCAAATTAGCAGTAGATGAAAACTCAAACTTAGTGACAAAAACGTCAGCGCAGTAGGTGGAGGTGAAGATTGGTTCTCCATAGCCGGTGAAGGCGGGTATTCGACGCGCCGTTGAGGGCATAGGCAGCGGTCGCGTGAGTTGGAGGTCCATTTGAATTTTTTGCTAGGGAAAAAGATTAGCAGCGGGAAATCATTTGTTGCCCCCTTCACATTTTGTTTTTTGTTGTCTTGGACAAACGTATGGGCTGCCTTGGGCTTGGGCCGGGCCCGTGGAAATGAATCAAGATAGAGAATCCAGATTAAAGAGAAATACGTGAAATCGTGTTTGAGCAAGCTGTTTGAAGCTTTTAACTTTAGTCTACTCAAATTTTTTTATGAGACAAAATAATCCGGTCCAGTTCCAAGATCACAGGTCAGATGGGATCCTCTTAGACGACAGACACAAACAATCGAATGATTGAACCCTCTCACTCTCATAAGTATGCATGCGACATGAAAAAAGCTGCCTTGAATGAATAATTAACGCTTTTTGGTGGGAATGGGGTACCGCGCATACACACTTTATTGTGTTTCGCATGGTTGTGTGCTTACTTTCATTGTATTTTATCTGACCCTACTATTGTTTTACGTTTACAGCTTTGAGTTGATTACAACTCAATTTTATGGCGTTTTGTTGACCCATCAACTCAAAACATCGACAATATGCATCATTGTAGGAGCAAACATAGCATCACTGATCGTTATGAAATAGGTTCTATGTATACGTACGCTCGCAACAGGCTAAATTATTAGGCACCATGTTCTTTGAGTACTTCGCTTTCATTTTCCATCAAAATCATTGCATGTTTTCTGATTCAACTTTCAACAATATTGTAGGGTTGTCCTTCAAGTACTGTCTCCTCGCGCCAATTTCCATTTGCATATCTGTAGATATTTTGTGTTGAGTTTTGTTCTTGTTGCCAGTTCGAGCTACATAATTGAAGTCCAGTCCTAAAAAATAAAAGAAGAACATGATCTACTGGTTGTTGTAGTGTAAAAGGATTCTAAGTTCATTTTTCTTTTAACTTTAATTGAAAACTTGAGAAACAAAATTATGAGTTATAAGCAAGACATAGTCCAACCATGCTAAAACATTTATGTTCCTGTTTAACTCAGCATGCTAAATAAAATTAGGTTTTCCATTACTGTTTTGTACAATAAAATTAGGGACGACCAAACGTTTTGATCAACAAAGAAGCAGCTTTAACCTACTGAAGGATATGAGTTAGTGTAGAAAGACGACCTGATCGGCTAACTGATTCATTGTTGAAGTCATTAATGATGGAACTATTTTAACCTACCACGCGTTAAATGATTCAAGCCAATTATATGTACACTTTTTGGTGAAAATAGGGGGGTACCACGTACCTTTTTTGCGGACCATGCATTAAAGGGTTTCTGCTTATTTTCCTTACATACTGATGTATTTTCATCTACACTGCACTGTATCTTTACAACTCAGCTCTGATGTTGTCATTTCTGCTTATAATTTACAGCTTGAGTTGGCTACGTTTCGATTTGTAATGGTGTTTTGTCGGTGCATGTAAAACTCGATAACATGAGGTCCCATGCGAGCTTTGAAGTTATGGGTCGTTGTCGGAGCTAACTTTTTTTTAATTTGTTTGTTAGGTGCCGTGTCCTTTGATAAGAGCGTCACCTTTATTTCCGATCAGATTATTGATACTGAAGGTCTGTCCTTAAGGCTAAAATGCTGAGAAATTTACTGAAGGTTTGACAATAATTTCCTGCTATTGTATAAAATGCTAGTTATAACTAGCAATATATTCAGTTTTACACTATACAAAATGCTAGTTATAACTAACATTGTCCTTCAACCAAAAAATAAACTCGCTGTCATTCAATCTAATTTTTTTTCTAGGTTTGTGCTTCTGCCTAATTTCCTGTACTTCAGTTCTGAAGGTATATTCACTTCTTAAAAATATGTTTACTGTACTATTTATGATAATGTTTCTTTTTAGTTTTATTAGGTTCAATGTACGAGATTAGCGAAATTATTATTCAATATTCTTGTAATTTTTCATGAATCAAGAAAAAATAATCTATATGTTAACTAAAATAAATCAAAATGTCTGTATAAGGATTAATAAGGCAAGAATCGGTAACAAAATATTTATGTTTTAATTAGCATCAAACTTTAAATATAATAAAATTTTAATGTTTTTATATTTTATTAAGTTTACCATTATCAGTCAATGATTTATTAGGTAATCAGTATACTGATAATTATTTTAGCAATAACAATGATAAAATATTGGTTGTAACTTACTAGCAGTATTTGTACATTAATACTTTCATCGGGCTAATCGTATTTTGTTGCTTATACATAGAAGTACGTAAATATTTATTTATTTTATTTTATAACTTAGAGAAGCAAATTTCAATCTCAATTACTTATTGTGTAAGTTTCACCAATTTGACTATATCTTACCTATTTTCTTTTCCAAACGTGGTGGAGTATGCAAGCCAAACGTGAATATATTAAGCTTTCTGTCAATTTCTATAACTTATTTTATTATTACGTACACATCAGTTTAGATCCATGAACTAATTTTTATTTGTACTAACTCCACCTTTTCTTAAACGTGTGGACAAGGAAATATGATAATAAATACATTGTGCATGCCATGCCATGAATTTAATAAGGCATGTACAAGATTCCTCTATTTATCAAGATGGAAATCAAGATCAAAACATAAGGGCCTGTTTGGTTTCGTTTTAGTTTTGCGTTTTGTGTTTTCAACATACAATACAAAATACAAGAAAACGAGAAAAATATTTTTACAATTCTTAGCCATTACGACGATCGACGGAAAATGGAAGAGATTAATTCACTACAAAAAAGAGGGCTGTTTTTCAACCCAGAATTCCCTACGCCATCCTCACGCCGCGTAGGCGCGGCGTAGGGAAAATGTGGAAACATAGGGAAGGGGTAGGGACCAGTGGCGTAGCCAGGATTTATCGTTGGGGAGGGCACAATGTAGCAAGGTAGGGGGTTCGGGGCGGCAGGCCCGAATTTTTTTTTTTGTCAATTATTTAAATAGCGTAAAAGAACTCATAAATCAACATGAGTACGACTTCGAGTTACTGAGTTTGGAATAATAGTGTCGTGAGTATCATTGTTCTTGATACTATTCGAAGGCGTAGAAATTTTAGAAGATCCAACTTCATGAAACGATCTTTTGAAATATGTTTGCAGATCTGAATAAATAAATGAATGTATTGAAATCTTCATTAAAATTGTTCATTTTGTTTGCTAAGCAGCAGCTTCAAACCAATAAACAAACAATTCCCTGTTACTAAAAAACACAGCAAAGCAACAAAGGCACGGAAAGAAATATGCCTACAATATTTTAACATGTTTTAGTGGTTCAAACTTAAAGAATAAATCAGTATTCAACCTATTACTAAAAAATCAAATAAGAATAAATCAAATTACAAAACCTGCATTCAAATTAAACTAGTTACAGTTAACAAATTAGGGTTTTGAGGAATCAAACTTTCATATCTAAAAATTAAACTAATTACAGCAAACAAATTACAATAAATAAATTAAACCTAAACCAATTTACATTTGAATCAAACAAATTACGCAAATTAGATTATGCGGAGTGTGAATTAATTAGGGTTACCTATATTGAAGAGTTCGACCTAAGATGCTGTTGGAAGAGGAGCTCGACCTAAGCGATAGTGCTGTCTGTAGGTGTTGGCGGAGAAGAGGGAGCTGCCGCCTGCGTGTGTAGGAGAGGTTCTGAGATTGAAGCTGGAGCTTGTTGCAATCTGCAATTGCGGAGAAGAGAAGCGGTAGCTTCCGCCCGTGGAGAAAAGGAGAAGCACGACTTTAAATTTGGGCTTCAGTTGCGTTTTTCTTTTTTTTCTGGGGGGCAAGTGACCCCCTCAGCAATATAGTGGCTCCGCCACTGGTAGGGACGACGTAGAGAATTCCCTACACATTTCCTACGCGCACCAGGTTCTCCAACAATTGACCATGGCGTAGGGAATGTGTAGGGAATTGCCTACCCATTCCATACACCTTATTGTTCTCCCTACGCATTTCCTACGCCCTAGTAAAAATAAAAACTTAAACCCTAATTTAAAATGATTAAAACTAAAATAAAAAACCCTAATCCTATGCCCTAGTAAAAACCGGCCGCCCCATTTTTCATTTCACCCGATCTTCTTCAGTTCTCTTTCGAGAATAAAAATGGCGATGTTTTTTTTTCTTGGCAATCTGAATTAGAGCTTGCGATTTTGTGCTTGCTGTTTGGAGCTTTGTGCTTTCTCGATAGCCTTGAGACGCTATCGTCTTCTTCGCTTGCTCGTGGAGGCTTACGAAATTTAGGGTTTTCAAATTTGGGGCTTCGATCCCTTTTATGCTCTGCTTTGCAAAATAAGGTCGGCTTTGCTTGGCTTTGGCTTTGGCTTCTTCTATTCGTCGATGTCGGCTTGGTTATTCGAACTCAGACCATCTCTGATATGTTCGTACTTCCGACAGTTTGAATTCGATGGATATTTTATGTAGGCCGATGATGATTTTAGGGTTTTGTTGTGATTGTGCGTTGAAGCTTATGCCGATGATGATTCTTTTGGGTTGATTTTATATGGTTTCGAACTTTCCTATTTTTCAATTTCCTGATATGATCATACCCTTGATACACACGGCTTTACATTGAGACGTTTGATTCTTCTTGATTCTCACGGCATTAAAACTTTCCTATTTTTTTGATTTTTGACTTTTTCAACAATACATATACGCGCTTGATATTTTTACTCGTGAATTTTATCTCTGTCCATTTTGATTCATGAATTTTATGTTGGCATCTGCATTGGAGATTTTGATGTGAACTCTTTTCTCCGGCCCCTGTGAGCTTCGACTCTGGCCATCTTCTCTGGTTGGACTTGCAGTTGCATTCCATTCCAGTTTTACTTGCATACCTTAAAATTGATTACAATTTTGGGGCTGTTGCACTGTTAGTTGGTATTTGGTGTTTGAATTCGATTTCTCTGTGAATCATTTGTAGTCATACACTTGAGTCTTTCTTCAGGTCTGCATTTCATATGCTTCTCTGTTGCACTTCCTTATTGTCACTTCCTCGGTTTGCCTGTTGTTTGTGGTCAGTTGAGTCGAGTTGGTCTTGTTTGCACTCACTACTGTCTTGCAATTTGCATTCCATTCTGTTTCATTGGACTTGGTCCGGTTTTGGTCCGGTTTCAAAGTTGTTCGCCAGTTGCATTCCTCTTTGTTCTCAGTAAAGAGTAAAGTCTATCTAATCATCAAAGTATTTAGTCTTTTCAAATATACAATTTTCTGTTTTCCTTTGGAAATATCCGTGTATTAGTAGTTACTGAAATCCAGCCTCATAGTTAATAAATTCAACTAGTTCTTTGTTACAATTATCAGTTCGTTGAGAAAGATCAATTTAAATATTTTTGTACTCATTTTGCTCTTTTAATGCACGTGCTCATGCAATCTTTTTATGGTCATAGAAGGATAGTGTATTAAGGGTTTGAATCATCAGTAAATATGTAATGTATCAGCTTAACACTGCACGACAGGCATGTTTAGGTTTAAGACAAATATATAAGTACAACTTTCTCACATTTATTCAGATACAATAGTGCATTGTCACATATACTATTTTTCTAGCAACAAAATTCACATCGTTTAATATAAATTCAAAGGGTACTGACATCGATACATCCGCTTACATTTCAAACAAGCAAAACTCCACCTAATTAAACATGGTGTCTGCTTCATTGGTTTTAAGTGGATTCCCAAAGCTTGACCATATACGAAACTAGAGCTTAGGGATAGTTTCATGAACGCCTTTCTGGTAGCATCCATTGGAAGGTTTGCTTTAGGGGTTCTTTCCTTTAAATTAGCTCATAAAACATTTAAACTAGACTTCATGACCCTGACGTTGCAACATTTAGATTGAGTCTTGTGTTCTTCACTTTTGTATAGTCTGCATCCATGTTGATACTATGCATTTAGTTCCAGTGCACTTTGATCGTCCAGTACAGTTGTCTGGTCTGATTGCTTGCCTGATGGTTCTGCATTGTAGTATTGTTGCACTGTGAAGCTTGCATGTTGTACTTGCACAGTGTCAAGCAAAGTCTTCATTTCATTCATGTTTGTTTTGTAGTAGCACTGTGCTTGAGTCTTTTGTGGCATTGCATTGAGCTTAATCTCTGTTGAATAATGGTCTACATTGTTGCACATATCAGTTTGATTGTCTGGTGCCTTCTTGACTCTTTTGTCTGTGCATTGGCCTTGAGTTGAACCTTTCTGTATATTTGGGTTTGACCTTGTGCACCCCTGTCCCTGTAGTGTTATCACGTGTATATATCTATGTGCACGTCTTTGTGGCATGTACAGTGATACACTGTGCATGTCACACTGTTCGTTTGTGATGAATTCAAATATAAATGATGATGAATAACCCAAATAACCGAGGCAAATATTATTTTCAAAATCATCTTTTATTTTAAATTTCAAAAATATTTCTCTTTCAATTTTACTGCGTTTGAAAATATTTTTGCAAATCACTCGGATGCTGGAATCAGACTGGAATGCAATTGAAGACAAAATACGAGTGTGAGTGATATGTAGTGAGGATACTAATGTAAATCAGAAATTGTATTGTATTCAGTAATTGTACAATTATAGTGAGAGTTAGAATTTGTACCATTCAAAATTTGTAATGAAATTGTTTGAATAAAATTTCTGTTTGAATTCAAATTCTGTGTTGTTCAATTTTATTCAGTATATGTTCATTTAATCTGTGAGAAATGAAATAGTACAATATCAAATACATTTATACGAATATATATGTTTATTATCATCAAACAAAAGATATATGACGATCATATAATCGCATATTCCACATAATGCGTATGGAAATAGGCGTAGGGAATGCGTATGGAAATAGGCGTAGGTAAGGCGTATGGAATGCGGCGTAGGGAAGACGTATGGAATGCGGCGTAGGGAAGACGTATGGAATTAGGCGTAGGGAATGCGTATGGAAATAGGCGTAGGGAATACGGCGTAGGTAAGGCGTATGGAATGCGGCGTAGGGAATGCGTATGGAAAGAGGCGTAGGGAACCCGTAGGGATTTTTTTGCGACGCATTGTTTTCCAACCTCTTCTTTTGCGTAGGGATGGCGTAGGTAAAATCTTTTCCCTACGCCGTGCCTACGCCAAACTGGCGTAGGGAATCCAAAATTCTTTTGTAGTGATTATTTTCCGTTCTTTTGTTATGTTTCAAAACACGAAAAATCAAATAAACTTGTTTTCTATTTTCTATGTTAATTTGATTTTTCAAAATTGTGTGTTTTCCAACAATGTATAAGAAATGCGCATTTTTGTTTAGACGAAAACATAAAACACAAAACAGCAAACCAAACGGGGCCTAATATTTTTGAGTTAAAAAGATCAGAAACAATTCTTAGGAAACTTGCATATATGTAGTGGCTAATTCCCTAAATAGATAAAATAATAACAACAATTAAATTATAAGGGTTTCCCCCTTATCTCCTCCTTATCCTTCGCAGATGACATTGTCATTTTCTCTAACGGCAGCCGTTCCTCGGTCCGGCGGCTCCTACGGTTCCTTCACCAATACGAGAGGTCTTCGGGCCAACTCGTTAATCCCTCCAAAAGTTGCTTCGTCCATGCGAAGGACTTGTCTCCTTCTCGTGCTTCTTGGATCGAGTCTGTCTCGGGTTTCAAGGAAGCAACCCTCCCTCTTCCTTACTTGGGTATTGTCCTGTACCAAGGCAGAAAACTTAATGCTTTCTTCGACCCATTGGCAGATAAGGTGAGGGGAAAGATCTTATGTTGGAATGCGTCTCTCCTTTCGCAGGCTGGTAGACTTGTCCTTATCAAATCTGTTTTAGACTCGATGGGTACTCATGTATTCGCGGCTATGACCCCTACCTCTTCCTTCTTCCGGTCGTATCGGTCGTTGGCTTCGTCTTTCTTCTGGGGCAACAAGAACAACACCCGTCGGCACCACTGGGTGTCGTGGGACGCAGTGTGTCGCCCCAAAAATGAAGGTGGGTTGGGTCTGCGTAATCCTAAGGACCTCTGTGCAGCTTTTGCCTGTAAATTATGGTATCGGTTTGGAGCTAACAACTCTTTATGGGCTTCTTTCCTTCATGCAAAGTACCGAAGGCTTGCGGGCTCTAATTTCTCAGGTTCTCCGTCCTATGCTAGTGAGACCTGGAAGCACATGCAATCGGTTAAGCCATTTTCTGACTCTCATGGTGGTTCTTCAGGGTGGGATGGCGCTTCCTTTTCCATTATGAAAGCTTGGTCGTCGATTAGGATTTCTAACCCCATTCGCCCTGTGTTTTCGTTCATTTGGGATTCTTGCATCCCCCCCAAGGTCTCTATTCTGATGTGGCGAATCCTGCATGATGGACTGCCACTTGAAGA
This sequence comes from Allium fistulosum, assembly GCA_030737815.1. Lineage (NCBI taxonomy): Eukaryota > Viridiplantae > Streptophyta > Magnoliopsida > Asparagales > Amaryllidaceae > Allium > Allium fistulosum. The sequence goes on from CM060907.1 coordinate 617,302,724, forward strand.
CAATTTTCAAAAGATCGGTATCCCTTTTGTCTCCCGGCGTAGATGTTGTGGAAACGGGGAATCTGAATCCTTGAACCACTTGTTTTTTGAAGGATTCACGGCCAGATCATGCTGGAATTACTTCGGCAACCTAGTTGGTGTTCGACGTTTTGCCACATCTCCTTCTGATCTCCAGAGTAACTGGTGGGCTGGGAACTCTGGTAAATCTCTTCGATCTATCGTGTTCCGTTTGATTCCCTGTCTCATCTGCTGGCACCTCTGGTGCGCGCGTAACAAGGCAACTTCGAGAGTTCGCCTATGGATCCTCCATCCATTATTCAGCGTGTGAGGAATGATGTCTTCCTAGCGTTCCGTGGTAGACCTTTCAGGGGTCCTTTGAGTCTCCGTGCGGAGCAGCTAGTACGTCTACTCTCTATATCGTGTGCTCTGTCTTACGGGAGACTGGGAGTTGGTTGAATCTTGTCGTGCGGACGCTGGCCTTCATCCAGCGCTCACTTTCCCCTCCCCCCCGCTTTGGTTAATGTGGTTGCTAGTTTTCATTTTCCAGGTTTCTATGGTTTCTTCCTTGGTTCGTTGTGTACTTTGGTTGGCTACGCCTGGAGTTTCAGTGATCTTACTATTGTCTATCTCTGAGTTTGTGGTGGTGTTTGTGTGGCTGCGCTACTGTTATGGTCGTGGCAGGGTTGCCGTTTTGTTTTTTTCCCCGTGTCCTACTCTGCACGAGGATCGTTGAACATCTTCATTGGGCGGTGGCCTTGCCGGAGCTCGATGAGGCTGTTCGATGAGTGGTGGAGTTTCCGGTCATCATTCTTTTCTTCCGTGCTGCTCTGTTTCTTCTGGGCGATCGTTCTTGGTTGTCTGTGCCGCAGCTCGGTTTGCTTTCTTTGTGGTTTGGCTTGGTGGTCTGGCCTTTACCTTCGGATTTAGGTGGGGTGGTGACTGTTGGTGGTTTTTTTCCTATTTATGTTCTTCTGTATTTCTGTTTCTGGCTGTTGTAGCCGGTTTTATCTTGTCTGTTCCGCGGTTTGTCTTTTCTCTTTACGTCTGGGAGGCATATGTCCTTCATATGCTTCGCCGTTTTTGTGTGAGCCACCGGAGAAAGGCGTTTTTTCTCCTTCTGCTATTATACTTTCTTTTTGTAAAAAAACAATTAAATTATAAACCTTTTTATTCGCCAGCTAAAATATTCCACAATGGTAGCAATTAAATGATGGTATCAACTCTCTGAATTTCGAAACTATGCTGTCGATTCACAATGGCAGGCTGACCAGGAATCACAATATGAATTAGTAATCTTGCAGTGAATGGATATGCAATTACAAATGAACGAGACAACCAAGAAAAGGATAGTAATACCACAAAATTTATGAGATATACAAATAATTGAATGGTTCAAGCCTGTCATCTGCGGCGTGATTAAAAGCTGCCTTAAATCATAAACGCTTTTTAGGTTAGAACTGGGGTACCACGTACCTTTTTGTGTTTCGCATGGTTCTCTGCTCAATTTCATTATATTCTAGTGTATATTGTATATATGTTATATACGATATCTTTTATCTAACCGTACTTTGTTTTTGTCTATAGTTTTGGGTTGGTTACATTTCATTTCTAATGATATTTTGCAAGTGCACATATGACTGGATAACAATCAACACTACTAGAGATACATGTATTTCAACGTCCATGTTCCAACGGCCTCCAACGGTATTTCTAACGGCTTCCAACGGCTCGTTGGATTTTGTCGTAACCGTCTGAAGCCGTTGGAAATCGTTGGAATGAAGCTGTTTGCGGCCGTTGGAAAATTTCCTGTATATTTTCTCGAGAGCCGACCTAAAGCTCATTATCTTCTTCCCCAATCTATATTTTCACCCAATTCCCCCATTCCACCACCTCCTAGCCTGCTACCACCGCCCCAAACACCATCCCAACCACCTCCGACGCCATCTAGAAGCTGCTCCAGCCCATCTCCACCCTTCTAGCTCTCCAAATCGGTAATTTTGCTAAACCTAATATTTAGGTTTTTTTTATTTAGGGTTTAATTTGAATTGTGATTGATTCCTACTTGTTAGTGTATGCATATTACATCATGTTATCCCCTAATTGCAACTATTATCCTATAATGAACAAGTTATTACCGATTGAAAATTTTGCAATTTAAGATCTTGCATTAGTTTATGTTGATTTGGTTAGTATTGAACGTATGTGTGTGATAGAGTTTATTGCATTTGGAAGCCGTTAGAACGGATATTGCATTTGTGTGAACACGAGTTTTGTATTTTTGCAAACACGCGAATTGATTTAGTGTATAAATGAATTTTGTGTACAAATTTTGTGTATAAATGAATTTAGTACTTATTATTTTATTTTTTTGGAAAATGAAATATATATATATAAGCCAACTCCAAAAGCTGTCAACATGCCTCACAGGTAACCAGGGAGAACAAAAAAAAAATAAAAACCCGCGAAACAAAAACAGACGACAATACAGAAACAAACGCCCTAAAAAAACTACAGAAGCAGGCGCGCATGAGTGGAAGACGACCGCTGGACAGGAAATAGGCACAGATCAATCTGGATGAGCTCCGGAAAAACCACCGCCCATCTAACATCGTCATCGAGCTCCGGCAAGGCCACCGTCCAATGACAATGTCGAAAGAAATCCGTGCAAAACAACTGCTGGCAAAGGAGACGAGCCCACCAACGCTAGCGAAGAAAACTACTCCGAAAACCAGAAGGAGAGAAGACGACAGTAGACCCACCTCCGAAGCCACAACGGCAACGTCCAACAGAACAGAAAGAAAGAGAAAAGCCCCCGGACTAAACCTGATAAACTAGAACCTGAAAAACCAGCAACCACATAAGAAGAAAAAAAGGGGGAAGCGAGGGCGGGATGGGCGGAACATCCCGGCCCTCGGAAAGGCATCAGCCAATTCCAACTCTATAGGAAGCCTGATCACAGAAAATCGATAAAAGACCCACTAGCCGACTAGAGCGGCAGCCAACTGAACCCTTAAAAGGTCTGCCACGAAATTCCAGGAAGACATCATTCCTAACCCACCGAATAATGGAAGAGGGATCCATCGGAGAATCCTCAAAAATTGCCTTATTCCGCGCGCACCAGAGGTGCCAGCATATCAGGCAAGGAATCAAACAGGAAAGGATTGAGCGTAGAGATTTACCAGAGATCCCGTACCACCAGGTTCTTTGTAAATCAGCAGGAGAGCTGTTGTTACCTCGGATACCTACCAGATTTCCAAAGTAATTCCAGCAGGATCTGGCAGTGAAGCCTAGAAAAAGCAAATGACCCAAGGATTCCGTATCCCCGATGCCGCAGCACCTACAGCGGGAGACGGTAGGAATGCCAATCCTCTGGAGGTTCTCGTCTAATGGCAACCCATCATGAAGGGTTCGCCACATAAACAGAGAAACTTTAGGTGGGATTCGAGAATCCCAAATGAAAGAGAACAAAGGTAGAACCAGAGCTGGGTTACGAGCCGAGCTCCAGGCCTTGAAGATAGAAAACGAGCCGCTATCCCAACCGGATTGACCGCCATGAGAGTCAGAAAACGATTTCACCGATTGCATGTGTTTCCAAGTCTCGCTTGCGTAAGATGGAGAACCGGTGAAACCAAAGCTCGCCAGCCTACGGTACTTAGCATGAAGGAACGACGCCCAGAAGGAGTCGTTTGCCCCAAACCGGTACCACAACTTGCAAGCAAAAGCCACATAGATGTCCTTGGGATTGCGCAAGCCTAAACCGCCCTCGCTTTTGGGACGGCACACGGCGTCCTAAAAGACCCAGTGATGGCGGTGGACATCAACCTTCGACCCCCAAAAGAAAGACGAGGCCAAAGATTGGAAAGACCGGAAGAAGGAAGAGGTAGGGGTCATCGCAGCGAAGACATGAGTGCCCATCGAGCCTAAGACCGACTTGATGAGAACCAGTCTACCTGCTTGGGAAAGAAGAGACGCATTCCAATGGATAATCTTTCCCCTAACTTTGTCTGTCAATGGATCGAAAATAGCATTAAGTTTCCTACCTCTGTAGAGGACTATTCCAAGATAAGGTAGCGGAAGGGATGCTTCCTTGAACCCAATAAAGTTCTCTAGCCAAGAAGCCCTGGAAGGAGACATGTCCTTCGCGTGGACGAAGCAACTCTTGGAGGAGTTAACAAGCTGGCCCGAGCACCTCTCGTAAAGATGAATGAAGCGAAGAAGCCAATGAACAGAGGAACGGTTGCCATTGGAGAAAATGACAATGTCATCTGCAAAAGATAAGGTGGAAACGAGCGGGCACCCCCTCGGCAGCCCAAATCTATGGATTTGACCATAAATCGAGAGGGTTTGAAGCCCACGAATGAAAGCCTATGCCGCGATCACGAATAGAGAAGGCGATAGTGGGTCTCCTTAACGTAAACCCCTTTCCGCCCTGAAGAATCCATTGGCCGATCCGTTAATGAGAACGGAGAACCAACAGTTGGAAATGAGCCTCCAAACCAAATCAATAAGGGTTTCCGAAAACCCAAAGGCTCGCAAAACCTTGATAACGAAAAACCATGACATACGATCGTAAGCCTTTGCCATATCTAGTTTGAAAACAACATTAGAGCCTCTGACCTTCCGGTCAAGCTGGGAAATCAATTCCTGGGCTAAAAGGACGTTATCTGTGATTAAACGGCCTTTAACAAAACCCGCTTGAGAGGGGGAGATGATACGATCAAGGTACGGGGCCAATCGATTGGCCAACACCTTGGAGATTACTTTGTTTGAGAAATTACACAAGCTAATGGGACGAAAATCCGCGCAAGACCGAGGATTATCACACTTCGGAATAAGGACCAAGTTGGTGGAAGACCAACCAATGGGCAGAGAACCGCCAGAAAAGAAGTACTGGATAGCCAGACAGAAGTCTGACTGAATGATAGGCCAAACACTTCGGTAGAAGACACCGTTGAAGCCATCCGGCCCACTGGCACTATCCTTGCTTAGAGCAAAGACACAGGCTCGAATCTCTTCCGATGAAGGAGGGTCAGCTAAAGCGGCACTAACCACCGGAGAAACCATTCGGGGGATGAAGGAAAAACGGGCTGGATCGGAATCCGAAACAGAGGGAGTGCCCAGAAAGTATTGGAAGTGAGATAGAATGGTCTCTTTGACTTCATCAGGGGTAGAAGCCACAGAGAGATCCGACCGAAGAATCTGACGAATAGAGAGAAGGTTGTTCTTCTTACGAATAGAAGAATGAAAAAATTTGGAGTTCGAATCTCCTTCGACCACCCATTTGACCCTCGCCTTTTGGCGAAGATAGGTGTTCTCGACACGAAGTTCCGAGGAGAAGGCCATCTGGGCTAATGCCCACTCCTCCTTGTTGGCGGTGGACGGATCCTCGTCGAACAAATATTCGGCTAAGATAAGAGTCTCCTTTGCCGCCCGCACACGATCGAAAATGTTTTTGAAAACTTGAACGTTCCAGGCCTTAAGGAAAACCTTGAGACGTTTAAGCTTTTGGGAGAAAACCACCATGGGGGAGGCTGCAATAGGAGAACTCCACGATTCCACCACCACCTGATGAAAAGTATGATGGGATCTCCACATACTCTGGAAACGGAAAGATGACGGACCCGAAAGAGAAAGGAGGGAACATCGCAAAATCATCGGGGAATGGTCAGAAAATGTCCGATGGAGATGCGAGATAGAGAAGGAGAAGGGGAGATTGAGCCAATCTTTCGACCCAAAAACTCTACCCAGCCTAGAGAGGATACGGTTCGGGCCCTCTTGGTTGTTAGACCAGGTAAAAGAAGAGCCAACGAAAGGGATTTCAGAAAGGCCCGAGCTAACAATGAAAGAGTTGAAGTCCGCCACCGAAGAACGGTTGACGGCCACCCCTCCTTGTTTTTCAGCCTGGCTAGCGACTACATTGAAATCACCGCCCACAACCGAGTGCGAGAAGCCCAGCTCAGAGAGCGAACGAATATCAGACCAGAGGGATAACCTCTCAATCCGATCACACTTGGCGTAGACCGCCGAGAAAAGAAAAGGGTGAGAGAAGTGAGTAGCTGAGCAAGCCACAGAAATAAGCTGGACCGAGTCAAAAACAGGACGAACCACAAAGCCTTTGGACCAAAGAATCCAAATCTTACCCGAAACATTGGACAAGGCACCGCCAAACCCTAACGACAACACAGTTTTGGTTACCTCTCCAGGACCCATAAAAGGTTCCAAAAGAGCAACCAAACAGACAGAATGTTTCCGGACAATGCGCTTCAGCCTAGCTGAAGACGCTTCATTGCCAATACCATAGATATTCCAGAAAAGGAAGTTCGACATGATGAGGGGAAAAGCAAAGAGACAGATAGCTAGCAGAGAAGAAAAGAGAGAGCTAACTCAACTCAGATAAGATACAACGAATATCAAGTAGACCTGTCGGTCTGCTCAGACGCCACTATAGAGCGTGTGCGGATAGTGCGAGGGGTGGCGGGAGCACCTCTCGGTTTGCAACGAGACGAACGGGAACGGGAAGCCGAATACTGAGGAGAGGACTCCGAAGAGACCCCAAGCGGCTCAGACGATCCCGACTGCGGAACACTATGCGTGGAAGATGCCGAGTTCTTAGTGATGCAAGCTAGACGATCATTAATGATCGCTATTTCCGCCTTGCTAAGCAGTGGGATGGAGATCGATAAAGAGCAGGAGGAAGAGGGAAGAGAGCAAAGAGAAGAGCAACAAGAGGTGGAGGAGACCGGGGGATCCGGAAGAGCCGGAGAGAAACGGAAGAATGTAGGGGAGCAGAAAAGTCGCAGCCCACGTTGCTGTAGGAACCTTACCATAGCCGGACTGTCACTAATGAGACAGCCCCACGAGACAGGTAAGGTTCGCGGGTCAGCCCTATCATAGGGAACAACAGGGCGGACCAATGAAGGCTGGCAAAAACCCAGGATGTTCGAATAGTGGTCCGAATCAGAGACCACTATGCGACCAGAGCTGGAAGATCGCCTGAGCCAAACGCTCCAGGCCCATTGTAACCTCCGAAGAGACCAACGGTAGCCTGACAATCTAGGGAGACGAAGAAGAGTTGCTGACGACACCGAAGAGGCCTCGCAATGACTCATCACAAAAATCCAGCAATAGGGCCCTATCAGAACGACCCATACGAGTAGTCTGGTATGGACACAACCGACGTGGCAAAAGATTTCCTGCGAAACAAACAAAGGACAAGGTCTATGATGCAAGAAGCAAGACAAGTGGACATAATAAGACGAATCGAAGATCACTGAGCTAAGGGGACCTGACACACCACCAGTCAACGACGGGTCAACAATGTCAGGGAGCACACACCGAGGTGTGTCATGGCTCATGCACAGAAAACCAGCACCATCAGCCAACAACCAGCAAATAACGGTATACCCAGCATCATCAACCAATAAGTAGATAAAAGGAGAAAAACTCACCTGCCTGCAAGGGGAAGCACTTACCAGCTGGTCCGGAGCATGGACCAAATCAAGTGGAGCTCTCAACTGCTGCTCACTAACTAAAACGGCCAACAAAGAAGGAATAACAAACTCACCATCACTATCTGGCAACATGCCGCAAGAAGACAAAAAACATCTGCTCACGGCCAAATCAGAAGGAGCCTGCTCGGCTCCAAGCAAATGACTATCCCAAGAAGCAAGAGCTGTAGATTGGCTCCTAACGGCCAAAGCAGACTCTCTCAACCTATCTCGCGCGCAGCGTCGAAAGCGACGCCGTCGCCTCCTTCTCTGAGAAGCAGACTGGAGCCGCATAGTAAAGACAGAACCATGACCAGATTTGTTTGGGGTGATGAAATCCCCAACAGATGTCATGTTGTCAAGCAAATCAGAGCCAAAATCAGCAAACCCCCCACAGTCTACCGAACCAAACAAAAAAGGCAACTCCCCCGATTTCAAAATCTCGCACGAATCTGCAAAGACCAAGACAGGCTCGAAACGGGTGATGAAATCCCGCCGCGAGTCAACAGCAGACAAGCAAGAGGAGGCCGAAACCACCTTCGAAGCAGAGACCTGTGTGTTTCGCCCACTAAGGGGAAACGAGACATTAACCTGTCATGAATTTAGTACTTATGTAATAAAACGGTAAAATATAAACCAATATTAATTAAACGAGTTATATATTTAAATTTAATATAAACAAATATTTAAATCCTTAGATATATTTGGCCCCGTCTGACAAGTGTTGTATATGATCATTTTAGGGATATTCGTTTTTTCCACAAAACGGACTACTCTATTCATCTGATACATCATTTGTCGGATTTGTCCCTGTATTGGACAAGTTACAAACACTATAAAGTATATATATTTCGTCAATCATATCACTTTAAACGGTTCACAAAATTTCAACGTCATTTCCTTTACGTTCCTTGTGTACACGCATTTGTGTACGATACAAGGTACACGAGGGAAATGCTGCCAAAATTTTGTGAAATCATTTAAAATGATATGATTTACGGAATATAATTACTATTGTGTTTGTAATGGGAAGTAGGGTGACCGACCACCAAAGAAGACACATAAGTGGCAATGAATCAATAGTTGTTTATTTAAAATAAAGTTTGTAGAAAAAATATAAAATTTAGTACATGTTTACTAAATCAGTAAATAAAATTTAAACAAAATATAAAATGAACGATTTATAATTTTTTTACTTTATCATAGGTTTTCAAGTAGGAAAAATGGTCAATTACTTTAATGATCGGAGCTAGATATATCAAAGAAGGGAAATTAATGGCGCAATATGTGAACATTTTCTAAAAGGGGTACAAGTGTTCATCAAATTTGCTATAAGTAATATTGCAAACGATGAAGAAATTCGTTGTCCATGTAGTAGATGCAAATTGTTGAACTATTTAGTACCTAATATAGCTAAGGTTCATTTGCGCCAATACGGTTTCGTACCCAATTATTTGCTGTGGGATCGTCATGAAGAAATTGTAGCCCCTAATAATCAAGAATAGTCGGTGGAGGTCATTAGTGATGAATCTCATAGAACATATGGTCGAAGATGCAACACGATCAATGTTCCCTACCGTTGAAATTGATAACGACGATGTTAACGTCGAAGAGGAACCAAATGTTGGAGCTAAAAAAATATATGATTTATTGGATCATGCTAAAAAACCCCTTTGGAATGGATGTTTAAGCGGCTCTCAATTATCGGTAACTGCAGAATACATTTTCTAAAATGAACAATTAGTATTATTTTCTCTTTGTATAGGGGCAAGTGGACTTGGCGGAGCTCGATGTCGCCATGGTTCAGCGCCACCGGAATTCGAAGGTCGCCAAAAATTACAGGGAGGTAATGTCGGCTCTTAAAAAATCGGGGAAGAAACCGAACTGGATGGACGCTTCCGTATGAGATTCTTGGATGAGTTGGTGGGAGACCGACGAGTTCAAGGTAAATCTACCAAATATATAGTTAATTATTTCGCAGTTAGTAAATATAACATTCTATTTAAATTACAGATGGAGTCGGAGAGGAACTCTGCCAATAGAAGTAGGAATCCTGTAACGCATCGTGGCGGATCCAAGTCATTTCAGCATCAACGTGAGGACTTGGTAAATTTATCAATTACAAATCTAAACCGTTATTACATTTTGTATATTAATCAGTTCAGTAATTGCTATGAAAAATTAAAATTTATAAATTATTTATTGCAGGAAAGATTGCTTGGACGTCCCATGTCTATGATGGAGGTATTTACCCGCACCCACGCATCAAGACAAGCAGATAATGCTGGCAATATTACATATCAGTGGGATGATGATGATAAGGCGACGGCTGCATATGTATGCATATTTTAAATCTTATTTTATTAATATCGATATGTTTAAATCCTATTCTACTAATTTTAACCTGTAATTGTTTTTTATTTTAGGCAAAGTTTCAGGAGGCACGGGCAGAGCTGCTTTCAGAATCAGACCGCGATGAGTTGACGGTAGAGGAGCAAGATAATATTTTCGACGTTATTATGGATCCGACGTAGCGGAATAGGCGCTATGGCTATGGAAACCAAGCGGTAATCTTATAAACATTGCAATATTATATTTAATAAATTAACCTATAGATACGCTATACATATGATGATTTCTACCTAAGTTAAATCTAACATATACGTGATTTATAAATATTAGATAAGTATGCATTTCTTAAGAAAATGATTATAATACAAATGTGAACATCTCACATTCTATTTGCAGGTTCGGGCAGCTCAAAAGGCGTGTGACAAAGCTGAAATAAAAGAGCTTAGAACCATGGTTGAGCAGCTGCAAGAGTAGGACCATCTTCGCGCTATACAAATGGAGCAGCTGAATCAACGTTTAGCGGAGTACGCGCAGATGCATGGTTCCTTCCCTTCGTCGTTTGGTGCTTCCGGTGGTGATGATGATGCTTGAGAGGTATGATTATTATTGTCTTTGTGGTTGGTTATTGTATATATTGACTTTGAGGTGGTGAGGATTGTGTTTGATGGTTATTGTGTATATATTGACTTTGAGGTGGTGAGGTTTAAGTGTTTGCATTGTATATATTGACTTGAATATGGAGTTGGAGTTGGTGTTGGTGAGGGTTTTGTTGTTTATGTACATATTGACTTGGAGTTTGGTTTGAAAATTTAATGTTTGATGTTGATTTTTGGTTGTTTATATTGTTTGTGGTATAATGTGTTGGATATGTGATATATATGTGAAATGGAGTGGAAATGGAATGGAAATTGATATATATTGATTGTGTGTGGCTGGAAGGTGAATGACTTGCTGTTATAAAATTTTTTTCAACCAGATTAGCAACGGCTACCAACGGCTATTTGGTCATTTTAAACCAACGGCTTCCAACGGCTACCATCGGCAATATACCATTGGTAGCCGTTGGAAAAGCCATTGGAATAGCCCCGTTGCTTCCATTGGAAGCCATTGGAAAGCGTGAATGCTATTCCAACGACTTTTCCAACGGCTCCCAACGGCCGCCAACGGCTTGGAGCCGTTGGAATAGTCGGTTTCTCTTGTAGTACAAACTGGCGGGGTATATCATTGAAGTTGTGAATCGTTATCAGATCTGACTAAGCATTGTTTGTAATGGTTACCAACCATCATATTTCTTCCTAAATTTGGCTGTATGTGCAACCAACAGGCAGTATAAGACATTTGTTTTCATGGTTTATTGTTACTTGTTAGGCTCTCCATGTTTTTCGGGTATCTTACCTTAATTTCCTGCAAAATCATTGTATGCCTCGCTATTCTCCTGTCAACATTGGTCTAATGTTGTCCTTCAAGTACTGTATGTTGGCCTTTTGATGTGTGGATCATGTGTGAACTTATTTCTTCTTGCCAGATATGATACAAGCATACCTATCCATTAAGCAACACACACAAAACACACACACATACTTACACACACACACACACATACACACACATATACATATATATGTCATGTTGGTAGTTTTTCCATAGAGAGTAGATTTGATTTTTAAAGAAAGCAATTGAGATAGATAAGATATTGAAGGAATTTTTTTTATAACAAGAAAATAATACTTTATATATACTTTTATTATAAATTTTCATTTTTTTTCATACAAAATGAGTGAATCTACCTCTACTTATATTGATTTACATTTCAAATAGATGTTGGAGATTACTAGATCAAATGGTTTTCTAGAGTATGTTCTCTACAAATACCTTCTGAACTTTCTCGTATATATTTTCAAATATATTATTTCATATATATCTAAACATATATTCTAAATATTTCTTATGTTGAATTCTACACTAATAATATATGAAATCAAATTCATTTTCAAGATCCACGTAAACTTGATTTTGTAGTTCCGAACAATACTCCCAATCTTTATGTCTCACGTATTTAGATAGAAATAGAGAAATTATCCAAACTTTCTTTATTGTGTTGATCTTCTTATCCAACGTTCAAACATTCGATGCAAGTTCACGAAATTTTATTTTACTTTTTTTTATTTCGTTATCCATCATTAGAATAGAATTTTTCAAAAAGTAAGCATTCTAAAATCCACTTTACTCATGTATCGTAAATTTCAATGATTCATATACGTTATCTATGCAGTCTTTCATAATTTCATTTTTTTAAAAAATTATTGACTCAAAAATACCTTTTTTAGAAACATGCACAATAAAATCACTTCTAACTTTTATATTGGTCTCATAACCTGTGTTTTTTTCTTTTTCAGATCTATATTTCATGTTTCCTTGTGTGACTTCAAATTAACTCATAGATTACCAAATTTTCAAACATAAGTAATCCTTCCATTTTCTTTAGTTGATTCGTTGTCCTTTATGTTGACAATTATTGATATATTCACATTTACTCCAATGATGATGACATGTAGTTCGTCATTAATTTCTTTCACTTTTTTATTTTTTATTTTTTCTTCTACCTCTTCTTTTTTCTTTTATTTTGTTGCCTTTTTCACTTCCTCGGTATTTGTAAGTCCTTCACCTCTTATCATTTTGACTTTCTCTTTAGTCACTTCTTCAATCCTTGATAACTGTTTATCTTTTATCTCTTCGATTTTCTTTTCCATTACTTTTGGCGACTCTTTTACAACTTTCTCTTTCATTTCATTTTTCATTTTTTCTTCCCTTTCTTTAGTAGCATTCTATCTCGTCATTTTGCTTTTCTCTTCGCCATTCTCATCCACTAACGCATCTTCTTCATTATATTCCATTCCAAAATTCTTCCTCAAGATGAGTTTGGTTTGAAGAACTTTCTCTATTGGCTATTCTACAACTTTTTTATTCACTATTTCTTCATAAGTTTGAAGCGATTCCATGAATTAATCAATAATTATCGCATTTAAATCTGTAGATTCCTCAATTGTTACAATTCTATCACCTTATTGGAGTACCACTACAAGAAAAAAGACATTTTTCGACGATAGAAAACCGTCGGCGGCCGTCGGAAGCCGTCGGAAAATGTCGTAGGAAAATAAGGCGTCGGGGGTGCAGTGTTTCCGACGGCTTCCGACACATCTCATCGTTCGTATTTCCGACGGATTCCGACATTTTTCGGAAGCCGTTGGAAAAATATAACCTGAAAGCTGTCGGAAGCCGTCAGAAATCTGCTGCAATTTTTCTATATTTCTACTGCAATATAGCCTTCCATCCACATTTTCCATACAAACACTATTCTGCATAATCCAATATATAATATTCCAACCAAATATCAAAAACCAAACTATACACAATTCACTAAACAAAAAAATACATAAAATTAAGTCAAAACACATAATCATCACCCAACATCCACATAATTATACAACAAAACAACTAAGTGTATCATAACATAGTACATAAATCAACAACTACCTCCACCATATACCAAATCATACAAAACAGAAAAAAAACATACCGACCAAAGCAATCAATCAATCTCCTCCAGAACCAGAGCCAGTAGAGGTAGGGAAGCGGCCACCATACTGCTGCATGTACTCGGCGATACGCTGGTCTAGCAACTGTGTGGTCTCTATGGCCTGCCGACGGTTCTGCTCCTCCAGCTGCGTCACTCTAGCCCGCAAATCTTCGATCTCTGCTAGATCGATCTGAGCTCTAGTCTGCCTACCCCGTCTCTGACTGCTGGCTTGTAATAAATATTTAATTTAGCTGTGTGATCTCTGTAAGTGTATGTGTAGGTATGTGAATGATTAGAAGTGTGATAATGTTATTTAATTTAGTTTATGCATGTTTATGTAAGTGTATGTGTAGGTATGTGAATGATTAGCAGTGTGATAACAAATTAATATATTTTGGTAATGCAAAATGCTTTCATAACGAAGTGACTCAAAACCAATGTACTGAATTTGAAAACTTATATGGTACCCAATATATTATTTACTTACCACTTGATTTCCAAATCCGTATCGTCTGCCATGCTCCGATGGATCCATAACTGACTCAAAAATAACATCCTCCTCATCCGTCGTCAGCTGATCTCGACCCGTATCAGCAAGGAGTTTCTGGCGCTGTTCCATAAAATTTTCCTACATTAACAAATTAATATCATCATATCTTATTTCATTATATTTTAACAAGTAGAACAATTACTAATACTACATAAAATGAAATATGATTACATGACTCTTGCTGAATTTATCGTCCTGCCATGTATACGAAACTGTCCCATCCGGATTTACATGCTCGACAGCATGCGTACGAGTAAACACGTCCATATAGCCCACAGGACCATGCGCCTCAGCTTCCTGAAATTGATTTTTACATACAATTATTGTACATTTAAAATTATATAGCACAAACTATTTACAATTTGCGTTCAATAAATTTACCAACTCATGCCGATACTGCTGAAATGACTTCGACCCTCCGCGTTGAGTGACAGGATTTTTATTTCTGTTTGCAGAGTTTCTTTCCGACTCTGCCTGTACATTCAAAATTTGATACATTATTTATCGATCATGTATTTTTTGATATTTACTACCAGTCAAATAATTTAAAAAAATTAGTATACTTGCCTTCGCCTCGTTAGTTTCCCAGTATCCCAACCATGCTTGTCATACGATCTCCCCCATCCAACGTGGTTTCTTACATGATTTCTTGATTTCGGATATCGAGTCCCTATAGTTTTTACGCATCTTCTTCATCCAATATTCTCGTGCCAACTGCATATCGTCTGTCTGAATGTCTATCTCAGCCCGTGTTTCATGATAAAAATCAAAAAGAATATTAAACTGTAAACGATAAACAGTAAAAAAAAGATAAAAACGAATTAAATATGGAAAATAGAAAAATATACTTACTAGGACATCCTACCAAATACACTCTACTATGTGGGGAGGGATGTTATCCCACTTCGGCCAACACGCACTCATCCTACTCCGGTAAGAAGCTCTAGAAACATCCAACACAACCTTCGAGGGAAGTAGGTCGAACCCCCTGTTTTTATAGTTACATCCTAGATTTGGTTTCATAGTTACATCAATTTCATAATACATCAAGAATTCAACATAGTTACATCAATTGCAAAAAAATCAGATTTGGATTTTTATCAATCATCGTCGTCTTCTAATTCAGATTCGATCTCGTTTTCTACGATATTTTCCTCTGCACTGTCAAACGCTTCTACCAAAACATTTGATTCATCGATCAAAGGACCAAAATCTGTATGATCGTCTGTTATTATTATTTCGTTATTTTCCGCAAGATCTGCCTGATAAGCTCGTTCGTTTGGAATATTCTTCCCATCGAATGTAAATCTGTTTTTTTTTTAAAAACTGCAGACCAATCTGTTTTATCTCTTTTTAGAGACGGATAAGGAGCGTAATAAACTTGCAATGCTTGTTTGGCTATTACAAAAGGATCGTACTTGTGATAGTGCGATGTATGCTTTATTTCGATAAGATTATAATCCTTGTGCACATTAATTCCAGAACCTGGAACATTGCTAAACCAATTGCATCTAAATAGAAACACCTCCTCCGCGGGTCGTGAGAAATATGTCAGTTGCAAAATTTGTGTTAGAATGCCATAAAAATCATTTATGTTATTTTCTGGATCGTCACTACCTTTAACAAATACACCAGTATTATTCGTTAATTTTTCTGCACCGTATTCTTTGGTGTTAAATTTATATCCATTGACGAAATATATTGGATATGTCTTGACCATTCTTTTTGGTCCCATCGCAAGATGTTTCAACCCTTCGTCAACAACACAATTTCTCGGCTCATAAACGTAATTTGAAAACCAACCGGAAAATTCTTTACCGAGATCTCCGTTCGGATGTTCACGTTCATAAACACTGTATATATAAACAAATTATTACATTAGGTTATACACGCGCATGCATTATAGAAAAGAATAAACCACAAATTATTATTTCAGATTACCTAACAAACGGTGCAGCCTCGGCACAATTTAGAAGAATATAAGTGTGTGCTACATGAAGATCTCTATCGTCTAGCCATATTTCTACACATTTTCCAGAAGGTCGACCATGCTGTCTAAAGGTAGATAACATTGCTTGAGAGGACTCTTGTTCGTCGCCTTCGTCATTACGTGGAACACTTTCAAATGATATATTCACATGGTCACTGAAATAGTGAGAGAAAAAGAACGAAGCTTCTTCTTCGATGTAAGATTTACATATCGAACCTTCAACATGCAGCCTTTTAATCATGTATCTATCTTCTGATAAGGTAAACCGATAAGGTAAACCAAAAGCCGACATAAGTTTTTTAACTTCATAGTGATTTTCACACATTAAATTATCGGGCGGCATATGTCTTTTTGCAGCTTGTACAACAGCCGCAAACCTAGCTTTAGTGATGTTGTATTTTGACTTCATCGCAATGTATTCTGCGATTACTGATAGCTGAGTTCCGTTTTTACAACCATCCCAAATAGGTTTCTTAGCAGCATCTAGTAAATCAAAAAGAAAATTTGCTTCAATATTTGGTTCTTCCACATTTCCATCATCGTCGTCAACTTCAACCATATGAAATATTGATCGTGCTGCATCTTTGACCATATTTTCTATACGGGTCGTCGTAACTACTTCGTTAACGACACTTTCAGACTCTACAGAAGTATTTGCTATAACTTTTCCATGTCGATCCCAAACATAATACTCGGGTACGAAACCGTGTTGGCACAAATGAATTTTCACAATATCTGGTAACAAATACTTCAAATGTCTACACCTACTACACGGACAACGAATTTCTGGATCGTTTCCGTTATTACTTAAAGCGAATTCAACAAATACGTTTATACCATTATAAAAATCTTCTTTTATTGAGCCTTTCAGTCATTTTCTTTGGTACATCCATCTCCTCCGATCAACAAAATAATCAATCATTTTTTCTATTTGAGAAAATGAGTCACAAGTTCAAAATTTAATATTTATTTTCAAGAATACAAATTCGAAAAAGATTATTTTCATGGTCGTATAATATTTGAATTTAAAGAACTATTTCACAAATTAAAAAATATTTTCAAATATGACACATTTTATTTTTTAACGTATCGATACAAAATTTTGTACAAAAAGATATTTTTTTTCCATGGTCAGGCATCCTACTTCCCATTACAAACACAGTAAGCATTTACATTTCGTATATTACTTCGTCTCAAACGATTCAACAAAATTTCGGCAGCATTTCCCTTTTGTTCCCTGCATTGTACACAAATGCGTGTACACAGGAAACAGAAAAGAAAAGTTAGGCCGAAATTTTATGAACCATTTGAGACGAAGTAGTATACAAAACGTAAATGCTTACTGTGTTCATAACTTGTCCAATACAAGGACAAATCCAACAAACATTGTACCAGATGAATATACATGGTCGTTTTTTGAAAAAAACGACTATTTATATAACGATCATGTACAACACTCGTCAGACGGGCCCAAAAACTCTCTAAGGGACATTAGTTAATTAAATGTGCGCATTTTACAAAAAAATACAGTTTTACTAACTGTTCACATTTACAAAAATATATTTTAATTTAACACATTTATTCGACGTATTACATCAATTTAAGGCTGGTTTAACATTTTTGTCATTTTTCAATACACACAATTATAATTTAGACTCATGCATTTTTTTGTTGCATAAGTCAATACGTGCACAATATAATGCTCCTAGCTCGTGCATTCATTTTATCTTATTCCAACTAACACAATACAATGATAGCAGCGCTACACACATATACAATCGTAGAATCAAGGCACACACAACGATTTACAGATACACGAACAACCACAAATTATACATGTTTTTCACAATTTCACGATAAAAGATGAAATAGGTATACCATGAAATGCTAGAAACTATTATAACACTATTGGAAACATCACCAATTAGCCCTAATTTATGATCAACTTATGCAAATCTAGAAATAGGGTAAAAATTGAATTTTTCGCGAAAATAAGAGATTATACCTGAGCTAGAAAGCAAGAGAGGTTGAATTCGTAGCCGAGGAGGATGCAAAAATACGAAATTAGTGATTGGAGGCTTGGGGAGTGAATTTGGGAATTTGTAATTAGGTTTTGTGTATTATGAAATGAGGAAGAAGAGGCTCGGCTAGAGCCAGTATTACGCGATTTTCCGACGGCTTCCGACGGCCGCCGACGGCCCGTCGGAAGCCGTCGAAAAATGGCCGTCGGAAGCTGTCGCCCTCCTTGTAGCTATTTAACCCTTTTCTAGTAGTGTACAAAGATCGTAAAATTTTCTTAACTATTCCAAATTCTTTTATTTTTCTTCATATCTTATCATTCGATTGACAATAGATAGACCCCATGAAGAATATTCATCGATTAATTCTGATGATTTCATATATGGAGCTATATTGGTACATCAATGCTATTGATATGATAATGGTAAAATTAACATTTTAAACCGTAAATGTAACAGGAAAGAAATGACAAAACTAGTGATAACGATAATTAACCCGCCATATTTATTTTGTTTTTTTTCCACTATTTTCATTAATGCTAACTACGTATACTTCTGAAGGTATATTCACTTCTTGAAACTATGTTTACTGTACTATTTATAATAATGTTTCTTTTTAGTTTTTTTAGGTTCAAAGAAAGAGATTAGCGAAATTATTGTTTAATATTCTTGTAATTTGTCATCATGAAACAATCTATATGCTAACTAAAATAAGTTAAAATGTCTCTATAAGGATTAATAAGGCTAGAACCAATAAAAAATTAGTTATTTTTTTATCATCATCAAAATTAAATATAATAAAAATTTAATGTTTTTGTATTTTGTTAAGTTACCATTATCAGTCAATGATTTATTAGTTAATCATTATACCAATAATTATTTTAGCAATAACAATGATAAAATATTGGTTGTAACTTACCAGCAGTATGAGTACGTTAATAATTTTATCGGGCTACATGTATTTTGTTGCTTATACACAGAAGTACGTAAATATTTATTTATTTTATAATTCAGAGAAGAATATTTCAATCTAAATTACTTATTGTGTAAGTTCCACTAATTTGACTATATCTTACCTATTTTCTTTTCCAAACGTGGTGGAGTATGTTGGACAAAAATGAATGAGTGCATTTGTTAGTGAAGAGGAAATAAGTGTTTGGTATTGTGTATATTGGAACAAAGTCCCACATTGTGGAATATTTGTTCCAATACCACTATATAAACTATCTCTTAACATGTTATTGCAAAAGGAAAAAGAAGAAGACATGAAGACTTGAGATGTGGGGAAGGCATTGGGCATGTGGGCTTTGGGCCTTCATATTATATTAAAATGTCAAAGAGTGGGCCTTGGGCCTTGAGGCTCTTGGGGTCTCATGATTAGATGGGCCTACGTCTGCCACTTGGGCTTGTTGCGCTTAACGGCTAATTTTGAACTTCGAAATTGGACCGTTGCAACTGTGCGCGTACGTCTGTCCGTTAAAGGGTCGCAACCTTTCGAACAATCACGACCTCTCCGAATAGGCGCCTCCTCCCGCCTATATATAGGGGCCCGCAACACAGATATTAGGATATACAGAAAATTGCTTCTTCTTCCCTCTTCTCAGAACTCTATTCATAGATATATAATTCCTTCAGTTCGTCGTCCCTCCGTCTGCCCGCACAGCAATCGGATCCGGTCTGTTTCATCCTGGGAGACAAGTTGCTCGTATCCTTTGGTGCGTATAAGGGGGCAATATTGTTTCAAGGAAACAGATATTATCTGCACTCGGACATTTAGGTATTTCATACAAATATCGTTTGTAACGGTTCTGTACTGTCGTAATATTTTATACTCGTTGTCACGCTACTTTCCGTTGCTATTGCTTATAATTAGTAACGCCTTTCTTCTGTGGCAAATCTTATAAAGGGATAAGTAACGTTATTGAAGTTACTATCTGATTCGTTACACTTTTGTGTATTTACGAATAACAATCTTGAAACAATATTGTATTGTTTTAGACGACGATGTCTCAAAACAGCAACAATAACGCTGCACCAACACAGACGGTGACAACCGCTCAGCCTACGGCTCTGGTTCCAACTATGGCAATGTCTCATGGAGAAAGGCCAGAAAAATTCAATGGGATAGATTTCAAGCGTTGGCAACAAAAGATGTTGTTCTATCTGAAGACATTAGGGCTCGCCAAATATCTGACCGAAGATGCTCCTGAAGTTGGCGAACTTGAACCCGATGCAATCAAAGTAGAGGCTGCAACTGTATGGAAAAATTCAGATTTTATATGTAAAAACTATATTCTGAATGGTCTGGATAATAGCCTCTACAATGTTTATTGTACTGTTGCAACATCCAAGGAACTCTGGACAGTCTTGGACAGAAAGTACAAAACTGAAGATGCAGGCATGAAGAAATTCATCGCTGGCAAATTTCTCGACTTGAAAATGGTAGATTCAAAGACTGTGATCAACCAGACTCAAGAATTACAAGTAATCATCCGTCAACTACATGATGAAAGGATGACACTGAGTGAATCTTTTCAAGTCGCCGCAACCATTGAGAAACTTCCTCCATCTTGGAAGGACTTCAAAAACTATCTTAAGCACAAGCGTAAGGAAATGACAATGGAAGAACTCATAGTTCGTTTGCGGATTGAGGAAGATAATAGGAATTCCGAGAAAAAGATTTCTCCGAATATGGCTGCCAAAGCAAATGTTGTTGAGTCAGATAACCCTAACAAGAGAAAACGTGAAAATGCGCCTAAGAAGTCGAAGAAGAAATTTCAGGGTTCTTGTCATAACTGTGGAAAGAAGGGGCACAAAGCAGCCGAATGTCGCGCTCCCAAGAAGAAGAAATCGGAAGCAAATATGGCTGAAGTTGCAGATGGCATTTTTGATATGCGCCTCCTCCCGCCTATATATAGGGGCCCGCAACACAGATATTAGGATATACAGAAAATTGCTTCTTCTTCCCTCTTCTCAGAACTCTGTTCATAGATATATAATTCCTTCAGTTCGTCGTCCCTCCGTCTGCCCGCACAGCAATCGGAGCCGGTCCGTTTCATCCTGGGAGACAAGTTGCTCGTATCCTTTGGTGCGTATAAGGGGGCAATATTATTTCAAGGAAACAGATATTATCTGCACTCGGACATTTAGGTATTTCATACAAATATCATTTGTAACGGTTCTGTACTGTCGTAATATTTTATACTCGTTGTCACGCTATTTTCCGTTGCTATTGCTTACAATTAGTAACGCCTTTCTGCTGTGGCAAATCTTATAAAGGGATAAGTAACGTTATTGAAGTTACTATCTGATTCGTTACACTTTTGTGTATTTACGAATAACAGAGTATGCATGCCAAACGTGAATATATTAAGCTTTCTGTCATCTGCGACGTGATTAAAAGCTGTCTTAAATCATAAACGCTTTTTAGGTGAGAACTGGGGTACCACGTACCTTTTTGTGTTTTGCATGGTTGTCTGCTCAATTTCATTATATTATGGTGTACATTGTATTATGTTATATACGATATCTTTTATCTAACCGTACTGTTGATTTTGTCTATAGTTTTGGGTTGGTTACATTTCATTTCTAATGATATTTTGCAAGTGCACCTATGACTGGATAACAATCAAATTGGCGGGGTATATCATTGAAGTTGTGAATCGTTATCAGATCTGACAAAGCATTGTTTGTAATGGTTACCTACCATCATATTTCTTCCTAAATTTGGCTGTATGTGCAACCAACAGGCAGTATAAGACATTTGTTTTCATGGTTTATTGTTACTTGTTAGGCTCTCCATGTTCTTCGGGTATCTTACCTTAATTTCCTACAAAATCATTGTATGCCTACCTATTCTCCTGCCAACATCGATCTGATGTTGTCCTTCAAGTACTGTATGCTGTGTGGATCATGTGTGAACTTATTTCTTCTTGCCAGATATGATACAAGTATACCTATCCATTAAGCAACACACATATACTTATATACACACACATACACACATATATATACACATACATATATACATATATATGTCATGTTGGTAGTTTTTCCATAGAAAGTAGATTTGATTTTGAAAGAAAGCAATTGAGATAGATAAGATATTGAAGGAATTTTTTTTTGTAACAAGAAAATAATACTTTATATATAACTTTTATTATAAATGTTAATTTTTTTTCATACAAATTGAGTGAATCTACCTTACTTATATTGATTTACATTTCAAATAGATGTTGGAGATTACTAGATCAAATGGTTTTCTAGAGTATATTCTCTACAAATACCTTCTGAACTTTCTCGTATATATTTTCAAATATATTATTTCATATATATCTAAACATATATTCTAAATATTTCTTATGTTGAAAATTCTACACTAATAATATATGAAATCAAATTCATTTTCAAGATCCACGTAAACTTGATTTTGTAGTTTCGAACAATACTTCCAATCTTTATGTCTCACGTATATCGATAGAAATAGAGAAATTATCCAAACTTTCTTTATTGTGTTGATCTTCTTATCCAACGTTCAAACATTCGATGCAAGTTCACGAAATTTTATTTTACTTTTTTTATTTCATTATCCATCATTAGAATAGAATTTTTCAAAAAGTAAGCATTCTAAAATCCACTTTACTCATGTATCGTAAATTTCAATGATTCATATACGTTATCTATGCAGTCTTTCATAATTTCATTCTTTTAAAAAATTATTGACTCAAAAATACCTTTTTTAGAAACATGCATAATAAAATCACTTCTAACTTTTATAGTGGTCTCATAACCTGTGTTTTTTTCTTTTTCAGATCTATATTTCATGTTTCCTTGTGTGACTTCAAATTAACTCATAGATTACCAAATTTTCAAACATAAGTAATCCTTCCATTTTCTTTAGTTGATTCGTTGTCCTTTATGTTGACAATTATTGATATATTCTCATTTACTCCATTGATGATGACATGTAGTTCGTCATTAATTTCTTTCACTTTTTTATTTTTTATTTTTCTTCTACCTCTTCTTTTTTCTTTTATTTTGTAGCCTTTTTCACTTCCTCGGTATTTGTAAGTCCTTCACCTCTTATCATTTTGACTTTCTCTTTAGTCACTTCTTCAATCCTTGATAACTATTTATTTTTTATCTCTTCGATTTTCTTTTCCATTACTTTTGGCGACTCTTTTACAACTCTCTCTTTCATTTCATTTTTTATTTTTTCTTCCCTTTCTTTAGTAGCATTCTCTCTCGTCATTTTGCTTTTCACTTCGCCATTCTCATCAACTAACGCATCTTCTTCATTATATTCCATTCCAAAATTCTTCCTCAAGATGAGTTTGGTTTGAAGAACTTTCTTTATTGGCTATTCTACGACTTTTTTATTCACTATCTCTTCATAAGTTTGAAGCGATTCCATGAATTAATCAATAATTATCGCATTTAAATCTGTAGATTCCTCAATTGTTACAACTCTATCACCTTATTGGAGTACCACTATAAGGAAAAAGACATTTTTCGACGGCAGAAAACCGTCGGCGGCTGCCGGAAGCCGTTGGAAAATGCCGTAGGAAAATAAGGCGTCGGGGTGCAGTGTTTCCGACGGCTTCCGACACATCTCGTCGTTCGTATTTTCGACGGCTTCCGATGGATTTCGACACTTGTCGGAAGCCGTTGGAAAAATATAACCTGAAAGCCGTCGGAAGCCGTTAGAAATCTGCTGCAATTTTTTATATATTTCTGCTGCAATATAGCCTTCCATCCACATTTCCCATACAAACACTATTCTGCAGAATCCAATTTATAATATTCCAAACAAATATCAAAAACCAAACTATACACAATTCACCAAACAAAAAAAAATACATAAAATTAAGTCAAAATACATAATCATCACCCAACATCCCAACATCCACATAATTATACAACAAAACAACTAAGTGTATCATAACATAGTACATAAATCAACAACTTG
Organism: Allium fistulosum; assembly: GCA_030737815.1. NCBI lineage: Eukaryota > Viridiplantae > Streptophyta > Magnoliopsida > Asparagales > Amaryllidaceae > Allium > Allium fistulosum. The sequence continues at coordinate 617,326,666 of CM060907.1, forward strand.
CTCCACCATCTACCAAATCATACAAAACAGAAAAAAACATACCGACCAAAGCAATTAATCAATCTCCTCTAGAACCAGAGCCAGCAGAGGAAGGGAAGCGGCCACCATACTATTGCATGTACTCGGCGATACGCTGGTCTAGCAACTGTGTAGTCTCTATGGCCTGCCGACGGTTCTGCTCCTCCAGCTGCGCCACTCTAGCCCGCAAATCTTAGATCTCTGCTAGATCGATCTGAGCTCTAGTCTGTCTACCCCGTCTCTGACTGCTGGCCTGTAATAAATATTTAATTTAGCTGTGTGATATCTGTAAGTGTATGTGCAGGTATGTGAATGATTAGCAGTGTGATAATATTATTTAATTTAGTTTATGCATGTTTATGTAAGTGTATGTGCAGGTATGTGAATGATTAGGAGTGTGATAACAAATTAATATATTTTGGTAATGCATAATGCTTTCATAACGAAGTGACTCAAAACCAATGTATTGAATTTGAAAACTTATATGGTACCCAATATATTATTTACTTACCACTTGATTTCCAAATCCGTATCGTCTGCCATGCTCCGATGGATCCATAACTGACTCAAAAATAACATCCTCCTCATCCGTCGTCAGCTGATCTCGACCCGTATCAGCAAGGAGTTTCTGGCGCTGCTCCATAAACTTTTCCTACATTAACAAATTAATATCATCATATCTTATTTCATTATATTTTAACAAGTAGAACAATTACTAATACTACATAAAATGAAATATGCTTACATGGCTCTTGCTGGATTTATCGTCCTGCCATGTATACGAAACTGTCCCGTCCGGATTTACATGCTCGACATGATGCCTACGAGTAAACACGTCCATATAGCCCACGGGACCATGCGCCTCAACTTCCTGAAATCGATTTTTACATACAATTATTGTACATTTAAAATTATATAGCACAAACTATTTACAATTTGCATTCAGTAAATTTACCAACTCCTGCCGATACTGCTGAAATGACTTCGACCTTCCGCGATGAGTGACGAGATTTTTATTTCTGTTGTACATTCAAAATTTGATACATTATTTATCGATCATGTATTTTTTGAAATTTACTACCAGTCAAATAATTTTAAAAAAATTTAGTATACTTGCCTTCGCCTCGTTAGTTTCCCAGTATCCCAACCATGCTTGCCATATGCTCTCCCCCATCCAACGTGGTTTCTTACCTGATTTCTTGATTTCGGATATCGAGTCCCTGTAGTTTTTACGCATCTTCTTCATCCAATATTCTCGTGCCAACTGCATATCGTCTGTCTGAAATTGAATGTCTATCTCAGCCTGTGTTTCACAATAAAAAGGAAAAAAGAATATTAAACTGCAAACGATAAACAGGAAAAAAACGACAAAAACGAATTAAAAATGGAAAACAGAAAAATATACTTACTAGGACATCCTACCAAATACACTCTACTATGTGGGGAGGGATGTTATCCCACTTCGGCCAACACGCAGTCATCCTACTCCGGTAAGAAGCTCTAGAAATATCCAACACAACCTTCAAGGGAAGTAGGTCGAACCCCCTGTTTTTATAGTTACATCCTAGATTTGGTTTCATAGTTACATCAATTTCATAATGCATCAAGGATTCAACATAGTTACATCAATTGCAAAAAAATCAGATTCGGATTTTTATCAATCATCGTCGTCTTCTGATTTAGATTCGGTCTCGTTTTCTACGATATTTTCCTCTGCACTGTCAAACGCTTCTACCAAAACATTTGATTCATCGATCAAAGGACCAAAATCTGTATGATCGTCTGTAATTATTATTTCGTTATTTTCCTCAAGATCTGCCTGGTAAGCTTGTTCGTCTGCAATATTCTTCCCATCGAATGTAAATTTGGCTTTTGTTTTAAAAACTACAGACCAATCTGCTTTATCTCTTTTTAGAGACGGATAAACAGCGTAATAAACTTGCAATGCTTGTTTGGCTAGTACAAAAGGATCGTACTTGTGATAGTGCGATGTATGCTTTATTTCGATAAGATTATAATCCTTGTACACATTAATTCCAGAACCTGGAACATTGCTAAACCAATTGCATCTAAATAGAAACACCTCCTCCGCGGGTCGTGAGAATTATGTTAGTTGCATAATTTGTCTTAGAACGCCATAAAAATAATTTATGTGATTTTCTGGATCGTCACTACTTTTAACAAATACACCAGTATTATTCGTTAATTTTTCTACACCGTATTCTTTGGTGTTAAATTTATATCCATTGACAAAATATATTGGATATGTCTTGACCACTCTTTTTGGTCCCATCGCAAGATGTTTCAACCCTTCGTCAACAACACAATTTCTCGGCTCATAAACGTAATTTGAATACCAACCGGAAAATTCTTTACTGAGATCTCTATTCGGATGTTCACGTTCATAAACACTGTATATATAAACAAATTATTACATTAGATTATACACACGCATGCATTATAGAAAAGAATAAAACACAAATTATTATTTCAGATTACCTAACAAACGGTGCAACCTCGGCACAATTTAGAAGAATATAAGTGTGTGCTACATGAATATCTCTATTGTCTAGCCATATTTCTACATATTTTCCAAAAGTCCGGCCATGTTGTCTGAAAATAGATAACATTGCTTGAGAGGACTCTTGTTCGTTGCCTTCGTCATTACGAGGAACACTTTCAAATGATATATTCACATGGTCACTGAAATTGTGAGAGAAAAAGAACGAAGCTTCTTCTTCGATGTAAGATTTACATATTGAACCTTCAACATGCACCTTTTAAACATGTATCTATTTTCTGATAAGGTAAACCAAAAGCCGACATAAGTTTTTTAAATTCATAGTGATTTTCACACATTAGATTATCGGGCGGCATATGTCTTTTTGCAGCTTCTACAACAGCCGTAAACCCAGCTTCAGTGATGTTGTATTTTGACTTCATCGCAATGTATTCTGCGATTACTGACAGCTAAGTGCCAATTTTACAACCATCCCAAATAGGTTTCTTAGCAGCATCTAGTAAATTATAATTTTTTTTGCATTAATATTTGGTTCTTCAACATTTCCATCATCGTCGTCAACTTCAACCATAGGAAACATTGATCGTGCTGCATCTCCGACGACCATATTTTCTATACGGGTCGTCGTAACTACTTCGTTAACGACACTTTTAGACTCTATAGAAGTATTTGCTACAACTTCTCCATGCCGATCCCAAACATAATACTCGGGTACGAAACCGTTTTGGCACAAATGAACTTTCATAATATCTGGTAACAAATACTTCAAATATCTACACCTACTACACGGACAACGAATTTCTGGATCGTTTCCGTTACTACTTAAAGCGAATTCAACAAATACGTTTATAGCATTATAAAAATCTTCTTTTATTGAGCCTCTCAGTCCTTTTCTTTGGTACATCCATCTTCTTCGATCAACAAAATAATCAATCATTTTTCCTATTTGAGAAAATGAGTCACAAGGTCAAAATTTAATATTTATTTTCAAGAATACAAATTCGAAAAAGATTATTTTTATGGTCGTATAATATTTGAATTTAAAGAACTATTTCAAAAATTAAAAAATATTTTCAAATATGACACATTTTATTTTTTAACGTATCGATACAAAATTTTGTACAAAAAGATATTTTTTCCATGGTCAGGCATCCTACTTCCCATTACAAACACATTAAGCATTTACATTTCGTATATTACTTCGTCTCAAACGATTCAATAAAATTTCAGCAGCATTTCCCTTTTGTTCCCTGCATTGTACACAAATGTGTGTACGTAGGAAACAAAAAAGAAAAGTTAGGCCGAAATTTTATGAACCATTTGAGACGAAGTAGTATACAAAATGTAAATGCTTATTGTATTCATTGTTAGTTTGATAGAGGGAGAATGCTTAATTCAGAGAGACAAAGTGATGAAGAACAAAACGTCTCCTTTTTCATATATTAAAATTCAGAACATTACAGAGCTTAAATAGACTACTAAACTTGGCTAACAAACTCTACCATCCACGACTAATAATGCCTAAGATAGTGGCTTACAAATTGACTCAAACAAAAACATAAATAATCACCTAACAATTAGCTAAAAACCAGCAACAGAATTGACAAAGTCTACCTAAGAAATAGCTATGTATTTCTGACTTATTCAGCCTAAATACGTAGACTGCAGAAGCTTGAATTATATTGCAACACCTCCTCTTAATTCAAGCTTGTACATGCCTATCTTCTCCAAAAAAAACTGATGCTTGACTTGAGTTAAGGCCTTTGTAAACAAATCAGCGTGTTGATCATTTGTGCCATAGAATCTCAGAACCAATTTCTCCTCATACACAAGCTTCCTTATGAAGTGATGCTGAACTTCTATATGCTTGGTCTTTGCATGGAATGCAGGATTCTTGGTCATCGCTATTGCTGACTTGTTATCACACCAAAGCTCTATTGCGCCTTCCTGCTCACAGCACAAGTCTTTTAGCATCTTTCTTAACCAATTGGCTTGCCTTGCTGCTGCACCAACAGCTACATATTCTGCTTCAGATGAGGATAGAGCTACTATGTCTTGCTTCTTGGAGCTCCATGCGATAGCTCCTGATCCAAGACTAAACACTGATCCTGATGTACTCTTCATGTCATCCAAGCAACCAGCCCAGTCACTGTCACTGCACTACACCATAGATAGGATTTTGGCGCAACCGCAGGCGAGGCATTTAATACGGCTATAAGCCGTATCAAATTTTAATACGGCTTATAGCCGTATCTATATTATTTAGCACTTTCATAAAGAATTCCAAGCTTAATTGAGCTTACCACATATTTCAGAATCCTTCTTGCTGCTCCAAGATGCTGCTTAGTTGGAGAATGCATGTAGCGTGACACTATACTCACACTATGGGCTATGTCTGGCCTTGTGTGTGTGAGATAGTTCAAACCACCAACTAAGCTTTTGAAAATCTTCTCATCTGCTTTCTCAGTACCATCCTCCCTCTGGAGCTTCTCATTTGTGTTCATGGGAGTTCTGGTTGCTTCACACTTCTCCATTGAGAACTTCTTTAGCAAGTCCTCTGCATACTTCTTCTGGCACAGAAATATCCCATCTTCACCTTGCTTTACCTCCAGACCCAAGAAATATTGAAGTAATCCTAGGTCTTTCATTTCAAATTTCTCCATCATTGCTACTTTAAACTCACTTAGCAACTTTTGAGAAGAGCTGAAAAAAATAATGTCGTCCACATAGAGACAGCAACTTTTGAGAAGAGCTGAAAAAAATAATGTCGTCCACATAGAGACAGACAACAATGAAGTCATCCATGCCTTGCTTCTTCACATAAAGAGTTGGCTCATTTTCACTTCTCTCAAACTGATTTTGAGTAAAGAATGAGTCAATCATGCTGTACCAGGCTCTTGGAGCCTTTTTCAGTCCATAAAGTGCCTTTTGCAGCTTATAAACCTTGCCTTCTTCACCTTCTCTGACAAAGCCGAGTGGTTGCTCTACAAAAACCTCTTCTTGCAAGTCTCCATTAAGGAATGCAGACTTTACATCCAGCTGAAACACTTCCAGTTTCCACTGAGCAGCCAAAGCTAGCACCACTCTCACAGTTTCAAACCTTGCCACTGGTGAAAACGTTTCCTCAAAATCAATCCCTTCTTGTTGTGCATACCCTTTAGCTATAAGACTTGCCTTGTACTTTTGAATGCTCCCATCAGTGTTGAACTTGGTTCTGAATACCCATTTCAGTCCAATGGCATTCTTCCCTTCAGGAAGATTTACCAACTTCCAAGTCTCATTCTTCTCAATGGACTTGATCTCCTCTCTCGTTGCATTTTTCCACTCAACTTCTTTCTCAGCTTCCTCAAAGCAGACATGATCTGTGGCCATTGATGCAAAGTCACAATTTTCATATAAGTCAGTTAATGACCTGTATCTCCTTGGAGCTGAATCACTTGATGAGCCTGACGATGATGAGCTAGAAGGAGATAATGAGCCCTGGCTTGATGATAATGATGGTGTTGAAGGAGGACTTAAAGTATGATCATTCTCTGGCACATTTGAATCCTCCTCTGAACCATCAAAGTCGACTGATTTCTGCTGAACATTTTTGCTGACTTCACTTTCCTCCCAATTCCAGCCTGCATCTTCATCAAATACAACATTTCTACTGATAATTATCTTGCCAGTCAGTGGGTTATACAGTCTATATGCCTTTGATTGAGTAGCATAGCCAATAAATATACATTTCACTGACTTATCATCTAGCTTAGACCTCAAATCAAGCAATGCATAAGCTGTACAACCAAAAATTCTCAAATGACTTACAGAAGGTTTCTTTCCTCTCCAAGCCTCTAGTGGTGTTCTATTCAAGACTGCCTTTGTGGGAGAGACATTGAGAATGTACACAGCTGTTGCTACAGCTTCACACCAGAACTTGTTTGGCACATCCCTAGCTTTGAGCATACTCCTTGCCATTTCAACCACTGTCATGTTCTTCCTCTCAGCTACTCCATTTTGCTCAGGAATATAAGGTACAGTCAGCTCTCTTCTTATGCCATGCTCCTCACAGAATGTGATGAACTCATTTGACAAGAATTCACCACCCCTATCTATTCTTAATGCTTTTATAAACAAACCAGACTGTTTTTCAACCATAGCCTTAAAAATCTTAAAGCAATCAAACGCTTCAGATTTAGCTTTAAGAAAATAAACCCATCTCATTCTACTGTAATCATCTGTAATGAGCAAGAAGTAATTACTTCCACCGAGTGAAACTGTCTTCATTGGGCCACATAAATCTGCATGGACAAGTGCAAGGCATTCACTTGCTCTCTAGGCTTTTCCACTTGGAAATGATCCTCTTGATTGCTTCCCACAGATGCAACCTTCACACAACTCAAGCTCTCCAGTTTTAGGCAATCCAAGCACCATGTCTTTGGACTGCAGCAACTTCAGTCCTTGCATATGCAGATGACCATACCTTAGGTGCCATAGCTTGGCATCATCATCCCCCTTGACTGTCGAGGCTCTGCTAACGTGGCCTGACAAATCTAAAGGAAACATTTTGTTTCTTCTCATTGGGATCTTCACAACAACTTCTTTAGTCTTCTTGTCACAGATAAGACAAGATTCATTTTCAAACAGCACATGATAGCCAGAGTTGAGGAGTTGACCAACACTAAGGAGATTGTGAGCTAATTTTGGCACATACTGCACATCACATAGGAGCTTGGTGTTACCTTGCTCAGTTGTGATTGCAATCGTGCCCCTGCCTTCTACTTCAAGCTGTTTTCCATCACCCAGTCTCACTTTGCTCTTTGCCGTCTCATCCAGCTCTTTGAACATTGATTTGGCACTTGACATGTGGTTTGAGCACCCACTATCAACATACCAGATGCCACATCATGCATCATTGCTTGATGCATTTTGTGCCAAGAACAATTTTTCTTCTTGCTCTACAAAGTTAGACTTTTGCTCACCTTTCTGTTCATCCTCCTCTTTTTTCCAACAGCTGCCTTCTTTATGCCCTGGCTTTTTGCAATAGTAGCATTTGAGAGGACTTTTGTAATTTTGAGAAGACTGATCTCTTCCCTCATTACTTTGTCCCCTTCCACAGCCTCTTCCTCTTGAGCCTCCCTTGCCTCTACCTCTGCTTGAATTCTGTTGGAATCTTTCTTTGCTTGAAGACTCTCCTTTTGCTTGGAAAGCCTTCTCTTCTTTCTTATCATCTCCTCTGGCCTGTCTCTCTTCATGTGCTTGAAGAGATCCCATAAGTTCATCAAACGTGTAGGTCTCCATATCCTTGGATTCCTCAATTGCTGTTACAACATGATCAAACTTCTTTGTAAGGCTTCTTAATACCTTACTCACAACTTGTTGAGTTTTGACCTCCTCTCCATATGACCTCATCTGTTGCACAGTGCTAGACACTCTTGAGAGGTACTCTTGAACTGTCTCTTTGTCCTTCATTTGAGAAGTTTCGAACTCCCTTCTCAAGGATTGCAATCTGACATCAATAACCTTCTTGTCTCCCATATACTCTTGCTTAAGAGTACTCCATGCTTTTTTTGCTATAGAAGCTGCTGTAATGCGTGGAAACACTTCTTCATCAAGTGCCTATTGAATGATGAAAACTGCTTTGGCATCTTTCTTTCTTTTCTCCCTCAACACCTGGTCTGGCTCTTCAGTTCCATTATCTTCAAAGCCACTCTCAACAGTATTCCACAGCTCTTGAGATCTGAAGAGAGTCTTCATTTTTAGGCTCCAAAAATGATAGTTCACCCCTTTAAAGATAGGTAACTGATTTAGTGAATTCTCATTCCCATTGTTGTTATGCATGATGAATGATTCACTAACAGACTTGTGTTTCCCTTGTGTTTTATCTCTCACACGAAACACTCACCAAACCCAAGAATTCTCTCTTGCTTTGATACCACAATGTTTGTTTGATAGAGGGAGAATGCTTAATTCAGAGAGACAAAGTGATGAAGAACAAAACGTCTCCTTTTTCATATATTAAAATTCAGAACATTACAGAGCTTAAATAGACTACTAAACTTGGCTAACAAACTCCACCATCCACGACTAATAATGCCTAAGATAGTGGCTTACAAATTGACTCAAACAGAAACATAAATAATCACCTAACAATTAGCTAAAAACGAGCAACAGAATTGACAAAGTCTACCTAAGAAATAGCTATGTATTTCTGACTTATTCAGCCTAAATACCTGGACTGCTGAAGCTTGAATTATATTGCAACATTCATAACTTGTCCAATACAGGGACAAATTCAACAAACATTGTACTAGATGAATATAAATGGTCAAACGACTATTTATATAACGATCATGTACAACACTCGTCAGACGAGCCCGAAAACTCTCTAAGGGACATTAGTTAATTAAATGTGCACATTTTACGAAAAAATACAGTTTTACTAACTGTTCACATTTACAAAAATATATTTTAATTTAACACATTTATTTGACGTATTACATCAACTTAAGGCTGGTTTAACATTTTTGTCATTTTTCAATACACACAATTATAATTTAGACTCGTGCATTTTTTTGTTGCATAAGTCAATACGTGCACAATATAATACTCATAGCTCGTGCATTCATTTTATCTTATTCCAACTAACGCAATACAATGATAGCAGCGCTACACACATATACAATCGTAGAATCAAGGCATACACAACGATTTACATATACACTAACAACCATAAATTATACATGTTTTTCACAATTTCACGATAAAAGATGAAATAGGTATACCATGGAATGCTAGAAACTATTATAACACTATTGGAAACAATTTCAATCACCAATTAGCCCTAATTTATCAACTTATGCAAATCTAGAAATAGGGTAAAAATTGAATTTTTCGCGAAAATAAAAGATTATACCCGAGCTAGAAGCAAGAGAGGTTGAATTCGTAGCCGGGGAGGATGCAAAAATACGAAATTAGTGATTGGAGGCTTGGGGAGTGATTTTGGGAATTTGTAATTAGGTTTTGGGTATTATGAAATGAGAAAGAAGTGGCTCGGCTGGAGCTAGTATTATGCGTTTTTCCGACGGCTTCCGACGGCCGCCGACGGTCCGTCGGAAGCCGTCAGAAAATGGCCGTCGGAAGCTGTCGCCCCCTATGTCGCTATTTAACCATTTTCTAGTAGTGTACAAAGATCGTAAAATTTTCTTAACTATTCCAAATTCTTTTATTTTTCTTCATATCTTATCATTCGATTGACAATGGATAGACCCCGTGAAAAATATTCATCGATTGATTTTGATGATTTCATATATGGAGCTATATTGGTACATCAATGCTATTGATATGATAACGGTAAATTAACATTTTAAACCGTAAATGTAACAGGAAAGAAATGATAAAACTAGTGATAACGATAATTAACCCGCCATATTTATTTTGTTTTTTTCCCACTATTTTCATTAATGCTAACTACGTATACTTCTGAAGGTATATTCACTTCTTGAAACTATGATTACTGTACTATTTATAATAATGTTTCTTTTTAGTTTTATTAGGTTCAAAGAAAGAGATTAGCGAAATTATTATTTAATATTCTTGTAATTTGTTGTCATGAAACAATCTATATGCTAACTAAAATAAGTCAAAATATCTCTATAAGGATTAATAAGGCTAGAATCAGTAACAAAATGTTTATTTTTTTATCATCATCAAAATTTAGATATAATAAAATTTTAATGTTTTTATATTTTGTTAAGTTTACCGTTATCAGTCAATGATTTATTAGTTAATCAACATACCAATAATTATTTTAGCAATAACAATGATAAAATATTGGTTGTAACTTACTAGCAGTATATTCTGTACATTAATACTTTCATCGGGCTACACGTATTTTGTTGCTTATACATAGAAGTACGTAAATATTTATTTATTTTATTTTATAACTTAGAGAAGCAAATTTCAATCTCAATTACTTATTGTGCAAGTTCCACCAATTTGACTATATCTTACCTATTTTCTTTTCCAAACGTGGTGGAGTATGCATGCCAAACGTGAATATATTAAGCTTTCTGTCAATTTCTATAACTTATTTTATTATTACGTACACATCAGTTTAGATCCATGAACTAATTTTTATTTGTACTAACTCCACCTTTTCTTAAACGTGTGGACAAGGAAATATGATAATAAATACATTGTGCATGCCATGCCATGAATTTAATAAGGCATGTACAAGATTCCTCTATTTATCAAGATGGAAATCAAGATCAAAACATAAATATTTTTGAGTTAAAAAGATCAGAAACAATTCTTAGGAAACTTGCATATATGTAGTGGCTAATTCCCTAAACAGATAAAATAATAACAACAATTAAATTATAAACCTTTTTATTCGCCAGCTTAAATATTCCACAATGGTAGCAATTAAATGATGGTATCAACTCTCTGAATTTCGAAACTATGATGTCGATTCACAATGGCAGGCTGACCAGGAATCACAATATGAATCAGTAATCTTGCAGTGAATGGATATATATGCAATTACAAATGAATGAGATAACCAAGAAAAGGATAGTTATACCACAAAATTTATGAGATATACAAATAATTGAATGGTTCAAGCCTGTCATCTGCGGCGTGATTAAAAGCTGCCTTAAATCATAAACGCTTTTTAGGTTAGAACTGGGGTACCACGTACCTTTTTGTGTTTCGCATGGTTGTCTGCTCAATTTCATTATATTCTGGTGTATATTGTATTATGTTATATACGATATCTTTTATCTAACCGTACTGTTGTTTTTGTCTATAGTGTTGGGTTGGTTACATTTCATTTCTAATGATATTTTGCAAGTGCACCTATGACTGGATAACAATCAAATTGGCGGGGTATATCATTGAAGTTGTGAATCGTTATCAGATCTGACAAAGCATTGTTTGTAATGGTTACCTACCATCATATTTCTTCCTAAATTTGGCTGTATGTGCAACCAACAGGCAGTATAAGACATTTGTTTTCATGGTTTATTGTTAGGCTCTCCATGTTCTTCGGGTATCTTACCTTAATTTCCTACAAAATCATTGTATGCCTACCTATTCTCCTGCCAACATCGATCTGATGTTGTCCTTCAAGTACTGTATGCCGTGTGGATCATGTGTGAACTTATTTCTTCTTGCCAGATATGATAAGTATACCTATCCATTAAGCAACACACACAACATACCCATATATTTATATACATATACACACACATATACATACATACATATACACACACATGTTCATGTTGGTTGTTTTTCCACAGAGAGTAGATTTGATTTCGAAAGAAAGTAATTGAGATAGATAAGATATTGAAGGAAAAAAAAATAATTTTTTTTATAACCAGATAATAATACTTTATATATAACTTTGATTATAAATATTCATGCTTTTTTCTTTCATACAAAATGAGTGAATCTACCTGTACTTATATTAATTTAACACAACAAAAGACATTGCCGTTAGTGGCGGCTAGAATACGACGCCGGCCGTCGCTAAAAGGCGATGCAAAAATAGTCAACACCAATAGGTTTAGCGACAGCGTCGTCGCAAGTTTAACGACGGCTAGTATAGCTATGTTAAACACATGGCAAATCTAGAGTGGTCGTTGGGTTGTTGCAGACCGACACAAGCCTGGACAAGTGAGTTGTTGCTAGCTGACACAAGCCGGCATAATATTGGGTATTTTTTTAATTAATCTGCAGCTTTTATTTGAGCCATCCAACCGTGCAGATATCATCATACCCTATACATCTTATCTACAACACATATAAATTCAATTTCACAACTAAAACCATCGCATATCACATATAAGCAAGTATATAACGAAAAATTCAATATCTACATCAATATTCCATCAAATAACGTTTATATTACATCAAACAACACAACCATATTAAAAAATACTCATAAATCCATCAAACAAAACATCCACAAATCCTTCAAACAACACAACCATACCAACAATCATGTCCCTCAAATAAAACATTCACAAAACCATCAAGCAACATAATCGTCAAACAAGTATCAAATCCACCAACACATGTCAAATAAATACAAAACGAAATGAAACGAAATCCATCAAACACCACAGTCATACCTACTCATCGTCATCTCCCGACCCATCCTCCCCACGCATTCTTTCGTGCTCTCCTAAATATGCTGCAATCCGCTCATCTAGCAGCTGCACCCATCCTCCGCACTTCCACCAATCATTGAACTCCGTCGTCTGCTGTTTCAGCTGAGCTATCTTCTTCCCTGTCTGGGATCTCCTATAAGCCGTCTGGGTCGTTATCACTTGTAAAATAGTTAATAGCGAGTTATAATTTACGCTCAATGTTAAATAAATATATATATTAGTTATTGAAACAGTTTGTCTCCCGATTTCCGTAACTGTAACGCCTATTTCACGAAGGAGGCTCAATCAGAGCATCTCATATACGGTTCGACTACTCTAAGGTCAACTCACATCCAGTAAACTGCGCCACTCGAGCTTGTTCTGCTTCATATCTTTTCTGCGATGACGAACAGAAGTTTACTATAATAAATATTCAATTTAAAACTTATGAAATGTGAATTAAAAAAAATTAAGCATATTTACCATTACGGATTGAGATTTATTGTCTGTCCAAACATATGAAACTTTATCATCCTCATATATCCGCTCAACGGCATGCGTGTGTGAAAACCTCTGCCATTGTAGGCTCACGATTATACTTCTTATACTGAAATTATATAAATGAATAAACTATGTTACCAATATGATTAAATATCAATAATCTGTTTATAATCGCAATTTATAATTTTACCAATTCCTTCCGATGTTGTTGGAAGGATTTAGAGTCACCATGGTGTACATCAGGATTTTTTTCCTATTTGCATGGTTCCGCTATGATATTTCCTATAAATCTAAATATATTATTAAATAAAGTAATGCAACTAATATACGAAATTTAAACAAATTATAATAACAATATAAAATTAAATAACCTACTTTAAATTCAGGAGTATCCCAGAGCTGGAGAAATTCAGCCTAAACATCAGTGCTCATCCAAGCGGTTTTTTATTCGCATTCTTTACCTTTGAGAGAATGTCCCTATAACTTTTCCGCATCTTTTGGTTTCAGTGATTTGTAAAAACATTTATATCTTTCGAATCAACATGTACCGCAGCCTGCATAGTGAAATTAATTTGAATTATATACATTAGTATATATGCATGTCCAGGTGGGCCTGCATTTAACCACAGTGCATGTATTTTTAGTTGCACCTATGTAAGTAGATTTGACAGTAGCTTTGCCAGCATAAACTGAACCTGAGGCAACGACCGAGAGACTGATACAACTGAAGAATATTCATAGAACCAATAACTTGAAAGCATTAATAGTTTTATCATTCCTTTCCTTTCTTTTGTTTTAATTTATTTTATACTACTGAAAATGAAAATAATACTTGTACTTTTACATACTTATGCTCTTTTAGCTAATGTGAGCTATGAGCAAAAATGTATCAAAATATATTAGAGATTAATTGTTTCTTTACCACTCTGTTGTAGATTTTATTTCTTTTATGCTTTCAAGTTACTCCTTTGGAAAGTAGCATTCAAATTACTATTTTCTCTTTTCGAAACCAGTAATTTCATATTTGTATTTCTTAAGTTTGTACTACTTATTTTAATAGGGTTAATTACAAGAGCAAAATCTTTATATTTTATTTCCATTTTAATAATTTTTTTCTTAATTTGTTCCGGGATTCAAGAAAGGAAACATGATCCTCAAAGAATAGACATGAAAAGAATCAGAAAAAGAAGTATAAAAGAATTATTGGTTTGTACATGCAAACCTAATATTTAAACTCTGCCTTGGCAGAAGCCGCTATTTTTTGTGTTCAAACTACAGTAACTTATTCATACTAACTCGGAGTCAAGCGAGACTTCGACCAATGAACTCCTACCTAAATTACGGACAATATAGAACACTCGTATACTTTAGCTTATGAACGTATACCATAGTTCTCCATGGTGATTAACAGTTGCACTTAGAAAATAACATGCTATATCCCTATAATTGAACTCCGCCCATGTAGAAGCTACTATTTTTTTGTACAGACTACAATAACTTTCTCATTATAACTCGGAATCAGACGAGACTTCGACCGATGAACTCTCATCTAAATTACGAACAATATGTAACACTCGGATACTTCAGATTACGAACGTATACCGTAGTTCTCATAGTGATTAACAATTGTACTTAGAAAATAACAGGTTACATTTCCATATTTGAACTCCACCTAAGCATAAGCCGCTATTTTTTTGTTCAAACTACAATAACTTTTTCATAATAACTTGGAATCAGGCGAGACTTCAACCGATGAACTCCCATCTTAATTACAGATAATATGGAACGCTCGGATACTTCATTTTATAAATGCATACTGTAGTTCTCCATAGTGACTAACAGTTGTACTTAAAAAATAATAGGCTACATCCTTATATTTGAATTCCGCCTAGGTAGAAGCCGCTGTTTTTTTGTTCAAACTGCAGAAACTTCTTCATACCAACTAGGAATAAGGCGAGACTTCAACCGATGAATGCCCACCTAAATTACGGACAATATGGAACACTCGGATACTTCAGCTTGTGAATATATACCACAATTCTCCATAGTGATTAACAGTTGTACTTAAAAAATAATAGACTATATCCCAAATTTGAACTCCACCTATGTAGAAGCCGATATTTTTTTTCCATACGACAATCACTTCTTCATGCTAACTGGAATCAGGCGAGACTTTGATCAATGATTTCCTGCTTAAATTACAGACAATATGAAACACTCGGATATTTCAGCTTATGAATGTATATTTTAGTTCTCCATAGAGATTAACAGTTTTACTTAGAAAATACCAGGCTACATCTCCATATTTGAACTCTGCCAAGGCAGAATCCACTATATTTTTGTTCATACTGTAATAACTTCTTCATACTAAATCGAAATCAGGCAAGACTTCGACCGATGAACTTTCACCTAAATTTTGGACAATACGGAATGCTAGGATACTTCATCTCTTAAATTCACTGTAGTTTTCCATGGTGACTAACATTTGTACTTAGAAAATAACATGCTACATCCCCATATTTGAACTCTGCCTAGGAAAAAGCCGTTTTTTTTCTGATTGCAACAACTTCTTCATGCTAGCTCGGAATCAGGCGAGATTTCAACAGATAAACTCCCACCTAAATTAAGGACAATATGGAATACTCGGATACTTCAACTTATGAATGTATATTGTATTTCTCCTTGGTGATTAACTGTTGTACTTTGAAAATAATAGGCTACATCGTTATATTTGAACTTCGCCTATGCATAAGCCGCTATTTTTTTATACAGACTACAATGACTTTTCCATAATAACTTGGAATCAGGTAATACTTCAACTGATAAACTCCCACCTAAATTACTAACAATATGGAGCACTCAGATACTTCAGAATATGAGTGTATACTATAGTTCTCCATGGTGATTAAAAGTTGTACTTAGAAAATAATAGGCTACATCCCCATATTAGAACTCCGCCTAGGCAGAAACCACTATTTTTTTCATACTACAATAACTTCTTCATACTAACTCGGAATCAAGCGAGACTTTGAATGATGAACTTCCACCTAAATTACAGACAATATGGAACACTCGGATACTTCATCTCTTAAACACACACTGTAGTTCTCTGTGGTGATTAACAGTTGTACTTAGAAAATAACTGGCTAGATCCTATATTTGAAATCCGCCTAGGCAGAAACCGCTATTTTTTTGTTCATACTACAATAACTTCTTCATACTAACTCGGAATCAGGTGAAACTTCGATCGATGAACTCCCACCTAAATTACGGACAATACGGAACACTCGAATACGTCAGCTTATGAACATATACCATAGTTCTCTATGGTGATTAAAAGTTGTACTTAGAAAATAACAGGCTACATCCCTATATTTGAACTCTGCCTAGACAGAAGCCGCTGTTTTTTTGTTCAGATTGCAATAACTTCTTCATACTAACTTAGGATCAAGCGAGACTTCGAATGATGAACTCCTACCTAAATTACAGACAATATGGAACACTTGGATACTTCATCTCTTAAACACACACTGTAGTTCTTCACGGTGACTAACGGATGTACTTTGAAAATAACAGGCTACATCCTCATATTTGAATTCCCCCTATGCAGAAGCTGCTATTTTTTTGTTTAGGCTGTAATAACTTCTTCACAATAATTGGCATCAGGCGAGACTTCGACCGATGATCTCCCAACTAAATTGCGGACGATATGGAGTACTCAAATACTTCATCTTGTGAATGCACACTATAGTTCTCTATAGTGACTAACAGCTGTACTTAGAAAACAATAGGCTACATCCCCGTATTTGAACTCTGCCTAGGCAGAAGCCGCTATTTTATTTTTTAGATTGTAGTAACTATTTCATACTAACTCGAAATCAGGCCAGACTTCGGCCTATGAACTCCCAATTAAATTACAAATAATATGGAACATCGAATACGTTAGCTTATGAACACATACCATAGTTTTCTATAGTGATTTACAGTTGTACTTAGAAAATAATAGGCTGCATCACCATATTTGAACTCTGCCTTGGCAGAAGCCGCTATTTTTTTTGTTTAGACTGTAATAACTTCTTCATACTAACTCAGAATCAGGTGAGACTTCGACCAATAAACTCCCACCTAAATTGTAGATAATATGAAACACTTGGATACTTCATCTCTTGAATGCACATGGCAGTTCTCCATGGTGACTAACAGTTATATTTAGAAAATAGCAGGCGACATCCTCATATTTGAACTCCGCCTAGGCAGAAACTTCTATTTTTTTGTTCAGACTGCAATAACTTCTTCATGCTAAATTGGAATCAGGCGAGACATCGAACGATGAACTCCCACATAAATTACAAACAATATGGAATACTTGGATACTTCATTTTATGAACGTATATAGTTCTCCATGGTGATTAATAGTTGTACTTAGAAAATAACAGGCTGCATCCTCATATTTGAATACTATTTCTCTATGAGATGTAAATGGTAATATTTGAAATTTCAGAAAGACACTGAGTAAATCTATTCAATGAATTCTCTTTATTAGTAGTAAAGATTATATCAACTTTCAAATGAATTATAAATTTATACTTACCATCAAGTCGGCCCATATAGCATGCATAACATTGTCTGGGATGTCGTCCAACTGAGCCCAACATCCTAACATCTGACTCTTGAATGCCTTCTTGGAGACTTGAAGAATATAGTCTGAAGGCTCCACCTCAAAAACCCCTATATAAATTTTGATGTAGCCGTTTAATAAATTTTAAATAATATACATGCAATAAATATGATACTTACCTTCAACTCCTCGGAACGACCTCCGCTACAAGTTGTAAATCCAGCACCGTACCGCTGGCACCCACGCCAGGAGAAGGAGAAGGCCGATATCTACTAGAATGTTTCTTATAAGACACACACACACACAGATATATATATATATATACACACATATATATCTACCACAAACATATCATTTCATATAATGAATAAACATATCAATTTATTGTTGGAATCTCGATTATACATCATTTTGATTGTGAAAACTTTTATAAACAAATATTTGTGTACTAATCTTTGATGCAGGAAATTTTGTTGCAAATTCATATACAAAGTGTTGAGAGGCTGATAGTTCGTTTATCTAGAGTCTGTTAATAATTTAGAAATGTGTTAAAATCTCTCCTGAATTGATATATATATATATATAAATTCATGCACACACTTACACAAACATGCACAACAGGCTGAATTCAGCCGGCTGAATGCTGAAACAAAAATATTGTTTCACAATATTCAGCCGGCTGAATGAAAATATTCAGACGGCTGAATTAGGCTATAAATAGCCTATATCCTTGCTGTTTTCGTTTTAATTTAATTCAGAAGGCTGAATTATTTTATTCAGCCGGCTAAATTTTTCCAACTGCTATTTTCATGAATAAACACTTCTCTTCATCGAAGAGTAACGTCTTCAAAATCAACGATTGCGCCTGTTTCTTTTCAATGTAACTTTTCGTCTACGGTTGCAACCTTTTAAACTCTATAAGTAGATTACGGAATTCAACAAACAATTTACCGAATCTATATTTAATATTCTTGAATTCTTATCTATTCTCTAGTTTTCAAACTGCACTCAAATTGCTTACATTCTCTGATTATTGATCACTCTATCTTCCACAATTCTCAAGCACATTACACTACATATCATAAAGGAGAAGATTATAGGAAGATTGTACTTAATTGACTTATCAGTGCTATTCAAAGAGCATACTACAGTTAGAAACTTTTGTTATTTGTAAAGAAGTCATGTTCGGTTGCTCAGGCGGTAGAAGTCCTATTCGGTTGCTTAGGCGGTAGAAGTCCTGTTCGGTTTCTCAGGCGGTGTAAACCTATTCCTCTGGGTTAAGTGAGGGTTGCTAGTTTAAATCCAGAAGGAGTCTGGGACTGGACGTAGAACTGGAGTTCGAACCAGTATAAAAACCTCTGGTGTCATTTACTTTTACTGCTTTTACTATTTACTTACTTATTCCGCACTAGTTTATCCATATTACACGATCCTATAGCACAGTCACTTTCATTTGGTATCAGAGCAAGACCATCATATAACCGTAACATAGTGATATATTTTTTAATATGGAAAACAACACTAGCACTATTTTTAACACTACCTTTACAGAAGGTCAATCTACTGCACGACCTCCTCTATTTAATGGAATGAACTATAACTATTGGGCTACTAGAATGAAAATCTATATATAAGCAAGTAGTTATGATACCTGGAACATTATGCAATCTGAAATATTATTCCTACTATTGAATATTCAGCATGGTCTAACACACAAAAATTAGATGCTACTTCAAATGCTAAAGCTATGAATATGTTATATTGTGCATTAGACAAAAATGAGTTTAATAGAATAAGCATGTGTAAAACTGCTCATGAAATTTGGCGTACACTTATAGTTACACATGAAGACACTAACAAAGTCAAACAAAGTAAAATTTCTATGCTCAAAAATCAGTTCCAGAATTTCAAAATGAAGCAAGATGAAACTATAAATGAAATGTACTCTAGGTTTCAAGATATATATCATTCTTTGATAGCATTAGGAGAAACGTACACAGATTTTGATATTGTTTCAAAAATCCTCAACTCACTAACGGACGAATGGGAAAGAAAAGTCTTAGCAATCGAAGAAGCTAACGACATTTCAACCATAAAACTAGAAGAGTTGATTGAAAATCTAATGTCTTATGAAGTTAATCTGCAGGAAAAACGAGTACAAGCTCAAGATAAGAAAAATATAGCATTCCGGGCAGAAAAAGAAGAATCAGATTTAGATGAAGAAGATATGGCATTCATTGCTAAAAATTTCAAAAAGTTCTTGAAATTTAGAAAGAATAACAAATTTAGAAACAACAAGAACAACTCCAACAACAATAACAACACCAACAAACCATCATCATCTGCTCTAGAATGTTATGAATGTCATAAGAAAGGTCACATCAAAAAGACTGTCCTGAGAAAAGAGGGACAAGTATTAGCACAAAAGGGATAGATTCAAGAAGAAAGCTTTCTCTGTCACATGGGACGATACAGAATCATCTTCATCATTAGAAAGTGACTCGGACAGTGATTCAGAACAAGCCAACATTTGCTTTATGGCTACAAAAGACGAGGTATGTGATCTAACTTTTAATGACCTTTTGGAAATCAATTTAGAATTACTTGACAAATTAAAAGGCAAAAATAGAAAGTACAAAGAAGCTCTTGAAAAATTGAATAGAACTGAAATCGAAGTAGAAATGCTAAGAGATGAAAAGAAAATTTTAAAAGAAGAACTCCAAGTAACTCAAGAATCTTGTTCTAATATGACATCTCAACTTTCTTTGTTAAGTCAAGAGATAGAAACTTAGAAAGAAAAGAATGATGCCTTATTAATTGAAAATCATGACCTTAAATCAAATATCAAGATTTTAGAATTAGATAACTCTAGCTTTAAAACAAAATTAGAAGACATTACTAAAAATGTTTCTAATTTTAATAAAGGTAGAGAAAATCTTTCCAAAATTATAGAAAATTCTCAACCTATTTTAAATAAAAGAGGACTAGGATATAAACAATCCTCTAAAACTATTTCAAAGAAAAAGAATTCTTCATATAAAAATAAAGTTGAAAAACCTAGTTCTAAAATTTCCAATTTTACTACTTCAATTAAAATTTGGGTTCCTAAAACAAATAATTCTTCAATAAGAAATAAGTATATAAAATCTTTTATAAAAACTGTTCATAAAAACAAAGATTTCATTTTCAAAAGGAATTCTGAACCCTCTTGGGTTTGGCTTCCTAAGACCTAACTCTTAGGACCTAAAATAAAACGGTGGGTACCAATGTTAATTCTATATTTTGTAGGTACCATCCAAAAAGAAAGGAAAATGGATACTAGATAGTGGTTACTCAAAACACATGACAGGAAACAAAGAGATGCTAACAAACATTAACTACTCAGATGGAGGTTCTGTCACATTTGGAGATAATTCCAAAGGATATGTCATCGACAAAGGCGATGTGAGCAATAACGGTATATCCAATTCACCTCTTATTACATATGTTTTATTAGTTAAAAATTTGAAACACAACTTACTTAGTATTAGCCAATTGTGTGACAAAGGATTCAATATCTCTTTTTCTGAAAATAAGTGAAGTATTTTTGATTAAAATAAGAATCTTATTTTTGAAGGCTTTAGAGATAAAAATATATATGTTTTAAATATGAATATAAATTATAATACAAATATGTGTTTAATAGCCAAAGAAAATTATCCTTGGTTATGGCACAAAAGATTTTGTCATATTAATTTCAAAACTATAAATAAATTATCTAAAAATGATTTAGTAAAAGGTTTACCTAAAATGAACTTTAAAGTAAACAATATTTGTGATGCTTGTCAATTAGGAAAATTATCAAAATCATCTTTTAAATCAAAGAAAAATATTTCTACAATACAACCATTAGAACTATTACACTTAGATCTTTTTGATCCAACTCAAATTCAATCTCTAAATCATAGCAAATATGTATTTGTTATAGTAGATGATTTTTCAAGATATACTTGGACTATTTTCTTAAAAAATAAAAGTGATACTTTTGAAAACTTCAAGATTTTTGCAAAGAGAATTCAAAATTTCAAAAATTTAAAAATTAAAAATATTAGAAGTGATCATGGAGGTGAATTTGAAAATGAAGCATTTGAACATTTTTATAATAAAAAAAGGAATTTACCAAAAATTTTCTTTTCCTAGAACACCACAACAAAATGGAGTTGTAGAAAGGAAAAATAGAAAATTACAAGAATGTGCAAGAACTTTGTTAAATGGGAATACATTCCCAAAACATTTCTGGGTAGAAGCTGTAGCTACTACTTGCTGTGTTCTAAATCGTGTCTCTATTCGACCTTTAACAAAACACACTCCATATGAACTTTTTCATCATAGAAAACCAAACACATCATACTTTAAAACTTTTGGTTCAAAATGTTTTATCTTAAACACAAAAGATTAGCTTGGAAAATTCGATTCAAAATCCAATGATGGAATTTTCATAGGGTACTCAGATCGAAGCAAAGCTTATCGAATTTTCAATAAAAGAACAAAAACAATCGAAGAAACACTTCATGTTTCATTCGACGAAAATTTCAAATTTAATAAATTTTTTGAGGATATTCCTAAAACAATCACAAATATGGTTACTCAAAATAATTTTGAAGAAGATGAAAACATTTTTAATAATATTGAACAAAATGAAAACATTAATCATAATGAAAATGAATTAAGATCTCCTCCTAGAATTTTACGAGATCATCCAGTAATGTCATAGGAGAAATTGATTCACATGTTAGAACTAGAAATAAACTTAATCAAATGTGCCATGTAGATTTTCTTTCTAAAATCAAACCTAAAAATGCAAAAGAAGCATCTACTAATGACTATTGGATTATAGCCATGCAAGAAGAACTAAACCAGTTCGAACGAAACGAAATTTGGGAACTAGTTCCCAGACCAAGTGATCAAACAATCATTGGTACTAAATGGATTTTCAAAAATAAAGCAGATGAACAAGGTAATATAACTAGTAATAAAGCTAGATTAGTTGCACAAGGATATAATCAAGAAGAAGGAATTGACTACGAAGAAACTTTTGCTCAAGTTGCACAACTTGAAGCGATACGAATCTTACTGGCCTTTGCATGTTTTCATAATTTCAAACTTTATCAAATGGATGTTAAAAGTGCTTTCTTAAATGGTTATATAAAAGAAAATGTTTTTGTTGAACAACCTCCATTATTCACAAATGAAAAATTTCCGGACCACGTCTATAAACTTAAGAAAGCCTTATACTGTCTAAAACAAGCACCTCGTGGTTGGTATGAACGTCTTAAGAGCTACCTAATAGATTCTTGTTTTGAAATTGGAAAGGTTGATCAAACTCTTTTTATTAAAATATCTAAAAAGGATATTTTAATTATTCAAATTTATGTAGATGATATTATTTTTGGCTCTACAAATGAAAAATTATGTCAAGAATTTTCAAAAATAATGACCAAAGAATTTGAAATGTCACATATGGGAGAATTATCTTATTTTATTGGTTTACAGATTAAACAAATAGAAAATGGAATTTTTATTAATCAAGAAAAATATTGTAATAATCTAATTAAACGCTTTAATATGGAAAATACTTCTGTTAAATCAACTCCAACGAGTACAACAGTTCATCTCGATAGAGATGAAGATGGTAAAAGTGTTGACCAAAAATTATATCGAAGTATAATTGGATCATTACTTTATCTAACTGCTAGTATAACTGACATAATGATGAGTGTTTGTTTATGTGCACGATTCCAAGCAAATCCTAAAGAATCACATATGCGAGCAGTAAAACGCATATTGCGTTATCTTAGCAAAACCAAAGATTTTGGACTTTTCTATCCAAAAGAATGTTCTTTCGAGTTAGTTTCATATAGTGATGCTGACTTTGGAGGATGTCGGATGGATCGAAAAAGTACAAGTGAGACTTGTCATTTCATTGGACAATCCTTAGTCTCTTGGTTTAGTAAGAAACAAAATTATGTTTCACTCTCAACTTGTGAGGCAGAATATATTTCTGCTGCCTTAGCTTGTACTCAAGTCATTTATATGCAACAAACACTTCAAGATTTTGGTATTAATTTATCTAAATCAACAAATTTTTGTGATAATACTAGTGCTATAAACTTATCCAAAAATCCTGTAAATCACTCACGAACTAAACATATTGACATTCATCATCATTTTCTTCGTGATAATATTGAAAAGGATTTAGTCAGACTAGAATTTGTATCCTCTGAAAATCAATTGGCAGATATATTTACAAAACCTTTAAATGAAAATATATTTATAAAATTAAGAAGAGAATTAGGAATTATATCCTTCAAGGATCTATAATTTTTTAATTTTTTTTTTCAAGACTCGAACTCGGGATCTCTTACTTGGAAGTCTAATGTTCTACCACTTCATTACTTCTTTCTTTTTAGCTTTAGATGGTTTTTCAGTTTTTTTATTTACCATACATTTGTTTTCCTCCAACCAAATTTTTCTCTGGTTCTTATAAACCTAACCACAAACCTATTTTCTATTTATATATGTCCTTTCACATATATACCTGTACTAATCTCCCTTCTTTTGACATTAGTTTTTTAAATAAATTTTTTATTTTCATATACTTTTCTCAAAATGTCGTCCCAGCATAATTCTGAATCCTCTGCTCTATCTTATTCTTCTCCTAGTTCGGGATCGGTGAATTTACCAACTCCAACACCGATTTATGAACCTGTACCAATTGTGCCTCCATCTACTCACACAGGTTATACTCCGCCTAGTAAAAGAACAAGAAGATCTCTATTTTTTGGTTCACCATCTACCAAAGAAAAAATAAATGACATTCATCATTACCAAAAGGAATCTCTTAAATTACAACGCGAACTATATTATGAACAAAAGGTTAACGCCAAGCGGTTAAGCTTTTTAGAACAAGTCGCATTGAAATTCTGTGGATCTTCATCCAAAAGCTCGGTTCATCAACCATCTCCTGTTTGTTCTCCGTCCCGACGCAATGCTTGGGAACTATCACCACAACATCCACCAATATCTCCTAATTCATGGGAACGCGGCAATAAATGGTCTCCACTCAGGCCATATCAAGAGAACACAAAAACAGAACCAGATGAATATCACACTCCAAGCTCTTCTTCCAAATCTATTTAAATTTTTTTATGCTGTTATTAATATGTTATTTTTTTCTGAGTGTTCAAACATATTAGTATTCAAAATTTTAATATATATATTGTTTGCTATAATATATAGGCTGATATAAGTTTCTGCACAAATTCAGCCGGCTATTTCTTAATAATCGGACGGCTGAATATTATAGGAAAATAAAATTCCCCCCAGATTCAGACGGCTGAATCAAATAAAACAGCCGTCTGAATTAGTTCAAAAATAAACTAATTCCTTGCGGGTTGTAACTCATAGCAATTCAGACGGCTGATTCATTTCACTCAGCCGGCTGAATTCCATCTGAGACATTTTTTAAGTTGTCCCTACATTCTTTTAGTTCCACTTTTGCCCTTGCTCTTTACCTGCTATATATTCATCTTTTACATTTCTTACCATTTTACTTTAGAACCCTAGCCATTTTTTTACCTCAACTTTCAAACTTCTTACTTCTCTTTACTCTCTAATGGCACCAAGATCTAAACGCACTAGAGAATCAACCTCCGGACCATCCGAAGATCAGATCCGACAATGGCTATGGAATGATGTTGCAATTTCCCGGTACAATTCTATGAAAAACTCTAATATCTTCGAAGGAACATTCATGAAATTTCTAGATTTTGCGGCCTACCGTATTTTAGAATTAGCGGAGCAATTTCACTTTGAACATCTAATAGGGTATGCTCCAAATAATGTCAAAATTAATCATCTTTTGATCAAACTCTTTCTTGCAAATCTGAATTTAGATCATCATAATCCTCAAAATAGACAAGATTGTGTTTGGTCAATGGTCTGTGGCATTAAATTTTTTTTGCCTTTACAAAGATTAGGTTATATTCTAAACTGTCCTTATCAAGGAATTGATATTGATGATATTGAAGTTGATATGGATCATCGAGATGAAGTTTCACATCATTTCTTGTCCGATCAACTTACAAATTTGAGTAATTTAAAATCTACCTTCTTAAGGCCTCAAGCATGCCTCATTCACCGTGCATTTATTCGCTCTCTACAACCTAGAACGGGGAGTTATGAAAAAGTTTAGAAAAGAGATTTCCAAGCTCTTTATTCTATCTATTCCAACCAACAAGTTAATTGGGGAAAAATCATTTTGGAAGAATTTCAAGATGTCACAATCCGACGAAAGTATAAAACCATCCATTATGGTGCTTATATTATGCGGATCCTACTCAACTTTGGCGTTCCAATAGCCGATTCTGAATTTTCTAGTATTAGTGAGTTGGGCGCAAAGACTTTAGGATTGATGGGTCTTCCTCACCGGCCTCCTTCACAACAGATCATCTCCTTTCAGCAATGGTCTCAAAATGTTCAACAAGGTGCTCCTCAACCTCGTGACACTAGTATTGCTTCTTCTTCTCATACTCAACCTGAAGAAGAAGAGGAGGATGATGATTCCATTCAAGTGGTTGGCCCGGACACTTCTTTAAGACAAGCTATTATCACTCTCTCCCGAAATCAATCAAAACATCATCGGGAAATTAAGACGTTTGAAAATAAGACGGAAAAAAATTCAACTCGATCAAAGGCTTTCTGAATAAAATATCGGATAAAATTTCTTGCTCCGGTTCTACATCCATCGAAGCTTACAACCCATCCCCATTTTAGTGATCTTCTTCAACTTCAGACTCCAATAATGATGATCCTTCTCTTTCTAGCCAGTTTTAATTATTATTGTTTTATTTCCGTCATGTTGTTTTGTTTCTTATTTCTAATGTAATATTGTACGAATAGTTCTATTTCATTTTAGTTGAGATATCTTGTTACCTTATTATTTCTCTACTTGCATTCTTATCTTTCTTTTTGTCGATGACAAAGGGGGAGAATGGGTATAAAGTTGATTAAATATTTGTGCATATTGACAGGGGGAGTAAGTATGTTACTATATGTATTGTTATATAAGTTGTCATCATCAAAAAGGGGGAGAATGTTGGAATCTCGATTATACATCATTTTGATTGTGACAACTTTTATAAACAAATATTTGTGTACTAATCTTTGATGCAGGAAATTTTGTTGCAGATTCATATACAAAGTGTTAAGAGGCTGATAGTTCGTTTATCTAGAGTCTGTTAATAATTTAGAAATATGTTAAAATCTCTCCTAAATTGATATATATATAAATCATGCACACACTTACACAAACATGCACAAAAGGCTGAATTCAGCGGCTGAATGTCTTCGTTCAGACGGCTGAATGCTGAAACAAAAATATTGTTTCACAATATTCAACCGGCTGAATGAAAATATTCAGACTGCTGAATTAGGCTATAAATAGCCTATATCCTTGCTGTTTGCGTTTTAATTTAATTCAGAAGGCTGAATTATTTTATTCAGCCGGCTGAATTTTTCCAACTGCTATTTTCATGGAACTTCTCTTCATCGAAGAGTAACGTCTTCAAAATCAACAGTTGCGCCTGTTTCTTTTCAATATAACTTTTCGTCTACGGTTGCAACCTTTTAAACTCTATAAATAGATTATAGAATTCAACAAACAATTTACCAAATCTATTTTTAATATTCTTGAATTCTTATCTATTCTCTAGTTTTCAAACTTCACTCGAATTGCTTACATTCTTTGATTATTGATCACTCTATCTTCCATAATTCTCAATCACATTACACTACATACCATAAAGGAGAAGATTATAGGAAGATTGTACCTAATTGACTTATCAGTGCTATTCAAAGTGCATACTACAGTCAGAAACTTTTGTTATTTTTAAAGAAGTCCTGTTCGGTTGCTCAGGCGGTAGAAGTCCTATTCGGTTGCTTAGGCGGTAGAAGTCCTGTTCGGTTGCTCAGGTGGTGTAAACATATTCCTCCGGGTTAAGTGAGGGTTGCTAGTTTAAATCCAGAAGGAGTCTGGGACTGGATGTAGAACGGGAGTCCGAACAAGTATAAAAGTCTCTGGTGTCATTTACTTTACTGCTTTTACTATTTACTTACTTATTCCGCACAAGTAGTTTATCCATATTACACAATCCTATAGCACAGTCACTTTCATTTATTATTAGAAAATATGTTTGATCAATCATCACATAAAAATTCCACTACAACATCATAAATGAAACAAGATCTCCTGAATGTATATATAGAATTAACAAAACATAATAATACATAGCCCACAACATAGTCATTATTATTAATAACAGCGGAAACTTAGAATATACATTTTACAACAAGCGATATAGATATTTATAATTATTAGTCTTCGTCGTTTTCTGATTCAGACCCAGTCTCGTAATCTATATCGTTTTCTTCTGTACTCTCAAACGCTTCTATTATAACATTTGATTCATCATTCAATGACCCTAAATCAATATCACCAGTTATTATTATTTCATTATTTGGCTCAAGATCCGCTTGATATCCTGCTTCGTTTGGAATATTATTTCCATTAAACGTAAATCTTGCCTTAGTTTTGAAAACAACCAACCAATCCGCTTTATCTCTTTTTAAGGATGGATAAGAAGAAAAATAAACTTGTAATGCTTGCTAGGCTAATATGAAAGCATCATACTTATAGTAATGTGAGGTATGCTTTATTTCAATAAGCTTATAATCTTTGTGCACGTCGATTTCAGAACAATGAACATTGCTGAACCAATTGCATTTGAATAAAAAGCTTTTTCTACAGGTTGTATATAATATGTCAATTCTAAAACCTATGTTAAGATGCTATAAAAATCTTTTATATGGTCATCTGGATCATTGCTACCTTTGACAAATACACCACTATTATATGTCAATTTTTCAGCACCATAATCATTGGCGTTGAATTTAAATCCATTGATGAAGAATATTAGATAAGTCTTAACATTTCTTTTTGGTCCGAGCGCAAGATGTTGTAATCCTTCATCAACGACACAATTTCTTGGATCATAAACATAGTTCGAAATTCTTTACTAAGATCGCTAGATGGATGTTGTGGTCCGTAAATACTGCAAATACATATAATATGTTCCATTATAATTAATATGTAAGTATAATTGAAATAAATATGAATTTATTATTACATAACAAATGGTGAAACTTTCACATAATTAAGAAGAACATATGTGTGCTACATGGTAATCTCTATTGTCTAACCATATTTCCACACATTTTCTAGCAGGGCGACCATGTTATCTAAAAATAGATAACATTGTTTGAGAAGAATCATGTTCAAAGGCTTATGAGGAATACTTACGCATGATAAGTTCATATAATCACTGAAGAAATGAGAAAAAAAGAATGAAGCTTCTTCTTCAAGATATGATTTGCAATCGAACTTTCAACTCATGCTTTTTGTCTAACTTTTTTCTTCAGATGATTCAAGTACCTATGACAAAATTAATTCAATTCAAATTTTACTTATGTAAATCTGAATTTTAAACAAAAATAAATATTATGCATATTTAATATTACCTCTCAAATGGATACACCCATCCATATTGCACAGGACCTCAAAGAAGTGCTTTGGATGGAAGATGAACAGGTAAATGCTCCATTATATTAAAGAAACTTGGCGGAAATATTTTCTCCAGTTTGTGGAGCAGTATAGAGATTTTTACTTGAATTTTACATATACGGTCGACTTTTAACATCATCGAGCAAAGCTGTTTATAAAACAAACTTAATTTTGTTGTAACACTCCATATTTTATGGGCAACGGTTCTTTGAAAACCATGAGTAATAAATATTCCATCATGGTATGGCAATTGTGACTTTTCCTCCCACTCAATTTATTGTTTTTAAAGTCAACACATCTACGGAGATTAGAAAAAATCCCATCAGGGTATCTTAGTCGACTTTAGTACGAGTTTTACTTGCTTGTTGTCTAGCTCATAGCATACTTTGGGTTTTTTTACTATCATTAGGTTTCATATGAAGTTCGGGACGTTTATAAATGTGTGCTATATCAAATCCTGAATTCAGATCGTCCTTAGTTTTCCGCTTAACATTCGAATTTGTATTAAACACGTTATCAAACACATTTTTTCATTATGCATCACGTCAATGTTATGTCGAAGTAAGAGATCTTTCCAGTAAGGCAATTCCCAAAATATACTTTATTTGCAGCAACTATGAATGTTCGATATATCTGAAATTTCAGTATATACTCCAGTTTCATGTATCTTTGGATAGTACTTTACAATTTCATATATTTCTTCGTTTGACCAAATCTTTGGTTGTAGCATTTTCTCTTTTCTGTTAGCTTTAAGTTTTTTTATCTCCTCTAAAAGTATGAGTAAGATAGAGAAAACACTGATGACAATCAAGCCATGAAATTTCTTCCTATACCATAAAGAAAATGCCCGTGTTTCTTCCATGTAATAAGGACAAGCTAGAAGATCGGCCGTACTCCAAGCTGAAAGCATTGCATACACAGGAAAATCACTAATAGTCTATAACAAAGAAGTGAACATACGAATTTTTTTTTTGACATGTCGTATGTTTCCACTCCTTCATCATAGTGTTTTCAACTCTTTAATCAATGGTTTAAACAAACATCGATTCCTTATGTCGGATCATCAGGGCCAAGGACGACAATAGTGAGAAACATATACAGAGTTTTCATACACATCCACAGAGGTAAATTATAAGGAGTAACGATAATAGGTCAAGATGAATATTTACTGCCAAAATTGAGAAACTGGTGAAAATCCATTCGTACATAAACCAAGTCTAACATTACGGCTCTCTACAACAAACGTGGGATACGTCTTATCGAAATGTTTCCATGCTTCTACATCGGATGTGTCATAGTTCTCTCTTCCTGTATTCTCACACTATGCCATCTCATTTGACATGTCGTAGTTAAAGACGCATATAACCATTGAAGTCTAGGAGTGATGGGTAAATAATGCATTCTCTTGTATGGAACTTTCTTTCCTTTCTTTTTTCTTGGTTTGTATCTTTTCACATTACATATTTTGCAGTTCCTAAGGTTAATGTCATCCTTCCAATACAACATGCAACCTTTTATACATGTATATACCTTTTGGTACGACAGACCGAAAACCAGTATAAGTGTTTTCACTTTATAATGACTATTGCACAACAGATTATTGGGTGACATATGTTGTTTTGCAGCTTGTACAACTGTTGTAAATCCAACTTTTGTTAAGTTAAATTTTGATTTCATAGTGATGTATTCAGCGGTTACTGATATTTCAGTTTCGCTTTTAAAACCATCCCACAAGGGCCTCTTAGTTACATCCAATAAATCATAAATTCTTTTTGCTCTCACATCAGTTCTTCTTGATATTTACGTTTTTTTCATCAACTTGAATGGTATGGAACATTGATCGTGCTGCATCTTCCACCATATCTTCTATTTGATTCGCCATAACATAATCGTTCTCTGACACTATAAGATTAGGTGTAGGTGTAATAAGTTCTTCATGACTATTAACCCAAAAAATGGATCAACACCCTAGATCAAGTGTGAAAGCGCCATTGTAGATAATCAACAGCATAAATCTTAGATAAACAACAAATAAAAAGCAGAAGTAATAAAAGAGACACGGAATTTTTATAGTGGTTCGGCTGACTCTGGCCTACGTCCACTTTAATCAATCTTTATTATGATTATACTAGTTGAATCTCTTTGGATATCAACTAGTTACTCCTTAGATCTAAGTTACAATGAGTTAGAATAAGTCACAAGTACAAGGGTTGACTGGAGAATTACAGTGACCCCCTTGATGACCGTTGTAAGGGAGAAGGAAGTTAAAGAAGTGAAGGAATTCCAGTAGAGTAATAGCGGCTCTCTCTTTGGAAAATATCCATCTCTAGTTGCAGGTATGTGAGAATTTATAGGGAAGTTCAGTGAGCATTGGGACAGAAGTCTAGGTGTAGAAGAGTCCAGTTGTTATGCTAAGTCATCATCAAAAATCTCAAATCAATCTGCGTCATTTCTACGGATCACTGGCTATACATAGGGGATGGATCGCTAGCTATGCATAGGGGATGGATCGCTAGATATCCATCAACTTAGCATATTTTCTACCAAAATTCTTTACTTAGTGCTACAAAGGAGCTTGGAAAGTTTGAGGGCAATCTGACCAATCTTGATGGATTGCTAGCTATCCATAAGGGATGGATCGCTAGCTATTCATCCACTTAGCATATTTCTAAGTGATCTTTGTTTAGTTGTCTTACTATCTTCTATTTAAGTGCCTTGTCAAAATATCAAGTCATTTGGAGTTAGTTTGATCATCCGTCTTCATGGGTCATCTGGTCTAGAAGAATCATCTATATCTCGCTCAAATCTTAATAAAATTGAACGAAACTTTGCAGGAACACTCTAGAGGGTGTTAGGGACCCACCATAAAAATTTTAGGTTGTGGGGCCCACTTGGATCGCTAGCGATCCATAAAATCAACTCGAAATGCCTTCTTTTTTTTGTGAGCCTTCTTCTATGTTTTGTAAATGTTCTTCCAAAATTTCAAGTCAATCCAACTTAGTATATGTTCTGTAGGTCCATTTTAAGTTAGCTAATTCTGGCCAAACAACTTGAATTAGATGAGTCTTAATTCTCGAGCTAGATTTATGAAATCCTTCTATAAAAAAGGTGAGTTTTGTGTTTGGCATGATAAGAAACTTGGCAAGCGTGCTTAGAAATGGTAATGAATCATGATGCAAGAGGTTTGGAGGGCCCATGAGCAAGTCTTATGGATCACTAGCGATCCATAGATGATGGATAGCTAACGATCCATCACCTTAGCTTATTTTGATATCTTTCCTCTTGTGTCTTTCTCTTCCTCTTTTTCTAGTCCTTTTGGTTGATTCTTGAGTTATTCTGGCTTGTTGTAGATGTTCTAGTTCCTTTTGAATTCTATTGGGTTAAAAATCCAGTTAATAGTGACGATCCCACAAATAATAATTTGGCACAAAACCAGATTTATACAGATGTACTTTAAGTGTATCTGGCTTCCAATGCTTCAAATGTTGGCACTTACAACTAGGGCAACGAAGTTCTTCGATATTTCGACTATTAGATGTAGCGAATCTATTAAATTCATGTACACCATTGTAGAAATGTGTGACATCCCGGATTTTTGGCAATATTATTTAATTGAATTAATTAAAATATAACTTATTATGTTAAACAATATATCTGTGTATATGTGAATGTTTGGGAAAAATAACTATGATTTGAAATATAAAATAAAAATCTAGCTTATTAACAATAAGGTTTTAAAGGATAAAATATAGTCTTATCTAAATATAAACATAAGTATAATGATAGATAATAAATAGGAAATTAAATGTTGGATAGTTTAATTTTAACAAAGAGATAAAATAAGTATTGATGTAAAATAAGTATCTTAAAATTTATAGTCATGTAAAATATAAAATAAATAATAATTTATATTTCACCATTAAATTCAAGATAAAGATATCCATGCATATATATACATTTATAGACTAGTTTATGATCTTTAAAGTACAAATATATATATTGATAAATATGTATAAGAATGTAGAAGTAAGAGAAGTA
Source organism: Allium fistulosum (assembly GCA_030737815.1). Classification (NCBI taxonomy): domain Eukaryota; kingdom Viridiplantae; phylum Streptophyta; class Magnoliopsida; order Asparagales; family Amaryllidaceae; genus Allium; species Allium fistulosum. Next base: position 617,360,160 of record CM060907.1, read on the forward strand.
TATAAATGTACATGGGGATTTTAATTAATAAACATATATACTTACATGTGCAGGATAATTACAATACAAGTGAAAATACATAACTATGTGCATATACACATCAATTCGTATATGAGTACATAAGGATTTTGATAATTATGTAAACATATATTGAGACAAGCATTAAATTATAGCCTGAAATATATCATTTCAAGCATGCATCAGGGTAAACTTGAGCTAGAAGGAAATTCTTGCCTGGTCAAAGAAAGAGGCTAGAAAAAATATCTCTGACCATTGTTGTACCAGCAAGAAATAAAGCCTGTATACTTGTTTACATTATGAATCCTCTTTGCTTCATTTCGTTCATAAAACTTAACATACTAAAAAAAAAGCTGGAAATTTAAAAATGGAAACCAAATCTAAACAAGAATCAGGCAAGTAGGGTAGCAACTTCATCTCAGTAAATAAGTGGCAGCATAACAGGTTCCAGGCCTTCTTTCTTTAAAGCAAAGTGAGTAAATTTTACTGATGTTACATGATATCAGTGATTAATGTTGCAGTAACATAGATTTAAAATGCTTATATGTTAGATGATGTGGATGAATGTGTATATGAAGTTGAATTTGGGGAAATCATCAGTACATCGGCCTCTCTGTTTATATTCTGGAATCCTGTTTGATTTCAAAAAAAAAATTTCTTATATTCAAATTAAATCCATATTTGCCTTTGATCTTTGTATGAAAGATAACTGTTACAGTATAATATCTAGTATAAAAATGGTTTCTGAAAGTATAATTTAGTAAATAAATTTTAAAATGTGAAATATCAGTGGAATCTAAATATATGTTAAAAATCATCCCATTTAACTTTAAATTTGGATTGCATGATTGTATTCATGGCAGAAATTCATGAAGTTAGGAGGTATAATTATGATTTTTAGGTTAGTAAACCTTGTGTTTGTTTGAGTTGGCCAAAATCTGTTCCTTTACCAAATTCCGATGAACGAAAAAGTTTTGGAGGGTCGGTCTTGGTCTGGAGGAAGGTGGTGGCATGGGGGTCTCGGCAAAAATAGTTAGTGACTTTCCAGATGATCGGAATTGCTTGGCGAAGCTAAACTAGGGTTTGAAGTCTGGTTTGGAACGACGATGTATTTAGGTCTCGTGTGTCGTCATGGGATCATCGGAGATGGTCGCGAGTGTGGGAAGTGTTGCGTGGATGTGTGAAGCAGCTCTAGGAAGAGTGATGTGGTTTCTGGTCAATGGGGTCGACGTCGGCGAGTAACTTTGGGTGGTCCAGATTTTGTTCTTATTGGCGATATTGATCGATTTCGAGTGGGTTGAATTTTTCGAGTTCTGGGTTGTCAGGGTGGATGACGGTGAGGTCGCCGATGAGATGAAGGACGTGACGTCGGTCGGAGATGACTAGAACGTACGTGCACGTGTACGAGGATGTCCAGTGTGTCAGCGTTATATGCGAGAAAGTGGGAAGTGTTGCTTCGGGGTTGGTCTCGGGGTAGAGGAAGATTTGTATGGGTTTGTTTGTGTACTCGCGAAGTCTGTTACTTATAACAGTTTTCTTTAAACAAAAATTAAAGTTTAGAAAGAAAGGAAGTGGAAGAAATGTTATGACGCAGGGAAGCATGGGGATTGACTCGAGTTTTTGTGAAGAGATACTCGGGTTGCTCTGGGTTATAAATTAAATGTTTGGAGAGTCAAGATAAGTTAATTAACTTAGACTATTGTAAGTGATAAATTGATTAGTTAATAAAAATTTTTTAGTTAAGAAAGTATTTTAGTTGATTTAAAAGCTAAACGAATTAGATAATTAAATGGTTTAAATAAAAGATTAAATGTTTTAAATTTTACCTAACCTTAAAGTTTTTAAGTTATTTTGATCCCAAGGTTATTAGGAAAGATTTTGGAATAATAATTAAGGAATTGGACTGAGATAAATGATTTATCATTTAAATTTATTGATAATTAAGGAATTTATTAATTAATAATTAAGAATTAATTATTGGTTAATAAATTAGAAATTGAAGAGTGATTATTATTAGCAAAGGAATAATTAATTGTTGTGACTAATTATAATTAACCAATGGTATAATTACTTGGTAAAAGTAATTAAAGGTTAATTATTTAGGGGAAGTAATTAAGAATAAATTACTTAGTGAAAATTAATTAAATGATTCATTAATTGAAGAAATTAATGAAGGTTAGTTAATCAATGAGTATAATTAATTAAAGGATAATTAATCAATGTAAGTGATCATATGATTATTAATATGAGAAATTAATTATGGATAAAGGTGATTAATGTGAAGATCGATTAATTTGTGTTATTAATTAAGGCTAATTACTTAATGTAATTAAAGAGGATAATTAAGGGATTATAAATAAATGGTTGTAATTAGTTAATGTTAAGTAAGCATGATTAACAATAATTGAGGAATTTGATTTAGTTTATTTTAAATTAATCAAAGATGCAAAGACAAATTAATATCGCTTATGGATGATTGAATGATATTATATGCCTTAGATTAGTTGGTATCCCTGATATGTGATTTGTGATGTTATGTGATATGATATGGTTGGTTTAAACTATGAAATATGGTTATCTTTCGATAATGAATTACTGTGAAAAGATGACACCATATATTTTAAAATTTGAATTGTATTTCATTTGAATAACTTGGGTTAGGATAAATTTTGGATTCGAATAGACCGGAGTCGGGTATTAGATAATATCCGAAACCACTTCGATACTATATAGATTGATATGTGATGTCAATTGGCTGAAATGGAATAATGTGTACCTTTGAACTAAGTTGAATACTTAGTATTTGAGACGTGGAATAAGGGTCGAGCATAACAAGTAGTGAACTCGTAATGAAATACGAGTTACCCGGGTTTCCTTCTAAATTGGACTTAGTATTTCAAATTATATGGATTTACTCATGCTGGTTTCCAGCCTGACCCGGGTGTTACTTTGATGTAATGCTCGGGTCAGACCGAGTATTACAGATTTCCAGGTAAGGTCGTTCTGGAGCTCAAGAGGCGAGCTGGATGGCAGGACGTATGGAGTGTTCCGCTGTGACTATTATTTCTGTTTGTCTGAGACGTATTTGATCTGTATATGTCCATTATTGGTGTAAATAATTATAACTCTGATGTAAATAAATGTAAATTGACAAATACAGTATTCTTTTATAAACTGTTATTATTTGATATTATATTTTGATCCGCTGCGAATGTGAGAATCTGTGTTGTGATTTCTGTTTTTTTTCTTCAATCTCTTTCTTCTTTACTAACTATCTGGAATTTTCAGGATCGAAAATTCCGGGTCGTTACAAAATGTTTCTTTACCAAACCTTTCATACCAGTTCTGACTTCATACATCCAAGTACGGTCGAGAAAATAATCGAACATTGTTCCTAATTTAAAAATATATGTTAGTAATATTGACAACACATAAATTCTGTCTAAAACAAAATTAAAGCCTTTTGGGACTAAAGACTTCATACACCACACTTCTGTCTAATTTTGACAACACTTCACTTTACTTCTCTTCTACGCATAACTTTGCATCGAAGGGGTATATTGTTATTGTATTTTCTTAAATAAATTAAAGCCTTTTGGGACCAAGGGTTTAATTTGTTATTGTTGTATTTGTTAAAATAATACTTAACGCTTACTTTCAAACTAAAATTTATTATTTCTTAATTTATTATTTCACTTCACTTCATTTCTCAAGTATATAATTCATTCAACTATTTAAATATTTTATTAACTAAATTTGAAATTTTAAAACATATTATACACTTATTTTCGTGTAAACTAAAAAAACATTGTTCTAAACTATAATAAACATTCATATAAACTTTAAAAAATTATATTCATTTCTTAGTTTTTTAAAATTCTATTCTAGTACAATATTTATTGCAAAAAAATTATTATTTCAACCTAAAATTTATTATTTCACCTCACTTCATTTCTTAACTTTATAATTCATTTAACTATTTAAATATTTTATTAACTAAATTTGAAATTTTAAAACATATTTTACAATTTATTTAACAATTTAAATTTTGAACCGATTTTGTAAACTAAAATTTGAAGTTTGAACTAATTTTAATCAATAATTATACACTAATTTTTTCACTTATTTTAATCAATAATTATACACTAATTTTAAAACATATTTTAATATTCATTTAACTATTTAGCAGCATATTAATCAATAATTGTACACTAATTTTTATATAAATTATAACAAAGTTTTGAACTATACTAAACATTCACGTAAACTTATCAATAAGCATATTAATTAATAATTATACACTAATTTTCAAATTTTAAATCAACCTTACTTTTTGGTCCAAAAGAACGAAAAGTTTTTAGGTTCGCAGGCTTTAGATCTGTGTACACAGATCTGCATCAAATAGCGTCGACCGCTTATTCTAGCCATCGTCGGTCGATGCGAAAGGCTAGCGTCGATTTTAGTAGAGTATTTGTTTCAATTTTTTTAATTATATCAAACTAAAATTTATTATTTCTTAATTTATTATTTCACTTCACTTCATTTCTTAATTTTATAATCATTCAACTATTTAAATATTTTATTAACTAAATTTTAAATTTTAAATCATATTTTACAATTTAGTTAACTATTTAAATTTTTAATTTACCAATTTTGTAAACTAAAGCTTGAAGTTTGCACTTATAATAAAATTAAAATAAATTTATTTTATACTAACCACTAACACTTATAATTAACACACACTGATTCATTAAAAAATATTACTTATGTTTAACCGTACCAATCTAGCAGCATATTAATCAATAATTACACACTAATTTTCACGTAAACTATAACAAACATTGTTCTAAACTATAACAAACATTCGCGTAAACTTATCAATAAGCATATTAATCAATAATTATACACTAATTTTTGGATTTTAAATCAACCTTAATTTTTAATTACAAATTAAACAATCAAACCACTAATTAATATCTTCAAATCAATTAGTACACTATTATCATTAACTAATATGCAATAGTCATCAATTTCAAACCCACAATCAACTAATTTTCAAAAATAGAGTTTTAATTATATCCCCAAATCAACTAATACAGTATTATCCTCAACTAATGCGGAATAATAATCAATTTCTAACCCATAATCAACTAATTTTCGAAATCAGGGTTTTAATCATACCTAAATTAAGCTGAAATTAAAGAGGAAGGAGATACCGACGAGCTTTGGAGGGTTTAGATGATCGAGGTGGCTGGCGGTGGCTGACGTGTGTAGGCGGCAACAAGAATATTTGCGTCATTTTTTTGTGGGAAAAGATAATGTGTTCCAGTTCGTGGGTTCTATCTGTATACCCAAATTGTGCGTCAGCTTGTGATGGCTAACATCAGTCGCTTATTTTAGTCGTCGTCGGCCGATGCAAAAGGCCGCCGCTATAGGCAGCCTTCCTTGCAATGAACATTTCAAATAGATGTTGATCAAATGGTTCAAAACTATTTAGTGTGTATTCTCTACAAGTACCTTCTGAACTTTCTTATATATATTTTCAAATATATTATTTCATAGATATCTAAACATATATTATAAATATTTCTTATGTTCTACATTAATTAAATACGAAATCAAATTCATTTTCAACATCCACATAAACTTGATTTTGTAGTTCCGAACAATACTTCCAATCTTTATGTCTCACGTGCTTCGAAAGGAACAGATAAATTATCCAAACTTTTTTTTATTGTGTTGACCTTCTTATCCAACGTCCAAATCTTCGATGCAAGTTCATGAGACTTTGTTTTACTCCTTTTATTTCGTCCTCTGTCATTAGAATAGAATTTTCCAAAAAATAAGCGTTCTAAAATCCACTTTGTTCATGTATCATAAATTTGAATGATTTATATACGTTGTCTATGCAGGTTTTCTTATTTTCACTCTTTTCAAAAATTATTGACTCAAAATACCTTTTTTAGAAACGTGCATAATAAAATCACTTCTAACTTTTTTTAGTGATCTCATAATATGTAATTTCTTCTTTTTCAGATCTATATTTCATGTTTGCTTGTGTGTTATGTAGTTAATATCGGATAATACCGTTGATATATCACTGATATATCTCATATCGCTCCTTAATCGATATTATTTTCAAAATATCGCTTAAAATATCGTTATCAATATATCATCCAATATTGACCGATATATCACTCTGATATTTAGTGTAAAATCCTTGATATTTTTTAAGAATATCGTTCGTTAATGTATGTCTTGAAGAAAATAAATTTACAAAGAAATATTTTCACATTCAATATTTGTTTTTCGTACATGATGAATGACAATATGTAGAAATCTAAATGCACTAATTTTTTCGTTTTAACCATACTTTTTTTAGTCTATTTCACTCGTATTTTAACAAAGAAAACTCTATTTATTCCATTGTTTTATTTTGTTTGAAGACATTACCGCTAAAAATGAATTGTTTAAGAGCTACTTCTCTTTTAGTTATATTTTAGTTCGCCACTTCTAATTGGTAAGTTAGGTTATGAGAATTTATTTTATTAGTTATTATAATGCAATAAGAACTAAAAATTTGGATAGTAGTAAAATTATGTATTTGAAAATCGATAAAGAACATGCTAGAAGTTGTAATCGATGTCAAATTAACATTACTTATTTAATAAATTGAGTGAAAATGTAAATGAAAAACTATAAATATGGAAAAAATTACAAATTAATGTGGATGATTAGATGAATTAAAAAACGAATATAGTATAAAAATGAATAAATTAATAAAATGTACATTATACTAAAATCTCAATTTTTATAAGCTTATTCTATGACTTGTATTTAATAGAATATCCTAGTAAATATATTGCAATCTGCATTAATTTGACAATATTGATCCAAATAATTAAAAAATAATCTCATTTAAACATTATAAAATAGTACAGTATGGTTTATAACACGTTATACACATGTCATATATATCATTGACATTATCCGATATTATCACGATATTTTAAAATATATCGTATTGATATTTAACCGATACGTACCCGATACTGATATTAACTACTTAGCATTTGTGACTTCCAAATTAACTCATAGATTACCAAATTTTCAAACATAAGTAATCCTTTCATTTTCTTTCGTTGATTCGCTATCATTTATATTGACAATTATTGGCATATTCTCATTTACTCCATTGATGATGACAATCAGTTCGTTATTAATTTCTTTCACTTTTTTCCCTTTCATTTTTCCCACTTTCGCTTTTTTCTTTTACTTCGTAGATTCCTTTTTCACTTCCTCGGTTTTTGTAAGTCCTTCACCTTTTATTCTTTTAACTCTCACTTTGGTTACTTCTTCAATCCTTGATAACTATTTATCTTTCATCTCTTCAATTTTCTCTTCCATTACTTTTGGCGACTCTTTTACAACTTTCTCTTCTATTTTATTTTTCATTTTCTCTTTCCATTCTTTAGTAGCATTCTCTCTCATCTTGTTATTTTTCTCTTCTCCATTCTCATCAACCAACGCATTTTCTTCATTATATTCCATTTCATTCTCCCTCAAGATGAGTTTGATTTAAAGAACTTTCTCTATTGGCTCTTCCACGACATTTTACTTCACTATTTCTTCATGGGTTTGAAGGATTCCACTAATTAGTCAATAGTTATTGCATTTAAGTCTTTAGATTCTTCAATTGCTACAACTATATTGTCTTATTGGAGTACAAAGATCGTAAATTTTCATAACTATTTCAAAATCTTTTAGTTTTTCCTCATATCTTACCATTCGATTGATAATAGATAAACCCTATGAAAAATATTCATGATTAATTCCGATGATTTCATATATAAAGATTCAGACATACCTCACATAGTTTGTAATCAAATATTCTTCACTTTATCAATTCCTTTAAATGCATTCTCCAAAATCTCTCACTCATCCATAGTAGTATACACATTTGCTACCTATTAAACATAACTTCATCCAAAACTTCATTATTGATAACAAGAGCTTGTAGATCTTTCTTTTTCAAGCTCTTCAAATTATCATTTTTTAGTTTGGATAAAATAGTGACATCGGTGGGTTTTTCATACCCATTTTCTACGGTATCCTTCAAACCTTGTGATCCAAGTAATACTTTTATGCGAATGCTCCAATAATCATAATAACCTTTTTTAGTAAGAGAATTTTAGTTAAACTTAATTCACTTGCATTATTCCTTGATATCAACCTAACTCTGATATCGCTGTTGAGTGTTTTTTGTCAGAGAATAGATTTGGTTTTAGAAGAATGTAATTGAGACATATGAGAGATTAGGGAAAAAAATTAAAGGAGGAAATAAGACTTTATTTCTAACTTTGATTACAAATGTTCATACTTTTTTCCTTTATACAAAATGTGAGAATCCATCTCCATTTATATTGATTAAAGCCTCAAATAGATGGTGGTGATTCTCTTGATCTAATAATTCAAAACCACTCTAGAACATATTCCTCATAAATATCTTCTAAACTTTCTCATATATATTATTTTCTAAATATTTCCAATGTGAAAAATTCTAGATTAAAAAAATCCAAAATTAAATTTACTTTTGACATATCCTTGAATGAATCTAAATCATTTTTAATATCAATTTATCCCAAATCTCGACATAAGCCTACGTAAGATCAGCTATATGTGAGATAAAATGAAAAAGTCAAATAGTCAAACTTAGTTCAACAATTCACAAACAAAACTAACAAAAATGAAGCATACATGGAGTAAATAAAATGCAGAGATTTATAGTGGTTCCACTGTTGATGTGATAATATCCACTTTGAGGGAATGGAATTTTATTAATAAATTTTGATATATCTATTTTAATGGAGGTTTAATACAAGAATAAGGAAAAACTAGAGCTTGAGAGGATGATGGATCTCTAATGAATGATTGCATTTATATAGAAACAGACACATTTTTTAAAACCTACATTCGTAGGTTGGGGATCTAGGAGGGTCCGCCCCCACCCGACCCCTTTTTGCCGACACCCTCAAGGTGTTACTTTTTGATCCCTTGGATTTCGGTCCTTTTGATAGGGATTATTATATGCCTTCGTGAATAACATGCTACTAATGTGAAGCTACCAAGACTCGAACTCTCTCCCTCACTCGGGGACCTAAGAACCCCTGTCAACTCCACTAGAGTTGCAAACATATAGAAATCGATATTTGGGTCGAAGAAACTAATTTATGTTAATAAATCAATGTCATATCAATTAACTAATTCATATGGAAATGTTTATCTATTCCAGTCTTTAGTTTCTTCCAATATTCATGCGCCTAGCAGCATGACTTTATTAATCAATTGATTAGGGAATTGATTAATTACCTTCACTTTTAAAGTTCATTTATTTTCAAGTAAATAATTGCTTTAATTTTCTATAATGCAAAAGAGGTAAATTATATTCTATAGCATATATTTGAGTCACAATTTAACACTCCACATTTACTCAAATATATACAATCTGAACTTTAACTTCAACTAATATTCATCAAATCGAATATGATGCAAACATGGATACTTCCCTAGTGAGCTCCGAGAATGCCATCGCCCATTACACTTTGCTAACCAGCTCTGACAAAGTCACTACAAGCCAACGAACTATTGAATGTATCAATCCAAAGGTAGAAACAACCAATCTCACATACACAAGAAGAATTTTACATCTCTTACAAGCTCTAACTAGGTCTTCCTCTCCTCCATTTTTCTACCATGCTGCACCTAGCATCTCAATAAGTGAATCAAGTTTGAGCAATGCTCGAACTTAGCAACATGTAAGGACTTAGTATCCTTTATATGAATATTTTATAAGCAAATCAACGTTTCTTCATTCATAGCCAAAAAAGAATATTCTCTTACCTCTATATGCTTTGACCTTAAGCTGAAAGCCAACTTTTTGGCTTAGTGAATTGCACTTTAACTATCATAATTCACCACAACACTATCATGTATAAAGTCTAAATCGCACAATAACTTCTTTAAGTAGAGTGCCTCCTTAGCTACTTTTGATAGAGCTAGGGGAATGTCCTAGGGGCAATTATGTAATTTGTTATATATATCTAACTCGTTGACCAATCTTGTTCGAAATAAAAGGTATTTTCTTCCTATTATATACTTGATATAATGTGATTATATTAATTAATTAACTTAATTAAAAGTATATTTAATAGAAAAATCCATAAATGGTATATTTTGTGATAGTAGTTACAAAGTGTTGTAACCATGAGTAATTTATCACAATGAAACAAATATACCATTTTAAATGGTCCTAGTCAAGATGCATCGAGACTGGATATCGATGTATCCGTTGAGACTGGAGTATGTAACGCTCTTCAAATGTTGGGCAATGTATTACTCATGACTACTGGGGGCACCTAGGGGTTACGTACTAATAGTTATTGGATAACTATGGAGCAACTCGCTCAATAGTTTTCTGTTGGTTAATATAACTAAGGTCAAACAGAAAATATCGATGTAACCGATTTACACAGTTCTCTCGACTTGAGAATACTGTGGATCTTCAATATGAAAGCTTCGCTTTGATTATAGCCAAATCATGGCATGACATCCATCGAGTGACTATAGTTGGGTCGAGTGGAAGCATTGAAAGTGAAGCACCATTCAAGAGAGGATTTGTATCCTCAATTATATGCGGTTAGTATCACAGTCAACTCAAGTCAACTCAAAATCAAAGTCTCTAGCCAAGGCATTTCGATTAATAATAATTGTTATTATTGAACCAAGGACTTTGTATTTGGACTATAAAGTTGAATGTGGATGAGGTAGGAATTTTGACCATTACCAAATTCCATAAGTCTAAAGTGATATATAGTTTTGACGAAGAGAATTGGTGTAAACAAATGTCACAACCGGGTAACGCTTGTTAAACTAAATTGGATTTTACCGAAAATGAGTAAGCGATAAATTTGGCCATAATGTCACACCACCTACTAAGTGACGTGTGAACGTTAACATTAGAATAGTTCGATGTTAATCGCTGACTAAATTTACACCCAAGAGTTACACAACCGAAATGATGAATTCCCTTAAGACCGAACGATTTAATTAGTTTATAATTGTTATAAATTAATTAAATTAATTAATATTTATGAAATATTAATTATAAAATTTGAATATGATTTGATAAATAAACAATGTTATATATATTTATAACAGTTATAAATATATCGATCGATATACAATATTGACAAGTGATTAAATTAGATTTAATTGCATAGTATTTTGGCTTGGGCTTAGATGGGTTTAAGGCCCATCATTAGGGCTGCAAAATTTCGGTTTTGGGAAGGTCTAGGGGTGGCTAAAACAAAGGGAATTGGCTTGGAGATAATGGGTTGAGATAAAGTGAGAATGGGTAAAAAGATTTTCCTCGTTTCTCTCTAATACAACCCTATATATATATGTATGTATGTATGTATGTATGTATGTATGTATGTATGTATGCATGTATCTCTTAAAACAATTACTAACCTTTTTGGCCGCCATTACCCTCTACATTGCTGGTCAAAAGTTAGATCTCAATCCAATCCAAAATTCTCAAATATATTTCAAATTAAAATAATACTGTTCAATAGTTAGAGGTCCGTGATTCCGGACTTGCAATCTGACGAATCAAGAACAGTAAAAGGAAGGGAAGTCATTGTTTCAACGTGAATTCAAAGGCATCATTAAATTGGTAATTTTAATTCATATTACAGTAGTTCAATTATATTCTATGATCCTATAATGAGCAATTTTATATCTGTTTAAATATATTGCTACTATATGTTTAGTTAGGTGAGATTTTGTAAGTAGATGTAGTTGTCACAAATCAGTTTGGTTATGTGCATAATTTGTTTATTATACTATTTGATTTATGCATAGACAAATGTTATTTACTATATAAAATCAATTTTTGTCATTAATAATTGTTTTATATATATTTATTTATAAATTCATATACATACATATACATACATACATACATATATATATATATATATATATATTAGTGTATATTTCTCTCTCATAATAGCATATATGCATATATAAGATACATATATGATTTAAAAAAATTTGTACACTTATTTATATATAATATGAATTTGCAAATTCGAAATTAATAATCAAACATATATTCATATTTTTAAATTAACATTTATTGAATTTTGAATTGTTTATCATATATAAAATAATTATTACATTAAAAATTCAATTTTATATTTAAAAAAAATATTATATCATTCTAGAAACGTATAGAAAAATTTAGGATTTTTTTATTAAATTTTATTATTTTTAATAATTAATATTATTTCGAAAAATGTTTATGATTTATTAAAAATAATAATTTAATTGAAAATTTCTTCAAAATTTTTCGTAACCTTTCATTCATGATCCTAGAATTTAAAAAATTTTAAAATTTGAATTTTTAATAATATATTATTTTATATTAAGTAATTATTGCCCAAATCAATGTATTTGTTTTTAAAAATAATATTTCAACTTTGATAAATCTCCAGATTTTTTCTAAACTCTATTTTATGATCCTAGATTTTTGAAAATTGTAAAATTTGAATTTTCATCAATAGATTATTTTATGTTAATTATTTATGGATGAAAACATTATTTTATTCATAATATATACAAATTAAAATACTAAAATTATTATGTTTGCAAAACTAAGTTAATTTTGAATTATAAATAATTTCTCTCTCTCTTCCTATATATATACACTTATTTATCCATATATAAATGTTTTATGTTCATATATTATATATAATACATTTATACTTACATATGTGTGTGTATTTGTAACACATATACATGCACATATTTGGACAACATACATGACATACAAAATGAGCTAATATGTCTGTTGCGATGTAAATCCCAGCATCTACATACGGGCATATTATATCTTTCACGGATTATTATGTTACACATGCGCTCACAGATATATGTATATGATACATTTATGTATAAACTAAATCAAATAAAATTAATTTCATATCTTAATATATTTGAATTTAAATAAAATAAATGATTTTATTTAAATGAAATTTAGAAATGTTCTAATTCAGTTGGACTTCATAAGCCCAATAAAGATCCAATAGGGTAAAAAAAAATTAAAATTCACACATAACTTCCGCTGTGGGCTGGTCCGGTTCCAACAACTTAAACAGTAGATATCAACTCAGCTTGTGTAGTAGACAACGCAATTGTTGTTTACAACTTTGCTCTCCAATTAATGGTAGTGCTACAAAAATTAAATACATATACAGATGTTGGTTTCCTTCGATCTCTATCTCCAGCATAATTTGAATCACAGTAACCAATCAAACTTCAATCCTATTTGTCATAAAAAACAATCTCAAAATCTAGTGTCCTTTTAATATATTTTAAATTGCTTTAACATCTTCCCGATGAGATTTTTAAGGATTAGCCATGCTGTTACTAACCACTCCAAAAACATGTGCTATCAGCCTAACACAAACCATAGCATACAAAAAACTTCCAACTGAACTAGCATAAGGCACCTTTTCCTTGTAGACCTTGTCTTCATCAAAGATCATAGAGTCCTTTTTAGAAAGCTTTATGTGAAAAGACATTGGTTTGCTACTGGTCATTCCACTCTTTCTATCCCTACAAATCCCCATGCCTAATATTTCTTTTAATTCAAAATATCTTTCATTTTGAATTCCGATATCAAACTAACTTTAATTGATTGATTTTATTCTCATGATTAGAAGCAATAGGCATTTCGTCTACATATAGTAGTAAGTATAACAAATTTTCCAATATTCAATTGCTTGTAAAAAGCACAATTGTCTTTTTACTTCTATCAAAGTGAATACTGGGTATTCGCTGAATCAAACCTCTTATACCATTGTCTAAGAGATTGCTTTAGAACATAAAGTGACTTATTCAATTTGCAAACACAATCATAATTTCCATCTACAACAAACCCATCGTTTTGCTTCATATAAATGGTATCTTCTAAGTCGTCATGCAGAAAAGCTATCTTCACATCAGGTTTCTCTAACTCCATATCCTGAATAGCAATGATAACTAGTAAAATTGGGATAGACATATATCATACCACAAGGGGGAAAATATCATCACAGTCCTTCCTTTTTGTGAAAATCCATTTGGCACTAATCTGCCTTGTATCTTTCATCGTCCTTCACTTTAAATACCTAGTCGCATCTTTTGGTTAGGTTTCAATAAGGCAGTTGAACTAATTCCTAATTCTTGTTCTTTTACAAAGAAATCATCTTCTCTTCCATATGCAAATCCACCTTGGCATGTCACTTGACTTCAAAGTATCATCAAAGTCTAAAGGTTCATCCTGAACCACATGGAATGCATAGTTAAATAGATCACCAGTGCTAAGATTTGCATAGTGTCACTTTCCATATCTCTCTGGTGCCTTCCTAATACACCGACTAGCTCGAACCAAAGTCGACAATCCGAGAACCTAAAGGACAAGTCGTTGAGGTGAGATAAAACTTATATAACTATTGACAAATATTGGATATTAGATACAATTATAACTAATGCTATCTAATAACTATCTATTTTCAGAGTCACGCAGTGAAAAAGAGTATAAATTATAATACATCAATAATGTCCACAGTCACGTCACCATAATATGTCTACAATGTCAAATACATATGTTTGAAAAGTACAACTACAACCCACTCGACACCATAGTCAAATCCATATTACAATATTTATTTACATCATACATCATATATGTAACACCCCACATCTATACCCATACTACCAAGAGTATTACAAAGTAATACTGCTTGATAATACGGAAAATGAGATGATATTGGGCTTTCATATATGAATATTCCTTTGGGCTAACACTGACGCGTATTTAAAATCTCATATAGCTCAACCATAAGTACTCGATATTCACACACAGTAATAAACACGAGCGTTTCCAGGATAGGATAATTTACAATATAAAAAAATATAGATCATGTTGTCATTAACGTAGTGATGGTATACAATAGATAACATATAAAAGTACTAGAGGTCTATATAAAAAGAATCAATACCCTTTATATTACAAATGAATACAATATATGTGTGTGTTTGTCCAATACATACATCTCAACATCATCAACATACATAAGGCTACATAAATAAATAATGATATACTAAGCAACTAATAAACTAGCCTCTAATCATGCACAACAATGCAAGCTGATCCCTTCGTCCCTGAACCTAAAATCTCTCGGACTGACCTGAATATATATAAATAATGCATAGGTCAGGCTATGTCTAGAATGTAGATGTCAATATATAATAATAACCAATATAGTATAAATAAGTGTATCGCAACAGGCATAAAAGTATCTCATATGTATCAACATCATCCAAAGTATGCACATATGATATCACTCATAGTAAAGAACAATCAATCATCACACCAAATAGCACAAGGATAAAATGGGCGAAACATCATCTAATCACCCAAACTACTGAATAAATACTGTGAGAAATGCAGATTACGGATCTTAAGGCTAGTATAAACACTAGAGGGAGGGTGAATAGTGTTTTAAGGAATTACTAATTCTTTTTGAGTTTATATTAATTTAAACACGAATGTATGCAATATTCAGACACAGATATGATCACAGATTCAAACAAAGATGCAAATATAAAGTAAAAGTAGTAAAGGAAAGAACATAACGGATTTTATACTGATTCAGAGTTACCCTACATCCAGTCCCGCACACAAGTACAGATTTCCTTTCAAAAGAAATCTTTACAATTACAACCCTTGATTTCAAGGCCACGATGTACACCACTCCAGATTCACAATCCTCTGGGTAGAGATACTTGATTTCCCGGGCAACAAGTTCACCCAATTGATTTCCTAGGCTACAATCACACCTTTTCTCACTTGATTGATTTCCAAGGCTACAATCACACCTTTTCTCACTTGAATAATTACAAAGAAGTCTATAACTTTGAATAGCACTGAGGTCTTGTTGAGATAGTGATAGAGAATCAAACCAGAAATGATCTAGTTAGATTCAATGGTGATTTCGGCAGAGTAATGGTAAGAATATATATAAAGAAATGTGGAAGAAGAGGAGTGAAAACCAGAAAAATATGATATAAAATTCGTTGAAAACATCCCCTATTTATAGAAGAACAACAACCATGTCCATTCGTGAAAGGTTACGGTGAATAGACACTTCTTTTGAAATTCAAATTTTTGAAACCAACTGCCACTATGTCGACATGGGTATCTTGGGTATGTCGACATCTCAAAGGAAATTTTGGTGATTTGTTTTTCTTTGAAAATTACTTCTATCTTATATTTAAAACTATTTTAAACTTTATAAATATACTGAACTATAGTTAAAATACATAAGTAAATATAGAGAATAATATATATAAAATTTTATTATAATTTTATATTTAAATCTATGTATAAATATTAAATTTATTATTAAAGATAGATTAAAACTAAGGATAATTTGATTTTGAAAATAAAGATTATTTTGAGGCTAAAAGTATTTAAAGTCAGGATAGATGTTTTTGATTCTTTTTAAAAGGAAGGTTTTGAAAACAAGATAATTTTGTAAAATCATTTGAATAAAAGTTAGCGGATACAAAACAATATTCCACTAGATTTTTCGTAGGTTCCATCCTACTTAGGGTTCCATCCCTTTAACGGGCTCGAAGTGGATTCCATTCCACGACTAAATTGGATTTTAAGATGCCAGTGTTTTTCTAGGAGTTTTAACAAAATTCCTAATTAAATTACTTATTCTTGAAATCTTGAACTCTTAATAATCTTGATAATCTTGATACTCATGAGTCTTCAATCTTGATATCTTGAATCTCTAAATTCATCGGTCTTGTATCTCTATACTGTACAGTCTTCATTTTTGGTACCTGCATGGTTAAATCCTGCATATACATATATATCTAAACTATAATGTTAGTATTTATATTTTATAACAATTCCTAAGGTTGTTGTCATCAAAACCATCTTCTCAAGGGCTAACAAATACAACATTCCATAATGTATATCTCGACCATCATCCCTAATGGGAGACGAGAACTCCCAAATGCACAACCCCAAGAGATATAAAAACAATATGATATGCAGACTCATAATATAGCTCATAAACATTACATAATACATAAATAAACACAATGATCTATCTCGACCAATAGTTCTAATGAGAGGTACCCTAGGATATACATATACATTACATCAATGGATCTCTCAACCAAAGGTTCTATGTGAGAATGAAAGACAAGCACACAAGAAGTCTCCAATGACGTAGAAAAACGATACGCACATATCTTGGGTCAAGCTATCGTTCTAAGTTATAGACAGTCATACAACATGGCAGACATACAATTACAACATCGTATACCATAAAATTTTAGTTTCTAATATATGTGTATATATATATATATGTGTGTGTGTGTGTGTATGTGTGTGTGTGTGTATGTGTGTGTGTATTTAAGGACGATGCATTGCCAAAAATTTCTAGCGGCTTACTTCGCCGATTGGCTCCATTGTTGACCATGTGATCAACAATGTCTCGACATCGACTTTAGCTATCCACTAATACTCGACGGTTTCAATCATCATTATATAAAATATCTAAACATATAAAATTATCTTTATTATTTTCAAAACAATTCATTACCCTACCATAATAGTACTTATACTCATATGTGCGTATATATATATATATATATTCTCGATTCAAAACAATTACTAAAGCTTCAAAATACTATACATATTTTCATATCACAGACTTTACTAAAATACCATTTCAAAATAATATTTCTCTTATTGAAATATTTTATATCATTTCCTAAACCTTTATCTATATTCTTTTCAAAATATAGCTCATAATGTTTTTAAAATACTGTTTTCCTTTAAAAACACTTTTTCTAAAAATAATACTAATATGTTTCCTCAAATTATCCATTTCATTCAAAATAATAATTCTTTATTTCCTAATTTATTCTTCATATCATTCTAATCTTTTCTAAACATTAACTATAACTTTCTATGAAATATTAATCCAAATCATTGATTTTGATATAACTCAAAACATTTTTTTTCGAAGTACCACATCACTTTTCAAAATTTTGCACAAATATTCAAAACCACATGTCCAAATTTCTTGTTCTATTTTTAGAAACCCCTATCGATAACGTTGATCAGGCCTATCGACCAAAATTCTTAAAGCACTCGACAAACAGATTAACACTATATTAACTTCAAAAACTCTTTCAAATATTTACTTATAGATATACATTAAATAACTTGATTTTTATAAAACAAATGCTTTCTTCTAATAAAATGTCTTTCCAAAATTATATATATTCTGATAAACTTGCTTCATAAAAGAATTATTTAACATCATTTAATACCATACATACACAAACATACGGAGTTGCACACACACTCTTTACTAAAAAGATTTTTAATCCAACATATGCTTGCTTGTATTAAAAATATTTGAAAATTAATCTTTATAAACAAGATCAAATAATAATTTATTTACAACAATCTAAATGACTACTCGTTAACCATTCAAGTATACAAACGACCAAGCTTTTCAATTTAAATTTTATTTCAACATATTCAATTAAGTTATAAATAAATTCTATTATGCTATATAAGAGAAACACTTTCCTAATATCCCCTACGGTAACTTCAACATTAGTGACATCACATGGTTTTAAATATTAAGACTTAAAAGAAATACTCTACCTCGAGTGATAGCTCCTGCCAAATACCACACTCAAGGTTGATTCCACAAAAATAAATCAATCAAAGCATTCACACAATGCAACCCAAACATCAATCAAGCAAATAACCAAGTTTCTCAGTGGAAAATAATCTATCGTCTTCCGCTACGCACTATGAGCCTAATGAATCAGATTGCTCCATTCAAAGCCATACCAAGGTCTAATTTTTATCAACAAAACCGAACTTTACTAGTCGAAAAACTACTTCTATCTTTACTACCATCATTAACTACTCTACATCTCATACAGAGTCTAAGTCTTTGAAGATAGAAGAGAAAATTATTACATAGTAAGAAAATGAAAATATGACCCTTGATGGTTACCTTAGAAATCATCGTGTACTCATACTATCCCTTATGATATGGTAACTATCCATCACACCCACAGGAACATGGACTCTATGTCTTATATAGGTCAAGACTCGTGCCTTATATATCCTACAATGTTCTAAACCTACTCTGATACCAACTGTAACACTCAACCTCCATAGTTATACTACCATAGAGTATTACTAGGTAATACTGTTTGACAATATGGAAAATAAGACGATATTGGACTGTCAGAGGTAAATATTCCCTTGGACTAACATCGACACGTATTTAAAATCCCATATAACTCATCCATATGTACTCAATATCGGCACAAAGTAATAAATTTGAGCCTTTTTGGGATAGAATAATACATAGTATAAAACAAATAATAGAGAACATGTGTTATTAACGGCGCGATAATATACAATAAATAACATATACAAGTACTAGAGAGTCAATATAAAAAGAGTCAATACCCTCTATCTCAAAATGAATACAATATATAATATATGTATGTATGTCCAATACAGACATCTCAACATCATCAATATACATGAGACTATGAAAATAACTAAAGATACACTAGGCAACTAATAAACTAGCCTCCAACTATGCCCAATAATGACAAGCTGGTCTCTTCGTCCCTAAACTTGAAATTTCTCAAACTGACTCGAGTATTATATAAATAAAACATGGGTCAAACTATGTCTAGAATGTAGATATCAATATATAATAACAATTAATACAGTATAACCAAGTGTATCTTAATAGATATAAGACTAACTTATATGTATATCTTGAAAATCTAACTAGTAAATAAATATAACATTCCATAAAGTATATCTTGACATCACTAATAAGAGATGAGAACTCTCGACTGCATGGCCTTAAGAGGTATAAAAACAATATGATATGCATACGCATAATACAACGCATAAACATTACATAATCCACAAATAAACACAATGATCTATCTTGATCAACAGTTCAAATGAGAGGTAATATTCTCAACTATATGACCCTAGAAGACACATATACATCACATCAATGGATCTCTCAACCAAAGGCTCTATGTGAGAATGATAGAAAAGCATACAGCAAGTCTCTAACATCGTAGACAAGCAGCATACAATTATCTTGAGGTAGGCTATCTCTAATGATAGATGAGCACACAGCTAGTCTCTAATTACATATAATCATCATCTCTAGTGAGGTGATAAAAAAAATATTGAATAAATAATGGATCAACCTAAGTCATCCAGATGGGAGACTGACGTACAACTGCACTACTCTTGGAAACACCAACGACCGCAGCCCATTTCCTACAGTCCCTTAGTTACTTGCAGAATTGTGACACTCATATCCATCGCATGTCATAAACAGACTACAAGTCTATGATGTGCATTGGTCACTACTCTTATTTTCCCTTGGTAACTGACTCATAATCCTTAAGCGATGTCTGGACAATGGCTCTAATGAGTGTAATATCTCTCAGCTTCAGACTCATCAAATTGACATCATGGATCCGAGGTGCGACCCCGCAATCAGGACCACTAAGATGGATACTAACGAGCAGATCCTAATCACACACTCTCCATAGTAGTGTAAACCCTATGACATAGATTTCCATCTATCTCTCGACCTAAGAAGTCCCAATGAGAGTAGAGACCAATACGCTCGACTCGATGAGTCCTAATGGAGCAACAACAAGTGATCTTGACTCTAAAAATCATAATGAGAGCGTCTCAACAAAATAAATCCACCACAACTAGCCCTAAGAGTAGATCATAACACTCGACTAGTTATTCCTAAGAGGATCAATCTGCAAATCCTAACATACTCTAACTTGTAGCCCTTAGAGAGTAAGAGACTCTCGATTATTAATCTCTACAAAAGACTCATCTCTAGACAATATCATTAATTCCTAACCCATGATACAACAAAAGTGACATTTACTTACAAAAAGAATCAAACAAATATGAACTCAAGTGCCATGTACCACCTGGTGTTACTTGATCGTTTACATAATCCTTGAAAACTACACTCGATAATATTCTATACTATGAGTCAAAGGAGTATTCGAAGAAATATTACCGAACATCCCATACCACTCCATATTTCTAATCCATTTACCTAGAATTCCAATGATATAGAATTTCACATGATAATATTCTATGCGAGTCCAATGAATAACCGAAGAAATATTATCGATAGTCCCAGACTAGCTGGTTTTATAACTTCGTTTATTTGATATTCTCATTAAATAGAAAAATAAAATCAAACCAAAACACTCAATTTGTTTGGAAAGGAGATTCTATATTATATTAAAAATGTATTAAGTCATGTTAAGCTGCTTTTTAACTAAGCAGATTTTCAACTGGATGTAGAAGGTCAAAACAAAGACAAAATGATTCATAAACTTGGAAACAAGTCCAGATGAACAAAAGGAAGGAATTCAATAAGTTTTAAGAAAAATAAGGCTAAGTGGACCACTCGACACTGAGAGGACCTTTTGGTACTGAAATGTATTTTTTTCCACTTAGCAACCCTTAAACTCCTTATGCTTGATTCATAATCCCTAGCAATCACGATAAAGTACCTTCCTTAGAGAAAAGACGAGAAACTCTAAGGATTTATGAGAAAGGAGCAAAGAAAGTAGGATAATACAAGTATTATCAAAGAAATCATCAAGACTAACTCAACTTCTATGGAAAATAGTTTGAAATACATCAAGTTGAAGATAGTACATCAAAGCAAGTGGAAAATTTAAGTTATCGCCAAAGAAAAGCACTTGGTACCGAGATATTTTGGCCATAGGGCTACATGCTATCTCCTACACCTTCGAGATTGCATCTGGACCTTGAATTTCATGGGCTTTTGACTCAACTAATGATTTACTCTATAAATAAATACCCTATAGCTACTGGAAAAGGACTTTTTTGGTTCTCCTTCTTCTTTAGTTCTTACATCTCCTCTATTGAAGTCACTTAGGAAGCTACCATTTGCTGTTCTAGAACATAGATCAGTAAATTCCTTGAACTACTGAGTTTCAAACCTCTAATAAATAAAATATAAAGTGGACGTAGGTTAGAGATTATCGAACTACTATAAAAAAATTGTGTCTCTTCAATCTTTTTACATACATTTTCTGATCTCTATATTTCAACAAGTTTTTGGGGGTTGTGGCATTTTTGGCACCAACATTTTGAAGCTTTCACTAATAAAGAGCTAGATTTCACAACCTAAAGTTTGGATCTAAAATTTGGAGAAGATAAAGAGTCCTAACACCAGATTTAGGATTAGAGGGAGTCAACCAGATGGAGGCAGCTAGAGGTGTCATCAGATTCTAATCATTTCATCTACATGAGTATAGAGTAGATGGAGAGAATGATGAAATAAATGCAAGATGGAATAACGGCTAGACAACAGGAGATGCTAGATGGATTTCCAAAGGCTAGGACAACAAGGAATAGTTAGAGCTACTGGAATTCAAAACCAAAGACCATGAACTAATATAAGGGCATCTAAAGTTGGAGCGGAGCAAGTTGGAACAATTCCCTCATGAATTAAGCATGTCAGTATCGATCCTAATCCTATCGATACCGAGAGCATTTTACTCACAGGCAATGTCGGTATAGGATTAAGGCGAGTAGGGATGTCGAGAACGAACGACGTTGAAGCCAGAAACGCAAGTCAGAATGCAAATGCACAATGACCGGAGGAGTACATACCAGAGTTCCCCCGTAGGAATGAGGGGTAGAACGAAGCTAGAGGTGCAGATCAGAATGTAATCTTGTAGACAGAGGAGTATGTGTCGGAGTTATCCCATAGAGGCAGGGTTAGAATGTAGCTATTGATCAAAGACCTTCGTTGGATGGCAATAACCGGATATCTAAGTTGTTCAGAAGGATAGTGGGTGGTGGACCACTTGACTAGAGGTTGAAGGATGTAAACATAGATTCATTTACCTCTGACATCTAAAATGCAAGAATCCACCCAATTTTAGGCTTCCAATGTTGGAAATGTATGATGGAAAGACAGATCGAAAAGTTCATCCAATGAGATACATCTAACATATAGAGGTGTTGGGCACTTCTGAGGAGGTTATGGGATGGTGCTTCTTGCTATATTCAAAAAATTTAGCAGTGATGTAGTTCAGACAGCTGGAGAATGGGTCCATAAGCACGTGGACCGAGTTAATAAATAGGTTCTAGAGGCAGTTCATAGTTCATATCTCTCAACGAAAGAATGTGATGACACTATCAAGTGTAAAGCAAAGTCCTAGAGGGACCTGAAGGAGCTATCTGATGAGATTTAACATGGTAGCCGTTGTAGTCTATACGTAGGATCCATCAATAATCTAATGGTAGGAGTATTTGGAGTTGCAAGAAAGAACAACTTCAAGATTGCATTAAAAAGGGATCCATCGATGGATCTCGTAGAGTTTTAACATAAAGCTTAGAGGTATCAATGTTAAGAGGATGCTAAGACTGATAATGCTAATATTAATGATGTGGATGACAGAGGACTGTTTGGATCAGGATATGGAAAAGACATGGGGAAGTGAAAAGCTGATAACGACTTCGAAGGACCGAAATGGAAGAGGTTGAAATCAAAGTTCTCTTCTTTCACTAACCTAACCGAAACCTCAGAGAGGATATACCTAGATATTAGGGGGGCAAATCCCCTATCGGAGGCCAGCTAAGAGGGAACCCATGGATAGGGAGAGAAGGCTTGGAAAGTTTTGTCTATTCCATAAGCTAGATGACGAACACGGAAAACTGAGTCCTGACCCTTATGCAATTTGGTAGAAAAATTGGTTTGGAGCAACTAGATGCAACAGTATTTTAGGATCCGAAAGGCGATGGTGCGGTTGGAGCAACCACCATATGCAACAAATGCATCAAGATACGACTAGGTATCTAGGTCAAGGATGATAATCCCATGATCGAGATAGACATGAGTCAGGTTCATTCCCCATGCTTTGCTTTCCATTTTGAATAGTTAAAACGATAATAACCTTAGATTTCTAACACGTGTATGAGACATCGATTAGTCTTTAGACTTGCTCTGGGTCGGATGTCTAAGATGAATATTTAGCATGTTGCTTGCTTGCTTTGATTTGAATATTTGATTTTGGAAATCCACTTGAACGTGATGACTGATATTGATCATGGTAGTCTCATCTGAAGAGATGGGATAGTAACCATAGGAAGTAAGTCCCCTTACCGGAGAGTAAGTGGATGGACTTGTCTTTTGTTTAATCCACTTGTCGTAAATCGAGTAGATTGGACTCAACATAGATCCAGAGAGATCAAAAAATAAGTACCCTCATCGAAAAGTAAGCGGATAGACTTTCTTGTCATTGAGTCCCCTAGCTAGAGAGCAAGTGGATTGGGCTCAGAAAGGATCCGGAGGGATCAAATCTAAGATTGGAACTTTTATTGACTTAAGATAAGGATTTGAACACCTTATAATAAGAGTAAAATATATAAATTTTAGGCAAACACGGTATTATTTTGATATACAATATCCTAACTTCGGATGAAAACAGATTAATTATGATTCATGACTAACACTTAAGAAAGGACTATAGTCCTTACCTATAACAGGTCTGGAATGACCTTTGGTTTGCAGGGGAATTCGAAGGAACTGGATGATTCACCACAACTTGGATCGATGGATAGCTAGAAAGCTTGACCACAAAAAATCGACTACTACCGAGACTTGTTCTTCAGCAAAATACACCTTACATTCATAAGGCATACTTTGGGGGGGCAAGTGTTAACCGGCTTTTTGACTAAGTGAATTTTCAACTGGAAGTAGAAGGTCAAAAGAAGACGAAATGATTCACGAGCTTAGAAACAAGTCCAAATGAACAAAAGGAGGGAATTCAATAAGTTTCAAGAAAAATGGGGCTAAGTCGACCACTCGACGTCGAGAGGACCACTTGGCACCGAGAGGTATTTCTTCCACTTAGCACCCCCGAACTCCTTGTACTTGATGCACAGCCCCTAGCAATTGCCATGAAGTACTTTTCTCAAAGAAAAGATGAGCAACTCTGAGGAATTATGAGAAGGGAGCAAAGAAAGCAAGATAATACAAGTGTTATCAAAGGAATCGTTGGGAGCAACTTGATGAAAAATAGTTTGGAATACATCAAGTTAAAGACAGAATAGCAAAGCAAGTGGAAAAGTTAAGTTATCGCTAAAGAAAAGCTCTCAGTATTAAGAGGTACCTCTCGGTACCGAGAGATCGATTTTGGTCATAAGACCATGTGCTCTCTCCTAAACTTCAGGCTTGCATATGGACCTTGGACTTCGTGATCTTCTGACTCAACCGGTGATTTCCTCTATAAATACAAACCTTATGGCTATTGGAAAAGGATTTTTTGGTTCTCCTTCTTCTTCACCTCTTACCTCTCCTCCATTGAAGTCACTTAGGAAGATACCATTTGCTTCTCTAGGACTTAGATCGGTAAATTCCTTGTGTTAGTGACTCTTAAATCACTAATAAATAAAATATCAAGTGGACGTAGGCTAGAAATTTCCAAACAACTATAAAAATTCTTCCGTCTCTTTACTTTTTGCATACATTTTCTGCTATATCTCTATATTTCAACAGGTTTTTAGGTGTTGTGCCATTTTCGGTGTCAACAAGTCATCTAGAAGCCTTTAAATTCTTTAAAAACTATATACATCGTTTTCTTTTTATTTAAAACCATGAATAATGATTTTAAAACTTATAATACATTTCCAAACCTCTTTTCCATATTTAAAACCATAGAAATCCCTTTTATAATCAAATATAATTTATAAAAGTCATTCCATAATCTTCTTTAATAGAATACTATTTTAAATGAAATTATAAATCACAAAAATCAATTTTCTATTTATATTGAACCATAAAATATATTGTAAAACTTCTAGCTTATACTGATAAATCATGAAACACACATCAAAAATCACACAACATCAATTAGAAACCATTTCATATTTTCCTACGATTTATAGGATGTATGATCATTTAAAGCCAAATTTTATTTTTTTAATAAAACAATAACCTTAAAATAATAATATTAAACATAAGAAAAACTTTTTCTTTAAAATTATTTTGTATTTATAATACATACAATTTATACTTAAATTACATATATATAACTTGATATATGTATGTGTGTGTATTACTTTTTTAAACAAACCGAAGACACACTAGCACATGCTTAGAATCCTCGTCCAGGACTCATACTGGTGCATCGGTTGCCTTTATTGGTGAACTGATTGCAGCTTGGAACGATGGAGTTTCTAGGTCCTGTGGCCATTTATCCGATGCTCTGGCTGCCTCACGCCCCTCCACCTGAATCCTACATTGACTCCCTGCCCTACACTACATTCCAACAATTCAAACATCATCATATCACTCAAAAATCAATCAAGGTAAAATGTAATGAAATGGGTTCAAGAGAAGAAAGCAATCACACCATCCAATACTTTAACAACAAATATGAAATCCATACATTTTGACATAGATTATGAGTAGAAAGTACTCACCTAATCTTAGAGAAGCAACAATCTTCCTATTTTTCTTCATAGCACCACCAAAACCCATTTTTTCCATTTACTAAAAGTGCAATATGATACCATACTTGCTCAAAATCCAACTTTGAAGATGCATAGAGATGTAGATGCTTAAAGCTTAGTTTCAAATTTCATAATTTATATAAATTTATGATTTTATATAAATTTTTTAATAAGAGGATTAGGGTTTTCATAATTGAGTTTAATGAAGATGGAAGATAGAAATGCATACGGGAAGTGATTTGTATGAATGATGGAGTGGTCTAGACTCCTCATGATAATGTAAAGGAGAGGAGATATTTCTTAAGTGTAGAAATGGGGGCAAAAGGGCTCATTTTATTCATTTGTTTCTCTCTTTTCTTTTTATTTACCATGCTAATCTATTTTCCTACCAAGTTCCATTAGCTCAAATTTCTATAAAAAATCATATTTATTCTTCATAAATATTTTACTACCACTTCATAATTTTTCAATAATTTCTACCAATTGAATAATTTTCCATATTTACCTTTTAAAGCCTAATTTCACAAATAAATTAATAAACTCCTTTTATAAGTGAAATAAAAATTCCTTTTCTTTTTAAGATAAATTTCAAATCTTATTTATATTAAATATTTAACTTAATAAAAAAAATTAACCATTTAATTCCAAAATTACCTCCATTAATCTCCAATTTAATGTTTTAAATCCTTTTTATTTTTGATTAAACCTTCATTACAAAATACCAATAATTAACACTGTTATTATTAAAAATTATATAATTATATAGATCTTTATAATTAGTTTTAATTAATTGCTTCTCAAAATTGGGTTGTTGCAATATACACAAATGAGACTATGTCTTTGATATCATCGCATCTCCAAACTCCATCAATTTGGATATATATAAAACGGGAAAATAGGAGTGGATCATACACAATTTTGGTAAGTGAGCCATACTTCTACTCTACATATACTATAAAAATAATACTATAACATGAGATGAGTCTATCGTTTGGTCACCCACGTTTTGTCATCACGTCATGCCTAACTATTATAAACATCTAATTTTACTACATCATCACTATATGGACTCAGTTCTCTGGACTGCCCTCATGCCCTACAAGATCGCATGTTGCTTATCATTTTGTAAATCATGCATAGAACCTGTTATCCCGCTTTTTGGCAAGGCCGTGATATCATCGACTTGGCTATGAACGAATAGTTATCAACCTTAGGAATCGATAATATACAATACTATGGACAATGGTCTGGCAGATTCAGACCAGGTCCCAATCGAGGTGCAATCAGCATGGAGTGACTGGCATAGCCCCATGAAGTTATATTTCAAATTTGGAGTTGATCGGAGTTTGTATGCTCAAGTACAGACAAAGCAAGGATTTATATGGATCAAAATGGAACGATCCATAAAATAGCTCAAATCAGCGGAGATCGATTGATATCTCAAAATCCACAAGGTCAATCCACTTGAAACTTTCAGAGCATCAGTATATAGAAGAGTGGATCCTACAAAAACGATCGTGCATAAATTAGAGACAAAAATAACGATCGGCTAAACTTTGGCCAATTGTTCCAGGATATCAAATTAGGACCACTAATTGTTATGGTAGGCCCCTATGGATCTAGAGAGCCTTTTTCCGAAATCTTAGCGAAATATCTCATTATCTCCCCTTATAAATACACGCCCTATGGTTCATTTGGAGGATCTTTATGCTGTTGGTTACACTAGACTCCATTGTAATCAAGTGTATGCTATTTACTACTGCTGTTATTAGATTAAAAAGTGATTAATAAAGAATAACCTTAAAAGTGGATGCAGGTATACAACGCCGAACCATTGTAAATCTTTGTGTCTTTGATTACTGCTTATTCTCTGTTACCTATTGATTTATCTACTTAGTTTAATTTTGTTTTTCTTCACTTACCTCTCCACAAAAACTATTCTTGGGTATTTGTGACTAATTTAGTTGCAAACATTTTGGTGCTTTCATTGAGAAACTTGATTCTCAGCTTGCTAGGATCCATTTGTTGCTACTGGATTGGATAAATCCTCCAAAGGAGATCTGTAGTTATCTTTAAGAAATCGCTAATACTACTCAGATTTATAGAAATCTAAGCAAGGCTATTAATAATGGAGAGACACACTAGATCTACTTCTTAGAACGTGAAAGGAAATGAGAATACTAGCATTCAGCGTTATCTTATTGGAGGATCTAGAGAGCCTTTTGCCGAAATCTTAGTGAAATATCTCATTATCTCCCCTTATAAATACATGCCCTATGGTTCATTTGGAGGATCTTTACGCTGTTGGTTACACTAGACTCCATTGTAATCAAGTGTATGCTATTTACTACTGTTGTTATTAGATTAAAAAGTGATTAATAAAGAATAACCTTAAAAGTGGACGCAGGTATACAACGCCGAACCACTGTAAATCTTTGTGTCTTAAATTACTGCTTATTCTCTGTTACCTACTGATTTATCTACTTAGTTTAATTTTGTTTTTCTTCACTTACCTCTCCACAAAAACTATTCTTGGGTATTTGTGACCAATTTAGTTGCAAACATTTTGGTGCTTTCATTGAGAAACTTGATTCTCAGCTAGCTAGGATCCATTTGTTGCTACTGGATTAGATAAATCCTCCAATGGAGATCTGCAGTTATCTTTAAGAAATCGATAATACTGCTCAGATTTGTAGAAATCTAAGCAAGGCTATTAATAATAGAGAGACACACTAGATCTACTTCTTAGAACATGGAAGGAAATGAGAATACTAGCATTCAGCAAGGACACCTAAGCAATTAACCAACAAACGCGAATTCTGATTCGGTTAAAGTCTAGAATCCCACCGATTCTATTACAAGAGTTGAATTTCATTATTTAATGAGAGAGCTATTGGAGAGCCGTCGACAATTAAATAAACAAATTCAGAACAATATCAACTTGATAAACCAAATCAATCAGCAGCTGTAGGGGAAAGCTAGGAGGGACCCCACTCCTCACTCAACATCGGAGAGTTCTAGCTCATCAGATGAGTATCAAGGGTATAAGCATCACGGAATAGACAAATGTCATGCAGAAACTTTGGGGCATTAATTGGCAGACCATTATGGTCTGTCAGGATCGATCGATGTCGACCCCTCTATAGGGATCAGTGCCGACCCCTCCACCAGAAGTGGGAATTCATCCATGCCTTATGGCAATCAAGTTAGGGCTGCTACGGTTGGTTTAGATGCTGGAGTTCAATTGAATCCTGACCAAGCTCTTCGATGGAATGATGATGAAGCAAATTTAAAAGATACTCATCGGGAAGATGGTGAACCAAGAAGACTTGAAACGACCTACAAACATCAACTCGACCATGCACGTGAGGCAGAGCGCGACCACCACTTTGCACTAACCATTCAAATGCCGGACTTATCGACAATGGTCAGACAGTTAGTGAGAGAGAGCCAGGGCTTGACTAACGATGACTAGTGAATTTCGAGAAGCCATACCCCGTTTACTGATAATGTTTTACATGCGGAATATCCGAGAAGGTTCAACATGCCATCAATGCCAGCATATGAGAAGAAAATGACCAAAGGCAGCATATCATGAGATACGAATGGTTAATGGATTCTACGTGAGTAGATGATGCGATCAAGTGTAGATGCTTTCCCATAACTCTCTCTAGAATAACAACAATGTGGTTCACAAGACTACCTCCATGATCAATTTGTAGATTCGATGATTTAGCAACCAAGTTTGTGGACCAGTTCTAGATGCATGCAACTCGTCCCAAGGATGTGATGTCCCTTTCCAACGTGATTTAGGCTCCAAGAGAGTCATTGAAAATTTATTTGGAGAGATTTGATACAGTGGTTATGGAGGTCAGTAATCCGAATGACCATGAGATACTCATGGCCGTGATGAGAGGGATTGATCCAGAGTTTGATTTTGGCGATTGCTTTGCCGTAAGCCAGCAGCAACGTTGAAGCGCTTTTACGCAAAGGCGACCAATTATTTGAGAAAAGATGAAGCCAGGTCCTCTAGGAAAAATAATGTTGTGGGACCAAGTTGAGAGGGAGTACAGTGTGACATTGCAATAAAACAGTCTGATGACAGTTTTGGAAATGTCCAAGTGAATGTCCAGAATAAACCAAATCGGTAAAAGAGAGGTGGAGATAGGAACTAATACCTACACGCCGTCGAATACATCCTTGGAGAATGTCTATCTGTCTACTTGCAATACCATGCAATATATGAAGTTGCCTCTAAAAAAATCAACAAAGAAGCAGAAACAGACCGGGAAATATTGTCGGTTTCGATAGTGTTACGGGCACAATAAAAATGAACGCAGGTATCTACAGAATGTTATAAAAAACTGATTTGAGAAAGGAAATTACAACAGTTTGTGAAAGCTCCGCAAGATGGCGTGCATGGGACATCTGACCCCAACCGAGGACAAGTGCCGTGTAAGGATGAGGAGCCTATATGGACTGGTGGAAGACTGGTGATAAATATAATAGTCAGAGGACCGCACCAAGTAGATAAGAGTTGGCAAGAGATGGAGCACTATGCTAGTGCGATTAGGCATGTGAATTTTTAATACCGTTCGAGTACGGAAGATGGAGCTCCGACAAAACAACAACATATGATGGTGGATGATATTATGTTTAGGAACAGGGATGCAAATAAGGTAGAGGCTTCGACGTTTGACCCAATGGTTATTTCGGCCATGATAGGCCCTGCTTTGGTGATAAGGATATTCGTTGATTGTGGAAGTTCAGTAAATATAATTTGCAAAAAAGCTTATGATCAGATGAGGATGGAAGCTAAAGATTTAAAACCGTCTAAAGCTCGTATACACGATTTTAATGGTGTTGCAACTGAAGTTGTTGGTTATGTGGAATTACCTGTAGAGTTGAGAGAAGGAGACCGTTAGAGAGTGCGAATCTTGCTGTTTGTTTTTTTGGATGTTGAGACTCCTTACAACGTTTTTCTAGGTTGACCGGCCCTAGCCGAATTCTGGGAAGCTCTCGCCTCATGGTGTTTGACTTTGAAGTTTCTGATAGATAATGGTGTTGGAGTTGTTCATGGTGATCAGGCGACTGGACATGCTTGTTATGTAGCTGAGTTAAGGGATGTTCAACGCAGAGAAAAAGGTAAGGATGCGGACAAGACGGTTTGCATCCACACTACCAAAGATTGACAACTGGCGTTTGAGCCTTGGCTCGGGCGCTATAGTTGGTTCTATAGAGATATAGATCCGAGAGATGAAAAATCGGAGCCCAAAAAGACCAAGGATGCATCGACTGAGCTGATAATTGATGTCATGGTCGGCCACGATGACCCGTCACGAGTCTTAAAGATCAGATCATAGCTCAACCCTCAGATGAAGAAAGAATTTGCCAGATTTCTCCGAGCAAATCTAGATGTATTCGTTTGGACACACTCTGACACGTCTGGAATTTTGCATGCCATTGCGAGCCATGCATTGAATATTGATCCGAGGCATGTCCAGGTGAAGCAAAAAAGAGATGGCATGGATCCAGAGATATCTGCCACTCTCAAAGAGGTGTTGGATAGACTAAAAGAAAACTGGTTTATCCGTGATGCCCTCTACCCTTAATGGGTAACTAATCCTATACTTATGAAAAAAGTGAATGGGAAGTGGATAACATGCATTGATTATTTGAACAAGGCATGTCCAAAAGACAGTTTTCCTCTTTTGAGGGTCGACCATCTGGTGGATTCAACCACGGGACACGAATTGCTATCTTTCATGGATGCGTACTCGGGATATAACAAATCTCGATGCATATTCCCGATCAGGAGCACACCAGTTTCATTACCGATGTTGGATCGTACTGCTATGTAGTAATGCTGCTTGGATTAAAGAATGCGGGAGCAATGTATCAATGCTAAGTCAACATGAGGTTTAAAGATCAGATTGGAAAAACGATGGAAGTGTATGTGGATGATATGCTCGTGAAGTCACGATGATCAAGCGAACACATTAGAGACATGGCGAAAATGTTTGACATCCTCCGACATTACTAGATGAAAATCAATTCTTTGAAGTGTTCTTTTGATGTTGCATTAGGGAAATTCTTGGGCTTCATTGTTAACACCCGTGGAATAGAGCTAATCCTAAGAAGATCCTGATTATTCATGATATAAAAGTGCCAAGGACTAATAAACAAGTACAGAGTTTAAATGGAAAAGTTGCCGCCTTAAGCCGATTTATTTCCAGGGCTACCGACAAATGCATTCCTTTCTTTAACTTGATTAGGTAAGGGAAAAGAAACTTTGAATGGAAAAAGGATTGTAAAGATGCATTTCGAGCTTCGTTGAATCATTTGGAGAAAACCCTCATCTTTTCAAAGCCGGTTGATCATAAAGATTTGTACATTTATTTGGCTGTATCGGCACACGCTATAAGTGTCGTATTGCTTCCCGAGGCGGATCGGATCCAAAGGCCAGTGTATTACATCAATGAACAATTAACGGATGCTCAAAGGAACTATCCAAAAATAGAGAAACTCACATACTACTTGCTGATTGCAACATGAAAGCTTCATCCATACTTCCAGGCACACCCGATCAATGTTTACACCGACTAGTCGTTACGATAGGTCCTACAATGACTTGAGATGTTTGAAAGGTTACTCAAGTGGAATATCGAGCTCAGTCAATTCGACATTTCTTATCTCCCTGGAGGGCTATCTAGGGTCAAGCACTGGTGGATTTTATAGCAGAGTTTACTATGTAGGATGATTCTCCTAAAGGAAATGAAATCCCTACCGTATGGTGGATATTGTATACTAATGGAGCATCCAATGATCATTGTTCTGGAATTGGAATTATGCTTGTAACTCCTGAGTATCGGTCAATCTGTTATGTTGCTTGATTTCCCAGCGACGAACAACGAAGCTGAGTACGAAGCTTTGATTGCTGGACTTAAACTCGCCAGAGAACTGGGAATAAAGTCTCCTGAAATCTTTTGCGATTTGCAGTTTGTGGTGTAACAAGTCAGAGGAGATTATCAAGCTAAAGGACAATGGCTTGCTCCATACCTTATCCAAGTCCAAGAGTTATTGACAGAAACTAAGGACTATGACATTTCACATATTCCATGGGACTGAAACAAAGAGGCTGATTCATTGGCTAAGTTTGCTAGTACCGGTGATGCACAACAAATGAGCTTGATTCTGTTGAAGTATTTGTTGATTCATGAGTTTTGATTCATGACACAAGCTTCAGAGATCATACGACGAAATACAAAGAGAATACTATATGAAAGCGACAAAAAGAGAATAAACGTATATTGTGAACTACAAAGGAGACAAGACTACAATCCAGAGATTAGTATGAATATTTTATTTTATTGAGTCTTAGAATATTGTTAAAATCATTCCTCAAGTAGTCACACACACACAAATTGATCCACGTTAATTTATACATATATAAGTGTACACTGTGCAAATAACATCAGGTCGGCTGACCGACCAGGATCCTCGGTCGACCGACCATGTGTTATGTGCACAGGTACTCTCTGTTTTGTGTACGATTTCGAACTCAGCTGACCGGCCAGATTTTCCGGTCGACCGATCAGAGAATAACGGCTAGTTTACTAAAGAGATGCGATCATTTCATGAAGAGGAATGTCCTCTATTTCAAGAGATATGGACACAACTGTTGACTGAAACTCTTCATGAAAGATTATAACTCTTCTACAACTATATAAACATATTCAATTCACTTCTACAACCACCGATTCTTGTTTATATTTCTGAAATCTAATCTCTATTTATTTCTGCAAATAAAAGCATTCATTCTCATTCAATATCACTAGAATCCTTGAATTATTTCATATACTTCGATTCTACATGATTATCTTCCTTCTAAATCTTCACACACATATATACTCTTGAGGATTTGATTATTGGAAAATTGTACTATCAAAAGACAATCAGTGTTATTCAAAACACATTCGTCAACAAACTATTTGTATTAAGTTGAAGTCCTCTTCGGCTGTTGAGGCGGAAAAATTCCTGTTCGGCTGCTCAGGTGTCGTATACCTAATCCTCCGGGTTAAGTGAGTGGTTTAGTTTAAATCCAGAGGGTATTCTGGGACTGGACGTAGAATGGGAAGTTCGAACCAGTATAAAAATTCCTGGTGTGCTTACTTTAATTTTTATTTTACTGTTATTACCAGTTTCCGCATTTATATACCATATTACACGATCCTTAGTACTACACGTACACTTTCATTTGGTATCAGAGCAAGGTTATCCTATAACCGTCACAAAGTTATTTGATATCTATTTCTAAGTAATATGGCAAAAGATAATGAGGTTAGTAATTTTACTTTTGATGATATGATAGAAATAAATTCTGAATTATTAGATACTTTAAAAAGTCTCAAAAGAAAATATAAAGAGGCCATAGAAAATAAGAACAAGGCAGAATTTGAAAGAGATATGCTTAAAGACGAGAAGAAAATATTGGAAGAAGAACTTGAGAAAACTCAAGACTCACTTTCAAATGTTAATTCTCAACTTATATTATTGAGTCAAGAAATTGAAACTCAAAAAGAAAAGAATGATGGTCTTGTTTCTGAAAATCATGTTTTAAAGACTGATATTAAAATGGTTGAACTAGAAAATTCAAGTCTAAAGACCAAACTAGAAGGAATCACTAAAAATGTTTCAAAGTTTAATAAAGGAAGAGAAAATTTATCTAGACTTATTGAGAATTCACAACCTATTAACAATAAAAATGGTTTAGGATATAATAAAACTAATCGTAGAAATAGCACTAGATACGCTTTTATGTACAATAAAAATGTTAGTGCCACTACTAAATTTCGAGTAAAGTCGAAACCAAATTTTCATAGAAATTCAAACACTACTATGACTAATAATGTTTATAATTTCTCTAGAAGTACGAATTCATTGACGGGAAATATGAATAAAAATTATCTAAGTATTTGGGTTCCTGTTAATTGGAAAAATAGAGAAAAATGCATTAATGATTATTTTGATATGGTAATTAATAATGAAAATTATATTTATAAAGGTACAACCACACCCAATTGGGTATGGTTTTCTAAAAATTAGGAAATTATAAGAACCTTGGGTATCGCATGCTTTAAATGTTCATTGTTTTTTGATACCTTACATTATAAGTAGTAGTTATTTTATATTGTTAACACTCATATAATTTATGAACAATATGTCTATTTTTAGATTTTGTGAAGTAAGTAAACATCATTAATATTCCTATTTGGTTTGAGTATGTAATATTTAAACTCGATGTTTTCTTACTTGTGTTACATATTCCATATTTTTTTTATTACATCTAATAAGTATTCCTTTTTGTCGATGACAAAGGGGGAGAAAAATGTATGAAAGCTAACATATTTTTTGCAGAAAAGTCGCCATATATTCAGGGGGAGAATTATAATATAGATAAGTTTTACTTCATCACATAAGTATTGTCATCAATCAAAAAGGGGGAGAATGTTGATTCATGAGTTTTGATTCATGACACAAGCTTCAGAGATCATACGACGAAATACAAAGAGAATACTATATGAAAGCGACAAAAAGAGAATAAACGTATATTGTGAACTACAAAGGAGACAAGACTACAATCCAAAGATTAGTATGAATATTTTATTTTATTGAGTCTTAGAATATTGTTAAAATCATTCCTCAAGTAGTCACACACACACAAATTGATCCATGTTAATTTATACATATATAAGTGTACACTGTGCAAATAACATCAGGTCGGCTGACCGACCATGATCCTCGGTCGACCGACCATGTGTTATGTGCACAGGTACTCTCTGTTTTGTGTACGATTTCGAACTCAGCTGACCGGCCTGATTTTCCGGTCGACCGACCAGAGAATAATGGCTAGTTTACTGAAGAGATGCGATCATTTCATGAAGAGGAATGTCCTCTATTTCAAGAGATATGGACACAACTGTTGACTGAAACTCTTCATGAAAGATTATAACTCTTCTACAACTATATAAACATATTCAATTCACTTCTACAACCACCGATTCTTGTTTATATTTCTGAAATCTAATCTCTGTTCATTTCTGCAAATAAAAGCATTCATTCTCATTCAATATCACTAGAATCCTTGAATTATTTCATATACTTCGATTCTACGTGATTATCTTCCTTCTAAATCTTCACACACATATATACTCTTGAGGATTTGATTATAGGAAAATTGTACTATCAAAAGACAATCAGTGTTATTCAGAACACATTCGTCAACAAACTATTTGTATTAAGCTGAAGTCCTCTTTGGCTGTTGAGGCGGAAAAATTCCTGTTCGGCTGCTCAGGTGTCGTATACCTAATCCTCCGGGTTAAGTGAGGGGTTTAGTTTAAATCCAGAGGGTATTCTGGGACTGGACGTAGAACGGGAAGTTCGAACCAGTATAAAAATTCCTGGTGTGCTTACTTTAATTTTTATTTTACTGTTATTACCAGTTTCCGCATTTATATACCATATTACACGATCCTTAGTACTACACGTACACTTTCAGTATTAAATACCCTAAGTATAAACGTGATAAAAATCGATCGAACACTAGAAGAGGGGCCTGAGAGGGAATCATGGACGACTCTGATCAAGGACTATTTTGCTACATGGAGTTTGTCCAGAGTGAAGGAATGAAAAGAAACAAATCCTTCGCAAAGCTTCATGGTATATCATGCAAGAAGGAATTATTTACAGGAAAGGTTTCTCTATTCCCCTACTCCAGTGTGTCACTCATGATGAGATAAAACGTGTCCTAGAAGAAGTTCAT
Organism: Allium fistulosum; assembly: GCA_030737815.1. Classification (NCBI taxonomy): domain Eukaryota; kingdom Viridiplantae; phylum Streptophyta; class Magnoliopsida; order Asparagales; family Amaryllidaceae; genus Allium; species Allium fistulosum. The sequence goes on from CM060907.1 coordinate 617,397,740, forward strand.
GAAAGGGAACGTGTCGATCGGATTGGGGGGCAAACTCTGGGAAAGAAAATAATCTGGTATGGGTATTACTTGCCAACCGTATATCAAGATGCCACTGACTATGTAAGATGATGTGATAAGTGCCAGATATATGCAAAAATTCCAAGAACTCTGCCAACGGAAATCATGCAAATGGTCAGCCCATGACCGTTTTCCATATGGGGTATAGACATTATCGGTTCCTTATCGATCTCTAAAGGTGGCGCAAAGTAAGCTCTTATCGCAGTGGATTACTTCGCCAAATGGGCTTAAGCAGAACCTTTAGCCATGATCACAACCAAGAAAGTAATCAACTTTATTGTCTGAAACATCATATGTCGTTTCGGTATACCATGAACTATTGTAACAGATAATGGAACTCAATTCGATAGTGCCAAATTCAAAGACTTCTGTCAGAGGTATTGTATTAGAAGGAGGTTTGCAGTGGTCGCTCACTCTCAAGCGAATGGACAGGTTGAAGCTATAAAAAAATCATAGAGTTCATTCTGAAGAAGCGATTGGAAAAGGCTAGAGGTAGGTGGGTGGATGAACACCCTACAACACTATGGGCTTACAGGACCACCTACAAGTCCACGACTGGCCATACTCTATTCACCCTTGCTTATAGTTCCCAATTAATCATTCCTTTTGAGCTTGAAGTTCCTTTTCATCGAGTGACTTAGTATGATCCCAAACCGAATAAAGGTATCCTCTTGGAATCTCTTGATTTTATAGATGAGAAGCGCGAGGAAGCCGATCCGAGGGCAGCTGCGCATCGACATCGAGTCGCCCGATATTACAACATTAAAGTCCGACCTAGAACCTTTGAAATCGGCGAATTCGTCTTGGGGGTTTTCCTACCCCATCGCGCATGAATCCAATTTAGGAAGGACCATATGTCATTGAACAGAGGCTTGGAGAGGGAACTTTCAAGCTAGCGATTGTCGATGGCATTACACTTCCAAGGGCGTGGAATAGCAAGCATCTACGACGCTATTTCACTTAGTTTATTTCTTTTTCATTCCAGTTGTATTTGCTTTTGGAATTTTATTTTCCAGATATGTAATAAGACAGATTATGTCATTCTTTTCCATTTAGCAAATAAAGTCTTGGACTCCCTTTGTATTTATGTTTGCTGTAGCATTGTGTATCAGTTATACGATAAAACTGAAATAAAATGAGAGCGATCGTGACATGATAGATTGCTCACTAAATAAAACCCTCGGTCCTCTGGGCAAATTAATCAATTATGGATAGTACGATCCGACTGCTCTTCGAAATATCACCAAGTCCCTAGAGCGCGGATTGGAGTATAAACATAAATCGGGTATGATTCGACAATCCATAAAATAACTCCAAGTCCCAGAGTGCGGATTGGAGTATAATCATAAATCGGGTGTGATTCGAACACCCATAAAATAACTCTAAGTCCTCAGAGTGTGGATTGGAGTATAAACAAAAATCAGGTGTGATTCAACTACCCGTAAAATGACTTCAAATCCCCATAGCGCGGATTGGAGTATAAACATAAATCGGGTATGAATCGACCACCCGCGAAATAACTCTAAGTCCTTGGAGTGCGGACTAGAGTCTAAACATAAATTGGGTGTGGTTCGACCACCCATCAACTAACTCTTATCCCTGGAGTATGGATATGAGTATAAATAAATAGATGAGTATGGTTCGACCACTCACTAATCCATAAACTCTGGACTGAAAACGACAAGAGGACTGTAAACTTACTAAGGATGGAGTTCAACCATCCACCACCAAATTCAGTTGACCCGAGATTGGGGGTAAGAGTACAGTTACACAAACCATTGAGTTCGACAAGCGTAATGTTAAGGCTCGAGCCTAGTGTTTGATACGACTCGAGGCCACAACCTCAGGGAGGCCTTGGGATGGATAAATCGGATTGACATCCGATCCGACGAGCAACGGAACACAAATACATGAAATGAATAAATGTGATAGCTAGAACATTTAAACAAGTGTATACAAGAATCATACACAAAAATAAAAGAATTCTTATTTTCACTAAACTTGCTATATACAATACAAGTTTATCTAAAATGAAAAATCAAAGTGGGGGTCATACCCAAACAAACATGACCGCTGAAAAGAAAAGGAGCCATCCAAGCTATTTACATATCGCTCCAACCTAAAGATTATTTCTTGGATTTTATATCTTTCCTTTGCTTCTTTGGAGTGGCTCCTTCCGAACTGCCACTCGACTCCCTCTTCAATCCTTTTCCTCCTCGACTTCTCTTCGAAGATGCATCTTCAATTGTATGGATTGAGGCGGTATCATCTTTATAAATAAGAGGGATTAAGGAACTCTCAGTACCAGAAGTGCAGGGGGAGAGGAGGATATCATCTCAAAGAATTGTCATGGCAGGAGGGATCATCTGGAGTGGGATGGAGATCGATTCATTGAAGTCCAAGTCAACAGGCTCGGTTTTTGCTTTCTTTTTCAACAATTCTTCCCTCTCAATGCGCTCTTTCATGCTGAGCTCGTCGGTGAGGTTGGAAGAGCCCATAATCACAACATCCTCATCAAAAGGAATTTCATGGTGAGGGTCACTCCATTCCTTGAATAATGTATCTATGAATTGATCATCAATAACAAAAGCTTCTTCTTGAGCACCCTGAGTAGCGGCCGAAGTTGTAACTTTGATGGATTCTATCATGGCCGCTTGTGATTCCAATTGAGGCTCTTGCGAGGAAAGAGGAACGATACCTGATAGATTCAAAGCTGAGAAAAAATAGGCCAAAAGATTAGAAATATCAATTGATAACACCCCAAAATTTTGAAAGACGGGAAATATCAATGGAATATTTTTCTCGGTGTGGCTCCCAGGTTAAGCCGAAACATCCTCAGAACTGCGTTCGGGAATTGGACAAAGCTGTGGCTTTTCTGGATCATAACCGAGGATGGTTGAAGAGCCTGTTGTGGAGCTAGTGATGACCTAGGGTGTCAGGGGTAATTCAGTTGTAATATCGGGTTGTGCTGACCTTGATCCTTCACCCACTTCATGTGAAGAAGCAGCGAATTCTTTTTGGAGTGTAAGTTGGATATTGTGCAATGTTTTGGGTTCGTCGCCCAATATCATTTCATTTTCAAGCCTAGATAGGTCGATATTCTCTGAATTAAGAAGTTTCTTTACTTCTGTAATAAGAAATTCCCATGCACAGCAGAGCTGGTAGGAATAATCATCACCAAGCCATGTTAAATTTCTATGCTTGAGAACGTTGGCGTTATAAAGAATGAGAAGTGGGTCAAGCTTATTCATTATCTCCTCCCTGACCTTATCCTTGGTAGCTTTTGCTTCGCGTTGAATAAGCACATCAACATTTTTGGCCCTTTCAATAGCCGTGTCTCTCTCAAGTCTGACATTTACCAGCTCATCACAAGCATCTTGAGCGATTTTCTAGGCATCAACTTTTTCCTTATTTACATACTCGAGCTAAGCTTTGAGATCCGCTATCTCCTTCAAGGATGCGGATTCATTATTTCAAGCTGTATCTCGCTCAAGCGCTATCTCTTGATTTCGATAATGCAACACTTGAACCATATCAAGATGACCAGATTTCATTTCCTCCATGGATTTGACAGCAGCATTTAGCTCTTCCTTTGGCTTCTACGGGGGAGGTCCTAGAAGCCTCTAGCTCGTTTGTCAATGTGTCGATAATTATTTTTTGGAGCTTCCTGGCGTTTTACTTTTCAATTTCCGCCACATGCTCGAAGGAGACCTTCTACATTTTCTCTTCATCCATTCACGGTAGTGCATGTGGATGTCAGTGAGATAGTCAATAGTCATTTTCTAAACATGGTCCGGAACCCTCTTCAGGTTGGGAGGAAAATAGAACCCTTCAAAATATAAGTTTGGAAATTCTTCATGAAGCTGTGCCATATGAGTAGTTGGATTGACTATAGGATCTTTAGTAGTAGCTTCAACTTCAGTACTTTCCTTGCCGAGCTTTTGGGCAGTAGCATGTTCACTATGGCAATGATGATCGCTCAACCGCTGAGAATGAAAAGAAACCAAAGGCTATGGAGGCACAGAAGTGGGATGAGGACCACGAAAGGGATCGATAGGTTGGTCCCTACGATCAGTTGACTTCTTGGGACCCTTTAAAGGTGGGGATCTCGATCTTGATTGATATTTGTCTTGGGGTGGCTTATCCCTATCACCTCTATCTTGATGACCCCCATCCCGACCAGGGCAATAACTGGAATCATAATACTCTCGACTACCACCTTGATGGTAAGAGCCATAGCACGAACCGAAGAATTGGCAGTGAATATCTCGGAAGGAATCAAACATGTTCCTTTTCTTCACCATCATTTCTGCAAAAGAAAAAAGAAAATCAATAAACTTTAAGTACTAAAAAGCATAAGTCAAGCATAATGCAATGTTGAGGGATGCAATTACGTGCAAGTGTCCTTGTGTAACCCCCCGACAAAACAGGTACAGGAGCTTTGCTCATTGGTATAACTTCGCTTCTAGCAGTTGGAATTTCAGTGCTATATCTGGTGGGAGATTCCGACCCTTTGATGCTTACATCGATAAAATGAAAAGCATCAAGGTTGTGCGGAAATGGTAGACTAGAAAAAGAATCTAGTGGTAAACTTGAATGCTCTGATGGTTGAGAAGAAGATTCGTCTTAAAATCTTAGGAGCCATTGACGACTTGGATTTATCAAAGAGACGACTTTTTGGAAATTTATGTACAAATGTTTTGTTCTTTCTTCTATCAGGAACGAAGGGTTGTGAGGTCTGCAAGGATCTAACATCAACTCCAAGACCGGATTCATCATTATTATGACTAGGCACATCGCCTTTATATCCTTCGGCATCAGTACTAGTGAATTCCCGAGCACTCATGACTGGGGGCACCACGGGATCCGCTCGATTGTCCCTTTGACTAATTGCAGCCCATGGTCTTATCCCTGTAGTTTGGGCAACTTTGGTTAGCCCTACGCCGAGGCCCTCTTCTATTAAGCAAAAAGTAACAAGATGTTTGTCCATAAGCAGATATTCGATGTTCCTATCCTCAGATGGTGCATTTTTCAGAGTTGTGACTGCCTCTTTATAAATATTGCCACTAGGTCGGGTGACGATACCTGTAAAGGAGCAACGTAATCAGGAATGACTTGAATATCGTCTTTCAATGCTAATGTGAAAATAGTGGATAGCACTTACGTCTTTCCAACCATTGTCAAGCAAAACTGGGCAGACAAAGGAACAAAGAACCACTCACTCTTAAAGGCACTTAATTTGTTCCATGCACCAGTTATAATCTAGCACCTCTTTACTGACTCAAGAAATGTAAAAGAAAGACTCCATATCCGTCGCTCGAAAGTGAATATGAATCGGATGTCATCAATGGTAGGAGGATGGTGCAGGAACTCCATAAATACTTTGTAACTGCAGTTGAGAAGTGCATAGCCATTTGGGTGAAGTTGCGCTAGAGCTATCTTTAAATAACAAAGAATTTTCTGAATGTACGAATTAAATGGTGGGATGCATCCGGCCGACACATGAACTTCTTGCATGCCATATACCATTCTGGGAGTCTATGAGCCCGTCATTCCTCGACGGAACCAACGCGTCGTTAATAGGTATCACGTGCTTTACGCAGATTCAGCGAAGAGCATTTTCCTTAATTTTAGAGGCCATCGAATCAGTAGGATTCTCTAGAATAACTGCGTCTTCTAGAGTGTCGGGAGCAGGATCGATAACCTCAGGTGGAAGAATGGGAACTACATCAGAAAGATCAAATTGGGGCCTTGGCTTTTCGGTTGTTCCAAATGATGACTAGAGGACGAACTATCAGATTCAGTTGCAGAACTTGATTCCACGTCAGGGTTATCCTATTGAGAAGATGATATAGTTTGCATAGCTGCAAGACGCCCAGAACGCCTAGAACCCATTGCTATTAAACTTAGTAAAAATCATGGTTAAATAAAGTAACCTATACCCCCTAGTGCATAATGAGTGCTAGTGCGGCGCGGTAAAGTGCTGTACAATACAGTAATAAGGTGTGTGAAACAAAAGATAGTAAAGATGACGAGACTTCGTGGTTCAACCAGAGAGACCGTCATTCGTGACCGTCTTAACTGTTTCTCTGTATCATTGGGAAATGATGCAGTTTGAGTTTTACGATCGATCGTCAGCAAACAAATGTTCAATTTTTATCTAAGACACTGATGAGCTTCAAGAGAATAGTCAAAAGCATTGTTTGTGTCGTAGTTCAAAGGTCATTTTTTACCGAATATGCAGTTCAAGTCGTATAAAAGTCATATGCAAGTTCAAATGTTCGTTCAAGTATGCAAGGCTGAAGTTTATCATTTAGTTCAAGTTCACTTGTATATGTTCCATTTTTATAATTCATTTGCTGACAACAATCTTTCCCTAAACAAAGTCACTCGTTCATAAAAACATTCCCACCGATCATTTCCTTAATGCCTCATTACAGATCGTACCCATATACAACATCCACGGATCGTTCACAGTTGGCCGTGTTCATCGATCATTCTCTGTGAAAAACCGTATATAGGAGCCAAAATCTAAGCGCTACAGATGCAGTAGTCATCCATAGTATTAACTTTTGGTAACAAAATACGGTAATGTTAATGGTATCCATAATATCAGAAGCATTTGAATATGAACAAAATCACAGATTTCCAAAAAAAAACAACATTTCGCTTATTACATTTCAAAACAAATTCATATCCAAGTTACATAATCCCATATCGTTTCCCAGGTAAAGATCAAATATAATCATTACAAAATACACCAAGAGCGACATATGACCATGCCCCCTTGGTTGATCAAAGTCAATATAGTCATATCTGACTTAATATACATAGCAGAATCAAAGCAAAATAAACTGTAACTCCTAATTAGCTATTCGTCAGCCACCTGCTCGTCTCCGGAAGCTTTATTCACCAAAATTCTAAAGTTGAAAACCTTAACCCTCAGCCTACTCAAATCAGTATTGAGCACCCGAGAGTTTAAGGGGAAACAAAAACTTCGAGTCAGACATAAAGCCTGGTGTGAATAATACCGTTACATCTCCGTTTACTAATATTAAGTGAGACCAAGCCGCTTAGCGGAACGGGTTTCACCTCACTAATATCCTCTTTTAAAAAATATATTTTGCAAATTCTTTCCTGCAACCAAACTAGTTAGTCAAACTGATATAATAATGATAATAATAGCTAAGTCTGTTAGGCTATAATCATGTAACTAATGGACTACCTGCCCATAAGTAATAAATGGACTATCTGTTCGAAAACTGAGCTGACTGGCAACAAACTGGATTAAATGTCCGCAAACTGGATTAACTATTCGAATCAAAATGGACTATTGGTCCGAATCTTTTTCTTAGGTTTAACTACCCTTCATCTTTTCCTTGAAAACCTTTTCAAAATGATTTAACCCTTTAAATATTACTTATACAACATGTTATATATATATGTATATGTATATATACTTTACTCAAAATAATGTTGATGAATTTCAATGAGGATTAGCCATCCTTCCTAAACAAGTATCCTTTTTAACTTGAAAATATTTAGGCTATATTGCCTATTTAATTCATTCAAAACCTTTTGTTTAAAACCTTTAAACAACCATTTCAAAACCCTTGAAGGTAATCCCTTCAAAACATTGAAAGTGACCCTTTTGAAACCATTAAACGCCTTTCCTTCAAAAGCTTCAAAAAATTTGACATCCCTCTTTAAAATCTTTAAATATCGCCTTTCAAAAACATAGGAAAAACCTTTCCTTTTAACTCTTTCAAAACCCTAGGGAACCACCCCTTTCGAAACCATTCATTAAAACCCTTTCGAAAGCATTAAAATATTAAACCTTTCGAAAGCCTTTGGGTTCAATTTAAAACATGTGGAAACTTTTTGAAACTATTCAAAAATTTACCTCTTCGAAACCTTTGAAAACTATTTCGGTCGAAACCATTTGGATTAGGCCTTCAAGTAGAGCAAAAGGATTAGAAACCCATTAAAGTCGAAAGCATATGTTTTCAAACCATTTAAAACTGTCTCTAACGAAGCCATTTAATAATGTCTCTTTCAAAACCATTTCCTAAGTAAAGAAGTGATGGTGTCAAAACCATCCCTTCGAAAGCAATGGAGAAGTGGCCATATTTTAAAACAGAACAACCCCTTAGAAACCATCTAGGTCGAATGGTAAAAAGGCAGCATCAAAAGGTTTTGACTTAATCGAAAGCCACTATTTTAAAAACAAAGGCGCAACCCAAAATCCCTTTGACCTAGTCGAAAGTCAACTAAGTCGAAAGCTTTTTAGTCAAAAGTAATCATTTAAAACAAACGTGCACCACAATCGAAACCATTTCTTTAAATCCATTAAACCCAGTCGAAAGCTAACCGAGTTGAAAGCCATTTAGTCGAAAGCAAGTAGGCGCATTTTTTTTATTTAAAAGCAAAGTGATACCCCAACCCCATCGGAATCCCTGGTCTCGACTCCATACCTTCCGCCTACATGCAATTCACTACGTACCAGTTTCTTGATACGATGTGTATTGGTTTCGACTATGTCGAAGGCGAAGCTAAGGAGGAGGAACCTAGTGTCGAAAGCATCGAAACAGTGAAAGACATGTAACAAATAGTTCTTTTTCAGCTAACCTACTTTACGTGTAAAATTTTGATTGGTTGCCTCTTTTCTTTACCAACAAAAAGTGCTGTAATTTTCAGAACTAGCTATTTGAATTATTTACAAAAAGCCCTTTCTCCTTTTATAAATATATAAAACATTTAAGTCTCATACCTTAAATAATTTTATATACCCATCAAAACACTTAGGAAAATTCTACAAAAATTCTAGAAAAACTCCTTTAATAAGTTTTCCAACATATACAAATTTCAGACCCAAACCTTTTATTATTTAACCGTAAATAATTTATAACCCAAAATAACATTTTATTTACTAGAAAATTCATATGAATTCCACAAAAATTCTAAAAATTGAAACCTATCTCTAAAATAATATTTTTGGTCCATATAAAAATTCGCAAGGCATTTAGATGTCATTTAATAGGGTTTTCATATCAAAACGTGACATAAAATCTATATGAACAACCATAAATCATTAACAAGTATATATAATCATTCCATCATTCAAAAACATGGCAAATCAATGCAAAATATTCAGAATTCGTCTTAAGACCGAAAAAAATAAAAGATTTGAGATGTAAACATTATTCACCTTAGCTTTAGAGATTATAGAGATTGAGATATGAATAGATTTGACTTGAATTAGCTTTTCCTTATTCTTCTTCCCCTTTTCCTTATTAATGGTGGCCAACCTCTTGTTTAAAATTTTTGAAAATGAAAAGTGAACGTGTATAGGAGAATACACGGCCAAGTTTTAAGGATATAGGAATGGTCTAGTTTTTCCTATTTTACCCCTCCTCTATTTCATTTTTAACTCTTTCTTAATTCATTGTTAAATGGCACGGCTACACCTTAAGTAGAATCAAATCTCAATCCCCTAATCAACACATTAATTTATTTAACTTAACTAATTAAATATTCTAAATAATGTAACAAAAATTTTTGGGTGTTACAGACTCCCCTCCTTAAAGAATTTCGTCCTCAAAATTACGAAAAGGTACACAACAAATCAATCAAGAAGGTAAAACATACCATCAAATAAGTCAGGATAAGCATCTCTAATCCTGCTCTCAATCTTCCAAGTATAGTCCCTGTTATCGTCGCTCTACCGGACTCTGACTAATCTGACCATCTTGGTTCTAAGCCTTTTCTCATCTCTCGCAATAACATGAATCGGCTTTCTCACTATAGTCAAATCTGGTTCTACTATTAAATCCTTTAGCATAGTCGGTGCAATAGTAGTCTCCGGGTCTCAAACACATTTTTTGAGATGAGAAACATGAAAAACATCTTGGACCCCTGCCAAACTGCTTAATAACTTAACTCTATATGTAGTTTCCCGATCCTCTAAACAATAGGAAAAGGCCTAACGAATCTTGGTGCTAACTTTCCTAATTTCCCAAATATAATCACACCCTTTATCAGTGAAACTTTAATGAAAACCAGATCTCTGACTGAGAACTCTAAATCTTTTCGTCTCTTTTCTGCATAACTCTTCTACCTTGAATGAGCTGCCTTCATTCTAGCCCGAATGACCTCAATCTTTTCTGCAGCTTCTCTGACCAACTATGGACCAAGAACAAACCTATCCCCGGTCTCTAACCAGCATATGGGAGATTTTCATAGCCTTCCATACAAATCTTCAAACGATGCCATCCCAATACTAGTCTGATAACTGTTGTTATAGGAAAGCTCGACTAAATGTAGATGTTCTTCCCATGATCCTCCGAAATCTAGAACGCAAGCTCTTAACAAATCTTCCAAGATTTTGTTAACTCTCTTCGTTTGCCCATCTGTCTACGAATGGTAAGCGGTACTCATCTTGAGCTTGGTTCCCAAAACATCCTTACGACTCTTCCAGAATTTGCTAGTGAATAAGGAATCTCTATCACTAACTATGCTACTAGGAATTCCATTCAGTCTAACCACATTCTTAATAAACAACTTTGCTAATACAGGTGTCGTTCTGGTTGATTTAACTGGAATGAAATGGGCACTCTTGGTCAGTCTGTCCACTATGACCCATATACTATTATTTCCCTTATTCGACCTTGGCAACCCGTCAATAAAATCCATAGAAATCGAATCTCATTTCCAACCGGAATATCAGTGGCTGAAGCAACTCACTTGGCATCTGGTGTTTGGCCTTTGCCTGTTGGCAATTCAAGCATTGCTTTACCCATAAACCGATATCCTCATACCTTCCTAGAAGAAACTTCTCTTCATACCCTGATACATCTTAGTTCCTCCCGGATGAATAGAGAACTTCGAATGATGGCCTTCCTCCAAGACTTCTTTCCTTATGTTTCCTACACTCGGAACACATAATCTTCCTTTCTTTCTCAACCTCCCATTCTGGTCAAGACTGAAATCTTTCAAGTTATCGCTCTCGATTCCATTTCTTAACTTCCTGATCCGTTCAGCAAATACCGGATCATCTTCCTATTTAGAAGCAATATTTTCAATCATCACTGGTCGAACTTCCAAACAAGATAACACTATAGTTTCTCCGCTAGACCCAGCCTCAGATCTCCACTGCACTCTGCAATCTGCTAATGCTTCCAAATCTTTCCACTCAGCAATCATCGCTAATACTGCATTATGATGTTTCCTGCTAAGTGCATCTGCAACCTTGTTGCCCTTCCCTATTGTGTACACAATCCCAAAATCATAAGCAGTGATAAACTCTAACCACCTCTGCTATCTCACGTTCAGCTCCTTCTAAGAGAACAAATACTTTAGCGACTTATGATCCGTATATAACTCAAACCTCTCTCCCAAAAGGTAGTGCCTCCACACATTCAATGTGAAAATCAATACAGCCAATTCCAAATCATGTGTCGGATATCTGACCTCATGCGGTCTAAGTTGTCTAAAAGCATAGGCAATCACTTTAGCTCTCTGCATCAGCACATGTCCTAATCCCGTTCCACACGCATCTGTATAAACCACCAAATCCTGATTCCCTTCCGGAACAACCAACACAGGTTCATGGGTCAATAAGTGTTTCAAACTCTGGAATGCTTCCTCACACTTATCGGTCCATACAAAATTTACATCGTTTTGCGTTAGCTTGGTCAACGCTGCTGTTACCCACGAAAAATCCTTAATAAACCTCCGATAATAACCAGCCAACCTAAGTAAACTCTTTATCTCTATCACTGTCTCAGGTCTCCTCCAACTATTCACCGCTTTAATCTTAGCCGGATCTATTGACAACCATTTCTCTGAGACTACATGACCGAGAAACTTCACTTCTTTCTTCTAGAAATGATACTACGAGAATTTTGCCTTTAGCTGATGCTACCTTAGCGTCTCAAGCACCACTCTAAGATGAACTTCATGCTCCTTCTCATCCTTAAATTATATCAAGGTATCATCTATGAAAACCAATACGAACCTATCCAAGTGCTCTCGGAAAACTCGGTTCATCAAATCCACAAAGAAAGTCGGCGCATTAATCAGTCCGAACGGCATAACTAACCATTCGTATGACCCATATCGGGTCCTAAACGCCGTTAAAGGTATACTATCCTCTGCTACTCTGAGATGATGGAAACATGTTGCCAAATCCAACTGGGAAAACACTTTGGCTCTACTCAACTGGTCAAACAAATCGTCAATCCTCGGCAATGGATATCGATTATTTATCGTCCTCTCATTTAACTTACGAAAATATATACATAGCCTTAAAGATCTGTCCGGCTTCTTAACAAACACTACCGCTGCTCCCCATGGCGAACTACTCAGCCTGATAAAACTCTTGCCTTCCAATTCAATCAATTGCACCTTCAACTCCCACATCTCTATAGGGGTCATCCTGCTTGGCGGTCTACTCACTGATTCTGCTCCCGAAACCAAATATATCTAAAACTCAAAGGCACATTTCGGTAGCAATCCACCTACAGGATTAAACACATCTACAAATTCTCTAACCATAAGAACCCAACTCAACTCATCTTCCAACTCCTTAACACCCAACAAAACATTCACCTCACCGTTAGAACCTTCGACGGTATAAACAATCTGGTCGTTACAATCAGGGTGCCTAAGTGATATTTTCCTATCTTGGACAAATATCCTAGCATCGTACTCACTTAACCAATCCATCCCAAGAATAATCCCAAATTCCACAAAATCAAACACATGCAAACTGCAAACAAAAGTATGACCTAATGGGTCAAACTCTAACCTATCACATCTCAACCCTAGAGTTGCATACCCTCCCATTGGATTCGCAACCCGTAAGGAGTAACTAAATATGTAGGTTCTAGATTAAGCTTATCTATCAAACATCTAGATATAAAAGAATTTGATGCACCAGTATCAAATAGAACGCTAACAGACATACCATGAATCTGAAGCGTACCTCCCAAAACTGCCCTTCCCTTCTCCTAGGCTGTTGGCTTCGAAGTAGCAGGCTCCAATGCATACACTTTACCCTTTCCATCCTTAGTGGGCTCCTTACACTTGTTCTTATAGTGGCCAATCTGATCGCAGTTGAAGCACCTGGCATTCTTCTTCCCGGCAACCTCCTTTTCCTTTCCAGCATGACATTCATTATCAAAGTGCCCCTTCTTGTCGCAGTTGAAGCAAACAATCTCAGACTTCCCATTCTTAGCTGCTCAACCCTTTTGAGCACCCTTCTTAGGAAAGAACTTCCTCTTCTGATTCTACCCAACTTGGACCTCCTTAGCCTTATTCTTCTCTAGAGAATCAAGAATCTCTCCATGCCTTAAGGCCATGTTCACTAGAAAATCAGAAGGATCTCTAATATGAGGTAATGTTGCCCTTGCTAACTCAGGCTTCAACCCTACCGTATCCACTAAAGCATACACATATCTGGTTAACTCCTCAAATCTCCTAACATACTTTAGAAAAGACATCTCCCTCCCCCCCGCTCTAATTCAACAAACTTCCTGATTAGAGCCGACTGTGCCATCGTAGACATGAACCTCTCCTGGAACCACCCCTTGAAATCTGCCTATGTCAAGGTTTCCTCATCCACACTAGCCGTCACACTATTCCACCAAAATAAAATGGCTCCTTGAAGCTGTCTGGATGCCAACCTCCTATTATGCTCATCATTAAGTCCCAAGTCTGCAAAGGTTCTCTCACAGGGCAACATCCAATTTTCTACCTCTATAGCATCCTCTGTTCCTAGAAATGGCTTTCCCCCAAGCTTAGTGTAATCTCCGCTCAGCTTAGCTAATGGTTAACTACCGAAACCTTAGCAACTCCTGCACTTGCAGCTTCTCCTCCTACAACTCCAGTTACAATTCCAGCTTGCATCATATTCACAAAAAAACTGATACATAGATCCCATGTCTACTTACGGGACTCCAGCACCTACATTCTATCATTGTGCCTGACCTTGGGTCCTCCTTGTACTAGGTCTGGCATTCCCATCAGTGCTCTCCCCTCTTGGGTTAAATCTTCCTCTTCTACCATCCATAGTTGTATTCAAACCTCATGAGATATAGAAAAATAACCTAACAAAGACAGGAGACTAGAGATAAAACGTATACTTATATATAACAAGTACAAGTACGTTACTATAGTGTTATCCCATACTCCAAATCATACTCTAATTCCTTAGGATTATGTTTTAAAATCAATTTTAGTTTAAAGTTTTGCATAAACCATGCTCTGATACCAAGTTGTAACATCCTGTATCTAGAGGCCAAAAGCTAAGTGTTACAGATGCTGCAGTCATCCATAGTATTAACTTCTACTGACAATATACGGTAATGCTAGTGGTACCCATAATATCAGAAGCATTTGAATATGAACAAAATCATAGATTATGAAAAAAAACAATTTACTGATTACATTTCAAAACAAATTCATATTCAAGTTACATAATCCTATATCATTTCCTAGGTAAAGATCAAATATAATCATTACAAAATACGCCAAGAGCGACATATGACGATGCCCCATTGGTTGATCAGAGTCAATATAGTATATTTGACTTAATATACACAATGGAATCAAAGCAAAATAAACTATTACTCCTAATTAGCTATCCGTCAGCCACCTACTCGTCTCCGGAAGCTTTATTCGCCAAAATTCTAAAGCTGAAAACCTTAACCCTCAGCCAACTCAAATTAATTTTGAGCACCTGAGAGGTTAAGGGGAAACAAAAACTTCGAGTCAAACATAAAGCTTGGTGTGAATAATACTGTTACATCACTATTTACCGATATTAAGTGAGACCACGTTGCTTAAGGGAACGGGTTTCCGCTCACTAGTCTCCTCTTTAAAACATATATTTTGCAAATCCTTTCCTGCAACCAAACTGGTTAATCAAATTGATATAATAATGATAATAATAGCCAAGTCCATTAAGCTATAATTAGGTAACAAATGGAATACCTATCCACAAGTAATAAATGGGCTATCTATCAGAAAACTGGGCTGACTGTTCGCAAACTGGACTAACTGTCCGCAAACTGGACAAATTGTCTGAATCAAAATGGACTATCTATCCGAATCATTTTCTTAGGGTTAACTACCCTTCATCTTTTTTCTTGAAAACCTTTTTAAAATGATTTAACCCTTTAAATCATATTTATACAAGGAAAACATATTCTTAGCTTTACTCTAAGCTATTTTGCCATGTTATACACACACACACACTTTACTCAAAATAATGTTGATACCTCAACCCCTTCGGAACCCCTGGTTTCGACTCTATACCTTCAACATTTAACAATGAATTAATCCTTCAATACCAGTTCCCTGATACCATGTGCATTGGTTTCAACTATGTCGAAGCTGAAGCTAAGGAGGCGGAACCTGGTGCCGAAAGCATCGAAGTAGTGAAAAACATGTAGCAAATAGTTCTTTTCACCTAACCCGCTTTACGTGTCAAATTTTGATTGGTTGCCTCTTTTCTTTACCAATAAAATATGTTGCAATTTTCAGAACTAATTATTTGAATTATTTACAAAAAGCCCCTTCTCCTTTTATAAATATATAAAACATTTAAGTCCCATACCTTAAATAATTTTATATATCCATTAAAACATCTAGGAAAATTCTACAAAAATTCCAGAAAATCTCTTTTAACATGTTTTCCAACATATAAAATTTTTAGACCCGAACCTTTTATTATTTAACCATAAATAATTTATAACCCAAATTAACATTTTCTTTACTAGAAAATTCATAGAAATTCCACAAACTTCTGAAAATTCTAAAAATTGAAACCCATCTTCAAAATAATATTTTAATATATAAAAATTCTCAAGGCATTTAGATGTCATTCAATAGGGTTTTCATATCAAAACGTGTCATAAAATCTACATGAACAACCATAAATAATCAACAAGTATATATAATCATTGCATCATTCAAAAACATGGCAAATCAATGCAAAATATTCAGAATTCATCTTAAAACTGAAACAATAAATGATTTGAGATGTAAACATTATTCACCTTAGCTTTAGAGATTATAGAGATTGAGATGTGAATGAATTTGATTTGAATTAGCTTTTCCTTTAGCTTTTCCTTATTCTTCTTCCTATTTTCCTTGTTAATGGTGGCCGGCAACTTGTTTAAAATTTTTGAAAATAAAAAGTGAACGTGTATAGGAGAATACATGGCCATGTTTTAAGGATATAGGAATGGCCTCTTTCCTATTTTACCCCTCCTCTATTTCATTTTAACTCTTTCTTAATTCATTGTTAAATAGCACGGCTACACCTTAATTAGAATCAAATCTCAATCCCCTAATCAACACAATATTTTATTTTATTTAACTAATTAAATATCCTAAATAATGTTACCAAAACCTAAGGTGTTACATTCTTCTTAGCCTTCAATGTCGATCGTTGTCTCCATTCCATCAACCGATCGTTCCACTTTGCCTTATCCACTTAAAAGCCTCTAACTCTAAAACATTGCCGATCTTTAAACACTCAAGCCTCAATGTCCCAAAGTTTTTCCAAACGTCCAAGAAAGATCGTGATGGATCGATCGAACAATTTCCCCAACTCCACTGCTTCATCCTCCTCAATAAACGATCGGTTAAGGCCATAGTATCCTTTAATTTTCATCTCCTCCCATCTCCAGCCAATCCACTATTTAATTCTAACATCAAAAAATTGATGAAAGACAAAGTCTCATGCTCGAATCATAAAGAAAATTCAAATCAAGTTACCTAAGTTTGAATCTGGAAAGGGAAATGAGTTTGAATTCGAAACGTGGTAAGATCTGGAGGAGCACTTGGATGGGGAATAACTCGAAGAGATGCGGATTAGTCTTAGCAAAATCAAATCGTTTCTTTGATCGGTAAGGAGAGGTAGTGGAGTGATTTTTTTTCTTCTTAGTTGGAAATGATAAAAAATGATGGAAGAAGAAGAAGAAATGGTTAAGTAAAAGTGCTTATATAGGAAGGTCGAATGCCGATCGTTCATGGCCTAAAGTGATATCGATCGTTTCGAGGTAGCGAGATTATACCGATTGTTTCATAACCAAGTAGATGCCTATCGTTTTAGAGCAAGGGTTTTAAATTGATCGTTCTATAACTAGGAATGATCCAGAATTTCTTCTTATGAAGTAAACAATCGATGAAAATAATAATAATAAAAAGGGAGAATAAGAACGAGAAAATAACGATTGGCAGTGAACGTTTTTGTAAGATATTTATGTAAATATGAACAAGGATCGGTAGAGATTGTTTATAAAAATTTCAAAACTTGACAACGACCCGTGAACATGTGACCGTGATAGGAAATCAGGTACAAACACATATACATGCTAGTATACATTTCAGAATCCAATTTTTGAAATTAACAAAATTGAATGATCACTTAGAATCGACTGGAGAAAAACTAAAATCAAGTTGCTGAAGCTTAAAAATTGCCAGAAACAAAGCAGGATGATCACTAACAAGTTGTGATCCCATATCTATACTATTGGAAATCGACCAATCATCATGACGAATAAGGAAAG
This sequence comes from Allium fistulosum, assembly GCA_030737815.1. Taxonomy (NCBI): domain Eukaryota; kingdom Viridiplantae; phylum Streptophyta; class Magnoliopsida; order Asparagales; family Amaryllidaceae; genus Allium; species Allium fistulosum. Next base: position 617,415,379 of record CM060907.1, read on the forward strand.
TACGACCCTTGATAAGAGAACAACTTAATGGAAGGATAACGACTATTCAATGAACTGGATGGATTTCTTTTCGACGATTCTAGCTTATGATGATTCAAAGCAAGTCATGTTCGAAACATGACGTACTTTGGGGGGCAAATGTTATCCTACCTTTTGGCAAGGCCGTGATATCATCGACTTTGCTAGGAATAGACGTTTATCAACCTTAGGAATCAATTATATACAATACTATGGACAATGGTCGGGCAGATTCGGACCAGGTCCCAATTGAGGTGCAATTAGCATGGAGTGACTGGCATAGCCCCATGAAGTTATATTACAAATTTGTAGTTGATCGGAGTTCGTATGCTCGAGTTATAGACAAAGCAAAGATTTATATGGATCGATCGGGAATGATCCATAAAACAGCTCAAATCAGTGGAGATCGATCAATATCTCAAAATCCACAAGGCCAATTCACTTGACACTTTCAGAGCATTAGTATATTGAGGAGTGGATCACACAGAAACGATCGCGCATAAATTGCAGACAAAAATAATGATCGGCTAAACTTTGGCCGATCGTTCTAGGATATCAAATAAGGGCCATCGATTGTTATGGTGGGCCCATATGGACTAGAGATCCTTTTGCCGAAATCTTAGCAAAATATCCAATCATCTCCTCCTATAAATACAGGCCTTATGGTTCATTTGGAGGATCTTTACGCTACTGGTTACTTTAGACTCCATTGTAATCAAGTGTATGCTATTTACTACTACTATAATCAGAGTAAAATGTGACTAATAAAGAATAATCTTAAAAGTGAACCTAGGCATACAATCCCGAACCACTGTAAATCTTTGTGTCTCTAATTACTGCTTATTCTTTATTACTTGTTGATTTATCTACTCAGTTTAATTTTTTTTCTTCACTTATTCTCTATAAATCTATTCTTGGGTGTTTGTGACCAATTTAGTTGCAAACAGGACCCACTTTCTTGGGCCCCGCATAGCATACATGAAAGACTGCTGTCCTCGTGTTGATTAGACTCATGCCCTGATCCACCCATAGCCTACAGTGTTGCTTAACATCCACCGCCTCTACCTGGACCTATCGATGCACTATAAGGGAGCCACGTAATACCTGGATTTCCTACTTGTCTCATAAGTATGTATCTGCATCCACATCTGCATCTGTATCCATATCAGTATCTGTATCCATATCCATGTCCATGTCCATGTCTATATTCATATTCAAATCCATATCCTTTGACGTTTACCTATGCCATACACTCTTTCATGCTCATCATCGTATCACACCTCTCCATTGCAATAGCATATATATTCATTTCAAATAGAAACCAATCATCACAAACATCCCCTCAATTTGTAATGCTAATGTTTTCCTTGTTAATAGCCTCCAATCGCCTTCCAAAACACAAAAGAAACGAAACTCAAATCGATCGTTTATTATTTATATAGGCCTTTTAGGGTCCAAGTTCAACTTAAAACCAGGATAGGCCACTGGTGCCCTGGTCACCTCCACCAATGGACCCGTGCACGTAACTCTTGGCAGTTGCTAGGCTACGAAAATGGGTTGGTTTCTCATTGCTTCCCACCTCTAGCCTCCTCTACCTAGTACCTAGTCTATGTTTTTAAGTCCGATTTCATAGTTTATTTCATAAAATTAAGTGTAAATTCATCAAACTTGCAAAATTTAGTATAAATCTATTTCATTTTTTTATGTTCATAGTCAGTCACTCTCAAATCCCAGTTAAATCCGATTTTAGATGTTTATTTATGTTATACTACACTAATATAGCTAAGATGTTGGTGTTTAGCCCTCTTCGATAGCTTCGCAACAATGTTGGTCTCAAGTATTTTCGTTAAGTTTTGAGTGAGATTTGCGTTTTGATTCTTGGTATGTTAAGAGGAAGGACGAAGGAGGAAGAAGGTATATGTCGATTTTTAAACCGAATTGTGGAGTACGTGAGTTTCTATTTTAAACCAAATAAGGGAAAACATTACTCAAATTTAAATTTCAAACCTTAAGTTTTGGCGCCCATTCAATCCAATACCATTTCGACTGTAGTTTCCTCATATGTACTCCTAACGAGGAAAATCAAGATACCGCGTGAATTAGAAAAACAAGATGTTCGCATTGGCGCTGGTTTCATCGTCAAATTTCAAAGTTGGAAAATGACCATTTTGCCCATCCCTATTTTTAATATATTTTATTAACTTATTAAACTCAATTATTTCCATATTACCGTTTTATTAATACTAAATTAAATTATTTACAAATTTCCAGGGTATTATATTATTCCACAATTAAAAGAATTTCATCTTCAAAATTCCTAAGACACAAAAAATGTAATATAACACTCGTTCATTCGTTAAACACATATTAAATAAGTTATCAAACACACCATTCAATTTATGCAAACAAGATATACATATATATGTATATATTAAATGTTATAAACAACATATAGGTATGAATGATATCATGAACTTGTAGTTTTTACCCCTATAATGCATAAGTGCAGTTAATTTAACCTATATGAGTGCAATAAGATGGCATATCAAGCATGATGCATAACACCCTAGTATAGGCATATACCTATTTCTATATAAATGAAAACCTAATCAAATATACAAAATCTACCAATTAATTCACCCTTGGCATCCAAATTCTAATCCTAGAATAGTATAACTAAGGAAAACAAACCAAACCAAATCAAATCAAGAAATGTACCGGAAAAGAGTTGAGGATGAGTACCCTTCATCTTCTCTTCAGGCTCCTATGTACTCTCTTCCGGATCATTCCCTCATTGTACTCTAACCAACTGCACTACCTTATTTCTAAGTATTTTCATCCCACATTCCCCAATATGTGTTGGACAATGGGATAAACTCGGCATAGAATCCAACTCTATCTACTTCAATTGACTAGGTGCAATCATAGTTGTCAGTTTGTATACATATTTCTACTAATATGACGCGTGGAACACATTATGGACTTCCACTATCTTCTCCAAAAGCTCCACTTTATATGCCAAACTCCTTATCCTCTTCGGTACTAGAAATGGGCTGATAAATTTATGCTAATTTCCCCGAACTTCCAAACTGAACCAACCTCTTCAACGGAGAAACTTTAATAAAGATTAAATCTCCCACTTCGAATTACAAATCTTTCCTCCTTCGATTAGCATATGACTTGTGTTGATCCTATGCAACTTTCATCATCTTTCTTATAAGCTCTACCTTCTCTGTAGTATCCCTAACCATCTTTGGACTTAAAATAATCTTATTTATGGACTCCCACTAACACCAAGGTGACTTACATAGTCTTCCATAAAATGCTTCAGATGGTTCAATACCTATACTCCTGGTAGCTATTATTATACGTGACTTCTACAAGAGGTAGATGATCTTCCCAAGATCCTCCAAAATATAGTACACAAGCCCTCGACAAGTCCTCCAACACCTAATTTACTCTTTCTGTACATTAATTGGTCTGCAGATGATATGTCGTGCTCAAATTCAACTATGTTTCCAATGCCCCCTATAGACTCCTTTAGAATTCACTCGTAAAAAGTGGATTTTGATCACTCACTATACCGGCTAGAACTCCATGCAGTCTAATTAAATTTATAATATACTATGTTTCCAATGTCGTCGTTGTTCTTATACCCTTCGCCGGAATAAAATGCACGCTCTTCGTGAGACGATCTACTATAACGCATTTGCCCTTGTTTCTTCTTGTACTTTGGGGTATCCATCCACAAAATCTATAAATAAGCACTCCAACTTCCACTGTGGCACGTCTAATGAAAGTAATAGACAACTTGGCTTCTTCTATTTTATTTTCACTCTTTGGCACATCATACACTTCGACACATATTCTGCAACCTGCCTCTTCAACCCTGGCCAATAGAATATCCTCTTCACATCTCGATACATCTTGTCTCCTTCTGGATGAATAGTCATCCTACGGTGATGACACTCGCCCAACAATCCCTCTATCAACTCATTAATCTATGGTACACATTGCCTTCCATCTCTTCTCAAGTAACCCTGCTTATCTTTGGGGTAACGTTCCAAACGACTTGATCATTCACCCCTTTCTAACTGCTCTATAATACTGACTAATGATGCTTCTTTCCTACGGCTTAACCCAATATGATCCATCAGTGCAGGTCTAACTTCCATCGTTGCTAACAATCCAGATTCATACTACGATCGGGGTCAAAAATAAAATTCCGATTTGAACCCCAAATCCCTCCACTCTAACACCATAGCAATCACTTTAGCATGCCTCCTACTCAAAGCATCGGCATTACATTTTCTTTCCCTAGAGTATAAAAAATCCTAAAATAGTGTGATGATAAAAAATCCATCCATCCCTGCTATCTTAAATTCAAATCCTTCCTAGAAAACAGACATTTATGAGATTTATGGTCCATAAAAAACTGAAATCTCTCACCCAACAAATAATGCCTCCACGACTTCAATGCAAATACAATGGTAGCTAATTCTAAGTCATGCATCAAATACTTCCTCTCGTGATTCTCAACCATCAACTCGAATATGCTACTACTTTCCCTTCCAGCATAAGGAAAACACCAAGAATAGTACCGCATGAATCAGTTAGAGGGTGAAAGGTTCGATACGTTGATAATCACCAAAACTGGAGCACTCATCAATAACTCCTTCAATCGAACAAACGTCGCTTCAGGATCCGAACTTGAAGTATAAATTAGATTCCTCTTAGTCAACCAAGTTAGAGGTCTTGATATCTTCACAAAATATTTAATAAACTTCTTATAGAATCCAGCTAAACCTAAAAGGCTACAGACCTCTAAAGAGAACTTTGGCATCTTCCAATCTCTAACTACAGCTATTTTCCCTGGGTCTACTGCCAATACATCTATTGATACAAATTCCCAAGGAAGCGAACTTCTTTGCTCTAGAAGTGACATTCAGAGAACTTAGCCTTCAATTGATTCCTCCTTATAACATCCATCACTTCTCTCAATGAATCTCATACTCTTCCTTACTTCTGGAATAAATAAGAATGTCATCTATAAAGACCATAACAAACCCGTAGAACTGCTTCCGAAATACCCTGCTCATCAAATCCACAAAATAAGCCGGGACAATCATCAATCCAAATGGCTTGGCCAACCAATCAAATAATCAATTAGGTGTATGGGAAGTGGTCTTCTAGATACTATCTTCAGGGACTCTTAACTGGTGAAACTCAATTGTCAAATCAAGCTGAGAGAAAACCTTTACCATGACTAATTGATCAAAGATGTTGTCAATGCGTGGCAATGGATAATGGTTTATTTTCGTCGGGATATTTAATTCTCGATGGTCGATGCATAACCTTAAGGAACCGTCTACCTTAGTAGCAAAAATGACAGGCACTCCCTATTCCAAGATACTCCTCCATATAACGCCTTTCTGTAAAATTTCAAAAACTTGCTTAGCCTACTCTCTTCTTCCTTCATGCCATATGCCTAAAAGGCATCACAACTGCCTTACGTCTTTCTCGAGATCAATACGAAATTCAATTTCTCTCTAGAGGAGGAGCTTGAAAACTTCTTTGAATACATCAGGTTAATCCTTCACTATGGGTATGCATGATAAATCTTCTTGTGACAGGCTAATAAATACAAATACTTCTCCATAACGAAAAATCCTCATAACATAGGACCAAATCAATTCCTTCACCCTTCCTCAATCGAACCATCCTCCTATCACAATCTAACACTACCTCATAGCAAGAACCTATTTCCAAAATCAACCTATTTCCCAAAAAAATAAGTACACATGCATTATAAGGGAATAACATTCCATGAATGACCAGCTTTAAATTATGACATAGCATCGACAAATGGGTCAATCCCCCGATAGGATTTGACATCGAAATGGATTCTTGCACAAAGTCAGGTATAAAGGCTAAACTATCGACTAATGCACTTGCAACGAATAAATATGATGTGCTAGTATCAAATAATGTACAAACATGAGAAATTGATAAAATCAACACATCTTTTATCATAATTTGTTTCCCTTTCTCCTTGATTAAGGGAGATCAAATTTGAATATATCTTTATTCTAACACTGACATGTCTTATTTACCTTTTTGAGGATTTGAACTGAAAATTTTACTTGACAATAACCAAATAAGTCATAAATAAAATATGCCCAAAAAATACTTAACTAAGGCATATTTAACAAATCACAATTTCATAAATACATATTAAGTCTCAATAGAGTATTTTGACAGTTTCAATTTACTTCATCATTAGGTATATTGACATTTAGTAGTTATGTCATATATATTATTCAGTACTCATTTTGTACCTGATATAGAGTATGAGATATGATGTATATTAAAGTGAGTCTAGTATTGGCATTTTGTAGACTCACATCTTATTATGAAATATTTTGTATATTAGTCCACTGTAATCCATGACTCGGATTTATCTATATTATATACTGTTCTGAATATTTTTAATCGGCATGTTATTACTTTGTATTAATACTGCACACGTCAAATTTTCAGTTCAAATCCTCAAAAATAATAATAATACGTGTCAATGTTAGTATAAAGATATATTCACATTCGATCACTCTTAATCAGCCGTATTCTTCAGATTAGCAGACAACATTACTTGTAATGTTCTTTGCTAAACTGGGCATAGCGGCAAAGTTGTTATAGCTTGGTATCCAGAGCATATGCCTTCACAATCTGACCTTCATTTTTCAAAGATGGGCAGTCTTTTTCTTATGTCTGACCCGATCACAATTATAACATTTGCTTTTCTCTGAGCTGAGGCTACCTTATAATCCTTTACTTTATTTCCCACTTGGTTACAATTATAGTATTTACCTTTCGAGAGATTCTACCTATAATTCTTTGCAAGGTGTCCCACCTTCTATTATCTATGACACGTAACCATCTGCTTTGAGTGTTGGCCTGCTTGTGATTAATTTCCTTTATGCATTCCCTATTGTTTACCCTCTAATCCCTTAATTTGGTCCTTAACCAAACTTCCATTCAGAAAATTCAAGTTTGTTGCCTCTACCAATCCCTTAAACATCGCTTCATATGGTATCTGATTCAATGCAAGCCTATTCAGAGGTGAATTCAAACCCTTTTCAAACTTTAATGCCTTCTTCTCCTAGGTTTCACTAACTTAGATCCAAATCTGGTCGACTCATTAAACTGGATAACGTACTCCCTAATTGTAATGAATGCCTTTTCGACGGTTTTCACATGCTGAGCACTTAAGTGCCATAAGACAGACCGTTAAGGTAAAAGAAAAAAACTTGAAAGAGGAGAACAAAATATCAAAATTTCACAATGAAATGATAGCATAAAATATCAAGATAATCTTTAAGTAAGAAAACCGCATGGGTACTATAATCAGAGCAAACTAATTAACCTATCATCGACCTAGAAAGTTATAACTGTATGTCCTCACAATTGCTGATAAAAACATAAAGCAGTGCAATGGACATAAGAATATTACAGTAGGAAAATATCCAGCTCCTCCCCAAGAGCTTATATGAACACCAACAGAATCTTGAAATATACATGGTGCTGGCCCAAGCATTATAAGAAAATAATACCTAGATCAGTCTGATAAACTATCATGAGAAACTCAAATTATATGGATTTTTATCCTCGAAAATAAAGGTATCTCGTAAGACCACATCCTAAATAAACATGGATGGGTTTTTACCATACGACTAATCCATTTCATAAAAAAATATAGTGATGTTATAATAATGTCTAGGCTTGAAAAATAAATATATAACATAACTGGAATGGTAACATTGGTTACATTCAATAGCATATTGATAGGTATACAAAAAAAACTGCAAAGGCACATTCACATAATCGATTATCCATGTAAACGCCTCCAATTTAAAAATTTAAAGCGGATCTCCTGTGAAAAGGATCAGAAGATACCTTCCAAGTATCGTATATTCCTAGATAAAATATGCCATAAGGAAAACACAACTAGCCCATGCCCGAATGAGTGAACCCAAACTACGTGGAACATAAGCATCATCAACTACCGTCAGCCAAAATCTATAAGCATACTCTAGATAACGGAGTTGATGAACCCCTCTGGGTTAGAAAAACCCATGGATAGTGCAGCCAATTTTGTCTTTAGTCATTTTTCTAATATCGAGGTTACGTTTCGCACCTTTCATACAAGTCTTTATCACTCGAACAGAGTCCACTTCAATGACCTCTTCCCAAACTGAACTGTATAATAGTTTTAAAGTGGCATTCGGCTAATAAAACACTAACCGTTCTCGGACCCTTCAAAACTAATCGATGAATTTGGTCTTATTCAATAATAATGCGAACGATCGCATAAGGGAACTAACTCCCGTATACTCTCCATAAGCTAGTAAATATACATGCACTATCAGTTCCTACAAAGCACGATAAAGTGACCTAAACGACTTTAATTCCATTTATAATTAATCTGTCCTTTATTCATTAAAACCCCTTTTTATTAGTAAAGCTCCATTTTCCTTTATTAATTGATACCCTTTTATTAATTAAAACTTCCTTTTTAGACTTGTATATATATATTTAATTTCATTTTATAGAGGATATATATTTATATTCTACTATTTCACTATTCACTTAATAAAAACAAATGTTACTAAAACATTGTTATTATAAATACCTTCCCTTTAAACATATAAAATTTTCTATCTTTTCATAAAAGATTTCAACACTTATTATTATCTTTAAAATTCAATTATTAAAGATCTAATTATACTTATAATATTTTTCCACTTTAAAATATAATTCAAAGGTTTAAAAACAAGTGTTGTTTAAAACATTGTCACAACAAACCCAAAACATTCATTTATACTTAAACTTAAATTATTCATTATTAAATATCTAATTATACTCCTAAGTATAATTAACAACAAGGGTTAAAAACAAATGTAACTAAAACATCATTTACTACAACCCAAAACCATTTCTATACTTATCACTAACTTTAAAACATTTATTTAAAGATCAAAGCATATCGCGACATATTAATTAAGGTAATAAACTTTTAATTAATTCCACAAGACCATTTATTTTAGCTTAAGTGTTAAAATCCAAACTTCCTTTATTATATTTATAAAATACATAACTTACATTTTAAAACTTACTTATATATATATATAGGGATGACTTTAAAATACTTATTAATATGTTAAAATACTTAAAAATATATTATAATTATTTATATAGAATATTCGGTAAAAATAAACAATTTGGAAATAAATAGAAAACGAAAATAAACATGTTTTATTTTAGAAGCCACTTAGTTTTAAAAATTCATAATTAATATTAAAAATATATTTAAACATGAAACCTATTTTTGAACACTCTAATATAAGTTAGAAAACAACTCTAAAAAGACTAGAGAAAAATACTTAATTTAAATATAATTTTTGCACAATTTATATTTTCAAACACTACACCAAAACAGGTGATTCCCAACAAGTATAACTGTCGCAAACAGTTTCAGCAACGCTTATTAGCGTCGTTGTAGGGGTGTCGCAATTTATTGCCAACGCGTATAAGCGTTGGAAGGTTGTATTCGCCAACGCTTATAAACGTTGGTGTATATTATTTAGCAACGTTTATAAGCGTTGGAAGGTTGTATTCGCCAACGGTTATAAACGTTGGCATATATCATTTAGCAACGCTTATAAACGTTGGAAAATTAACCATCCAACATTGTTTAATTTTCTATGCTGACGCTTATAAGCGTTGGTATATTTTAATTGCCAACGCTTATAACGCTTTAACAGCATTATTACACTACATTCAATAGGAACCCAAAATTTACAATATTCATGATCAAATAACAATATAAATTTCATAGTCAACTACTTCATAACAATGTCAACTACTTCATAACAAATGGATACATCCATATATAATTTGATGGTCCACAGAGTAGAGCTTGATTTGCTAAATGTACCATCAAATGGATACTTATATCAAAAAAGTGCATTGGAAGATAGTGTGCCAACACACATAATGCTTCAGCAATCATATCTTTGGCCGCTTGTACATGTTCTCGAACTAGAACTTTCGAACATATTATGTTGAAGTACAAGCTTATTTGTAGAAGTGCTCGTCTTAACTCGCGACACTTTGGATACGCATGTTGAACCATGATAGGGAGCAAATATTGAATAATAATATGATAATCATATGTCTTCTTAATTTGCAAACTAGGTGGTTGAAGACCTATAAGACCATGTAACTTTGTTGCAAGACATGATGGAAGTTTTGCATCTTTAAGGACTTGACAACATTGTAGCTTGTGAATCTTATCCCATGCATATTTAGAAGATTGTTTTCCTTTATCAAACATAAAGTTGATGAGATGTTCAGCAACATTTCTCTCAGTATGCATAACATCAATAGTATGACGAACTTTATGACTGCTCCAATAATCCAAGTCAAACAAAATTGACTTCTTGTACCATGCCGGTCTTTCTTCATCATCAACAAGACAATCTACATTATCATAAGCTTCAGCAATCATTCTCTTTCTGCTTTGTGGTAGTTTTCCACGAATATATTTGATACGATCAAGCTTTTCTAAAAGAGACGAGCCCCTTAGCCGAGTCGGAGGCTCTTTATATTCAATATCCTTATACCATCCGTGTTTTAATGCTCTATATGGATGATCATCCTTCAAAAACCTTCTATATTTTGGATAGACGATCTTGTTGCCGATGTGCTCTGATTTCGTCTCGATAGCACAGACAGGACACGCTTTATAACCGTGAGTCACACAACCAGATAAGTTACCAAATGCTGGTAAATCATGAATTCCCCATAATAATATTGCTTTCATATTGAAAATTTCTTGTTTATCCGCATCAAAAACAGACACTCCTTCGTCCCAAAGATGTTTTAAATCATATATAAGAGGTTCCAAGTATACATCAATGTCCTGACTTGGTGCTCTTGGTCCAGGAATTAAAAGAGTCAACATTTGAAATTGTGATTTCATACACAACGAAGGGGGTATGTTATAAGGTATCATATAAACAGGCCAACAGCTATAACTATTGGAGAGAAAGCCATTTGGGTTAAACCCATCGGTAGCAATACCAAGCCACAAATTGCGTCCTTCATTAGCAAATTCTGGCCGTCGACTTTTGATTGATCTCCATTCAGCTGAATCCATAGGATGTCGAATGGAATTCCAAGAGGGTGTGGCTTTCTTGTGCCATTGCATTTTACGAGCTATCCATGGTATAGTGTATAACCTACTTAATCTCGGAATTATAGGAAAGTATCTTAAAACTTTTCTTGGTTCTTTCGTTAATTTGACCTCCCCTAACACTGTTTTTTTAGTTTTATACCTTGGTGTATGGCACTGAGGACATTCTTTCGCATCAACATTTTCTTTCCAAAATAATATGCAATCATTTTCACAAGCATGTATGCACTTCACCTCCATTCCCAGATCCTTTAATATTTTCTTCATTGTGGGATACTTGTCAGGTAAATTATTTTCCTTTGGAAGCCAACGTTTTAATCGCTTCAACAACTCAGTCATACTGTTTCCCGACCAATTAAATTCTTTTTTAAGGTTACGAAGCTCAACAATTACGCCTAATGTTGTAAGCCCATCTTCACAAGAAGAATAAAGTTTTTCGTTTGCTTTGTTTGTATATTTTTTGTGCTTTTCTCCGTGGTACGAATGAGAATTGTCTATATTTATCTCTTGAACATCCTCTTCACGGCTACTTTGGGGCATACTATGCACTCTAAAAGCATCGTCTATGAGATTTCTAAGAGCTCCTTCTACACAATGGTCAGTTTGAATTTGATCTTGGATATGAGAATCTGAAATAATGTTTTGCGTATGATTCACCCCCATGTTATTCTTGTTCATCTCTCCATGGAAAAACCATCTATTATATGTTTTAATCATACCATGAATGATTAAATGTTTCTCAACGCTTTCCAATGAGAGCTTTTTAGAGTTCTTGCACTTGATACAAGGGCAAGTGCATATTTCGACATCGGGGGATGAGTGATTCTTGACAAAACTAATGAAGTCTCGAACGCCTTGCTTATATTCTTCAGTATTTCTGTATGGACTTTTAATCCACTCTCTTGAACTTGAGTTAGACATAAATTTCAAGTTTTACCTTTTGAACCTGTTAGACAAAAATGTAGTGTTCATTTCATTTTAAAGTTCCATTACAATAACTTTGAAGGTCGGTCATCCTACTTCCCATTACAAACACAATAACGTAATCACATTTTATAAACCATTTCGAGTTAAACGATTCAACAAAATTTCGGCAGCACTTCCCTTTATTCCCTGTATCGTACACAAAAACGTGTACACAGGGAACAAAAAGGAAGTGCCATCGAAATTTTGTGAACCATTCAACCTGAAATGATTTATAAAATGTGATTACTTTATTGTGTTTGTAACTTGTCCAATACTGGGACAAATCCAACAAATATTGTATCAGATGAATATAGATGTCCGTTCTATGAAAAACGAATATCCATATAACGATCATATACAACACTTGTCAAACGGGGCCAAAAAAATCTCTAAGGATTTACATGAATTTTTTGACGTGTGTGTGTAACCCTTTACTGTTTATAAAGGACAAACTACGATCATGATGTTTTTATGGCCTGTTAAACAAAAAAGACAAACTTCGAGAATATTTAAGAATATAGAAACCTATTTGGCAATGATATGAAATTGGAAACCACTTTCTTATTATGTTTTGCTTTACAATTCATATCCCAGTGTCTGTGTTATTATATATATAAAAATATGATGCAGATTTTGCACAATTTTGTTTCATTGTTTAGTTTTGTAAATTAATGTGCCGCCTTGCATGGCCTCAGCAGCATAGTTCAATTAAGATTCTTGATGAGTAGGGTCACATTGTCTAAATTTAAAAAAAAATGGCATGGTATAATAATATACATGGTCTTAACATCAAAATAAATAAATCACAGTTCTAGTGATTAGCATCTTATTATCAGAATATGTAACATGCAAGGATGCTTCTAAATCTCAGTTGCTAACTATTTTATATATGTTGTGTTGTCTTGTGATGTTTATGTATTTATTTGTTTTTATGGCTTACGCATGTGTTGGGTATCATTATATGACATGAAAACCGCTGATTCGATACAATTATATTGTGGGGATCATATAAAGCTCTAGTACATGACAAAATGGGTACAGTTGCTACTTTTATATAATATATTATATATTCACCAAATTTATGAGGTGGTATGAGATGAAGATGGCATTCAATATATCATCCAAGTAAACAAAAAACGTTTAGTCACATATATAAAGATACACAGTACATCTAATATATAGCAGACGGATCATAGTATTATCAATTATGGATTAAGTAATAAGAAAATGACAAGGAAAAAAATGAAGAAGCTGATCAAATAAACAGGAAACAAAGAAAAGTTTTACATCAATAATTAACTTTCCAAAGAAACAAGCTATCCCCTAAATTATTTGAAAAGAAAAGGAAATACTAATGTAGGGAAATATGTTTTTAAAGAAAGTAGCCTGAAAACTGCACTTTTCCATATTATGTCCCCAACTCTCAAATTCTTAATCCAACAATAAGTCATCATGTACGTTTCTGATCATCAAATAAACCGGAAGGACACACTTTACAAAACGCGCTTACCTTCTGAACAACTGATTTAGATTCAAAAGAATGGCAATTTCCAATGGAATAGCTTCCACAGTCACCAAGAGGGCTCTACAATAGAAAGCTGCGATTTAAGCAATCTACAATAGAAAGCTGCGATTTACTCAAATAAACGCAAATGAACAAGTCACCGGGGTGAAATCCAATACCTGAAGTCGAGATCGTGAATCGCCTTAAGCTATAACCGAAGTCGAGATACTGAAGTCAAATCGCCAAATCGCCTGAAGTGTTGGCGAGATCCTGAAGTTGTTTTGCAGAGCGAAGGAAATCGTTTTGCAGAGCGAAGGAAATCCGTGGTTTCGTTATATTATTTTTAAGCGGCAGAAGAAAAAAAGCGTGGAGAGGTGGAGAATTAGGGCTTGGGTTGAAAACAGTCCACATTTACATTTTTGCCCCTACCAATTCAATTGAATTACACTTTAACCAGATTTTCCAACGCAAATATGTGTTAGTAATAAAAAAATTATAAATATGTATTTTCAGTCACACTTTTATAGCTTGCCAACAGTTATTATTGTGACTGATCTACAACACAAATAAGTGTTGGTAATTGAAAAAAAAAGCGTTGCAAAATGGCTGTAATGGTGTAGTGAAACAGCAAAGATAGCATTTCCTGAAATGCTGTCTAAAGTTCTATTGCATGTTTTAAACATGGTTTGCAACAAATTTGCGCCTAGTTTTCGACACCTTAATAGATTATTTTTGATCCATTCTTTTTATAATAGTTAGTAATATTTTGGTTACTTAGAAACCATGAAGAAAAATCCTAAAGAATATCTATTAGTTATTTTATAGAAATTTCTTAAAACAATGTATTTTTCCGAAGTGCTCGTATAGCGACTATTTCGCAATAACTTTTACCTCTTTGTTCAACTATCTGTCAAATGATTTAAGCTTCAAAAAATTTATAATAAAAAAAAATATTATTTAAATTTTTTAAATGGTAAATAAATACCTAAAGAAGTCTCTACAAAAATAAACGTTATTTCACAAAAACAAGTAATTTAAAAGTGTCAATATTACCTCATTGCTTCAATATTATACAGCTTTGTTCTAGTATTTCCACAAATTTCTTAACATTTTCTTTTCTACCAAAGACACTTTTAGAAGTGTAGTTAACAATAAAATTATATTATACAAAGATAAGTTCATAAGTCAGTAAATTACACAAGTAAAAGTTAAGAGATTCAAATTGCGTTTATAACGACTATCGCAATACGAACAATTCCGTATTCAACTTCATTTAATCATATATAAATCAAGGCCTTTCAAGGCACAACAACCACATAATTAATATGCTATTCAAAGCATATAATAAGGGTTTATAACTTTATTTACTTAAGGTCTATTATCATAGTTTTAGCAAGCAAAATTAACAAGTTTTTACTAATAAATCGTCAAGTTTTTGGTTTTCATTTAAGGTGTAAATAACTCACTTTTAATGAAACAAAATACTACCATCTTCTGACCAACATTCAAGAAAGAATCAAAACCTTCTTCCATACAACTCAAGCACACGTCCATGAGCTCCACCCCCACCTTTGCTCATGGCCAAGCCATCCTTCCCCATCATAGCTCATGGCCCAAGGGAGGAACTCCCCATAATTCTATCACTTCTCACTTCTTAGAGGCTAAACCATGTTCTAATGATGATATAAGAATTTTGTGAAAAGTTGGAGGAGAAAGGAGTTTGTTTAATATGATTTTAAGAAATTTAGATAGTATAAGACATGAAAAGAGTGTGAGATTTAGAACTTTTGGTTAGTGAATTTGTGAGATAAGAAGAGAGATAAGGGCGTGTATTTATAGAGTTGAGAGAAGCCAAAAGATCAAAAATACCCTTCCTTAGCCATAAAGGAAAAGGACTCCAACTTGACAAAGCCATACCTCTTGCATACCGTACCTTCCTTTAACCACTCCTTGATTTAAGAGTCCTTTTGTCCATTTAATTTAATCCTTTTAACTTAGTTAATTTGCTTAGTTACTAAGGTGATTTAATACTTGTTAATGTGTTCATATGTCTTTATTCTAAAAGAGTTCGAACAACTTTTGTTGAATAAAAAATCATTTTTTAACCAAACGTTTTTCGATCACATTTTCAGTATTTCTTTAAAGTACATATCTTTGTAAATTGATTTCAAAAATAAGTTTTCTATCATTAGTTATTAATTAAAAAGTGTTTAACAAGGTTATAAAATCATATTTAATCACATTAAATCATAGATTCAAATATTTAAATAATTCAGATAATTAAATACGAAGTGTTCGAAGTTCCTGGCTGTTACATTCTCCCTTCTTAAAATATTTCATCCTCGAAATTCCAAAACAAGAAATCACGGCAATAATCATACATTATACTTAAAAGTATTACAACCAATATCAAATGTAGCTCACAATTTTCCCAGGTTCAAGGATTCGCTTATAGCATAAGGATGACAAACAACCTACTAGTGTAACTTACGCTCAACAGCCTTTGGTTATTACTTAGTCGATTACTCATGCTATCTTCAAAGTGTTATTTTCCCAAACTCTCCATAAGCCAACCATCATAGCATACAAATATACTAAAGCTCGTATGATGCACTTTGAGCATCCGTACTCAATATCAAATCTGACCACTCACTCGATCATATTAATTTCACTTCCAAACTGGTATATCTAACTTGACCTCTTTAGTGCAGACTTTGATCTTGTTCCTAGATTAGGCACCTCCATTCTCCTTACATAGCCATATGCTATGGTAGAAAACTCAGGAATCATATCAAGAATCCATATTAAGTGTTTGCCATCATGAATCTAGTGAAAAATCCTTATTTGCACCGGTAGAAATTATGTACTCGAATCCTAGAGTGAGAACCGTGAATAGAATAAAATACCACACTGTAATGAATGCCTTTTCGACCCCCGAATGCCGATTCTAATACATCCATGGTATTTACATGTCGAGAACCATAGTGCTGAAAAGACAGAATGTTAAGGTAAAAGAAAACGAAGAAAAGAAAAGGAATAAGAAAAGGGAGAACAAAACATTAGAGTGTCACAACGAATGACAACTTATAATATCAAGACTATCTTTACAAAAGAAAACCATATGGGTACAATAATCAGAGCAAACTAACCTATCATCAGCCTGGACAGTTATAACTGCCTATCCGCATAATTGCTGATAAAAACCTAAAGTAACGGAGTGGAAATAAAAATACTACGATAGGTAAACATCTAGCTCTGCTCCAAGAGGTCCAATGAACATCAATGAAATTTGGAAATCTATAAGGGGCTGATTCGAACATTATAAGAAAATAACACCCGGATCAGTCTGGTAAACCAGGGTGAGAAACTCAATTATATGGATCTTTTTGTATTTATAAAATCCTTCAAAAATAAAGGTATCTCGTAATACCACGTCACAAATAAACATGGATGTGATTTTACCTTATGATAACTAAACCATTTCATAAGAAAATACAGTGATATTATAATAATGTCTGGGGTTGAAAAATAAATATATAATGTAACTTTAATGGTTACATTCAATAGCATATTGATAGGTATAAAAACAAAGCTACAAAGGCACGTTCGCAAAATGGATTTTCCACTTCATAACAAATGTCCAGTTTGAATTTCTAAATGCATATTGATAGATCTAAAAGCATCGTCTATGAGATTTCTAAGAGCTCCTTCTACACAATGGTCAGTTTGAATTTGATCTTGGATATGAGAATCTGAAATAATGTTTTGCGTATGATTCACCCCCGTGTTATTCTTGTTCATCTCTCCATGGAAAAACCATCTATTATATGTTTTAATCATACCATGAATGATTAAATGTTTCTCAACGCTTTCCAATGAGAGCTTTTTAGAGTTCTTGCACTTGATACAAGGGCAAGTGCATATTTCGACATCGGGGGATGAGTGATTCTTGACAAAACTAATGAAGTCTCGAACGCCTTGCTTATATTCTTCAGTATTTCTGTATGGACTTTTAATCCACTCTCTTGAACTTGAGTTAGACATAAATTTCAAGTTTTACCTTTTGAACCTGTTAGACAAAAATATAGTGTTCATTTCATTTTAAAGTTCCATTACAATAACTTTGAAGGTTGATCATCCTACTTCCCATTACAAACACAATAACGTAATCACATTTTATAAACCATTTCGGGTTAAACGATTCAACAAAATTTCGGCAGCACTTCCCTTTATTCCCTGTATCGTACACAAAAACGTGTACATAGGGAACAAAAAGGAAGTGCCATCGAAATTTTGTGAACCATTCAACCTGAAATGATTTATAAAATGTGATTACTTTATTGTGTTTGTAACTTGTCCAATACTGGGACAAATCCAACAAATATTGTATAAGATGAATATAGATGTCCGTTCTATGAAAAACGAATATCCATATAACGATCATATACAACACTTGTCAGACGGGGCCAAAAAAATCTCTAAGGATTTACATGAATTTTTTGACGTGTGTGTGTAACCCTTTACTGTTTATAAAGGACAAACTACGATCATGTTGTTTTTATGGCCTGTTAAACAAAAAAGACAAACTTCGAGAATATTTAAGAATTTAGAAACCCTTTTGGCAACGATATGAAACAGGAAACCAATTTCTTATTATGTTTTGCTTTACAATTCGTAACCCAGTGTCTGTGTTATTATATATATAAAAATATGATGTAGATTTTGCATAATTTTGTTTCATTGTTTAGTTTGTTAATTAATGTGCCGCCTTGCATGGTCTCAGCAGCATAGTTCAATTAAGATTCTTGATGAGCAGGGTCACATTGTCTAAATTTAAAAAAAATGGCATGGTATAATAATATACATGGTCTTAACATCAAAATAAATAAATCACAGTTCTAGTGATTAGCATCTTATTATCAGAATATGTAACATGCAAGGATGCTTCTAAATCTCAGTTGCTAACTATTTTATATATGCTGTGTTGTCTTGTGATGTTTATGTATTTATTTGTTTTTATGGCTTACGCATGTGTTGGGTATCATTATATGACATGAAAACCGCTGATTCGATACAATTATATTGTGGGGATCATATAAAGCTCTAGTACATGACAAAATGGGTACAGTTGCTATTTTTATATAATATATTATATATTCACCAAATTTATGAGGTGGTATGAGATGAAGATGGCATTCAATATATCATCCAAGTAAACAAAAAACGTTTAGTCACATATATAAAGATACACAGTACATCTAATATATAGCAGACGGATCATAGTATTATCAATTATGGATTAAGTAATAAGAAAATGATAAGGAAAAAAATGAAGAAGCTGATCAAATAAACAGGAAACAAAGAAAAGTTTTACATCAATAATTAACTTTCCAAAGAAACAAGCTATCCCCTAAATTATTTGAAAAGAAAAGGAAATACTAATGTAGGGAAATATGTTTTTAAAGAAAGTAGCCTGAAAACTGCACTTTTTCCATATTATGTCCCCAACTCTCAAATTCTTAATCCAACAATAAGTCATCATGTACGTTTCTGATCATCAAATAAACCGAAAGGACACACTTTACCAAACGCGCTTACCTTCTGAACAACTGATTTAGATTCAAAAGAATGGCAATTTCCAATGGAATAGCTTCCACAGTCACCAAGAGGGCTCTACAATAGAAAGCTGCGATTTAAGCAATCTACAATAGAAAGCTGCGATTTACTCAAATAAACGCAAATGAACAAGTCACCGGGGTGAAATCCAATACTTGAAGTCGAGATCGTGAATCGCCTTAAGCTATAACCGAAGTCGAGATACTGAAGTCAAATCACCAAATCGCCTGAAGTGTTGGCGAGATCCTGAAGTTATTTTGCAGAGCGAAGGAAATCATTTTGCAGAGCGAAGGAAATCCGTGGTTTCGTTATATTATTTTTAAGCGGCAGAAGAAAAAAAGCGTGGAGAGGTGGAGATTTAGGGCTTGGGTTGAAAACAGTCCACATTTACATTTTTGCCCCTACCAATTCAATTGAATTACACTTTAACCAGATTTTCCAACACAAATATGTGTTAGTAATAAAAAAATTATAAATATGTATTTTCAGTCACACTTTTATAGCTTGCCAACAGTTATTATTGTGACTGATCTACAACACAAAGAAGTGTTGGTAATTGAAAAAAAAAGCGTTGCAAAATGGCTGTAATGGTGTAGTGAAACAGCAAAGATAGCATTTCCTGAAATGCTGTCTAAAGTTCTATTGCATGTTTTAAACATGGTTTGCAACAAATTTGCGCCTAGTTTTCGACACCTTAATAGATTATTTTTGATCCATTCTTTTTATAATAGTTAGTAATATTTTGGTTACTTAGAAACCATGAAGAAAAATCCTAAAGAATATCTATTAGTTATTTTATAGAAATTTCTTAAAACAATGTATTTTTCCGAAGTGCTCGTATAGCGACTATTTCGCAATAACTTTTACCTCTTTGTTCAACTATCTGTCAAATGATTTAAGCTTTAAAAAATTTATAATAATAATAAAAAAATATTATTTAAATTTTTTAAATGGTAAATAAATACCTAAAGAAGTCTCTACAAAAATAAACGTTATTTCACAAAAACAAGGAATTTAAAAGTGTCAATATGACCTCATTGCTTCAATATTATACAGCTTTGTTCTAGTATTTCCACAAATTTCTTAACATTTTCTTTTCTACCAAAGACACTTTTAGAAGTGTAGTTAACAATAAAATTATATTATACAAAGATAAGTTCATAAGTCAGTAAATTACACAAGTAAAAGTTAAGAGATTCAAATTGCGTTTATAACGACTATCGCAATACGAACAATTCCATATTCAACTTCATTTAATCATATATAAATCAAGGCCTTTCAAGGCACAACAACCACATAATTAATATGCTATTCAAAGCATATAATAAGGGTTTATAACTTTATTTACTTAAGGTCTATTATCATAGTTTTAGCAAGCAAAATTAACAAGTTTTTACTAATAAATCGTCAAGTTTTTGGTTTTCATTTAAGGTGTAAATAACTCACTTTTAATGAAACAAAATACTACCATCTTCTGACCAACATTCAAGAAAGAATCAAAACCTTCTTCCATACAACTCAAGCACACGTCCATGAGCTCCACCCCCACCTTTGCTCATGGCCACGCCATCCTTCCCCATCATAGCTCATGGCCCAAGGGAGGAACTCCCCATAATTCTATCACTTCTCACTTCTTAGAGGCTAAACCATGTTCTAATGATGATATAAGAATTTTGTGAAAAGTTGGAGGAGAAAGGAGTTTGTTTAATATGATTTTAAGAAATTTAGATAGTATAAGACATGAAAAGAGTGTGAGAATTAGAACTTTTGGTTAGTGAATTTGTGAGATAAGAAGAGAGATAAGGGCGTGTATTTATAGAGTTGAGAGAAGCCAAAAGATCAAAAATACCCTTCCTTAGCCATAAAGGAAAAGGACTCCAACTTGACAAAGCCATACCTCTTGCATACCGTAACTTCCTTTAACCACTCCTTGATTTAAGAGTCCTTTTGTCCATTTAATTTAATCCTTTTAACTTAGTTAATTTGCTTAGGAACTAAGGTGATTTAATACTTGTTAATGTGTTCATATGTCTTTATTCTAAAAGAGTTCGAACAACTTTTGTTGAATAAAAAATCATTTTTTAACAAAACGTTTTTCGATCACATTTTCATTATTTCTTTAAAGTACATATCTTTGTAAATTGATTTCAAAAATAAGTTTTCTATCATTAGTTATTAATTAAAAAGTGTTTAACAAGGTTATAAAATCATATTTAATCACATTAAATCATAGATTCAAATATTTAAATAATTCAGATAATTAAATACGAAGTGTTCGAAGTTCCTGGCCGTTACATTCTCCCTTCTTAAAATATTTCATCCGCGAAATTCCAAAACAAGAAATCACGGCAATAATCATACATTATACTTAAAAGTATTACAACCAATATCAAATGTAGCTCACAATTTTCCCAGGTTCAAGGATTCGCTTATAGCATAAGGATGACAAACAACCTACTAGTGTAACTTACGCTCAACAGCCTTTGGTTATTACTTAGTCGATTACTCATGCTATCTTCAAAGTGTTATTTTCCCAAACTCTCCAAAAGCCAACCATCATAGCATACAAATATACTAAAGCTCGTATGATGCACTTTGAGCATCCGTACTCAATATCAAATCTGACCACTCACTCGATCATATTAATTTCACTTCCAAACTGGTATATCTAACTTGACCTCTTTAGTGCAGACTTTGATCTTGTTCCTAGATTAGGCACCTCCATTCTCCTTACATAGCCATATGCTATGATAGAAAACTCAGGAATCATATCAAGAATCCATATTAAGTGTTTGCCATCATGAATCTAGTGAAAAATCCTTATTTGCACCGGTAGAAATTATGTACTCGAATCCTAGAGTGAGAACCGTGAATAGAATAAAATACCACACTGTAATGAATGCCTTTTCGACCCCCGAATGCCGATTCTAATACATCCATGGTATTTACATGTCGAGAACCATAGTGCTGAAAAGACTGAACGTTAAGGTAAAAGAAAATGAAGAAAAGAAAAGGAATAAGAAAAGGGAGAACAATACATTAGAGTGTCACAACGAATGACAACTTATAATATCAAGACTATCTTTACAAAAGAAACCCATATGGGTACAATAATTAGAGCAAACTAACCTATCATCAGCCTGGACAGTTATAACTGCCTATCCGCATAATTGCTGATAAAAACCTAAAGTAACGGAGTGGAAATAAAAATACTACGATAGGTAAACATCTAGCTCTGCTCCAAGAGGTCCAATGAACATCAATGAAATTTGGAAATCTATAAGGGGCTGATTCGAACATTATAAGAAAATAACACCCGGATCAGTCTGGTAAACCAGCGTGAGAAACTCAATTATATGGATCTTTTTGTATTTATAAAATCCTTCAAAAATAAAGGTATCTCGTAAGACCACGTCACAAATAAACATAGATGTGATTTTACCTTATGATAACTAAACCATTTCAAAAGAAAATACAGTGATATTATAATAATGTCTAGGGTTGAAAAATAAATATATAATGTAACTGTAATGGTTACATTCAATAGCATATTGATAGGTATAAAAACAAAACCACAAAGGCACGTTCGCATAATGGATTTTCCACTTCATAACAAATGTCCAGTTTGAATTTCTAAACGCATATTGATAGATCTAAAAGCATCGTCTATGAGATTTCTAAGAGCTCCTTCTACACAATGATCAGTTTGAATTTGATCTTGGATATGAGAATCTAAAATAATGTTTTGCGTATGATTCACCCCCGTGTTATTCTTATTCATCTCTCCATGGAAAAACCATCTATTATATGTTTTAATCATACCATGAATGATTAAATGTTTCTCAACGCTTTCCAATGAGAGCTTTTTAGAGTTCTTGCACTTGATACAAGGGCAAGTGCATATTTCGACATCGGGGGATGAGTGATTCTTCACAAAACTAATGAAGTCTCGAACGCCTTGCTTATATTCTTCAGTATTTCTGTATGGACTTTTAATCCACTCTCTTGAACTTGAGTTAGACATAAATTTCAAGTTTTACCTTTGTTATCCCGCCTTTTGGCAAGGCCGTGACACCAAAAAATTGACTAGAAATCAATGACAGTCCATCCTGTAGGACGGTTACATCACAAGTTCACCATGGATATCGATGAATTTTATCCGAGTTCGGATTAGGCTACAATTGATAAGACACGTCAAGGAAAGCCATAGGAGGCAGCGTTCCAAATCTCGAGTCAATCCGAGTTCGTACGCTCAAGATATCATCGATGCAAGTGAAGGACATAGCCTTGTGTTCGTCTCCATATGGTTCGTATCCATCAAGGTCGACTCCATCAAGATTGACTCCATCCCCTTCGTATCCCTTAGAACAAACCCTTAGCTCGAATCCATCGTCCCTGCATTACTTCGAATCCATGAGAAGTACCATTGCTTCGACTCCATCAAAACACCCTCCACGTTCGAATCCATCCGAGGCCTCCCGTGGTTCGAATCCATCAAAATACTTCCAGCTTCGAATCGATCAATGGGAAGGTCTTCGAATCCATGCAGTTGAAGCCTTCGAATCCATCCAGACATAGTTGCTTCGTATCGATCGAATGGAACACGTCACGATCGATACGAACGAACCCTTGTTCGAATCCAGATATGATCACTGTCTTCGAATCCAACGTCTCGAGTCCACACAGCTAAAACCCCGGGTACGACTCAGTAAAACTCGGAGATAAAGCGGGGTTGACCCGAGGCATGCGCACCACGCCGAAGTCTTCGCATACGGGGGAATCGATTCGAATGAATCGATTCGAACGTATCGATTCGAACGACTCCAGGAAACGAAAAACACTAACTTGAATCGATCATAACTTGAGATCTATAAGTCCAAATGCCATGAAATTTTCACAGAAGCTTAAGCACATGATGAAGAACGCTCACTCCAAATTTCAGCCCGATTGGATGATTTCTTGATCGATTCGAACCAAGGGTCGAATCGATCCCAAAGTGGGCCCAGATCTCCAGATTTCGGCTAGGTGGGCCCCCTCACGTACCAGAACTGGTCTCCCCTCAATTTAGGCGAAATATCAGCCTCCTACACCTATAAATAGAGCCCCTAGTCATTCAGAAAAGGGGTGGGAGAATTCTTAGTACTGAAGAGCGCCCAGATTCTGCCAGATTAACTCCAGAACACCATTGCTTCCTTAGATTCAGATTGTAATCATATAATCGGTTGTACTATCTCAGAAGAAATTGTAATCATCAAGAAAACATCAATAAAATCATCAACCTCAGAGTGGACGTAGGCAAGATCGCCGAACCACTATAAATCTCGTGTTTCTGTTCATTATTTCTGAATTGTGATACTCTGTTTGCTTAGATTTGAGATTTGTGTGTGAATATTGTTGATTTATATTCATACACTGGTGCTTTCACGACATTCGGGGTTTGTGACCAATTTTGGCGCAAACACCCTTTTGAACCTGTTAGACAAAAATATAGTGTTCATTTCATTTTAAAGTTCCATTACAATAACTTTGAAGTTCGGTCATCCTACTTCCCATTACAAACACAATAACGTAATCACATTTTATAAACCATTTCGGGTTAAACAATTCAACAAAATTTCGGCAGCACTTCCCTTTATTCCCTGTATCGTACACAAAAACGTGTACACAGGGAACAAAAAGGAAGTGCCATCGAAATTTTGTGAACCATTCAACCTGAAATGATTTATAAAATGTGATTACTTTATTGTGTTTGTAACTTGTCCAATACCGGGACAAATCCAACAAATATTATATCAAATGAATATAGATGTCCGTTCTATGAAAAACGAATATCCATATAACGATCATATACAACACTTGTCAGACGGGGCCAAAAAAATCTCTAAGGATTTACATGAAATTTTTTGACGTGTGTGTGTAACCCTTTACTGTTTATAAAGGACAAACTACGATCATGTTGTTTTTATGGCCTGTTAAACAAAAAAGACAAACTTCGAGAATATTTAAGAATTTAGAAACCCTTTTGGCAACGATATGAAACTGGAAACCACTTTCTTATTATGTTTTGCTTTACAATTCATATCCCAGTGTCTGTGTTATTATATATATAAAAATATGATGTAGATTTTGCATAATTTTGTTTCATTGTTTAGTTTGTTAATTAATGTACCGCCTTGCATGGTCTCAGCAGCATAGTTCAATTAAGATTCTTGATGAGCAGGGTCACATTGTCTAAATTTAAAAAAATGGCATGGTATAATAATATACATGGTCTTAACATCAAAATAAATAAATCACAGTTCTAGTGATTAACATCTTATTATCAGAATATGTAACATGCAAGGATGCTTCTAAATCTCAGTTGCTAACTATTTTATATATGTTGTGTTGTCTTGTGATGTTCATGTATTTATTTGTTTTTATGGCTTACGCATGTGTTGGGTATCATTATATGACATGAAAACCGCTGATTCGATACAATTATATTGTGGGGATCATATAAAGCTCTAGTACATGACAAAATGGGTACAGTTGCTATTTTTATATAATATATTATATATTCACCAAATTTATGAGGTGGTATGAGATGAAGATGGCATTCAATATATCATCCAAGTAAACAAAAAACGTTTAGTCACATATATAAAGATACACAGTACATCTATTATATAGCAGACGGATCATAGTATTATCAATTATGGATTAAGTAATAAGAAAATGATAAGGAAAAAAATGAAGAAGCTGATCAAATAAACAGGAAACAAAGAAAAGTTTTACATCAATAATTAACTTTCCAAAGAAACAAGCTATCCCCTAAATTATTTGAAAAGAAAAGGAAATACTAATGTAGGGAAATATGTTTTTAAAGAAAGTAGCCTGAAAACTGCACTTTTTCCATATTATGTCCCCAACTCTCAAATTCTTAATCCAACAATAAGTCATCATGTACGTTTCTGATCATCAAATAAACCGGAAGGACACACTTTACCAAATGCGCTTACCTTCTCAACAACTGATTTAGATTCAAAAGAATGGCAATTTCCAATGGAATAGCTTCCACAGTCACCAAGAGGGCTCTACAATAGAAAGCTGCGATTTAAGCAATCTACAATAGAAAGCTGCGATTTACTCAAATAAACGCAAATGAACAAGTCACCGGGGTGAAATCCAATACCTGAAGTCGAGATCCTGAATCGCCTTAAGCTATAACCGAAGTCGAGATACTGAAGTCAAATCGCCAAATCGCCTGAAGTGTTGGCGAGATCCTGAAGTTGTTTTGCAGAGCGAAGGAAATCGTTTTGCAGAGCGAAGGAAATCCGTGGTTTCGTTATATTATTTTTAAGCGGCAGAAGAAAAAAAGCGTGGAGAGGTGGAGATTTAGGGCTTGGGTTGAAAATAGTCCACATTTACATTTTTGCCCCTACCAATTCAATTGAATTACACTTTAACCAGATTTTCCAACGCAAATATGTGTTAGTAATAAAAATTTTATAAATATGTATTTTCAGTCACACTTTTATAGCTTGCCAACAGTTATTATTGTGACTGATCTACAACACAAATAAGTGTTGGTAATTGAAAAAAAAGCGTTGCAAAATGGCTGTAATGGTGTAGTGAAACAGCAAAGATAGCATTTCCTGAAATGCTGTCTAAAGTTCTATTGCATGTTTTAAACATGGTTTGCAACAAATTTGCGCCTAGTTTTCGACACCTTAATAGATTATTTTTGATCCATTCTTTTTATAATAGTTAGTAATATTTTGGTTACTTAGAAACCATGAAGACAAATCCTAAAGAATATCTATTAGTTATTTTATAGAAATTTCTTAAAACAATGTATTTTTCCGAAGTGCTCGTATAGCGACTATTTCGCAATAACTTTTACCTCTTTGTTCAACTATCTGTCAAATGATTTAAGCTTCAAAAAATTTATAATAATAATAAAAAAATATTATTTAAATTTTTTAAATGGTAAATAAATACCTAAAGAAGTCTCTACAAAAATAAACGTTATTTCACAAAAACAAGGAATTTAAAAGTGTCAATATGACCTCATTGCTTCAATATTATACAGCTTTTTTCTAGTATTTCCACAAATTTCTTAACATTTTCTTTTCTACCAAAGACACTTTTAGAAGTGTAGTTAACAATAAAATTATATTATACAAAGATAAGTTCATAAGTCAGTAAATTACACAAGTAAAAGTTAAGAGATTCAAATTGCGTTTATAACGACTATCGCAATACGAACAATTCCGTATTCAACTTCATTTAATCATATATAAATCAAGGCCTTTCAAGGCACAACAACCACATAATTAATATGCTATTCAAAGCATATAATAAGGGTTTATAACTTTATTTACTTAAGGTCTATTATCATAGTTTTAGCAAGCAAAATTAACAAGTTTTTACTAATAAATCGTCAAGTTTTTGGTTTTCATTTAAGGTGTAAATAACTCACTTTTAATGAAACAAAATACTACCATTTTCTGACCAACATTCAAGAAAGAATCAAAACCTTCTTCCATACAACTCATGTAACGACCCGATATTTCGGACCATTCGCGTCCATTATAAGTGTATAGGTAGACACTCATGCCGGAGTTGAATTGCTCAAAATACCGCGTTGTTAATTTAAATTTGGCAAAACTGAACATATACAGTAAATAGATATAATCACAGATCACAAACACAGAGTAATAAATGCAGCGGAAATAAAAGAGATAGTAGTTCATGAAGCTACTATATGAATATATAAAAATACATCAGAGTTTACAACAGAAGAGTAATACGATACATCAGATACAAATCAGAACACATCACTGGAATCATCGAATACTGAAAGCAGAATAGATGGCTGGATCTTCAAGCAAAGCTCCAACTCCAAAGGTGAGTCTCGAATACTGGTACACTCAGTCTGACCCGAGCGTAAAGCAAAAACACAAGACACTCGAGTCAGGATTAACATTCTTATATTAATAAATCCAACTCAAGTGAAATAGCAATTGAAATACAAGTAACTCAAAGGATGTTTGGAATAACCATCCTTTAAGGATCCGTTAAACTATCTACTAGGTAGTAATGTACGCTAAGTAGATAATGTCTATCAGTAATATAAAGATATCAAAGTAGGGTTAAGCAGGGCCCATACACCTCTTAACCTGTTTATTCCCAAAAGCATATACAAGACCGTAGTTTCCCCAAAACCGGAAGTCACCAGAGGGCAATCCATATACTAAAGGTACAAATCAGAATCGTAGTGGTCGCGAATAGGATAATCAGTATGACAAGGTACATGAGGCGATACCAACTAGGATACTAGTAGTTGCCTGATCCGGACTGATGTTGGGCATAGCAGCTACTACCCCAACACCGCGAAACAACACTCCCATAATCGAGGGGTGCACCCAAATCGAATCACAAAAGTAATAGATATGGTATCGAAGAAGTGTGTCCGCTAGAGATGGCGATCCTCAATGGCCCGGCGCGGCTCCTGTTTTAGTCATGTCAAGGGTCATCCAAAATCGTTCTCTTTCTTCAGTCAACGCGTTCATCAAAACCATCCACTTCGTTCTGGATCAACACTCCGCGTTTAGTTATTAAAGTGGTTTCGGTTCAGATAGAGAGTATATCCATTACCGATCCCGGTCTCTTTAATAACTTTCGTAATTATTACACCGATTGGTCGTTTATATATTTCAAAAACCAAATCAATTTCAATTTCAAATAGAATTCGTAAATCAACATTTCATTTGTCTTTCTAAAACAATTTCCAAATTTTCGTTTCAAAACTTCCAATTTTCCGTTTCAAAATCTTATAATTCAATTTCAATTCTATTTAAAACAATTCAAATATGGATTCAAGTTCGTATATAAGTTTCATTCCGAAATCATTTAAATAAATTCTATTTAACATTCAAATCAAATTAAACTCATTTATCGATTACATTCAATATTCGTTAAGTTACTTTATCATTCAAAATAATTTCTATTAAATTTTCAATTCATTTAATCAATTCTTAAGTTCAATGCCATTATATCAAGACTTACAAATTTAATTAAGTTAAATTCGTCAAATCAAATTCTTTAAATTACAAGTCTCACATTAACTTCAAAAAAAATATCACATTTTATTTCTTGTTAAAGAAATTCAATTTCACTTATTTACTTACTTAAATAATTTTTCAAAACTTAATTAATAAAGAAATCCAATTTCAATTATTTACGAACAACATTCACTTATTCAAAAGTTCAATTTTTCTTATTAGAAATCCAATTCAATTTAATCATTAAAAATTCAATCTTATTTAATTATTAAATAATTCAAAACTTAATTATTAAATAATTTCAAAGTTTAATTCAATCATTTCTCAAATTAAACAACATCCTTTCATTGATTACATTGTTAATCTTTTGTTTCAGATTATTAAATATTACCATTTTCCTTTCATCAAAATTCAAATTTCAACTTCATTTCAAAATCATATTATTGATTCAAATAAGATCTTCGTTTTATTTTTAAATCAAATTATTGACCAATCGGGTTTTATTTAATTTTCTCTCCTAGGTCAAAGTTCAATTTGGGTATTTATCATTTCAACCCGATTCCAATTCAATTCAAAATCAAAACATATCAAAGGGAACTTGCAGTGAGATAACTGGGATGGTGTCAAAGTAAATAAACAAGCAATAACAACAATCAATAACAATCCAATAATCAATTCAAATAATCCCGAAATAACCCTATTAATTCGCATTGTTATTTGTACGAATTAATATACTTATTTCTAGAATCTACACTATCATTTCATGTAGATTAAAGATTATTACATTACGGTTTTCACTTGTCATCTATTTACAATTTCATACATCATCAATTTAACAACATACATTCAGTGGTTCAAAGTGCAATTAAACAAATCCTATGTGTCAACAAATTTAACAGTTAAAGGGGTCATATTATACAATGTCAGTTAATCAAATTTAACATTTAATTATCCTATATCAAATTCAATTTCACACTATTTATCATTTTAACATTAACAATTTAACGTTCAATATAACATCAACAATCAATCAATTATCAGCCAAACTGTATTATCATCACATAAATAACTAACAGATAATGGTGTCAAATGTCACAGGTGAACTTATACAGGCAATAGCATATATAACAGTGTAATTAACTAACAGCAGTATATTTCAATTGTCGTTTCAATTGAAATCAAATCTAATAAATAAAAGAACGTTAATCGTGAGTGAGTGCTCACCTTTCGAGGTTGGAGAGATTTGACAAAGAAATGAGCTATGAATTCCAAGGCAACGCTAGATGTATACGAATTCGACGATCAAAGCTGATAAATATGAAATTGACGAGATCAAGTCAGAACGGGATCGATGGAGATTGAATATATAAGTAAATTGATATAGATATAACGTATAAAATTTATATATACAAAAATCAATACCCAAATTTCAACCCATATTAAATTAAATATATACGTATATATGTTTTCAAAATCATTGTTTAGATAAACTCACATATTAAAGTCAAACATACATATAACTTATAAAATATATACCCCAGAACATATATATATACACACTCTATAACACAGACCAACCTGATATATTTTGTAAACTTAAATTTACGTTATACCTCAAATCTGAAATACTCAAACTATATTGAAGTTATTTTAAAACTTATATATATACGTACATTCTTCACGCAAATACGTTTTGAAACACAAATTGATATTGGCATTATATAAACCATTTGAATATATTACACACTTATACACTATTACACTATACAGGTAAACTAAAATATATACAAGTATATATACACACGCACCACTTATATACAATATACATACACACGCAACCCATAAATTAAAATATATATTCATACGCAACACATCAGCACTCCCAAGCATCAATATATATCTATACCTTAACTGCTTAACAAGTTTCAAAGATAGTAAAAAAAAAACAGTTCAAAATACTCTTATATAAACAAATCTGTGTATAAATCTATATATTTAAAATGTTCTTACCTTTATATAAAATCTGCAGCATGCCTTATATTATTATAATATAATATCCAATACTGTTACAAAATATAGATATCTATTTGAATCAAAACTTAGTCTATATACATAACTACAAACGCAGATCAAATGAAAAAGAAACTGACATATGTGATACACTAACAATATATAAACTTTCAAACATAACTTATAAATTTTAAACTAAATTTTTTTTTTTATAACCCACTGTACATAAACATGCAAATCAACAAATATATTAAAAGGTATATAACTTACAAATGGAAGTATAAACATGGAAGAAGGGAAACACGTCCGCTACTCAGTCAAGTGGAAGTGCGTGATGATGGTTGGGTATGAAAGACTACTTGGTCGGAGAAGTAAGAAGGCGGCTTGCTTGTGGGCTGCCGAGGTGGTGCTAGGTGAGAAGAAAAGGTCAGGCGCTGGCTGAAGCTTCACGTGAGGATGAAGCTCGTGACCATGGTTGCCTGAGTGGAAGACGAGATCGATGGCCGCGAAGTGATGGCGTCGGCACCTGGTGGGGAAACACGAGGCGGTGGCTGCTGACTGCGTGCTCGCGTGTCAGGCTGGTGGAACGGGAAAGTGTTGCGTAAGATTGTAAACATGGGAGGCACAAGGGAAGGAGTCTCGGCTGTTGGCCAAGGAAGGTGGTCAGTGCTTGGTTTCTAGCGTGGAGGAGATGAGTGGTTGCTTGCGTGGGCTTGCTCGGATTTTCAGGCGGCACCGGTAGTGAAGTGGGCGGAGGAGGGATCGGGTAGAGGGTTGGATGCTGGGCGGTGGGTTTGCCGAGGTGGACGAGCGGATGGTGTTTGCATGGGTAGGCTCGGGATGAAGGTGGAATGATGGTTGCTCGAGCTGGTCTCGGCGGTGGTGGGTTGGCGATGAGGAGGAGGTCCAACGATGGTGGAGGCTCTAGCTAGGCACGTTCGGTTGTGGTGGAGCTTGGAAAAATGGAGTAGAGGTTGGCTTTTGCTGTTAGGAAGAAAAGCAAGTTTGGGGTTAGGCACACGTACAGGTGGGTTGGAATGCATAGGAATTTGGAAGGCCATATGAATGTTTCGCCAAACAGAAACATAAATGAACAGAAAATGAACTAGCAAGATAATTTGAGAATTGGAAATTGCAATCGTCTTGTAAGTTGAATTCAAAAAAATTAAATACAAGTGACCGTTGGTATTTACACAGTAGATAAACGAATAGTCATTGGGAAATCAATAGACGTAAACGGGCACCGGTACAGCTGACTGTTACGCAGATTTCGCTGCGTATCGGGCACCGAAATGTATAAATGAATATACCATGGAGATCAGAACGACGAGACGATCAAAACGGTATACAGATGTCAGTGGTACGATCGAATTATAAAATTTAAAATTTTCTACTGACGGAAAATGCAAGAAAAATGCTGAAAAATAAGATCGACGGAGCCAAAGATGTCCGAATTTGGAAAAACGACAAACTGACATCTTGCTCAGAAGATGGTTTAGAATTTTTCTATGTAAAATTATTTTGGTTTTGAAAACGTTTTATTTTCAACGCTTTTTAACTGATTAAATTGAAGTGAATTTACGCGCGAAATAAACCTTCGTATTTTCGGACGAAAATTTACCGGTTGCTATGTTTAACTAGACGTATTCCAAATATTAAATTTTTATTTCAAAATTTTATCGTTTAAAATTTCACAAAATTTCAACTAATTACGTTATTAAAACAGTTGAAATTTACGGGTCGTTACACTCTCCCCCACTCAAAACTTTTCGTCCCCGAAAAGGAACGAGGTAGGAGAATAGAAACAACCAGAAGGAAAAACCAGATTGAAAACAAAACAATTAGTTTAAACCGTATAAATTTCAATTTACCTTAATTGATACTCAATATTTGATTTAAAATTCAGGGTATTTCAATAAGTTGATTTAATTCCAATTTATAAATATTTGATACCAAAAGATTTCTTCAACAATTTTAAATTCTTCTTTATTCCACATTACTGTTAAATTTATTCTACTTAACATATCTTATCACATATATTTAACCCATATAAATCAATTTAAAACATAAAAGTTTCGATTTAAATTAATTTACATCTATTAATTTCTTTTAAATTCAAGGTATTTTCATATGTTGATCAAATTTCAATTTATTAATTCTTTCAAAACAAATTTATTTTATTATCTTATTATTCTATTTATCTCTATTCTCATTTTATAATTAAAATTTAAGTGTATAACATTTATTATAAACACTCAAATTTTATTTATAAATTCAATTTATCTTATATATTATCCAATTACATATTCAACTTCTGAATGATTTAGGTAAGTTGTATTAGAATGCAGTTGAACAATATACATATAAAATTTTCCAAATTCAATTATTCAAGTTTAAATATTTATTCCAAATTTTGGTTTTATTTATAATTAAAATCATCCTTTAACAAAATTCAAGAATTAGATTTTCGATTAACTTTAAACAATTTAGAGATATATATAATATATTTATATCAAATCAAATTAAATTTTAAAATAAGATACCAAATATATATAAATCAAAATATACTGAAGAAATTCAAATCAAAATATATTTTTTTTTTCTCTCAAAACAAAACCGTAGCAAAGCTACAGAATGGTTTCTCCACTTCGAAACTCGAAAATGAACATCGATGATGCGGCCGCCATCACCGAAATTATTTTCCAGCGACAAAGAGAAGAGCACTGATTTAATCAATTAAAATTCTTTGAAAACCATTTCTATTCGAAAATATTTTCAATATATACTTTAAAATTTTAAAAACCAAAGTTCGAAATCACCGGAAACTAATAAATTCTCAAATTTCTGAATTAAATTCATTTCAAATTCCAATCAATTTATAAACCATATTTATAAATTCATTTAGAACAATAAATGATAATCAAATATTATCATTTCAAACAAACAATTTAATTAACCTATTAAATTCCAGAAAATTTTACTTATATTTTCACAATATAATCAAACAAATTTATTTCATTTTCCAAATTTGAAACAATATTGTGTCAGTTTGCTCTGCTCAAGTGTTTTGGAAATCCTATCGATAGCGTTGATCAGACGAACCGATCGGAAACCCAAATCAACATCAACAACTCAAACAACACAGCATATATTAAAACATTTTTAAATATTAATTTGCAAATACACTTCTTTGCTCGACGATACAGGAATGAATTTTCAAAATAAGGATAGGGGTTCAAATTTGATGGACTTCAATCAAAGAGAAATTTGATTCGAAGATAGGTTTGAAACAGAAGATAAGATAATTCAATTACCACAATCGGGAGATGGGTAAGTTTATTTAATTCACGGGCAACCATAACCGGGTCGTCCGTAACTTCAAGAATAAGATCGATGCTGAATTCCGAGGTAAACTAACATCCAATCTCGAGAGATAGAATTCAGGTATAGAAGGTAATAAATAGCATCGTAAACCGAGGATACAGAAATCTCCGGTAAATCAATGCCTATTATAAAGGAGTTTTGTTCCTTTACGAATCATTCGAAGATTGGCGAGACCGCCGATCTATTCAAAATGGAGTTTTGGGGTGCTCCATGATTGAAAGAAGACGAATATTGAAGGACACGAATGAATTTCGGAACCGAGGGGAACGTTCCAAAATTCAAAGAAATCGAGTCGAAAGGAAGAGATTGAAACTCGAATGAGAGTGATTCTGTAAATACATTTACCCTATATGTTAAGTTTTGCCTAGAGCTACCAAAGCTCTGATACCAACTGTAACGACCCGATATTTCGAACCATTCGCGTCCATTATAAGTGTATAGGTAGACACTCATGCCGGAGTTGAATTGCTCAAAATACCGCGTTGTTAATTTAAATTTGGCAAAACTGAACATATACAGTAAATAGATATAATCACAGATCACAGACACAGAGTAATAAATGCAGCGGAAATAAAAGAGATAGTAGTTCATGAAGCTACTATATGAATATATAAAAATACATCAGAGTTTACAACAGAAGAGTAATACGATACATCAGATACAAATCAGAATACATCACTGGAATCATCGAATACTGAAAGCAGAATAGATGGCTGGATCTTCAAGCAAAGCTCCAACTCCAAAGGTGAGTCTCGAATACTGGTACACTCAGTCTGACCCGAGCGTAAAGCAAAAACACAAGACACTCGAGTCAGGATTAACATTCTTATATTAATAAATCCAACTCAAGTGAAATAGCAATTGAAATACAAGTAACTCAAAGGATGTTTGGAATAACCATCCTTTAAGGATCCGTTAAACTATCTACTAGGTAGTAATGTACGCTAAGTAGATAATGTCTATCAGTAATATAAAGATATCAAAGTAGGGTTAAGCAGGGCCCATACACCTCTTAACCTGTTTATTCCCAAAAGCATATACAAGACCGTAGTTTCCCCAAAACCGGAAGTCACCAAAGGGCAATCCATATACTAAAGGTACAAATCAAAATCGTAGTGGTCGCGAATAGGATAATCAGTATGACAAGGTACATGAGGCGATACCAACTAGGATACTAGTAGTTGCCTGATCCGGACTGATGTTGGGCATAGCAGCTACTACCCCAACACCGCGAAACAACACTCCCATAATCGAGGGGTGCACCCAAATCGAATCACAAAAGTAATAGATATGGTATCGAAGAAGTGTGTCCGCTAGAGATGGCGATCCTCAATGGCCCGGCGCGGCTCCTGTTTTAGTCATGTCAAGGGTCATCCAAAATCGTTCTCTTTCTTCAGTCAACGCATTCATCAAAACCATCCACTTCGTTCTGGATCAACACTCCGCGTTTAGTTATTAAAGTGGTTTCGGTTCAGATAGAGAGTATATCCATTACCGATCCCGGTCTCTTTAATAACTTTCGTAATTATTACACCGATTGGTCGTTTATATATTTCAAAAACCAAATCAATTTCAATTTCAAATAGAATTTGTAAATCAACATTTCATTTGTCTTTCTAAAACAATTTCCAAATTTTCGTTTCAAAACTTCCAATTTTCCGTTTCAAAATCTTATAATTCAATTTCAATTCTATTTAAAACAATTCAAATATTGATTCAAGTTCGTATATAAGTTTCATTCCGAAATCATTTAAATAAATTCTATTTAACATTCAAATCAAATTAAACTCATTTATCAATTACATTCAATATTCGTTAAGTTACTTTATCATTCAAAATAATTTCTATTAAATTTTCAATTCATTTAATCAATTCTTAAGTTCAATGCCATTATATCAAGACTTACAAATTTAATTAAGTTAAATTCGTCAAATCAAATTATTTAAATTACAAGTCTCACATTAACTTCAAAAAAAGTATCACATTTTATTTCTTGTTAAAGAAATTCAATTTCACTTATTTACTTACTTAAATAATTTTTCAAAACTTAATTAATAAAGAAATCCAATTTCAATTATTTACGAACAACATTCACTTATTCAAAAGTTCAATTTTTCTTATTAGAAATCCAATTCAATTTAATCATTAAAAATTCAATCTTATTTAATTATTAAATAATTCAAAACTTAATTATTAAATAATTTCAAAGTTTAATTCAATCATTTCTCAAATTAAACAACATCCTTTCATTGATTACATTGTTAATCTTTTGTTTCAGATTATTAAATATTACCATTTTCCTTTCATCAAAATTCAAATTTCAACTTCATTTCAAAATCATATTATTGATTCAAATAAGATCTTCGTTTTATTTTTAAATCAAATTATTGACCAATCGGGTTTTATTTAATTTTCTCTCCTAGGTCAAAGTTCAATTTGGGTATTTATCATTTCAACCCGATTCCAATTCAATTCAAAATCAAAACATATCAAAGGGAACTTGCAGTGAGATAACTGGGATGGTGTCAAAGTAAATAAACAAGCAATAACAACAATCAATAACAATCCAATAATCAATTCAAATAATCCCGAAATAACCCTATTAATTCGCATTGTTATTTGTACGAATTAATATACTTATTTCTAGAATCTACACTATCATTTCATGTAGATTAAAGATTATTACATTACGGTTTTCACTTGTCATCTATTTACAATTTCATACATCATCAATTTAACAACATACATTCAGTGGTTCAAAGTGCAATTAAACAAATCCTATGTGTCAACAAATTTAACAGTTAAAGGGGTCATATTATACAATGTCAGTTAATCAAATTTAACATTTAATTATCCTATATCAAATTCAATTTCACACTATTTATCATTTTAACATTAACAATTTAACGTTCAATATAACATCAACAATCAATCAATTATCAGCCAAACTGTATTATCATCACATAAATAACTAACAGATAATGGTGTCAAATGTCACAGGTGAACTTATACAGGCAATAGCATATATAACAGTGTAATTAACTAACAGCAGTATATTTCAATTGTCGTTTCAATTGAAATCAAATCTAATAAATAAAAGAACGTTAATCGTGAGTGAGTGCTCACCTTTCGAGGTTGGAGAGATTTGACAAAGAAATGAGCTATGAATTCCAAGGCAACGCTAGATGTATACGAATTCGACGATCAAAGCTGATAAATATGAAATTGACGAGATCAAGTCAGAACGGGATCGATGGAGATTGAATATATAAGTAAATTGATATAGATATAACGTATAAAATTTATATATACAAAAATCAATACCCAAATTTCAACCCATATTAAATTAAATATATACGTATATATGTTTTCAAAATCATTGTTTAGATAAACTCACATATTAAAGTCAAACATACATATAACTTATAAAATATATACCCCAGAACATATATATATACACACTCTATAACACAGACCAACCTGATATATTTTGTAAACTTAAATTTACGTTATACCTCAAATCTGAAATACTCAAACTATATTGAAGTTATTTTAAAACTTATATATATACGTACATTCTTCACGCAAATACGTTTTGAAACACAAATTGATATTGGCATTATATAAACCATTTGAATATATTACACACTTATACACTATTACACTATACAGGTAAACTAAAATATATACAAGTATATATACACACGCACCACTTATATACAATATACATACACACGCAACCCATAAATTAAAATATATATTCATACGCAACACATCAGCACTCCCAAGCATCAATATATATCTATACCTTAACTGCTTAACAAGTTTCAAAGATAGTAAAAAAAACAGTTCAAAATACTCTTATATAAACAAATCTGTGTATAAATCTATATATTTAAAATGTTCTTACCTTTATATAAAATCTGCAGCATGCCTTATATTATTATAATATAATATCCAATACTGTTACAAAATATAGATATCTATTTGAATCAAAACTTAGTCTATATACATAACTACAAACGCAGATCAAATGAAAAAGAAACTGACATATGTGATACACTAACAATATATAAACTTTCAAACATAACTTATAAATTTTAAACTAATTTTTTTTTTATAACCCACTGTACATAAACATGCAAATCAACAAATATATTAAAAGGTATATAACTTACAAATGGAAGTATAAACATGGAAGAAGGGAAACACGTCCGCTACTCAGTCAAGTGGAAGTGCGTGATGATGGTTGGGTACGAAAGACTACTTGGTCGGAGAAGTAAGAAGGCGGCTTGCTTGTGGGCTGCCGAGGTGGTGCTAGGTGAGAAGAAAAGGTCAGGCGCTGGCTGAAGCTTCACGTGAGGATGAAGCTCGTGACCATGGTTGCCTGAGTGGAAGACGAGATCGATGGCCGCGAAGTGATGGCGTCGGCACCTGGTGGGGAAACACGAGGCGGTGGCTGCTGACTGCGTGCTCGCGTGTCAGGCTGGTGGAACGGGAAAGTGTTGCGTAAGATTGTAAACATGGGAGGCACAAAGGAAGGAGTCTCGGCTGTTGGCCAGGGAAGGTGGTCGGTGCTTGGTTTCTAGCGTGGAGGAGATGAGTGGTTGCTTGCGTGGGCTTGCTCGGATTTTCAGGCGGCACCGGTAGTGAAGTGGGCGGAGGAGGGATCGGGTAGAGGGTTGGATGCTGGGCGGTGGGTTTGCCGAGGTGGACGAGCGGATGGTGTTTGCATGGGTAGGCTCGGGATGAAGGTGGAATGATGGTTGCTCGAGCTGGTCTCGGCGGTGGTGGGTTGGCGATGAGGAGGAGGTCCAACGATGGTGGAGGCTCTAGCTAGGCACGTTCGGTTGTGGTGGAGCTTGGAAAAATGGAGTAGAGGTTGGCTTTTGCTGTTAGGAAGAAAAGCAAGTTTGGGGTTAGGCACACGTACAGGTGGGTTGGAATGCATAGGAATTTGGAAGGCCATATGAATGTTTCGCCAAACAGAAAAATAAATGAACAGAAAATGAACTGGCAAGATAATTTGAGAATTGGAAATTGCAATCGTCTTGTAAGTTGAATTCAAAAAAATTAAATACAAGTGACCGTTGGTATTTACACAGTAGATAAACGAATAGTCATTGGGAAATCAATAGACGTAAACGGGCACCGGTACAGCTGACTGTTACGCAGATTTCGCTGCGTATCAGGCACCGAAATGTATAAATGAATATACGACGGAGATCAGAACGACGAGACGATCAAAACGGTATACAGATGTCAGTGGTACGATCGAATTATAAAATTTAAAATTTTCTACTGACGGAAAATGCAAGAAAAATGCTGAAAAATAAGATCGACG
Source organism: Allium fistulosum (assembly GCA_030737815.1). Classification (NCBI taxonomy): domain Eukaryota; kingdom Viridiplantae; phylum Streptophyta; class Magnoliopsida; order Asparagales; family Amaryllidaceae; genus Allium; species Allium fistulosum. The sequence goes on from CM060907.1 coordinate 617,455,524, forward strand.
GAGCCAAAGATGTCCGAATTTGGAAAAACGACAAACTGACATCTTGCTCAGAAGATGGTTTAGAATTTTTCTATGTAAAATTATTTTGGTTTTGAAAATGTTTTATTTTCAACGCTTTTTAACTGATTAAATTGAAGTGAATTTACGCGCGAAATAAACCTTCGTATTTTCGGACGAAAATTTACCGGTTGCTATGTTTAACTAGACGTATTCCAAATATTAAATTTTTATTTCAAAATTTTACCGTTTAAAATTTCACAAAATTTCAACTAATTACGTTATTAAAACAGTTGAAATTTACGGGTCGTTACAACTCAAGCACACGTCCATGAGCTCCACCCCCACCTTTGCTCATGGCCAAGCCATCCTTCCCCATCATAGCTCATGGCCCAAGGGAGGAACTCCCCATAATTCTATCACTTCTCACTTCTTAGAGGCTAAACCATGTTCTAATGATGATATAAGAATTTTGTGAAAAGTTGGAGGAGAAAGGAGTTTGTTTAATATGATTTTAAGAAATTTAGATAGTATAAGACATGAAAAGAGTGTGAGATTTAGAACTTTTGGTTAGTGAATTTGTGAGATAAGAAGAGAGATAAGGGCGTGTATTTATAGAGTTGAGAGAAGCCAAAAGATCAAAAATACCCTTCCTTAGCCATAAAGGAAAAGGACTCCAACTTGACAAAGCCATACCTCTTGCATACCGTACCTTCCTTTAACCACTCCTTGATTTAAGAGTCCTTTTGTCCATTTAATTTAATCCTTTTAACTTAGTTAATTTGCTTAGGAACTAAGGTGATTTAATACTTGTTAATGTGTTCATATGTCTTTATTTTAAAAGAGTTCGAACAACTTTTGTTGAATAAAAAATCATTTTTTAACAAAACGTTTTTCGATCACATTTTCAGTATTTCTTTAAAGTACATATCTTTGTAAATTGATTTCAAAAATAAGTTTTTTATCATTAGTTATTAATTAAAAAGTGTTTAACAAGGTTATAAAATCATATTTAATCACATTAAATCATAGATTCAAATATTTAAATAATTCAGATAATTAAATACGAAGTGTTCGAAGTTCCTGGCCGTTACATTCTCCCTTCTTAAAATATTTCATCCTCGAAATTCCAAAACAAGAAATCACAGCAATAATCATACATTATACTTAAAATTATTACAACCAATATCAAATGTAGCTCACAATTTTCCCAGGTTCAAGGATTCGCTTATAGCATAAGGATGACAAACAACCTACTAGTGTAACTTACGCTCAACAGCCTTTGGTTATTACTTAGTCGATTACTCATGCTATCTTCAAAGTGTTATTTTCCCAAACTCTCCATAAGCCAACCATCATAGCATACAAATATACTAAAGCTCGTATGATGCACTTTGAGCATCCGTACTCAATATCAAATCTGACCACTCACTCGATCATATTAATTTCACTTCCAAACTGGTATATCTAACTTGACCTCTTTAGTGCAGACTTTGATCTTGTTCCTAGATTAGGCACCTCCATTCTCCTTACATAGCCATATGCTATGATAGAAAACTCAGGAATCATATCAAGAATCCATATTAAGTGTTTTCCATCATGAATCTAGTGTAAAATCCTTATTTGCACCGGTAGAAATTATATACTCGAATCCTAGAGTGAGAACCGTGAATAGAATAAAATACCACACTGTAATGAATGCCTTTTCGACCCCCGAATGCCGATTCTAATACATCCATGGTATTTACATGTCGAGAACCATAGTGCTGAAAAGACAGAATGTTAAGGTAAAAGAAAACGAAGAAAAGAAAAGGAATAAGAAAAGGGAGAACAAAACATTAGAGTGTCACAACGAATGACAACTTATAATATCAAGACTATCTTTACAAAAGAAAACCATATGGGTACAATAATCAGAGCAAACTAACCTATCATCAGCCTGGACAGTTATAACTGCCTATCCGCATAATTGCTGATAAAAACCTAAAGTAACGGAGTGGAAATAAAAATACTACGATAGGTAAACATCTAGCTCTGCTCCAAGAGGTCCAATGAACATCAATGAAATTTGGAAATCTATAAGGGGCTGATTCGAACATTATAAGAAAATAACATCCGGATCAGTCTGGTAAACCAGCGTGAGAAACTCAATTATATGGATCTTTTTGTATTTATAAAATCCTTCAAAAATTATGGTATCTCGTAAGACCACGTCACAAATAAACATGGATGTGATTTTACCTTATGATAACTAAACCATTTCATAAGAAAATACAGTGATATTATAATAATGTCTGGGGTTGAAAAATAAATATATAATGTAACTGTAATGGTTACATTCAATAGCATATTGATAGGTATAAAAACAAAACCACAAAGGCACGTTCGCATAATGGATTTTCCACTTCATAACAAATGTCCAGTTTGAATTTCTAAACGCATATTGATAGATCTAAAAGCATCGTCTATGAGATTTCTAAGAGCTCTTTCTACACAATGGTCAGTTTGAATTTGATCTTGGATATGAGAATCTGAAATAATGTTTTGCGTATGATTCACCCCCGTGTTATTCTTGTTCATCTCTCCATGGAAAAACCATCTATTATATGTTTTAATCATACCATGAATGATTAAATGTTTCTCAACGCTTTCCAATGAGAGCTTTTTAGAGTTCTTGCACTTGATACAAGGGCAAGTGCATATTTCGACATCGGGGGATGAGTGATTCTTCACAAAACTAATGAAGTCTCGAACGCCTTGCTTATATTCTTCAGTATTTCTGTATGGACTTTTAATCCACTCTCTTGAACTTGAGTTAGACATAAATTTCAAGTTTTACCTTTTGAACCTGTTAGACAAAAATATAGTGTTCATTTCATTTTAAAGTTCCATTACAATAACTTTGAAGGTCGATCATCCTACTTCCCATTACAAACACAATAACGTAATCACATTTTATAAACCATTTCGAGTTAAATGATTCAACAAAATTTCGGCAGCACTTCCCTTTATTCCCTGTATCGTACACAAAAACGTGTACACAGGGAACAAAAAGGAAGTGCCATCGAAATTTTGTGAACCATTCAACCTGAAATGATTTATAAAATGTGATTACTTTATTGTGTTTGTAACTTGTCCAATACTGGGACAAATCCAACAAATATTGTATCAGATGAAAATAGATGTCCGTTCTATGAAAAACGAATATCCATATAACGATCATATACAACACTTGTCAGACGGGGCCAAAAAAATCTCTAAGGATTTACATGAATTTTTTGACGTGTGTGTGTAACCCTTTACTGTTTATAAAGGACAAACTACGATCATGTTGTTTTTATGGACCGTTAAACAAAAAAGACAAACTTCGAGAATATTTAAGAATTTAGAAACCCTTTTGGCAACGATATGAAACTGGAAACCACTTTCTTATTATGTTTTGCTTTACAATTCATATCCCAGTGTCTGTGTTATTATATATATAAAAATATGATGCAGATTTTGCATAATTTTGTTTCATTGTTTAGTTTGTTAATTAATGTGCCGCCTTGCATGGTCTCAGCAGCATAGTTCAATTAAGATTCTTGATGAGCAGGGTCACATTGTCTAAATTTAAAAAAAATGGCATGGTATAATGATATACATGGTCTTAACATCAAAATAAATAAATCATAGTTCTAGTGATTAGCATCTTATTATCAGAATATCTAACATGCAAGGATGCTTCTAAATCTCAGTTGCTAACTATTTTATATATGCTGTGTTGTCTTGTGATGTTTATGTATTTATTTGTTTTTATGGCTTACGCATGTGTTGGGTATCATTATATGACATGAAAACCGCTGATTCGATACAATTATATTGTGGGGATCATATAAAGCTCTAGTACATGACAAAATGGGTACAGTTGCTATTTTTATATAATATATTATATATTCACCAAATTTATGAGGTGGTATGAGATGAAGATGGCATTCAATATATCATCCAAGTAAACAAAAAACGTTTAGTCACATATATAAAGATACACAGTACATCTAATATATAGCAGACGGATCATAGTATTATCAATTATGGATTAAGTAATAAGAAAATGACAAGGAAAAAAATGAAGAAGCTGATCAAATAAACAGGAAACAAAGAAAAGTTTTACATCAATAATTAACTTTCCAAAGAAACAAGCTATCCCCTAAATTATTTGAAAAGAAAAGGAAATACTAATGTAGGGAAATATGTTTTTAAAGAAAGTAGCCTGAAAACTGCACTTTTTCCATATTATGTCCCCAACTCTCAAATTCTTAATCCAACAATAAGTCATCATGTACGTTTCTGATCATCAAATAAACCGGAAGGACACACTTTACCAAACGCGCTTACCTTCTGAACAACTGATTTAGATTCAAAAGAATGGCAATTTCCAATGGAATAGCTTCCACAGTCACCAAGAGGGCTCTACAATAGAAAGCTGCGATTTTAGCAATCTACAATAGAAAGCTGCGATTTACTCAAATAAACGCAAATGAACAAGTCACCGGGGTGAAATCCAATACCTGAAGTCGAGATCGTGAATCGCCTTAAGCTATAACCGAAGTCGAGATACTGAAGTCAAATTGCCAAATCGCCTGAAGTGTTGGCGAGATCCTGAAGTTGTTTTGCAGAGCGAAGGAAATCGTTTTGCAGAGCGAAGGAAATCCGTGGTTTCGTTATATTATTTTTAAGCGGCAGAAGAAAAAAAGCGTGGAGAGGTGGAGAATTAGGGCTTGGGTTGAAAACAGTCCACATTTACATTTTTGCCCCTACCAATTCAATTGAATTACACTTTAACCAGATTTTCCAACGCAAATATGTGTTAGTAATAAAAAAATTATAAATATGTATTTTCAGTCACACTTTTATAGCTTGCCAACAGTTATTATTGTGACTGATCTACAACACCAATAAGTGTTGGTAATTGAAAAAAAAGCGTTGCAAAATGGCTGTAATGGTGTAGTGAAACAGCAAAGATAGCATTTCCTGAAATGCTGTCTAAAGTTCTATTGCATGTTTTAAACATGGTTTGCAACAAGTTTGCGCCTAGTTTTCGACACCTTAATAGATTATTTTTGATCCATTCTTTTTATAATAGTTAGTAATATTTTGGTTACTTAGAAACCATGAAGAAAAATCCTAAAGAATATCTATTAGTTATTTTATAGAAATTTCTTAAAACAATGTATTTTTCCGAAGTGCTCGTATAGCGACTATTTCGCAATAACTTTTACCTCTTTGTTCAACTATCTATCAAATGATTTAAGCTTCAAAAAATTTATAATAATAATAAAAAAATATTATTTAAATTTTTTAAATGGTAAATAAATACCTAAAGAAGTCTCTACAAAAATAAACGTTATTTCACAAAAACAAGGAATTTAAAAGTGTCAATATGACCACATTGCTTTAATATTATACAGCTTCGTTCTAGTATTTCCACAAATTTCTTAACATTTTCTTTTCTACCAAAGACACTTTTAGAAGTGTTGTTAACAATAAAATTATATTATACAAAGATAAGTTCATAAGTCAGTAAATTACACAAGTAAAAGTTAAGAGATTCAAATTGCGTTTATAACGACTATCGCAATACGAACAATTCCGTATTCAACTTCATTTATTCATATATAAATCAAGGCCTTTCAAGGCACAACAACCACATAATTAATATGCTATTCAAATCATATAATAAAGGTTTTTAACTTTATTTACTTAAGGTCTATTATCATAGTTTTAGCAAGCAAAATTAACAAGTTTTTACTAATAAATCGTCATGTTTTTGGTTTTCATTTAAGGTGTAAATAACTCACTTTTAATGAAACAAAATACTACCATCTTCTGACCAACATTCAAGAAAGAATCAAAACCTTCTTCCATACAACTCAAGCACACGTCCATGAGCTCCACCCCCACCTTTGCTCATGGCCAAGCCATCCTTCCCCATCATAGCTCATGGCCCAAGGGAGGAACTCCCCACAATTCTATCACTTCTCACTTCTTAGAGGCTAAACCATGTTCTAATGATGATATAAGAATTTTGTGAAAAGTTGGAGGAGAAAGGAGTTTGTTTAATATGATTTTAAGAAATTTAGATAGTATAAGACATGAAAAGAGTGTGAGATTTAGAACTTTTGGTTAGTGAATTTGTGAGATAAGAAGAGAGATAAGGGCGTGTATTTATAGAGTTGAGAGAAGCCAAAAGATCAAAAATACCCTTCCTTATCCATAAAGGAAAAGGACTCCAACTTGACAAAGCCATACCTCTTGCATACCGTACCTTCCTTTAACCACTCCTTGATTTAAGAGTCCTTTTGTCCATTTAATTTAATCCTTTTAACTTAGTTAATTTGCTTAGGAACTAAGGTGATTTAATACTTGTTAATGTGTTCATATGTCTTTATTCTAAAAGAGTTCGAACAACTTTTGTTGAATAAAAAATCATTTTTTAACAAAACGTTTTTCGATCACATTTTCAGTATTTCTTTAAAGTACATATCTTTGTAAATTGATTTCAAAAATAAGTTTTCTATCATTAGTTATTAATTAAAAAGTGTTTAACAAGGTTATAAAATCATATTTAATCACATTAAATCATAGATTCAAATATTTAAATAATTCAGATAATTAAATACGAAGTGTTCGAAGTTCCTGGCCGTTACATTCTCCCTTCTTAAAATATTTCATCCTCGAAATTCCAAAACAAGAAATCATGGCAATAATCATACATTATACTTAAAAGTATTACAACCAATATCAAATGTAGCTCACAATTTTCCCAGGTTCAAGGATTCGCTTATAGCATAAGGATGACAAACAACCTACTAGTGTAACTTACGCTCAACAGCCTTTGGTTATTACTTAGTCGATTACTCATGCTATCTTCAAAGTGTTATTTTCCCAAACTCTCCATAAGCCAACCATCATAGCATACAAATATACTAAAGCTTGTATGATGCACTTTGAGCATCCGTACTCAATATCAAATCTGACCACTCACTCGATCATATTAATTTCACTTCCAAACTGGTATATATAACTTGACCTCTTTAGTGCAGACTTTGATCTTGTTCCTAGATTAGGCACCTCCATTCTCCTTACATAGCCATATGCTATGATAGAAAACTCAGGAATCATATCAAGAATCCATATTAAGTGTTTGCCATCATGAATCTAGTGAAAAATCCTTATTTGCACCGGTAGAAATTATGTACTCGAATCCTAGAGTGAGAACCATGAATAGAATAAAATACCACACTGTAATGAATGCCCTTTCGACCCCCGAATGCCGATTCTAATACATCCATGGTATTTACATGTCGAGAACCATAGTGCTGAAAAGACAGAACGTTAAGGTAAAAGAAAACGAAGAAAAGAAAAGGAATAAGAAAAGGGAGAACAAAACATTAGAGTGTCACAACGAATGATAACTTATAATATCAAGACTATCTTTACAAAAGAAAACCACATGGGTACAATAATCAGAGCAAACTAACCTATCATCAGCCTGGACAGTTATAACTGCCTATCCGCATAATTGCTGATAAAAACCTAAAGTAACGGAGTGGAAATAAAAATACTACGATAGGTAAACATCTAGCTCTGCTCCAAGAGGTCCAATGAACATCAATGAAATTTGGAAATCTATAAGGGGCTGATTCGAACATTATAAGAAAATAACACCCGGATCAGTCTGGTAAACCAGCGTGAGAAACTCAATTATATGGATCTTTTTGTATTTATAAAATCCTTCAAAAATAAAGGTATCTCGTAAGACCACGTCACAAATAAACATGGATGTGATTTTACCTTATGATAACTAAACCATTTCATAAGAAAATACAGTGATATTATAATAATGTCTGGGGTTGAAAAATAAATATATAATGTAACTGTAATGGTTACATTCAATAGCATATTGATAGGTATAAAAACAAAACCACAAAGGCACGTTCGTATAATGGATTTTCCACGGAGATGCCTCCAGCTTAAACTAAAGAGGATCTCCTATGAAAAGGATCAGAAGATATCTTTCGAATATCGTATATCTTTAGATAAAATATACCATAAAGAAAACATAACTGGCCCACACCCGAACGAGCGAACCCGAACCACATGGAACGTAAGCATCATCAACTCCCGTCGGCCAACATCTACAAGCATACTCTAGATAATGGAGTTGACGAACCCCTCTAGGTTAGAAAAACCCCTGGATTATGCACCAATTTTTTCTTTAGTCATTTTTCCGATATCGAGGCTAAGTTTGGAACCTTTCACAAGAGTCTTCATCACTCAAATAGAGTCCACTTCAACGACCTCTTCCCAAATTGAACCGTACAATATTTTTGAAGTGGTATTCAACTAGTAAAACACTTACCGTTCCTGGCCCTTCAAAACTAATCTATGAATTTGGTTTTATTCAACAGTAATGCGAATGATCGCATAAGGGAACTAATTCCTATATACTCTCCATAAGCTAGTAAATATACAAGCAACATCAATGCATAAAAGCACGATCAAGTCACCTAAACGACTTTTAATCCCTTTATAATTAATTTGTCCTTTATTAATTAAAACACTTTTTATTAGTAAACCTTTTTTTTATTGAAGAAAACTTCTTTGATTTGTCAAAGCTTCCTTTATTAATTAATAACCCTTTAATAATTAAAACTTCTTTATAAACTTGTATATACATATATATTTAATTTCACTTTATAAAAGATATATAATTATATTATTAACTTAAAATAAATGTTACTAAAACATCGTTACTATAAACTCCTTCTCTTTTAAACATATAACTTTTTCTGTCTTTTTATACAAGATTTCAGTACTTATTTTTATCTTTAAAATTTAATCATTAAAGATTTAATTATACTAACAATATTATTCTATTTTAAAATATAAATCAAGGGTTTAGAAACAAGTGTAGGTTTAAAACATTGTCACAAAAAACCCAAAACATTTCATTTATACTTAAACTTAAAGTCTTCAATATTAAATATCTAATTATATTCCTAAGTTTAATTAAAAATAAGGGTTAAAAACAAATGTAACTAAAACATTGTTTACTACAACCCAAAACCATTTCTATACTTATCATTAACTTTAAAACATTTATTTAAAGATCAAAGCATATCCACACTTATTAATTAAGGCAACAAAGTTTTAAGTAATTCCCCAAAATCATTTGTTTTGACTTAACTGTTAAAATCCAAACTTTCTTTAATATATTTATAAAATACTTAACTTACTTTTTAAAACTTATATATACAAGAATACCTTTGAAATGCTAATTAATTTGTTAAAATACTTTTAAACTACTTAAAAATATATTATAATTATTTATATAGAATATTATATAAAATTACCAATTTGGAAATAAATAGAAAAACCAAAATAAACATATTTTATTTTAGAAGCCATTTACTTTTAAAAATTGATAATTAATTATTAAAACTATATTTAACATGACACCAGTTTTGAAACACTTTAATACAAGTTAGAAAACAATCCTAAAAATATTAGAGAAAAATACTTAATTTAAAGACCATTTTTACACAATTTATAGTTTCAAACAGCAAAGATAGCATTTCCTGAAATGCTTTCTAAAGTTCTGTTGCATGTTTTAAACATGTTTTGCTACAACTTTGCACCTAGTTTTCGATGCCTTAACAAATGATTTTTGATCTATTCGTTTTATAATAGTTAATATATTTTGGGTACTTAGAAACCATTAAGAGAAATCCCAAAGAGTATCTTTTAATTATTTAATAGAAATATCTTAAAACAAGATATTTTTCCGAAGTGCTCGTATAGCGACTATTTTGCTATAACTTTTACCGCTTCGTTCAACTAGATATCAAATGGTTTAAGCTTCAAAAAATTTACAATAATAATTATATATTATTTACTTCTTTAAATGGTAAAGAAATCCCTAAAGAAGTCTCTACAAAAATAAACATTATTTCCTAAGAAACAAGGAATTTAAAAGTATCGTTATAATGACCTCTTTACTTCAATATTTTACAACTTTGTTCTAGTATTTTGTAATGACCCGCATTTTTGATAATTAAAAATATTAAACTAAATAAGATCTTGGAATTTAATATTATGAGAAATTAAAATTTATGATTTATAAATGGGGAAAAAATTTAAAATATAATTTAATAATGTTGATTGAATGAAATTGACAATTGTTAATGTGATTTCAATCAATTGTAATGGTAAAGCTAATTGGGAATGTAATTGTAGAGCTTAAATTGAAATAATTGTAAAGTTAATAAGGAAGAAAACAAATGACTGTATGAATGAAAATTCTAATTGATTGGAATGTTAAAAAAAATATTTTTCTTTACTAAATAAAAATCATATGTTTATTTATTTGAAATGTTGGTAGCTGAAAAATTTATTACAGGAATAAGAACTCAATTATTTAATAATAAATTAATAACTTTTGGTTTGTATACAATAATTCCGTACATACGTTAAATTACTATAAAAAGGAATTAAATAGTCTCATTTTTTTAACTTAGAAATCAATGACAATTATTGTGATCGGAATCTTTTAATTAAAAAGAGAGAAGACATTAATTGTAAACATATATTGAAATAAATTTAATTTGGGTGATTTATTTCCAATTAATTCAGTTCATGATTCAAAATTGAATGTTAGTTTACTACATATATGTTTATACCTAAATATAAACTTATGTTTTAAATCCAATTAGATCATAAAAAAGGATTATTTAGGTTTGAAATCTCATACGGTATTAAATTAAATGTTAATAGGAGATGATAAAAGGGGTAAAATGGATTTACACTTGACTATTTCCTTTTCAATTAAACTTGATTAGATTTTAATTGCAGCATAATTTACCTTTCCATCTTCACTATTCTAATTTACTCTTACATTCATTGCCTCCTTATATGGATTATTTTCATACCTTTTATATATGAAAGTAAACTATAAGTGGCGATAAAGATGTACATATATATATTATACATCTATTTATATTACCTTATTTATGCTATCATATTTTTGAATGTATGTTAATGCATTCCTAGTAAAACATTCAATCAAAATGTTTACATATTCGTTTAAATTCCCAATCTAATCACAAAGAGAGAGAGAAATGAAAAGTTCTTAATGCTGCATATTCTTTTTAACTAATGACACAAATTTGTGCAGAGAATTTATTTTCATTTATTGTGTGTTAATTAAATCTTTAATGGATGTCAATTTTGGTATGTTTGGGGTTAACAAAATTAATTAAGTAAACAATTGCTTTTGAAATTTGAATTCCAAAAGTTTGTTTACAGTGTAAAGTTGGTCCATTAATTCCCTTTCTAATTAATAATTCCTGCATCTTTTCATTATTTCCTCATTTGTTCCATTACTCTTTTCCATTTACATTGTCTGAAGCTTTTCCATTTTGTAAACATGAACTAATTTTCATATTTTTAATTCTTTCTTTTACCTCTTTTTAACAACTGCTACTTTTAAAAAGACTGTTCATATTTACTTTATTTTAATACCTTGTTTGTACATATTTACTTTATTTTTTTCGTTCATTTTCCAACTTCATTTCCTGAAACCTCATTTCATTTATTTCTAATTAATAGCAGCCTCTCTTTTCAAATTTCATTGGCCCTAAGCCTAACTCTAACCTTATAAATAAGATATGATACAAATGAAACCCTAGCCTCCTTTCTAATCTTCTTCTTTTTCCTTTTTCTTTTTCTTTTTCTTCTTCAAGTCTTCTTATTCTCTCTCATTTTATTTTTTCCTTCCTTTTCAAATATTCTTCTTCTTTAAATCTTCTTCTATTTCAAACTTTCTTCTTCCTTTTCAAATCTTGATCTTCTCTTTCATTTCAGTTCTTCTTGTTTTAATCCTCTTTTTTTCAATTCTTCTCCTTCAAATCTTCTTCTTTTTTTCAAACCTTCTAAAAATACATAAGTACATACATACATACATACATATATATATATATATATTAATATAATAAGGAGGAAAAATTAAAGTAAATCAAACCAAAAGCAAAATTAAAGAACAAAGCTGGAAATCAAGAAGGAGACTAAGGAAACATAGAGAGGAGTTATTGCTTAGAAGTCTATTATTTTCATATTTGTATAAAGATGAGTGATTTAACGCACTCATGAAATACTGAACCTTCTTATATTAGTTGAATTAAATTTATGAATTGATAAGAATTTTATTAATTATTGTTTGGTAATTTAAATTGTCATTTAAATTTAATTTGAAAATTTTGAATTAAATTTTCATTTAAATTAATATTGAAATTAAATTGATAGTTAAATACCTGATATTGATAACCAGTTAATTGTCGTGATTTATTGACTGATTTGGATGTTGATTGTGATGAATGTTTATTTGTTGACATTTTGGATGATTGGATGTTATGTTTATTGTATATGTTGTTATCACACTGCATGTTCCCTTAGTTTGTTGTTAGGAAAATCACTATGGATTGAAATGATACATACCCGAATGATCTTATAGATTAGGGAAAATCGTTTTGGGTTGAAATGATACATACATGAGCGATTTTATTGATTTGGAAATTATAGATTCGGGATACGGGTTGAAATGATATATACCCAGGAAATTTAACTATTTTGGGTAGGAATAATACATACCCAATCACTTGACCATAGGGTAGAAAATTTTATATGGACACCATTGGTCGGTCTTAAATTATTTTCTAAATGGTAAAGTATGTTTGATTTATAAATTTGATTTTTAAATTTATTTTAATGATTTTATTTAAAAAAATTATATTTGGGAAATAATTTATTTTATATGTTTTAAAACTTCAAATCATAAGTTAACATATGGTTTTAAAGGTAAATTTAAAATTTTAACTTATAATTTTATTTAGTTTTAAATATATATTTTAAATAGTTTAAAATTTAATTTAATAAAATACTTAATATAATTTTAATATGTATATTTTAAATTTAATTTAGTATAATAATATAGTTTTGATTTAAGATAAAAATATAGACTTTTATAATAACTTTAATAGATAAAATATTTTTGTAAAGAATTTTAGAATTTTGTGAAAAGTTTTGTAAGGAATTTATAAAAGTTTTGTAAGAGATTTAATAATGTATTTATATAAAAAAATTATAAAGGATTTTATAATGATTTTATAAAGGAGTTTATAAGGGTTTTAAAGGATTTTATAAAGGGTTTTAAAAGAACTTGTATAAAGGGATTTCAAAGCGTTTTAAAGGAAGTTGCGTAGAAGTTTATGAAAGAGGGAAGAGTTGTAAACTGTTTTGGAATTTATAAATAGCTTTATAAATGGTTTAAAGCATATAAATAGTTTATAAATGGTTTAAGGGAGATTTATAAATTATTTTCGAAATTGATTGAAAGAAATCTTCCTCGGTATTTATGAATATATTTATACTTTTGGAATAAGTATATGAATATCTTGATATGAAAGTATGAATTGTTTTCTTGATTTATTATTAAAAATGTTTTATAAAATGACCACGGTGTGAAATAAGCATTTGGTTGTTAAAGAGACCGGGGTCGGATATTATCATAGTCTCTATCAATTCCGAAACCACTTTAATAACTGTGCATGTGGTGGAGAATCCAAAACGAAGTAAGATGGTTTGGCGAACACTACTGTATGAGGTAAGAACGTAGCACTGACCCTCGGGTCAGCTTGATATGACTAAAACAGGAGCTATATCGGGCCAAGTGAGGTCGCTCCTCCAATTGGACACATTTTTTCGATACCATATATATTACTTTGTGATTGATTGGTGGCCACCCTCGATTTGATTATTGGAGTGTATTCCGAGGTGGGCGGTAGTAGCTGCTACGTGTTACCACGAGTCCGAGAGTGCAAAATGGTATAATCCTACCCTGGGCATTGCCTCGCGTGCCTTATCGAGCCCACTATGATTTTGGTTTGTGTTGTACCTATGGAATGCTCCCTGATAGCCCACCAGTTTACGGTGGAGTTTACAGTACTGTATAGACTACATCACTTATATATAATGTATTAAGGGGGATATGGGTAACGTCTTAACGTTATTTTAATATTTTACTTTACTGATAGACACTACATATATAGCGTATATTACTAGATGTAAAATCCCGTAAACATCTCTAAAGCCATTACACTCATATTTACTTGTTGTTGATTTAACTTACATAAGACTTTTAGTTCTAACTCGAGAGTTTTGTCTTTCCATTACGCAAAGCATTTCAGTGTTGAAGACTTTATTTCTGGAGGACGAAGACGAAGTCTGATATATTATATTATTAGTAATTTTCCACTGCATCATTATTGGTATGTCGTTGTTTGTACTCTGATTTTTCTAAAAATTATGTAATCAAATATATATTATAAAATAGCTTAATGAACTGTTTATTTGATTATTATATTTTTTCATTCCGCTATGAGATTCTGTATTTTATTTTTTTCCTTCTTTTCTCTTAGTTTCTTCTTTATCACATTGACAATCCTCCCTTTTGAATGGTTTGAGTTGACATGTGTGGTTTATTGTCGATTTAAACCGTTCAAAAAGGTGGGTCGTCACATATTTCCACAATTTTCCTAACATATTCTTTGCTGTCCAAGTCACTTCTAGAAGTGTAGTGAACAACCAGATTATATTATATAAAGATAAGTCCATAAATCACTAAATTACACAAGTTAAAATTAAGGGATTTAAAGTACGTTTATAACAACTATCGCTATATAGAAAATTCCATATTCAACATCATTCAATCATATATAAATCAAGGCCTTTCAACAACAACCACAAAATTATTATGCTATTTAAAGCACACAATAAGGGTTTATAACTTTACTTAATTAGGGTCTATTATCATAGTTTTTAGCAAGCAAATTAATACATTTTGTACCAACAAATCGTCAAGTTTTTATTTTTCATTTACATTCTATTTAACTCATTTTTAATCAAACCAAATACTACCATCTTCCTACCAACATTCAAGCACTCATAAAACCACCTTCCATACAACCCAAGCACACGTCCATGGCCTCCACCACCCACCTTTGCTTATGTCAAAGCCATCCTTTCCCCATCATAGGTCACGTCCCAAGGGAGGAATCCCTATTACACCATCATTTCCTTACTTATTAGATTCTAAACCATATTCTAATGATGACACAAGAAGTATTTGAAAGTTTGGAGGAGAAAGGAGTTTGTTTAATTTGAGTTTAAGAAAGTTAGAGAGTAGAAGAAATGAAAAGAGTGTAAGGTTTGGAATTTTTGATTTGTGAATTTATGAGATAAGAAGAGAGCTAAGGGTATGTGTTTATAAAGTTGAAATGAAAATCCAAAAGATCAGAAATATCCTTCCTTAGCCATGAAGGAAAAGGACTCCAACATGACAAAGCCATATGTCTTACACACCTTACATTCCTTAAAGCGCTCCTTGATTTAAGGGTCCTTTTGTCTCCTTAATTAAATCTTTTTATCTTAGTTTATTTGCTTAGGAACTAAGATGATCTAATACTTATTAATGTTTCATATGTTACTATATAAATTCTAAAGAGTTCAAACAACTTTTAATGAATAAAAAGTCATTTTTAACAAAACTTTTTTTAGTCAAATTTTCAGTATTTCTTCAAAGTACATATTTTTGTAAACACATTTCAAAATTAAGTTTTCTATCATTAGTTATTAATTAAAAAATGTTCACAAGGTTAAAAAATCATATTTAACTACAATAAATCCGAGATTCATCAGATATATAAATACGAAGTGTTCAAAATTCTAAATCGTTACACCAACTGTCAATTCTACGTGCTTTAGATAAGTAAAATTTTCCAATAATAGATCACTTTCAGCTCTAGGAAGAAACTTCATCCCAAACCTTGTCTTAAACACCCTCCAAGTAATACTACTCTCATCAACTTCAGCTATCACCACCTCCCACCAACATGCCGCCTTACCTTTCAAATGCTAAGTAGCTAATCTTTTCTTAATAGCATCACCAAGTATCAATAGGTCGAAAATCTTTTCACAATCATTCGGCCATGCCCAAGTCACTGAGTATGGTTCCGTCCCAACGAAAGGCTTCCCATCAAGGCTGGATAAATCCTTACACAGCTTAGGAAAATCAACATCTAGTGGTGCTGGGGCTGTAATTATACCTTGATTTGTAGTGGTAGTGGTGGCTGTGAGTTTAATGGGGTTAGCGTTAGCTTTGCTTGTTGTGTGAGTATAGCGTTTGAACCATACTAGAATACTGACTCCAGGAATATCCAGCACATCTACTTGGGTGCTAGTCCTTGCCCTGGTTTCTACCCCACCAGTATTGATTGCATTAGTCTTTGTTTCTGTTTTGACCGAATTAATCATTTCAGCTATCTGTAAAAATGTAATTTATTATCAACTTTCCAATAGATTGTAAACAAAACTGGAACAGTGATTGGGTCTATGCATATGAAATTGATTCATATATATATACATATGTGTGTATATATATATGTACCACCCCTTTATCCCTAGATCCAACCCTCGAAATGATGTTGAAAACCTAAGAACTGAAAGGACGAGTCATTGGGTTGAGATAAAATATATACAACTACTGATAGATATCAGATATCAGAGACAATTCTAACTAACGATGTCTAATAACTATCTACTTTCAGTGTCTCACAGCAAAAGGAATATAAAATATAATACATCAATAATATCTATAGTCACATCACCATAATATGTCTACAATATCAAATACAGATGTGTGAATAATACAACTATAACCCAATCCACACTAATAATCAAATCTAGTTTACAATATTTATTTACATAATACACCATATATATAAATGAGTCTTTGTCTCTGATCCTATCACATCTCCAAACTCTATCGACTCGGATATATATATTAAAATGAAAAAATAGGAGTGGGTCAGACATAAATTGGGTGAGCGAGCCATACTTTTACTCTACATATACTACAAAAACAATACTACATCATGATATGACTCTTTGGTTCGGTCACTTTACTTCATGTCATCACGTCACACCTAACTATCGTACACATCTAGTCGGACCACATCGTTACTATATACACTCACTTCCCTAGACCTGCCTTATGCCATATAGAGTCACCTATTGCCCATCGTCTCGTAACTCGTGTATAAGACACACTTCCTTGGACCACCTGAAGCCTAAAGGAAAGCCTGCTGTCCTTATGCTAATTGGACTCATGCCCTGGTCCGCCCGTAGTGTGTACGGTCGCTTAACATCCACCTCATCCACATAGAAAGTCAAAGTAGTATATGGGCGCAACATAATTCCTGGATCACATACTTGTGTTATAGGTCCGTTTTAGCATCTTTGTCTGCATTCACATCTATATCTGCATCCATATCTGTATCCATATCTATATCCATATCAATATCCCATGATGCCTACCTGTGCCATAGACTCATTCACGTTTCACGTTCACCATCTTATCATGCCTCTACATCTTAATAACTTATATATTCATTTCAAATAACAACCAATCATCACAAACATTCACTCAATTCATAGCACCATCGTTTACCTCTTCAATAGCCTTCAATCGCCTTCAAAAACACAAGCGAACCAAGAATCGAATCGATCGTTTATTATACATATATATATATATGCCCTTCTAGGTTCAGCTTCAACCAAAGACCTAAATTGGCCACAGGTGCCACGATCACCTCTACTATGGACCGGTGCATCTAACTCCTAACAGTTGCCAGGTTTGAAAATTGGTTGTTTTCTCGTCGTTTCCACCTCAAGCCACCTCCGCTTCACCTTTGGTCACCTAAGAACATCCTTAGTACCTAGTTCTAAGTTTCTAAATTCGGTTTAACAAATTAATTTAAATTCATTAGAATCGAAAAATCTAGTATAAACCTATCTCGGTGTTTACTATTCATAGCCAAATGCCTCCTAAATCCTAATTAAATCCGATTTTAGATGTTTATTTATGTTATACTACATAGATATTGCCAATATATCATAGATATAACATTGTAATTGCATTATACGAACGAAAAATGAGGAATCACTCACTAATCAACATTTTCTGCCAAATCCCCTACTGTCTAGCTGCGCCTTTGTGATTCTGATTTTCACCTCCTAAGTCACTTTGTTGTGTTGTCATATGCGATAGGTTCGCAAAGATTTTCGTCTCTTGTATTTTTGTTATGTTTTGAATGAGATTTTGTGTTCTGATTCTTGGTATGTTTAGAGGAAGAAAGAAGGTATAAGTCGGCTCCGAAACTAAACTATGGAGTACATGAGTTTCTATTTTAAACCAAAGGAGGAAAATATTTTTTTGCCCAGATTTAAATTTGAAACCTTAAGTTTTGGCATCCATTTGATCCAATATTGTTTCAACCGTAATTTCCTCATACATACTCCAAATGAGGCAACCCAAGATACCACACGAATCAAAAAATGAGACATTCACAATAGTTAAAGTTTTGTCATTATATTCTGAAGTTGGAAAATAACCATTTTTCCCCTCCTTATTTTTAATTTATTTTATTAACTTATTCAACTCAATTATTTTCATATTATTATTTTATTAATATTAGATTAAAATATTTACAAATTTCTAGGGTATTACACGTTGCCTAAATCACCATCATCTTTACTTGGAATTGAATCCTCTCTAGTGTCATGAACATCACTCTCGGTATTAGAAGAGCTATGTGGAATGTTATGTGTTGACGCATTGACTATATTCTCCTTATTATCGATAGTATCTTTTCGTAGTCTAAAATGTACGAACAATCTCCTTAGGCTTCTCTCCATGTAAGTATGGACCGCCGGATAAGTCCTGTAATGGGTTAAACATAAAAGACTCATCAAAGGTAACAAGTCTTGATTGGTTAATTTTCTTTGTCGTAGGATTCCAAATACGATACCTTTTCATACCAACTGTATAACCAATAAAAATACATTTGGATGCCTTGGTTTTAACTCATCAATTCCTATGTTATGAACATACATAAGACAACCAAAAATACAAAAAAACCCAATTTTACATGTTTAACTTTGTATTATCCTCCGGAATCTTCCTATCACTTGCTAAGTACGGAATCAAATTTATAATATGAGTAGTAGCTAAAATTTCTTTAGCCAGAAAACCTTTTAGCAAGCCCGTAGTCAATCTCAAGCAATAAGTCTTTTCAAGTAGATTCATATTTATCCTTTTTGCGAACCCATTGGATTGTGGATCCTTAGGTGTAGTAAAATGTCTCCAAATGTCAC
Organism: Allium fistulosum; assembly: GCA_030737815.1. Classification (NCBI taxonomy): domain Eukaryota; kingdom Viridiplantae; phylum Streptophyta; class Magnoliopsida; order Asparagales; family Amaryllidaceae; genus Allium; species Allium fistulosum. The sequence goes on from CM060907.1 coordinate 617,474,832, forward strand.
GTTGTTTGCAGTAATTAAGGAACTCCTTTGAGACATTTTCACTGGCATTTTTGGAATTTGGAATCTTTAATTTCATCCCAATTTGGTTTTCAACAAAAGCCAACCAAACTTTAAATTTCTAAACACTTTCGAATTGGATTTCATTACATACACCAAACCTTACACGAGTAGTCATCAATTAAAGTATATACAATACAGATCTTTCCTAATGGGAGTTGTTGAAACTGATCCCAAACATTTAAATGAACGTAGTCAAGTACACTCCTAAAACTATACTCACCAACACCACATGATACTCTAGTCTGCTTAGCTAATACACATTCCTAATAGAAATCCAATTTATTAAAATTTTACCAGTTAATCATCTTCCTTCGACGATGTAACTCCAATTTCTTTATTGAAGTATGACATAATCTCAAATGCCAAAGCTTGTTAGCATCCAAATCTCTAGCATTGTCAACTCAAACACACAGCTCCCCAAGAATATTGGTATCCTTAAACTCCCCAAGAATAGTGGTACCCTTAAACAAATACAAATTATGGACCATAATACCATTCATAATCACAAGTGTCTCCTTAGAAACCCTCAAGCTATCTCTTTCAACAGTAATCTTGCATCCCAATAATCCCAACTGACCTAAAGAGATCAAATACTTTCAACGATGTAGAATATAGTGAACATTAATTAAAGTACAAATTACACCTCTATACATCTGAATCTGTACCACACTAATTCCCAAAGACATGCATGTAGCATCATTGCATATAAGGATTTCCATTCCTTATCAAAATAAGATGTAACACCCCGTGAAATGCATTGTAATTAATAGAAAGGAATTAATAAATAATTAATAAGGCTCAAAAATGGAATTTGATAAAACTTTATAGTTTGACCTTGAAACTTACACCATTGCATTCATGGTGATTTTTGAGTAACATTCATAGATAAAGTTTTGTGATCGGAGTTCAAATGAAGAAGTTATAAGCATTTGAAATTTTCGAATCAAAAATAATAAAAAAGAATCTAAGGAAATAGATAATAATAATTGCCTAGACCCCACTGGTCGACGCCCACCTTTGCCCATTCGACCGCATATAAGGGAACGGTCGATCGATTCTAGTGTTTCATCTAGGGTTGATCCTTAGTCTAATGATCTAGATTTAATAAATATTAATCGAATGGATAAAAATAATTCTAGTGCCTATAAATAAAGGCCTAGCCCCTCACTTTTCTTCTCATATTTTCTGTACTGAGCTGCAAAGCTTTTCCATTTTCCCTTCTCCTCTATTCCTATAAATTATAAAAATACTATTATATATATATATATCGGAGAAAGGTGGAAAATAAAAGTGAAGAAGAGAAGGAGTGAATAAATTTTGTGAAAAAGATAAATTATATAATTGTAAATATAAATTTTCAGTTCAATCAAATGTCTTCTCATATCTGTAATTCTATTGGGTATGTATATATCTTATTACACATATTTTTGGGATGGAAAGGAAAAAAGAGTCAATTAAAGGAATGGATTTGGATTTAGGAGATTTGAAAAGCTAGAAAGGTGAGTGGAAAATTATATGATTTATATATAACATTGAAACTTATACCATTGAGTTTTATTTAAATATTATGCATATGCAAGATCTATTGAATTATGGCTTAAAAGAAATGTATTTAACTAAAATCTCTCCTACATATTTTGAAAGTTATGTAGTTATGATGAAATGGTATATACATCCTAATCTGGAAACTTTAGAATTTATTCCCCTAAAATTTTAAAGTATTATGTTGATAAAACTACAAGGTTTATTCTAGGCCTACATTAGTTGGGTTGTAAATTGTTTAGTAATTGTTTGGAATACCCTAATTGGAGTTGGAATGTAAATTTCTATATTTTAATTTATTTGGAGCATTGAATGTACAATTTAGTTGTATCTCTTTCTATATAAACTTCCATAAACTTTCTAGATTCAACTATGTATAAAAAGTGCATCATTTGGAATAATAAGGAATGCACAAAAAGAAAGAGATGTATAAAGTACAGATGCCCTTTTCCGTAGTTTTCACTTTCTATTTCAATAGAAATAAAAAGAGACGATTCCTTATAACTTCAAAGGGAGCCAAAGTCTCACTTTTAGATAGATTATGAAAAGTTAAAACGAGTATAATTTCCTTCCTGGAAAGGTAGCTCCAATATATTAAAATGTGGAAATGAATTTTCTTTGTAGATTGTATGTACAATTGTATATTCTGAAATTCCTAACGTTGGAATTTAGCATGTTATATATATAATATTGCGTATAACTACACCTACTAATTTAAAATATATGTACACACAAAGGTAAATAATAAAGCGTAATAAATAAATATATGTCGCTATTCGTATTAGTTACAATTTGGATGATTGAATATTAATAACGTAGTAAATCATCATATTAGGAGGTTGAAATGAAAGGGAGGTAGTAACTCCTACATTTATGAATAATATTGCAATATTAATGGACGATAAATGTGCAATTATAGGGAGTTACAAAAATCAAATAGGCATATAAATGTGTTTAAGGGGACTAATTGTAGAATTAAACATTACATTTATGGTGAAAATAGAATAGGCATAATAAGTTGAATTTGAAGTGAATAAATAAATGCCATTAATGATTGTTCAATTTGAGTAATAATGACCATTTATTAAGAACAATTTGTTAAGGATAAAGAAGTATTTATGTGGCACAAATAGGAAATGGAAAATATAGGAAATAAGAGCTTTAATACATTCATAACAAATAAATGAGTACTAACAAATAAACTTAGAAGGCAATATAATTTCCATAGTGGAAATTATATAGCCTCAATAATACGTTTAAGATGAGCGTAAATTAGTGGGTCTAGCCCACTATTTAGGCTTAGGATAAATGGTTTTGTTTAGTATGGGTTGGGAAGCGAGGTCAGTAAATAGAAGTCTGCAATCCACCTAGAGGCTACCAGGAGTTGTGTACATGTTCTACTGATATGGAGATCTCCAACTCTATGACCCGTAGGGAAAAGATATATGTACTCGTATAGATGTGGGAAAATATAACAAGGGTTCGCTTCAGATTTAACGTACTAAATGGCTCGGTACCTTTAGTGATGTCAAGGGGTTTACTTCGGAGTGGAAGGTATTAAATGGCTGTTGGGTCTACCTCCTATCTATATAAGAAGTCTTAAATAGCCTATGATAGTGCCTGATGGGGGAATGAGGTCTGCTTTATTTCTAAACAAGAGGTAATAAGTAATCGAAATATGCATTTTCCTTGACTTACATTAGGTAAATCAAAATGGAATTTTGGCCATGGGGTCGGTGGGCTACGTCAGTGTTGTTGGTAAATTGATATTTAAAAGTAGGGCTGGCATATAGGCTTTGAATACCAATGGTCCTGAGTGGTCGTTAGCAAAAACTTGGGATAAGCCCTGATGGATTTTACTTCCTACTAGTTGTAACAATCCTAATTTTGATTAACAATATTTTGGAAATTTAATTAGATAAATTAAATGAAACAATGTAAATATGTTAGAGAACGTATTAAAAGTGATTTATGGGAATTTTTGCAGAATTTTCCTAAGTATTTCATTAAAGATACAAAATTATTTAAGGTATGGGACTCAAATGCTTTATATGTTTATAAAAGGAGAAGGGGCTATTTGCAAATGTTTTAATTTGTTAATTGCTGAAATTCGGCAGCACTTTTAGAAAATTTTATATAAAGAATTGGCAACCAATCATATGTTGACAAACAAGGCAAGTTGGTTTGAATGAAATTGCTTTTAAAAGTTAAAAATCAGATTTATAAAGTTTTACTACTTCGCCACTTATAGTAGCACCATTCGACCTCATACTGCTGCCTCTATCTAAGTCAAAACAAATACACATGGTATCAGCTTTGATTCGTAGTGGATTGGAGTTAGGCGAAAGGTATGGAGTCGAAACAAGGCTTTCGAAGGGGTTGAAGTAGCTTCTGGAAACTTAGAACTAATTTGGTTGTAAATGAGGCTTTCAAATGAGATAGCTTTCAACTTGGTCAATTGTTTTAAAGAAAAGAGCTTTCGAAGGAGGTTGCCACCTTTTGTTCTAAATAAAGCTTTTAAAGGGGTCGAAACCCCTGCTGCTGCATTCTAGCTGTCAAAGCAATGCCTTCGAAAGGGTTCTTTTGTTTTAAACTTAGAGCTGCTTCTCCAATGCTTTCGAAGGGGTTGGTTTCGATACCATCCACTTTCTTTTATTTAAGAAAATGGCTTCAAAAGAGATGCTTTCTCCTAGTTCTTTTAAGATCCTTTTTATACTTTGAAAGTTAAACCCGAATGTTTCGAAAGGGATGGTTTTAACTGGTTTTGAAACTATGTTCCACAAGCTTTTACTTGAACCCAATGCTTTCTAAAGGTTTGTTTTAAGTAAAGGACCTTATTGACTTTGAAATGTATATGATAAAGGTTTCGAAGGGGAGGTTCCCCAATAGTTTGGAAAGGTGCTTAAAGTATTTTAAATGGAAGTTTCCAATGCTTTCAAAAGGCAAGTGTAAAGAGTTTTGAGAAGAGGATGTGTAAGGTTTATAAATCTTTCGAAAGGACATTTTCAATGGTTTCGAAAGGTCTATTATAAATGATTTCGAATTGTATGTTTTGGCCTTACGGCCTAGAGTTCAAGGTAAATTAGTTAAATGGCTACGAAATGGGTACTGTAATGATCCGTATTTTTAACGCTTTAAAAATACTTAATTAATAAAATTTTAAATTAAAAATCCGATAGAAATATAATTTTACGATTTATTAAATGAAAATCTCTTTGTATATAAGTTACAAATCCAAAACCAAATTCGTAGACGACCAATTTCGATAAGACCGATAATGTAATACATATTAAAAACGTAATGTAATAATATGAAATAGTTGTAACCAATAACAGAAACCAAAATAATATTTTTAACGTAAGAAACGTGCGTTTTGCGTTAAATGAAATTTTTGTTAAATAAAATTTCGCAACAAAAATTCGATATTTAAAATGCGTCTGTTTAAACATAGGAAATTATAAAGTTTCGTCAGAAAATATGAAAGTAAATTTCAGTCACGTCATTTTGGTTTAAATCAGTTAAAATGTAATGAAAATAAAATGTTTTCGAAACCTGAATATTTTTATATAGAAAAGTTCTAAATCATCTTCTGAGCAAGACGTCATTTTTTCGTTTTCCAAATTCGGACTTCTTTAGCTCCGTCGATCTTATTTTTCTGCGTTTTTGCTGCATTTTCCGCTAGTAGAAAATTCAAATTTTATAATTCAATCGTACCACTAATATCTGTATACCATTTTGATCGTCTCGTCGTGCTGGTCTATGCGGTATATTCAATTTTGTGTTTTGGTGTATGGTACACATCAGGAAAGACAAAGTGGTTGCTATATCGAATACCGTATCGGTATCAGTTCCGTGCTGTGTTTTTCATTGATTTGTAAACGCATGCACTTCTTGTATGTTCGGTGTTCGTGCATTGCTTTTAAAGAAATAAATTAATATAACTTATATTTTTAAGTTGAGGCCACAGTTCATATCCTACATTCTTTTCAAAACTGTTCTCACAAAATAGTTTATATTCTACCCATTTCCCTAAGCCTTTTCATTTAATCACTCCATCTTCCCATGCACCATCTCCCAACAAACCAATATACAATTTCTTTTATTACTCCCTTGTTTATTATGCCCTGACTTCCACTGTTCCATCTTTTCGTTTTGTATTCTCTGTTTCCATTTTATCTCAAACATTTCATCTTATTATGTTTTGCTAAGCCTTAGAAGAAAAAAAAGGAACAGAGCTCATTCACATTTCACCAAATTGCTACAACCTCTGTCACTTTGCATTTCATTTTTCCCATGGCTTCTGCACTCTCAGATTCCTATTCCTTCTCATTCGCATGCTGCTCCTCTTTCCAAAACCGTGCGTCTTCAATTCCATGGCTGCAAACCTTCAACCACTTCGCCGACCACAACAACCATCGCGTCATCGTGAGCCACCCTCCCTGTCGAACCATGCTGCAACCGCTCCACTTCCAAACCCATCATCTACCGCTCGTTCTGCCTCCCTCCATTTGCTTCCACCAAAACACGTGCATCTCCTTCGGCCTACACCACCACAGTAAGCACCTCCACATACCCGCCTACACCCAACGCAAGCTTCACCCAGACCGATCTTCCACTTCTTCCCCCTCACTCTCGGCCGAGCAGTCCAGTCACCACCGAACGCCGTGCTCCATCACCCTCGGTTCGCCACTTTCTCGTCCACAACCCACCGCTTGAAAATCGAACCGTCGCTTCCTCTCTCCTCCTTGTGATCGACCAAGCACACTTGTTGAGCTTTGTCATCGAAATTGTGCCAATCCGGCATTTTCTTTGCTTGGATTCGAGATTCAATTTCAATGTGCGTATCCGTGTCTCCTTCTGTATTCTCTTGCCTCGAAAGGTGAGCAATCACTCACGATTAACGTTCTTTTATTTATTAAATTTGATTTCAATTGAAACCACAATTGAAATATGCTGTTGTTAGTTATTTACACTGTTTTATATGTTATTGCCTGTATCAGTTCACCTGTGACATCTGACACCATTATCTGTTAATTATACGATGATAATCCCATTTGGTTGATAATTGATTGATTGTTTGTTGTTTATATTGGATGTAAACTGTAATGTGTAAAGTGATAAATATTATGCAATTGAAATTGACGTAGGACAGTTAGATTTGATATATGTGTTAAATTTGATTTGATGACATTTGCATAATATGACCCCTTTAAATGTTTAATTACTTGACACGTAGTAATATGGTTAATTACACCTTGAACCATTGAATGTATGTTGTATAAATTGATGTAGTATGAATTGAATAATAGACACCAAGTGGAGAACCGCATAAAATATTAATGTAGTAATCTTTAATCTACATGAAATGATAGTGTAGATTCTAGAAATAATTATATTAATTTACACAAACAACAATGTAAATTAATACGATTATTTCGGGATTATTTGAATTAATTATTGGATTATTGTTATGGATTGTTGTTATTGCTTGTTTATTTACTTTGACACCATCCCAGTTATCACACTGCAAGTTCCCTTTGTTATGCTTTGATTTTTGAATTGAAATGGAATCGGGTTGAAATGATAAATACACAAAATAAAAACTTTGACTTAGGATAGAGAATTAAATAAAATCCGATTGGTCAATAATTTGATTTAAAAATAAAATAAAGATTTTATTTGGATAAATAATAAGGTTTTGAAATGAAGTTGTAATTTGAACTTTTATGGAAGGAAAATGTTAATATTTAATAATCTGAATCAAAATATTAACATAGGAGTTGATGAAAGAATGTAGTTTTAAATTTTGAATTATTAATAATTAAGTTGAAATTATTTAATAATTAAGTTTTGAAATTATTTAATAATTAAATAAAATTGAATTATTTAATAGTTAAATAAAATTGAACCTCTTGAATTAGTGAAATTTAGTTTCTTTATTAATTGAGTTTTGAAATTGTAACTAAGTAAATAAATAAGTGAAATTGAATTTCTCTAACAAGAAATAAAATGTGTTTTATTGAAATTAATGTAAGACTTGAAATGTAAAGAATTTGATTTGATGAATTTAATTTAATGCTATTTGTAAGTTTTGATACAATGGAGTTGAACTTAAATAATTGATTTAATAAATTTGAAGTTTAATAAAAATTGTTTTGAAGGATAAATTTACTTAACGAATATTGAATGAAATCGATAAATGAACTTAAATTGATTTGAATGTAGATTAAATCATTTTAAATGATTTCGGAATGAAACTTATATACGAATTTAAATGAATATTGGAATGGTTTTAAATAAAAATCGAAATTGTATTATAAGATTTTGAAATGGTAATTTGAAAGTTGTGAAACGTAAATTATGGAAATTGATTTAGAAAGACAAATGAAATGTTGGTTTACAAATTCTATTTGAAATTGAATTTGATTTGGTTTTGAAATATATTAAGCGACCAATCGGTGTAATAATTATGAAAGTTATTAAAGAGACCGGAATCGGTTAGGGACATACTCTCTGTCTAAACTGAAAACCACTTTAATAACTATACGCGGAGTGTGATCCAGAATGAAGTGGTTGGAATGATGAACGTGATGACTGAAGAAAGAGAACGATAATGGATAGCCTTGACACTTGTGTCAAATTGGAAATGACTAAAACAGGAGCCGTGCCGGGCCGAATGGGGTTATCCACCTCGAGCGAACACACTTCTTCGAAACTACTCATTACTTGTTATCGATTGGTGCACCCTTGATTTGGGAGTGTTGTTTCACGGTGTTGCGATCGCTGCGGTGATGCGTTCTCACCAGTCCGGATCAGGCAAACGGTAGTTTCACTACCTTGGGTATTGCCTTATGTGCCTTGTCATACTTGTATCCCTATATACGCGACCACTACGATTTGTTTTGTGTTATACCTATGGAGTACTCCCTGATATCCCACTAGTTTACGGTGGAGTTTACAATGCTGTATAGAGTATAACGCTTATATAAAATGTGTTAAGGGGGATAATGGTAACGCCTTAACACTATTTTGATACTTTATTTTACTGATAAGAATTATCTACTTATCGTACACTACTACATAGTAGATAGTTTAACGGATCCTTAAAAGATGGTTATTCCAAACATCCTTTAAGTTACTTGTATTTCAGTTGCTATTTCACTTGAGTTGGATTTATTGATATAAGAATGTTAATCCTGACTCGAGTGTTTTGTGTTTTGCTTCACGCTCGAGTCAGACTTAGTGTACCAGTATTCGAGACTCACCTTTGGAGTTGGAGCTTCGCTTGGAGATCCAGCTATCTATCCAACTTTCAGATATCCAGTTGATTCCAATGATTGTATTCTGATTCTTGTATTTGATTATTGTATTCGAGACTTCTGTTGTACCTTATTTAACTCTGATATGTATATAGTAGCTTCATAAACTACTATCTTTTGTTTCCGCTGCATTTATTACTCTGTGTCTGTGATCTGTGATTATTTTATTTACTGTATATGTTCAGTTTTGCCAAATTTAAATTAACAATTCAGTATTTTGAATTATTCAAGTCCGACATGTGCGGATGCGAATGGTCCAAAATAGCGGGTCGTTACAGTTGGTATCAGAGCTTTGGTAGCTCTAGGAAAAACTTATCATATAGGGTAAATGTATTTACAGAATCACTTTCATTCGAGTTGAATCTCTTCCTTTTTGACTCGATTCCCTTGAATTTTGGAATGTTCCCTGCGGTTCCAAAAATTCATTCGTGTCCCTCACTATTCATCTTCTTTTAATCCTGGAGTATCACATAAGTCCACTTCGAATGATCTTTATAATGAGGCGGCGATCTCGCCAATATCAAATTGATTTGTAAAAGAGTGAAACTCCTTTACAATAGGTATCGATTTACTGGAGATTTATGTATCCTCGGTTTACGATGCTATCTATCTCCTACTATACCTGAATTCTATTTCTTGAGATTGAATGTAGATTAGCCTCGAAATTCTGCATCGATCTTATTCTTGAAGTCCCAGTTGACCCGGTTAAGGTCGCCCGCGGTTTATATAAACTTATCTATCTTCCTATTTCGTTACTTAATCACCTTATCTTTGTTTCGAACCTATCTTCGAATCAAAATTCTCTTTGATTTGAGTCCATTGAGTCCATCAAATTTGAATCTCTATCCTTGCTTTGAAATCCATTCTTGTATCGTCGAGCGAGGAAGTGTATTGAAAATTAATATTAAAAATGTTATATATATATATATATATTGTGTTGTTTGAGTTGTTGATGTTGATTTGGGTTTTTGATCGATTCATCTGATCAACGCTATCGATAGGATTTCCAAAACACTTGAACAGAACAAACTGACACAATATTGTCTTCAAATTTGGTAAACAAAATAGTTTTGTATGATTATGTTATATATAAGTTTTCTGAAATTAAATTGTTAATGAATTGTTGTCAAAAATGATAATATTTGATTTTTATTTATTGTTTTGTAAACAATTGACTATTGAATAATATAAATAAATGAATTTATAAAACTAGGTTAAAATAGATTTGAAATGGATTTAAACTAAATTTGGGAATTTAATATCCGATGATTTCAAACTTTGATTTGGAAGTTTTAAAGTATATAGTATTTAAAGTATTTTCAAATAGAAATCATTTCAAAGAAAGTTTAAATGTTTAAATATGTGCTCTTCTCTTTGTCGCTGGAAAATAATTTCAGTGATGACGGCCGCATCATCGACATTCATTTTCGAGTTTCTAAGTGGTGAGACTATTCTGTAGCCCTGCTACACTTTTGTTTAAAGAAAAAATTGTTTGGAATTTCTTAACATGACTTGATTTATAATATATATTGAAGATTTTAAATTTGATTTGATATATTATTAATCTATAAAATTGTTTTAATTAAATCGGAAATTTAATTCTTAAATCTTTTATAAAGGATGATTTAAATTTTTAATGAAGCCAAAATTTTTGAATAAACATTTAAACTTAAGCCAATTGAATTGAAGAATTTTATTTGTATAATACCCGATTCCATTCTAATACAACTTACCCAAATTGCTCAAAAGTTAACTATGTAATTGGATAGTATACAATATAAAATGTCTTTATAAATGAAATTTGAGTGCGTATAGTTAATGTTATACACTAAAATTTTAAATTAGAAAATGTTTATGGAGATAAATACAATAATAAGTTAATTGAATAATAGATGTGATTAAAAAAATCGTTTTGAAAGTTAACAGAATTGAAATTAAATCAACTTAATGCGGTATCCTGAATTAATTGAATTTAAATTGAATTTCATTTTTGAAAGAAACCTTTTGTATCTAACATTAATAAATGTGAAATTAAATAAGTTTAATGGAAATTTTGAAAACCAATTATTGAATACAAAATTTATTTAAATTGAAATTTATATGGTTTGAACTAATTGGTTATTTTGATTATCAATCTATTTTCTTTCTGGCTGTTTCTATTCTCCTACCTCCTTCCTTTTCGGGGACGAAAAGTTTTGAGTAGGAGAGATTGTAATGACCCGTATTTTTAACGCTTTAAAAATACTTAATTAAATAAAATTTTAAATTAAAAATCCGATAGAAATAAAATTTTACGATTTATTAAATGGAAATCTCTTTGTATATAAGTTACAAATCCAAAACCAAATTCGTAGATGACCAATTTCGATAAGACCGATAATGTAATACATATTAAAAACGTAATGTAATAATATGAAATAGTTGTAACCAATAACAGAAACCAAAATAATATTTTTAACGTAAGAAACGTGCGTTTTGCGTTAAATGAAATTTTCGTTAAATAAAAAATAAACAATAAAATTTCGCAACAAAAATTCGATATTTAAAATGCGTCTATTTAAACATAGGAAATTGTAAAGTTTCGTCAGAAAATATGAAAGTAAATTTCAGTCACGTCATTTCGGTTTAAATCAGGTAAAATGTAATGAAAATAAAATGTTTTCGAAACCTGAATATTTTTATATAGAAAAGTTCTAAATCATCTTCTGAGCAAGATGTCATTTTTTCGTTTTCCAAATTCAGACTTCTTTAGCTCCGTCGATCTTATTTTTCTGCGTTTTTGCTGCATTTTCCGCTAGTAGAAAATTCGAATTTTATAATTCAATCGTACCACTGATATCTGTATACCGTTTTGATCATCTCGTCGTGCTGGTCTATGCGGTATATTCAATTTTGTGTTTTGGTGTATGGTACACATTGGGAAAGACAAAGTGGCTGCTATATCGGATACCGTATCGGTATCAATTCCGTGCTTTGTTTTTCATTGATTTGTAAACGCATGCACTTCTTGTCTGTTCGGTGTTCGTGCATTGCTTTTAAATAAATAAATTAATATAACTTATATTTTTAAGTTGAGGCCATAGTTCATATCCTACATTCTTTTCAAAACTGTTCTCACAAAATAGTTTATATTCTACCCATTCCCCTAAGCCTTTTCATTTAATCACTCCATCTTCCCATGCACCATCTCCCAACAAACCAACAGACAATTTCTTTTATTACTCCCTTGTTTATTGTGCCCTGACTTCCACTGTTCCATCTTTTCTTTTTGTATTCTCCGTTTCCATTTTATCTCAAACATTTCATCTTATTATGTTTTGCTAAGCCTTAGAAGAAAAAAAAGGAACAGAGCTCATTCACATTTCACCAAATTGCTACAACCTCTATCACTTTGCATTTCATTTTTCCCATGGCTTTTGCACTCTCAGATTCCTATTCCTTCTCATTCGCCTGCTGATCCTCTTTCCAAAACCGTGCGTCTTCCATTCCATGGCTGCAAACCTTCAACCACTTCGCCGACCACAACAACCATCGCGTCACCGTGAGCCACCCTCCCTGTTGAACCATGTTGCAACCGCTCCACTTCCAAACCCATCATCTACCGCTAGTTCTGCCTCCCTCCGTTTGCTTTCACCAAAACACATGCATCTCCTCCGGCCTACACCACCGCAGCAAGCACCTCCATATACCCGCCTACACCTAACGCAAGCTTCACCCAGACCGATCTTCCACTTCTTCCCCCTTACTCTCGACCGAGCAGTCCAGTCACCACCGAACGTCGCGCTCCATCACCCTCGGTTCACCACTTTCTCGTCCACTACCCACCGCTTGAAAATCGAACCGTCGCTTCCTCTCTCCTCCTTGTGATCGACCAAGCACACTTGTTGAGCTTTGTCGTCGAAATTGTGCCAATCCGGCTTTTGCTTTGCTTGGATTCGAGATTCAATTTCAGTGTGTGTATCCGTGTCTCCTTCTGTATTCTCTAGCCTCGAAAGGTGAGCAATCACTCACGATTAACGTTCTTTCATTTATTAAATTTGATTTCAATTGAAACCACAATTGAAATATGCTGTTGTTAGTTATTTACACTGTTTTATATGTTATTGCCTGTATCAGTTCACCTGTGACATCTGACACCATTATCTGTTAATTATACGATGATAATCCCGTTTAGTTGATAATATATTGATTGTTTGTTGTTTATATTGGATGTAAATTGTAATGTGTAAAGTGATAAATATAATGCAATTGAAATTGACGTAGGACAGTTAGATTTGATATATGTGTTAAATTTGATTTGATGACATTTGCATAATATGAGCCCTTTAAATGTTTAATTACCTGACACCTAGTAATATGGTTAATTACACCTTGAACCATTGAATGTATGTTGTATAAATTGATGTAGTATGAATTGAATAATAGACACCAAGTGGAGAACCACATAAAATATTAGTGCAGTAATCTTTAATCTACATGAAATGATAGTGTAGATTCTAGAAATAATTATATTAATTTACACAAACAACAATGTAAATTAATACGATTATTTCAGGATTATTTGAATTAATTATTGGATTATTGTTATGGATTGTTGTTATTGCTTTTTTATTTACTTTGACACCATCCCAGTTATCACACTGCAAGTTCCCTTTGTTATGCTTTGATTTTTGAATTGAAATGGAATCGGGTTGAATTGATAAATACCTAAAATAAAAACTTTGACTTAGGATAGAGAATTAAATAAAACCCGATTGGTCAATAATTTGATTTAAAAATAAAATAAAGATTTTATTTGGATAAATAATAAGGTTTTGAAATGAAGTTGTAATTTGAACTTTTATGGAAGGAAAATGTTAATATTTAATAATCTGAATCAAAATATTAACATAGGAGTTGATGAAAGAATGTAGTTTTAAAATTTGAATTATTAATAATTAAGTTGAAATTATTTAATAATTAAGTTTTGAAATTATTTAATAATTAAATAAAATTGAATTATTTAATAGTTAAATAAAATTGAACCTCTTGAATTAGTGAAATTTTGTTTCTTTATTAATTGAGTTTTGAAATTGTAGCTATGTAAATAAATAAGTGAAATTGAATTTCTTTAACAAGAAATAAAATGTGTTTTATTGAAATTAATGTAAGACTTGATTGTAAAGAATTTGATTTGATGAATTTAATTTAATGCTATTTGTAAGTTTTGATACAATGGAGTTGAATTTAAATAATTGATTTAATAAATTGGAAGTTAAATAGAAATTGTTTTGAAGGATAAATTAACTTAACGAATATTGAATGAAATCGATAAATGAACTTAAATTGATTTGAATGTAGATTAAATCATTTTTAATAATTTTGGAATGAAACTTATATACGAATTTAAATGAATATTGGAATGGTTTTAAATAAAAATCGAAATTGTATTATAAGATTTTGAAATGGTAATTTGAAAGTTGTGAAACGTAAATTATGGAAATTGATTTAGAAAGACAAATGAAATGTTGGTTTACAAATTCTATTTGAAATTGAATTTGATTTGGTTTTGAAATATATTAAGCGACCAATCGGTGTAATAATTACGAAAGTTATTAAAGAGACCGAAATTGGTTAGGGACATACTCTCTGTCTAAACCGAAAACCACTTTAATAACTATACGCGGAGTGTGATCCAGAATGAAGTGGTTGGAATGATGAACGTGATGACTGAAGAAAGAGAACGATAATGGATAGCCTTGACACTTGTGTCAAATTGGAAATGACTAAAACAGGAGCCGTGCCGGGCCAAATGGGGTTAGCCACCTCGAGCGAACACACTTCTTCGAAACTACTCATTTCTTATTATCGATTGGTGCACCCTTGATTTGGGAGTGTTGTTTCGCGGTGTTGCGATCGCTGCGGCGATGCGTTCTCACCAGTCCGAATCAGGCAAACGGTAGTTTCACTACCTTGGGTATTGCCTCATGTGCCTTGTTGATGCAGCAGCGGAATTACAAAATTGTGTGAATCTGTAAAAGTAGCAATCGATGGATTGATGATGCTGAAATGCCGAAATTCGTTGATTCGAAGATACCGAATTCTTGCTATCTTTGTCACGTTGATCGCGCACGATACCGTGAAAGAATATCTACAATTCTTCAAGCGTTGATCAAGCGCACTTGATACCACGAATTGTCTTCTACGATCGTTGATTCGAGCGCACTCGAATTGCCGAAAGAGGAGATAGGAGATTACACTCAACTACCAATTTAAATGAAAGCACAAAGCTAACAAAACAAAAGTTTATTTCAAATTCAACTAACTTTACAAAATGACACAACTTGCCTATTTATAGGCTACAACTCACGCCACAAAACAAAACTGTACAACACATAGGTCTGAACCGATTTAACACATCACGACCTATAACACCAAACGACTTACGACTTAAACAAAACAACATCATACGACTTACAACAAAGCGACTCAATCGTATTTACAACATACAAACGGTATAAAGACCACCTAATAAAAGTACAACTACTTTCATACAACACGACTCAAGACAGCAGTGACTCACGAAATCCAGCGACTTAAGGATATCTTCGCGACTTAACTTAGGTCGTAGATCGTCACGCGACCTACCGTAGGTCGTAGCTCATGAAAGTCTTCTCTTAAAGCATCAGAGCGACCTAAAGAAGCGGCATGTGATTTAGGTCGTTCGCACTCTTCCCGCATGACCTTAGACTTAGGTCGTATCCCTTCTTCAAACTTAGATCGTAGCCCCTCATCAGCGACCTTGAACTTAGGTCGTAACTCGTTAGGTAAGTTAGATCGGATACGACCTAAATGAAGATGTTGCATTGCTGACTGAGCTAACTCCTTATGTCGTCCACGACTTATCATAGGTCGTAAATCGTTAGGTCGTTCGGGTAGCTCGAAGCAGTCTGAAGACATGAGTAACTCGTTAGGTCATATGAACACCTTTCCCTTTAGCTCGTTAACTCGCGAGTCTCTACTAGGTCGTTGCCGATCTTCACTAAGTCATTGGAACGACTTAAAGGCCTCGTTAGGTCGTACGCGACCTAAAACTTCAACTTCCCATAATTCTTCACAAAGTTCTAGCTCGTTAACCTCCTCCTTAGGTCATACCCGACTTACCAACATGTTAGGTCGTACAAGACTTATGTCTTCATCTTTCTGGGCTGCATCATCCTCCCCAGGTTGAGAAAAATTCATCCTCGAATTTGCACCCTCTTCTTCCATAACAAATTCATTCCCATGATATGGTATAAGATGTTTAACATTAAATACATCAGAAGTGTATACATCCTCCGGCAGCTTCAACCTATAAGCGTTTTCATTGATCCGTTTCACAACTGTCACAGGACCAATCTTTCGGGCTTTAAGTTTATTGTATGCTCCCACTGGAAAACGATCTTTTGTTAGCACAGCATAGACTAAATCTCCTTCATTAAATTCCACGCTTCTTCGCTTCAAATCTGCAGATCGCTTATACTTTTCATTCGCTTTCTCCAATCGTTCCTGCATGATTTTATGACATTCTGCCAATCCATCAACAAAATCAACAGCCCGTTTAACTGTCCACTTTTGTTGTGGTACTATAGTCAAATCCAACGGCCCCTTTGGTAAACTTGAATACACTATCTGAAATGGACTGAAACCCGTACTACGGTTTATAGCATGATTATGAGCAAACTCCGCTTGACATAACTTCACATCCCAACTCTTCAGATTGTCTTTCACAAGGCACCGCAATAAATTTCCCAAAGATCTATTAACGACTTCAGTCTGACCATCGGACTGCGGATGGTAAGCACTACTGAAATTTAGCTTTGTTCCCACCATCTTCCACAAACTTAGCCAAAAATGACTCAGAAATCTAGTATCTTGATCAGAAACAATGGATTCCGGCAAACCATGTAAGCGATAAATCTCCCTGAAGAATAACTGTGCTACATGAACTGCATCCGCCGTCTTCTTACAAGCAATAAAATGTACCATCTTCGAGAAACGGTCCACCACAACATATATAGAATCATTGCCCCGTTGAGTTCTAGGCAATCCCAAAACAAAATCCATGCTCACATCTACCCACGGTTTCGTAGGAACAGGTAAAGGCATATACAATCCCGCATTTGTAGCTGTCCCTTTCGAAATCTGACAAACATGACATCTTTCCACAAACTTCTCAACTTCCCGTTTCATCGAAGGCCAATAGTAAGATTGAGAAATCAACTGTAAAGTACGATCTCTTCGTACATGTCCTTCCTCATGCAACTCTTTCACGATCTTCAATCGTAAGCTGAAATCAGGGACACATAATCGATTTCCTTTAAATAGAAAACCGTCTACCAGTACAAACTCATCCGTCTTTCCCTTCTTGACTTCGTCTACAAACTTCGCAAAGTAACAATCATCGACAAACAATTCTGGTAACACTTCAAACCCTGTCACCTCTACCTTCATTGTTGTCAACAAATGAGTCCTCCGACTTAAGGCATCATCCACTTGATTCGTAATTCTCGATTTGTGCTTCACCACAAATGTAAATTGTTGTAATTAAGCAATCCACGAAGCATGCCTTGCTGCAATCTTGTCCTGTCCCTGCATATGCTTCAACACTTCATGATCAGTATACAAAACAAATTTTTTATGGAACAAATAATGTCTCCAATGTTTCACAGCTTGCACAATAGCATAAAATTCGACATCATATGTACTATATCTCATCTTTGCTCCTGATAACTTCTCACTGAAATATGCAATAGGACGCCCCTTCTGACTTAACACCCCTCCAACGCCAACCTTGGATGCTTCAGTATGTAGTTCAAACAATAACTGAAAATCTGGTAATGCTAAAATTGGTGCTGTCGTCAAAAGTTCTTTGATTCGTTCAAAAGCAACCCCTGCTTCCTCCGACCATGCAAACTGCTTGCCCTTCATACAATCTGTAACCGGTGCCATCACACTACTAAAGTGTGGAATAAACCTCCGATAGAATGAAGCCAACCCGTAAAAACTTCGAACTTCTGTTATAGTCTTGGGTTGCGGCCAATCCCTGATTGCTTCGACTTTACTTTGGTCCATCTGTATTCCTTCTTCCGATACAACATATCCCAGAAATAAGACACTCCGTGCCATAAACATGCATTTCTTAGTTGCTGCAAAGAATTGTTCTTCCCGAAGAATAATCAACACCTTCCGCAAATGCTGGATATGCTCCTCTGTACTAGCACTATAAATCAAAATATCATTAAAGTAAACCAAAACAAACTTCCCAATGTATGGCCTAAAAATTTGGTTCATTACCCTCATGAATGTACTTGGTGCATTCGATAGACCAAACGGCATCACCAGCCATTCATACAATCCTTCCCTTGTCTTGAATGATGTCTTCCATTCGTCCCCTGGTCTAATTCGAATTTGATGATAACCGCTTTTCAAGTCAATTTTAGAAAAGATTACAGACCCACTGATTTGATCCAACAGATCATCAAGCCTCGGCATCGGAAATCTGTATCTGACTGTTATCTTATTCAATGCTCTACTATCTATGCACATTCTCCACGTCCCATCCTTCTTTGGTACCAACAAAGCTAGCACTGCACACGGACTCAAACTCTCCTGAACACGCCCTTGTTCTAGAAGTTCCTCCACCTGTCTCCTTAACTCCTCGTGTTCCTTTGGACTCATCTGATAGTGTGGTCTATGAGGCAATGCAACACCTGACACCAAGTCAATCTGATGCTGTATGTCTCTAAGCGGTGGCAACTCCGTCGGTAACTCCTCCGGAAACACATCTTTGAATTCCTCCAAGACTGGTCTTACTTTCTCTGGAACGTCAGTAACTTCACTGCTTTCATGCCCAATCAACATAAAAACTTCAGGACTCTCATCTATCACTTCCACGAACTCCTTCAAGGACAACAAAGTTTTCAATTCCTCAATCTCCTCCAACTTGTTCTCATTCGGCTGTCGCTTCTTCGGAACTAAAGTAATCTTCATGCCCTCGAACAAGAAACTATAACTATTTGTTCGACCATTATGCTGTACCTCACGATCATACTTCCATGGCCTTCCCAACAGTAAATGGCATACATCCATGTCAACCACGTCACACCAAATCTCATCCTTGTATTTCTTCCCAATAGAAAATGGTACATGAGCTCGCCTCTCTACTTTCACTTCTCCTCCTTTTCTCAACCACGCAAGTTTATATGGACTAGGGTGTTTCTCTGTTTTCAACTTCAATTTCCTCACAGCTTCCGTTGAAACGATATTATCACAACTCCCAGCATCAATGACAAATTTACAGACCTTTCCCAAAATAGTGCATGTTGACTGGAAAATGTTACTTCTCAACCAACTCGACTCTTCCTCCTGCTTCGGGGTTAAACAAGATCTTCGTAGCATCAAATTACATCCCTCGTCTCCCGACAGTTCTTCTTCCTCCTCATCACGCTGTGAATTGAGATCTTCTTCAACATCCTCATCTTCCACCTCAACAAGCATAGTTCTTTTTTTCGGTTTCGGACATTCGTTGCTCTTATGACCCATTTCCGTGCAATTATAACATTTGAAATTGGTATTGACTTTTGGTTTAGCCCCTTCATGTACAACCGGCTTATTCGATACTTTAGGAACATTAGAACTACTACCCGCTCCTTTGTTCTGCCCCGTCAAATTTGGAAACACACCTCCCCCACGTCTACCTTGTTTCTCCCAAGCCAACGCCTTTTGATGTGCTTCTGCCACAGATCTAGGGTCGAACATGTTCACCATATCCTGAATCTTTGTTCTAAGTCCCCCAACAAACCTCGCGGTCAATTGTTCTTCTCTCTCCATGATATCATTTCGAGCAATAAATTGGTAGAACTCATCAGCATAATATGCAACTGTCTTCGTTCCTTGCCTTAAGTTCTGCAAACGTTGATACATCAATGATTGGTAATTGTATGGCAAGAACGTAGCCTTCATCAATTTCTTCATCTTTTCCCAAGCAACAATCTTTGACTTTCCCATCCGTTCTCTAGTAAGTTTGGTTTGCTGCCACCATGCCATTGCTCTTCCCCTCAACCTAGTAGCAACCAACTTCACCTTACGATCCTCAAGAACCTCCTTAAAGTCAAAAATTTCCTCAACATAAGCTATCCAATCAAGAAACTCTTCGGCTTGCATACCTCCCTTGAATTCTAGTATTTCAGTTTTCATCCCAGATTCCCATTTGTGATCGTATTCCGAATGATTTCTTTCTTGACCCCGTCCTCGTCCATAAACACTACCACCATCAAACTCCTCTTCAAAATCAGATGTATATCGATGTCGATCCTGACCACCAACATCTCTACTACCACCATTCCTTCGATCACGCATGTCTCTGCTGTTTTGTCTTTCATCATCATGATATGGCTCATACTCAAACTCACGTTGAGTTCTTCTTCCTTCTTCTCTATACTCATGATGGTCTCTTCTCATCGAAACTGATGATTCTCTTCTACCACGATCAGATTGTGGCGACACCCTTCTCGCTTCCGTAACCGATGGCGAAACTCTGTTTCCTCCATGGTTCGAGATTGGCGATCTCCTTCTTCGACCTTGATTCATGTCAATCATCAACTTCTCTAACCTTCCAATACCTTCATCTAACTTCTCATTGAACTTGTTACTTATGCGTTGTTCCATTTGTTCAGCGTCCTCGCGCTTATACAAGTCTTCAACATTTTAATGATGGTTAGCTCTTCTCGGTGGCATTGTTGAATGAAACAAACTTCACAAAATGATACCAAATGATGTACGGATTGAACACTTCGATACAAATGATGCACAACTTCAACAAGTAAACTCTCGGCCTTGATCTTTAAAAAGTGATGTACGGCTCCAAACTCTTCAAACTCTTCAAATAGAATTGGCTCCAAGACTCGGCTTAGCTATGATTGGCTAAGTCTAGCTCTGATACCAAATGATGCAGCAACGGAATTACAAAATTGTGTGAATCTGTGAAAGTAGCAATCGATGGATTGAAGATGCTGAAATGCCCAAATTCGTTGATCCGAAGATACCGAATTCTAGCTATCTTTGTCACGTTGATCGCGCACGATACCGTGAAAGAAGATCTACAATTCTTCAAGCGTTGATCAAGCGCACTTGATACCGCGAATTGGCTTCTACGATCGTTGATTCGAGCGCACTCGAATTGCCGAAAGAGGAGATAGGAGATTACACTCAACTACCAATTTAAATGAAAGCACAAAGCTAACAAAACAAAAGTTTATTTCAAATTCAACTAACTTTAAAAAATGACACAACTTGCCTATTTATAGGCTACAACTCACGCCACAAAACAAAACTGTACAACACATAGGTCGGAACCGATTTAACACATCACGACCTATAACACTGGACGACTTACGACTTAAACAAAACAATATCATACGACTTACAACAAAGCGACTCAATCGTATTTACAACATACAAACGGTATAAAGACCACCTAATAAAAGTACAACTACTTTCATACAACACGACTCAAGACAGCAGCGACTCACAAAATCCAGCGACTTAAGGATATCTTCGCGACCTAAGGCCTCGCGACCTAACTTAGGTCGTAGATCGTCACGCGACCTACCATAGGTCGTAGCTCGTGAAAGTCTTCTCTTGAAGCATCAGAGCGACCTAAAGAAGCGGCATGTGATTTAGGTCATTCGCACTCTTCCCCCATGACCTTAGACTTAGGTCGTATCCCTTCTTCAAACTTAGATCGTAGCCCCTCATCAGTGACCTTGAACTTAGGTCGTAACTCGTTATGTAAGTTAGATCGGATACGACCTAAATGAAGATGTTGCATTGCTGACTGAGCTAACTCCTTATGTCGTCCACGACTTATCATAGGTCGTTCGGGTAGCTCGAAGCAGTCTGAAGACATGAGTAACTCGTTAGGTCGTATGAACACCTTTCCCTTTAGCTCGTTAACTCGTGAGTCTCTACTAGGTCGTTGCCGATCTTCACTAAGTCGTTGGAACGACTTAAAGGCCTCGTTAGGTCGTACGCGACCTAAAACTTCAACTTCCCACAATTCTTCGCAAAGTTCTAGCTCGTTAACCTCCTCCTTAGGTCATACCCGACTTACCAACATGTTAGGTCGTACATGACTTATGTGTTCATCTTTCTGGGCTGCATCACTTGTCATACGTGTATCCCTATATACGCGACCACTACGATTTGTTTTGTGTTATACCTATGGAGTACTCCCTGATATCCCACTAGTTTACGGTGGAGTTTACAGTGTTGTATAGACTATAACGCTTATATAAAATGTGTTAAGGGGGATAATGGTAACGCCTTAACACTATTTTGATACTTTATATTACTGATAAGCATTATCTACTTATCGTACACTACTACATAGTAGATAGTTTAACGGATCCTTAAAGGATGGTTATTCGAAACATCCTTTAAGTTACTTGTATTTCAGTTGCTATTTCACTTGAGTTGGATTTATTGATATAAGAATGTTAATCCTGACTCGAGTGTTTTGTGTTTTACTTCACGCTCGGGTCAGACTGAGTGTACCAGTATTCGAGACTCACCTTTGGAGTTGGAGCTTCGCTTGGAGATCTTGCTATCTATCCAGCTTTCAGATATCCAGTTGATTCCAGTGATTGTATTTTGATTCTTGTATTTGATTATTGTATTCGAGACATCTGTTGTACCTTATTTAACTCTGATATGTATATAGTGGCTTCATGAACTACTATCTTTTATTTCCACTGCATTTATTACTCTGTGTCTGTGATCTGTGATTATTTTATTTACTGTATATGTTCAGTTTTGCCAAATTTAAATTAACAATTCGGTATTTTGAATTATTCAAGTCCGACATGTGCGGATGTGAATGGTCCAAAATAGCGGGTCGTTATAGGAACTTTCAAATGTTTCGAAAGAGATTGTTTAAACCTTTTAAACAAGGGTTTCAAAGATTTTTATCAACAATGTTTTGTGTAAAGCATATATCATGGCAAAGAGATTTAAGTAAAGCAAAAGTATGTTTTCCTTGTTTAAGCATGATTTTAAGTTTGTTAACCCTAAGTAAGTAACTCAGATATTTGATTACTAGAAGGGACTGGTATAAGGTCGCGCCTTATACATTAGCTATAGCCCCTAGCTAATTTAGTCCAAAATTCCAATGTGTAGGGCTTAGTCATAGGTAAGACTTAAATGATGTTACACATAGAAAGGAATATACAAAGAAGGAGGATAGGTTATTGGTGAGCCCGTAAAACCATTAGGATCAGTTGACCCTGGGAGAAGTAAGTTAAGGACAGACTGTCCAGAAGTGTGTTTAAAAGATGTTAGATTATTTATTTTGTCTGGTTGGCTCGAGCCAACCAATGATTAGTATTTAGCCAAACAAAACTATATTGTTCATATAGATAGTCCATTTATTACATGATTTATGAGCATATATGATATTGCTATTATTGTTTTAATCATTTTGATTATAGGATTCTGATTTGCAAATAGATATGTTTTAAAGGGATATTAGTGAGGGAAAACCCATTCCGCTAAGCAGTGTGGTCTCATTTAATATCATAATTTTGAGATGTAATAGTTTATTCACACCAGGCTTTATATCTGACTCAAAGTTTATGTTTTCCCCTTAAACTCTCTGGTGCTCAAAATTCAATTTGAGTAGATCGAGAGTTAAGGTTTTTCAGGTTTAGTAGGTTATACGAATAAAGCTTCTAAAGAAGTGCAGGAGGAAAATGTAGCTATATAGGAGCTATTTAGTTTTATTTCCGCTATGCTGTATTAAGACTGATATGTCTATTTGGTACTCTGATCATCCAAAGGGGCATCTTCATATGTCACTCTTGGCGTAATTTGTAATAATTATATTTGAACAAAACCTGGGAATCGATTATGGGATTATGTAATTTGAATATGAAATATTGCTTTGAAATGTAATCAGAAAAGTTGTTTTAATCTGTGTTGATTTTATTTCATATTCATGTGTTTCTGATATTATGGATACCATTAATATTACTGTATTTTGTCATGAGAAGTTAATACTATCGATGACTATAGCATCTGTAGTGCTTAGCTTCGGGCCTCAAGATAGGGGATGTTACAACTTGGTATCAGAGCATAGGTTTATAAAAATCTTAAAAGAATCACAAACATAAAATGATTTTGAAACCTAATCCTAAGGAATTATAGGAAAGATTGGGGTATGGGATAACGCTATAGCAACGTACTTGTATTTGCTATATATAAGTGTACTCTTTATCTCTATTCTCCCATCTCTCTCTTAGGCTATTCTTACGTATCTTACAAAGACTCGAATGCAGATTTTACGGACGTAAGATATGGATGCTAGAAGTGGAAGAGTTAACCTAGGTGAAAGAAGCACTACAACAAATGGAAATGCCAGACCAATCACTAGGAGGAAGCCAGGTCAGGCACAAGCTACTAATGTGGGTGTTGGAGTCCCACAAGTTGATGTGGCAGCTATGTATCAGTTCTTCATTAACATGACACAAGCAAGAGTTGCTGCGGGGTTAGCTGGAGGAAATGCTGAAGGAGGAAATCAAGAAGCTCTAGTGGTTAATAATTATGGTGTGCTGAGTAGGGATTATGGCAGACTAGGAGGAAAACCATTTATTGGTACTGAAGAAGCAATCAAAGTGTAGAATTGGTTACTTCATTGCGAAAGGACTTTTGCTAATTTGGGGCTTAATGATGAACAAAAATGCAGACTCGCTTCTAGAGAGTTACAAGAGGCAACACTGTATTGGTGGAACAGTGTTACTGTTGAAGTCAATGAGGAGATTATGACTTGGGCTGAGTTCAGGAGGAGATTTGAAGAAAGATTTATGTCGTAAATTGCTAAGTCTACTTTGCTTAGGACGTTTGCTGAATTAAAGCAGGGAGATATGATAGTGCTAGAGTATGCAACCAGCTTTGAGGAGATAGCGAGATATAGATATGCCACGGTTGATACTGTCATTAAAAGGAATGAGAAGTTCATTCATGGGTTGAAGCCTGAGCTTGCTAAGGCCACATTGTCGCACATTAGAAATTCGTGCACGGTAGTTGTTGAGATGGCTTTGAGGCAGGAAGAGATGCTTGCTTTTCTTAAAGGTAACAAGATAGGTGGAGTTCGAGGAGGACAAAACTAGAAGAGGAAGTTTTTGCACAGGAAGGAAGCTCAGAAGAGTTGAGCTGCCAAGAAGGGAAAGGCAGAGGTTATCTGCTATAAGTGTGACAAGGAAGGGAATTTCACAAATAAATGTCGCTCGGGAGATGGAAAGAAGGTGATCGGGAAGAAGAATATTAGATACCTCGAGACCAACAATAGAGGAGAAAAGGAAAGCTGTGTTGGTAGGTACGTTTTTGATTCATGGTATGTCAGTTAGAGTTCTATTTGATACTGGTACATCACATTCATTTATATCTCACTATTTGGTAGATATGCTTAACCTAGAACCCTCATATCTAGTTACTTCCTTAAGGGTTGCAAATCCGATAGGAGGTTATGCGACTCTTAGGATGAGATGTGACCACATAGAGTTTGAATCGTTAGGTCATGTATTTGCTTGCAGTTTGCATGTGTTTGATTTCATAGAATTCAAAATTATTTTGGTTATGGATTGGTTAAGTAAATACGATGCTAAGATATTTTGCTATGATAGATAAATATCACTTAGACACCCCGATTGCAGTGATCAGATTGTATCCTCCGTAGAAAACCTTAGTTGTGAGGTTAACGCTTTATTGGGTGTTATGGAGGCAGAAGACGAGTTTAATCGAGTTTTCGTTGTTAGAGAATTCGCAGATGTCTTTGAACCTGTAGTAGGATTACCACCGAAATGAGCTATTAGTTTCAAGTATATTTAGTACCAAAAGCAGAACTGGTGAGTAGACCGCCAAGCAGAATGACACCTACTGAGATGAAGGAGTTAAATGTGCAAAATGTGGATTTGGAGGGTAAAAATTTTACCAGACCAAGCAGTTAGCCTTAGTGAGCAACCATAGTGTTTGTGAAGAAATCGGATAGATCGTTAAGGTTGTGTATCGATTATCATAATTTGAATGAAAAGATGATAAAGAATCGATATCCATTACCTAGAATTGACAACTTGTTCGACCAGTTGAGAGAAGCCAAAGTGTTTTCCCAATTGGATTTGGCGATAGGACTCCATCAGCTTAGAGTGGCTGAGGATAGTATTCCTTTGACGGTGTTTAGGATTTGATATGGATTGTATGAATGGTTAGTGATGCCATTCGGACTAACTAATGTGCAAGCATTCTTTGTAGATTTGATGAACCGAATTTTTCAAGGGAACATGGATAGGTTCGTGTTGGTATTCATAGATGACATTTTGATATACTCTAAGGATGAAAGAGAGCATGAAGTCCATCTTAGATTGGTGCATGAGACGCCAAGATAGCATCAACTGAATGCAAAATTGTTGAATTGTCACATCTGGAAGAAGGAAGTGAAGTTTCTTAGTTATGTAGTCTCAAATAAAGGGTTGTTTGTAGATCCGGCTAAGATCGAGGCAGTGAATAATTGAAAGAAACCCAAGACAGTAAACGAGATAAGATGTTTTCTTGGGCTAACTGGTTACTATCGGAGATTCATTAAGGATTTTCGTGGATAGCGGCACTGATGACTAAGCTAACTCGAAAGGATGTGAAGTTCGTCTGGACTGATAAGTGAGAAGCTGAAACACTTATTGATGAATGCACCCGTGCTAGTTATTCCAGAGAGGAATTAGGACTTAGTGGTGTACACGGATGTATGTGGAATAGAGTTAGGAGCTGCGTTAATGCAAAGAGGTAAATTGATTACCTACCCTTCTCGACAGCTCAGACTACATGAAGTTAGATATCCAACTCATGATTTGGAATTAGCTGCAATAATTTTTATGTTGAAGGTGCAGAGACATTAACTGTTGGAAGAGAGATTCGAGTTGTATACGGATCATAAGTCTCAACGGTATTTATTCTCTTAGAAGGAGTTGAATATGAGACATCAGAGGTGGTTAAGGTTTTTAACCGCTTATGACTTTGGTATTAAGTACACACCAGGAAAAGGCAATAAGGTTGTAGGTGCACTTAGCAGAAAACATCAGAATGCAGTGTTGGCAATGATAACTGGGTGGAAAGATTTAGAAGCATTGACTACATGCGGAGTACAGTGGAGATCTAAGAGTAATTCTAGTACAAAAACTGCTGTGTTGTCATGTTTAGAAGTTTGACTAGTGATGATCGAAAGGATTGCTTCTAAGCAACGAGAGGATTCAGTATTAGCTTAATGAATCAAAAAGTTAAGAAATGGAACGGAGAGAGATGACTTGAAGGATTTTAGTCTTGACCAGAATGGGTGGTTGAGAAAGAAAGGATGATTATGTGTTTCGAATGTGGAAAACATCAGGAAGGAAGTTCTTGAAGAATGTCATCGTTCAAAGTTCACTATTCATCCGGGAGGAACTAAGGTGTATCCGGATATGAAGAGAAGTTTCTTCTGGGAAGGTATAAAGAGAGATGTAGGCTTATGGTGAAACGGTGTTTGAACTATCAACAAGTAAAAGCCGAACATCAAAAACAAAGTGGGTCACTTCAACCTTTAGATATTACAGCGCGAAAATGGGATTCTATCTCAAAGGATTTTATAGACGGAATGCCAAGGTCAAATTGTGGAAATGAAAGTATATGGGTCATAGTGGATAGATTGACCTAGAGTGCCCATTTCATTCTAGTTAAGTCAACTAGGACGACACATTTTCTAGCTTAGTCGTTTATGAAGGATATAGTTAGACTACATGGAATTCCTACTAGTATAGTAAGCGACAGAGATTCCTTATTCACTACTTTAGGTACCAAGCTGAAGATGAGCACTGCTAACCTTCCCCAAACAGGTGGAAAAACAGAATGAGTTAACAAAGTCTTAGAAGATTTGTTAGGAGCTTGTGTGCTAGATTTTGGGGGATCATGGGAAGACCATCTACACTTAGTCGAGTTTTCATGTAACAACAGTTATCAAACTAGTATAGGGATGGCACTGTTTGAAGCTTTGTATGGAAGGCCATGCAAATCTCCTGTCTGTTGGTTAGAGACCGGGGATAGGATATTTCTTGGTCCAGATTTGGTTATGGAAGCTGCAGAAAAGATTGAGTTAATTCGAGCTAGAATGAAGGAAGCTCAGTCTAGGTAGAAGAGCTATGCTGATAAGCGATAAAAAGACATAGAGTTCTCAGTCGGAGATCATGTTTTCGTTAAGTTATCACCGATGAAAGGTGTTATTAGATTCAGAAAATCAGGAAAGTTGGCACCGAGATTCGTTGGACCATTTCCTATTGTAGAAAGGATCGGGAAACTCGCATATAGAGTAGAGTTACCAAACTGTTTGGCAGGAGTCCACGGTGTTTTCCATATTTCTCATCTAAGGAAGTGTATTCGAGATCCAGAAACTACAATTGCACCGACTGTGTTAGATGATTTAGTAGTGGAATCGAATTTGACTACAGTTACAAAGCCAGTTCGTATAGTCACGAGAGATGAGAAGAGGCTAAAGAGCAAGACAGTCAGATTAGTCAAAGTCCAGTGGAGTGACGACGAGAGAGATTGTGCTTAGGAAACTAAGAGCAAGATTTGAGATACTTATCCTGACTGATTTCATGGTATGTTTTACCTTTATGGTTTATTTCGAAGAGTACCTTATCGTAATTTCGAGAATGAAATTCTTTAAAGAAGGGAGTCTGTAACGACCCTAAGTTTAATTAACATTATTTAAGACATTTAATTAGATAAATTAAATGAAATAATGAAATAGTTAAGGGAATTGAGATGTGAATAGTAGAAGGTAACCGTGCCTAATAAACAAATGAACAAAGGTAATTAAGATGAAATAAGTAAGGGTAATAGATAAGGGCAAAATAGGAATAGGTTATATTCTTATACCCTAAACCCTCATGCACTCTCATTTTATCCGTTCACAAACAAAAATTAATTCAAGTAAGGCCAGCCACCATTAGGAGAAAGCAAGAGGAAGATAAGCAAGAATCAAAAGGAAGAAGCTTAATCAAATTCATTCAAGAGAAAATCTCAAACTTCTTAATCACAAGCTAAGGTAAATAATAGGTTACGTATCGTATTTTCTTATTTTCGTTTCTAGATCAGATCTAAATATGTTTTGCAAAGTACATGCCAAGTTTTGAATGTTAATATATATATATATATATATATATATGCTTTTTTATGAATTTTGTTTGCTCATATAGATTTTATGACAAGTTTTGATTTGAATAATCTATCAAATGACATCCAAATGCCATACGTTTTTGGTATAAGGCCAGAAATATTATTTTAGAGATGTGTAACGACCCAGAATTTCAGTCATTTGAAATTCGTATATTTAATTAATTTTAAATATTCATAAGTAAATATTATAAATTGAATAACCTATATTTGAAATATAGTGATTTAATTGGATAATTAAATTGATAATTTAATATTTGAAAGTGCTAAAATAATTGATATTTGAATTATATATGAATGAAAAATGATTTTTAAAGTTGTAATAAATCATATTTGGTTTAGAATGATGTTAGAGAACTTTTAAAATCGAATTAAAAGTTAAATTACAGAAATTGAATATTTTAATATTTAATTGACGAGTTAAAATGACCATTTTTTTTATAGTCTCGGATTTCGACGAAACTAGTTTCATCGGATCTGTAATGTTATATTATTGTAAGATTTCAAATTTCATGTCAATCGGATTTACGGTTTGTCCAGGGCAAGCTAAAACGCGTAGAAATCGATTTAAGTGAATTTTAAATTTAAATAATTCAATTCGAAAAACCTATCTTCCAAATACGATCGAATTGGCTCTCGATATATATCCCATTGCATTCGGAATAGGGATAAAACATTATAAATGCCAGGCGGCACGCTTCGATTGGAGTTCGAAAAATTTCCGGATGAATAGTGTTTTGAAATTTTCTATAAAAGGACCTATTTTTCTTCATTTGCATCAAAACCCTAGTCTTCTAGGTTACAGCTGCCACTAAGAATTCTATGGCCGAAAATGTTTGAAAATTCATCCCCTCCGATCTCCTCATCCATCCACCTATACGAAAAACTTCCAACTACAACATCGAAGAGCACAACGAGATCTTCGAATCCAACGGGTATAATCGAAATTCGAGCTATGGATCAACGACAATTCAAGTTCAAAGTAGTATTGTTCACACACGTTTTTCTCGGCCAATACACAACCGAGCTCGACCGGATTGTGGGTGAAGGTGGAGTAGAGTACGTGCCTCGAGATGATGGTGTTGGATCATCGTTGAGTGGAGTGGTGGAGTCGCAAAAATTCAAGCAAAATCGGCGGCATGGGTTCGGTTTCGTACTTGAGTTTGAAGGGGGGGAGAAGATGAAACAAGCGGCCATGATCTAGTGAAGCAAAATGAACGGCTGGATTGAAGATTAGGTTTAAAAATATAAAAGAAATTTGAAATTAAATTATATATTAATATGTTTAACCTTTAAAACATCATATCTTCTTCATACGAGGTCGAAAATTGACGAAACGAATTGCGTTAGGTTCGTATTGACGAGCACTACATTTTAGAGCTGGTTTGGAGTTGATTGGAGCTAGTGTAAATTTTGGGTAAAATTAAACGCTTGTTTAATTTTATTCGGAATAAAACACTACAACTGCTATTGGAAGCAATGTGAGTACAATTCACTCTTTCTAACTCTCTGATATTTTTATATAAGTGAGAAATAATTTATTATATGATGATTGATAATTGTTTGACTGATATATATGATATATTGTATATATATTGATTGGTATTTGGATATATACCTGCCTCGTGGAGCAGATGACCCTATACGTTCCCGTGTATGAGCGGATGACTCTTTGTACGTGCGTCTGCCTCGA
The DNA here is from genome assembly GCA_030737815.1 of Allium fistulosum. Lineage (NCBI taxonomy): Eukaryota > Viridiplantae > Streptophyta > Magnoliopsida > Asparagales > Amaryllidaceae > Allium > Allium fistulosum. The sequence continues at coordinate 617,505,714 of CM060907.1, forward strand.
AGCGGACATTGTACATATATTTCTAATATGTATATTTATTGCAGGTGACAGGTTGGAGGGATCTAACAGGATTTCTCACTGGTATTGGTTTATTTACAGATATTGTGATATATTCTGTTATCATGTGATGTATGATGTTTGGATGCCGTGATTGATGTATTTGGTGCTGTTGCATCATTGGGCCTATTTTTGGTAATTTAAAAATGTTAAAGTGATGATTTCCAAATTTAAAAGGATTTTAAAGTGATTTTTGGAAATATACGTTTTATGGAATTTTGAATCGTTAAAGGAAATGGGTTTATTTTGAATAAGTAAATGTTGTAATTTTTATTATTATAAAAATTATGATCTTTGTGAAATATAATAAAGTGAAAATTAGGCACACATCCTTAAAACGGAACTTAATTCAAAGCGGATCCCTGTGCTAAAATATATATTTTCTACATCCCTCTTTCTGTTTTCCGCCAATTTTTTTCCCAAATTACCCTTGCGCTTTGCTGTTGAGCTGATTCTTCTTCTTATTTTTCGATTTAAATGGAAAACTGCAATTAAATTAAAGACGAATCAATTTTTTTTTATGAAATATGATATTCTTAATATTTGCAGGTATGAATAATCGCAACAAATTTCTGCAAATATATGTGCAATAGTTGCAGAAATTTCTGCAACTATACGCAATAGTTGCAGACATTTCTGCAACTACAAGCAATAGTTGTAGAAATGTCTGCAACTATAAGCAATAGTTGCAGTAATTTCTGCAACTATACGCAATAGTTGCATACATTTCTGCAACTATTAGCAATAGTTGCATTTCTGCAACTATATGCAATAGTTGCAGATATTTCTGCAACTATATGCAATAGTTGCAGACATTTCTATAACTATGCGCAATAGTTGCAGACATTTCTGCAACTACAAGCAATAGTTGTAGAAATGTCTGCAACTATAAGCAATAGTTGCAGTAATTTCTGCAACTATACGTAATAGTTGTAGACATTTCTGCAACTATTAGCAATAGTTGCATTTTTGCAACTATATGCAATAGTTGCAGAAATTTCTACAACTATACGCAATAGTTGCAGACATTTCTGCAACTATTTGAAATAGTTGCAGATATTTCTACAACTATGCGCAATAGTTGAAGAAATTTCTGCAACTATGCGCAATAGTTGCAGAAATTTCTGCAACTATACGCAATAGTTGCAGACATTTCTGCAACTATTTGCAATAGTTGCATTTCTGCAACTATATGCAATAGTTGCAGAAATGTCTGCAACTATATGCAATAGTTGCAGATATTTCTGCAACTATACCGTATAGTTGCATAAATTTCTGCAACTATACCCAATAGTTGCAAATATTTCTGCAACTATACCATATAGCTGCAGAAATATCTGCAATTATTTGCAAATTTTGTAAATTTGCAAAAAAATCAAAAACGTTTAGAATTTGCTGAATTATCTGCAAATATTTGAAATAATTGCACCATTAATACAAATATGAATTTTTGGTATCAACAATGGATCTCATTTCAAAGATCATAAAATTTGTGATTTTTTGGTGAAAACGGTTTGTTGATCCGGTTTTTGTACATACAGTTATACGCGTTTGAATGGTTAAAAACGTAAAGGGTATTTGTGTATTTTTGCTTGCACGAATTTGAAAATAGGGAGCGGAAATATAAGTTTTGTATGTGAAGGATGTTTTGTTTATTTTGAAACTTATTAGGGATGTGAGCCAAACTTACCCTATAATAAAAATGTGATTTTTGGAATACGTAAATAGTTTAAATTGAGATTTTTGAAATTATTATAAATGGTTTATATATAAGATTTATAAAATTAAATTTTTATAAATAAAAATGATGAAATTATAAACGAGTTTTATAAATGTATAAATGAGGCTATAAATGGATTTTATCAGTAAATAAGATTTGTGAAGTTATTAAAGAACGAATTTTGTAAATAAATGATTTATAAGTGAATTAACTTATAAATTGGATTTTGGCACATAAATAAGAGATAAAAGAATTTTGGTTTATAAGGGGATTTTATAACTTGAAGTTTTTATAATATATAAATGGAATTTATAAACACTGTTTTATAAATCCAAAATCAATTGAATTTGATAAGTTAAATATAGAAGTTTATTTAAAGGGATTATATTCACGATTTTGGATGGTGAATTATCCTTTTAAATTTAATATGAAATAGTATTGATTTTGGTTAGAGAAGTATATCCACGATTTTGGACAGTGGATTATCCTTTAATAAATGTATTTAAATGTTGGATTTGGTAATGAATTATATTCACGATTTTGGATAGTGAATAATATATTTAAGTTAAATGGGTATTTTAAAAAGTGATATTATAAAATGGATTTAAATGATTTTAAAGATGTTTTAAAATGTGTTGAGCATCGAAACCATAGATTTCAACATTCATTGTTGAAATAGACATTTTCGAGAAATAAGGAAATGATGAACTATAACACTATTGTTATAGTAAATGATTTTCGAAAAGAAATATTTTGTATAGTATTGGGATTTATATATCAATCTTATTTTCGAATCCCTATACTATTGATTTTGGGTTGTCGTAACGATGTTTTACGCAACATTCATTTTGACCCAAATAAATGTGTTTAAAGAGAATGTTTTCCTTAAAGAATGAAATATATACTTAATCGTTATTTAATTATATGCAATATTTTCTAAGTGTTGAAAATAAATTGATTTGTGAATTGCTTATTATTTAATAAGTATATGGAAATGTTTTCCAATATAGAACATTGAATGGTTTTGAGAATATATCTTTTTTATAGATAAATTTGAGTGGATATTTGGCAAGTGATTTAATTAATAAAATAAATTAAAGGGCCTAGTGATTGTTTATGGTCCTAAATATTTGTTTGTTTGCTTTGATAGTTAAATAACCGACTATCAAGTATTGGCCATATTTTAGTTCCTCAACTTGATATGGGAACTATTTAGTCATACACTTAGTACGTTGCCTTCTGTGTAGGCTTGATTATCGTTTGTGTTGAGGATGTTGATTCGTATAGTGCAGAATATTATTCCAATCTATCGAGCTTCCTTCTTGGCCCGAAGGATAGCAAGTTGAAAGTTTTAGACGTGATAAGTCTACGAGACTTAGTTTCTGTGTGAGGTTGAGAAACGCTTTTGCGTTGTTGGTGCGAAGAGACCGGGATCAGACTTATCTGAAAACCACTTCGGACCAACGTATATGCGACGATTGTGCAGGTTGCTTGTGATGATATTGATATTTTCAGAGTTTCATAGTGGGGGACTGCTTGTTGATCGTTTGGGGTTAAAATCCCAATATACATCCAGTAGCAGTGGTGTCTTCATTATGAAATATCCAATGCGAGGACTATTCGCTACTAATCCTAGGGATTTCCCGGCAGGATGTGGTAGGAAAGTACCTTCGGTTTGTCCTGTTCCTGGACATCTTGTATGGATGTTTGTCTGACATTGCATTTCTACAGATTACGTACATTGGTTTTTACAAACGTACATCAGTGGTGGTGGAGAAGGCAACTTCTCTTAGCTTAACACCCTCCTTGAGACGTATGAGCTTAAGGCTTGTATTTTTGTGGAAGGCAATTAGTAGTCAACGGAAATGGCTGTGTGGCATTCAAAGTGATGTGATTTTGATTTGTGAAAGGTAATCATTACCTCTCTGGCCTCATCAACTGGAAATGACCAAAACAGGGTTAGATGCAGCAGGGCTATGTGGGTCGCTCCCATTAGGGTATGATCATCCTCTTCTAGATATATCTTTATACGCTATGACGTCGTGTATCTGATTATTGTGGTTTGTATGCTTCGAGGGCCCTCGGTTAAAGGTCGGAAACGACCGGAGGATGACATATTCGGTACCATCTAGTTATAGAGGTAGGCCGGTCTTGTGTTGGTAGAGAAACTTTATGATGGTTTCTTGGGACATCCATCTAGAGGTGTACCCTTTCGGAAGGTAGTCCCTTCACCTGGTCATTTGTATGGAAATCCAAACTCCACTACATGCCTGCCATTTTAATTGCAGAGCCTAGTATGATGGAATTTAATAATGGTAACAATTTCGGCTATTTTGAATATTATTTGTATATAGTAGACACTACTAAAATATTAGATGATTTGATATGATCGTAAGGTAAAAAAATGTCCGTGTTTATGTGTGGACTTGTCTTACGAGATACTCTTGTTTTGATAAAGGAAAAGTTTGGTAATTTAATAAAATTTAGTTGAGTGTGTTTCTCACGCTGGTTTACCAGACTGATCCGGGCGTTCTTCCCTTTCAATGCTCGGGTCAGACCGAGTATATTTACAAGTTTAGATTTGGTGCTTTTGGAGCTTCAGCAGGAGAGCTGGAGATCTTCATTCTCATATACTCGTACATGTTTTGCTTTATTATCCGTTGTGCTTAGTTGTTGTATATTATCAGCATTTGTGAGGACATGTTATTATAACTGTTCAGGCTGATAACTATTGATTGATTGTTGACTCTGGCTGATGAATGTATATACAGTTTCTGTTTTGTAAATATCATTGATATGATATTAAATGTTATTCCGTTGCGATGTGAGATTCTGTATTGTTCTGTTTTGTTCTATCTTCTCTGTTTCTTCTCTTCTCTTCTTCTCTTTTCTTTTCTTTCTCTTTTCTTTTCTTTCTCTTGACTTTCCGTCAGTCTGTGCTTCTTGGGTCGGACATGTGTGGATTATTGTCGATTCAAAGGGTACGGATTTGTGGGTCGTCACACGTGGTATCAGAGCTTAGATTTTGTATATTCCTAAGCATTGAAGTGTACTCAGTATAGATAGGGACAGTAGCACCCTAGATTGATTTTGAGTGTATTATATATATGAGCGCACATTTGTTAGTGAAATAAAATGTTTTATATTGTGTTTACTTATCCGTTGTGTTGTTTATGAATTCTGGTCAGTATATGGGACACCATATTATCGATAGGGATTTCCAAACACTTAAACGAGGCAAGTCAACATGGTATTATTTTAAATTAGGTAAATGAAATAATTTTACCTCGATTATATTTTATATATAAAGGATTAATTTTTTAGAATTAGTAAAGTGTATATAAATTGATTGTTTGGTTGTTTAAAAATGTAAATATATATAAGTAAATAAAAAGATGTTTGAATAATCTAAATAAAAACCACAATTGTAAAAGAATAAATTATATAGGCAAATGAATTATAAAGTATGGAATTTTAATTAATATGATTTACAATTGTGAAATAATCTTATATATAAGAAATGAAACAAAATGAGTATATTTATAAATATGAGTTATAAATGAAAGTGAATTTAAACTAAGAATTTGAGAAATTTTGAATTCTGTTGATTTTGAAAGTTGTTTTTCAAAAGTTAAAGAGATTATATTGTTATAAATTTGTTAGATAAATGAATTTGGAATGATCTTATATAAATAAAGTAAAATAGTAAAATTATATAAAAAGATTTTATAAATGTGATATATAAATAAAAGGAAAATTAAAAAAAAAGAATATAAAGCACTGAATTCACTACTGTTGCTGGGAAATAATAAGGGTGATGACTGCAACATCATCAGTATCATTTTCGAGTTTCTATGTGATAGATTTGCTACCAATAGTAAATTGAAAGTTAAGATTTGTTGTGATAAACAAATCTAAATTTAAAATCCAAGTTGAAATTGATAAATATAAGTGAAATGAGTTTTGGACTTATAATATGAAATAATAAATTTCAGTTAGTATAATAAGATATGTGATTTGAAATTTTACTAAAGGAAGGTTAAATAAATTGAATTGGATTTTAACTAGATTAGATATGTTATTGAAATGGAAATTAAACTCTTATGTGATTATATAACATGAATTTGAAAGTTTAAATAATAAGTAAGTTGTATAACTTATAAAATGAGAAAATTTAAGTAAAACCATTCGTTAAAATGGTTAAACAATTTTGTTAAGTAAAATGAAATCTGAATTTGGATAATGATATGAAATTTGACTTAAGTAAAAGTTAAATATAATGACTTTAGAAATGAAATCTAAGTTAAGTTAAATAAAATAGAATTTGAATTAAATTAATAGTGAACTTAAGTTGTATAGTGAAAGTAAATGCTAGTGAAAATTGAATGAAATATAACTTAAGCAATGATTAAATCAAGTTGATTTTGATTAATAAAGTGAATATGCAAAGTAAAGTTGGATAATAAGAAATTAATAAAATGAAGTAGTTTAAATGAATATGAATTTGAGTTATGTAATGAAATTCAACTTTAGTTGTTAAAGAAATTAGCATTAGAAATGTCGTTGTTAAGAATTGGATAAAACTTAAGTTAAGAAGTTGTAAATTGAATAATGGAATAAATTGAATATTAAACCAATTGGAAGTAAAAGTGTTAAACCAAATTGATGGTAAACGAAGTAAAGTAAATACATTTGGTAATGTTGGATATGAATTGGTTGTTAAATGGTTGTTAATTGATTAAATAAAAATTCATATGAAATTGAATTGATAAAATTGAAAGCTAAGTAATTGAATTCAAATTGGAAGTAAGCGGATCTAAATAGAATAAAATTAGATTTGAATTGAAAGTGAACAAACTTGAATGTAAATTAGTAAATGTAAACTAATTGAATATGAATAAATGAATGTTAGTAAAATCTAATGTAATGAATCAAATGTGATTTAAATTGAAAATCAATTCAATGAATATTAATGAGAAGTGAATGGATATTGATTTGTTTATGGATCGATTGGATAGATATATGGATTTGTTGAATGTTAGTTGGATGATTATTGTTTGATGGTTGGATTTGTTGTTTTGGTTGCATTTGCTATTTTGGCATATATTGTTGTATTGATATGTTGTATGTTGATATTACTTTCATATATACATGTTTCTCATTTGTTTGTTGAGTATTTAGTAGGTGTGGATGGCGCTTGCTTCGTATTTGAGCTCGCTTTCGCGCTATATAGTTGTATATGCTCGCTAATAATATATAAGGTACATATCTCGGATTACATATCGTATTTTTATACCTTTTTCCCTACGGGATGCCTCATCCTCGATGATGGGATGTATATTTGTAATATATATGTTGTGATCCTACTATGATTGAACCGCGCAAAGGAGACGCTGGCGAATTTTTTTGAAAATTTAAGGAGTTAGAAAAATTTTGGGAAAATTGAAAGAAATTTTTTGATAACTATAATTTTGATTTTGAGTTAAAAGTTAAACGATATTAGTTGGTTTTGGAAAAGATAACCATAAGTATGATTTGAAATCTTAGAAAAGTTTTTGTAAGAAGTTTAACGAATGCATTTTGGAAAAAGTTAAAAGGTTTAAGTAGATTTGATATCTAGTATTAACGATTTGTTTTGGAAAGTTAATGGATTTTATGACTTTTTCTTACTTGGTAATTTCGAGGACGAAATTCTTTTAAGTAGGGGAGAATGTAACCACCCAGAATTTCAATCATTTGAAATTCATATATTTAAGTGGTTTTAAATATTCACAAGTAAATATTATAAATTGAATAACCTATATTTGAAATATAGTGATTTAATCGGATAATTAAATTGATAATTTAATATTTGAAATTGCTGAAATAATTGATATTTGAATTATATATGAATGAAAAATGATTTGTAAAGTTGTAATAAATCATATTTGGTTTAGAATGATGTTAGAAAACTTTTAAAATCGAATTAAAAGTTAAATTATAGAAATTGAATATTTTAATATTTAATTGACAAGTTAAAATGACCATTTTTCTAATAGTCTCGGATTTCGACGAAACCAATTTCATCGGATCCGTAATGTTATATTATTGTAAGATTTCAAATTTCATGTCAATCGGATATACGGTTTGTCCGGGGCTAGCTAAAACGCGTAGAAATCGGTTTAAGTGAATTTTAAATTTAAATAATTCGATTCGAAAACCTATCTTCCAAATATGATCGAATTGGCTCTCGATATATATTCCATTGCGTTCGGAATAGGGATAAAACATTATAAACGCCAGGCGGCATGCTTTGATTGGAGTTCGAAAAATTTTTGGATGAATAGTGTTTTGAAATTTTCTATAAAAGGACCTATTTTTCTTCATTTGCATCAAAACCCTAGTCTTCTAGGTTATAGCCGCCACTAAGAATTCTATGGCCGAAAAACGTTCGAAAATTCATCCCCTCTAATCTCCTCATCCATCCACCTATATGAAAAACTTCCATCTACAACATCGAAGAGCACAACGAGATCTTCAAATCCAACGGGTATGATCGAAATTCGAGCTATGGATCAACGACAATTCAAGTTCAAAGTAGTATTATTCACACAAGTTTTTCTCGGCAAATACACAACCGAGCTCGACCAGATTGTGGGTGAAGGTGGAGTAGAGTACGAGCTTCGAGATAATGGTGTTGGATCATCGTCGCGTGGAGTGGTGGAGCCGCGAAAATTCAAACAAAATCGGCGGCATGGGTTCGGTTTCATACTTGAGTTTGAAGGGGGGGGGGGAGAAGATGAAACAAGCAGCCACGATCTAGAGAAGCAAAATGAACGGCTGGATTGAAGATTAGGTTTAAAAATATAAAAGAAATTTGAAATTAATTTTATATTAATATGTTTAACCTTTAAAACATCATATCTTCTTCATATGAGGTCTGAAATTGACGAAACGAATTGCGTTGGGTTCGTACTGACGAGCACTACATTTTAGAGCTTGTTTGGAGTTGATTGGAGCTAGTGCAAATTTTGGGTAAAATTAAACGCTTGTTTAATTTTATTCGGAATAAAACACTACAGCTGCTATTGGAAGCAATGTGAGTACAACTCACTCTTTCTGACTCTCTGATATTTTTATATAAGTGAGAAATAATTTATTATATGATGATTGATGATTGTTTGGCTGATATATGATATATTGTATATATATTGATTGGTATTTGGATATATACCTGCCAAGTGGAGCAGATGACCCTATACGTTCCTGTGTATGAGCGGATGGCCCTTTGTACACGCGTCTGCCTCGAAGCGGACATTGTACATATATTTCTAATATGTATATTTGTTGTAGGTGACAGGTTGGAGGGATCCAACTGGATACCTCACCAGTATTGGTTTATTTACAGATATTGTGATATATTCTGTTATCCTGTGATATATGATGTTTGGATCCCGTGATTGATGTATTTAGTGCTGTTGCATTATTGGGCCTATTTTTGGTAATTTAAAAATGTTAAAGTGATGATTTCCAAATTTAAAAGGATTTTAAAGTGATTTTTGGAAATATACATTTTATGGGATTTTGAATCGTTAAAGGAAATGGGTTTATTTTGAATAAGTAAATGTTGTAATTTTTATTGTTATAAAAATTATGATCTTTGTGAAATATAATAAAAATATGATTTTTGGAATACGTAAATAGTTTAAATTGAGATTTTTGAAATTATTATAAATGGTTTATATATAAGATTTATAAAATTAAATTTTTATAAATCGAAATGATGAAATTATAAACGAGTTTTTTAAATGTATAAATGAGGCTATAAATGGATTTTATCAGTAAATAAGATTTGTGAAGTTATTAAAGAACGAATTTTGTAAATAAATGATTTATAAGTGAATTAACTTATAAATTGGATTTTGGCACATAAATAAGAGATAAAAGAATTTTGGTTTATAAGGGGATTTTATAACTTGAAGTTTTTATAATATATAAATGGAATTTATAAACACTGTTTTATAAATCCAAAATCAATTGAATTTGATAATTTAAATATAGAAGTTTATTTAAAGGGATTATATTCACGATTTTGGACAGTGAATTATCCTTTTAAATTTAATATGAAATAGTATTTATTTGGGTTAGAGAAGTATATCCACGATTTTGGATAGTGGGTTATCCTTTAATAAATGTATTTAAATGTTGGATTTGGTAATGAATTATATTCACGATTTTGGACAGTGAATAATATATTTAAGTTAAATGGATATTTTAAAAAATGATATTATAAAATGGATTTAAATGATTTTAAAGATGTTTTAAAATGTGTTGAGTATCTAAACCATAGATTTCAACATTCATTGTTGAAATAGATGTTTTCGAGAAATAAGGAAATGATGAACTATAACACTGTTGTTATAGTAAATGATTTTCGAAAAGAAATATTTTGTATAGTATTGGAATTTATATATCTATCTTATTTTCGAATCCCTATACTATTGATTTTGGGTTGTCGTAACGATGTTTTACGCAACATTCATTTTGACCCAAATAAATGTGTTTAAAGAGAATGTTTTCCTTAAAGAATGAAATATATACTTAATCGTTATTTAAGTATATGCAATATTTTCTAAGTGTTGAAAATAAATTGATTTGTGAATTACTTATTATTTAATAAGTAAATGGAAATGTTTTCCAATATAGAACATTGAATGGTTTTGAGAATATATCTTTTATAAAGATAAATTTGAGTGGATATTTGGCAAGTGATTTAATTAATAAAAGATAAATTAAAGGGCCTAGTGATTGTTTATGGTGCTAAATATTTGTTTGTTTGCTTTGATAGTTAAATAACCGACTATGAAGTATTGTCCATATTTTAGTTCCTTGACTTGATATGAGAATTATTTAGTCATACACTTAGTACGTTGCCTTCTGTGTAGGCTTGATTATCGTTTGTGTTGAGGATGTTGATTCGTATAGTGCGGAGTATTACTCCAATCTATCGAGCTTCCTTCTTGGCCCGAAGGATAGCAAGTTGAAAGTTGGAGACGTGATAAGTCTACGAGACTTAGTTTCTGTGTGAGGTTGAGAAACGCTTTTGCGTTGTTGGTGCGAAGAGACCGGGATCAGATTTATCTTAAAACCACTTCGGACCAACGTATATGCGACGATTGTGCAGGTATCTTGTGATGATATTGATATTTTTGGAGTTTCATAGTGGGGGACTGCTTGTTGATCGTTTGTGGTTAAAATCCTAATATACATCCAGTTGCAGTGGTCTCTTCATTATGAAATATCCAATGCGAGGACTATTTGGTACTAATCCAAGGGATTTCCCGATAGGATGTGGTAGGAAAGTACCTTCAGTTTGTCCTGTTCCTGGACAACTTATATGGATGTTTGTATGACATTGCATTTCTACAGATTACGTACATTGGTTTTTACAAACGTACATCAGTGTTGGCGAAGAAGGCAACTTCTCTTAGCTTAACACCCTCCTTGAGACGTATGAGCTTAAGGGTTGTATTTTTGTGGAAGGCAATTAGTAGTCAACAAAAATGGCTGTGTGGCATTCAAAGTGATGTGATTGTGATTTGTGAAAGGTAATCGTTACATCTCTGGCCTCATCAACCGGAAATGACCAAAACAGGGTTAGATGCAGTAGGGCTATGTGGGTCGCTCCCATTAGGGTATGATCATCCTCTTCTAGATATATCTTTATACGCAATGACGTCGTGTATCTGATTATTGTGGTTTGTATGCTTCGAGGGCCCTCGGTTAAAGGTCGTCCCTTCACCTGGTCATTTGTATTGAAATCCAAACCCCAGTACATGCCTGCCATTTTAATTGTAGAGCCTAGTATGCTGGAAGTTAATAATGGTAACAATTTTGGCTATTTTGAATATTATTTGTATATAGTAGACACTACTAAAATATCAGATGATTTGATATGAGATGTTTTAGTTATCGTAAGGTAAAAACATGTCCGTGTTTATATGTGGACTTGTCTTACGAGATACTCTTGTTTTGATAAAGGAAAAGTTTGGTAATTTAATAAAATTCAGTTGAGTGTGTTTCTCATGCTGGTTTACCAAACTGACCTGGGCATTCTTCCCTTTCAATGCTCGGATCAGACTGAGTATATTTACAGGTTTAGATTTGGTGCTTTTGGAGCTTCAGCAGTAGAGCTAGAGATCTTCATTCTCGTATACTCGTACATGTTTTGCTTTATTATCCGTTGTGCTTAGTTGTTGTATATTATCAGCATTTGTGAGGACAGGTTATTATAACTGTTCAGGCTGATAACTATTGATTGATTATTGACTCTGGTTGATGAATGTATATACAGTTTCTGTTTTGTAAATATCATTGATATGAAATTATATGTTATTCCGCTGCGATGTGAGATTCTGTAGTGTTCTGTTTTGTTCTATCTTCTCTCTTTCTTCTCTTCTCTTCTCTTCTTTTCTTTCTCTTGACTTTCCGTCAGTCTGTGCTTCTTGGGTCGGACATGTGTGGATTATTGTCGATTCAAAGGGTATGGATTTGCGAGTTGTCACAAAATGGGTTTCAATTTTCAGAATTTTCTGTATTATTGTGGATTTATCATGAATTTTATAGTGAAGAAAATGGTTAATTACGGCTATTGTATGTTAGCTATGGGTCAGAAATTTAAATATGTTAGAAAACATATTAAAGTGATTTATAGGAATTTTTGTAGAATTTTCCTAAGTATTTATTAAAGATATAAAATTATTTAAGGTATGAGACTTAAATGTTTTATATGTTTATAAAAGGAGAAGAGGCTATTTGCAAATGTTTTAATTTGTTAATTTCTAAAATTCGGCAGCACGTTAAGAAAAGATTTGAGAAAGAATTAGCAACCAGTCGTATTTTGACAAATAAGGCAAGTTGGTTAGAAAGAAATTGCTTTAAAAAGTTAAAAATCAGATTTATTAAGTTTTACTGCTTCGCTACTTATAGCAGCACCTTTCGATCTCATACTAATGCCTCCATCTAAGTCAAAACCAACACACATGGTATTAGCTTCGGTTCGTAGTGGATTGGAGCTAGGCGAAAGGTATGGAGTCGAAACAAGGCTTTTAAAGGGGTTGAAGTAGCTTTTGAAAACTTAGAACTAATTTAGTTGTAAATAAGGCTTTCGAATGAGATGGCTTTTGACTTGGTCCATTATTTTAAAGAAAAGAGCTTTCGAAGGAGGTTGCCGCCTTTTGTTTTAAATAGAGCTTTTGAAGGGATCGAAACCCCTGCTATCGCATTCTACCTTTCAAAATAATGCCTTGGAAAGGGTTCTTTAGAGTCGCTTCTCCAATGCTTTCGAAAGGGTTGGTTTCAGCACCATCCACTTTCTTTTATTTAGGAAAATACCTTCGAAAGAGATGCTTTCGTCCCAGTTTTTTTAAGACCCTTCTTATATTTTGAAAGTTAAACCCGAAGGTTTTGAAATGAATGGTTTTAAATGGTTTCGAAACTATGTTCCATAAGCTTTTACTTGAACCCAATGCTTTCGAAAGGTTCGTTTTAAGTAAAGGACCATATTGATTTCGTAAGGTATATTATAAAGGTTTCGAAAGGGAGATTCCCCAATGGTTTCGAAAGGTACTTAAAGTATTTTAAATGGAAGATTTCTAATGCTTTCGAAAGGCAAGTGTAAAGAGTTTTGAAAAGAGGACGTCCAAGGTTTATAAAGATTTCAAAAGGAAACTTTCAATGGTTTCGAAAGGTCTATTATAAATGATTTCAAAAGGTATGTTTTGGCTTTTCGGCCTGGAGTTCAAGGTAAACTAGTTAAATGGTTTTGAAAGGGGTACTTTCAAAGGTTTCGAAAGAGATTGTTTAAAGATTTTAAACAAGGGTTTCGAATATTTTCATCAACAATGTTTTGTGCAAAGCATATATCATGGCAAAGAGATTTGAGTAAAGCAAAAGTATGTTTTCCTTGTATAAGTATGATTTATATGGTTAAATCATTTTGTAGGAAATGTTTTCAAGGAAAATTTGAAGGGTAGTTAACCCTAAGTAAATGACTTAGATATTTGATTACCAGATGGGAGTGGTATAGGGTCGCACCCTATACATTAGCTATTTCCCCTAGCTAATTTAGTCCAAAATTCTAGTGTGTGGGGCTTTTTCATAGGTAAGACTTTTTTAGCAAGGCTAGCCGGCTTTATAGTGGGTCGTGCCACTATATATAAATAAAGAACAGGTGATCTGTACAGGCACAGAGCAGCTGATTAAAGTGGACAAACCACCAAAAAAAGTAAAGAATAGTAGATAGACTAGAGTGCCTATACTACTACAAAACAACATGCCTATCCCCCTGAATGGGAGGATGGACAAGTACTATCATCATTTGACACTGGACCAGAAACATCAGCAAAAGCAGTGAATAGTAGAGCCAGATCAGGAGCATAACCAACAGAAGCAGGGGAATAGATAAACTTCCTATCCCATGTAATATCATAGAACTTACTCTTGTTCACTTCCTCAATCTCACCCTCCCTAGTGAGGGAAAGGTCCTCAACATCAATATGGTAAATAAGACTTCTCATATCCTCAACAGAGTCACTGATGTAAGCATAAAAGATATTTTGCTCAAGGGAAAACCTCATGTCAGAAGGAAAGTGTAGCCAAGCACGCTCATGTGAGTCCCAAACAATAGTATTAGAGGAAGGAGTATCAGTCAATTGGTTAGGGGGAATATCCACAACCTGATCGGCAGAAGGAGGAATTTCAGGTGGAGCAACCTAAATGATGACATCTGATGGATTAGAAGGAAAGACAGATGGAGCTTTCCGAACCTACTGCCTAACAGGGGGCCTAGGAAGCACGGTCCATGATGACAAGGGAGCAGCAAATGACACACACAAACAAGAATCGGAGGAATGCCCAAACGACTGACAGTAAGTACAAATTTCCGGCTTCCAACTGTATTGAAAAAGAATCTCAGCTTCATGACCATCAGGAAGATGAATCCGAGGAGAAGAAGGCAAGGGCTTGGAAGGGGTTATCTCAATTAAGGTTTTAGCATAAACTAGTCGCTTCCTTGCCACCGTTTTCTCATCATAACAAATCACCTTACCAATAAGGCCAGCCAGCCAGCCAGTCAAGACCAATCAAAGGCTGAAGCACAGAGGGAATATGGGAAAAATGGGCCCAAATATGAATGGTTAAAACCTGCTCGATAGCCCTATCAACAGAGGGATTCCAGGAAGTGATGATGAACGGCTAACCAGCGATAAGAATCAGATCAGATTCCAATATATGTTGCCTCTCATCAGAACGAGTAAACTTGAAATAATACATAGCATTATCAAAGTGGACATTAAGACCTCCTTTTGGCTTCCAAACCTGGTTGCATCTCGCTTTAACAAGTTGATAGTCCGGTTTGGTATCCAAGAAAAATCCAACCAAATAGTCTTTCCAATGATCAATGCCAGCTTGAATCACCTCGGAAGGAGGAACCATAACAACTTCAAGCACAACATTATCAAACACTCGAGGGGTATGAACACCCGCGTTACTTGGCAGCTTAATGAATAGAGAAGACCAAGGAGACGATACCTTAGGATCCCTTGAAGAACGCGCAGACTTGCGTTTAGTCTCAACTGCCTCACAGACATTTTCACAAGCATTATCCATGCATTAACCATAATTGATTTTGTCAGCACCAACTGAAGCTTCAACTGGCACAACTACATCAGAGTCTACAACGTTAGTCTCAACATTCTCACTTGGCAACAACCGTTCAACCTCGATACAGATAGAAATCTAACCAATATTTAGGGCAGTAACAACAGACCATTGGAATGGACAAGTTTCCACACCAAGCAATGGCAACAGCGGAGTGGTTGAGACTGGAATACTAATTCCCGAGATCGGTTTGCAAGCCAGCGTACCAAATGAAGAGCACGACAGAGGAACAGTACTAGAAGTGTCAACGTCCAGTGACGATTAAAGGGCACTATTGTTGTCAGAAGCTCGATTTGATGATGGTGAAGCAAAAGGAAGCTCTACTGGCAAGGTTACGTTAACATTAGTGAAATTCAGAGCCGATTAAAAACACTTCCCAGATCTTGTTTCTGACCGCAACACAAAGAAGGCTGGCGATGAGTGCTTATGCCTACGAGGCATAACCCGGGACGATTGGACTCGAACTGAAGGGCAGGCGAAGCACCAGAAATAATTTGTCGAAGAAAAAAAATCGCCAGATTCAGGTCGCCATTAGCGTGTGAATTTAATTAAATTACAGATGTTGTCTATATAGGTAAGACTTAATTGATGTTACACATAGAAAGGAATATACAAAGAAGGAGGATATCTTATTGGTGAGCCTATAAAACCATTAGGATCAGTTGACCCTGGAAGAAGTAAGTTAAGGGAAGAACGTTCTAGAGTGTGTCTAACAGATGTTAGATTATTTATTTTGTCTGGTAGGCCCGAGTCAGCCAATGGTTAGTAGTTAGCCAAACAAAACTATATTGTTCGGATAGATAGTCCATTTATTACCTTATTTATGAGCATATATGATATTGCTATTATTGTTTTAATCATTTTTATTGTAGGACTCTGATTTTCAAAAAGATATTTTTTAAAGGGATATTAGTGAGTGGAAACTCGTTCCGCTAAGCGGCATGGCCTCGCTTAATATCAGAAATCAGAGATGTAATTGTATTATTCAACCAGGCTTTATATCTGACTCGAAGTTTATGATTTCCCCTTAAACTCTTGGGTGCTCAAAATTTAATTTGAGTATACTGTGAGTTAAGGTTTTTCAGGTTTAGTAGGTTGGACGAATAAAGCTTCCGAAGACATGCAGGAGGCTAAGCTAGCTATATAGGAGCTATTTAGTTTCACTTCTGTTGCGTTGTATTAAGGCAGATATGTCAATTTAGTACTATGATCATCCAAGTGGGCATCTTCATATGTTGCTCTTGGCATAATTTGTAATAATTATATTTGATCAAAACCTAGGAATCGATTATGGGATTTTGCAATATGAAAATGAAATATTGGTTTGATATGTAATCAGAAAAGTTGTTTTAATCTGTGTTGATTTTTATTTCATATTCATGTGCTTCTGATATTATAGATACCATTACATTACCATATTTTGTCCCTAGAAGGTAATACTATGGATGACTGCAGCATCTTTATCGCTTAGCTTCGGGCCTCAAGATAGGGGATGTTACACTAGTGTAGAATCCATATGAGATTCACAAAGACACCAAAGTTCAATTAGTTGTTTATTTGTCAAAGGTGGGCTACTTAACCCTTACATAAGTCTTTGAGATGTATTAATAATATGTTAATTTAAATTATAAACTCATATCTATGGGTCATTAGTCTTCGTAAATAGGGCCGGTTTACTAGTGATTACGTTACGGAGGGCCAGTTACGAGGTTGAGGTATTAAATGGCCATTGGTTCTACCACCTCCCTATTCTAGAAGTATAAGTGACCGAGATTTTCCTTTGGGTAGTATAACATTTATACATACTCTTATGCGCATATGGAATTAAACAGAAAAGTCATGAATAATAAACATAACATTTAATAGAAATCAATTGACATAAACTAGTGTTATGAATAAAATATGTAATTTTCCAATCACTAGAACGTTGTTTTGACCTCCTCCTCATTATAACCCATATGATATATTTACAGGAATAGACTATTGGTGCAAGATGGCAATGATAGAGTGAGAACTCTTCTTATTCATGCTCGACACTAGCAAGGAAACCTAATATCCAAGAAATAATATTGATTCCAAGGTAGTAGCCTTAGTTGGTACGTATGTTTTATTATATTTTTTCTATTCCATTTTGAGTTTATAGCTCTCTTATATACATGTTTATTTCAGGTTACCAATATTAACGATCCGTACCCTAGTGGACTTCAGTTTTGATTTAGTCGAAATTCTGACCCATTAATGTGCTGGTGTGCAGGTTGTTACATAGGTAGAGAAGTATTTCTTATTAGGTTTCAAAAGAAAAGACACCCTATAATCTTGAATCCAATGATCGGAAACATCTGATAGTACCACAATCAAAACATCACTACTGTCATTCTCTGTCGTAATTGATAAAGAATCGACAACTCTTCAAATTTGAACCATCTCTACTCTAATAGCTTGATTTCTTACAATAATGACACTTACCATCCCTAGATTTACTCCACCAATGAAATTTCCTAGAATTAGAATGTCCCCTAAAGTTCTTCACTTTTTTTTCTCATTTCTACCTCTCTTAACATATAAGCCTTAACTACTACTTACTCCATTGCGGTCAACAACACCCAAATCCTTTATCTAATCACATAAATGTTCACTGACTCCACATCAACCAATGTCAAGATATCCCTTCTATAAATGAGACTATTGGAAAAACTAGCTTATCGCTCTATAATCGAACACAATAAAACCATGACCTTATGACCTGCATCAATCTTCAAATCAACGAACTTCATCTTCATTAGCAAATCATCAAACACACTTATGTGATGTAATTGAAGCACTATCTTTTGACTTAAAGGTGAAAAAAGTCTGTAGCAATATCAGACAGTTGGTAAGGGTCTTCATCATGTAGAGATCTTCCAACTTCTTCCAAATACCTCTAGCGGTGGTTTCAGCACTAATTCCAAAGATAACATTTTCTCCCATAGCAAGTTTGAGAGTAATAAAAGCCCATTTTTTCCCATCTTCTCTAATTCAATAATTAAAATATCTACAGGCAACTTATTGGTCTCAAACACCACATGATGAACATGATTTCTTCTTAACGCCGCTATCACCTTCCATTGCAAATCTCAAAATCACTGCCTCCATTCCACTTCTCAATCACTAGTTGGGAAATACACACTACATAGCAGCACCTAACATAGGGTGCAACTACTGGAGTCGAATTAACTTCCAATGTATTCTCATCTTCTGGACCTGCCACTTTATTAAACACATTTCATCCAATTGGAAACCTTACATAATTGATACTAGTTATTATGAAAGATTGCCTATAATATCAATTTATTCAAAATCTCAAAGGAAGCCTATATTAAGGTCAGCTATAGGCATGCTAAAACTAACAAATTGAATAATCAAACTTAATCTAATAATCCATAATCAAAATTTGCAAAATCAAAATAAACAGAGTAATTAAAACATAATAATTTGTAGTGGTTCTGCTATTAACGTGATAGTGTAAATCCACTTTGAAGGTGACAAATTTTATTGATAATTTTCAAAAAGGAATATGAGATATTAATATATCTATTTTAATGGAGGTTTAATATAAGAAAAGAAAAGAACCAAAACTTGAGGAGGTGATGGATCTCTTATGAATGACTACCTTTATATAAAGGTTGGTACTTGAGGTTGAAGAAATTGATTTATGTTAATAGTTGAATGCCATATCAATTCACCTATTCATATGGAAAAGTATATATATTCTAATTTTTAGTTTCCATTAATATACATGCGCTTGATAACATGCCTTTAGTAATCAACTTATTATGTATTGATTATTTACCTTCATTTCTTAAATTCATTTCTTTCCAAGTAAATAATTACTTGCCTTTTCTTTAATTCAATAAAAGAGGCAATTTATATTCTCTAATATATATTTGAGTCACAATTATACATACATACATACATATGTATATGTATATGTATATGTATATGTATATGTATATGTGTATCTCTATATGTATATGCAAGTCCATGAGTTTATCTTTACCATTTTTATTCAAAAAGAATAAATATTAAAAGTATAAATGCAAAACCACATTTCAACTACATAAATTAATGAAACGAGAAACATAACTAAATACATAATAACTTAAATGTATCCCAAGAAATAAAAATCTAAACGAAGTATATAACCAAGTGGAAAAAATATATATTTATATCCTCTATCATGGCATAGAACCATCTAACAAGATCATGAAAGCTGACAGAAAACTTCGATGAGTAGATATAACATCTATTAGAATTATTATTCAAAAAGTAATGTACCATCATGAAAAATTAGATGATTAGTGGTAGCTAGAGTAAAATCATCATCAACCACATAGTAATAAAGCATCCTATTATTACCATCGGCACTATAACCTATTTGTAATATCATTTGTTTATGAAATAAGTAAAATATATATCATAATCACTGGAAAAAAAATTTCATATAGATTCATCCACATTTCATCTAGTAAGTTCAACAAGATAGTCCCTAGAAGATGATGAAACATCTTCATTAAAGTGGGTAGATATACGATCAAAAGATAGACCGAGATATCAATTAAAATAGAGGAAGTGGCATAGGGAGGTCGCTAAGGGCATCCATGAAAATACGAAGTTAGGGTTAGCATCAAGAACAACAACCGACAAAACAAATTGAATAGAAAGGGAAGTACCATATGTAGGATTAACTATAACTATATTATCCAAGAAAGAAGCATCAACAATTTACCTTTACAAACAACACACACAGTGGAAATAAAAGAACTCTAATAACAATCTTGCATCCTGCACATCCTCGGAAGCTTTATTCGTCTAAAAGAACACCTGGAAACCTTAACTCTCAACCTACTCAAAATTAATTGATTACCCAAGAGTTTAAGGGGAAAATAAAAACTTTGAGTCGGACATAAAGCTTACCATCCCAAACCATTTAGATATCTAGTGATACCACGCCGCTTAACGAAACGGGTTTTCCCCTCACTGGTATCCTAAAACATCATAAAACCATATACTATGCACCTGCATCCACAATGGTTAAAACATAGTATTTCAAAAATAGTATGATGATATGCAAAACAAGTAAATCAAATCTCGATTACCCATCCCCATTCATGCTAACTATCTGTCTCAATTATATTTTCTAGGATTACTATTACCCTGTTAAATGTTATGGACTATCTGTCCAATATCATAGTTTTCATGGGATCACTAAGAACCTATTGGTAACTCCAATATCTTATCTCTTGTACTAGTTTTCATGGGCTAACTAAGAACCTATTGACTAGCTGTCAATATCAAATCCCGATATAGTTTTCATGGGCTAACTACAAACTTACTGACCCCTGCCAGTATTAAATCATCGTTTTTGTGGGCTGACTATGAACCTATTGGCCCCTGCCAGTATCTTTTGTTATACACAGTTTTCATGGGCTTATTGCAAACCTATTGGCACCTGCCAATATCTTTAATTAAGGTTTTTCATTACTAAAGTTATATTCACTACCGGGTCAACCTAACCGGTTATTCTGCCCTTCCACAAAGTACTGTTATGGGTTAATTACAATGTGAAAAATGTATATGAAGAAGTAATACTTCTAAAATATTTAGTTATGCCATGGTATTTCCTTTTTAAAAGTGAGAGTGGGTTATTTGTTATGAAACTTTAAAACATCACCTTCGGAACCTCTTGATAATCTCCTTTGAAAGCATAACCTTCTTTTCAAAACTTAATAAACATACCTTTTAAAGCCCTTGTTAAATGTTTACTTTTGAAACCAATAATACCTTTCGATGGTATCAAAATATTCTATAAAACATAGCTTCAAAACAAATAAAAGTACTCTGTCGAAAGCATTGGGTTTACTCTCTAAAAACATTCTTTGGGTCAAAATGATTATATATACGAAAGCATCTCTTTTGAAACCAATTATAAAAAAATTTGGGGAAAAAGTTGACGATTTCAAAACCATTTAGTCGAAAGAATCAACCTTTCGAACTAAAAATCAAAGGATAGAGTCGAAAACCCCTTTCGACTCCATTGTCTTTGAAACCCCAACCCTTTGAAAGCATTCAAGAAAAAAGCTTAGTTTAAGTTAAAACAAAGAGAACCCTTTGATAGCATAGATGGCTTCAATACAGTCGAAAGGAGAAATTTACGGCTGGTTTTGACTTGGTCGAAACCAATTCTTTCGAAAGCTCTTATTTAAGGAGAAACGTATCCCTTTGAAAGTTATTTATAAGATCCTTTTCGAAAGTATGACTTTCGACTATGTCAAAAGTTTTAGGTAAAACAAGGCAGGAATTCACTTTTAGTAAACAAACAAAGGTTTCGACTCTAGAGGGTATCGACTCAGTCGAAAGCCCTTCAAAAACTAGGCAGGCGCTTATCTTTTAAAAGTGAACTTGGGTTTCAACCCTGAAGAAAGCATTGCTTTTGACAACCTACCTTCCGCTACCTACCAATTCACTTCGTACTAAGTCTATTGATACCATGTGCATTGGTTTCGACTCTAATGGTTTCAAATAGACTAATGCGGAGGTAAAGGAGTCTAAAGGTACCTCCGAAATAAGCGGAACAACCTTTTTCTGAAACATTGATTTGTAGCTAAATAGGGTAATTATTTTATAACTAACCTGCATGTGGTAATTCCTTGATTGGTTACTTTAAAAATTTTCAAATACTTTACAATTAGAAAATGCCGCATTAATTTAGATATAAATCAAAGAAATATAACGTTTAAGCCCTTCCATATAACAAAACCAACATTTGTAGACATGACCCTCTTTAACAATAATTTATTTTTTCTAATAAATCAACTGGGAAAAATACCCAAAAACCACAAAAAATCAATTTTTTCATGTAATCAAACATATTAAAATTTCAAACTCAATTTTTTCCTGAAACACTTAAAATTAATTTTAAACCAATTATATCATATTTTCCTTTAGAAATTCATGATAAATTTTTTATAGCTCAGAAAATTTTGAAAATTAAAACCCATCTCCAAAATCATGTTTTACTTAACATAAAAAATTTCCATGACATTCAAAAATCATAAACCCTTGGTTTTCCCTTAAAATCGAGCAAATTCATAGGTATATGAACTAAAATAATTCGAACATAACCTAATTTAAGCATATCATCATTCATATTATTATAAAATCAAATTTAATCATCCGAAAACACATAATCATAGAATAAAATAGAGATGGTACAAAATTATTATTCACCTTAGATTTGATAAGGAATTTGAAATTTGCTATTGCTTATTCCTTCCTAGCTTTGATCCTTAGCTTAAGATTGTAATCCTCCATATTAATGGCCGGCTCCTTGGGTTTTTGCATTTATTTTTTATTTGAGAAAAAATGAACGTGAATGGACAATTAGAAAAGGTTATAGCCGTGTAAAATGAAAAGGTTATTTTACTAATATGTCCATATGTAATTTTAATCAGTTTAATGACCCAATTAAAGCCCATTTACGTTATTAATAAGCATGACCATATATATGGTTTATTCAAATCTTAATCCCCTTATCATTGTTATTCTATTTAATTTATCTAATTAAATTTCTTGCATAATGTTATCAAAAATTAGGGATGTTACAGGTTCCCCCTTAAAGAATTTCGTCCTCGAAATTCAGTAAGGACCAAATACTAAACATAGAAATCATCTGTAACAACTCCTAACAACCATGCCAATCATACTAGCCTATCTGACTAGTAACCATCTATATAAATCTAATATAGGCATACCCTCAAAGTAGATCGGTATAAGTATCTCTAATCCTGTCCTCTTTCTCCCTAGTACCGTCCTTCTCATTGTCGCTCCACTGAACTTTCACCAACTTGACTGTCTTGTTCCTTAATCTTTTCTCATCTCTAGCTACAACCTGAACTGGTTGTCTAACAAAAGTCAAATTAGCTCTACTACTAAGTCTTCCAACCCTGTCGAAGGAATAGTAGTCAAATTAGCTCTACTACTATGTTCTTTAGGAACAACTTAGCTAAAACAGCTGCAATTTTGGTTGACTTAACTGGAATGAAATAGGCACTCTTAGTAAATTTGTCCACTATAACCCATATACTTTCATTACCCCTATTTGTCCTTGGCAACCCATCTATAAAATCCATGGATATCGAATCCCATTTCCAAACTGGAATCTCTAACGGTTGAAGTACCCCACTCGGCTTCTGATGTTCGGCTTTTACTTGTTGACAGTTCGCACAATGCCTAACCCACAAGTCAACATCTCTCTTCATACCTTCCCAATAGAATCTCCTCTTCATATCCTGATACATCTTGGTCCCTCCAAGATGAATCGTAAACTTGGACTGATGACATTCTCCAAGAACTTCTTTCCTCAAGTCCTCAATATTCGGAACACACAATCGTCCCTTCATTCTCAACCATCCCCTCTGGTCAAGGCTAAAATCCTATAGATCATCGATCTCAATTCCAACCTCAAGCTTTCTGATCCTCTCAACCAACCCTGGATCCTCCTTCCGCTTAGAAGCAATTTTCTCAATCAATACTGGTCGAACTTCTAAACAAGACAGCCTGGCAGAATTCTGACTAGAACCCACAGTCGATATTAACTGCACGTCACAACTGACTAAAGCTTCTAAATCTTTCCCCTTTACCAACAAAGCTAACACCACATTCTGATGTTTTTTGCTAAGAGCATCTGCCACCTTATTGCCTTTTCCTGGTGTATACTCTATACCAAAATCATAAGAACCCAAAAATTGCAGCCATCTCTGCTGCATCATATTCAACTCCTTCCGAGAGAATAAATACCGTAAAGACTTATGATCGGTATAAAGCTCAAACCTCTCCCCTAGGAGATAATATCTCCAAATCTTTAATGCGAATATCACTGCCGCCAACTCCAAATCATGAGTCGGATATTTAACTTCATACGGTCTAAGCTGTTTGGATGCCTAGGCAATAACTTAACCATTTTGCACCAACGCTGCTCCAATCTAGTTCCACATGCTTCAGTATACACCACCAATCCTTGGTTTCCGTTTGGAACTACTAACACGGGTGCATCGGTCAACAAATGTTTTGACTTAATAAATGCTTCCTCACATTTGTCGGACCAAACAAATTTCACCTCCTTCCTGGTTAGCTTAGTTAAGGGTGCTGCTATCCACGAGAAATCCTTAATGAATCTCCGGTAGTAGCCAGCAAGTCAAAGAAAACTCATGATCTCAGCCACCGTCTCCAGTCTCTTAAAATTATTCACGGCTTCAATCTTATTTGGATCGACTGAAAATTCTTTCTCTAAAATCATATGACCAAGAAATTTTACCTCTTTCTTCCAGAAATGACACTTGGTAAACTTTTCCTTTAGCTGATTCTGCCTAAGCATCTCAAGTACCACTCTAAGGTGAACTTCATGCTCTCTCTCATGCTTAGGGTAGACTAAAATTTCATCTATAGACACCAGCAAAAACCTATCCAAATTCTCTCGGAAAACTCGATTCATCAAATCCACAAAGAAAACAAGTGCATTCGTTAATCCAAATGGCATCACCAACCACTCATATGAACCGTACCTTGTTTGAAATGCCATCAAACGAATACTGTCCTCGGCCACTTTTAACTGATGGAAACCTGTCCCCAAGTCCAACTGGGAAAACACTCTGGCTCTATTCAACTGATCAAACATATCATCTATTTTTGGCAAAGGATACTTATTCTTAATTGTCTTTTCGTTCAACTTACGGTGGTCGATACACATCCTTAACGACCCATCTGGTTTCTTCACGAACACCGCGGCCACACCCTGAGGCGAACTACTTGGTCTAATAAAACTCCTTCCTTCTAGATCCACTAGCTGCACCTTCTATTCCTTCACCTCAGTTGGTGTCATTATTCTAGGTGGTCTACTCACAGGTTCAGCTCATGACACAAGATCTATTCTAAATTCAATAGCTCTTTTCGGGGGTAGTCCATTAACTGGCTTAAAGACATCTGCAAACTCTATTGTTACCCGAACCTGACTTAACTCATTTCCTACCTCCATAGCATTAAGCATAGCACTAACACTCTGGTCAGTATTCTCTACTGGGAGTATTATTCGGTTATGACTATCAGGTGTCTCAGTGATATTTCCCTATCCTGGCAAAATATTCTAGCCTCATACCTACCCAACCAGTCCATACCCAAAATGATTCTGATATCTACGAAATCAATAACATATAAATTACAGGTAAACTTATGACCTAACAAGTTAAGTTCTAACTGGTCACATCTTAACCCTAGAGGTTCATACCCTCCTATTGGATTCGCAACCCTTAAGGAAGTAATAAGGTAGGTGGGTCCTAAACATAATCTATCAACCAAACATTAAGACATAAATGAATGTGATGCACCCGTATCAAAAAGTGCTTTAACTGGAACACCCTAAACCAAAAGCGTACCTTCCATTACAGTCTTTCCTCTTTCAACTGAAGTAGGCCCAGCTAGTCCTATAGCAAAAACTTTTCCTTTTCCTGATCAGCAAGTAACTCCTCATGACGAATGGCCATCTCTACCACTATATTATAAGTATCATGGACATGAGTCATGGTCATTCTAGCAAGCTCGGGCCTCAATCCTTGAATGAACCTCTCTTTCCTTTTGATGTCAGTATCTAAAATAGCATATCCATCTCGAGACAACTCCTCAAACATAGTAGCATACTCGACTACTAACATCGTTCCTTGCACTAGATCCATAAACTTCCTCATCAGTTCTGACTTAGCAAACACAGATACAAACTTCTGCTCAAATCTTGTTTTAAAATCTGCCTAAGTTAACTGCTCTTCTAGAATTCCGATAGTGACACCATTCCACGAATGTAGTGTTGACCGCTGCAACTATCTAGAGGCCAACCTCCTTTTTTGCCCATCATTCAAGCCCAAATCGGTAAATATACGCTCATAATGCAACATGCAACTCTGAATCTCTATGGCACTCTCCATTCTTAAGAATGGCTTCCTACCCAAACTGGTGTAATCTCTACTCAGCAAAGCACAATTATTCCCAACTAGACCCATAGGATTAGCTCCTCCTGCATTTCCAGCAACATCAACAACAGCTTTAGCTTGCATCATACCAATAAAGAACTGATACATCACCCCCATATCTAACGGTGGATTTTCGGCACCCACATTGGCATTAGCATTTTGATTACTAGCATTAGCCTATCGACCCGGGTTCCTCTTGGTAGTGCGTCGAGCATTTCCATTAGTTGTGGTGCTTCCTATACCGAGATTTCCTTTTCTATTTCCTGCTTCCATGTCTCCTTTCTAGTAAATCTGCATACGAGCCTAAGTAAGATAAAAAAGAATGGTCTAAGAGAGCGGGGAATACGTACTTATATATATACAACTATATATAGTAAATACAAGTACGTTACTATAGCGTTAACCCATACCCCGATCTTATTATCTGATTTATTGGATTATGTTTGGAAAATCTTTTAGGTTTAAGTTTCTTTTAAAGTTTCATAAACCTATGCTCTGATACCAACTTGTAACATCCCCCTAGTTGGAGGCCCAAAACTAACGGCTACTGTTGTTGTAGTCATCTATAGTTATTAATCTTTAACAACCAAATACGACGTATTAGATACATTGATACACAGAAAAAAAGAATATGGAAAAATTTAAACAGAAAACAAATTCCACATTCCATTTCAAAATATTCCAAATTGATTACATAATCCCAGTTCGTAGACCACGTTCAGATAAAATATAATTATTACAAAATACACCAAGAGCGACATATGAAGATGCCCCCTTGGTTGATCAGAGTATATAAATAGGCAAGAAAATAATTTGCCTTTACAACAACACACACAATGGAAATAAAAGAAATCTAATAACAAGCTTGCCTCATGCATGTCCTCGGAATCTATATTCGTCTAAAAGAACACCTAGAAACCTTAACCTTCAACCTACTCAAAATTATTTAAGAACTCGAGAGTTTAAGGGGAAAATAAAAACTTCAAGCCAGACATAAAGTCTGACATGAATAATAATTTACCATCTCAAACCATTTAGATATCCAATGGGACCACACCGCTTAGCGGAACGGGTTTTCCCCTCACTATTATCCTAAAATATTATAAAACCATATACTGTGCACCTTCATCCACAGTGGTTAAAATAGTATTTCAAAAACATTATAATGATATGCAAAACAAGCAAATCAAATCTGGATTACTCATCCCCATTCATTCCGACTATCTGTCTCAATTATAGTTTCTAGGATTACTATTACCCTGTTAAATGTTTATGGACTATCTGTCCAGTATCATAGTTTTTATGGGATCACTAAGAACCTATTGGTAACTCCAATATCTTATCTCTTCTCCTAGTTTTCATGGGCTAACTAGGAACCTATTGATTAACTATCAATATCAAATCCGGATATAGTTTTCATGGGCTCACAAACCTATTGGCCCATGCCAGTATCAAATCATTATTTTCATAGGCTGACAATGAACCTATTGGCCCTTACAAATATCTTTTGTTATAAACAGTTTTCATGGGCTTACTGCAAACCTATTGGCCACTTCTAATATCTTTAATTAAGATTTTTCATTCCTTAAGTTATATTCACTGCTGGGTCAGCCTAACTGGTTATTCTACCCTTCCCCAAAGTACCATTATGGGTTAATTATAATGTGAATAAGTATATGAAGGAATAACACTTCAAAAATCTTTATTTATGCCATGGTATTTCCTTTTTAAAAGTGAGAGTGGGTTATTATTTTGATACTTGGAAACATCAACTTCAAAACCTCTGGATAACTTCCTTCGAAAGCAAAAACTTCTTTTCAAAATGTAATAAACATACCTTTCGAAGCCCTTATTAAATGTTCATTTTTGAAACCAATAATACCCTTCGATGGTATCAAAATATTCTTTAAAGTATAGCTTCGAAATAAATAAAAGTACTCCGTTGAAAGCACTGGGTTTACTCTCTAAAAACATTCATTGGGTTAAAATGATTATATATACGAAAGCATCTCTTTCAAAACCAATTATAAAATTATTTTAGGGAAGAAGTTGATGATGTCGAAACCATCTAGTTGAAAGCATCCACCTTTTAAACTAAAACATCAAGGGATAGAGTCGAAACCCCCTTTCGACTCCATTGCCTTCGAAACCCCCAACCCTTCGAAAGCATTTATGAAAAAGGCTTAGTTTAAGTTAAAGCAAAGAGAACCCTTCGATTGCATAGATGGCTTCAATACAGTCGAAAGGAGAAAATTTGCAGCTGGGCTTCGACTTGGTCGAAGCCAATTCTTTCGAAAGCTCTTATTTAAGGAGAAACGTATCCCTTCGAAAGCTATTTTATAAAGTCCCATTCGAAAGCATGACTTTCGACTATGTTGAAAGCTTCAGGTAAAATAAGGCAGAAATTTAACTTTAGAAAAAAAACTAAGGTTTCGACTCTAAAGGGTATCGACTCAGTCGAAAGCCCTTCAAAAACTAGGTAGTGCTTATCTTTTAAAAGTGAACCTTGGTTTCGACCCTGACAAAAGCATTGCTTTCGATACCCTACCTTCCGATACTAACCAATTCACTTCATACCAATTCTATTAATACCATGTGCATTGGTTTCGACTCTAATGGTTTCGACTAGATTAATGTGGAGGTAAAGGAGTCAAAATGTACCTCTGAAATAGGCGGAACAACCTTTTTCTAAAACGCTGATTTGTAGCTAAACAGGGTAATTACTTTATAACTAACCTACCTGTTGTAATTCCTTGATTGGTTACTTTAAAACTTTTCAAATACTTTACAATTAGAAACTACCGCATTAATTTAGATCTAAATCAAAGAAATATAACGTTTAAGCCCATCCATATAAAAAAACCGACATTTGCAGAAAGTCCCTCTTTAACAATAATTTATTTTCCTTAATAAATCAACTGGGAAAAATCCCCAAAAACCACAAAAAATCAATTTTATCATATAATCAAACATATTAAAATTTCAGGTCCAATTTCTTCCTGAAACACTTGAAACAAATTTTAAACCCAATTATATCATATTTTCCTTTAGAAATTCATGATAAATTGTTTTGCCCAAGAAATATTGTATTGATTGAAGAATCAATCATGCGTAGCATGAAGTTAAATTAGATTAATTTAGATTGAGGAGCAATATTCTTAATTAGAAGAATTTATGGGTCAATCCGGTTGGTTCTTTGCACCCAGTTTTGGTTGTCTTGCATTTTTAAAAAGAGATAAAATGGGAAATTATGTTATAACCCACTGCAGAAGGCATTCTCCCTAATAAGGCAGATACTTCACTGGTTTGTATAAGTATTCTTTTTTCACTAATTTCTGCGCATGCTTTTCTATAGCTTAGAAAATTCTAAAAATTAAAACCCATCTTCAAAATCATGTTTTACTTAACAAATTTTTTCCATGGCATTCGGAAATCATAAACCCTTGGTTTTCCCTTAAAACCGAGCAAATTCATAGGTATATGAATTAAAATAATTCGAACATAACCTAATTCAAGCATATCATCATCCATTTATTATAAAAATGAATTTAATCATAATTCCGAAAACACATAATCATAGAATAAATTAGAGATGGTATAAAATTATTATTCACCTTAGATTTAATAAGGAATTTGAGATTTGTTGTTGCTTAATCCTTCCTAGCTTTGATCCTTAGCTTAAGATTGTAATCTTCATCTTTTCCTCTTTGTTAATGGCCAACTCTTAGGGTTTTTATATTTATTTTTGATTTGAGAAAAATGAACATGAATGGACAATTACAAAAGGTCATAGCCATGTAAAATGAAAAGGTTATTTTACTAATATGCCCATATGTAATTTTAATTAGTTTAATGAACGAATATATGGTTTATTCAAATCATCATCATTATTCTACTTAATTTATCTAATTAAATTTCCTAATTAATGTTATCAAAAATTAGGAACGTAACAAAATGGGCGAAATATCTCCTTGAGAATTCGGTAAAAGGATCTCCAAAACAATATGGACCCATAAGAAGGATCTCATGGCCAAAATCCCAAGGAATAGGGATCAGTACCAATCCTTATTTTGGAGGAATTTGGGGGTACGATCCCTATGGGTGCTTCCCCATGTTGTAATATGCTTAGTTTCTAAGTTTCATGTTAATTGGATTAGTAGAACTTAAGTTATTGCTCAATCTTTGCTGCAAGGTGAGTTGTTTCCTGATTCTAGCCGATCCCTATTGATAGAAGAGGGATGACCCTCTTGTTTCATCCTTTTGAGGTACAATCCTTAGGGTAGGCTCCTTAGGGTCCCCATATCTTGTTCCTAAAATTTCGCATGCATTGGACTTATGGATCTTGAGATATTGGTTGTTTTCCATTGAATTGCACTTGCTTCCCTAAAATATGCCGATCCCTATATTGGAGAAAGATTATAGCCGATCCCTTTTCCATGTTAAACTATATTCCATACTTTGAACATTCTGCATTGCGTATCTCTCAATTCCATTCGATCACGGCTTCATATCATCTGTACTTGATATCTAGACCCCACAATCATCGCTCTAGACTTATTAGCCTCGATGACAGTTGAATTTCACTTGTCCAATCAGTTCGAATATAGCTGGGTCAAAATGTCGGATAATACATACCAAGGCCCCAAGCTATTCTTGTCCAGGTCACGCCCTACCTACATGGTCCTTCTAAGCTCTAATCACCATAAAGCTATGAGTCCAGTCTAAGTTGAACACATCCTATCCGACCCTGCATCCATCGAAGCCTACAACAATCAAACAAAGTTATTACCTCTTTGATCCCAATTTCATAACCAACTTAACCCTTAATGACCATTAACTCAATCATTATCACAACAAATAACCTTAATGTAACACCCTTGTTTTAATACACATCGTTATTGGTAAATTTATTCATTGATAATTAAATAATAATATTGCAAAAAGACAAAATAAGGATGAATTAGTGCCAAAGTTATTAATTTTAGAAATGTGTTTAAGTGAAAAGGGAGAAATGATAAATTACTTAATAAAAAATGAATAAATTTTTAATTATCTAGAGTAGTGTTAGGAAGGGGAAAACCTAAGGCCTAACCCACTTTTAATAATTCTATAACCTCTTCCTTATGTTTTCATTCATTTTTACTACCTAAAGAGAAAACAAAGAAAAGAAAATACACTCTATTTGAAACACTCATTAATCAAAGAAGAAGAAGAGTTAAAAAGCTTAAGGAAGAAGTTTAGGGCACATCTTTCTCTATCCTTTAGGCAAATCAAGGTGAATAAAGTTACCGTCCTTTGTATATTGTGTTCATTTTTTGATTTTGATGAAAATATGAAGTTTTAGGATGAGGAAAACATAGGTTTGGTGTATGATCATTAGATTGCTTCTATGAATTTATATGTAAAGTTCTTTTTTTACAAGGGAAGCCGGTCCTATAATGGACCATCCACTTTTATAGAAATCATTAAAGTATAGGTTTGAGGCTGAGCGCCTCAACAAAAACAACTCACACAGAACACATATATCACTCAGCAAATATCATGACTACAATAAATCATAATACCTATAAAAAAATTAAGCACACAACACTGTCAAGTAGGAGTGATGATCATTATCGATGGAGTGGTTTAATCGATAGAATATTAAATACCATTATCTAGATCATCGGAGTCAAATGGATTAGAAAATGGAACTTGCTAGGCTAGGATGAGGATAGGCAATGTCGACTCGGCAGGGTCTTGCAAGGGTGGATCAAAAACAGAGGCATAAATCATATCAATAAAAAAATTCAGGCTAGTGAGGTCTTCAATAGGAGAAACACTATCAAGGACAGGAGGCTCTTCGTGAAGGTGGTGGAAGGAGGCTTAGCTTTCCAATTTCCAATAGGTTTCTCCAATGGTATTTAGGCAGAGATGGAATGGTTGGCTAGATGTAACCGGAGATGGAGCATGAATGCATGTAGAAGCAAATGACCAAAAGAGTGGCATACAATGCAAATAAGGGGCTTTCAATGAAAAGAAACATCAACCTGACAAATAACATGCTTAAACAGATAAACAAATAAGGTATAAGCAGCTCTCTATTTGGAGTAATCTCAACAAAGGCTCTAGCATAAGTAGTCTTTCTCTATGCTCAGCAGCTTTGTCAAAACACATCAACTTACAAATATAGCTAACTAACCAATCTAAACCATCTATAGGCTAAAGGGGTAACTAAATGTTTTCGAGTTTTACCCCTACACAAATAGAACAAACTTGTTCGTTTGTAGTGTCTATGGATGGGGACCACTGGGTGATAATAAAACCTTTATCCTTATATGTGTAGTTTTAAAACTAAAAGAGGGTTTTTGGAATTTAAACCATAGTTATTGACCTCTAAATAATCTGAAATTTAGGTATGCCATTTATGACATTGCATTAGAGATGTGTTTTTAATTTGGAATTTTTTTCATTTAATGTGAATTTTCTATAAATTTTATAATTTGGAAAATCATGTAGTTTAGGGATTTAATTATTTAAATTAATAAAAACAACTATTTTTCCCTAAAATATTTTATGTGATATACAATGAAAATATAGAATTTAGACGATTCTCTAGCTTTTTCCAATATAATTTTGAATCGCTATGAATTAATTGAAAAAGAGAAAATGAGGAACTTATGATAATTAATTATTTAAGGCATTAATGAATATGTTTATGTAAAGGAGAAATATTCTCTAAAAATTTAATGAAAGTAATCCGTAAAGAAAGTGATTAAAAAATAAGAATATAACATATAACATGATTTGGTCAAAAGTAATTGCTTTACAGAAAAATCAGTTTTAATGTTAATTACAAGTTTGCTACTATAGTTTCGATAACATGGCTATATCTTTGATAACTAAACCATATCTTTGGTATCTTATCATGCCATACTTTCGATAACATGTTATGCCATATCATTGATAACATGTTATGTTATATCCTCGATAACATGTTATGCCATAATTTTGTTAACATGCTAAACTGTACTCTCATTTACGAGTGAACTCATATCTTTGATTACAGGTTATGACATACTTTCGATAACATACCATGGCATATCTTCAATTACAAGTTATAACATACTTTCGTTAACATGTTAACATACTTTCGCTAAAACATGAAGTCGTATCTTTAGTAATATGTTATGTCATACTTTAATAACATGTTATGTCATTCATTCGTTAACATGCTAAACCATTTTTCATTAGGTAAAAGCTATATTTTTGATAGCACGACTAGGTATACTTTCATTAATGAATTATGACATGGTTTTGATAGCACTTTTGTAAGTTTTATACAACAAAGGAGCTATGTTTTCGGTAGAGCTGTCAAGTATTTTCTTTAGTTAATGGGCTACGATTTTGACGACATTAAAGTAGGGTTATAATAAGTTGAAAATTATGTTAGGTGTTTTCAAAGGGAGGAGAAGTTAAAATGCTAATATCTAAAGAATAACATAGTGAAGTGAAATAAACCATTAAATTTTGGGTTTAAAAGAGATTAATTGTGTGCTTATATATGATAAACAAACAAATGGCGATGAAAGGACATATTGACATTGTGGATGCTATCTTAATGTCTTGTATATATTCATTGTTATATATATTTATTAGTTTTGGTTACTATTTTGTTGATGTGTTCACTTGTAAAATCATCCAATATGTTGACACTGGGAAATGGGAATTGATAACCATGTGAGGTTACTCAACTAGTGGCTATGTTAGGCTTGACTTCTATATCAGTACAATTGCATCCAAGAGATCAAAAAGATCTCTACGTATTAGGATGTTAAAATTGATCATGATAAAATGACCTTTTCAATGTCTAGAAGGTCTTGTTAAGCTTTGTGGGACTAACGTTAGGGTTGCGCCCTATAATGTAACCAATTAAGCCCCTTGGTTATAAAGGCCAACGACCAAATATGTAGGGCTATATCAGTGTCGAGGCTAGATTTTTTTGTACGCATCCGATGAATCGGGTGGGACACTCACTATATTATTCTTTTATCATAGGGATATCTTAGTATCCTCACAGGAACAAAACCCATAGTTTCACCACGTTTGGATTTGAGTCACCCGATAGGTTTGTAGTTAGCTTGTGAAAACTGTATAAATTTATTTTACACTACACAAAATGTGTAGGTAAATATTGAGAACCTGGAACACATTGTGGTATGAGCAGTGTAAGAAAAAGGGAAAGTTAATATAATGGATAGACATAAGCAGTGTGATACTTATATGGACCTATTCACCTTGAATCTATTTTTGTGTGAAGTTTTATTATGTTGTAAACTTTATGGCTACAGGTATCTTAACGCTTTGATGTCCCTAAAATTACAGTGAGGGGAAAACCCATTGTGCTAGGTGACATGGTCTTACTATGTATCGTTGTTGTTTTAGGATGGCTAATATTATTCATACTAGACTTTGTTCTAACGTAAAATATTTGAGTTTCCTCTAAACTCTCGGGTACTCATAAAAGTATATCTAGAATTGGTATTTTGTAGGCTTTTAGTCAAATAAAAGTTTACCAAAGGCACGAAGGAGTATTATTATCTAGTTTATTTAGCTGTGCAACATAACTACTTATCTTCATAATGGCAGGTCTATAACCATCTTTGGTCTATAGCTATAACCCTGATCACTCAAGTGGGCTCATCATATGTTAGTCTTAAAATCTTATTTATGTAATTATTATATTTGTCCTAATGTTGGATCGATAGGTTATGCAATTATAATAATGTACTAAACAAAGAATATGTTTAGTGAAAATTTTAATTCCTATGCTCTTTGATGTTAAAAGTACAATGATGAATCTCATTTTATCATTGGAAAATAATACTTATGACGATAACAACATTATTAATGTCTACTTTTGGGTTTTAAAATAGGGATGTTACACCTACCCTAGCCATTAACCCATCAGTGTACCACCAATATCGACTAATTGACCATTACTTCCCAATCAATCCCAACCATTGAAAGCATTGGTTACAACTGTTACAAAATCGACATCCCAGATGAGTAACATATCCATAAGATAATCCAAGCAGACCACATTAGCGTCATGTCAAGTCCACATCAACTTTACCAAATTAGCTTTATCATACTATATTAGCATCCACCTGGAATGTGCAAGAGATGAATTGACAAATGGAACAATATTACAAAGCTTGTAAAATCATTGTAATCCTCAACAAAACAATATAGGTATCAAAAAATAGTGTGCATAAATATTTACAAGTGTAACTACTCTAAATCGTGTGTTTTTATAGTTTTATCATTCATTTCCAATGCTACCCACATTACAGAAACATTTCTAGTTGTATATATTGATCGAATATCTTCTAAGCTTCAGTAGTTTAAGGAAATTCATAAATATAAATAATCCTATTGCATATGCTCTTTAATTTTCAGTTTCTTTTGACTCGACATTACTGATATAAGACGCTGGGCTAAGCCATTGATGCAAGGCTCTGGAACCTTCAAGGCCGGCTGGCCAATTAATATACACTATGCCTTAAACGTCATTCACGCAAAGACTAGTTGCTCGGATTTCACCAGTTGACTTGACGGATATCTTTCTCTTTTGACTCACAAGAAAACAAGGTAGATATGAAGGTCTCAACCATAACAACCACTTTCACCAAGGTAGCTCATCGGCATGGAACTAGTGAGGAGGCGGCGAGCGAAGGGTCGTTTCTTAATATGTGGTCTTATCCTTCAAAACAACATGTATTTTCCTTACACTACAAATTATTAGTTATATTCCATCAAAAAATTCCGATGCACCATTGGCGAGGCATCGGCAATTAATATCTCATTAGAAAGGAGTCAATAATTCACAGTTAATTGCCTACACTTTTACAATGGTTTGTGTAATCCTTTGTGCCAATAGTCACAACATATTTTGTTTGAAATTTCTTGATGTTTTTCCCGATGAAGCATAGCAAAGACGTTGGTAATAAAAATTTAAAAAACTCAATAATTTTTTCCATTATAAACAGACATATTTAACTTGGATACCTGACTATAATTTTGTCTAGCATCAATTTCATTCATCAACACTGCCTACGGTAAATCATAACTATTTTAAAATTAAAATAGTATTTATTCATTGCTTTGAAATTAATGCAAGTTTTAATCCCGCTAATGGTACCATGCATGAATAAAATGGTATGCTTTAAACTATACACGAATAAGACTAAAAGTATATACATATAGTAAACTATACACTGAAAATTATATGATATAAATTTTATACTATTTTATACTATAAAAATTATTCTAATTAAGTTAAACTATCTGAAATATTAAAATAACATAAAACCATCAATGGTGTAACAGCCCGCACCTCACTTAACGCAGATATTGTCCCCAACTTAGTCACCTTCGCCTCATGGGCCAAGCCAAGGTGTGGGGTTTTGTTCCTCAAAAGGCCTCGACGTTGTTATGAGGTGAAGGCTTTGGTATATAAGCACCCACTTCATAATGTTTTTTCGCAATGTGGGACTATTATTCCCATTTTGAAGGGGTGTTACAATCTCCCCCACTTTAGAGCCCAACGTCCTCGTTGGCTCATCAACACAACACCACCCAGGCATCGTGGTTATAACACGTACAGACCACAATTCCGACTGGGTATGGCTCTGATACCAATGTAACAGCCCGCACCTCACTTAACGCAGATATTGTCCCCAACTTAGTCACCTCCGCCTCATGGGTCAAGCCAAGGTATGGGGTTTTGTTCCTCAAAAGGCCTCAACGTTGTTATAAGGTGAAGGCTTTGGTATATAAGCACCCACTTCATAGTTCTTTTCTACGATGTGGAATTATTATTCCCATTTTGAAGTGTGTTACAATCTCCCCCCTTTAGAGCCTAACACCCTCGTTGGCTCATGAACACAACACCACCCAGGCGTCGTGGTTGTAACACGTACAGACCACAATTCCGGTTGGGTACGGCTCTGATACCAATGTAACAGCCCGCACCTCACTTAACGCAGATATTGTCCTCAACTTAGTCACCTCCTCCTCATAGGCCAAGCCAAGGTGTAGGGTTTTGTTCCTCAAAAGGCCTCGACGTTGTTATGAGGTGAAGGCTTTGGTATATAGGCACCCACTTCATAGTGTTTTTTCGCGATGTGGGACTATTATTCCCATTTTGAAGTGGTGTTACAAATGGGGTGTTGAATAATTGTAGTTGAGTCGATAGAAATTAACATGAAATCATTATTAAGTATTATTTTCTATATTGACACTACTGCATATTACATTAATCATTTTAAATAAAATGTTATAAATTTTATATAATATATATGAATTTATTTAAATAATAATTTTTATTAATTTTATATTACTTATTTGTAATAATATTTGATTCATATATTTATTTTATGATTTTTATATAATATTGAAGAATTTATACGTTAGGATTTTGAAAATAAAAAATAAACAGGATGGTTGTTGTTTCAAACTAACTAATCGTTTTTGATAGAATTATATTCATAACTTATCGAAAAAAATATCCGTTTAAACTGGCAGTTTTTTTTACATTAGGAATCCTCATGAACCGACCATACAAAAACCCTAATGCTTTTTGAATAACTCAAATATAGAAAATCATGTAATTTTAGTTAACATTTAATTAGTTATATTTATTAAAATTATAAATTGAAATTAATTTAATAAATTATGTACTATTTTAAATAAAAAATTAAGTTAAAATTAAAGTTTAATTTAATATAATTTAGATTATATATTATTTAATAATATTTATTAAAACTAAAATTAAAACCATAATAAATCATATAGTATTCTACAACCTAAATAATATTTAATAATAAAATTAAATTATAATTTTCAAACTTAAAGTAATAGTATGTACATTATATACTATGCAGTAATAATAAATAAAATTATATACACATATTAAATTACTATATTAGGTAGTGAAGAATTTGATAATAACTAATAAATTGAAATTGAAATAAAATGGATAAAAAAATAAATGACATCGAGAAAGTGTAAGCATTCTCGATGCCATTTCAACGCTTTTTTAGAATAAAAACCTGATTACATTGGAACGATGTCAGGAATGCCTACACCATCCCATGCATTCTTAACACAATTGTTATTCCCATTCTAAGCCAACCTGGTTTTCCTGAATTTCTTTCCAAATGAAAAATCCTATTATTTCCCTAATAAAAAATTCACTCGTGTCACCTCCTCCTTTCCTATCCTCGGTCGATTATCGACTAAGCACCACCACCGCCCTCACCTTATTACAAGCACCGCCACAACCACTAAGCATCGACCCATAGCACCACCAACACCTCTTAGCACCAACACCTCCTCCCAACATCTCGAGCACCTCCAGCACCACCTCACAATTATCATCTCCTTTTAGCACATCCTTCCTCATCCTTCTAGGTATCATAATTTAATTAAATTAAAGTTAATTAATTATGATAATTGACTAGATAATCAATTGGTTTGTTTAGAACATTATTTGTAGGAAAGTAGGAAATTTTAATTAGAAAATTAATTATGATAATTTAGAAAATTTGATTTATAGGTAATTTATTAAACTTTACGTATGAAACAAGTTGATGTATAATTCATATAAGTTGTTCCTCTAGAAAATAGTTCGGCCTTGTTTGAAAAGTATTGTATATGATCTTTATGTAGATATTCATTTTCATTATGAAGTGGACATCAATGTTCATCTGATATAGTATTTGTTAGAATTATCCTTATGTATCCAATTTCATTTCATAAATCATGATATTTTTATATTCTATAAATCATTTCATTTCAATCATTTCACAAAATTGCTAAGGTACTTCCTTTTTGGTCCTCAAGTATATGCATGGGCATAAGAAATAAGTGGAAGTGCTACGAATATTTTAATAAATCATTTGAGGTGGAATGATTTATAAAATAATAGAATAATATGTTGTATGTAATGGGAAGTAAGGTTGACTGGCCAATAAGTAATTTATAATTAAGAAAACTAATTTTAAATTTATAAGAAAATTTTGTAGGATATTAATTAATATTAGTGATTGAAATTAAGATTACTCGTCACTATAGTCAAAATATAGTTAATTATAAGCAAATAATTAATATTAAGCAACTTATAATTAAGATAATGAAATTTAAATTTATAAGATGATTAATTAATATTACTCATTTATATTATGATAATTCATAATATAGTTATAAGTAATTAGTATAAGTAAATTTTTAATAGTAAATAATTAGTATCAAGAAATTTATGAATACGATAATTAATTTTAAATTTTAAGATTTTTAGTTAATATTAATAGCTAATATTAAAATAATTCATAGGTGTATTTAAAAGATAATTAATTATAGGTAAATATTTAATATTAAGTAATGTGTAATTAAGGTAATCCATTATAAATTTATAAGATGATTAATTATTCCTAATAGTTTATGTAAAGATAATTCATATGTACATTTATATGATATTAATCATAACTAAATAGTTAATAGGAAATGATTAATATTAATTAATTTAAAATTAAGATAATTGATTTTAAATATACAATAAATTGATAAGATATTTGATGAATTGGTATTGTTGTAGGCAATTTCTCCTATAAGATTGGAGTTTGGTTGAAGATAGGAGAAGGCAAGGCAGAGAACTAGGCATGGAAGAAAACTCAAGAAAATAAGGAAGGGATGCATGACTCACAACCGAATCCTGTTTGGTGGCCCAAGCGTTGAACAAGATCTTCTGATTGGTGGTTGGGCACCCACCGAACATGATCTTATGTTCGATGGTTGGGCACCCACCGAACATGATCTTTTATTGGGTGGTTAGTTGGGCACCCATCGAACCAAGCATCCATGCCACCCACCGAACCAGGCCTACATGCCACATGGCGGATCAAAGAGGAAAACGTCCTCTGAACCAAGCATGCCAAGCCAAATAGAGGAGCATATGAACTTGGCCAACAAGTTATCAACATCCATCCTAGCCGAACTAACTCCTCCAAGACGACTTCTCAACCGGGCCCAACAATAGTAAATACGAAAGTAAAACATCATATATTTGAAAAAATATCAAGCATATTCCAGATTCCTTGGAATATTCCTTTTAGGTGAGATATACATAGAAATATCATAATTCCACATTAAACATACCTCAAATCTAACTCTATAAATATAAGCATTTTTCATTTCAACATCAACTAAATTAAGATCTGCAAGACTCC
Source organism: Allium fistulosum (assembly GCA_030737815.1). Taxonomy (NCBI): domain Eukaryota; kingdom Viridiplantae; phylum Streptophyta; class Magnoliopsida; order Asparagales; family Amaryllidaceae; genus Allium; species Allium fistulosum. Next base: position 617,546,513 of record CM060907.1, read on the forward strand.
AAGCTACAAAATCAATTGCTCGGAGCATCCGTATCAAAATTTTCTATTATAAATCAATGTATTTGGTATCAATATCATGTAAAAGCCTATAATATGAGAGAAGGAATAAATAGGAACATTGGATGTAGGTTATTTATAGCTAAACCACTATAAAATCTGGTGTACTTTACTTTTGATGGTTTTTATTCTTCATTTAATCTTCTATGGAAAATAGATTGGAAGTGTTTGCCTTATTGTGCAAACATTTTTGGTGCTTTCATTAAGAGCAGATATTTCCAAGCATGCCTCTTAAGTCCAAGAGCAAGATCGGCAATGCCAGTAGGAACAACAATCCAGTTATAGTTGATCAAGATAATCAATCATCCAGCACACTAAGACCTCACACTATCACTAGGGATGAACTTAATAGATATTGGCAGAACTAGACATCCACTTTGCTGCCCAACAACAAGCCCTTGTGGATTAGATCATGACATGCTTAGAGTAGACGCAGTCACTTGCACAAAACCCCAAAACCAGAGGGAAAACCTTATCCGAGGAGAGCAGGAGATCAAGATGATCACACTCTAGCGGTGAGTCTGATCAAGAGAATCAAGGAGCTATGCGAATAACAATGAGGAAATAGGTCATCCTGGGTTTCAACCATGCGTCACACCCGAGGAATGGTCTGGTGCCATACCGAATAAAAGAGGCATCAAACCAGGGGCGGTCATGGTTGCACTTTCCCCACCTAGACAACATTCCCTAGTCTTAAGCAAAAGTAGAAATCGATGGAAGGGGAGCCTACCGCCATAAATGATCCCGGAGTAGAGAACGAAGTCAGGGCCATAGATCCAATCATTATATAAGGAACGAGAGGAGCCACTCACCTCGGTGGGGGAGGATGACTCAGCTTCACTCATCCCCCAAGCAAGAAGCAGATCACTTGGAGCGACTTATAAGGGAGTGTGTTCACCGCGAGCAAATAGAGAATGGAATAGGGGCAAGGGTCGGTAGCCCATTTACTATAGAAATAGAAACCGCTCATAATCCCATGATCTTTATGATGCCTACAGTGGATCCTTACCAAGGCTTGATTAATCCTATAGTGCACCTGTAGCGATATACACAATATATGCCAACGAGTAGGGCGACGAGGAAGTTAGGTGCAAATATTTTCCCTTTTTCTTGTCGGATTTTACAATAATGTGGTTCAGTCGCCTTCCCAATAGCACGATCTACTCTTGATAAATGTTAAAGCAAAAGTTCATCAATCAATTTTGATTTCATATAGAGCAACCCAAGGACCTGTACTCCTTGTCGGACAATAAACAATAGGAGGATGAGATTTTGCTCCAATACTTAACCCATTTCAATGCTGTCACTACTAGCATTCAGAATGCTAATGAACGCCTCACTCTTTAGGACTTAGCTGCAAAATACATGCGCTTGGAGGAGGCTGCAGTGGAGCGGTAGACTGAAATGATCGCTAAACCATCGGAAGCTTCTAGTAGTGTTAATGTCATGATTAAGAATAATGAAAGCTGTGATACTGAGAAAAAGAAAAACAATAACCCTAGCAATTCTGGTAACCAGAAAACAAATCGAAGAAGGTTGGTTTAAACCTGGCATGAGATTCAACACTTATACAGCCTTTAATAAAACTATAGAGAACATCTACCAGGCTACCCAAGCAAAAATTAAATACAACAAGCCTACTTTGAAGAAATAGATAGAGGTCGAAAGAAACTCTAGAAAGTATTGCAGGTTTCATGAGTCCCATAGACATAACACCAACAAATGCCGCCATTTGTGGGACCAAATTGAAGAACACATCGGGAAGAGAAAGCTGGAGCATTACATCAAGGGCCCAAAGGCACTTTCTGCTCCTAAGGCAGGCTCTGAGAAGGCCACCACTAGAAAATGGAGGTGAAGGATCTAGTGCCAACCACGGAAACGATAGGAGACAAGTCATTAATACCAGAATAGGTGGAGCCCATGTGGCAGACGAAAGCTAGGGAGGGATGGAGAGGTTGCAAAGTCTTTGAAAAATAAAGATGCCTATGTATGCATGATAGGTGATCATCAGAGAATTAAGGCTCCTCGACAGGAGTAGGAAGTGATAGGTTTTAATAATAATGACTTATAGGGAAAGCAGTACCATCACATGGATCTAATGGTGATTATGGCCTTGCTTGGCCCAGCATAAGTACATATAATATCTGTAGATAATGAAAGTTCAATAAATATATTTTTCAAGGATACGTTCGAAAATATTGGACTGTCCATAGAGAATGTTACGCTCTACAATCAACGGCTACATGGTTTCAATGGAGAAGGAACTATGCCCTTAGGGAGGTTAGATTTATTTGTTAAGATAGGAACCTGTTCCCAATCAGCTATATTAAAGCAAACTTTCATACTGGTGGATGGATTCTCAGTTTACAACACCTTCCTAGGATGACTAGCCTTATTCGACTTCCGAGTAGTTGTTTCCTTATGGTGTTTGATGATGAAGTTCCCAATAGCCAACAAAATAGGACTGGTAGAAGCAAACCAGGACATTACAAGGGAATGTTATGCTATAGAACTTTGGGAAAATAAATAGGGAGAAAAGGTGAAGGGCACAGTAGTTGCCTTCTATGCCAAGAACTCTTTCGCATAGAAACTAAAGGATGACCCCCTCTCAAGTTTACAAGTGATCCTCATAATGAGCTTGACCCTAGAGATAGAGGACTGGGGGCCGCAGTCGAAATCTGAGAGGCTTTGAAGTTTGTGGAAGTTGATGGTAGTAATCCTACCAAACTCCTGAAGATCGCATCCAGTCTGGAGCGGTATCTAAAAATACAACTAATTAGATTTTCATAGGATAACCAAGACGTGTTCGCTTGGTCCCATGCGGACGTGTGCGGGGGTTCTTCCTTAGTCGCTTGTCATGCCTTGAACATTGACCTAAGGAAGCCTCATTTGAAGTAGAAGAAAAGGAGTATGGGCCCGGAATGATCAATGTCACTAAATGAAGAAGTAAAGACCTTACTTGCAAATGAATTTATTTCAGAATCTAGTACCCAAAATGGATAGAAACCCCAGTTCTCATTAAAAAGTCGAATGGAAAATAACGAACTTGTATGGACTTTTTTAACTTAAATGATGCGTGTCCCAAAGATTGTTTTTTGCCTCCGAGGATTGATCGGTTAGTAGATGATGCTACTTGGCATGAGCTTATGTACTTTATCGATGCTAACTTTGGGTATAACCTAATCATGATACATGTCCCAAACCAAGAGCACACTAGCTTTATCAAACACCTGGTGCTCTACCGCTACAAGGTAATGCCATTTGGACTCAAGAATGCAAAAGCAACATATTAATGTCCGATGAATAAGATATTCGTAGAGCAGATTGGAAAAACCTTGGAGGTGTAGTTAATGACATGTTACTAAAGTCAAGAGAGGCTGTAGATCAAATCTCACACTTGGATGAAACATTTCAAATTCTACAAAGGTATATGATGAAGTTGAACCCGCTGAAGTTTTCATTGAAAGTGGCTTTTAGGAAATTCCTAGGCTTCATCTACATGCAAGAAGGATAGAGGCTAATCCAGAATAGGTCTAGGCACTACGAGACATCAAAATTATAGAAACACGGAAGGAAATTCAAAGCCTGAATGGAAAGGTAGAAGCATTGAGCAGGTTCATATCCAACGCTATGGACAAGTGCGGCCCATTCTACGAAGTGCTCAAAAAGGAGAAAGGCAAGTTTGTGTGGACATATGAGTGTCTGGCTGCATTCTTAAGTCTATTAGAGCACCTACAGAAGCCACTGGTCTTGTTTACACCAGTCGAGGAGGAAGATCTTTACATCTACTTAGCAGTGTCACATCATGCTTTGAGCACGACCTTTGTTAGAGAGGAGGGCCGGGTACAACGTCCTGTGTATTACATATGAAAGCGCTTCACCGGGAAAGAATCCAGGTATCATAAGCTAGAAAGTTGGCATATTATATATTGATTGCATCCAGGAAAATGAGGCATTACTTCTAATCATGTCCTATCAAAGTACAAACCAGCCCCTACGGCAGGTTTTGCACAGGCCGGATACTTCAGGAAGACTTACTAAATAGGGCGTTGAGTTGAGCCTATACGAGATAACCTATCACCTATAGACTGCAATCAAAAGGCAAGCACCGGTGGACTTCCTTGCTGAATTTACTATTCGAGATGACGAAGTGAAGCCATTGAAGAAGGAAGCCCTCAAGTGGTAAGTATATGTTGATGGAGCATTTAATGATCATGACTCTAAGTGCGGGGGTAGTATTTCTAACCCCGAAGGAAGAAAGTTGATTTATGCCATTAGATTGGGATTCAAGGCAACGAACGACGAGGCAGAGTACGAAGCCTTGATAGTCGGACTGGGGTTTGCAAAAAAGCTAGGGATTGGGATGTTGTGTGTTCGTAGTGACTCTCACCTGGTGGTAAATCAGGTACTTGGGGAATTCCAAGACAAAGGAGAATGCTTGAAGTCTAACCTGGAAAAGGTAAATGATCTAATAACTAGGATGGAGCACTATGTAGTTAAGCATATTCCTTGAGAGGAGAACCAGGATGGACGGGGTAGCAAAGTTGATAAATTCGGGAGATGAGTCCCAGTTGGGATCGGTAGTTATTACAACCCTACATAGACCCAGTTTTGAGGAAATAAATGAGGCTGTAGCTGTTGGGGACGCGGAGACTTGGATGATCCCGTTGATAAAGTATTGAGTGAAGAACTATTACACACGGCCATAACGTGGCTAGAAAGATCCTGCAAAAGGCTTCCTGCTTCGTCATCTAGGATGGACTGCTATATAGGAAAGGGTATTCGAACCCGCTATAGAGATGCAAAGTTGGACAAGAAGCTGAATGGGTAGAAAGAGAATACATCAAGGAAGTTGCAAAGACCATACAGGGTAAGACCTTGGCAAAGAGAAGCTTGTGATACAGATACTTCTGGCCAACGTTGAACCATGATGTTATTGAGTATGTGAGGAGGTGTGACAAATGCCAGAGGTTCGCAAAGATTCCTGGGTTGCCCCAAATGAGTTGACTTATAAGGTTAGCCCCTAGCCCTTCGCGGTCTGGGGAATAAATTTAATAGGAGAACTTCTAATGGCAAGGGGTGGAGCTAAGTATGCAATAGTGGCAGTTGACTTCTTTACTAAGTGGTTTGAAATTGAGCCCCTTACTAAGGTGTCAATAACCAAAGTCATCAACTTTTTAATTAGGAATGTGATTTGCAGGTACGGAGTTCCTCTCTAGATCATATCAGACAATGGATTGCAGTTTGACATCACAGAGTTCGTCAATTTTTGCCAGTAGCACGGAATAGAGAAAAGCTTCTCTATGGTGGCATACCCGCAAGCTAACGGACAGGTGGAGGAAGTCAACAAGGTTCTAAATACACTCATAAAGAAGTGGCTAGAAAAAGAAAAATGAGCATGGGTGGACGAATTGCCCCTGGTGCTATGGGCCTACCACACTTCTTTCAAGAGAGCAACAAGACATACTCCTTTATCATTGGCTTACGGGTCGAAGGCGATACTTCCAGTAGAGACGGTAGTTCCATCCCGTAGAAGACTTCATTATGACCTGAATGTAAATGAAAGGAAGTTGTGCAGTACAACTCTAAGGTTAAACACCACCAACTTGAGGAAGGAGACTTGGTGCTTAAGCGAATCTTCCCCGGACCAGGGTCTTGATGTAGTATGGGAAGGATCGTACGTTATACATCAGAACCTTGGCAATGGAGCCTTCATTCTCAGCATAGTAGATGGATCTATATTCAAAAAAGCTTGGAAGGAACACCATCATTATTGTTACTTTACTTGAGTTCTCTCTTTTTTGCTAATTGTATTGAAACTCTGTAATTGAAATAACTATAAGACAGATCCTAATAAAGTTTGCTTTTTTCCTAAAAATCTTGTCATCATAGGTAATGGTTAGGAAACATAACTTTACTTTGTCACTTAAACATGTATGGGAATAACGTTAGCACTATGAGGAAGCATCGCCCGAGCATGGGGAACCGACTCATCAACTTGAACAAAGGATTGTGTTATCACACTGTATCCCCTCCAAAGTACTTTACAAGCAATGGCGGGCCCGACTAGGCCATGGTCAGGACATGACCACCAAGTGGGTGCTCATAGTTAATGATTAGCCCAAACTACATTGCCAGCAACGACGAGTTCGATCAGCCCATGGTCATGATGTGACCACCAAGTGGGTTCTAATTATTGACGATCGACCCAAACTACTTTGCTAACAACGGTGAGGCCATTCAACCCATGGTTAGGATATGACCGCTAAGTGGGTGCTCGTCATTGATGATCGATCCAAACTACATCGCCAACAATGGCGAGCTCGATCAACTCATGGCCAGGACATGACCCCCAATTGGATGCTCGCCATTAAAAATTGATACAAACTACTTAGCTAGCAATAATCGATCGGAGTGATCCTTGTTCGGGCCATAGTTCACATTTGGCCTATACTTTCCTTTTGACAATGGAAACCTGGAGTAACACTTCTCAGGCATTCATTATTGTTAAAACGACTTCGAACTCATGAAAGGATGAGGAGAGCCTGATCTAGCGGCTATTGGAACATGATGGCCGCCTGGTTGTTCTTCCCTGGTATGCAGATAAAACCAATGACAACAAATAAGCACGAAAAAAGAAAATCCACTTAAGCACATTGAATATTTCATCATATTCAGGCAAAATAGAGATCATTAAGATAATCAAACTATAGTATGGGAAACTATTTAACATACGGGCATTCATAATGCCAAAACTATAAAGTATCAAGAAACGCTATGCGTTTGACCTTAACAACCACATTAAATTCGGTCATGCGTTACTAATACCTCAGTAGTTATTGATTTTGATGATAACAAGATAACAACAATATACATTCTTATAAAATATTTAGACTAATATTTTGCCAATTTATATAGTATATAGTGCAGGATATTATATAAGTGTTGAATTGAAGACTGTATAGTTTAAAAGACTCAAGAAAGGGATATGAAGACTCACGAGTACAAAGACCAAGATACGAAGATCTAATACTACAATATAGTATATAAAGTCATAGTATATTATTAAATTCATCGTAGCAACCTTCAATCTCTTTTTCTTATTTTTCTATCTTTAAACAAAATATATTTTCAAAATATATTTAAAATTATTTTATAAAAGTTTTCAAAGACAAAAATGTTTATAAACTATGTTTAAAATGATTTTTAATGTATTAAATTATTTTACGAAGTATAGGATTTTCAAAATATTTTAAAAGAAATGAGTTTTATAAATTTACAAGCATATGTTGACATATGCCCAGATGATATGTCGACATACATGCCGCCAAATGGTTTTTCAAAATTTGAAAAGAAATATCTATTCATCACAAATCTTTACGAATGGACACATTTGTTTGTACACTACACAATGGGGAGTTCAAACAAACTTTTAGTCGCTATTAACTTATTTTTTTCCTTTTCTTACTCTCTTGAAAAATCCACTAAAAATGTATCAAATGTTCTTCAAAATCATATTAAATCAATTCAGACTTCATTATATTGATTCACTATTACTTTCTTATTATTTTGGAATCATCTCTCTCTCAAATCAAAGATCAAAGTGATGTCTAAGAGGTTATAACATCCATTGTATCCAAAGTTCAAGAAATTATCTTTGGAAAAACCATCAAACTCTATTTGTATTTACTTGGGTGTGCTTGTAGCCCATTCAAATCAAGTAGGTGTGCTTGATAGCCAAGATATCTAACTGGGTGTGCTTGTGGCCCGTCCAAATCAAGTGGGTACACCCAGAGCCTAGAAAATCAGGAGGGTGTGTCTCGTACCCTCGGAATCAAGATTATAATTAAGTTTCCCTTCCGCCCATTTAAAGATTGGCATTTAGAAAGAAATCTGTACAAGAAATTATACATGACTAGATGTAGGAGAAATTCGAACCAGTATAAAATCCCTAGTGTCATCTCTCTAACTCTTTACTTTGCTTTACTGCTTTTATTTTTCCATCCATGATTGCATCTGTGACTGTTTAATAGTATAATTTGGTGCTGTTAATTTGACATTTAATATTTAACTTGAAATAATTTTAAAAGGATTTATAAAAGTTAGAAAACACTATCCACCCCCATATATTATTTAATTAGCCTTATGGTCCATAATTACGCAACTCACATTTGGTATCAAAGCACTAGGTTTCCAAACACTCATAATTTGATTTTTGAAAAGTTTTAATGGCTAAAAACACTTTTAGCAGACTTTTAACCCTTTGTCAAACGATAATCTACTATTTGGCCTCCACTTTTTAATGGCAGTAATTATAGTTATTGGTCTTGTAGGATGAAGATTTATTTATAGTTTAATGATTTAGATATTTGGAATGTTACACAAAATGAGTACACTTAACCCTTGACTAATTTTGCACAATGGACTATTGACCAAAAAGCACTTGCACAGAATAATTCTAAAGCCATGAATATTTTATTTTGTTCACGAGATAAAAATGAATTCAATAGAGTCTCTATTTGTAAGTCTGCATATGAAATTTGAAGAACACTGCAAGTTACACCTGGGGGCACCAGTAAAGTTAGACAGACCAAAATTTTCATGCTAATTAATCAGTTTTAATTGTTTAAAATGAATCCAAATGAGTCTATTTTTGACATGTACTTTAGATTTCAAGATATAGTGCATTCATTACTAGCATTATGTAAAAGTTTTCTGATGAGGACAACGTTAGAAAAATCCTCAATTCACTATTATTATAGTGGGATCAAAAGACACTAGCAATTGAAGAGACTAATGAAATTAGTGCTCTTGAAGAGTTAACAGGCAATTTAATGTACTATGAAGCACAATTGCTGGGCAGAAGAAAAGGCAAGGCAACAGAAAAGAAATCCATCACTTTCAATGGAATTACCGACGAACAGGATTTAGAAGATGACAATGACGAAGAAATTGCTTTCATGACTAGAATTTCAGAATGTTCCTGAAGTATAGAAAGATGAACAACTTTCGAAGACCTCAAAACATGACTTATGGAACTAGAACTGCAATTAGATGTTTTAACTGCAATTAACTCGATCTTCTACAAGGAGATTGTTTGCATTCAAATAAATCAAAGATATCACCAGTTACTGGTTCATCTAGAAATAGAAAGAGGGGTTATACATAAAAATTGGATGATTTGGATACTTCCTCAAGTGACAATGAACCGGATACTAAGGATGCAAACATGTGTTTCATGGCAATATGTAACATTCCCTATCTAGAGGCCCAAAACTAAGCGCTACAGATGATGCAGTCATCTATAGTATTAGCTTTCGGCGACTAAATATGGCTATGTTAATGGTATCTATAATATCATAAGGACTTGAATATGAAACAAAACACAGATTTCAAAAAAACTTTACTTCATACATTTAAAATAGTTGTTCCATATTATTAATACATAATCCTAATATGTTCCCAGGAACAAATAAAATATACTTATTAAAAAATACGCCAAGAGCGGTATATGAAGATACCCCTTGGATGATCAGAGTCATATAGTCATAATAGACTTAATACAATCAAAATAGAAATACAACAAAACATAAAAAAAAAGATCTTCAACTCCTAAATAGCTATCTGTTTGCCTCCCGCATGCCTCCGGTAGCCTTATTTGTCATCCTACTAAAACCTGAAAAGACCCTAACCCCTCAGCTTACTCAAATTAATTTTGAGCACCCGAGAGTTTAAGGGGAAAACATAAACTTCAAGTCAGACATAAAGCCTACTATGAATAATACTACACATCCTAGTTTAATATGTTATGTGAGACCGCGCCGCTTAGCGGAACGGGTTACCCCTTACTAACATCCTTTTGAAACATATCTTTGCAAAACATTTTCCTGCAACCAAAACTGGTTAAATACTATAAAGCATCATTATGTAAATACACATAAATATCAGGTAAATATGAACTATATGTTCAAATACATAAGTTTTGTTTGGCTACTTACACAAGGAAAGCAGATAATCTTTATGCTTTACTCAAAATCACATGTTATATATATATATATATATCTTCTTTACTCAAACTTCATTTGATGAAAACATTAAACATTTGAAAGTACCTCTTTCTAAACTTTTGAAAGGATCTCTTTCGAAACCAAGTAAAACCATTCAATTACCTTGGCCAAGAGGCCAAAACCTTACCATTCGAAACCATACATCAAACCTTTTGAAACCATTGAAATCATCACTTTCGAAAGCAATAAAACTTTATACATTCCACTTTAAAAAATTCTAAAACATTGCCTTAGAGAACCTTTGGAAAACCTTCCATTTTAAACCTTTCGAAACCATTTAGAAAACAGAACCTTTTGACATTGTCGGAATCTATCTTTCGACCCCTTCGAAAGCTTGGCTTTCGACCCCTTCGAAAGCTTTGCTTTCGACCCCATTGAAACCATTCAGGAAATAAACCTTTCAAAAGCATTCAACCTTTTAAAGCATAAATATTTCGAAAACTTACCGGGTTCAATTTAAAACATGTGAAAACTCTTCTTTTAATACCTTTCAACTTTGTCGAAAGCTATGCTTTCGACCACTTCGAAAGCTTAAAGCTTAAATTTTTAAACAATAGACTTCAGCCTTTAAAACACCTCCTTCGAAAGCTTGGTTTATACTTCAATTAGAAAACAAGGGTAAAACATCTAAGCCGAAAGCTTCCTTTCGAAAGCAAGGGAGAAGCGGCTGGTTTTAAAAAAAAAGTAAACCTTTCGACTTTGTCAAAAGCAATAACTTTGAAAGGTTAGAAAGCGGCAGTAACCTTTCGACCTTGTCGAAAGGTTTATAACCTTTATTTTAATTATTCGACCTGGCCAAAAGCAACCAAGTCAAAAGCTTTTATTTGAAAGCAAAGCAGGCAATTCTTTTGGTTTATAAAACAAACATACTCCAACCTCTTTGGCTACTAACCTTTCGACTAAGTACCTCTCGACCATGCGCAATTCATTACGTACCAAGCAACTTGATACCATATGCATTGGTTTGACCTTGTCGAAAGCTTTGATACCCTTCGACCTTGTTGAAAGGTCTGGGTCGAAAGGTTTGATGCCAATATGGTTGAAACATGATTTTCTTGTTTTTAACTTTAAAGAGATAATTTTTCAACTAACCTGCCTTTGTTTGTCAAATTCTTATTGATAAGTAAAATACTTTTCAAAAAAGTGTTGGCACTAAATTCAGAGTTAAATAATGATTTTATTTTATAAAATGCCCCTTCTCCTTAATTAAATATATAAACATTTAAGTCTCATACCTTAAACAATTATATATATTCATCAAATTACTTAGGAAAAATCTAGAAAATTTCCAAAAAATCTATTTTAATAGGTTTTCAAAAATATAAAATTTTCAAATCCAATTAATTATTTTTTAGTCATAAATAATTTATAACCCAATAAATCATTTTCCTCGCTAGAAAATTAATATAAAATTCACATTAATTCAGAAAATTACAAAAATTGAAACCTATCTCTAAAATACATTTCTGACCTATATTTAAATTTTCAAGGCATTTGGATGTCATTTAATAGGGTTTTTATGTCAAACATATCATAAGAACTAACATGAACATGGATAATCCATCAACAAGCATATATATAACATTAATTATCAAAACATGGCATATACTTGCAAAATCATTTTGGATCTAATCTTAAAACCAAAAACCAAAAAATGGAATGTAGTAATTATTCACCGTAGCTTTGAGATTAAAAGATGTGAGATTTGATGTTGAATTAGTTAATTAACTTCCTTCTTTTGAATCCTAGCTTTATCTTATCTTGAGAATGGAAATGTTGGTCGGCCTTAATATAATTTAGTTTGAGTAAAATGAAAATGAACGTTTGTTTCATTCCTAAGGGTTTAGGGTATAAACCTCTCCTATTTTCCATATTGCTCTTAGTCATTCCCAAACACATTAGTTTATGTTATCTCATTTTAATTTGACATTAACATGGCACGGCTACCCTTAGTTTAATCAAATCTCAACCACTTTAATCTTCACATTATTTTATTTAATTTAACCAATTGAATATCCTAAATAACATTATAAAAATATGGGATGTTACAGACTTCCCACCTTAAAGAATTTCGCCCTCGAAATTACTATAAGGCACACACAACAAAACAATCAAAAGTAAAACATACCATCAAACAAATCAAGATAAGAGTCTCTAATCCTGCTCTCAGTCTCCCAAGTATAGTCTCTAGCTTCATCACTCCACTTTACCTTTACTAATCTAACTGTCTTGTTCCTCGACTTCTTCTCATCTCTCTCAATAATCCGGATAGGCTTCCTAAAAATGGTCAAATCCGGTCCTACTACTAAATCCTCTAACACTGTAGGTGCTATAGTAGTCTCCAAGTCTCTGACACACTTTCTAAGATAAGAAATATGAAAAATATCATGGACTCTTACAAACTATTTGGTATCTCTACTCTATAAGCGAATTCCCTGATCCTCTCAACACCTGGAAAGGTCCAATGAATCTAGGTGCTAACTTTCTCGACTTTCCAAATCTAATCATGCCTTTCATCGGTGAAACCTTAATAAGCACATAGTCTCCAACATAGAATTCCAAGTCTTTTTTCCTTCTATCTGCATAAATTTTCTACCTAGACTGAGCTTCTTTCATCCTAGCCTGAATCAACTCAATCTTCTCTATGGCTTATTTCACTAAATTTGGACCAAGAACCAACCTATTCCCGGTCTCTAACCAGCATACAACAGATTTGCATGGCCTTCCATAAAAAGCTTCAAACAGTGCCATCCTAATACTACACTGATAACTATTGTTATACAAGAACTCGACTAAATGGAGATGGTCTTCCCATGGTCCCCCGAAATCCAATACACAAGCCGTTAACAAATCCTCCAAGACTTTGTTAACTCTTTCCGTTTGTCCATCAGTCTGTGGATGGTAAGTGGTACTCATGTTGAGCTTGGTTCCTAAAGCTTCCTGTAGACTCTTCCAGAACTCACTAGTAAACCAAGAATCTCTATCACTAATGATACTACTAGGAATTCCGTGCAGCCTAACCACATTCTTCATAAATAACTTCATCAAAATAGGTGTTGTTCTCATTGACTTTACTGGACTGAAATGGAAACTCTTAGTTAGTCTATCTACTATGACCCTTATGCTTTCACTTACCTAACTAGATCTTGGCAACCCATCAATAAAATCCACTTGGCTTTTGGTGTTCAGCCTTTGCCTGTTGGCAATTCAAGCACTTCTTAACACATAAACCAATGTCCCGTTTCATACATTCCCAGAAGAAACTTCTCTTCATGTCCTGATACATCTTCGTTCCTCCTAGATGGATAGTGAACTTCGAACGATGGCATTCATCCAAAAAAAATTCCCTCATGTCTCCTTTATTAGAAACACACAACCTTCCTTTCTTTCTCAACCATCCTTTCTAGTCAAGGCTGAAATCCTTTAAATCATCGCTCTTTGTTCCTTCCCTTATCCTTTTGATCCGTTCAGCCAAAACTGGATCCTCCTCCTGCTTAGAAGCTATCTTCTCAATCATTACCGGTCGAACTTGCAAATAGGACAATACAACACTTCCTGCACTAGAACCTACTTCGGATCTAAACTGCACTCTACAAGCTGACAATGCTTCCAAATCTTTCCATTCAGCAATCATAGCCAATACTACATTCTATGTTTCCTACCAAGTGCATCCACTACCTTGTTTCCTTTTCCGAGAGTGTACTCAATTCCAAAATCATAAGCAGCAATAAACTTCAACCATCTCTGTAGTCTCATGTTCGGCTCCTTCTGAGAGAACAAGTATTTCAACGACTTATGATCTGTATAAAGCTCAAACCGCTCTCCTAAGAGGTAATACTTCCACACCTTCTAAGCAAAATATAACGGTAGCTAACTCCAAATCATGCATGGGATATCTAACTTCATGCAGTCTGAACTTTCTAGAAGCATAAGCAATCACTTTACCATTTTGCATCAACACAGCTCCTAGTCTAGTTCCACACGCATCAGTATAAACAACCAAATCCTGATTCCCCTCTGGAACCACCAACACCGGGGCATGTGTCAATAAGTGTTTCAAGCTCTCGAATGCTTCCTCACACTTATCAATCCATACAAACTTCACATCTTTTCGTGTAATCTTATTCATCGGTGTAGCTATCCATGAAAAATCCTTTATAAACCTTCGATAATATCCAGCCAATCTAAGAAAGCTCTTTATCTTGGTGACCGTCTCGGATCTCTTCCAATTATTCACCGCCTCAATCTTAGTCGGACCTATAGACAACCCTTTCTCTGAGACTACATGACCAAGGAACTTCACTTCCTTCTTCCAAAAATGACACTTCGAAAACTTAGCCTTCAATTGATGCTCCCTCAATGTCTCAAGCACAACTCTTGGAAAATTTGGTTCATCAAATCCACAAAGAATGTCGATGCATTAGTTAGTCTGAACGGCATAACTAGCCATTCGTACGATCCATACCTTGTCCTAAATGCCGTTAAATGTATACTATCCTCTGTCACTATAAGCTGATGAAATACTGTCGCTGAATCCAACTAAGAGTATACCTTAGCTCCACTTAACTGATCGAATAAATCGTCAATTCTCGGCAATGGATATCGGTTCTTTACCGTCTTCTCATTAAACTTACGATAATCGATACACAGCCTTAATGATCCGTCCGGCTTCTTATCGAACACTGCGGCAGCTCCCCAAGGAAAACTACTTGGTTGGATAAAATTCTTGCCTTCCAATTCCACCAACTAAACCTTCGACTCTTTCATCTCTATGGGTGTCATCCTAATTGGCGGCCTGCTCACCAGTTCTGCTCCAGGCACTAAATCAATCCGAAACTCAATGGCTCGTTTTGGTGGTAATCTAGTTACCGGCTCAAACACATCGGCAAATTCTCTAACCACAAAGACTCGATGCAACTCATCCTCCAACTCCATGATACCCAGTAAAGCATTCACTTTGCAATTAAGGTCCTCTACGGTATAAACTATTCGATCACTAAAATCCAGATGACTAAGTGATATTTTCCTATCATGGCAAAATATCCTAGCATGATATTCAATTAACCAATCCATCCTTAAGATAATCCCAAATCTCAAAAAATCAAAGATATGCAAACACCAATCAAAAGTATGACCTTGCAAATCCAAGTCTAAGTGGTCACACCTCATCCCAAGTGTTTCATATCCTCATATCGTATTTGCAACCCTTAAGGAAGTAACTAAATATGATGGTTCTAGGTTAAGCTTATCTACCAAACAACGAGAAATAAAAGAATGTGATGCACCAGTATCCAACAGAATGCTAACAGACATACCGTGAATCTGCAGCGAGCCTCCCAGAACAACCTTCCCTTTCTCCTGCACAACTAGTGTTTGCATAAAAAATGGGCAAACACCTCCAAGTCGTATGATTTAGTTGATTTTATGTTGTTTTTAGTGATCTGGGTGATTTATGCAAATATATAAAAAGCAGGGACTAAACTGTAAAAGACACACAGATTTATAGTGGTTCGGCCAGAATGTGCCTACGTCCACTTTATATGTTATTCTCCTTTACTGTTAAGATTACAAGTACAAAGCTTTGATATAAGTATATGAAAGTTGTTTGAAAGTTCTATCCGTGCTTGAGCTCTCAAACTTGTCTGCCATTGTTGTACCCCTACCCCTCTATTTATAGAGTGAGGCTGGGGGTAGGGGTCTTGGATGTATATAGTTGCTGGTAGGCCTGGACTGATGTGATATGGCCTGGCAATGTTGGTTCGGCAACGCCTTGGTTCGGTAGTGCTTCGGTCCGGTGGTAGATGGTTGGAGTTGAGACCTTGGTCTGGTAGTGCTTCGGTCCGGTGGTAGATGGTTGGAGTTGAGACCTTGGTCCGGTAGCACTTTGGTCCGGTAGGTTCGGTGGGACTTTGGTCCGGTAGCACCTGGGAGATGGGTTGGTTCAGTGGCAGGTGATTGGAGTTGAGACCTTGGTCTGGTAGCACTTTGGTCCGGTAGGTTCGGTGGGACATTGGTCCGGTAGCACATGGGAGATGGGTTGGTTCGGTGGCAGGTCCTTGGAGACGTGTTGGTTCGGTGGGACTTTCCTCCCTATGGTTCGGCGATGCCTCCTTCTTTCTGGCTCGGTGGTGGTGGAAACACCCAACATTTGCCCCCCAAAGTGGGGTATATGCCAGCATATGTCGTGCTTTGTTTTAGGCCCTTCGACTTGGACACTCTCATTCGGTCCAGGGCGCCGAACCAGTTGGTCTAGTCATTTCTATTTGCCTATAAGTATGTGCCATACGCTTTCGTTATTCCTTACTAACTGAAATAGCCGAACCAGATTCTTTCCTACCGAATCAATCATACTGCCGAATCACGTTTGACCACCGATCCAGGTAATTTCCGAATGACTTTTATGTTTTGAACTACCGAATGAATCCGTGGAGTATGAGTGCCGGATGGACCTTCGAGCCTTGAGCTACCGTATGAACTTGAGTGCCGGATGAACCTTCGAGCCTTGAGCTACCGGATGAACTTGAGTGCCAAATGAACTTTAGTCTCGAACTACCGATCGGGCTTTTATGTTTTGAATTATGAACGATATTCCATGCCGTATGTACTTGCTTGTTTATGTCTCCACACTCCTTGTTCTAATAATGTGTTTTCTCCTGTTGCAGATAATGTCTCATAAAGTCGAAACTCGTTCTGACAAGAGGAAGTCCAAGGACCGAGGAGAGTCCTCCATAGTGCCCCCAGTCCAGGCAGCACCAGAATGACAGGGACCAACCCCGAGATCGCTAGTAGACGGGTACGGTCCTCAAGAGCTCCTGAACTCACCGCCTGATTGCTTTCCCAGCTCCCTTAAAGATGAGCAGCTTGACGTTATCTCTCGCTCTTTTGGGACCGACAAAGCGCACATGTTGTTGCCGGGGGAAGGAGTGATGCCGTATAACCCCCTTGACGGATATTTTGCTTATAGCAGGTATCATTGCATGTGTGGTGCCATCCCACCTATTAATGCTTGGATAGTCAGCTTCATCACATACTTGAAGGTGGCTCCTTTCCAGCTTCAGCCAAACTCCTATGCCATCTTGGTGAGCCTGTTCTTCATCTTCCAGAGGAGATACGGGCGTCCTCCTTCCAACCGGGAAATCCGGTATCTGTACAACTTAAGAGGCTACAAGAAGGGGTCTCCGTATATTAGCTTGGAGTCGGCCGTGTCCTTCAAGCCAGTCCTGGATTTATATTCAAAATTCAGCATGTTCAAGAAGGAATGGTTCTTTGTCAAGGACGACTCTATTTCTTTCCACCGCTTCACCTCTGGCTGTAAGTTGAATCTTATTTACAATTTCCGTTCTGACTTCAATGCTCCTCCTTATGTGCTTTATTTCTTGCTAGCGACAGGTGGCTTTGCGGTTGTAGAGAATGATCGTCTGGTTCAGATGGCTGCGGAAATAGAAGCCATTCCAGAAGGCGAGAGGGCGGCTTCTTATTTGATCAGGAATGCTACCCTTTTGGGGTTCAACTTAATCCTGCCACGCCAGTCTGTGGTCAAGCAAAGAGACACAATTGAGGAGAGGGCTGCCAAAGCTAAAGGAGGGGCTACGGCGAAGAGCAGTAAAAGGAAACCCTTCTCGAAGCATCCAATTGCCGGGGGGAAGAAACTTAAGAAGTCCGATGGACCCTCCCCGAGCACATGTCCAGATGTCCCGGAGGAGGAAGATGTGGAGGAGGAAAGAGGCGAGGATGAAGGAGGTGAGGCGGAGAGTGGTGGAGAAGGTGATGGTGATGGTCATAGCGATGATGGTGGCGATGGACAGAGCGGTGGTGGTATTGGGGCTTTGTCTTCTAAGCAAGCAGGTGTGATCCAGGAGTGGACAGATGATGCTTTCTGCCTAGCTTTCGAAGGGCTGGAGGGGGAAACGGCACTGGTAGAGGGGCCTAAGAAAGCTGACAAGGCTGGACCCGGCGCCGACTCATCTTCCAAGAGTGTTCTAGTTGAGGCAACCCCCGCGACTCAAGGTGAATTTTTGACTTCTACAGACTCCATTTATGATAAGGACTTAGGAATATTTTATGGTCAGCTCCCATCCTGGAATGAGATCCAGGACGTATTGCAGTATCCCACTCCTTCCCACGGTTTGTATAACAATAGTGTCTCCTTACTTTTCCTATCTTGATATATCTCTTGAATTATAGTTCAACGTCTGCTTGTAACACTTGGTTTTTGTCCCAGGAATGGGTAAAGTGGCCAAGACATCGGATGTTCGGCACCGCCTTGAACAATATAAGCTTCTAAGGACTTCTACTAAGCTAAAGCCTCCGACTAACCGCCCTGGAGATGTAGTCGGCTGCCGTCCTCTTCTTGAAGTTATCGAAGAGGATATCCAAAAGAAGAAGAGGAGTCGCTCCTTGTTTGAATCTCCACCTGGCCCTCATCCCCCGACTCAGCCTCTTCAGGATGTCACGGAGGAGAATACTGAGCTTATTCCTTCCCCGCACCCGTCTGAAAATCCTACTGTTACCCCGATAGATCACCCTGGCTTGGCTCGTAATCCGTTCGCGGGTCATCCGGATCTGGATCCGGGTTCTCACGATATTTCCTTCGATGAGGTTACTGGTGAGCACCTTCTTCCTCGTAATCCTATGGTGAGGGTGCTTGATGAGGCTAAGTCCCTGGACCTTGATTTGCTTACCACTTGGGTTGTAACTTTTGGGGATGAAGCTAAGGCAAACATCGACCAGGTTGCTGAGGAAGCCAGGAAGCTGATGGGGCATCATGCCCGACTGGTCAAGGCCAGAGAAGAAATCGGGAGTGCTAATATTCGACTGCAGTTAATAGTTTCTGACCAGGCCAAGCAGCTCGCTGATCAGGCCATCCAGATCTCCCAGCATGAGGCCGCCTCCAGGCGACTAAAGAAAACCATGGAAGAGGCTAGCAGAGCAGAGCTACGGAAAATGGAGGCTCCCTGTAAGGAACGGATTGACATGGCTATTGCAATGGTGGATGAGGTTCGGAAAGCGGATCTCGAGCAGATACAGGAGTTGTCCGGGAAACTTGAAGCCGTAGAGCTTGTTCAAACCAAGCTGAAGGAGGAGAATGGATGCGATGAGGAAATCCTTCCAGGCTGACTGCTCGCGATACCGATCGGAGAAGGATGCCGCCATTGCAAAGTTGTTGGCTTCTGAGGACCGAATAAGGGAGTTTGAGGAGAACGAGGGGATAATGGATGAGATGCTTCAGGATATATACTTTCGCACTTGGAAACAGGGCAACTTATCTTGGATGGATGATTATCCCCGAGTCATGGCCAGGATATATCTCAGGGCCCTGGAGGAGGCTAGGTCCGATGCAGATAAGGAGGGTGGCACGGCCTTTAGAATGTATGTGGTTACGGCTCAATTCACGAAGGAGGAGAAGGTAGCGGTGAAAGAGGGTATGCGGCTGCTTGCTGCTGAGGAGGTTGGTGTGAAGTTGGAGGATGATGATCAAGGAGCAGATGCTGGTAAGTCTCCCCTTTAAGCTTTTCGTAACTTGGTTGCTTATTATTAATGAATTCTTTCCTTGATCGGACAGGCGAGACCTCTGGAGCACCAAATATCTCTGGTCAACATGCTGAAAGTTCCCACTCCGCGGTTAAGGAGATTTCGGAGGGCCAGCAGGACAGGGGTGAAGCTCCGATGCAGCCGACTCCTTAACTTGACCTGGATATCTTTTTATTTACTTGACATTGTTGTCTACGTTAGTCTCAGAGCAGTAACATAACTTTTAGGCTGTAATTATGTTACTTGTAATAAACGACTTTATTCTTGGTATGTAATTTTAAACTTTAGCTGATTCTGTCATATTTGCCTGCCTTAGTTATTTTGATGTGTTGCATAAGAAATAAGGCTGTGCATACGCCTGTGACTTCATCGTGTTTGATGCCAGTTTCTTGCTTAAGATATAATTTCATATCTTGCAAAGTTATTGTGATGTGTGAATAAATTATAGCTATGTATTTATTTACAAGAAAAGAAAGTACCGCCCTTTATGTCTTTGTTGTAGATGGTAGCTTTGAATGTCTTATATGACTGAGTATGGAATGTAGTTGGTTGACCTGTCATCCCATTGGGAGTTCTTATCCCCATTGGTTAGCGTCTCCTACTTTGTGTCCTGTACTTTAGGGATTGTTATAGAGGATAGGAGGAAAGTTTTTAAATAAGATAGAAATATAAGAAAAAGTAAAACTTCCAATCACGGAAGGCCTGCGATGTGCTTAAGTTCAAGGCAAACGGGTTTTGCAGTCACTTTCCCTAGCTGTGGGTCTTGGAGAAATTTGTCACCCATCTTACGCCTCTGCGCGGAGTTTATCTTTTTTACCACAGCCGTACTTAAGACACATCGGAGCCGAGATCGCGCATAGTAACTATCCAGGCCATTATGGCCTGTAGTCGCGGGTATTATTCGATTTACCATGGCCGGCTAGCGTGGGTGCTGATCGTCAACCGTGAACTACCCCTAGCTGGCCACACCTTATGTTGGGGCTTAAAGTAGGTTCACGGTTGTCGGCGAGCCGAACGCCATAATGAGCTGCCTCGGCTATAGTCGGCCTTCTCGGTAGCTTATAATCGGCTCATTACAGTTGGCTTTAAGGGCCGATCGCGAGTAATGAGTTAACTCGCAGTAGAGGGATGCTGGAGAAAAAGTGTCTCATTGGCGAGGGCATAGATTCGCATAGTACCTGTTAGGTCTTGTCCAGGTGAGGTCGCGCCGTGATGTGTCTTGAATGGAAATGCCATTACACAGGATTTTGTTCAACAGAAAAGGATAAAGTTAACAAGCAGCCAAGATATAAAGGAACAAGTTAAAAAGAGACAAGTTTTTTAAAGTGGTTCGGCACGAAAATGCCTACGTCCACTGATTCTCTTTGATAATTCACTTCATATGGGCAGTACAAGTTAAGAAAAGTATCGACGAAGGTGTTGGATGTTCCATGCCCTTTGGAACACCTCTCCATCCACTGTTGACAAAATATAAGCTCCGTTGTGGAGATCTTTATGAATTACATATGGTCCGTCCCAGATTGGATCTAGCGCTCCAGGGCACGGGAAGATTCTCTTGAGGACAAGATCTCCTTTTTGTAAGCTACGATGCTTGACTTTGGAGTTGTACTACGTTGCCACTTTTTGCCTGTGAGCTGCTGCTTTGAAGGCTGCATCATTTCTTTTCTCCTCAATTAGATCCAAAGACATGTGAAGGAGTTATTCGTTCTCTTCTGGGTTATAGTGGATCCTATGGTAGGAAGGCACTATAGTTTCAACTGGGAGCATAGCCTCCGATCCGTATGCCAAAGAGAAAGGAGTATGCCCCGTTGATGTTCTGAAAGATGTGCGATAGGCCCAAAGTGCCATAGGAAGTTCATCCACCCAAGCACCTTTTGACTTTTCAAGTTTCTTTTTTATTAGAGTTTTGAGAATTTTGTTGACAGCTTCGACTTGTCCGTTTGCCTGGGTATAAGCTACAGATGAGAAGCTTTTGTGAATTCCGTGCTCTTGACACCAGTTGGCGAACTCCTCGCTGTCAAACTGAAGTCCATTGTCCGTTATGATTTTAAGTGGGACTCGGTACCTGCATAGAACATTTTTGATCAAGAAGTTAATAACTTTTGTCGAAGATACTTTATGCAGGGGTTCTGCTTCTACCCATTTGGTGAAATAGCCGACTGCCACTATAGCATATTTGGCTCTGCCTCGGCCCATTGGGAGTTCGCCAATCAAGTCAATTCCCCATACTGCAAAGGGCCAAGGGCTGGTCATTTGAGTAATCTCAGTTGTTGGCAGCCGTAGAATTTTAGCAAATTTCTGGCATCTGTCACATTTTTTGACGAAATCTAAGGTGTCTTTGCTCAAGGTGGGCCAGAAATATCCATATCGGAGTATTTTCTTTGCCAGAGTCTGCCCTCCAGTGTGATCCCCGCAGCTTCCTTGATGGATGTTGGATAAGATTTCCTTTGCTTCCCTTCTAGCGACACACCTTAATAAGGGGTTAGAGAAGCCGCGCCGATAAAGGGTGCCTTCTTTATTGTGTAGCGGGAAGCCCTCCTCAAGATTTTCTTGACTTCGTTACGTTTGTCGGGCAGTGTGTCGTCTTGTAAGTATTTTTGGATGGGAGTCATCCAGGTTTCCTCTTCGATTGCAGCTATTAGATTCACCTGCTCGAAACTCGGGGTCAGTTGCTTTGAGATGGCCATTGCTCTGGAAATAGTGCCGTCTCTCATGCTAGCTTGTTTTGCCAATTCGTCGGCCTCTTGGTTCTCTTCCCGGGGGATGTGTTTGATTAAATAGTGATCCAATTGATCGAGAAGCGGCTTGGTCTTCTTTAGATATGTTGTGAGTCATTCTTCTCGAGCCTGAAATTCTCCTAATATTTGATTTACAATAAGTTGAGAATCACTATGAAGACATAAGGAATTGGCTCCAATATCTAAGGCAAGTTCTAAACCAGCTATCACTGCTTCATACTCTACATCGTTGTTGGTGGCAGCGAATTCCAACCTTAGAGCATAGTGTAGCTTATTTCCCCTGGGAGTGATTATTACTACACCTGCCCCCGAGCCTTGTTCGTTTAACGCTCCATCCACAAAGAGATTCCACTTGATGCCTTCTGCTATTTCCGATTGCTCCTTACCTTCGTTGGTAGTGAATTCGGCAATGAAATCGGCCATGGCTTGTCCCTTGATGGCAGTGCGAGGATGGTAGGTGATATCGTATTGACTTAGTTCAATGCACCATTTGAGTAGTCGCCCAGAAGTGTCGGGACGATGGAGTACCTGCCTTAGTGGTTGATCGGTCAGAACTTTGATGGAATGAGATTGGAAATAGTGACGTAGCTTCCGCGATGTGATCAGTAAACAATATGCTAGTTTCCCAAGTTTAGGATATCTGGCTTCTGCCCCTGTAAACCTCTTGCTTACAAAGTATACTGGCCGCTGCGTTCGTTTGTCTTCTCTCACCAAGGCGGCGCTTAGAGCATGAGATGACACAGCAAGGTATAGGTATAGCTCTTCGTCTTTGTTCGGAGTTGAGAGTACTGGCGGTCTCTTGAGGTGTTCGATTAAGTTAAGGAAAGTTGTTAAGCATTCGTCAGTCCATTCGAACTTTCCTTTGTCTTTCTTTAGAGCTTCGAAGAAAGGGATGCACTTGTCAGTTGCTTTAGAGATGAATCTGCTTAGGGTGGCCACCTTTCCATTTAGGCTTTGCATTTCTCTTCGGGTAGAAGGTATCCTGATATCTTTCAAGGCTTGGACTTGTTCAGGATTTGCTTCAATTCCTCTGGCATGGACGATGAATCCCGGGAACTTTCCTGATGATACTCCGAAGGAGCACTTTAGAGGATTCAGCTTCATTCCATATTGGCGAAGTACTTGAAACATCTCGCCAAGGTGGCTTACGTGATCATCGGCTTTCCTTGACTTTACCAGCATGTCATCCACATAAACTTCCATAGTTTGTCCTATTAGCCCTGCAAACATCTTATTGACGAGGCGCTGATAGGTGGCTCCTGCGTTTTTAAGTCCGAAAGGCATTACTTTGTAGCAGTACAATCCCCGGTCAGTGATGAAACTGGTATGGTCTTGATCGGGAGCATGCATAGGAATTTGGTTATATCCTGAGTATGCGTCCATAAATGATAAGAGTTCGTGTCCGGCTGTGCTGTCCACAAGCTGATCGATTCGGGGAAGTGGAAAGCAATCCTTCGGGTAGGCGTCATTTAAGTTGGAGAAGTAAATGCATGTTCGCCACTTCCTATTAGCTTTCTTTACTAGTACCGAGTTAGCGATCCACTCTGGGTAGATGGCTTCTCGTATGAAGTCATTGGCAAGTAGGTTCTTTACTTCTTCATCGAGGGCTGCTGATCGTTCTGCCCCCATACTTCTCTTTTTCTGTTTTACTGGTGCCTTGGTAGGATCGATGTTTAGTACGTGGCATGCTATGTCTGGGGAGATTCCAGTCATGTCAGCGTTCGTCCATGCAAATACATCCAAGTTGTGGTGGATAAAATCGATGAGTTGTTCCTTCAACTCTGCTTTTAGTTGGGACCCGACTTTCAATAGTCTACTCGAATCGTGTCTGTCCACAGATACAAATTCCATAGCCTCTTCAGGCTCGGCGGTAGCCTCCTCCTCTTTGTCCCTGGGGTCTAATTCATTGAAAGGGTCATTGGTATATCGAAGAGGAGGGGATTTCTTTAGTTGCTATGCTTCCAAACTTTTTGTGCAGAGGGCAATCTCTGCATTCTTCCCTTTATCCTTCCTGTAGTTATTGCGAAGTTCGGTTACATAGCAATCTCGAGCAATGTCCTGGTCTCCCTCTACTTCCCCTATTCCATTGTCCGTTGGAAATTTCATCTTCAGGCACCATGGGGCCAGGACAATTTGGAAGTCAGATAAGGCTGGCCTTCCTAAGAAGGCGTTGTAGGCCGAGTGGTTTTCTATCAGCACAAATGTTTGTTTCCGCACAACGGAGCGGGGATGACTTCCAATTTCAACAAAGAGGTCCAGTCACCCGAGGGGCATCTTCGCATTTCCTGTGAAACCGTGTAGTGGTTTATCGCAGGGAAGAACATGCTTTAATGACAGCTTCATTTTGTCAAAGGCATGCTTGAATAGGATATTTACTGAGCTTCCAGTGTCTACTAGAATTCGAAAAACTTCGGCTGGACCGAGCCGGGCAGAGATAACCATGGGATCCGTGTGAGGGTACTGCCTTCCCTCCAGGTCACGCCTACTAAATGTGATGTCACCATTCTCTATCCGCTTCGGGTGGCGTTCTTCTATAATAGAATTGACGCATTCTTCATTGTTTCTAAGTGACTTTCCGTACCTTTCCATCTCTGCCCAGCTTCCGTCGGCGATGTGTGGCCCTCCCGAGATGGTATGGACCACTATCTTCTCTTGACTGGAGCCGCTGGTGTTGCGATTTCCTCTGCCTATTTCTGGGGAGGGTAGCCTTGGGTTCTCATTGGCAGGAACTGGAGTCCTGTTTTGACCTTTTACATAGCGTTCTAGTCTCCTTCTTCTGATGTGTTCTTCAATCAAGTCCCGGAGATGATGGCATTCGTTGGTATCATGCCCATGGGATTCGTGGAAGCGGTAGAATTTTCCAGACTTAATTGCGTTATCTGATTCCTTCTTGTGCGGGGGGCGTTTGTATTTAACTTCGTCTTGAGTGGCCAGGAAGATGTTTTCGATCATTTCATTCAAAGGGGTGTAAGCGTCAAATCTCGGTCCTGGGCGATATAGACGCTTTTCTCCCTTCTTGCCCCCAGCATTGTCTCTAGAGTCATTTCTTCGAACGTCCTTTGCTACAACGGGTGTATTGCCGTGAGCTGCCTTATTTTGTTACCCTGACTGCCCCTCGGTGGCAGCGTCTTCAAGTCTCATATATTTCCCAGCCTCATGGAAGAAATCGGGAAAAGTAGCTGGTTTTTCTGTTGTCAATCTTCTAGCAAATTTAGTATCTGGATGCACCCCACTACAGAGGGCCATTAAGATAAGCTTCTCATCGGCATCTTGGAATGCGGCCGCTGCGGCATTGAATCGGGTTAGATATTGCTGCACTTTCTCTCCAGGTTTCTGTTTGATATTGGATAAGGAATAAGCATCCCTGGGTTGCTCCACATGAATGCGGAACTGGCTGATGAACTTTTCTTTCAACATCTCCCATGAGCTGATGGATCCTTAGGGTAGATGGCAGAACCAGGAGGTAGCTAGATCTTCTAAGAATAGTGGAAAGCATTTGCACAGTACTCCCTCTGTTGCTCCGCTCATGAGCATATGCTGTGTGTACCTCTATAAGTGTACAACGGGGTGGGAGGTTCCCTTGTAAGGTTCCATTGTTGGCATTTTCCATTCTCGGGGGGTGATGGCAATCTCGATATTGCGGGCAAAAGGGCTGGTTACCCTCGCGCCTATCCCTTGATCTCTTTGATCCCGTTGGACGCACTCTCTGAACAAGCGTGCCATCCTTTCATCAGAATTTGGAGTGGATAGAAATGAGTTCGGTTCTTCTTTGTGGGATTGATTCCGTCCAGATGACCTGTAGGGATGGTATCATCTATCATTCCTAATATTTTCCAGTGGCTGTCTTTGGTCTTCTGGGAGCATGCTAGGATCAGCCATAGCTGGCCCTTGCCTTGATCTTCCCTTGCTGGGTTCTGATCTAAGCACTTCCTCGGGTCCAACTTCGGGCTGGACTCTAGCTCGGCCCCGTTCATTGGCATTTCCGTGGTTAGGCAGCATGACAGGCTCAGCTACGGTTGACCTTCCCCTGGTACCTCCCCCGTTGGGTTCGGTTCCAAGCGTTTCCTCGGGTCGGCATTCGGACTGAGTTCGGTCTCGGCTCCTACCATGGCCGCTTCTGTCGTTAGCTTCTTCGAAGAAGGAAGATCTTTGTTGCCTCCGAGATCCTCCAGACTGGGACTCACCCCATGATTCAGTATTGCGGTTGGACTCTTCAGCATCCCTTAAGCGTGACATGAGTTGGTCCACCAAGGCTTCCTGTTGGGATGTGAAGCGGTTAGTCACTTCAGCCACAACCCTGTCTAGATCTGCCCTAGTAATTGCTACCGGCTGTCCCGTGGCAGGGGTTGTCGGATTTGCCTGACCTTCATTTGGTACTGCCGTTGGAATGGGATGATTTACTTGATCTGTGACCACTGGATCTGGAATACTGCTAGTTGCGATGTTTTTTCCTTTGTTAACATCTTTCTTCTGCTTGGGAGGCATGTCTTCCAAGCAACGAGCGATGCTGTTAGGAAGAAGGTTAAGTGGGAGAAGCTGAAGTCTTGAGTTCAGACTCTCAATGAAAGCACCAAAAATGTTTGCACAAAAAATGGGCAAACACCTCCAAGTCGTATGATTTAGTTGATTTTATGTTGTTTTTAGTGATCTGGATGATTTAAGCAAATATATAAAAAGCAGGGACTAAACTGTAAAAGACACACAGATTTATAGTGGTTCGGCCAGAATGTGCCTACGTCCACTTTATATGTTATTCTCCTTTACTGTTCAGATTACAAGTACAAAGCTTTGATACAAGTATATGAAAGTTGTTTGAAAGTTCTATCCGTGCTTGAGCTCTCAAACTTGTCTGCCATTGTTGTACCCCTACCCCTCTATTTATAGAGTGAGGCTGGGGGTAGGGGTCTTGGATGTATATAGTTGCTGGTGGGCCTGGGCTGATGTGATATGGCCTGGCAATGTTGGTTCGGCAAAGCCTTGGTTCGGTAGTGCTTCGGTCCGGTGGTAGATGGTTGGAGTTGAGACCTTGGTCCGGTAGTGCTTCGGTCCGGTGGTAGATGGTTGGAGTTGAGACCTTGGTCCGGTAGGTTCAGTGGGACTTTGGTCCGATAACACCTGGGAGATGGGTTGGTGCGGTGGCAGGTGGTTGGAGTTGAGACCTTGGTCCGGTAGGTTCGGTGGGACTTTGGTCCGGTAGCACCTGGGAGATAGGTTGGTTCAGTGGCAGGGCCTTGGAGACGTGTTGGTTCGGTGGGACTTTCCTCCCTATGGTTCGGCGATGCCTCCTTCTTTCTGGCTCGGTGGTGGTGGAAACGCACCCAACAACTAGCCTTGAAGTTCCAGGCTCCAATGCATAAACTTGCCCCTTCCTTTATTAGCAGGCTCCTTGCATTGGTTCTTAGAATGGCCGATCTGATCACAATTAAAGCACTAGACATCCTTCTTTCCAACTGTTTCTTTCCCTTTTCTATTTCCGGCATGGCACTCATTAGCATAGTGTCTTTCTTATCACATTTATAACAAACCACCTCAGCTTTTCTCTTCTTTTGTGCTCCTACCTTTTGAGCATTCCTCTTATGGAAAAACTTTCTTTTCTGGCCTTGTCCCACCTGGGCCTTCTTCATTTTCTTCTTCAACCAAGCTAACGCCTCTTCCTGCCTTAGCGCCATTTCTACCAATACTTCACTTGGATCTCTTAGGTGCAGCAAGGTAGCACTTATCAACTCCGACTTCAAGCCTCTTATAAACTTCACATTCCTCTTGATCACCGTATCAACCAAGGCATACCCGTAACGGGCCAATTCTTCATATCTTCTTGCATACTCTTTAACAGATATCTCCCCTTGTTCTAGTTCAGCAAATTTCTTAACCAATGTCGACTGCGCCATCACCGACATAAACCTTTCTTGTAACCATCTCTTAAACTCCATCTAAGTCATGGTTTCCTCATCAACACCAACTACAACAGTATTCCACCAAAATAGAGTAGCTCCCTGATGCTGTATTGAAGCTAATCTCCTCTTCTACTCGTCATTCAACCTTAAATCAGCAAAAATCCTCTCGCAATGCAGTAGCCAATTTTCCACCTCGATCGCATCTTTAGTTCCAATGAACGGCTTCCCTCCAGGCCCGGTATAGTCTCTGCTCAAGTTAGCATAATGGTTGACTATCAGAGCTTCCAGAACTTCTCCTTTGCAGCATTCTCTCTGACAACTCCAGCTGTAATTTCGGCTTGCATCATGTTTATGAAGAACTGATACATGGCTCCTATATCCACTTGGGGATCCCAGCACCAACATTTTCAGCTTAAGCCTGACCTTGACCTCTTCTAACATTTGGTCGGGCATTTCCATTAGTGGTGGTGCTCTCTTCTCCAAGATGAACTCTGCTTCTTCTTCCTTTCATATCTGTATTCAAGTCTCATGAGATACAAATGAATAGCCTAACTAAGATAGGAGTCTGGAGATGTAGCATATACTTATATAAAACAATTACAAGTATGTTACTATAGCATTATCCCATACCCCGATCTTACCTCTAATTACTAAGGATTATGTTTTTCAAAAACTATTTTTAGTTAAAGTATTTCATAAACCATGCTCTTATACCAAGCTGTAACATCCCCTATCTAGAGGCCTAAAACTAAGCGCTACAGATGCTGCAGTCATCTATAGTATTAGCTTCCGGCGACTAAATATGGCTATGTTAATGGTATCTATAATATCAGATGCATTTGAATATGAAACAAAACACATATTTCAAAACAACTTTACTTCATACGTTTAAAACAGATGTTCCATATTCTTAATACATAATCCCAATACGTTCCCAGGCACAAATAAAATATACTTATTACAAAATACGCTTAGAGCGGTATATGAAGATACCTACTTAAATGATCGGAGTCATATAGTCATAATAGACTTAATACAATAACAGCAGAAATACAAAAAAAACATAAAACAAGATCTACAACTCCAAAATCGCTATATGTTTGCCTCCTGCATGCCTCCGGTAGCCTTATTCGTCATCCTACTAAAACCTGAAAATACCCTTACCCCTCAGCCTACTCAAATTAATTTTTAGCACCCGAAAGTTTAAGGGAAGAACATAAACTTTGAGTTAGACATAAAGCCTAGTGTGAATAATACTATACATCCCGGTTTAATATATCAAGTGAGACTACGCCGCTTAGCGGAACGGGTTTTCCTCACTAACATCCTTTTGAAACATATCTTTGCAAAACCTTTTCCTGCAACCAAAACTGGTTAAATACTGTGAAGCATCATTATGTAAACATACATAAATATCAGGTAAATATGAACTATATGTTCAAATACATAAGTTTTGTTTGGCTAACTTTTAACCTTTAGCTGACTCGGGCCTACCGGATAATATAAACAAAATTTATTTAACACCTGTTAGACACTCCTCTTCTGGATGGTCTGTCCATAACTATCTGTTAAAAACTTCGCTTTGGATGGTCTGTCCCTAGATTAATCATTTCCCAGGTCTTTTTGATCCTAATGGTTTTTCGGGCTCACCAATAACCTATCTATATACAATCATATATTCCCTTCGGTGTGTAATCATAATTTTAGTCTACCTGCAACCAAGTCCTACACACTAGAATTTTGGACAAAAATTAGCTAGGGCTAATAGCTAATGTATATGGTACGACCCTATACCAGTCCCATCTGGTATTCTAATATCTGAGTCATTTTCCCTTAAGAACCCCCACCCATAATTTTCCTTAAAAACATTTTCAAAATGATTTAAAACCTTTAAATCAAACTTACACAAGGAAAGTAGATAATCTTTATGCTTTACTCAAAATCACATGTTATATATATATATATATATATATCTTCTTTACTCAAACTTCAGCTGATGAAAACATTAAACATTTAAAAGTACCACTTTCTAAACTTTTGAAAGCATCTCTTTCGAAACCAAGTAAAACCCTTCAATTACCTAGGCCAAGAGGCCAAAACCTTACCTTTTGAAACCATACATCAAACTTTTCGAAACCATACTCCAAACCTTTCGAAACCATTGAAATCATCACTTTCGAAAGTAATAAAACTTTAGACATCCTACTTTAAACACACTTTAAAACATTACCTTAGAAAACATTTGAAAAACCTTCCATTTTAAACCTTTCGAAACCGTTCAAAAAACGGAACCTTTCGACCTTGTCGGAATCTACCTTTCGACCCTTTCGAAAGCTACCTTTCGACTCTATCGAAAGCTAGGCTTTCGATCCCCTTCGAAAGCTTTGCTTTCGACCCTAATGAAACCATTCAAGAAATAAACCTTTTGAAAGCATTCAACCTTTTAAAACTTAAACCTTTCAAAAACATACTAGGTTCAATTTAAAACATGTGAAAACTCTTCTTTTAAAACCTTTCGACTTTGTCGAAAGGTTTGCTTTTGACCCCTTCGAAAGCTTAAAGCTTAACTTTTAAAACAATAGACTTCAGCCTTTAAAACACCTCCTTTGAAAGCTTGGCTTATACTTCAATTAGAAAACAAGGGTAAAACATCTAAGTCGAAAGCTTCCTTTCGAAAGCATGGGAGAAGCGGCTGGTTTTAAAAACAAATAAACCTTTTGACTTTGTCAAAAAAACAAATTCAAAAGATTGGAAAGCGGCAGTGACCTTTCAACCTTGTCGAAAGGTTTAAAACCTTTATTTTAATTTTTTGACCTGGTCGAAAGCAACCAAGTCGAAAGCTTTTATTTGAAAGCAAAGCAGGCGATTCTTTTGGTTTATAAAACAAACATACTACAACCTCTTTGGCAACTAACCTTTCGACAAAGTACCTCTCGACCTTGCCCAATTCATTACGTACCGAGCAACTTGATACCATATGCATTGGTTTGACCTTGTCGAAAGTTTTTATACCCTTCGACCTTGTTGGAAGGTTTGATGCTAAAATGGCTGAAACATGATAAAAGCATGATTTTCTTGTTTTTAACTTAAAAGAGATAATTTTTCAACTAACCTGCCTTTGTTTGTCAAATTCTTATTAGCTAGTAAAATACTTTTCAAAAACGTGTTGCCACTAATTTCTGAATTAAATAATGATTTCATTTTACAAAATGCCCTTCTCCTTAATTAAATATATAAAACATCTAAGCCTCATACCTTAAATAATTTTATATATTCATCAAATCACTTAGGAAAAATTTATAAAATTTCCAAAAAATCTATTTTAATATGTTTACCAACATATAAAATTTTCAAATCCAATTAATTATTAATTTAGTCGTAAATAATTTATAACCCAATAAATCATTTTCTTCACTAGAAAATTAATATAAAATTCACATTAATTCAGAAAATTATGAAAATTTGAACCTATCTCTAAATTATCATTTCTGGCCTATATTTAAATTTTCAAGGCATTTGGATGTCATCTAATAGGGTTATTATGTCAAATATATCATAAAAACTAACATGAACATATATAATCCATCAACAAGCATATATCTTACTTTAATTATCAAAAACATAGCATATAATTGCAAAATCATTTCGGATCTAATCTTAAAACTGAAAACCAAAAAATGGGATGTAATTATTCACCTTAGATTTGAGATTAAAAGATGTGAGATTTGATGTTGAATTAGTTGATTAACTTCCTTCTCTTGAATCCTAGCTTTATCTTCTCTTGAGGATGGAAATGGTGGCCGACATTGATATAATTTAGTTTGAGTAAATTGAAAATGAACGTGTGTTTCAATCCTAAGGGTTTAGGGTATAAGCCTCTCCTACTTCCCATATCGCTATTACTCATTTCCTAACACATTAGTTTATGTTATCTCATTTTAATTTGCACATTAACATGGCACTGCTATCCTTACTTTAATCAAATCTCAACCTATTTAATCTTCATATTATTTTATTTTATTTAACCAATTGAATATCCTGAATAATATTATAAAAATATGGGGTGTTGTACAATAGTTGATTAATATTAACAGTTGAAAGAAAAGAAGCAAAAAGTGGAAATTTTTACATTTAATTTTTTTTTCCTTTTTTTGTTTTGTTTTTGTTTTTAGGAATAACATACAGATTTCTAATAATATTGGATGAATATAAGTAAACAAACATATATATAAAGGAATATCTTATCTTAGTTCTTATTTTGAATTTTTTGGCTATATGTTGACATACTTCCAGACCATATGTCGACATACATGCCAAAATTTTGAAGTTTCTTTTCAAATTCAAAATTTGAATTTTCTGCTCTTTTGCATTTATTTCAAAAACTGAAAAAGCATCTTTTCAAAACTGAGATGGCATTTCTCTCTCTATTAATTCACCATATATCTATCCATTTAAATAACTCTCTTTGTTTCTAATTTAAAATATCTCTCCATTCTCTTATCTCCTCAAAAATGGCATCCTCAAGTCAAACTCCTAAAACCATAAGGCTCTCTAAGTGAACCAAATGCTTTATCTTTAGTGAAAAAGAAGCCATTGATGCCTATATGGAGTATGCTTCTTCCGAAAAAGGCTTTCCCAGAAGATTTGCTAAATTTGATGATTTTTCCTCTTATGGTGTTCAAGATCTTTGTTTACAAAATGAAATTCTTCGTTTGGTCGACTTTTCTCAAAATGGTTTTGTTTATTATTTGAATTTAGTCAAAATGTTTTATACAAATTTAAATGGGAAAAAAAATTAAAGGAGAAGAGGGGCAAATTTGGAGTGGTGTGAATGACACTCAAATTATTTTAAATTATTAACTTTTGGCTTCATATACTTGGTTGCAAATCAAGTAGAATTTACCTCTCCATTTTTCAAATTGATGAACAAAATTGTGTTGTATTTAATGACATTTTTGAAAGTGGTGAAGAATTGATTTTAAACACGAGAACCTTTAACCAAAATCGAGACTTACGAGTCTCATTTTACAACAAAGTATCACTCCGAGGATGGGTAATTACAATATCCCTACTCAAAAAGATTTTAAAACTTTTTTCGCCATTTACGGAAACTATAGCATAAATTGGGCATAAGTCATCTTAGATGACTTTGTTCAAAAGAACATTTCTAGACATGAAAACAAAGTCTACCATAATGTGTATTTTACTAAATTTTCATATATTTTGGTGCTAATTTATAAGGAGAACAAACTCTTCCTTGAAAAGTTTTTGATAAGGTAAACATTTCTCTCATGTAGATTCTACCTTATTTCGAACCATAAGGGACTCGTGCTGAAAAGGAAGAAAGATTAACATATGAAGATGAGCATGAAATTCAATAAGAGAAGAGGAAAAAGGTGAGAAAATGGAGGTAGAAGAGGAAGAAGAGGAGGAGGAAGAAGTGGATACTACTTTAGAAAGTTTTGTAAAGCCATCTCATCCCTCCAACAAAGAGATACCAAGGAATCACGAGAAACCTCTTAAAAACCAAAAGAAGATTAAATGTTCCTTTAGTAAAAAGTTATTTTCTCTTTCCAACAAAGTGGACAAATACTTTGGAAAGATCATTCGCAAGCTTGGTGGAAATTCATCATCATCATTTACATCTTTCTAAGCCTACTAGTTAATTCGTTATGATATATAGCTTCGTATTCCTTAGCAATGTGTGGTTTTAGTTTAAATTCATGTTTTTCTCATGTATTTTATTTGAATCCATGTACTTTTATATCATTAGTAACGAAATCTTGTTCATGCTGTTATATATAGTTCTAATAATATTTGGAAATTATAAATATATAATGGTATAGGATAAAACAAAATTTTTGCAATTTCAGGTATATATGTCGACATACATACAATAGATATGTTAACATATATGAGTTATTGGGAAAAAAATTAAATTTTAAAATAAAATAAATACTACCTATTCAATCTTTCCAAATGACTTTTCAGTCATATATAAACTTATTTCGTCCAGAAAATTCCACATTTTACTCTCTATTCTCTTTTCATTTTCAATTAATTTCTTAACAAAATGACTTCTTCACACCAAAAATTATGTGAAAACCATGAACAAACACTTCAATCTTTTAATGACATTCTTACTTTTATCTTAAAAAATCAAAGGCATTTAGTAAATCAAATGCAGATGATCAAAGAGCAAGAAAATCATTTCGATGCCCTACAATCGATGATTTCATCCTTAATCAAAGACGGTCAAAACATCAACCCAAAATGCTCTATTAATAAGGATATGAAGATTGGGATGCCATCAAAGCGGATCCAATCTTTGGATCCGACGGTTGGGTTGAAGCTCCTAGGAATGCCTAGTTTTCTACGTATTTTTTGTAAGTTTGTGTATTTATTAGATTTAAATTTATTTGGCTGAATTTATGTGATATAGTTTGGATTAATACTCTTAGGATTGGATTTTATGGTATTGGTATTTGGATTTGTTTTGGTTTAATTGGATGCTTTGATTGATAATATAATATGTATAGATTGAATTTAAATTAATAAAAATAGTTTACCTTCTTTATCATTTATATCATAATCATCATATAATTATCATGCTTAAATATCTATTACATCATGTTTAGTACGCCAATATTATTTTAAATACTTTGTTATTGATTTTGACTTTATAGTTTCTATGTATTTGACTTAGGGGGAGTTTTTATTTTTAATCCATTTTTGTTAATGACAAAAGGGGAGAAAAATATAAAATATACATATGCATATATTCAGGGGGAGTTATCTCACTCAAAGTGGAGTTATATTATATTTTATATATAGGAATATTTAATGGTTGTCATCGTCAAAAAGTAAGAGATTGTTAATACCTCAACTATTGATTTTGATGATAACACCTTGATAACAACAATATACATTCTTATAAAATATAGATACTAATGTTTTGCCAAGTTATATAGTATATAGTGCCGGATATTATACACATGTTGAATTGAAGACTGTACCATATAAATGTATCAAGAAATGGACATGAAGACTCATGAGAATAAAGACCAAGATATGAAGATCTCAAGACTATAATATAGTATGCAGAGTCATAGTATATTGTTAAAGTCCCTGGTGACAATCTTGATCTTTATTTCTTATTTTTTTTTATCTTTAAACGAAATATATTTACAAATTATATTTAAAAATATTTTATAAAAGTTTTCAAAGTTGAAAATGCTTATAAACTATGTTTAAAATGAATTACAAAGTATTAAACTATTTACAAAGTATAGGGTTTCAAAACATTTTAAAAGAAATGAGTTTTTAATTTTTACAAGCATATGTCGACATATGCCCAGATGATATGTCGACTTATATGCCGCCAAATGGTTTTTCAAATTTTGTAAAGAAGTGTCTATTCATCGCAACTCTTCATGGTTAGACACATCTATTTATGCTATATATAAAGGGGAGTTCAAATGAATTTTTTAGCTATTATTAACTTATTTTCTTTCCTCCTCCTACTTTCTTGAAAATTCCATTACCAAATTATCTTCAAAATCATATATAATCAATTCAAACTTAATTGCATTGAGTCACTACTACTTACTTACTATTTTGGAATCATCTTTATCCAAAATCAAAGATCAAACTATTGTCCAGAAGGCTATAGGATCCACTGTATCCAAAGTTCAAAAAATTGTCTTTGGAATAACCATCAAACTCTATTTGTATTTACTTAGGTGTGTTTGTAGCTAGTTCAAATCAAGTTGGTGTGCATGGTACTCCGAAAATCTAAGCGGATGTGCTTGTAGCCTGTCCAAATCATGTGGGTGTAACCTGAACCTAGAAAATAAGGAGGATGTGTCTCGTAGCCTCAAAATCAAGATTGTTATTAGGTTTTCCTTTTGCCTATTTAAAGATTGGCATTTGTAAAGAAATCTATAAAAGCATTTGTATGGGACTAGATGTAGGAGAACTCTGAACCAGTTAAAATCCCTAGTGGCATCTCTCTAACTCTTTGTTTGCTTTACTTCTTTTATTTCTTATCTGTGATTGCATCTCTGACTGTTTAGTAGTATAATTCTTTGTTGATAATTTGAGATTTAATATTTAACTTGAAAGACTATTAAAAAGTTTTAAAAAAGTTAGAAAATACTATTAACCTCTTCTAGTGTTTAATTAGCTTTAAGATCCATAATTCCACAACTCATACGCTCGAGTGGGAGTATTTAATACAAAAATGATGAATTCCTTGTGCACATCAGGTTCAGTGCTAAGGAAACAAGGAGAGCGCGGACGAAAAGCAGACATGGTCATCACTTCGACCCAGATTTGGTCAGTCCAGATTTAGAAATAGTCATCTTGGAATGATGCCTTGAATCTTTTGTGCTCACGAGAGCCCTTACACTCGCCTTTTTTGTCCCATTTTACTCCCTATTCCTTTTGGCGGCATCCACATTGAGCTCAGCTTGTTTTTCCTTCATGAGCTTTAACTCCTTCATAGATTCAAGCTCTACTGTAGCCATGTCCGTAGGAAAATTTGCAAGGACTTGGTTCTTTAAAGCTACCTCCCTATCAAAACCCTGAGCAGTGTCAAAAGCATTCAGAATATCAATGTCAATATCCTCCTGGAGAGAAGCTATCATCTCGTCATGGGCCTTATCAGCTGGAGGATCAACATGGCCTGAGGGCATGACATCTGAAGGAGGAATAATCGAAGTAGTCACAATAGCGGTTGGATCTATCGTAAGTATGTCACCACAAGGAGGAATGTCAGGCACAGGTTGACCAAAACAAACTCTAATGTACCAAGCAGCGGCTTGTGGATTCTAATGGAAGATCCTACCTCCTTTAGAGAGCATAGAGGTATCGCCAGGGACTTGAGTATGAGCCGAAGGTGGAGGGACTTCCAAAAGCTGGCTCCTAGCATGCAGATCTAGAGAAATGTAAAAAGCATTTAGTGAAACACCGTGAATAGGGTTGTAAATCACCATTTTCGAAGTTTGACCTTGTATTGTTTTCTCAGAAGTTGTGGCATCATTCTTCTATTTGTTGGCTTCTTTCTTACGAGCCTCCATGGCTTTGGTTATCTTGATATGACCCAACCAAACGACCTCCATCTCATCCGCTAAGAAATGGGAGTCGATAGCTTCGAGGCTAAAGGGAGGACCTCCCTGTTCACTAGCAACTTTTGCCTCTTGGATCAACTACTTGTGAATAAAACCATGACATCCTGGTAGTCATCCAGGCCAGGCTTTTCTTTGTGAACATCCTGTAATAAATTTCTTTAGGAGCCCTACCACCTGATCTAGCGGCTATTTATTTCATCACATTCTGCCTGCAACTTCTCACTCTGGAAGTCTCGGAAGCTTTACCTGTGGATAAGGCTCTAATCTTAGCCTTAAGGGAGACCTTGTCAACTTTCCACTTTAATAGCGTTTTCTTTATCTCGGGCTCCATCTTTATGACCCTTATTCGCAACTCTTCTGTCCTCTTAGAGTATTTATCCTTAACATTTTTGTAATCATCAAAGAGCTATCCCACCTTGTCATTGTACTCTTTCTTGGCAGCCTGACATTTGCTGCATAATCTCGCTTAAACTGCTCCAATTCTTTAGTATGGGCAGCCTTGAGCCTCACTATCTCATCGGCATGTTTCTTCATCTCTTCGATAGAAAACCTCTCCAAGGCATCAACCACATTTTTATGTTCCAAGTCTTTCTCATTCAAGTACTTCCACAACTCAAAGTTCATTCATTTCAGTTTCACGTTCTTTTAGCCGATCTCTTCCTAAGCTTTGGCGACCTTGGAGTGGTAATCTGCCAAGGCCTTGACTCCGCACAACCCATCCACCAATAAATCAATCGCCCCGGTGAATGAAAGATGTGGTGCCTCAGCAATTATGTGAGCCATAGGATCTCTTAGCTGATAGGGCTGGTGGAACTCGTCGAACCTTGGGTCTGAAGGATCGATGATGATAATTCCCTTTTCCTTCTGCTTCCCTTTGTTTTTTTTCTCAGGAAGGAGGACTACCATACCTCTTTTACTTGTTTTCTTCTATTGCTTGTAGGCATCTGAGTTGGATAAAGGAAAAATGGAGTGGCATGGAGACTTCAAAAGGAAAGACGGAGAACAGGATCCAAATTTGCGGTCAGGGGAGCAGGACCTTTTCTGAAAGCCATCTTTAAAGACCTGGTTGCCTTTGCCATCAGCTTGGTGATAATGAATAACTTCCACAATCCACAGCTTCGCAGCTAGTTGCCCGACATTTACACTAGGACGGAATGAAGACGCAGCTAGTTTTACGTCCATCGGTGGCGCTTTCAACCCCAGTTGCTGCATCTTGGAAAATAGCTTTTCCTGCTTTGACCTCATACTACCTACAAAGGAAAAGAGCAAGAGATTAGAAAAAAATCAATGCTTGAACAATAAATGGATGTGGCATGAGCGTATAGATAAGTGGGTGTGAGTGCAACGACCACTTAAAACCTTAAGGTCCTCATACGTCTTCAACTATTGCTGAATCTCCACTATAGATGCAGAATCCCTATAGACAATTCCAATCTTTGGGTCCTAAAGGTAATCAGAAATAGAGAAGTCACTAGGGACGAAAGCTCCCTCTCCCTCGGGACTAAAAAAATGACATAAGGCCTTATCCACCTCTGTAACAGGTGTAGTAGCTAAACTGATGTGCCCGTAGGAGTGCGCTTCATCATGGTCTAAAATAGTATGCTCACTATCATGAGAGTAAGACTTTTCCTTCACTGTATTCTTGTCTAGATGCTGCCATCCTCCCATTCATGAAACACCAATAGTCGACTCTTTTCTCGAGGATCGACTTCGAAGGCCTCAATTGACTCTTCCAAGCTCGCTATGATAGTCGACTATTTGTCGAATATGTCGGTTGTCGAAGTATCACCAGAAACTGAAGGTTGCGAAGAATGAACACCGCTAGTTTCACTAGTCGCTGAGCCTTTTCCTTTTTTTAGTAGCCGTCTAAGCATAGGATTGTCTTCCTTTCCCAATTGAGTGCCTTGCCACTAGTAGGTCAAGCTGTCTCAAGTTATCATAAGTCAAAAAATGAGGAACTTCCCGTAGTCCTTTTGGAATTCGTTGGAGCCTTGTCCTGCCCAGTAGTGGCTCTCACCACACTTGAAAGTGAATCCCAAATGAGAAAGTTAGCTTCCAGCATGAAACTAAGAGACAAGACTAAAGAGGGAGGGGAAGTTAGATCCTAAATGCCACTGGTAGAAGCATGAAGAGTTATCCCGAAAAAAGAAATACTCTCTCATAAACATACTACACTTGGAATACAAGTTCTTTACTGGCTTGAACTTACTGCCCATCCGGAAATAAATGAAAGAGAACCCACTTATTGGCTCTTTATAACATATAAGAATTTTGTTTGATGATGAGTCGGGGGCTCATGGAACTCCCTCATTAAGATGGAATACAAGACGGTGAGGATGGCATAACCATTCAGATGTAGTTGGAAAGGAGCAATCTTAATGCAAACAAGAAACCCTGCAATCCATGAAGGAAGAGGAGCTGGGGCTCCTGCCATGCAATGATAGTGGGAATAGACCATGTAATCCTCTAGTACGTCGTGCACTTGCTGCTTTGGAGTAGGTGATCCTCTCGAGCAATGCCATGTTTGGTCACGATGAGATCAAGTTGCTTGGCAGTAAGTCTTAAGACCTTAGAGTCGATGGGGTTCACTAAAAGTTTCAAACCTTCCATATCCGTGTACTAAGGAATGGCCAGGGCTATGTTGATTAGAGCGACGTCCTAAATGAAAAGGAGCCAGTTGTACAAAAGAGGAGGAACCCAAGTCTCTTAAACTAGTCCATGAACGAGTCTAGCGATAGCCCAACATACCTATTTGGCAACTCATCTCAGGTATTAGTGCCAGGGATGGAAATGCTTACGTGTATGCGTGTGTGTATATATGCCCCCAAAAAAATACAACTCTCTTGTTTAATAGACTACCAAACAGCAAACCAACCATCAAACAGTAAACAACCAAACAACTTCAGATCCTAGACCGAGCCAAGACAAATGGCATGCAAGTCGTAGGGATGGATGCTAAAATGGAAGAGAAATTATCACCAAATCACGAATTGATTTTTAGCTAAGGTTTGGAGTTGAATTGGAAGCTTAGGAAGCATCGCACAACAATGGCAGCTCAAGGAGATGAAGACTCACGTGTTTTGAAGAAAGCTAGAAAATGAAAAGGCATGTCCAATAGGATGAGGCATTGTAATTTATGTAGGGGTGCAGCCCATGCCGAACCGAAACGTATCGAACCAATAGCATATCAGACCAACTCCCATGTAAAGCCGAAATAATAGCATGACGGACCAGCTATGACACCCAATAAGAAGCACCTTGAGGCCATCTTTCTCACAGAATCACAAGACCAACTGATCCAAACTAGAAGAGGAAATGGACACTAATTTTTTTCTATGAATTTCTATGGAGAGGTTAAACAAAGCCCACCTCATAATCCATGAGCTAGGCTTTGCGGGCCAATATTGTGGGAAATTTCTCCTACATGATTAGAGTTTGATTAAAGGCAGGAGAAGGCAAGGCAGAGACAAAAGTAGAGAAGAAAACTCGAGAAAACAAGGAAGTGACGCAAGACTCAATGCCAAATACTATACGGTGGGAACCTACCAAACAAGATCTTCTATTCGGTTGTTGAGCACCCATCGAACCAAGCATCTATGCTGCCAACCGAACCAGGCATCTGTGCCACACACTGGACCAAGGAGGTAAACACCCACCGAACTAAGCATGCTAAGCCAAATTGAGGAACATACAAACTTGTCCAACAACTTATCCACATCCATCCTAGCTGAATCAACACCTTCAGACCGACTTCTCAACCAGGCCCAGCAGCATAACTATGGAAGGAAATCAACATATATTTGGAAAAATATCAAGCATATTCCAGATTCCTGGGAATATTCCATTAAGGTGAGATATACATGGAAGTATCTTATCTTTCCACATTAAACATACCTCAAATCTACCTCTATAAATATCCAAGCATTTGTCATTTCAACTTCAACTAAATTAAGATCTATAAGACTCCAAGCAATAAAATCAAATGCTCGAAGCATCTAGATCATAATTTTTTTTATTACAAATCATTGATTTTGGTATTAGTCTCTTGTAAAAGGCTAGAATATAAGAAAATGAATAAAAAAGGAACAATGGATATAAGTAATTTATAGACGAACCACTATAAAATCCATTGTACTTTACTTTTCTTGCTTTTTATTCTTCATTTAATCTTTTATGGAAATTGATTAGAGATGTTTGCTTCTTTTTTGTGCAAACAAGTATATTTATGTTAATTACATAGTAAAGTATGAAACATTTAAAAGTTCAATGCGATTAGATGTACAAAAGTACAGGCTGTAAAGGATCAATACCAAAAGCTTTTGGATAAATTTAATAGAATTATAGAAAGTGATATCTTATAAAAAGAAAAATATGATAAATGTACAATGTCCTCGCGTGAGGTGTAAACCTTAAAAACTTATTAATTGTAACAACCCACACCTTTCAACACACCAATCCAAAGCCTAGGTTGACTTTCGAACTCACATCATGCTAAGAAATACAGGCTATTAAGCTTTTAACACATTATAGGGCATGATTATAAAGGTAAAGTATAGGATAATCTACACTTTCAGATCTTACAGCGGAAGGAATTAAAATATAAGTACTGAAAAATAGACATTTCAGAAAATAGTCTTCAAAATACTTAATTGCCATATACACTATTTCCAAAATACAATATAAATTTTATAGACTTTTAATACAATAAGTAACTACACAATAAATAATACGCGAATTTCAACATGAGGCTCCTTTCTCCATGAACTATGTCCAATCAACTGCTAACCTGTCATCCTGTGGTGGGGAAAATGAAACGAAGTGGGTGGGTCAGATAAAAGTCTAGTGAATTAGTACACGTCTAATATATAATGATCATGTGCAGTTAACTTTAATACTACTCTAAGTGACATTGGGTGTGCTATAAGTGTCCGTGAATTCATCGGGTCCATCACCTAAGGGTTCTTACCTTATACAAGTTGAACTATGGATCGAACCTCACAACTAATGATTAGCCAGTGGTCTTAGAGCTACCCAATAAGGAAACACTACCTGTAGGCTACTGTGGGAATCTACTTCAACTAACATCCCCACATAATGCTACTGTAGGAACTGCTCTCCTATTAATACAACTTTCCATAACCCAACTACGCTTGAAGAGGGAGTACCCAAAATATTGACTCGCCGATATGTCTCATCGTTTGCACCCGTGTCCGCCTCATGATCGTAGTGTTTGCCACTTTTTGCACATGCCGGTGTCTACCTGTATCACATAGCGTTAGAACTATGCATATATGAATTCCCGTTGTGCCGGGCCGCTTCTTCCTATATTGCCACTTACCGTACAGCTTTGGGCCTGACTATGTTCGAAAGAACCCCCTGTTAGTACTAGATCACTTCTTTGAATATGGCCTCTAATTGTATTGCGCCGGGCCTCACTATGTCTTAGTGTAATAGAATCACCCGTTGGTACTGGGCCACCTATCTAATTATTGCCTCTTATCATACCACGCCGGGCCTGACTATGTCTTACTGTAATACAATCCCCTACTGGTACTGGGTCGCTTTTCTAATTATATTCATTTTTGTCGTTTACTCGACCTTCAATTAGGTAAACAACATTTACCTAACCTTGAAATAACCTAGCGTCCTCTGATAGGAAACTAGTTTCCTTACAATTTTTAGCATACACACATAGCCCGAAAATAGGCTCAAACAACAATTTATACTTATATAATTTTTGTTACAACTTGGGCCTTAGGCCAAGTTTTAGATTCTGCATTTCTCGTGTTCACCGGTCGACCGCTAACCGTACCGGTCGACCGCTAACCGTACCGGTCGACCGCTAACCGTACCAGTCGACAGCTATCGGTCGACCGCTATCGGTCGACCGCTAAGGTTTAATGGTCGATCGGTCGTAGGCTAAATTTTGGGGTTCATTAATTTTTAACTTCGATTGTTACTTTCATAATCATGTTGATTGCAGTTTACAGTGAACCCTAAGCACTGACCAATCCATATTCTTAATTTTAATATCAATTTGTTCAATCTAATATTTACAAATTTAGGGTTTACTGATTTTAGGCTTTACAGTTAAATAAGTAAAAGGGTGTAGTGGCATCAATGTTAAATTTAACAACATACAGTGGTTTCAATTCTATCCTAGATTACAAGTTTTAAATAAGGGTTTTACCATTTCAATTTCAATTTACTAACACCCTAAATCAATTAGAATAGACTAAACCTAACTGTAATAATCATCTAGTCAAAATTGTTCCCACTCACATCAAGCCTAAGCTCTTCCTACTTGCTTTACTTAAGAATCGCCCTTCCGTATGCTTGCTCTTCTTGCTCCTTTTATATCCAATTGATCGTCTAGTTCTAGTTTCAATTTATTTTGATTTTTAAGAATTTCTAGGGTTAAAGGAGGGTTTATAATTAAGCAGAGTTTTGATACAATAAATTGTTTTGTGAATTTTTGGGTTAGATTAGGCTTGAATTTATAGGGCTTGGCAAATAGTTTAGG
This sequence comes from Allium fistulosum, assembly GCA_030737815.1. Lineage (NCBI taxonomy): Eukaryota > Viridiplantae > Streptophyta > Magnoliopsida > Asparagales > Amaryllidaceae > Allium > Allium fistulosum. The sequence goes on from CM060907.1 coordinate 617,590,454, forward strand.
CTGTTGGATTTAGGCTAGTCAGTCTTCAGAGTTATCATGCATACGCATCCAATACTTCACAACCAAGCAGCGTATCACCACCGTTCGAACAAGTCAGAAATCTCTCGATTTTTCACGACCATGATCAACTACCATGACCTCTGGGTCGACTGCTAGCGGTCGACCTTCTTGGGCCGATCGATCTCTTTTTAAATTTTTGAATTTTTATTTTTGAATTTTATTCCATTTGCAATTCTTCCCATGCCCGTAACTATTCCATATTAACTCCAATTTCGAAGTGTTATATATGAAAATCGTCCAAAAAGTTGCTATATATGCAACGGTGTAAATTTTGTAGCCAATTCGGACGTTTGTGAAAAATAAAATTTTAGTCCTTGTTTTATTTTAATTTAATTTTCTTATAAATTTATGTTAAATTTTCGTTAAATTTTCAGGGTGTTACATACTCCTCTCCTTAAAAAGATTTCATCCTCGAAATTTCCAAGGATGGAAAAATGTAACTTACATACAAAGCAACCAATAGCCACATCCATCTACTTATCCATTATCCACTGGCATCAATGTCCTTAGAAATTTTCTAATGCAACATGTATATATGTATATGCAACGTGAAATGCACGTGAACCTATACTAATGCAGAAGTAAGTAGTCTCTTGATCTGGTTAGCCTCTTATCATGCAAATGTTCATGCCATGCATCTAAATGCATGCAACATCCTAAATAAGTATACTTGCAATTCTACATGTATGCGTAACCATTCCATCCATATACAACATCCTCATGCATAATCCTAAAATAGAATAATAGCAACCAAGCATCCATATGCATGATATCTAGCTACCTAAACAACAAGTACAAGATAGTGTGAACGAATGTATATTACTAGTAGGATAAACTGTCCTAAGTAGGTATAAGAAACAAACTGAGCAATACATCCACTAGCATCCATCATCCATATCATATCCTATCGACATGTTTACAACCATTCCTGCCATCCAGTGGTCTCTACCTAAGCTAGAACCTAGATATAAAAATAATCTATAATTTTCTAATTAAAATGGAGACGTTCCAGAAAAGAGTTCTGGATGGGTAGCTTGGACTTTCTCTTCAAGCTCCCATGTACTCCCTACTGGATCATCTATCTATTGTACTCTAATAAGTATAATTATTTCATTACTGAGTCGATTTGTCCTAGGCCAAAAATACAGGTAAGTGCATGATGAACTAGAGACTCACTTGTCCTTTTTAACTTTCCCTAATTGATGCAACTTGACCATGGTAACTGCATCGTATAGACACTTCCATAAGTACCTAATGATGGCTTCACAATAATTTAGCCTTATTATATCTTACCTTAGGGATTCTCTACTTGTCTGCTACCTAATTGCGGACTCAGCTCCACGGACTATACATATGTATGCAGACTTAGCTCCATGGACTATAGAGGACTTAGCTCAATGCATGCAATTGAGATTATCTTTTTCTTAACAGAGACCCAAATCCTCAGATTAAACACCTCTTGCACAATCTTGACGAAAATTTTATCTAGGATAATTTTTGTGGTTTGAACTTCCAAAACTTTTACCATTTCCTAATGTCCACCCATAAATGAGACCCTTTTTACAAAACATAACCTCTTATCACTTTAATCACATTCTAATTTAAAAGAACTCCTGACTATGTTTACTAACCTATATCTATTATCCAACAAAACCTGGAATTACCATACAATTTCCTTAATGAGCTGATCATTAATTTATGGAGTACTTCCCTCATATTTTCCATATTCAACTGTGTGCTATACTTGACCCTACAATTCCAAGATTTACATAGGCATACATAGAACACAATTACTATGATATAAATTCAATAACATGTATACAATATATACTTTCCCATTCATGTCCATGTACTCTGCCTGTAGCCTTCAGGGGAATAACACAATACCTGGACCGCCCGTAGACTACAAATATCCTACCCTCGCCTATATGGTACTCACCTTGTTGATATAGCGCCAAGCATACACCTTCTGTTCCATTTAGACTGCCTAATATAATCAAGGAATTGCCCCTTTGTCACTTAACGCACTACCTTTTTTACACTTCAAACCAAAGAAAACTCCTTGCATATATAGCTTCCCTTGATAATAACCACATTGGCTTACTCTTTACATATTTTGGAATATATCTTACCCAAATCATACATTCAATCTTCCTTATACTTCAGTCCATATTTGGGTAGAGATACATAAGGTGGTGCTCACCCTTCACTACTATAGGAAGTTTGACCTAGAATCATGTCCTTCCAATTCAACTGTTAATTGAAAAGGTCACTAAAATTCCATTTTACTATTTAGCTTTGTCCCAACCCTTTTAAGGCTTCCAAATTCCTTAGTTAATTCTGTCCTATTGGAATGTTTAATCCTATTTATCTAACTCTGATCTATTTCTTTCCTTTTTAAGTTCAAGTTATAGTCATAATATTTTCACTTTACCCTTTTTAAATCAAAACCATTGATTTTAATTTTATTTCCATAAAACTAGTAAGTTTTAAAATGGTAAAACTCTCTTTTCATTTTCAACATGCGCTTCCTTTTTATTAAGATCACGTTACTCTTCTTTAATTAAATTACTAAAAATGGGTGAGCTTAACTTAGCAAAATGTACATAAAACACACCATTTTAAAATTTCTTTCATAAATAATAAATTTTTTAAAAAGTGTATTTTTAAGGAAAACATAGTATTTTTAACGTATTTTTTAGAGTTTGACAGAAACATCAATAAAAGATATTTTCAAGTACTAACCATTTCTTATTTATAAAAGAGTACAAAAATTGTGTCTTACATACTTCTTAATTTTTTTCAAAAGCTCTATTATTAAAGCAAAGTGCACATTGAGGGTAAGTGTAACAATGTGCCTAAAGGACAAAACAAAAGCTTTAAAACAATTATTGAAAAATTGCTTTTTATCAAATTATCTACTTTTATTTTTTAAACAATTTTCATAAAGTTTGTCTGATTATTTTCTATAAAATTATAACCCAACTTTCTCTTTCTATTTAAAATATCAGACACCTATAGTTTTTCACTTTTAGAAAAAAATTCATTGGTTTATCACTTAAATCGGAGTAGACGTTAGCAACCTAATTACCTAAGCCCACTTATACCCAACAATGCTTTGTGCATAAGATTTTCGTATTTCTTTTAAAAGATGGGCAGGTTAAACTTTTACCAATACAGTTTCCAACTTCAATATGGGAATATTCTAGTCATACCTTTAATTAAGTAGGAGTCCTTACAACTACTATCAAAATGAGAATAGGGTTTCTACTTTCATTGGGAAATATGCCTTTAATTTATAAAGTCCTCCTTTATGTTATAAATATCATATTCCTATTGTATGGGTCTCATAGTACTAATCATCTTTACTCACTCTTAAGTCCATAATTTGCTTGCTATAGCTAGTTGGTATATAAAACCTCTGGTGGCCTTCCTTTAAGGGGTAAACTCCATTAAACGTGAAAAGTTTAATTTTCACCTCAACTGTTATAACCTTAGCATTGATTATAACCCACAATTGTTTGTTTATATAAGGGATAAGTCAATAACAACCTTATGAGTCAAAATATATAGGGTGTTGTGTATTAATACACATAATCAGGAATTTATAACCATGCTCCCGGAGTCGGGTTAGGCTTATCATATCTCCTCGCTTTAGATACCAATGGAACTATATAGGAATGTTCACACTCGGAGTCTTAGCAGCCTTTCCAAAGTCATTCCTCTAAAACTTGTACTCATTCTCACTATTTATAATTGGGAATTATCTTCAACTTTTCCAAAGATAGTGTAGACATGAATAAGGGAAATTTGATATATAGATGAAATCTTTTATCTATATATATTTTTTCAAAACCCATTTTTGAAAACTTTTTGGAAAACGTTTTAGAAACCTTTTGAAAAACCATTTTTTCAAAAATATTTCAAGTACGTTCTCTTAGTACATGCCTAAATTCTAGGGGATCTTAAACTTGACTCAGATACTAAATGTAACAACCCGTAAAGCCCAACACACCAATCCAAAGCTTCTAGTGACTTTCGGACTTGCATCATGCAAGAAATATGGGCTGTTGGGTTTCTAGAGCATCATAGGGCATTATTATAAGGGTTAATTCTAAAACAATCTACACTTTCGGATCTTACGGTCGGAATTAAAATACAAGAACTCAAAAATAGACATTTTAAAAAATAGTCTTCAGAATACTTAGCCATATACCATGTTTTCAAAATACAATATAAGTTTTATAGATTTTTAATATAATAAGTAACTACATGATAAACAATAAATAAAACGAGAACCCCAACGTGTAGCACCTTTCTCTACGCACTATGCCTAATAAACCGCTAATATGCCATCCTGTGGCTGGGAAAATGGAAAGAAGAGGAGGGTCTGATAAAAGTCTGGTGAATTAGTACACACCTAGCTCCAAAATGGGCTCAAACAATAATTTACACATTGTTACCCGGTACCATGGCCCGGCTACGTGAGGTTGATCATGAGGTCCAAATTCGACTATTGGTAAGAAGGATAATCACGAGGCAATATCTGCATGACCAGAGTGTGTTGTTTGAACAGCCATGTCCAGCCCAGGCTAAGTAAAATCGACAAATGGATAGCACTGAATGTCGAAGTCTTAGAATTTAGTTTGTTTGAATTGGGAACCAAAGTGGATGGTTAGGGAAATTCAGTAAAATCATTCGGGTTGGTATGGTGGTGTTTGGGTCGGCAGAACTCACAAAATCATTCGGCTCGGTATAATGATGGCTCGAGTCGGCATAGCAAATGGAATGTGGCTGGGTCGGCATAGAGTATAAAGAACATCGGATCCGCAAAGTGTGTAGCATCCATTAGATCGGCATAGTGTGTGGCATCCATCGGATCGGCATAGTGTGTGGCATCCACTGGGTCGGCATAATGTATAGAGTTATTTGGGGTCGGTGTTCCAAGATGGGTCGACATACTTAAAGGGTTCGGCAAAGTATGTGATGAGATGACATGTTGAGAACGGTCGGCATACTATAGTGAGGTCGGCATAGCATGGTGTTATGGCTTGGGTCAGTATGATTGACATAGTAGGTTGGGCCAATCCTTTCTTATGGTGGGCCAAAATGGTCAGGTTGAAGGCTGCATTCATCTATAAATATAAGGGTAGGGGGCCATTCTTAGGGATCTCTTTTCGGCTACTAAGGGAAAACTCTACCATATTTTTAATCAGTATCCTTTTTTCTAACTCGTGCTTAAGTTGTTTCTTCTGAATTGCAATTGTAATCAATTGAGTGATAAAGCAATAAAGAAAGCATTTAGAGTGGGCATAGGCAATCAACGCCGAATCACTATAAATCTTGTTGTGTTTTATTTTCTGCTATCTTTTCTTGAATATTTAGTGTTACTCCTCATTTTTCATTTAATTTATTCATTTAATTCACTACTCAAATCTAGTCTCAGGTGTTTGTGACCAATTTGGTTGCAAATATTTTGGTCCTTTCACTGAGAAGCTCGATTCTCAGGCTATTAGGACCACCTTTGTTGCTACTGGATTGAGGAAATCCCCCAAAGGAGATCTGCGTTCACTTTCAGAAGCTTGTAGATACTATTCAGATTATTCAAGATCTAAGAAAAGGTATTCAAGATGGTAAGGCAAACCAGATCTATTTACCATAATGTTGATGTCAACGAAACATCTAGTGTCCAACAAGGGGGTCCAAGCAACCAGCCTGCTAATACTAATGTGGAACCCGTCGTAGCCCAGAACCATGCTGATTCTGTAATTTAATGATTTGATGAGGGAGATGATGGAGAGCCGAAGACAGCTAAACGAGTAAATCTAGGCAAATGCCAACCTGATGAACCAAATTGCTCAACATCAGTGTCAAAATGTCGGAGGAAGTCCCGCTTCATACTCGGCGTCTGATAGGTCAACTTCATCAAAAGGACACCACAGGCGTCACAGAATTGAAACAACACGAGCCCGAACGACGAAGCAACTTGTGGAAGACCATCGCGGGCAGTCAATTGGGGTTGGTACTGATCCCTTAACCGGGAGGATGGCTCATCAACTACACCTGGGAAGTCGTGCTCAACCTGGAACTGGGAATTTAGGCACTAGAGCATGCTTGGAATAAAGATGACACTTCAAACCAACCATTGGACGACTAATGAACTTATATGGATAATAATGTGCACTTGTGTAGATTCAAAGCATGCTCTGTTTCTAACAGAAACATACTTTGGGTGGAGGGTATTATCCGACTTTTAGACCAAGTGGCTTTCAAATAGATTTGGACGTCGAGATGAAGATGAAGTGGTTTAAGGACTCAAGGGCATGCCTAGAAGGATGTGGAACAAGTTTCATGAAGTTAGGGTGCCCAAAATGGGTTAAGTAACAGATCGGTACCAACCTCTTTTAGGTCGATACCGACTTGATTTTGCGCACACTAGTGCATTTTGAAGCTATGGTCAATGAGATGCCATGGAAAGTGATCGTCCTAAGGTCCATTTTTGAACGAGTAGGTGAAAAACTCCAAGAAGCTCTGAAGAGAAGGACAAGTACTAGATGTGTCAGAACCTTTTAGTAACAACCAGATTTCTAAGGCAAAAGTGCTTGAAGCTTGTTGGATCGAAGTTAGAAGGCCAAGTAAAAGAAGATGGCACAATTTGTAATCAATAAAACAGGTCAGTGCCGATCACTTCTGGTTGGTACCGTTATGATTTTTCGACCTTTGGGATATCGTCTCCCCTCCACTTTCTCGGATCTATTGTTTAAAATGCTATTCACTACCTAAAGACTTTGTTGGGCGATTTTTCTAAAAATAGAAAGCATGTGGCAACTTAGAAAGGACATTTTAGCATTTCATCCACTTCACCTTCTCTCTCTACATGACCTTGTCATAATGGAATCTACTTTTTTCTATTTTAGAATGTTTAGACCTGCAAATTCCTTGTACTTATGAAAAAACCCTCTAAATAAAAATATTCAGGTGGACATAGGCCTCAGATTTGCCAAGCATAACAAAAATTATCGTGTTTTTTGGTTTACTTTACCGTTTATAGCAAGATCTCTCTACTTTAATTTAGATTTATAGTATTGTGCCATTTTCTAGCCTAACAAATATATTTTTAAAATTTTGGTTTTGGTACCAACTATTTTCATATAGAATCGAGAAATTCATTTGTTAGTGCATATTTTCCAAATTTTATATCACAAACCCTTCAATGTCCATCCATGAATACATACTTATTAAATTAAAGAAATTCCAAAAATTTTAAAAAGTAATATTTAGTTCCACTTTTTTGCAGTTTAAATTCTATCCAAACTGATTCAAATTAACTTAGAAAAATATACATGTAAAACATATCTAAATTTCCACAAAAGAGTGAATGACATTTAAAAATATCTATTGTACTTACTTTTAATTTACTTTCAACCATATCTTTGTCTAAAGCAAAGTATACATCAATTATAAGTGCAACAACATGCCCTAAAATAAATACAAAAATAAAAATTTTAAAATAGTTATGGAAAATTACTTCTTATTAAATTTCCTATGGTTGAAGCTTAAAATAAGCAGTTATTATTTCAATACATCGAAAAACTTCACCTTCTATATTTGTCCAAAAATCTCAAACAGTAATTTTTTAAACATTTTAAGAAAATAGTTTCAATAATTAAAATACTTTAATTAGAGTAGATAAAATAACATAACTTACACTATCCTAACTAGGTCATGCAATCTAACAATGCTTCAAATGCCTCAATTACACCTTATCAACATCTCTTTTATTTTCTATGGAATCAAGGGTGTTGCTCTTCTTCTTATTCATTCTTAGTCCCATAATTTACTCTACTGCTAGTTAGTATAAAGACCCTCTGTCATCAATTCTTCATGGAGTATAATTAATGTGATGGATTTATTCTTAACTACAAAAATGTATTTAATCTTAACATTATTCAAACCATAGTTGTTTACTTCTATTAGGGATAAGCCAACAATTACCTCTACGAGTAAACATATATAGGGTATGTCATATAAATAAAATATATAAATAAACAATAGAAAATTAGAAATACATTCTCTAATATGACTTAATTAGTAGAAATCACATAACCTAGCTCCGATTCCACATTTAGTAGTCACCCTAGATGGTGGTAGCTACAAATGGTAACCTTTGCTATTGGTTTTATTGTTGGTCTCTTAACTCCCTAGTCCAGTCTTCTAACTGCTGGCCAAATGACATTGTCGGGACATGTAGGGGTAAGAGACAAATCTTTGTCATAGTTCTCAGTGTGAGGATACCCTATCATGATGCAACTACACACAACTAACTCTGATAACACATGTAATGACCCACCATCTTTGACGTCCCAATCCACAACCAAAAGATTACACTGACATCATGAATGCTATTGATTACGGATCGTTATCTACAAAAATCTACACTTTTTGAAACTCATAGTGGAAGGAATGAAATATAATAGCAATAAATAAGAGAATCCTAGGTAAAAAGAATGGAGTATCAAGTAAAATCCCACTGCACAATCTTTTATACCGTTAATAAAAAACTGTCTAATGCCTGGAAATAAATAAAATAAAATAAAATAAATAGTAGATAGCTAATTGATAAATTCACATCTCTATTGTACTACCACGTACTCGGAATCACCACTGGTCCTCTCTATCTAACTGTTGGAGTAAACAAAAAGAAGAATGGAATAGAGGGGGTCACACATATATCTGGTGAGTGATACGCATCATATAAGTGTATGTCTTAATAAGGTAGTAAAATAACACTTATGCTTCATACCTCTACTTGTGTCCCCTACACCCAACAAGTCGGCCAGACACAATATAATACTATACTAAAATCATATGTTAGGTTCTCACTTAATTCTGTCCTATGTCTAATTATATGTACACGATTGAGTCCAATGTCCCGGCTTGCATGCCAATACCGATTGTGACATGATTGAGCCCAAAGTAACAACTCATTTTTGCCAAAATTGTATGTGACTCGCCACTGAGGGGCTTTATGTCTTAGCCTATTATCGCTAAATCATAAACTACTGACTATTGAGGAACTATACGTCTCAACCCATTATTGCCAAATTGTAAGCGACTCCCTACCAAGGAACAAAATGTCTCAGCGTACAATCGCAATATTGTAAATGACTAGCTACCAAGGAACTATAAGTTTCAGACCACTATCATCAAATTGTAATTCGCCACCAAGGAACTATATGTTTCAGACAACTATCGTCAAATTATAAACAACTTGCTACCGAGGAACTATATGTCTCAGCCCACTATCGCCAAATTGTAAGTAACTCACTACCGAGGAATAAAATTTCTCATTTCACTATCACCATATCGTAAACGACTCGCTACCGACGAATTATATGTCTCAACCCGCTATTGTCAAATTGTACCTAACTCGTTGTTGAATAACGAAATGCCTCAGTCCACTATCGCCAAATCGTAAATGGGTTGCTACTAAGGAACAAAATATCTCTACACACTATCGTCATATTGTAAACGATTCACCGCTCAAGAACTATATGTCTCAGCTCACTATCATCAAATTGATTCGCTGCTAAAGAACAAAATTTCTCAGCCCAATATTGCCAAATCATAAGCGATTTGCTACTGAGGAATTATATGTCATAGCCCGCTATCATCAAATTGCAAGCAACTCGCTACTGACAAACAAAATGTCTTAGCCCACTATCACCAAATTGTAAGAGACTCGCTACAGAGGAACAAAATGCCTCAGCCCACTATCGCTATATCATAAGCGACTTGTAACCGATGAACTATATGTCTCATCCTGATGCCGTAAAATCATAAAAGACTCGCTATTAAGGAACAAAATGTCTCAACCTACTATTTTCAAATCGTAAGTGACTCGCTACCGAGGAATTATATGTATTAGCCCACTATCACCAAACTCCACTATTACAACCAAGGACCAATTTCCTCATGCGAGTACCAAAACGTCCTAATGAAATCCCCTGTATAACGAATATACTAAATAAGGCATTTTTCGAAAATATCTCGAAACATAGGAAACGACGTAACTAAACATTTCTTGTCTCGCCATGATTACAAAGCCATGACCCTTGCAGGAAATGGAGATCGTATGCGAAAGTAATACGTATTTAAAGATCAAGGGCATTTTCGTAATTTAATTAATTAATTAACTAATGTTACTTTATATCATCGAATGAAAAACACCAATGGATTCATATCATTAAGAAATATAACTTTGGGTTGTGTGTACATAATTTGGAGAACATTTATGTTTTACACTTTGCCGATTACGGAGATTAACCTGTGTCTGTTTAAAAATAAAAATAAAATAACTTTTCTAATTATCTAGCTACGACATACTACATTCTAGTCATGTATATATAAATATCACGTTTTAATTTCATAATTAGTAATTTGATTTAAGACTGTAAGGGGTGTATCACTATGTCATATCAACATATACATAAATAGGAAGAGTTCCACTCATCGAAACTCTCGAATGAAGAAGAACCCTACATTGTCTCCACTATCTTGTCCCTTTAACACCTAGAAATCTCCATGATTTACACCAATTCCTACATCAGACCTTAATACTCTTCTCTATGGTCATTCTAATGGGTAGATCATAAAAATCCATTAAGAAACAAAATATATAGGTCATTTTGAAGATTGGCAGAGAAGGACAAAAATGGTGTACGAGATTTCACCACTGATCTTTGCTGTACCATGCCTTTGTCGCCATAATTCTTACTAGCGATGAGCATTCCGTTGGTTCATTTGGTCCGATGATGAGAATTTTTAAACTAAACTAAAACCAATAAAAATGAAAACCACCAAAGTAATTTTGGTGGTTCGGTTAGTTATCTGATGTAACCGAACTACAAATATTTCACATTTTATATATGGAATATTCATTATTCTTTAAGAAAAACATGAATATATGATTAAAGTACTCTTACTTAGTATTTTTATCCTTTTTAATAGTAATTTAGAGATATATATGATAAATAAAATTTATTTAGATAACTAAACTTCTAAAAAAATCATTAAAATATTACTAATTTGAATAATATGATAAAAGTTTGGTCAATTTGATTAAACCAGTAACCGAACTAAATTTTTTTATGGGCATATTTTAAACCAATCTAGTTTCAAAACTATATCAAACCGGCAGAAATAAAATGATCGGTTTGTTTATTTGGTTTTAACCAAAGTTTGCTCACCCTTAATCCTGACTAATTTTCCCATGCTCCTTTACCAAATTTTAGCACCCAACTCCATGTCTGTTTTAATGGTTAGATAATAAAATTCCATTAATAAACAAGAGATATACTCCATTTTGAAGTTTTATGAAGAAGGGGAAAATGGTATACAAGATTCCATCACTATTCTTCGCTGATCGGGTATGTTGCGCCTCTGGTCTTTCGAATTCCACCTCCAAAATGATATTTTACCATAGTATTCTTTGTATCCTTTGATTGCCACTATTTTTGTCTAAATCCATTGAGAAATGGAGAGGTTATGATTTTTCAAAGTTTGGCGAGGAAGAGGGAAGAGAAAGAAAAAAAATATGAAAATTTTGAATTTGAATGAGTTTTAATTTGGAGGATTCATTATTAATTTAGAGACTAAAATTCTAATAGTGGAAGAAAGACCCTTAAAGCAAAAAAAATAGAGTTAGGGATCATTTACAGGTTGAAAAAAGTAATATTTAGGCTAATTTTTCGAAATTAATATATTATGGAAATGCTACTATGTTTGAATTTTTCTAATTTTTGACCCGGCTAACCAAATTTAGCAAGTTATATATGTTTTCTGACTGTAAAGAACATTCCAACAAGATGGAATTGTCCTGAAGCCTAATTCCATCCTTTGTAAAAATTTACTATTTTGCTATTTATTTAAAATTCTAATTTTACCCTTATAATTTAATTATTTATTTGCAAAAAATTGTGCGGCATTATAGTAACTGCCTTAGTTCTCTTTAGGCTCTTTCCTCTTCTTCTTTTTCTTTATTGACATGAGTTTTAGTGGAATTCTCTTCGTTTTATATTTTTTCTCTCTTTGGCTATAGGGTATGGTCAAATTTAATAAGGGATGGGAGTGTACTAGGGGAATCAAATGAAATGCCTTGTCTCTCTTTCCTTATTACTATCCAATTTAATTAAAGCCTCAAATTTCTTTCCTCAAAAACCATTACCTGACTAAAAGTTTTAAAATTAAATTTTTATTATTGTAGCAATTATCCACACTGTATCTATTTTCCCATATTATTTATTTATTTACCAAATAATTAAATCTTGGGAATATGCAACAACAATTAGGGGTGTTACGGGATCCCCTCTTTATAAAAAATTTATTCTCAAAATTCTGATAAGGTACAAACAATCAAGCATATCAACCATGCAAACATGTGAGAAAAACACATATATTAAATATTACTAGCGTAATTACTATTCAAAAGTCTATACAATCATATATAAGATAAATCAAACTAACTCAGGAGAAGGCTCACTAATCTTCTCCTCGGTTTTCCAAGTACAGTCTCATCAGTCATCACTCTATTGGACCTTCACTAACTTGACTATCTTATTTCAAAGCTCCTTCGTTTCTTTATCCACTATACGAATAGGTCACCTAATGATAGTCATATCCGGCTCCATGGCTAAATCTTCTAAAATTATTATCTCAATAGCAGTCTCTGAACCACGTACAGACTTTCTTAAATGAGATACATAAAAAATGTTCGAGACACCTACCAAAGGATTCAATAACTCAATACAATATGCGAATTTTTGAATTCTCTTTATAATAGGAAATGAACTAACATAGCTAGGTGCCTACTTTATCAACTTTCCAAATCGTACAACACCTTCCATGGGTTATACTTTCACAAAAACATAATGTCCATCTAAAAATTCCAAGTTCTTATGCATTTTATCCGCATAGCTTTTTAGCCTTGATTTAGCTTCCTTCATCCTTGCATGGATTGACTTAACCTTTTCCACTACGTCTTTCACCAAATCTAGATTAAGTATTGGTTTACCATCGATCTTAAAGCTACATGATCGTGATTTGAATCACCTTCCATATCGTGCTTCAAAAGATGTCATTCCTATACTAGTCTGATAATTATTATTATTGGAAAACTCAACTAAGATCAAATGGTCTTCCCATGATGCTCCAAAATCTAATAAATAATCTCTCAATAAATCATCAAGTATCTTTTTAACCCTTTTCTATTTTCCCGAAAATCTACGGATGTGGAGCGGTACTTATCTTTATTAGGTACCAAATACATCTTGCAAATCCTTCTAGAATTTGCTAGAAAATAAAGGATCTTTATCACTTACTATGTTACTTCGTATTTCATGAAGTCTCGCAAAATTCTTCGTGGATAATTTTGCGAAACTACATGCTCTCCTTATCTACTTAATAGGGACAAAGTGTGCATAAGAGTCAGTTTATCAACTATGACCAGTAATTTCATTTCCCCTATCTGACCTTGGTAGTCCATTATTAAAATTGTAATGACCCATATTTTACATATCGGAAGATCGTAGAATATTAATATTATATTCATATGAGGTTGTATGATTCTATAATTTTAGAAAATGACCCCTAGGGTCATTTCTTTTCCTTAAAATTTTTACTGAATTTTCTGTGACTGTTTTGCCGTTGGAAAATCTTGTTTGGACCATAACTTTTGATAGGAGTGGGATTAGGTCCTGAAACCACTTCATTAGATTGAGATGATGATTTTCATTTCCGTAAAGTGGTCACATTAAGAAAACGAGCTTATGGTTTGAAAGATATGATTGTTTGAAGTTTTTATTAGTTTTAGATAGCTTAAATGGGTAATTAGGGTAATTACTTGATGGGCCCATGACCCTTTTCAAGTTTGGGGTATGTGGGGGCTGTAGGAGCTGATGGAACTTCTCTTTCCTTATTTTCACAACTCCCAAAATAGCTCCTTACCTCCATTAATAATCTTTTCACTCAAAAACCCACCATAACCTTACTTTAATTAGCCAAATCTCATCATTTGCAAGTGATTAGTGAAATCCATACTAAAGCTGGAAGATTTGCTGCTGCAAACACATCAGAATCCGTTCATATATTGTTCATAAGAAGATCTAGAGCTTAGCTTGGGTTAAGGTGAGTGATTAATAGTCTCTCTTACTACTTAGCATGTATTAGGCCATAAACACCTTCTAAAATCCCCTAAAATCTTTATAAATCATATTATGACACATGTGTGAATTGGATTAATTTTGGGTTAAGTTTGTGGAATTGTGATTTTAGGGATCCATGGTTGTACCCTTTAAATATATGACTATTCCTTTAGATCTATGCTTTGATTTATTATGTTTCGATCTTTTGCTTACTATTATGTGTTTTACATGTTATATGCTTGCTGTAAACATGCTTGAATGGATGCAAACGCCGATTGAATAGCAAAAATAGCCGTAAAAATTTAGAAAGGGGCTGTTCGAGAGGGTTCACACTATAGGGGTTGGCTATGACCCCTAGAGATGGATTGTAGGTGGTGCGATCATCATGGGACAATAAGGGAAGTCCTTGGAAGATGTGTGTAAAGTTTTAAGTATTTGGAGTTCGTATGCTCAAGTTATGATCGATTGAAGATGGACCATTATAGGGATCAGTTCTTTTGAAGGGGTTGGCCTATAGGGGTCAGCTACGACCCTTAGAGATGGATTGTAGTGGTGCGATCGATGGTGAGAGGTGGTGAGATGTGTTGGACTTGTCGTGTGAAGTTAGGGATAGATGGAGTTAGGGTCTGGCGCAAAATACGGGGAGAAAGAGTTAAGGGATAGTGGTCGGTAGGGTAGGGCTCGATCCCATGTTTGGGTTGAACCCGACCCCTAAGGTTGCACCCTATAGGGATGCAACCCCTATGGTAGGTCAAGGAGTTTGGGAGGAGTCCTCTGGTGGAGTTTGGTTCTTCGACTATGGCACAGTTGCTCGCATGATGGTTTGTTCAATGGTGACCCTACTTCTCATTGAACGACTTCAACAATAGCTACTCCATGAGTCTGGGAAGGCTATGATGAGTCAAATTTAGGGAACTACTAGAGGCAGGTTACGGGATGCACGATGACACTCTATGACATACAATGATTGTCTAGAGTATTTTCCAACCACAACGACTTCACACGGGGTGGATAGTTCCAAGACAAGCTCTGCTATGGATGACGTGTGCAAGGGGAAGGGATCGTTGATACTCATAGGTTTGAGATGGATTGATATGGCGGCGTATCTAGCCTCAAACGTTGAGATGGATTGACATGGTGGTGTGTCTAGTCTATGGGATGGATTGATATGGGGATGCATCTGGCCTCGTGATGATTAGGATGGATTGGTGCGGTGATGCATAGTCCTTGAGTTTGCAAGTTGTGGTATACCCAATGCACCGAGTGAGTGAATGTGAGGATGGATGATGGATGTTACGTTTGTTTGTTTCTATAACCTTAGGGATATCATATGGTGTATATATAATGCCGATATAGATATCTATACACCCTTGGTACCTTGGCATCCACATTACACCAATAATGATGATGATCATAGAGTGCTTATATTGTTTATGTGCTAACTTTGTGGATGCAAGAACAGGTCAGGTATGATTTCGTATAGCGATTGCCTATTCTGTCTTTTTATAGTATTTGAGATTTCTATCGCTCACACCAGATTTGTTAACCAAATTTATGGTCAACACTCTAGTGAGTTCTAGTAGGAGAAGTTATTGAGAAAAGGTGGAAGATGGGATCTCTAAAAGGGATTGACAAATGTTCAACTGATAACTCTGCGCTATCTCAAATGATAGGATTAATCGGAGCTATGCCGAAAGGTTAATGGTATGTAGAACTTTCTCTACCTCTCTACTCAAGATTACTCTCAAAACCTGACCTTTTGATGGGGTCAAGAAGGCTTAGACACAAGATTTGGAAGGAGAAAAGTCTTTTCGGTCATGTTGAATTAACGTATAAGGGTATCTGATCTGATTAAACCTTTATAAGACTCCTCCCGGAAGCTTTTTCCCTTGTCAGGATCAGATTTCCTTAGCTTATCTTACTTAGGGAGTTAACTTGGTTCTTTGCCGAAAGGTTGGACAAGCCGCTATTTGGGATTCGGATTAATACTAAGGTCGATGGGATCCAACAGGTTATGATACTTGGCGAAAGGTTTGACTCTTAGGAATTATCACTTCGGAAAGTTCTGTGCATTCCAATTCTGATAAGCTCCCTTTTGGTCTGAAGGGTTTATGCCACAACTTAGAGGTCTCTGAAGGGTTATAAAGATCGCTTAAGAAATAATATCATTGATTTTGTTGATATGGACCTTTCAGAAGTATTGTACCTGAAAGTTGTGATTAAACCAGTAAAGATGAATATAAACTATAAAGAAAAAGTGCAAAATTCAAGACTTCCCTCTGATCCTTGAATGGACTTTCCTTTTTATTAAATTTTCCCAAATCACTACCCAATTAGGGTTATAGAGCTTTGATTTTAGAAGTTACAAAAAGAGAATGAGAAGGGGGGAAAAATCCCCCAAAACAGGACCCCTTGAGTCTTATTTATAGATGCAAGCGGCGCTGCCCCCGGCTTTATGCCATCATCGGGAACAGAAGGTTGCCTCTTATATGCAATTGCAAACCTTTTGATCTTGTTGGAAGATTTCTTCTTGTACACAGTTGTAGGCCTCCCGTTCTTGACAGAAGGTTTGTTTATTGTTCATAATCATGGATTGTTGAATGCTACCGAAGGGTCTTTTCCTTGATTTGTTTTTAGGAACCTAATGCCCTTGACAGAAGATTTGTCATATGTACGGCACATGAACCTTCTGATGGTATAAGAGGGTTTCTGGCTTTAGTGAACCCTTTGGCTTTGTCGTAAGGTTGCTTTTCCTACTTCATTACTACCGAGAGTTGCGTTTTTCCTGAATGATGGCAGAAGGTTGTCTTTTGTAGACTCATGGATGTTGCTTTTACCTAAACATTGTAGGATAATACCCTCTGTCTTCTCAAAAGACCTTGAGCCATCCTATTTTTCTAGCTGCATCCCTTCAATCTCTTTAGAAGGTATGATCTGAATTCCTTCTCTACCAACTTTTGTTTAAGATTCTCTGGCTTAAGAGGAAGGCGAATTTATTGAGTAACATTTTCCCTCCCATGCGAAGGGATGCTATTCGCATTTCAAGTCATCCTCTCTGGGCTTCATTCTCCTGTAAATGTAAGTTCCTAGTACAAGTAAAAGAGTCCTTTTCAAACAATTTGACCTTCCCCCAAACAAGGAGATCATTTCTTAAACCAGATTTAAAACTTCCAAGCTATCTTTCCTACTTATTCATTCCCTCCGAAAGGAATTAAAGTTGCGACACTAAACCTTCCGACGGGACCGAAAGGTATTCCAACTTCAATTTTCCCTTATTGGCGGAAAGTCTAGGTAGCTTAATGTTTAGTCCTTCCAACAACAAGCTTTCATTGGGATTTAGAAGTCCTCAACCCTCCGATTTCTTTCTATTCATCAAAACACTATATAACCAAGTAACAAGCACATTTTCAACTGTATAATATAACTCAAGAAATTCAATTGAAACGTCTAAATATTCACATATATAGATATTACTTCACATTACACTTTTCAAAATGATCTGTTAATATGTACATATTCAAAATTACATTAGCGTCCTAGAATTGACCATCGAAGGCATCCAAAAGCAGTAAGATGATTTCATCCCCCTTTTCCTTACATCCCATCTGGAAAAGGTGGACGGTTCTAAACTAAATTGATGGGGTTGATGACGACAGGTTCAATCCATATGGGTTGATAAGGAGAGTAGGTTATTAATGCAGGGTTTTCTCCAGAAACATCCCAGATGGCTAAATCCATCTAGAATGTATTTGTAGCCAGATCGAAAAGTAAGGAGTATGTTGCATTTACATGTGGATTAAGGAAATTATGTTGCAGGTGATCCATATTGCTAGATTGTGCACTATTGACCTCTTCCGCCTCATGCGATGGGTTTAGTAGGCCTAACGCAAAGCAACAACAATAGTGTGGTGCTTCTGCATTGATGAAATCGGGATGAATTTGATGGAGATTGCAAGCGGCCATTGATGCCTCTTTTTTTGTAATAAAAGTTAGAAGGGAAAGTGAAGGAGACAAATGGATTTCTAATAGAGATTTTTGGCGCGAAGTCTTATACGCTCTCTCTCATATTTCCAGAGGTTTATCATTAAATGTTTTTGTCTTTTTGTATGATTACCATTTCACCTTTGATTTGAAACCATTTGTTGGTTAAATCTTATTTGACGAAATTCGGCACACGATGGCCCTGACTTAGCACTTTTTGAGAAAGAGTGGTGAACACTTAACCTTCCGCTGGTTGGCAAATCAATAGAGACACTTTGGCTGTTTTTATGTAAAGTGCACTTTTAACATTCAGCTCTGAAATTTGAGTATTTGGGTAAATTTCAGTAAGAGTTTTACTTTTGTATTTCTATTTTCATGTAAATTAGGACTTGACCTAAATCTTTGTGCACGTTATAATTTGCTTTAAATTAGATTGTTTGTCAAAAAATTTCCTTAAATGGCTCAGGCATTATAAGTATAAGTTTGTTCTCAAATTTCTTTCTAAGTCCATTACATATGAATTGGGGGAGCGATTATAAACGGGTGTCAAGTATTTATTCTATGAATATATATTTCTTAGTATGTATTTTATATTTTGCTTGTTTATACTATGTTATTCCAAACTATATGTTCCTTAAATCATGTCTCCTTAATAAGCCAACCTAGTTAACATGCTATATAGATGAAGGCCTCCTTCCAAAATGACCTAATATTGTTTTCCCTAGGGTAAATGGTTTTTGTACGTGGAACACACCCACTTCTCACCCGGCTTCCTTTAAAGGCAGAGGGGAAATTCCTTTTAAAGTAAATTGAGATATTTTATTCAATATTTATTGATAGTTACATTATAATACCCTTCTAACCGAGAGATGAAATTAGCAAATACACACTAGTTACCATTCTAGATAGGATTATTGTATCTTATTATTAACAACAAGTTTCGACAATAAACATACTCTAATATGTGTTCTTATTGATGAAATAAAGGGACTTGTTTTGCTAGCATGATTGATAAGGTCATGAGTATCTCAATTTACACATAAGATGTGTTTTCCATACCTAGGTAATGCTATGCAGCACAATGTAATACTTATAATGTTGTACATGCTACCTGTTTCGTTATCTTTGTTTACACCTTGTTTATCTTTGATTCGGATATGCCTCTTGGAGATTGATGTGTCTCCAAGCTTTTCTTTCGAATCCTTGACTCCTCTTCTGATTAAGCGAATCTTGATTCTTTGCCATCCTACATTTCCTACAAAACATGTAGGTCATAGTATTCTTTAATTATTAGTTGGAAATTGACAATTTAATTTTAAAGCCATCAGTTGCTTGGATTAGCAAGCCATTGTAACAATTATATGAAAAGAAATTCACTAAAAATGTTTAGGTCTCATCTTTATCCATATTGAGGGATGAATATAGATTTAGCTCCTTTCTCTTGTTTGGCATTCTTGAGAATAGTTAATGTTAGGCTGTATACAATCATCGAAATTTAATATTTACCCACTGAAGACCTTGATGGGACATTTATGACTGAGATCTTGATAAGGTAGTTTTTGAATTCCTTTTTAATTATCTAGGGGATCTGAGAATAAAGAAGGTCGGAAGTTTCCATTAGGAGACTCTTTTCTGCAATAATCTTCTTTCGATAATATTCCTTGACTCGGGTCAAGTTACTTGAGATAAATAAGAACCCAAAGATTGTGCACTCAGATTGGGGCTCTCAATAACCAGTGGTCTTTGCATCATTAATGATGAAGCTTTACAAGATATCTCCGGACCCAAATTCGGGTATTAGAAAATATTAAGATAATTTGGCAGTCGCTTTTTGGTATATTCTGATGATAAGCGATAGAACCCAACCGTATTGTTTCCAATGATGGTCCTCATAAGGATAGAAATTCATATTTGCCGATAAGATACCGGGATCTCTAATCTGGAATTAATAGTAAAAGTTAGGAAAACCGTATGTAGTAATTAAATAACAAAGGTCTGAAATACCCAATGCGACACTTGATAATTAGTAGAAGACCAAGAATCCACCCTGGTATTTAGTATCAGAAGCCAGAAAACCATCTCGAAGTTTGGGTAATAGAAGTTTAGAATATCATACTTAACAGTTAATAATGAAGGGTTAGGGACTTAGCCTGGCGATGAGCAATAAGAGGACAAACTACTATTCTCGGTAATAGGTGGTAGAAGATTAGAATGCCACTTCCAAAATTTCGTTTCTAGTAATAGAAGTCCAAGGTCATTTTAGTAATGAGTAATAGAAGGCCAGCAATCTAATTCAATGCCGATAATGGAAATCCAAAGAAAAGAAGTAGCTTCTGCAAATTAATAGTTGATGATCAGAATATCCTTTTCTGATATTTGATAGTAGAAGTCCAGAACATCATTTTAGATATTTAATGATTGGAAATTAATAATAGAAGACCAGAATTTCATTTTCGGTAATTAATAATAGAAGACCAGAATGCCATTTTTGGTAACTAATATAGAAGACTAGAATGTCCGTCCGATCGAAGCTCAAGAATTCTTTTTGATTCTGTCTACTGAACATGCCATCTTCAGGCTTTGAGGATATCATGCATGCTTTTTCTTTCTTGGGCCCGAGTTTTCTTTGTTCATTTGTCATTTTTTTTGGCCTATTTCAGGCGGGGACTCTTTTGTCCGGTTTTGTGCTTATTTAAGCAGAGCCTATTTCAGGCTGTTTGTCATCTTTGACATTACCGACCTTTTTGGTGGTTGTTATATTAAGCTATGTCGATTTTTTGCAGTGCATGTTTAAGGCTTGGAATTTTCTTAGTCTGTCGAACATTTCGTTCGGGTCTTCGATGCGCTCGGCTAACTTATTCTGAAGCAGGGCCCAAGGACTTACCCGACCTCCCTCTAGGAGGCACCTTAACCTGGCCATAGCGTGATGCAGTTAAGGACTTGTTTAGTACCTTGGCTAAGCCATAGCGTGACGGGACCAAGGGATTACCCGTCCTCCCTTCAAGAGGTGCCTTATCCTGGCCATAGCGTGACGCGGGTAAGGGCTTATGCTGCTTTAACCTGACCATTTCTGGTTTTGGCATGGATAAAGGCTTATGCCCTCCCTCTAGGAGGTGCCTTGGCCTGGCCATCTTGGCGCGACCAAGGGCTTTCAAACATTATAGGTAGTATACCTTTTTAGGTAGTCCAAGTTTAAGGAGAATTCTTTTCCCGATCATGTAGACTTTTCTCACTTTGAGAATAGAATCTTTATTTCATGACTAGGTTAATCCCTTACAAACTGCTTCAGCTTTCCTTGTTTTAAAAAGTGTAGGACCATTTTCCCGAGTACTTTACATTGATTGGTATCATGTTTGTTTATGAGATGGAAGTCACAATATGCTCCTTTGGATCTTCTTTCAAACCTTGGTTTTTTTCTTTTGAGAAGGCCAATAATTCAGTTCCTCCCTAGTTTTAACATATATGTCTTCAATTGATGTTGTAAGATTATACTCTCTAAGAAGCATTGACTTTTGAGTCGTCTTTGACTGGTGTCTACTTCTTTTGCAGTTTGGTTCAAATGCTTCTTTTTTAGGAACAGGTTTTCTTTTTATCGCCTGTTGTTCTTCTTTCATGGGAAATTCTCTCATTTTTAAGGTTTTAGTTGGAAATTCCTTGATGATTCTTATATTTCCACTGGGTAGCTCTTTTATCTTCCTTACTTCTTCAATTGAAGATTTCTCCATGTATCCATAGTTTCCCCTTGAATGGAAAGCCTCGTTTATAATCCTACTCCACTTATATGTGAGACTATCATATTCTTTTATCATCTCTTTTTCGAAGATAGTTCTCCTGGAGTATGACTGAATAGTTCTCCTCATTTGATTAAAAATGTGGTCACTTCCACTCATTTTCCTTCCAAGTGCAAAAATTGGGGTCGGTCCCAAGTGGAAAGGATTTAAGCTCCATTTCTCAGGGTTATAAGAATCTGCCTTCTTTTTGTTTATAATTTTCAAGGCCTCAAGTCTTAACCTTTGTTCCTTATCCTGATTGGAGTCTTTGGCATTCACATAGGAAAGCTTTGTTAAGTGTGGTTCGGAAGATCCTTGCCCAGACCTCTTAAATCTCTTATTCATTATGAAACCAAAGTAAGTGAAGTTAAAGTGGAACTTGTCTAATGGGAATTAGAGAGCTGTAGTGTTAGAGAATCGATCAAGTTAGAGGTTCAAGCCCTCCTTCTAGCACCAAAAATGTTAACCAAATTTATGGTCAACACTCTAGTGAGTCCAAGTAGGAGAAGTTATTGAGAAAAGTTGGAAGATGGGATCTCTAAAGGGGATTGACAAATGTTTAGCTGATAACTTTGTGTTATCTCGAATGATAGGATTAACCAGAGCTATGCCAAAAGGTTAATGGTATGTAGAACTTTCTTTACCTCTCTACTCAGGATTAGATTTGATAGGGTCAAGAAGGCTTGGACATACGATTTGGAAGGAGAAAAGTCTTTCTGGTCTTGTTGAATTAACGTAGAAGGGTATTTGATCTGATTAAACCTTTATAAGACTCCTCCCGGAGGCTTTTTCCCTGGTTAGGATCAGATTTCCTTAGCATATCTTACTTAGGGAGTTAACTTGGTTCTTTGCAGAAAGTTTGGACAAGTCGCTATTTGGGATTCGGATTGATACTAAGGTTGATGGGATCCGACAGGTTATGATACCTGGCGAAAGGTTTGACTCTTTGGATTTAACACTTCGGAAGATTCTGTGCATACCAATTCTGATAATCTCCTTTTAGGTCTGAAGGGTTTAGGCCATAACCCAGAGGTCTTCGAAGGGTTATAAAGATCGCTCAAGAAAGAATATAATTATTTCTATTGATATGGAACTTCCGGAAGTATTGTACCTGAAAGTTGTGATTAAACCAGCAAAGATGAATATAAACTTTAAAGAAAAGGTGAAAAATTCAAGACTTCCCTCTGATCCTTGAATGGACTTCTCTTTTTATTAAATTTTCTCAAATCCCTACCCAATTAGGGTTACAGAGCTTTGATTTTAGAAGTTACAAAAAGAGAATGAGAAGAGGAAAAAATCCCCCAAAACAGGACCCTTTGGGTCTTATTTATAGAAGCAAGCGGCGCTTCCCCCGACTTTATGCCTTCATCGAGAACGGAAGGTTGCCTTTTATATGCAGTTGCAAACCTTTTGATCTTGTCGGAAGATTGCTTCTTGTACATGGTTGTAGGCCTCCCATTCTTGACGGAAGGTTGATTTATTATGCATTATCATGGATTGCTGAATACTGCCGAAGGGTCTTTTCCTTCACTTGTTTTTAGGAACCTACTGCCCTTGCTGGAAGATTTTTCATATGTACGGCACATGAAACTTCTGATGGTACCGGAGGTTTTTTGGCTTTAGTGAACCCTTTGGCTTTGTCGGAAGGTTGCTTTTCCTACTTGATTACTGCCGAGAGTTGCATTTTTCTTGAACGATGGCGGAAGGTCGTCTTCTATAGACACATGGATGTTGCTTTTACCTAAACCTTTCGGCATCATCGAAAGGTATCCTGTAGGTGTATTATCCGGCCCGAAAGACTTATTGTGCTTTCGGGAAGGTTGTCGTAGGGTCGTATACCCTTGTTTCTACTTTTTTTCCTCCTTCGATTGGTAAAAGCTCCTTAGACATTGTAGACTAATACCCTCTGTCTTCTCAAAAGACCTTGAGCCATCTCATTTTGCTAGCTGCATCCCTTCGATCTCTTTGAAAGGTCTGATCTGAATTCTTTCTCTACCATCTTTTGTTTAAGATTCTCTGGCTTAAGCGGAAGGTGAATTTATTGAGTAGCAAGACTGTTCTCTGACCTAGGGTTTTATGCATTACTTCTTATTACTCTGGTTACTCTTAAATGAGTAGATTAGAGACAGGTTTAGTGAGCACGAGTAGTTGTTCAGGTGGCGAGCAGGAATTTAGTTCTAGTATTATTATATTTACTCTAGTGCTTTCCATTGAGCCATCTCATTAGTACTCTTATTTTGTGAGATAGTTATTTAGGAGTTATTTGGTATGTATAACTCTATTTCTACCACTGTACAATATGGATTTGTTACTCTGATGCTATGATCTATTCTGTCATTTACTGTCTCACCTATTTTATATCTGTGGTGTTGATAATATATTTTATTTGATGCATTGTAAGATATACGATATTTTCTATGTTATGTTGTATACTTTACCTTTAGATAACAACTTACATCGGTCGAGCACCATTGCAGCACACCATCCAGGTCTTTTGGATGACGGTGGTGTCGGGTGATCGTCTCATTTGGTATCGGAGCTTAGGTTGTGATGTTTAACCTAAGGGATACCGAGATCCATTAGAGATGGGGTAGGAGTTCTCACCTTAGGCTTGATCGAGAGTGTGTATATATATGAGGGCGCGTACTTGTTATATATTTTGGTTTTCAAAATTATATAGTACTATATAAAGTATATGAAGTCGCACTACACACTAGAGTACTACTTTAGAGTAATTCCTTATAGAGGGACTGATCATCCTTATTACAGATTGAAGAATGAATTGTCAAACAAGGAATGCCACTAGGAACTCCATTTCAGGAGTGGAGCAAGGAGACGGTTCGAGGGATGCTAACCCCAATATGCTGGCTATGTTTAATGATATGATGAGGAACATGCTATAAAATGCTCAAGTAGCTGCTCCAAATGTTGCTACAGAAGGTGTGCTCCAGTGGAGGCGCCCAGAGTCGATTTCGCTAAGTTGAGTAAGGACTCTACTAGTCATGACAGCGAACCGTTCCAGGGAACAAAGTTGGCAATGGAAATTCGGGATTGGCTCGACACTTGTGAGCACATATTTGAGTATCTTGAACTTGATGATGCTATGAAGAGGTGATTGGCTTCTCGTCAACTTCAGGGGCGAGCCATGAATTAGTGGGATGTTATAAGAGCTGCCACTCCCGAGGATCAGTTCACTTGAGATCAATTCAAGGTTTGATTTGAAGAGAACTTTATTCTGGCCACCCAGAAGTCTGAACTATTCCATCAATTTGCGGAATTGAAGCGGGGGACATGATTGTCTCCGAGTATGTAGCTAAGTTCGATGCTTGATCGAAGTATGGGATATCCTTCATTGACACCTCGACAAAGAAGATTGAGAAGTTCATCACTGGCTTGGATGATCATTTGTGTGAAAAGCTCGTGAATCACCTTGACAAGAATTTTGAGGCAATCGTCGTGAAGGTGCAAGGATATGAAAGCCTGTATCGAAGCGGAAGGAGGTCGTCCCTAAAGAATAGCCAAAGCAGTAATCAGGCTGGGGAGGCAAAGAAGAAGGGGAGAAACAAGAGGAAGTAGTTTCGAATAAAGATGGATCATCGTTTTGCTCTGCGGCAATTCAGTTGATTCGTACCGGTCAAACTTCCAAACAAGAGATCACTAGGTGGTCCGACTAGAACAGGCCGTCGATTTCATTCTAACTCCAAAAAAACCAACACCTTAATATTGTTCCATTCAACTGACATTGCAAATATCACATTCTGATGCATTATACTATGTGCATTAGCAACTTTATTTCCTTTCCCCAGCATATACTCAATCCTCATTTCATACACTGCCAAAAACTCTAGCCATATTTGTTATCTTATATTCAACACCTCTTGAGAGAGAAAATACTTTAAGGACTTATGATCCATAAATAGTTCAAATTGTTCTCCACAAAGGTCCATACCTTCAATGCAAAGGTTATTGCTGCCAGCTTCAAATCATGAGAAGGCTAAGTAATTAATATCGGTATTGGGTATGTATCAATTAAGAATCGATATGAAATATTTTAATATATCATGATAATATTGGATAATATCGATAAAATATCGAACATGTGTAGAAAATATTATAAATTATATTGTATTATTTTATAAAGTTATACTGAAGTTAATTAGTCAAATATTTAGAAAAATAATTCCAAATTACTATCAAAGACTGATTGCATATAATTTAAAGATTATAATCTGTTTAATGAGATATTCTATTTAATACAAATCATAATATAGGATTATCAAAACCGAGAAATTCATATATTGTACATCTTTCTTATTTTCTTCATTTTTATACTATATCAAGTGTTTATTCAGTCATTTAATCATCTATATTACTTTTCCAAAATTTCCATATTTACAGTTTCTTCATTTTCACTTAATTTATTAAAAAAGCAATGTTGATTTAATAGAAATTACTACTTTTGCTTGTTCCTTATCAATATCCTAAATAT
Organism: Allium fistulosum; assembly: GCA_030737815.1. NCBI lineage: Eukaryota > Viridiplantae > Streptophyta > Magnoliopsida > Asparagales > Amaryllidaceae > Allium > Allium fistulosum. Next base: position 617,616,955 of record CM060907.1, read on the forward strand.
ATAACTTTACTACTCTTTAACTTTTAGTTCTGGGTGCATGATAATAACTAATAAAATTAATTTTCATAAGCTAACTTACCAATTATAAATGGTGAACAAAAAATAACTAAAAAAAGAAGTAGCTCTTTCATGATCTTGTCTTTAGTGGTAAAGTCTTCAAGGAAAATAAAACATATAATACAATGGAATCCATAGGGTTTTCTTTATTGAAAGACAAATGAAGAAGCCTAAAGCTGTATGGTTAAAAATAAAAAAAATAGTGCATTGGGATTTCTAATATGGTAAACAAATTTTCATTCACCATATACAAAAAACAAATATTGAGAATACAAAGATATTTATTTGTAAAAAATATTTTCTCCAACACATATGATAATGAACGATATTCTTAAAAAATATCAGGTATTTTACACTAAATATCAGAGCGATATATTAGCAAATATCGAGTGATATATCGAGAATAATATTTTAAGTGATATTTTGAAACAAATATCGGCCTAGGAGCGATACGATATATAACAACGATATACTACCGATATTATTCGATATGACTACATAATGAGAAGGATATAGAACTTCATGTGCTTCAATCTATCAGGAAATAAAGGTAATGACTATACTCTCAACATCAATACAGCTCCTAACCTAGTTCCATAAGCATCGATATACATCCCCAAGTCATGACTTCCAATTGGAATAACTTACATGGATGCATTGGTCGACGAATGCTTTAGCTTTTGAGATTCTTCTTTGCATTTATCAGTCCAATAAACTTCGTGTAATTCCTTGGTAGTTTATTCATCGCTCCTGCTATATGAGAGAAATTTTAATGAATCTCCCATAGTAGCCAACCAACCCTAAGAAATTATAATCACTGTTACAGTCCTGGGTATTTTCCAACTATTGATAGCTTACATATTCGATGGATCCATAAACAATCGATTTTTCAAAACTACAAATCCAGGAAACTTGACTTCTCTTTCCCAAAGATGATATTTTGAAATTTTCACCTTTAGTTGATGTTGCCTCAGTGTATTTAGCACTTTTTTTAGATGAACCTCATGATCTCATTCATTCCTAGAACATATCATCAATAAACACCAACATGAATCTGTCCAAATCCCCTTAGAAGATTCGGTTCATCAAGTTTACAAAGAAAGTAGGCGTGTTAGCCAGTCCGAAGGGCGTGATTTATCATTCATATGAACCATATCTTGCTCAAAACTCTGTTAATGGTTAATATCCCTGTGCCACCGTTGATTGGTGGAAACTCATTGCTAAGTCCAACTGTGAGAACACCTTGGCTCTACTCAATTGATCGAACAAATCATCTATTCTAGGAAAAGGATATCGATTCTTTATCGTCTTTTCATTTCACTTTCTATAATCAATAGGTAACTTCAATGCCATTCGGTTCCTTCACGAACACCACTACAACTCCCAAGGGTGAAATGCTTAGCCTGATGAAATTCTTCCTTTCTAAATCCACCAGCAACACCTTTAACTCCTTTATTTCGGCAGGTGTCATTCTTCTAAATGGTTTAGTTACAGGTTCAGCTCCTGGTATGAGATTTATTTTAAATCCTATGGAACATTTCAATTGTAACCCCATTACTGGTTCAAAAACATCCACATATTCTCGTAGCAAAAAAAAACTAATTTATTACATCTTCCATGCCTTTCATAACTCCCAATAGTGCATATACATCGAATTTCTTCTAATAAGTATATAATTCAAATAAGGCAATCAGGGGTCTCTTAAGGATATTACTCTAATCCTAGCATCGTATGGATTTGACCAATCCATGCCTTTCATAAAACCCACAAAATCAAATACATGCAAATTTCAAGCAAACTTATGACCTAATAAATCAAATTTTACATGGTCATATCTTATTCCAAGAGTTTCATAGCCACTTATCGAATTCACAACCATTAGAGAGGTTATAAGTTATGTCAGTTCAAGGTTTAACTTATCTACTAAATACCTCGAGATAAAAGAATGTGATTTTCCAGTATCAAACAACACTTTAACAAGAATGCTACATATAAGAAGTGTACCACCTAACATAGCCTTTCTCTTCTCCTAAGATATCGGTCCAAAACCTATATGTTCTAGAGAAATAAACCACTTCAACTTTCCATTTCGAAAATCCACCTTTCTTAGCTCCTTTCTTATTGAAGAACTTCCTCTTCTTGCCTCGGAAATGCCCAATCTTGTTGCAACTGTAGCACCTCACTCCATTCTTAGCAGTAGCCTTCTTGCTATCACCAGAATGACACTCATTAGCAATGTGCTCTTTCTTATCGCAGTTATAATAAACCACTTCAACTTTCCCTTTCGAAACACTACCTTTCTTAGCTCCTTTCTTATTGAAGAACTTCCACTTCTTGCCTCAGAAACTTATTGTCCCCATAGACTTGTTTTTCCCTAATAATGAAACTAAATCTTAATTCCTCAAAGCCATATCAACAACAATGGTAAATAGGTCTGTAAGGTGCATCATCGTTTCGCTTGTTGTTTCCTACTTTCGTCCCCTGATGAACTTCTCGTTCTTCTTATGTAAAGTATTTTTGATGGCCTTCCCATTTCTTAAAATCTCATCAAGCTTAGTTACATACTACAAAATTGTCGTCTCACCCATTTCTAATTGCAACAATCTCTTAAACACAGTAAACTTAGCTGCTATAGACAAAAATATCTCCTCAAACGTTTTTCTGAAGTTAGCCCAAGTAATCTCATTATATAGTACTCCTATGAACATATTATTTCACTAATATAGGGCAACTCATTGCAAATGTCTTGATGCCAATCTCCTCTTCTAATCATCATTCAACCCCATGTTAGAAAAATTCATTTCATATTAAAGAATCCAATCCTCCAATTCTATGGAATTCTTCATCCCTAAGAATGGTTTTATTTCTATAATATTATAGTGTCTGCTCGACGCCGCATAATTTTTATGAGTAGCCACTTCAACCATAAGAGCTTCTGCATTACTAGCATTTTCTTCAGTCAACCCATCTGGCTTGCAACATATTAACAAATAACTTACACGTTGTCACTATATCAACTGATATGGTTCCATCAACCACATTAGTATTTGCATCTGTGTTGGTAGTTTGCTTAGTATTTCTAGCATTAGGTCGAACATTACCATTAGTTATGGTGTTTCTGCCTCCTCAGTAAAGCCTTCCACTTCTTGTATACGTCTCTTATAATCTATATATGAGTCTTTATGACCTATCAAAGATTTTTCTAAAAATAGAGGGGAGATTATAAATAGATATACGCATATATATATATATATATAATAACAAGTATGCTACTACAATGCAGCGACCTTCTCTCATTCAAAACCATGCAATCACTCATCATAATTGATCCAAAATTCATAACTTTGCCAAATTAAAATGGAATTACATAGGGATGAGCATACCGGTAGCTCTATGGACTTATAAGCACACCTTGTAGGTTCAACCCCTACTCCTATCTCAAGAAAGAAGGAGTCCTTCCTCTTGTAATGTCATAACTCCTAAAGGTAACACTACCCATTAGTGATAGATATAGAAAATAACAAGTACATTACTATAACTCAACATCTTTCCATAATCTCTAATCTCTCTATTTTTTTTCTCAATTCTTATTAAGTTTCATGTAAATCTATGTCTTGATGCATAGTTGTAACATCTTCCGTTCTGAAACTTAAAAATATATACTAATGGTGCTGCAGTCATCCTTAACATTATTTCGCAATAAGAAATTGAGATTGGTTATTATATCATTAACATTAATAGCATAAGGATTCACAAATTTTGTTTAAACATTTTCAATCATTCACTTGGAAATTCGTTAAATTTTTAATTACATAACCCAAAAATTCCATCGTTTAGAAAAATATAATAAATACAAATATAATTCAAAGAGCGACATATGGTGATGCTCCTTTGGATGATTAGAGTCTTAACTACTATGTGGTTATAAGCCTCATTATCACATATAGTCAAACAACAATAAAGCAGTTCAACTACACGGCAAAATAAACAATAATATTTTAGGCTTATTCCTTTACAAAATAAGAGTTACAAAAAAAAAATGAAAATCAGGAGTTTCTGCTATTACCTATAGCATTTCTTTGACCAAGACTTGCACTCAAAAGTAGCTGCGTTGGATGCTTTGGCCCTTGGGACACATCATGAGTAGAGCAACAGTGTGCGAAAGAGTTTCCTTATAGCAGGTTTTGGGGATCAATACCATCTCTACCACTTTCATGATTTTAGCTTCAAAAATAGTTGGGAGGTAAAATTTCTTCGATCGAGTTCTTAAGAATTCATTCTCCCCCTCAACATCATCCAGATCAACATACCCTGGAACCTCTAGCTCAGTTTCTGTAGAGGCTTCGATCTGCTCTGAGGGTTCATGAATAGGCATAGATACACTAGAAGTCGTGGGCCAAGACATGAGATTGGGTTGAGCAACGGCTAAACCACTAAGGTCCACCTATATGGCCACACCTATAGGAAAATGAATAAGATACCCATATAATGTCTTCCTAAGAGTTAGTGAGTTCGAATAGTATCATAAGGAAGTAAAGTAACATACATACCCTTTTTCAAATCAATAGGCACGGTAGAGGTTGTAATAGTTAAACTGCCTTCTCTAGGGGCTATGGACACATGACGCTTAGGGAAGGAAGGTATATAGAGGAGCATAAACCATTGGAGGTGTCATAAATTAGTTGATGGAGGGCCTTAGAGGAATGTACTTTCTTCTGTCGATCTTCCTCTTCCATGTTTGCTAAAATAACATATTCCTTATTTATGGATACCATCTCCACCCCAAAGAAACGGATCATCTCAATCTCTTCCAATATAATGGCCTTCCCCTCACTTTGAGTCCCTTCCCTAGCCTCCATTACCAAGCATCTATGAATAGAAGCCATGACCTCATCATAATCTTGGAGCCATGGAGATTGCCTTCGACGTGCATGTTGTAGTAGGCTTCATCAACAACATGCCTACAAAGTCTAGGTTCTACCCCATCTTTGCGCGCTCCCTGGCTAAAATATCGAGATTCTTTAGTTAGAGGTTAACCAACTACTTATCAAGCCTATGTCAACAAAGTTGCATGGATAAAGAAATTCATAGAAAGCCATCATGGCTAATTGTGGCTAAAGCCGAGCCTCCCCTACTTTTCAAATGGCAACCTATGGGGATATACTCCCTTTATCCTTTGCTAGGGAATTCGCTTATGGGCTACATTGTCTAGTCTTTCCCCAAGCTAGAGGTCGTATCCCTAATTACCCTCTTTACTACCCCCAACCTCGCTTGAAAGTACTCTTCTTGGCCTTCTCAATATGGGCTTTATGCCCATCTTTCAACTTTTCCAAGTTGATGGTATGCAACTTCTTCAACTCCTCCATCTCCTACTTATGCCCTTATATATGTAGTTTCTGGTCAAGTATTTATTTATAAAGATCGAAAATACAGCGTATGTGCCCTCGTCCAACATCTACACAAGCTTAAACTACCTTGATGTGGTATTCATACAACGTCTGCAAGTTAGTGATGATTTTAGGAGGTTGGCTAAGATCATAAGAAACTTCTAAGTTGGAGGTTCAACAAGTACCTTTTCAATTAGGTTCCAAGAAGCATATGACTTGGAATATGAAAGATTGTACAACAGGAGTAAAGTGCTAGCTCACGATGTATGGCTTCTTGGCTCGCTGACACCTTGGAGTCAAAAAGAGGCCGAGGTGGGTGTCTTCAAGGTTTACAAGGGTGCTCCAAGGATCTTAGCTTCTAGCCTCGAGAAGGGGAGTAGGGATGAACAGGGGGTTGACGAGTGTGAAGGGAAGGCTTATCTAAAGAGAGATACTAAACAGTAGTCCCACTCTTAAGAACGGTGGGAGAACACCCAACATTAATGCTAGGCTTTATAAAGGAATTTTTTACAAAGCAAGGCTTCTTTCCAATGTTGGGATTCATTTAAGATTGGAGTTGAGCAATGCATATTTTATCACCCATGGAATATGTAAGAAGAAAGATAGGATTTCAGTATGAAAAATCCGAATGTGTAGTGCATAAGTGTAGCATGCATGAAATGTGGTGTACTACATATGGATAAAGGGGGTAATGGACCATCAGGCTCTTTCGCATCACCCCTTATAAGCATCAAAGGCTCTTTTGGATCTTTGGGGATTAGAAAGGAATCAATGACATCATCTGTCCTAATCGACTCGTCAACAAAACTAAGATAGTTATGTAATGGACTATGCAATCAAGATTATACGATGTTGGTTCTTGGTTGAAAGGTATGGTGGATGGTGTCATTAATATAAATTTTAGCTCCTGACTCATCCACTATAACATTGTCAAAATGTATGTTCCCATTAGATATAGTTACATTAACACCCCCTAGTTAAGAGATACCTAATAAAGTTAATGGTATGCCATAGAAGTAGTTATGTAATTTGATTATATAACTTCAGTTTTATAGTGAATCCTATTCGAGATAATGTAAGTTTTAGTTTTATTTTTTTACATTAGGATATGAATAATGCTATAAATACATTAAATATGTATACAAGTAGGAAATCCTTAGGAAAAGTATTTAATCAATTGGAGTTAAAAATGTGTTCATATCCATGACTATTGAATGGATAAAAAAAATAGCTTATCCTAAAATGTTCGTAGTCATGATGTATCGAGAACGGGATATCAATATACCTGTTAATGCTAGTGTATGTAACACTCTCCATATGATAGACGATGAATTACTCATAACCATTAGAAGCACAAGTGCTAACGTACGAGTAGTTGTTTGGCATAATTACAAAATGACCCACCAAGAGTTTTATATAGGTTAAAAGTCAAATAGAAGACCTCACAATACTATGTTTAACAGTCTTTTGATTTGAGAATTCTATGAATCTTAAGTGGTTAAACTATACTTTGATTGTGGTCAATCACACAAAATCGATTATCATGTCAAGGCCATTGTTGGTTATAAGTTAAACCACTTGAAATGAAACAGTGCTTAAGAAAGGATTCATCTCCTTCAAAAAGAAATTTTGTATCACTACAACTCGTAGTCAATGTAAAGTCAAAATCTTTGGCCAGAGCAAATCGATTAATCAATGATTATTATCATATTGAACCATGGACTATAGTGGTGGAATTCATCATTAATAATGGATACTAATAAAGTTTTGACCAATGATTAAGCTCTAGTTATCTAAGTGACATAGCGATGACGAAGAGAAAACATGCACAATAAATCATTGGTTAAGGCGGTCACTTTAAAAGATAAGAAATCAGATTTCACTTGGATAATCTATAAGCAACTGAACTTGTGTCAAACTATTATGCTTCAGCAAAGTATGTAGGAGCTTTAATGTTTAAATATTATTGATGATTGAGTTCACACTTGGAAGTCACATAACTGCAACTCTTAGTTTTTGAGCGAAAATAATTTATTGTGATAATTTATATAAGTTATATTATTGATAAATTATTATAATGATTATATTAATTATTTTATTATTATTAGAGGGTCTAAAATTAATTAACAATATAATTGCTATATAGTTATTTAATTTTATTTTGGGACAATATAATAATTTGAATATAATAAGTAATATATGTGTATATAGTTATATTTATTTGGCAGCCGACATTTTAAAATTGGTTTAAAATTTGGCAGGCCAAAATATACATCGATATGAATTAATCGTATGAGTTTAATCAATTAAATGATAAAATATCTCATTTATAATGGGTTATACCCTGATTGGTGGATTTAGGTAAGATATTTACAAAGCCATTCGCATTGCTTAAACAGAACTGGAGGCCTCCATTCTCAATAATAGAAAAGCATTCTCTCTCTATGGAAATAAATTATATCTTAATGGTGGACTTTGCAACTCCTCCATTGAGTTAGATGTAACGACCCGCCTTTTTGGACAGTTTAAATCGACAAATCAAACACATATACCGATTCTAAACCATTAAAAAGGCGGATGGTTAATGGGGTTAAATAAGAAAAGAAAGAAAGAACAAAAACAAACTCAGAATCTCGCAGTGGAAGGAACAAGATATAATAATAAAATAACAGTTCATGAAGCTGTTAAATAAATAAATTTGATTATTATTATACATCATAAATCAGAGTTACATACATATCAGAGATAATACAATAATGCAGCGGAAAAATAATATGGTAGTAGAATACAAATGATGTAATACCAAACTCCGTCTTCGTCCTCCAAAATAGATTTTCAACCTTATCTGAAATGCTCAGGCTGACCCGAGCGTAGTGAAAAGACAAAACACTCGAGTCAGGACTAAAATATCTCATGTAAGTCAAATCGAATAAGAAATATGAGTGTGACGGCGTCAGAGATGTTTACGGGGTTTGACATCTCCTATCCAGTGTCAACGTAAGTGCAATAACTTAAGAGATGTTACGGGATTTTCCATCTCTCAAGGATCCGTTAAACTATCTACTATGTAGTACAATACGCTATTATAATATGTCTACATTAAAGTAAAAGTATTAAAATAGCGTTAAGCCATGGCCCATTCCACCCTTAACACAGTTTATATTCCCAAGAGCATATACAAGACCGTAGTTTCCCCAAAACCGGAAGTCACCAGAGGGCAATCCATATACTAAAGGTACAAACCAAAACGTAGTGGTCGCGAATAGGATAATCAGTATGACAAGGTACATGAGGCGATACCAACTAGGATACTAGTAGTTGCGTGATCCGGACTGATGTTGGGCATAGCAGCTACTACCCCAACACCGCGAAACAACACTCCCATAATCGAGGGGTGCACCCAAATCGAATCACAAAAGTAATAGATATGGTATCAAAGAAGTGTGTCCGCTAGAGGTGGCGAACCTCAATGGCCCGGCGCGGCTCCTGTTTTAGTCATGTCAGGGGTCATCCAATATCGTTCTCTTTCTTCAGTCAACGCGTTCACCAAACCATCCACTTCATTCTGGATCAACACTCCGTGTATATTAGTTATTAAAGTGGTTTTCGGTATCGACAGAGAGTATGTCCATATCCGATCCCGGTCTCTTTAATAACTACGTATTATTACACCGGTGGTCCTTTTACATTTCAAAATCAATTCATAATTGATATCAAAATATCATATTCGCTTCAAAAATCAAATCCCTTTCAAATATCATCATATCTATTCAAAATGTAAGATTCCGTTTCAAAATCATTTTTCGCCTCAATATCTCATTTCGATTTCAAAATCATTTCGAATTTCAATTTAGGCTGCAACTTCATTTAACCCAATTCGTATTTAAATTCAAGATTTAAACATAACCTTTCACCTTATTGACCAGCTTGGAATTTTAGAAAATAGTTTTAAGTAGTTTAAAAGTAGTTTAAATAATTAAAATAGTTAAAAATACTTAAAATCTTTAAATGGATTTCAAATGGATAGATTTGTTTAAAATAATTTAAATTGGGCTAAGTAGATTTAAAATAGATCAAAATAGTTTAAGTATTTAAAGATGGTTTATACAACAGAGAAATTTGGAAACAAAATGAAACAGCTTCAAAACCAAACCATTTCAATTATAACTTCCCAATTCAAATCAATTTCAATTTCCATTCTACCGATTCAATTTCGATTTCAATTCCATCAATGTCAACTTGACTTCAAATTAATTCAATTCTATATTCACCTTTAATTAATTAAATTTCAATTTATATCGATTTGGAGCTTGATTTTTTCAAAGTATCAATTTATAGCTCTTAACAAAATTATTCTTCAATATTCAAATTTAAAACCAAATTTCAAATATGATTCAATTGCAAGCTCAATTTCAAAATATCATTTTATATCACTTTTACTTAGTAATACTCGAAGCTCGAGATAATGTTCAATTTTTAAAACAAATAAATTTACGAAATTCAATCATATCCCAATTTTAAATTTCAAAGTCTCAACTTAAATTATTTAACAATTTCTTTGACCCAAAATTTATTTCAACATTCCAAACTCAATTTGCGATAATTCGATTCCTATACATTGATTTATTTATAACTTTTAAATCAAAACATTTAAATAAATTTCAAACCAACCATTTTAAAAATTATTAAATTAACCAATCCGGTGTCCGTATATAGTTTACTATCCTATGGCCAAGTGATTAGTTATTTCAATTAAATGTCAGGGATGAATATATATCACTTAAACCAAATCACAGTGTCATATGTATGCATAACAGGATATATATAAGCAAATAAACATCCAATCATTTAAATATCAACCAATAGCATCCTTCAAAATACATCATCCAATAGACAATACAATTCACGACAATTTCATAGTTATCAATGTTAGGTAATTTAATTGCAATTCGATTTTAATTTCAATTTGACTGTCAATTTAATTTTTCAACGGTGAATTCAAATGACAATCTATATGACAATTAAATTTTATCAAACAACGACAAATAAAATTCATATCACTTCATAATATCAAATTTAACTACCATAAAGATATTCAGTACATTGTGAGCATTATAAAACACTCACCTTGGTTTTCAATTTCAAATCAAATCGAACGACGTTCGATATAACCTGAAATTTTAGTTAGCTTCAAACGTCTCCAAAACAATTCCGTGATGTAGAGCTCGCCACCACGATTCCAATGCAAAAAGTTTCATCCGATACTGATAAAGTATGGATGAGATATGAGTTTTACAAGATTGCATATATCTTAAAAAAAATTTAAAACAAATTTCCTTTACTTTTTTTTTCATTACCAAAACAAATCCTGGCCGCAAAATCTTGCTTCAGAGAATCGAAGGCGCACGCTACTTCTTCCCTCTCCAGTTTCGTACGCAATTGCCTGGAACGAACGAACCCAAACACGCAAAGAACTCCTCCATGCCGCGACCACCATCTTCGCCGTGACGTTGATCAGGCGGCTTCAAGTTGAAGCCCTTCGCACGTGGCACCACCTCCTGGAACGCGGTTGAACTCGGCTGCCCCATTGCAAGGAAAAACACGACCAAATGCGAGACACACACGAGCAGATTTCTCCCACTACGAAGCTCCGATGATGATCTCGACCGTTGGATAGATAGAGCTTGTCAAGCTCTTCGATTTTGCGGTTGGAAGAATTTGAAATCAATGAGTGGATTTGAAGATAATCGAAGGAGAACGAAAGAGAATATCGGCCATTGGAAGATAAGAAACGGCGGCCACGAGATAAGCTAGGGTTTCTCTGATACGAACGTGAATATATACGTATAGAGTATTATTAAAATATTATTTTCCAAAATTTAAGCTTTTTCAAACAAACTCCAAACGAGATGTGCCGCCTGGCGTTCGTAATGTTTTACCCACATTCCGAACACAATGGAACGTGTTTCGGAAGCTAATTCGATCATCTGTGCGAGTTACGGCAATAAACGATCGATTTAAAATTAAATCGGTTAATCAAATTTCTGTGCGTTTGGGCTCGCCCCGGACAAACGGTAAATCCGATTGACATGAAATTTGAAACCCTATAATAATATGAAATTATGGATCCGATGAAACTGGTTTCGTCAAAATCCAAGACTTTTTGAAAAATGACTATTTTCTCTCGCCGAATTAATATTAAAACAATTCGATGCGTTTCGAGCTGCCACGGTCGAACGATAACTCCGATTGCTACGAAAATTGAAATCCGACAATAACAAACTATTATGGATCCAATGGAACTAGTTTCGTTCAATTCTGAGACTGTTCGAAAAATGGCTATTTTTCAGTCGATAATTAAATATTAAAATATTCAATTTTCACAAATTAACTTTAAATTCAATTTTAAAAGTTCTATAACATTACTATAACTCCAATATGATAAGATAAAATTTTACAAATCATTTTCAATCATATTCCACTCGATTTTTAATTATTTCCGAAATTTAACTTATTAAATTATCGATTTAATTGTCTAATTAAATCCAATATTCGAAAAATAAATTATTCGACTGTTTAATTTCAATATAAAATTCCTAGTTTTAAATTATTAACTTTTAAATTATTAACTTTTAAATCAAATTTCAATTGTTCACAAATTCCATTTTTTTATTTCACAGTAATTAACAATCTTTTACAATGCAATTTTCCATTATAAATCCAATATAAAAGATTATATTAGATTCCACGTTCAATTATATTGTAATTCAAATTCAAGTTATTTAATTCCAAATGAATTCTTTTATTTCGATTTACACTTCATTATTGAATCAACCATTTACTTATACATTATTATCAATAGTTTATAATCCATTTACTTTCATTTTCTTCAGCTATCATCTTATTTAAATTCACAGTAATATTAAATTACATTCATTTACGTTGATTTCCATATTATAACTTCAATATTAAATGTAACATTTTATTTATTTCGTTGTTTACAATCAAATTCAATTCAATTCAATTACTTGTTACATTCAAATTTAAATCTTTACTTACGTTCAATTACAAGTTAACATCTTTATCGAATTACAGTTTCAGTTATTATCTGCTTTCAATCAACTGTAATATTAAGTTACATTTATTTATTTTAGTTTCAATAACATAAACTTCCATTATTAAATCTACCATTTTATTTATTCTTTGTTTACAATCATAACGAATTTGGTTTACAATCAAATTCAATTCATTATTTACATTCACTACAAGTTAACATCCATATTTAATTTACAAATAAGTTATTTCAGAATTCAGTTTTGTTTTTTAACTTGTAATTTGCATTTAACAACACAAAATTTTATTTCCTTTGGATTTTTATCCAAAATTTTCATTTTAATTCGTATTTTTAAAGTGTTAAAAATACGGGTCGTTATATTCTCCCCCACTTAAAACTTTTCGTCCTCGAAAAGGAACGTAGAAGGGGAAACCATCATTTAGATATAATTCCTTCAAAATATTCTACTTATTTGCAAAATTTAGTTATAGGATTTTTTTCACAAAATTTTCTAACTCCCGGATTTTTGAAAAATTTCGGCAGCATCTCCTTTGCGCGGCTAGGACCGAAAAATTCCACAGTAGTAATAATTGCATGATATACATCTCATTACAAGAATGAGGCATCCCAAAACATGGGGAACACAATAATATACCACAACATAAACTGTAATCCGAGAACATACCTTTTATTTTGCGTTTATTAACATTTTAACTTACATTTTGCATTAAGCGCAGAAGCAAGCTCCACTAGCGAAGCGCAACCCCTTTGCTACCTACTAAAATGCTCAATAACCAAGTTAGAACCATGCATATAAAGATAGATCGATATACTTATCATATACAACATATATATAACATATTTTTTTCTTCACATCTAAATTTTTAAATTCAGGACAGCGAACAAATCCTAGTTTTTAGCCAACCAAACGACAGAATTTTGTCAGGGAATCTATATAAAATTGGTTGCATTTGTTTCAGGTTTTCCGGAATGTCCAAAATCATCGAATTCGGACCATCCGTTCAAAAGTTACGGCCGTTTTACTAAAAGGATACGCTTCAGCCCCGAGCAATTAGCGCAGGCCTGAAATGTAATTTCAGATTTTCGACCTCCTAAATGACAGAAAAACACCAAATGCTTAAAACAATAGTTTTAGCTTAAGTTCTAAGCTTTCCAGAAAGTGCAAGATCATCAAAATCCGATACACCAGTAAAAAGTTATGGCAAAAATACTAAGAGTATATGCTACTGATTTCGCTTCCCTTTTACACAGGCCAGCGAGAAGATTCAAATTTTTAACTAAGTAAATGAAGGAATTTCTCAAGATAGTCTAAATAAAAGTCGTGCTACAGTTTCTAAGCTTTCCGAAAAGTCTAATATCGTTGAATTTTGTCCAGCCATTTAAAAGTTATGGTTGTTTTCGTTTCAGCATATATTGGACAATTTTGGATTTTTTCCAAAATTTTGCTTTTATTATTTCAAAGTACAAACCATCAAACTTCAAATTTTCTAAAGAAACAATCATAAACACAAAGTCATTTATTTTCTTATTTATCCCTGAAATACATTTACATTCAATTTGTTTCCTATTTATTCAAGTTTGTTTCATTCACATTTTAAATTCAAGTCAATTTGCTTCAATTTAAATTGGATTCAATTATATTTAATTTCACTTTGCTTCAAATTTTAATTTAATTATTTTAAAATTTTATTCCGTTTATTCAATTCCATTAACTCTAATGAATTCTACTAAATCAATTACTATCCATCAAACAACCAATGCATATCAAACATTACCATCCATCCAGAATCTACACTAAATCAATTATACATTTCCAAGTCAAAATTTTTTTCTCATACACTTCCAAGTTTATTGACATTTAGTTATATTCAACTTTAATTAGTTTCCATTTACAAATTTTATATTTCATTAATTTTAAATTTTATTCATTCACTTGTATATATCATTCATTTTACAGCTTAAATTTCTTTTATATTTACAACTATCAATAGATCTTCACATTTTATTATTCACTCTCACACTGGTATATTATTCCTCTACTTATCCTTATTAGCATTTTAAACTTTTTAAGTATTTGGTAAGTTATAGTTATGCAAATAGAATGTAATTAAACAACATACAACCTCTTTTCATTCAAAGTTGAATTTTCAATTAATTAATTCTTAAGTCATTACTTAAATTTCACTATAATTTAATTTCACATTTACATTCACATATAGTATTTCCATTTTATATTAACATAATTGTGAATCACCTTTAAATGTTAATTTAAATTCCAATTATTTACTAACAATTTTATTTATATTTGCAAACCATTAATTAAATGCATATTTCATTATTCAAACCTATACTTGTATATTATCCAATTAACAATTCATATAACATTTTTGAACTTCTTAAATATTTTGGTAAGTTGTATCTATGCTATAGAATGAAATTTAATACTATGCGAGTTTTACAGTTTCAATTTTATTTTAAATTCATAATTTCCTAATTCTAAGGATTTCTACTTCAATTGATATTTCACTTAGCTCTTAGGTTCATTTCTCATTTCGCAATTCAGAAGTTCCGAAATGATTCAAGTATTAATTCATTTCAACCATTAAAAGAAAAAATCATTAATTATTAAAGAACTCAAGAATTCCAATCCCGGTTTCATTTCAAATCAAGTTTTGAAATAATATATACTTATATAATTTATATATCAAATCATACTATAGAGAATACAAAATAAAATTCAATTTTAATCAAAACAGTGTTTAGAAAATCTATTAAGTGATCTCCCACACTTGGACTCTCGAAAATAAACGTCGATGATGCGTGCACTCATCACCGAAATCATTCTCTAGTGTCAAGAGGGGAGTATAACACTTACTTCATTTGAAATCCTTTGAAAACAATTTCTAATCGAATATACTATCATATAATACTTATATTATACATTTCAAATTTTTGTTAATAAATTTTCAAAACACCGGAATTTAAATTCTCCATCTTAATTTAAATTCATTCTTATTTCATTTTATTTACCATTTATATTCATTGTCAATCATATTTACAAGTTGTTGGGCGTGTTCTCACCCAGAAGACCTCGAGACCAAGAAGCTTGATTCATCCATCCAGGCTTGCATAAACTCATTCGGCACCCATGTCTCACAGAACCCATTCGGCAGTCTCAAGCAACTGCCGAACCAACTCCATCCCCTATCACCGAGTCACCGAACCACGCATCTCCCTGCTCCTGCCGAACCATACCCTCACTGAACCAAGGCCTCCACCGGATCAAGCCTTCGCCGGACCAACCTTCGCTGAATCGACCCATGCCGGACCAGCCTTAGCCGGATCAACCATACCCTCCACCGAACCCAAAGTACTACCGGACCACTTCACCACCGAACTAAGACACTTACCGAACCAGAAGCATGGAAGTACATGACCGAACCAGAACGCTGCCAGGCCAGGTTGCTCCAGCCCAGGCCCACCAGCAGCTATATACATCCAAGACCTCCGCCCCCAACCTCACTCTATAAATAGAGGGGCAGGGGTACGACAATGGGGGACAAGTTTGAGAGCTCAAGCACGGAGAGAACTTTCGAACAATTTTCTTTTACTTGTATTAAAGCTTTGTACTTGTAATCAAAACAAGAAAAGAGAAATAACATATAAAGTGGACTTAGGCACATTCTGGCTGAACCACTATAAATTTGCGTGTCTTTTTACAGTTTAGCCCCTGCTTTTCATATATTTGCATAAATCACTCAAATCGCTAAGAGCAACATAAGCTCTACTAAATCATACAATTTTGAGGTGTTTGTCCATTTTTTGTGCAAACATTTTGGTGCTTTCATTAAGAGCTAGAAGCTCGAAGCTTCAGCTTCATCCGCTTAACAAGTTTTACTAACAGCATCGTCCGCCACTTGGAAAACATGCCTCCCAAACAGAGAAAAGATGTTAACAAAGGAAAAAACATCGCATCCAGCAGTCTTCCAGATCCAGCTGTCACGAATCAAGTAAATCGTCCTCCTCCAGCAACAGTAACAAATGAAGAACAGGCTAACCCAACCACTCCTGCCACAGAACAGCCTGCAACAATTACTAGAGCAGATCTGGACAGAGTTGTGGTTGAAGTAACTAACCGCTTCACGTCCCAGCAGGAAGCCTTGGTGGACCATCTCATGTCACGCTTAAGGGACGTTGAAGAATCCAACCGCAACACTGAATCATGGGGCGAGTCCCAGTCTGGAGGATCTCAGAGACAACAAAGATCTTCCTTCTACGAAGGAGCTAACGGCAGAAGTAGCCATGGTAGGAGCCGAGACCGAGCACAACCCGAAGTTAGGCCTGAGGAAACGTTTGGTACCGAACCCAACAGGGGAGGTACTGGGCGAAGGTCAACTGTAGCTGAGCCTGTCATGCTGCCTAACCACAGAAACGCCAGTGAACGGGGCCGAGCTAGAGTCCAACCCGAAGTTGGACTCGAGGAAGTGCTTAGATCAGAACCCAGCAGGGGGAGATCAAGGCAAGGACCAACTGTAGCTGACCCGAGCATGCTCCCAGAAGACCAAAGGCAGCCATTGGAAAATATGAGGAATGATAGACGATACCATCCCTACAGGTCATCTGGACGGAATCAATCCCACAGAACAGAACCAAACTCATTTCTATCTGCTCCAAGTTCTGATGAAAGGATGGCACGCTTATTCAGAGAGTGTGTCCAACGGGAGCAAAGAGATCGAGGGATAGGCGCTAGGGTAACCAGCCCTTTCGCCCGCAATATCGAAATTACTATCACCCCCCGAGAATGGAAGATGCCAACAATGGAACCCTACAAAGGGACCTCTGATCCCGTTGTACACTTACAGAGGTACACGCAGCATATGCTCATGAGTGGGGCGACAGAGGGAGTACTATGCAAATGCTTTCCGCTCTTCTTAGCAGATCTTGCTACCTCCTGGTTCTGTCATCTACCCCAGGGATCCATCAGCTCGTGGGAAATGTTGAAAGAAAAGTTTATCAGTCAGTTCCGCATTCATGTGGAACAACCTAAGGACGCTTATTCCTTATCCAGTGTCAAACAGAAACCTGGAG
Organism: Allium fistulosum; assembly: GCA_030737815.1. Classification (NCBI taxonomy): domain Eukaryota; kingdom Viridiplantae; phylum Streptophyta; class Magnoliopsida; order Asparagales; family Amaryllidaceae; genus Allium; species Allium fistulosum. Next base: position 617,634,562 of record CM060907.1, read on the forward strand.
AGAAGCTGCAGCAATACCTAACCCGATTCAACGCCGCAGCAGCCGCAGTCCAAGATGCCGATGAGAAGCTTATCCTAATGGCCCTCTGTAGTGGTGTGCATCCGGAGACTAAATTCGCTAGAAGGTTGACGAAAGAAAAACCAGCTACTTTACCCGATTTCTTCCATGAAGCCGGGAAATATATGAGGCTTGAGGATGCTGCCGTCGAGGGGCAGTCAGGACAGCAAAATAAGGCAACTCATAGCAACGCCCCTGCTGTGGCAAGGGACGTTCGGAGAAATGACTCCAGAGACAATGCTGGGGCAAGAAGGGAGAAAAGCGCCTATATCGGCCAGGACCAAGATTCGACACTTACACTCCTTTGAACGAGACCGTCGAAAATATCTTCCTTGCCACCCAAGGCGAAGTTAGATACAAACACCCACCATACAAGAAGGAATCAGATAACGCACAGAAGTTTGGAAAGTTCTGCCGCTTCCACGAATCTCACGGGCATGATACCAACGAATGCCATCATCTCCGAGATCTGATTGAGGAACACATCAGAAGAAAGAAACTGGAACGTTATGTAAAAGGTCAAGACAGAACCCCAGCTCCTGCCAATGAAAACCCAAGGCTACCCTCACCAGGGGCCGACAGAGGAAACCGCAACGCTAGCAGCTCTAGTCAAGAAAAGATAGTGGTCCATACCATCTCAGGAGGGCCACACATCGCAGACAGAAGCTGGAAAGAGATGGAAAGGTACAGAAAGTCACTTAGAGACAATAAAGACTATGTCAATTCGGTTATAGAAGAACGCCACCCGAAGCGGAAAGAAAGTGATGACATCACATTCGGTAAGCGTGACCTAGAAGGAAGGCAGTACCCTCACATAGATCCCATGGTTATCTCTGCCCGACTCGGTCCCGCCGAAGTTTACCGAATCCTGGTAGATACTGGAAGCTCAGTAAACATCCTGTTCAAACACGCATTCGACAAAATGAAGCTATCAATGAAGGATGTATCTCCCTGCAATAAACCACTACACGGTTTCACTGGAGATGCGAAGATGCCTCTCGGACAACTGGACCTCTTTGTTGAGATTGGAAGCCATCCTCGCTCCGTTGTACGGAAACAGACATTTGTGCTAATAGAAAACCGTTCGGCCTACAACGCCTTCTTAGGAAGGCCAGCTTTGTCTGATTTCCAAATTGTCCTAGCCCCATGGTGCCTAAAGATGAAATTTCCAACGGACCATGGAGTAGGGGAAGTAGAAGGAGACCAGGACGTTGCTCGAGACTGCTATGTGACTGAACTTCGCAACAACCACAGGAAGGATAAAGGGAAGGGTGTAGAGATTGCCCTCTGCACAAAAAGTCTGGAAGCATAGCAACTAAAGAAAGCCCCTCCTCTTCGATATACCAGCGACCCTTTCAATGAATTAGACCCTAGGGACAAAGAGGAGGAGGCCACCGCCGAGCCTACAGAGGCTATGGAGTTTATATCTGTAGACAAGCACGACTCAAGTAGACTATTGAAAATTGGGTCCCAACTAAAAGCCGAATTGAAGGAACAACTCATCGATTTTCTCCGCCACAACTTGGATGTATTCGCTTGGTCACACGCTGACATGACCGGAATCTCCCCCGACATAGCATGCCACGTATTAAACATTGATCCTACCAAGGCGCCTGTAAAACAAAAAAAGAGAAGTATGGGGGCAGAGCGATCAGCAGCCCTCGATGAAGAAGTAAAGAATCTACTCGCCAATGACTTCATACGAGAAGCTGTTTACCCGGAATGGATCGCCCACCCGGTACTAGTAAAGAAGGCTAATGAGAAGTGGCGGACCTGCATCGACTTCTCCAACCTAAACGACGCCTGCCCAAAGGATTGCTTCCCACTTCCCAGAATCGACCAAATTGTAGACAGCACAGCCGGGCACGAGCTCCTATCTTTTATGGACGCATACTCAGGATATAACCAAATTCCTATGCATGCTCCCGACCAAGACCACACTAGTTTCATCACCGACCGGGGTTTGTACTGCTATAAGGTAATGCCTTTCGGACTTAAAAATGCAGGAGCCACCTACCAGCGCCTCGTCAACAAGATGTTTGCGGGGCTAATAGGACAAACTATGGAAGTATATGTGGACGACATGCTGGTGAAATCACGGAAAGCCAAAGATCACGTAAGCCACCTAGGCGAAATGTTCCAGGTACTTCGACAGTATGGAATGAAGTTGAATCCACTAAAGTGCTCCTTCGGAGTATCATCGGGAAAATTCTTAGGGTTCATCGTCCATGCCCGAGGGATTGAAGCAAACCCTGAACAAGTCCGAGCACTAAGGGATATCAAGATACCTTCCACCCGAAAGGAAATGCAAAGCCTAAATAGAAAAGTGGCCGCCCTAAGCCGATTCATCTCCAAGGCAACGGACAAGTGCGTCCCCTTTTTCGAAGCTCTAAAGAAAGATAAAGGAAAGTTCGAATGGACGGACGAATGCTTAACCGCTTTCCTTAACCTAATCAAACACCTCCAGAAACCACCGGTACTCTCGACTCCAAGCGAAGGCGAAGAATTATACCTATACCTTGCTGTGTCATCTCACGCTCTAAGCGCTGCCTTGGTAAGGGAAGACAACCGCACGCAACGACCAGTTTACTTCGTCAGCAAAAGGTTTACTGGGGCAGAAGTCAGATATCCTAAACTTGAGAAGTTAGCATACTGTTTACTAATCACATCACGGAAATTGCGTCACTACTTCCAGTCCCATTCCATCAAAGTTCTGACCGATCAACCGCTGAGGCAGGTACTCCATCGTCCCGACACTTCTGGGCGATTACTCAAATGGTGCATTGAACTGAGTCAGTATAATATCACCTATCACCCTCGCACCGCCATCAAGGGACAGGCCATGGCTGATTTCATTGCAGAGTTCACTACCAACGAAGATCAGGAGCGATTGGAAATAACAGAAGATATCAAGTGGAATCTCTTTGTGGATGGTGCATCAAACGAACAATGCTCGGGGGCAGGTGTGGTAATAATCACTCCCAGGGGAAACAAACTGCACTATGCTATAAGGTTGGAGTTCGCTGCCACCAACAATGATGCAGAATATGAAGCAGTGATAGCTGGACTAGAAATTGCCATAGAAATCGGGGACAATTCTTTGTGTCTCCACAGCGATTCTCAACTTATTGTTAATCAAATACTAGGAGAATTCCAAGCTCGAGAAGAACGACTCATAGCATATCTAAAGAAAACCAAGTTACTTCTCAGCCGATTGGACTACTACTTAGTCAAACACATCCCTCGGGAGGAGAACCGAGAGGCCGACGAATTAGCAAAGCAAGCAAGTGTGAGAGACATCACCATCTTCGGGGCAGTAACCATCTCAAAGCAACTGGCCCTAAGTTTTGACCAAGTGAATCTGATAGCTGCAACCGTAGAAGCAACTTGGATGACTCCCATCCGAGACTACCTACAAAGTGGCACTCTACCCAACGGGCGTAACGAAGTCAAGAAAATCTTGAGGAAAGCATCCCGCTACACAATACAAGAAGACATCCTCTATCGGGGCGGATTCTCTAACCCGTTATTAAGGTGTGTCGCTGGAAGAGAAGCTAAGGAAATCTTATCCAACATCCATCAGGGGAGCTGCGGAGATCACACCGGAGGGCAAACATTAGCAAAAAAGATACTCCGATACGGATATTTCTGGCCCACCTTAAGCAAGGACGCCTTAGATTTCGTCAAGAAGTGTGACAGATGCCAAAAATTTGCTAAGGTTCCACGGCTACCAACAACTGAGATTACTCAAATGACCAGCCCTTGGCCCTCGCAATATGGGGAATTGACTTACTCGGCGAGCTACCGATGGGCCGAGGCGGGGCCAAATATGCTATAGTGGCCGTTGATTATTTCACCAAATGGGTGGAAGCGGAACCTCTGAATAAAGTATCTTCAGCAAAAGTTATTAACTTCTTAATCAAAAATGTTCTATGCAGGTACGGAGTCCCACTCAAAATCATATCAGACAATGGACTTCAGTTTGACAGCGAGGAATTCGCCAACTGGTGCCAAGAACACGGAATTCATAAAAGCTTCTCATCCGTAGCATATCCCCAGGCAAACAGACAAGTCGAAGCAGTCAACAAAATTCTGAAAACTCTGATAAAAAAGAAGCTCAAAAAGTCAAAGGGCGCTTGGGTGGATGAACTCCCTACGGCACTGTGGGCCTACCGCACATCTTTCAGAACATCAACGGGGCACACTCCTTTCTCTTTGGCATACGGATCGGAGGCTATGCTCCCAGTTGAAACCATTATGCCTTCCCACCGTAGAATCCACTATAACCCGGAAGAGAATGAAGAGCTCCTCCACATGTCTTTGGATCTAGTTGAGGAGAGAAGAAATGATGCAGTCCTTAAAACAGCAGCCCACAAGCAGAAAGTGGAAGCGCAATACAACTCCAAAGTCAAGCATCGTACCTTACAAGAAGGGGATCTTGTCCTCAAGCGAATCTTCCCTCGCCCCGGAGCACTAGACCCAATCTGGGATGGACCATATGTAATTCATAAAGATCTCCACAACGGAGCCTATATTTTGTCAACAGTGGACGGAGAGGTGTTCCAGAGGGCATGGAACATCCAACACCTCCGTCGATACTTTTCTTAACTTGTATTGCCCATATGAAGTGAATTAACAAAGAGAATCAGTGGACGTAGGCCTTTTTCATGCCGAACCACTTTAAAAAAACTTTGTCTCTTTTTTAACTTGTTCCTTTATATCTTGGCTACTTGTTAACTTTATCCTTTTCTGTTGAACAAAATCCTGTGCGTATAGCATTTCCACTCGAAGCACTCCACGGCGCAACTTCGCCTGGGCAAAACCTAACAGGTACTATGCGAATCTATGCCCTCGCCAATGAGACACTTTTGCTCCAGCATCCCTCTGCTGTGGGTTAACTCATTGCTCGCGACGGCCCTTAAAGCCAACGGTAATGAGCCGATTATAAGCCACCGAGAAGGCCGACTATAGCCGAGGCAGCTCATTACGGCGTTAGGCTCGCCGGCAACTGTGAACCGACTATAAGCCCCAACATAAGGTGTGGTCAGCCGGGGGCAGTTCCCAGTTGACGATCGGCACCCACGCTAGCCGGCCATAGTAAATCGAATAATACCCACGATTACGGGCCATAATGGCCCGAGTAGTTACTGTGCGCGATCTCGGCTCCGATGTGTCTTAGGTGCGGCTGTGGTAAAAAAGAATTAACTCCCCGCGGAGGCGTAAGATGGGTGACAAATGTCTCCATGACCCACAGCTAGGGAAAGTGACTACAAAACCCGTTTGCCACGAACTTAAGCACATCGAAGGCCTTCCGTGATTGGAAGTTTTACTATTTCACATATTTCAATTTTACTTAAAAAGCTTTCCTCCTATCCTCTATAACAATCCATAAAGTACAGGATACAGAGTAGGAGATACTCGCCAATGGATGCAAAGATTCACAATCGGATGGCAGGGCATTCAACTGCTTTCCATGCTCGGTCATACAAGATATTCGAAACTGCCATCTACAAACAGAACATGAAAGGCGGTATTTTCTTCCTTTATGAGCAAATGCATGACTATAATTCGTTCACACCACACACTAACATTGCAAGTCATGGAATTATGTCTTAAATCAGAACCCGACATCAAACACAATTTAATTACAAGAATATACATAGCTATATTTCTCATATGACATGCCAAAATAACAGCAAACATTCAAAAGACGACAAAATCAGCTTAAGTTAAAGAATTACACGTCAAAAATAAGACTATTTATTACAAGTGGAAAAATATTCCAACCTAAAGGCTACTTTACTATTTTTCGACTAACATATACAACCCTGTCAAATCCACAAAAAGAGTTTTTCCAGGTCTAATCAAGGGGCCGGCTGCAGTGGAGCTTTATCCTTGTCCTGTTGACCCCCTGTCCAGCCAGAGAAAGGATTCATTAGCAATAAGCAACCAAGTTGATGGAGAAACTAAAAAGGGAGACTTACCAGCGCCGGCTTCCTGACTATCCTGATCGTCATCCTCTACCTGCACGCCTACCTCCTCAGCGGCAAGCAACCGCATACCTTCCTTCACCGCCACCTTCTCCTCCTTGGCAAACTGAGCAGTGACCGCATCCATGCTGAAGACCACGCCACCATCTTTATCCGCATCGGCCTTAGCCTCCTCCAAAGCCCGAAGATAGATCTTAGCCATGACCCTAGGATAATCATCCATCCAGGATAGGTTACCCTGCTTCCAAGTTCGGAAGTACATGTCCTGAAGCATTTCATCCATCATCGCCTCATTCTCCTCAAACTCCCTCATCCGGGCCTCGGAAGCCGACAACCTTCCAACAGCAGCTTCTCCCTCCAAACGGTATCTCGAGCAGTCAGCCTGAAGGGATTTCCGCATCGCCTCCATCTCCTCCTTCAGCCTAACCTGAGCAAGCTCTGCGGCTTCAAGCTTCCCCGATAGCTCCTCTACCCGCTCAAGATCCGCCCTCCGAACCTCATCCACTGTCGAGATGGCCATATTTATCTGCTCCTTGCAAGCAGCTTCCATCTTCCGCAGTTCCGCCTTACTAGCCTCCTCCGTAGCCTTCCTCAACCGCCTGGAGGCAGCCTCATGCTGAGAAATCTGAATGGCCTGGTCAGCGAGCTGTTTGGCCTGGTCTGAAACCATCAATCTTAGTCGGATGTTGGCACTCCCAATCTCCTCTCCAGCCTTAACCAGCCGGGCATGATGCCCCATCAGTTTCCTAGTCTCCTCCGCCACCCGGTCAATATTAGCCTTGGCCTCGTCTCCCATGGTAACTATCCGAGTGGTAAGTAGATCAAGATCTAAGGACTTAGCTTCATCAAGCACCCGTACCATGGGATTGCGGGGAAGAAGGTGCTCACCAGTAACCTCGTCAAAGGTAATGTCGTGGGAACTTGGATCCAGATCAGGATGACCCGCGAATGGATTGCGAGCCAAGTCAGGACGGTCGATATGAGTAACAGAAGGGTTTCCGGACGGGTGCGGAGAGGGTGCAAACTCGCTGTCCTCCTCCGTGATATCATGAAGAGGCTGAGCCGGGAGCTGAGGACCGGGCGAAGGTTCGGATAAAGGATGACTCCTCCTTCTCTGCTGAATACCCTCTTCGATAACCCCGAGAAGAGGACGGTAGCCGACTACATCCCCGGAGCGGTGGGTCGAAGGCTTCGGCTTGACAGAAGTTTTGGAAAGCTTATATTGCTCAAGCCTGTGCCGAAGGTCTGAGGCCTTGGATGTCTTGCCTGCTCCTGATATGAAGAACAAGTGTCACAAGCTTACATCACTATATGATTCAAGAAACACGGTAAATTACAAGTTAAAAGAAGAAAGAAAGCACGTCTGTTATACAAACCCTGGGGAGAAGTAGGATACTGCAATGAGTCCTGGATTTCATTCCAGGACGGGAGCGGATCATAAAATATTCCTAAGTCCCTATCATTAATGAAGCATGCAGGAGTCAAGAGTTCACCTTGAGTCGTCGGAGCCACTTTGGCTGGAATGGTCTGAGAAGACTCGCTTGCACCGGTCCCGGCCTTGTCCACTTTCCCGGTTTTCTCTACCAAAGCCGGATCTTCGTCCAGCCCCTCGAAAGCCTGGTGGAACGCATCATCCGTCCACTCCTGAATCTCGCCCGCTTGCCCAGGAAGCAAGGCCCCGATGCCATCGCCACCTTTATCACCTTCCCGACCATCTCCACCCTCACCTCTTTCCTCCTCTATGTCTTCCTCCTCCTGGGTAAGTGGACAATTGCTGGGGGAGGGACCGTCCGACTTCTTGAGTTTCTTACCTCCGACGGCTGGAGGTTTTGCGAAAGGTTTCCTCTTGCTACTCTCTACCGTAACACCTCCCTTAGTCTGAGCAGCCGCCCTCTCCTCCGCCGTTTCCGTCAGCTTGACTACTGACTGCTGTGGAAGGATTAAGTTATACTCCAGAAGGGTCGCATTTCTGATCAGGAAGGCAGATGATCTATACTTCCCGAGAATAGCTTCTATCTCAGCCGCCGTCTGAACCAGGCGGTCAATCTCCACAATCGCAAAGCCACCTGTGGCTAGCAAAAATGAGAAAGTATGAGAAGAAGCATCGCAATCGGAATGGAAATTATAAGTAAAAGCATCAACTTACATCCAGAAGTAAAGCGCCGAATTGAAACGGAGTCTTCCCTGACAAAGAACCACTCCTTCTTGAACATGCTGAATTTAGAATACAGATCCAAGACCGGCTTGAAGGTCACGGCTGACTCCAATATAATGTATGGGAACCCCTTCTTATAACCCCTCAGATTATATAGATACCGGATCTCCCGGTTGGAAGGAGCACGACCATACTTCCTCTGGAAAATGACGAAGAGGCTCACCAATATAGCATAGGAGTTGGGTTGAAGCTGGAATGGGGCCACCTTTAGATATGTGAGGAAGCTGGCTATCCAAGCGTTAAGAGGAGGAATGGCACCACACATGCAGTGGTATCTGCTATAGGCGAAGTACCCTTCAGGAGGATCGTACGGCATAACTTCTCTCCCTGGAAATAGCAAGTGCGCCCTATCGATTCCAAAAGATCGGGAAATGACATCAAGCTGCTCCTCCTTGAGGGAGCTAGGAAAGCAATCAGGCGGGGAGTTCAGAAGCTCCTGAGGGCCGTACCCATCCACCAAAGATCTCGGGGTAGATCCATGACGTTCCGGTCCTGGCTGAGTAGTGGGCACTGTGGAAGATTCTCCTTCGCCCTGAGACCTCTTTTTATCTGACCGAGTTTCCGCTTTACGAGACATTATCTGCAAACACAGAAAGTACATCATTAAAATGCATGAATTATGTAACCGAGAACTTCACTGATAATTCAAGTATAAAAGATCGTTCGGTAAAGCAAGGCGGGAGTTCGTTCGGCACTACACTCCCCGAGTTCATCCGGTAATAAGTGCCATTCGGTACTTAAAACCCCCCCGGTTTCGTCCGTTAGTTCAAGTGTTTTAGCACATTCGGTATTCGAACTCCCTATCCCATTCGGTGGCCTAGCCATAAAGTTCATTCGGCATTTTTCAAAAAAGCTCGTTCGGCAATACAAGCACAAGTACATTCGGCTCCTCACCTGATTCGGCAGGGACTTTGATTCGGCAAAGGCAAGGAAATGGTTTGGCTGATAAAAAATGACGAGGGTGTATGTCCCCTATTTATAAACAAATGTTGGACACCGGACCAATTGGATCGGCACCTAGGGGCCGAACGAAGCTATCCATAATACCCAACTTAAAACAAAGCACGCCATATACAGATATATGCCCTACTTTGGGGGGCAAATGTTGGGCGTGTTCTCACCCAGAAGACCTCGAGACCAAGAAGCTTGATTCATCCATCCAGGCTTGCCTAAACTCATTCAGCACCCATGTCTCACAGAACCCATTCGGCAGTCTCAAGCAACTGCCGAACCAACTCCATCCCCTATCACCGAGTCACCGAACCACGCATCTCCCTGCTCCTGCCGAACCATACCCTCACTGAACCAAGGCCTCCACCGGATCAAGCCTTCGCCGGACCAACCTTCGCCGAATCGACCCATGCCGGACCAGCCTTAGCCGGATCAACCATACCCTCCACCGAACCCAAAGTACTACCGGACCACTTCACCACCGAACTAAGACACTTACCGAACCAGAAGCATGGAAGTACACGACCGAACCAGAACGCTGCCAGGCCAGGTTGCTCCAGCCCAGGCCCACCAGCAGCTATATACATCCAAGACCTCCGCCCCCAACCTCACTCTATAAATAGAGGGGCAGGGGTACGACAATGGGGGACAAGTTTGAGAGCTCAAGCACGGAGAGAACTTTCGAACAATTTTCTTTTACTTGTATTAAAGCTTTGTACTTGTAATCAAAACAAGAAAAGAGAAATAACATATAAAGTGGGCGTAGGCACATTCTGGCTGAACCACTATAAATTTGCGTGTCTTTTTACAGTTTAGCCCCTGCTTTTCATATATTTGCATAAATCACTCAAATCGCTAAGAGCAACATAAGCTCTACTAAATCATACAATTTTGAGGTGTTTGTCCATTTTTTGTGCAAACACAAGTTTCATTTCTTAAAATCATCCAATAGTCAATAGTTAGAAATATTGACTAATCAACAATAAACGATGATAATCTAATATTATCATCTCCTAACAACCGATACAATCAAAATTTATAAATTTTCAAGATAAGTCTTTTATATATAGAATATAATCCAAAACAATATTATGTCAATCTGTCCTATTCGAGTGTTTAGAAATTCCTATCGATGCCTTGGCGTCCCAAGTACCAACCAGAATTCATAAATACTCAACGGAACAAATTAACACAATATAAAATCATTTTTATATCAAAATTACAAATACGCTCTCTCATATACACTCAACTAATTCATATAGTTTACCTCTATTTCAATGAGTTATTCCCCACTAGAGCCAAGGTTTATCGCTAAACCAAAGCTCTGATACCAACTGTAACGACCCGCCTTTTTGGACAGTTTAAATCGACAAATCAAACACATATGCTGATTCTAAACCATTAAAAAGGCGGATGGTTAATGGGGTTAAATAAGAAAAGAAAAGAAAGAACAGAAACAAACTCAGAATCTCGCAGCGGAAGGAACAAGATATAATAATAAAATAACAGTTCATGAAGCTGTTAAATAAATAAATTTGATTATTATTATACATCATAAATCAGAGTTACATACCTATCAGAGATAATACAATAATGCAGCGGAAAAATAATATGGTAGTAGAATACAAATGATGTAATACCAAACTCCGTCTTCGTCCTCCAAAATAGATCTTCAACCTTATCTGAAATGCTCAGGCTGACCCGAGCGTAATGAAAAGACAAAACACTCGAGTCAGGACTAAAATATCTCATGTAAGTCAAATCGAATAAGAAATATGAGTGTGACGACGTTAGAGATGTTTACGGGGTTTGACATCTCCTATCCAGTGTCAACGTGAGTGCAATAACTTAAGAGATGTTACGGGATTTTCCATCTCTCAAGGATCCGTTAAACTATCTACTATGTAGTACAATACGCTATTATAATATGTCTACATTAAAGTAAAAGTATTAAAATAGCGTTAAGCCATGGCCCATTCCACCCTTAACACAGTTTATATTCCCAAGAGCATATACAAGACCGTAGTTTCCCCAAAACCGGAAGTCACCAGAGGGCAATCCATATACTAAAGGTACAAACCAAAACGTAGTGGTCGCGAGTAGGATAATCAGTATGACAAGGTACATGAGGCGATACCAACTAGGATACTAGTAGTTGCGTGATCCGGACTGATGTTGGGCATAGCAGCTACTACCCCAACACCGCGAAACAACACTCCCATAATCGAGGGGTGCACCCAAATCGAATCACAAAAGTAATAGATATGGTATCAAAGAAGTGTGTCCGCTAGAGGTGGCGAACCTCAATGGCCCGGCGCGGCTCCTGTTTTAGTCATGTCAGGGGTCATCCAATATCGTTCTCTTTCTTCAGTCAACGTGTTCACCAAACCATCCACTTCATTCTGGATCAACACTCCGTGTATATTAGTTATTAAAGTGGTTTTCGGTATCGACAGAGAGTATGTCCATATCCGATCCCGGTCTCTTTAATAACTACGTATTATTACACCGGTGGTCCTTTTACATTTCAAAATCAATTCATAATTGATATCAAAATATCATATTCGCTTCAAAAATCAAATCCCTTTCAAATATCATCATATCTATTCAAAATGTAAGATTCCGTTTCAAAATCATTTTTCGCCTCAATATCTCATTTCGATTTCAAAATCATTTCGAATTTCAATTTAGGCTGCAACTTCATTTAACCCAATTCGTATTTAAATTCAAGATTTAAACATAACCTTTCACCTTATTGACCAGCTTGGAATTTTAGAAAATAGTTTTAAGTAGTTTAAAAGTAGTTTAAATAATTAAAATAGTTAAAAATACTTAAAATCTTTAAATGGATTTCAAATGGATAGATTTGTTTAAAATAATTTAAATTGGGCTAAGTAGATTTAAAATAGATCAAAATAGTTTAAGTATTTAAAGATGGTTTATACAACAGAGAAATTTGGAAACAAAATGAAACAGCTTCAAAACCAAACCATTTCAATTATAACTTCCCAATTCAAATCAATTTCAATTTCCATTCTACCGATTCAATTTCGATTTCAATTCCATCAATGTCAACTTGACTTCAAATTAATTCAATTCTATATTCACCTTTAATTAATTAAATTTCAATTTATATCGATTTGGAGCTTGATTTTTTCAAAGTATCAATTTATAGCTCTTAACAAAATTATTCTTCAATATTCAAATTTAAAACCAAATTTCAAATATGATTCAATTGCAAGCTCAATTTCAAAATATCATTTTATATCACTTTTACTTAGTAATACTCGAAGCTCGAGATAATGTTCAATTTTTAAAACAAATAAATTTACGAAATTCAATCATATCCCAATTTTAAATTTCAAAGTCTCAACTTAAATTATTTAACAATTTCTTTGACCCAAAATTTATTTCAACATTCCAAACTCAATTTGCGATAATTCGATTCCTATACATTGATTTATTTATAACTTTTAAATCAAAACATTTAAATAAATTTCAAACCAACCATTTTAAAAATTATTAAATTAACCAATCCGGTGTCCGTATATAGTTTACTATCCTATGGCCAAGTGATTAGTTATTTCAATTAAATGTCAGGGATGAATATATATCACTTAAACCAAATCACAGTGCCATATGTATGCATAACAGGATATATATAAGCAAATAAACATCCAATCATTTAAATATCAACCAATAGCATCCTTCGAAATACATCATCCAATAGACAATACAATTCACGGCAATATCATAGTTATCAATGTCAGGTAATTTAATTGCAATTCGATTTTAATTTCAATTTGACGGTCAATTTAATTTTTCAACGGTGAATTCAAATGACAATCTATATGACAATTAAATTTTATCAAACAACGACAAATAAAATTCATATCACTTCATAATATCAAATTTAACTACCATAAAGATATTCAGTACATTGTGAGCGTTATAAAACACTCACCTTGGTTTTCAATTTCAAATCAAATCGAACGACGTTCGATTTAACCTGAAATTTTAGTTAGCTTCAAACGTCTCCAAAACAATTATGTAATGTAGAGCTCGCCACCACGATTCCGACGCAAAAAGTTTCGTCCGATACTGATAAAGTATGGTTGAGATATGAGTTTTACAAGATTGCATATATCTTAATAAAATTTTAAAACAAATTTTCTTTAAATTTTTTTCATTACCAAAACAAATCCTGGCCGCAAGATCTTGCTTCAGAGAATCGAAGGTGCACGCTACTTCTTCCCTCTCCAGTTTCGTATGCAATTGCCTGGAACGAACGAACCCAAACACGCAAAGAACTCCTCCATGCCGCGACCACCATCTTCGCCGTGACGTTGATCAGGCGGCTTCAAGTCGAAGCCCTTCGCACGTGGCACCACCGCCTGGAACGCGGTTGAACTCGACTGCCCCATTGCAAGGAAAAATGCGACCAAACACGAGACACACACGAGCAGATTTCTCCCACTACGAAGCTCCGATGATGATCTCGACCGTTGGATAGATAGAGCTTGTCAAGCTCTTCGATTTTGCAGTTGGAAGAATTTGAAATCAATGAGTGGATTTGAAGATAATCGAAGGAGAACAAAAGAGAATATCGGCCATTGGAAGGTAAGAAACGGCGGCCACGAGATAAGCTAGGGTTTCTCTGATACGAACGTGAATATATACGTATAGAGTATTATTAAAATATTATTTTCCAAAATTCAAGCTTTTTCAAACAAACTCCAAACGAGACGTGCCGCCTGGCGTTCGTAATGTTTTACCCACATTCCGAACACAATGGAACGTGTTTCGGAAGCTAATTCGATCATCTGTGCGAGTTACGGCAATAAACGATCGATTTAAAATTAAATCGGTTAATCAAATTTCTGTGCGTTTGGGCTCGCCCCGGACAAACGGTAAATCCGATTGACATGAAATTTGAAACCCTATAATAATATGAAATTATGGATCCGATGAAACTGGTTTCGTCAAAATCCAAGACTTTTTGAAAAATGACTATTTTCTCTCGCCGAATTAATATTAAAACAATTCGATGCGTTTCGAGCTGCCACGGTCGAACGATAACTCCGATTGCTACGAAAATTGAAATCCGACAATAACAAACTATTATGGATCCAATGGAACTAGTTTAGTTCAATTCTGAGACTGTTCGAAAAATGGCTATTTTTCAGTCGATAATTAAATATTAAAATATTCAATTTTCACAAATTAACTTTAAATTCAATTTTAAAAGTTCTATAACATTACTATAACTCCAATATGATAAGATAAAATTTTACAAATCATTTTCAATCATATTCCACTCGATTTTTAATTATTTCCGAAATTTAACTTATTAAATTATCGATTTAATTGTCTAATTAAATCCAATATTCGAAAAATAAATTATTCGACTGTTTAATTTCAATATAAAATTCCTAGTTTTAAATTATTAACTTTTAAATTATTAACTTTTAAATCAAATTTCAATTGTTCACAAATTCCATTTTTTTATTTCACAGTAATTAACAATCTTTTACAATGCAATTTTCCATTATAAATCCAATATAAAAGATTATATTAGATTCCACGTTCAATTATATTGTAATTCAAATTCAAGTTATTTAATTCCAAATGAATTCTTTTATTTCGATTTACACTTCATTATTGAATCAACCATTTACTTATACATTATTATCAATAGTTTATAATCCATTTACTTTCATTTTCTTCAGCTATCATCTTATTTAAATTCACAGTAATATTAAATTACATTCATTTACGTTGATTTCCATATTATAACTTCAATATTAAATGTAACATTTTATTTATTTCGTTGTTTACAATCAAATTCAATTCAATTCAATTACTTGTTACATTCAAATTTAAATCTTTACTTACGTTCAATTACAAGTTAACATCTTTATCGAATTACAGTTTCAGTTATTATCTGCTTTCAATCAACTGTAATATTAAGTTACATTTATTTATTTTAGTTTCAATAACATAAACTTCCATTATTAAATCTACCATTTTATTTATTCTTTGTTTACAATCATAACCAATTTGGTTTACAATCAAATTCAATTCATTATTTACATTCACTACAAGTTAACATCCATATTTAATTTACAAATAAGTTATTTCAGAATTCAGTTTTGTTTTTTAACTTGTAATTCGCATTTAACAACACAAAATTTTATTTCCTTCGGATTTTTATCCAAAATTTTCATTTTAATTCGTATTTTTAAAGTGTTAAAAATACGGGTCCTTACATTAGAGATAAGATCTCTGACAAGTGAATTGCAATCCAAGTCATTTTGATTAGTAGGAATATCGAAATAAAAATTTCAAACTATTTTCGAAAATTGATTCAAATTTTTTAAAATAGGTTTGTTCAAAATTTCTCAAAAAAAACTTTTCATAGACTATTCACCTTGTGCACTAAGGTGCACATCACCATGCCTATATCCCTATAGTAAGTGACCAAAATAGTCATAGGAGCTTTGATCATCAAACAAGCACACTGATGTCGACATCGTCCCCATTGCTTTCATGTTGGCGATGACAAAACTACACTGATGGCATCATCGATCTTCCTCGAAGCATGATATACATCAATTAAGATTTGGGGCATCTAGCATAGGATTCGATGATGTAGACATGGTTGAATTTGTCTTGGCACGAGGAAGGTCATGGAGTCGGTGAGGGCTCATCTAGTCGCCTTTAGCAATAAGGAAAATTAGTGAAAGATGAGGCCGTTGGCGGCTAGGGTTGGGTAACGATGAGAGAGGGGTAAAATTTATAAAGCCTCACTTTCTTATTGTAGCTTATATTTAAACCTTGAATTTGTTAAATATGACAAAATCAATTTTTTACACAATTTGTGTCGTTGAGTTTGTAACTTAACTTTGGACACATTGACATGATCTGACAATAGATTAAACCTGGAAAAATAGACCATATATTATTAACTTATTATATAAATATTTTTATTTCTACATCTTTTATAATTTGATCTATTAAAATATAGTTAGCTTTAGTTGAATATTCAATACTTGGATTTAAAGGAATTATCAGTTATCTATATGTTATACTCCATTTATATATGTATACTCTTATAAGTTGTATGTATTCGTGCGTCCGTGTATGTGTATTATGATGCACATTTGTATATAAATATTAATATCTAATTTTTGCATTTTTCACATATGTAGACATACCCCACAATATATATAATACACACATCCCTTGTTAGTCATCAAATATTTGACATTCATGACATGTTAAAGTTAATTAAATTAACAAGATTGTGATAATTGAATTAATTTAACCAAAATGAAAATAATTTTAATTTAAATAAAATTCAAACTCTTCTTTTGAACATCAAACGTTGAATGTGATATAATGTCAAACAAAATTATTTATGACAACGCTATAAAAGACATAATGCATAGTGAATCAATAAGGAAAGTTTTTGAAATTGTCTCTTTTACCCTGTACCCTGATGCACCTGATCCAACAGTACCAACATACATGACAATATCCCTAAGGTCGCCATCTTCCCAATCTTTGAGGTTACTTAGATAACTTTACTTGGGAAGATCTATCTAGTGATAAGAGATGGATCTTGTGAACTCTAAGCTTGGCTGGCTCACCTCCCTCTTTAGTCTTGGCGGTTTCCCTATTCCTTTATGGTCTCTCAATAGGAAGATCTTTCACTGGACCAATAGATATATTGGTGCTAGCGAGTCTGAAGTGACAATGGAGTTCATTGTTAAGAAGCCTAGAAGCTTCTATCTCTTTAGGAATTTGCTTTAATCTATCCAGCATTATAACTAAATCATCGTAGTAGTGACCTTGAAGAGGCCTGAAAAGATAGCCCAAGTTGTAAAATGGTGTGCCATAAAAAGAAATGAAGAATCGCACAATAAACAAATACTTACATCATGAATGCCACTCATGAAAGCATGGACATTGCTTATGGATATGGAATAATTTGTGTTTGAACATGGTATATGTAACATCCCCTAACTTGAGGCCCAAAACTAAGCGCTACAAATGCTGCAGTCATCTATAGTATTAGATTCCGGCGACTAAATACGACTATGTTAATGGTATCTATAATATTAGAAGCACTTGAATATGAAAGAATACACAGATTTCAAAACAACTTTTCTTCATTACATTTTAAACAGATGTTCCATATTCATCTAACATAATCCCAATACGTTCCCATGCGCAAATAAAATATACTTAATACAAAATATGCCAAGAGCAGTATATGAAGACACCCCCTTGGATGATCAGAGTCATATAGTCATAATAGACTTAATACAAACACAACGTAAATACAACAAAACATAAAACTGCAACTCCTAAATAGCTATCCATTTGCTTCCTTCATTAGTTGATGAAAACACATTGCCATGTTATATATATATATATATATATTCTTTTTTGTTCAAAAAAATGTATATTCTTTACT
The DNA here is from genome assembly GCA_030737815.1 of Allium fistulosum. NCBI lineage: Eukaryota > Viridiplantae > Streptophyta > Magnoliopsida > Asparagales > Amaryllidaceae > Allium > Allium fistulosum. The sequence continues at coordinate 617,652,257 of CM060907.1, forward strand.
CAAACATTAGTTGATGAAAACATTTAACATTTGAAAGTACCTCTTTCTAAACCTTTGAAAGCGCCTCTTTCTAACCCCCTTTAATTTTCTAGGCCAAGAAGCCAAAACCTTACCTTTCGAAACCATTCATCAAACCTTTCGAAATCATTGATCTCAAACCCTTCGAAACCATTGAACTAAAACCTTTCGAAATAATTGAACTCAAAACTTTCGAAATAATTGAAACTTTAGACACCTCACTTTATAAACACTCTAAAACATTGCCTTGGAAAACCTTCCATTTAAAACCTTCCAAAATCATTCAAAAATAGAACCTTTCGACTTTGTTGGAAGCTACATTTCGACCCCTTCGATAGGTTACCTTTTGACTCCTTTGAAATCATTCAAAATAAAACCTTTCGAAAGCATTAAAGTCTTAAAACATAAACCTTTCGAAAGCACACTAGGTACAATTTAAAACATGTGGAAAATCCTCCTTTAAAACCTTTCAACTTCATTGGAAGCAACCTCTCGACTTTGTCGAAAGCTCTGCTTCGAAAGCTTTAAAACATATTATTTAAAACAATAGGCCTCTGCCTTTAATACAACTTCTTCGAAAGCTTGGGTTATACTTCAATTTATAAAACAAGGGTAAATCATCTAAGTCGAAAGCTTTCTTTTGAAAGCATGGAGGAGCAGTTGGTTTTAAAACAAGTAAACCTTTCGACTTTGTTGGAAGATTCAAAACAAAACAAAGTGGCAGCAACCTTTCGACTTTGTCAAAAGGTTTAAAACCTTTATTTTAAGTAATTGACCTGGTCGGTTGCAACCAAGTCAAAAGCTCCTTTTCGAAAGCAAGCATGCGAAAGTTTTTGGTTTATAAAACAAACATACCCCAACTCTTTGGCCATCAACCTTTCGACTAAGAACCCTTTGACCTTGTTCAATTCATTACGTACCAAGATACTTGTTACCATATGCATTGAACTTTGACCTTGTCGAAAGCTATGAACCTCTCGACCTTGTCGAAAGGTCTGGGTCAAAAGGTTTAATGCCATAAAAGGCTGAAACATGCTAAAAGTATGATTTCTTTGTTTTTAACTTAAAAAGGATAACTGTTCAATTAACCCGCCTTTGTTTATCAAATTCCCATTAGTTAACAAATACTTTTCAGAAAAGTGCTGCCACTATTTTCAAAAATAAATAATAATTTTATTTTATAAAATGCCCCTTCTCCTTAATTAAATATATAAAATATTTAAGTCTCATACCTTAAGTAATTTTATATATTCATCAAATCACTTTGGAAAAATCTAGAAAAATCCTAGAAAATCCATTTTAATATATTTTCAAACCTATAAAAATTTCAAACACAAATATTTATTTTTTTTAGCCGTAAATAATTTATAACCCAATAAATCTTTTTCTTCACTAGAAAATTAATATAAAATCTACATAAATTCAGAAAATTATGAAAATTGAAAACCATCTCTAAAATATCATTTCTGACTTACATTTAAATTTTTAAGGCATTTGAATGTCATTTAATAGTGCTTTTATATCAAACATATCATAGAAACTAACATGAACATGGATAATTCACAAACATATACATATATAACTCTAATCATCTAAACATGGCATATACATACAAAATTTTCAAATCTAATCTTAAAACTGAAAACCAAAAGAAAATGGGATGTAGTAATTATTCACCTTACCTTTAAGATTAAAAGATGTGAGATTTAATGTTGAATTAGTTGATTATCTTCCTTCTCTTGAATTCTAGCTTTAACCTTTCCTTAAGAACAACAATGGTGGCTGACCTTGGTATAATTTTAGTTTAAGTGAAAATAAAATGAACGTGAGTTTCATTTCTTAAAGGTTTAGGGTATAAGCCTTTCCTATTTCTCATATTGCCTTTACTCATTCCTAACTCCTTTGTTTATGTTATTTTATTTTAATTAACACAGTAGCATGGCCCGACTATCCTTAGTCTAATCAATTCTCAACCTATTAATCTTCACATTATTTTATTTTATTTACCCAATTAATTATTCTAAATAATGTTATAAAAATATGGGGTGTTACAGACTCCCCACCTTAAAAAATTTCGTCTTTGAAATTACTATAAGGTACACAACAAAACAATCAAAGGTAAAACATACCATCAAACAAATCAGGATAAGCATCCCTAATCCTGCTCTTAGTCCATCAAGTACAGTCTCTTTCCTCATCACTCCGTAGAACCTTTACTAATTTGACTGTCTAGTTCCTCAACTTCTTCTCGTCTCTAGCCACAATCTGAATCGGCTTTTTAACTATAGTCAGATCCAGCTCTACTACTGAATCTTCTAACATTGTAGGTGCCATGGTAGTCTTTGGGTTTCTAAAACACTTTCTAAGATGAGAAATATGGAAACATCATGGAATCCTACCAAACTATTTGATAACTCCATTCTATATGCGAGTTTCCCGATCCTCACAACAATACGAAAAGGTCCAACGAATCTAGGTGCTAACTTTCCTGACTTTCCAAATCTAATCACACCTTTCATCGGTGAAACCTTAATAAACACATAGTCTCCAATAGAGAATTCCAAGTCCTTCCTTCTTCTATTTGCATAACTTTTCTGCCTAGACTGAGCTTCCTTCATCCTAGCTCGGATCAACTCAATCTTCTCTGTAGCTTCTTTCACCAAATCCGGACCAAGAACCAACCTATCCCCGGTCTCCAACCAACATACGGCAGATTTGCATACTCTTCCATACAAAGCTTCAAATGGTGCTATCCCAATGCTAGTTTGATAACTATTGTTATATGAGAACTCGACTAAATGAAGATGGTCCTCCCATGATCCCCCGAAATCCAATACACAGGCTCTTAACAAATCCTCCAAGACCTTGTTAACTCTTTCTGTTTGCCCATTAGTCTGTGGATGGTAAGCGGTACTCATATTGAGCTTGGTTCCTAATGCTTCCTGTAGACTCTTCCAGAACTCACTAGTAAACAAAGAATCTCTATCACTAATTATACTACTAGGAATCCCGTGCAGCCTAACTACACTTTTCATAAATAACTTCGCCAGAATAGGTGCCGTCCTAGTTGACTTTATTGGAATGAAATGGGCACTCTTAGTTAGTCTATCTACTATGACCCATTTGCTTTCATTTCCTCTACTAGACCTTGGCAACCCACCGATAAAATAGAGATAGAATGCCACTTCCATAATGGAACTTCAAATGGTTGAATTAATCCACTTGGTTTCTAGTGTTCAGCCTTTGCCTGTTGGCAATTCAAGCACTAATTAACACATAAACCAATGTCCCGCTTCATACCTCCCCAGAAGAAACTTCTCTTCATATCCTAACACATCTTCATTCCTTCTGGATGGATAGTGAACTTCGAATGATGGCACTCATCCAAAACTTCTTTCCTCATGTCTCCTACATTCGAACACCCAACCTTCCTTTCTTTCTCAACCACCCATTTTGGTCAAGACTGAAATCCTTTAAGTCATCACTCTCTGTTCCAATCCTTAAACTTTTGATCCGTTCAGCCATAAATGGATCCTCCTCCTGCTTAAAAGCTATTTTTTCAATCATTACTGGCCGAACTTCTAAACAAGATAATACAACACTTCTTGCACTAGAACCTGTCTCTGATTTATTATGCACTCTACAAGCTGATAATGCTTCTAGATCTTTCCACTCAGCAATCATAACCAATACTACATTCTGATGTTTCCTGCTAAGTGCATCCACTACCTTATTCCCTTTTCCGAGTGTATACTCAATTCCAAAATCATAAGCAGCAATAAACTCCAACCATCTCTGCTGTCTCATGTTCAGCTCCTTCTGAGAGAACAAGTACTTCAACGTCTTATGATCTGTATAAAGCTCAAATCGCACTCCCAACAGATAATGCTTCCACACCTTTAAAGAAAATATTACGGCAGCTAACTCCAAATCTTGCGTAGAATACCTAACTTCATGTGGTCTGAGCTGTCTAAAAGCATAAGCAATCACTTTACCTCTTTGCATCAACACAGCTCCCAATCCAGTTCCACATGCATCAGTATAAACAACCAGATCTTGATTCCCCTCCAGAACTAACAACACCGGTGCATGGGTCAGTAAGTGTTTCAAACTCTGGAATGCTTCCTCACACTTATTAGTCCATACAAACTTCACATATTTTCACGTAAGCTTAGTCATAGGTGCTGCTATCCAAAAAATCCTTTATAAACCTTTGATAATATTCAGCTAATCTAGGAAAGCTTTTTTACCCGGTCACCATCTCGGGTCTCTTCCTATTATTCACCGCCTCAATCTTAGTCGGATCTACAGACAACCCTTTCACTGAGACTTATGACCAAGGAATTTCACTACCTTCTTCCGAAAATGACACTTCAAAAACTTAGCCTTCAACTGATGCTCCCTCAACGTCTCAAGCACAACTCTAAGATGAACTTCATGATCTTTCTCGTCCTTAGAGTATATCAGAATATCATCTATGAAGACCAACACAAATCTATCCAAGTGCTCTCGAAAAATTCGGTTCATCAAATCAACAAAGAATGCTGGCACATTAGTTAGTCCGAATGGAATAACTAACTATTCGTACTATCCATACCTCGTCCTAAACATCGTCAAAGGAATACTATCCTCTGCCACTCTAAGCTGATGAAATCCCATCACCAAATCCAGCTGAGAGAATACCTTGGCTCCACTTAACTGATCGAACAAATCGTCAACTCTCGGCAATGGGTATCGGTTCTTTATCGTCTTCTCATTCAACTCAAGATAACCGATACATAGCCTTAATGATCCGTCCGGCTTTTTAACAAACACTACGGCAGCTCCCCATGGCGAACTACTCGGTTGGATAAAACTCTTGCCTTCCAAATCCACCAACTACACCTTCAACTCTCTCATCTCTGGAGGTGTCATCCTGCTTGATGGCCTACTTACTGGTTCTGTCCCTAGTACCAAATCAATCCAAAACTCAATGGCTTGTTTTGGTGGCAATCTAGTTACCGGTTCAAACACATTAGCAAATTCTATAACCATAAAAACTGATGCAACTCATCCTCCAACTCCATAACACCCACTAAAGCATTCACTCCACAATTAGGGCTTTCTCCGGTATAAACTATCCGACTACAATATGGGTGACTAAGTGATATTTTCCTATCGTGGCTAAATATCCTGGCATCATACTCACATAACCAATCCATACCCAATATAATTCTGAACCCTACAAAGTCAAATACATGCAAACTGCAAGAAAAGGTGTAACCTAGCAAATCAAACTCTATGTGGTCACTTCTCATCCCAAGTGTCGCGTACCCTCATAGCAGATTTGCAACCTTTAAGGAAGTAACTAAATATGAGGGTTCTAGGTTAAGCTTATCTACCAAACATCGAGAAATAAAAGAATGTGATGCATCGGTATCAAATAGAACGCTAACAGACATACCGTGAATCAGTAGCAAGCCTCCTAGAATAGCCTTCCCTTTCTCCTACACCGCTGGCCTTGAGGTTGTGGGCTCCAATGTATAAACTTGCCCCCTTCCATCTCTAGCAGGCTTTGGGCATTTGTTCTTGTAATGGCCGATCTAATCATAATTAAAACATCAGATATACTTCTTTCCAACTACTCCTTTCCTTTTTCCTTTTTCGGTCCGACACTTGTAAGCATAGTGTCCCTTCTTATCACATTTATAGCAAACCACCTCAGCTTTTCCTTCTTCGGTGCTCCTCCCTTTTGAGCATTCTTCTTTTGGAAAACTTTCTTTTCTGGCCTTGTCCCATCTGGGCCTCCTTCATTCTCTTCCTTAAACAAGCTAATGCCTCTTCCTTCCTCAGCACCATTTCTACCACTACATCACTTGGATCTCTTAGGTGCGGCAAAGTAGCAGTTATCAACTCCGGCCTCAAGCCTGTTATAAACTTCTCATTCCTCCTGATCACCATATCAACTAAAGCATACCCGTACCGGACCAACTCTTCAAATTTTCTTGCATACTCTGAAACAGACATCTCCGTTTATTCTAATTCAGCAAACTGCCTAACCAATGCCGACTGCGCCATTACCGACATAAACCTCTCTTGAAACCTTCTCCTAAACTCCACCCAAGTTATTGTTTCCTCATCAACACCAGCTACGACAGTATTCCACTAGAATAAGGCAGCTCCCTGAAGCTGTCTTGAAGCTAATCTCCTCTTTTGCTCGTTGTTCAATCCTAAGTCAGTAAAAATTCTCTCGCAATGCAACAGTCAATTTTCAACCTCAATCGCATCTTCAGTTCCAATGAATGGCTTCCCTCCAAGCCTGATATAGTCTCTGCTCAAGTTAGCATACTGGTTGACCATCGGAGCTTCCTGTAGTCCACCTCTAGCAGCATTTCCTCTGACAACTCAAACTGCAATTCCAGCTTGCATCATGTTTACAAAGAATTGATACATGGCTCCTATGTCCACTTGGGGAACCCCGAACACCAACAGTTTCAGCTTGAGCCTGACCTAGATCTCCTCTATCATTTGGTCGGGCATTTCCTTTAGTGGTGTTGTTATCTCCTCCAAGATTAACTCTGCCTCTTCTTTGTTCCATATTTTTTTAAAACTTGTGAGATATAGATGAATAACCTAACTAAGATAGGAGTCTAGAGATATAGCGTATACTTATATATAGCAAGTACAAGTACGTTACTATAGCGTTATCTCATACCCCGATCTTAACTTTAATTACTAAGGATTATGTTTTCAAAAACCAATTTTAGTAAAAGTATTTCATAAACCATGCTCTGATACCAAGCTGTAACATCCCCTATCTAGAGGCCCAAAACTAAGCGCTACAAATGCTACAGTCATCTATAGTATTAGCTTCCGACGACTAAATATGGCTATGTTAATGGTATCTATAATATCAGAAGCACTTGAACATGAAATAAAAACAGATTTCAAAACAACTTTTCTTCATTACATTTAAAACAGATGTTCCATATTAATCTTACATAATCCCAATACGTTTTCGAGCACAGATGAAATATACTTAATACAAAATACACCAAGAGCGGTATATGAAGATTACCCCTTGGATGATCAGAGTCATTTAGTCATAATAGACTTAATACAAACACAATGGAAATAAAACAAAACATAAAACTGTAACTCCTAAATAGCTATCTGTTTGCCTCCTTCCTGCCTCCGTTAGCCTTATTCATCATCCTACTAAACCTGAAAAAGATCTTAACCCCTCAGCCTACTCAAATTAATTTTGAGCACCCGAGAGTTTAAGGGAAAAACATAAACTTCGAGTCAGACATAAAGCCTGGTATGAATAATACTATACATCCCGATTTAGTATGTTAAGTGAGACCACGCTGCTTAGTGGAACGGGTTTCCCCTCACTAACATCCTTTTAAAGCATATCTTTGTAAAACCTTTTTCCTATAATCAAAATTGATTAAACACTGTAAAGCATCATTATGTAAACATACATGAATATCATGTAATAATGAACTATCTGTTCAAGCACATAAGTTTTGTTTGGATAACTTTTAATCTTTCGCTGACTCGGGCCTACCAGACAATATAATCAAAATTAATCTAACACCTATTAGCTATTCTTCTTTTGGATTACCTATCCTTAACTATCTGTTAAATACTTCACTTCTGGACTATCTGTCCTTAACTATCTGTTAAATACTTTGCTTCTGGACGGCATATCCCTAACTTACTCATCTCCTAGCTCTTCCTGATCCTAATGGTTTTTCGGGCTCACCAATACCCTATCGGTATACAAGCATATATTCCTTTCGGTGTTTAATCATAATTTTAGTCTACTTGAGACAATGCCCTACACATTGAAATTTTGGACAACAATTAACTGGAGTTAATAGCTAATGTATAGAGCGCGACCCTATACTAGACCCATCTGGTATTCTATTATCTGATTCATTTTCACTTAAGGATCCCCATCCATAAATTTCCTTGAAAAATTTTCAAAATGATTTTAAACCTTTAAATCAAATTTAAACAAGGAAAATATAAAATCTTTAAGCTTTACTCAAAATCAAATTTCCATGTTATATATATATATATATATATATATTCTTTTTTGTTCAAAAAAATGTATATTCTTTACTCAAACATTAGTTGATGAAAACATTTAACATTTGAAAGTACCTCTTTCTAAACCTTTGAAAGCACCTCTTTCTAACCCCCTTTAATTTTCTAGGCCAAGAAGCCAAAACCTTACCTTTCGAAACCATTCATCAACCCTTTCGAAATCATTGATCTCAAACCCTTCGAAACCATTGAACTAAAACCTTTCAAAACAATTGAACTCAAAACTTTCGAAACCATTGAAACTTTAGACACCCCACTTTATAAACACTCTAAAACATTGCCTTGGAAAACCTTTGGAAAACCTTCCATTTAAAACCTTCCAAAATCATTCAAAAATAGAACCTTTCGACTTTGTTGGAAGCTACATTTCGACCCCTTCGATAGGTTACCTTTCGACTCCTTTGAAATCATTCAAAATAAAACCTTTCGAAAGCATTAAAGTCTTAAAACATAAACCTTTCGAAAGCACACTAGGTACAATTTAAAACATGTGGAAAATCCTCCTTTAAAACCTTTCAACTTCATTGGAAGCAACCTCTCGACTTTGTCGAAAGCTCTACTTCGAAAGCTTTAAAACATATTATTTAAAACAATAGGCCTCTGCCTTTAATACAACTTCTACGAAAGCTTGGGTTATACTTCAATTTATAAACCAAGGGTAAATCATCTAAGTTGAAAGCTTTCTTTTGAAAGCATGGAGGAGCAGTTGGTTTTAAAACAAGTAAACCTTTCGACATTGTTAGAAGGTTCAAAACAATACAAAGTGGCAGTAACCTTTCGACTTTGTCAAAAGGTTTAAAACCTTTATTTTAAGTAATTGACTTGGTCGGAAGCAACCAAGTCAAAAGCTCCTTTTCGAAAGCAAGCAGGTGAAAGCTTTTGGTTTATAAAACAAACATACCCCAACTCTTTGGCCATCAACCTTTCGACTAAGAACCCTTTGACCTTGTTCAATTCATTACATACCAAGATACTTGTTACCATATGCATTGAACTTTGACCTTGTCGAAAGCTATGAACCTCTCGACCTTGTCGAAAGGTCTGGGTCAGAAGGTTTAATGTCGTAAAAGGCTTAAACAAGCTAAAAGTATGATTTCTTTGTTTTTAACTTAAAAAGGATAACTTTTCAACTAACTTGCCTTTGTTTATCAAATTGTCATTAGTTAAAAAAGAAAAGTGCTACCACTATTTCAAAAATAAATAATAATTTTAATTTATAAAATGCCCCATCTCCTTAATTAAATAAATAAAACATTTAAGTCCTATACCTTAAATAATTTCATATATTCAATAAATCACTTGGGAAAAATCAAGAAAAATCCCAAAAAATCTTTTTTACATGTTTTCAAACATATAAAAATTTCAAACCTAAATATTTATTATTTTAGCCGTAAATAATTTATAACCCAATAAATCATTTTCTTCACTATAAAATTGATATAAAATCCATATAAATTCAGAAAATTATGAAATTGAAACCTATCTCTAAAATATCATTTCTAACCTATAGTTAGATTTTCAAGGCATTTGGATGTCATTTAATAGGGTTTCATATCAAACATATCATAGAAACTATCATGAACATAGATAATTCCCCAACAAACGTGTATATATATATAAAACTTTAATCATCTAAACATGGCATATACTTACAAAAAATTTCGGATCTAATCTTAAAACGAAAACCAAAAGAAAATGGGATGTAGTAATTATTCACCTTAGTTTTGAGATTAAAAGATGTGAGATTTGATGTTGAATTAGTTAATTGTCTTCCTTCTCTTGAATCCTAGCTTTAATCTTTCCTTGAGAACATTAATGGTAGCCGGCCTTGGTATAGTTTTAGTTTGAGTGAAAATGAAATGAACGTGAGTTTCATTTCCTAAGGGTTTAGGGTATAAGCCTTTCTTATTTCCCATATTGCCCTTACTCATTCCTTACACCTTTGTTTATGTTATTCTATTTTAATTAACACACTAACATGGCACGACTACCCTTAGTCTAATCAAATCTCAACCTATTAATCTTCACATTAATTTATTTAATTTACCCAATTAATTATTCTAAATAATGCTATAAAAATATGGGGTGTTACAGTATACTTTGAGTATAGATCCTCGATGGATTCAAACTTTTTGCAAGCTTCAAAGCGGAAGAAGGAGGATCGCTTAGAATTGCTCTTAGCGGCATACAAAAGTCAGAACTGCCTGTTAATCGGTGGGAAGTTGAATGCCCTTAAAAACGTGGCGTACAGATAGGCCAACACCGCATTCTTGTTTGAAAAATGCTGAAAAAGTGTGGTCTTAAGGTAAACAGCATAACCATATCGAAAATTGTATGTCATAAGTGAAGAATTTAGAAAATGCATTTAATATAAAGAACCTTAGCGCATATATTATAGTCTTCATTGCATATTGGCTAATAATACTCTCTTCGACTAAGCCAACAATTTTAATTTTTCAAATATCAGAATTTAAAGCATTTTACAAAGTGTTTGGTCGGTTCGATTATGATGAGGCTTTTTGTTCGATCGTAACACTGAACCATTCACTTTCAACAAAACTATGAAAATTTTATTACTTAAACCATGTATCAATGCTACATATGCCTACACATATTATCAAATAAACCCAATCAACCAAACCCTATAAAAATACCTAAAATATCCCTTATCGAACCCCAATGTAATCGAGCCAAAAGCCATACCGATTTAGGGAGGAATCACTAGTTTAGAACAAAGAATTTAAACATGAATTTAAGGTTTTATTGATTACCTAAAGTTTTTGGTATGATTTGGACAAGTTTGGAAAATAACGGTGGGGTCTAGATAGGCCAAAGCGGGGAGACGAATGGTTTTCATAATTGGCAAAGGAAAGAAGAGATTGTAGTTAGTCTAGCCCCTATATTTACCGGAGAAATGTTTCTGTATGAAACTAGATAGAATATCACCAAATAGAAGTTGTATCATTGAGAATACACCAAACAGAAGTAACTCACCATCAAAATTTTCTCTTTGAGACTCAATTGACCGTTCTACCTTCAAAAACTATATTCTAAGACTTTTATTGGTTTTAGGAAAGCTTCTTTTCCAAAGAATGTAAAGTTTCATACTAAACTGATAACTAGAGACTTGCTGAATAAGACAGGACGGAAGGATGACTTATCGAGGCTCAAGGTGACTACTGCATAAAAGAAAGAGACAGTCACTTCTATTTAATTTAAGCTACGAGCTCTCTCCTCCCTTGCTCTCTTTGGAAGACCCAAAGATGGGCAGACTAACTTTTCTTTGTTTGCAATTCAGATGGTTACATCCCATCCTTCCAGGAGCTTGGTACTGCTCTTTTATTTTCTTTTGACTATGTTTTTGTATTGATTTTCGTATTCCCTTTTTTCTCCGGCTATTCATCTAAAGTTCGGTCGGATTGAGTAAGGCGTATTTACTAGGCATAGAGCTTCTACGAGAAATCTTGCTAATGAACTTCATATGGGTTCGCCATTATTTAATGAACTTTGTTGCACAAATATGGCTTCCTGCTTCATCGTTATCATTTATTAGGTTCCATTATGTGTATGCTCTTAATCTCTTAGTATCTGATGGTTTATAGCCAGTTGATTTAAATTCCTTAAGTAGTTGGTTAGCTCTCTTTTAAACAACTGGTTTAATTTACTATTTTTATACTATGTAGGTGCTACATCTTTTGGTATTCCTGGAGCTTTCTAGCCTATATCTAGCAAGAAGATCAAGTCAAAGAGGTCTATAGAGGATGCCTCCAATTTAGATGATTCCAACAAACGTCCCAGGATTATTGCTACCCTACTCAAGACCTACTAATGCTGCAGCTATCCCCGTAAAGCATATTACACTACAAGAAATTTTATTTTTTATGGCGCTCAAAAAACGCTACAAAAACTTTTGGTGGCGTTCCGATAATCGTTACAAGAAAACATGCCACTAAAAATCCATGATTTTTTCTTGCATTTATTTTAATGCCACTATAAATGCATTTTTTGCAGCGTTTTTCAAACGCCACCATAAATCTTTTTGTAGCGTTTAAAAAATGCCACCAAAAGATTTTTTGGCGCTACTAATAGAATTTCCAACTTTATCCCTGTTTTACGGTTGCATTTACTCAACGCCACTATATATATTTCGATAGCGTTTTTGAAACGCTACTAAAAATTGTTTATTATTTTACACCAATTTTTCATGCTATTATTTCCTATTAATGGTCTATTTTGGTTCTATTATATCAATCAACAATCACTCACATAATCATCATATTCAAATAAGTTAAAAAAACACATTAACCATATAATCAAATAAAATATCCATAACCATTCATATACAATAGTTTTTCGACAAAATGACATAACTCACATACAATAACCATTTGTATACAAACTCACAACATCGGATACTAATAAATGTTATATCTAACTAGTGCTAACAAAACATTTGATTACCCATAATTCTTTGTTGCATACACAAGTGAAAGCTAGCATCATCAAGTCCAAATTTGCTCTCTTCAAAAGTCCGATACCTACACAAGTGAAAGCACAATAGATAGTCAAACAATTACGTTAACTCGTAGAACTTCAAATACGGGATCAAACATCTACAACATTATACAAGTATATCCTACTATAAATGATGTCATATAAATTATCAAAGTTATACACTTTTTTTCTACAAGTTAGAATAATAGTTTTACTTATAAGAAATTTGGACAAAACTTACCTTTCCTAAAAGAACCAGATTCTACTCGAACCTTCCAATTTAGTTCCCATGTTTCTATTTTTTAAAAACCTGACAAACATACAGGAAAAAGCAGCCAACTGTTGCAGCACAAATGTTTTTTTGGCCAAAGATGAACATATAGAAAGAACAAAAATAGTGGATATGACTACCTACCTCGTTCAGCTTGAAGACCATCCCTCATTGTCCTAGTATATTGTGTACGTTATGTAGCAATAGACTACAGAGTACATACACTACTTAGTTCAGCATCATAGAGAAATGAACTCTGCAAAAGATATAGTAGTGTCAATAAGATGTGAAATAACGACCACAAGATCAATGCATTTGTTTTGGATACTCAGTTACCTAATTGATAACTGTTTTTTGCAAGAGTATCAGCGTCATAAGTGAATAATTTGATGAACTTCATGTTTGGATCAATCAAGTGCCAAATAATAAAAACAGAATATAGATACAAGTTATGATATGCTTAAGAATCATTGTTCATGGTCTTCCAGTTTAAATTTATACTGCTGATTAGTGCCAATATGTCCATTAGAGTCTCTAATTTCCAAGTTCCAAAGTCTAATGGCTGGAGAGCATATCATGAAGGTAAAACTATGAATTGGAAAGAAGGTAGAATGACGTTTAACAAATGGCTGGGAGCCTATTCCTCTATTTTAATAGTAATACGTTACAATGACCATGTAGTTTTGTACTACAAGGCATGGTACATGTGTACTGGAAGCCCTTTTATGTGATTCAAAACCTGATATATACGAAGGTGGCATATATTCAAAACCACGTATACTTTAAGACTTTATATATATATAACTTATATATTTAAAACTCATATTTTCCAAAGCCTGACATATCCACTACCTTTATGTATCTGATATTACCAGACCGATCTATTTTTCAACCCATGCACATACTTTAAAACTGGCATATATTGGAACTAAGTTAAACTCAGGGCTGTCATTGAGTTAAACTCAGGGTTGTCACTGAGTTAAACTCAACGTTGAGCACTGAGTTCTACTCAATGAAACTACACGAAGTTCCACTCGTTGCACAAGCACTGAGTGAAATAGTGAGTTTATAACTCAATGGTTAAACCAAGTTTATACTCAGCGGTTGCACTGAGTAAATACACGACTCCGACATATGGTTGTCAATCACCACTGACAAAATAAATTAACATTGGCATAAAGTCTAATATGTTTTCATCAAATGAAAAGCATTCTTCAAATAAGCTTATATGGTTAACGAGAGCATCCACTGCTAATGCTCATCCATGTTGAATCTAAAAAAATATAACTTATATGTAAGCCAATTTTACTAAACATCAGCCATACATAAAGAAACTAAAAATCAACCACTTTGATTTTGTTCCATTAAAACTGCATACATAAGCAAATAGATGCATATAAGCCAGTGATTTTAGTAGAGCCCACCCCATTAAACATTTAAAATAAATAGTTGAGTGACATGAAAAACGGAACGGATGCTCGATAAAACTAACTCAAAACAATTACAAATATTCTTCTAAAGCTTCAATGGCTTTTAGCTTTACTAAATAATCATATTAAAAATGATATGTTGAATCATTTTTATTGTGAGCATGTCCTTTTTTTACTGATGGTGGTTCTCAGCAAGAGGAGAATGCTTGTGAAATATAACGGTCATAATAAACAAAGTGTTATTAACATACATGGATCTTGGTGAGCGATCAATAATACTTATTCAAAGTTAAAAAAAACAGTCAGTAAAGAGCTGATCTGTAGGTAGAATGAGATGTAAATGGTCCAAAACATAGATTTATTGTATCAGTAGTAAAATCATGTTGTATTCTAAACATATGCAGGTCAAAGGTATATAAGATATGCTCAAATGTTATAAACTGGACTGTTGTAATCCAGATAATTCCAGACGTGAAATGACATGCTATAAACTGAAACTGGTAGTCTGTTTTTATTTGGGTTGGAATTGATTTGAGCTGAAGTGTGGTACGGAGAATATGATGCAGAGGCTAGCGTCTAATCTATCAAAATTAGTTAATGTCTGAAGTGACTGAAATATAAGTCGACGACAATGATGCTAACTGCAGCTTGACAATGATTTAAAATCAAAATTAAGTGCAGGTAGTAGAACTAAAACACATATCCTATGATACTTGGAAGAATAAGTGGAAATGTTTCAATAACATTGTACATTATTATAAACATTTAAACATAAAAGTTTTGATAACATTAACTCATTATTAATTTATAATGATTTCAAATAAGTATATTTAATATATTATGGGTGAACTAAATGTATCATGATAATATACTTATTCTTGCAACTTTGAATACCAGAAATCAAAGTGGAAACAGATTATAAATTTTAAAATAAAAACACCTATCGATACACTACTTACAAAATCACTGGACTTGAATAAGCTTCAACTCAAACACGTACAAAGTTCAATACGAAAGCATCAAACAGTAGCAAGATATCAATAATGTTCTGTTTAAATTGTCAAAATAAAATACAGGTTAACCATAATAGTGCAATACATCATATTATACAAAGTTTTTTCAATGAGTAACGACAATTGCCTATAGCTATAGAAATTAGTCAAAATAGTTCAAGCAGGCCAAAGTAATCCAAATCAAACAACATTGGCCAATGCTTTGGAAAATAGTATGTTTTGAAAACAACTATATAGTAAGTTTAAAATCCTTTCGACATCATTCAATAGCTTCAATCCACAATCCATAGCATTTCAATTTGTTTTAAATGTACAAAACTAACTAGAATTCATCAAACAAGGCAAAGAAGCAAATCAGGATCAAAAACAACAACGCAAGCAAAAAAGTTTAAAGGCAATACTATTTCAAATATAGTTGAATTATAAACATTATATACTGATGACCAAAAATTAATCATTTACTCTTATGTATGCACGCGCGTGTGTGAAGCAGGAAGAAATTTAACATGTTAGGCTGCCAAGCCTTTATAGGTTCAACATTTCATCCATTTTGAGCAAATTTCAAGCCTAGTACAGTGGTAAAATACTGACAATAAACCAAAGTTTATACTCACTCGAAATTAGTACAGTCCTAGCCTCTGTCTTCGAATATTTCCTTTACTGGGATAGTTATACTTTTGCTTATAATGCCATCGACAATTATCCAAGCTTGGTAACTCAATTTATAGCTGTTTTTGGTACTGTTTTGATTCTTGATTTGATTTATTTTTTTGGTGATATATAGGAAGGATTCAAGTAACAAAATAAACAAGTCCTACACTAACTCTTAAATAAAACAGTTACTGTTTTTAAAAGAAAATCACAACTTTTTTGTCCATAACAAATAAAATGGTTCTGCACTAACTTAACTTCGTTAATAAAATCCTACCTTCACCAAATATATCGTATAAGAGTAAATTAAAGAATAATAACTGTTAAAAGACTCAACTCTAATTAAAAAATAGTTATTTAATCAAACGAATTTTACCTTACACTTGTGAGAATCTGAAGTCTGGAGAGATGATGCAGTGATCCTGATGTCGCGAGAGCCGTCGATGTTTGGTGACGTCTCTTGGAGAGATGACGCATCACGTGTTGAGCCATCGATGTCTGATGTCGCCTGAAGAGATGATGCATCATGTGCTGAGCCGTCACATCGTCTTGTGTCAAAGTCGGGTTCGCAACTGCCATCGCTAGCCTTAGCCGCCTGCTCCATCGTCGTTTGGGCATCCAGCCTCCACCTCGCCCTACGACGTCGTGAGCTCCCAGCCCTTCGTGACGTCACCGTCATCTCCTGCCATCGCGTTGCCCTCCTCTAGTCATGATGTTCTTCGCGTATTTTTCTTTTTCCGTTTTTTCATTTTCGATTTCAGATTGATTTGAGAGTGGGAGAATTAGGAAAATTAGGGCTTGTGGAGTAAATCAGAAGAGCCAAACAATTTTTTTCTATAGAGTAGTTTGAGAGAAGAAAAAGTGGTAAAGGAAATTTGAGCGGCCACAACAAAATTTAGCAAAAAATTATACGAATTACTAGCGGGAGAATTTTAGCGGCGTTTCTTTGTTTATTTTTATATTGTAAAATTACCAACATTTGCACAAAATTTAAAACGCCACCAATTAATGCAACAAAAAATAGTTTTTCTTGTAGTGTTAATGTCATTTTCTCCTCTTTGTGCTTCTTTCCCTTTTCGATGGGTAGTGCAACCTTAGAATTATGGAGCATATATGTCGGCTTATTTTGGATGACCATTTTTTTCTTTCTTCTGTTCCCTTGGCTCCTTCAACTCCTCTTCCATCTTCGCAAGTTCCTATTCCAAAACCACCATTGGAGCTTTTTTATGTAGATAATTAACAGATTACTTAGTTTCTCACCTTGTTTTATTACCACTATTTCTTACCATTTTAACATATTTTGTGTATTCTTTTAGGTAGGCATTTTGACCATGGAACTTCATAGGTATGTTGAGTTATCCAAACCTACGTTGAATGAGCCTCAGACGAAGATCATAAGGTTAAATTTTAGCATGCTTTATTCTCACTTGATCTCGAGGTAAGGGACACAAAGGAAGAGGATTACAACACCTGATTAAAGGAAGCTAACATAAAGTCTAAGGAGGCAGTGAGGAAAGTTAAAAAAGTGGAGGAAAAAACATTGGAGGTCACTGATTAGGCTACGTGGGATGTTGTTGGATTGCAACAAAAAGCAAAGAAGCTAGAGAGGAATCTAGCCAAAATAACAAAGGAAGCAGACTCCGCACTCTTAAAATTTTATATCAAATTTTGCCAAGGTGAAGAGGTAATTCTTCATTGATCAACTAGATGATGTGGAGGTTGAGTTGCATAAGGACTTCTTTTGGATAACCCTAAGTTGATGAAGACTACGTTGGATCATTTTTGCTCTACATAAGCATAGGAGCGTAGTGGGGTTGCGACCTATTTAACATTCGTTCAAGGCTTATCTGATGGCTCTAGCTCAAAAGATGTTTCCAATGTTGTGCATGAAATTAGGACTAGCCTTACTCCTAAGACAACAATTGGGCCTTCCTCCGAAGATAATGTAACTAATTAACCTTGACATAATTGCCAACTACTACTTAGGTTTTTCTCTCCTATTACCATATGGAAGTTCTCTTTTTAGAACTTAAGCTGTTTGTTATGTTTTTCTTAAGTTGTAAAAAAAGTAACACCTCATTTGTAATTAATGTCCAAATTTATTTGTTGTTACTTATTTCTTGTGTTTTAGTTGATTTATACTAAAATTTCCCTAAATAGTTACATCTTCTTTTATGGGTAAAAGATGTTAACAATCAACTGTTTTCATTGTCACTTAAATAAAACACGTTCATTGAAACTTAAATAATAGTATTAATCGTATGAGGGTGCAAACTGTGAAGAGGTATGATATTAGCATTGCGAATGTTTGTAAGCGGGAAAAGGAACTAGTCGAGACCTTTATGAAGTTAAGGGAGGAGAGGGCCTCCTAGCCAAGGTAGCCCAAGTGGTTCAAGAAGAAAATGCACTAAGTGAATGTTTAAGAATAAGCTTAGCTGTAGCAGGGAGAGATGTGTCTTTTTTTATTTCTAATTGAAGATGATGTTATTAATTTTTGTTAAGTATAATTTCTTTAATAAAATTATTTTGTTATGATTTTTGTTTTTTATATCCACTTTACTAAGCACACATCGATTATTGATTGAGTATTTAATCCCTGAGCCGCTTTTACTACTTCGCATTAGGCTATTCTAGACATCTTACCACTTTATGGATTAGGCGTATTATACCATAATTTTTACTTAGTTATATTCAACCTCTATCTGTATAAGCAAAAGTCCGAAGAGAAATTCAAAAGTATTCATCGTGCATGAAACCAAAAGTGTTGGCCCTTTAGCTTAAGCTTATAATATCAACTCTGTACTTGACTACCCACAAGTACTAAATATCAATGAAAACTTTGTATATGCTTTTATATGGATCCCTTTGAAATCTCAAACCAAAGGCTAAGCTCCCATTTCGAAGCATAAAAAAATGTACAAAGGCTAAATGCTAGGCAGTAGACTTTACCTAAAGAATGGACCCATAATACAAGGAAAATTGAGGACTACATGTGATGCTCATACCATAAGCAACAGTCACCTAACCAACCTTAAACAAAATACATAGGCATCAAGGTAGGATTTCAATTGAAAGCATAGGATATGTTATCAACTCCATATAGAAAGAGTAAAAGCATTAAGCCATGCTAATGGTTTTGAGGCGACAAACTACCTTCAGATCATCTGCCAAGACCACTGACGGTCATTAGTTAAAGAAATGGTCAAAAATGGTCATGGCTGAAAGTACGAGTCAAAAGCACTTAGATTGCGTATGAGACTAAAGTGTTCTCTACTCAAGGCTGAGAGTGCCTCAATACATAGCAAGGATTCATGACAAAGATAGCCTCAAAAAACATCAACGGCTCATATAGCCTAAAGCTATGCAAATTATACTAGTTACACTACCAAAAGCTATATATTGATATGCCACATCATCAATCCATGTCAATTTTTAAGCACCAGACGATGAAACATGTTTAGATCTTAGCCCTACAAGTGGGCCAACACTGCAATCTAAGAGAAAAGCTCTATACCAATGATAAAGCTCATAGTTTCTATAAATACAAAGAATAGACCCACATAAAAAGGATTCAAATCTTGAAAGATAGACAACACACTGCTATAATCACTTATATTTATTTTAAATTTCTAGAATTAAGCTTTTTCGTCAAGATAAGTAATGTTGGACGGTTCCAACCAGACCTTGTAAAACCCTTTACAACTCAAATGATAATTTATTAAGGAATATTCTCAACAATGGACGTAGGGACAAGCTCCCGTACCACCATAAATTTTTGTTTTATCTCTTCCGGCACTTTATCTTCTTACTACTTTCAGCCTAATCTCTTTGCCTTCGGTCACTTTTATGTCTTTGAACAAAAACTTCCAAAGCCTGCTTTCAAACTTTTAGGGTGTTGGATTTTGACTAAAAATCAATCCAACAAGGCAAGCCTTCCAATAACCCTCGACGTTCTCTCACTTTGGTGGCAGACCATCCATTTCTAGCTAATGTTTCTAAATTAGGTGGTAATATAGGTGTTGAGCTGGAAGTAATTGATGATGATCAATTTAGGGCTAAGCTAGACAAAGAAGTGGATGTAGGGAGATATTAAGAATTTATCTCGTGAGTTGGTGGAGGCCAAACAAGATATACAATGTCAACGTGCGTGTATAACTATTGAACGTAATGATTTGACTACTATGTAATAAATTAAAAAAATAAAAAAGGAATTAGAGGGTATATTGGTATGCATGTCTAAATTAGAGTAGCTTTTGAAGGAGGCAGAAATTCTATATGTTGTAACTTGTAGAGTGGAAATAAATGGATCGAAGGATACGATAAGTGTATTATCTCTTCTTGCGGTTAAGCAACTTGAAAATGAATAATCTTCCTCCTATGCCAGTTTCTTTTAGACGGACAAAATCTGGAGCGGTTCCAACATAACCTCTTGGCTTTAGTGAAGTTGCCTTCAAATTGAAGAAAGACGTGTTAGACTTTTACTAGTCCAAGTTTAATGAATTGAAGGCTACTTATAGGAAAATATCAAGAGGGTCTAAGGGTGGAGGTAATGCACAACGCAATCTTTAAAGTATAAATTATTTAATTCCATTCCCAAAAAGCATAAGAAAATAAAGGTGGGAGTCTTGGATGACCTAGATTGATTATGACGAGTTGTTAGTCAATGCATAAATGAACTTGATGACCAAGTCTCCTACTTTCCCCCAGCAGCACAGTCTTCATATTTTGCAAATACATGTCTCTATTCTTTTTATAGCTTATACCACTTCGGCTCATAACACCAGCTCATGTTATATTTGCGTGCATATCTAAGTTTAGCTCATACCACTTTAGCTGAAAGGCTTTACCAAGAGAAAATCAGGCGTATTATGGCTGATGTAGAGGTATTATGCATAGTTGATGTTTTTAACTATTTTTTGCCCGAACTTGACTCAAGGTTCTTATATAACCATGACGGTTTTGTTCCCACAAAGAAGGATGTGGGTAATCCTTAGGCCTATGCAATTACGACCAATGACCCTAGGTTATTGATGCACCTTGATATTCCTTAGTCATTATAACTTAGATATTTGATTTCATCGTAGGCTTAAGCCCTTAGGAAACATCTGGACAATGCTCTGCATCCATATTCCACTGCCCTCGCAGAAGGAAAAGGATGTTGATATTGGAAAATTATAAGACTAAGTAGGACTTATATCACGGTTGATTGTGCGAGGTGTTCAAGTTTTAGAGCACATATTATATTTTAAAGGATATGTACATTCAATAATTTGTGAAAGACTCGTAAATAAACTAAGTAAAAATTTGAGTTGTGTTTTTACCTCACTGTCTTTACTTAGACATCACTTTTATATCCTTGCTTGAGTTTTGTACTACATGTGTTGTTTTCTTCCTTTTTCCGCAGTTTAACTTAGGGGGTGACGTTTTCTATCCTCGGTTCTATTGGTGTGTAATAATGCATTTCCTAATTTTTTTTCTTCAACCTTTCTCCTTTGGCATGCCCTTGGCATTTTATGCTCCATTATTATGTAGATTATTCTGATCATATTTAAATAAGAAGCCAAGTTATGTGTCTGCAAGCCTTATATTGATGTGCATGATTTTCTATTGGCTCAGATTGTCTAATATCCCTATGTCGTGTATAGTTTTTGGCTAAAGAAGCCATGTTACGTATTTTATAATTCCAAATTTTTTTCTATGCAAGGATATAACATTTACACATAAATTATTATGTTGATACGATTCGTTTAATATCCCTAGTACAGTTTATCCTTTTATTACCCTTTATAATAACAACTTTTATATTGAATCTTTTTTACAAAGGAACTATTATATAGTACGGCTTGAGGTGCTTTGAATTCCATGTTCTTAGAATGAGATTCCCATCGGGTCTAGATAGATGGATGAGCCAGTCATAGTGTTACGGCGATGACTAGGGTCCTTCCAGTTAGGTCCCAATATGCCATCAGATAGGTCCTTTGTATTGGCTATTATATTTCTTAGGAATAAGTCCCTTTTGTGAAATTTTCTCTCTTAGTGTCTTGAATTATGAGTCTTTTCCATCCTTTGCTGATTGAGTACAGACCTATCTGCAACTTCATCCCTTCTTTCTATATGGAATCCAACATGGTTTCTTAAAGGTGCTGATTCTGCTCAGTTACATATGATAAGTGCTAGTGTTAAGGGATTTCTACCTCAATTGAAAGCATGGCTTCATAACATATGTCAAGGAGAAGGGGTATGTCCTATAGGGGATCTAGTTTACATGCCCATAGGACTAGTGGTAGTTCTTCTTCTCGTTTTCATTATACTTTTGTAAGTCCTTTACTGAGTAGTTTCTTAATTGTTTTATTTGCTGCTTCGACCAGAACATTTTTCTGTGGGTGAGCTACTGAAAAGAAGCTTTTAACTATGTCATTCTTCCCATAAAGGTGGAAAAATTGATTTCTTCCAAACTGTGTACCATTATCAAATAATATCTTATGAGGGATTCAACCCTAGTAATGATATTCCTAACCATAAAGTTTCATATTTTCTTTGAGGTTATAGTTGCCAATGGCAACCACTTAGTGAAATAATGTATAAAAACTAATGCATACTTTGCCTCCCTCAAGCATTAGGAATGGTCCTATTAGGTCGATGCCCTAGATGTCAAATAGCCATAGGCTGGTTGTTATTCTGCTTTTTACCCAAGCAACTTTCAAATGAATCAGGATGTTAGGATGAAGACAAAACGATTTACAGACTTGGAAACGTGATTGGAAGAACAATGTAAATTGACTCAAGAATTCGAAGCATGATCGAAGCTAAGTAAACAACTGGGAACCAAGCTGGTCTACTAGGTACCTACTCTATTTTTGCCTATTGTGGGCCCCTGGATCAATGGTTCATGGATAAATGGCATGTGTGATCGTCTGGAGGTATACTTCATAAGGAATAACAAACAACTTCAAGGAATTTCTAAAGGAAAGCAGATAAGTACAAGTAATATTAGAACCACTTGGAAACAACATGATCTCTAAGAAGAAGTACTTAGAGTACAATGGAACAAAGAAAGAAGACCAAAGACGGGAAGAAGTAGTATTTCTCCTCTAAAAATTAGGTCGATACCAAGTTGATTTTATAGCCAAGAGGACTCCATCTTCCCCTCCCGCATTCTCAGAACAGGACCTCGTATTTCATAGATTTGCGACTCTACTGGATGGATTCCCTATAAATATAGCACCTATGGCATTTGGGAAAGACTATGGGCCTTTTATTCTTCTATCTCTCCACACCATTGTCACTAAGGAAGTCATCGTCGGTTGTTCTAGGCTATAAGAACTTTAAAACCCTTATACTAGTAACTTATAACCCATAAATCAATAAAACTGTAATGGACGTAGGCCAAAGATTGTAAACACTTTAAAAACCTTGGCGTCTCCTTTATTTACTTACCGTTCACTACTAAATCTCATTTCATTTTAGGTTATCTTGGGTATTGTGCCATTTTTAGGCTCAACATTTTTGTACTTTCACTGAGAATTGAACTCAAGTAAAGATCTAACTTTTTCTTTTGGATTGGAGAATTCAGATCTTAGATCCAAAAGATTTTCATTAAGAAACTTGAAGGATTTGCGTATATGAATCAATGCACCTAGGAGATCTGGAAGGTCATATGGAGTAATAGCTGGTGCAGATGAAGAAATTTCTCATCAAGATATTAACACCTAGCAGGCAACAACATTGCTAAGACCATCTGGTCCTCAGGAATTTGTTACTATAGTAGAGTTTGAACGAATGATGTAGGAGCTGAATCAGAAGTTTGTCGATAGTCAGAAGGTGCTATTGGATAAAATGGATGCTAGCATAGCTCTGCTAATCTAGCGGTCATAGAGAACTAGGAGGAGCGAGAAAGAGATTTCACCTATTGGGCTTGAGGCAGAGAACTCATATGTTTCTAGTTCGAACAGAATAGATGGAAAACAAAAGGAGAAGGAAAAATCTATGAGAGCGGTAGGGGGAGTTGTAGAAGGAAATTGAACGGTTAACTCGAAAGGAATTCAACTCGGTGCCGACTAGAATCAGGACGGTACCAAGAAGAATGTTGGCACTTTGGAGGGAACGAGGAGCTGAGACCATGGACTTGTTTGATTTAGAGGATGATCTGCAGCATGAAAGTGATGATTACGAGCTTGATGCTAGAGTTCAAGGTGCTGGAGTGTAAGCAACCACTACATAGCCAATTATGCAATGGAAAGGACCTGAAGAAGTGGTTCTCTTTGAGACTGGAGAACCTTGGCGTTGATTAGAAAACCGAGTCGGTTTGTAGAGTTAAACATTTGATGCACCTCCTGGCGGTCGACCTTTAGAGTTCCAGGCTAGTGAGGAGTATATACCAGATATACTAAGCAGTTGGTAGAAGAAAATAAATAGAGAAAGAATGAGGAATGCGGTTCTACACCAAGAAGAATTTCGTTCATGGAAAGCATTCTAAGGGAGGAGTATCCTAGGAGGTTTATGATGCCAACAATGCCATCATATAACAAGACTACCAATCCCAAGCAATTGTTTAAGTGTTAATGGCACATGGATGGTGCCACGAAGATGGAAGCGGTATAGTGTAGGTGTTTTCCTATCTTTTTGAAAGGTGTTGCACCGATGTGGTTTACCCAGCTCGTGTCCAAATACTTATCACCTTTTGATGAGTTAGAAAAGAAGTTTATGGACTAGTTTAGGCTACATACCACTCGGGCTAAGGATGTAATGTCCTTGTTGAGTCTTCCTAATGGGCCTAAGGAGCCTTTGAAGGGGTTCTCGAGGAGGTTAAACGTTGTAGTAATGAAGGTTAACAATATGAAGGAAGATTTGGTATTTATGGTGTTGGCCCAGGGCATACATTCAGATATGAAATTTGGTAAATGGTTGAGGATCAAACAACCGACTATTGTGGATAAATTCATCGAAATGCCAATCAGTTCTTGCTATTGGATGAAGAAATCCAGGCTGTTGGAAAGGCTAATGATGGACAACCAAAAGAGGTGGTTAAAAGCGATGTGGAAATTAAGCTGAGCAGTGAGAGTTCTGGTAATGTAGCTATACATGTTGGATATTCAAATAATCAAAAGAAAAGGAATCAGGGCTTTGGTGGTAGGCAATCCAAAAAGTGCCCGTGGAATATGAGGCCTGATGTGAACATGCCTCTAAATGACACAATAGAGAATATGTACCTTGCTATGCAAGGAGTGGAAAGATATAAAAGAATGCCTAGGAAGGAGGTAACCAAAGAGGAAAGGTCCTCATGAAATTACTATTGTTTTTATGAAACTCATGGATATAACATGAAAAAATGTCAATATTTGAAAGATTTTATCGAGCAATTGATAAAGAAGAAAAATTTGCAATAGTACGTCATAGAACCACAGGATGATGGACAAAATGCAAGACCGTAAGGGCCGACTGCCCAAAGGAACCAGCTTGGACCCAGCAGAGAAGGGCCCTGGTGCGCTAATGGATGGTTAGGCATAAATACCATTACAAGAGGAACTTATCAAATGGAGAAAAGCTAGAGAGAAATGAAGCAATTTGTGAGCTCGTTGAAGCATGCACCATATAAGATTTGCTTTGCTATATAGGATGTTGCTTTGGCCAAGCAACAAAGGATGGTAATGGATGACATTGTATTTGGGAATAGGGATTGTGATAGAGTCAAAGTACCAACCTTCGACTCCATTCGGCTGCTGTTGGCCCAGCTGTAGTGCGTCGAGTTTTGGTGGATAATGGAAGCTGGGTGAATATCTTGTTTAAAAGGACATTTGACCAAATGCAAATTAATATGAAGGATGCTATGCCTTGTAAGTATAGGATTTAGGGATTTACTAGCAAGTCAAAACAACTAGTCGGGACGATTGGTTATCAGTTGAGTTGGGTGATGGAGACTGTAAGTTTGTGTTGGTCCAAAAGTTTTTATAGTAGTGAGTATTTAGCATATAACGGCTTTCTAGGGCGACCAGCCATGATAGATTTTATAATAGCACTAGCTCCTTGGTGCTTAACGGTGAGGTTCCCCATAGAGAACGGGGTCGGGTCAGTTAGAGGGGAGCAGAACGTAGGATAGGAATGTTACGTTGTTGAGCTCAGAAAGGTAAAGCAACATGAGAAAGGAAAATGGCACAACCTAGGGCTGGAGCGACCTACTGCGTTGGATGGCTATTGTTAATCGGATTACAATATCATGGATACGGAATAGTAATCTAAAATAATGTTATTTCACATGTACTTATTTAGTCAATTTTCCATAAATAAGTCGCCCAAGGTTTTCGAAGGCAATGTAACCAATGGAACCGTGCTCTTGTAAGAAAAGTCCTGTGTTGGGCTATTAGCAGCACAACCAGGTATCCAAAAATGGTACCAGCCCTGATGGTCCAGGATAAGGACCATGGAGTATAATCATATGGGTCCATTACGCCATCCTTCAAGTATTGACCATTGCCCGAAGACTGGCACCTAGGCTGTCGATTCTCCGAGATAGGAATTGGTAAATGGACAGGACTTCCATGACTATGCTTGTAGCCTAGTAGGACATGCTCGACCGACAATAAGCGAGGGTAGTGGTCAAAGGTTGTAAATAGGCACTTCTAAATTCCCCCGATCTAGGATCAGGAATGGAGGACATAACCCAATTTAGGGAAATCGAATCAGTTGCCCCATATGGTTACTATCCAACCAATACTCAAAAATCGACACCAACTCCTTCAATCCAGAATCATGACCAGGGAGTACAATTTCAAGGGTTGATCAGATAATTCAACCCTATTTGCTTAGGTACTCGGAATATGGTATCTGTTCCATCGATCTAGGATTAGGACTAGGGAAGGAAAACACTGTAGTTGAGTGGATAATTTAAACCCATCATTCAGGTTTTGACTGTTGCCTAGAATTAGGCAACATTAAGAAGAAACGCCGAGGATAAGTCGAATAAAGCATCGGTTTTCGGAGATAGAAACTGACTTACAATTGAAATTCTAATGACCACGCTTACGACCTGGCAGAATACATAAGGCCGAGAATGAGCGAGGGTGGTAAATAGATACTCTCGGTCAACCCTTAAAGATAGGCAAAACTGAGAGTGGATACCTAAAGGTAGGAATTCGAAGGAACAAGTTCTTGGATATATGAATGATTTTATGGTTAAGACAATTACACCTATGCTTGTGACCTAGTAGGATATGCTTAGTCAAGGATAAGCAAGGATAGCTATTAAAAAATGAAAAGAAGAACGGCCGAACTCCTCCATATAGGATAAGGATCAGAAGGGTATGATCGGACTAGGAGCAATCAGATATTTTTTCTTACATGATTAATTATTGACTAATAATCGGAAATAGGCAAGGTTAGGCAATGATGCTTGGATTTTGGCATTTGGAGCGACGATCCATGAAAACAGGACTCGTTAGGTGATAGAACTACTTTGATTTTGCGGTTTCACTCATGGCAGTGAATGAGCTTTGCCAAGATCTGCTAATGTGAATGTGTAGATAGCATCGACCACCCTCGGTTAGCAGCAAGGTTGGGAATGTTAGGGGATAGACCTTTAATCTATTATTCCCTATAGATAGGGAATAGAATGGATCTTGGATTGTTTGACTGTCGAAGGGAACTTGACCTAACATAAATAGAGATAACCATGGAGTTGGTTAAAAACTATAGTTTTGTTTCGCCCAAAGGAATATTTTGGCGGCTCTAATCAAGGCTAAATAATGGAATATAACTAAAGCGACTACAATAATTTTACTTATATGCATAGAGTTGCAGTAAATAAAAGCACTACGTGGAAATAAACATGTATAATATGGATAAATTGCAACACAGGCAATTATACTATATATGTAGGTAGTTGTGCATAAGAAGGTACAGATAAAAGTGGGGAAAAGTATATGGAATAGAGATTACAAAATAAAAGTGATCTTTCATTACTTCAGCCATTATATACAAAGATTGCGAGGGCCGCTCACACAAAAAGTGGCATGTTTGCAATAAAATGGAAAACAAAATATATGACAGAAGGAGCCATCTTGCTAATAAGTCCCAGGAATCTTCGACTTAATCTTCACTCTCCTGCTATCTTTTCCATTAAAACCACCGGTTGACCTCTTTTTCTTTCCTCCGCCTTTGGTTTTCCCCTCTTTGAGAGCATAACCTTCAGACCGGGTGGTTTCTCACTTGGTTGTAATAAGGGGCTCATCGATCTTTCCAATAGGGGTAACAAAGGATCTGATCTTTAATGGCTCTAGCCTTATCGGGGGTAGTATAGTCAAAGGGCTTATTAGCACAAGAATGATAGGTTTTTCATTGTTAGGTTCGATCTTGATTTTGATCTTGGAGGTGTCGATCTTTATCCTCTGCGCCATTAAAATAGGATCAATCAGGGCCGAAGCACTATTAGTTGGAACGTTTTCCCACTAAGCCTGAGAAACATCCCCCAACCCTTCTAGAGCCTCTATCTTCTAAGAGTCGGGGCTAGGTTCAAAACTGGAAGGCAAGATTAGAGTAACAAGTCATGTGGAAATAGAGGTTGACATGGTTAAAATAGTAGCGATGCCTGATCCTTGAGTATTTGGCAGTAGAGGCATAAGAGAAGAATGAATCTAAAAAATAGAGAAGTAGAGATTAGTTATAGTCTCGGGTAAAAACTAGGGGACTTCAAATACTGGAGAAACGAGGGAATTACCTTTACCCGGACTAGATTGCTAGGTAGGAGACTTGGTTAATTTCCCCTCTTCGAGTGATGATTGCATCAGTTGGTCGATGAAGGGAGGAATATATGGCTCAAGGGAGGCCAATATGGAAGTTGGCACTACTTGGGTGTCCTTGGAGCTATCCCCCTTGATTGCAGGAATATCCACTGCAAGCTCCTCAGATTTGGGTGTTAAAGACTCTGCCTGACCCGATGCACTTCTATCATTAGGAGCTTCAGCGGTAACTTTAGTAGCAGTAGCATGTTCAACAGCTATAACAGCTTTTCCCTTTTCAAGCTTCTCTATGTCATCAATGTCAAGGTACTTCGCTCTTAGTTCTTGTTCTGCGAGGCCCTTATTAGCTGCTTCTGAATGGCATACAACTTCTTTCCAGGCGTCAGAAGAGTCGCGACATAAGTGATGCCAAACCACTTCAGATTCTTGTATTGTATTATGGTTGTGAAGAATTGCTGAAGAGTGATATTGAGTTCCTCGCGCTCTTTACCCTTTTGCTCTTTAAGCTCCTTTAAATCGTGCATGGTGATGCAATATTCAACTTCAATATCCAGTTTCATGGCCTTCACTAACAACAAACCTTCCTTAATCTTGTCCTTTTTCTGCATGGAGCTTCTGGATTTCGGCTAGCTGGTTTTCTATAACTTCGTCCATGGCCTGGATAGTATCATATTTCGTGGTGTGGACCAAGTCTTTTTCAATAAGCTGCATTTTAAAAGTAGCATTCTCTTGATGTGTGGTTTTCAACATGTCCTTTAGCACGATCTCCGCATTGGTATGGGTGGTCTCTTCATCTCCTCCATCAGGCTGTCGATTTTAGCCTTAAGAGTTGAGAGCTGCATCTTTCTATGTTATCAAGTTTTTTAAATTAGCTTTATACCCCTCTATCGAATAGTCATAGGTCCTCTTTTTAAATCCAAATAACTGAATGTTCATTTGATTGAATTGGTTGACCTTAGAGAGGGCATAAGTGAGCTTCTTCCACTCATAACCTTGATTGATGAGATCCAGGACCTATCGGACCTTCTATTTTTCTTCTTCCTTGGGAATATTTTTAATGTTTTGGACAAACATGACCCTAGTAGCAGAAGTCAGGGAAAGTGGTCCGCATGTGGGTTAATGAGGTTAGAACAGGAGATGTAGGAGCAATGATTCCTTTGGAATGAGGAGGAACAGTAGTAGTAGTTAAGGAATGTAAAGCAGGAGGTTGTTGGTGTCTAAGTAGTTAATATCGAAATCGAGTACGTTTCGGTCAAGTACCGATATGAGATATTTTAAAATATTGTGATAATTTCGATAAAATATTGGACATGTGTAGAACACGTTATAAACGATATTGTACGATGTTATAATGTTATACTATTGTTAAGTATTCGAATTTTTGGATAAATAATTCTAAATTACAATCAAAGATGGATTGCATATTGATTATAGATTATAATCCATTTATTGAGATATTTTATTTAATCCAAATCATAATATAGGCTCATAAAAACAGAGAAATTTGTGTAATGTACATCTTTATTATTTTCTTCATTTTTATACTATATTCATCGTTCCTTCGGTCATCTGATTATCAATATCACTTCTCCAAATTTTCCATATTTATATTTCGTCGTTTTCATTTTCGCATAATTTATCCAATAATCAATGTTAATTTGATACCAATTACTTGTTTAGCTTGATCCTTATCGATATGTCAAATATATAACTTTACCGCTCTTTCATGGTCTTTTCATTAGTGGCAAAGACTTCAAGGAAAATAAAACATATAAAATAATTGAATAAGTAGAGTTTTCTTTATTGAAAGACTAATGAAGAAGCCTAAAACTATATGGTTCAAACTAAAAAATTAGTGCATTGGGATTTCTAGTATGGTCTACAAATTGTCGTTCACCATGTACGAAAAATATATATTGAGAATGTGAAGATATGTATTTGTAATGATATATTCTCCAAAACATACAATAATATACGATATTCTTAAAGAATATCAAATATTTTACACATATCGGCAAATATCAATCGGTATATCAGTAACAATATTTTAAGCGATATATTGAAAAAATATCGGCTTAGTATAGATATGAGATATATCGGCGATATTGACCACACAAGTTGGCATGTAGGAATTTAAGGTTGAGAGCGGGGTAGAGGAATGTCGGAGGAGGAGCAGCGACGATCATGCGGGTCATTATACTGCTTGCCTTGTTCATAAGACTGTCTTTCCTCGGCCTGCAATTTCCTTTTTCTCTTTCGGTTTAGCGGTCTTCTTCCGCCCTTTGCTCTTTAACTTTTCATCAAGCTCTTTCTTCCTTGGTTTCTCATTACCTGTAAGAGCTGGAATGAAGTAGCTCAGGGGTATGCTTTCTCTCTTCCCTGATGCCATATTGAAGATTATCGTATCTATCTCTACCTATGGTACCTGAAATAAGATAAAAGCTCGTACAAGTTTTGGAATTTGAGGATTCAAGTAAATGTAGAGAATGTGTATTTGTGGTCCTAAAGGTGTATAGAGTGCCGGTGTCTTTTTTAAGTACATTACAAATCATGTTCGAAAGTAAGTAAATATGGAGTCTTGCCACCTTTAGATAAGATATAGCTAGACAGGAAGCTAAAGCCTGGAGAACCATCTTTGACGAGATCGACAAACAGAATGTCGAAGTTACTCACTAAGCCAAGATATCATCGAAGTAACTATCTAGAGGAGTCACCTCTGCTGATGGTGTTGTGCTTAGTTCTATGGTTTCTTGGAAGTCATGATAATTATATGCTTCAGATGAGGTGAGGTAGGTAGTTTGGTGTCTTCAGGAGATGTTTCGCTATACTTCTCGTCTCCCTTCGGACTCATGTTGTAGTCACTGTCACCTCCCTTATCACTTTCTTCTCCTTCTTCTTCCTTTTCATTTTCTTTACCATCTCTTCTTCCTTCCACATCACTTTCTTCTAGAATTATTTGCATTCCAACTCCTTCATTTACTTCTCTGCAACAGGCTCTTCTGCTGCTATGTTGGAAGTATCATCAGCATTCACCATAACGGATGAGCCTTCCACTTTCCTATGGAGATTATTACTGGAGCCATGAGTGGGGGTAGAAGACCTAGTTGGCATCCTGGAGGTACTCGGTGGAGTTTCACTAGGAATGGCAAAGCGATTGGGATGAAGAAGGTTGAAACGACAAAAATTCTCATTCGTTAGAAGGTAAGTAGTGGTGTAGTGTAGGAAACAAACTCTCTTGAGGGATTTTAGAGTTTCAGCATACTCGTCATTTGTTTTTTAAGCAGGAATGTCTCTGGAAGGAATTAGATAATAAGTAAAACACTTGGATGATGAAGGTTTAAGTGTAGGAAGAAGTGATGGAGAAGAAATTATTACTGCCAAAAAGACAAGGCCTGTTAAAGCCATACAGGCATTGAATGAAGAAATACTCATTCTTGAAATACAAGCATTTGTAATGGAGCTTTTTTATGACTTTACATCGACACCAGGCCTTGACTATCATACAAGATGTGAATCACACTATTATTTGAAGCTTGGAATGTGACTAAGGTCTCCGAAATTTGGAGTTCGTTGGAATTAATTCATGAATAGCATGTATAGGGAGCTCAACAGTGGATATCCATTAGGATGAACTTGGAACGGAGCTAGCCCAAGCTCTTAGAGTAACATACGTAGAATTAGATTAAATGGCGATATAGTGTCGCCCAAGCACACATATATCTATTACATGCCATATAACCCATTGTAGGATCATGCGCCCGCTTAATTTATGCTGGAAGCAGGACATTATCCTTAAGGTTACCATTCTACCGACATAAATTGCAGAGTGTCTTTATAGTTAGGATCATTGGTAATTGTTCAAGTGGGACATTCAGAAATCTTAAGCCGATATGCTTGTATGGAGGAGGAGGCAGTTTTTTGATTAGTTCTAGTAAAATGATCATTCTTTGTAGTTCAGAAGTAATTGAACGCCCGGTCCAAAAGGTGTAGGATCCAAAGTCTAACCAGCAGTAGACCTTGCTTTGGGAGGA
The DNA here is from genome assembly GCA_030737815.1 of Allium fistulosum. Classification (NCBI taxonomy): domain Eukaryota; kingdom Viridiplantae; phylum Streptophyta; class Magnoliopsida; order Asparagales; family Amaryllidaceae; genus Allium; species Allium fistulosum. Next base: position 617,684,993 of record CM060907.1, read on the forward strand.
GTAGATGACCCAATACTATTGTTGAAGTGAGGTGATTGACGAGTCATTCTAGACAGGAAAGTTTAAAGTTCAACACGGTCAAGTATGTTTTATTTTGGAATTTTATTCTAAATGCGAACAAATGTAACCGACACTTAGAGTCCAATGGATGTTGACATGTTTTGACTAGTCGAATTCTAAAAGTTGATTGGGGAAAATGAAATTGTTAATCTATACAGCGTGACTTCCATGTCCGGTACACAACGAACAGACCATCCTGTGTAGATAGCTTGCCCGTGTTGGAAAATGAGCAACGTCACATGACATAACTGTGCATCAGATATTACCAGTTATTGTAGGATAATTGATAACAAAACTGCTGTTTGGAGCGACGTGGAAGTTTTTAATTTGTAGGAACACTAGAAGTGCAGTGTTTGGACATGCTTTCCAATAAAATTATTCAAATATTAGGACACGTCCAATATGGTCATTCTTTGGGAAGAAAACCATCCTATTGACATTCGAATGGCGATAGGTGAGTGGCTATGTCTTGGAAATGGTTAGCCAAATAACCTTGGAATGAAATAGCTCAAGGTAAAGGCAACTAAAAATTCCTTAGGAACAACCCGAGTGTATCCTAGGTTGAACCTGAGTTCATCTTAGGTAAGATCCGAGAAATACCCTAGGATAACCTAGCTTTTTCTTTGATCAACCCTTATCAGTACCATCCAAATAGCTACTACTGACGTTGATCTCCATGACATGGAAGCACCACCAACCTTGGTTGATTGAGATTTGGATTCATGCTAAAAAGCAAAGGAGGTTGGTGATGAGACTTGTGGAATAAACAGCAACAGTCGAGACAAGTATCTAGTGGCAACAATGATTTTAGGTAAATGGTAGTAGCGTTGGGAGGACGATGGTGATCGATTCATGATGGAGGAATTTCTTTGGAATGAGATTAGTAGCAGATTGGAAGGCAAGGTAATCGGTAGAAGCAAAGAGTCGATTACAAAATGAAAAGATAGGAAAAAAGTTTATAAGCAAGGGATAATACAGTATTTGGTGACTCGGCCAAAGGGTCGGTACTATTAACCGGCTTTTTAACTAGGCAGATTTTCAATGGAAATTAAAACAATTGGACAAAGAAAAAATGACTCATGAACTTAGAATCATGCTTGAAAAGATAATGGGAAGATGCTCAAGACGATTGATGGAGAATAGAGCAAAGTGGACCTCTCAGTACCGAGTGAAACCTCTTGGTACCAAGTGCTTTTTATGCTACTTTAAGCCTTCCAAACCCCTTATGCCTCAAGGAGAACCTAAAGTATTCAACATGGAGTACTTTCCTCAAAGAAAAGATAAGCAACTTTAGGGATTAATGAGAAGAAGAGCAGGATAATGCAAGCAGTATCAAGGAAATCGTTAGGAACAACCCAACTTTGATAGAAAAGAGTTAAGAATTTAACAAAGAAAGAGATACGAAGGCAAAATGAGTGAGGAAGATGGGTTCTTTATCCACCAAATCCCCTTAGTACCGAGAGGTCATTTTTGATAATCGGGTTGGCAAGCTCTCTTCTGGACCTATAGACTTTCACCTGGACCTTAAACTTCACAGTCTTCTTAAACTACTAGCAAATTCTCCTATAAATACCAACCTTATAACAACTAAACAAGGATCTTTTTTGGATTCTCCTTCTTCATCTCATATCTCTCTTCTCCATAGTCACCAAAGCCGATACTCCAAGCAGTTCTAAGATTATGAACTTGTCAATCCTTTATACTTGTGACTATAATTTCTCTCGGTTCTCTAATAAATAAAATATAAAGTAGACATATGCTAGAGATCACCGAACCATTTTAAAAATTCTTATGTGTCCACTACAAGAAAGGGCTTAATTTCCAACGACTAAGATCCATCGTGAGCCGTCGAAAGCCGACGAGGGACATTCGAAAAAGCCATCACTGAAAATTCACACTTTTTAAGTAAATTTAATATAAATTAGTAATTTAGAATAATTTAATTTCCAGAAAAAATAAAACAGTTTATGTTAGTTATCAGTAAATAAGAAATAAATATTAGTTATTACAACCTCTTACATGCCTTTACAAATTAATTTAAAAAATTTAAATTTAATAGTTACATAATGTTTAAAAATTAAATTACTAAAACTATACGTATTATAAATTTCATCAAAAATTTTATAATTGATAGACTAAAACTTGTAGGAAATTATTATCTATGTTTGATTTTCAATACAGTTAATTATTACCGAATATAATTATATATACAACAAAAAAGATTATCGACAACACTATTTTAATTAATCGAAAATTACCATAAATTGGAATAATTGAATAGAAATATATTTACAAAATCCTTGAGATTTGAGTTATTATATATTTAATCAAATTTCTAATTGATATAACTAATATGGAATAATAGAATAATAAGTTTAAATAGGCCGTCGACAATCGTCGGAAGCTTCCGCCGAAATTCCACTATTCCTTGTAGTGGCCTCTTTAATTTTTGCATACATTTTACTAGGTCCGAACCTACAACAGGTTATCTTTGGATGTTGTACAACTTTTGGCGTTAATGTTTTGGTGCTTTCATTGAGAGCTCCAGCTTAGAGTTAGATCTAACTTGCTATTTTGGATTTGAAAAGGTCTAGTGGTTAGATTAAGAAGTTTGGCTCAAGGAATTTAGAAACTTGCTATTTGAAGTCGATGGTGCCTAGGAGAGGTACAAGATCATCTAAAATGGTGGTTGATGGAGACTAAGAGAATACTCGCCAAATTAAAGTTGGAAACCACTCGGTAATACAAGGTTTGTCTGCCCAATAAGAAGTGGATACACAAGGTGAGCTTGATAAGATGATGTAAGAGTTGAACCAGAAGATGGCAAATAATCCAAAAGCTTTTAAGGACGATGGAGGCTCTACTAACCCAGCAACTGCAATGGACTAGGAGGAATAGGAGGGAAGTATCTCCATCCAGACCTAAAGAAGCAAACTCGTCCATTTCTTGTCAAAACAAACAAAATGAGAAGCAAAAACCGAAGCAAGTAGATGTTGTAGAATCAAAAGGGGTTGTTAGAGGAAGTCAGCATGCACCCCCTAAAAGATGGCCACTTGGTACTAAGAGGATTCAACTCGGTACCGAGAGGAATTCTAGAGGTTTGGGGGGACAAAAAGCTAAAGCTTTGCACTTATTTGATTTTGAGGGCCTGTAGCTTGATGGTGATGATTACGAGATGGACATTGAAGGTAATGGAGCTGGAGTTCAAACAACTGCGGTAAAACCAACCGAGCATCGATGGAAAACCATGGGAGTGGTTCTCCAAAAGACTGGAGAGCCTAGACGTCAGTAGAACCGAGATCGTTGTTAGAGACAAACACTCGGTGCATCCTCTGATAGTTGCACTATGGAATACCGTTCTAGAGAGGAATACATCGCAGACATGGTTAAGCCATTGGTTAAAAAATGCAAAGGTTGAAAAAACAAGGATTGGGGCTCTACACCATGCAGAACTTACTTTACAGAGAATATCCTAAGAGAAGCATATCCTAGGAAGCTCACGATTCCAACTATATCATCGTATGATGAGACTATGAATCCTAAACAATATTTACTCAAGTATGAATGGCACATAGATAGTGCCAGGGAGATAGACGCTGTTCAACGTTGGTGTTTCCTTATTTTTATAGAAGAAGTTGTATCGATATGGTTCGCTAAGCTCACGTCAAGATCCATATCGACCTTTGATGAGTTAACTAGAATGTTCTTAGAGCAATTCAAACTTCATGTTGCACAGCATAAAGACATGATGTCCTTGTTGAGCTTATCTTAAGGACCTAAAGAGTCGCTGAAGAGGTTCTTGAATTGATTCGATATTGCTTTTATAGAAGTAAGTAATTCGAAGGAGGAACTGGTATTCATGGAATTGGTCCGGGGCATTCATCCAGACATAGATTTTGATAGATGGCTGAAGATAAAGCAACCTATAACCATGGAGGTGTTCCATTGGAAGGCCAATTAGTTCATGCGCTTGGAAGTAGCAGGCCTAGCTTTAGGTAATGCCGATGATGGATAGTCAAAGTAGGTTATCCAAAACAACATGATGGTAAAACAATTTGGAGATAAAACTGGTAATGCGAAAACTGATGTAGGAAACTATTGAAACCAAAAGAAATGAAATCAAGGACCCAGCAGTAGGTGTAATGACACAAGAAATGCCTAAAAAATATAAAGCCAGAAGATTACACTCTTCTAAATGATACTTTGGAAAACATATATCTAGCTTTTCAAGGAATGGAATGATAAAAAAAGCCGCCCATAAGGGAGGCAACCGACCATGAAAGGCGCTCCGGAAAGTTATGCCATTTTCATGGAACTCTTGGACACAACATGAACGAGTGCCAGAATTTGAGGGATCTCATCGAAGAACTAATAAGGAAAAATAAGCTCCAATAGTACGTTAAAGAATTGCAGGAAGGTTCTAAAGTCCCAAGACTCCCTAGGCCACCTACGCAAGGGAATCAATCTGGAACAAGCGGAGAGGGGCCCAGGTGAAAAGATGGGAATTTAATTATCAATAGCTTAATTGGAGGACCTCATCTAGCAGAGAAAAGTTGAAGGGAAATGTAACTTATGGTGGCTCGCTGAAGCACGTATTGTAGGAAGGCTGCTTTGCTGTAGAAAATAGATCTCCGACCAAGCAGTAGGGGATGATAATTGATGATATCATATTCAAAAATAAATAGGCCATGGCACCTTTAGAATAGCCTCGGTTGATCCTCAACAACTTTAAAATAGCCTTGGTGCCTAGGTGTTTAGTGATGTAATTCCCAACGAAGAACATGGTTGGAGGGGTAAAAGGTGACAAGAGCGCTGGAAGTGAATGCTATGTTGTAGAGTCGAGAGAAGAGAATTGGTGCAAGAAGGGTAAGAATGTGGAGAGAAATTTCTACATTCTTGATTCACAAGCATGGCAACCAAAACCTGGAGCCTGGCTCGGGAATCATAGGTGGTTTGATAAGGTTTTGGATCCTAGGAAAAAGTCAAGGGAAGGGCGATTGATAGTGGCGGAGCTGACGAAGAATGTTCCAATCGACTTGGGTAATTGTTACCTAGGTTTTAATCCCAGCAGGATCCAAGAGAAGATGGAACAACTTGATGGAGTCAGAATGGCTTAGAACTCAACCAAAAGGGCTAAAGCAACAAGCCAAAGAGAGCTAAGAAAAAAGAACGAGGAAACCCACTAAGGGCATGGATCGCTAGCGATCCATAGGTTAGCCAGGGTTTAACTATTTTTCTTGCATCATGATCCAATCCATATTGTAAAATTAGTGACTAAGTTTGATGAGATTCCGAGTCAGTTACACCAAGAGACAAGAATCCGTCTAGTCCAATCAGCGGCTAAATACAACTAGCAAGAAAATTGTCATCAAAGCAAAGCGACGTGCAACGAGACTACATGAACAACGTCGACACAAGACAATGAAAAAAGTTTAAAAGTTGAAGTCCAAAAACATGCTAAGTGTATGGATCGCCAGCGATCCATACGTAAACATGGTACAACCACGACCCACATAGATTGAAGCAGAGAAAGGTAAGTAATTAGCTCGTAATCGAGCTAATTCTTTGGATCGCTAGCGATCCATCCTTTTGGCTCGGGTCATGAGCTAAACTCCACTGCGTCTTCCTACGTCCATTTGCAAACAGCTAGCGAACAAGCTTGGCCTAATAGCTCTCTGATCTCTATAAATACCATCCTATCAGCAACATAAAGGGGATCTTCCATGAACTTGTGGCTGAAACTCTGTTGGAAGCTTTCTTCACTCTTTACCTCCCTCACAACAATCTCCAACGGAGTTCATTGTGATTCTCCAGTGGATTATAACCTTGGAGATTCAATCTAGTTAAGGATAATCAAGAACCTTTAATCAAACACTTCTTCTAACAACAATCAGTCTATAATAGAAATTATAAAGTGGATGTAGGTTTTGTTAATAGCCGAACCACTATAAAAATCTTCTTGTCTTCTTTCTCTTATTGCTTTCTTCTATATCTATTATCTACTTTATTACTCTGTGAGAACAGGGATGGTGCTTTCACACTCAAACCAGGGTGTTGATCCATTTTTGATTAACATTTTGGTTCTTTCACCAAGAACCCAACTCAAGGTTCAGATCTAACTATCTACTATGGATCGCATAGGTCCAGAAGTTAGATCCTCAACCTTTGCCTGAAAGATCTACTACTTGGAATCAATGGCTCTTGGAAGAAGGAGAACTGCCTTTGGAAAGTCCACAGGGCAGTGATAGCTATAGAAGATGTTAATCCTCAACAAACTGAAGTAAATAGTGCTAATTTAGGAAATCAGGCGCCAACATCCTCCAGTCAGCACGAAGTCTTTACTAGAGATGAGTTGAATAAGATGGTTGACGAAATCAACCAAAAAATGGAAAGTAGCCAGAAGTCTCTGATGGATAAGCTTAATGCTCTCTTAACCTTACAGTCAAACCCTGCTCCAAGAACTATGCCTGAACCCATAACTGCTATAGAACAAGAAAATTCTTCCGTTTCTGGTCTAAAAGGAAGAAACGGAAAACAGCCACAAAAAAGGGTGACAACAGGAACCATGTGACACAACATGGAAGGAAATATGAGTAACCCACTCACCATAAGGTAACCAATTCTGAACTTGAATCAAAGGGCAAAGACCTCGCAATAAGATATAGCTATGGACCTCTCCGACTCAGAAGATGGAGAGGAAGACAACTAGTTGGAAGAGAATGTCAACGCATTCGATGATGCTAGGAATGTCCAAATTGCCCCCACTCAGGCCAACTGCAAGCCAACGGAATCTCGTGGGAGTGCCTCTTCCAAAGACAGGACAGCCTAGGCTTCAACCCACTCGCCAAGACCATTTGCAAAGCCAAACACTTGGTGTAGTGACTGACTGCTACCCCAAGGATTACCGGACATCAAAGGCATACATAGCAGACATGGTCAAACGATTAATGGATGAGAGTAAAAATAGGAGAGATGATGAATGGGGATCTGCACCAAGTCAGACTCCCTTTACTAATGAAACCTTGAATGAGAAGTATCCGAAAAAATTCACAATGCCAACCATTCCTTCCTACGATGGGACAATGGGCCCAAAAACCCATTAGTACAAGTACAGTTGGTACATGGATGGAGCTAATGCCTTTGAAGCTATTCGGTGCAATTGTTTTCTATCTTTCTAGGAAGGAATTGCGTCTATGTGGTTCACTAAGCTTCCGCTGAGATCTATCTCTACTTTTGACCAATTAGCAACAAGATTCCTCGATCAGTTCAGGCTCCATACCGCACAACCAAAAGATGTCATGATCTTATCCGGACTGTTCCAGGGACGCAACGAATCATAAAATCTTTCATGAACCGGTTCAATACCGCAGTAACGGAAGTAAGCAACCCCAACGAGAACATGGTTTTTATGGCGTTATTCTGTGCCATTCACGCGGAGACTGAATTCGAAAAGTGGATTAAGATGAAGCAACCTACCACAAGGAAAGACTTCAATCGTAAAGCAAGTCAATACTTAAGATTGGAGGAAGCGCATGAGCTAGAAAGGAAGTCAACTAGTGTGCAACCGATGAACATTGGACAGGGTGATGTAGCAATGAATCAAAACGCGCACGCTTCTGGAGCTATAGAAGGAGTCATAAGGAAAGTTTTGCTGCTTCCATGAGACTCATGGTCATAACACAAACGAATGCCGCCATCTGAAGAATCTCATTGAAGATTTGATCTGGGAAAAAAAACTCCAGTAGTACGTGAGAAAGTCACAGAACCCTGATTAACCTGCGGCTCCTCAGCCTCCTAGAGAATGAAGGAATCAAGCCAGAACTAGTGAAGAAGGGTCCGAACGAACTGACCAAAGACTTATTATTGGAACAATATCTGGGGGACCACACCCCGTGCAAAGAAGCTGGGGGGAGATGAAGCGGTATGCAAGTTCATTGAAGCATGCTCCAAATGAATCATGTCTTGCAATAAAAGATGAAACTCCAGCCAAGCTGAAGAAAGTATTGATTAACGACACAGTGCTCCGAAATCGGGACACCAAACGGATCAAAGCCCCGACTCTCGATCCAACGGTGGTAACAGTGGGAATCAATCCTGCTGTTGTTCGACGAGTGTTTGTCGATAGTGGCAGCTCTGTTAATATAATTTTCAAACGTACTTTTTATTAAATGAAGATCAGCATGAAAAGCGTGTCTGCATGCCAAACGAAGATCCAAGGGTTCACTGGCGAACCCAAGCAACTTGTGGAAACAATCGACCTGCTAGTGGAACTTGGAAAGGATGATCGAAGAGTCACCCTTTTTCAGACTTTCGTAATTGTGGATGAAATATCTGCATATAACACCTTCTTAGGACGGCCCGCTCTAGCAGATTTCAGAATAGCTCTGGCCCAATGTTGTCTAACCATGAAGTTCCTTACTGCAAATAGAGTCGAAGTGGTGAAAGGAGACTAGGGCACCGCCAAAGAATGTTACATTGCGGAGTTATGTGAATCCAGAAGAAGGGAAAATGGGAAAGATGTGGGGAGAACTCTTCACATCCATGAACCTTCTAAATAGCAACTACAGAGGCGCTCCTGGCTTAGGGACTATAGCCGATTCGGCAAAGCTTTAGACCTTATAAAGAAGAGTTCAGGGGAAGAACGGGCAGCACCGACAGAATTGATGGTGTCTATCCCGGTTGATATGGATGACCCAACTAAAGTCTTGAAAATTGGATGGCGCCTTGGAAACAAGATGCAGTTGGAACTTACTAAATTTCTTCGTGCAAACTTGGATGTGTTTACATGGATGCACTCCGATATGTGTGGGGTGTCACAAGAAATCGCATGCCACACGCTCAACATTGACCCAAAGTTCACACCAGTAAAGCAAAAGAGGCGCAACCTGAGTCTTGAATGGTCCAAGGCGTTAAGGGAAGAGGTGGGCAAGTTAATGGCCAACAGTTTTATCCATTATGCAACTTATGCTGAGTGGGTATCTAACCCAGTCTTAGTCAAAAATTCTAATGGGAAGTGGTGAACCTGTATCGACTACTCGGACTTAAACAAAGCTTGCCCAAAAGGTAGCTTTCCTCTCCTTAGAACAGACTAGCTTATGGACAGAACGGCAGGACACAAGCTGCTATCATTCATGGATGCATACTTCAGGTACAACCAAATCCTGATGCATGAACCTGATCAAGAAAACACCAGCTTCATCACCGACCTGGGCCTATACTACTACAAGGTAATGCCATTAGGTTTGAAGAATGCCGAGGCAACTTATCAAAGGTTGGTAAATACCATGTTCAAGATCCAAAATCAGGAAAACTATGGAGGTTTACATTGATGGCATGTTGGTCAAATCACGAGCGATTGCAACCATTCAGATAATCTCGTTGAAATTTTAGAAATACTCCAAAAGTACAAAATGAAACTCAATCCACTCAAATGTCACATCGGAGTAGCTTTCGAAAAATTCTCAGGATTCTCGTAGGTTCCTGGGGCATTGAAGCAAATTCAGAACAAATAACGGCACTACGAGAAGTCCTAGCTCCAAAAAATAAGAAGGAACTGCAATGCCTGAATGGAAAGGTCACAACGTTAAATCGATTTATCTCTAAAGCTACCGAGAAGTGTATACCGTTCTTTGATGCATCGAAGAAGGAAAAAAGAGCTTCGAATGGAGTGAAGCTTGTCAAACAACATTCAAAGAATCGCTGGGGCACATGGAAGCCCCGCCAATCCTATCAAAGCATATGGATGGAGAAGACCTATTCATTTACTTAGCAATCTCGCCTCATGCATTGAGCGCCGCTTTTGTGCGGAAAGAAACAAAAATCCAATGACCCATGTATTACATTAGCAAGTGGTTCACCGGAGCCGAGAAAAATTACCCAAAACTAGAAAAACTAGCGTATTGCCTCTTGATCAGATCTAGGAAGTTAGACCATACTTTCAAGCTCATCCAATAAAGTATTGACTGATCAGCCCCTGAAGCAAGTGTTGTATCGGTCTGAAACTTCCAGACTACTTCTCAAGTGGAATATAGAACTGAATCAATATGATATCACATACCACCCAAGAAAGGCCATCAATGGGCAGGTGTTAGCAGACTTCATTGTTGAATTTACCATATGGGACGATGAGGAAGAAACATGGCTGGAAGTGGACACGCAATGGATACTCTATGTTGATTGTGCATCTAACAACCTCTGTTCGAGGGTGGGAGTAGTGCTTGATACCCCCGAAGGACGAGCCATTTTCTACGCTTGCGCTTAAAATTTCCTGCTACAAATAATGAAGCAAAATACGAAGCATTGATAGCAGGACTAAAAGTTGTAAAGAAGCTTAAGATAAAATCTGTTCACATCTAAAGCGACTCCCAACTAGTCGTTTGCCAAGTAAAAGGGAATACCAAGCTCGAGGGGAGGATCTTGCCCCGTACCTATCCAAAGTGCTAGAGCTGCTAAGCGACATTGAACATTACACCATCACTCACATTCCATGAGAGAAAAACACCAAAGTGGATTATTTGGCTAAATTGGCAAGCTCCAGAGAAGCTCAGTCATTGGGGATAGTCCCAGTTGAAACTCTAACCACCCTAAGCATAGACGAAATAGATGATGACCGGATCCTCGAGGTCACCGTCAAACAGGAGACGTGGTTGACACCGATAAAGGACTATTTACTTGCAGGGACCCTTTCGACTGACCGAAATCAATGGAAAAAGCTTCTCGGAAAGGCACCGTGATTCGAGGTAAAAGACGGAATGTTCTATCAAAGGGGATTCTCAACCCCCTTCTTAGATGTTTTTCTTATGTCGAAGCCCGACGAATCCTAAAGGAAGTGCATGAAGTGAAATCGAAGACCACACTGGGGGGGCAGACACTTGTGAAGAAAGTCCTCTAGTATGGATACTTCTGGCCAACAATAAACCGCGATGCTACAGACTATGCCAGAAGATGTTATTGCTGCCAAAGATTCAGCAAAATTAAAAGCACTCCTTCAATAGAGCTAAAGCAAACGGTCAGTCCATGGCCATTTTCAATATGGGGAATTAATTTGATCGGCATCTTGCCAACAGCAAAAGGAGGGGCCAAATATGCTATGGTTGTTGTTGATTATTTCACGAGATGGGCCGAAGCGGAAGCGCTAGCTACCATAACCACCAAGAAAGTCATTAATTTTGTTACTAAAAACATTATTTGCTGGTTTGGCATGCCACAGAAAATCATTACTGACAATGGAACTCAATTCGAAAGCATCGAGTTCAAAGACTTCTGCAAACGCTTCTGAATTGAGAAGAGCTTCTCCGCGGTAGCTCATCCGTAAGCAAATGTGTAAGTGGAAGCAATAAACAAGATCATCAGGTCCACTATCAAAAAGAAACTAACTAAAGAAAAAGAAAACTGGGCTGATGAACTTCCACTCACACTATGGGCTTACAGAACAACCCATAAAGTGGCAACCGGCCACACTCCGTTCGCTCTGGCATATGGCTCAAAAGCAATTATTCATGTTGAATCAGAAGCCCCTCACACCACAGGAAAAAATTTAATCAAAAGCAAAATGAGCAGCTCTTACTTGAATCACTGGATATGATTGACGAAAGAAGGGAAGAAGCCGAGTTGAGAACCGCTACCCACCAAAAAAGGGTCGCACGATACTTCAACTCCAAAGTTCACAACCAAACCATCAAAGTGGGAGAACACGTAATCAAGCGAGTCCACCCTATCCCAGGGGCCTTTAGACTGAACTGGGAAGGATCATATGTCATCAATAAAAAGCTTAGGGATGGAACTTTCAAGCTAGCAACCGTCGATGGAATCCAAATTCCTAGGGCATGGAATAGCGAATCGCTCCGCCATTACTTTGTCTGAAAACTACCTTATGTACTCTCTATTTTTCAGCTAATAAGCTATCCCGGGAAGCCGAGGGCATTGTAAATAGGAAAAATCTGTCTTGCCTTCCTTAATAAAATTTATTCTCTTTTTGAACCAACAAAACTGTGTTCATAATAACTACCTGCCGGGTCAATGGAAGCAAATCGACTCAAACCGCTGGATCGGCAGAACCCGATCTCTGCCTTATAAGAACCGATGCTGCCTCGACAACATCGAGAAGGCCCAAACATAAACTCCTCGTATTTATCGAAGATAGGCAACACTGAGGAGTACAAAAAGCCACACATCCCATAAGCCGTGCACCAACTCTTAAGACGTAAACTCCCCACATTGCCCGAAGATAGGCAACACCAACGAGTACGAAAAGCCGCATATCCCATAAGCCGCGTAGTAACTTTTAAAATTTATACTCCTCACATTGCCCCGAGATAGGCAACACCGGGTAGTGCCAAAAGCCGCGCACCTCATAAGCTGCACACCAACTTTTCAACATATACTCCTCATGTTGCCCGAAGATAGGCAACATCGAGGAGTACTAAAACCGCTCTGGACCAACGGGTCGTATCAGTCTCAAAAGCCTTGCATTAACTCTCGGAGCCATGAAGTCACGTTCCTAAAAAATAAAATCCACACATTTCCTGAAGATGAGCAAAACCGAGGAGCATCGCCGTGAAATCACGCTCCCAAAGCGTAATCTCCTCACGTTGCCCAAAGATAGGCAACGTCGAGTAGCATCGCTGTGAAATCACGCTCCTAAACTGTAAACTCCTCACGTTGCCCAAAGATAGGCAACATCGAGGAGCATCACTGTGAAATCATGCTCCTAAAATGTAAACTCCTCACGTTGCCCAAAGATAAGCAACACCGAGGAGCACCAGATCTGTTCCGGATTGACGGACATATCGATCCTAAAATCCTAGCCTTCCATATGCCGCGTGCACTTTCAAGTCCCGGAATTGCCCCAGCAATACCAGGGAACTTATCCATACAATAATAACAAGGTTTGATCCACTCCCATTATTAGAAGCAATGGGCACGACTCCAACAAAATTGAAGTGTTGCAAACCAGTAGGGAACTCAAACCGCTGATGCTCGATGACAAACTATTACATTAAACGTTCATAACGTGTAATTGCCCACAGTTAACTTATACAGTGTGCACATTTCAAACATGCATATGTTGCATACTTACCAGATTATCACAAAAAACATGGACTACGTGCTATAGTCATAAAACTTCTAAAAGGAGATAAATCGTGTTAATATGCAAACTATTTGAACCCTAAGCTAGCGGTCATTTGTCAATTGTTTGAAGTAAAAGGCCCTGTAAACTTGGGGACATACACCTGCACTTAAATAAAAATACTCAAAAAACAATAATTTCACAAGTTCTATTACTCCAAATAAAGAATTGTTATTCCAAACAAATAATTTTGGCAATAATCATAGAGCTAGATAAGTGTAAACAAAACAAGCACAAGTGCACATAACACATATGAACAGCTAAGTAAGAGTACAATCACAATACCAACAATGTATTACTTATAACTTTCTTTTATACAAGGTCAAAACGCGGGGGCCGTACCCACACAACGTCGGCCAACAAAAGAAAAATACGGACACCACAACAGAAACACAAAGTGCAGACTTCGCACTTGAACAAAACGACTAATCAAAATCGGATCGGTCACCACCCAAACTTCTCAACACATCTTTCAACCACTCCCTTTTCTGCCTTTTTTTGTCTCACCTCGAGAGTGATGTCGCTGCCAGTAATCTCAAGAATCCCCTCAGCACTAATGTTTTCCTCCTGCTCTGCAACATTCTCAAAAGATTCATGCTTTGTTCTGCGCTTCTGCGACTAGCGGGAGCTCTTCGAGGCCTTAATCGCTTCAACCTTCTCTTTCTTGATGGCAACCAATTCTTGTTGAATCTTCTGTGGCTGCTCAATTTGAACTTCCTGCTCCCTAACTTCGGCAGCTGTTACGTCACCTTCCAAAGATACAGAATGGTCATCTAAGCACTCTTGGAATCTAGCCCCGGCTGTGAGACAGACGCGGACATGGAGACCAGAACAGGTTTGAAAACGAGCACGAAAGTAATGGAAATAGCAGCAGGTCCAAGCGCCAAGGAAGCTGGTAGATCAATAGATAAGGTAGATGGACCTATAAGATCAAAAATTAAAGCATTAAATTCTTCAGGCTCTTATGGTGTAAGCTTGAAGCTCCCAAACTTGGGGGAAACAAGAGGATTACCTGCATCGGAAGAATGACCAAGAATTTCAACTTCGTATTCACTGCCTTCACCCTCCTTCGACGGATCTGTAATCCAAGGGGAAGCCTCAAGCCCAAAACTTGTTTACACATTGCGGGGCTGCCCCGATGGCTTGAAGGCACCAGAAATGAAAGGCTCCGTAAGTGCTTCAGCTGCCGTAGTCAAGGCGGCATTGGTAGTTTCTTTCACCCTCTTGATCTGCAAAATCTTTTGGCCCTCTAGTAATGCCTTCTTTGATTTTTCATTGAGGTAGGCGTTTTCTAACTCTTGCTTGGATAAACGTCACAGCTGTCACGAAAGCGGGTCAAGGTTTCTTCCCAGACCACAGCGAGAGTGCGCAAGATTTTGGGGCCTAAGTAGCTGAGGCTCCCTTGATGCAACAGAGAGTTGACATAAAAATTCAAGATGGTCTCGTCCATCTTTTCCATCTTCCTTTCAAAAGCGTTTTGAAGCTCCAGATAATCCACCGTAACGGCAGCCTTTTCAACTTCGACGCATGACTTATCAGCGGTAAGTTGCATAACTTGATTATGTAACCGAGCGATCGTCTCAGTCTGGTCGGAGATGGTCTTATTATGCCCGTCAATGATAAGGTCATGATCAGAGATGGTTTTCTTCTAGGCTTCAAGTGTCACGCTGCGAGCTGCCACCTCCTCTTTTAATTTGGCCTCTTCAGCATGAGCTTTCTTTATTTCGTCCCTGTAGACGATTTCAGTTCTCTTGTGAGCCTCTCTTAGTTCCTTTAGCAAGTCAGTGTTCTTTCTGCTTTCTCGAAGCGTCGTTTCTTTCTCCTCCTATAGCTATTTGATCCTGGCATCGCGTTCTATCAACGCCCTTTCAAAATCACCCTTCTTTGATTCAAAAGAGAGGATTTCCTGATATTTTTTGCGGTTCATATCTGCCAATTGCTTACATAATTTCACCCACCCTTCGGCTTGTTCTAAATCTTTCTGGATAGCTTGAAGATGTGGCATGTATGAATTCCTACGAATCGAATGGAGATCACAGTCTAACTTAACCGTCCGTAGAAATAGCCCGGGGAGCGCCGCCTCAAGCTCGGGAGGACCAGACGCAAGAACATAGGCTGGTCTCCAGTGTGGACAAGAAGCACCGTGGGCAAGAGCAACAGAAGATGAAAGAATGTAAGTTGAAGGCGGAACGGGCACAGAAGTAACAGGGATTTCCTGACCTACCGAAGAGAATGTTGGAACGAAAGCTTGCTATTCTGAAGAATGGGAACCACGATTGAATTTAGATCTTTTCGACGGCTCCTCTCTCTTGTCGAAAGTCGTCCTCTTTTCATACCCGCCTTTATATATTCGGCTTCACACTCTCTTGTCTCGATGACGAGTTTCGGCCTCTAGATCTTTTCTTCTTCTATACTCTTCCTCCGTATCACGGGGCTGGTAACGGCCCAAAGAACGCTTAGACCAGCGCTGGGAGTCGGTAAATTCCTCAAAATCATCATGAAGGCCGCATCCTCTCGTCATACCTGACATGAAGCATAAATAAAAGCTTTTAAAAATGGAAAATAAACATGAAAAGTGTGTGTACAAGTGAGTGTAACTTTAGTGAAGCTTGTGATGTGTTTGGGAGGAGAGCCTAATACGATGTCACAAACTGGATCGGGTAGGCGCCGCGGAAGGAATCAGACTAACTTCGGATGCGGCGTGGCCCGAACCAAGGGGCACCTCCTCAAATTTGAAATCTTCCCCCATGAGCGTGTCGAAATCAACGTAAACATCGCTCAAATCTCCAAAGTCCATGCCAGCATCTTTACTCGGAGAATCCTAACATCATCCGATATCGGGGGCATCGTCTTTATCACTCGTGTCTAGAGGAGGTGAGCTCGGAATAATGGATTCATCCCCGGAGTCTCATCACATGATTCAAAATACCCATGATCAGATTTTGCATAGAAATCATCGCTAGAAGTGGACACATCGCTACTACTCCCAATCTCCCCTCCTCATTTTTTAAGTCCATCGCGGCTTTTCCTTCCCTCTGTTTGAACTCCTCTTCTCCTTCTTCCGAAATCGAAGGCATTCTGGCCAGGCGACAAACTCTGATCACGGCATCATCTCTTCCATCGCGAGTCTCTTCGGTTGATTCTCCGAACAAGCCTTCTCTCTCTTGGGAAGCGGCTTCTTCAGAACCGTGAGAGGAGGAAGTGGATCGCATGCGAACACTGGATCGAGAATGAGAGGGGACCTCAACCAGCTTCACCGGATACAATAATCCATATTGGAGTAAGTTTTTGTCAGTCATTATGACTTTAACGGATCTTTTCTCAACATCGATGGCCTTTAGGGTTCAAAAAACTTCAACATGAGACAAGTCCCTATTCGGCCTCGGGATAACTGTAAGAAGTATTCGACTTGTTAGAAACTCCATAGCGACACGTCAGTACCCAATAAGTAAGGAAAAGAACTTACCCCCCGTTGTCCAAATACGATTAAACCCCATGTGGCATCTGATGAAGAAATACTGGGTTTTGAATTTGGATAGGCTGATCTACAGTCGTAATACGATTTTTCGATTGCTTTAAGCTTCGATTATGAACAAGGACGGACACTCATCTCTCCTCTTGAATGAAAGAAAGTATATCAAAACTCGTCAAAGCTCGATTGAATGTTCGCATGAAAAGGATGTGCAAACGAGTTAATATGGCGTAACCGTTGGGATGAATCTAGAACGGAGTAATGACCAAATTTGAGAGAGTCTCGTGCAAAAAGTCGTTAAAAGGGGGCACAGCTCCATTCAGACACATATACCGATGACAAGCGGTATATCCCAGAGGAGGCATGTGAGCAAACTCGTTCTTCTCTAGAAGGCATACGTCTTCCTCTAGTATGCCATGTTGCATGTAGATGTTATGCAGGATCTTAGTAGAAAAACAGAAGAAGCTCTCTCCAGCGAATTGAGAAGAACCCTAAAATTAGGGTGAGTTCGATCCAAGACCGGACCAACTGGCCATATTCAGTCTGTGAGGTGAAAGGAGGAAGGGCAATGGATGATGACTCGGCTTTCGAAAGTGTTGGACTTCCTCCGCTTGACTTACGGTACAAAGACAGATACTTCATTCTAAACAACAAAACTCGCATCCAAAACGGTCAAGTAATTCTATACCAAAATAGTGGTATCCCCTACAACACTTGAATTCCGGAGAGACATTCATTTGTGTCGACACATCAGATTTCAAGTTTATATTGGGGGAAGTGCGGTGTGCTGTCCATAGGGGGTGAGCTCAATGTCCGAAACACTACAAATGCTCTATCCCATGTAGATAGTTTGCTAGCAATGGAAAAAGAAAAGAACTTCCCGTAACATTTTGTTTTGTTTTTACTTCCTCTACACTTACACATTATCGATCATTGATCGATAACAGTTCCATTGTCCGAACCAACGTGGAAAATTATTTTCAGCACAGGGACACCGAGCAAACAAAAGCAAGTAAGATAAGTCCAAATTCTTCGGAAAAGCCATGACCAATTCGTGATGTTCCGTATAATATCAGCTATGGAACTTGGCACAAGTCGATTCCGACTCAATGGACGAAGACAGCAAAACATGTCAAGCACCGGGGCAAGGCCGAATGTCATTACGGGAGGAATTCAAGACCTAATTTACTATCTTCCTCCATTAAGCTGCAATCGACTCAGACTCCTTACGACAAACATCACGAATGCAACCTAGCCGCCAAATCATTAAACGAACATTGTAATCAGTGAACCCACCTTTGATTAATAACCTAAAACACAAAGTTGATTGAAGCTTCGGGATCAGCAAACTACAATTGGGTCGATGGTGATCTAGGGATGAATCGGCGATGACCTAAGGTAATGGGGAACTAGGGTTTTGGTTGGAGGTGGCTTGAGAAGGCAGCAGTGATGCTCTGGTGTTGGCGATGTAGAAGGAATCTCGACGGAGAGCAAGGTTAAATTTCTGGAAAATGATGGATCAAACCGATCAAGTATAGGATGAATCGCCGTTAAGAAGTTGGATCAAGTCGCTGAGAATCTCAAATCACAGGAAGGAAGAAAAGCTCGGGTGATGTAGAAGTAATGAGATAGGTTGGTTCAATAGCTTAAGTAGGAAAATAAAAATGAAAATGCCAAAAATTCTCTAAGTTATCAGGTCGCTAGCGATCCATAATAAATGTACCGAAAATTCTCTTATCAGGTAGCTAGCGATCCATCATCTATGGATCGCTAGCGATCCATGAAGTTGCATGGACTTTATCTCCAATTTGTCCAGTGAGATTTACATAATATTTCATGACATAACGAGAACCTATGGGAAAATTTTGATTCATTATGACTAGCAGTAGTGGTCAAGACCAAAACAAAGTAGGCACCAGCATAACCTGCTTCACATTCGTGAAACTCTAACACGATTACTTGGAATTCAACAAGTAGAGACTAAAAGCGATAACTTCCAGAGTATGCCTTGTTTCCCACGAAGACGTACTTTGGGGGGCTAATGTTACCTTGATTTTTAACCTAGCAGGATCCAAGAGAAGGAAGAACAAGTTGATGGAGTCAGAATGGCTCAGAACTCAACCAAAAGGACTAAAGAAACGAGCCAAAGAGAGTCAAGAAAAAGAATGACGAAACCCACTAAGTTCATGGATCGCTAACGATCCATGGTCTATGGATCGCTAGCGATCCACAGGTATAGCCCACGGTTCAACTGTTTTTCTTGCATCATGGTCTAATCCATATTGTAAAAGTAGTGTCTGAGTTTGATGAGATTCCGAGTCAGTTGCACCAAGAGACAAGCATCCGTCTAGTCCAATCAGTAGCTAAATATAGCTAGCAAGCAAATCATAATCAAAGAAAAGTGACGTGCAATGAGACTATATAAACAACGTCGATACAGGGCAACGAAGAAAGTTCAAATGTTGAAGTCCAAAAACATGCTAAGTGTATGGATCACTAGCGATCCATACACTATGGATCGCCAGCGATCCGTATGTGAACATGGTACAAGCACGACCCATATAGATTAATGCAGAGAAAGGAGCTAGGTAATTTGCTTGCATTCGAGCTAATTCTATGGATCGCTAGTGATCCATCCTTTTGGCTTAGGTCATGAGCTAAACTCCACTGTGTCTTCCTACGTCCATCTGCAAACAGCCGGCGAACAGGCTTGGCCCAATATCTCTCCGGTCTTTATAAATACCATCCTATGCAACATAAAGAGGATCTTCCCCGGACTAGGGGCTGAAACTCTACTGGAAGCTTTGTTCACTCTTCACCTCCCTCACAAAAAATCTCCAATGGGGTTCACTATGATTTTCCAATGGATTCCAACCTTGGAGATTCAATCTAACTAAGGATAATCAAGAACTTTATAATCGAACACTTCTTGTAACACCAATTAGTCTATAATAGAAATTATAAAGGGACGTAGGCTTCATTAACAGCCGAACCAATATAAAAATCTTCTTGTCTTCTTTCTCTTACTACTTTGTTCTATATCTGTTATCTATATTATTGCTCTATGAGAACAGGGTTGGTGCTTTCACACTCAAAGCAGGGTGTTGATCCATTTTTGGGGTTAACAATAATCTTACTCGAGTCCTAAAGATTGATCTCAGATAAACACTAACTTATGGAAAGAATTAGTGAATTTCCTCCAAGGAAATCAAGATGTATTCGCTTGGTTGCATTCGAATATGTGCGGGATATCGCTGGAGATAGCATGTCTCTTACTGAATATTGATCTAAAGTTCCTACCGAAAAAATATAAAAGGCATAGTCTGGGTTTGGAGCGATCTGCTGCGTTGAAGGAAGAAGTTGATTAGCCAATGCAAATGGCTTTATCCATGATGCTTTACACCTCGATTAGATATCTAACCCAATGTTGGTCAAGAAGTCAAATGGGAAATGATAAAGGTGATCGACTACTTGGATTTGAATTAGGCATGCTTGAAGGATAGCATTCCTTTTCCCAAGACCGACCAACTGATGGATGGGATAATAGGACATGAATTACTTTCATTTATGGATGCATGTTCGGGATATAGCTAGGTTTCGATGGATACGCTTTCGATGGATATACCGAATAAAGAGAATACTAGCTTTATAATGGATTTGGGACTATACTTCTATCGAGTTATGCCGTTCGATTTGAAGAACATCGGAGCCATGTACCGGAGATTGGTAAATTTTATGTTCAAGAATCAAATCAGATGGACAATGGAAGTATACATCGACGATATGCTTGTTAAATCACGAGTATAACGGAACCATCTGAATGACCTTTAGGAAATGTTTGAATTTTATGAGAATATAGAATGTTGCTAAATCTATTGTAATGTACTTATTGAGTAGTATTTGAAACGCCAGAAGGATGGTCAATTTGTTACCCATTAAAGCTGCAGTTACATGCAACCAATAACGAAGCCAAGTACGAGGCGATAATAATAGGATCGAGGATAGCGAAGGAACTTAGAATAAAAGCACTGTACATATTTAGTAATTCCGAACTGGAGGTTTGCCGAATCAAGAAGGAGTATCGGGCCAAGGGAGCAAGACTAGCCCCTTGCATACCGAAGGCGCTGGTGTTATTAGAGGACATAGAGCATTATATGATGACACACATCCATAGAGAGTAGAACATGAAGGCTGATTCATTGGCTAAGCTAGCTAGCTCTGAGGAAGTGTAGCTAATGGGATTGGTTCCAGTGGAAGTTCTGACAACTCCTAGTACCGATCAAATGGACGTCGACTAGATTCTAGAGACCGTAGAGGAGGAGGATTCATGGATGACCCCAATCAAAGAATATTTTATCAACAAAACTCTCTTAGATAGGAACGGGCAAAAGAAAATCCTTCGAAAGGCGCTACGGTTTGTAATGCAAGATGGAGTACTATATAGAAGAAGATTTTCTATGCCCTACTTCGATGTGTAACCAGGGTTGAGGCTCGATAGATCCTCATGGAAATCCATGAGGCCAGCTATGGTGATCACATCAAAGGGTAGACTCTTATGAAGAAGATACTTTGCTACGAATATTTTTGGTCGACAATAAACCGAGATGCTATTGGCTACAACAAAAAGTACGATCGGTGTTAGAGATTTGCAAAGATTCTAAGAGTCCCATCGAAAAAACTTGCATGGATGGTCAGTCGGTGGTCATTTGCAATTTGGGGAATCAATATTATCTATGTGCTACCTATCATCGTAGTGGATTACCTTACAAAATGGGCGGAAGCGAAACCGCCTGCCATGATCACAACTAAGAAGAAAATTAATTTCATAACGAAAAACATTATTTGTAGTTTTAGTGTACCTAAGAAGATCATCACAGACAACAAAACTCCATTCGAAAGCGCTAAATTCAATGATTTCTACAACCAATACAGGACTAAGAAGAGCTTTTCCATGGTGGCACAACTACAAGCAAATTGACAAGTGGAAGTAGTGAATAAGACCATTAAATCCACCTTGAAGAAATGACTAAATAAAGCTAAAGGCAACTGGATTGATGAACTTCCATTTGCGATGTGGGCTTATAGGATGACACATAAGTCTACGACTGGCCACTCGTCGTTCACACTGGCTTACAAATCAGAGGCGCTGATCCTGATAGATCTGGAAGTTCCTTATCGTCGTAAAAGGCATTTTGACTCGAAGGTAAACGAGGAGCTCTTGCTTAATTCCTTCGATTTGGTGGATGAGAAAAGGAAAAAAGAAGAATTAAGGGTTGTTGCCTACTAGAAAAGGGTAGTGTGGCATTTTAATGGCAAGGTTTGCAACTGTACCTTTGAGGTAGGGGATCTTGTTTTGAAATGAGTTCTCCCAAATATAAGGGCGCTTGGCCCGAACTAGGATGGGCCTTATGCAAATGATCAAAAGCTTGGAGATGGAATATTCAAGTTCACTATTATTAATGGAATCCCTATCCCACATGCATAGAGCAGCAATCCACTACAATACTACTACATTTAGTTTTTCTCTATGTTTTCGCAAATAAGCCACCTAAAGACACTAGGGACAATTAAATAAGGACGACCTTCCCACTCCTCCTGTTTGAAAATATAGATAGTTTTTTAAGCTAATGGAACCATGTACTTGCAAACAAAATTCTTGACAAGGGACATGCTCCTTAGGCTTCGGATCATAGGCGGGAAGCATAGCCCTAGAAAACTCACTTAGGGGTCGATTGGATAATTCAACCCCGACCTTTAGGAATTTTCCATTGCCCAGAGATTGACAATGATGAGAAGGTTTGATAATTCACTTAAGCGTTGATTAGATAATTTGGCCCCATTCTTCAGGAATTCGTTGTTTCCTGGAGATTAGCAATGACAAGAAGGTTTGACCACCCACTCAGTGGTCGACCAGATAATTCGGCCTAATATTCAAGAGTCTTATGCTGTCTAGAGATAAGCGATGCTAGGAAGGAATATCCAATCTTTCTGGAATTTGGCGTTGCTCGGAGATAGGCGACGCAAGGAGGAAAACCTTATCCTTCAGGAATCTGGCGTCGCCTGGGGATAGGCGGTGCAAGGAAGGAAAACCCTATCCTTCGTGAACCTGGTGTTTCTCAAAGATTGGCAAGTCAGGAAAAAGAACTTTAACTCTCAAGGGTCTGGCATTGCCTAAAGACCGACAATGTCAGGGATGATAGATGCTTCAGGTCAATCGGATAATTTGACCCATCCTTTAAAGATCGATCGGATAATTTGATCCCAATGCACAGGAATTTGCCATTGCCCAGTGATAGGAAATGTTGGAATCTAGAAAATAACTAGGGGATTGAGCGGATGAACCGACCCTAACATGAAGGGATTTGATGTCGCCCGAAGATAGGCAACATCAAGGAGAAACCCTTGGAATCAAACCATAGATGTGCTTGTATCCATAGATAGAAACTAGAACAGAACTAGGTCTTGGACCACAATCGTCGGGAATTTGATCAATGGCCGAAAATAGACAACTACATAAAAGGACACTTGGAATTGGACAATTCATGCGTTAGTTTTCAAAGATTGATACTAGTATCTGATTGAATTTTAAAACCACGCTAGCAACCAAGCAAGGTATGCTCGATCGAGGATAAGCGAAGATGGTTATGAAAGCCCAAAAACTAGTATTATCCGACTTCCTTGATCTAGGACATGGAGAGGGAAGGCACATGTTGACCGGGGCAATAGGATAATTTGCCCCTCTGATATTTCTATCCCATCAATGCTCGCAACTTGGAATTGGAATGGATAACTCCCATGAACAAAGGCAAGCACATAGCAAAACTATGCAGAAAAGAAAATAAACATTCCAGCTACAACCCTACGACCACGAGAGTAGCACGGGGCTTGGAACATTCAGGATTATAGACCGGTAAAGAAATAGTTGACCAAACACAAGCATCGATAGCCATAGAACTGGATAAGTGTTAGTCCTTGTTTCGCCCAATAAGACAATTCGGTGATTACGAGCAGGACTATTAGCGGAATACAACCAAAGAAATTGCAGGAATATTATTTATATGCACAACGTTGCAGTAAATAAGCACATTACATATGCACATTGCATATGCACTTGCATATATAATATAGGAAAACTGCAATAAAAGCAGTTATATTATATGCACAGCTAGTCTTATATAAACAGGTACCATATATAAAAGTATGGAAAAGAAAATGGAAAAAAGATTACAAGACAAAACATGATCTTTTCACTACTAGAACTTTTATATACAAGAAATAGCAGGGGCAGGTCCCACACAAACACAGCCTGTAACAACTAAAAGGAAAAAAAACGTACAGACTCAACAACCCAAAACAAAAACAAGCCACCACACAAACAAGCTCCCACTACCCTCTACTTAGCCTTCCCCTTCTTCCTACCCTTGCCGTCGGAGCACCATTTGTGCTTCTTTTCATCTTTAACCACCCTTCCTTTATAGGTGTCGCCCTCAGACCCGGAAGTCTCACCTCTAATGGTGGAATGAGGTTCATTGGTCTTCGCGATAGAAGTCTTAGAGCTTTGATTGTGAACTTTGACAGTCTCAACTTAATTATGTGAAGCTTAGATATGGGCTTATAGGAGTGGAAGAAGTAGGCGTTATGATGCCCAGCTTAGATTTGACTTGAACTTATTCGAAATCAGCATTCATCCCCTCCGCCATGGAAGCATGATCTATTAGGTCCACAGCACTAGTGATTGTAACATCTTCTTCCAGATACTGTGAAATATCCTTCGGCCCTTCCAAAGCCTCGATCTTTTGAGAATCAAGATTGGGACCAGAACCAAAAGATAGGATGGAATCGACAAGTCCTAAAGTGATGGAGGTCTACATAGCAAAGATATTCATGGATCCCAAATCCTGAGTAGGCCGTGGTAGAGAAAGATGTAGTTGACCTATTAGTTATGCGGCTGACCTACAAGTTGTCAAACATAATAGTAAAGTTCAATGATGAGTTCATATAAGAACTGGAGTGTCTCGAACAAAGTTGAAACAAGAGATATACCATCACTTGGAATTGATTGTAAGCTGGGGGACTTAGAAAATTCACCTTCTTCGAGGAAATATTGAATTGGCTGATCAGTAGAAGAAGGAATGTATGGCTCGACAAGAGCGGCTGCTGTAGGAGCCGAGATGGTCTGGGTGGCCACAGAGCTAGCCCCCTCAGCATTACGAATGTATACCGTAGGCTCTCTAGATATCGGAGTAAACGATTCGAGCTGACTCGATGAACTTAGGCAAGCAAGAGCCTAAGCAGCAGCAAGGATAGCTTTTCCCTCTGTAAGCTTTTCTATATCCTCTACATCGAGTACTTAGCCATCATTTCCTCCTTAGGGCGGTTCTTGCCAGATGACCCAACTTGACAAAGCATCTCATCCCATGCATTGGCGAGAGTGTCAGGATAAGCACTCCCCATCCACTTCAAATTTTTGTGTAGAATCATGCTGCATAAAAGTGTTGGAGAGTTTCTTTCAATTCCTTTCTTCCTTTAGCCCTGGTCTCCTAAAGTTCCTTTAACTCAACCCTAACATACACGATCTCAACATCAGCGTCTAGCTTGTCAACCTTTAATGAAATCAATTCAACGATGATTTTTTTTCATTTTACACTCTTAAACTTTGCAATTTAGAAGCCTGCTCATTAATAGTCTAGTCCAAGGTCTAGATGATCTTATTTTATTCCATGAGGTTTAGGTCCTTTTCGTTAACTTGTGACATTAAAGTAGCACTTTTCTCATGGGTTATCTTGAGGCAACCTTTCAGCATAAGGTTGGCTTGGGTATGAGCAAGCTTCATCTTTATCATCAGGCTATCAGCCCTCTCCTTGGCCTCTATTGCAGCATCTATTTCAGCATTTAGTTTCTTTACATCCTCCTCATGCCTCTTGATGGTTCTTTCATAAGTTTGCCTCTCAGAGTTGAAGGACTTGATATTGGTACAGTTAATTCTATTGACATTGGAGAGGGCATAACAGAGTCTTTTCCATTTATTGCCTATGTTGACATGCCTTTGAACTCGCTGGACCTCCTGATCCATCTCTTCCTTTAGATTGTTTTTGATATCTTGGTTAGGAAATGCAAACAGCGGGTGTGGTGGATCAGCAGGAAGCGAAGCTAAAGGAGTAAAAATCCCTTTGGATTGGAGAGGAGGCATAATAGTCAGCGACTAAGAGGTAGGAGCCTGATGGTGGGAAGAGATTTGAGCTTCGAAACATTGAAGTTAAATATCACAAGAGGGACCGTGCCGAGCATGTAATCCCTTGTGTCGCTTGGTTTGATCATGCGACAACCCTTCCTCGGCTTGCCTTTTCTTCTTTTCCTTCTAAGCTTGACGATAGTCTTCTGCCTATCTTTCTTTCCCTATGCCTTTTTCATCGGTCTCGTAACGACCTCTATAGCTGTAATGGGGAAGGTTTGAGTCAGGAGTTTGTCCTCTATACCCACCAGCATTGCGTGAGAGATTTCTTTATCCATCCCTACTCATGGAACCTGAAACGAGTGAAATAGAATAAGTGTCAAAATTACTAAGTAGGTAAATCCAAGTATGTGTGCCCGTGATTCTAGTGAAGTGTATGGTGGCAATGACCCCCTATGTACTCTAAAGACCATGGTGGTAAGGAATTAGAGATAGAGTCTCCCCACCTTCATTCAAAATTCCATCGAGCAAGAAGCTGAAGTTGGGGGAACCCTCAACAAGAAGATCCAAAATGAAAATGTCAAAATCGCTTAACCTCGAGGAGTTATTTCACCTAAAGGCAATGTGGCCGGTCCTCCAAGGGTCTCAGAAGTTTCGACGATGATTCGCTATGGACCGGGTGAGCTTGGAAGTTCGAGGCTCTCATAAGGTATCATTATAAGGTATCTTTTTGAATGATTCACCCTCCTCCACACTAGCGTGATAGTCATTATCGCTATTACGGGTGCTCTATTCTTCCTCGTTCACCATTGGATACTCCCCTTCTCTCCTTCTCGCTTTCTCACTCCACTCCAGGATTGGTTGCATGCCAAATCCTTCGTCCCCTTCTCTCAGGACATCCAAACAGCTTGTTCTTCAGCTCTCTTTCTAGCAGGCTCTTCGGTATATGCCATGCCTGACGGACTTTCGACTTCCCCTTGAAGATTTTCGCTGGATCTAAGAGTGGGTATAGAAGACTGGGTAAGCACTCTAGAGCGGTTGGGCAGAGGCAATTCAGTAATAGCATATCTACTTGGGAGCTACAAGCTACACCATTTAAGCGTTTCATTTGCTAGGAGATGGGCTTTCTGGTGCGGTGCTGGAAGATAACTTACCTTAAATCATTCAAGGTATTAGCATGCTCGTTACAAAAGTCTTAAGTTGGAATGCCTATGAAGAAACAAAAAGCAAGTTGCACTACAAGGAAAAACACTTTTGACAGCATCTATTTTCAGCGTTTCTCCCTTAAATGCGGTCGACCAAAATCTGGAGGGAAATTTTTTACGTGTGAACGCTGAGAAAACCTAAATAATATAACGTTTCCGCCTCATTTTTCACTTTGCCTATTTACTTTTCTCGGCCTTTCATCTTGTTAACACCTCCATCACCTAAAAAGAATTAAACCACTCTTCCAGTCACTGAAATTCGTCTTCGTCACTGCCGCTTCATCGTTCAAACATCTCCATTCACCATCCTTTCGATTTTGAATCCAAATCATCGCCGCTAACTTCTCTTTCTACAGGTACTTATTTCAACTATTCGTCGATTTTATTTAGGTTTAAAACAGGTTCTTCAATTAGTTTAATCATTCATCAATTTCGATTTTGTTATTTCAGTACTGTTTCTTCGATTGCTAAATCAAAATTTGTTGGATCGATTTTGTTAGTAAATTGATGTTAATGGGTTTATTAAGATTGTTGTATGTTAATAAGTATACTAAGATTGTTGCATGCTTCTGCCTAATTTTCATTAAAGCTTCTTGTCATTACATAGGCTAGTAGAGAATTCACTAGTATATTTCTTCCTAAATAAAAACAGTTTGATTGCAAGAACTGTGAACATTCACTAGTACTTTCATCCTGTTGCAAATGACATTGAAGTATTTCAAGCGACCACACGTACCATAGCCTATCAATTTGTTAACTTGTGCTTTACTTCCAATGAGATATTATAGGCAATTTTTGACTATACTTGCTTTGCTGGTAACTGGATGTTGATATGCCAGGTTTAGCAAGAATCAATGGACTGAATGAGGTATTAACTATTAATAGATGAATAAGGTATGTAAACTTGCCTTTGTTGCACCGTTAGTGTTTTTGTAGAATGTTGGCAAAATAATGTCACAATTATCTCTTACATAGCAAAACATAACGTTTTCTTTTTATTACTAAACACATGTATTACTTAGAAACATTGGTTGATGATCCCAAGCATATGGTTTTCATAATATGTGATCAATCTGGATAAAATTTGTAATATTCGTAACGGAGAGACAATCCATCAGTAGTATTAAGTTGTGCACCCATAGCCCTTGGACAGTCATGCTCCAATGTATGTACCATTTCAACTGCAAGTTTACAACACATACCAAAACCCAGATGACATAGAAAGCAACCATAGACATTTGGATTATGTGCATAAATTTTAAATGTATATGTCATCAGTTGATTCTTCTCATAATTTAAATTGCGATCATATGGGTCACCCTCTTCATACTGCATAGGGCTACACAGCTCAACTGCTATACTAAGGAAAGAGTATGTATGCATTGCGAACGTAGTTAGCAAAACTGTTGTAAGAAGTAGGACTGATATCTTAAAAGAAAACATTTTTATGAGTTTATGTTACTCTTTGTGTTGAATGGCAGTAGTGAGATTTGTGAGTTTTTATTGGCAGTAGGGTGGTTGAATATGCTTTGATTTGTTTTCTAGTTCATAATTTTAATATGAGATTTATGTGGATCAAGTTAGCAGTCAATTTCTTGTTCACAGGTTTTTAACTTCTAAGAGTTGCTGGGTTATAATATTCCAATATTTTTTTGATTCTGATTACGTGTTATGTAATTTGGTTTACGCCACTGTATATATACAGTTTCAATAAAATACACAATGTCTCCGATGTATTCATTATTTTAATTGCATAGTCATATGGTTGCATACACTAAAAGTCATTGAAGTCTGATTTTCTACTAGAAGCTAGTCGCTTTCTTATATTACTAGGATACCTTATCTTTTATTTACTGAAAAGTTGAAAATCATTGGTTTCAAAGACCTGCTTATTTTGATTGCACTGTAGAACATTTTTAGGAAATCTTGCAGAAGCATACTCTTTTTAATTTTTAGTTTTATAAGATGCGTACGGTAGAAATGATACTGATTGTTCTGAACTAGTCATAAAGTAGAGTTCTAATTGCATGAATGTTTTGCCAAACATTTTTTGCCATAGGAAAAGCTGATGCCAATATTTGGTGTTTATATTACCAATTACTGTAATAAGTACTTTTTTGTAAAATATTCAGTATCTGTTATAAATTAAGAAAGAAATTGATAATAAAGTTTACTGAAAAAATTAATAACTAAGGGTTGTTTTTAGCTTTATCCAAACTGACTTGAAACCAAAGTATAATGATACTTCAAACTGATAATGAAATCCAAGGAGATCATGTACTATAGTTAGGACCAAAGATGAATTGCATTAGCTTTTGGTATGGGGGAATTATTTTACATACAAAAAAGATTAGATAAGATAATTTCAACACAAAAAATATCAAACCAGAAATAAAAGCTGATGGTTTAAGCTGAAAATCAAGAAATTAAAATGGCAGTAACAATCTACAATGAATCCTAAAATTATTTCTCTAACATGCAATATTATTCAATTTTAAGTTACTCAGCCAAAATTGGAAACCTACATTAGTGCCATTATTCTTTTCTGAACCAATATGAACTTTACGGATCCATTTTTCTTGAATTTTTGTATTATTAGACAAGATAGTGTTTTCTAAAAAAAAAAAGAGTCAAAATAGTTAAATTACTTATCTATATGCCATAAATTATACATGTACATGTTACTGTTAAATGAGGGATGCAAGTATCCACATTATATTGCTTATAATATGCAACTATAACATCATAATTGAATCAACATGCAGTCTGATTTAATTGGTCCTGGAGTCGATATATGGGCAGCATGGTCGCCTGCGGCACCTCTTTCAACATGGTCAAAATGCTCTCATTTACAGGTTGGTTTTATAAAATTCTGCAATACCACTAAAGTATTGGAATATTATGTTTTACTGTGTTTCTTTCGTGTTAATTAACTTCTGCCTTTTTCTTAATGAGATCGGTAACAAATTCTTATCTTCGATGAAATAATTCATGCAAGTCTAAATCATAACATTCATAGAAATATATTGATTGGGATTTTGTTAAAAGCCTATAGCCTTACCATGCGATCAGCTAATAGTGACATGTCAACACTATCAAAAATGTATCCTCCATTACACTTTATCACTTGCAAGCTAGTTTTGATTTATACGACATATGTTTTGGACTAGTCTAAATAGTTTTTTTAATCTAATTGTCTCCATCTCTTAAGATGGTAATATGCAAGCAACATTTGATTGCTAGTAGCTGGGTAGTAAATGGAATGAGCAATTAAATTAGAGGAGCAGCACTAGCACTAGCAGGTTTTGATTTGACCGGTGGTCCGGATGGTTTTTGATTCGGACTTAGATCTCAGGTATGGTAAGTCGAACTGCTTTTTATATACACTTTTGTTAGGTTCTGTGTTGATGTTGAATGAAGCCTAGTTCCTCATAAAATCCATGCCTAGTTCCTCATAAAATTCATGTTTCTAGGAGTTCCTACCAACATTAGCATGGCTGAAATGATTTTGGGCCTAATGTTTTCTCTCGCCTGTTTCATTCCCTGACTAATGATAGTGGAAAATAACATGTAGGCATGGAATATCATTATCATCAGAGTAGCTATATTGTAGCTGCATACACTTTCATGCAAATTGATTTGGTGATTAATTAAACATGAGTGGTCATCTTTATGGAATATATCTATATAAAGATAGCTTTTTTGTTTCACATTTTTGACTTAATCATGATTTGTAGAATTAATTGACTTCTTTTTTGAACCTGGGAGAACAGGTCCAAGCAGTAAGACCGAAGGCAGTTTTCTCAAAAAAGATGATCCAAAACTAACTGCATTGTTACAACAAGCTGAAATGCTCAGTTCCTTAGCTTTAAAAGTAAATTTAGAAAACACTACCCAGAGTCTGGAAAATGCTTGGAAGGTTATCACGTCCACCAAACTTAAAGATTACGTTTTGCACCTTAGTATCTTATATGTGTGATTAAACTTTGTATTATCTGTTCATTTGATTATTCAGGAACTCAATGAGTACTTGATTCAGAACGGTGAGAAAAGCATTTCTGCAGATGATTTTGAAATGGACATTGGCATAGATGAATTTAATGGTCTGATAGATGAGCTAAAGAACAACAATGCAATTGAACAGTCATCATGGAGGTATTACCATTATTTCTCACTTCAATTCATCTTAATATGTTTTCATAAAAACATTTTCACACAGTTCCGAGTACAGAGCAATCTCTGAAAAATACGCATGAATGTTAATATGTCAAACAGTGATTAAAAAAATTATAAAATAATACGCTTAAAAATGTTAAACCCAGCATGGAACAAGGTCACGAGGAACATCAAGACAGTTCCGAGTACATAGCAATTTCTGAAAAACAGAGTGATGATGCAACTGCAAAGCAGATTCATATAGCCAGTTGCCTTAAAGAAAGTGAATTGGACCCAGGCATGAGCATTTCTCAAGGTAAATATCTTGATGGTTACATAGTTGTTCCTTTTTGTTTGTCACTTTGAATACAAAAATAAAATATTTGCATGAATCTCACAATTCTTCATTCCCTGTAGGTGAACCAAAAGAGCTTAGTGAAGAAGCGTACAACAAACAAGCCTCAGAATATGATTCACCACATCAAACAGTGCCTACTTTTCAGTCCCTTACTGAAGGAATTCCCACACCCAACTTCACAGCATGTGTGAGTATTTGACATCAATTATTTCATTAGACAATTAAACATTATATAGCGACCGTGAATTTATAACATAGATCATTGAATTGTATGTGCATGTCCTCAAATTGCCGCATCTCAACTTAGAAGATGGTGATTTATTTTTAATGTATAATGGATACATGCACAAGTTAATAATGTTTTTTACTTTCTCATCCACTAACAAGGAACAAGGTCTGTACCTTAAGCTTTATTTTTTAATGTTATACCATAGGTATTTCTGAGCTCACTTGATTCAAGGTAAAAGGGAAGATGTTATAAAAGGGGACCAAGCAATTTGACCTTTTTAACACTAAAACTTGTAGATAGCTGGTCCAAAATAGGATTTATGATTACTTGCCATCCTCGGTATAACCGTATGGTGCTTCCAAAGTAAAATCATTTTTTACATGGACCATACAAATAACTGATTGTTTAGGAAACATCATTTCTGCCAGTCGACCTATCAATCTTTGAATATAGACTTAAACATAACCTATATTATACAATTGATAGTACTATCCTTAGTTTTTACAAGTCAATACACACACATGCGCACGCTCATGTACACACATCCACACACATACACACACAAAAAAATACACACACAATAAACACACTTGCACACACATAATATATATATATAGTAGTTTTAATTGTGTAAACACGTCATTTTTTTTACTTCGCACTACATAGCAGAAAAATATAGTAGTTTCAAAAGTAGATTCATTAATACTTAAGGTATCATAAATTTGGGAATGCATGTGCATGTAAATATGAAAATTAATTTATCAAAACAAAGCACAAAAAATATTACTAAACATCAAAAATAATTTTTTATATTTTGTTTTTGAATGGTATGAATTCAACTTCAAACATCAATAAAGATTTCTGAGATGGAACCACAAAAAAAACTTCAAAATGATATATAAAATATGAACATCTCCATAACTCATCTATCATGAAGACTTGAAATGTTAAATTTTTAAACACTCTGTAAATATTATGAGCTAAATAAAGTAAAATTTCAATTTTTTTCCAGTAGAAATTTGGAGATCAATTGATTCAAAAGTGCTTGTACAAGATTGCTCGGGCTGGAAAAATCAAATGTTTTACTAGAGTAGTTGATCCATATGAGCACCATTGAATAATGAGGTATAATAATTTATGAATCAGCTGAGACTTTTATTTCAAATAATATTGAATTATGTGAACATGCTTCCTACTAACATTTCAAATAATATTGCAAGCACATGAACTATACTTGCCACTACTGCTAATCTATAAAAGCATAAAGTATAGATTTTGAGAAAATGAAATGGTTTTGATGGATTGAGCTTTGCTTATTATAGAATATATTACATAAATCGTGTATTGTCTCGGTAATAGCCAAGTGTCATTAAATTTTTCTTTCTAAAAGTTCAATGTTTAATTTTAAAATTAGTGAGGAACTGAGGATAATGATCACTGGCATTCAAGATGGTATACACGATTTAGTTTAGTGTTTGTATGATGAGTCCAATTTATAATCTCACATTATGGTGTATAAAGCAAACTATGAAATAAAAATGAAATAAGAGAGAAAAATTAATTTCTAAATTTAGTTGTAACGTTAAAACATCAAAATCAGTTTCAAATTATGCAGAAACCTTAAAAATAAATCAAAGACGTGTGTTTTTCTTTTGTTGGGTTTACTTGAGTGAATTAAATAAAGTAAGTAGTGTCAACTTAGTGGCTACACTTCAAAATAGTTATGCGATATTAAGAATCAACCAAGAAAATATACCTTAATTATTTGCAAGACTTAGGCTTAATTAATTTGCTCTAATGGATCATTGTTTCCGTGCTAACCTAAAACTTAGCGTACGTCAGTTTCATACTGCTCAAAAAAGTTATATATATACATACATACATACATACATACATACATACATACATACATACATACATACATACATATATATATATATATATATCTGATACAACATTTAATGATTTGGCTATACCTATTTACTCAGAAATCATACAACTTAATCGTGTGGTAATATTTAGTGTCATGACTAAACAATAACATTTCAAAAAAAGTTCCTAATCACTTTCACTAAAGAAAAAACAGAACTGTGATTATAAGATAATGTTTAGTTCTATATAGGCATTTAGTTTAGCTAATATTTACTTTAAAGCTACGAATTAGCTGTCATTTATGGATAAAAGATTTGTAATATCATTATTTACTTTAAAGCTACGAATTATTTGTCATTTATGGATAAAAGATTTGTAATATCTAAAAAAATAGATATAAAAAATTCAAGAAGAAAAAAAGGAAAAAGGAAAAACTGAAGAAGCGGAACAAAGAAACTGAGTAGTTGTTTCTACAAAAATTCAATACTACGCTTGAGGATGTGAGTTACGTCTTAGCAGTCTTAGAAGTATGATTCTCTTTGTCTATTAGTTCTATGATGCAGTTATGCAACATTGGAAAACCCTAACTAATTATTTCATTGCATGATGCAATGTACCATATATGGAAAAAGTTTATTTGATACGATTTGAGTATTGGTGTTAATTCTACTTTCTTTTCCATCACATCGTTTTAAATCAATTGCGTTAGAGGCTGATCATTTGCTTAATGATCTGCAAAGAAGTCTCTTTAACCAAAGGGATAAACTGACTTCATTTGCAAACCAGCAGCATGAGGTTGATTCTAGACTACTGGTTTGAAATTCAGTTTTATTCCTTTTGTTATTCCCAACAAATTTATTAAATTGGCTAACTATTTTGGGGCACTTAAGAGCCGTAGAGACAAGTAGTACAATTTCAAAGGTTACAACCAATTTTTTCTGCACTTTGGATAGTCATGTATCTAAGTTGAGCAGTATATTGAAGGAAACACAAAATGTACAAGACCAACAACTTTATGATCTTGAGAAGAAGTTTGAGCTTGGTCTCGTTGCTGATAAAATATTTTATTGGCCTGCAGCAATACGGTCTAGTCTATTTTATCTGATGATTATTATACGTTTTATGCTTTTACAAGGAGTGTGTTGCAAATGAAGAAAGAAAGTTGCTTGAAAAGGTAGTGGAGATGCTTGCTAGTTCAAGTGCTAGAAAGAAGAAGCTGGTATACTTTCTCTATTCCTTTGATATAATTACTGATAAAACATCAACAATATATTTCTAATTTTTATACTACCTTGGTTAGTGTATTTTTTACTTGCATTTAAAAGCTAACATATATATGCAACAAAATTATATGTCCATCTGTAAGGCTTAGCTGCTGTCTTGCCAAATCTAAGGTAGTCTGCAATTATGCATACACGATGGTTAACATGTTCAAAACATTATTTGGTTTTGTAAAGAATCTACTGTGAAATAAAGTAGGATAGTAGATTTCATTTGATGACGTTAATGGCTTAAATTTAATATATGCAGTTCAATGTTTTAATTTATATCGTTTAATAAGATTAACGGAGGCTTGTTGAACTTAGGTTGAAACCATAAAGAAGATTGCAAAGGTCAAAGCTATTAAAGAGAGGAAAAAACAAGAATTAGAGGTTAGCAGTTTATTCTATGCAATATGTCTGGTTTGATGTTGGTCTTTTTTCTGACAAATACAAGCATTACCATCTTGTATCTTCTGCTAAGTATTCAGTTGTGTAGTTAATTGTAAAGTGTAGCTAAAAAACATGTGATTAATATATAAACTTTGTTCATGGATATTGTGTTCAACTTATTTTATGGAAGTGATTAATAGTTATGCTTTTATTTTACAATTTTTAGTTTGATTTGTTTATGTTATGTACATTAACTGATTAAAATATAATTAAATGTAGTTTATATTAATGATATGTGTGAATATTGCAATGGCACAACATTGCTGTCAATTCTTTGGAAAAAAAAATGCATATCCCTACGACAGCGTTTATACATTGCTGTCAATTCATTGGAAAAAAATGCATATCCCTACGACAGCGTTTATACACTGCTGTCAATTCACAGTAGAAAACTATTAACAGCGTTTATACCTTGTAGTAGAAAAATTATTAACAGCGTTTAAAAAAAGCTGTAGAAAGTGGGTTTTTGACAGCATTTATATTTTGCAGTTAAAAATTTAGGGTCAACGACCGCATGTCGTTATATAGCGTTTTTAAAAATGTTGTGAAAACTTTTAACAGCGTTTTTCAAACGCTGTGAAAAGTCCTTTTTGTTGTAGTGTTGGGCACTTGAAATGAGGAAATTCAAGCATGAAAAGGATAAAAGGAAAGAAACTCATTTCTAAATAACAAATGCACCTGAATTCATACGGGCATCGAATAAAGAAGTACTCATTTTCGTAGTACGAGCACTTATTATGAAGAGACTCAATGACATTGCACCTACATCAAGCCTCGATGATCATATAACAAGGAGACTCGTACCTTTGCTTGAAATAGATGAGGTAGGTAAGCTCTTGAAAAGTTGGTGCCTGGTTGAAGTGGTTTATGAAAAGCACGTATAAAGAGCTCATCAGAGCATAACCATTCGGATAGACTTGAGCTGGAGCCAACCCAAGGTCTTGGAGAACCATTCGAGGAAATGGATTGAAGGGCGGTATGGCATCGCCTAAACACATGTATCTGCTGCAAGTTGTATACCCCGTTGGAGGAAGATATGCTCGTTGACCTTGAGTAGAAAGCAGCACAGCACCCTAAGGAATTCCGTGATAGTGGAAAATATTCAAAAGCATTTTCACAGATAAAACAATAGGCATTTGTTCGAGTAGATCATCCATGACCTGAAGACTAATGTAGCCATGCACCGATGAATGCACTTCTTAAAGAGGAACAACCAACGTCTAAAGGTCTGTGGTTGTCATCCACTTGGGAGCAGGGAATATAGAAGTAGAAGTCAATGCTGTAAGACCTAATTGAAAGAGGAGAAGACGCACCCACACTGGACTTAAAGCATGGTGATCAACGAGTCATTCTGGACATGAAATCTTGGCAATCAACACAATCAAGTATGTCTTATCTCAAATATTGAACTCGTGTGACCAATGTCTTAAATCCAATGGATGTCGACATGTGTAGACCAATCTGATTCCAAGCATTGATCGGGGAAAGTGAAAGTGTTAGTCTATACAATGTGAATCTCGTGTCCCGTACATGATGAATGGACCATCCTTTGTAGATAGCTTGCTCATGCTAGATAAACGAGCCATGTCACATGACAGAACTGTGCATCAGATCCTACCCATTATTTATGAAAATCAATAATGGAAACACTATCGAGAGCAATGCAGAAGCTTTTCTTTTACAGGAACACTGGGAATGCAGTAGTGAGGAATACTATGCACTAAATAACAAAGATGTTGAGCAATGGAATCATTCAGATCTTAAAGCCCAACCAATAAGACAATTCTCGAACATGAACCGTCTTAATAGAATGCAAACAAAGGAATGTGATCAAATATGCATTGATGGGAGTCAAATGTCGAACGTCATTCAGGGATTAGCTCAAGATAGCAGCTAGCGCCATACCTTAATGAATTCTAACTCTACCCAACACCTTCTGAATCATCCCCGAACGTCCACCATCTTAACCCAAAGCTATCTCCAACCTTTTGTATATTCAAGATCAGGATTCAAGTTGAATTAGTAGTGACAGCTTTTGAGTCGGTGGCATAGATTGGATTCAACGCCGAGTGTTTTGGGAAGAAGCAACAACGAACGATGGTGGCAACAACTAACGTGGACAAGTGGCAACCTCAAGTTTGTCGAAGGTAGCTTTATGAGGTCGGCGATGGCGAATACGATCATTGTTGAGTTATCGGAAGCGCGAAAGGGCAATGATTAAAGGACTCAGGGACAAGGACTTGGTGGCAAGAGAAATGATACGTGTGAAAATGGAAGTGTGAAAGAAATTTTTCTTTAGGTATTTCTTATATAGCTTTCAAGATCAATGAAAGCTATCAGAACTGAGAGGTTCCTCTTGATACTTAGTTGACTTTTGGACCCAGAATTTGGTGGAAGCATGGCAAAAGAAGTAGTAACAAAAGCATGGAACGGTCTCCAGAGGGTGGACCTTGACCTATGCACGAAGAATGGAATTATAGACACATAAAGTAGTCGAAAGAATATCGGCTGAACAAAGGCAATGCTTCGAAGCAATTCCAGAATGGATAATTGAAATCACGAGATAACAAGTCTGAACCTTTCCTGTCCAGAGTACACATTGTTCTCAACGAAAGCATACTCTGAAGGTAAAGTGTTAACCGACTTTTTGACCAAGCAAATTTTCAGCGGAAGTTAGAACATCGGAACAAAGACAAAATGACTCACAAACTTAGAAACATGCTTGAAAGGATAAAGGGAATAGGCTTAAGAAGTTTGATGGAGAATGGATAAAAGTTGACCACTTAGTACCGAGAGATACCTCTCGATACCGAGAGCCTTTATGCCACTTTGAAACTTCTAAACCCCCTATGCCTCAAGGAGATCCTAAAGCAATCGATATGAAGTACTTTCTTCGAAGAAAAGACGAGCAAATGCAACATCAGGGATTAATGAGAAGAAAGTAAGATAATGGCAGCAGTACCAAGGAAATCGTTGGTAACAACTTAAACTTCATGGAAAAGAGTTTATAATACAATGAAGTAGGAGATATGAAGGCAAAACGAGTGAGAAAAGTGGGTTCTTCACCCACCAAAACATCTTAGTAAACCTTTCGGTACCTATAGGTCTTTTTTGATAATTGTGTCGACGAGCTCTCTTCTAGAACTATGAACTTCCACCTGGACCTTAAACTTCATGAGCTTTTGATTCTACTGACAAGTTCCTCTATAAATACCAACCTATAGCTACTAAATAAGGATCTATTTTGGATTCTCCTTTTTCATCTCCCTTCTCTTCTCCGCAACCACCAAGGCAGACACTCTTAGAAGTTCTAGGCCTAAGAACCTACCAATCTTTTGTACTTATGACTTTAATCTCTCTTGATTGCCTAATAAATAAAATATACAGTGGCCATAGGCCAGAGATTGCCGAACCACTATAAAAATTCTTGTGTGTCTCTTTACTTTTTGCATATACATGGCTAGATCTAATCCTATAATAGGTTATCTTTGGGTGTTGTTCCCCTTTTGGTGTCAACATGTACCTCTTAGAACAGCTCGGTACCGGTATAAATTCTCGAACAAAGATTAAAAAAGGCAAGGAAAAAGTAGAGCATACCTTGCTAAGGAGCAGAACAATCTCCAGAGTGTAGATCTTGTCCTTAGTGTGGAAAATGAAATTCCCACTCTATATAAAGCAGTTGAATGAATATCCATGGAATGAAGACAACCCTTTGAAGTAATTCCTAGATAATCAACGGACGTATATGAATGATGGCATATGCTTGTCCTTCTCCAGAGCATGCTTTGATTTCAGCAGAACCATACTTCGAAGGGCAAATTGAAACAATCCATATTCTATATACCGGAGGATTGTAGAATTTTTTTTTTCCACAGGGTCATTGATTAAATAATTTTAGGAAATGACCGCTAGATACATTTTTCCTCCTTGGAATTTTTATCGAAAGATTTGACCCTAAAAACCTTGTATAGCCTATAATTTTTGCTAGAAGCCAAATTAGGATCTAAAACTACTTCCATTATATCGGGATGATGGATTCTCTTTTCGTAGAGTGGCTGTGATAAGAAAATGGACTTACCGCTTTGGAATTATGGTTGTTTGAAGTTTTATTTTATTTTGAATAGCTTAATGGGTAATCAGTGAGCTAACGTTTGGGCCCGAAATCGATTTCGGGATCAGCATGAGATTAGGACTAATGAAACTACTCTTCATCATTTCACACTTTCCAAAAATAGAATGAAACTCCCATTAACCATCTTCTTAGCCAAAAAGTTACCCTAATCCCTACTTTGATTAGACAAAACCAATTATTGGAGGAAGATTAGTAAGATTAGCACTTTGGATTAAGATTTGCT
Source organism: Allium fistulosum (assembly GCA_030737815.1). Lineage (NCBI taxonomy): Eukaryota > Viridiplantae > Streptophyta > Magnoliopsida > Asparagales > Amaryllidaceae > Allium > Allium fistulosum. The sequence continues at coordinate 617,724,712 of CM060907.1, forward strand.
ATTAAGGTCATCTTGGAGCTGCTATTCATTCTTGGGATTCATGGTTCAGTGATGGAAGTTGAGGCGACTTCGAGTTCTTCCTATACTTACTTCGAGACGTGTGGAGTTTGCTTCGAGTATTGGGTGTGTGTTCACCTTGTACTCATGTCAAACCAAACACTTAACCAAATATGGCTAAGGAGGGTTCGGTATCGAACCATAGGGTTCAATGGAAATTTTTGACGAGGACGACCCATGATTCGATGATGATGATTTTATGATGGGAAGTGACTGAGAATCGTCCCCGTCGTGGTGACTTCGTGATGGGAGTCGTGAGATCGGTTCATAAAGTACTTTGCTATAAATGACGTGTGTAAAAGGATGGCTAAGACTTGAGGGTTCGTAGGGTATCGTGGGGTTGGTTATATACTGAGGACGTGATGGTTCCTAGAGTGCGATGGCTCTTTATTCTAGATGAGGTTTGTTTACCTCAAACTGACGTGTTGATTAGTCTAGTTCCTAGCCGATTGAATGGCATGGATTCAAATATCGAGGAACCATAACGTGGGGTATCGTGATGGATAGTTTGGTCTTTGACCATGATGGGTCAGCAAGTGATCTTATATCCAACGCATTAAGTGAGTGAATGTAAGAAAGGATGATGGATGCTATGTTTGTTTTGATTTCTATCATCTTAGGGATGTCATGAGATGTCGATGTTATTGATGTTAATACTTGAACACTCCCCCTTTGTACTTTGATGTATAGTACACTCATGATGACTATGATGTAGTGTAGCATATATTTTGTGTATATGCAAACTCTGTGGATGCAGGGACATGTTAGATATGATTCCTCATACCATTTGTCCTATTATATTTTTTATTAGTATTTAGCGATTTTCTACCGCTCATACTAGACTGTGGTTTTACACCAGATTTTATGCTTTACTTCCTATTATTCTGGGTACTCTTAAATGAGTAGATTAGGGATATCAGGTCTAGTGAGCATATGGTGATGGACGGAGGACGAGCAGGAGATCACACTCCTATTCCATTGCACGACACTGTGAAGCTTGCTGGTGCCTTTATCTTCTAAAGACATTTTATTTATGATCAATTATTTGATGTATAACTCTACCATTTATGTTGTTTGCTGTATGGATCTATATACTCTGATTTCTACGATTCACTCAGTTATTAACCATCTCACATGTTTTATAACCGAGGTGTTTGCTATCAAATTGTATTCAATGCACTATAATATATAAGATAGGCTGTGTGACTGTTTACTTGTCTTACAACCTTGACGGTTGTCCTATATTGGTCGGACACCGCTATAGCGCACTATATAGGTATATGAAGTACCGGTGGTGTAGAGCAGTCGTAGCACAAGTGTTTTTCTGTTTTTTAACCAAGCAACTTTCAAACGAATCTGGATGTTAGGATGAAAACAAAATAATTCATGGACTTGGTAGCATGCTCAGAAGAGCAATAAGAATGGACTCAACAATTTGTAGAACGATTGAAGTTAAGTAAACAACATAGTACCGAGTTGATCTACTTGGTAGTGACCCATGTTTCTATGCACTTGGGCTGGCAAAGCCATGGTTCACGGATAAATGGCATGTGTGATCGTCTCGATGTGCATTTCATAGGGAATAGGAAAACACTTCAAGGAATTTTTGAAGGAAAGTAGACAAGTACAAAGGAAACCAGAACCTCTCGGAAACAACACGGTCTTAAAGGAGAAGTACTCAGTGTACAATGAAATAAATATAGAAGACCAAAGAAGGGAAGAAGGAGTAGCTCCCCCTCCAAAAATAAAGTTGGTACCAACCACTTCAGGTCGGTAACGAGTTGATTTTATAGCCCAGGGGACTCCATCTTCCCTTCCCTCATTCTCGGATCTGGATCTGGACTTGGCATTTCATACATTCACGACTTTGTTGGAAGGTTTCCCTACAAATATAGTACTACGGCATTTGGGAAAGGACTTTTAGGCCTTTTATTCTCTTTATTTTCTATCTTTCCTCAAGATAGTCACTAAGGAAGTCATTGTTGGCTGTTCTACGTTGTAAGAACTTGTTAATCCCTTGTATTATGACTTATAATCCATAAATCAATAAAACTATAGTATATGTAGGCCAGAGATTGCCGAACCACTTTAGAAACTTTGGTGCCTCCTCTATTTACTTATTATTTACTGCTAGATATCATTTTGTTTTAGGTAATGTTGGGTGTTGTGCCATTTTTAGGCTCAACACTAGTCAAGGGAGTAAGTTCATGCGATGGCAATCTTAGAATACTGGCGAATCTCTCACATTGATCACAAATGTAAATGAACTCTCATTCATCATGAAGTGTAGTTATCTAATAATAGCCTTATCTTAGCTCTTTTTTGCTAGTTTTACTCCTCTATAGTGATATCCGCAGTACCCCTCATAAACTTCCATTATGACTCTAGTTCCTTCTTCCTTGGTGCAACATCTGCGATAGTGGGTTGAGTATCATTTTTATATAATATTCCATCAAAGAATGTAGAATATGAGGCCTGACACCTGATTCTCCTTGCTATGTTCTTGTCTATAAGAAAAGTTCCTTCTAATAAGAAGCGCTTAATGGGGGTCATCCATGATTCTACATTGTCTTCTTGCATAAATGGCATGGTTTTATTACCTTTGGAGTATCTTGTTTGGCTTGGTTTATTGCAATTTGACTTCTTGCATGTTGGTGTCATGTTAGAAATAAAACTAATTTGCCTTTGATATACCAAGTTCGGCCAGGAGTCCCATCAGATTTGCTTTCATTTCTTGGTAGCTTCAATGCTTACTAGCTTAGTTAGAGAATCTACAGAAGAATTTTTCTTCTCTATGAATATATTTGTTAACGCTAAAAAGTGTAACGCTAACACCCCGGTGTCTGGAGTAATCTAGTCAAAGCACCACCCGTTTGCACGGGAACTAAAGGTAAATAGAAAATAGCAAAAACAGTAAAAAAGACAACGATTTTTATAGTGGTTCGGCTCAAAGTCAAGCCTACATCCACTTTATCTCCTCTTTATTGCTGATTTGATTACAACTTTTACAATGTTTACAATGGATCTTCGATTACAACACAATCAAGACAAGAAGCTAGAACTTCGACGATGAGTTGCTTTTCGGATTCATGTTGAATGTGGTTGATCTCCTCTCTTGACCCCTTGAAGTGTTGTGTAGGTTGAGAAAGTAGCAGAGCTTCCACGCTTCCAAGTCCCGAAAAAAGGTCCCCATTGAATGCGGAGTTGGTGAAGTATTTATAGGAGTGGCTGGACTTAGGTCGGCTAGGTTATAGGTCGTGGGCGACCTAAGTGGTAGGTCGTAGGTCGTTAGCGACCTAAGGGGTAGTAGGAGAGAGAGTGGCGACCTAAAGAGCAAAGGCACAGGGCGTGGTAGGTCGTTAGCGACCTAAGGAGATGCGGTTTAAATGTGTCGAGGTACGAAGCGGAGCGACTTTATGGTAGGTCGTATGTCGTGTGCGACCTAAAGGGTTATAGCACAAAGGATGGAAAATGAGGATGAGCAGCGACCTAAGGGAGTGGTTAGGTCGTAAGTCGCCAGCGACTTAAGGGGCAGTGGCATGTAGAGTTGCGGTATAAAGAAGTAGCGACCTAAGGGGATGACGTCCTAAAGGAGTGGCAACCAAAGTATGTTGAGGCATGGCTTCATAGGTCGTGGGCGATCTAAAGGAAGAGGTAGCATATGAATTAGGTCGCTAGGCTACTAGGTCGCGGAAAGTTTTTGGTCGCGGAGGCTACTAGGTCGCTGCTTTCTTAACTCGTTACAAGCTTAAGTCGCTAGGTCGCTTGTTCTTTATCTCGTTAACTCGCTGGAGGCTTTGTATTGTTAGGTCGCTGGAACCTTTAAGTCGTTGAAGCTTTTAGGTCGTAGGTCGCTGAACGACCTAACGAGGACTCGCTTTGTTGAGATGCTAAGTGGACCAATCTTTGAGACGAACTATCTTTGGCTTCTCGGTCGATCTTTTGGTATCACGGCCTTGCGAAAAAGGCGGGATAACAATATTCTATACTAAATTGTTCAAATTGAACTAATATTTCCTTTGACAGCTCAATGTGTTTGGCTCATGTAGGCTCTTTGGTTTGATAGTTTCCCTGCACTTGATTTACAGTTGTTATTCACTAAGAACTATAAAATGCGTAACTTCCGTTACTTATGGCATTTTGAGCCCAACAATGAGTGATTTTTATTCTATGACATCATGTATTGCTTTCAATCCAAGTTAAACTGCTCCATACAATTTATGCTTGTTTGGGGTGACTAGCATGTATTTGATTCATACCCCTTGTTCTTTTGATGCTCCATCCATATAAAGTTGCAAAAACAGTAGGGAATCTCATGCTTCTTCATTTTATTCCTCTATGGCGCCATGCATTCTACTATGAACTCATATAAGGCTTGACCTTTGGTCACATTCCATATGTAGTATGATATATCATAATAGCTAAGTAATCCCACTTTAGTAAACTCCACGATGTCTCTTACATTTGTAGCATTTGCCTCAACGGTCTATCTATAAGAACTTTGATGGAATACGCTTAGAAATAGGCATGCAGTTTCCTTGCCATTAGTAATAAAATATAGAATAAATTTTCTACCAAGGAATAATTCAACTCTGCTCCGGATAAACGTATGCTTATGAAGTATATTGGCCTTTGTAACACTTCGCCTTCCCAAACTATAGCCGAACTGATAGTTTGATCGGTTCTAGCAAAATATTTTAACATGTCTTCACCTATAGTCAATTTTAAAAGTATAGATGGCTTGCTAGGTGATCCTTCAAATCTTTAGAATGCAGCTTTGCTTTCTTTTGTCCACTCAAAACTTTGGCCTTTCTTGATTTGATCGAAGAATGGAATGCATTTTTCAGTGGACTTTGGATGAATCCATTTGGTGCAGCGAAATTCCTTTTTAAGCTCATGACATCTTTTGGTTTTCTTAGAACTTCCATTTTTCTAACGGCTTCGTTTTTTTAAGGTTTGCCTCTATTCATCTTATGCTTACTATATATCCTAGGAACTTTTCTATTTGAACTGCAACGATACGCTTTAGTAGATTTAACTTCATGTTGTACTGTTAATTTTGGCAAAGGTTTCCTCCAAGTCTAGCATGTGGCTGGAAGCCCCTTTTGACTTTACAAGCATGTCATCTATAAACACTTCCATATCATACACAATCTAGTCAATGCACATCATAAAGTGTTAACCCACCTTTTGCCAAAGCAGTTGACAGGCAGATTTAACACAACAGACTTCACAATTATCAAGGCCATTAGTCAAGAGCGATGATTGTAAGGTCCAAAAATCAAGCGCAGGCAATGATATGAAGCGACGATCAACCGATACCAAAATATAGAATCTCCATAATATTCTAAGTACAGACTAGTACCTCGCCTAGGCAAGGGATCGGTGCCTATCTCTTCCCCTAAGGGATCGGGGCATACCCTCAATTTTTGCCCCAAGCTGGGTGATATAGGTATAAAGTAGCAAGGAAGACCCTACAAGGCTACATGTCAGATATTAAGTCATTTATAGTTTGTATGTGCAACTTATTAGCAAATTACTTCACATAAGAAAGGGATCGTATAAAAAGGGGTTGGTATAAAGGGATCGACATATTTCAGCCAAGTAAGTACAACTCAATGGAAAACGTCAATATCTCAAAACTCATAAGTCCAATGCATATGAAATTTTGTGAGCAAGATGTGGGGACACTATGGAGCCTACCCTAGGGATCGCACATAAAAAGGATGAAGAAAGAGGGATTGGCCCTCTTCCCTCTTAGGGATCGGCTAAACCTAGCTTTATAGCAAAGATCGATCAATATCTCAACATCTACACGTCCAATTGACCTGAAACTTAGAGGACAAGCTAATTACAATATCTGGAACACCTTATAGGGATCACATATCATTTGAAGCAAGTTGGAGGGATCGGTACCTATCCCTCCATAGGGATCGGCTATAATCAGCCTTCACAACATATTGCAATAAACATTGATCAATAACTCGAGTTCTCATAATCCAATTGTCATTAAACTTGGAGGCTAAGCATAATAAAAGATGGAGAAGCTCCCCTAGGCATCACATGGAATTTGGAATAGACTAGAGGGATCAGTACCTATCCATCTAGAAGGATCGGTAGAAATCAAAATTCAAGCAATATTACTTCATAGAAAATGCGATATCTCACAAATCGTATGTCGAAATTGCGCAAAATTTGGGGAGCAGGTTACTAACATCATGAGGCACCCCTCATAAGGATCACGGCCCATTTGGAAACACTAACAAGGATCAGTATCGATCCCTATTTTGGGTCCCAGTAGGCCTGGAAATTTTTAGGTGGCACGTCTTGGTCTTTCGAACCTTCTATCAAAATTTCAGCCCAATCCGTGCATGTCTTTCCTTATAAATACAGCAGGAATGGCACCAAAAAAGGATCTTCTTTCTGCTTCTCTTTACCTTCAGCCTAGGCTACACTCTGCCAATTTTATTCTTATATTTCAGATTGTAACTATAAACAAACTTCAGTATAAAAAAGGATTATGTGGGAGTGCACGTAGACTAGTGCTAGCCGAATCACTATAAATCTTATCTCTTTTTACTTGCTTTCTGATTGTAATTTTGTTCTTCATTTATTTCTGTAATTGGATTGGATATTGGTACTTTTACATAATTGGGTGTTAGTGGCCAATTTTGACGCCAACATTAACCAACCTCTAATATGTTTCTCCTTTGTTCTTTACTTCGACCGGCATAACTTCGAAGCAGTATCACCCCTTGTCGACGATGAAAATTATTTCTTATGTGGTCAAATATTGTGATTTAATTGTAACCTCTATAATCATCCATAAATGTAAGTAGTTTATGGCCACTAGTTGCGTTAAATAGTTGGTCAATTATTGGTAGGGGAAAATTGTCCTTAGTTTAAACTACGTTAAGGTTGGTGAAGTTTATACAGGTTCTCCACTTCCTATTATGCTTCTTCACTAAGACTCACTATCCACTTTGGGCAGTACACGTATCTGATGAAGACTTTCTCATTCAGCTTTTTTTGTTTCTCATGTAGAGTTGTGTAACTTTCTCGATCCAAGGTGCATTGATTTTTTACGAGATGTGCATCTAGGTCAATGTTGAGAGCATAGAAGATAATGAATGGATCTATCATCTAAATGGATACATCATTAGATCTTTTTAGGGAATTTATTAGTTTTGTATGTAGTTCGTAGCTTAAATTGTTTCCAATTTTCACCATCTTTGTAGGGTCTTAGGGGTCCAGTTGAACATCTTCTAACTCATCCACTGGCTTTAGATCTTTCTCCCTCATTCCTAATCTAAGATTCACCTTATCCTTTTATAGGGCTTTAATGAAATGGCGCTATCGTGGTTTTGAGCAGTACCAAAATAATAATGTGCATAAACTGAATAATATTCATTTGTTTCTATCATTTGTAGATAGCTCCCTTTTCTATTGGGTTAACACTGTTGTTGTAAACTGATTAGCTTTGACACTACGCGCCGACGTAGTTCTTTAAACTAACTTACCGTCATTTACATTTTCATTATTACAAGAATTATATAAGAAAATAATATATTTTGAAACAATTTTATTCCAAGGATTCAAAGTTACATTGTATAATTGCCCAACTTAAAAAATGCTCCTCCTAATGCTACCTTCCCATCTTGGGTATGGAATTTCATTAGCGGATCCTTTTGTGAGATGACCGCCCCAAGCTCTATAAGTATAGGAATTACCAAGCGAAGTTGTAGAGGGACTGCTAATCAATGACAAGGAATTTTGTATAGAATTATTTTCAGAACGGTTAAGTCCCTGTTGTAACTGGAAGCCTGGCCAGGCCCACTGGCACAGTTGTAATATTATTGAAGCTATATATAGGTTCGGGGCTTAGATATAGCACTTCTATTAAGAGTTTAATTTTGTCATATGTAGCTTTGAAGGGATATTCATCGGGCTTCCAAAATCTACAAAGACTTTTTCATAGTATAGTTTGATACCTACACTGTCTCCACTATGATTCCTAATGAGGGAACATTATTCCTATACCTCACAGTAGCAAAGGTGATGTCTTGTGTAGGCATTGCATGACATGGTACATAGTTCTATGTTTAATTTGTGCTTCTTGGACATATATGTCCATTGAATTTTTGCTTTTTCCAGTTAAGTGGGTTCCTCCATGGATTAGTGTTATGAGGATACTCGAGTTTCTAGCTTGATTTTCAAGTGGATGTAGAGATAGGCTTCATGTGGGGACTACCATGCCATCTTTCAAGAAAGTACCCCGGTAGCCCTTCTGGATTAACCTTTTAATTTTATTCTTCTGGTACAGTTGTTAGTGTGGTGGCTATTCACCCTGTGGAAGTGATAGTAAGCATCCCTTGGTTCTTCTCTAGCTTCTTTCCCTTGTTTTGAATGATGTATGTAAGCTTAGCTTTGTTCATTTCATATATCTGGCCAGTAGTTTATGTGAGGGAGGTATTTTAATTAAAGTTATACTCCATTTTCCTCTTAGCATGTAAGATGTAGCTATCTGCACCCTTCCCGCTTTCTTTCATTTTTTATGGGGATAGTTCTTTCATGTGGTCCTCATTTAGCTTCATGAGCTTCTTATGTTCGTATATACCCATTAGCTCTCTCATAGAAAGACTTCAGGCTCCTGCATGGTTTCCTACTATTCTTGTCCCACGTGCCATCATTTCTTTTTATTTTACCATCGATAGGGATACCATGACCCATCATGTTAAAGGATTCTATGAAGTTTGTGAAGAAATGTGACTGGTGCCCGAGATTCTCAAGGTCCCTAGGGCTTCCCTGGCCCCTCTAGTTTCCATGACGTCCCCTAGCCATTTGATCCATAAGGGATCGATCTGATTGGAAAGCTGCCAAACGCCAAAGGTAGATACAAACATGCAATCGTAGCCAAAGATTATTTCACCAAATGGGTTGAAGCAGAACGTCTGATTGGTGTCACAGCTCCAAAGGTTCTCAACATCGTTATCAAGAACATCATCTATCGCTTTGGCCTCCCAAAGAAAAATATTGTGGACAGCGGGACCCAGTTCGAAATAACGATGTTCCAAGAGTTCTACGACAGAAAAAGAGCTTCTCCTCGGTCACCCACCCACAAGCTAATGGACAGGTCAAGGCAGTCAACAAAACCATCAAGCCTACTCTTCAAAAAAGGCTTTCCAAAGTGAAAGGAAATTGGGTGGATGAGCCGCCTCTTGCTCTGTGGTCGCATTGCACCTCCACCCGAACTTTGACCAGCCACAACACCTTTCTCCCTTTCATATGGGCACGAAGCCATGCTGCAAACCAAGGTCGACGTCCTATCCCCTCGCAGGGTAACCTCCAACCATGAGCAAAATGCCTCCTCGGGGTCGGCTTGGACACACTTGAAGAATGAAGAATGGAAGCAGAAATCTACATCGAGACTTATAGGAGAAAAGTCACAAAACATTACGATGCACAAGTAAAGCACTGACAGTCCACCATCGGGGACTTGGTTTTGCATCGTGTGCTCACAAAAACCATGGACCCAGCCGATGAGGTGCTCGTCTTGAAAAAGAACCATATGTTATCAATTCCATGCCAGCTAATGGTGCATACCGTTTCTTCCGCTCCGATAGGACCCATGTGTCTCGGACATGGAGCCCAGAACATCTACGGGCTTACTTTACATAACAAAAGTACTCCATAAATAAGACCTTGGGACGTAGTCATTTCATTTTGTAGGGATCGATGGAAGGTCGTCTCTCTTTGCCAAGACAGTGCTTGCCATGCAAGTTCAAGAAACCCGAATTGGGAAGAATTCTTACATGCCCATTCACGTGGTATAGCGATAGCCCACATCCTATCAAACGACCGCACGATGTACCACCTCCCCTCTCTGAAAGAAGGATGCACTCAGTGAGGGTGGATTACCATGCATCCACTTCGCCTAGGAATGCCAGAGATGCCAACGACCTGCAGGTCTTCCTGGTGCTACCCGACCCACTCTGGTAGGCAACCCCGAGATATAACTCTTGCCTCCTAGGGTGCATCGATGAGCTAGATGGCAACCACACAGTCTGATTCCCCTTGCTTGTAATGCTCGTCATCCTGGTGGGACGAGACACTATTATGGAGACCGATGCATGATAACTTAGCGCAACGCCATGATAGTATTTTCGAGGTTTGACATCCATAGTGTTCCTGCAAGCAATTAAGTTAGGCTTCATTCAAGCCCCTAGGTGTCGGAAAGGGCACCTGCAAGCAAATAAGCCGGATCCATCCGTGCAAACCCCACAGGCCTCAACTCCAACCCTTGGGTGTTGAAAAGGGAGCCCATAAGCAAATAAGCCGAGTCCTTCCATGCAAACCACAGGCCTCAACTCCAATCCTTAGGTGTCGGAAAGGGCACCTAAGAGCAAATAAGGTGGGTCCTTATGTGCAAACCCTATAGGCCTCAACTCAAACCCCTACGTGTCGGAAAGGGTGCCTACAAGCAAATAAGCCTGGTCCTTCCGTGCAAACCCCATGGGTCTCAACTCTAACCCTGGGTGTCGAAAATGGCACCCGCAAGAAAATAAGGCGGGTCCTTCCATGCAAACCCCATAGGTCTCGCTAAGGTCTCAATCCCTCCAAGGCAAAACATACTCGCCACAACATACCATGTGCTTTTAATTCATTTGTAGATACAATAACATAAATAAGGATCTCACCACATGAAGTAAAAAAAGAGTTCACAATAAATAGGGGGCATGACACATAGCCCGTCGTGCTAGGCGCAATCAACCTATGACAACATAAATGGAAAGGAAAAGAAACAACACAGACAACCAGGCTACAACCAACAATACATGACAACCTCCTTACTCAATTGTTTGGGTCCGAGAGTCAATTTTCTTAACCGTCAAGATGGAGGCATGGGCTTACCCTTTCTGGTCAATTTGGCGGCTGCCTCCTCCCAATACCTCTGGGCCAAAGTGGGTGTTACCCCCGGGATCACAATAGGAAGGTGGAAGTTATTCAAGAAAGTGCCCATGGCCAAGTTAATTAAATGAGCCGACCGGCATGCGTCCCTTTTCTTATGAATTCTCTCTTTCAACCCGTCAACGTTGCCGGAGAGCAACCAAATCAGATAGGCATCCAAAAGCCCTCGAAGTTGCCCTACCTCCTGCTTAAGCCTCTCCTCCACCCCCTTCAGCCATGTAACCTCTTCCTCAAGTGATATCCGATCAATAACAACTTGGTCCCGGATAGCCTCGGCGTCGGCCCTACGGCGGTTGGCTTCTGGCACTTCCTTTTCAGCTAACTCCATGGTCCAAACTGTATATGCTCGAATCATGTTATCTAACTCACGGTCCTTTTCGACCACACCTTTGGCCGCAATAGCCGCCTTAAACTCATCAACGGTCGGCTCAACCGCCACCCGGGCTGCTTCAACCTCCTCCTCGCAGCTCTCAACTCTTACTTCAATTAGGTAACCACTTCATCTCCACCCAAAAAACTGACTCTAACTACTTCAAACTCCACCATCTCATCCACTACGTGAGCCTTATTTTCCTCTAACTCCCCCCTCAAGGGAGTCAACCTGTCATGGCCTACCCTTAGTTCATCTACAGTCCTCACTATCTACTGAGGACCACCACGATAAGATTCCCCCACTTCTTCTAAGACCTACCCCACAGAAGCACTCACCTATAAATTAACAAGCTCATCGCGGACCAGCATCGCGCACGTGCCTGCTAGAAAATAAGGCACTTTGAGTTATTAGAAAAAAGAGAAGGAAGAAAAATGAAAAGTAAACAGGTCTTGCCACAGCCAGTTCCTTGCACAAGCAATTAACAATAGCCTACAATCTGTGACTTGGCCATCTAGAGCGTAGCTGGTGAAAAATCCCTAAAGAATGAGCACCATCCAATTGTAAGGTTCGCAGGAGTCTATCCAAGCCCAATCATATCCAAGACTGATCCGCATGGAAATCATCCTAACTTTTTCTTCATCCTTTGCATTAGGCCCATGATACATGAAAACATCAATATCATCTTCAAAAGCTTCGCCACGAGCCACCCCCGTTTCGTCCATCGTCTCCTCTCCTCCAACGCCCCCATCGGCCCCTCTTCCATTGATGCTCTGGTCCTTGCATGTTTGCTACCTGAGGACTTCTCAACACTGACTCTATGTCAACATGAATCATAAAGAAAGAAGCATCAGTCGCCACTTCAAAGGGCAACAAAGGAGACACCATTGCGGCTTTCCCCTTGGCATCTTGCTGTGGAAGATCCATGGGGTGATCATTCGCGTCATCCAGCTCCTAAAAATTGATTTGGCCCACTAAAATAAGGAAACATAACAAGCTAGAAAACGAAGAACTAGTACGATTAAGGTAAACATAGTTAGCTACTTGACGAAGCGCTTTGATTCTGGTTCCTAATTAGAGGTGCACAAGGTACATAGTCATCCTCTTCAGATTCTATAGGTCCAGCTCGTCCTACGCTTGATGTTCTAGCATCGCTACTGATATTTTTGTTTAGACAGTCACCTGAGGAAGACCATGTCATAGGAGCGAGGCCGGGCCCATTCAAAAGGGATATGATGGTTGGATGCAGAGACAAGGCCACTCCAACTTTCAAGCAACTCAATGAGAATTTGTAGTAGTTTGGTAGGGCATCATCAGCTCGTTCATAGGCATTCAGAAATTGGATCAAGCCAAGGGTACAACCAAATAGGTTCAACTCTCTAATCATGTTGTTCGGTCCACCCATAAAGTCAGAAAGGACCATGGGAGCAAAACTCGAAGCACAATCACAAGCAGCCATCCTGTGACAAAGTTACAAAAAACATTAAAAAATAAGCATGATGGATTCCTCCACATCCAGGACTAAGCAGCCTCAAGGCATGGTCAAATAAGGAGGGCACCGTCAAAAAGAGAAGAAAACCACCAGAAGGGACACCGCCAAGGGGCACCCCATGGTGGAGAAGTGAGTCATCAACAACTGAATGTTAATGATAAACGACAATAGAGAGAAGGACGTACCTGATAATGAAGAATTTCAAAAAATATTTTCAGCAATAACATAAGAAATGAGGAACGAGTAGAAGGAAAAGAAGAGGTAGCTGTGTCTATTTATAGACACTCACCAACTGAATCGTGACCCTCCATCTCGAAAAAAGAATCAAATCTGGACCGTGCGAAGAGATGTGACGTTAGGATCAATTCAAATCCTTTGGCTCAGAAGTTATAGGGAAAAACTGACCACCAACGATACCCATAGAAAAACGTGAAATAGCGGCATTAATTACATTACAGGCACCCATCGAATCATGTCATTTCATATCTGCAAGCCCGCCTTTGCCTACTAGGGAAGGTTTGGGGGGCAAAATGTTGCTCAAATTTTTCGCAAAAGTTCAACAGGGCACGGGGATCGCCCATAGGGAAAGATGCGCATTAGCCAAGCCAATCCGGACTTCCTTAGGAACTGACCGACCCAAGGGTCGGTCGAATTATATTCTCAGGTTCCTCTCACATAAGGACTGAAAACCGGCCGAAGTAGCTTTAAGGAGATAGGAACAGTCAGATCGGCTGAGAAAAGCATACCTATAAAGTCTTGCCACCCTAGAAAAGAGCTAACACAGCCACCCTGCCATCAACTGCTCCCATCTGACATGGAAAAAAGCAACAAACTCTGAGTTACGCCACTAGACATCCTACAAAAGAAGCAATCATAGTACGTAAAGGCAGTTAGTTTCCACATTAGCATGTATCACTACCAACCCTCCAACTGGCAACCGTTTCATGGTCCGATCTGCAGTACGGACCGTGAATATCCTCAGGCAATCTCAACCGTAGGTCAAAGGTGCTTTGTAACGACCCTAATTTTGATTAAAATTATTTAGGACATTTAATTAGTTAAATTAAATGAAATAATGTAAATTCTTAAGGGATTGAGATTTGAATAATTAAGGAGTAGCTGTGCCTAATAACTAATGAACTAAGTGGAGTTAAAATGAAATAAGTAAGAGTAGTTGATAAGGGAAAGATAGGAATAAGCTGTATTCATTTACCCCTAAGCCCTCATACCACTTCATTTTACATGTTCCTAAACTAAAATCATAACATAAGAGAGGCCGACCACCAGTAAGGGAAAAGCAAGAAGAAGGTAAAGCTAGAATCAAAAGAAGGAAGCTTAATCAACTTAATCCAAGATCAAATCTCAACTCCTTAACAACAAAGCTAAAAGTGAATAATAAATTACATCTCATAATTTCTTATTTTCGGTTATGTCTGAAATCTAAAATTATTTTCAAATGAATTTCCATGTTTTGATTGTTTAAATAGAGATATATATACTTGTTGATGATTTATGCTATTTCATATAGATTGTATGATGAGGTTTAACTTGAAAAACCAATCAAATGACATCCAAATGCCTTGTGATTTTGACATAAGGTCAGAAACATTTTTTTAAGGTTGGGTTTCAAGTTTCATAATTTTCTAAATTATTGTGGATTTATTATAAATTTTCTAGTGAAGAAAATGCTAATTTGGGTTTAAAATTTATTATGGCTATAATATATTAGCTTTGGGTCAGAAATTTAAATATGTTAGAAAACATATCAAAAGTGGTTTACTAGAATTTTTGGAGAATTTTCCTAAGTATTTTCATAAGTATATAAAATTATTTAAGGTATGAGACTTAAATGTTTTATATACTTATAAAAGGAGAAGGGGCAATTTGTTTATGTTTTAAATTATTAATTTGTTTATGTTTTAAATTATTATTCTTTGAAATTTGGCAGTGTTTTTAGAAAAGATTTTGGAAAAGTATTGGCAACCAATCATATGTTGACAAACAAAGCAGCTTAGTTGAAAATAAATTGCTTTTTAAAGTTAAAAATCAGTTTTTACAAGGTTTTGTTGTTTCACCACTTTCGACAGCTACCTTTCGACCATATACTTCTGCCTCCACCTTAGTCGAAACCAATACACATGGTAACAAAAGCCTTGGTATGTAGTGGATTGGACATAGGCGAAAGGTGTAGTGTTGAAACAGGGCTTCCGAAGGGGTCTAAACCTTATTTTGCTTTCAAAAGGAAATGCTGCTTGCTTTGCCTTCGAAAAGAATGCTTTTGAATGAGATAACTTTCAACTTGGTCATATGTTTTAATGAAAAAGGGCTTTCGAAAGAGGTTTCCACCTTTTTTTATAAAAGAACTTTCGAAGGGTTCGGAACCCCTGTTGCCGCATCCTACCTTTCGAAGCAATGCCTTCGAAAGGGTTCTTTTACTTTAAACCTGAGCCGCTTCTCCAATGCTTTCGAATGGATTGGTTTCGACACCGTCCACTTCTTTTACTTATGAAATTATTTTCTAAGGTGTTGCTTTCGACTTAGTTCTTTTGAGACCCATCTTAGATTTTGAAAGATAAATCCAAGGGTTTCCAAAGGAATGGTTTTGAAAGGTTGTTCCACATGTTTTTACAAGGTGTTGCTTTCGACTTGGTTCTTTTAAGACCCATCTTAGGATTTGAAAGTTAAACCTAATGGTTCTGAAAGGAATGGTTTTGAATGGTTTCGAAAGGTTGTTCCCAATGTTTTTACTTGAACCTAATGCTTTCGAAAGGTTTGTTTTAAGTAGAAGACTTTAATGCTTCGAAAAGTATATGATAAAGGTTTCAAAGCGGTGGTTCCCCAATGTTTTTGAAAGGTTTACCTTAGTGTTAAATAGAGGGTTTCCAATGTTTTCAAAAGGCATGTTTAAAGTGTTTCGAAAAGAGGATGTCTATGGTTCTAGAAATCTTTCGAAAGGATACTTTCCATGTTTTCGAAAGGTCTATTGTAAATAGTTTCGAATGGTATGTTTTGGCCTTTTGGCCTAAGGTTATAAAGTAAAGTAGCTTACTTGTATCGAAATGGGTACTTTCAATAGTTTCGAAAGAGGTACTTTCAATGGTTTCGAAAGAGATTGTTTAAAGGTTTAAACAAAGGTTTCGAATGTTTCATCAAAACTGTTTTGTGCAATATATATATATATATATATATACATACATATATATATATATAATACGGCAAAGTGAATTGAGTAAAGCATAGAGTATATTTTCCCTGTTTAAGTATGATTTAAAGGTTTAAATCAATTTGAAAAGGTTTTCAAGGAAAATTTAAAGGGTAGTTAGCCCTAAGTAAATGACTCAGATATTAGAATACCAAATGGGACTGGTATAGGGTTGCACCCTATACATTAGCTATAGTCCTTAGCTAATTTAGTCCAAAATTCCAGTATGTGGGGCATAGTCAAAGTAAGACTTAAATGATGGTTACACATAGAAAGGAATATATACAAAGAAGGAAGATAGGTTATTGGTGAGCCCACAAAATTGTTAGGATCAAGTGACCCTAGGAGAAGTAAGTTAAGGATAGACCGTCCATAAGTTTGTCTAACAGATGTTTGATTATTTATTTTGTCTGGTAGGCCCAAGTCAGCCAACGATTAATAGTTAACCAAACAAAAATAATTGCCTAGATAGATGGTCCATTTATTACATGATTTTGAGTATATATGATATTTTTATTATTGTTATAACCAGTTTGATTGCAGGATTTTGATTTGAAAAAAGATATGTTTAAAGTGATATTAGTAAGGGTAATCCCTTTCCACTAAGCGGTGTGGTTTCACTTAATATCAGTAAACCGATATGTAATAGTATTATTCATACCAGGCTTTATGTCCAACTTGAAGTTTATGTTTTTCCCCTTAAACTCTCGGATGCTCAAAATTAATTTGAGTAGATTCAGAGTTGAGGATTTACAGGTTCTAATAGGTGGATGAATAAAGCTTTCAGAGACGAATAGGACGTTGATATTAGCTATTTAGGAAATGTTATGTTTTTATTTCCATTGTGATGTATTAAGAAAGTTTATTTCTATTTAGTACTCTAATCATCCAAAAGGGCATCTTCATATGTCGCACTTAGCATATTTTGTAATAATTATATTTATTCCTGGGAAACGTTTGGGATTATGTAATGGGATATGAAACATGATTTTGTGAAATATAATCAAAAAAGTTGTTTTTGAAATATACAATTTTGTTTCATATTCATGTGCATTTGATATTATGGATACCATAAACATTACCTTATTTTGTCGCCGTAAGTTAATACTATAGATGACTGCAGCATCTGTAGCACTTTTCTTTGAGCCTCAAGATAGGGGATGTTATAACTTGGTATCAAAGCATAGGTTTATGAAAAACTTTAAACTTAAAATGATTTTGAAAACATAATCCTAGGGAATTAAAGAAAAGATTGGGGTATGGGATAACGCTATAGTAACGTACTTGTACTTGTTATATATAATTATACGCTTTATCCCCATTCTCCCATCTCTATTTGGCAATTCTTTTGTATTTTACGAAGACTCGAATGCAGATATGGATGCTAGGGTTGGAAGAGTTAACCTTGGTGGGGGAAGCAACACAACAAATGGAAATTCCAGACCAAATACCAGGAGAAACCCAGGTCAGGCACAAGCTGAAAATATGGGTACTGGAGTCCCACAAGTAGATATCGGAGCAATGTATAAGTTCTTCGTAAACATGATGCAAGCAGGTGTTGTTACTGGAGTAGTTGGAGGAAATGTTGGAGGAGAAAATCAGGAAGCTCCAATGGTCAACAACTATGCTGTACTGAGTAGTGATTATGCCAGGCTCGGAGGAAAGCCGTTTATTGGTACTGAGGACGCAATCAAAGTAGAGAATTGGCTACTTCATTGCAAGAGGATTTTCGCTGATCTAATGCTCAATGATAAGCAGAAGAGCAGCCTTACTTCTAGACAGTTACAAAGAGCAACGATGTAATGGTGGAACAACATTATAGTTGGAGTTAACGAGGAGGCCATGACTTAGGCTAGGTTCAGGAGAAGGTTCGATGAAAGGTTTATATCAAAGATTGCTAAGTCCACTCTGCTCAAGAAGTTTGCTGAGTTGGAGTAGGAGGATATGATTGTACTTGAGTATGCAACAAGGTTTGAGGAGCTAGAGAGATATGACTATGCTATGGTTGATACTGTTATTAAGAGGAATGAAAAGTTCATTTTAGGGGTTGAAGCTTGAGCTCGTTAAGCCATGTTAATGCACATTAGGGATCCATGTGATGTTATTGTTGAGATGGCCTTGAGGCATGAGGAGATGCTTGCTTACCTTGAAGGAAATAAGGAAAAGGGAGCTCAAGGAGGGCAGAGTCAGAAAAGGAAATTTTTCCATAAGAAAGGAGCTCAAAAGGGTGGAGCTGCTAAGAAAGGGAAGGCAGAGCTTGTCTGTTATAAGTGTGATAAGAAAGGACACAACGCTCATGAATGCTAGACAACAAAAGGAAAGAAAGCTGCTGATAAGAAAAGGGCAAGGTGTTTCAATTGTGATCAGGTTGGGCACTATAAGAACATGTGCAAGGAGCCAGCCAAGGATGGAAAAGGAAAAGTGTTCGCCTTAGAACCAGCTACCTCGAGACCAGAAGTAGAGGAGAGGGGAAACACTGTGTTGGGAGGTACGCTTTTGATTTATGGTGTATTTGTTAGAGTTCTATTTGATTGGGTGCATCACATTCTTTTATATCTCATTGTTTGGTAGATAAGCTTAACCTAGAACCCTCATGCCAAGTTACTTCCTTAAGGGTTGCAAATCCGATAGGAGGTTATGCTACTCTTGGGATGAGATGTGACCACTTAGAGTTTGAATTGTTAGGTCATACCTTTGTTTGCAGTTTTCATGTGTTTGATTTCATAGGGTTCGAAATTATTTTATATATGGATTGTTTAAGTACATACAATGCTAGAATATTTTGCCATGATAGGAAAATACCAATTAGACACCCTAACTGTAGAGATCGAATCATATACTCCGTAGAAAACCCTAGTTTTGAGGTTAGTGCCTTATTGGGTGTTTTGCAGGTAGAAGACGAATTGAATCAAGTTTTCATTGTTAGAGAATTCGTAGATGTCTTTGAACCCATAGTGGGATTGCCATTAAAATGAGCTATTGAGTTTCGGATAGATTTGGTACTAGGAGAAGAACCGGTGAGTAGACCGCCTAGCAGAATGATACCTACCGAGATGAGGGAGCTTAAGGTGCAGTTGGTGGATTTGGAAAGTAAGAATTTTATCAGACCAAGCAGTTCACCTTGGGGAGAAGCCATAGTGTTTATGAAGAAACCGGATGGATCGTTAAGGTTGTGTATTGATTATCATAAGCTGAATGAAAAAACGATAAAGAATAGATATCAGTTACCTAGAATTGACGATTTGTTCGATCAGTTGAGCGGAGCCAAAGTATTTTCCCATTCGAATTTGGCAACAGGATCCCATCGGCTTAGAGTAGCTAAGGATAGTATAACTTTGACGGTGTTTAGGACCAGATATGGATCGTACGAATGGTTAGTGATGCCATTAGGACTGACTAATGCGCTAGCATTTTTTGTAGATTTGATGAACCGAATTTTCCAAGAGCATTTGGATAGGTTTGTGTTGGTATTCATAGATGATATTTTGATATACTCTAAGGATATGAAGTTCATCTTTGAGTGGTGCTTGAGACATTGAGAGTGCATCAGCTGAAGGCGAAATTTCCGAAATTTCAGTTCCAGAAGAAAGAAGTGAGGTTTATTAGTCATGTAGTTTCAGAAAAAAAAATTGTCAGTAGATCCAGCTAAGATCGAGGCGGTGATTAATTGGAAGAGACCCGAGACAGTGATTGAGATAAAGAGTTTTCTCGGATTAGCTGGGTAATATTGGAGATTCGTTAAGGGTTTCTCGCGAATAGCGGCACTGATGACTAAGCTGACGCAAAGGATATGAAGTTCATTTTGACCGATAAGCGTGAGGAGGCATTCCAGAAGCTGAAACACTTGTTGATTAACACACCTGTGTTAGTTTTTCCAAAAAGGAATTAGGATTCAGTAGTGTACACAAATGCATGTGGAACAGGGTTAGGAGTTGTGTTAATGTAAAGAGGTAAAGTGATTGCCTATGCAACTTGACAGCTTAGACCACATGAAGTTAGGTATCCAACGCACGATTTGGAACTAGCTGCGGCAATTTTTGCACTGAAGGTGTAGAGACATTACCTTATGGGAGAGAGATTTGAGCTATATATGGATCATAAGTCGCTGAAGAATTTATTCTTTCAGAAGAATTTGAATATGAGACAGCAGAGGTGGTTAGAGTTTTTAACCGCTTATGACTTTGGTATTGAGTACACACCAGGAAAAGGCAACAAGGTTGTAGATGCACTTAGCAGAAAACCTCAAAATGCAGTGTTGGCAATGATAGCTTAGTGGAAACGTTTAGAAGCACTGACTACATGCAGGTACAGTGGAGATCTGAGGCTAGGTCTAGTAAGGAAACTAATACGTTGGCATGTTTAAAAGTTCGACCAGTGATGATCGAAAAAATTGTTGCTAAGCAGAAAGAGGATCTAGTGTTAGCCAAGAGGATTAGAAGGCTTGAGGTTGGAATTGAGATCGATGACCTAAAGGATTTTAGCCTTCACTAGAAGGGATGGTTGAGAAACAAGGGACGGTTGTGTGTTCCGAATGTTGAGGACTTAAGGAAAAAAGTTCTTGGGGAATGTCATCAATCCAAGTTAATGATTCATCCTGGAGGAACCAAGATGTATTAAAATATGAAGAGAAGCTTCTGATGGGAAGGTATGAGGAGAGATTAGGCTTATGGGTGAAACAGTGTTTGAACTTCCAACAAATAAAAGCCGAACATCAAAAACCAAGTTGGTTACTTCAGCCTTTTGATGTTCCAATATAGAAGTGGGATTCTATCTCAATGGATTTTATAGACAGGTTGCCATAATCAAATAGAGAAAATGAAAGTGTATGGGTCATAGTGGACAGATTGACCAAGAGTGCCCATTTTATTACAGCTAAGTCAGCCAGGACGACACCTCTTCTGTCTAAGTTATTTATGAAGAATATAGTTAGACTTCATGGAATTCCTAGTAGTTAGTAAGTGATAGAGATTCCTTATTCACTAGCAAGTTCTGAAAGAGTCTACATGATATTTTAGGCACAAAGATCAAGATGAGTACTGCTTACCATCCCCAGACAAATGGGAAAACGGAAAGAGTTGACAAAATCTTAAAAGATTTGTTATGAGCTTGTGTATTAGATTTTGGAGGATCATTGGAAGACCATCTACACTTAGTCAAGTTTTCGTATAACAACAGCTATCAGACTAGTATAGAGATGGCACCGTTTGAAGTTTTGTATGGAAGGCCATGCAAATCTATCGTTTGTTAGTTAGAGACCGGGATAGGTTAGTTCTTTGTCCGGATTTGGTTAAGGAAGCTGCAAAAAAGATTGAGTTGATTCGAGCTAGAATGAAGGAAGCTCGGTCTAGGTAGAAGAGTTAGGCTGATAAGAGATGGAAAACTTAGAATTCTCAGTTGGAGATCATGTTTTATCAAAGGATCACCAATGAAGGGTGTGATCAAAATCGAGAAATAGGGAAAGTTGACACCAAGATTCATTGGATCATTTCATATTGTAGAAAGGATCGGGAAGCTCGCATATTGAGTAGAGTTACCGAACAGTTTGGCAGGAGTATTCCATGATGTCTTTCATATTTCTCATCTAAGGATGTATATTCAAGATCCGGAGACTACTATAGCACCAACCGTGTTAGATGACTTAGTAGTGGAACAGAATTTGACTATAGCTAGAAAGCCTGTTCGTATAGTCGCGAGGATGAGAAGAGGCCAAGGAACAAAACGGTCAGATTAGTCAAAGTCTAGTGGAGTCACGACGAAAGAGACTATACTTGGGAAACTGAGAACAGGATTAGAGATGCTTATCCTGACTTGTTTCATGGTATGTTTTACCTTTATGATTGATTTGGATGAGCACCTTATCGTCATTTCGAGGACGAAATTCTTTAAGAAGGGGAGTCTGTAACGACCTTGACCCTAATTTTGATTAACATTATTTAGGACATTTAATTAGTTAAATTAAATGAATAATGTAAATGGTTAAAGGATTGAGATTTGAATAATTAAGGAATAGTCGTGCCTAATAACTAACGAACTAAGTGGGGTTAAAATGAAATAAGTAAGGGTAGTTGATAAGAACAAGATAGGAATAAGTTATATTCATATACCCTAAAACCCTCATACCACTTTATTTTACACGTTCAAAAACTAAAATCAAAACATAAGAGATGCCATCCACCATCAGGGGAAAATCAAGAAGAAGATAAAGCTAGAATCAAAAAGAAGCTTAATCAACTTAATCCAAGGTCAAATCTCAACTCTTAAACAACAAAGCTAAAGGTGAATATAAGTTACATCTCATAATTTCTTATTTCCAGTTATGTTTGAGATCCAAAATTATTTTGTAAATGACTTTCCATGTTTTGATTGTTTAAAAAGAGATGTATGCTTGTTAGTGATTTATGCTATTAATTTCATATAGATTGTATGATGAGGTTTAACTTGAAAAACCAATCAAATGGCATCCAAATGCCTTGTGATTTTGATATAAGGTCAGAAACATTATTTTGGGGTTGGGTTTCAAGTTTCATAATTTTCTGAATTATTGTGGATTTATTATATATTTTCTAGTGAAGAAAATGCTATTTTGGGTTTAAAATTTATTACAGTTGTTATATATTAGCTTTGGGTAAGAAATTTAAATATGTTAGAAAACAAATCAAGAGTGGTTTATTGGAATTTTTGGAGAATTTTCCTAAGTGTTTTAATAAATAAAAATTATTTAAGTTATCGGACTTAGATGTTTTATACATTTATAAAAGGAGAAGGGGCAATTTGTAAATGTTTTAAATTATTAATCTCTGAAATTTGGCAGCATTTTTAGAAAAGATTTTGGAAAAGTATTTGCAACCAATCATATGTTGGCAAACAAAGCAGGTTAGTTGAAAAGAAATTGCTTTTTAAAGTTAGAAATCAGTTTTTATAAGGTTTTGCTATTTTGCCACTTTTGGCGGCTACCTTTTGATCATATACTTCCGTCTCCACCTTAGTCGAAACCAATACACACGGTATCAAAGTGTTGGTACGTAGTGGATTGGACATAGGCGAAAGGTATAGAGTCAAAACAGGGCTTTCGAAGGGGCAGAAACCTTGTTTTGCTTTCAAAAGGAAATGTCGCTTGCTTTGCCTTCGAAAAGAATGCTTTCGAATGAGATAACTTTTGACTTGGTCATTTGTTTTAAAGAAAAAGGGCTTTGGAAAAAGGTTGCCGCCTTTGTTTTATAAAAGAGATTTTGAAGTGGTCGAAACCCCTGGTGTCGCATCCTACCTTTCGAAGCAATGCTTTCGAAAGGGTTCTTTCGCTTTAAACCTAAGCCGCTTTCCAATGCTGTCGAAGGGATTGGTTTCGACACCATCCACTTCTTTTACTTTGGAAATTGCTTTTGAAGGAGTTGCTTTCGATTTAGTTATTTTGCCCATCTTAAATTTTGAAAGTCAAACCCAAGGGTTTCGAAAGGAATGGTTTTGAAAGGTTGTCCCGCATGTTTTTACTTGAACCCAATGCTTTCGAATGCTTTGTTTTAAGTAGAAGACTCTAATGCTTCGAAAAGTATATGATAAAGGTTTCGAAGAGGTGGTTCCCTAATGTTTTCGAAAGGTTTACCTTAGTATTGAATGGAGGGTTTCCAATGTTTTCGAAAGGCATGTTCAAAGTGTTTTGTAAAAAGGATGTCCAAGGCTTTATAAAGCTTTCGAAAGGATACTTTCCATGTTTTTGAATGGTCTATTGTAAACGGTTTCAAAAGGTATGTTTTGGGCTTGTGGCCTAAGGTTTTAAAGTAAAGTAGCTTACTTGTATCGAAAGGGGTACTTTCAAAGGTTTTGAAATGGGTTCTTTCAGAGGTTTCAAGAAAAATTTAAAGGGTTGTTAACCTTAAGTAAATGACTCAGATATTAGAATACTAAGTGGGACTGGTATAGGGTCGCGCCCTATACATTAGCCATAGCCCCTGGATAATTTGGTCCAAAATTCCAGTGTGTGTGGCTTAGTCATAGGTAAGACTTAAATGATGGTTGCACACAGAAAGGAATATATACAGGAAAGAAGGATAGGCTACTGATGAGCCCGCAAAACCATTAGGATCAGGTGACCTTTGGAGAAGTAAGTAAGGACAAGCAAACCAGAAGTTTGTCTAACGGATGTTAGATTATTTATTTTGTCTAGTAGGCCTGAGTCAACTAACGATTAATAGTTAGCCAAACAAAACTATATTGTCCGGATAGGTGGTCCATTTATTACCTGATTTTGAGTACATACTATATTGCTATTATTGTTATAATCAGTTTGATTAACCGATTTAAATGCACGATTTTGATTTGTAAAAATGATATGTTTAAAGGGATATTAGTAAGGGAAAACTGTTCCGCTAAGTGGCGTGGTCTCACTTAATATCAGTAAACCGAGATGTAATAGTATTATTCATACCAGGCTTTATGTCTAACTCGAAGTTTATGTTTCCCCCTTAAACTCTCCGCTTCTCAAAATTAATTTGAGTAGATTAAGAGTCGAGCATTTATAGGTTTTAGTAGGTGAATGAATAAAGCTTTCGGAGACGAGCAGGAGGTTGATGTTAGCTATTTAGGAGTTGTCATGTTTTTATTTCCACTGTGATGTATTAAGACAGTTTTTGTCTATTTAATACTCTGATCATCCAAGGAGGCATTTTCATATATCGCTCTTGGCGTATTTTGAATTAGTTATACAATGCTTGGGAAACATTTGGGATTATGTAATGGAATATGAAACATGATTTTTTGAAATGTAATCAGAAAAGTTGTTTTTAAATCTACAATTTTGTTTCATATTCATGTGCTTCTTTTATTATGGATACCATTAACATTACCGTATTTTTTCGCTGGAAGTTAATACTATAGATGACTGCAGCATCTATAGAGCTTCGCTTTGGGCCTTAAGATAGGAGATGTTACAAGCTTACACATATAAATACTCCAAGCTTTAACTAGGTAAGGGATTAGATTTATAAAACTAAGAAGATAGCACTTCCTACCATATGCATATTAGCTTCAAGCATAATCCATCACCTCCACATATCCATTGTAATTATACATACATACATACATATATATATATAGAATAATATATATATAGCGGACGTAGGCACTTATTTTGGCCAAACCACTCTAAATTTGTGTCTCCTTTATTATTAGCATTCCACCGTCAATTCACGACCATGCACAACAAAGCTAACAACGCTATTAAGGCCCCGATCTCTTACAAATTCCAAGTTAATTAGTCATTATGTCTCACTGAAGGAAATTTTAGTCAACAAACAACATTAGAAGTTAATTTTGACTTTAAAAATGGATCCAAAAACATGTTAAAACCTATAGATACATATATAGTAGGTGCCAATAATAAACCACTCACCAAATAACCAAAAAGTGAAGATTTGCATGCAAACCAAGGCACATCCAAGATTCAACATCAAAGACTTGATTTTCCCTCTCCAAAAATATAGATTTGAAGATCTTTAATGAATTCTGTTGTTTATCTACACCTAATCTATTATTTAGACTTTATTTGGAGGAGAAAAGAGAAGGTTTTGAGTGGAGAATGAGTTAATGGAGGCTTAGATTTATTTAGGAAGTAGTAAAAGTGACTTGGGGATGATGGTCCAGCCAATTATAGCCTCCAAACCCGAAATGGCTTAGTGGACCTACCACCAAACTCACTATTTACCTATTGAGCTGCTTCAAAAACAGCTAATTTTCAAACAGAAGTATCTCCTAACTAGAAAGTCCAAATTGTTACTATGTCCACTCTATGGAAAGTGAAACCACCATATCTTTCTAATTGAAGTAGTCTCGGATGCTAATAGCCGTTATAAATTTTTCGCGGTAAAATCGTCCAGAAAAAGTTTAAGATAGGAAATGTTACTAATAGGCGTTTTCCTAAGATATAGAATCATACAACCTCTTATGAATTTAAAAATAATATATTATGATCCTTAAATAAGTAAAATATGGGTCGTTACACTTGTCTCCTTGAGTAGAACTACCACCGGAAATTAGTATATAGTTAGGCCTAAGAGTGGATTGTCTCGACGAGTATCTTCTAAACCACCTGGATGTCGCCCTAATTAGCTAATCTGGGAACAACTTACAATGAGCTAGTCACTCACTTTCAAAATGTCCATGTATTATTTAAATGTGCATAGATAGTAATTTAGGTTGGATGACCCATTATATTTTTTGAGAGCAAGGGCTCTAAAACTATCAGGAAAATCTATTTTGATTATAGCTTCGGTGAACGGAGAAGAACTCTCCAACCCTCTTCACTTTTTGTTATTCTACTGGCGTAACTTTGCTAACTCTTCTATACAGGCTTTTAGACCCTATATCCCCTCATATTCAGCGTATATCTCTGATGAGTCACCTTTATTAACTAAGATAGCCTCATCATTATCTTGCGCAGCTTGGGTACCGTGCATTTCCAGTAGCAAAGGATTTGTTTTTGGCCATGGCTTTTATGCCGCGGTAGATTTGGACCTTGCTCTTAGATCTTATCCCCAAACCCTTTAAACCAGCATCACCATTCATGGAGATGTTATTGCCATGTTAATTCACCACTCATGCAGTTTGCACTAAAGGTTAATTGTATGGACAAGCTGTGGAGCCATGGGAGTTTGTTGATTTCGGTGGAGGATTTAGTTCCGAGTTCATGAAACTTACGTTTGTAATGTAGATTGGATAACCACATATTCTATTTAAAAAGGAATTCTTTCTTAATTCATACCTTATATGAAACCGTAATCTTAGCTTTTGATGAAATCAAATTTAACGTATGTGTTTGTTCTTAAGTATGTATCCTTGTAGAAAGAAGTAACTCAACTTCACTCCATATAATCATATTATCCAACAGAGTTCGATTACTTCTTATCGGTACATCAATATGTAAAATACGGATGTGTGACTTTGGGAGAAAAACTTATTCACTTTTAGGTACTATAGGAACACTTATCCAAGATACACACCTAATCGATCAAAGCGAATCCTTTTATTTCCTTTGCACATTATACTTTGTACTTTCATTTTATAGTCAATGAACCTATCGTAGATATCTATCTTGTGCATCAAGAACACATATTTATATCTACGATAATACATTTGTGAATTTAATGAAGTAAATGGATTCACTTTCAGGTATTACTAGACCTTGGACTGCATATACCCACATATATCGATTCAAAGAATTTGTTAACTCGTTCATCACTCCCACTGAATGGATGCTTTATCGTTAACCATCCAAGATACAATGCACAAACACTATATGATTCACTATTATATGATTAAACAATAAATTCACAATGATACGTATTAGTCTAGGATTCCAAAATAATTGTTAAATATTTTAAATGCTTTTGTATCATCTTTATAGCTAACACATCACCATTGTTATGAAAACTATACCAAAATACCAAAATTAGTTATATTTATTACAATATTCATAATATTCATATTAAAACAAAGCCGCATCTATTTTTATTCATAACTAAAAACATTTACTGTTTCATAAATAATGTTTTGACACATAGGAGTAATTTTTCAAAACTTAATGCACCCATTGGCAAGTTTCATTAGTATGCACCTACTACTTCTACTATTATGATAACAATGTTCAAAATATGAAACTTTATTCAATCACTCACTACATGCTAACTATTTTTTCTACTGCAACTAATTTACTGTTGAGAGTTTTAGACATTATATGTCAAATTTAAAGAAATAAATCTTATAGAGAACTATTTTCTACAATTAAAATACATTTTGAATAGAAATATTATTTCTTGCTCCTTATTTAGCATCTACAAGTATTTTAAACGATTCAATACCAATGTCTTTTCATGAAGCAGAGGTGACCATCCACTCTCTTTATTCCAACTAGGCCAAAATTATTACCATTCACAAATATTTGCTTTCATGTTTGAAAGTTCAAACCATTCAAAAGAGAACCCCTTTGCTTCAACAATGCATCAGATTTCTTTAGAAAGTGCTCTTGATCATCCTTCACTTTTGAGGATAATGAATAATTTGTACTTAAGTAAACATATCTAACTGACATTTTGGTTATCGAACTCCTAAGGTATGTCTATAGTCCTTGATATAGTGCTATTTCTAACATAACGAGATCCTTGTTGCATTTTATCATATTGAATACATGATCTCTCATTATGGTTTGCTTTCTCATTTCAAATGAAACACTTTCATTGAGATTTCATATTATGAACATGACTGTTCACTATACAACTTTTTTATGTGATCAAATATGGATCGAATATTCATACTCTTGTATTGCTTTAAAGTTTAAAACTCATTGAAGATAATACACAACCTTGGGCTAATTCACACTTAAGTGACCAAGACATGAAACTTTTAATGGTTATATCATTTGGATCCTGCAAGGGAAATAAAGTTACAACATGCCAAAGATTATTCTATTGGTAAGTGTATTATTACATTTCTTTGTCAATCTTTAAGGCAGTTTGTTTAGTATATTTTAATCGATAAAATAAATTTATTAGTTATATTAGCTTTGCAAATTTACCATAGTAGATTATTATAATATCACATATGTTATACTTGTTAGGCTTATTATTTATAATGCTCTCACTGAATTCCGCATCTCATAAAAACCATAAAAGTGACACAGGGATTTCATGAACTCCTTTATTAGGTGTTAGGATGTAACACTCCACCTCTATACCTATACTACCAAAGAGTATTACTAGGTAATATTATCTGATACTATAGAGAATGAGGCAATATTGGGCTGTCACACGTGAATATCCCCTTAAGATAACACTGACATGTATTTAAATCTCATATAACACATTCATATATACATGGTATCGGCATAAAGCAATAAACATTTGTGTTTACAAGATAGGTCAATACACAGTATAAAATAGGAAATAAAGAACATAGAGCCATAATGCAGCAATAAAATATAATAAGCAAATTATACAAAACAAAGTGGGTATACAAAAGTCAAATGCCCCCCAACTTTTAAGATATACAAGATACGTCAATGCATATAATCCAATCATACACACACACACGTACGCACATGAGATCATATAAATATATGACAATACACAATATTACTAATAATCTAGCCTCGAATTAAGCCCAATAACCATAAGCTGTTCTCTTTATTTTTGAACCTAAAATGTCTTAGACTAGCCCGAGTATTGTATAAATAACACACGGTCAGATTATGTCTAAAATGTAAATGTCAACATAACATAGAAACTGGCAAGGTATAACTAACATATAAATATCCCAAAATGGCATAAATCAGTCCTACACATATCTCCAAACCATGCTTAAGTTCAGAAATTCACACATAAGCAAAGTTAAGCTACAAATCAAGTAAAGAAATATCAGAAATGGGTGGAACTTTCACACGTACAACTATCATCAATGCATACGAAACCATCAAGAACCATTGGGCTAGTACATAATATAACCTGTAATTTTCTCTAAGATAATCATAAAGACATATCCTGGGTCTGTCGTACTCATATAAGTGAAACAAACAACAATCCATACAACCAAAGATACAACGGCAATGCACGTCAATATAGATTAAGCTAAGACCTCAATGAAGCCTTGATTATCTTCCTTGATAATCTTATGTATGAGGATTGACTATATATTAGATACAATCTCGAATATAATCATCTACTCATCATCAGACTACATCAAGCACAAAGAGGAGTATAAATGTTGTATGTCTATCTATCGCACATCATAACCAGATGGGAGACTGACAGCCACTTTCTTGCTCTAGGAGACTAAATACGAGCCCGTCAGGCATGACATATGTATACCATAGTTACCTTGATGGCCATCATGACCCAATATTCATCAAGTGCAAATCTACGCTATACAATGGTCATGACCCAACAAGTGCCCCCCAAATGGTAACAGACTACTGTCCTATGTGACATGAGGCAATGCAGACAACAAGAACACATAGCTATATATATATAACATAGGTTGTGTCATGAATGCAGGTAACGACCCCGCAATCAGGCTGCTAGGACGGATAATAGCCTAATCTAGTTTTACTCCTCACCAAATCAATAGGAGTACACATAAAGGATAGACATCAATATATATATACATGTGTATATATATATATATTGATATATATCCTTTATGTGTGTGTGTATATAGACACAGCCATATATAACTCTTGGCATACAAAATTACTCACTACAACAAGCATCACCTTATACACAACATATGCAATACCTTAGTACTGCTAATCCTCATTGAGTGACATCTATTTACATAAAGTAATCGAACAAATATAAGCTCA
This sequence comes from Allium fistulosum, assembly GCA_030737815.1. Lineage (NCBI taxonomy): Eukaryota > Viridiplantae > Streptophyta > Magnoliopsida > Asparagales > Amaryllidaceae > Allium > Allium fistulosum. Next base: position 617,755,145 of record CM060907.1, read on the forward strand.
GGCATCCCATACCATCTAGTGTACTAGTTCGTTTACTAAATGTTCATAAACTATACTCACTCCACCATAATATTTATACCATAAGTCAAAAGAGTAATCAAAAAATTTCACATACCAGGTGCAATTACTAATCCGTTTACTCAAAATTCTCGCTATACAGAACTTCACAAGATAATATTCTATGTAGCAAGTCCAATGGATAATCGAAGAAATATTACCAAAAGTCTTATATATACCAATCGGTATTATAACTTCTTCTGTTCTATATTCTCAATACACAGAAATGAATACACATAAAGAAGAAAAAATAGATAGAAAAGAGACTTTATTTATAGGAAATTGTATTTATTTATTCCAAAGCTTTTCTTATGAAATGGTAATAAATTTTCCTTTTCCTTTAACCCAAAAATAAGGACATTTAAACACATAAAATATATTTCTTAACGTTTTTTCTATATTTAAAACTCGTAGAAATCTCTTATATAACAAAATATTGCTTATAAAATTTCAGAGATCAAATATAATTTTAAAAGAATTTATAATCTCTAAATCAATTTCTTTTTATTACAAATCCATAGAATATATTTTCTCCACTTTTGTTTATACACATAAATCAAGAAATATATGTGAAAAAAAGTGCAATATTAATTGGAAACCATTTTATATTTTCTTGGAATTTTATGGGATTTTTAAATAATTTTTTAAAGTCAAAAATCAAAATTTCTTGTAATAAATCAATATTTTAATAATATATTTAATATTATTAGTATAAAACAATTTCACAAAAGTAGTTTCATATTCGTAATGTGTCTATTTTCTACTTCCCAAATTTTATTTTTATTTAAATTTTCCAAAATATTTATTTATATTTATTTTTTTTAGAAAATAACCATTGACTTGTAGCAGATTTGTGCTCCAGGTCCCCTACAAGTTTATCAATCCACCTGGAGCGATGTGCCGTGTCGCGACCTAGAGCACGAATCAGCTCTATGTCATCATCCATTCATCACCTTCCTCCTTCCATTTGTTTGCTCATCCGAATTCCACTACTATGCTACATCCAAACATACACACAAATACATACAAGCACATGAATCCAAGCAAAAATATCATGAATCAAAGCTATTAAGGGAGGTTTCAAATTCATAGTAAATGGGTTTCAAGCAAGCTCATTTCAAACACAATCAATAATTCAATCCAATTAAAGCATATAGACAAAGATTTGTGAGTGGAAAACACTCGCTTTAGTTAGGAGAAGCTTCATTCACCCTAAAACACTTCACAACATCATCAAAACCCATTTTCCTTCTTCTCTAATATGGAACATGACACCAACTTGCTCAAAATTTCACTTTGAAGATTCTATGGGTGTAGATCCATATAGAGAAGCTTGATTTAAATTTCATAATTTATGCAAATTTATTTGATTTTATTTTTAAAGAAGGGGAATTAGGGATTTCAAAATTGAGATTAGGAAAATGAATGAAGAAGCGTTATATGGGAAGTGAATACAAAGACTAAGGGGTGGATTCTATACTTCTTAAGTGTATGCAATAAAGGGGATGTTTGCCTAAGTGCCAATATGGGGAAATTGGGCTTACTACTTCATTTGTGTTAATTCTTTTCATTCTATTTCTCTTTGCTTATCTATTTTTCTAGCATGACACAATAACCCAAAGTTTCAAATAAAATTCAAGTTTATTTTCCATAAATGTTTTACTATCATTCTATAATTTTCTCATAATTATTATTTATCATTTTTACCAATTAAATATTATTTCCTTATTTACCGTATAAAGCCCAATTTCACAAATAAATTTATTATCTCCTTTTATAAATGAAATAAAATTCACTTTCTTTAAACATAATCCCCTTAACTTCTTAACTTTTAATATTTAACTTTGAAAAAAATTATTTATCCTTTTTAATTATAACTTAAAAATCATTTTGACCCTTATAAATTTACAAACTCGTTCTAATTATTTTAAATCTCGAAAAACTTCTATAACTCCAAATCATCAAAAATTCCAATATTCACATTTTATTATTAAAACCTCATTTAATTAGTTAGTTCTCTATTATTAATTTAATTAGTAGGTTCACACTATCGGGTTATTATAGACTTCTCCCTTAAGAAAACTGCATCCTCGCAATTTCCTGTATTGAAAATGTATAACAATCTAACAATTGTTGTTTCATTATTCACATCTATAGTTCAAAACAATATGCAAACATCAAAACCAATCATAGTCATACAACCACAATTATTAGACCCTTCGAGGGCTTCTCGTAATAATGGATGGTCATCCCTTGCCCATCATCTGTAGTCATAGGCTATGAGTCTAACAACTTAATTAGGATGATACCAATGTCTCACAACCAAAAATACACTTTAGATATTGGAGTTCTTAGAAACCATTTGAGTAAACTCTATGGTTCGACGTATATTCCGAAAATCCATAATAGAAAAACCTATATAAATTCATTTAAGAGTTATGATCTAATAATCGACTCTTTTTGCTCAGAAAAATTTGGATAGTTATATACTTCTTCTCAAAACAAATTTTTAATGCTCGAAAACTTCACAATCTCAAAAGTATTAATATAAAAGTTGCCCTTTACTAAGTTTAACCTTTAAATCAATAAAATGTTTCAAAAAATCTTATCTAAATTAAAATTTAATTCTTTTTAAATCTACTTCTTACTTTAAAAATATCAAAACTGAGTTAAATCAACCCTTCTATAGCTATCTAATTTCAAATCCACTTTTAGAAAATTTTAATTCTCAAACTCCTCTTATCAAGTTTGACTTCCTCACGAATAATAAATCAAAAAATGTTTCTTTGAGTTCAAAACACTTTACCTTAGACAATGCCTTTCGATATAAATTTCTCTCAATATTGATACATCACAATTCCATAAAATAAATCTCAAAATTTTATAAAGTAATTGATACAAAATTTATAATTTATGGAAACACCTTTCATACCAAAGAAAGATTTTGCAAAATTAACATGATCATAAGTAATAGTTGTTTTAACATAGCATCAAAAATTCAAACTTAAAAGTTCCATCCAAGATTTATTCCATTTTAATTCAATTTCCACTTTATTACAAATAAGCTTACAAAACATCTTCCAAATAATACTTTGATTCAAAAGCTTAACATCCCAAAATATTCTTTTCATAAGCTTCATTTTTCATAAATTAAAACTTTTTACAACTTTCTAATGGAAAGTACAAATAATATATTATGACTAAGGTAATTGCATCCCACCTACGAAAATTCTTTCAATTTCATAAAACTAACTAATACTATTTGTTTCCACATATTTTCCAAATTGTTTATACATCAAAAACTCATTTTACTACAAATATTACTTAGCCAATACTTAAGGGAAATATTATTGATGCATACAATTATTACAACACATAATTTCTTGTAAAATTCTTCTTAAACTCATAATTTCTAATTCACAAAATACCATTTTCATATCCTTTGAAATATTTGTTGCTTTATTTACTGAAAAATCATACGCTGCCAAAATAATCACTAAAATCAATACTTTATTTGAAATATTCATAAAATAACTTCTCATATTCCATGCTACTTCCTCTAGTTTCATAATCACTTCAAACATTTACGACACTTTACTGGTAAAACTTTTCTCCAAAAAATCTTTTTACAGACAATTTCAAAACAGTCAATCACTAATTCTAGCACTAAAATACCATATTAGTTTCAAAAATAATTTCCAATTGAAAATCTATATATATAAACTTTTATATCATAATGCATCATATCACAAATATTCACAGCAATCATCCAAGTTACAGACAATCATACAGCATAGTAGGCATATAATTACAACATTACATACCACATAATTTCAAATTCTAATATGTATTTACAAATTTAATGATGATGTGTCATGAATTTATACTGGCTTACATCATAGATTGGTTGCAGTGTTGACCGTATGATCAAAGTTGCCTCGCTATCGACTTCAGCTATCCACTAATGCATGGTGGCTGTAATCATCGTATAAAATATCTAAACATATAATAATATCATTGTTATTTTCAAAAAAATTCATCAACTTAGCACAATAGTACTCACACTCATACATACATACATACACACACACACACACACTCAAGTCAAAACAATTTCTAAAACTTTAAAATATTATACATATTTTCATATCACATGCTTTACCATTTCAAAATAATAATTCCCTTATCAAAATATTATATATTATTTCTTACATCTTTATCTATATTCTTTACAAAACATACTGAAATGCTTCATTAAAATATTATTTTCATTTCAAAAAACTTTTCTCAAAATATTACTTATACTTTTCATCAAATTGTCTATTTCATTCAAAACAATTATTCTTCATTTTCCAAAATATTTTGCTCATTTCAAAATATTCTTTATATCATTCTAATCTTTCTTCGAAATTTATTTCAAAACATTAATTTAAATATAGCTCGAAACATTTTACTTCTTTTCAAAGTACTACATCACTTTTCACAACTTTGTGACCATATGTCTCGTCCTTGTGTTTAGGAATCCCGATTAATAACGTTGATCAAGTGCATCGACAGAATTCTTAAAGCACTCAACGGACAGATTAACATGATATTAAATTCAAAATCTCCTTTAATATTTACTTGTAGATATACTATAAACAACTTTGATCTTTATAAGAACAATTGTTTTCTTCTAAAAAAACTTACTTTCCAAAACTATATATGTTGCAATAAACTTGCTTCATAAAAAGAATTATTCAATTGTATTAAAACATCATGTAATACCACATGTGTGTGTGTGTATTCATATATAATTTACCAAAATGATTTTTAATTTAACATATTCTTTCTCTTATTAAAAATATTTAAAAAATAATATTTATAAACAAAATCAAATAATAATTTATTTACATACACTACACCAGGAAAGACTTTTGGTAGCGTTGAAAAAACGCTGCCATAACTTATGGTAGCGTTTTAGAGAACGCTGCTATACGACATGCAACTAAAAGTCTAAAACTTTTTGTTGCATTGTAGTAAACGCTACCAAAAGTCACTTTTAAATGCAACTATAGGTATTTTCTGTAGGATTTAAAAAACGCTACCAAAAGTCACTTTTAAATGCAGCTATAGGTTTTTTCTGTAGGGTTAAAAAAACGCTACCATAAGTCTTCATTTTTTGGTTGCATTTTTTATTTATATGCTTTTTTTGATTTTCAGTAGCGTTTTTAAAATGCAACTGTATAATTTTTATATTAGTTTATACAAACAATCAATCATATGATCATCATATTCAAATAATTGCTAAAACATGCTAATCTCACAATCAAATATAATATCCATAATCAATTTGATAGTAGTTTTTCAACAAAATAAGTCACATACTATAAGCATTCACAGACAAGTTTCCACAAATGGTACTAACAAAATACGACAAGATATATAACAATTAAATTCATGTTCGTTGCTTGATTACCAATAGTTCTTTGTTGTCGACAGTCTTTGCTTCGAAATAGCTAATTACCTGCAAACGGGTTTAACAATCAACAATATATATATATATATATATATATATATATATATATATGTGTTTCATTTTCTGAATCTCCTTCTTCAACAAGATCACCTTCCACTTCAGGTGCAGCTTTTGCATATCTTTCTAAGAACTCTTCTTCGATTTCTTCAAGGTCCTCATAGTCTGAATCCTAGTATTTATGATAATTAATCCTTTTTTATAGATGTAGAAAAAATTTAAAAATCATAACAAGCGCAACATTGATTGAGAGTAAGGCATTCAAAACTGTTAAAGGGTTTTTTATATCAATGAAAATACAAAGACTTGCTTACCTCATCATAGTCAGACTCTTCATGACCTTGTTCATTATAAATAAATCTTTCATGTGGAGATGGATACATATGTAGCTTACTGGAGCAATGAACTGAGAAAGTGGTGCTCCAAACATGGTTAAGCTGAGACAACAATCAATACGTTAGATAATTTTTTTTTCACATTCGTTTGTAATTTTCTAATTTAAACCAAATGAAATGAGCCTAATATTAGCATAGTGATGTCTTACCTTGCCATTCTTTTTATGCATCCTATATCTCTTCAGGTATTGTTGAATTCAATGCAGTAAAACCATTCTCAATATCATTGATATGGAATCCCATATAAATGGAGATAATCATATCTTGAGTATGTGAACAACCGCTCATACTGTAATACAAAAGAAATTCGCACTGCAAAACTATGAATAAGAGAATTGAGTTAGATTAAAGCATCAAGTGCTTTCATCTCTTTCACCAAAATCCCTTTTAAATATCAGTGGTTTTTGACTTGGTATAAGAAATATGGAGCTTTAATTACGAGGAACTGCTGAACATTGCTAAAAGTCAGTGGATTATAATTGTTAATTAATTAAAATCATGTTTCTCTCGAACGAATTGAAAATTCAGGATATTTTGGTTAGTAATCTACAAAAATACGCAAGAGCAACTACTTAGAGATTGAGAGGAGCATAGTAAAGTGTTTTTTAAGCCACTTGCTTTTTCAAAAACGGTCTATACCAAAATGAGCTTCAACCTATATCAATCAGCCTTTTAGTGATTATTTTATATTTTACTTAGGATATTAGAAGATATGATACTTAATCAAATATTATAATTAAATAACCTAGATTACGTCTGAGTTTAGTTCTATTTGAGCTTAATTCAAACTTGAACCGTAGTATTTCGGCTGACGCAAGGAACCCTACAGAAGATCCATCAGCAAACAGACCCTATATTTGTTGAATGAATAACCAGGCGTATTACTTATGCACACCAATTCCTCCGCCGTGCTAAATCCACACAATCTATTTTCAATACTTTATTTATTAATTTAGTGGGTAATCAATAAATAGCACAGATTTAATCTTAAATCAAGCACGGTACTTTCCAGTGCAACGTCAACTTTAAATTGACCTCTCCACAGCAGAAACACAACAAAAAAAATGGAATCAGTTTTAATAGATTATGGAAAAAATTTGAATGCCTTGTACGCATGGTTCCCATCATCGACAACTGCCAATGATACTAGTCATAATACATGTTAACACAAAATATATCACAGTTTGAATTATAAATCTTATTGATGACATATTTGGTGAAGGCAGCACCAATATTTATCCTTATAAGGTTGAATCAATAACACAACAATAATATACAAGTCACTCCAGTTATTGATATTATTTGGTACATGAATTGTTAAAATCAGCTTATTTCTGTTCAATAAGTTTTAAAAAGGAAATTATATCGCTTTATATTGAGGTTTGGGTCTTAAAGATCTAGAAGTATTTCGTTTAATCGTGCATAGTATTGGTGTCTTTGTAGCATTATATAGAACGCAGCCCCTACAATGTGTATAGTGTAGCAGGTTGCATTATAGTGTAGCTTATAAGCTTGATCATATTGTCTATTCGAAAAATTGTTATTTCTACCTCAATAGCAAACTGAAAAGGGAAAAAATGAACATAAGATGAAATCAAGCATCTGCACCAATATAGGAGTACGTCCATGTAAAAGTATATAATTACCTGAAGTATCTTCACTTTACTCATTGCAAGCTCAATAACTCTTGCTTCTAGATCATTGCCAATATTGCCTTTTGCACGATTCAATCCCATATTGTAGAGTAACAAAGTTAATATGAAGTTGGCATTTAATAATTTCAACTCTCAAGTCAAGGTATATAATATATTATGTATTGTTTGAAGTGAAAATTTATCAAGGAAATACTAGCTTTACCATAATTCCTACAAACTACAACCATTATAGAATTTGAAGTTGTTTAGCAAATGGTTTTCTACAACATAAGGAACCATTTACCTAACTATTTTGTTTGTTAAGATTTAAGACTACTTTTGTATATGCACTTCAAATTACGACAAGTCTAAATAATAATAAGTTTATTATCATCATATATAGTTTAAAATAAGTCACATGATCAGGAACAATCTTATTCTTTTCTGCAGCACAATATCAGAGCAATAAACCCTAACTCCCCAGTACTACTACGTAGTAGTAGCAATATTTTCATATCTTCTTCATGAAATTCTTAGTAAAACGTCAAGTTGTGAACAATTTATACTGTATTTTAGTAATTGCAACAGGGTTACGGTGTATTCACGATATAGACTCGCCCCTTCTGTAGCATGTATCAGAAAATAGTACGAGTAACGTGGATATAAAATGTCACACGATCAGGGACCTTACACTAAATGAAAGGTGAATGGGTTTTACATTGCATCAAAAGAACCAAATTTGTTATATGCAATTAAACATAAATATTAGTGACATGAGAAATCAACATATTATCCCTAGATCACCTCAAGCAAATTAGCCTGCTAACCATAAAAGTATACATGGAAAGGGCCCTGAACACATAATTGTAAGAAGTATGCAGGTGGGATGAATCCTTAGACATATTACACAGAACATGAATGTATAAACTAAGGTGCTTATGTCATTTAGTTAGGTTCTGATGCCTTATTATGGTTTTTTCTATAATAAATTATCAAAGCCGGTAAACCATGAACCATGACAGCTTAAGTTTCACCCAAAGAGTTCGATCGAAAAAGAAATAAATTGCTTGAACCACATAAACAAACCTGACAGTAGCATAGCCTTTATGTACTTGGGCACCTTTCTAGACAAGAGAGACAGAGCATATATCCTTAATGATGATGTTGGCTTTAGTAAGATGAGAACAGTAATATAGGACTATCTATTACAGATTAAGCAGAACTTCTTTTGGGCATCTATGTTAATACAAGGGAAAGAGGCGAGAAAGGCATTAAAATAAATGTTATCTGACCTAAACTAAAATCAATCATATAAGAAATATAACATTCAAATGAATCTTTGGAAGTATACGAATTGTCCTTGTAAGGAAATATAGAAGAGATGGAACTGCATTAGTACTATTAGAAGGGGAACAAGCAAAGAACCATCTCTACTGTTAAAAAATTAAACACATTTTCAAATTAGTATGAAGGTGGTGATAGCGGAGAAATTGTAGATAGGATAAAAACTCTACTCGGGTCTTCCACCAAACACATATGCCATGGTCGCTCTTAAAAATGTCAACTTTTTTCATATTAAGGCTTAACCCACATTTATTAATGATTTTGATTTTTGGTTCTTTTAGTTTTAGTTTAGAAATTAGGTATTGGAATAGCAAAATTGGTATAAACTGAAATTGGTTCCAATAAAATACCTGAACTTTGTCGGGTTCTTGCTGCCATTACAAGTAACCAAATCTGTGTCTCTTTCAGAAGCTGGAAGTTACGTATGATGCGTATTCAATAGAGAAGATAAAGTTTACAAAAACTGTTTGCTTCGCGTAAAGTTTAATGAGTAAATTTAAGCGGTGCTTGGTTTCAATGTAAGGACTGAGAAGCGAGATATTCTTTTTGTTGCCTTATCCCACGTATTGCTCTAGGAATTAGTCTAGCCTGCTTTGGTCTCGGACCGGGCCTTGGAAGAAGAGACGAGGTAGAAGTGGGAGATGGCGAAGAAGGTAAAGGTGGATGTGGTTGTAGATGAGAACTAGGTCACGGAAGAAAAGCGAGAAGAGGGAAATGAAAATTTAATAGACTAGAAACCGATAAAAGTGCGGGCGACTGAAAAATTAAGGGGAAACTTCGCGGGGAAAGTTAAATGTGATTTTGGTAGCTTTGGTTTCCAATAGAGAAATGCCAATAGTTGCATTTTGGTAACAAACGCTGCCATATTGTGCAATTAATAACTAATTTTCTTGTAGTGATAGATCCAAACAACCACTCATGGACCATTCATGTATACAAACAAACAAGCTTTTCAACAAAAAATTTATCTCAACATATTCTAATGGAATGTTATATGAAAAGAAATTTTCCTAATTTAATTCAACAAAGCACAATTCAACCAAATCAAACATACAAAGAAATCCAACCCACAAAAAACAACAACCAATGTGCTTAGTGGAAATCAACCCGTCGGCTTCCGCTGTGCATTCTAATCCCTAATGAATCATGATACTACATTCAAATCCATACAGAGGTCTGACATCCATTAACAAAGCATAACCCTACTGGTCGGAAGACTACTCCTATCTTCCCTACTCTTATCAACTATTATATATCTCATGCAGAGTTTAACATTCAGAAGGTTATGGGATAAAAAATATATAATAAGAAAATAAAAAAGTCCCTCGATGATTACCCTAGTAGTCATCGTATACTCCTACCATCCCTTAGTACAGGACAATCACTCAACACACCTAAGGGACATAGACTTTAAGTCTCATGTGAGATCAAGACTCGTGCCTATTATACTCTTTATTATTCTAAACCCGCTCTGATACAAACTGTAACACCCTCTATGCCCATACCATCAAAGAGTATTACTAGTTAACACTGTCTGATAATACGGAGAATGAAGCGATATTGGGCTATCACACGTGAATACTCCCTTGGGATAACACCGTTATGTGTTTAAAATCACATATAACACATCTGTACGTACACGGTATCCGCACAAAGCAACAAATACATGTGTTTTCGAGGTAGAATAATATATGGTATGAAATAGAAAATAAAGAACACATAACCATAATGCAGCAATAAAATATAATAATAAAATTATACAAAGCTAAGTGGGTCTAGAAAAGTTAAATGCCACATCTCTCAAAATATACAGTATAGGTCCAATATATATAGTCCAGTAACATATATAAATATGAGACCATCTAAATATAAACAATACACAATACTGCTAATAGTCTAGTCTCTAACTAAGCCCAATAGTCACAAGTTGGTTTCTTCTTCCCTAAACCTAAAATGGTCTCAAACTAACCCGAGTATTATATAAATAACACACGGGCCGGACGATGTCTAAAATGTTAATACCAACATAGCATAGAGACTAACATGGTATAACAAACATATAAATATCCAAAAATGGCATAAATCAATACTAGTCTCACAAATATCTCAAAACCATGCCTAAGTATGGTCACCCATATATAAGCAAACTCAAGCTACAAATCTAGTAGTGAAATATCAGAAAAGGGTGAAACGTCCACATATATAACTATCATCAATGCATAAGAAACCATTAATAATCATAAGGCCTTTACACAACACCCAAGATAATCTCTCAAATAGTCATAAGTAGACATATGCTAGGTCCATCGTACTTGTATAAGTAAAACAAATAAGCTTCCATACAACCAAACATATAATGGCAATTCATATCATATAATAGGCTAACACCTCAGAGCAGCTTTGATTATCATCTTTGCTAATCTTATGTATGGGGATTAACTATACATTGGGCACGATCTTGGGTATAATCATCTACTCATCATCATACTACATCAGCCTCAAAGAAGGGGTATGAATCTCATATGTCTATCTACCATACAATATAACCAGACGGGAAACTAACAGCCACTTGCTTGCTTCAGGAGATTCACACATGCCTATCTAGCATTGCACCTATAGTCTTTAATTACCTCGACGGCTATTAATGTCCATCGTAACCCCATAATTAGGTTGCTAGGATGGATACTACCTTAATCTGTTTTTTACTCCTTACAAAAATAACAGGAGTACACATAACGGATTTACATCAATATACATTTATAACCACACAACCATATATAACTCTTAGCACACAGCCATATGCACACAGCCTTAGTCACTATAGAGTGCCTCACCTCATATGCAACATATGCATTACCTTAGTACTGCTTACCCCCATTGAGTGACATTTACTTACATAAAGTAATCGAACAAATATCAACTCAAGCGTCCTGTACCACCGGGTTTTACTGGCTCGTTTACTAAATGTTCATAAACTACACTCGCTCCACCATAATATTTATACCATAAGTCAAAAGGGAATCAAATAATATTGTCGAATCTCACATACTAGATGGTATTACTAATCAGTTTACACATAATTCTCACCATATAGAACTTCGCACGGTAATATTCTATAGAGTGATTCCAATGGAGAACCAAAGAAATATTAACAAAAGTCTCATACCAATCAATACTATAACTTCTTTTATTCTATATTCTCCTTACATCGAAACGTGTACACACAAGAAAGACAATTTATATAGAAAAACGAGATTTTATTTATAGGATCTTGATTTAGGAAGAACTTGGGAAAAGCATCTTTCTTTAGTGGAATTCATATGGTAGTAGTTTTCAAGCTAGCACTGGAATGACACCTTTTGATGCTCTTTTTGGGAAGGCCGTGTAAGACGTCTTCATGTTGGTTAGAGTCTACGGAAAGGTTCCTTCTTGGTTCTGACATGGTTAGAGAAATTTCGGAGAAGACTAATTTGATTAGGAGAAAATTCGTATCTGATATCCATGTCTCTTTGATAATAGGTTTTAGAATTTCCTTTTTCCATCTTTAGTTTTGAATATGTTCTTTCCTTTATTATCCTTTGGGAGGGTAGAACTTAGGATTTAACCTATGGATGGTAGGATTTGATGTAAACATGTTAATAGAACATGTTATCAATGATGTATGCTAGTAATTGCAAGTGTTTGCTAGTGGATGCTAATGGACGCATATAGGTACACAAGGCACTATTATTATTTAGGGATCGGCCTAACTAGGACACTAGAGCATATGCATTGGATGTGTACGCATTTTTATTTTGTTTCCATGGTTGCTATAAATGGATGTTTATCACATGATTGTTGCATTTGGATGATGTTTGTAGCACGCATATAGAATTATCAGTTATCATTAGGAAATTTTTGCATTCATTTGGATACATGGCACAACCATGATTGCATAAAAGGAGGTCAACTGAATCAATGGACCACCTAATCTTTTGCATTAGTTAGGGTCATTTACGCAACACTAATTGCATAAGTATCATAAACTTCATTAGAAAAACTTAAGGACAATGGATGAATGGTTGATGATTGAGTAATTGGTTGTAGAACGTGGATGAAAACATTTAGTCATTCTTTTATCCTTAGAGATTTCGAAGACGAAATCCTTTAAGGAGGGGAGAATGTAACAATCCAAAATTTAATCCATAATAATTAATTCGTTAATTAATTAGATAATAAAATAACTTTGTGAAATTATCAGAATTAAGCCACGGGAGTTGCACAATTGTGTCCATGGAAATTTTCTGGTCAATTTCCATATATAGAACGTCAAAATCTGAGCTAATATGATCAAGTTATAAAATAAACAAAATCAGCAGAAAATGAAGAAAAAATATATAGGTAGGTCGACCGGTCAGTCGACCCGCCTGCTGTTTCGAGGGCGAACGAATGACTGTTCGTTCGTTTGAATGATGGTGCGATTTTTTTAACCGATTGACGTGTTTTGCATTCTTCTGACCAATCCGGTCCATCTATTTTTGCATCCGATGGCTCCTATTCAGCCTATGACGTGGATGCATCCTATTCAATCTCAAAATCCAACGGTTTGAGATCCACTTCTATCTCTATAAATAGACCCCTAGACCTAACACTTTTCTCATTCTAGGTTTTCTCCAATTGGGTTCACCTTTCTATGAAGGACCCTAAATGGAATGATTTTTCCAGAGGAGAAAACGTTATAAATTAAATTATTTTACAACTCCAAGTGGATCCGGGAAGACCAAAGGAAGAGCTTAGGACCGGAGGTGAGTGATTGTAATTATTTTAGATTTCTTTAGGTAATTTAAAATAATAGGGTTTCCAATAGTTGTAGTTTTACTATGATTTTTGGAATAGCCTTTTTAGTAGTTTATTTACAGTTTTTAGAATTATTTTTCAGTCTATTTCCTTTCAGCTATTCTGTTCGGTAATTTTAGTTTATTTCTGTTAATTATAGCTTTTCCATTTATTTACAGTATTTTAGTTTATTTAATGTTATTTATACGTTATTTACATCTTCTTTCTATGCTTTGGATTTTCTTCTACTTTCAGTTTTCTTTTATTTCTCCTTCTTCTTCACGTATGGATTAGAATAGAATTAACGCGAAATTGGATAAATTATAAGAATTCTGAAATAACAAAAGATAAGATGTAAATTATAAAGACTGTAATAAAATGGAATTAAGACTGAAATTATGCCTAATTATGATATTAATTGGACTGAATTAAAGAGATTGGCCTATTTGTAATTATGAGATGTAAATTACAAAGACTATAATATAAATGGAATTGGACTGAAATTATGCCTAATTATGATTAGAATTGGCCTAATTAATTGGCTTAGTTATAACGTAGAATTATAACTAAAAGAGGAAAGAAGCTTATTTTCACACTTAAACCTTGGGTTAAGTAATAAGCATGATTATAACGTATGTTATATTAAGGAAAAGAATAGAATGAGGTTTATTTTAAGACTTGGGATAAATTAATAAGCGTAGAAAGTAAAGATGATGATAAAGGCTTATTTAAATAATTTATCTAAGTTAATAAGCAAAGATGAAAGTGGGACCTGTACCAAATAGCATTCCCAATTAGACATAACGGTGGTCTCACTTTAGCCTGAAGCAAGACGAGGGCACGCTTATGCTAAGAATGACAGTAATTGGTCAAATAGAAGTCCAAATCATGGGAGATTTGGATAAGGGGCGCAACTAGATATTGTTTGGATGGTGGGCCAGCACCAACAGCATTTCCCCTATAGTTTCTATGGGCACACGGTGATCTCACATTAGCCTGAAGTGAGATGAGGGGCAGGCTTATGTTGGAGTTCGAGGTAATAAGAAGACCCAATAGGTGGAGAAAAAGGTAGCATGGGCATGGTGGCAGTTACGCGTGCGACTTCCATTCGGGTGTTCAGTAATCGCTATGAGTTCCAAGCGCTTAGTATGGGTGTCTTTCGTAGACACCATTGCCTTCTGTGTAGGGAGCTATATATGTTGTCCGGATCCACAATGGTTGCTTTGTTCATCTTTCGTAGATAACATTGGCTGCTGTGTAGGGAGTTATATAGCGTCTGGTCCGCCGTATGGTTTACGGAGTAGCAGGCCGATCAAAAAGGGTAGGATTAGGGTTACATCCTAATTACAAGAATAGGAATTCAGCCTAATCAAAGTAGAAATCAAGGACAAATGCAAGTAATTAAAGTTAACATATCTTATAAATTGATAAATATTTAATCATACTTATTTATAGTTTATTTCTTTATTATTTCCTTTGTTATCCTTATTTATGCTAGAACAGTTGTAGAGTCTATTAATTTTATCTTGCTTAAGGACTCTATTAATTACTATCATTCACCAGACTTTTAGTCTGACCTACTACTCCATCTTCCCCTTTTTTCCCCCATTGGCAATCAAGGGAGAAGTCAGTAGATTGTTGTTGCTTGGAGTCTTCTAGGAGGAGATTTCTACTATGCATTTCTTTTATTTTTAGCTTGTTCTTTCTATGTACTAGCTTATTATGAGGCATATTATGTACTCCGATTTTTGAAACTGTGAGTTTTTGTTTCATGAGACATATTGGATTTTTAGACATGTATGTGGTATTTGGTATTTGACTTATTTATGAAGCAATTATGAAGTTTTGTTTTAATTAAGTTATTATTCTATGTTTCTGCTATTTTTATCTATTTTTGTCTTATGAATCTTAGTCTCTGTTAGCTTTAGTTATACCTACAACGCACCACGCCTTTAATGTGTCCTTTTGGGTATATTAAGGGGTGTGGGGGTGTTTCATCAAGTATATAGGTGATTATCAAACAACATCCAATCAATTTAGTAAATTATATATCTTTTGGAGATATATTCTTTTAAACTATTCCTTTATCTTTTAAGAGTATATAAAATCATTAAGCCTCATTTGTCAAATTCTCTGATTGATTAAACCTCTTTAATCTAATGATTCCAAATCATTTCACATTTTACTTAGAAAAACATTTCAAAATCATTTATTTAAATCGTAATAAAGATTACTTATTTTCAAATCAGAACTTTTAAATGGGTCAAAAACAATATTATTTAAGACAACATTTATTGTAAACCCAAATTAATTAGTATTGAGTAGAAAAGAATCCATAGAGATTAGACCAATTATACTCAATACCAATTTCCTTATTCAACATGTACTATTCATCGAATAACGGTGCAGTCACCTTTAAAATTCACGCGAATAGTACGAGTTCCTTCCTCGAAATTTAATACAAAGTTTAAGTAGGGTACACTATACCACAAAATCATATTTTAAATCTTGTTTGACTTTTGAAAAACTCAAAATCTCTTTTCTTTAACTTATGAAAATGCAGTTTGATTAGATCAAACAAACTATCCCCTCTGTCGGACCAGTCTGAATAGCTAGAGCGGAACCCAGACACTAGTTGTCCAAGTTCAGATCTAGAGATTATCTCTCTATCACTCATAAGGCGGTTAAGTTATTTGATCAACTCTAAATCCTTTATATGACCTTTTTTTAGAGATGATTTTCATTTACTTAACACAATTCCAAATATTGTTTAAAATAATTTTCCTTTCACCATTTATTTTAAACTCCATTAAAATAATTATAAAACTTCAAAATCATCTTCAAGATACTTAATTATTCATTTGAAAAGATTACAAAAAATGTTGGGGAAGAATAACTAAGTTAAAACCATGCTTTAAATATATATATTCCATCTTTAAATATATATATTCCATCTCATATATATCCAATTTTTCAATTCAAAACTCTTTTAAAATATTTAAGCATATTTATAGGATTTATTTTATATTTTTAAAGATTTAAAAATAATCATTTTGAAGAATTTACCCCTTTGATTTCGGAACTGCCAAAACACGATGTTTTTGAAAACTTGATTTGGATATATTTTAAACTCTACTAGATGAAATCTTGATTTTTGTTATTTTGTTTCGCAACTATACCAACATGAGTCTGGAAAATTCTTATTTTAAAGAATTCCAACTTATATTGAATCCTACACATTGAATTAACTTTGCAGGTCGGAAAACTACAAACTACCGCTACGCCAAGAGCTCGATTTGGCTCAATTTTTCAAACTTCATTATACTTTATCGATACTCATTAAAATGTTTAAAATACCATAATAAACCATTTTAAATCATCTCAAACTATTTTTACTACATTAAAAACTCCTTTTCCATTTTATTTCATATTATATTATTATAATAATTATTTTTTAACTATTTATATTCAAAACCATAAAGAGGCTTAATAAACTCCATACACATATTAATATGGATTTATTTTTCATGAATTAACTATGGTTAATAAATTAATTATTTTTATTTTGATGAATATTATTTTCCCATCATTAGCAACCAAGTTATCAACCAAATATTCATCCAAATATTCAACCAAGCATATTAATTTATAATCAAACATGCATCTCATCATTTTAAGTTTTAAATAGATAAAACTAAACTCAAATACTTATTATCGGTTTCCACTCCGCCAATCTTTTTTCTTCAAATAAATCCTGCGGTACTCCGACAGCAATTGCTTCTCTTTTCTTTGCTTCGGGACCTCTAGAACTTGCTCTCGGACCTTAGTATGCTCGACCTAGGCTTGTCTGTGCTCGGCCATGACCACCCTCCTTCATCTTGCTCGCAACCACCCTCCCCCATCACCTTATTATCATGGCCTCCATCCTTCATCACTACCTAGCTCATGTCCACCCCCTCTTCCCCCTTCTTAGCTTATGGCCTTGCCCTTCTACACCACCAAAATCTCAGCCATAGGCCATTATAAAGGAGAGGAGAAAGAAAGTGAAGAATAAGATGATGAAGAATTGATATGTGTAGGAATGAAGAGGTATGTATGTGTATTTATAGGAAAACTTTGCAAAATATCTCTTACACACACCACTCCCCTTCCATGTTCCTAACCCACTCCTCTCCAAGTGCTCCTCCATGTGCTTGTGTAAGTGATGTGTAGTTTGCTTTTAAAAAGTAAACCCCTTTTTTTTATTTGCTAAATGTATATATGTATGTATATGTACATATGTGTTTATATAAATTTGATCATGTATGTGTGTACATGTATATATGTGTATGTATGTCATATATAGCTTATAACGTTGCATAACTTCTACTCGTCAAACCGTTGTGAATTCGGAATTCGAATTCGAGTCATATTTTCAGTTTTTAATCAAACTATTTATTTAAGTAAAAAAATTTGAAAATAAATTTCTCATCATCTTTAATAATTAAAAATAATAATTTAAGCCATAAATCCATATTAAATAGTATTAAAATACATTTATAAAAATACGACATTGACATCGAACTGCCAAAATACGGTGAAGTTCATATATCTTTATAAAACGAATTTGTATATATATTTATAAAACCATTATAAATAACTTATTATCATTAAATAAAAATTGAAATAATTATTTACCATTTAAAAACAATTACTTGAATATTTAAATACCCAAAACACCAAAAATTTCCATATATCCTCATTTATGAAAATGATGACATCATAATTATTTTATTTCCATAAATGGGAAAATATTTTTATTACTTATTTTTGTTTAAATAGTTAAATATAAGTAGGTAAAAAAATCGTTCACGACTTCTAACGGTTAGAAAGCTGTTTATCATTAAGACGATTTTTCGGCCACTTTATCGATATTTTTCTAAAGAATATTTTTATAAAAAAAATTCGAAACAAGATCACTATTATTATTTATCACATAAAACATGATTATTTATGTTTAATAAACCAATATTTGAATATTTAAAATTAATTAAATATTCCAAATTCAAGCGATAAAATTACGAGTCATTACATACCGCTTTGGTGCTAAGGTATTAAGTGGCTATTATAGGGTCTACCGCTCCTATCGAGAATTATTAAGTGGTCTGATGAGATTCCATGTGATGTCAACCAAGTACTAGAAAGGGGTCTACCTTGGGTAAGGTATTAAATGACGAGGACATGCCTAAAATATAGGTATTAAATGGTCAGAGTTTGCCTAATTCCCATTGAAAAGGTATTATGTGGCTTGAGTACTTTCTCTCACATTATTATGATATGATTAATGGTGGTTCCATGGGACTGGGAAGGTCCTTTGGCCTACAGTTGATGGTATGTTAAAGAGTTGGATTGAGAGAGTGTAATTTATAGTATTGGGCTGGAAAGGCATTTGGGCTTATAGTAATAGGTATTCTTGCCAGGATATAGTTAATGCGAAGACATATTACTTATCTAAATAATTCCGTCCAAATACTATTATGGTAAGATTTGATATTTTCATCCACCAGACTATTGTTCTGACCCCCACCTCATTACAACACACAGGTTAGATGAAACGATGATGATTTAGAGGATGAAGGCAGAGGCTTATGGCAGTTATCTATCTACTTATGTTTTTATATATTTTGATGTACCCATCTCTGACATGATGTTATTGTATTTTGAGAAATTGTATTTTGGATATTGGAATGTTATGTTTTGTTATGAGATTTGAATATTTATAAAATGGCTATTATTTCTGATATTATATTTTATCCTTTCCATTGTAACATTCTAAATTATAGATAGCTTCGTGTATCGTTTGTTGTATCAATTTTACCAACCAACAGCCAACTTTGGAATGGGTCTAAGGCTCGATGTGCATTTACTGGGTCAAAAATTAGGCCTATTTCGAGACGGTTTGTTGCACTAACTCTGTCGGGTAGGAACAAAATAAACAATAAGACATTAAAATATTATAACGAGTCATTGAAGAACTCATCTCCTTCTTGCCTCCTTGATCCGGCCTTTACCACTCTCTCTAGATGGTATAGAATATAAATGAATGAGTGATAGGTTTGGGGCCCAAACCTTGAATTTATTGCCAAGCTTCCTTCAAGATTTAGTGACCATGCCCATTAAGCTTCCCACAATGGTTTACATAAATCAAAAGGGAAAACCATTGATGGCCATGTGTCCCACTACCGTCATGGTGGTTGCTAAAAACGTGCAAAGAAGGTAGACCATTAATCTTCCTAAAAATGAAAATACACCATTCTCTCACTTGTTCCACACTTATTACTCAAATGTATTATCTCAAAACTAATTGAAACAAATAGATATATGAATTATGGCGATAGATCCTCTTAAAACAAGTATGTCTTCGATGTATTACTATGTATTTATTTCTCAAACATTATAATTTACGTGACAACAATTTCTTAATGAGTAAACTTGTTCTTTACTTTGGTCCAACAAAGATGAATATTTCTAAAAATTATAGTGCATGTCAATATGAGAAATAACATCTCAAAATTTAAGAGTTTCGTAAAATGACATTTTTCATACATTAAAAACTACATAATGGAAGCACGTCTCATATTCCCTACATGATCCTCGAATTTAAACGGCGGCATGCCCTAAGTCAAAGGATCAGGATCATTAGCTCAGTTGTGACATGCTTGATAGACACTTTCTTTTCTTTAATGCATCCCCATATGGCTAAATACTTAACGTCAATGTGTTTACTTTGACTTCCACTTTTGTTAATCTTAGCTATAAAGACAGTAGTTGAATTATCGCAATATATTCTCAATGGCCTAGAGATAGAATCCACAATCCTAAGCCTAGAAATGAAACAATTAAGCCATACACCATGTGAGGTGGCCTAAAAATAAGACATGAACTCGGCTGCCATACTGGATGTAGCGGTTAAACTCAACTTAGCACTCCTCTATGATATTTCTCCACTAACTATCATAAAGACGTATCAAGGAGTTGATTTACGTGAATCAACACAACCAAGAAAGTCTGAATCTGAGTAAAAATTACAGCCCAATTGTTTGTAAGTCCATACATAAGCATGTAGTCTTTCATTCTTTGAAGATACCACATTAATTATTTCTATCTCTACAGTGGTCTAAACTTGGATTGCTATGATATAGTCCCAATATCCCTACAATAAATGCAATGTCAGGCCTTGTAAAGACCTGAGCATATGTTAGGCTTCTGATAGCAAAAGCATATGGATGTTTATCATTGTTCTCACTATAGTTCGTTCTTCGAGAATTAGTTCAAATTTAACCTATCACCATTCATAATAGGAGCAACATTTGGTGAACAGTCTTTTATCTAAAATCCCTCTAAAACTTTTCTGATATATGTTCCAAAGATAAACCCAAGATGCCTCGAGATCTATCTCTATGGATCCCAATGCCAATAAAATAAGATGCCTCCCCATATCCTTCATATCAAAAAAAATAGAGAGGGACTGTTTCACCACATTAAGCAAACCCTTATCATTTGTCACTAGCAAAATGTCATCCACATATAAAGCAAGGAAACATACTTTACTCTTAATAACCTTCTGGTATATACATTGATCCATATTGTTTTCCATAAATTTGAATGGAAAAGATAACATTATGGAATTTCAAATACCATTGGCGGGATGCTTGTTTTGAAGCGTATATGGATTTCTTAAGCTTGCAAACCAATTTCTCACCCTAACTAGAGGGGAATCCTTCAGGTTGTTTCAGGTAAACCTCCTCCTCAATGTCTCCATTAAGAAATGTCATTTTCACATCTATTTATTATAACTTTTAATCAAAATGAGCTATTAAAATCAGAAAAATGCGAAATAAATCTTTCTTGTATACTGGAGAAAAAGTGTTCGTGTAATCGATTCCTTCCCTTTGATTTAATCCCTTAGCAAGGAGTCGAGCCTTGTTTCTCTCAACGTTGCCCAACAAGTTTTCATTCGTCTTAAAGACCTAGTTACATCCAATGGTTTTTACACTTTCAGGCATAAAAAAGTTACCAGACTTTATTATTCTTCATGAAATTTTCTTTTCTTTCATGGCTTTGTACAATAATCTAATTCATTGCAACTCTTAGCATGTGAAAAGAACTCGGGATCATTTTTTGCACCAATATTATAGTTAGATCCTTGCAAATACATTTTATAATCACTTGAAACTGTTAACCTTCTTATTCTAGTGGATTTCTCATTGTTGCACCATCATCTTTCTCAATGTCATCAACCACTTGTGGAAACTGAATGATTGGTTGTACAGTAATAGTTTGTACTTAATAGGTATAGTAACCAATCTGATACTTAATCTAGGAAGTTGAAATTATGAATTACCATTCTTGAAAACCATGTTTCTAGTTTGATCACTCCCAATAATCAAGTCAATTTTAAGAAACTTTGCATTCTCTACAATCCTAGTGATATATGGTGGGAAATAAAACCTACAACCCTTATACTTTTTAGCATGTCTAATGAAGTACCCATTAATGATCATTGGGACTAACTTCTTTTCTTATGGATTATAAATTCTCACTTCATACGAACATTCCCAAACGCTCATATGTCGCAAACACAAATATTGTTTTAAAAATAGCCTTGGTTGGAACTAGGTTTAACACATATACTTCCATCTTTAGTACTTCAGCCAACAAGGCTTTATAAAGATTGGAGCTACTAACATACTCTAAACCTTTTCCAATACTGTTCGATTATGTCTTTCTGCCATAACATTTTGGCCTGGTGAAACATAAATAGTGTATAAGGTAAGAAGGTCATGCTCTTGAAAAACTCGTAAATGGCCTAGGTGCTTGTCCAGCCTCCACGTATCTACCATGATATTCATCACCTCTATCTGATCTCACAATCTTAATTTTTGTATCACATTATAACTTTATTTCAGTTGTAAAGATTTTAAAAGGATTAAATGCTTTGCTCTTGTTATGAAGCATGTAGAGATACATATATAATTAGTTATCATCTCTAAAAAAGATGAAGTACTTTTCACTATGTTTGTCCATATCTGGACAACATTTGTCAGTATGCATCATCTCTAGTATGTTTGAACACCAATTGGCACATTTCTTTGACTTCTTAATTTGCTTTCCCTTTATGCATTCTATACAAGTGTCAAATTAGTAAAGTCTAGATTATCAAGTAACCCTTCTTTTATAATTATTTTAATTTGTTCTATGAAGATACGTTCTAATCTCTAATGACATAATTTAGAGGACTCCACGCTTAAAACATATCTTTTATTTCTAGTGTGAACATGCATAGATTTATAAGTTGTTTATTTTTCAAAATAATGGAAAAGAGATTCACAGATAAAATACCACATCCAACAACATCAGATTCATAAGCGAACAAAAGATGACTCATAAAAGTTGAATGAGTATCCCAATGGTACAAAGCTTGATACAGAAATCTAGTTTCTAGTAAAATTTGGAAAATAAAATGTATTTTCAACTTACAAAATGAAACCAAATCTTAAAATCAAACAAATAGTTATTATAGCTTTCACATGTGATGTAACAGCCCGGGGTTTTGCTGTTAATTTATCTTCGTCATTAAACGATTAATTTGCTAGCTAATTACTGTTTGAAGTTTTCTAAATCCGGTTTAAATTCCTTTCAAAAAATAATTTGAAGAGTTTGTGGGCTTCAAATTTAAATGTTAGCCTACGTTTTCAATTATTTGTTTTGCCGTGATAACAATCAAAGGAAAACCCAGCCCTTCTTTCTTTTTTCCCTCATTCAAAAACGCTAAAACAAAATAAACGAAAAAGAATGAAAATGGTGGCCGCACTCGTTTTTGCTTCAGAATTTAGGGTTTCGTTTGTTTTTGGCTTCGCTTGTTTTGGGATACCGAGACTTCAATTTCGATGTCAATACTTGGATCTTTTTCTTCAGTTGATTTTGGTTGCTCGCGGCTCCTTCTATTTGGCGAAAAAGGTGAGTGATTTCTCACTCACTTCTAATTCAAAGTCGTATAATCCTTTGTTAATTGATTTCCTTGGCTTTGATTTTGGTTTGAATCTGTTGTTTTGAATTCTCTGGTAATTTGATTTTGTGATAGCATTTTTGGCTGTGACTTTGTCAGTGATGAGTGGGTTTGCTCTGAACTTCACCACACTCGACGATGAGGTCTGGGGTTGTTTATATCGTCGTCTGATTTTGTATTCATTGATCTTTAAGTTGTGGATTCCTTCCGATTTTAAGCTCTGATAATTTGGGAAATTTCTTTTAATAGCACGACTTCGATCACTTAGATCACGGCTTTGACATTTTTCTGGTATCATACTCGCCGACATTGCTATCCTCTTCGCTGTGAATTAAGATTTTGGTTTTTCGGCCCCTGTTTGGTCTAACTGAACTTCACTTGAGCATCTTATTCTTAAAGTTTGATATTGTCTGGTTGTACTGTGATGTTGTTTATGAGTCCACCCTGATTGCATGCATGTGAGGTTCAGTGGTTATACATGGGTTGGTAGTCTTGTTAGTAGAAGGTGTTAATTAAAATTTAAAGTGAGTATTGAAATTGATACAGTTGTTCTCCTGTTATGTATAGCAGTAGTGCAGAGTTATATTATATGATGAGGATACGTCCACTCTTTAAATTTACATCTTAGATCCTCATCAGCCAGTCTTTAAGGGTTGATATTTTAAAGATTTTGATTTGCAAATATGATCATATTATCCTTAGATGCATCAATATTAGTTTGGGATCATTCAAAATTTTCTGAGTGGTTTAAACCCCCATACGTATGTAGTTGAAACATTAATTCATACATGCATTAGTTCACTGAAGTTGTAGCCTTTGTGCATTGTTCACTTGAACAAGTCTTGTCGTAATTGGTCCTGAGTCTGAGTCAGGGTCCTCTCTGACTTTGATTCATTGTTGATTTCACTTGCACTGCCTCTGACCTTTTGGCACTCTGTTGCTTTTCATTCTGATGTTGGTGGGTCAACAATTGCTGTTGTAGTTTTCACTGCAACCTTAGTTAGACATCAAGTTGTACTCATATGCTGTTTGCTTATATTCTTTTTGACCTTGTTTTGAATTGTTAGTAGTACAGCACTTGCCTCCCTTGTTAATTCATTTTACAGATTTGCCTTTGATCTTGGTTATGGTTTAGAGATGCACTTGCTTGGCTATTTTGTACTTCTCTATTGACTGTGCAGTGTCCCATATATATGTATTCATATATGTTGCCTGGTCCCCCTTTGTTGTTGGTTTGAGTATTGTTGCCTTCATGTCTGTAGCATGTTCACCGATTCAAGTTTGGGCTTCCTGTAGTCTGATATGCGTATATTGAAGTCTTCTGCAGTTTGATTTATGATGAGTGCTTCTTTACTTTAAATCGCAGCCTGGTCTCGGTCGAGACTTGATTTTATGTCTTAACAATTTCAATAAAATTTGTACCTTGAGTTGAATCCAGTGAATGCTCGGGTTTGACCTTGTGGTTGCGTTGTGATTTTAATTGAACTTCATTTGTGTTGAACCTGATTTTGGGTTTGACCTTGCACTCGTTTGTGAGCTTTTAATTGAGCTTTTGTGTATTTCATCACTGTATTGGCGAGGCAGTACACGCGTGCGTGTACTGCAGCCAATGCAGAATCTGACGTTTTAAATTGATGTTTCGATTTGTTGAATTATTTTGTTGCTTAATTTCAATGTTTTGAAGCTGTGTTCTGATTTGGATTTGCTGATTCGCTGATTAACACTATTTAGTGTTATAATTGCCGTTATCCAATTCTCGTATCGAGAGTCGGATATACGAGATTTCTGTGATTGTTGTCTATTTGATATTGATTATTATTGCTACTGTGCATTAATAACTGAGTTTGAATTAGACTGACCCGTGTATTATTTTCTTTTGAATTTAATACTCGGGTCAGACCCGAGTTATTCCAGGTTGTAGATTTCCTTCTTTGAGTTGCTGTTCGGGATTTGAAGACTTTTCACATCTTCTGAAGTTGTCAGTGTCATTTTGTAGTAGTCGTGTCATTGTATAGAACGATATGTATTCATGTATATTAGTCGATAATGTACTTGTATATATAACTTCTAGAGTCGACAGTTGTAGTTGTATCATATGTATTGTGTCAACTATGTATTAACTGACATCAGTTATATATATTAGACTTTTGTTTTTATCTGTGTTCCGCATTTATATTATCTGTGTTATTGTTATATCTAATGTCCTAAACTATTATGAACCGTCGTAGTTCGTTTTATACTAGTATTGGGTGTGTCGATGGGAGTAAATAAATAATAGATGAAAAATAAAAGTATATACCACTCCTATCGAGATAACCAATATTAGTGTAAGGCCAATTACGGATGGTCGCTCCTATCCAGCCTTATTCTTCGTAATAATAGACAGTATTTCTTTTAATACTCTTTGTTATTATGAGCATAGAGGTGGGGCGTCACATGTGAGCTCATCATGTTTCCTAGTAAGATGTTTTGCCCAATTACCACTGGTATCGTTAGGTTTGTCATACCATGCAAGGAGTTCGAAGTGTGCATTGTTGATCCATAATTAATCCACCATGTGTTAATATTGACAATAACCTTTATCCGAAAGCCATTTCTTAAATTTGGCACATTCCTTCTTTATGTGTCCCTTCATTTTATAGATAAAACTTTTGCAATCTTTCTGGATGTCTCCTTTGGAGGTATTTTACCTTTTCCTTTGTCATTCGCTAGTGATTTCACCTTTATGCCAGTATTGCACTTTCTTGTTCCATCGTCAACCTCCCTTCCTTTGAACACACATGGTCATGAGTTCATTAATTGACCGCTTATTCACATTTATGTTATAGGAGATTTTGAAAACCCCATAATAATGTGGAAGAGGGTTCATGATGAAGTTCACTAGAAAAGATTTCGATATTTCAAATTCGAGTTTCTTTAATTGAACCATAATATCCCTCGTTGCATGATGTGATCACGCACACCTCTCAAACACGTATGCCTTAGGGATGAGAACTTCATGATTAGGGTGCTTGCCTGTGCCTTATCTGAAGTAACAAATTTCTCATCAAGGGCTTTTACTAAGCTTTGTATCATCTCTTCTTGGTCCACAAAACCACAAATAATAGTAGAAATTCTTGTTTTAATCCATATCATGCTAAGCTGATTGCATCCCTCCCATCGCTAACATAGCATGATATCAACTTCAGTACTAGTATCGGTGATTGTTGGTGGTTCATCTTTCCTAATAGCTTAGTCCATATCCATCCACTCTAAATGAAGAAGAATTATCCCCTTCTATATTTTATAATTATCCCCTTTCAGATCAGGGATATCACAAAAAATATCAGAGTAATTTGCTTGTACTTTTTCAGCGTAAATTATAAATAACATGCTTATGTTAAAACTTAAGTCTGAAAATATTCATGACTTTTGCCATTGTAAATAATCCTTGAAAATTGAATCTAATGACGTAAAAATACCAATGATCTGAAATTCTGATTCAAATATATTTAAATAATTATGTATGATAAAACTATCAAATTGTATACTAAGCACATATAACTCATTGGGTAATATATGAATAACACGATATTTTGTCCTAACTAATAATACATGTAATATAATTGATTACGAAAACACATATTATACAAATACTTATGCCAACTAATGTCATTATGTGATCCTAATTAATAAATAATTCTTTTATTCAATTAAAGATGTTGTGGCAATTATCTAATCAAATAAAACATTACATGGATCACCATATTAATTAGACTGTCTCTTGGTCCAATGAATAAATAATACTATGAGCTGAAACATAGTTTATAATTTTCCATCAATAAAATAATAATGTCACAAACAAATATATTTTTTGAATGAAGGCTATATATTTTTATTACTTTGCTTTGTAAAATGATATGTACAATAAAGGTTCAAAAGTAGCAATTACATATATATATGTATGTATGTATGTATGTATGTATGTATGTATATAAAATGGGCTAAAGCCCAATAGCCGCAGTTAGTGTTAGCAACATGAGATCAATTGTTTATTCAATTAAGTCATCCACTTTACTTTTCTAAATTTATGATTTCCTTTGTGAATTCCATGGCAATTTCTTACATGAAATCAGCGTTGGTCTCTAATATTTTCCTCCATTGATGCTGCAAGTATCTCTAAAGATAAGTATTACTTCTTTATTTCCTTTTGATTCTATTTTATACTAGTTCATGTTTAATCTTGTACAACACCTACTGAACTGATAAAATATGGAGAAATTGACAAATAAAAAATGGATGCCAACTTACAAGGGTGGCAACCATCGATTGATCAAAAAAGGTCCATGATTTCTTTTAGATCCAATGAGGTAAGTATGACTTTTTTGTGTAGAGGTTTTGGTGAGGTTCAGCTGACAAGTAAATTCCATTTGTTTAATACATCAATATTAGCTTGCTACGATGTTAGGGATTTCTTGGATTTCGTCATTTCGATTTGATGATTATTACATAGCTTAAATTTCATTTGTTATTTGCCTTCTTGTTTTGAACTTATTGTTGAAAATCCTTGCATTTCGTGCTTTCCACAATGTCCACAAACTAGTACATAAAACTAATTTTGATGGGTCTATGACTTTGTTTCTGGATTTGAAAGTAATTAAAATGGCAATAATTTCATTATGCAAATTTAAATATGTGGTAGTTGGCATATTCATATTTTCTCAGCACCATCTCCATACATGTGAAGTGAATGAACACTCCAAAAATAAGCGTGCATTAGTCTCTTCATGACTGTTATAGAAACTACAATAATTGTGAATGGTCATGCCTCTTTGCAATAGTTTTCCACAATTGATAGTTGTTTGGTTATTGCTTATATAAACAAAGCACCATTTTTGGACAATTGTATTTGTCTAAAACAATTTTGTGCCAATTAACATGCATGTATTTCTTTCCTATTTTATTCCAAAAAGTTTTGTAAGAATATTGTTCTAATTTTGTATGCAACCAATGCGAATAGTCTTCAGTTCTATCATCAGAAAAAGGAGGGTTTTCAATTTCTTGTTTAAACTGTCTCAAATAGCTAAGTCTGTCAACTTTCCAACCACAGATTCAATGATAGAATAGACAAGAAGGTGTTTACCATTTAATATGTCTAAACTTTGTGTATCTAGCCTGTTAGTAAGTCTGCCTGCATGTAACCAAGGATCAAAGGATAGTTTCGTTGTTTTTCTATCTATATTTTTTTCATGCATTGCAATGCCTTATTTCTTAAAAGTAGCAAGTGTTTCCATATTCCTAATTATTGAGTTCTAATTTCCATGTCCTAAAATTAGGCCTTTTTAATGCATTTATGTTGCATCCAGCCCACAAACTTTGCCTATCCATCAATTTCCATATATGTTTTATGCCAATTGCATCACTACTTTTGGCAAGGTCTTTTAGTCCCAAACCCCCTCTTCTTTGGTTGAACACACTACTTACCAAAGAATTTTATTGAATTTTCCTTTCCATAAAAAATTCGAACAAACTTGAGCTATTTTACTAATGACGTTAGCTGGCAGTTTAAAATTTTGCATCCAAAATAAGATTGTGTGATAAATTGTAGATTTGATTACTTCTATCCTTCCAGCTAGATTTTGCAATCTTCTTTCCCAACCTTCAATTTTCTATTTAATTTTGTAAATCAGTGCTTCACTACAGACCTTGTTGATATAAATTAGTAACAAATGCAACCTCGAATATGTAATAGGGAATGTTTATTCTTCTACTCTCAAGATGTTACAAATCTCCCATTTTTGATTGAATCCTTTATTAAAACATCTTTGATTTCTATGAGTTCATTTTTAGACCTGTCACCTTATAAAAACTTTTAAAAAAGTCTTTGATGGCTTTAGCTGCACATTTATCAGCTTTGAGAAAGATTTGAACATCATCTTCATATATTAAATGGGTAATATTGATGTTTGTATGCAATAATGGATTGATTTCTACAACGATCAACAGTTTATCCATTGGCGTAGTGAAATATTTCATTGTCATTATAAAAAGACAGGGAGATAAAAGATCTCCTTGTCTAATCACACTTATGCTATTTAAATTACCATCAGAGTTACCCGTAATTTTTATAGAAAATGTTTGGCGTGGTGATTAGTTCTTCAACTATTCGCAACCACTTTTCTAAAAAATTAAAAGATATCATTATGCATATTAAAAAGTACCTTTTGAAAGATATCATACGCTCTGCTTAGTTTAATTTTAATACACATTTTATCACTTTCTTTGCAATTGAAACCTTTGGCAAATTCATGACCTATCAAAATTCCCTACTGATATCTCTGTTCGGCACATAAGCACATGGATTTTTCGAGATTAAATTCTTAAGGATTAATCTCTTGCATAACACTTTGGATATTATTCTATAAATGAAATTGCAATAAGAAATTGGTCTGTAATTTGAAATATATACTAGTTTCTTGACTTTTGGTACTAAAGAAACTAATGTATTTAATAATTTTACATGAGTCAAAAAACACTTTTAATGGCTTCTAGCAAGTTAAATTTGAGCTTCTCCCAATGCAATTTAAAAAAATGCAGCATTGAATCTATCTGACCCGAAGTTGTACTATTTTTAATGCTAAAACTAGTTTTTTTTACCTCATCCTTATCAAAACTGCTGTTAGATTATTTTGACTAAATTCAGTAATTTTCATTTACAAGTAATGTTTGGTAATTTTTTCTTGATAGGTTCAGTGTTGAAACCATTTTTCTTGAAATGGTTAATGGCTTCTTTACTGAAATCCTTAATTTTTTTATAACATTGCCATTCATGTCAATTAAATTGCTAAATTTCTTGACATCTTAGCATAAAAGAACTCTGTTGCAACATCCATTTGAGTTAAACAATCACATTTTATCATCTGTTGTAAATCTGTAACTTGTTGCTTCATTTAGTTTGCTTTGCCAGAATGTGAGCAGTAGTGCACTGTCCTTATTGTGATTAATTTCCAAGTTTCTTTGCATTTTTGCACATTTGGTTCTAAGATTCTCAACCTGTTTTATTATATCATTTTTATTGAGATTCCATTCTTGTAGTTTTTGCTTTGTTGCCTTTAGCATATAAAGTGCGTTTAACAGTGGAATGTTGCTCCAGTTTTCATTTCTAAGGCATGGTTCTACTAGTTTATTGTAATCCTGATGCAATAGGCAATGATTCATGAATTTAAATAGCCTATTCCATGGTATGTGTGTTTCATGTTGAAGTTGTAATAGAATAGGGGTATGGACACTACTAGAACTTGGCGAATACACTATATTGCTGTAACACTCCAAATCTTTATAGGCCTGAATTATGACTAAATTGAAACCAAAGTCCATTAGGATCTGAATGATAGGTTTTGTTAACTCACAACAAACATAAGTATATCAGAGAGCAATCCACAAAAATTCACAATGGAATAAAACATATATGCTGACCGAGGCTACTACCTTGGAATCAATATTACACCTTTAGTATTTGGTTGTCTTTGCCAGCCCCGACCATGAATGAGAAGACTTCACCATCTAAAATTCTCATCTTGCACCAGTAGCCTATCCCTCTAAATATATCATTTGGGTTGTTATGAAGAGGGGTCGAGACAACGTTCTGCAGGCAGGAAAATTACATGATTTATTCGTAACAATAGTTTATGCCGATTGATTCCTATTTAAGTGTTTGTATATTATTTATGGCTAATCCATTCAATCCTATGTGCACGCACAATATGCCTAACCTCCTCTAAGGTATAACTATATATATGCATATATAAAAGTATATATCTAAACGTTGTATTGCACAAAAATGCCAACCACTTAATACTTCCTAAATAGGGAGGAGGTAGACCAGACGACCATTTAATACCTTAACTCTGAAGCAGGCCCTCTATAACGTAATCTCTAGTCAATCAGTTCTAGCAACAAAGACCGATGATCCCCTAGATACGACTTAATAATTTAACTATCGTACTACTAACGCATCCCAAAGACTCATCTAAGGGTTAGCTATCCCACCTTGGACAAATAAACAACAAATAAATTAAACTTTGTGGTACATGCATATCACATACTGATTATACACCAATAGGAAGCGAAATCTAGCAAGGCATAACCCGAGTCTTTGCCTTTGACCACTTAGGACCGCTTGTAATCATAACCTATATGCCAATCCTACTTTTAGAAATCGGTCCAACAATAATACTGACAAAGCCAGCCGACCTCCCATGATCGTAATCCCGTTTAGACTAACCTATCGTAAGTCAAGGAAAATGCTCATTCCAGTAGAAATGAAGCAGATCCCATTTTCCAAAAAGCACTAGGCCATTTGATACTTCAAATCCAAGACAAACCCATGGTATATTTCCCCTACTTATACGCAACCGCATATTCCTTTCCCATAGGTCCTATGGTTGGAGATGTTTCACATCAATAGCAAGTATACACAACTGCTGGTATCCTTTAGGTGAAGGGAAAACTTCTGTTGTGTACCTCAATTGACTTAGCATCCCAACCCACTAAACCAAACCAACCATCCTAAGCTCAAATGTTAGGATAGGCCCACTAACTCATAATTGTTCTAAACGTATAATTAAGGATGTATAATTTCCCACTATGAAAATTATACTTCCTTCCATCATTTAATTCCTATCGTATATGCCTATTTACTATATTCCATAAATGTCAATTGTCAGTAGTAAATGATCATTATCATTCAATTTGTATAATAACTAATAACATTTATTTATTCGTTCTAATTCAACCTATTATGCTTATTTCATCTCCCCATAAATGCCATATTAAATCCTTTAACCAGTCCTATTAAACACTTTTATATCCTTATTTAATTCCTATAAATTGCACACTTATTGCTCTATAAATTTTGGACTTACTCTCTCTTTTCCATCTACACCTCCTAATCCTATAATTTGCTATGCTATTTACAAGTAGACATCCTAATTATAACTAATGTAAATATCAACATACATTATGCTATATAAATATATTTTTATTTTTAATCGGTAAGCATGGTTATACATGTGTGTTCCTATTTCCAACTGTTAATTCCTAAACCAAAATATTCCTTTTCACGTTTTAATTTATTAGAGTTATCCTTCCAAAAAGGATTACCATTATAACTTTCCATAAATTAATCAAAAGTGAGACCTTTTCTTCATTTGAAATTACAAAGAATTATCTCTTTTCTTTTATTAAAATAGACACTATAAACTATGGGGAAGAACATCTGTACTTTACTCATCTCTTTCATTTTTGGTATATTCCTTAATATTTCAAACGACGTTCTTTTTATACATTTGTGAATATGGATAATTTACGAAAATTAAATATAAATAGTTATAATTAATTTGTATCCCACTCCCAATAAATTAAAACATAGAAACTCACATTCCAAGTCAAATCAGGGCAATCTGAGCCAATTCTAACATTTTACAATCCAACTATAAATCTCGAATAAAGTTTATAGCTTTATTTACATTCAACTTTAACAAATTTAGGGACTAATTTCAAAATTTCAAAATTATGGTGATAATATCATTCCTATTCCAATTACCTATCTTATAGAATATGTAGACGATATTCTTATATGTTCATATTAAGCCTATAACTCATCAGATCTTATATATGCATAGTAATTAAATAAAATTCAACGATATAAATGTCAATGTTATAAATAAATCATATAATTTCTCTCTCACCATCCTAGCTTTCCAAATCTCCTAAATTTTATTCAATCCTTTACTTGAATCCTTTTCCATTCTAGTCCAAAAGGAGTATGTATAACAAGATATATATACATACTATTAGAACTACAGATCTACAAAGAGATTTGGAGTTAAGGGGAATACATATTTACCATTATGAAATTTACCCTTTTCCACAGTAATGGTTATTTCCATCGTTTCTTCTCTTTTATTTTCTACACTTCTAGGATTATATATACATATAATATAATATCTTATAATTAATAGAAATAGTGAAGAAGGAAAAATGGCAGAGTTTCGCCGCATTGATCAAAAAATACGAGAAGAGAAGTGAGGTGTTAGGTTTGTATTTGCAGGTGCTCGAATCAATGGTAACCATTGGATTAATATAACTAAATCCGGACCATTTAGCCAAGGCTCAACCCTAGATGAAACCTTCACCACCAGTCTACCGGCCCAAGGAAGGGGTTGACCGGTGGGGTCTATGAAATAATAATTATTTATTTCCTTTTTTTCCTTTTTAATTATTCTAGTTTCGAAAACTTCAAACGCTGATAAGTTTTCGTTTGAATTCCGATTGTAAAACTCAAAACATGAAAGTTGCTTAGAAAATTGTCATGACCACAATGGTGCAAGTTTCGTGGCTAAATTCTGATGTTTGCTCAAATTATATTTTTGAGCCTTAATAATTGTTTATTAACTACCGTTAAAATTACGGAGTGTTACATTCTCCCTCCCTTAAAATAATTTCATCCCTGAAATTCTTTAAGGGTTAAGTCATGTAACATAGTACACAATCATTTTAAACTATCTTACCGATTAGTGTACAGCCAATTTTGCAACCAATAGTTTATAAGTGCATGGTGTATCACAACATATTTGATATGCATGCTGAATAATTATAAATCAGTGTCTCCTATATGAATTCATTCTTTTTAAAAACTTTTTGAAAATATGATACAAACAACCAATATATACTGACAGTTCTATTTGTATGTAAATTTTCCAAAACCAAAAATCCTTGTTTACATACAATAATATCCTCACTTCTCCAAGGTCTAGTATTGTAACGACCAGCCTTTTCCACAACAAATGTTGACACTAACAGATCTATGGTATTCACATGCTGAGCATGGTACTCACGTGCCGAGCATCCAAGTGGGTGGAAAGGCGAACTGTTATGGTAAAATAAAATGAAAATGAAATGGAATAAGAAAGAAGAGAACACAATATTAGAATCTCAAAATGGAATGATAATATATAACATCAAAAGAACAGTATAATGGGGTTACTCCGATACAGAAATTTTGGAGTTACCAAAACCTAAGTACTACTACCAGGTTGGACAGTTATAACAACCTATCCTCATAGATGCCGATACATATAATAGTAATGCAACGGAAATAAGAATACTCGGTAGGTGTAACATCCGGCTCGTCTTATCGATCTCCAAAGAACATTAACGAAAACTTGCATTTCTCAAACTATTCGAAAGAGCACATGAGGACTTTAAGGAAAACAAAAGCCATGTGTCAAACATAAGTCCGTTATAAGAAAATCAAGAAATATGTAGCTAACATAAAATAGTACTTTTGAGGCCGCATGGAATGACATAACGGTTACCCCTCAAAAGAACCGCCATCTAATAAGTACATAAGGTGTTATAATAAATAACGTCTAGGGTGTAGAATATAAATATTATAACATAGCAGGAATGGTTGTATTTAACAGCGTATTAGAAGGTACAATCAAAATCAATAAGGAATGTTCGCTTAATGGATTTTCCATGGTCTCTCTGATGGAGATAGCTCCAATCTCCTGCATCTTCTGCACAAGTTCAAAAAGTACCTACAAGCAATGTATATCTCTTGATAAAATATACGTTTAAGTAAACATAGCTGGTCCCTGCCTAAATATGTGATCCTACATATCATAAACTCCCATCGGCCAATAATAGATATGTATCACTACATATGAAGTTGATATATCCTATCGTGGGTTAGCCAAACCCCAGCCTATGAGGCCTACTCTACCTTTAGTCATTTTCGACGTCGAGGTTACATTCGGCATCTTTCACACATGTCTTCATCACTCGAACAGAACCCGAATCCCTAAATGGATTCCCACGTTTCGACCAAATCTCAAAACCACACATGGATTCTAGCATCTAGAACAGATCCACTTCCAATAGATATAACAAATATCTCAGCCCTGAAATGGTTGATGATAAGTAAAACACTTACCGATCTCGGTCTCTTCAAGACTAAATCGACAAACTTAGTCATTCAATAATAATGAGAACGATTGAATATGGAAACCAAGTCTCGTATACTTATCACATTTCCAATATTTTTCATCTTGCACTATCCCCCGATCAAGAGTGAAGCCAGTAGATTAGAGCTATACTGCTTGTATCCCTACACGAACATCAGTCTTAATTCCCACAGACAGACAAGCCTACTTTATCGGCTTTTAGTGCTAAGTATATGACTAAATGTTTTCCATAAACGAGTACACATACAAAGCACGATCAAGTCATACAAAGCACGATCATGTCACATAAGTAACTTCATATCCCCATTTTATTTAATTAATACTTATATTAATTAAAACCTCTTTTATTAGTAAAACTTCTTTCATCAAATAAAACAACATTTATCCATTTCTACTATTCATTTTCACTCTTTTCACTACTTCAAAAAGTATTCATATACGTATCTCAAATGGTATAATTATATTCTTAAATCATTAACAAGATTTCTTACTTAAAACCTTTACTTTTCTATTTCCAAAAGATTCCTTACTTATAGTTTTCTTCAAAATATCCATTTTAATGATCTAAGTAATTTCATAAATCCATTCAAAAGGTTTAAGACTAATGTGACTCAAACGTTGTCACTAAAAACCTAAAACCATTTCACTTATGCTTATCTTTAAAACACTCCTTTAAAGATCTATTTACATTCATAAGTATAATAAAAAATGGTTAAAGACGAATGTTATTAACACATTGTCACAACAAACCCAAAACCATTTCACTTATGCTTATCTTTAAAACATTCTTTTAAAGCTCTATTTACATTCATAAGCATAATCAAAAAGGGTTAAAGACAAATGTTATTAACACATTTTCACAACAAACCCAAAACCATTTTACTTACGTTTTATCTTCAAAACATTCTTTTAAAGATCTATTAATAATAGGTTAAGTTCGATAGTCGACTAATAGTTTATCTAGTCAAAACAATTGCTTATACAAATCAATGTTCGTGTACTTAACTCATTTCCGACATTTCAACTTAACCATTCTTCATCCAGGAGTAAAGCTAGGTAAGTTAGACCACTAATTGCACATAAAAGTCTTACTCAGACATTTTATTCTTGAATCTCACAAATAGATAAGTCCACTCGTTGGCATTTAGTGTTATAGTATTAATGAATTCCATAAACAAGTAAAAAACAACATGATTAACCCATTTCCTAGATTCTCGATTTAATTATTCCTCATTCAAAAGGGAAGATAGTAGGTTTGAGCTCTATTGCTCTGTCCTTAATCGACATCAATCTTAACTCTCACAAATTGATAAGCCTACTTCGTCGGCATTTAGTGTTAAGCAAAGTTAATTACTTTTCAAGGAAATAAATAAACAATAAGATTAACATGTTTTCGACATTCCAAGTTATAGTATTCCTTATTCAAGAGTGGAACCAGGTAAGTTAGAGCACAGGTTGCATCAAAGCCTTGTTTAGACATGTCATTTTTGAACCTCACAAACAGTTAAGTTTACTCATCGGCTTTTAGTCTTAAGCATAGTCAATTGCAATTTTCAAAACATTAAAAATACTTGTAAATAGGTTTTAAATACATATGTAAAATATTACTTGGAAATAACTAATTTAGAAGTTTAATTGAAATCAACAAAAACATATTTTATATTTTGCAGCAATTTACTTTCAAAATTCATAAATAATTATTAAAACTATATTTAAACTTCTAATCTTTTTTTCATACTCAAATGCATTTTATTATAACTTCCATAAAAATATTTCACAAATAAACGGATTTAAAACCATTTAAACAAAAAAAAGTCAAAACGTCGCATTTTAAACACATAAAACAATAAGCGACTTACCACAGCATTTATAAATGCTGTTAAAAGTCCTTGTTAAAACAACATTGAAAAGCGCAATCTTTGCAACTAGTTCTAACCACTTACACTAATGATTTAAGATTTTAAATTTTTATAGTAAGTGATATTCTTAGGGTACTAAAAAATCATGGAAAGAATCCAAAAAATACCATTTAATTTATTTAGAAAAATTCCCCAAAAAAAGGGATTCCAAAGTGCACTTGTAACGACTATTCTCGCTTTAAACATTTTCATACTTACTTCAATTTAACATACAAATTAAAAAACCATTTAGACATCAATTCAAGTCCATGCTGCATGTTTAAGAGTGTAATAAAAGTGATGTTATACAATATAAAGTTATCTTTTGTTTTCAAAAGCAAGATGAGTCCAAAGTTTATAACTTTAATTAGTTAATATCACTTTAACTTTATACTTTGCACACAACATATATATACACAATATATACTTATAAAATAGTGAGATAACTAATTAGATCTATGCTAAACCCAAGCACAAATCCATAAGAACAAAGAACCACCTCCCACCATCACAAAAAGCGTAAAGATCCAACCTTTAGCACTTTCAAAACCGGGCCACACCTTCCCTCCTCCTCTCATTGCTTATCTCCAAGATCCCCCTCTTCCTCTCACCTTCTCTAACTGTTTACTTGCTAATCATGCCTCCCATGATGTTTTAGGCCTATAGCCAAAGCCTAGAAAAGATTGGAGATGATTTGGTTAAGACGTGAAAAGGTTAGAAAAGAATTGGTAGATTAGTGCTTAATCACTTCCACCATTTTTATTCTCATACTTCATTACAAGCTTTTGTGAACTAGTGATATATTATATATGGTATGCCTCTTCTTATGTAGGCTTTAAATGGTGTGGCATAAACTTGTTTTGCCCCCCCTATCATGTCAAGTAAAGCTTACCTCCCATCACTTCTCTTTTACCACTTCTTAACTCTTAAATGTTACCATAAAAGCTCATTTCCTAAATATCTTCCATTACGTCATGCATGACATCATCCAAAAGGTTTATTTACATAAACATAAAAAGTTTTTATTTCATTTTATTAATTTTCTAAGTAAATAGCTGTTTGTAAAAAAAATGAATAACTTATGTCGGTTAAAAAGCTGTTTATCAATCAAACGATTTTCAGCCACATTACCAATATTTATTCAAAGTATTGATTTTTGTAAACTTTTTTTGAAATAATTTTACCATCATCAAATATGATTTAAAAGGGGGTTAAAAAGGTTACTAAATCATTTTAATAACATTAAATCCAAGATTCAAATATTTAAATAATTCACATATTTAAATACGAAGTGTCCAAAATTCTGTATGGTTACAAGTATGGTTCAACCAATTTTGCATCCAATCCCTACCATCCAATACCTATCACATAAATTTTAAAATTCAAAATTTTAAAAATCCAATTTCCTCAAATTTACTCTCTTATGTCGGAAGGGGAATTTAGATGGAAAACTCTATATTTCCATCCTTCTTATGGATAACAAATTTGTTGTACCTTGGAACCTTCTCTTTTGCCCCCAAGCTTTTTTTCAACATTTCCCAGTACAATTTGCATAAGAAGGTTTATTATTAGATGTTAAAATGGAATTATTATAAATGCAATTTATTGTTCACTATCAACAAGGTATAAAAGTTAAATTTGCCTTTTCCCTTGTTATTGCCTATGTTTTCTATAATATCGCCCTTGTTCGACAGTAAAATTCATATTCACTAACACGTTGACCCTTCCTATGCTAAGCACATGGCAATAGAAAATTTGAAACTTTCATTTTCCATCAAAAAAAATTAATTTCCATCAAACTTGCAAAATAGTTTGAAAAATCAAATTCTAAAATGCATTTAAACACCATATTTTTCGAAAGCACTTGAAAAAAAAATCTCCAAAAGCATTTGGAAACCAACTTCTCAAAAGCATTTACACACAAAATTTCAAAAGCAATTGAACACAATTTTCAAAATATTTGTCACCCCATCCTTAAAAACAAATCAAGCCATATCTTAACATAATCGGGACTCAGTCAATGAGTTAATTCATGATTGACCCTAGCACTGTGCAATTAATATTAGATTTGGGGAACTTTCCTTTTACTTCAAAAAAAACAATACACAAGCCTATTTATAAATTTTTGCCTTTAAGGCATAGGTATAATAACCCGTGACTTCGCAACAACATTTCAATGTCTTTCGCTTGCTAAAAATTTTCCTAAAATTCTAAATTTTTTGTGATTCAAGCATTTCTTAACTTAGTTTTCTAATTTATTTTATGAACTTCTAGCCTTACCTACATTTTATCACTAATTAAGTGTCCTTACGAGATCTTCTTATTTACATTGTTTCCCAACACATATATAGCGATCTATGCTCATTTAGAAATTCAAACGGTGACAAGATATGAGCATATGTCATGTCATGTCATGTTGTGTGCTTTTCCAATAGCTGGAGGGACACAACTACTGAATACAACCTAAATAACCTAAAAGAAACAATTGTTGGAAGCTGCCTTCATCATCAACTGGTCTTAATGTTGTTGCATATCACTCTTTACTCATTTAAGATGTCCATTTATAGTATGTCATCCAACTATAATCCCAATGTCTTAACTTACCTCCTTGGCTCCCAGTAAATACGCTCCAACCATTACTTCAATCATTACACCGAATTAAGGGATAAATTATGCACTCCCATACAGTAGTGAATAATAAATATAAACTATGTACGTTTAAAATAACTCATCAAAAATGGGCTTGGTGGAATAACTTTTTTATGACCTATTTTGCCCTCTTTAATCTTTAGTCAACCAACATCCTTTATGCATGCTTGCCATCTTAGTACCCTCCTCGCCTTTCATACTATTATCTTCCTTCAATCAAAATCTCTTGATAGTATTACCAAACTTTGGTATTCTCTTTCGTTCCTTGATCTTTCATGCGAGTATATCCTAAGACTCGCAAAAGTGTACTTTGGTACCATTCCCCAATCATTTAATGGTTCTTCTTATGGCTTCCACACATGCCTAATCAAACATTCCTAACTTCATACCATCCTTATATTCAACGTATTCCTTGTTGCTACCCAACGAGCATTAATAGTCATTTTACTTATAGCTTTGACCTTTATCCCGTCTTATGTAGGCAGTTATCCATATCTACTCCATATCAAAAATTTGGTTCGGATTTTCATAACTCTTTAAAAAATAAAACCTCATAGTCATGAAGTACTTAATCCAAACTTTTACCATTGAAAATATAAACTTAGAAACCTTTTTAAAAAAAATTCTACAACAGAGATTTTACCTCTTCAAAAATAGGATTTTTAAACTCAAAACATTTATCCTGTTTGCATTCAAAAATTCAATTGTTATACCAAAGCATTTTTTAGAAACACCTTAACTTTAAGCAGTAAAATTGGAGTAGACAAGGAAACCGTCCCTCCTATTATTTCCTACTACTTATGTTATTTTCACTTTCAACCACAGTGGAGATTCTAATAGCACATGAGGGGGACTTTTAAAAGACATGTGCAATTACTGCATATATTTATGGAAACTATCCATTTCACCTATCATATCCCTATTGTTTTTTTTCTTATACTATTTCTAACTAGATTACTAATCCTATTTTAATATAAATTTCTAACGCTGTTTCTTTTCTGTACATTTCAAAAACGAAAACTTCTTTACCTAAAACTTTAAAAAAACT
Organism: Allium fistulosum; assembly: GCA_030737815.1. NCBI lineage: Eukaryota > Viridiplantae > Streptophyta > Magnoliopsida > Asparagales > Amaryllidaceae > Allium > Allium fistulosum. The sequence goes on from CM060907.1 coordinate 617,796,556, forward strand.
TTGACATGTTGAAGGAAAAAATGGCCACCAACACTGAAATAATGTGAAAGCACCAACAATCCAATATCCAAATCCAAACAGAGTGATGTAGAGAACAAAATATGAAGAATAGTAAATTAAAACAGTAAGAAAAAAACACAGGAGAGTTTATAGTAGTTCAGCTGACTCCGGCCTACGTCCACTCCAAAAATTACCTTTTATTGATTTATACTACTGATTATAGTTACAATCAGTGAAAACTGAGAATAAAAATGGTGGAGTGCTGCCTAGGGAAGAAAATCAAGAGAGCCAGAAAGAAGACCCACTTCCTTAAGCCAATGATCCAGTATTTACAGGAGAAGCTGCACATAGAGCCAGTTGAAAATTTGCATGCAAAAGATCGGGTCCATGACTAACTGATCTAGAATTTGGTGCCAACCAGGAACCTATAGACCATTCGGCACCAATTCCTGTAGGGGGATCAGCACCGATCGATGTAGAACTATGATTAGGGATCGAAGATCCTCCATGTGGGTCCTCCTTCTACTCTTCGCATTTCCATAGTTGTTTCCTGAGTTGATGTTGCATTCATCGAGTTATTGAGCAAATATCATTAAGTTGAACTGCCAATCCAAGTGATCCATAGCCACAGTGATCTGACTCGATCCATTCCTAGCCACATTGATCTGATCTGATCCCCTGCCTAGGGGAGGCGTAAATCCATACTTAGCCTTTTCCAAGATGCTATTCGTTGGAATCCGCTTGACTATCGTCCATAGTCTTGTTTTTAATTGATCTTTGATCTTGATAATCATCTCTTCGGGCTTCCTGCCTTGATCATCATGAAATCTATTTAGGAAACTCCATAACATCATGGCCTTGCTAAAAGGCGGGATGACATTTTCCCTCCAAAACATGCCTTGCGATAGGAAGGTGTGTTTTGAATTGTTATAAGTCCGAAGTCCAAAATCCATAATCCATAATCCATCGATAGCCAAATTTTTCAATCCGAAATCCAATCCTTTGTCAAGCCGAATCCTTGGTCGCTCTGGATCGCTGGTGAAATCCAGGACTGCTTTGAGTAGATAGTCAATTTTGGAATCATCTCAAATCCTTAACCGAATCTATATCTATCCAAAGCTGATAACCAAATCCTCGATCTCTCTGGATCATTATCCAAATCCAAAGCCTTGATCTTACAGGATCGTTATCCCAAGTCCTTGATCTCTCCGGATCATCAATCAAATCCTCTACCTCTTCATATCGTTATACAAATCTATAGTCGTTTGAATACTTGAAGTTGGTAAATTAATCCGCGATCTCTTCGGATCATTCTTCGAGTTCATGGTCTCTTCGGTTCGATCGATGGTCTCTTCGGACCTCTGCCAAGTTTAATCCAAAATTAACGCCTAGTATACCGATCATGTTGCTCTCCAATGAAGCGACCTATCCCTTACACTCCGGCCCTTTTAGGGTATATAGCAATGTCTCGATCCTCCTAGAATGATCATAGCTTCTCCAAGCTCTTGCTGGACCCCATCTTGTCACTCTCCGGTGAAAGGGGGAACAACGACAAGTAAGCCGATTCTGTCGCCCTTCGGTGAAGCAGCATTACTTCCTGCACTCCGGTTCAGTGTCCCTAAACATATAGCCTGTCACAACCTTCCTATGCCAATCGTGGTCTCTCCAGACCCTTGCTGGACCTCATCTGGTCACTCTTCGACGAAAGGAGGAACAATGACAAGTGAGTCAATCATGTCGCTCTCTGATGAAGCAACTCACTTCTTGCACTCTGCTCCCTAACTCTCCAGTCTGGGGCATAAAGCAATCAATTTTGTACTAAATTCCTTTCTCCGGCCTTGATTCTCCTGTTGAGGGCTTAATCCATAATGTACGAATGCATTTCATCGCTCTTTGGCAAAGGGAGTCACAACTTGCGGTTATCGCCACATCTCTACGATCGGGACAACCATGACATGCTTTGTTCATTGCATTAATGCAAATTTAATTTAAATTATTAATATTGAGTCCTTACAGCCAAAAAATCAGAAAATAAAGAAAACCAAACATTGCCTCTCCAGACGTGATAGTTTATCATCATCTAAGAGCATGCCTAGGGTCAATACTCGGTCCCGTATATGTGTAAGTGACTTAGCCGTTTTTTATAGAGTTTATTGTTTATTCAGCTCATGCCATCCCGATAAGGAGATGACGATCCATGACCTCGATCCGAGGCCGTTTCCATTTTATGCGAATGGTGGCTGCTTCTGTTCTACCATCACTGCTCGAGTTCTCACGTACTATGGTCGCCTGCTGTTCCTGACATGCTCTTCAACCATATCCTTTAGGTGCCTACATTCATTTGTTGTATTCCCATCCGGTTCGTGGAAGAGGAAATATTTCCTTGATCTATGTTCCCGCTCCATAAGATCCCTCCTTGTCGGTTTTCGATAGGGGAGTTGCCCTCTTGTATCTAGATAAATCCATTCCAAGCCCTCCGTTAAATACGTATAAGAGAAATTCGGCTCCTGCTCTTTCCTTTGCCTATTTGATCCATCCTAATCATCATCCGCTTTCTTTTTCCTTATCCTTTCTGGACCCTTCTCCAGACGGTCTTTCCCCTCGCACTATATGTATCTCATGTTTGTCGGCTTGTGCGTCCTTCTATCACAAGAACCTCTCCGCTTTATTGAAGAATTCCCCAAGATCCAATGGTGGATCCCATACCAATACAATCTTAAAGTCCATTTTGTCGGAAATTCTAAATATTGCTGCCATTAAAACCATTCATGGATCCAGCCGATCCACTGAAGCTACTACCGCATTGAGTCATGTCAGGAAACTCCGCAGGGACTTTCCTGTCCTCTGTTTTAGTGTCGCCAATGTCATAATATTCATAGATCATGACATATGGACCTAAAATTGTTTCATAAACCTGTTCAGTAGCTCGTTCCATGTCCTAATTGATCCATTTTCTAGCCGCATAAACCAAAGCGCATCTAGCTTCTTCATATATAAAGGAAAACTTCTCGCCATGACCTCCTCTGATGCCACCAGCACTTGCATATGCCGGATATACCTCATAATATGCATAATAGGACCCGACTTTCCATCATATACCTCTAGTGTTGGTAGTTTAAATTCTAGTAGGTTCTTAGCATTTCTGATATTCAAGGCAAATGGACTCCGATTGACATCTTCCAAGCTCTTGTTGGGCAATCAGCCTCTCATTATCCGACGCATCAACTCAGCCATCCTTTCATTCTCATTCATAGGTGGTCCCCAATCCATATTCCTAGCCTACCTCTCGACTCTACAGGGGTATTACGGAACATATTCCTCATAACGTGCATCCACATTTCGATACGGGCCAAACTGCACATCATCAGCTACTAGCCTACCGCCACCCAATCCAATATGACCAAGGGGCATCCCCCCGAGTCCTAGGCAATCAATCTTTATGGGGGGTTGATTCCTATCACTCCATGAGGACCGAGGGCTACCCACGGCTACTCCATTCCATTCCTCTGTCGATTAGCTTTGTTTCCCTGTTCTCTGTTCTGATTTTCTGCAGCTTCTGCGGCCCAACCCCTTGATCCACAATTTCAGCAGCTCTTGCCGCTCCAGCCTGTCCAATTTGCCTATGGAAATTCTACATCATCTCCCCTTGCCACTTCATAATCCGCTCCTGCATAGCATCTATCATAGTCTCCATCTTGTTTCTTATGATGTAGATAGAGGGTTGATTAGCTCCAGCTTCTGAGAAAGCCTCCTGACTTCCTCTATGGTAACTTTTTTCTACCAACGGTCTCCTTATTGATTGTCTCACCATTGGTCCAAATCCAAGTTCCAAATCTTTTCCAAATTAGTGGGTGCTAGTGCTCTCAGTGAAAGCACCAAAATGTTGAAGGAAAAAATGGCAACCAACACTCATTTAATGTGAAAGCACCAACAATCCAACATCCACATCCAAACACAAACAGAGTGATGTAAAGAAAAAAATATAAAGAATAGTAAATTAAAACAGTAATAAAACGAATACAAGAGAGTTTATAGTCGTTCGGCTGACCCCAGCCTACGTCCATTTCAAAAAATTTCCTTTTATTAAATTATACTACTGATTACAGTTACAATCCAATAAAATCGAGAATAAAAATGATGGAGTGCCGCCAAGGGAAGAAGATCAAGAGAGCCAGAAAGAAGATCCCCTTCCTTAAACCAATGATCCAGTATTTATAGAAGAAGCCACGCCAGCTGAAAATCCACATGCAAAAGACCAGGCCCACGAAGAACTAATCCATAAAGTTTAGGGCCAACTACGAGTCATATAAACGGATTTGCATGGATCCTAATACGAGGATCGCCGCGATCGGTGTAGATCCATGATTAGGGATCAACGATTCCCCATGTGGGTCCCTCTCCTTCTGCTCTTCATATATTTGTAGTTGTTTCCTAAGTTTATGTGTTGTACGTCGAGTTATTGAGTGATCATCATTGAGTTGAACTGCCAATCCAAGTAATCCATAGCCATAGTGATCCAATTTGATCTGTTCCTAGCCATATTGATCTGATTTGAACCCTTGCCTTGGAGAAGTGTAAATTCATACTTAGCCATTTTCAGGATACTATTTAGTTAAATCTGCTTGACTATCATCCATAGTCTTGTTTATTACTGATCTGTGATCCTGAAAATCATCTCTTTGAAATTCCTGCCTTGATGATCACAAAATCCATTTAGCCAACTCCATGGTATCATAGCCTTGCCAAAAGGCAAGATAACATGATCAAACCAATTTTAACTAAGAATTCCAAATTTTCTTGCTTTTTCAAAACAACAACTTCCGAATAAATCCTTTGAAACACCCATTCAAAATGTTTCAAGGGATTTTCAAAAGCTTTTTGTTAAGTTCTTCCACATGGACTCGGACTCGGACTCAGAAATGGACTTTAATTGTCCTTTCTTTTGGACATTTCTTCTTTTTCCTTCACTCTTAACCACTTCTTATTAAGAGTATATACTAAAATTCCGGCTATCTTCTTATGGTGAATAGTGTACACATTCATGCGGGAAATTTCTCAATCCTTCTACACATCTTGCTTCCAGATGCTCCCAACATATAGGTTCTTGTATCTCATCTGTCTGGATGAAATGTATGTCTTCAATCAGCAGTCCATCAAAATCCATAATCTAAGAAACCTAGGCCCAACAAAGGTGTCAAGTACGATCCAACTTAGAGGATCCTTCTATATGGCATGCTCACGTTTTTCTTGGTCCACTTCTTATGTTACGACCTACACTCCATAGAGTAATTGGGGTTAGTGTACAAATTTAACTCTATTCATTGTTCAAGGCAGGGGATCGGATCAAATCGAATCCACTGCCTTGGAGAAGTGTAAATCCATACTTTGCCTTATCCATCTTTTTAGAATATGGTCGCAACTACTTCTACAGTCGAAATTCATAGCGTTTGGCATATAGTATATATATAATTATATGTAAAATTACAAATACGTTCTCATAGTGTTTTCAAATTCATATGGTCGACTAACCTAATCTCTGATACCAAATGAACAACCCATGCCTTAATGGACTTGAGTTTCAACTAATTCAAAATCCAAGTCCAATAGGATAAAGATCGTTGGTTAAACATAAGTATATTAGAGAGCTATCTACAAAAACTCAATGTGGAACATAAAAATATAATAGAACATATATGCTGACCAAGGCTACTACCTTGGAATCAATATTTTTCCTTTAGTATCTGATTTCCTTTACTAGCGCCGAGCATGAATGAGAAGGCTTAACCATTGCAATTCCCATCTTGCACCAGTAGCATGTCCCTCTAAATCTATCATATAGGTTATAATGAGGAGAGGGTTAGAAAAACGTTTTGATGATTGAAAAACTACATACTTTATTCATAACACTAATTTATGCTGATTGATTCCTATTTAAGTGTTATGTTTATTATTTATAGCTAATCCATTCAATCCTATGTGCACGTATGATATGCCCAACCTCCTCCGAGGTATAACTATATATACGTCTATATACATATATATCTAAACATTGTACTACCAAAAAACCTCGGCCCCTTAATACTTCTAAAATAGGGAGGAGGAAGATCCAATGGCCATTTAATACCTCAACCCCGAAGAGGGCCCTTCGTAACGTAGTCGCTAGTCAACCAATTCTAGCTACAGAGACCGATGACCCTCTAGATACAACTTAATAATTTAATTACAATATTACTTACACATCTCAAAGACCCATCTAAGGGCTAACTAGCCCACCTCTAACAAACAACTAACTAATTAAACTTTGAGGTCTGTGCATATCCCACATAGATTCTACACTAGGAGGAACTGAACTCTGCCAGGCATAACCCGAGTCTTTTCTACCTACCATTTAGTGCCGCTAGTGGTCATAGCCTATATGCTTGCGCTACTACTAAATACCGGTCCAACAATATTGACATAGCCTACCGCCGACCTTACACAACTGAAACCCGTTTGGACTAACCTAATGTAATTCAAGGAAAATACTCATTCTAGTTACTTAATGCCTCTTATCAGAAATGAAGCAGACTCCATTTTCCTTAAAAGTGTTTGGCCATTTCATACTTCAAATCTAAGGCGAACCCTTAGTATATATTCCTCTGCCTTTATGCAACCGCAAATGCCTTTCCCATAGGTCCTATGGTTAGAGATGACCAACATCAGTATGAAGTATACACAACTGCAAGTAGCCTCTAAATGAAGGGCAGTCTTATATTTTGTAACTCTACTGACTTCACATCCCAACCCACTAAATCAAACCAACCATCCTAAGCTTAAATGTTAGGCTAGGCCCACTAATTCATGGTTGTTCTAAACATAGAATTAAGGCTGTATAATTTTCCACTATGAAAATTATTGCCTTCCAATATTTAATCCCTATCTTATACACTTATTTACTATATTCCATAAATGTCAGTTATCCCTAATAAATGGTCATTATTATTCTATTTGGACAGTCTCTAATAACATTTATTTATTCGTTCTAATTCAACCTATTATGCCTATTTCATTTTTCCATATGTTAGCACCAAAATTGGTCACTAACCTCGTTGAGAAAGATTGTGAAGAGATATAAATGAAGAAGATGAATTAAACAAAGAAGAATATGCTAATTCAAATGCAGAAAGTAAGAACACCGGATTTATAGTGGTTCAGCGTAATTGCCTACGTCCACTTTGAGGTTAAACTTTATTGCTTTATTTGATGATTGATTACAAATACAATTCGTAGATCAAATGCTTGAATGAAGTTGTTAAGTAAAGAAGATGAGTCTGAAAAATGGCAGAGTCTCCCCAGTGTTCCCGAAAAAAGATCCCTTTTCACTGTGACCCTGCCCCTCTATTTATAGACAAATATGGGCTGGACTTCCCAAGTGGGCTTGGTGGCCGAACACTCTAGCCCAAGTATACTGGTCGCTGCATGCCGAGCCAGGTATGCCGAACACCATAATGTCGAACGATCCTTTCTATGCCGAATGGTATGTTTGATGTGTGGGAAGTGCAGGATGGTTGTCAGTCGAAGCCGAACGTGCCTCTGTCCGAAGCTCTTGACCGAACGATGCATTCTGGCCGAACGATACTGTCATGTTGAATAGTTATGTGCATCGAACGTCTTCTGGATGCCGAGCACTCCTGTTGCCGAGTACTCCTGTCGCCGAGTTCTACTAGGTGCCGAATACTACCTAGTGCTGAGTTCCAGCTGATGCCGAGTACTACGCCGAGTACTCCTAGATGCCGAACACTCCCTGGTGCCGAGTTCCAGCTGATGCCGAGTACTACTCCGAGTACTCCTAGATGCCGAACACTCCCTGGTGCCGAGTTCCACAGGATGGATGCCAAGCAGTCCCTGGTGTCGAGTTCCACAGGATGGATGTCGAGCACTAGTTGCCTGGTCAAATCTCCAGGAAACACTTGCCCCCCAAAGTGTATTACGTGACTGAATGTGATGCGCTGTGAATCTAGTTTAACTTCCCTTGGGGATGCCTTCTCGGGAATATCAGTGATGCTTGGTCGATTCCCAATATTATAAATCTAGGGTTGTAGTTCATTAGTGGCCATCCGTGACTGATTCTGCAGAGCTAATAAGCCTTGGCTATCTGATCTAGCCTGTTCTTAATAACCCTTAGTGAGAATTCAATTTCTGTTGATTTCAAGAAGTCGAACTTTTTCGGATGTACACATGCACGTTCGGGTACATGTTCTTGCCATTGGCTCTCGGATGCGTTTTATATGCTCATAAGTCATCACCAACTCCGTCTAGTTTAATTGCAATTCAATCGTGGTTCCTTGTTTGTATTTTCTTTGAAATAAGGGTTGCAATCAGCCACTTGAGGAGTTTTCCAAACCTCTCTTCAGTACAGACTCTATGATTTTGTTCACAGCTTCAATCTGTCCATTTGCAGTTATAATGGATCATGGAAGGTCATAAGGACAGATGACGTTTCAGATAAAGAAGTTGATTATTTTCTTCATCTTGTTCGTGGTTGAGAGTTCTTCATCTGCGCATTTGGTGACGTAATCAACTGCTATGATGGTGTATTTCGCACCACCTTTAGGATCGACAAGAAGATGATTTTCGTGGCCCCAAGTGACAAACAGCTATGAACTAGCCATTTGAATAATTTCCATCGGTGGGGTTCCCGGATTTTTTGCAAACATCTTGCACTCGTCACATTGTCTAGCATGATCAACCGCATCTGGGTTAATAGTTGGCCAGTAATACCTGTAGCAGAGTATCTTCTTTATCATGGTTTTCCCCCTAACGTTATTACCGCATTCTTCATAGACTTTGCTCAAGATATCATTATGGGCGATATGTCAAAGCATGGGGATGGATAAACTCCTTTTGACACACGACTTATTCTTAGATGATTTGGCGTGAAGCTTTGAGGAGGATCTGTCGTTTTCCATTCCTCCGTTCAGTAAGAATTCCTCATTTTAGATAGTCTTTGATAGGAGTCAACCATGACACCTTTTCATTTTGTTCACTGAGTATGTGTGTAATGATGTAATACGTGAAGTCGGTTAGTAGCTCTTGGACTTGGCCGAGATAAGGAGCAAGACAATGCCCCCTAGCAAGATCAACTTCCTTAAATTTGTATACTACCAATCAAGAATCATAAAAGATATGCAAATTTTTCACTTCAAATCCTCTAGCAAGTTTGAGGCTCAAGAATCATAAAAGATATGTAAAGTTTTCACTTCAAATCCTCTAGCAAGTTTGAGGCTGGCAGTCAAGGCTTCATACTAAGCATTGTTGTTTGTTACAGGTAAATCGGGTTTTAGGACGTAGCAGATTGATCGTTCCTCAGGAGTCATTATCATGACTCCTATGCCATAACACTGATCATTGGATGCTCCATCCGTGTACATTTTCCATCTTATGGTTGGTTCTCTGCTACTCTTCGAGTAGTCATCTGAGGTAGTGAATTTGGGTGTGAGGTCTGCTAATTTCCGTCCTTGGATAGCCCTTCGTAGGAAATAAGTGATATCGAATTAGCTTAGTTCGATATTCTATTTAAGTAGTCTTTCAGACGTCTCAGGTTATTGTATGCCCTGTCGCAATGGCTGGTAGGTATAGACGTTGATGGGGTGAGCCTAAAAGTAAGAGTGGAGCTTTCATGATTAAATCAATAGAGATTGTGCTAGCTTTTGTAGCTTCGGGTTGATATCCAATGCATGGCTCGCGATAGTTAATGAAATCACATATGCATGTCAGAATGGGTCCAAAGGAACATATCATCATTTATTCAGAAAAATCCAACTAATTCTTTTATCATCACTGCACTGAGCTGTGATCCGATATTCAGCACCTGGAAAGGGTCGCCATGGCTGGCTGTAATGTCGACCGTCAGCTTAGCAGGTGCCATCCCAGATTCTTTGAGTAAAGATGTAACTATTTTGCATAACATTCAATGTGAAATATGGTTGGGACGGTCAATGTTGATGGTTACTCTGGTCGAATCCTAGAGTCTTGTCATGAGTTGTTAAGTCAAATCATGAAGGGCTCTGAATGCTCTAATTGATTATCTGCAAATGGACAAAGAACAAGCTTAAAAGCACGTTGAAGGAAATGTCGAGTAGGGTCCAGCCTCGAGTTGCGTGCAACTACATAGCTGGATCTTGCTATGAGTTTGAATTTGCTTGTATATTCGAGTAACGCATTTTCTATTCAATGCATTCATGATCCTTCACTCGCCCTTCGGGTTGGAGTGACAGTCAGTTGCCCACAAGCTTTGGCATCGATTTAATGATTCTATCTCTAGGCATCCCTCCGGTCGTTGCCTTGAGTAGCTGTAAGCATTATATATAAGTTTTAATACTGAGCTATCGTAGCCAGTTTTTGGATGACCATGAGTCTTCTCCCAGTCTCGGGTTGATAAATGTACTGCATGGACGGTTGAGTCTCATCCTAGCTATGTTTATGTTTTCACCTAAACTCCAAAGACATAAAGGTGATTGGTGAATAGTCGGTTCATATTCATCTTGCTTCTCGCTCGTGCCCCCAAGTCTGGGGCATATACCGATAAGTAGGAAGGCCAGCCACGCCCACTTTAGCTTTACTCTCTTTCCCGTTGGATCGTGGGATCATGTCAGTCGATGGGAGACTAGGCCTTTCCTATCTTTTCATTCCAAGAGGAATACTTCGATGCCACGTAAGTTTCAGGGCGTAATTTGGACAATGGATAGTCATCCACGTCCACTTTGGTTCGTGCTCTGTAATCAGATCTTGGGGTAAAGTTGGCAACAAATGCAGTCGGGTTATGCTCATCCAGTTTCATACTCCTCCTGACGAATTGAACGAGGGTGCTGGAGAATTTTTGACCAAGTATTCGTGGTTTACCCTCCTTTCCATACTCTGGGGGTCATAGTTTTTCAAAAAACATCCGAGTCACATTCGTATGTGCTTGGTGCGGATCGGCATTAACGCTTGGTCTGAGGTATGATATAGTAGGTTGCTTGTAGCTTTGGATGCCATTTCGATTGGTTCTGTATTGAGGCCTCCCTGCAGTCGCTGCCTCAAGTTATAAAGAATGCCACGCTAGAGCTATATTAAGCTGCCGTATTTGGCTTTTTAGTGTTTTGTACCCCTGCCCCCAGCATTTATTTGGCCAGATCACTAGTTGGATGGTCGGACTCCATCCTCAACGGGTTAATAATCCTCCTGTCAATTCCAGGCCGAAGTTTGCGGAATAGAAAATGGTCGGAATCCACTCGTCTATTTATCGATGTTTATACACCACTCTGCATTCTGGTGACTTAGTGTTATTCTCCCCCCGGTTGACTCGTGCCCAATTTGTGTTCATGCTTCGGTCCACGCTCTGGGGACTTAGAGATTTGTCGAACGGTTTATGCTTTAGTCCATAGTTCGAGACGCAGAGATTTTCGTCAACTTGTTTATACTCTAGTTCGCACTCTGGGAACTTAGAGTAATCTAGTCCGCTTCTGGGATTTAGGGATTTTTCTGAAGTCATTTATAATCTAGTCCATTCTCTGGGGACTGAGAGTACTGTAGTCCGCACTTTGGGGACGTAGAGGTTTTTGAGTCATTTATACTCTAGTCCGCACTTAGGGACTTAGAGTACTTTAGTCCGCATTCTGTCTCTTATTCCAGAGGGTGAGACCCCCCGGATGGCTGAGAGTTTGCCTGAACCTGGTTGATAATCCTTCTCTTTAAGATTTCGAAAGTCGTTATTCTTTATGCAGGACTATTGCATTCTAATGCTTGTTTTCCACGATTTTGTGCAGGCCGTTCTGACCCCGAGCCCACTTCGAGGAGCGATGTCGCCAAGGAAGTGGGGGAGAAAACAAGTGGAGCCACTTACGCAGGGGAGGCTCCTGATCCAGACGCTCAGGTGATCGGAGCACTTGATGAAGACAAGTCTGAAACCTCCTCTCCTACCGACGGGGGTTATGAAGTAGAAATTACAGGCGCCTCTGAGCACACATCCGAATTGAGCATGGAGGAGCGGCTCGAGAAAGAGAAGGAGGAGACGGTCAAGGTCATAGTAGAGCCTCGAGTTGTGGACTTGGACGATCCTTTGAACAAGCCGTTGAAGGTCATCCTTCCTGGCAAGTCCAAGCCCATGGAAGGCACCTGTACTCCTTCAGTTGCTACCCCTCTATAAAAGAAGAGTACCAAGGGTAAATGCTCTGGAGAGGAGCCGTCTGGAAAGAAGTTGAAGAAGCACAAGAAGTGATTACTGTCCTCGTTCAACGAGAGTTAGTTTAAGTCATGTAATTATTTTCATCTTTTTCCTTAGTCCTTGTAAATAGAATGTCGACTCCGAACTTTGGAGGGGTTGTAATAGAAACTCATTTCTGAATAAGGTTTAGTTCCTTTTTCTGTCTTACAAAAGACTCTTATTGTTCAGTTTTCTTTGTGATTGTGATTTTAATCCAAGCAGTTGTGAGTAACATAGACTTCTCAGTCCATCTTCATATAACTCGGAAACTCTTCGGGAGTCGTTGAACTTCCATTCTGTGCTTCGAGCACTTAGAATACTTTCTAGCCCGTATGTCAGGGATTTGACAAATTCAAGTCATCTGTGTCATAGTTCATATTCAGGGAACTTGGAGATCCGATTCGCTTATATTCGAGTCCGCACTCTGGGGAGTTAGAGTACTCCAGTCCGCACTCTGGGGACTTGAAGGTTTAAGTCATTTATACTCTAGTCCGCGCTCTGGGGACTTAGAGTACTCCAGTCCGCACTTTGGGGACTTGGAGGTTTAGTCGTTTATGCTCTAGTCCGCGCTCTGGGGACTTAGAGTACTCCAGTCCGCACTCTGGGGACTTGGAGGTTTTAGTCGTTTATACTCTAGTCCGCGCTCTGGGGACTTAGAGTACTCCAGTCCGCACTCTGGGGACTTTGAGGTTTAAGTCATTTATACTCTAGTCCACGCTCTGGGGACTTAGAGTACTCCAGTCTGCACTTTGGGGACTTGGAGGTTTTAGTCGTTTATACTCTAGTCCGCACTCTGGGAACTTAGAGTACTCCAGTCCGCACTCTGGGGACTTGGAGGTTTAAGTCATTTATACTCTAGTCCATGCTCTGGGGACTTAGAGTACTCCAGTCCGCACTCTGCGGACTTGGAGGTTTTAGTCGTTTATACTCTAGTCCGCGCTCTGGGGACTTAGAGTACTCCCGTCCGCACTCTGGGGACTTGGAGGTTTTAGTCATTTATACTCTAGTCCACGCTCTGGGGACTTAGAGTACTCCAGGCCGCACTCTGGGGACTTGGAGGTTTTAGTCGTTTATACTCTAGTCCGCGCTCTGGGGACTTAGAGTACTCCCGTCCGCACTCTGGGGACTTGGAGGTTTTAGTCATTTATACTCTAGTCCACGCTCTGGGGACTTAGAGTACTCCAGTCCGCACTCTGGGGACTTGGAGGTTTTAGTCGTTTATACTCTAGTCCGCACTCTGGGGACTTAGAGTACTCCAGTCCGCACTTTGAGGACTTGGAGGTTTAAGTCATTTATACTCTAGTCCACGCTCTGGGGACTTAGAGTATTCCAGTCCGCACTCTGGGGACTTGAAGGTTTTAGTCGTTTATACTCTAGTCCGCGCTCTGGGGACTTAGAGTACTCCCGTCCGCACTTTGGGGACTTGGAGGTTTTAGTCATTTATACTCTAGTCCACGCTCTGGGGACTTAGAGTACTCCAGTTCGCACTCTGGGGACTTGGTGGTTTTAGTCATTTATACTCTAGTCCGCGCTCTGGGGACTTAGAGTACTCCAGTCCGCACTCTGGGGACTTGGAGGTTTAGTCGTTTATACTCTAGTCCACGCTCTGGGGACTTAGAGTACTCCATTCCGCACTCTGGGGACTTGGAGGTTTTAGTCGTTTATACTCTAGTCCGCACTCTGGGGACTTAGAGTACTCCAGTCCGCACTCTGAGGACTTGGAGGTTTAAGTCATTTATACTCTAGTCCACGCTCTGGGGACTTAGAGTACTCCAGTCCGCACTCTGGGGACTTGGAGGTTTTAGTCGTTTATACTCTAGTCCGCGCTCTGGGGACTTAGAGTACTCCCTCCGCACTCTGGGGACTTGGAGGTTTTAGTCATTTATACTCCAGTCCGCGCTCTAGGGACTTAGAGTACTCCAGTCCGCACTCTGGGGACTTATAGTACTCCAGTCCGCACTCTGGGGACTTGGAGGTTTTAGTCATTTACACTATAGTCCGCGCTTTGGGGACTTAGAGTACTCCAGTCCGCACTCTGGGACTTGGAGGTTTTTATTGAGAGTAGTCGTATTTCCACCCTTCAATTTATATTTCATCTACCGTATCGAGGCTAATGTTGTCGGAAGAACAATCGAACCATGTTCGCTCATGGAATGGGATTCTGCCCCCACCATTAAGGATGAAACTTTGAAAATGGACGGTCGATTCTCGTCCTCTTGGTGATTATAGCTCTTCCAATTAAGTCAAGGAAGGAGGTATATGACAGATGGTTGGATCACATCCATGCTACGGTTGGATAATCAGGTCTCGCACAATTTGCTTCTTATCTCTTTCCAGAAAACGAGGATGATGGATTACTGGGTAGACAAAGTAAGTTGCATATGTTTCATGGTGCAGTCGCATCCATGTATTGAGAGCGATGGTTAGCAAGTAGGCAGTATACCATAGCTACTTTAAGTTGGGTTTTCGAACAACCTTTCGTGTTCAGAGTAGGATTTGATGTGTAGATGATCAAATGACGTCCACTTTAGGCGGATCCCCGGCATCATTGAGCTTCATGAGGGGTATCTGTATTTTGTCGAACTTTTTTCTAAGACTCGATTGGAGTGGATGATCGGGCCATATTCATTCCGAGCCTTGTTTAGGTCTCCAAGTCAAATGTGGAGGTCGATGGAGGGATAGTCGGTTATGTTGGCTTTGTATTGGGCTCTGACCGTGATGAGCTTTTCAATCTCTAGTCCTTGGCCCCAAATCAAAGGCACATGGTTGATAATGAGCGAACGAATCATGCTCGTCTTGATGAAACTCCACAAATTCGATTAAGGTCTGCGTGGATTGGTTGGAAGCCAACTTTGAGTACATGGTCACCTGCATTGTTTTAAAAGAAGTTTAGTTTAAGTCTGTTGCAATTCAAAGTACATTTCAAATTGAACTAGAAAATAATCCAAAGAAGTTTGGGATAAATCTCATTGATAAGTGGAGCAGCATCGTGTGCTTGCTGTTCAACTCTGCCCCTAGCCCCTTCTAGCGGGATGTCAACTGCCAATGGTTCAATTATTAATTATAGTTCTTTATTGATGGGCATCCGCAGTTCCTGGCTCCCCCTTCTATGAGGCTTGCATGTACTACTAAAGCTTTCTTTTCCGAAAAAGCTTTTCGATCACACCTCGGAGGTGTTTGTAATCGCCAGTGTCAGGATCAGTGTGCATCTTGGAATATACAACATTCCTCCGATTTTCTCTGGACTTCGTTGGGCTCTCTCGAGGTTGGTTTCCAGTACCAATTTGAGTCGTGAGCTTCCAAGTAGAGGCTATTGATTGAAACTATTAAAGAGCATATGAGTTGAATTTTGAGATCTTATTTTGTCTACTCGAATCAATGTCCTTAGCCGACAGGCCTACATTGTTATTTTTCCTAGTATGCTCCACTCCGCCTCACTTTAGTTCTGATTCATTTTGTAAAAGAAAACGATCCATAGTCGTAGGAGGCTCTTTAGCTAACTAGCTGCCAAAATATATTTGGAGGTTGACTTTCCTCAAACGCGATCAGTATGATACCCTTGCTAGTATTTGGAATAAATTGCTTAGAGCCAAACATTGGTTCGCTTGGAGTCACTAAATTCGAAGTGCTGGGTCAGCGAAGAATGGTGCTTGGAGTCATCTTGGCATTTGCTAGAGTCATATCATCTATGTTCTCCAACCTTTGGGAGTACCGTTTGAATAGCGGTTGCTTGTCGGTTCCCTTGATGTCGTTCATAAGTTGCCGCTAGATCCTCTATGCCCTGGTCGATCATGGGATGTCAGGGAAGTGGATAGAATGTTCCTTTATTAAGTTGAGTTTTGAATTCACTATCCGGAGGCACTACGCTGCGGCTAGGGTTCGGGTCGTACCCGAAAAAGATTTTTTTTTTGTAAATAGGTGTCGTATAAGAGACCGGTGTAACTTAAGTTTCGATCGGCATTGAGGGCCGCTCGGCATGACAAAGTTGCTCGGCATACAAGATTGTTCGGCATCCAAATTTGTTCGGCATTCCACACTGTTCGGCATTCAGGAACGCCCGGCACTCAGGAGCGTTCGGCATTAGAGAGCGCTCGGCATTCAGGAGCGTTCGGCATCCGAGAGCGTTCGGCATTCAGGAACGTTCGGCATCCGAAAGCGTTCGGCATCCAAACTGTTCGACATTCACACTGTTCGGCATCCACACTGTTCGGCATTCCACATTGTTCAGCATTCACACTGTTCGGCATTCCACACCATTCGGCATCCACACAGTTCGGCATCCACACTGTGCGGCATTCCACACTGTGCGGCATCCACACTATTCGGCATTCACACAGTTCGGCATCCACACAGTTCGGAATTCACACTGTTCGGCATTCACACTGTTCGGCATTCCACACTGTTCGGCATCCACACTGTTCGGCATTCTGATGTCACTCGGCCTGGAGGTATGGATCGGCATAGAGGTATGGATCGGCCTAGAGGTATGGATCGACCTAGAGGTATGGATCGACATTCGGATGTCGCTCGGCCTGGAGGTATGGATCGGCCTGGAGGTATGGATCGGCATTCGGATGTCGCTCGGCCTGGAGGTATGGATCGGCCTGGAAGGGCGTTCGGCCTAGTGGTATGTTCGGCCTGGAAGTGCGTTCGGCCTAGAGGTATGTTCGGCCTGGAAGTGCGCTCGGCCTACACCTTTCCTATAGCGTTCGACATATGCCTTTTCTGGGGCGATCGGTTGAATTGCCTTCAGAGGAGGGTTGGTCTTCATTCAACTTGAGTGCAAACTTCAACATCCAATCACCAAATCTTCGTACATCAGTGAATCCAATCTACGATTATTAACTTCCTTTAGATTTCTTTCAAATCTGAGTAGAATAGGAAGTTTTCTAGTAAACAACTGGATCTATCTTGCGAATATGGAAATCCACTAGTAGACGGTGAGATCCAACCAAGCTGAGAATTCAATTCTCAGTGAAAGCACCAAAGTGTTAGCACCAAAATTGGTCACTAACCTCGTTGAGAAAGATTGTGAAGAGATATAAATGATGAAGATGAATTAAACAAAGAAGAATATGCTAATTCAAATGCAGAAAGTAAGAACACCGGATTTATAGTGGTTCAGCGTAATTGCCTACGTCCACTTTGAGGTTAAACTTTATTGCTTTACTTGATGATTGATTACAAATACAATTCGTAGATCAAATGCTTGAATGAAGTTGTTAAGTAAAGAAGATGAGTCTGAAAAATGGCAGAGTCTCCCCAGTGTTCCCGAAAAAAGATCCCTTTTCACTGTGACCCTGCCCCTCTATTTATAGACAAATATGGGATGGACTTCCCAAGTGGGCTTGGTGGCCGAACACTCTAGCCCAAGTATATTGGTCGCTGCATGTTGAGCCAGGTATGCCGAACACCATAATGTCGAACGATCCTTTCTATGCCGAACGGTATGTTTGATGTGTGGGAAGTGCAGGATGGTTGTCAGTCGAAGCCGAACGTGCCTCTGTCCGAAGCTCTTGACCGAACGATACTGTCATGTTGAATAGTTATGTGCATCGAACGTCTTCTGGATGCCGAGTACTCCTGTTGCCGAGTACTCCTGTCGCCGAGTTCTACTGGGTGCCGAATACTACCTAGTGCCGAGTTCCAGCTGATGCCGAGTACTACGCCGAGTACTCCTAGATGCCGAACACTCCCTGGTGCCGAGTTCCAGCTGATGCCGAGTACTACTCCGAGTACTCCTAGATGCCGAACACTCCCTGGTGCCGAGTTCTACAGGATGGATGCCGAGCAGTCCCTGGTGTCGAGTTCCACAGGATGGATGTCAAGCACTAGTTGCCTGGTCAAATCTCCAGGAAACACCATAATTGTCATATTACTTTAAGAAATCTCATTATATACATTTATATCCCCATTTAATTCCTATAACACCCTATTAACTGCACATTTATTACTTTATTAATTTTAAAGTTTCATCTCTATTCCACCAACACCTCCTAATCCTATAATTTGTTATGCTATTTATAACTAGAACGTCCTAATTATAACTAATGCGAATAATGACATATATTATGCTATATAAATCTATTTTTATTTTTGATCGGTAGTGTAGTTATACATGTATGTGAATGCGTGCACATGTGTTATATATATATATATATATATATATATATATATATGTGTGTGTGTGTGTGTTATATATATATATATATATTCCTCTTTCTAACTATTAATTCCTAAACTGGAACATTCTTTTCCACATTTTAATTCATTAGAGCTATCCTTCTAAAAAGGATAACTGTTATAGCTTTACATAAATTAAACAAAAGTGAGAACTTTTCTTTGTTTGAAATTACAAGGAATTATCTTTTCTTTTACTGAAATAGACAGTGCAAATTATGAGAAGAACATCCGTACTTTGCATATCTCTTTCATTTTTGGTATATTCATTATTATTTCAAACAACGCACTTTTTATACATTTGTGAAATTAGTTAATTTATGGTAATTACACGAAAATAAATATAACTAAACTATACCCCACTCCTAATAAATCAAAACATAAAAATTCATATTCCAAATCAAATTAGGGCAATCTAAACTAATACTAACATTTTACAACCCAACTATAAATCTAAAATAAGCTTTACAACTTATGAACATTCAACTTTAATAAATTTAAGGCCTAATTGCCAAATTTCTAGATTAGGGGGAAAATACCATTCCTATTTCTATTACCTATCTTACAGAATCTGTAGGCGATATCCTTATACATTCATATTAAGCCTACAACTCATCAGATCTTATATAGCCATAATAATTAAATAAAATTCAATGATGTAAATTTCAATGTTATAAATAAATCATATAATTTTCCACTCACCATTTTAGCTTTCCAAATCTCTCAATGAATTCATCCCTTTACTTGACTCCTTTTTCATTCTAATCCAAAGGTTTATGTATAAAAAGATATACACATACTATTAAAATTAAAGATCTAAGAAGAGATTTGGGGTTAAGGAGAATATCGATTTATAATTATGAAATTTACTTTTTTCCATAATATTGATTCTCTTCTTCTTTTCTTCTATTTTATTTTTTGCCCTTCTTTGATTATATATAAAAATAAAATAACATCTTATAACTAGTAGAAATAGTCGAGAAGGAAAACTGGTAGGGCAACACTGTGTTGATCAGAAAATATGAGAAGAGTAGTGAGGGATTTGGCATGTATTTACAGGCGCTCAAATCAATCATATCCGTCAGATTAGAATAATTAAATCCAACTTTTTTGGCCAAGGTTCAACCCTAGCCGCCACCTTCACCACCGGTCGACCACCCCTCATAAGTGGTCACCAATAATGGTCGACCGATCCGAGGAGGAGGTTGACATGTGGAGTCCATGCAATTATTATTATTTATTTCCTTTTGTTCCTTTTTTAATTATTCTTGTTCTGAAAACTTCAAACGCTATAAGTTCTCCGTTTGAACTCTGATCTCAAAGTTCCAAATATGAAAGTTTCTGAGAAAATCCCCAAGAACGTAATAGTGCAAGTTATTTAGCTAAATTTTTGTCTTTACTCAAATTCCATTTTTTAGGCTTAATAATTATTTATTAATTACCGTTAATTTTACGGGGTGCTACAATTACTTTATAAAAACATATTAGCCATTGAACATTACAAAAGGTTTTATTAATTTTGGTCACGATGTCTTTAGCAGGCCTTAGCTACCAAATATATTCATAACCGTTAACTATTATTTCTTTCAACCATGTTGATAACATGAATCTATCAATTTCTTACAATTTTGAGAAAGGAACAAGGTTGCCGCCATATTTTTTTTTCATTTGTTCTAATGCAAATAAAGTCCCCTATGATTAGCCAAGGTATATTAACATGCTTAATTCATTGTAAAGTAGCTTCCACAAATGGGATCTTCCACTTTTAGTATTATATGCATACACACATACACATACATATGTGTGTGTGTGTGTGAACTTGATAGAAACTCCTCTTTTGTTAACTAGATTTATTGAGATGTGTTGCTCAATTATTTGTTAAACTTATGTTTCCAAACATAACCATCTATTAAGCATAAGATTCTGCATTTTGAGCAAACTTGAGTGTTGCCAACGATTTCCTAATTATTATTTAGGAATCTCTGTAGTATTTGAATCTCTGCACTCTCTTAATTATTTTCTAACAAACTTACACGAGTAAGTCTATGCTTCAATAAAGTTTTTTTACATCAAGTTGCCTCTTAGGGGTGTGTAAATTCTCGATATTCCAACTAATAATCGACATTAATGATTTTTGTTTTTATTGGCACTTCTCAACAGCCTAACTTAATCATCTTTGACATATTCATTCTTTTTTCTTTTTGAGCTCATATTGAATATTAGACATTTCATAATTCCATTTTCAATTTACAATGACCAATAAACTCTTATGCTTGGGATTGATTTTGGGCTTTGGCTTTGAATTTTTCGGTTCACCTTTCGAAGCTTCATGGTTTATGTAACGACCCATATTTTTCTGATAATTAAAACTATTAAATTAAATAAGATTTTGAAATTTAATATTGTGAGAAATTAAAATTTATGATTTATTTATGAGAAAAATAAATAGAATATGATTTAATAATGTTGTTTGAATGTTATTGACAACTATTTTAATGTAATTTCAATCAATTGAAATAATTGTAAAGTTAATTTGGTTATAATAGTAAATAAGGAATAAATTAAATGTTGGAGTTAATGTTGAAATTATATGTTATTAATTGAAATAGGTTTATTTCAGAATATGAAATCAATTAATTAGTACATAAATTTATTAGCATTTGTTTGTAAACAATAAAATTTAGAAATGTGTTTGAATTACTAATGTGTAATAATTGTTTTAATTATTATTTTATTATTTAATCTTTTGAAATAATTTGGAAATTAATGTGAATTCAATATAAATAAATATTGCAGTGAATATGGGTTAAGATGATAACTGTAGAATAAGAACGTAATAAAATGTAAACTAATGTTGATTATATTCATAAGGTAATAGTTGATTCAATAATAAGAGTGTAAATCGAAATAAAAGAATTTGATTGAAATTAAATTATTATTAACTGGGGTTTTATTACAGTTGTAATTGAACGTTGAATTTGTGCAATATTTAAATATTGGATTTAACATGGAAAATTTATTTAAGATTATAAATTCTATGTAATCAGGAATGATGGAAATTTGTAAACTTTTAATTTAGAATTTAAAAGTGATTAACTAAATTTAATAATAATTTATTTAATTAACGTGAAAATTAGCCATTTTGGCCACTGTCTTTGATTTCGACGAAACTAGTTTCATCGGATCCGTAACTGTGAATTATTGTAGGATTTCAAGTTTCGTAGCGATCGGACTTGTCGTTTGGCCATGCGAGCTTGAAACGCGTAGAAATCAATTAAAAGAATTTAAATGAATATAATTTGATTTTAAAAGCTGTAATACCCCAAGATTTTGAGGAAAATTCTTTTAAATAAATGATTAAAATTCTGGGGGAAAATCAGAATTATTATATAGGTGGGATTTTCAGTGGTGCAAGGTTGTGTGCATGTGTGCACGTGCACACTAGTTATGGCACTAAGAGAAAATCCAGAATTCCTGAATAATAAAACAAAGAAGGAAAACATTTAGATAAAATGTTTTAAATAAAGGAAATATAGGCCTAGACATGAATATTAAAATTCCTGAGGATGTGTGTGTATATATATATATCTATATATATATGCATATGTATGACTTGTCTGAAAATTAAGACAGAAGAGAACATTGATTTATAATGAATAAGTGAAATTTTATTTGAATAATAGGTGTGTAGAAATGCACATAAGTATGCACATGTTTTCTGCAAATAAAAGAAGGTTAAAGTTAAATTAACACCCATAGTTGTATAAATGTATATATATATCCAGATATTATTTGAGCAGAAAATTAATAAAGGAATCACTAAAATAGTAAGAACCAAAGTGCAAGAAAGCAAATGTACATAGGCAGAAAATAGAAAGTCACACCATTATCATGTTTGAGGTAAGTATAATAAAAATACTTAAAGTAATCACTTTCTGAAAAGAAAAGAAAATGGGCACAATTTAGCCTTGTTTTAAAATATTGGCCGGGACATTAAGGGTTAGGAGGGAGAGAATATGCAATGCCAAATGCATGATTCTGGTCTGGGCTAAAATAGGGATTTTGCATCACCCAAAACCCTAGATAGAACCCTTATTTAAACCAAGAGCCTAACCAGAAAACTGCTCTCTCACTAATTAATTAACCTAAGGAAGAAGAGGAAGAAAAGGCTAAAGATTTGAGGGGTTTTCTGGATTAAGCTTGTGTAAGCATTTAGGTGAGTATCCTCACTCATATACATGGCATTAAGACCTGGGATTAGGCAGCCAAGCTTTTATATGCTATATTTTGCATGTTTTGATTTACAAACTATGTTGGCTACTGATGGTTTCATGAATGCTTGATGAGATATGATCTGCTATGCTGGATGTATAACTTTGTTGTTCTATTTTCATCTCTGTATGTTATACCAAAACCTTAAAGAACATATAATAGAGTATTTGTAACTAGTCTGAATCATGGCTTAAGACAAAGAATGAAAAAAAAACTATGAGCTGCATATACAATGGTATGGTGCTGAGGCTTGAAATAATTGGTTAAGGGTGCAATGGAGTCTTTCTCTCTATAAGTGCTGAGCCCTAAACCAAACAGAAATTTACAAGCCTAAAAACTATGTTTAAACAAGATTAAAAATCTGGCTAAACATAGTTGCTTGCAAAATCAAAATAAACCCAATAGAGCCATGCATTTATTCTCAGTTGCAAACATTCTGGTATATGTTTGAATAGGGTGTTTATGTGCTAAATAATGTGAGATGGAATGACTGGGGTGTTATACCTCTAGAAAGTAACCTTTAACTTGCTTGCAATATTATGTCTGCAAGGTAACTAGTATGCTTCATGTGTATAGGTGGTTTGTACACCTAGCTATCATTGATAGAATGAACATAAATACACTTAGTGATATAACTAAGGATTTTGTGCCAAGAAGGCTGCTGGAATGCTTGTCCTATTTGAAGTAGACAAGTTGGCACATGGCTTGTTTAAGTCCTGAGATCTTTGTGCCATGATGTTAATTAGTTCATGGCAATGTGTCCCTTTGATTCCTTATAGCAGATGAGGCCAGGAATTTATAAGAAGAAGAAAAGGCAACCTTAGTAGTTCCAGATAAAAAGTTGTTTTAATGCATATGTTTGCTCTTGTGTATTGTACATGATAATACATGTCAAGTATGCAAAGTATATTTATGCTGTATCCTTAGCTTAATATCATGGATATGTTAGAAATGCTCACACCAGATCATAGATCTGACCCTTATTGCTCATGGCACATGGGGGTGTCTCATTTATAATGGGGCAGCCACTAATGCTTTTGCAGGTTGTGATGGAGCTAAGTAAGCAAGATTAAAAAGATATGGAATAGAGGATGCTAGGATAATTAGAAATAAAAGCTAGAATGTGTTAATTCATGCATGTATTCCCTGATTGATATAGCTATCTAAATGTATTAAGTAGGAAGAACTTGTAAGAGATATGTGCTATGTTGTTTCTGGTTATTTCTGATTTGGTATGTATTAAGGATATGCATGTTAAACTGATTTGAAAATCTATTTGCTAAAGTTGTTTCTGATTTAGAGGAAAAACCTGGATTTTATAAGCATAACCATTTTATGACAATTTTAGTTCATCCTAAGTTCTTTGAAAAGATAGATATATAGGAAGCTATATGGGGAAAATCCAGAAAAGAATTATAACTGTTATATTTTTAAGTCATGATAATTGATATATGTTCAAATGCAAGTGAAAGTGTATATACCCTGAATATGCATTTTAAAAGAGAATTATGGTTAGGAAGGATGATATAAATCTGATCACAAGGTGTCTGATTTATATATATATAAACATGCTTTTGAAAAGAAGAGGAATCAATGTTTTGTGTATATTCTGGTTTGTAAAATGCAAATAAAAGACTGGTCAGATTAACCACATGGTTAGACCATAGGTCAGGCCAAATGTTCACTTCAAATCAATGAAGCAAGGGACCATTTGAGCTCAGTTTTCTGGAAAATGAGCAAAGACATTGACATGTACATGTATATCTGTGTACATGTTGATATTTGGGCAAAAATATAAATATAAATTCCTATAACAGTTGTAGGAAAGGGTTTCAAAAATAATAAAGCAAGAAATATTGTTTTGTATGATAGATTATAAGCAAAAATTGAGTATATATGGGCAGATATAGGTAGATATCAGATTTCAAACCATACAGAAAAAAAAAAAAAAAATTGGGTTGAACCGACCAGCATAGCACTCGAACTCGTGACCTCTCATGTATAAGTTAGGCGCGTTTCCATTACGCCTAGATGTTGCTTGTGTTCACTTATGATCCACTTTCTTTTAGCCTGAGTTTGATACTATACAGACTTTAACACAATCATCCATATTAAAAGTTTGCTTTCCACTGATTATTACTTGATCTTTTCTTAATTAGAATAACAGACTGTAGTACATGTTTCCAGTGGATTCTATGGTCAAAAATCAGAATACAATAATTAATCTTTTATCAGGGAATTATCACATTTTAATAGAATAAAAAGGATTTCTACTTATATATTATCATGCTCTGATTCTAGTAGAATATAACATAGATATCTTCATATATGTATGTTAGGAATGATTTAAATTTAAAACAATATTTTTATATTGTGAAAGATCCTGGATAATATGAGAATAGGAAAGGATGACCCTAGGTAGTCTTAGCTAAGTAGAAAAAAAAAACTAAACTAATTTTTGGTTAAGAATTAGGGCCATTGCAAAAGCTATCTTCTGTATACAATGGAATTAGGATTTGAAACTAGTTCCATTGAGTTTAAAAATATTGAAAACCTATATTTTGATATATGAGATGAGCACTTTCGTTTCGGGGATGAAACAGGCTTTTTGGGCCGTTATTATTGTTTCGACCCAATACGATATGTCCATTCATTTTTATCCATCTCTGTCTATATAAATAGATATGTTCTAAAACCCTAGCTATCTTTTTCAACTTTTGTACGTATTTCTCATCTGCTCCTTCCTCCTTTCTAATGGCTGTCAACCCAAACCCTAATTCCCAAATTAAAAATCAAATTGAAAATTCAAACCCTTCAAACCATATCAAATTTTATATCATTGGAAAGCTCTCGACGACCGTAGTCTAGATCTGCTGCTTTTTTTTCAATTGATTCTTGGATAGGCCAGAAATCATTGATGAATCTTCGATTGTCCATCCTAGGTTTTTCAATTCTACGGTGGATCTTCGACCGTTTGACAATCGGAAAGTAGCTGCTGGTAGTGGAAAGCAAGATGAGTGCATCCATATGGTTGGTTTGATCTAGAAGTACCTAGGGTCGCCAAAATCGACGAGAGAACGTGGGCGTTTGGGCACAGTGGCGGATGAGCAGGATGTGGCCGGAGTGATGCGCGGTTGGGCCACAGGTGCGGCCAGAGTTGGTCGTGGCAGTGGCGAAGTCTGATGGTGGCATTAGCGATCGTGGCGGCGGCGATTTCAGGTCAAAGGGTGGTGGTTTCATGTGGTTCTCGTGTCGAGGCATTGCTAGAGTTTCTGAGGGTAAGCTATTTACTAAATTGTCCTCTGTTTATTTTTTAATTTAAATTTAAATTTTATAACTTCTAACGCACATAACTTTTGCATACGAGCTCGGATTTGGATACGGTTTTCTCCGTTGCAATCGTATCAAAATTCAAGACAATATGGATCTTATTTGACTACATTCCGAGACTATTCAAATTTTGAGCTTTATTTAGATTTTAAATCAACGAAAAATTAAAGGTGAGTGATTTAACCCGCTCACAAATACTAAACTTTCTTATGTTAGTTAAATTAAGTTTATAATGTGATAAGAATATTATTGGTTGATGTTTGGTAATTTAAATTGTCATTTAAATTTAATTTAAATTTATATTGAATTAATTTTCCATTTAAATAAATATTGAATTTAAATTGATAGTCGAATACCTGATATTGAAAACCAGTTAATTGTTGTGATTTATTGGCTGATTTAGATGTTGATTATGATGGATGTTTATTTGTTGACATTTTGGATGATTGGATGTTTATTTGTTGACATTTTGGATGATTGGACGTTTATATCCCTGTTATCGGTATGGGTTGAAATGATACATACCCGAATGATCTTATAGATTAGGGAAAATCGTTATAGGTTGAAATGATAAACCCAAGCGATTTTATTGATTTGGATATTATTGATTCAAGATACGGGTTGAAATGATATATACCCGGAAATTTAAATTATTGCGGGTTGAAATGATATATATCGGTATCACTTGACCATAGGGTGAATTATATACGAACACCATGGTCGGTTTTTAAAATATTTTTCTAAAATTTTAAAGTATGTTTGATTTTATAAATTTGATTTTAAAATTTTAGTTCTATGTTTTTATTTAAAAAAACTTATATTTAGAAATTAAATTATTTTATATGTTTTAAAGTATAAAATATAAGCTAATATATGGTTGAAAATGTAATTTAACATTTTAACTTATAATTTTATTTAGTTTTAAAAATATATTTTAAATAGTTTGAAATTTTAATTCAATAAAATATTTAATATATATATATTTTAAATTTAATTTAATAAAATAAATGTATTTTTAAAATTCTGGATAATAAATATAGATTTTATAATAACTTTAAAAGATAAAAGGTTTTTTCAAAAGATTCTAGAATTTTGTAAAAGGGTTTTGAAGGGATTTATAAATGTTTTATAAGTGATTTTATAATGGATTTTTATAAATGGATTTTATAAAAAAAATTCATAAAGGATTTTCATAAAAGATTTTTATTTATAAAGGAGTTGTAAAGATTTTTATAATGGATTTCATAAAGGGTTTTATAAAAGAACTTGTATAAAGAGATTTGGAAGTGTTTTAAAGGAATTTGCGTAGAAGTTTATGAAAAAGAGAAGAGATGTAAACTATTTTGGAATTTATAAATAGCTTTATAAATGGTTTTAAAGCATATAAATAGTAATAAATGGTTTAAGAGAGATTTATAAATTATTTTCGAAACTGATTAAACGAAATCTTCCTCGGTATTTATGAATATATTTATACTTTTGGAATAAGTATATGGATATCTTGATATGAAATTATAAACTGTTTTTGGATTTATTATTATAAATGTTTATAAAATCACCACGGTGTGAAAAATATAACGATTGGTTGTTAAAGAGACCAGAGTCGGATATTGTCATACTCTCTGCCAATTCCGAAACCACTTTAGCAACTGTGCACATGGTGGAGAATCCAGAACGAAGTAAGATGGTTTGGCGAATGCTTCTGGTATGAGTTAAGAACGCAGCGCTGACCCCCTTGGGTCAACTTGATATGACTAAATCAGGAGCCATAACCAGGCCAAGTGAGGTCGCTCCTCCTATCGGACATGCTTCTTCGATACCATATCTATTACTTTGTGATTGATTGGTGGCCACACTCGATTTGATTATAGGAGTGTTGTTCGAGGTGGGCAGTAATAGCTACTATGCGTTACCACCAGCCTGCTTCCGCAATCCGGTGTAATCCTACCATGGGTATAGCCTTGTGTGCCATGTCATATGCCTTATCGAGCCCACTATGATTTTTGTTTGTGTTGTACCTATGGAGTGCTCCCTGATAGCCCATCGGTTTGGTGGAGTTTATAGTATTGTATAGACTACGACATTTATAAAATGTGTTAAGGGGATATGGGTAATGCCTTAACACTATTTTAATACTTTACTTTACCGATAGAAATTATATATATAGTGTATATTACTACATATAAATAGTTTAACGAATCCTTAGGAGATGAAAATCCCGAACATCTCTTAAGTTATTGCACGCACATTATACACTGTATAGGAGATGTAAAATCCGGTAAACATCTCTGAAGCTATTACACTCATATTTATTTGTTGTTGATTTAATTTACATAAGATCTTTTAGTTCAGACTCGAGTGTTTTGTCTTTTCATTATGCTTAGGTCAATCAGAGCTTTTCAGTGTTGAAGACTCTATTTCTAGAGGACGAAGACGGTGTTTGGTATATATTATATTATTAGAATTTTTCCGCTGCATCATTATTAATTTGTCATTGTTTGTACTTTGATTGTTGTATAAAAATTTATGTAATCAAATGTATATTATAAAATAGCTTCATGAACTATTTATTTGATTATTATATTTTGTCATTCCGTTGTGAGATTCTGTGTTTTGTTTTTCCTTCTTTTCTCTTATTTTCTTATTTACCCCATTAACAATCCTCCCTTTTTGAATGGTTTGAGTTTGACATGTGTGGTTTATTTTCGATTTAAACCATCCAAAAAGGTAGGTTGTTACAGTTGGTATCAGAGCTTTGGTTTATAGATATCTTAGCCTGTTCAGGGTAAACTCATTAGAGATAGAGTAGTAATACCCTAGAATGAGTTGTTTGAGCGTACATATATGAAAGATCGTATTTGTTAGTGTTATAAAAATGTTTTTATATTGTATTAATTTTTTATGTTTAGTATTTATAAGTTCAGGTCGGTACATAGGACGTTATGGCATCGATAGGGATTTCTAAACACTTAATAGGGCGGACCGACACAATATTTGAAATATAGGTAAATGAAATAATTTTACCTAGTATTATATTTTGTATATAAAAGAATAATTTTTATAAATGGATATAGTTGCATGTGATATGTTTGTTTGTTAGGAAGTAAAATTTTATAAATATTGGTTGCAAAATAAAATTTACAAATAAAGTAAATATAAATTGGAAATTTGAGAATTTAAGTTTCGGAGTTTTGAAAATTGGTTTTCAAAGATTTTGGAATATAATATTAGTATTATTTGGAAGTATTTTTGGATATATATATATTTTAAATGTGATTTGAAAGAAATGTTTTGAAATGATTTTAAAGGGAAAAAAGTTCTGTACTCCCCTCTTCTGTCGTTGGAAAATAATTTCGGCGATGAACACGGCATCATCAACTTTCATTTTCGGGTTTCAAAGTGGGAAGACCATTGTATTAGCTTTGCCACATATTTCTTTTGATAAAATTTTTTTAATTTCCAAGTATGTTTTTCTATACAAGAGATATATAAATATATTATTTTGAGATGATTTGCAATGAAATCCGGTATTTAGTTCTTAAATTTCTTTTAATCAATGATTTTTAATTATTATAAGGAAATGAAATCTTGACTATTTTAATAGCTGGAAACTTCTAAAATGAAAAATAAGAAATTAGAAGCTAAGTGATTAATGAAACTGTAAGGAACTTGGAAATTTATCGCTGGTAAATTAAAGGGTAATGAAATTTAGAAGATGTAAATTATTTAAATATTTTGCTAACTGAAATAAATAAGATAATTTATATAACAATCAATTACATTCTAAAACATATCTAAAACTTACCGGAAATGTTTAAAAGTTGAAATGTTGATATAGATATGTAATAGAATATTATACAAGTACAAGCTAATAACAAAAATGCTTCAAAATGAACGTATGTTATAAATGAAAAATTAAGATGTACAAGGAATATATATACTTAAGTAAATGGTTGAAATGCTTAATAATCATATTGAATAGTAAAAGGGAATATCACTTAAGTAAATGACTATAAACTTAAGAAATTGTTTAAATGATTCATAAATATATTTAATATTAAATGATACTATATAGGAAGGAATGAATGTAAACTTAAAAGTTAAGAGGCTTAAGTTTAATGATTCATTAAATTGAAATCAAGCTTTATAAACAATGAATGTGAATAAAAAGGTAGAAAAACGTAAGTATGAATTTATTCATTAATGAATTTTAATATTAAATGGAAATCAAGCTATTTAAGTAAATAATAACTGTGAATTAAATTGCAAAGAAACTTATATAATATTTTAAGAATTGATTATTGATGTTCTAAATAATTGAATGGGAAATAAATTATGTAAGTAATAATAATGTAAATTAATAAAAGCTGACCTTGTATGAATGAATAGGAACTGAAAATAAATGGGAAGTAAATGAAAGAAAAAAAACAATTGAACAAACATAAATAGCATTTAAACTCTATGTTGTTTGACTTATGGGATGTTTGGAAAAGGATACTTGAATAATCTATTAAGTAATTATCTAAGGCTGTTGAGCATAGGATACACTTAATAGTTGATTTATCACCCTTGTACGATGGAAAGTGTTTGAACCTGAACAAACCATTAGTTTTTGGTTGCTACGGATGTGTGATGGATTCTTTTGTTGCATATGATGATCGTGTTGTTTTGTTTGCATATGTTTTGTGTTGATTTTCTTTTGTTACTAATTGAAACAACTAAATATTTCTCTTGTACATAATTCCCACTATTTTGGATTATATAAGTGAAATACAGGTTTATGGAAGCAATAGCTACTACGTATTGTTTTTATAAATAAAGTTTGTTGCCCGACAAATAGGTACGTTTTCGGATTATGATTTTTGGAACGATATTATATTGTTTTCCCATGGTTTAGATTTTTATTATTAAAATATGATACATATATATATATATATGTATATATATATATACTGTAATTATTGACATTACTATTTTTCCAGACCTAATCGCGCAAAGGAGACTCTGCCGAAATTTTTCATAACTTTAGGGCTTAGAAATTTTTTGTGAAAGTTGAGTTACTTTCAAATTTTTATTAACCTTAAATATTGAAATTAAGTGTTTATAATTTGAATAATTTGAATAAAATTATTATATCAAGTTCTTAATTCCTTCTTTTTCCTTTCGAGGACGAAAAGTTTAAGTGGGGGAGAGTGTAACGATCCGTATTATTTTGATAATTAAAACTATTAAACTAAATAAGATTTTGAAATTTAAAATTGTGAGAAATTAAATTTTATGATTTATTTATGAGAAAAATAAATATAATATGATTCAATAATGTTGTTTGGATGTTATTGACAGCTGTTTTAATGTAATTTCAATCAATTGAAATAATTGTAAAGTTAATTTGGTTATAATAGTAAATAAAGAATAAATTAAATGTTAGATTTAATGTTGAAATTATATGTTATTAATTGAAATAGGTTTATTTCAGAATATGAAATCAATTAATTAGTACGTAAATTTTCTAGATTTTGTTTGTAGACGATAAAATTTAGAAATGTGTTTGAATTACTAATGTGTAATAATTTTTTTAATTATTATTTTATTATTTAATCTGTTGAAATAATTTGAAAATCAATGTGAATTCAATATAAATAAATATTGTAGTTAATATGGGTTAAGATGATAACGGTAAAATATGAATGCAATAAAATGTAAACTAATGTTAATTATATTCATAAGGTAATAGTTGATTCAATAATAAGAGTGTAAATCGAAATAAAAGAATTTGATTAAATTAAAATTATTATTAACTAGGGTTTTATTACAGTTGTAATTGAACGCTAAAATTTGTGCAATATTTAAATATTTGATTTATCATGGAAAATTTATTTAAGATTATAAATTCTATGTAACCATAAATGATGGAAATTTGTAAACTTTTAATTTAGAATTTAAAAGTGATTAACTCAATTTAATAATAATTTATTAATTTACGAGAAAATTAGCCATTTTGGCCACTCTCTCGGATTTCGACAAAACCATATTCATCGGATCCGTAACAATGAATTATTGTAGGATTTCAAGTTTCGTAGCGATCGGACTTGTCGTTTGGTCGTGCGAGCTTGAAACGCATAGAAATCAATTAAAAGAATTTAAATGAAAATAATTTAATTATAAAAGCTAACTTCAATATACAATGGAATTAGTGTTTGAAACTAGTTGCATTGAGTTTAGAAATATTGAAAACCTATATTTTGATATATAGGATGATGTACTTTCATTTCAGGGCCGAAACGGGCTTTTCGGGCCGTTGTTATCGTTTCGACCCAATTCGATATGTCCATTTGTTTTTATCCATCTCTGTCTTTATAAATAGATATACTCTAAAACCTTAGCTATCTTTTCCAACTTCTGTATGTACTTCTCATCTGCTCCTTCCTCCTTCCCAATGGCTGTCAACCCAAACCCTAATTCCCAAATTCAAAATCAAATTGAAAATTCAAACTCTTCAAACAATATCATATTTTATATCGTTGGAAAGCACTCGACGGGCGTAGTCTAAATCTACTGTTCATTTTGAAATTGAGTCACGGATTGGCCAGAAATCGTTGATGAAGTTTCGTCCGTCCATCCTAGGGTTTTCAATTCGACGGTGGATCGTTGACTGTTTGACGATCGGAAAGTTGATGCTGGTAGAGAGAAGCAAGATGAGTGCATCCATATGGTTGGTTTGGTGTAGAAGTGCCTAGGGTCGCTTGAATCGGTGTGTGAACATGGTCTAAGCAAGATGAAGATCGATAAGATTCATGCGAGAAAAGATGTGATCGCATGTTCTAAGCCAAGCCTGGACTTCTATAACACTTTCGGAACCCTTGAAAGGCTTTCCACCCAAAGCGGTATAATCACTGCACAAGCGTGCAAACCCAGATTTTGGATGAGTAGGCTCTGGAATGGGACCGATAGCTTGAGCATTTTTCACAAGATCTAAGAGCTACTGGGCAGACATAAATACTCCATCCTGGGGAGTAGCACTTGATTGACCGGCGCTGGGACAGCCTGGTCTAACCATTTCTTCTTCTTTAAGGAAGAAAGAAGAGGAAAAAGGTTATTCACAAAATGAATATCAAACAAACTTATTGATAAAACAAGGCATCATAAAAAGAAATAGGATAGAACGGTACGAAGACTCGAATTAAATCCTATGGCAAGATTCCTAAGAAAGACTTAGGGCAATGATCCTTGCTAGATTATTCTACATTGTTCCGAAGTTTGGCTCTGATACCAAGCTGTGATGCCCCACCTCTATACCCACACTAGCCAAGGACACTACGGGGTAATGTCGTCGACTAGCATGAAGAATAAGGCTGTTGAGGAGCGACCATCTGTGTAATTGCTTTGTGCGAGCACCGACATGTCAGATAATAAACTTACATTTCATTTCAAAAGGAAATCCGACATATCCAATACAAACTCAAAGCTACCACACAGTGGCTAGGTGGAGTTCGGGAAAGAATATAGAAATAAACATAACACAAATCAGTCATAAATATTCATATCACAAAGGCGGAAACAGATATGAATACAACACATAGAAGTGTACATCAAAGTAGTGGTCAAACTAGATCCACTACATCACAAAAGAATATATAGAAGTGCTAGACAAAAGAATAAATATACATCAAGGAGTCAATATCTCAAATATATAACAACAAAAACTACTAATCTAAAGTAGTTAGCCCAAAAATCAGATGATGAACCCTGATAAGAAGTCAAGTAGAAGCACCTAAAATACCTCGGTCTGACCCGAGTATTATTTAAGAATAAAATAATAAACGGATCAGTCTAGCTATAAATATCAGATAAAATGATATAGGATAAGAGATATGACCATAAACGTATGATAACAAAAATGTCATACTGAGTCAAGTATACATCTAATAGCAACAAAAATCATACAATATCTCAAATCATCTCAAGCACCAAAAAGAATCACTTTCTTTAAATTATTCACCAAAACACAAATATTGATAGAGCTTATCAATGCAAACCACGAAAATTGGTGAAACAAAAATTCTAGAAATCACAACCAGAAATCCAGAAATCACAAAGGGGGAGAGGCCTATCACAAACGGGAGCATGAAAACTCCCAAACACGTGCATCACAAACGGAACGCTATTCCTTGGTCGCTAACCATCAATTTTGAGCCGAGGCTCCACAAACGGCCCAAAGACCATGGGTCGCTACCCCACCAAATTGAACCGAAGTTCCACAAACGGGGTTTTAAGTCCCCACACAAACAAAGAGAAATCGCACATCGCTAGTCTAAATCACAAAATGATCATCATCGATCAACAAGTGTAAATTACACTAAGCTTGTAAATATAAGGGTTTAGCTTCATGTCCCCTAACCACTAGCTTAACTCAAATATTTACGAACAAATTGTAGATTTCCACTCGAAAATTGTCACAAGAGTTCAATCGAACAAGTCCAAGAATTAACCTACGAAGTAAACACAAGCGTTCCATACCACTTGTTTTACTATGTCGTTTAATTAGATTTCTCATAGGAATAAGGTAAAGGTTTGTATATACTAATAGATTGGAAAACGGTTTTAGAAGACAGCTTTATATTTAAAATAGTGTCGAAATCATTTTGATGAAAGAGTTTGAATATTTACTACTAGTATAGAAACCTTTGTATTTTAAAGTGACAAATCACAAAAAATGATTGTAGAAACAATCAATCGCCAAAATTCACATTCGAGGACGTGAATTAAATCCAAAGAAATCGATATCAAATCCATCAAAATGGATATTCCAAAAAATCCAAAGAAAGAGGTCATCAAAGTCGATAGAAAGTGATAACAACGATACAGATCAACTAAAATCGATTAAAATAGGAAATCCTCACAAAACAGCCTAAATAGGCAAGAATGCACGTTTCCAGACGTCTGGTTTGGAATCCAAACGTCTGGATTTGTTTTCTGGAAATAGTTCAAAAAACCATCCATACGTCTGGAATATTGAAGCAGACGTCTGAGTCATGACCAAACGTCTGGTTTAGAATCCAGACGTCTGGAATTGTTCCCTGGAAATAATCCTGAGAACCCCGGACGTCTGAAACTTCAAGTCAGACGTCTGAGACTCATCCAGACGTCTGATCTTGAATTTCAGACGTTTGAAAATAGTCTCTGTCTTTTTTTTTATAATCTGTGTGCAAACATTTTTCTCTCCAGGTCCAAACTAGACGTCTGGACTTGATTACCAGACGTCTGGTCACCTGGTTTGGGCAACAATTTACCGAGGCCAAAGTGGCCAAAATGTATCGGGAGCGATCAGACGAGCAACAGCGACTAAGGATTTACGCCAAGTGACAACCCGGCCTTATAGGCTCTTCGATACACCCCAAACAACATGTCCAAACATCCATAAATGGATTTTCATAAAATTGGACCAAAACACCAAAATTTGGAAAATTCACCAAATCAATTCAAATCAAAAGCAAATGAATACGCACAAGTGTTAGGAATTCATACCTAACAACAATGATAGCTATAGACGTAGATGTGAGTTAAAGAACTCACCTTTAAACCCAAAAACAACTAACGAGAAGCTATAAAGCAAAGGAAAGATCAACTACTCAGATCAAAAGCAATATTTCCTAAGTTAGGTTATAGGAAATTTTTGAAATTGGAGAGAGATTGAGATGGAGAAGAAGAAGAGGATGCTTACCTTAGCTTCTCTTTGATGTTGGAGCTAGAATTTGTATTTCCTAATTAAACTAGGGTTTGGAATTCTAATTTCATTTCTCTTCCCCCATTCTTGCTTTAGCTAGAGAGTATTAGGAAAATTAGAATGAATGAAGGAAGTTGAGTGGAGTGTAGGGTATTAGACGGGTTGATGGGCTGAAACCCAACCCAAAGCCCTAAATGAAAAATAGCAAAATTCACTCAACTCTAAACATATTAATGTTTATACTCAAAAAAGTTGTTAACATCATCTTGGACTCAATGGAATGGTCTCGAGTCCCAATTCGACTGTTTACAAAAAGTAGCTTTTCGTACTTTAATCCAATTAACGATGCAATATTTAAATAAAATATTTAAATATACAATCGTAAAATATGCGGGTTGTTACAGACTCCCCTCCTTAAAGAAATTGCGTCCTCATAATAATTAAGAGGAAGAAATAAAAAGTAACAACCATAAAAGCATATCAACACAAAAGAAGAAATTTTAAAACGAGAAGTTCACCATTAAAGAGCACGAGAGAGTAAGTCCGAATGCGTTCGCTCGATGATTCTATGGATTCCCAAGAGCAATCCTTAGGATTTGAGGACCATTGAACTTTCACAAGAGGGACATCTTTATTTCGAAGGCGTTTAACCTCCGAAGCAATGATTCGAATAGGATGTTGCTCATAAGTCAAATTAGGAAAAACTTCAATTTCTTCAATAGCACCAGACTCAATAATAGAATCAGAATCTCGAAGTCATTTCCATAATTGAGAGACGTGGAATACGTCATGAATAGCAGAAAACTGAGCCGGTAATACAAGGCGATAAGCCACGGAACTAATGCGTTCAGTGATGGGAAAGGGGCAAATATAGCGTGGTGCTAACTTTCCTGATCGATTGAATCGCACAACACCCTTTATAGGTGAAACACAAATGAACACCAAATCTCCCACGTAAAATTCTAATTTCCTTCTTTGGTTATCGGCATAGGATTTTTGTCTACTTTGAGCTTCTTTCATCCTATGACGAATAAGGTCAATCTTTTCTGTGGCATCACGAATAAAATCTTGACCTAAAACCAGCTTCTCACCAGCTTCAAGCCAACACGAAGGAGATCGGCATGGCCTTCCGTAGAGTGCCTCGAAAGGAGCCATCCCAATACTAGATTGGAAGCTATTATTATAGGAAAACTCAACGAGAGAAATATGATCTTCCCAACTTCCACCAAATTCAAGAACACAAGCTCGAAGAAGATCTTCAAGAGTTTGATTCACACGCTCGGTTTGTCCATCAGACTAAGGATGATAAGCGGTGCTAAAATTAAGCTTTGTTCCCAAAGCTTTTTGAAGACCTTTCCAAAATCCACTAGTAAACAATGGATCACGATCGCTTACAATAGAAGTAGTAACTCCATGTAATTTAACAATCTCCTTGACATAGAGTTTAGCCAAAATGGGTACGGTCCGATTGGACCGAATGGGAAGAAAATGGGTGGATTTTGTAAGTCTATCTACTATCACCCATAGGCTATCATGACCCGAACGAGAACGGTGAAGACCGTCAATAAAGTCCATGGAAATTTGATCCCACTTCCAAACTGGAATGTCCAAAGATTACAATAACCCACCGGGCCTTTGATGCTCGGCCTTAACGAGTTGGCAAGTCATGCAACGCTTAACAAAGTTAGCAATACGAGATTTCATTCCATCCTAATAATAAAGTTGCTTTATATCCGCGTACATTTTACTACTACTGGGATGAATGGTAAATTTAGAACGATGAGAATCTTCTCAAATGCCTTTACGAAGATCAATAATATTTGGCACAATGAGTCTACCAAATTTTCGAATACCGCCACGAGCATCAATATCAAAGTCTATCAAAACTTCAATATCAATTTTATCCCTACAACTTTGGCTAAGAAGAACCAATTCGGGATCATTCTTTTGAGCTTCAAGAATGCGGTCTAAAAGAGAAGGATGAGCCTCAAGGCTACACAAAACAAGAGATAAACATAAATTGGATTCACGATCTCGAATCTCACATATGGATAGAGTCTCGAGATCATTCCATTTGGATATCATCATTGAAACAACTGCTTTTTGCTTACGACTAAGGGCATCGGCAACATGATTTCCCTTTCCGGGAGTATAAAGAATATCAAGATCATAAGATGCTTGGAACTCGATCCAACGCTGTTGACGCAAGTTAAGTTCCTTTTGAGAAAATAAATACTTCAAAGATTTATGATCGGCGTAGAGAACAAATTTCTCTCTTAAAAGATAATGACGCCAAATTCTAAGGGCGAAAACAATAGCTGCGAGCTCTAAATCATGAGTGGCATATCTAGTCTCGGCAGGCTTTAATTGCCTAGAAGCATAAGCAATAACACGTTCCCTTTGCATGAGAACGGCTCCCAAACCAACACGACTAACATCGGTATAAACAATAAAATCTTGGTTCCCTTCGGGAATCACAAGAATAGGAGCATCGGAAAGGAGTTCTTCTAATCTTTGAAAAGCAGCTTCACATTTGTTAGACCAAATGTACTTAATTCCCTTCTTTGTCAAATTAGTAAGCGGTATGGAAATTTTAGAAAAGTCTTTTATGAACCGACGGTAATAGCCCGCCAATCCGAGAAAGCTACGAATTTCCGTCACACTCTCCGGTCTCTTCCATTTTTGAATTTCTTCAATCTTTGAAGGATCCATAGAAATTCTGGATTCAGAAATAATATGCCCCAAAAATTTCACACGAGATCGCCAAAAGTGGCATTGAGAAAATTTTGCTTTCAATTGGTTGTTCCGAAGAGTTTCCAACACAATCCAAAGATGATTTTCATGCTCTTCCTCGGTTTTAGAATAAATAGGAATATCATCGATAAAGATGAGAACAAATCGATCGAGGAAGTCTTTGAAAACTCGATTCATAAGGTCGACGAAATAAGCTAGAGCATACATCAAACCAAATGGCATAACAAGCCATTCATAAGATCCATAACGAGTACGAAATGATGTCAAAGGAATGTTATCCTCTGCAATGCGGAGCTGATGAAAACCGGTTGCTAAGTCTAACTGTGAAAAGACTCTAGCACCACTAAGTTGATCGAATAGATCATCAATCCGAGGCAAGGGATATTTATTCTTGATGGTGAGATTGTTAAGCTTGCGGTAGTCAACGCAAAGCCTAAGTGTACCATCAGATTTCTTCACAAAGATAGCTGAAGCTCCCCATGGAGAGGAACTAGATTGAATAAACTGCTTCGTTTCCAATTCGGATAATTGTTTATGCATCTCCTCATTTTCCTTATTGGACATACGATAAGGAGGACGAGTGATAGGTAGAACTCCGGGGATTAGATTAATTCTGAACTCTATTGTTCGCTTAAGTGGTTATCCTAATACGGGCTCAAATATGTCGGGAAATTCACGAATAATGTGAATGAGAGAAATAACATCTTCCTCATCATCATTATCGTCATCATGAGGATTTAGAGAATACAAAGATGCTCCCGAAATGGAATCTGAATCTTCAAGAACAAGAGAAATCTGCTTAACAGATTGAGGATGTCGAAGATATATAGTTCGCTCAGGATATAGGATATAGGCTTCATAACGGTTAAGCCAATCCATTTCCAAAATCATTTCGAAACCAAGGTAACGAATAACATGCAAATCGGCTCGGAAAGCATAATCACATAAAATAATTTCGACATCTTTACACAGTAAACTGAGCGTTGCGGATCAACCAACAAGATTCATAATCCTCAATGAAGTCATCAAGCCAATAACATTCAAAGACAAAGCATCAACAAGTTCTTTTGATATAAAAAAGTGAGATGCACCCGTATCAAAAAGAACCCGAATAGGAAAATCACGAAATATAATAATACCATCAAGGATAGAATGAGAAATACCTTGATCATGAGAAGTGTTAGTAGGGGCTTGCACAACATTTAGCTTTCCCTCTTTCTTGCTTTGAAGCTTGGGACACAAAGATATAGTATGACCCGAACTCTTGCAATAGCGGCAAGAAAGGTGCTTCGGACACTAGTTTGCATACTGGTCCTTAAAACCACAATTGTAACATTCTCCACGACGAGACGTAGGAGTATTTGCTATCGGAGTTGCTTGCTTCCCTTTCTTGTTGGGATTAGACTTGAATTTAAAAGGCCTCTTCTTGTTGATGTTTTGTTTGACTTCATCATCACTTTCTTTATCGGGCTCTTCGAGTTGAAGAGCGATATCAACAAGCTGATCAAAAGAAACTTCCAGTTTCGGAAGTAATGGCTTTTTGAGGCTCTTATTCAACCCATAGACAAATCTCTAATTTTTCTTCAATGGGGTATTAATATACTCGACCCCATATTTAGATAGAGATTCGAAAGATGCGACGTAGTCGGTCACAGAAGATTCACCTTGAACAAGGTCGATAAAGCGTCGAGCTAAAGATACTTTTTCAGCTTCTGGCACAAATTTTAATTCGAACCTTTCCCGGAATTGCTCCCAAGTAAGATCCACTTCAATAATTTCAGAGATCAAAAGCTCGTACTAGTCTAATGCTCTCTCTTGGAGCATTCTAGAAGCCACTTGGACTCGATGAAGATCGATAAGATTCATGCGAGAAAAGATGCGATCGCATGTTCTAAGCCAAGCATGGACTTCTGTAACACTTTCGGTTGAAAGGCTTTCCACCCAAAGCGGTATAATCACTGCACAAGCGTGCAAACCCAGATTTTGGATGAGTAGGCTATGGAATGGGCCCGATAGCTTGAGCATTTTTCACAAGATCTAAGAGCTGCTTGGTAGACATAAATACTCCATCCTGGGGAGTAGCACTTGATTGACCAACACTGGGATGGCCTGGTCTAACCATTTCTTCTTCTTTAAGAAAGAAAGAAGAGGGAAAAGGTTATTCACAAAATGAATATCAAACAAACTTGATTATAAAACAAGGCGTCATAAAAAAAAGGATAGAACGGTACGAAGACTCGAATTAAATCCTATGGCACGATTCCTAAGAAAGACTTAGGACAATTATCCTTGCTAGATTATTCTACATAGTTCCGAAGTTTGGTTTTGATACCAAGCTGTGATGCCTCACCTCTATACTCACACTAGCCAAGGACACTATGGAGTAATGTCGTCGACTAGCATGAAGAATAAGGCTGTTGAGGAGCGACCATCTATGTAATTGCTTTGTGCGAGCATCGATATGTCAGATAATATAACTTGCATTTCATTTCAAGAGGAAATCTGACATATCCAATACAAACTCAAAGCTACCACACAGTGGCTAGGTGGACTTCAGGAACGAATATAGAAATAAACATAAACAAATCAGTCACAGATATTCATATCACAAAGGCGGAAATAGATATGAATACAACACATAGAAGTGTACATCAAAGTAGTGGTCAAACTAGGTCCACTACATCATAAAAGAATATATATAAGTGCTAGACAAAAGAATAAATATACATCAAGGATTCAATATCTCAAATGTATAACAACAAAAACTACTAATCTAAAGTAGTTAGCCCAAAAATCAGATGATGAACCCTGATAAGAAGTCAAGCAGAAGCACCTGAAATACCTCGGTCAGACCCGAGTATTATTTAAGAAGAAAATAATAAACGGATCAGTCTAGCTATAAATATCAGATAACATGATATAGGATAAGAGATATGACCATAAACGTATGATAACAAAAATGTCATACTGAGTCAAGTATACATCTAATAACAACAAAAATCATAAAATATCTCAAATCATCTCAAGCACCAAAAAGAATCACTTTCTTTAAATTATTCACCAAAACACAAATATTGTTCCCTGGAAATAATCTAGGGAACCCGTAGACATCTGAAACTTCAAGTCAGACGTCTGAGACTCATCCAGACGTCTGATCTTGAATTTCAGACGTCTAAAAATAGTCTCTGTCTTTTTTTTATAATCTGTGTGCATACATTTTTCTCTCCAGGTCCAAACCAGACGTCTGACTTGATTACCAGACGTCTGGTCACTTGGTTTAGGCAACAATTTGCCTAGGCCAATGTGGCCAAAACGTATCGGGAGCGATCGGACGAGCAATGGCGACTAAGGATTTACGCCAAGCGACAACCCGGCCTTATAGGCTCTTCGATACACCCCAAACAACATGTCCAAACATCCATAAATGGATTTTCTTAAAATTGGACCAAAACACCAAAATTTGGAAAATTCACCAAATCAATTCAAATCAAAAGCAAATGAATACGCACAAGTGTTAGGAATTCATACCTAACAACAATGATAGCTATAGACGTAGATGTGAGTTAAAGAACTCACTTTTAAACCCAAAAACAACTAACGAGAAGCTATAAAGCAAAGGAAAGATCAACTACTCTTCAATTTCAACTCTAGAAGCTCTAATCTAAGATCAAAAGCAATATTTCCTAAGTTAGGTTATAGGAAATTTCTGAAATTAGAGAGAGATTGAGATGGAGAAGAAGAAGAGGATGTTTACCTTAGCTTCTCTTTGATGTTGGAGCTAGAATTTGTATTTCCTAATTAAACTAGGGTTTGAAATTCTAATTTCCTTTCTCTTCCCCCATTCTTGCTTTAGCTAGAGAGTATTAGGAAAATGAGAATGAATGAAGGAAGTTGAGTGGACTGTATGGTATTAGATGGGTTGATGGGCTGAAACCCAACCCAAAGCCCTAAATGAAAAATAGCAAAATTCACTCAACTCCAAACATATTGATGTTTATACTCAAAAAAGTTGTAAACGTCATTTTGGACTCAATGGAAGTGGTCTCGAGTCCCAATTCGACTGTTTACAAAAGGTAGCTTTTCAGACTTTAATCCGATTAATGATGTTATATTTAAATATACAATTGCTCTCTATTTTATTTTTTTAATTTAAATTTAAATTTTATAACTTCTAACGCACATAGCTTTTGCAAACGAGCTCAGATTTAGATGTGGTTTTCTCCATCGCGATCGTATTGAAATTCCGAACAATATGGAACTGGTTTGGTTGAATTTTGAGACTGTTTAAATTTTGGGCTTTATTTGGATTTTAAAGCAACGAAAAATTAAAGGTAAGTGATTTAATCCACTTAAAGATACTAAACCATCTTATGTTAGTTAAATTAAATTTATGATGTGATAAGAATATAATTGGTTGCTGTTTAGTAATTTAAATTGTCATTTAAATTTAATTTGAATTTATATTGAATTAATTTTCCATTTAAATTGGTATTGAATTTAAATTGATAGTTGAATACCTGATAATGATAACCAGTTCAATTGTTATGATTTATTGGCTGATTTGGATGTTGATTGTGATGGATGTTTATTTGTTGACATTTCGGATGATAGGATGTTTATATCCCTGTTATCAGTATGGTAGAAATGATACATACCCGCATGATCTTATAGATTAGGGAAAATCGTTATGGGTTGAAATGATAAACCCAAGCGATATTATTGATTTGGAAATTATTGATTCGGGATACGGTTTGAAATGATATATACCCGAAAATTTAAATTATTACGGGTTAAAACGATATATGTCGGTATCACTTGACCATAGGGTAGAAAACTATATGCGGGCAACGTGATCGGTTTTTGAAATATTTTTCTAAAATTATAAATTTTGTTTGATTTAATAAATTTGATTTTTAAAATTTAATTTAGTATTTTATTTTAAAAAACTTATATTTGGAAATTAAATTATTTTATACGTTTTAAAGTTTAAATTATAAGCTAATATATGGTTAAAAATGTAATTTAAGATTTTTACTTATAATTTTATTTAGTTTTAAAAATATATTTTATATAGTTTAAAATTTTAATTTAATAAAATATTTAATATAGTTTTAATATATATATTTTAAATTTAATTTAATAAAATAAATATAGTTTTAAAATTCTAGATAAAAAATA
The DNA here is from genome assembly GCA_030737815.1 of Allium fistulosum. Lineage (NCBI taxonomy): Eukaryota > Viridiplantae > Streptophyta > Magnoliopsida > Asparagales > Amaryllidaceae > Allium > Allium fistulosum. Next base: position 617,840,217 of record CM060907.1, read on the forward strand.
TAGACTTTTATAATAACTTTAAAAGATAAAAGATTTTTGTAAATGATTCTAGAATTTTGTAAATGGGTTTTGTAAGGTATTTATAAAAGTTTTATAATATATTTTATAATGGATTTTTATAAAAGGATTTTATAAAAGATTTTTATAAAGGATTTTTATAAAAGATTTTCATTTATAAAGGAGTTGTAAAGATTTTTATAATGGATTTTATAAAGGGTTTTATAAAAGGACTTGTATAAAGAGATTTGGAAGTGTTTTAAAGGAATTTGCATAGAAGTTTATGAAAAAGGGAAGCGCGGTAAACTGTTTTGGAATTTATAAATAGCTTTGGTTTTAAAACATATAAATAGTTTATAAATGGTTTAAGAGAGATATATAAATTATTTTCGAAATTGATTAAAAGAAATCTTCCTCGGTACTTATGAATCAATTTATACTTTTTGAATAAGTATGTGGATATCTTGATATGAAAGTATAAACTGTTTGTGGAATTATTATTATAAATGTTTTATATATGACCACGGTGTGAAAAATATAACGATTGGTTGTTAAAGAGACCGGGGTTGGATATTGTCATACTCTCTGCCAATTTCGAAACCACTTTAACAACTGCGCACGTGGTGGAGAATTTAGAACGAAGTAGGATGGTTTGGCGAACGCTTCTGGTATGAGGTAAGAATGCAGCCCTGACCCCCTCGGATCAGCTTGATATGACTAAAATCAGGAGCCATAACCAGGCCAAGTGAGGTCGCTCCTCCTATCGGACACGCTTCTTCGATACCATATCTATTTCTTTGTGATTGATTTGTGGCCACACTCAATTTGATTATGGGAGTGTTGTTCAAGGTGGGCGGTAGTAGCTGTTATGCGTTACCACCAGCCTGGTTCCGTAATCCAGTAGAATCCTACCGTGAGTATAGCCTCATGTGCCTTGTCATATGCCTTATCGAGACTACTACGATTTTGGTTTGTGTCATACCTATGGAGTGCTCCCTTATAGCCCACCGGTTTGGTGGAGTTTGCAGTACTGTATAGACTACGACATTTATAAAATGTGTTAAAAGGGATATGGGTAATGCCTTAACGCTATTTTAATACTTTACTTTACTGATAGACATTATATATATAGCATATATTACTACATATAAATAGTTTAACGGATCCATAGGAGATGGAAATCTCGAATATCTCTTAAGTTATTGCATGCACTTTATACACTGGATAGGAGATGTAAAATCCCGTAAACATCTTTAAAGCCATTACACTTATATTTATTTGTTGTTGATATAACTTAAATAAGATCTTTTAGTTCAGACTCGAGTGTTTTGTCTTCTCATTATGCTCTGCTCAGTCTGATCTTTATAGTGTTGAAGACTCTATTTTTGGAGGACGAAGACAGAGTTTGGTATATATTATATTATTAGTAAGTTTTCCGCTGCATCATTATTGATATGTCATTGTTTGTACTTTGATTGTTGTAAGAAAAATTATGTAATCAAATGTATATTATAAAACAGCTTCATGAACTATTTATTTGATTATTATATTTTGTCATTCCGTTGTGAGATTTTGTGTTTTGTTTTTCCTGCATTTCTATTATTTTCTTATTTACCCCATTAACGATCCTCCCTTTTGAATCATTTGAGTTTGATATGTGTGGTTTATTATTGATTTAAACTATCCAAAAAGGTGGGTTGTTACAGTTTAATTTTGAATTTGGCTTAGTAGTTGATGTTGGCAGGGAAATCGAATTTGATACTTGGGCAATGGTAGAATCGGAATTGTCATACTAGCTCATTGGACTAACAGATTCTAAGACTACTTCCTCACTTTCTCGGGTTTCAACTGTTAGAACCTCCAACTTATGTTTCAATGATAACAACTATACAATCATATACATACATAGATTTTATCAAGATTATACTACAAGTAGACACAATGATCGAAGATATTGAGACTCAAAGAGAAAATGAAGATTCATTGACCATATTAATGTTATTCTATTGTAAAAGAGTCCTAGATAAAATATTGTTAAGGTCACCTTGAGTATATATGCATACACAATTTTATATTCATCAAAAAACTAGAAGAAAACTTCATTTTCACCTCACAGACGTCCGAGGTATATTCACAGACATCTGTGACAGGTTTCGGGTTAAAACTTAAATTTAGTCACAGACCTCTGTCGCTATACCATAGACGTCTGTCGTTGCTAAAACTGTCATATTTGAAAAGGCATTTCTTTTTGAAACTAAAGGAAATCATCTTTCATAAAGAGTAGCTGCCATTAAAACAAAAAATATTCTTCGAACAGTAACAACTTTTTGTCTGCACCTCTCTTATTCCATAAATAGCATCTTGATTGAGAAATAGAGATAACATACGTAACTTGATTTCATCTATTCTTTACTGATTTCAAAGCACTATCTTGCATATACACTGATTACATACTCTCAATCTACTATAACCCTTTGGTTAAATCACTTTCTATAACTCAAAGAAATCATATTCATATACTTAAAGGAGATCATGGGAAGATTTTTAATATAGGTCAAAATATATGTTATTGGAACGCAAGATTGTCAAAGATACTTTTGTATTAAGCCTATTCCTTCGGGCAAAGTGAGAGTTGTTTTTTTAAGGGAAATACCGAAGGGGAGCTTCGGGACTGGGGATGGGAAGTCTGTATTAGTATAAAAACTCTAGTTTGTACGCTTTTTATATTTTACTTTTTTTATCTACTATTGCATTGATTTACATACTTGCTTATTATGTACTTGTTAGATAGTATATGATCCACTAGAATTTCAATTGGTATCAAAGCGAGGTTATTTCAAGTTACAGTAACACGTAGTTGAAACGTGTTTAATACGAAAAGTAAATTTCAAGAAGGTCAATCCACTTCATGTCCTCTACTATTCACTGGATCTAATTATGCTTACCGGTCTACACGTATGCGTATTTTTATAAATGCTAATGGTCTAGAAATTTGGTTAGCAACTCAAAATAAATATGAAGCACCTAACACTGATATCGGCACATGGATTAATGCACAAAAAGTAGAGGCATCTAACAATGCCAAAGCTATGAATGTTTTATTTTGCTCACTCGATAGAAATGAATTTTCACGAGTAATGTTTTGCATTATTGCTTATGATATATGGCGTACTTTAATAATTACCCATGAAGGCACAAATAAAGTCAAGCAAACAAAAATTTCTATTCTACAAAATCAATTTTCATCTTTTAAAATGAAATCAAATGAGTCAATTATTGACATGTATGCTAGATTTCAAACTATACTACACGATCTTATGGCACTAGGAGTTAAATTCACTGATTTTGATTTAGTCACACAAATTTTGAACTCTATGACAAAAAATAGGAAAGAAAAGTTTTAGCCATCGAAGAAGCTAACGATCTTTCCCAACTCAAAGTTGAAGAGTTAGTAGGAAATCTGATGCCGTATTAAGCAAATTTACAAGCAAGAAAAGAACAAAATCAAGAAAGGAAAAACATCGCATTTCAGGCAAACAATGCAACTCCGACTTGGAAGAACATGAGATTGTGTCCATCGCCAGAAATTACAAGTTCAAGAAGTTCAAAAGGATATCGAAAATTCAAAACAACAGCAACACTAATTCCTCAAATCAAACATCAATAAAATGCTTCAGGTCTAATAAATTTGGCCATATGAAGAAAGACCGTCCACTAATCAACAATGATAAAAAGAAAAACAAATTCGAAAATTCAAGAAAAAGAGAAGAGCATTTCAAGTAACTTGGGATGACTCTGACTCTTCCTCTTCATCTGATAGTGACAGTGACACAGAATAAGCAAATGTTTGCTTCATGGCTAGCACGGATGAGGTACGTTCTGAATTAACATATGATGAACTTCTTGAAATTAGTATAGAATTAGAAGACAAATATAGAGAATTAAAGAAATTAAATAAAGCAAATTTAGGAAAATTAAATAGAGCTGAATTAGAAATTGGAATGTTAAAAGATGAGAAAAGTATTTTAGAAGAATAATTAGAATTAGCACAAAATGAATACGAAAAATTATCATCTGAAAATGCTACTCTAATACATGATATAGAGAATATCAAAATAGAGAACTATAAACTTGAAAAGAGAAAAATATAAATTAGAAAAAAAAATTGAATTAGCTAATATAGAAATTTCTGATCTCAAAAATAAATTAGATAAAATTACTAACAATATTTAAAAGTTTAATAAAGGAAAGAAAAATCTTGATAATTTGATAAAGATTTCAAAACCATCAGGAAACAGGAATGGCTTAGGATTTAATAAAAATAATCATAAATGTTCTAAGAATAATCGGTCTCTAATAATTATCAAAGTTTTAAGAAGTGTAGTACATTATATACAAATTTTAGAAAAACAAAATCTAAATATGAAAATAAGGGACAAAAATTTTAAGGTATGGATTCATAAAAAAAAATAAAAAATTGATTGCACAAAAACACATAGATGTATAACTAAAAGAGAATTCATAGTAAAAATTACATTTCTGAAGGTTTCAAGCCCACATGGGTATGGCTTCCTTCCCCTACTAACCCATAGGACCCTAACAAAGGATATGGGTACCCATTAAAGCTTTTTATTATTTTGAAGGTAACCAAAATAAAAAATAAGGAGAAATGGATACACGATAGTAGATGCTCCAAAGATATGATGGGAAATGCACACATGCTATCAAACATCACTTACATGGACAGTGGCACTATCACTTTTAGAGATAATTTCAAAGGATAGGTCATCGAAATTGGAAACGTCATCAATGTCGATACATCTACATCTCATATTATTTCAACTATTTTATTAGTTAAAAAACTTAAAACATAATTTACTTAGTATAAATCAATTATGTGATAAAGGTTTTAGAATTGATTTTGGAAAAGATAAATGTAATATCTTTGATCAAAATAAAATTTTAATTTTTGAAAGAACAAGAAATTGAAATATTTATATTCTAAACATGAATATTAATCATAATAATGATTTATGTTTAACCGCAAATCATGATGATCCATGGATATGGCAAAAAAGATTTTGTCATTTAAATTTCAAATATATAAACAAATTAGTTAACAACAATTTGGTAAGTGGGTTACCCAAAATAAATTTCAAAGCTAAAAATCTATGCGATGCATGTCAACTTGGAAAATTAAAGAAAAGCTTGTTTAAATCTAAAATGAAAATCTCTATTAAACAACCTCTTGAATTATTCCATTTGGGCTTATTAGGTCCAACTCAAGTACGTTCGATAAATCATAATAAATATGGCTTTGGAATTGTAGACGATTTTTCAAGATATACATGGAGGCTATTTTTAATACATAAAAGTGATACATTCGAAATGTTTAAAATTTTTGCTAAACAGATTAAAACTCTAATGGATTTAAAAATAAAAAGTATAAGTAGTGATCATGGTGGAGAATTTGAAAATGAATAATTTACAAACATTTGTAATAAAAAGGGAGTAGTCGAAAGAAAAAATCGCACATTGCAAGATTGTGTTCGAACTATCCTAATTAGCAGTAACATACCAAAGAATTTTTGGGCCGAAGCAGTTGCTACTGCTTGTTACGTATTCAATCGAGTAACTCTTAGACCTATGACTAAAAATACATGTTGTGAAATGTTCTTCAAAAAGAAACTAAAAATATGATATTTTCGAATATTTGGATCAAAATGCTTAAATACAAAAGATAATCTAGGAAAATTCGATTCAAAAGCCGATGAAGGAATTTTGGTAGGATATTATGATCAAAGTAAAGCTTACAGAATTTTTAACAAATGAACAAATGTTATAGAAGAAATTCTTCACGTCTCTTTTGATGAAAACTTCAAAAATATAAGTAAAGATGACGAAGAAAATTTTGACACTAATCAAAATAGAATCATTGAAAATGATAATAATCAAAATAATATGATTGAAAATAATAGTAATCAAAATAAAAATGATTTGAAATCACCACCCCGCATTTTAAAAGATCATACTACTGATAACATAATTGGAAATCTAGATAACAAAGTTTCGACTAGAAGACAGATAAATCAAATGAGTAATGTAGCATTTATATCAAATTATGAACCAAAAAATTATAAGGAAGCAACAAATTATGACTTCTAGATTTTAGCAATGCAAGAAGAACTTAATTAATTTGAACGAATAATGTTTGGGAATCAGTACCAAGACCAAACGATCAATCAGTAATTGGAACCAAATGGGTTTTTTAAAAATAAAGCTGACGAAAATGGAATATTATATGTAATAAATCAATATTAGTGGTATGGGGATACAATCAAGAAGAAGACATTGATTATGAAGAGACTTTTGTACCTGTGGCACGTCCTGAAGCCATAAGAATATTACTTGCTTTTGCATGTCATCATAACTTTAAGCTATTTAAAATGGATGTTAAAAGTGCTTTCTTAAATAGTTTTATAAAGATAATGTTTACATATAACAACCACCACTATTTCTTCATGAAAAATATCTAAAACTTGAAAAAGCATTATAAGGTTTAAAACAAGCACCTCGAGCTTGGTATGATCGATTAAAATCACATTTAGTTGATTCCGGTTTTCAAATTGGTAAAATAGATAAAACATTTTATTAAAAGAGAACAGAATGATATATTAATTGTTCAAATTTATGTTGATGATATTATATTTGGATCTACTAAAAAAAGTTTGTGTAATAAATTTTCTATAATAATGACAAACGAATTTGAAATGTCTCGTGTGGGTGAATTAAATTTTTTTAGGATTACAAATAAAACAATTAAATAATGGAATTTTTATAAATCAAGAAAAATACTGTAGAGAACTACTAAAATGTTTTGCAATGGACAATACACTAAGTAACCCACTCCAATGAGTACTTCTACTCATCTAGACAAAGATGAACACGGAAAAGAGGTTGATCAAAAACTATATCGAAGCATGATATGATCCTTATTATACATAACAGCTAGTAGACCAGATATTATGATGAGTGTTTGTTTATGTCCAAGATTTCAAGCAACATGAAGATTCACATCATTGGGCAGTTAATCGAATTTATGATATTTAGTCCACACTAAAGTTTATGGACTATTTTACCCAAAAGGCGGCACTTTGAACTTGTGTCTTACAGTGATGCGAATTTTGGTGGATGTAAATTGGGTAGAAAAAGTAAAGTGGCACATGTCACTTTATTGGTCAATCGTTAGTTTTATGGTTTAGTAAAAAAATTGTGTTTCTCTTTCAATATGTGAAGCCGAATAAATTTCAACTGCCTTAGCTTGCGCTCAAGTAATATATATTCAACAAACACTTAAAGACTATGGAAAAATAATAAACAAATCTCCAATATACTACGATAATACTAGTGCTATAAATTTATCTAAAAATCCAATTAATCATTCTCGAACAAAACATTTAGATATTCGTTGCCATTTTCTGAGAGCTAATGTTGGAAAAGAAATAATAACTCTAGAATTTGTTAATACCGAAATCAAATAGCAGATATTTTTACAAAAACATTAAATGAACAAACTTTTATTAATTTAAGACGAGATCTAGGAATTTGTTCGTACACTGACTTGATTAACTAAAGTTATAGAGATAATGTTTAGTTCACTTAAGTCTGTGATAGCTTATATGAAATTTCAATTAAAAAATTAATTTTATAATTTTTAATTAATCACTGCCACATAAATTGTTTTTAATAATAACTATTTAAAAATAAGTAATCAAACAACATCCATTTAAATCCTATGGTTTAGCTCAATTGTCCCAACTACTTTTCTAAATATAACTAAATTTTATCTTATAAATTCATTTATATACTACTTAGAAATAAATAAACACAAATAAAATTTCTACAAACAAATAAAACAATGTCTTTCGATCATGACTCTACCTATTCAGCAATTGACTACAAATCCCCATCGTCCTGCAGCACTTACGTATCTCCAACAAAAACCACTCCTGCATCATCTTCTTCTCTAAACATTATCGCTTCACTAACATAACATACTGGCCTTTCTATGAAAGGAATGAAAGCTAAACATTCAATTGATCTGAAATCATCATCTCTTTCCGATAAAGTCACTGAGATACATCACTATCAACAAGAGATGATCGGTGTTCAACGTGAAATGTATTACGAGCAACGTCATCAAGGAACCCATTTAAATTTTCTTGAAAAGTATATTCTCGCAATTTGTAGTCATTCACAAACAAAAGATTACGTACATCAAAGGTCTCCTCGATTACGCGAAACTCCTACAAAAGCACAAAACAATGCTCTGAGAAACCTATGCAAACTAGGACCATCAAACCAATATTGGATTGACACCCCAACTCGTCCAAGTTGATCTCCACTAAGCCATTACTTGACGATAAAAAAGTTCAACCAAATTCATGGAATACTCAATAAAACAATAATTCTAAATGTTCCGACATGAACTAAAAACTTTTGTTATATATCATATACATTATATTTATTTATTGATGATTGATATGTATTCTGGTTAATATAATTTCAAAAAAATAATTTCCTATATATCAGAATTTGCATATCACAGACGTCTGTGAATAGACCACATATGTCTGTCAGAACTTTCGAGAAAAGATTCCCTATAGCCACAGATGTCTGTGGATATATCACAGACGTCAGAGAGTACTCTCTGTCTAAAAACTTCTTTTGGCTACAGACGTCTGTGGATCCAATACAGATGTCTGTCCAAACTATTAGCTTTAAAATTACTGAAGCCACAGACATCTGTGCCTTTTTAACAAACATTTATCACCTTTCAGCCAACAATCCAATATAACGAAATTTGCTCCTTTTTCACCTTACCTCCATTCCAGACTTCTGATTTCTAAACCGCTAGATCTCAAAACTCCTAAATTTTCAAATCAATGGCTCCTAAAAAGGTTTCCATCTCCAAAAAGCCAAAACAAGGCAAATCATCTTCCTCCGCTCAAGCACCGGTTACACAAGCTCATATTACCCAATGGCTTTGAAATAATCCCAATGCAATTAGACAGTTCAAGGCTCTTACCCAAAAGAAGATTCACTCCGGACCTTTTTACTGCCTTGCTAATGCAACAACCCGAAAATTATACTATAATAATTAATTAATTAATCAATTGAATAATAAAATAAGTTTTTGAAATTATCATAATTGAGCCATGGAAGTTGCACCATTGTGTCCATGGTAATTTTTTAGTCAATTTCCATATATAGTTTGTCAAAATCCGAGTTAAAACGAAGAAGTTACGAAATAAACAAGAAACAAAGAAAAGGAAAAAAAATATAACAAGGGTCAGGTCGACCCAGACCAAGGCCAGGTCAACCCTAGGGTCGACCACCAAAGGCCTAGGTCGACCTGCATGTTAACCATACCTTGTTTGTAGACGTGAATTCGTCCAGGTTAAAACTATAACGTGTTTTTCCAATTTCTTTCAATCCTGTGCGTTTGTGCTTCCATTCGACGGTTCCCAGTGAGCTTATGACGTGGTTGCACCAGATTTAATCTTCAAATCCAACGGTCTGAGATCCCTAAACTACACTATGAATACGACCCTAGGCCTAGCTATTTTTCTCATTCAGATTTTCTCCTATTTGGGTTCATTGCCAGAGGCTGGACCCTAAATAGAAATTTTTTCTAAGGAGGAAATCTTTTTTGATAAAAATATTCTACCCTCTAGAAATGGTTCAAGGAAGACCAAGGAATAGAGCTAAGGATTTTTTAGTAATTATTTTAGATTTTTAAGTAATTTAAAATAATAGGATTCTCAATAGTTGTAGATTTTCTGCAATTTTGAGATCGTTTTTATATAAGTTATTTATAGCTAGTTTTTAAAGTTCTTTTCAGTCTATTTTATTTAGTTATTTTTATTCAGCTATTTTATTCAGTTATTTACAGTTATTTACATTTATTTGCATTTATTTACATCTGTTTTAAGTTGGAATTTAGCTTGTAAATGTTAGTTTCTTTTTATTCCTTTTTACACGAATAAATTAAAAAGAATAGAATTTGCAATTATGGATTAAATGGAATTAAACACTAAATTTACAGAAATTAGATGTGAAATAAGAAAGACTGTAATAAAACGAAGATAGACTAAAATAGGGAAATTTGAGACATTTGCAAGCATGTTTATAACTGGTGGTTATAACTTAAAAGATAGAAAAGAAGAATAACAATTATAACGTAAGTTATAATTAAGCAAAAAGAATAGTAAAGGCTTATTTAAAAACTTATAATTAAGTTAATGAGCAAATATAACAGAGATAAAAGAAAAGGCTTATTTTAAAACTTATAATTAATTTAATAAGCAAATATAGCAGAGATAACAAAAAAGACTTTTTTAAGACTTAGATTAAGTTAATAAGCAAATAGAGCATAAATAACAGAAGAGGCTTATTTTAAAAACTTACACCAAGTTAATAAGCAAAGATAGAAACAACGCCCGTACCAACAGCATTCCCTTTCAGACTAGGACTGATGGTCTCACAACAGATTAGGTGAGGCTAGGCATGACCCTTTCAGACTAGGACCGATGGTCTCATAATAGTTAGGTAAGGCTAGGACAAAGGGTAAATAAGTGGCCAATAGATAGAAGCTAAAATCGGGGGATTTGGGCAAGGGACGTAACTAGATTTTGTTTGTTAGGACCCGTACCAACAATATTCCCTTTCGGACTAGGACTGATGGTCTCACAAAACACTTAGGTGAGGCTGGGCAGGACCCTTTCATACTAGGACTGATGGTCTCAAAACAGATTAGGTGAGGCTGGGCACGCTTATGCCGATTAGGGTAAGTAAGAGGCCACAAGAGGAGGCGACAGTTAGCGTGTACCGATGATGACTGAGCGTGCGGCATTGTTTAGGGTAGACAAGTCGATACTGCGTTCAAAGCGCTAAACATGTATCTTTTGCTATGGGACCAACAGGATTGAACTAGCTCACAGTGTCACAACAGAGATTGAAGACCGATCAACAGGTAGAATTAGGATTCAGCCTATTTAAAATAGGATTAGGATTTCATCCTAATCACAGCAATCTAAGACAAGTGAAAACAATCACAATCAAAGCAAATAGTTAAACAGTATTTTATCCCAGTTTTACCTTTTTTTATTTCCTTTCATATTAGAACTGTTGCTAAGTCTATTATTTTTATCTTGCTTAGAAATGCTAGTAATTACTTTCACTCACCAGACTTATAGTCTGACTTACTCCTCTATTTCCCCTTTTCCCCCATAGGCCAGTAGAGGCAAGGACAGTAGATTCAGATTTCTTAGAGATTCAGATGCGGAGTTTTTCATCATGTATTCTTCTTCTTTTCAGCTTTCATTTCATTTGGCTTTTGATGTACTCGTACTTATGAGAGGGATAATCAATTTTATTGTATTCTGATTTTATGAGACTGAGATCTATTTTTCATAAGACATGTGTATTTGTTATTTGAGACATGTGATGTTTTTCAGCCTTATTTATGAAGTTTTATTTTGAATAATGAGTTACCATTTAAATGTTTCTGTTGTTTATATTTATTTGTCTTGCGAATCTTAGTCTCTATGATGCTTTAGCTATAGCTATAACGCACCACATCCTTTAGTATGTCCTTTTTGGGTATACTAAGGGGTGTGGGGTGTTTCACTTGGTATCAGAACCTAAGGTTATAGGATTCCTAAAAACTTATTTTAAAAGTAAAGTATTTTTCAAACGTAACATATCTTTAAAAGTATTTTTCAGAAAGAAAATAGTTTTCCAAGTATAAAAGAGTATTTATAAAAATCCCCTCAAAGTCCAGTTCAACCTTCTTTCGATTCTTTCGAGCCTAAATTTTCTTTTCTTTACATAGTACGGCTGATTGGTTCCATAGAGCTAGGGTACTAGAGGTACAAGAGCAAGTGCCCAATCCAGCACCAGCAAGTGGAGTTCCCATTAATCCACCTGCAGCAGTCAAATTTTCTAAGCTATACAAGGACTTCGCTAGACTAGGAGGAAGAATGTTTTTTGGCATGGAGGATTTCGTGGAGACCCGAGCTTGGTTAAGGAAGGAGAGCTTAAGGAGGTTCCTAAGTAAGAGAACTCTAAGAAGCAGTGGTGGAAGAATTAGAAGGATAAGGACAAGAGGAAAGAAGGAGGACCTCAGAAGTATATCAGGAAAGATGGAAAATGTCATAGTTGTGGATTGGTTGGTCATTTCATAAAGGACTGTAAGAAGGACACGATGAAGGGGAGGTGTTACAACTGTGGGCAGCCTGGTCATCTTAGTAGAGCTGGTCCTCAGAAGACAGGGCAGAGAGCAAGCGCACCTACAGCACAAGTTCAGGCTTTGGATGCAGCACCTTCTAGCAGTGGGCTGGATCGAGGTAGGAAAGTCTCTATAGAAGGTTTGATCTCTATTTCGGATTTTCCTATGCGGACTCTTTTTGATTCTGGAGCATCTCATTCTTTCATTTCTAGTTCCTTGGTTGATTGTTTGCACTTAGATATTTCTCTAGCTGTAGACCCTAGTTGTTTCAAACCCCATAGGTGGATCGGCGCATTTATCCATAATTTGTAGGGGTTTGAAAAAATTTATACTAGGCGTAGAGTTTAATTGTGACGCCTATGTACTGGGATTTTCGGGATATGGGATGATTTTGGGGATGGATTGGCTATCCACTTATGGAGAGATATTGGACTGCGAGAGGAGAGTCATCAGACTAAAAATATGCAGCGGTAGGACTCTCGAGGTTTCTTACGACCCATAGGGGTCAGTCATGTTGAGCTTCCTTTATTCCCTTGATTCATCACTAGGAGAATTAGATTTCATTCCAGTCGTTAGAGATTTCCCAAATGTTTTTGGGGAGGTTAGGGGACTACCACCTAAGAGAGAGATCGACTACAGGATCTACCTGAATGACAATGCTAAGCCAGTGGCATTGTCCGTGAGACATATGGCTCCTAGGGTGAGGAAGGAATTAAGTAAGCATATTGGTGAGCTATTGGAGAAAGGCTTCATCAGACGGAGCATATCTCAGTGGGGAGCGCCAGTCGTCTTCGCTACAAAGGCGGATGGTTCCCTTCGACCTTGCGTAGACTATAGAGAATTGAATAAGCTTACAAAAGAAGAACCGTTACCCACTTCCTAGGATAAATGATCTTTTTGGTCAGTTGGTTGGCTCTTTAGTATATTATTAGCTCGATTTAGCAACTAGATTTCATCAGCTTAGGGTAGCTGACGATAACATTGATAAGACAGCATTTAGAACACCCAATGGATTCTTTGAGTGGTTGGTTATACTGTTTGGGCTGACCAATGTCCCAGCCTATTTTGTAGATTTGATGAGCCATGTTTTCCGAGATGTCCTAAATAATTTCATTGTAGTATTCATGGACGACATTTTGGTGTTTTCCAAGAGTATGGAAGAGCATGTTAATTATCTTGAGGAGGTTCTTCGTACACTTTGTGTTCATCAGTTGAAAGAAAAGCTCTCGAAGTGTCACTTTTGGCGTAAGGAGGTGCATTTCTTGGGGCATGTGGTCTCAAGAGAGGGTTTAGCTATTGATCCTACTAAGGTAGTAGCAGTGCAAGATTGGAAGGCCCCCAAGAATGCTACCAAAGTTAGAAGCTTCCTAGGTTTGGCCGGTTATTATAGGAAGTTTATCTGAGATTTTGCTAAGATTTCAGCACCGCTTACTCGCCTCACTAAGAAGAATACGACATTCGTGTGGGACGTAAACTGTGAGGATTCCTTCCCGATGCTAAAGAAGGCCCTTACTAGCGCACCGGTGTTAGTTTTACCCGATGGAGCTAAGCCTTTTTCAGTATACACTGATGCATGTGGGTCGGGTCTTGGGGCAGTATTGATACAAGAAAAGAGGGTAGTAAGCTATGGAAGTAGACAGTTGAGAACTCATGAGAAAAACTACTAAACCCATGATTTGGAGCTAGCTACTATTGTTTTCGCGCTCAAGTCTTGGAGACATTACTTGCTAGGAGAGAGGTTCGAGCTTTTCACTGACCATAAATCATTGAAGTACCTTTTCCCACAAAAGGATTTAAACTTGAGGCAGCAGCATTGGATGGAGTTTCTAGCATCATATGACTTTGAGATAGCGAACACCCCTGGTAAAGGGAATGTGGTTGCAGATGCATTAAGTAGAAAGAGAGCAACACTTAGTACAATGTTCGTATAGTGGAAAAGCCTAGAGCTTATTTCCACCTTTGATTTCAAGCCCTCTACGGACATTACCCCTAGATTATTGGTAGCACTTGAGGTTAAGCCTACCCTCATAGATCAGATTAGCTTAAGGAAGTGAGAGGATTCAGAACTTATGGATATTCTAGAGAGAATTAGCAGAGGAGAAGTCTCTAGACATCTCCAATGCTATTCCATTAATAGTAAAGGGTGGCTAAGGAGAGATGGAAGACTTTGTGTCCCCCGCACTAGTGATTTGACGAGAGCAGTTCTAGAAGAAGCACACCATTCTCGAATGACTATTTATCCGGGTGGTGATAAGATGTATAGAGACATGAAGGGAGTGTTTTATTAGAGCGGCATGAAGAAGGATGTAGCAGAGTTTGTGGCTAAGTATCTTGTATGCCAACGAGTTAAGGCGGAGCAACAGAAGCCCGGGGGATTGCTTCAACCATTGGATGTACCCGAATGGAAGTGGGATAGTGTTTCGATGGACTTCATAGATGGTTTACCCCGATCTAGGAAGGGGAATACTAGTATTTGGGTGATTGTAGATCGCTTGACTAAGAGTGCCTACTTCATTCCATTCACGAGCTAGAGGACATCACCTTATTTGGCATCCTTATATGTTTATGAGATAGTCCGACTTCATGGAGTTCCTTATAGCATTATGAGCGATAGAGTCCATATCTTCACTAGTGAGTTTTGGAGACGCTTACAAAAGGCTTTAGGAATGCAGCTTAGATTGAATACGGCCTATCACCCTCAGATGGATGGCCAAACAGAGAGAGTTAATAGAGTTCTTGAGGATTTGTTGAGGATGTGTATTCTTGATTTTGGAGGAACTTGGCAGGAGCATCTTCCTTTAGTGGAATTCGCTTATAATAATAGTTTTCAAGCTAGCATTGGGATGGCACCTTTTGAAGCTCTTTATGGAAGACCGTGCAAGTTGCCTTCGTGTTCGTTGTAGTCTACAGTGAGATTGCTACTTGGTCCGACATGATTAGGAAGACTTCGGAAAAGATTGATTTGATTCAAAGAAAAATGAAGACCGCCCAAGATAGGCAGAAATCTTATGTAGATAAGCGAAGAAGGGATATTGAGTTTGAGGTAGGAGATTTGGTTTTCATTAAGTTATCTCCATTAAGAAAGGTAGTAAGGTTTGGATCAAGTGGGAAACTTGCTCCCAGATTCATAGGACCATTCCCCATTATGGAAAGGGTAGAGAAGATGGCGTATTGGATAAAGCTACCGGAGAGGCTCGCAGGAGTTCACGATGCTTTTCATGTTTCGCACTTGAGAAAGTGCTTACACGATTTAGCAAAGGTAGTGGAACCTAGTCAACTTGAGGAAGTTGAAGTAGAGATAAAAGCATCGGTTTGTCGCATTCCTACCAAGATCGTTGGACGTGATATCAAGAGGCTTAAGAATAAAAAAGTCCATTTGGTTAAGGTGCAGTGGGGAGATATTATTGAGGACGCTACGTGGGAGGTTGAGGAGAAACTATGTATCTCTTTTTGATGGTACGTTTTGAATTTCCAATTTCCATCTTTAGTTTTGAATAGGTTCTTTCCTTTAGTATCCTATGGGAGGGTAGATCTTAGGATTTAACCTATGGATGGTAGGACTGAATGTAAACATGTTACTAGAACATGTTATGTATGATGGACGCTAGTGGTTGCAAGTGTTTGCTAGTGGATGCTAATAGATGCATATATATACACTAGGCACTATTATCTCTCAGGGATCGGCCTAACTAGGTCACTAAAACAAATGCATATGGATGTGTGCTCATTTGCATTTTTATTTTATTTCCATGGTTTCTATAAATGGATGATTAGCATATGATTATTGCATTTGGATGATGAGTGTAGCACGCATATAGAACTATCAGTTGTCATTTGGAATTTTCATTCCATTGGATACATGGTATGGACATAATTGCATAAAAAGAGATCGACTGGATCAGTAGACCGTCTAATATTTTGCATTAGTTAGGGACATTGACACTACACTATTGCATATAACATAAATTGCATTAGAAAGCTTAAGGATAATGGATGTAATGGATGGTGTTTGAATATATGGTCATAGAATTTGGATGAAAATATTTATTTCATTTTTCTATCCTTAGAGATTTCGAGGACGAAGTCCTTTAAGGAGGGGAGAATGTAACAACCCGAAAATTAAACTATAATAATTAATTAACAAATTAATTGAATAATAAAATAAGTTTGAGAAATTATCGGAATTGAGCCAAGGGAGTTGCACCATTGTGTCTGTGGTAATTTTCTGGTCAATTTCCATATATAGTTTGTCAAAATCCGAGTTAAAACGAAGAAGTTACGAAATAAATAAGAAACGAAGAAAACGATATATATATATATATATATAACAAGGGTCAGGTCGACCCAGACCAAGGCCAGGTCGACCCTAGGGTCGACCACCAAAGGCCTAGGTCGACCTACATGTCGACCCGCCCTTGTTTGTAGACGTGAATTCGTCCAGGTTAAAACTATGACGTGTTTTTCCAATTCTTTCTATTATGTGCGTCCGTGCTTCTATCTGACGGTTCCCGATGAGCCTATGACGTGGTTGCACTAGATTTAATCTTCAAATCCAACGGTCTAAGATCCCTAAAATACACTATAAATAAGACCCTAGGCCTAGCTATTTTTCTCATTCAGATTTAATCCTATTTGGATTTATTGCCAAAGGCTAGACCCTTAATAGAAAAAATTTCTAAGGAGGAAATCTTTTTTGATAAAAATATTCTATGCTCTAGAAGTGGATCAAGGAAGACCGAGGAATGGAGCTAACGACCACAAGTGAGTGTTTAGCAATTATTTCAGACTTTTTAAGTAATTTAAAATAATAGGATTCTCGATAGTTGCAGTTTTTCTGCAATTTTGAGATCGTTTTTATATAAGTTATTTACGGCTAGTTTTTAAAGTTATTTTCATTCTATTTTATTCAGTTATTTTTATTCAGTAATTTATAGTTATTTAAAGTTATTCGCAGTTAGTTGCATTTATTTACATCTGTTTTAAGTTGGAATTTAGCCTGTAATGTTAGTTTCTTTTTAGTGAATATTAGTCACGCATCCCTAAAACCAAAGTTAATTCAAGCGGCATCCTTCCTAAAAAAAAGTTGTAAAGCGGGTCCTTATAATTATTTTACTGTAGCAGCATGTATTTTTTGTGTTTTTTTGCGCCAGTGCTTAAAATAAATTAAATTTTTTTTAAATATTATAGCTAGGTTTCTGCACAAAAGAAATGCAGACATATCTGCAATTATTCTATATAATTGCAGATATGTCTGCAATTATTCACTGAATAATTGCATTCGATAAACA
Organism: Allium fistulosum; assembly: GCA_030737815.1. Taxonomy (NCBI): domain Eukaryota; kingdom Viridiplantae; phylum Streptophyta; class Magnoliopsida; order Asparagales; family Amaryllidaceae; genus Allium; species Allium fistulosum. Next base: position 617,857,794 of record CM060907.1, read on the forward strand.
TTTGAATAATTGCATACTATGTATGCAATTATTCCATATAATTGCAGACATGTTTGCAATTATTCACTGAATAATTGCGTTGAATAAAATCTATATAATTGCAGACATGTTTGAAATTATTTCATATATTTACAAACATGTATGCAATTATTCACTGAATAACAGCACCTTGATTTAACAACTAGGATATTTACTTAAATATCTGCACTTATTCCTTAAAATTGCAGATATAACTGCAATTTTTAGTTGCAAAAGCATGCTATCCAGAATAAGTGCAGACATGTCTGCAATTATTCTCTAAAATTGTATACATGTCTGCAAGTATTCCTGAAACATACTCCGTGTCATTTTTTACACTTTTCATCCTTGTTTTTTGATTTTTTTGACATGAATATAAAGATAAATATTAATTAAAATAAGTTTTAAAATTTGGAAGTTTTTTCTTGTTTTATTATATGTTTTTTGATGATTTTCGAAAAATAAGGACCTAATTTACACACTTTTTTCCACTGGGGTTTTTGTGAATTTTGAAACCTATCAAGGACCTATGCCAGAAGCACCCTTCTTTTTATTCCTTTTTACGCAATTAAATTAAAAAGAATAGAATTCGCAATTATGGATTAAATAGAGTTAAACACTAAATTTACAGAAATTAGATATGAAATAAGAAAGACTGTAATAAAAAGAAGATAGACTGAAATTGGCAAATTTGAGATGTTTGCAAGCATGTTTATAGCTAGTGATTATAACTAAAAAGATAGAAAAGAAGAATAACAATTATAACTTAGGTTATAATTAAGCAGAAAGAACAGTAAAGGCTTATTTTAAAACTTATACTTAAGTTACGAAGAAAATATTGCAAAGATAACATAAAAGGATTATTTTAAAACTTATAATTAAGTTAATAAGAAAATATAGCATAGATAACAGAAAAGGCATATTTTAAAACTTATAATTAAGTTAATAAACAAATATAGCAGAGATGATAGAAAAGGATTATTTTAAGACTTAGATTAAGTTAATAAGCAAATAGAGCAGAAATAACAGAAGAGGCTTATTTTAAAAACTTACACCAAGTTAATAAGCAAAGATAGAAACAGGGCATGCACCAACAGCATTCCCTTTTAGACTAGGACTGATGGTCTCACAACAGATTAGGTAAGTCTGGGCAGGACCCTTTCAGACTAGGAATGATGGTCTCACAATAGTTAGGTGAGGCTGGGACACAGGGTAAATAAGTGGCCAATATATAAAAGCTCAAATCGGGGGATTTGGGCAAGGGGTGTAACTTGATTTTGTTTGTTTGGACCCATACCAACAGCATTCCCTTTCAGACTAGGACTGATGGTCTCACAAAACACTTAGGTGAGGCTAGGCAGGACCCTTTCAAACTAGGACTATGGTCGCATAACAGATTAGGTGAGGCTGGGCACGCTTATGCCGATCAGGGTAAGTAAGAGATCACAAGAGGGGGCGACAGTTAGCGTGTACCGACGATGACCGAGCGTGCGGCATTGATTAGGGTAGATAAGTCGCTACTGTGTTCCAAGTGCTAAACAGGTGTCTTTTACTGTGGGACCAACAGGATTGGACTAATTCACAGTGGCACAACAGAGGTAGAAGGCTAATCAACGGGTAGAATTAGGATTCGGTCTAACTAATATAGGATTAGGATTCCTAAAAACTTATTTTAAAAGTAAAGTATTTTTCAAAGGTAACATATCTTTAAAAGTATTTTTTAGAAAGAAAATAATTTTTCAAGTATAAAAGAGTTTTTATAAAAATCCCCTCAAAGTCCAGTTCAACCTTCTTTCGATTCTTTCAAGCCTAAATTTTCTTTTCTTTGCATAGTATGGCTGACTAGTTCCGTAGAGTTACGGTACCAGAGGTGCAAAGGCAAGCGCCTAATCCAGCACCAACGGGTGGAGATCCCATTAATCCATCTGCAGCAGCCAATTTTTCTAAGCTATGCAAGGACTTCACTAGTCTAGGAGGCAGAACATTTTCTGGCATGGAGGATTTCGTGGAAACACGAGCTTGGTTAAGGAAGGAGAGCTTAAGGATGTTCCTAAGTCAGAGAACTCTAAGAAGCAGTGGTGGAAGAATAAAAAGGATAAGGACAAGAGGAAAGAAGGAGGACCTCAGAAGCACATCAGGAAAGACGGGAAATGTCATAGTTGTGGATTGGTTGGTCATTTCACAAAGGACTGTAAGAAGGACACGATGAAGGGGAGGTGTTACAACTGTGGGCAGCCTGGACACCTTAGTAGAGCTTGTCCTCAGAAGACGGGGCAGAGAGCAGGCGCACCTATAGCGCAAGTTCAGGCTTTGGATGCAGCACCTTCTAGCATTAGAGTGGATCGAGGTAGGAAAGTCTCTGTAGAAGGTTTAATCTCTATTTCTGATTTTCCTATTCGGACTCTTTTTGATTCTGGAGCATCTCATTCTTTCATTTCTAGTTCCTTGGTTGATTGTTTACACTTAGATATTTCTCTAGTTGTAGACCCTATAATTGTTTCAAACCCCATATGAGGATCGGCACATTTATCCATGATTTATAGGGGATTGAAAATTTTTATACTACAAATCATTGATGTATTTTTCTCTATTTTGCCAATTAACAGGAACCCAAATACTTAGAAAATTTTTATTCATATTTCCGGTCAATGATTTTGTACTTCTAGTGAAATTATAAACATTATTGGTTATAGTAGTGTTTGAATTTCTATTAAATTTGGATTTAGACTTTACTCGAAATTTAGTACTAACACTAACATTTTTACTACACATGAAAGCGTATCTAGTGCTATTTCTACGATCAGTTTTATTATATCATAAACCACTTTTATCATGTAAAGGTCTAGAACTAGATAAAATTATGTTTAAATCGTTTTGACCTTTATTAAATTTTATGACTTCAGTGTTAAGTTTATGAAATTTAGCTTTAAAGTCATAATTACGATTCTCAAAAGAAATATTACTATTTTTCAAAAAATCAATTTGCTTGTTTAATTCAGGATTATCCTTTTTTAACGTACAGTTCTCATTTTCGAGAATAAAAATTCGAGATTCTGAATTATCTATAGATGATTGTAATAAATCATTTTGTCTTTTCATATCCATAATTTCTTGTGAAAAATTTTCTTTTTCTTTTTCAAACATAGCATTTTGTTCATCTAGAAAATCTTTAAGAGCCTCAAATTTATTTTTCAAAACACCACATTGATTTCCTAAATCTAATTTCTCATTTTCAATTTTGATTGATTTAAACTTTTCTAAAATAAGAAAATTATGCTTTGAGATTTTATTGCATATACTAACTAATTCATTATTACCATTTACTGAAATTTGTAAATCATAAAGTACCTTTTTGTAGTCCTCATTGGTGGCTTTGACAGAGATTTTGCTTGTTGTATTTTGATTGGATCATTTTCTAGCCATTATTCTATGACGTTGTGACGATCGATAGAATTCCAGGCTCTGATACCAAATGAAAGTGACTGAGCTATAGGATTGTGTTATATGGATATATCTATAAACAACTTGTGTGGAATATAAAATAAGTTAGGAAATAAATAAAGCAATAAAGTAAATGACACCAGAGATTTTTATACTGGTTCGAACTCCCGTTCAATGTCCAGTCCCAGGCTCCTTTTGGAATTAAACTAGCAACCCTCACTTAATCCAAAGGAATTGGTTTACACCGCCTGAGCAATCGAATAGGACTTCTACCGCCTAAGTAACCGAATAGGACTTCTACCGCCCGAGCAACCGAACGGGACTTCTTTACAAATGAACAAAAGTATCTGACTGTAATACGCTCTTTAGAATAGCAGTGATAAGTCAATGAAGTACAGTCTTCCTATAATCTTCTCCTTTATGATATATAGTGTAATGTTCTTGAAGAATGTGGAAGATAGAGTGATCAACGATTAGAGGTTGTATGCAGTTTGAGTGCAAATTGAAAATAGAAAATAACAGATAAGAATTCAAGAATACTAAAATCAGTTAAGTTATTTTGTTTGTTGAATTCTAAACTCTATTTATAGGATTTTAAGAGTTGCTATGTTTGATAAAAGGAACGATGAAAAGAATAGCAGCAACCTTTAGATTAGAAGATGTTTCTCATCGTTTAAGAGAAGCATCCATTCAGAAAACTATCCGTTATAGATAAGCAGCCGTCTGAATTTTCAATTCAGCCTTCTTATTTAGTTAAATTCGATACTGTAAACAAATAGACTATTTTTGGCCTTATTCAGCCGTCTGAATGTAACCATTCAGCCGGCTGAAACTACATAATAAATTAAGCTTTGTTTCAGCATTCAGATGGCTGAATGGTTACATTCAGCTAGCTGATTATAGCCTATTTTGTGCATTTGCATGGTTTGTGTACGTGTCAGTATGTAGATACCATATTAGAGAGATTTTAACATGTTTCTAATAATATACAGACTCTAAACAACATATATATGAACCATATTTATATTGTTGAGTCTAGTCTTCATAGTTCTTTGTCGTAGATTCATAAATCTTCGTGTCGGTTGAATTTCTTGTCATTAATCAAAACATAAGATCCAGCAACATCAACTAAGGGAGGATAAAATGCCACAATGGAAATCTATCTATCTTCGACCCTATGCTAGACTTTTAAATCAGATGATAATAAATAACATTATTCCTCGCTTAGGTACTCATGAACAAATTTATCCCAATGATCATAGAGCTTTATATGCCATATTTGCTCAACTACGGGTTAATTAGGCAAAATTTATTCATGACCAAATTAAGGGATTTTGGTCGCAGCATCGTCGTTCCATTGTTTATGCTCCTTATATCATGCTCATCCTGCAAAATCTAGGCGTTCCTTCATATGTAACACAATACGAAGAAATTCCCATAAAAGATACTGGTCCGAGATATATGTCACCAATACATCTTCGAAAAAGCCCTCCTCGTATTATCCCCTTTAGCTAATGGACTCAACGACAACATGAAGAAGAACACCATGAGCCTCATCCAACTAGCACTCCTCGACAAAGCTACTCCCATACTTCCCAACAACCACCTCCATCCAGTCATCATACCGAATATTATTCCAACTCCGAGGTACAAGAAGCTTGTATTGAACCAATGCCGGCCGAATCTCTTTCTGATTTGGCCATCAAAAATCAAAGAATAATCAGGGCTAATCAGCAAGCCTTAAATAGAAAGATGATGGGATTGGAACGTTCTTTCTCCACTAGGATAACAAAGATGGGGAAGACATTGGACATAGTGGTCTCCACTTTGGGACAAGTAATGCGCAAGGTACATGGCTTCTCTTCCTCACGATCATCATCCTCGCCTTCCCAACACCTCCACCCAAGGTTCAAACACCAGTCTATCATGCGCAACCCTCTCTCGAAGATACATCACACGACTGAAATGCTCGATGGAAGACTCATATTGACGTACAACCTAAGGAAGATGAAGAAGACAATGATGAGATGTACGTATCCGACACTCTACATTTTCAACAGCCATACATGGCATTTCAATCAATGAAGATGAGAAGTACCACGATCAGACGACATGGACAGGTACATATGACCAGGATCCATCCGCTTACTGGGAGTATTATGCAAACTACGCAGGCTTTTCCTATTCTCAAAATCAGTAAAATTAGACTTTGTTCTCTATCATTTTGCAGCACTTATGTTTATTTGTTTTCCTTTGTACAACTTTTGTTACAATTGCTTCTATGTTTTGCTTTGAACTTTCATAATTGGTTTACCTTGATCTGAAATGATAATATGCTATGAATGTTTAATATCCTTATATCTTAATATTGTTTTCTCTCTATTTTGAAAATGACACAGGGGGAGAAATCTATGCATATACATAAGGGGAGAAGCATATGCATATGGGGAGACAAAACATAGACAAACATGATAATACATTTATTCTATTATTTATATCTGATTATATGGTTAAATATTTGAAAGTATAGTTGATTTGCGATTGTATAGTTGTCGTCATCAAAAACGAAGATTCATTGATCATACTAAGGTTTTCTATTTAAAAAGAGTCCTAGATAAAATATTATTAGGGTCTCCTTTATTATATATGCATACACAATTTTATATTCATCAAAAAACTAGTAGAAAACTGCATTTTCACCTCACAAACGTCTGAGGTATACTCGCAGACGTCTGTGACAAGTTTTGCGTTAAATTTAAAACTAGTCATAGACATTTATCACTATACCACAGACGTCTGTCGTTGCAAAAACTGTCATATTTGAAAAGACACTTCTTTTTGAAACTAAAGGTAATCATCTTTCATGAAGAGTTGCAGCCATTAAAACAAAAAGATTTCTTCGAAGAGTAACAACTCTTCGTCTGCACCTCTCTAATTCTATAAATAACATCTTGATTGAGAAATAGGGATAACTTACTTGACTTGATTTGATCTATTCTTTACTGATTTCAAAGCACTCTCTTGCATATACAATGATTACATACTCTCAATTCACTATAGCCTTTTGGTTAAATCACTTCCTACAACTCAAAGCAATCATATTCATATACTCAAAGGAGATCGTAGGAAGATTTGTACTATAAGCCAAAAACCGTGTTATTGGAACACAAGATATTATCAACTGAGAAATATACTTGAGCATACATGAAGTAATTCATTTGTAACATAACTCTGAATTTTGATAGCAATTCACTATTCTTTTAACATAGACATACCATTATCCCATTTGTATTTTGTAATTGCAAAAGTAAATTATTTTCTTAAAAATAGATTTATGCTTAAGGATTTTAATAATATTTGCAAACTCTATTTCAAGGATACAAATATTTTGAACGGTAATTCAAGTTCTTATGAATAAACTTTTATTTCATACTGAAATTTAATAACGAAACATAGACCATATTTGAAATTATAATTCACATATCATTTCTAATGCTTTAAGCGAAATTCCAGAAATCCAATGGAGATAAGGTTGGATAATTGTTTGTTTCATGCCCATTCAGTCCATGGTACATGCAATTTCTCCTCCCTTCTTTTCCTCCTTTCCTTTAATCTTCATTTTTAATAGCCATTATTGTAGCCTAGTCCTAGTATGGAGATAAACTTCCTCCTGTGGGATTCGTAATGGAGTGTATATTCTTGTTTCTGGACCTTTAAATATAGGATTCTTTTGGTTATTTCTAGCCTTTTTGGAGGGGGTTGCCATCTCTTCACTTCATTGTTTTATGCTTCCTTTTATAATATTATTATGCTCTTTTTTAAGAAGCTTGTCTAGGTGTGTAGATCATATATTCCCATTCTTCAAATATTGCTTGGGTTTGAAAATCACTCTTCTTTCTAAAACAGTTCCTTTAGCCTATAATTGGACCACCATTCTCATTTGAGCAATGTCCTTTATCATCCTAACTCTTTTACTTCCTTTCATAAGATCTCCATTTCAATCTATTCTTGATGTTAAGACAAAGATTGGTTTTCACCAATTTGAAATAAGGCTCCATTTATTTGGATCATGTTACGCAATTCCTCTTTTCTCTACTAAGGTTTATAGTGTTAAAATCGTATGGTTCGTTATTTTCTCTTCATTATTCTGGTAAAATTGTTCCTTGTTATTTCCAGTTAAATTCATCGTTTGATGAGTCACCTGAGAAAAAACAATTGGTTAGGTTCTGAGCACACTTGTTTAGTCAAAGGCATGGTCTTAAAGTTCAAAAGGAAAGGGTGAAAATAAGTTCTTCCCTTAAGTTCAATACTTAGAGAAAACTTTAAGCTAAAGATTCTGACTGATTTATATTCTCAAGTCAAGGAAGTCGATGATACCTTTTACTTGCAATCGCTTCATATCTTATATTTGTGATAGCTCTATATCTTATATTCTTTAATAGCTTCATACCTTTTATGAGCAATTGCTTTATATCTTATACTTGTGATAACTTCATAACTTATACTTGTCATGGCCTCATAACTCATGCTTAGGATAACTCCATATATTATACTTGTAATAGCCTCATACTTTATACCTTCGATGGCTTCTTTTTTATACAACCGATAACTTGTTCTTTATATATGCAACGGCTTCTTCATTATACCTTGGATAGCTTCTTCTTCATACCTTCAATAGCCTCTTTTTTATATACATGACAACCACTTTTGCCTTTGTTCCTGTTTAAAACTTTAAAAGAATTTGGATGTGACAATTATTTTATTCGGCAACTAATACATTTACTAAATCATATAGACACACACACACTATTACTATTATTTTCGGCATAAAACGTACATACATACATATACACACACGCATACTCTGTTCGAGTTATATTTATATACATATATATTAAAACAACGTGTGTATGTGTGTATATTATATATATTATGTAATAAATTTAAAAATGCATATAGTTGTTTTAAAATTTGAATTTTAAGTTCTTTTGACCCTTTCGAAATTGTTAAAACATATATTTAAAAATCCATTAGCTAATAAATTATCTTTTGTATATTATAAATCGCGAGTATGTAAAAAATGCATGTTTATAAAATTTGAAAAAAAAATAAATATTTTTTTGAAATTGAGAGGAAATAAACCAATTTTTTGAAATGTAAACAAAAATAATTTCAAATTCAATTTAAATCAAAATATAATTTTTTGAAAATTTGACGTATGGATATAGTATAATGTAGCATGTACTTACTGTAATACAGTTGCTTAATGTCATACTCTTTTTCCTTACTATTTCGGTAAGGCTTTTGAATTAATCAACGGCACTTTTTCGGTACTAATAAAGAACTAATTTTCAGAAAACAATATAACTGAGTCGTGTATATAAAAAAATCTTTTTTAAACTTGAATTAAATTTATAATATATATACTATTTTAATTGTTTAAATGCTAAATTTCATTTCATTTTTTTATATTTTGTCCGAATATAAAATGAAGGGAAGCGCGCACACACACAAATACACACACATACATACATATGAATTAAATTGCTAAATGTGGAGTTTACATTTGTATGACCTGGTAGTTGTCCATGCCTTGGTTATTAACAATCTCCTCTTCGAACTTCTAGTTCTCAGCCCTCGATTGTACATTACAAGGACATTTGCGAGGCTTCACCAATTATTGCAAAATAAATCTGATTTACAATGCAAAATAAATGTGAAGGTAGGAACGAAATAAACCTTAGGCCTTAAAATATTACGTTGAGTCATTGAAGAACTCATCTTTGTCATGCCTCCTTGATTCGGCACTTCTAAACCTTTATCACTCTCTCTAGATAGTGTTGAAAATAAACGAATGGATGATAGGGTTGGAGACCAAACCTTGAATTTATAGCCAAGCTTTCATCAAGCTTTAGCACTCATGTCCATTATGCTTCCCAAAATGGTTTACATAAAATGAAAGTACAAAACATTAATGGCCATATGTCCCATTATTATCATGGTGGTTGCTGAAAACGTGCAAAGAAGGTGGACTACTAATCTTTCCAAAAAGGAAAAGACATAAAATTCTCTCACTAAATCCATACTTATTACTCAAACATATTATCTCAAAAATCATCAGATTTAAGTAATAAATACATGAATCATGGCGATAAGTCCTCTTAAAACAAGTATGTCATCCATGTATTACTATGTATTTATTTCTCAACGGTACAATTTATATGGCAACAATTTCTTAACGAGTAAACCCAATGTTTACTTTGGTCCAACAAAGATGAATATTTCCTAAAACTAAAGTGTACATCAGTATAAGAAACAACATCTCAAAATTTAAGAGTTTTGTAAAATGAAAATTTTCATACAATGAAAACAACATAATGGATGCACTTCTCATATTCCCCACATAATCCTTGAATGGTGCCATGCCTATAGTCGGAGGATCAACGATTATTAGCTCTGTGCGGAATTGCTTGATGACCACTTTCTTTTCTTTAATGCATCCCATCATAGCTAAATGCTTTATGTCGATGTGTTTACTTTGACTTCCACTTCTGTTATTCTTATCCATAAAGACAATAGTTGAATTATCATAAAATATTCTTAGTGGCCTAAAGATAGAACCCATAATCTTAAACCTAGAAATTAAACCCTTAAGCCATACACCATGAGAAGTAGCCACAAAATAAGACACAAACTCTGCCTCCATTGTGGAAGTAGCTATCAAAGTCTACTTGCACTCCTCCATGATGCTTCTCCACCAATCATCATAAAGATGTATCAAGGAGTTGATTTACGTAAATCAACACAACTAACAAAGTCTGAATCTAAGTAAAAAAATAATATCCAAATTGTACATACATGTATATATAAGAATGTAGTCTTTTGTTCCATAAAGATAACTCATTACTTTTTTTCCAGCTTTACAGTGGTCTAAATTTGGGTTACTCTAATATCGTCCCAATATTCTCACAACAAATGCAAAGTTAGGCCATGTACAGACTAGAGCATATATCAGGCTTCCGACAACAGAAGCATATGGAATGTTTTTCATTGTTCTTTCTCAAATTGAACCAATTACCCTTCATAATGGGAGCCACATTTGGTGAACAATCTTTCAACTAAAATCTCTCTAAAACTTAATTGATATACGTTTCCTTAGACAAACCAAGATGCCTCGAGATCTACCTTTATATATCTTAATGCCAATAACATAAGATACCTCACTCATATCCTTCATGTCAAAAAATCATAGACGAACTGTTTCACCACATGAAGTAAACCTGAATCATTCATCGTTAGCAAAATGTCACCCACATATAAAACAAGGAAACATACTTTACTCCCACTAACCTTCTGGTATATACATTGATCAATAATGTTCTCCACAAATCTGAATGAAAAAAATCACATTATGGAATTATGCAAGATGCTTGTTTCAAAGCATATATGGATTTCTTAAGCTTGCAAACCAATTGCTCACCATCACTAGAGGGGAGTTCTTCAGGTTGCTTCATGTCAACCTCCTCCTCAATATCTCCATCGAGAAATGTCATTTTCACATCGATTTGTTGCAACTTAAAATCAAAATGAGCTGCTAATATATCAGAATAATGTGAAATTAATACTTTCTTAGATACCGGAGAAATATTGTTCGTGTAATCGATTCCAACCCTTCGATTAAATCTCTTAGCAACGAGTCTAGCCTCGTATGTCTCAATGTTGCCCAACGAGTCTTCCTTTGTATTAAAGATCCATTTACATTTAATATTTTTTATACCGTCAGGCAACTAAATAAATTCCCAACTTTCTTACTCTTCAGGGAATTCTACTCTTCTTTCATGGCTTTGTACAATAATTCTGATTCACTACAACTAGTAGCTTGTAAGAAGTACTCGGGATCATTTTTGGCTCCAATATTATAGTTGGATCCTTGCAAATACACTTTATAATCAATTGAAACCGCCAACCTTATTGCTCTAGTGAATTTTCTTAATGTTGCACCATCATCTTTCTTTGAAGGTTGTGATTCAACTTGTTATTCAAAAACTGCTGGCAACTCCTGAACAACTTAATCTACTGGAATGTCATCGGCCGCTTGTGGAAACTGAATGATTGGTTGTACAATAATAGTTTGTACTTAAGAGGTTTTGTAAATAATAACCAATCTAATACTTAATGTGGGAGGTTGAAATTATGAATGACCAATCTTGAAAGTATGTTTCTAGTTTGATCACTCCCAATAGTCAAGTCATTTTGAAGAAACTTTGCATTTCTTAATTCATCCAATCTAGATGATATGAGATGGGCAATAAAAAATATAACCCTTAGACCTTTCAGTATATCTAATGAAGTTCTCACTCATGGTCCTTGGGTCAAACTTCTTTTCTGATGGAATATAAATTCTCACTTTAGACGGGCATTCCCAAATGCACATATGTCGCAAACTCGGCTTCCAACCCTTTAGTAACTCAAATGGTGTTTTAAAAATAACCTTGGTTGGAACTGGGTTTAACATATACACTGCCATCTTAAGTATTTTAGCCCACAAGGCTTTAGAAAGATTAGAGCTACTAAGCATACTTCACACCTTGTCCAATACGTTTGATTTCAACTTTCAGCCACAACATTTTGGCCCGGTGAAACATGCATGGTGTATATGGAAATAATCCCATGCCCTTGAAGAAACCCTGCAAATGGCCTAGGTGCTTATCCATCTTCCATGTATCTGTCACAATATTCTTCGGCTCTATCCATTCTCACAATCTTAATTTGTGTACACCGTAACTCTATTTCAGCCTAAAGACTTTAAAAGGATACAAATATCATAAGTAATCATCTATAAAAGAGATGAAGTACTTTTTACTATGTACTCTAATTGTCACCTTTCTTTGACTTGTTAGTCTACTTTACCTTTATGTAATCTATACAAGTTTCAAAATAGTAAAGTCTAGAGTATTAAGTACCCCTTCTTTTACAATTCTTTTGGTTTGTTATATGGAGATATGTCCTAATCTCTAATGCCATAATTTAGAGGACTACATATTTAAAACAATCTTTTATTTCTAGTGTGAACATGTGTAGATTTATAAGTTGTATTATTTTGCAAAATAATGGAAAAGAGATTCACCGATAAAATACCACATCCAACAACATCAAATTCATAACCAAACTAAAGGTATTTAATAAAAGTTGAATGAATATCCCAACGATACAAGGCTTAATACAGAAATTTGGTTTCTAGCAAAACTTGAAAAATAAAATGTCTTTTCAACTTACAAAATGAAACCAAATCTTAAAGTCAAACAAATAGTTCTTATAGCTTCCACATGTAAGCTCATCTTGTATCCTGTTAAGATTCTTTGCTCACTTACCACTGTATCTTTAGGTTTATCATACCATGCAAGGAATTCAAAGGGTGGATTGTTGATCTAGAATTAATCCTACATGTGTTAAGATAGACATTAACCACATTTGAATCATAACAAACAAATAATGTTGGATAACCTTTATCCGCAAGCCATTTCTTAAATTTGGCACATTCCTTCTTTATTTGTCGCTTCTTTTTATAGATAAAGCTTTTGGAATCTTTCTAGATGTCATTCTCGAGAGGAATTTTACCTTTTCCTTTGTCATTGGCTAGTGATTTCTATTTTTATGCATTGCCAGCATTGCATTTTCACCTTGTTCCATCACCAACCTCCCTTCCTCTTGAACACCCATGGTCATGAGCTGATTAATTAACAACAAATCCATATGTATGTTATAGGAGACTTTGAAAAGCCCATAGTGATGTGGAAGAGTGTTCAAGATGTAATGCACTAGAAAAGACTCCAATATTCAAATTCAAGTTTATGTAACCGAGCCATAATATCAATTGCTTACATGATGTGATCATGAACACCTCTGGCATAAGTAATGCTTAGGGAAGAGAACTTCATGATCAGAGTGCTCATTTGTGCCTTACCTGAAGTAAAAAATTGCTCATCAAGGGCTTTTACCGAGTTTTGGATCTATTCATGGTGATCACAAAACCACAAATACTAGCAAAAATTCTTGTTTTAATGTACATCTGTAGTACCTCGTAAAATCAACCATAAATAAATAAATTAGATAAATAAATTTAAATAAAATAGGAGTAAAAATGGAAATTTTGTAATAGTCGGAGTTTGACTACGAAAGTTATGTTGTTGCGTTCGTGGCAAATTTCTGATCAATTTTCATATATAATATGTTGAAAACAAAGCTCAAGCGAGGAAGTTCTAGACATTTGAAGTTTAAAATTCAAATTAATTTAAATAGAACTCAAATTAAAATAAATAATCGGATCCTAAATTTTAAATTCAAAAGTTAATAGTAATTACATTTGGAGGTTAAGTAAATGTTAATGTTAAAGTGCAATTAAGGAAGAAAATACGAATCTAGCCCCTTCACTTTTCTTTAGAAAATATTTTGGGAACATTAGCAATGATCTATCAGTTTGTCTTTTTATAGATTCAAAAAACTCTATCAGGGTTTTAGGTAAGAAATCATGTATACCTATTTTTGTTTATTGTTTATTTCCTCAACCTATTCTCCTGCAAACCCCTAATTTTTGGAATCTAACGTATATATAAATCCTTTGTTGTATATATCAAAAAGAAGAGATCTGAAAAGAGTTCACTGAAGGCATGTCAAATCCAAAAGAAGGCAAAGCTAAGGACCTATAATGAGTGAAAATCTTAGTTTTTCTATTTTAGTGATTGAATAGTGTAGTTTGGATTTGATATATGCTTTGGGGAGTTTTGGATTACGAAAACATCACATTAAAAATCTCCAAAATTCCAACAAAAGCAAAATACCATTTCTTATGTTGGAATCTTAATTGTTTTGTATTAAAATAACGGAGTTTGTGTGGATTTTGCAATCTAAATGTTTTACCTTCTGTTTCACTTCTTATTCTTTTTCTTTGGATCTGATTAAGAGATTTATTAAGAAATGGTGTATCAGGTATGAATTTTTATTTGTAGTTTGCACTACCATTTCTATAAATTGAATACAAATTTATTTTTCTAATTTCATGTAAAAGAAGTTGAATAGAACGTAAAATTAATTAAATTGTAAGTTTCTATTATTAATTTATTCCGTTGTTTTAATATGAAATAAGTTGGATTTGGATTCTGTATACAAGTCTATTGATTTGATTTTGGGATATTGGGTTTATGGTATATATGTTATTACGAAGTTTAGACTTGTATAATTTTAGAAGATATGACATCTCGGGGTGGGTTGTTACATTTGGTATCGGAGCCTAGGTTACCCGATCAATGGGGAAAAATATATACGTATGAGTGGCGTATTTGTTATTTTTGAAAATACACTACAAAAACACGTTCTATATACATAATATTTTTGAACATACACACACACACTAGGAAAATATTTCTTTAAGCATATAATACAATCTTGGAAAGTTATAACTAAAAGCTCAACCGACAAATAGTTGGTATGGCTAATAATCATTCTTCTTTTGAGGTTGGGAACCCTCCCTGAAGAACACTCACCATTCGAGGGATGCCTGAATGGTTTAAACAATACCTCGGGCAAGTAACTCAAGTCCATGTTCCTCAAGCTGTCAACGGCACTCGCTGCCCCACCTACCGACACAGTACCCCCATCCCGTTGACTTTCCTAAAATGTGTAAGGACTTTCTTAATATGGGAGGAAGAGTATATTCTGGAACAGCGGGTTTTATGGAGTCAAAGACATGGATAAATGACAGAGAGTAGATATTTCGTGAGCTTGATTGGGAGGATCGGCTGAAGAGGAAATTGCAGCTTGGCACCTCAAGGAAGAAATCCCATATTGGTGGAATATTATGGTTGAGGAGAATGTTGGTAGGATTTTCACTTGGGATGAACTCAAGGATAGATTCGAGTTAAGGTTTATGTCAAGGACAGAAGTAAGTTTAAAACTAGAGAAATTTATATAGCTTAGGCAGGGAGACTCCACTTTGATGGAGAACATTGGAAAATTTACAGAGTTAGTTTAGTTCGAGATGAGCTTGATCGATATGCCTATGAAGAAGGCCACAAAGTTTGTGAGGGACTAAACTCCCCATTTAGAGAAATGTTGTTAACCCAAGTGCCCACTGGCATCATATACGAGATGTTAGTTGAGATGGCTTTGCGGCAGATGGCTAATGAGGAAGAAAAAGAGATGGGAAAGGAAAAGGCTAGACTTAATCAAAATCAAACCATGAAGGAAACTATTGGACGAATAAGAAGTTGAAAGGAAATTTCAAGCAAGAGGGCAAGGTGTGTAAGAGATACCAAAAGAAGGGTCATGTAGCTAATGATTATAGGGTAAGTCTGATGAAGGAAGCTTTTAAGGGAAAGTGTTATCGCTGTCATGGGGGAAAGGCGCTTTAAGAAGCAATGCCCCAAGCCGATGAAGGAAAGGCTGAGTGGATAGGCCTACACCACTGATGTTGTCTCTATTTCGAGTAGACCACCCTCTAGAGACCAATGGAAGTCGACATTGAAAGGTATAACTCTTATTTTGAAGCTATATGTAATGACACTAATTTTGACTAACTTTATTTAGAACATTCAGTTAGACAAGTAAAATAAAATAATGTAAATGGTTTAGAGGATTGAGATTTGAGTAACTAGGAGGTTAAGCCTAATTAATAAATTAGTAAGAGTAATTATAGCATGATAGGAAGGAGGAAATTATGATAAGGGAAAAATGGGAAGAGAACACATTCCCTTAACATAAACCCTCATTTTCTCATTCCTCCCACACTTCAATCATAGAAAATGAAAAATAAGAGAAGAATGGGCTGGCTATTAACAAACATTCAAGAGAGAAAAGGCTAAAGAATCAAGGAAAAGCTTAGGGGAAATTAAATCAAGTTCAAATCTCAAATTTCTTAATTAATACAGGGTAAATAATAGTTTGCATCTCATATTTTCTTTCGGTTTAAGTTTAAATCTAACTTCTTCGATGTTACTATGCCATATTTTTGATTGATAATTAAATATATGCTTGATTGATGAATATTAAAGATTTATTATGAAATGATTTAATTGGTTTTAGAGTGAAAAGCAAACTTATGACCCAAATGATCTGAAATTTTGAAATGAGGTTTGGAATATTATTTTAGAAGCGGGTTTCGAATTTCATAAATTTTCAAGTAAGAATGGAATTATGGCGAATTTTCTAAGTCTAGAAAATGGTTTAGTTCCGGTTTAATTATTAAATGTAATTAAAGTATGATTTTAGGCTCGAAATTTTTATAAGTTGAAGAGAACAATAAATGTGATTTGTTGTGATTTTTTGTGGTTTTTCCAAGTAATAATGAATGCATAATAAAATTATTTAAGTAGAAGGGCTCAAACGTTTTAATTATGATATTAAGAGAAGGGATCTCCTTGCAAAAATGTATAGTAATGATAATTATTAAGTGCGGTAGTTTTTCTACAAAGAAATTGATAAAGTTTTGCTAGCAAATAAGCTTTTGACAATTATAGAGGTTTGATGAAAAGATATAGCTTTTTATAGTAATTTTGCAATTTTCGGAATAATTACAACTTTGCCATGTCGATATTGGCTATGTCGACCACAACTTATCGCATCTTAGTGTCATCGACACGGAATAAAGCAATGCATATAATGTCAACGAGTTTAGCAAGAAATGGATTGGTTTTGAACCTCATCGAAGTCACAGTAACAAAGACAAAGAGGTGGACTTGACATAGGCATGTCGATGTTTATACATGCCACGTTTTGCACCAAGAGGATTGTTGCCACGTTTTATACTAGAAAGCATGCTACCGCATATACTATTCGATGTTTTGACTCGAAGACCCAAATAGTAATCAAACCTACACTATGCCACTTTCAACTTATTGTTCAGCTTAGCCAGGCCGCTTTTAACTTGTCTTCGAGCCTGTGCCGCTTTTAACAATGCCGACAAAATTGGTATCGACGTCGCATCTATTCAATTTTCATACCCTCGAAGAGGCCTTGAAGCAAAGATTTTGACTGTCACTGAAGTTTAACCTTTCATAACTTTACAATATGACTTACGAAATTATGACTTTGACATAATCCACATGTATATATATATATATTCAATTAAATTACTTCAACATGATTTTGAATGGGAAAAGATCTTTGATGGCGATGACGTCGTCAAGTTCTATTATTGTAAAGGTTTTACATAGTTTTGGCCTTGTGGACTATGTTTACAGAGGGTCAAAGACCCTAATGACTTCAAGTTTCATTAAAATGTTTTATAATGCATATACCATGGCATAAGTATTTTGAGTGAAGTAAAGGATAATTGTTTCCTTGTTTTAAACATGATTTTTATAGTTAAATCATTTACAAAGAATTTGTTTTCAAGGAAATATGGATGACTAGTTAACCCAAAAATTTACTTAATGAGTAAAACCATTTTAGATAGTCATGTAAAAGATGGGACTGGTATAGGGTCGCGCCCTTTACTTTAGCTAGTAGCCCCTAGCTAATATAAATCCAAGATTCTACTGTGTAGGGCAGTGTCATGGGTAAGACTAAAAGAATGTTACACATAAAAAGGAATACACAGAGTGGAGATAGGTTAATGGTGAGCTCGCAAAACCATTAGGCTCAGTTGACCCTAAAAGTAGTAAGTTACGGACATACCATTCAGTTTTTCTCTATAAGCAAGTTAGAACATTTATTATGTCCGGAAGGCCCAAGTCAACTATAGGTTTATACTCAGCCTGATAAAACTATTATGTTGGGATAGATAGTCCACTGATTACCTATATTGTATGCATACATGTTATTGTTATATCGTTTTTTATAACTAGTTCGGTTTTAGGATTTTGATTGCAAAAGATACACTTTTAAATGATATTAGTGAGGGGAAAACCCGTTCCGCTAGGCGGTTGGTCTCACTTAGTATCCATAAATCGAGATGTCATGTTATTATTTGCACTAGGTTTTTTGTCTAACTCGAAGCTTATGTTTTCCTCTTAAACTCTCGGGTGCTCAAAATTTAATTTGAGTAAGTTGAGAGTTAAGGTTTTCAGGATTAGTAGGTTTTGGCAAATAAAACTTCCGAAGACGTGTAGGAGGTAGATTTAGCCATGTAGAAGATTATCTATTTATCTATTCCGCTGTGATTGAATGTTGTATGTAATGACAGATGTTACTACTGTTAATTTAGTAACTCTAACCATCTAAGGGGCATTTTCCTATGTCACTCTTAGTGTATTTTGTAATAATTATATTTTAACTGAAATTGAGCAACGTTATGGGATTATGTACCGAATATGAAATACTGATTTGAACTTTAATAAGAAAAGTTGTTTTGAAATTATGTTTGAAATATTTCATATTCTTGTGCTTTTGATATTATGAATACCATTAACATTACTGCATTTTGTCAATGAAAATTAATACTATAGATGACTACAGCATCTGTAATGGTTAACTTCAGGCCACAAAACGGGGGATGTTACAAATTGGTATCAGAGAATAGGTTTATGTTAAACGAAATTTAAACCTAAAAAGATTTTTAAAGCATAACCCAAATGAATCATAGAATAAGATTGGGGTATAGGATAACGCTATAGTAACGTACTTGTATTTGCTATATATAAGCATACGCTTTATCTTTATCCTCTCATCTCACTTGGACCGTTCTTTCATGTCTTTCTAAGGTTCGAATGTAGATTTAAAGGAAAGTAAGATATGGAGGCAAGAAATGGAAGAGTGAATCTCGGTGGAGGTAGCACCACAACAAATGAAAACATCAAACCCAATACTAGAAGGAATCCTGGTAGGGAACATGTCACGGTCCAAATTTCAGCGTTCAAAAATCGACACCCGTACTTCACTTGTACTCGTATGCCGCAGATTTAATCGTTGAAATTCGACTCGTGCCGGAGCTTATAACACGTTAAGTATAACTACACAGCGGAAGAAAGAAATGAATGATATCACATACATCACAAATGATACAATATCCAGAATATGATATACAACAATGATATCTATATGATACAAGAATATCAGAGACAAATAATGTTACAGCGGAAACAACAGAAGTGATAACTCCAAACGATCTTTAAAAGAGAATGAGTCCAATAACTCCAACAAAAAGCTCGAACCACCATCACATTTCACAAAGATAAGCAAGGTCGGTCATGAACTCCAAAAACTGAACTAGCACCCGATAATCTACTAAACCTGACTATCTAAAAAACCCAACTCTAGACTGCCCGTGTGGAAAATTATGGGCACCCAGAGTTTAGGAAGGGAACAATAAACTCTAGGTCAGTCGTGGGACTGGTATGAGTAACAAAAACAGTTTATCTTTAAACAACAAAAGAATTTTAAACATTGAAATCCGCAATGCTTTTTGGAAAATGAAACTACCATAAGGCCTCCCGCCACACACACAATGCAAACGCAGAATTGGAGGAGATTTCTCCTTATGATAGTCAAACATGCTCACTGCGCAAAAAAAACTCTTTTGATATTATTACTAGTGCATAGTGTATGAACATTTCGAAAATATAATATTAATTTTAGCCAGCATAGGTACCATTATACTATGCCTACTATAGCTACCATTTTAAATGGCAGGTTCTACAACTAAAACCGTACTGGGTTCGTATTGTTTGATTGGATTTTCCAACAAATGGTCAGGCTAAGGAACTTCCTATACCACATGGGAACGCCTCTGGAGGGACGTCCCGAGAACCTACCTGGCTCTCTGCCAACACAAGGCCGGTTACCCCCTTCCCGGGAAGTAAACTTAAGATATGCCACCCCCGGTCGTTTGCGACCTTCTCCGAGGCGCCTCGAGCACAAAGCAACAATCACACAGTAAATGAGATTGGAGCAACCACACAGGTAAATATCTAGGCTCCATACCATAATACCACCTTTTTCCAAAAGGAATGGACATACCCTAGGGGAGCTACCCCAGAAACCTTGCCGCATTTTCCTGTTTCGGACATACCCTAGGGGTGTAAGGTCCGATGAGGTCTCGTCCACAAAGCTACGCTTTACACGAAACCCATGCTTTGATCAACAAATGATCAGCAACACACAGCAACAGTTAGCATGCCACATTACCAAATTGGGAATGGATCACTAGTAACCATCAACTACATAACCTCCGAGCTCGTACGTCTCAGAGAAGGGTGTTAAGCTAAGAGAATAAATTCTCCGCCACCAAAAAGAATTGTATTTGAAAGAAATCGGCTTTATATCTCAAAGTGTAGTGTCAGACATACATCCATACAAGTCCGTTCCGGGTTCGAACAAAACCGAAGGCACTTCCAAAGAAGCCCTTGCAATCCGGGTATTCACAATCCCGATCGGACTCCCCATCACATATGGAGGTCTATATACCGGAGCCACTCAGTGCAGAGACAATCGATAGGTTATCCTATCGTTCTCGCAAACACCCGGTCTTCAACACCGGTCTTCAAATGCTATCCATTTACGTCGTATCACTATTCGGAATGGGTTATATGACACAAAGTCCTCTCTCGGCTAAACCGAATGGTGAGCGCAATATTTTAAAACATATGGATATTGGGATTTCAATTAAGTCACAACTTATTACCCAAAACTTCTCTTTCAAATGATTTTAACAAATTACCATTTTAATCTTTTACAAAAAGATTCATCTCACAAAGTTCACTCAGTTTCACAAAGATCTATTCATAGATTTCCAAATCGATTTCCATTTCCATTGGATTAACTCATTAAATCTTTAAATCAAAGATTTAACTTATAGCTTTCAAAACACGTTTTCAAAGATTTATTCGTAACTTGGAAAACCATTTTCAATTCAAACTTGAAATTCTTTTGACACAAATTGGAAATTCATTCCTTATATGAAAGCTTCTATTATTTGAAAACAAACAGTTTTATTTCAGAAAAATCCGATTCATTTATACAAGTTAAACCCTTGGGTTAAATTCAAATTTCCCAAACAATATTTGAAAATGGTTCAAGCCTATATAAACACATTTATAACTTGTATAACACTCTTAAACCATAATTTTCAACATAGAATTCAATTCCTTATTTTGAATTCAAATTCAAATTGAATTATTTAAATTTCAAGATATTCAAAATATCTTTAAAACTCCTTACAAAAGCTTTTCATATTAAACCCCAATTTCCAATTTCAAAATCAATTGAAATTAAAATTTCAATCTCAAAAACAATAAATTTAAAATCATCTGTGACTTAACCGATTTCCTCGTGCAATCCATATTTATGTGTGTATGGTGTAGTCCAGGGGTTTAACACAATAGTGCAACATCATTCAATCATCACAGATCAAAATACATAAATATAGTTGATAAGCGGTATAAACTATAATGCTTATCTTTCATTCACAGATCACAGATATATGTCACAGATAAATACATTATGTTCATCCCAAATAAATAAATTACATTACAGATCTCAACACAAATCAGGATATATCACAAAGCATCACATATCAGAAATATCAACAATTCAACATCCAATATAATTCAAACATCCATAAGTAGGATCAATTCAATTATCTAATTAATTTAAATCAGATTAAGATCTATGAATACATTTACTAGTCATGGTAAATTAAAAATCAATTTATTACCAAATATTTAATAAGTTATCCTTTCAATTAATCATTAATTAACCCTTACTTAATAATTAATTATGTTAATCAATTACAATAACTAATTAATTCCTCCTTAATTAATCATTATTACTTAATCACTTTTATTAATTAATTAACTTTTAATAAATTAATTATTCTCAAATTAATCACCTGAATTAATTCATCACATCATCCTTAAATTAATTTATTACTTAATCATTTGATTTATCAACTTTAATCATTAATTAATATCTAATTAATAATTCTAATTACCAATTAATAAATTATTAAACCTTAAATTACTTATTTAATTAATCCATTAAATAAATAAATTAATCATTTTGATTAACTGAATAATTAATGAGTTATAAATCAATCAATCTTCATTAAATTTAAGGCGAAACTCATTCTGATATTTACAAATATGTTTGAAAACTTTTATTCTCAACTTACCTTTTAAATCCAAGATTGAAAATTATCTTTAATAAAGTTTAAACAAATTTTAAAATCCTTTAAATTACATATTGAAGTAATATTTTTTTATAAAGAAATTTTAAAAGAATTCAAACCAAATCCATTTTAGGTTCAAATCATTTAAATTATACTTAAACACTTTAAAGTTGATGAAACAATTTAAATTTTTAAACTTATTTAACTCCAAACTAAGATTCGAATTAAATTTGATTCCAGAATTAAAACTTGATTTAAAAATTTCTTACATTTTAAATTCAATTTAAAAATTTAAAACAGAACAAATAGGTTTCTGTAAAACCTGTTATATCATTTTAACCCGAGCCAGTGCTACTATGCTTCGAGCCAACACTGGGAAAACTTTGGGTAAATACTTGAGTTGCTCGAGAAAATCTCGAGTTCGACCCTGCTCCACCCAAACACACAACAACCCAATTCCTGATTACCAGAACCAGTGCATGGTGCACATGCACGGCTCCGACGAACCTCTCCAGTCGACGCTGCATCGTCGAGCAAGTCGACCCTCAGCCATAATTCAATCCCCAACCACCAGAACGTCGCCACCTTCTCGAATTCGAGATCGAACAAAAATCGAAACCTGGAAACTTGAATTGGCCTCACCACCAAAACCTGGAAATGCCTCGTCAATAGAACTCCGACCACCAGAGTTGTTGAAACTCCGACCAAGCCTTCGCCTACTTCCATGCTTCCATTCCCTCGAGTTTGGTTGAACTCGATCAACTATAGAAGCCGTGGTGATCGAATCATTAAAACTAGGGTTAAAACAAGAATCCATCACTGCTACCTCCATCATGAATTAAACATCTTCCTGACAATTTTCCTCAAACCCCCAATCATTCCCTCATCACCTCAGAAAGATTCAATCTCCCAGATCCTCGTGATCATCAGGAAAACCCAAATTACCACATTCGGTTCAAACAAGAACTACACCTTCCAACTAGCTCTAAAAATTATGATTCTTGTTTCAAAAATCATGTTTTAGTTTAAGGATTTGATTTAAAATCCTGAATTAATGAACTACTCAGTTTGGGTTTTGACTTATATTAAATATGCTCAGTCAATTTGATTCCAGATGATTTCCAAAGACATTTCTCTATTATTTAACTTAAGAATGATTTTAATCTAAAGTTTGTGATAGAACAACAAGTTTCATTTACATCTTGAGTTTAAACCTAGTCAAAATCAAAAGGGTTTTCAATTTAACTAATACATGAAAACTGAAGCTATAAACAGAGAGTACTCTGATGAATACAACATGCATACCATACATCCAAAAAATACAACCATATATGTACACAAACATACATATTTCAGACAACTAGCATTCAACCAAATTATATACTTAAAACTTGTTAAAAGTGATGTTACTCACCTTTTACTTCAGAAGAAAGAACAGAGCTTCTTTTATGTTGACACAGGCTGAAGAAATGCAAACTAGAATTCATCTTGATCTCTGGCTTGTAATGATTTGTTTGATGTGTTAAATTGAAGTTTGTTTATGTTTTTAAGATGATATTCTTTTTCTAGTTTTGAATGAACGAATTGAGATAAGTTTGATGTATATATGGAAATGAGAAGTTGGTATATATATGAGATGAAGTTTATAGAGTAATATTTTTGTACAAGGTGATATATTTGGTTTGTACAATTTATCAGTGATATTTTTTTCCTTTGTGGCTGAGATGATATTGTGGTGGCTGCATTTATTATCAGTTGTACAAATATATATTTTATTTTGTTTCTTCTTTAGCAAGCTTCATTCCCTGCTTACTTGTTTGCATATTTTATTTTTTTTCTTTTCTTTATGTTGTCTGCTTTCACACTTATGCTTGAATATATATATTTGCTTTGTTTTACATACTTATATTTATATTTGCTTGCTTCTTTTACAAGTGTTGTCTGGTTTGTATTTCCTTCTTATGTTTTCTTTTGCAAGCTAGTACAAATATATATATTTTTTCCTTTGTCAAGTGTTTATACTTATCCTCATTTTTCTTTCTTTTTAACTTTGTCTTTTATAATATTACTTTATAATATAAATTTCTATTTTAAATTTGTTGTTAAATTTTATCAACTGTTTTACTTTAATACTTTATAGTTTATATAATTTATCTTATATATATTTTCTTTAACCTTATCATTTTTTTCATTTATTTCTATTTCTAACTTAACCATAA
Organism: Allium fistulosum; assembly: GCA_030737815.1. Classification (NCBI taxonomy): domain Eukaryota; kingdom Viridiplantae; phylum Streptophyta; class Magnoliopsida; order Asparagales; family Amaryllidaceae; genus Allium; species Allium fistulosum. The sequence goes on from CM060907.1 coordinate 617,882,571, forward strand.
ATTATAAAATTTAAATTATTTCTTTTTTTTATTCTTGTGTCTAAAGTCTATATTGTTATATTTATTTTTAAGATTTAAATTCAAATGATTCAACACATATTTTATTTGAATTTGGAGAAACTCAAATCAAATTACCAATTAATTTCATAATTTTTATTCAAAAATTAAATTAATTATCAATTTAAACTTAGTAAAAATCCGGGATCGTTACAGAACAAGCTGGTAATGTTGGTGCTAGAACACCGCAGGCTGATATAGGTGCTATGTATCAGTTCTTCGTCAAATTGATGCAAGTAGGAGCTTCTGCTGGACTTGTAGGTAGAAATGCTGGAGGAGTGAATCAGGAAGCTTCAGGTGTCAACAACTATGTCGTGCTAAGTAGAGATTACGCAATGCTTGGAGGAAAGTTGTTTATTGGAACTAATGATGCAATTAAAGTAGAGAATTGGTTGCTTCATTGCGAGAGGATCTTCGCTGATCTTGGACTGAATGGTGAGCAGAAGAGACGATTGGCATCCAGGCAACTACAAGGAGTTGCATTGTACTGGTGGAATAGTGTTACTGGTTGAGTAGTAGAGTAAACCCTAACTTAGGCAGAATTTAGGAGAAGGTTTGAAGAGAGGTTTATGTCGAAAATTGCTAAGTCTACCCTATTGAGAAAGTTTGCTGAGTTGGTGCACAGAGATATGATATGTTGGAGTATGCTACAAGGTTCGAGTAGTTGTCCCGATCTGGATATGCTACCGTTGATACATCAATTAAGAGGAAAGAGAAGTTCATTGGATTAAGACCTGAGCTTGCTAGAGCAACTTTACTACATCTCAAGGATCCACATGATGTAGTAGTTGAGATGGCTTTGAGGAATGAAGAGATGCTTTCTTTCTTTGGTAGTAATAAAGCAGTGGAGGTCTAGGGTAGGCAGAATAAGAAGAGGAAGTTTTTCCATAAGAAGGGAGTTCAGAAGGGTGGAGCTGCCAAGAAAGGAAAATATGAGATTATCTGCTATAAGTGTGATAAGAAAGAGCATTTCACAAATGAATGTCATTCTCGAGATGGAAAGAAGGTGATTGGAAGGAAGAATATCAAATGCTTCAACTATGATCAGATCGGTCATTATAAAAACCAGTGCAAGGAAACAGCTAAAGCCAAGAGGGGCAAGGAGTTTGCATTAGAACAAGCTACCTCAAGACCAATAACTTAGGAGAAGGGAAAGGCTATTATGGGAGGTACGCATTTGATTCATGGTATACCTATTAGAGTTCTATTTGATTCCGGTGCATCACATTCTTTCATATCCCATTTTTTGGTTGATAAGCTTAACCTAGAACCCTCATACCTAGTTACTTCCTTAAGGGTTGCGAATCCGATAGGAGGGTATGCAACTGTTGGGATAAGGTGTGACCAGTTAGAGTTTGAGTTGTTAGGTCGTATATTTGTTTGTAGTTTGCATATGTTTGATTTCATAGGCTTTGGAATTATTTTGGGTATGGATTGGTTAAGTAAGTATGATGCTAGGATATTTTGCCACAATAGGAAAATATCACTAAGATAACCTACTAGTAGTGACTGAATCATATACACACTAAAAAACTCAAGTTTTCATGTTTGTGCTTTGTCAGGTGCAATAGAGGAGGAAGACGAGTTGAACCGAGTTTTTGTTATGAGAGAATTCATAGACGTCTTTGAACTGGTAAAAGGACTACCATTGAAACAAGCTATTGAATTTCCGATAGATCTTGTACCAGAAGCTGAACCTGTTAGTAGACCGCCAAGTAGGATGACACCTACTGAGATGGAGTTAAAGTGCAACTGGTAGATTTTGAAGGAAAGTTTTTTATTAGACCAAGCAATTCACCTTGGGGAGCAGCTGCAGTGTTTGTTAAGAAACCAGACGGATTGTTAAGGTTTGTATCGATTATGATAAGTTAAATGAGAGGACGATAAATAATCGATATCCATTATCAAGAATTGACGATTTGTTCATTTGAGTGGGGACAAAGTATTTTCTTAGTTGGATTAGGCAACAGGGTTCCATCAAGTAAAGGTGGCATAGGACAGTATTCCATTGAGGGCATATTTAAGACAAGATACGGATTGTATGAATGGCTAGTAATTTTGTTCGGACTAACTAATGCGCCAGCCTTCTTCGTAGACTTAATAACTCCAATCTTTCGAGAGCATTTGGATAGATTCGTATTGGTGTTCATAGAAGACATTGATATATTTGAAGGATAAAAGAGACCATGAAGTTCATTTTAGGATATTGCTTGAGATACTGAAACAACATCAGTTAAAATCAAAGTTTTTGAAGTATCATTTTGAAAGAAGGAGGTGAAGTTTCTTGGTCATGTAGTCTCAGAGAAAGAGTTGTCACTAGATCTAACTAAGATTGAGGCAGTAATAATTAGAAAAGATCCGAGACGGTGATCGAGATAAAGTGTTTCCTTGGATTAGTTATTACCGAAGATTCATTAAGGATTTCACATGGATAGAAGCACCGATGACTAAGTTATCAAGGAAAGACTCGAAGTATATTTGGACCGATAAGTATGAGGATGCATTCAAGAAGTTGAAATACTTATTGACCAATGCGCCAATGTTAGTTGTTCCGGATGGGAATTAAGAGTTAGTAGTGTACACAGATGCATGCGGAATAGGACTAGGAGCTGTATTAATGCAAAGAGGGAAAGTGATTGCTTATGCTTCTCGACAACTCATACCGTATGAGGTTAGATATTCGACGCATGACTTAGAGTTAGCTACAGTGATTTTTGCATTAAAGGTGTGGAGACATTATCTGATTGGGAGAAAGATCCGAGTTATTTATGGATCCTAAGTCATTAAGGTATTTATTCTCTCAGAAGGAGCTGAATATGAGACATCAAAGATTGTTAGAATTCATAGCTACCTATGACTTTGGAATTGAGTACACGGCAGGGAAAGGAAATAAGGTTGCAGACACACTCAATAAAAGACATCAAAATGCAGTATTGGAAATGATAGCTGAGTGGAAAGATTTAGAAACATTGACTACATGTGGTGTGTAGTTATGATCTACGGCAAGTACGAGTCAAGGAACCGCTATGTTGTCATGTTTGGAAGTTCGACCAATAATGATCGAAAGGATTTCTTCTAAGCAAAGAGATGATCCATTACTTATTGAATGAATCATAACGTTAAAGAGTGGAACTGAGATTGATGATTTAAAAGATTTTAGTCTTGTCCAAAATGGATGGTTGAGGAAGAAAGGGAGGTTATGTGTTTTTCGAATTTTGAAAACATAAGAAAGGAAGTTCCTATGGAGTGTCATCGATCAAGGTTCACCATTCATCTAGGAGGAACTAAGATGTATCAGGATATGAAAAGAAGTTTCTTCTGGGAAGGTATGAAGAAGGATGTATGCTTATGGATAAATCAGTGTTTGAACTGTCAGCAAGTAAAAGACGAGGATCAAAAACCGAGTGGGTTACTTTAGCCTTTAGATTTCCAGTTTGGAAGTGGGATTCTATATCTATAGATTTCATAGACGGGTTGCCAAGTTCAAATAGAGGAAATGAAAGTATCTGGGTTATAATGGACAGATTGACTATGAGTGCACACTTTATACATGTTAAATCGACTAGAACGGCACCAGCCTTAGCTAGTTATTCATTAGGAATATAGTTAGACTGCATGGGATTCCTAGTAATATAGTAAGTGACAGAAATTCCTTGTTCACTAATGAGTTTTGGAAAAGTCTATATTAAGTGACAGAGGTTACTCTGATTGAGTTAAAAGACTTAGTCGTAGAACCAGACATGACTATAGTTAGACAGCCAATTTGTATAGTGGCTAGGGATGAGAAGAAGCTAAGGAGCAAGACAGTTAGATTAGTAAAGGTCTAGTGGAGTGACGACGAGAGGGACTGTACTTGGGAAACAAAGAGCAGGATTAGAGACTCTTATCCTGACTTGTTTAATAGTACATTTTACCTTTATGTTTGATTGACGTGCGTACATTATCCTTATTTTGAGGACGAAGTTCTTTAAGGAGGGGAGTCTGTAGTGACCCTAATTTTAACTAATGTTATTTAGAAAATTTAAAAGACAAATTAAAATAAATAATGTAAATGGCTAAGAGGAGTAAGATTTGAGTAACTAAGAGGTCGAGCTTAATTAATAAATTAATAAGGGTAATTATAGTGTAACAGGAAGGAGTAAATTATGACAAGGGCAAAATGGGAAGAGAACACATTCCCTTAACATAAACCCTCGTTCCCTTATTTCGTCCCACACTTCATTCATAGAAAATGAAAAATAAGAGAAATAAGGGCCGGTCATTAACAAACATTCAAGGGAGAAAAAGCTAGAGAATCAAGGAAAAGCTTAGGGGAAATAAAATCAAATTCAAATCTAACTTTATTAAACATTAAAAGCTGAATAATAGTTTGCATCTCATATTTTAATCTATACTTTCGGTTTAAGTTTAAATCTGACTTCTTTGATGTTACTATTCCATGTTTTGGGTTGATGATTGAATATGCTTAATTGATGAACATTAAAGATTTATTATGAAATAATTTAATTGGTTTTAGAGTTAAAACCTAACTTTTTATGACCCAAATGATCTAAATTTTGAGATGAGATTTGGAATATTATTTCAGAAGCGGGTTTCGAATTTCATATTCCAAATAAGAATGGATTTATGGCGAATTTTCTAAGTATAGAAAATGGTTTAGTTCGGGTTTAATTATTTTTAATTAAAGTAGATTTTAGCCTCAAAATTTTTATATGTTAAAGAGAATAATAAATGTGATTTATTATGATTTTTGGGGGTTTTTTACATGTAATTATGAATGCATAGTAAAATTATTTAAGTAGAAGGGCTCAAACATTTTAATTATGATATTAAGAGAAGGGGTCTCCTTATAGAAATGTTTAGTAATGATAATTATTAAGTGCAGCAGTTTTTCTACAAAAGAAATTATTAAATTTTTGCTAGCCAATAAGCTTTTGACAATTATAGAGGTTTGACCAAAAGAAACAACTTTTTATAGTAATTTGCAGTTTTAAGAATAATTACAACTTTGCCATGTCGATATTGGCTATGTCGAGCCACAACTCACCGCATCTTAGTGTCATCGATGCGGAACAAAAAAATGTATATGATGTCAACAAGTTTGGCATGAAATGGAATGGTTTTGAACCTCATCGAAGTCATAGTAACAAAGACAAAGTGGTGGACTCGACATAGGCATGTCGATGTTTGTACGTGTCGCATCGTACACCAAAAGGCTTGTTGCCACATTTTATACTAGAAAGCTTGCCGTTGCATATACAATTCAATGTTTTAACTCGAAGACCCAGATGGTCATCGATCCTATACTACGCCGCTTTCTACTTGTTGTCGAGCCTAGCCAGGCCGCTTTTAACTTGTCTTTAAGCCTATGTCGCTTTTAACTATACCAATGTCATTGATATCGATGCCGCATCTATTTGATCTACATTCCCACGAAGAGGCCTTGATGCCGAGATTTTAAATGTCACCAAAGTTTAACTTTTATGATTTTACTATATGACTTGTGAAGTTATGACTTCGACATCATCCCTGTGTGTGTGTGTATATATATATATGTATATATATATATATATTCAATCAAATGACTTCAACATACTTTTGAATGGGCAAAGATCTTTGATTGCAATGGTGTCGCTGAGATCTATTATTGTAAAGGTTTTACATAGTTTTGGCCTTGTAGCCTAAGTTTTGGGAGGGTCAGAGACCCTAATGACTTCAAGTTTCGTAAACAATGTTTTATAAAGCATATGTCATAGCATAAGTATTTTGAGTAAAGTAAAGGTAATTGTTTCCTTTTTTTAAACATGATTTTAAGAATTAAATCATTTATAAAGACTTTGTTTTCAAGGTAATATGGATGAATTAGTTAACCGAGAATTTTACTTAAGAATGACTTGGAAATTAGAAAACCAGATGGGACTGGCGTAGGATTGTGCCCTATACTTTAACTAGTAACCCCTAGCTAATATAATTCCAAGATTCCAATATGTAAGGTAGTGTCATGGTTAAGACTAAAAGAATATTATACACAAAAAGGAATACAAAGAGTAGAGATAGGTTATTGGTGAGCCCACGAAACCATTAAGATCAGTTGACCCTAAAAGAAGTAAGTTACGAAAAGATCATCCAGTTTTTCTCTAACAGCAAGTTAGAACATTTATTATGTCTAGTCGGCCAGATTCAGCCACAGGTTTATAGTCACCTGATAAAACTATGATGTTTGGATAGATAGTCCACTGATTACCTATATTGTATGCATACATGTTATTGTTATATCATTTATTATAAACAGTTTGGTTGAAAGATTTTGATTGCAAAAGATATGCTGTTAAAGGATATTAATGAGGGGAAAACCCGTTCCGCTAGGCGGCATGGTCTCACTTAGTGTCAATGAATCCAGATGTCATATTATTATTCACACTAGGCTTTTTGTCTGACTCAAAGTTTATGTTTTCCTTTTAAACTATCAGGTACTCAAAATTTAATTTGAGTAGGACAAGAGTTAAGGTTTTCAAAATTAGTAGGTTTTGGAAAATAAAGCTTTTGAAGACGTGTAGGAAGCAAATCTAACTATGTAGGAGATTATCTATTTATCTATTCCATTGTGATTGAATGTTGTATGTATTGGTAGATGTTATAACTATCTGTTTAGTAACTCTGATCATCGAAGGGGGCATCTTCATATGTCGCTCTTGGCGTATTTTGTAATAATTATATTTTATCTGAATCTGGGCAATGATATCGGATTATGCACTGAATATGAAATACTAACTTGAAATGTAATGAGAAAATTTATTCTAAAAGTGTGTTTGAAATATTTCATATTCTTGTATTTATAATATTATGGATACCATAAACACTACCGCATTTCGTCAATGGAAATTAATACTACCGCATCTGTAGCAGTTAGTTTCGGGCCTTAAATAGGGGATGTTACACTACAATTCATACCCTATTTGATTTCAAAGCATCGCATTCCTTTATAGCTAGGAATGTAGTCGACTTCTTAAATCTTCAAACCTAATTTGTCACCAGCCCAATAGTACTCTCTTATCCTATTAGGGATCGACATATCTCTCTTTAATTTGTAAAGACCTAGTTGTGTACATATGTGAAGTTGATTTAATATATAATGCGTACGTTCTAAATTTTAAAGGGTATGGACTTATTTTGGAAATGGATTGGTCATCATAACATGGGGTGATTTCAGGTTGCGATAGGAGGGTGTACGAATAAAGAGTTATTGAGGATGAGACTGATAGGTCCACTATATACCCAAAGACTCGGTTGAGTCAAGTTATTTGTACTCGTTGAGCCTATCTCATAATGAGTTTTCATCTATACCCATAGTTCGAGAGAATTTCTTGATGCCTTTGAGGATGTCTCAGGTCTTTCACCCCAAAGGAAGATCGAGTTTAGAATTGATTTGAAGAAGGATGCTAGACAAGTTGCTCTACCATCAGGACACATGGCCCTCAAAGAAAGATGTGAGTATGCCAAGCAAATCTTGGTACTGTTGCAGAAAGGATTCATCCGACAAAGTACTTCGAAATGGGGAGCTCTATTATTTTGGCCACTATGGCAGACGACTGATTGAGACTATGCGTCGACTATAGGGAACTTAACAAGTTGACAAGGAAGAATAGATATCCCTTACTTAGGATAGACGACTTGCTCAATCAACTTGTGGGAGCCAACGTCTTCTCCTAATTAGAATTTGCAACTGGATTACATCAGTTTAGGATCGTAGAGGACAACATCTACTGCATTCTGCCCACCTAATGAATTCTAGGAGTGGGAAGCAATACCTTTCAGATTGATAAATGCCCCCACATAATTTATAGATTTGAAGAGAAGAGTATTTAGGGGACAACTTAATAAGTTCATCGTAGTGTCAGTTGATGATATCTTAGTATTCTCCAAGAGTGAAGGAGAACGTGATAATCACTTAAGAGAGATACTAGGGACTTTGAGGAGGCACCAACTTAGACCCAGATTTTCAAAATGCCACTTTTGGAAGAAAGAGGTAAGGATTCCTAGACACATCATTTATGAGCATGGATTGGCGGTGGACCCCGCAAAAGTTGAAGCTATTCAAGAGTGGAAAGTTCCAAGGAGTGTAACGAAAGTTAGGAGTTTTCTCCAATTAGTAAGCTATTATAGAAAGTTCATAAAGAACTTTGCAGAAATAGCAGTCTGTTTAACCCGCTTGACTAAGAAGAATCTAGTCTTTATTTTAGATGATAGATGCATTAAAGCATTCGAGAAACTTAAGGAACCATTGACAAGTGCACCTGTGCTTGCCATTCCCGATGAGACAAAGCCTTCTATAGTTTTTACGGATGCATGCGACATATGATTGGAAGCAGTTCTCATACAAGAAGGAAGGATAGTAGCTTATGCTAGTAGGCAACTAAAGGACAATGAGAAGAGGTATCCAGATAATGACTTGGAGTTGGCAGCCAATGTCTTTGCCTTGAAGACGTGGAGGCGCCATCTTTTAGGAGAAAGGTATCGTTCGACGACGGAAATTATTTCAGTTTAGAAAACCGTCGAATGAATTTAAATTAGAAAATATCCACAAGCGCACGGCGTACTATTGAAGTACGTGGCGAGTACGGGTCGATCCGTAGGGAATTGATGGTTTTAAAAATCTATTCAATCAAATTAACCAAAGTTGAAAATGTGATTAGCTAAAAATGTAGAAAACTAGCAAAGGAAAATTGAAAAAAATATGAGAGTGTGAAGGCAATTTAGAGGAAATTTCCACTCTTTAGATCACATAAATCAACAAAATGAAGTTACGATCTCTCTTTTCTTGTCATTAGTGTAATTAGTTGATGTGCTTATCATAAGTATGGTATTTTTGTGCTACTAATTAGCACAATATAAACCATCAAACTATACCACAACCACTAATACACATTTAACTCTCATGAAATATGACAACAAAGTTGAAAGCAAAATCTATTTTAAGCATGGCCTATTAACTATTGTTTAGAAATATAGGCCATCAAAATTTAATTTCAACAATCACTTATTACCATCATCATATATAGATGAAGAGGTGATCATTGTTTATGATTGTTTAAGCATAGCATATTTGGTGTCAACTATATAGGCTATCAAATTCACATCAATAACAACAAGTTAAACCACTTCAAATGATTCATTAAGCACAAAAAGAGAGCATAAACATCAAAATGTTGCATCTACATACTATAGGGCTTCATTACCCCTAAATTGTAGGGATTAGCTTCTCATATTTGTTATCATATCAACAAATATAGCTTGCAACATAGAACAAAACAAAGAGGAAAAGAGAGCAAAATGAAAGAAAAAACTAATCTACTTGCATAAAAGAAAGTCTACACTACTAGCATGAAAGGAAATGAGAAACAATAATTAACATTGCATAAAAAGAAAAGAAGATTACATAAAATAAAAATGGCTAAGTAGCCATGAAAAGAGAAAGAGAAGAGAGCTTGTCTTTTTATTTTGAGCCTAAACTAAACTAAGAGAGACTAAGGGAGAGGAGGTTACATGAAACATAAGGGGTACTTATACATGTGTTAAACCCTAATTCATATTTTTGGGGAATGCCAAAAATACCCTTGAGAAAGTGTGGAGGCCAAGTAATCATTAGCTTCTACTAATCATCATTTAATTGTACGTGAAGCCATTAATTTCATAAGCATGTGCATTAGCCTCTAATTTGTACATTAAGGTAGGTGGGTAGGTGGGGTCCTCCATGATCATCACTTTGAATTATTTCCATCTTCATTTATTCTCTTCACTCTTGTGCATGCATATATCATCATGAAACCACTTGTAAAATTCACCAAATTTCCTACAAAACAACATAGAAAATTCCAAGTAAATTTTCACAATTTAATAAATGCATAAAAATGACCATTTTTTCCCTATATGAAGATGAATATGTGACAATTTGAAAATAATTTGAATTTTGGTTTAAACAAGTTAAAATACCCGATATGGTCATTTCTTTAATTTAAATAGATTAAATATGGTGGTAAAAATATGCACATTTACGTGCACATCAGGTATGAGTTCTTCACTGACCATAAATCACTCAAATACCTATTTCTTCAAAATGATTTAAACCTTAGGCAGCAAAGATGGATGGGATATATAACATCATTTGGCTTTGGTATATAATATACCCTCAAAAAAGGGAACGTCATCACCGATGCCCTCAGTCAGAGGCGCGCAACTTTAGGTGCTACATATGAATGGAGGCAGTTGGAGTTCCCCTCAAATTTCAACTTCCAACCACCAATAGAACCCATCCAAGGCTTTTTGGCAATAATGGAGGTTAGGCCGGCTTTGATGGACCACCTCGGGTTTGAGCAAAAGAAGGATGAGAAGATAGTGGAGAATCTGGATAAGTTGATAAGAGGAGAACATTTCCCCATATCAGTAGATATACAGTTGATGAGAAGGGATGTATAAGAAGGGATGGATGCCTTTGTCCCAATGGTTAATAGTATGTTGGAGGAAGTGCTTGCAGAGTGTCACCACTCAAAGATGACCATTCACCTCGGAGGAGATAAGATGTATAGGGATAAAGAGAATTTTCTTTCGGCTGAGAATGAAGAAGATGGTTGCTAAGTTTATTGTTAGGTGTTTGACATGTCAAAGAATAAAGTTTAAGCAAGGGAAACATGGAGGATTTTTGTCACCATTGTAGATGTCGACTTAGAAATGAGAGCACATTTCGATGGACTTCGTAGAAGGATTTCCTAAAAGTCAAAGGGGCAATGAAGCTATTTGGGACATAGTAGATAGACTTACTAAGAGTGTCCATTTTATTAATGTTAGGAACAATAGGACCGCAACGTCTCTATACAGATTTATATAAAGGAGGTGGTTCGACTCCATGAAATTTCGATGAGCATTGTTAGTGATAGGGACCCTTTATTCACTAGTGAGTTTGGGAGGAGTTCGTAGGAAGCTTTAAGGACTTCGTTGAATCTCAGCACTGCTTGCTACCCATGGACCGATGGTTAAACTGAAAGGGTGAACAGAATCTTGAAAGACTTGTTGAGGGCTAGCATCATGGACTTTAGAGGACATTGGGAGCAGCTGCTTTCTTTAGTTGAGTTCACATATAATAATAGTTACCAAGCGACGATTGGTATGGCCCCCTTTGAAGAGCTTTATGGGAAGCCATGCAAATCGCCAAATTGTTGGTATAAAACCACTGACAAAATTTTGGTTGGACCAGATTTGATTTGCGATACTTCGAAAATAGCAGAGTTGATTAGGCAACGTATGAAGGCAGCGCAAGATCATCAGGAATCCAACGCGACAAGAGAAGGAAAGGTTTAGAGTTTGAGGTTGGAGACTTGGTATTTATCAAAGTCTCCCTTCTTAAAAAAATCGTAAGGTTTGGTAAGTCAGGGAAATTGGCATCAAGATTTGTTGGCCTTTTCCGAGTTTTGGAAAGGATAAGAAGACTTGCTTATCATGTGGAGCTACCGGATAGATTGACAAGAGTCCATGACGTTTTTCGTGTTTCACATTTAAGGAAATGCATTCATGAACCAGTTGTTGTGGTAGAGCTTGATCTATTGGAGGATATTGTGACGGAGCCAATAGCATCCCATGCCACTGCACGCATTATGGAGCACGAAACCAGGAAGCTCTGCAACAAAGAAAGTAGACTGCTCCGAGTACACTGAGGAGACAACCCGATGGAAAGCACATGGAAAACTAAAAAGAAGATGTAACGCCCCTAAATTTTAAAAACATTATTCAGGAGATTTAATTAGATAAATTAAATAGAATAATGTAAATGCTAGAGTGATAAGGGGATTGATATTTGAAAAATTAAATTAAATATTGTGCTTAATTAAATTTAATTTTAAAAGAATGGGTTATGATAGGTTTCATATTTTAATTAATAAGAAAACAATTAACACAAGGGTATTATTGGAATTGCCACTATCATGATACTATTACCCTTAAAATTCTCGTTTCATTTCATTTTCACCTTTATTTTTACAAAACACAAAAACGTAAAACCTAAAGCTCAAGCCGGCTATTACTTAAGAGGAAAAGAGGAGAAAAATTTATCTAAAGCTAAGGAATCAAGCTAGGGGAAATAATCAAATATAAAATCTCAAATTTCGTATCCTAACTAAGGTGAATAATAACCAAAACCATCTCTATCTTTTTTTTAATGATCATTTGATTTCGGGTTTAAGTTTAAATCCATTATGATGATTTTTGATGATGATATGCTTGGATTTCATGATATGATGTATTCAAACTAATTTGTTCGATAATGGTTTTATACGGTTTTAAGGCTAAAATCGTTTATTTTGGATTTTGAATGCCATGAGGAATTCATATGTTATGTAAAACTTTAATTGGGAGATGGGTTTTAATTTTTATAATTTTCCAAGCAATGGGAAATTAGTTATGAACTTTCAAAGGAGAAAATGAATAGTTTGGGTTTAAAATTATTTCGACTAGTATATGGAAGAATTTGGATCTTAAATTTATATATGTTGGATAACATATTAAAAGTGAATTTTTATGATTTTTGGGGATTTTTCCTAAGTAATTTACTATGGAAATTAAATTATTTTAGATGGAGGACTTAATTGTTTCATTGGTTTAGCTTAAGGAAGGACTTATTTGCTAAATTATTTTAATTATATCTGAAATAATTATGACAGTTTTATTTTAGAAAGAATTTGAAAAGTTTATGGAAACTAATTAAATGTTTACAAATAGGCAGGTTAGTTAAAAAGCAATTACCTAAAAAGGCATAAAAAAGGTATTTACCTAGAAATTAAGTTTCGCCACTTTCAGTAGTACCTTTCGACTCTATACTTATGCCTCAACTAAGTTGAAACTACTCAAGTCGAAACCAATACACAAAGTATCAATAAGTTGGTACGCTGTGGATTGGAGAATGGCGGAAGGTATGGTGTTGAAACCAAGCTTTTGAAGGGGTCGAAGCCTTTGTTTTACTCTCCAAAGATATGCACTTGCCTTGTTTTCAAAAGGATACTTTCGAAGGGGTCGAAACCCATTTAAATAGATTTTAAAAATGTTGCCGCCTTTTTGTTTTAAAAAGAATGTTTTCGAATAAGTTGCCTTGTTTTAATTCAATGCTTTCAAATGGGGCAGTTTCAACCCAATCGAAAACCTGCTGCCGACCTTATGCCTTTCGAATGGAATGAAGTCATCAACTAGATCGAAATGTAGCTTTTGTTTTATAAATATAATAAGCCACTTCCTAAAGCTTTCGAAGGGGTAAATTGTTTCGAAGGCGATGGCTTCGAAAGGGGTTTCGAATCTATCCTTCCAAGTGTTTTAATTTATATGATTAATGCTTTCGAAAGGATGGTTCCAAAGCCATCAGTTTTCCCCAAACTCTTTTATATGAAGTGTAATGGTTTCGAAAGGGGTACTTTCATTTATATTCCCTTTGAAGCACAAGATATTTTTAGAATAAACTCATTGGTTTCAAAAGGGGTACTTTCAATGGTTTCGAAGCTATGTTTCTAAGAGTTAATAAGTAATACTTTAATACTTTCGAAAGGTAGGTTTTGAGGGTTTCAAAAGAGATGTTCTAAAGTGTTTCGAAAGGCATATGCATAGTGTTCCAAAAAGAAAATTTGAATGCTTTCTAAGGAGGTTATCCAATGGTTTTGAAAGTAAAAGTTTAAGGTTTCAAAAGCCTTAGTTTTCAAAACAAAGAACCCAATCTCATTTTTAAAGGAAAAACGATGGCATAAATAAAGGAGTTTAAAATGACTTTTATGTATGGAGTTTTTAAAGAAGCTTTCCTTGATAAAATAATATGTTAAAGGGATTAACCATGTTACATATGAAAATGATTTCATGGATATTAAACCACAGGTGTTGGTATTATTATATTTGCTTCTTCTAATATATATATATATATATTCACTTTAAATGTACCCATAACTATAATTTGGGGAGAAAAAGGTGGAATAACCAGCTAAGTTGACCCAGTAGTGAATATAAATTGAGTTAACTCATGTATAAGTAGAATTGCATCAAGGAGGTCAGGTAGACCAGAATATAGGATGCCTAAATATTGATTAAAGAAGTTATCAGATAGACTGGTTCATAGTAAACCCATAAAAACTATGTTTAAAAAGAGCTATTGGCAGGGGCCAATTGAATTGTAGTGAACCCATGAAAACTATATCCAGACTAAGTTATTGATAGAAGTCAATAGGTTCGTATTCAACCCATGAAAACTGGGATATGTGGGAAGTTATTGAAGATACCAATAGGTTCATGGAGAACCCATAAATAATAAAGTTATTGGCAGGGGCCAATAGGCTCTTAGTGATCCCATGAAAAGTATGAAACCGGACATGAAGTCTATAAGTTTTAAACATGTTATTTGTAAGCCCATGAAAACTAATAGGTTAATAGTGACCCTAGAAACGATAACTTAGACTGATAATCAAATTAAATAGGGATGGGTAATCCAGAATTGATTTATTTGTTTGCATATCATCATAATATTTGGAATTGTTATGTTTTAACCATTATGGATGCAGGAGCACAGTATATGGTTTTTATAAAGTTTTGGATATGATACTAGTAAGGGGAAACCCGTTTCGCTATGCGATGTGGTCTCACTAGATATCTAAATGGTTTGGGATGGTAGATTATTATTCATACTAGGATTTATGTCTGACTTGAAGTTTATGTTTTCCTCTTAAACTCTCGGGTACTCAATTGATTTTGAGTAGTTTGAGAGTTGAGGTTTTTAGGTTCTTCATTGACGAATAAGATTCCAGAGATGTGCAAGAGGCAAGCTATCTAACAGGATTTCTTTTCTATTTTGATTACACTTTGTTTTGTTGTAAAGGAAAAGCTGTTTAATTGCCTAGTTATATATACTCTAATCATTCGAGGGGGTATCTTCATATGTCACTCTTGTGTATGTTATAATAATTATATTTTCTTTGAACATGGTTCTCGAATATGAGATTATGTAATGAATTTTGAAATGATTTAAAATGGAATGTGAAAGTTGTTTTATGATTTTTAAAATTTTCCATATCCATGTGTTTCTGTTATATCAACATATCTAACATTACCATATTTGGTCACTAAGGACTAATAACTATGGATGGCTGCAGCATCCGTAGCCATTAGTTTTGGGCCTCCAAGTGGGGGATGTTACAAGCTGGTATCAGAGCATATGTTTATGAAAACTCAAAAGAATTTTAAACCTAAAAGTTTTCAAAACATAATCCAATGAGTCAGAAAATAAGATCGGGGTTTGAGTTAACGTTATAGTAACGTACTTGTATTTGATATATATATATATATAAGTATGTATTCCCCTCTCTCTCAGACCGTTCTTATGTATCTTACTAAGGCTCGTATAGATATTTACGAGAAAGAAGATATGGAGGCAAGAAACGGAAGAGGAAATCTCGGTGGAGGAAGCACCATAAAAAACGAAAATGTTTCGACCTAACACCAGGAGGAACCAAGGACGACAGGCAAATGCTAATCAAAATTTAGATGCCAATGTTGTTGGAAATCCGCCAGTGGATATGTGGATGATGTATCAGTTCTTTGTTAATTTGATGCAAGCTGAAGCAACTGCTGGAGTTACTGGGAATGTCGGAGGAGCTAATCTCATAGCTCCAACTGGGAATAATTATGCTAAGCTAAGCAAAGATTACACCAGTCTTAGTGGAAAGCCATTTGTAGGAACGAAGGATGCCATAAAAGTTGAGAATTGGTTGCTGCATTGTAAGAGGATCTTCATTGATTGGGATTGAATGATGAGCAGAAGAGGAGACTGGCCTCTAGGCAGTTGTAGAGGGAAGCTCTCCATTGGTGGAATAGTATTACTACTAGAGTACCAAAGGAAGAGTTGACTTGGGCAGAGTTTCGAAGGAGATTCGAGCGAAGATTTTTGTTTGAAGATGCTAAGTTAGCATTGTTGAGGAAGTTTATGGATTTAGCGCAGGGAGAGATGTCGGTAATTGAGTATGCTACCAAGTTTGATTAGTTGTCCCAATATGGGTATGCCACTATGGAGACCGTCGTCAGGAGGAATGAGAAGTTCATTCGGGGATTGAGGCCTGAGATTTCTAGGGCGACCCTGCCACATCTCCGAGATCCATGTAATGTAGTTGTGTAGATGGCAATCTGACATGAGGAAATGTTTGCTATTTGTGGGAAAGAAAAGCCAGTTGAAACCCAGGGTCCTCAGAGAAAGAAGAGAAGGTTCTTTAAGAAGAAGGGAGCCTAGAAGAGAGATGCTGCCAAGAAGGCAAAGGCTGATTTAATTTGCTTTAAATGTGACAAGAAAGGTCATTAAGCTCACGAGTGTCGGTCAGGCAAGGGGAAGAAGGCTGGAGAAAAGAAGAATGTGAAGTGCTTCAACAGTGACCAGGTTAGGCATTAGAAGAATCAATGTCTAGAACTAGTCAGGGCGGATAGAGGAAAGGTCTTTGCTATTGGACCATCATCAGCTATGCCAACTACAGCTGAAAAAGGGAAGACTATGATGGAAGGTACGCTTTTGAGTCAGAGTATACCAATTAGGGTACTATTTGATATCGGTGCATCACATTCATTTATATCTAAGTGTTTGGTTGATAGGTATGCTTTGAACCCACATACCTTATTACTTCCTTTAGGTTGTGAACCCTATAAGAGGGTATGCAACTCTCGGAATGAGATGTGACCAGCTAGAACTTGATTTGTTAGGTCATAAGTTTGCATGCAGTCTGTATGTTTTTGATTTCATAGATTTCAGAATCATTTTGGGTATGGATTGGTTGAGTAGATATGAGGTTAGGGTATTTTTCCAGGATAGGGAAATATCGTTGAGACGCCCTAACAGTCATATCCAAATCATATTCTCAGTGGAGAATTCTGACCAAAGTGCTTGTGCTTTGTTGAGAGCTATGGAAGTAGAAGAAGAGTTAAGTCAGGATTGAGTAGCAAGTGAGTTCGCAGATGTTTTTGAGCCAGTTACAGGACTACCAGCGATACGAGCCGTTGAGTTTCGGATAGATTTCATACCAAGAGCCTAACCTGTAAGTAGACCACATAGCAGAATGACACCGACCGAGATGAAGGAATTGAAGGTGCAGCTAGTGGATCTAGAAGGGAGAAATTTTATTAGACCAAGTAGTTCACCTTGGGGAGCAGCTGCGGCGTTCGTGAAGAAACTGGATGGGTCGTTGAGGATGTGTATCGACTATCGTAAGTTGAACGAGAAAACGATCAAGAATAAGTATCCTTTGCCAAGAATTGATGATCTATTTGATCATTTGTGTGGAGCTAGAGTGTTTTTCTAATTGGATTTGGCGACAAGTTTCCATCAGTTAAGGGTGGTGGAGGACAGTATTACATTAGCAGTATTTCAGACTAGATACGGTACGTATGAGTGGTTAGTAATGCCATTCGGGTTAACGAATGCACCTACTTTCTTCATGGATTTGTTGAACCGAGTTTTCCGAGAGTACTTAGATAAGTTCATGTTGGTATTTATAGATGACATTTTGGTATATTCTAAGGATGAAAAAGAGCATGAAGATCGTCTTAGAGTAGTGCTTGAGACGCTGATGCAGCATCAGCTAAAAGCGAAGTTTTCTAAGTGTCATTTTTGAAAGAAAGAGGTTAAGTTTCTTGGTTATGTGGTTTCAAAGGAGGACTTGTCACTCAATCCATATAAGATCGAAGCTTTTAATAATTGAAAGAGACCAGAGACGGTGACTGAGATAAAAAGTTTTCTTGGACTTGATGGCTAATACCAGAGATTCATTAAGGATTTCTCGCGGATAGCAGCGCCTTTGACTAAGCTAACCAGGAAGGATGTGAAGTTTGTCTAGTTTGACAAATGTGAGGAAGCATTCCTTAAGTTAAACCATTTGTTGACCAACGCACCTGTGTTAGTAGTTCCAGATGAAAACCAAGGGTTGGTGGTGTATATCAATGCATGTGGAACTGTATTAGGAGCTACGTTGATGTAGAAAGGTAAGCTTATTGCCAATGCTTCACGATAGCTTAGACCGCATGAAGTAAGATATCCTACTCATGATTTGGAGTTGGCTGCGGTGATCTTCGCATTGAAGATATAGAGACATTTTCTCTTAGAGGAGAGATTTGAGCTATACACAAGTCATAAGTCCTTAACGTACTTATTCTCTCAGAAGTAGTTGAATATGAGACAGCAGAGATGGTTGGAGTTTTTAGCAGCGCTAGATTTTGGTACAAAGTATACACCTGGGAAAGAAAATAAGTTAGCCGATGCTCTTAGCAGAAGACATCAGAATGTGGTGCTAGCTATGTTAGCTGAATGGAAGGATTTAGAAGCTTTGACTACTTTTAGTGTGCAGTTAAGATCAACTGCTAGTTTTAGTCAGAGCACCGCCATGTTGTCTTGTTTGGAAGTTCGACCAGTGTTGATCGAAAGAATTGCTTCTAAGCAAAAAGAGGATCCGGTATTAGCTGAGAAGATTAAATGGCTTGAGGTAGGAACTGAGATCGATGATCTAAGAGATTTAGTCTTGACCAGAGTGGGTGGTTGAGAAAGAAGGGACGACTATGTGTTTCCAATGTTGAGGACTTAAGGAAAGAAATTCTAAAGGAATGTCATCGATCCAAGTTTACGATTCATCCTGGAGGGATCAAGGTATGAATAGGAGCATCTATTGGGAATGTATGAAGAGGGACGTTGGCTTGTGGGTTAGGCAGTGTGCAAACTGTTAACAAGTGAAGGCCGAACATCAAAAGCCGAGTAGATTGCTTCAACCTTTGGAGGTTTCAGTTTGGAAATGGGATTCGATATCCATGGATTTTATAGACGGGTTGCCAAGGTCAAATAGAGGAAATGAAAGTATACGGGTAATAGTGGACAGGTTGACCAAGAGTGCCCATTTCATTCCAATTAATTCAACCCGAACAGCACCTATTTTAGCTAAGTTGTTCATGAAGAATATAGTTAGATTGCATGGAATCCCTAGTAGTATAATCAGTGACAGAGATGCTTTGTTCACTAGTGAATTCCGGAAGAGTCTACAGGATGTATTAGGAACTAAGCTAAAGATAAGTACCGCATATCACCCTCAGACGGATGGGCAGACGGAAAGAGTCAATAAGGTACTCGAGGATTTACTAAGAGATTGTATATTGGACTTTGGTGGATTTTGGGAAGATCACCTACAGTTAGTGGAGTTTTCCTATAATAATAGTTATCAGACTTGTATAGGAATGACACTTTATGAAGCTTGGTATGAAAGGCCATGCAAATCAGCAGCATGTTTGTTAGAAACTAGAGACATATTAGTCTTGGGCCCAGATCTAGTAAGAGAGGCGATAGAGAAGATTGAGTTGATCCGAGAAAGGATGAAGGAAGCTCAGTCCATACAGAAGAGTTATGCAAATAAGAGGCATAAACACCTAGAATTCTCAGTTGGAGATAAGGTTTTCATTAAGATATCACCGATGAAGGATGTGGTGTGATTCGGAAAGTTGGGGAAACTAGCACCGAGATATGTTGGTCTATTCCAAGTTATAGAAAGGATCAGGAAGCTCGCACACAGAGTTGAGTAGCCGAGCAGTATAGCAAGTGTCATAATGTATTTTATGTGTCTCATCTTTGCAAGTACATGTATGGTCCAAAGACTATTATTCCTCCAATAGGGTTGGAAGAGTTGCTAGTAAAACCGAATTTGACTTTTGTTAGACAACCAGTTCGGGTTGTTGCGAGAGATAAGAAAAGGTTAAGGAACAAGACAGTCAAGTTGGAGAAAGTTCAATGGAGCGACAACGAAAAGGACTATACTTGGGAGATAGAAGACAAGATTAGAGATACTTGTCCTGATCTGCTGTGAGGGTATCTTCTATATTAGCTTTATATAGATAGTTGAAAGTCAGGTAGGCTAGTATGGTTGTTAGAAGCAGTTATAGATGATTGCTATGTTTAATATTTAGTCCTTATTGAATTTCGAGGACAAAATTCTTTAAGGAGGGGACCCATTAACACCCCTAATTTTTAATAACATTATTCAGGAGATTTAATTAGACAAATTAAATATAATAATGTAAATACTATAGTGATAAGGGGATTGAGCTTTGCAATTTTAAATTAAAGGTCGTGCTTAATTAAATTTTATTTCAAAATAATGAGCTATGATAGGTTTCGTATGTTAATTAATTAGAAAACAATTAACACAAGGGTATTATAGAAATTGCTGCCATCGTGATCCTATTACCCTTAAAATTCTCGTTTCATTTCCTTTTCACGTTCATTTTTGCAAAACACAAAAACGTAAAACCTAAAGCTAAAGTTGGCCATTACTTAGGAGGAAAAGAGGAGAAAATTTTATCTAAAGATAAGGAATCAAGTTAGGGGAATTAAACAAGGATAAAATCTCAAATTCCTTATCCTAATCAAGGTGAATAATAAGCAAAACCATCTCTATCTTTGTTTTTTATGATCATTTGATTTTGGGTTTAAGTTTAAATCCATTATGATGATTTTTGATGATGATAAGCTTCGATTTCATGATATGATATATTCAAACAAGTTTGTTTGATAATGGTTTTATATGGTTTTAAGGCTAAAATCATTTATTTTGGATTTCGAATGCCATGAGGAATTTATATGTTATGTAAAACATTAATTGGGAGAAGGGTTTTAATTTATATAATTTTCTAAGCAATGAAAAATTTGTTATGAACTTTCAAAGGAGAAAATGAATAGTTTGGGTTTAAAATTATTTCGACTAGCATATGGAAGAATTTGGGTTTGAAATTTCTATATGTTGGATAACATATTAAAAGTGAATTTCTACGATTTTTGGGGATTTTTCCTAAGTAATTTCCTAGAAAGTAAATTATTTTAGATGGAGGAATTAATTGTTTTATTGGTTTAGCTTAAGGAAGGGCTTATTTGCTAAATTATTTTCATTAGATCTGAAATAATTATGATAGTTTTATTTTAGAAAGAATTTGAAAAGTTTATGGAAACCAATTAATTGTTTACAAATAGGCAGGTTAGTTAAAAAACAATTATTTATAAAGGCATTGAAACAGTCTTTACCCAAAAATTATGTTTTGCCTCTTTCAGTAGTACCTTTTGACTCTATACTTCTACCTCAACTAAGTCGAAATCACTCAAGTCGAAACCAATACACAATGTATCAATAAGTTGGTGTGTAGTGGATTGGAGAAAGGCGGAAGGTATGGTGTCGAAACTAAGCTTTCGAAGGGGTCGAAGCCTTTGTTTTACTCTCTAAAGATATGCACTTTCCTTGTTTTAAAAAGGATGCTTTCGAAGGGTTCGAAACCCATTTAAATAGCTTTCGAAAATGTTTCCCCCTTCTTGTTTCGAAAAGAATGCTTTCAAATGAGTTGCCTTGTTTCAATTCAATGCTTTCGAAAGGGGCAGTTTCAACCCAATCGAACTCTGCTGCCGACCTTATGCCTTTAGAGTGGATTGAAGTAATCAACTAGATCGAAATGTCGCTTTTGTTTTATAAATATAATAAGCCACTTCCTAAAGCTTTCAAAGAGGTAAATGGTTTCGAAGGCAATGGCTTCGAAAGGGGTTTCGCAGATGTCCTTCCAAGTGTTTTAATTTATATGATTAATGCTTTTGAAAGGATGGTTCCGAAGCCATCAGTTTTCCCAAAACTCTTTTATATGAAGTATAATAGTTTCGAAAGGGGCATTTTTATTTATACTCACTTTAACCCAAAAGATATTTTTAGACTAAATCCAGTGGTTTTGAAAGGGGTACTTCCAATGGTTTCAAAGCTATGCTTCTAAGAGTTAATAAGTAATACTTTAATATTTTTGAAAGGTAGGTTTTGAGGGTTTCGAAAGAGATGTTCTAAAGTGTTTCAAAAGGCATATGCCTAGTGTTTTGAAAAGAAAATTTGAATGCTTTCAAAGGAGGTTATCCAATGGTTAAGTTTAAGGTTTCGAAAGCCTTAGTTTTCATAACAAAGAACCCAATCTCATTTTTAAAGAAAAAAACCATGGCATAAATAAAGGAGTTTTAAAATGACATTTAAATATGGAGTTTTTGAAGAAGCTTTCCTTGATAAAATAAAAGATTAAAGGGATTAACCATGTTTTATATGAAAATGATTTCGAGGATATTAAACAATGGATTTTGGTGTTATTATGTTATTATATTTGCTTCTTCTAATATATATGTATATATATTCACTTTAAATGGATCCATAACTGTAATTTGGAGAGAAATGTCAGAATAACCAGCTAGGTTGACCCAGTAGTGAATATAAATTGAGTTAACTCCTATATGAGTAGAATTGCATCTAGATGGTCAAGTAGACCAGAATATTGGATGCCTAAATATTGGTTAAAGAAGTTGTTAGATAGATAGGTTCATAGTAAACCCAAGAAAACTATGTTTAAAATGAGTTACTGGCAGGGGCCAATAGGTTTGTAGTGAACCCATGAAAACTATATCTAGATTAAGTTATTGACAGAAGTCAATAGATTCCTAGTCAACCTATGAAAACTAGGATATGAGGGAAGTTATTGGAGATACCAATAGGTTCAAGGAGAATCCATGAAACTATAAAGTTATTGGTAGGGGCCAATAGGTTCTTAGTGATCCCACGAAAACTATGAAACCGGACAGGGCGTCCATAAGTTTTAAACAGGTTATTAGTAAGCCCATGAAAACTAATAGGTTAATAGTGATCCTAGAAACTATAACTAAGGAAGATAGTCAAATTGAATAGGGATGGGTAATCTAGAATTGATTTATTTGTTTGCATATCATCATAATATTTGGAATTGTTATGGTTTAACCATTATGGATGTAGGAGCACAGTAAATGGTTTTTATAAAGTTTTGGATAAGACACTAGTGATGGAAAAACCCGTTCTGCTAAGCGGCGTGGTCTCACAAGATATCTAAATGGTTTGAGATGGTATATTACTATTCATACCAGGCTTATGTTTGACTCAAAATTTATGTTTTCCCCTCAATCTCTTGGGTACCCAATTTATTTTAAGTAGTTTGAGAGTTGAGGTTTTCAGGTTCTCCTTAGACGAATAAGCTCTGGAGACGTGCAGGCGACAAGCTAGCTAATAGGAGTACTTTTCTATTTTGATTCCGCTATGCTCTGTTGTAAAGGCAAAGCTGTTTAACTGCCCAATTATATATACTCGGATCATCCAAGGAGCATCTTCATATGTCGCTCTTGGTGTATGTTGTAATAATTATATTTTCTCTAAACGTGGTTCTCGAATATGGGATCATGTAATGAATTTTGAAATGGAATGTGAAAGTTTTTTTATAATTTTTAAAATATTCCATATCCATGTGTTTCAATTATCAACGTATCTAACATTCCCATATTTGGTCGCCAAGGATTAATAATTATGGATGACTATAGCATCTGTAGCCGTTAGTTTTGGGCCTCCAAGTGGGGGATGTTACAGAAGATGAGGATATCTCATCCTGAACTTTTTACTTGTAAACTTTTCTCTCAAAAACTAGGCTTTTAGTTTCATCGAGATTTCTAGATTGGATGGAGGAGATTGTTGCTACACTTTTCACTATCACTTTGCACTCATGTAGAAATCTTTATGCATGTTAGGGTCTTTGCATATATACTTATATATCACGATCACAAACTCACGCTAGGATTGAGCTAACTTATAGCATGTCTGCAGTACATAATCACATTGCACTTTAGACTGAGTTGATGGTTGCGTAGATAACATGATTGTATAACATGAATATTTATTGCGCGTTACGTTATTCGCTCATTGGAAATATTTTGAGGATGAAATCTTTTTAAAGGGGAAGAATGTAACACCCCGTAAAATCAAGAATAGATAATAAATTGGTTAAATTAATTTTAACGGGATAGAGGTAAAAGCAAAAAAATTATAAAAATCAGAATTGGACTATGAAAGTTGTGCTGCTGCATTCGTAGTAATTTTCTAATCAATTTTTATATATAATATGTTGAAAACAGAGTTCTAATGAGGAAGTTATGGAC
The DNA here is from genome assembly GCA_030737815.1 of Allium fistulosum. Lineage (NCBI taxonomy): Eukaryota > Viridiplantae > Streptophyta > Magnoliopsida > Asparagales > Amaryllidaceae > Allium > Allium fistulosum. Next base: position 617,906,674 of record CM060907.1, read on the forward strand.
GGTTGAGATTTTAAATTCAAATTAATTTAAATAGAATTCAAATTCAAATAAATAATCAATTTCTAAATTTGAAATTCAAAAGTTAACATTAATTATACTTTGAGGTTAAGTAAAAGTTAAAATTAACGTTAATATTAAAGTGCAATTAAGAAAGAAACTAAATTAGACAACGACAAGAAAGAAAATCAATGTTCCCAAAATAGAACCAGCCGACCGCTGATCCATAACTGGTCGACCGCCAACGGTCAACCGGTGTGGGGGTGGTCGACCTGTGAACATAAGGTGGGGCTAGGTTTTTGCAGCAATGAATTGTTCCAGATTTTATAATTTTAAATCGACTTAAATCCGGTAGTTCTGGTGCATTCCAACCACTATAAATAAGAGTCTACCCCTTTCACTTTTCTTCAAAAAATATTTTCGAAACACTAGCGAAGCTTTGTCGGTTCGTATCTTCATAATTTCAGAAAACTCCATTATGGTTTCGAGCAAAAAATCCTATATATCTGTTTTTGTTTACTGTTTACTTCCTCAACCTATTCTCCTCCAAACCTCTAATTTTCTCAATCTAACATATGTACAAATCCCTAGCTATTTATATCATAAAGAAGAGATTTGAAAAGAGTTCATTGAAGGCGTGTCAAATCCGAAAGAAGGCAAAGCTTAAGACCTACTATGAGTGGAAATCTTAGTTTTTCTATTTTAGTAATTGAGTAGTGTAGTTTGGATTTGATATATGCCTTGGGGAGTTTTGGATTATGAAAGCATCACATTGAAAATCCACACTCAAAACGAAATGTCAATTCTTAGGTTGGAATCTTAATTGTTTTGTATTAAAATAATGAAGTCTGTGTGGGTTTTGCAATTTAAGTGTTTTACGTTCTATTCCACTTCTTATTCTTTTTCTTTGGATCTGATTAAGGGATTTGATTAAGAAATGGTGTGTAATGTACGAATTCTTATTTGTAGTTTGCACTGCCTATTTCTACAAATTGAATAGAAACTCCCTTGTCTAATTTCATGTAAAAGCAGTTGAATAGAGCGTAAAATTAATTAAATTATAAGTTTCTATTACTTGTTTATTCTGTTGTTTTAATATGAAATAAGTTGGCTTTAGATTCTACATACAAGTCTATTGACTTGATTTTAGGATATTGGATTTATGGTATATATGTTATTATGTAGACGGGACTTGTATAATTTTAGAAGATTTGACATTTAAAACGCTAGTTTAGGGCGTAATCATTGCACATATAGAAATCAATTAATGTGTACTTATATATGTATACCTAGCATAAATAACGTACAATTGTAAAATATTAATGGCATAGGTAATCAAGGTAATAATTATCATTTGAATCCTCCTTAGTAAAGTAATTAATTGTAGAGGAGAAATAAGAATGATTTCTCATAAGGCCTAAATAATTGATATAGTGAGATGTGTGATGATATACATATAGAGTGTTATGGAATATGACTAATTTATAGGAATGCGAGGTTAATCAAAAGCCCACAGAAGTTTGTCCAATTAATCTGACTACCAATAGTGTGACTTGGGGCTGATGTGACATATCGCTTATTATAAGTAATCATGGATGATGCGAGGTTAGTCCCAATTTTATAAGGTAAATCTGCATAATTAATCTGACTACTAATACCTACGAATAGACGAACTAATGTGAGACATCTCCATGGGGTACGAGTTATAATATGAAGAACCTGCTTCGAGGATTGAAGGTATTAAGTGGTTTGTTGAGGGCCAGCCTACTTACCTTATATGAAGTATTAAATGGTGGGTATTTGGTTTAGGCACGGTTGATGATATCTCAAAAAGATCCGCTTTAATGGAAGTAGTAAGTGTTCGAAGAGATTTCTGTGCAATGTCATCCAGATAGATATCTATGAAGAGTCATCCTTGGGAATAGGTATTAAATGATGGGACCTATCTCAATTGAGGTCTTAATTGGGTACCATCTCTCGCATGGGATATGGAATTGGATAATACGAAAGACCTGCTTCCGGGATTCAAGGTATTAAGTGGTTGTTTGAGGGTCCGCATCTTTCCCATAGACGAAGTATTAAATGGTTTTGAAATATAGTTTAAATTCGAAAGACATATCCTTATTTAAATTATACTGCCTGAGTATTGATATCGAAAGGCTCGAGGTTATTATTTACCAAACGTTGTTATTTTGACTCCCTCCTCATTTCAACACAGGTTAGGAAAGGAGGCGATGATCAAGATAGAGATGGCGATGAGTGGAGCTTGTGGCTATAGTCTATTTATTTATTTATGATATTTTCTGATGTACCCATTTGAAGATGACAATTTATTTTCGAACAAGATTATGCAACAGTTATTTTTGACATTATGTTATGGTTTTGTCACATTTGGAAATTTAGATAAAATGGGTGTTGTTTATGCTATTATATTGTATCATTCTTCTGAGAGTTCTGAATGAATAGATAAATAGCTCTGAATTGTTTTTTTTATCAGCCAACAACCAGCTTTGCAATGGTCCAAGTTTTAATGGGCCCTTTTTGGATCGGGATTTAGGTTTGTTTCGACGCAGGTTATTACAACATCATGCTAAGCTAATTGGATCATTCACATAGCATGATGTCGGTTTCAGTACCAGTATCACTGATTATTAGTGGTTCATCTTTCCTAATAACATAGTCCACATCCATCCACCCTAAATGAAGAAGAATTATTCTCTTCCATATTTTATAGTTATCCCGTTTTCACATCAGGGATATCACAACGAATATCAGCGTAATTTGCTTTTATATTTTCAGTTAAAAGAATAAATAACATGTTTATGTCAAAACAATTTATTTGGATCGACTTATATAAGTCGATTTTTTGCTTTTTGGAAGCTAAAATAATTCGTTTTGGCTTTCAAAAAGCAAAAAAGTGACTTATTTAAGTCGATCCAAACGAATACTTAGATCTAAAAATATTTATGACTTTACCATTGTAAATAATACTTGAAAATTGAATCTAATGACATACAAAATAAAAATGTGTATGGTCTGAAATTCTAATTCAAATAGATATAAATAATTATGTATAACTATCAAGTCATATACTATGTACATATAACCCGTGTGTATTATATGAATAACACGATATTTTATCCTAACTAATAATACATGTAATAAAAACCCATATGGGATTGAATTTATTGCAAAGTATATTTAGTTACCAAAACTCATATTATACAAATACTTATGTCAATTAATGTATTTATGTGATCCTAATTAATATATAATTTTTTATTCAACAAAAGATGTTATGGTTATTCTCTAATCAAATAAACATTACATGGGTCACCACACATTAAATCGACTAACACTTGGGCTAATGAATATATAAAACTACAAGGTGAAGCGTATTTTATAATTTTCCAGCAACAAAATAATAATGTTGTAGACAAAATTTTTATTTTAAGGAAAGGCATCTTATGCATATATTCAGTTTGAGAAGAAATCATGATGTTTACACATTTCAGATTCACTTTCTCTTTGCATCAGAATTTTATGCATGTCACATGCTTTGAAGATTTCCTAATAATGAAATTATGTCAAGTTTAATAGAAGAAATAATATATTTTCATGAAAACAACTTTCATGACTAAACAAAGAGTTATCCAAACACATAATATTAGCTGTTAAAATTGTCAACTGAGAAATATGGTAGAAGTGAAAGTGCATACATCAACATGCTAAACTTGAACATGCATGAAGTAATTTAGTTGTAACATAACTCTAAAGTTTGATAGCCAATCGTTGTTCTTTTAACATAGGCATATTAATATCCTATTGATATTTTATGATTGCAATAATAAATTATCTTCTTACAAATAAATTAATGCTCAAGAATTTCAATAATAGCCACAAACTTTTCTGTTCTGCTTCAATAATATAAAAAATTTGAACGATAATTCAAGTTCTTACACGTAACATTTATTTCATTCTAAATTTAATGACATAACATAGAGTATATTTGAACTCATATATAATTTCTAATGCCTTTAACTAAATTCTAGGAATGTCACGCAGAGGCCATGTTAGAATAAACATAAATATGGTCTTAGGCACGACTTTCTCCATTTTTAGGTCAAAAAGATGGTATCATATAAACATTAAGGCATGAATAGAAAAAATGACTCTGATATCAAATGTTAAGAAATCTGATTCAAGTATGCGGAATAAACATGAATGTAGAAATGAAATGAACTTTAGGACCTTATAAAATTACACCCCCTCGGGCATTGATGAACTCTGCTCCTTCAAGCCTCCTTGATTTGGTACTTTTAAAGCTTTATTACTCTCTTTAAATGGTGCAAAAAATGAATGAATGGGCGATAAGGTTTTGGGACCAAACCTTGAATTTATGGTCAAACTTCCATCGAGCTTTAATGTTCATGTCCATTAAGCTTCGTGGAATGAGTTACTTAAAATGAAAAGACGCAGCATTAATGGCCATGTACCTACTACTATCATAGATGGTTGTTGAAAATGTGCAAAGAAAGTGGACCGTTAGTCTTCCAAAAAAAGAAAACACACAACATATTCTGATAAAAATGAAAACCTAGTAGTTAGCACTTTGGCGTTTGTATGAGATTTATACATAAACGAATGGAATATTAATTGAAATAGTGGTCAAAATTAAACCATTATTATAAAGGTAAAATAGCGGTTCCATGGTGCGACAAGACAAAATACTAAGAGTGGATTCAACAAAAGATGAGATGCGATTCCTAAATCCATATGTGTGTGTGTTTCAATAAGGAGAAAGAAACACGAAGAAAACAAAACTAGTTAGAAACTGACAAATTATTCTAAGTGTTGTAATTATTTTCTTCCGATCAAATTTTAAGAATAAATTAATTATAAATGACTTTGATACCACTTGTTAGGCTTTAATACACTCATTAAACATTAAAACTCAAATTCTCAACAACAAAACGCTAAAAATATCTTGATTGATAGAAGTGGGTTAGAGAATACGATAAGGGATATGTATATTAGATACCATAACTCTTTATTATAATATTGACATTTTCAGATTTGATTCTTTGACAAATAAAATTAATTTTGGTATTTCTTTGTTAATAAGATGACAATTGGATGGGCAAGACTTTAACTTTAATTCATAATTTCATTAGGTGGAGATGCTCTTTAGTTTCCCTTGACTCAGCTTTCAAGCTTGATGCACTGTTGCCCTTCAAGCACCGACTATTGCCCATCTCTATCTACATGTGTATGGCGCGTTCCTTTATTTTCATTTTTATTGTTGCCGGTTACGATATAATTATGCCCATCCATAATTCACTGTACTAAATATTATTACGAAAGTTGTTGAGCAGGGAAGCAATTTAAAACTTCACTTACTGAAAATTTGAATACTTTATTGGACTATCTTACTTATTTTCTAAACGTGGGAAAGCATGCCAAATTAGAAAACGTTTTGGTACGCTTTTGCAACTTCTGCTCCTTATAATATTATTACGTATAGATCCACATTATTTTTTATTTTTTCTACTCCATATCTCTATCATTATCATTGATTATACACCCTATTTCTTCTAAAACGTGCATAATTTAAGACTTGACAAGCACACAACGAAATTTTGGAATAAACTCACTGTGCATCCGATGAATTTACATTGACGTGGAAGATTGAGGGAAAAAAAATTTGATGATTTATTTGAGTTAGAATTAACAGTATATACAACGTTTCTAAAAGAACTTGTTTAGTAACTTATGTTCGAAAATTCGTAGAAATTTTAATTTTAGTATTTTTACAAGGGGTTTTATAAGCACGTGCAAATCAAAAGCCGTAAAATCTTGTTTTATATAATACTATTTTAATATAGCATTCAGTTTGTTTCAAACTAAATTTTAAAATTTAGACCAGCGTCACTCTTTCGGTGGTTAGACGCTCAAACTTTGATGTGAGATATCATAGGTTCGAAAACCGTGTAGCGTGATTCGAACCGTTGGATATATATTGACCCGTGGTATGCTGTATAGGTTAGGCTTGTCTAATACGTTACAAGGAGAAATGACGGTTTGAAATTGAAATAGTCTCACATTACTAAATAACCTAAAGAAACGTGTATAAATATGGATTGGAAGAAACATTATTTTGAGGATTTCTTTTGTTACAGCAAAGTGTATTTCAATTCATATGGGTCCGCCACATATCGGAGAGATGAGAAGCCAAGCAATGAGCTGCATTTTAGTCCGGTTAAACTTTCCACATCAGACGTCAATGACAACGTAACAAAGGCAGATATTTCCAACAATCAGTGTCAGTAATTTTGTGAATTTCTAAGCTACTGAACTGCCAATCAACAAAAAAAAGGAAAATAGTTTCGTCGCTATACTAATCAAGCTAGACATTTGTTCACTTGCTTACTTATTTAAACAATCTACCTCACATATCCCCACTTTTACATTTTATCCAAAATTCATGAAGCAATATTTTTCTACCGTTTAAACAAAAGTTGCAGGAACATGAAGTATTTTGGTTTCATTTTTCATTTTGGTGTTTTCAAAATTTATTATAAAATACTGAAAAAAACTGAAAAAAAAACATTTAAAATTTTGGTCATTTAACGAAGATGAAGGAATGAAAGAATGGATAGAAGAACGACCAAAAAATAAATCATTTTTCATGCAAAACATGAAAAACAAAATAAATTTATTTTTCATTTCATATGTTAATTTCATTTTTAAATTAGTTTTTTTTTAATGGTTTGTACTTCCTACGCTTTTTAATTTTGACAAAAATCCAAAATTAAAAAGATCAAAACAAAGTATACTCTAAAAGATTTTTAGATCGATGGCGAGAGATGAGCACATAATATTCGCTTACAAATTAGTAAATTACAAGTAGTAGTATATATCACGCTTACAGATTAGTAAATTACTAGTAGTAGTATATATCGTATATATCAATCAACAAAAGCAATAAAAACAGAACATTGAACATCAGGCACAGATCAGAAGAAAGATGGAAAATTTTCACTCATATTACATGCGTTATATAAACATTATAAACAAGAAAACACAATACAAAATTACAATCACAAACATTCTTAACACATTATTCTCAAATGGAACTCTAAAAACTCAACTGAGCTGCTCCCGGAAAACCTTCAAAATATCGCGGAAAGTAACGATCCCAACAAGATCGTAATCCTCTTCATCGACGACCCATACATAACTAACTCTATGGGCCAAGGCCTGCACCAAAACCGCTACCAGAGAACTCTCCGGATGACAAACTATCACCTCTTCCGACTTTCTCCCTAAGTAGCTCCCTGATCTCATCCTCCTCGGCCTCCTCTTCTTCACAGCAACACTAACCATTTCCTCATCATCATCAGAAGATGATGCAGAACACAATGACGACGACGACGAAGAAGAAGAAAATGATGTAATTCCCAAAATGCCCTCATTCTCAATAAACTCGAGCAACCCGTTCAGCCCTTTTTCATTCAACCTGCCTTTGATCGCATTCAAGAGAGACTCGGGTACCCCATAGCAGTCGATGTAGGACATGAGGTCCCCTGCCGATAGGGTTGCTATAGCAGCAGCCACTGTTTCATCGCAGGTGGAAAGGGTAAAAGGGGAAATTTCCCCTATGAGCTTGTTATCAATGGTGGTTACTGCTACAGAGGTGTTGTGGAGGAGGGCGGAGTGGAGGAGAGGGAGGGCGGAGATGGCAGGGGAGTGGTGAGGAATGGACAGTACTGCTGTGTTGATGAGGTTAAGGGCTGTTATGGACTGAGGGGCAATTTGGGAAAAGAGGAATATGTTGTTTAGGAAGAACCTGGCTATGTCTTCTTGGCTTAGCCAGGCGAAGTGCTGATAGTTTCCTTGTTTTCTTTGACTGGGAATGAGTGGGAGGATGGGGACTGCAAGTGTTTGTGAACTGCTCTCCAGTATTGCATCCAATGCTTCCAATATGCTGCATGAATACAGCATAAAAAGTTATAACTCAAGAAGCAACTGACACCGAGTAAACTTTGCATAAGTTGATTAGATGCCTAACAAATTTTCATTTTAGACCTTCAATAAAAACTTATTTTAGTTTTAGATCTCTTTTGAAATTTATTATGAAAATGGACTTTTTAATTTCTTCTTAATACAGTCTTTTTTGCATGCTTGTTGCATAAATGAGCATGTACAAAATTTTAATTCGTACTTGTGCAAGTTCAAAGTAAACAAGTATAAATTTTTAAAATTTTTACATGCTCGTTTGGGACGAGGCTTGAACTTGGAATAAGTTTTTTCAGTGGAGCCCTTGGAAAAACAGTGACATATAAAAGAAATTTTTGCCTAATAAGTTTGATAGTAACAACTAAAAGATTTAAGTGAAAATTAACTATTAAAGACAATCCAAAATGGGAAGCTGTATAGAAAATCATTGAATAGTTTTTTGGACATTTTGATAAGTGGTAGGCACAAAGCAACCAGTAGTTGATCTATTTATTCTTGTAGGTGTAACAAAATCATGTATGAGTTGAAAGTTGAAAGTTGAAACTATCAAAACTTTCCACTTTTAAATACAAAGTTCTTTCAGCTATTAGGCAACCACAGATACGGAGAGCTGATTGAATAAGAAACAAATCATTTGTAAGTTTTATCAGTAAAAATTGCTATCATGGGAGATAGCCATTGAGAAGAACATGAATTGATTATCTTAACAAGACTCATAAATTAAATAAAGTGTGTGCATAGTATTGATTTTGACAATTTCTCCAACACCTGAATGCATACATTCATGTAAAACGTGAATTAATTTTCAAATAATCCCCAAATAGTAAACCCTCAAAAATTTCCCACCAAATAGTTCTTTCTTTTGTACATCAAAATCTCCACCAAAAGTGAAAAATACCTAGAATTTGTGTCGATTTTTCGAACAAAGGCGTCTCCTTTCTCCACTAAAATTCCAATTGGACTTTTCAAGGCTAACCAAGGATCCAAAATGTTGAATTCGTCACACAAATAGCAAAGCACATCCACCATGCAGATCTTTCCAACAATATTGTTATGGTTCACGACTCCAATGAAGGTTTCTCCGCTTAATTTCAAAGAAAATAACGCTTCGCCGACTGTGGACGTGATCGGAAGTGATTTCACGGGCGGTTTTCCGATACAGAGGTCTGATACGTCATGAGAAAGCAAGCTTACTGCCATGCACGAGCTAATGGAATCCTCCAAAAAGGATTCTTAAAAAAAAAATTGCTAGAAAGGAAAAGAGGGAGTTTGGTTCGAAATGCAGAAAGATGAACCGGAGTTGGAGACTAGAGGGGGAGGTGGATTTATAGAGAGAAGAAATAGGTCTGAGCTGGAAAATTATATTGGAATATTTTTTAGATTAATTAATTAATCAATTTCGCAAAGTTTCTGACTGATAGAGGTAAAACCGAGACTTCCCGTTCACCATCAATAATAATATGGTTTGTTTTCATTTTTACAGCATAGACTCAAGGAGGAATTGAATGCAAGAAAAACGTGAAGTTATTAGGTGCATTTGAACTATGCAGAATGTGAAAAGGTATAAAGAAATTAACATAAACGGTAGAAAGAACGGGTGTGTATGACACAATATTTCAACGTTCGAATTTCTTGATCAGCACCATTGTCATAGTGGTTAGGCACTTTGACTTGAAAGCGATAGGTCAAATGTTCGAAACTTGCGTAGCGTGACTCGAACACATACGCAATTTAGTATGTTCTACCTAAAACTTATAGTACTATTACATACTACTATCTAAGTATCCAATTTCAAAAAAAACAAAAACATAAAAACTTTAGATTTCCTTTTATAATATAATCTTAACACACTATTTCGCACATATTCGTCAAACTATATCTTATGCCCTACAAACCTACATTCCTGTTATATACCGAAAAAGTCTATATTAAACAAATGTAGTAAGGTGTCGAAATTGATGCACTTCGGAGTTGAATTTGTATCGTGAAGACATGACCAACGCACTATATACTCCCAATGGTTAATCAATAGCATAAGGCCGCAAATACTACATTCATATGTCGGTTAAGGTGAATATGTGACGTGAAGTTGAAATATTGTATTTATATTCCCGCAAAGATGTGTGTGTGATATAAAACCGCAACATTAATGCAGTTTCTACATACAAAGGCGTGCATATAAAGTGGAACAACTACACTTTGCCAACATAAGGATGGTAGTTTTGTTGGCGAAAGATGTTCTTGTTGACATGGATAGGAGGTCATTGCATGGTAAATGATTGAATGGTCGAGGTTAACATCGCATAGAGAGTGGTTTAGATGGTAAAAACTATGTTCGTTGATGTAGTTTGGATGATACTATTGAATGGGTAATGGAAAGATCGCATGAAATGTAGTTTTGTTGATGGTTTATATATGATTATAATTGGACCATATTTTATGATACTTACACTATAAATTAGCGTCAAACCTTGTACTTCACGTTAAAACATTCGTTTTGGTTTTCACAAAACTTAAAATGATTATAGCAAAAGATTGACTTACCATTACTCACTGAAGAGTTAACTGACCATTTCTTTTCACTATGAATCAAGATATTAAAGGTCATTCTAAAATCACGAAACATAGTTAACAAAGATTGCTAAAGATATAATGAAATTATATATGAACTAAAAGATGAAGGCATGTTTGGTGTAGTTGTATTAATTATGATACATATTACCGAGCAAGTTATAACATGAAGGTTAAAGCACATTATAAATGTTCAAGTACTTTCTCGATTTAATGAAATGTAATAACCCGTATTTTACGTATGAAAGAATCATAAAATATTATTATTTAATTTAAATGTGACCATATGGCACTAAAATTTTAGGAAATGACTATTAGAGACATTTCCCCATTTAGAATTTTTATCGGATAGTTTGGACCCAGAAATTTTTGTAAAGCTTATAACTTTTGATAGGGAAAGAAATAGGATCTAAAACCACTTCCATTAAACCGGGATGATGGTTTCTCTTCCCGTAAAGTAGTCATAACAAAAGGGGGACTTACCATTTAGAAGATATAGGTGTTTAGAGTTCTGGTTGTTGTTGGCTAGATTAATGGATAATAAAGTAAAGTCCATGCTTAAGCCCACTAACCAATTTCGGAAATTGTGCCTGATTGGGGCTAATGAGACAGATTTAAATCATTTTCCACCTCCCAAAAATAATTTCTAACTTCCATTAACCTTAATATCAAATAAAATCTGCTCGTTTTCATACAAAATCTAGCATAAACCATCGGTAGAAGAGTAATTAGTAATGGGGATTATAGATCTATCATTTTGGATTCTTTGGACTCAACTTCTTAGTGTCCATTTCAGAATTTAGCATAAAAGTTAGTAATTTGGGTAATAAGTAAGTGATTTATGATCTCTCACTATTCTATACTTGTTTATATATAAAAATAGTGTTTTAAAGATGATTTCTATGCGAAATGTTTTAAAACACAAATATAACTTTAAATATAAGTTTATAAATGTCGTATGGATGTTGGTGATTGATGTTTGCTATTGAATGTATTTCTTTGTTGTGTTAGTGCTTTTTAGTTTAGTTTGAATATGGTTGTTAATTTGAGAAAAATAAGGCCGAATGAGCTCAAAATCAAACGAGACTTGGAGATGTTGTTGAGGAGAATTTGTGGAGCTTACAGTTCTAGTCGTAGGTCGATTGGAGATGATTTGGTTGCTCGAATTTAGATTGTTGAACTTTATAGATTAGGTCAGTAAAAGTGGTTGTTTTGGGAAGGGCTTTGAAACTTTGGGAAAGACTTTGGGGAAGAAAAAAAATGGAAGTGGGGACTTAACCCCATAATTTGGGAAAAATCTACAGATCTGTACTAACCTGATCAGGTTGGTACGACCTCGTTTTGTGGCTCGGGGAAGGTGCTGAAGAATTAGGGAGAGTAACAATGTGGTAAGGAGATCAAAGAAAGCAAAAATGGGAGAGGTCGGGGAGTGAAAGACTTAGCCAAATTTTTGGCTAAGCAATTCAGATTGGTACCGATCCGATCAGCTTGGTACCGACCTGAATTGATGTCGTCATTTCTAGCATAACTTCTGAGGGGTGATGAGGAGGCCCTAAAGGTCATGCTAAAGGAGTTTGTTTATTCATTCGACATTTAGTTATAATGTGGTAATACGACAAAGGATGATGACTAAACCCCTTTGGTATTAATACTTGGTAATAAATCATTGATGAATATAACAAAGTATGTGGAACCCTTTTGGTATTAATAGGCTTGTGGGTGCATAGCCATTAATTGTTTTAGATATAATTAACCTGTATCATATGATTCATAATAATATAGTAAAATTATTTCTCAAAATTATGGCTTAGTCTATAATTCCAAAACAATTGTAAATAATATTAGATACATATGTATTTTTATTGCATCAGTTTTACTATGAAAACAAATTCCATAATATAGTTATATTTTATAATGAATATTCATAATACTCATATTGAAATATAGTTATATCTATTTTTCAATCAATACCAAAAATAAACATTATTTCACAAATAATGTTCGTTACATTTTACAAAAATAATTTTCGTAATTTGATGCAATCATTATGTGTAATATGGCATGCTCACACTATTTTCGCCATTACTATAATAGCGTACTAAATTTAGAGGTCCATCATTCACTTAATATTGTTTACTTAATTCTTATGCTGCAACTAGTTTATAGTGGAGAGTTCTTTGATCAAATATCTTGAACTCAAAGAAATAAATGTTATAGAGAACAATTTTCTATATGAAAATACATTTCGAAATAAAAATCATATTTCATATTCCAATATTAAGTATCAATTATTATTACAATTCTTGTTTCCAATGTTTCTCTATGAAGCAGAAGTGACTATTCATTCTCTTCATTCCAACTTTACCTTAAATTACATCTATTCTTATACATTCGTTTTTCTTTCAAATGGTCAAAACATTCAAAAGAAAACCATACTACAATATCATAACAAACCTTTTACAAAAGCGCATTCGATTATTCTTAACATTTAAGACATCAAATATGTTGCACTTTATGTAAACCGATCAAGATGTCATTTCAACGATCGAGTTCTTAGATGTATCTCGTAGTTTATGGTCTTACAACTTCATTAGTGGGTGTTAGGACTCGTTTGTTTTGGTATTCTAACCTTGAGTTTGCTTAACAAATCATAGTCGCACAAACGATGGATAACTCCTTATCGGTTGTATCACATACAACTCCTAACCTATTTTTCCTTGTTCTAATCTCATTTCGACCTTGAGTTTGCTCAACAAATCGAAAGAGATTATTCACTCATACCTACCATGTCGTAATGGCCTAAGTATAGTATATGTACCTTGAGTTTGCTCAACAAATACATATAGTTATCTTACCTCATCTGTTCAATATATTAATAATACTACGGATAACATCCCTAGCTTGAGTTTGCTTAACAACTAAGTAGTATGTAAGTAATTTATTAATATATATATATGGTAGAGAACAACATTATATTGAAGATTCATAATCTTCAATATATATATATATATATATTGAGTGATAACGACTTATAGAATAATATATTTCTTATGAAATACCTCAGCGATTCAAGTGTCTGACACACAGAAATCACGGTATATGTTCATTTACATATGTATTTATTTCTCAAGTCAATTTGGGTTTACTTAATGTTCCACATTTAGTTTATACACATATCATATAAGTTTTATTGTTATATAACTTTTATATTTCATATTACTTATATGATAGTCTTACGTATAATATATCATCAATTAAATCTTATCTAATTAATTTTAATCAATTAACTCTTTAATTAATTTTAAATTAGTATTCTAATATAACTTTTATATTGGATATATCTACTATAACATTTATAGTGTATACTATAAAATTTATAGTGTAACACACATATATCATATATATGTGTGTGTGTGTGTATTTTATTTAATTAATTTATTCAATTAAACAATTTTTATTAAAATTTTTAATTTCAAAATTTATCTTGTATACATATATGTATACTTATGTTATCTTAAACATTTTAAAATAACATAACATATATCAACATATATAGTACATGCATATATGCATTAATTAATTAACATATTTAATTTATTTATTTTATTAATCTTATTAATAAATTTAAAATGTGAAATTATTATATAAATATTATCAAACATTTTGAAAATATCATTATCCTTTCAAATATTTTGAAAACTTATATAATATTATAATTTTTATAATAAACATGTTTTATTTTAAATTTAACTATTAAATTTAAAATCTTTAACATTAATTTTCAAAACAGTTTTGAAAATTAGCCCAAGGCCCAAATTAAGTTGGGCCTTTTCTATTAGGAGCAACCTTTGGGCTCACTTCACCTTTCGGGCCAGGCCAGTAACCAGGTAGGACATGGTACTTGATTACCCAATTTCAATCCTAGACATTACATTTCTAGATACTGTACTAAGTGGGAAAGCTTAATTAGTTAGTCCTAATATGACTAATTTAGACCGCTTAGGTTATTGGGCTCTGATACCACTGTTGGAACTGGACCAGCCCGTAGCGGTAGTGGTAGGTGTATATCAAATTTTTTTATCCTATTGGATCTTTATTAGGCCTATGAAGTCTAATTCATTTAGAACAATTCTAAATTTTTTTTAAATAAAATCATATATTTTATTTAAATTTAAGTATTTTGTTATGTAAAGTTAATTTGAATGATTTAATTTATATATATACATGTATCATATACATATACATATGTGTGTGCATGTGTAACATAATAATCCTTGAAGTGTATAACATGCTCATATATAGATGTTGGGATTTACATCACAACGGACACATTAGCTCATTTTGTATGTATTGTATGCTGTCTAACTATGTGCATAAATCTATAATGCAAAGTATATTTATATAAATACGTATACATATATTTAAAATATATTTTATAACTACAAGTCTCAAAATTAAATATATATATATATATATAATTTAAAACATTTGTATAAATATATATACATAATTAAACATATAAAATTATACATACATACATACATATATATAATAATTAAAATTATATATATAAGGTTAAATAAAATGTATATATATGAATAATTAATTACATTCAAATATTTAAAATATAAATATATATATTTCGAAATTATTTCCAGATCGAAATTAGCATAACAAACTTAAAATAATAATTTTATAATTTTATCATTATTATATATATATATATAATAAATAGTTTTGATCATAATAATTAAAAATACTAGTACTAAAAATTAAAAAATCAAATTTTAGAATTACGAAAATTAAAGATCATAAAGTACAGGTTTAAATTTTTTTTATGATTTTTTGAAATAAAATATTATTTTTAATAAATAAAAGAAATGTTCAACCGAAGTAATTTAATTATTAAAAATATTAAATGTTGACAAAAAATTCTGAAAATTTTTCTGTATGTTACTGCATAGATGTAGTAACTTCAAAAAATATAAAATCGAATTTTCAGTGCAATAATTATTTTAGATATAATAAACAATTCAAATAATCAATAAAAGATAATTCAAAATTATTTATATGTATGAAAAAATTATTTTCGAGTTTGATAATTCATATTATGTATAAATAGGTGTAAGAAAAATTCTAAGTTTTTTATACATTATAAATATACATATATGTAATTAAATGTTTAAAATATACATTAGTCTATATTTAAATTAATATATAAATATACATAAAATAATTAATAATGACAAAATTTAATTTTTTACAGCAAATTAGATTTGTTTATACATAAATTATAACACATAATAATATAACCATGCACATAGCCAAACTAATTCGTGACAACTAGATATACCTACGAAAATCTCACCTAATTAGATATACAGCATTAATATATATACAGATTTGAGATTAATCAATATTAAATCATAAAATATGATATGATTACTGTAATATATAAATAAAATACCAATTGTTGATGCCTTTGAGTCCACTTGAATCAATGGATTCCCTTCTCTAGTTATGCTTGATCCGTCGGATTGCAAGTCTAGAATCGTCGACCTTTTCTATCAAATAATGCTTTTACTTAACTTGACTTGATTTGAGATTCTTAGAAATGATATGGGGATTAATTTGGGCCAGCAAACTTGATAACTATGGCAGCCAAACGTTGTTTTTGGTTAAGGATTCAGAGATCCATATATATAGCCTTGTACAAGAGATATATTAGGATAATCTCATTACCTATTCTCTCTTAATCTTAGCCATCCATCTGTAGGTCTAATCCTAAGTTTTAGCCGCCTCCAATAACTTGTCAAAACTGAAATTTGCATCCCTAATGATGGGCTTTAAACCCAATTAAGCCCAAGCCAAAATGCTATGCAATTAAATCTAATTTAACCGCTTATCGATATCGTATATCGATTGGTACATTTATAACTATTGTAAATATATAAAAAAATTTATTTCTCAAACCATATTCAAATTTTATAGTTAATATTTCATAAATATTACTTAATTTAATTTATTTATAACAATTATAAACTATCTAAATCATCCGGCCTTAAGGGAATTCATCATTTCAGTTGTGTAACTCTTGGGTGTAAATTTGATTAGCATTTAACACCGAACTATTCTAATGTTGACGTTCACACGTCACTTAGCAGATGGTGTGACATTATGGCCAAATTTATCGCTTACTCATTTTCGGTAAAATCTAATTTTAGTTTAATAAGCGTTACCCGGTTGTGACATTTTTTTACACCAATTCTCTTCGTCAAAACTATATCACTTTGGACTTATGGAATTTGGTAATGGTCAAAACTCCAACCTCATCCACATTCAACTTTATAATCCAAATACAAAGTCCTTGGTTCAATAATAACAAATATTATTAACTGAAATACTAGGTTAGTCGACTGAAATAAGGCTTCAGTCGATTGGCTTAGTATAAAATTCGAGCCCGAGAGCATAGCCAAAAACAGTAGACAAGTTGTTCATATTCAGTCGACTAGGTTCAGTCGACTAAACAAAGCTTTTAGTCGACTTTCAGTCAACCGAGTCATTGTAATTTCCAAAATCTTGTGTGGTTCAATGGTAAAGGCATGTGCTCATCTCTCAACCCACTCGGGTTCGAATCTCGGCTTTGCATATATTTGCCATTTAAATTTTCAGCTTTTCCATCATCGTTTTGACCTAAAAATAACTCAATAAACATATTAGTAACATTGTTATATGGTTATCATCATCAAAACACCATATATATATGGTTCTTTCATTCTTCCCCTTTTTGATAATGAAAACTACATAACTTTATAATATAAAACAATAGCTCCCATTAGATAAATGTTATATAATAAGTTTATTTCCCTTAACTTCATATAATTGCCAATATAAAATATGTAAGGCACACGTTCTTCTCCCCCTTTGTCATCAACCAGAAGGAATATGAGCATAGGCATAATATATTTTAAAAACTCCCTATAAATATAATGTTTCTCTTTAAGTTTCAACTACATACTCCCTCTATATATATGCTCATTATTTCTCCCCCTTTGTAATTAACAAAAAGTATGAGAAATTTCTAAAATAGGAAAATAGGAACATGGAAGAAGTTGCAAATTTAGTCTTAGAGACAACAAATTTGTTTTCTAATCTAAAGGACACTTTTTAGCGTGAACAGAAAATGATAATTGCAACTATTATTCTGTGATTTACACTAAAAAGTGTCTTTCAGCCTAAAATGCAAAATTCTTGTCCCTAAAACTAAATTTTTCTCCAACATTTTCTTTGAGCCTAAAAACCCCTTTTAAAAAATAGGGAATGTCATAGATAAGCCAATAATAAATAGTTTTAATCATGCAGTATTGACTATATATCAAAGTAATGAGTATCTAATATACTGATTTGTTGCAGGCACATTGGTAATCATTTTCTGTAAAATCCGAGATTTACGTCTTAGGAAATCATACTCAAGTAAATGTGGTTGATCCCTTGAAAATATAATTTTTATTATTTATGACCGAGTCAAAATAGTCGCTAATATATAGTTTTTTATCATTTTTGCTTGAATTAGTAGGAACCCATATTTTAAAATCACATTTTATAGGGGTTTTAGGACTATCTCGATTTTTAGCACTAGTACTAAAATGGGAATACATTAAAGTATATCCGGTACTATTTATATATTTATCTTGTTTATAGCCAAAATCAATTCTTTCATTGTGAGTTTCAGTATTTGTGACTAAGGAAGATAAATCATTTTTACCTTTGTTGAAATTTGTATCTTTCTCATTTAATTTGTCAAAATTTGCTTTAGAGTCACAAATTTGCTTTTGCAAAATAATAATATTATCTTTTAAAAGCTCACATTATTTAAATAATTCTATACTTCTATCATTAAAAGTGCTATTCTCTTTTTCAAGAGACAAAAGTTTAGAATTAGAATCATTTAAAGAATTTTCCAAAAATATATTTTCATTTTGCAAAACATCGATTTCCTTTAAAAGATCAATATTTTTATAATTTAAAAGCTCATTTTCTTTTAATAGAAAATCATTTTGTGAATCAAGTTCTTTAATAATAGTTTCAAAAATTCTAGTTTATTTCATTAAGAAATCATTTTCTTCCTTTAATTTATCATATTTAAGTTCACAATCCTTAATTTTCATAAAGCACCATTATTGACCTTTTGTAACAGTTTAAATTTTTTAAATAAACTATCATGTGATGGTAAAAGATCATTAGAAATAGAATCATTATGTACTGATTTATATTTGAGTGTAGCCATATTGCACATGTATCGAGATTCTATTTCCAGTTTCTTGTTTTTAGAAACTTGCTTTTTCTCGACTATCTTAGTGCTCTTACTGAATCTTCTATTTCTGGCCATTATTCTAAGATGTCATTACGATTGGGTACCAAGCTCAGATAAGACTTGTTAGTCGCTATAACCGGGATCGAAGATGGTCAACAGTTATGAACAATGTAAAGGCAGTGGAATAGTATAACAATAGATCACACAGTCGATTCGATACTGGTTCGGACCTCCTGTCCTACCTCTAGTCTCGAAGCTCCCCTTCGGTATTTCACTATCAAAAAACTCACTTCACCCGGAGGAACAGGTTTACAAACTCCGTCTAAACAATTAAACAGGACTTTAACAACAATTATAAGTAGTGTAACAAATGTTAGTTTCTGACACAACGTATCTTGATATACAGAAAGACACTTTGATATACAATAACACTTGTAACCAGACTAAACTATATTAAGTGGAGGTGGCTAAGGAGTTTATTCGACTAGAATATGGGATGTGGAGATGAAGCACACTAGTCGAAATCTCTAAATCACATGAATTTCTTGTAATTTAGAGAATTATTTAGGAATTGAGGGTTCGAGGCCTAGAATTCAAAGCATAGAGTTGTATTTTGACTCAGGGATGGTTTGGGGTTTATATAGATGTTCTAGGGATGGTAAAGTAGTGTTGCAACCTTCCAATTTCGCCATCGATGCAGAGAAGTGGCTAAAGAATGCAGTTAAGACTACTACTCTCGAGGACCACTTTACTTGGGACCAGTTCAAAACCAGATTTAGGGATAAGTTTATCTCGGTTGCTCAAAAGTCGATGCTGTTCAGGAAGTTTGTGGAGCTAAAGTAGAAAGGCATGTTTATCTTCGAATAAGTTGCAAAGTTTGTCTGTCTATCGAAGTTTGAGATGTCCTTTATAGATACTCCATTAAAGAATAATGAAAAACTAATTAAAGGATTAGACACTACTTTGTGAGAAGCTCGTAGGGCATACCGACGAGCCGTTCAAGATGATAGTGGAGAAAACCTTTTGACTTGAGAGTTTGTACTCTAAATCCAAACCTACTTTTATTATTTCCATTGAGAAGCTGAAGATGCAAGCTGGTGGGGGAGGCAAGAGAAAGTGGAATAATAAGAAGAAGAAGCGGTTTCAAAAGGGTGACCGAAAGATGGTTAAGTGAGATCATATCGGCTATAATTGTTGTGAGAAAGGTCACTTGAAAAGAGGCTGCAAGGCTGAGAAGAAGTGCTACAACTGCAATAGGTTTGGGCATGTGTAGAAGGATTGTCCTGAACCGGTAAAGCAGAAAGAAGTGGTGAAGGCATATGCTTTAGATGATTCCCCAACTTCATCGAGTACTACCTTAGCGAAGGAGAAGGTGTAAGGTATCACTATTCAAGGTATGCTCTCTATTTATGGAATTTCCATGCATGTTTTGTTCGATATCAAAGCTTTACATTCCCTTAGTGAAGGCATCCATAGCAACTACTTAAACGGTCATGGCTTTTATCACGATGCTTAGGTCTCCCTAGCTTAGGGAAGTCCATTCATTTCGACCTTTTATGATGTTGATTAGTATTACGCCCTCTAGATTTACTTCTCATGTGAGCAGATTCCACCAGTTCTTCTACTAGTTGGACTTACAGCACAACCACTAGCATCACTAAATCTTTTTTGCCACCATTTTTCCTACTCGATGGATCAACCTTGATCCATGATGGATCTGTACGGATCCATCCTGGATCTTATTTATCAGCTCCAATTCATTTGTTCTGCTTTCTTCCATCATCTCCATCTCTAGTTGGTTCTTTCGTTGGTCAGCGTCCTCCAACAGAATTTCCTTTGTCCGAGTTAGTTTGAGAATTTCCATTAACTCTTTGATCTCTTGGGCAAGATCCTCATCCTTGCATAAGTTCCCTTATCAATGCAAATTGCTTTGTCAAATCCGCCATAATAGCTTGCTGTGTTGTTTCCATCTTCTTACTCACCACAATCATCATTCCATCTAGCTCTTCGTAGTCGCCAAATCCGATGGGAATTGATTAGCTCCACTTCATCGAATTCCCCATCAGTGTCCATCTTATTTGGATTATTCTTCGGTCTTATGTCAGTCCCATCACTTTGGAGATTTTCTTCAAAACCCGGTATCAACAGGGATTTAGCCTGATCTTCTATTTCTCAATAAAAGCATCAAAAAATGTTAGCCAATAATTTGGTTTAACACCCCTAAATGATGGAAATCCAAAGATAAAATTAAAAATAATAGTCATGGTCCTCTAGATTAAGTGGTTAGGGGTGTTGCGCTTTACACGGAGGTTTTAGAGGTCGTGGGTTTGAGCCCCTGAGACATTAAAAAGAGTGCTCTACATGAATAAAGTGTCACTCATGTTATCAAAAAAATTTAAAAATAGTAAGAATAAAAGAGAAATAGAGATGAAAGACACAATCAAAAAGAGTGTTCTTATTATGTTTCCTTCTTTATGGTCTTCCAAGCTTTAAAGGGGAAAATAGTCTTTGTAATGGATCGACGTTGATCCATCAACCTAGTCTAAATATTTTTACTTTTGCTTTAATATGGTGGAGATTCATTCCTCTTGAGTTGGGGAGGAGGCAAATTGGTTGTCTGGATGGATCGGTACCAATCCATCCATGGATCGGTACCAATCCATCCATGGATCGGTGCTGATCCATCAACTTAGCCAAATTTTCTCCCTTCTTCTTTTGCTCTTCATAGTCGATCGTCATCAAGCCCAGAGTCCATTTCGTCAAGCTCATAGTTCAATTCCATTGAAATGTCATTCTCCCCAAATATTAGATAACAACAATAAATTATAAAAAAATCCTTGATATACAAGTGTATAAACAAAATGAGAAAGACTGACCACAATGTTGAATATAATTCTAATCAAACTAAAATGTTTTCAACTAATTCGAATGTGAAAAAACTTGTCACTTAGAAAGAGATTATCACATTCAGAAGAAAAAAAGTACTCCTAGAACAAACATGAATTAAATAAGAAGAGGAAAAGAGCTTAAAATGTTACATATGACGACTTTGATGCATCTTCAATCATAAGTGAACAAAGGACCGAATGTTCCAACATGTGCTTCATGAAAGGATGAAAGGATGATCAGATATGAGATTCTAATGAAGAAATTATAAATTTCATGGGTGATATTGGTGTGGATAGAAAACACTTAGGGAGTAATATCGACTTTAAGTCTATTATATATAGGAAAACTGAAAATATTTAACAAAATGATTATTGAAGAAAAACACTATTTAAAAGATGAAATTATAAGACTCACTAGTGTTAACGACGAAAATGATTCAAAACTGAAAAGTGAAAATGAATCCTTAAAAGTCGAGAAGCTTTCATTGAAATCTAAGATAGAGAATTTTAACAATAACATAACATCTTTAGATAATGTTATTATTAAGAGAGTAATAATATTAACAAAATAAAACATGAAGTTAACAAATTTAACCAAGGAAAAGATAAATTAGGTAACTTGTTATAAACATTTAAACCTTCCACAATAAATATGGACTTGACTATGGCTATAGGACTGTTGGGTAAGTTTCTCACCCAGGAGATCTCAAGACCGAGAAGAGCTAGGCTTCATCCGGCATCCCTACCACTGCCGTACCAGACATCACCGAACCACAGATCCACCGGTCCGCTCATCAGCCCATTCATCACCGAACCACCTCCCACCGAACCAACACGACTCCCCACCGGTCCAAACCTCCCCATTACCGAATCAACACTACTTCCCTACTATCCAACCACCTTCCACCGGACCAAAGTACTACCGGACCAAAGTACTCATCTCCAACCATCTACTACCGAACCAAGGCATTGCCGAACCAAAGTTGCCAGGCCAGATTGCATCAGCCCAGGCCCACCAGCAGCTATACGCGTCCAAGACCCCTACCCCCAGCCTCACTCTATAAATAGAGGGGCAGAGGTACAACAATGGGGGACAAGTTTGAGAGCTAAAGCACGGAGAGAACTTTAGAACAACTTTCTTTCACTTGTATCAAAGCTTTGTACTTGTAATCAAAACAAGAGAAGAGAAATAACATATAAAGTGGACGTAGGCATATTCTGGCTGAACCACTATAAATCTGCGTGTCTTTTTACAGTTTAGCCCCTGCTTTTCATATATTTGCATAAATCACCCAAATCACTAAGAACAACATAAGATCTACTAAATCATACGACTCTGAGGTGTTTGTCCATTTTTTGTGCAAACATTTTTGGTGCTTTCACTGAGAACTAGAAGCTCGAAGCTTCAGCTTCATCCACTTAACATTTTTCCTAACAGCATCGTTCGCCATTTGGAAAACATGCCTCCCAAACAGAGAAAAGATGTTAACAAAGGAAAAAACATCGCATCCAGCAGTCTTCCAGATCCAGCTGCCACGAATCAAGTAAATCGTCCTCCTCCAATAGCAGTAACAAATGAAGGACAGACTAATCCGACCACTCCTGCCACCGAACAGGCCGCAGCAATTACTAGGGCAGATTTGGACAGGGTTGTGGTTGAAGTAACTAACCGCTTCACGTCCCAGCAGGAAGCCTTGGTGGACCATCTCATGTCACGCTTAAGGGATGCTGAAGAGTCCAATCGCAACACTGAATCATGGGGCGAGTCCCAGTCTAGAGGATCTCAGAGACAACAAAGATCTTCCTTCTTCGAAGGAGCTAACGGCAGAAGTAGCCATGGTAGGAGCCGAGATCGAGCACAGCCCGAAGTTAGGCCTGAGGAAACGTTTGGTACCGAACCCAACGGGGGAGGTACCGAGCGAAGGTCAACTGTAGCTGAGCCTGTCATACTACCTAACCACGAAAACGCCAGTGAACGGGGTCGAGCTAGAGTCCAGCCCGAAGTTGGACCCGAGGAAGTGCTTAGATCAAAGCCCAGCAGGGGAAGATCAAGGCAAGGGCCAACTGTAGCTGACCCTAGCATGCTCCCAGAAGATCAAAGGCAGCCATTAGAAAATATGAGGAATGATAGACGATACCATCCCTACAGGTCATCTGGACGGAATCAATCCCACAGAACAGAACCAAACTCATTTCTATCTGCTCCAAATTCTGATGAAAGGATGGCACACTTATTCAGAGAGTGCGTCCAACGGGAGCAAAGAGATCGAGGGATAGGCGCTAGGGTCACCAGCCCTTTCGCCCGCAATATCGAAATTGCTATCACTCCCCGAGAATGGAAGATGCCAACAATGGAACCTTACAAAGGAACCTCCGACCCCGTTGTACACTTACAGAGGTACACACAACATATGCTCATGAGTGGAGCGACAGAGGGAGTACTGTGCAAATGCTTTCCGCTCTTCTTAGCAGATCTCGCTACCTCCTGGTTCTGTCATCTACCCCAGGGATCCATCAGCTCGTGGGAAATGTTGAAAGAAAAGTTTATCAGTCAGTTCTGCATCCATGTGGAACAACCTAAGGACGCTTATTCCTTATCCAGCGTCAAACAGAAACCTGGAGAGAAACTGCAACAATACCTAACCCGATTCAATGCCGCAGTAGCCGCGGTCCAAGATGCCGATGAGAAGCTTATCCTAATGGCCCTCTGTAGTGGTGTGCATCCGGACACTAAATTTGCTAGAAGGTTGACGAAAGAAAAACCAGCTACTTTACCCAATTTCTTCCATGAAGCCGGGAAATATATGAGGCTTGAGGATGCTGCCGTTGAGGGGCAGTCAGGACAGCAAAATAAGGCAACTCACAGCAACACCCCTGCTATAGCAAGGGACGTTCGAAGAAATGATTCCAGAGACAATGCTGGGGGCAAGAAGGGAGAAAAGCGCCTATATCGGCCTGGACCAAGATTCGACACTTACACTCCTTTGAACGAGACCGTCGAAAATATCTTCCTTGCCACCCAAGGCGAAGTTAGATACAAACGCCCACCATACAAGAAGGAATCAGATAACGCGCAGAAGTCTGGAAAGTTCTGCCGCTTCCACGAATCTCACGGGCATGATACCAATGAATGCCATCATCTCCGGGATCTGATTGAGGAACACATCAGAAGGAAGAAACTGGAACGCTATGTAAAAAGTCAGGACAGGACTCCAGCCCCTGCCAATGAAAACCCAAGGCTACCCTCACCGGAGACCGGCAGAGGAAACCGCGACGCTAGCGGCTCTAGTCAAGAAAAGATAGTGGTCCATACCATCTCAGGAGGACCGCACATCGCAGACAAGAGCTGGAAAGAGATGGAAAGATATGGAAAGACGCTTAGAGACAGTAAAGACTGTGTCAATTCGGTTATAGAAGAACGCCACCCGAAACGGAAAGAAAGTGATGACATCACATTCGGTAAGCGTGACCTGGAAGGAAGGCAGTACCCTCACATGGATCCCATGGTTATCTCTGCCCGGCTCGGTCCCGCCGAAGTTTACCGAATCTTAGTAGACACTGGAAGCTCAGTGAATATCCTGTTCAAACATGCATTCGACAAAATGAAATTATCAATGAAGGATGTATCTCCCTGCGATAAACCACTACACGGTTTCAGTGGAGATGCGAAGATGCCCCTCGGGCAACTAGACCTCTTTGTTGAGATTGGAAGCCATCCCCGCTCCGTTGTACGAAAACAGACGTTTGTGCTAATAGAAAACCATTCGGCCTATAACGCCTTCTTAGGAAGGCCAGCCTTGTTTGACTTCCAAATTGTCCTAGCCCCATGGTGCCTAAAAATGAAATTTCCAACGGACAATGGAGTAGGGGAAGTAGAAGGAGACCAGGACGATGCTCGAGATTGCTATGTGACAGAACTACGCAACAACCACAGGAAGGATAAAGGGAAGGGTGTAGAGGTTGCCCTCTGCACGAAAAGTCTAGAAGCGTAGCAACTAAAGAAAGCCCCTCCTCTTCGATATACCAGCGACCCTTTCAATGAATTAGACTCTAGGGACAAAGGGGAGGAGGCCACCGCCGAGCCTGCAAAGGCTATGGAGTTTGTATCTGTAGACAAGCACGACTCAAGTAGACTATTGAAAATTGGGTCCCAACTAAAAGCAGAGTTGAAGGAACAACTCATCGATTTTCTCCGCCACAACTTGGATGTATTCGCACGGTCACACGCTGACATGACCGGAATCTCCCCCGACATAGCATGCCACGTATTAAACATTGATCCTACCAAGGCGCCCGTAAAACAAAAAAAGAGAAGTATGGGGGCAGAACGGTCAGCAGCCCTCGACGAAGAAGTAAAGAATGTGCTCGCCAATGACTTCATACGAGAAGCCATCTACCCGGAATGGATCGCTAACCCAGTGCTGGTAAAGAAGGCTAATGGGAAGTGGCGAACATGCATTGACTTTTCCAACCTAAACGACGCCTGCCCAAAGGATTGCTTCCCACTTCCCCGAATCGACCAGCTTGTAGACAGCACAGCCGGGCACGAGCTCTTATCTTTTATGGACGCATACTCAGGGTATAACCAAATTCCTATGCATGATCCCGACCAAGACCACATTAGTTTCATCACCGACCGGGGTTTGTACTGCTATAAGGTAATGCCCTTCGGACTTAAAAATGCATGAGCCACCTACCAGCGCCTCGTAAACAAGATGTTTGCGGGGCTAATAGGGCAAACTATGGAAGTGTACATGGATGACATGCTGGTAAAGTCAAGGAAAGCCGACGATCACGTAAGCCACCTAGGCGAGATGTTTCAAGTACTTCGACAGTACGGAATGAAGTTGAATCCTCTAAAATGCTCCTTCGGAGTGTCATCAGGAAAGTTCTTAGGATTCATCGTCCATGCCAGAGGGATTGAAGCAAACCCTGAACAAGTCCGAGCGCTAAGGGATATCAAGATACCTTCCACTCGGAAGGAAATGCAAAGCCTGAATGGAAAAGTGGCCGCCCTAAGCCAATTCATCTCCAAAGCAACGGACAAGTGTGTCCCCTTTTTCGAAGCTCTAAAGAAAGACAAAGGAAAGTTCGAATGGACCAACGAATGCCTGGCCACTTTCCTTAACTTAATCGAACACCTCCAGAAACCACCGGTACTCTCGACTCCAAGCGAAGGCGAAGAATTATACCTATACCTTGCTGTGTCATCTCACGCCCTAAGCGCTGCCTTGGTAAGGGAAGACAACCGCACGCAGCGGCCAGTTTACTTCGTCAGTAAGAGGTTTACGGGGGCAGAAGTCAGATATCCTAAACTTGAGAAGCTAGCATACTGTTTACTAATCACATCCCGAAAACTGCGTCACTACTTCCAGTCCCATTCCATCAAAGTTCTGACCAATCAGCCACTGAGGCAGGTACTCCACCGTCCCGACACTTCTGGGCGACTACTTAAATGGTGCATCGAACTAAGTCAGTATGATATCACCTATCACCCTCACAACGCCATCAAGGGACAAGCCATGGCTGATTTCATTGCAGAATTCACTACCAACGAAGATAAGGAACAATTGGAAATAGCAGAAGACATCAAGTGGAATCTCTTTGTGGATGGTGCATCGAACGAACAAGGCTCGGGGGCAGGTGTGGTAATAATCACTCCCAGGGGAAACAAATTGCACTATGCTATAAGGTTGGAGTTCGCTGCCACCAACAACGATGTAGAATATGAAGTAGTGATAGCCGGACTAGAACTTGCCGTAGAAATCAGAGCCAATTCTTTGTGCCTTCATAGCGATTCTCAACTTATTGTTAATCAAATACTAGGAGAATTCCAAGCTCGAGAAGAACGACTCATAGCATATTTAAAGAAGACCAAGTTACTTCTTAGCCGATTGGACCACTACTTAGTCAAACACATTCCTCGGGAAGAGAACCAAGAGGCCGATGAATTGGCAAAACAAGCAAGTGTGAGAGACAACGCCATCTTCGGGGCAGTAACCATCTCAAAGCAATTGACCCCAAGTTTTGAGCAAGTGAATCTGATAGCTGCAACCAAAGAGGCAACTTGGATGACTCCCATCCGAGTCTACTTACAAAACGGCACACTACCCAACGGGCGTAACGAAGTCAAGAAAATCTTGAGAAAAGCTTCCCGCTACACAATACAAGAAGACATCCTCTATCGACGCGGATTCTCTAACCCGTTATTAAGATGTGTCGCTGGGAGGGAAGCCAGGGAAATCTTATCCAACATTCATCAAGGAAGCTGCGGAGATCACACCGGAGGACAAACATTAGCAAAAAAGACACTCCGATATGGATACTTCTGGCCCACCTTAAGCAAGGACGCCTTGGATTTCGTCAAAAAGTGTGACAGATGCCAGAAGTTTGCTAAGGTTCCGCGGCTACCAACGACTGAGATTACTCAAATGACTAGCCCCTGGCCCTTTGCAGTATGGGGAATTGACTTAATCGGTGAGCTACCAATGGGCCAAGGCGGGGCCAAATATGCTATTGTGGCAGTCGACTATTTCACCAAATGGGTGGAAGCAGAACCTCTGAATAAAGTATCCTCAGCAAAAGTTATTAACTTCTTGATCAAAAATGTTCTATGCAGGTACGGAGTCCCATTCAAAATCATATAAGACAATGGACTCCAGTTTGACAGCGAGGAATTCGCCAACTGGTGCCGAGAGCACGGAATTCACAAAAGCTTCTCATCCGTAGCGTATCCCCAGGCAAACGGATAAGTCGAAGCTGTCAACAAAATTCTGAAAACTCTAATAAAAAAGAAGCTCGAAAAGTCAAAGGGCGCTTGGGTGGATGAACTCCCTACGGCACTGTGGGCCTATCGCACATCCTTCAGAACATCAACGGGGCATACTCCTTTCTCTTTGGCATACGGATCGGAGGCTATGCTCCCAGTTGAAACCATTGTGCCTTCCCACCGTAGGATCCACTATAACCCAGAAGAGAACGAAGAACTCCTACACATGTCTTTGGATCTAGTTGAGGAGAGAAGAAATGATGCAATCCTTAAAGCAGCAGCCCACAAGCAAAAAGTGGCAGCACAATACAACTCCAAAGTCAAGCATCGTACCTTACAAGAAGGGGATCTTGTCCTCAAGCGAATCTTCCCACGCCCCGGAGCACTAGACCCAATCTGGGATGGACCGTATGTAATTCATAAAGATCTCCACAATGGAGCTAATATTTTGTCAACAGTGGACGGAGAGGTGTTCCAGAGGGCATGGAACATCCAACACCTCTGTCGATACTTTTCTTAACTTGTACTGCCCATATGAAGTGAATTAACAAAGAGAATCAGTGGACGTAGGCCTTTTCGTGCCGAACCACTTTAAAAAACCTTGTCTCTTTTTCAACTTATATCTTGGCTGCTTGTTAACGTTATCCTTTTCTGTTGAACAAAATCCTACGCGTATAGCAATTCCACTCAGAGCACTCCACGACACAATTTCACCTGGACAAGACATAACAGGTACTATGCGAATCTACGCCCTCGCCAATGAGACACTTTTGCTCTGACATCCCTCTGCTGCGGGTTAACTCATTGCTCGCGACGGCCCTTAAAGCCAACTGTAATGAGCCGATTATAAGCCACCGAGAAGGCCGACTATAGCCGAGGCAGCTCATTACGGCATTCGGCTCGCCGGCAACTGTGAACCGACTATAAGCCCCAACATAAGGTGTGGCCAGCCAGGGGCAGTTCACAGTTGACGATCGGCACCCACGCTAGCCGGCCACAGTAAATCGAATAATACCCACGATTACGGGCCATAATGGCCCGGGTAGTTACTGTGCGCGATCTCGGCTCCGATGTGTCTTAAGTGCGGCTGTGGTAAAAAAGAATTAACTTCCCGCGGAGGCGTAAGATGGGTGACAAATGTCTCCAAGACCCACAGCTAGGGAAAGTGACTACAAAGCCCGTTTGCCACGAACTTAAGCACATCGAAGGCCTTCCGTGATTGGAAGTTTTACTATTTCACATATTTCAATTTTACTTAAGAAACTTTTCTCCTATCCTCTGTAACAATCCCTGAAGTACAGGACACAGAACAAGAGACGCTCGCTAATAGAAGCAGATACTCACAGCAAGCAACTGGACCGCGTCCCTTACTCGGTCATACAGGATAGTCAAAGCTTCCATCTACAAGCAAAATATAAAGGGCGATATTTCCTTCTTTCATATATGACTATAATTTATTCACACCTCACGCTAACATTGCAAGTCATGAAATTATGACATCAAACACAATTTAATTACAAGAATATGCATAGCTATATTTCTCATACGACATGTCAAAATAGCAAAAACATTCAAAAGACGGCAAAATCAGCTTAAGTTAAAGAATTACACATCAAGAATAGAGCTATTTATTACAAGTAGCAAAAATTACAACCTAAGAGTTACTCTACTGTTTTAAGACTAACATATATAACCATGTCAAGTCCACAAAAAGAATTTTCCAAGTCCAATCAAGGAGCCGGCTGCGTCGGAGTATTGACCTTATCCTGTTGCCCACCTGTTCGGTCAGAGAATGGAATCATTAGTGATAAGCAAGCAGAGTTAACAAAAGAAGAAACTAAAGAAGAAAAGGTTACCAGCAACTTCCCCTTGATCATCTTGGTCGTCATCCCCTACTTCCACGCCTGCCTCCTCAGCTGCAAACAACCGCATCCCCTCCTTCACCGCTATCTTCTCCTCCTTAGTGAACTGAGCGGTTACCACATCCATCCTAAAGGCCGCTCCACCCTCCTTATCCGCCTCAGCCTTGGCCTCCTCTAAAGCCCTGAGGTAAATCCTAGCCATAACCCGGGGGTAGTCGTCCATCCAAGATAAGCTGCCCTGCTTCCAAATGCGAAAGTACATATCCTGCAGCATATCATCCATCATCCCCTCATTTTCCTCAAACTCTCTCATACGAGCCTCAAAAACCGATAGCCTTGCAATGGCAGCATCACTCTCCAGTCGGTATCGCGAGCAGTCAGCCTGAAGGGACCTCCTCATCGCCTCCATCTCCTCCTTTAGTCTGACCTGAGCAAGCTCTGCAGCTTCAAGCTTCCCCGACAGCTCCTCTACCTGCTCAAGATCCGCCCTCCGAACCTTGTCCACTGTCGAGATGGCCATATTTATCTGCTCCTTGCAGGCAGCCTCCATCTTCCGCAATTCCGCCTTACTAGCCTCCTCCATAGTCTTCCTCAACCGCCCGGAGGCAGCCTCATGCTGAGAAATCTGAATGGCCTGATCAACAAGTTGTTTGGCCTGGTCCGAAACCATCAATCGTAGTCGGATGTTGGCACTCCCAATCTCCTCTCCAGCCTTAACCAGCCGGGCATGATGCCCCATCAGCTTCCTAGTCTCCTCCGCCACCAGATCAATATTAGCCTTGGCCTCGTCTCCCATGGTAACTATCCGAGTAGTAAGTAAATCGAGATCTAAGGACTTGGCCTCATCAAGCACCCGTACCATGGGATTGCGGGGAAGAAGGTGCTCACCGGTAACCTTGTCAAAGGTAATATCATGGGAACTTGGATCCAGATCAGGATGACCCGCAAATGGATTACAAGCCAAGCCAGGACGATCAATCTGAGTAACGGTAGGAGTTTCAGACGGGTGCGGAGAGAGTGCGAACTCAGTATCCTCCTCCGTGATATCATGAAGAGGCTGAACTGGGGGCTGAGGACCAAGTGAAGGTTCGGATAAGGGATGACTCCTCTTTCTCTTTTGAAAACCCTCTTCAATAACCCCGAGAAGAGGACGGTAGCCGACTACATCCCCGGAACGGTGGGTCGAAGGCTTCGGCTTGGCGGAAGCTTTGGAGAGCTTGTATGTTCAAGCCTGTGCCGAAGATCTGATGCCTTAGCCGTTTTACCTGCTCCTGATATGAAGAACAAGTGTCACAAGCTTACATTGATCCATAATTCGAGAAACGCGGTAAATTAAAAGTTAAAAGAAGAAAGGAAACACATTAGTTATACAAACCCAGGGGAGGAGTAGGATACTGCAATGAGTCCTGGATTTCATTCCAGGATGGGAGCGGATCATAAAATATTCCTAAGTCCCTATCATAAATGGAGCCTGCAGGAGTCAAAAGTTCACCTTGAGTCGTCGGAGCCACCTTGGCTGGAATAGTCTGAGAAGACTCGCTTGCACCGGTCCCGGCCTTGTCAGCTTTCTCGGATTTCTCTACCAAAGCCGGTTCTCCGTCCAGCCCCTCGAAAGCTTGGTGGAATGCATCATCCGTCCACTCCTGAATCTCGCCTTCTTGCCCAGGAAGCAAGGCCCCGATGCCATCGCCACCATCACCACCTTCCCGGTCATCTCCACCCTCACCTCTCTCCTCCTCCACATCTTCCTTCCCCGGAGTAAGTGGACAAGTGCTGGGGGAAGGACCATCCGACTTCTTAAGCTTCTTACCTCCGACCATTGGAGATTTTGAGAAAGGTTTCTTCTTGCCACTCTCTACTGTGACACCTCCCTTAGCTTGAGCAGCCGCCCTCTCCTCCGCCGTTTCCCTCTGCTTGACTACTGACTGTTGTGGAAGGATCAAATTATACTCCAGAAGAGTCGCATTTCTGATCAGGTAAGCAGCCGATCTATCTCTCCCAGGGATAGCTTCTATCTCAGCCGCCATCTGAACCAGGCGATCAGTCTCCACAACCGCAAAGCCACCTATCGCTAGCAAGAAATGAAAATGTATGAGAAGAAGCATCGCAACCAGAATGGAAATTATAAATAAAGCATCGACTTACATCCAGGGGTGAAACGCCGAATAGAAACAGAGTCGTCCCTGACGAAGAACCATTCCTTCTTGAACATGATGTACTTAGAATATAGATCCAAGACCGGCTTGAAGGTTACAGCTGACTCCAAGCTGATGTATGGGGACCCCTTCTTATAGCTCCTCAGATTATATAAGTACCGAATCTCCCGGTTGGAAGGAGCACGCCCGTGCTTCCTCTGAAAGATGACGAAGAGGCTCACCAGTATAGTATAAGAGTTGGGTTGAAGCTGGAATGGGGCCACCTTTAGATATGTAAGAAAGCTGAGTACCCAAGCATTAAGAGGCGGGATGGCACCACACATACAGTGGTATCTGCTATAGGCAAAGTACCCTTCGGGAGGGTCGTATGGCATAACTTCTCTCCCTGGCAACAGCATGCGCGCCCTATCAATTCCGAAAGAACGGGAGATGACATCAAGCTGCTCTGGGAAAGCAATCGGGCGGTGAGTTCAGAAGTTCCTGAGGGCCGTACCCTTCCACCAATGATCTCGGGGCAGTTCCGTGACGTTCCGGTCCTGGCTGAGCAAGGGGCACTGCGGAAGATTCTCCTTTGCCCTGGGATTTCTTTTTATCTGATCGAGTTTCTGCTTTACGAGACATTATCTACAACATCGGAAGAACATGTTGTTAAAACAGAGGAAATAAACAAACAAGTACATGTAGTCCGGAATTTCGCTCGTGATATGAAAAATGAAAAAATCAAGTGTATAAAGTTCATTCGGCACCCAGAGTAAATGTTCATTCGGCACCCAGAGTACACGTTCGTTCGGCTATCCAACTGTCAATCTCATTCGGCGGTCATGCCCTCCAAATGAAAAAGTTCGTTCGGTGCTCAGAACCCCCGTGCTCATTCGGTAATCCAAGAATGACGAGTTCACTCGGCACTCAGAATACATAGATTCATTCGGCAGTACCTGATTCGGTGTTCTGAATCAATTCGGCAGAGAACTTGATTCGGCAGGGATGTTTGGTTCGGCTATCTTGGATTGGTAAGAAGTGACGAAGATGCACAGCCCATATTTATAGGCGAGTGTTGACAGCCGGACCAATTGGTTCGGCATCGATGACCGGACGTGAAGGTCCGTAATTAACGACCTAAAACAAAGCACGACATATGTTAAACATATGCCCTACTTTGGGGGGCAAATGTTGGGTAAGTTTCTCACCCAGGAGATCTCAAGACCGAGAAGAGCTAGGCTTCATCCGGCATCCCTACCACTGCCGTACCAGACATCACCGAACCACAGATCCACCGGTCCGCTCATCAGCCCATTCATCACCGAACCACCTCCCACCGAACCAACACAACTCCCCACCGGTCCAAACCTCCCCATTACCGAATCAACACTACTTCCCTACTATCCAACCACCT
This sequence comes from Allium fistulosum, assembly GCA_030737815.1. Classification (NCBI taxonomy): domain Eukaryota; kingdom Viridiplantae; phylum Streptophyta; class Magnoliopsida; order Asparagales; family Amaryllidaceae; genus Allium; species Allium fistulosum. Next base: position 617,940,643 of record CM060907.1, read on the forward strand.
TCCACCGGACCAAAGTACTACCGGACCAAGACCTCATCTCCAACCATCTACTACCGAACCAAGGCATTGCCGAACCAAAGTTGCCAGGCCAGATTGCATCAGCCCAGGCCCACCAGCAGCTATACGCGTCCAAGACCCCTACCCCCAACCTCACTCTATAAATAGAGGGGCAGGGGTACAAAAATGGGGGACAAGTTTGAGAGCTAAAGCACGGAGAGAACTTTAGAACAACTTTCTTTCACTTGTATCAAAGCTTTGTACTTGTAATCAAAACAAGAGAAGAGAAATAACATATAAAGTGGACGTAGGCATATTCTGGCTGAACCATTATAAATCTGCGTGTCTTTTTACAGTTTAGCCCCTGCTTTTCATATATTTGCATAAATCACCCAAATCACTAAGAACAACATGAGATCTACTAAATCATACGACTTTGAGGTGTTTGTCCATTTTTTGTGCAAACAAGGACTAAATGGAAGAGAAAATTATTTCACATATTGTATTTGTTAAGGCTGCAAAGTTCAAACCTAAGCATACAAAGTTAAATACGAGATATCCATAATCTTTTAAATATTTGGGTTACAAAGAATATAGTGAATAATAAATGGAAGCATGTATTGATTAGTTTACAGATGATGTTCACTTGTCTAAATATTATATTTTTAAAGGACACATCAACTCATCATAGGTTTGGTTTCCCAAGATCTAACCAAAACGAACCCAAGTAAAGTAAGGTACCATTGTGTGTGTTGTATACCTCTTTAGGTACTTTCTTCTTTTCTTTATTTAATAAGAAGGAGAAATCGATGATGGATAGCGGTTGTTTAAAACATAGGATGAGATATTCATAACTATCGAGAAATATTGCATATAAACATGGAGGAACCGTAACCTTCGAAGATAACTCTAAAGAATTTGTAATTGGAATCGATAGTTAACTAACCATAAAACTCCTTTTAATAATATTTTACTTGTAAAAAATTTTAAACTATCTTACTACGTATTACCCTGCTACGAGGAGAAAGTGTTAATATTAATTTTAAAAATGATGCATGCTATATTTTAGACTGGAACTTTAATATTATTTCTAAAGTTTGAAGAATATGTGTGCGTGTGTGTGAAGTGAAATTGTTTTTGTAATGATAATATCTGCTAAGTGGCTGATATGAATAACCCTAAGATTTGACAAAAATGTTTCGATCACATAAACTTCAAATATTTTTCAAGAGGTTCTGAATATAAATTTGTGAAATGTCTTTCAAAACCGGACTTTAAAACAATCAATCTTTGTGATGTTTTTTGGTTTATAAATATATAGAAAATTATTCAAATCCAAGGATATGGTTTCATCTAGCCATACCTTAGAACTTCTTCACCTGAGTTTCTTTATGTCATCTCTAGTTCATTTTACAAGCCGTTATAAATATGTTTTTGTGATTACAAATAATTTTTCAATGTTACATGGATAATATTTTTGAAATATAAAAGTAACACTTTTGAAATATTTCAAAAGAATTACTAAAATAATTAAATTTTAAATCAACTAAAATTAGTGCAAACAACTATATGTAGGTTCCTCCAGCAGATAGCAATTTTGTAGTTACATGTTTATCAAGCGGTTGAGAAATAGATGTACAATTATTTATTTTATAACCATTTACATGCAAGGTTGTTAAAATCGATGGGCGGATGTCACGCGGTAAGCATGGACTAGGGATTAATCGCCTAAACATGGATTAATCGCCTAGGCAGGAATTAAGTGGAGCTAGGCGTTTTTTATAAACTCATGCATTTTGGATAAAATTTTAATATATTTTTAGTATTAACTGATCCACAATGAGATATCATGGATTTGGATGGTTTTGGAAGCAACCATGGAGACAAAATCATTTGAAACAAATATTTTAATGCTTATAAGGGGCATCAAGCATAAATAGGGGCATATATGGTGCCTATAAACATGTTTATATGCTTAGATAATGTAGTAAGTCTCATTTAGGTGGACTAGGCAAATATCTATGCGGTAAGACTAGCCTAACGCCTATATTGGGCCAAGGCAGGAGCCTAGAAGGAATTTTACAACATGGTCTACATGCAAACAGCTGCAAACTAACCACCCAATTGCTGGAGATTTTCTACATTTCAGTTCCTCGAACTTAAGAAATAAAATTTTAAGAAACTAAAACAACTGAAGACAGCCTAAAGTAGGATAGTGTTATGACACTAAAAGCATCTCTAAAAATTTAAAATTAAAATTATGATTATGCTATTCCAGACTTAATTACGAGTGTTTCTCCTAATAATAAAAGTAGTTAAGCGCCTATTAGGTTTAAATCGGAGTTCAAACGGAGAAGTTATGGACGTTTGAGGCTTTCAAATTTGAAATTTATATATTCGAAATTGAATTTAAAAGTTTGAAATATGAATTTAAAATTTAACGTTAAGGGTTACTTAACGTTTAAGAAAACAATTAACAGGATTACATATAAGTTAATTAGGTAATAAATAAAAATTAAACAGAAACAAAATAAACACTCCAAAGTAAGTGGGGCGGTCGACCGCTTGACTACGACCGGTCGATCGTTAACGGCCGATCGGTGGAGAGTGGTGGTCGACTGCTACCTGTAGGTGGTGGCTCGGGTTTTGGTTATTTCATACGGTCCGGATTTAATCATTTAAATTTGACGATTCTAGTTCTTTCTTACCTCTATAAATAGACCTATAGACCCTTCATTTTTCTTCACAAAATTTTGAGAGAAGGTGCGAAGTTCTGTCAAAATCTCTCCCCTTAGGTTTTTAGAAAAAGTAAGATTTCAGATATGGAATTCCAATCTCCAATTTAAATTAAATTCCCTAATCCTTTTCCTCTCCAATCTCTGATTCTAAATCTAATTTATGTATACAATTCACTTTGTTATATATTCCAAAAGAGGGAGATCTGAAAGAGAATTTGGCATGGTGGAATCACTTCCTGTTAGGAAGTAAACAATTCTCTATGAGCGGAAATTTTAAGTTTTTCACATTTTTGTAATTGAGTGTTATTTATTTGTGTTTGATGTATGCCTTGGGAAATTTTGGTAAATGAAAACATAATATCTAAAACCCCTAGAATTTCCCTAAAAAATGTCAATCTTTGAATACATTGGAATTTCTATTGTTGTATTAATATAGTATAATCAGATCTGTGTTGAGATTTAAGCAATTTATAATCTATTCCACTTCATCTCTTTTGATTTCTCGTGTATAGTCAAAGGATTCTAAAAATAATTAAAGCTAGAAATTGTGTGCAAAGTATGATTTTTGATTATATGTTGTTTGCACCGCCTATTTCTATAAATTAAATAAGCATGAATCTCGTTTTCACTCTAAGGTGATAATTCCAAAAGTTGGATAGAATATAAAAGGTTTAAATTGTAAAGTTTGTTCCTTGAATAGAAAAGTAAATTTTATTATATTAATATGAGATAAGATTGGTATATTCCTCCTTGTTTACAAGTCAAGTTATTGGCTATGGATATTAGCTATTTATTTTATTTGGAGTTTGGAACTTGTATGAGTTTGAGATTTAAATTAATAAGCGTTTTCTTTGCATGTCACTAGAAATATTTTATTCGAATCTCGCACGTGAGTGTAGAATATTAACATATTGATTACTAAAGTTAATAACGTAATGATTATAGCGTATTTAACGAATTGATTAGAATTAATAAGGTAGTAAATAGGATTAATTTCTTAGGAGGGTAGTTAATGATTATTATGGGAATCAATCTATAATTAAAGGCGTAATAAGGAGTTACCTTATAGGGCCATAATTATTAATTGTGTCGGATAGTGTATGTATACAATTGGTATACACATGAAGTATGAATAAGTTATAGGAATGTAAAGTCAGTCTAAAATTACATTGAAGTCTGTCCAGTTAAATCTGGATACCAGCAGTGTAACTTTGGGGACTGATGTTGGACATCGCCTATAATAAAAAACCCAGTGGTCGCAAGGTTAGTCTAATTTCTGTAGGATAAATCTGCCCGGTTAATCTAGAATCCAGTACCTACGAATGGTCGGATTAATCTGAGATGTCACGGTTTGGTTATGGGTCATAATTACGCCATTGATACGATAGGAGAAATCTTTAGATGAGTCTGCTTCGGTTTTAGAGGTATTAAGTGACTATTGTATGGTCCGCCTCTTTCCTTTTGGAGTAGTATTAAATAACCTGATGGGATTTCTTACGATGTCGATTAGTGAGAACCATGTAGGGACCCGCCTTGGGTTTGGTATTAAATGATGGGGACTTGCCTATTTTTATAGGTATTAAATGGTCACAGTTTTCCTAATCCTAATAAGAAGTATTAAGTAGTTCGGAGGCTCTCTCTCTTGCATCGTTAACAATAGTTGCGTTAGAATTTGGAAATAGACTAGAAATGGGTTTGGTATTGAATGACCGGGACCTCCCTATTTTATAGATATTAAATGGTTAGGGTCTGCCTAATTCTCAATAAATGGTATTAAGTGATTTGGATGCTTTCTTTTGCATCCTAAAAGGTAGTTGCATTAATTTTGGAACTGGATTGGAAACGCCTTTAGGCTTATAGTTAAAATTAGTAGTATGGTTTAGTTTTAAATACATAAGACATATTTTCTTATCGAAATGATACTGCCCAAATACAATTATAGTAAAGCCTGATATTCTCATTCATCATACATTTGTTGTTCTGACTCACTCCTCATTACACCATACAGGTCAGTGGAGACAATGTTGATTTAAGGGATAAAGGAGGAGATGAAGATTTGTGGCAATTTTCTATCTATTATGCTTTTTAATATTTTTATTGTCCCTAGTTCAGACAGTTATGTTATTTTGGAATATTTTACTATGGAGGCTTTATGTAGACATGTTGTAATATTTAACATGTTATGTTTCTGAAATGGTTTTCTTTATGAAATGTGTACTTGTTTTTTATATTATATTTTATCCATTCCGATGTGAGATTCTGAAAGTATAGATAGATAGCTTAGTGCACTGTGTATTGTTCAAATTTTATCAACTTAATAGCTCGCCTTAAGATAGACCTAAGGTTCGATGGGCTTTTATTGGGTCGAAATTAGATCCAATTTGGAGTGGGTTGTTACAGTTGGTATCAGAGCTTTGGTTACCCGATCAATGAGGATAGGTATACGTATGAGTGGCATACTTGTTATTTTTGAAAGTATCTGTCAAAAATTCTAACATGTGTATATATATATATATATTTAGTGTGAATTTACTCTATAAATCCCGACTATATAAGTAGTCGTGACCATATTCCAAAAAGATGGACTAGGCGACTGGGTTGGAAAAGTAAATAGAGTGAGGAATATGCAATGAAGGTCGTATCGTTAGGAGTGTAAATGGAAGAGATTGTAACTCTAAAATTAATAGGATAATAAATGTAAAATAATAGGGAGTTATAGAAACTTAATAAGGATGTAAATGGACTTATTAAAAAGATTATTAAGGTAATTATGGAGAGGTGAAGAAGTTTTAATAGGAAAAGTTTGATGAATAAATAACTGTCTTTAGAAACTGTCCGGTTAATCATTTATTACATACAATCGACATTTATAGAAATAGTAAATGAGCATATTAGGTAGTAATTAAATATTACGATGTAGTATAGTTTTAAACATTGGGAAGTAAGGTATGATAGAAGAAGATAATACAATAGGTAGGACAGTTATATCCAATTTCTAAAATCCAACCCCATGTGAAAGAATTTGATAAAATGATTTCTTTGGAAACTTCCTTGAAATGTTTTAAATAGATTTTTCAAAAGATTTATTAAGAAGTTGTTATTTTGAAAAGTAAGGAAGTTTCGAAAATCATAACTTAAATGAAGTTGTGGAGTCAAAAGTTTTGAATAAAGGTTTTCGGTAAAAGGGGGTTTTTCATTTTCGAAACTCTTAGTCTGAAAATTTGTTAGGTCAAAATGTTTCCGGTTTAAAGATTTTTAATAAGGGATTTTTCTTTTTTGAAATAAATGTAAAATAGAGCATATGTTGGACTAGATGATATTTCCTATTTCATAAATTTGGAGATTTTTTAAAATTCTACTTTTTAAAATGGAAATGGAATTAGATTAAAATGATGTGGAAGAAATTAAGTAGGAGAAATATAAACAAAGGCAATATTGAGAAATATGGATAGGAATAGCGTAAGGAACTTATAAAATATGATTGGTAATTTAGTTAGAGGTAAAGCATGAGCGGAATAATGAGAATGAGATAGGAAAATGATGGGATAAGAGTTTACCTTGTCTACTCCAATTTTCATTGTTTAAAGATTATAAAAGATATTTTTGAATGTTTTGAATTAAAAGAGACCAACTTTTAAATAAATAAATTTTTGATGTAGAAAGTTTTTGAAAAGGGGAAATTATTTGCTTCTTTTTTGGATTAAACAATCCTTTTCAATTTTGATAGTTTGGTTTAGTAATTGAGTCTTTGAATGTTTTGGGTTAAAGACTCTACTTTAAAGAAGTAAGTCTTTGAGGGTAAACTATTTGGGAAGGGAAATTATTTTACTAAGCAATTTTTTTATTTGTGGTTAAGGATAAAGCGGCAAATGTTTGAAAATTATGGAAAGTTGGATCCAAATATTTTTGGAAGGTTTTTTTCAAATGTTTAATAAAAAATGGAATAAGTATATGGAATAAAATAAAATATGATGTTTAGAAGCTTTTGGGAATCTAATTCGCTAAATTGTTTTTGTAAGTTGGAATTATATTTGAAAAGTATGCTTAAAGGTTTTCTTTGGAGATGTGAAATTTTTTTTGCAAGGTTGAATTACAAATGTCGCATACTAGCATAATGTGGATTTTTAAGTTTATATTTTATGGAGTAGACATGGATCATTATCTATGAAAGAAATGTTAAATGTTCCAAGATATTAACAAAATAAAAATGGTATGTATAAGAGTGCGGCGTTTAATTGACAAGAGATATATACCAAGAAGGGAAAGAGATGTGTAAGATATAGATATCCTTTGTCATAGTTTACAATGTCTATTTCAATAAAAGAAAAAAAAATCCCTTGTAATTTCAAACAAAGCAAAAATATCACTTGTGGTTAATTTATAAAAGATTATAACGGTAATCCTTCTAGGAGGATAGCTCTAATAAAATAAAATATGGAAATGAATGTTCTAATTTAGAAATTAATAATTAAAAATAAGAAATATATAAATAACATAATTTACAATAGTATTCGTAGTAATTATAGGACTATGATTTATGGACATTAATTACAGATTTAATGGGCAATAAGTTTGTAAGTAATAGAGAACAAAGTGGAATTGAATGGGGGGCTGATTAAGGAAGCTAATCTGGTATTTATGGAGGAATTGAATGCTCGTAATTAGTAAATTTTGAAAATGGTAATAAATTGAGTGAGAATAAATAAGGATTGATCAGAGACTATCAATTTTGACATTAAATGACCATATATTATGGGTAGTGGATATTTATTAAGGAAGGTGGATGATGGTAGAATGAAATTCTAGGACAGTCCATCATAAATTAGTAAGAAGCATTAGGACCCCAACATTGTTAATACCAGTTGATGATTAATGACATCTTCCAGTAAAAATATTCTTTTAGGGTTTTTGGGTTGTAATTGCTAGTTGTATCCTTTATGAAAAGTGTTTGATATGGTATAAGACTTATTCCTGTTTTATCACTATATTGATTTTATAGATGGGATTAGACCACTTAATAAATATATACATAATGAGGAATAACACAAATGAGGAAATTTCATAAGTGCACTTAACTAGCGATGAACCGAAGGTAAGATTGGAAGATAGTGAGGAAATTAGATTAGAATGCTTCAAACCCAAAGATTGCAGAGCGTCGCCATTAACCAAATGAGATAAGATGTGTAGGGTATGAAGGAAATTTTCGAATTGGTCAAAGGATGAAGAGCGATTCGTTGAATTTGTTTCCAGACGTTGACGTGCCAAAGAATAAAGGCTAAGCAAGGCAATCCCGAAGGATTGTTATTGGCATTGGAGTTTGCGACTTAGAAATGAGAGCATATATCAATGGACTTTATAGATGGGTTGCCTAAGAGTCAAAAAGGGCAAGATGCTATTTATATTATAGTAGATTGGATCATTTTACTTCCATTGTAAGTAATAGGGTTGCAACATCTCTTGCACAAATTTATGTTAAGAAAGTGGTGCAACTACATGGAGTTCTAGTTAGCATTGCTAGTGATAGAGATGCTTTATTCACTAGAAAATTTTGAAGGAGTTTGCAATGTGCTTTGGAATCGACTTTGGATCGTAGCACCACTTACCATCCCTAGACCGACGGTTAGACCGAAACGGTGAACAAGAATTTTAGAAGATTTGTTGAGAACTTACATCATGGATTTTTTAGGACCTTGGAAGAGGTAGAAGTGTTTAATCGGCATATGAAGATCATGTAGGACCGTCGGGAGTCCTATGCTAACAGGCAAAGAAAGAGATTGTAGTTTTTAATTAGAAACATGGTATGCGTTAAGGTTTCCCCTCTTAGAAAGGTTATGAGGTTTGATACAACTTCGAAGTTGACTTCAAGGTTCGTTAGGCCTTTTCCGAATGTAGAAAGGGTAAGGGAAACTTGCTTATGAGGTGGAGCTTCCAAACCAATTAGCAGGAGCCCATAATATCTTTCATGCTCCACACTTGAGGAAATGTCTGCAAGACACTGCCTCTGTAGTAGAGCCTAATTAGTTAATAGATTATGAGAGGAAGCCGGTAGCCCCCTGTATCACCATCCGCATAATAGAGAATGGTATCTGGAAGCTTCGTAACAAAGATATTTGGTTGGTTTGTGTTCAATTGGGAGATAACCCAGTGAAAAGCACATGGAAAAATGAAGAAAAGATGAAAGTTTATCATCCCGAGCTTTTGTTTAGTAAACTTGTCCCTCCAAATATAGGTATTTATGTGCATCGTGGTTGCTAGTTTGAATGGTAAGAGATGGTTGCCACACTTTTTACTGTTATTTTTTGCACTCATATAGAACTTTATGTATATTTAAGGTGTTTGCATACATGCCTATTTTTCACAATCTTGCTTTCACGCTAAGATTGAGCTCACCTATAATATGTTGCATATATAATCACATTGCATTTTTGGTTGAGTGGATGGCTGTGTAGATTATTGTAAATAACTTGGTTGTATAACATGATTGTTGAGTGCATGTTACATTATCTGTCGTTGATGATTTCAGAGGTGAAATTCTTTTTAAAGGAGAGGCGAATGTAACATTTGATAAAATTTAATAAGAAATTAAGTAATTAAAATAAGATTAAAATTGGAAATTCTTTAAATTTCGGAATTTGACTACGGGAGTTGCAATATTGCATCCGTAGTGATTTTATGATCAATTTTCATATATAACATGTTTAAATCGAAGTTTAAACGGAGAAGTTATTAACGTTCCAAATTTGAAATTTAAATATTCGAATATGGATTTAAAAGTTTAAAATTTGAATTTTAAAGGGTACTTAACGTTTAAGCAAACAATTATAATTAACGTGGATAACGTTTAAGTTAATTAGGTAATAATAAAATTAAACGGAAATAAAATAAACATTCCAAAATAAAGGGGAGCGATCGATCGCTTGACCATGACCGATCGGGGAGAGTGGCGGTCGACCGCTACCTGTGGGTGGCAGCAAGGGTTTTGGTTATTTTAAACGGTCCGAATTTAACCATTTAAATGTGACGGTTCTAGTTCCTTCTTACCTTTATAAATAGACCCATAGACCCTCTTTTTTATTCATAAAATTTTGAAAGCAGCAGTGAAGCTCTGTCAAAATCTTTTCCCTTAGGTTTTCAGAAACGGTAAGATTTCAGGTAAGGAAATTTATTCTCTAATTTAATTAAAATTCCCTAATCATTTTCCGTTCTAGTCTCTAATTCTAAATCTAATTTCTATATACAATTCACTTTGTTGTATATTCTAAAAGAGGGAGATCTAAAAGGGAATTAAGTGTGGTGGAATCAAATCCAGTTAGGAAGCAAACAATTCTTTGTGAGTGGAAATTTCAAATTTTTCACATTTTTGTAATTGAGTGTTATTTATTTGGATAGGATGTATGCCTTGGAAAATTTTGGTATATGAAAACATAATATCTAAAACCCACATAATTTCTCTAAAATGTCAATCTTTGAATACATTGGAATTTCATTGTTTTGTATTAATATAGTAGAATCAGATCTGTGTTGAGATTTAAGCAATTTATAATCTATTTCACTTCATTTCCTTAGATTTGTCTTGTAGTGTTAAAGGATTCTAAAAATAAATAAAGTTAGAAATGGTGTGCAAAGTATGATTTTTGATTATTTGTAGTTTGCACTGCATATTTCAATAAATTAAATAAGTATGAATCCATTTTTCACTCCGAAGTGGTAATTGCAGAAGTTGGATAGAATATAAAAGGTTTAAATTGTAAAGTTTAATCCTTGAATAGAGGATTTAATTCTATTATATTAATGAGATAAGTTTGGTATTATTCTTTCTTGTTTATGAGTCAAGTTATTGGCTAAAGATGTTAACTATTCTTTTGTTTGGAGTTTGAGACTTTTATGAGTTTGACAATTAAATTAATAAGCGTTTTCTTTACGTGTGACTGGAAATATTTAATCAAATCTCGTGCGTATATATATAATATTGATGTATTGATTATTAAAGTTAATAACATAATGATTATAACGTATTGAACGTACAGATTAGAATTTATAAGGTAGTAAAGAGCATTAATTTCTTAGGAGGGTAGTTAATAGTAGTTATAAAAATCAATCTATAATTAAAGGCGTAATATGGGGTTATGTAACGACCCGGAATTTTGGATATTTGAAATTGGAATATTTAATTGATTTTAAATATTTAAAAGTTAATTTTTAACTTGAATTTCAAATATGACTATTTATTTGATAATTAAATTATTGAATTTAATAATTGGAAATTGGGTAAAATATTGAATCTTGTTTTTTAGGATTGTTAAAAATAATTTAAAGGCTTATAAAATTTATATTGATAATACTGAAGATAATAAAAAAATTAAAATTTGAATTTGGAAGTGATTGGTTCAGTTTTGAAAATATATCGTTTAAAATGATATTTAAAAATAGCCCTCCGAGGCACAGTCTCAGAATTCGATGAAACTAGTTCCATTGGATCCATAATAGTCTATCATTATCGGATTTCAAATTTCGGAACGTTTGGTGTTATCGTGTGATTGTACGGTGTATAAATGGGCTGAAATCTATATCTTAATTTTAATATAATAATTGGGTCCAAAAAGCTATCTTCTCCATACGATCGAATTTGGACCCGGAACCTTTTTCATTGCGTTTGAAATAGGGGTATAACATTATAAACGCCTAGCGGCATGCCTTGATAGGAGGTCAGGATTTTAAGCTGCGGATTCGAGACGTTTTAAATTTTTTTATAACATATATATTGGATTGGACAAATAACTTCACATCGATACTTTTTCCCTTCATTTCAGAAGCACTGTAGCTCATCTGCTACATGCAACCCATTTTGAGCACGTTTCCCTCCTCCCCTTTTTATAAAACCATCCAGCCGAATCAAAATAGAAAAAAAAAGAAGTTGCTTTGAGAGAAAAAACTGAAATGGCCGTGACAAGGCAAAAGAAAATGCAGTTTACACCATTCCTCCTCAAATCTATAGTCGTGTTCCCTCTTTTCCTCTCTTCCTTTAGAACGAAGCAAGCAAATCTAATCCAACGGTATCAAATTCGAATGCACCGATCCAATCGATGAGTCAGCCTCGCAAATGTTCGTCGCTGTTATTATGTCGCGATGACGCGATGGAGGGCAGCACAGGAGCTTGCCGATGGAGGTCGACGTTGGAGCTCGCCGCGGCTCGTTGACGTGCTCTATGGTGTTGCGAAGGTGTCGTATGTATCTGAAGCGAGTCGGTACTGTCGTTTGAGCTGATCGATGGGCAGCAGTGAGGCGAGGTCCGAGCTTGGTTAAGCGGGGTTGCTCGGCGTTGGTAGCGTAAGTCGTGGAGGGGAAGGAGTTCAGGTGGTTCGGTTCATTTTGGGGAAGACGTGATATTGGGGTATTTTTTTTATTCTAGTAAATATGTTGACATTAATTTACTTTTGACTTCGGTTTTAAGAAAAACCTGTATATTCACTTTTGATAAATATATACATTTGCATAGGAATTGGATTAGGTTTGAAAGGTAGTTAGTTAATGTTAAGCCTTGTATTTTAGATTAGAAAAAAAATATTGGATTAATTTTAAAATTTAGTTGAAATCGTTAATTTATATGCTTCAAAAATTTGCTCATACAAGGTTAAAACCGAGCAATTTGCATGCAATAGAGTCAAGTTGGATCGATCAGCAAATTCGAAAAATAAAGGTGACTTAATCTCACTCACATTTGGATTACCGTAATAAATTTTAAGTAGTCAAAATTTATAGTTGATTGATTGGTAAAATTGATAAATTATTATCAGTTGATGTGATGTTATATATAGTAGTGTATATATATTGGAGTGATTGATATTCTCGCATTATATAGCGGATGAGACCCTATGTGCCCCGTATAATAGCGGATGACCCTATATACCGCGATATCCCCCTCGATGTGGGATTGGTATTTTTATATTGTGCTAACATCTATGGATGCAGGGAAACAGGTTGGAGGTATCCAACTGGATTCCTCAAAAATGTTGAAATTATTTATATACTCAGTGATATGATTTATTAATTTGTTCTATGATGGATTATGTTGGAAAAATTAAATCTATCGGATGTTATGATTTTGCTAGATATATTTTGGCATTTTAAGACATCAATAATATAAAAATTGGATTTTGGAAGGAAAAAAAAGGAATTTTTTAGATAAAATATTTATAGTGAATTTGGATAAATTAAAAGAATGAATTTGGTAAAAACATAAAAAGCTTAATTTTAAAGTCCTATTAAATAAATTCCGAGTATAGAAAAATAGAGATTTTGAATAAATTGAAATAAAAGGATTTTTAAGGACTTAAGCGATATTATTTAAGTATAAAAGCATTTATTTTTAAATTTAAGATTAATAAATATGAAATTAACGTTCCGGACTTAAACAAGATTTTAAATCATAAAAGAAAGGAGATCTAAAAATTTGGGGGTTGGAATAAAATTGGGTAAATCAAGAAATAACTCCTAAAATGGAATTTAATTAAGGAATCGATTTGAAAAATCGATCAAGTGTGTGAGACAGTGATTTATAAGGGAAAATGAGACTATGGAATTTATAAACTGGGTTTATAAATAAAGTAAAATATTTATCAGTGGATAGTTTGAAATTCTAAATTCACGATGGGAATTTATAAGTAGATGGGAATTTATAAGTAGATGGTAATTCGTTTTAAAAATAAATAGCGGTTTTATTTTTAAAAAAATGTGGAAAAGGAAATTTACGGACTTGGAACGTAAATTTAAACTAGAGATTATAAATCGAGAGGGATTTATAAATGACAAGACCGGTTTTATTAAAGTGGAAATGTATTTTTCTGGAAAGTTAAGTATATTTTAAAGGAAAGATTTTTAAGAATAAATTAGAAATGTAAAAGCGTTTAAAAGAATGTTTTTAGAAATATTTATTATTTAGTTGTTCAAAAATTGTTTAAGTATTTATAAATTAAGTTAGTTATAGTAGTTAATTATTTTTAAAGGTTAAATTAGTATTATGATTTAAAAAGGGAAATTATTAAATATTTATATTTTATATAATGGCTTTATTTTAAAAGTAGTTTTTGGCTAAAGTTTTATTTGAAGAATTATTATAGAATTTCATAACTATTATCTTGAATAAAGTAATTTAAGTAGCTTTATTTAAATATTTTAGTGTATATTTTGGGATAAAGTGATTTAATTTATTTAAAAACTAAATTTAATAAGACTTGGTGTTTTTCAGTGGAAATAAAGTATTTGATTGAATTGATTGTTTATTTGATAGTTAAATAACCGACTACCAAATCTGGACCTAATATAACTTTGGAAATATCTAGAAGAGGTACGGGAATTATGTGGTACAATTACCGTTCGAGGTGCTATGCTATACATATAAACTCGTTTCGTTCTTCTAGGATGTTTATAAGGAAATCCGTCCACCAACGGTTAGGAGGTGAACTCCGATCTTATTTTCATCTGTTTATTTCCTAGAGAACCGGGGTTGAGTTTACCGGAAAAAGCGAACGTTGTTTCGAAGAGACCGGGATTGGATTTGCTTCGTTACAGCATGAGAGGGGGTTCTCGCTTCGTGTTTGGTAGCGAGCAGGAGACTCTTACCCCTACATGTCCCAGAGTGGTTGGTTGCAGTCGAGAGGCTGGCCGTAAAATCAAATTCGAGGTACCAATGTCTGCCACGGCGGAAAGTGGCCGCTGTCTGGGATAGTTGAAAAGCCTACTGGGTTGTGACATTTTGGTATCAGAGCAGAAGGTTAAGCGAGAACCTTGGCTCTGGTGGGGATTACTCATTAGAGATAGGGTCGGTAGCACCCTAGAATGGGTTTGAGTGTATTAACAGATATGAGCATGTATTTGTTAGTGAATATAAAAATGTTTTATATTGTGTTGATTGGTTTGTTTAGTGGCTTATGGATTATGATCAATACGAGTAATTAACGTTATTGATAGGGATCTCTAAACACTTGAATAGAACAATACGATACAGTATTGTTTTAAAATGAGGTAAATGAAATAATTTTACCCAAATTATTTTTACATATAAAAGGAACAATTTTCATAAATTATTATAGTATATATATGGTTGCTTGGTTGTTAGGAAATGATAATATTATTATCATTGTTGTTGAGAAAATTGAATAAGAAATTAATGTTATAACTAAAAGTTAAGAGAAATAATTCATATAACAAAACGAAATTTGTAAATATGAATTTATAAATGTGATTTATAATTTGAAATAAAATTCCAAGGAATATTTAAATATAGATTTAAAGGGTTTAAGGGATTTGAATTTGGAAAATTTGGGAATTAAATTTCGGTTGGGTTTGAATGATTTTCGGAGTTTTGGAAAATAATAGCAATATTATTTGGAAGTGTTTTTGGATTGGGAATGAAATCTATTAATAATCGGATTAAAAATATTTGAAAATGTTTTTAAAAGAAGTAAAAGCACTAAACTCACTTCGGTCGCTTGAAAATAATTTTGATGATGATCGCGACATCATCGGTGTTCATTTTTGAGTTTCCAAGGGAGGAATTGCTACCTTAATAATTTGAGTTGGAATTTATTTGCAAAATTTGTTTTGAATTGAAATGCAAAGTGGATAATTTGGAATTTATGTGCAAAACTGATTTGGTTTAAAATTCAAAGAATAATTGGATATACCAAAGGACTTTGGATATATATGTTTTCAAAAATGATTTTGAATGTTTAAGAAATTGTTTAAACTTTGGGAGTTTGTTTAAAAATGTGTATGGAATATAAATAAGTTTGAAACTTATAAAATCTGTAATTTCATTGTTGGAATGGAATTATACTTGAATAAAGGAAATTTAAGGAATTTGGCCTAAGTAGGCTAGATGAAAAAAAAGTTATTGAAATAAAATTTAATAGTTGAAAATAAATTTGTGGGTGAACAAATTAATTTGATTTGTAAGTAAATGGAATTGAAATTTAGTATTGGTATGATATTTATCTGTGCTAAATAAAGTGAAATGGAAAATTTAGTTTAGTTGGACTTAATAAAATCAAAGTTGGAAATAAGATGCGATTAGTGAATTAAAAATGTTTTAAGGGATGGTTGATAAAAATTCAATATTTATTTAGGTTAGAAATAAATTAGTAATTGGAAAGCAAATCGAAATCAAATGGAATTGGAAAATGAATTTGAATGAAAAGGATATAAATCAAAGTGATGAAGTGAAGATAAATATAAGAAGTTGTATAAAATATTTATAATAGGCTTAAGAAAGTAAATGGTGAAATTCTTAAGTAAAATTGGTATTGAGAATATACCAAGTGGATATGTGAATGAAGGTTAAATAAAAGGTGTATATAAAGAAAATAGTGGATAAGTGAATGGAAATCAAAATAAATGTGAATAAAAAGAAAATTGATATAGCTAATAATCAATTGAGATAAATACGTAGGATGTACGTATATTATCTTATTCGCATAACGGTTTGTTCCAGATTCGAGCACAGAATTTCGAGATAGTTATATCGATCCGAGTTGGGATTTTTCACTCGATTTTCGACGGCGAATGTCACGTACCGAATTTTCGACTTTCGAAAATTCGACATCGATACTCACTTTATCGACTGTCGAGAAATCGAACGCCGGAAACTCCAATAGTGAGGGTTTTAAGAACAAGAAAAAGGCAGAAGAAGAAGAAGATAGAAGAAAAAAGGAGAAGAAGAGAAGAACAACAGAACAACATCAGAATAGAAAACAATATCAGAATCTCACATATCGCAGCGGAACAATATATAATAGATAAACACTAGCCTTTTAAAACCAATAACTATATCAGTTTATACATACATCAATCAGAGTCAATATACAACAATGGACAGTTATATAACTTGTCCTCATACAGAATACACAGCGGAATAAATACTATCAGATACAAATACTACGTCTCGTCATCCAGCTTATCTCCAAGCTCCAGAATATCCAGAATATCCTGATAACCTAACTCTAGACTGCCCGTGTGGAAATTGGTGGGCACCCAGAGTTTAGAAGGGAACAATAAACTCCGAGTCAGTCATGGTGACTGGTGTGAGATCGTAAAACAGTTTATCTTTAAAATAAATAGCAGAGAATTTTAAAGTCAATTCGCAATGCTTTTGGAAAATGAAACTACCATAAGACCTCCCGCCACACACACAATGCAAACGCAGACTTGGAGGAGATTTCTTCTTATGATAGTCAAAGATGCTTACTATGCAAAAATCAAATTCTTTTTTGATATTATTATTAGTGCATAGTGTAGAAAACATTTCGAAAGTAGAATATTAATCTTAGCCGACATAGGTACCATTATATTATGCCTGCTATAGCTGCCTCCTGAGGAGACAGGTTATACAATTGAAATCGTAAAGGCTCGTATTGTTTCTTTGGATTTCCAACAAATGGTCAGGCCAAGGAACTTCCTTTTCCACGATGGGTACGTCCCTGGAATAGACGACCCGAGAACCTAACCGGATCTCTGCCAACACAAGGCCGGGTTACCTCTGCAAAAATAGGTAACTACTGACACGCGTATGCCATCCCCCGATCGTCACCGATCTTCCCGAGGATCCCCGATTCGCAACAACCACAAAGTAATAAATTTGCAGCAACCACAGAGGTTAAGTATCTGGGCTCCATACCATGATACCACCTTTATCCAGAAGGAATGACATACACTAAGGGGCGCTACTCCCTAGAACCTTGCCGCATTCTTCCTGTTTCGACCATTTCCGGGGTGTGAGGCTCGACAAAGTCTCGTCCACAAAGCTACGCTTTCTACAAAGCCATGCTTCGGGTCAAACAAAATGATCAACCTATGATCACAAAGATATAAGATCAAACAAATGATCATATCACAAATGATCAAACACTGATCATTTCACAGCAACACTCAGTATGCCACGTTACCAAATTGGGATATATCGCTGATAAATTTCAACTACATAACCTCTGAGCTCGTACGTCTTAGAGAAGGGTGTTAAGCTAAGAGAATAAATTCTCCGCCACCAACAGAAATGTATTTGAAAGAAATCAGCTTTATATCTCAAATTGTAACGTCAGACACACAATCCATACAAGTCTGTTCCGGGAACGAACAGAACCGAAGGCACTTCTCACGAAGCCCTTGCATATCCGGATAAATTTCTAATCACGTCCGGACTTCCCGTCACTAAGGGTGATAAAACCTCTAAACCGGAGATCAGCCGATGTAGAGTAACTCGACGGTAATCCTTCCGTTTTCAAAAATATCCGGTCTTCAACACCGGTCTTCGAATGCAATTCATAACGACGTATCACATATTCGGAATGGGTTATACGACCCCATGGTCCTTTCCCGGCTAACCCGAATAGTGAGCGATTATTCAAAAATAAGTGTGGCATTCAAATTCATCCAATTCAAACAAATACCTATCTAAAGGTAATTATTGATAGTCGGTTATTTAACTATCAATAAAAATGCGTAACATCATCAGATTCCAAATAATTTTCCGAATTATTTCATCTTCAAAAATATCTTTACTAGATATAAAATTTCCACGCTTCAAAAATAAATCAACGTTTATTTTTAAACAACTTCCCTTTTCTTTTATAAATTCCATAGTGAATTTATATTTCAAAAATATCTACTGATATACGATTTTTCAAATCGATTCCAATATTCATTTTCAATTTATCTTTAAGAAGATAAAATCTCAAAACGTTTCATTTCATTCTGGAAAAGTATTTCCATACTTATTCAAAAATAAGTATTTCGCAAATCTTTTATTTTCAACATTTGAAAATACTCGATATACTTAAATCAAATTAAGTATATATTCATTCTTTAAGGAAATCATTAATTTTAACATCTATTTGAGTCAAAACGAATGTTGCGTAAAACATCGTTACGACGACTCAAAATCACTAGTATAGGGATTCGAATTTAAGATAGATATATAAATCCCAATATTACATAAAACATTTTCTTTCGAAAATAATTTACTATAACAACCGTGTTATAGTCCATCATTTCCTTATTTCTCGAAAACGTCTATTTCAACAATGAATGTTGAAATCTATGATTTCGATATTTAATCATTTTAAAACATCGTTAAAACAATTAACTTCATCTTAAATATCACTTTCCCAAAACCATATCCATTTTACTTAACAATATATTCACTGTCCAAAATCGTGAATATACTTCACTAATCACATTTCAGTATTTAATTCATCAAATTCAATTGATTTTGAATTTATAAAACAACGCTTATAAATTCCATTTCTGTTTTATAACAACTTCGGTTTATAAATCTTCTTTATTAACAATTTCGATAAATACCCCACTTAAAGGCAAAAATCCAATTTACAAGTAAATTTCTTATCAGCCTTTATTCTACAATTTCATTCATTTTATAACTTCATACTTTATAAATCTATAAACTTCAAACTTTATAAATCTATAAACTTCAAACTTCACAATTTATAATCCTATAAATTTCTATCTTCCCAAGTTATAATTCTATAAGTTTCATATCTTTACAATTTAACACTTATAAAAACTCGTTTTAAAATTCCAATAATTTTAATTGATAAATATCAATTTTATACATCTTTTATATACCTCGTTTTTAATAATTCAAAAATTCAAATTTTAAACTATTTTATAAATTACTTAACTGTTTATTTCAAAAATCACCTCTCGGTTATATTTCACCAAAATCTTAACCTTTATAACTTTAATAATTTTAACGTGTGTAAATTAATTCAAAAATTTAATAACGTATATTTACAAAAAATCACTTTAAAAATCTCTTTTAAAGTTAAAATCGTTATTTTAAAACTTCAAAAATTGAATCCAATGATGCAACGCATCAATTAGTCAATCACAACATCAACATCATATATCAACATATGATAACAGAATATACATCAATCCTATAAATAAATAACTACTGGTGAGGAATCCAGTTAGATCCCTCCAACCTGTTTCCCTGCATCCAAAGACGTTAGCACAATACCATTCCACTTCGAGGTGGAATATCGCGGTATATGGGTTTTTATAAAAATCCGCTTACTAACGGCGCAATAGGGTCTCATCCACTATACGAGGCGGGAAATCAATCAATCCAATATATACATATGCCAATATGTATATATTGCTATATATAGATATATATCCTACTATATCTAATATCACATCCAATATCAATCAATCAAATCAATAATAACTGCAATTCATTTTTGAGTGAGAAAAATCTCACCTTAGCTTTTAATTTTGCAATCCAATCCAATTCTTCTTTCATTTTCTCAACTTTAACCTTGTATATAACAATTTATACAATATATTAATATCCGAATGAATTGACTAATTAAATTTCAATTGATAATTCGATTTACCCATAATTTATTTTTATTGTAAATAAATACCTTTAAAGTTTTGACAAATCTCTTTTAACAAATATTTTCTAGTTACCAAAAATTTCATAAGTTAAATAAATTGATTTCCATTTTATAAACTTAATTTAACTAATTCTTTATTTAAACAAACAAGTAACTTCCCTAACTAATATTTTCCTTTACTGTTAAACTTTATATTTTTCAATCTGTACACATATGTATATATTTTTCTCATCATATACGCAATAAATTTAAATAAAGAAAAATCGTTACCTCACTGAACAAACGAGTCCTGATTGAAACCCAGATTTGATCGAAGACGAACTCGACTAAGCTGCTGCCTTCGAGCTTTCCATGATGTCGCCGAAGCCACGATGCTGCCTCCATTTCGACGAACCAAAAATATCGACTCAGGCAACGCTGCGCTTCCCTCTTCTCGCGACCACGTCGCCTCAGCCCTAATCGACCTCACGAAACCCTTATCGTTGTCATCGCGAGAGTCACTTCCATCATCGCCCGCGAATCCATCAACTCCTAGTCTCGACTACCTTCACCCCAAATCACGACACTTAGATCCACTCGAGCCTCAAACTCTTCGAATGCCTGCTGCCGCCGTAGCCTCGCACTCGCGAGAACGTGACTTCGACTGCCCATCATCGCGACACCTATCCATCGCCCTTCGAATTCGCGAACGCCTTCACTGAATTGAACGAGTCGCCATCGCGAATCGCCTGCCACTTCAATGCGTGCTTCGAAATCAAGCACCTCCGCCCCCCTACGCGATCGCGAAGCCCTGATTTTCGAACGAACAAAGATTATTCGAGCGGCCCATTTCTTCGATTGCTTGGATGTTAAGCAGAGAAAGGAACGAGAGGGAGTTTTGATTTTGATTTCAGAGAGGAGTGGTGCCATTTTTATCTCGAAGATTTGTTCGGCCTTGGTGATTCGAACTGAGATTATTGGTTATTTAAAATAGAAGGAGGGAGACAGGAACGTGATTTGTTCCGTGATCTTTGGCAACAATTTAGGCGTAATCTTAGGAGAATATCGTGCTGATGATATTGACTGGATTTCAAATTTTAAATTTAAATTTTAAATTGAATTTCATTTCAACGCGTTTGCATATCGTATGGTCACATATTAACACCGAAAAATACGAAAATTGAAATCCGACAATAATTTAATATTACGGACCCAATGGAACTGGTTTCGTCGAATTCCGAGACTGTGCCTCGGACGGCTATTTTTAAATATCGGTTCGAACGATATAAATTCAAAACTGAACAAAACAGTTTTAAATTCAATTCTGAAGCTTCTGTTATCTTCAGTAATATCAACACGAATTTTAAAAGCTTCCGAAATATTTTTCTTCGGCTTAAAATTTGAAGATTCAAATTTTTTTTTATCTAGTTCAATAGATTAAATTTTATAATTTAATTGCCAATTTCAAAGTTATATCGGGGATTCAAATTAAATCATCGTTCAAATATTTAAAATTAATTAAATATTCTCAATTTAATTTGTTCAAAATTCTGGGTCGTTACAGACTTCCCTCCTTAAAAGAATTTCGTCCCGAAATTACAAGTCAGGAAGAAAAAGTCCTTAACTCGTCTACTATTTTTCACAATCCAATAGTTTTATCAATTTTCAAAACAAATCTTCCTACTAAAGATTCGCTATTACTTTAACTAATTTTCCAACTTCAATTATCAATTTCAAACAACATTGTTTTACTTACCAATTCAATTTTTAAGTTTAAATTCAAATTTAAACTTTCGAAATTTTCTCAAAAATTTTCTAACGCCCTATATTTCCGAAAAATTTCGCCAGCGTCTCCTTTGCGCGGCTAATACGGCACGACTACAAAACGTCCCTACGGACTCTCAAATTTCAAAAAGAAAAAGAAAAAGCCAAACGGCGGAACAAGAAAGTCATCAAATCCCATATTATAATTTAAATACATACCTTTTTCGAGCAATTCGAATTATCTGTGAAATAAATTTTCCAATCCCTTTATACACCTGTATATCCTACTAGCCATAATATCTAGTTACATATATTCAAACCATTTTGCAAATTCTATTACAAAATTTCAATATATACTTCTTATATCCTCTTTAAATTCGCTATTAAAGTTACATATTCAATTTCGTTCAATTTTTCATTTCACATTCATTTGAACTTATAATTCACATTTTCAATTCTATTGGAATTCAATTTATCTTCATTTATAATCATTGAATTTAATTCGTTCAAACCTTATCCATTTGGTCAATAATCAATTAGCTTCACTTACTAACTTTCAGTTTAATACTTCATTTATCAAATTCAATTCCAGTTCTATTTACTTTCAAATTCAAAATGAATTTTAACATTCAATTTCATTTTCTTGTACTTACAATTGCAAATTTATTTATTCATTCACAAATTCTTTCATTTTCAATTTGAATTCTCATTTCTATCAAATTTCAAATATTTTATAAGTCTTTGACTTATTTACATTTCGATTTATCAAATCGTTTATACATTCACTTACTAATTTCCTTTAATTTTAACTTCATTCTTTAAGTTAAATTTATTTTATCAAGATTCAATTTGTATAAGTTATCAACTTAGTAATATTTCATAAATATTTTAATATAGTATTCCAGAGTCTTACTAACATTTTCAAAATCATTTTTTGAAAACAATTCAAATTTCCTTTGAATTTCCTAAACAAAATCCAAATTTTCAAAACAACTTCCATTTAAAACAATTTGGCAGCAATTTCTCTTTTGGAAACCCGAAAATGAATTCTAATGATGTGGCCATCATCATCAGGATTATTTTCCAGCGACCAAAAAGAGTTTAGAGCCTTTCATTCCTTCAAAACATTTTCCCAAAATCTTTTGAAATTCATTTTCAAATCAAAAATGATTTAACTTTCCAAATCTCCAAAATTTTCAAATTTTTTCAAAAACCTTTCCAAAAACTTCTCTGGAATTCCGTTTCAAATTATAAATCACATTTATAATTTATATTCTTAAATTTCATTCGTATGTGAATTTTATTTCTCTTCTTTGGAGTTATGATTTCAATTTCTTATTCAATTTCAATGATAATAGATTAATATTATCACCTCTAACAACCATGCAACCATATACTATTATAATTCATAGAAAATCATTTCTTTTCTATACAAAAATAGTTTTGGGTAAAATTATTTCATTTACCCTATTCAAAACAGTACTGTGCCGAACTGTTCTATTCAAGTGTTTAGAAACCCCTTCGATACAGTTTTGCAAGACTGTGCCGACGAAGGTTCATATGCCACTCAATAAACCAATCATCACAATACAAAACAAT
Source organism: Allium fistulosum (assembly GCA_030737815.1). NCBI lineage: Eukaryota > Viridiplantae > Streptophyta > Magnoliopsida > Asparagales > Amaryllidaceae > Allium > Allium fistulosum. The sequence goes on from CM060907.1 coordinate 617,964,134, forward strand.
TTTATATTAACTAACAAATACGCGCTCGTATCTATTATTACACTCAACTCATTCTAGAGTACTACTGACTCTATCTCTAATGAGTAACACCCAACAGAGCAAGGTTGTCGCTTAACCATATGCTCTGATACCACGCTGTCACGTACCGAATTTTCGACTTTCGAAAATTCGACATCGATACTCACTTTATCGACTGCCGAGAAATCGAACGCCGGAAACTCCAATAGTGAGGGTTTTAAGAACAAGAAAAAGGCAGAAGAAGAAGAAAATAGAAGAAAAAAGGAGAAGAAGAGAAGAACAACAGAACAACATCAGAATAGAAAACAATATCAGAATCTCACATATCGCAGCGGAACAATATATAATAGATAAACACTAGCCTTTTAAAACCAATAACTATATCAGTTTATACATACATCAATCAGAGTCAATATACAACAATGGACAGTTATATAACTTGTCCTCATACAGAATACACAGCGGAATAAATACTATCAGATACAAATACTACGTCTCGTCATCCAGCTTATCTCCAAGCTCTAGAATATCCAGAATATCCTGATAACCTAACTCTAGACTGCCCGTGTGGAAATTGGTGGGCACCCAGAGTTTAGAAGGGAACAATAAACTCCGAGTCAGTCATGGTGACTGGTGTGAGATCGTAAAACAGTTTATCTTTAAAATAAATAGCAGAGAATTTTAAAGTCAATTCGCAATGCTTTTGGAAAATGAAACTACCATAAGACCTCCCGCCACACACACAATGCAAACGCAGACTTGGAGGAGATTTCTTCTTATGATAGTCAAAGATGCTTACTACGCAAAAATCAAATTCTTTTTTGATATTATTATTAGTGCATAGTGTAGAAAACATTTCGAAAGTAGAATATTAATCTTAGCCGACATAGGTACCATTATATTATGCCTGCTATAGCTGCCTCCTGAGGAGACAGGTTATACAATTGAAATCGTAAAGGCTCGTATTGTTTCTTTGGATTTCCAACAAATGGTCAGGCCAAGGAACTTCCTTTTCCACGATGGGTACATCCCTGGAATAGACGACCCGAGAACCTAACCGGATCTCTGCCAACACAAGGTCGGGTTACCTCTGCAAAAATAGGTAACTACTGACACGCGTATGCCATCCCCCGATCGTCACCGATCTTCCCGAGGATCCCTGATTCGCAACAACCACAAAGTAATAAATTTGCAGCAACCACAGAGGTTAAGTATCTGGGCTCCATACCATGATACCACCTTTATCCAGAAGGAATGACATACACTAAGGGGCGCTACTCCCTAGAACCTTGCCGCATTCTTCCTGTTTCGACCATTTCCGGGGTGTGAGGCTCGACGAAGTCTCGTCCACAAAGCTACGCTTTCTACAAAGCCATGCTTCGGGTCAAACAAAATGATCAACCTATGATCACAAACATATAAGATCAAACAAATGATCATATCACAAATGATCAAACACTGATCATTTCACAGCAACACTCAGTATGCCACGTTACCAAATTGGGATATATCGCTGATAAATTTCAACTACATAACCTCTGAGCTCGTACGTCTCAGAGAAGGGTGTTAAGCTAAGAGAATAAATTCTCCGCCACCAACAGAAATGTATTTGAAAGAAATCAGCTTTATATCTCAAATTGTAACGTCAGACACACAATCCATACAAGTCTGTTCGGGATCGAACAGAACCGAAGGCACTTCTCACGAAGCCCTTGCATATCCGGATAAATTTCTAATCACGTCCGGACTTCCCGTCACTAAGGGTGATAAAACCTCTAAACCGAAGATCAGCCGATGTAGAGTAACTCGACGGTAATCCTTCCGTTTTCAAAAATATCCGGTCTTCAACACCGGTCTTCGAATGCAATTCATAACGACGTATCACATATTCGGAATGGGTTATACGACCCCATGGTCCTTTCCCGGCTAACCCGAATAGTGAGCGATTATTCAAAAATAAGTGTGGCATTCAAATTCATCCAATTCAAACAAATACCTATCTAAAGGTAATTATTGATAGTCGGTTATTTAACTATCAATAAAAATGCGTAACATCATCAGATTCCAAATAATTTTCCGAATTATTTCATCTTCAAAAATATCTTTACTAGATATAAAATTTCCACGCTTCAAAAATAAATCAACGTTTATTTTTAAACAACTTCCCTTTTCTTTTATAAATTCCATAGTGAATTTATATTTCAAAAATATCTACTGATATACGATTTTTCAAATCGATTCCAATATTCATTTTCAATTTATCTTTAAGAAGATAAAATCTCAAAACATTTCATTTCATTCTGGAAAAGTATTTCCATACTTATTCAAAAATAAGTATTTCGCAAATCTTTTATTTTCAAAATTTGAAAATACTCGATATACTTAAATCAAATTAAGTATATATTCATTCTTTAAGGAAATCATTAATTTTAACATCTATTTGAGTCAAAACGAATGTTGCGTAAAACATCGTTACGACGACTCAAAATCACTAGTATAGGGATTCGAATTTAAGATAGATATATAAATCCCAATATTACATAAAACATTTTCTTTCGAAAATCATTTACTATAACAACCGTGTTATAGTCCATCATTTCCTTATTTCTCGAAAACGTCTATTTCAACAATGAATGTTGAAATATATGATTTCGATATTTAATCATTTTAAAACATCGTTAAAACAATTAACTTCATCTTAAATATCACTTTCCAAAACCATATCCATTTTACTTAACAATATATTCACTGTCCAAAATCGTGAATATACTTCACTAATCACATTTTAGTATTTAATTCATCAAATTCAATTGATTTTGAATTTATAAAACAACGCTTATAAATTCCATTTCTGTTTTATAACAACTTCGGTTTATAAGTCTTCTTTATTAACAATTTCGATAAATACCCCACTTAAAGGCAAAAATCCAATTTACAAGTAAATTTCTTATCAGCCTTTATTCTACAATTTCATTCATTTTATAACTTCATACTTTATAAATCTATAAACTTCAAACTTTATAAATCTATAAACTTCAAACTTCACAATTTATAATCCTATAAATTTCTATCTTCCCAAGTTATAATTCTATAAGTTTCATATCTTTACAATTTAACACTTATAAAAACTCGTTTTAAAATTCCAATAATTTTAATTGATAAATATCAATTTTATACATCTTTTATATACCTCGTTTTTAATAATTCAAAAATTCAAATTTTAAACTATTTTATAAATTACTTAACTGTTTATTTCAAAAATCACCTCTCGGTTATATTTCACCAAAATCTTAACCTTTATAACTTTAATAATTTTAACGTTTGTAAATTAATTCAAAAATTTAATAACGTATATTTACAAAAAATCACTTTAAAAATCTCTTTTAAAGTTAAAATCGTTATTTTAAAACTTCAAAAATTGAATCCAATGATGCAACGCATCAATTAGTCAATCACAACATCAACATCATATATCAACATATGATAACAGAATATACATCAATCCTGTAAATAAATAACTACTGGTGAGGAATCCAGTTGGATCCCTCCAACCTGTTTCCCTGCATCCAAAGACGTTAGCACAATACCATTCCACTTCGAGGTGGAATATCGCGGTATATGGGTTTTTATAAAAATCCGCTTACTAACGGCGCAATAGGGTCTCATCCGCTATACGAGGCGGGAAATCAATCAATCCAATATATACATATGCCAATATGTATATATTGCTATATATAGATATATATCCTACTATATCTAATATCACATCCAATATCAATCAATCAAATCAATAATAACTGCAATTCATTTTTGAGTGAGAAAAATCTCACCTTAGCTTTTAATTTTGCAATCCAATCCAATTCTTCTTTCGTTTTCTCAACTTTAACCTTGTATATAACAATTTATACAATATATTAATATCCGAATGAATTGACTAATTAAATTTCAATTGATAATTCGATTTACCCATAATTTATTTTTATTGTAAATAAATACCTTTAAAGTTTTGACAAATCTCTTTTAACAAATATTTTCTAGTTACCAAAAATTTCATAAGTTAAATAAATTGATTTCCATTTTATAAACTTAATTTAACTAACTCTTTATTTAAACAAACAAGTAACTTCCCTAACTAATATTTTCCTTTACTGTTAAACTTTATATTTTTCAATCTGTACACATATGTATATATTTTTCTCATCATATACGCAATAAATTTAAATAAAGAAAAATCGTTACCTCACTGAACAAACGAGTCCTGATCGAAACCCAGATTTGATCGAAGACGAACTCGACTAAGCTGCTGCCTTCGAGCTTTCCACGATGTCGCCGAAGCCACGACGCTGCCTCCATTTCGACGAACCAAAAATATCGACTCAGGCAACGCTGCGCTTCCCTCTTCTCGCGACCACGTCGCCTCAGCCCTAATCGACCTCACGAAACCCTTATCGTTGTCATCGCGAGAGTCACTTCCATCATCGCCCGCGAATCCATCAACTCCTAGTCTCGACTACCTTCACCCCAAATCACGACACTCAGATCCACTCGAGCCTCAAACTCTTCGAATGCCTGCTGCCGCCGTAGCCTCGCACTCGCGAGAACGTGACTTCGACTGCCCATCATCGCGACACCTATCCATCGCCCTTCGAATTCGCGAACGCCTTCACTGAATTGAACGAGTCGCCATCGCGAATCGCCTGCCACTTCAATGCGTGCTTCGAAATCAAGCACCTCCGCCCCCCTACGCGATCGCGAAGCCCTGATTTTTGAACGAACAAAGATTATTCTAGCGGCCCATTTCTTCGATTGCTTGGATGTTAAGCAGAGAAAGGAACGAGAGGGAGTTTTGATTTTGATTTCAGAGAGGAGTGGTGCCATTTTTATCTCGAAGATTTGTTCGGCCTTGGTGATTCGAACTGAGATGATTGGTTATTTAAAATAGAAGGAGGGAGACAGGAACGTGATTTGTTCCGTGATCTTTGGCAACAATTTAGGCGTAATCTTAGGAGAATATCGTGCTGATGATATTGACTGGATTTCAAATTTTAAATTTAAATTTTAAATTGAATTTCATTTCAACGCGTTTGCATATCGTATGGTCACATATTAACACCGAAAAATACGAAAATTGAAATCCGACAATAATTTAATATTACGGACCCAATGGAACTGGTTTCGTCGAATTCCAAGACTGTGCCTCGGACGGCTATTTTTAAATATCGGTTCGAACGATATAAATTCAAAACTGAACAAAACAGTTTTAAATTCAATTCTGAAGCTTCTGTTATCTTCAGTAATATCAACACGAATTTTAAAAGCTTCCGAAATATTTTTCTTCGACTTAAAATTTGAAGATTCAAATTTTTTTTTATCTAGTTCAATAGATTAAATTTTATAATTTAATTGCCAATTTCAAAGTTATATCGGGGATTCAAATTAAATCATCGTTCAAATATTTAAAATTAATTAAATATTCTCAATTTAATTTGTTCAAAATTCTGGGTCGTTACAGCGAATCTTGGATATGGATTTTTGATTGATCCTGAAATTCTTTATCATAGTGTATGGCTATGCAAGGAAAATGATGGTTTCTGATCAAGAAACCAGATCTGAGTCCGCACTAGAGAGTCGAGTGAACGATACTAGTTCGGAAGCGAAATTGTGAGATCAAGTGAGCGATCAGAGTTGATATTGCGTACGGATGATATATGTACATCGTACGGGCTTGAATGTAATAAATTTTGAAAATTTTGAAAGGGAATAAATAAAATGATTTTGGAATTAAATGATTGGATATTATTGTTAAATAAGGTACAAGTATTTAAAGGCAAAAGATAAATTGATGTCTTTGGTTTTAGAAGAAAATTTTGATTGCTCGACAAAAAGGTATGTATTTAAATTGTTGTATGAAATTTGATGGGGTTTTTCTGATTGAGCCACTTGGCTTTTGTTTTTCTTTTGATGATCTGGGGCCGTAGAGGCAATTTTGTAGTTGTTCCGATCTAGCTGCGCAAAGGAGACGCTGGCAAAAAATTTCGAAAATTTAGGGAGTTAGAAAATTTTGATAATTCAAAATTTGGGTTTAAATTATAATTTGAATGGTTGAGTAAATAATATTGTTTGGGAGCTATGGATGAGTTTGGGAAGTTAGAAGAGTGATAGGGTGTCTTTAATAAAAAGATTGATTTTGGGAAGATGTTTGAAACTGTGCGGTTTTGGGAAATAGTAAATGGGTATTGGACCATTCTTCTTACTTGGCAATTTCGAGGGCGAAATTCTTATAATGGGGGAGGAATGTAACGACCCGGAATTTTGGATATTTGAAATTGGAATATTTAGTTGATTTTAAATATTTAAAAGTTAATTTTTAACTTGAATTTCAAATATGACTTTATTTGATAATTAAATTATTGAATTTAATAATTGGAAATTGGGTAAAATATTGAATCTCATTTATTAGGCTTGTTAACAATAATTTAAAGACTTATAAAATTTATATTGATAATATTGAAGATAATAAAAAAATTAAAATTTGTATTTGGAAGTGATTGGTTCAGTTTTGAAAATATATCGTTTAAATTGATATTTAAAAATATCCCTCCGAGGCACAATCTCGGAATTCGACAAAACCAGTTCCATTGGATTCGTAATCGTGTATCGTTATCAAATTTCAAATTTTGGAATGTTTGGAGTTATCGTGTGATCGTACGGTGTATAAACGCGCTGAAATCTATATCGATATTTCAATATAATAATTGGGTCCAAAAAGTTATCTTTTCCATACGATCGAATTTGGACAAAGAACCTTTTCCATTGCATTCAAAATAGGATTATAACATTATAAACGCCTAGCGGCATGCCTCGATAGGAGGTCAGGATTTTAAGCTGCGGATTCGAGATGTTTTAAAAAAATTTATAACATATATATATATATATATATATATATATATATTGGATTGGACAAATAACTTCACATCGATACTTTTTCCCTTCATTTCAGAAGCACTGTAGCTCATCTGCTACACGCAACCCATTTTGAGCATGTTTCCCTCCTCCCCTTTTTATAAAGCCACCCAGCCGAATCAAAACAGAAAAAAAAAGTTGCTTTGAGAAAAAAAACTGAAATAGCCGTTACAAGGCAAAAGACAATGCAGTTTACACCATTCCTCCTCAAATCTATAGTCGTGTTCCCTCTTTCCCTCTCTTCCTTCAGAACGAAGCAAGCAAATCTAATCCATCGGTATCGAATTCAAATGCACCGGTCCAATCGACGAGTCATTCCCACAAATGTTCGTCGCTGTTATTATGTCGCGGTGACGCGATGGAGGGCTGCACAGGAGCTTGCCGATGGAGGTCGACGTTGGAGCTCGCTGCGGCTCGTTGACGTGCTCCATGGTGTTGCGAAGGTGGCGTGTGGATCTGAAGCGAGTCAGTAATGTCGTTTGAGTTGATCGATGAGCAACAGTGAGGCAAGGTTGGAGCTTGGTTGAGCGAAGGTGCTCGGCGTTGGCAGCGTACGTCGTGGAGGGGAGGGAGTTCAGGTGGTTCGGTTCATTTTGGGGAAGACGTGATATTGGGGTATTTTTTTTATTCCAGTAAATATGTTTACATTAATTTACTTTTGTCTTCGGTTTTAAAAAAAACCTGTATATTCACTTTTGATAAATATATACATTTGCATAGGAACTGGATTAGATTTGAAAGGTAGTTAGTTAATGTTAAGTATAGAAATTAGTTAATGGATTTCTAAGTAAAATGTTAGTTATAAACTGTTTTATGATTCTGTTTTTCTTAAAAATTTAAAGTGCAGTTAAGTCTTGTATTTTAAAGTAGAAAAAAAATATTGGATTAATTTTATAATTTAGTTGAAATCGTTAATTTAAATGCTTCAAAAATTTGCTTATACAAGGTTAAAAACGAGCAATTTGCGTGCAATAGAGTCAAGTTGGATCGATTAGCAAATTCAAAAAATAAAGGTGAGTTAATCTCACTCACATTTGGATTACCGTAATAAATTTTAAATAGTCAAAATTTATTGTTGATTGATTGGAAAATTTGATAAATTATTATCAGTTGATGCGATGTTATATATAGTAGTATATATATATATATATTGGAGTGATTGATATTCCCGCATTATATAGCGGATGAGACCCTATGCGCCCCGCATAATAGCGGATGACCCTATTTACTGTGATATCCCCCTCGAAATGGGATTGGTATTTTTATATTGTGCTAACATCTGTGGATGCAGGGAAACAGGTTAGAGGGATCAACTGGATTCCTCAAAAATGTTGAAACTATTTATATACTCAGTGATATGATTTGTTAAAGTGAGAATTAGCCACAAGGGCCTTTTTACCAAGTGAAATTAATTTCTAGGACACACAACTAAAATAATTGCTTTTAAGGACAATACGCAAAATAATTAGTTTTTAGGGCCTAAAAACCTATGAAATTATGTCCTTGAAAGTAATTGGACAGCTGATAGGGCTGTAAATTTTGTTCGACTGTCCGATGTCCGTTCGCGCCCGTGGCCGAAATACGTCCGTCCGAGTTCGTTCGATTTTCATTTAGGACATGAATTAGGACAGCAAAATTTGTACGAAAAAAAACCTTGTCCGACCGATGTTCGTTCGAATTCGTCTGAATTCGTTCGAATTTCTTATAAGTCGGTATATCCATTATGTTTTTCAAAATATTTATGACAACTGTTTGGTTGGTTGATTAAGTAAATATCATTAAAATGCTTATTCTTTAGTATATATACTGATAAAATTAATATAATTGGTAGAAACTATATTAAAAATATAAAATATGAAGTAAATAGCAATGTTCGTCCGTGTCCGTCCGAGTCCGTGATCGAAAAACGTCCGTCCGTGTCCGTCCGATTTTATTTAGGACATGAATTAGGACAACAAAATTTGTCCGATCATAAATCTCGTCCGGTCCGTGTCCGGTCCGATTTCATTTAGGACAGAAACTGAACACACCTCCGTCCGGTCCGGTCCGACCGATTTACACCCCTAACAGCTGACTTTGTCCTTAAAAGTAATTATTCTGCTCACTTTGGCCTTGAAAATAATTATTTCAGATGTGTGTCCTAGAAATTAATTGGACTGCAAAGTTTGTCCTTCTGGTGAAATGCCCCTTTATTAAATTGATCTGTGACGGATCATGTTGGAAAAATTAAATCTATTGGATGTTATGATTTTGCTAGATATATTTTGGCATTTTAAGACATCAATAATATAAAAATTGGATTTTGGAAGGAAATTAAGAAGGAAATTTTTAAGTAAAATATTTATAGTGAAGTTGGATAAATTAAAAGAATGAATTTGGAAAAAAGGTAAAAAGCCTGATTTTAAAGTCCTATTAAATAAATTCCAAGTAGAAAAATAGAGATTTTGAATAAATGGAAATAAAAGGGTTTTTAAGGACTTAGGCGATATTATTTAAGTATAAAAGCATTTATTTTTAAATTTAAGATTTAAATGGTTTGGAAAGGAATAAAAGGGGAATTTTGAAAATAAATATGAAATTAACTTTCGGGACTTAAACAGGATTTTAAATCATAAAAGAAAGGAGATCTGAAAATTAGAGGGTTGGAATAAATTTGGGTAAATCAAGAAATAACTCCTACAATGGAATTTAATTCAGGGAATCGATTTGAAAAATCGATCAAGTGTGTGTGACAATGATTTATAAGGGAAAATGAGACTACAGAATTTATAAACTGGGTTTATAAATAAAGTAAAATATTTATCAGTGGATAGTTTGAAATTATAAATTCACGACGGGAATTTATATGGAGATGGTAATTCGTTTTAAAAATAAATAGTGGTTTTATTTTTAAAAAAATGTGGGAAAGGAAATTTACGGAGTTGGAACGTAAATTTAAACTGGTGATAAATCGAGAGGGATTTATAAATGACAAGACCGGTTTTATTAAAGTGGAAATGTATTTTTCTGGAAAGTTAAGTATATTTTAAAGGAAAGATTTTTAAGAATAAATTAGAAATTTAAAAGTTTTTAAAAGAATGTTTTTAGAAAAAATTATTATTTAGTTGTTCAAAAATTGTTTAAGTATTTATAAATTGAGTTAGTTATAGTAGTTAATTATTTTTAAAGGTTAAATTTGTATTACGATTTAAAAAGGGAAATTATTAAATATTTATATTTATATAATGGCTTTATTTTAAAAGTAGTTTTTGGCTAAAGTTTTACTTGAAGAATTATTATAGAATTTCATAACTACTATTTTGAATAAAGTAATTTAAGTAGCTTAATTTTAAATATTTTAAGTGTATATTTTTGGATAAAGTGAATTAATTTATTTAAAAACTAAATTTAATAAGACTTGGTGTTTTTCAGTGGAAATAAAGTATTTGATTGAATTGATTGTTTATTTGATAGTTAAATAACCGACTATCAAATCTGGACCCAATATAACTTTGGAAATATCTAGAAGTGGTACGGGAATTATATGGTACGGTTACCGTTCGAGGTGCTATACTATACGTATAAACTCGTTTCTTTCTTCTAGAACGTTTATAAGGAAATCCGTCCACCAACGGTTAGGAAGTGAACTCCGATCTTATTTCGTCTGTTTATTTCCTAGAGAACCGGGGTTGAGTTTACCGGAAATAGCGAACGTTGTTTCGAAGAGACCGGGATCAGATTTGTGATCCGAAAACCACTTCAATCCAACGAGTACATTTTCGAAAGAAAGACAAGAGCTTGGAGTCGAAGATAGAGCAGTGAAGTGCAAGGGCTAATCGCTACTAATCCTGAGGGTAATTCCAAAATGGACGTAGCAGTAATAGTGCTTTCGGTTCCATTCGGATCGGGAACGGACTTGTATGGATGAATGCCATCAGTACATTGTCTTTGGAGGACAATGAGCATTTCTAAGTGAATCTTTCTAAAAAGGTAATCGTAGCCTCTAGCCTCATCAAGCGGGAATGACTGAAAACCAGGGGGGATGCAGCAAGGCTAAGTGGGTCGCATTCAAGTAGGGTATGGCTATCATCTTTCTAAATACCCTCGAATATTATTATTGCTACGATTTATGGAAGGAGCTCGATAAAGGGTGGGAACACCTGGGGTGATAGCATATTCAGTCTATTCAGTTTAGGAATAGTCCGGTCTTGTGTTGTAGAGGATCCCGGAGTGGTCCTCGGTATGATGTTTCTAGACAGGTACCGTGAAAGGTGGTACCCCAATGCCTAGTCATTAGTTGGAATCCATTCTACAATAAGCGCCGTACGGTTTTGATTGTGCCCAACTATGCTGGAAAGTGAGATGCAAGCATTTCAGCTATTCGAATAAGTATTTGTACTTAGACACTATTATAATATCAGAGGATTTTGATATGAAATGTTTTGGTTATCGTAAGGTAAAAGCCCGTCGTGTTTATTTGTGGCGTGGTCTTACGAGATACCTTTGATTTTCAAAGGATTTTGGAAACTTTAATAATTCAATTAAGTGTGTTTTCTCACGCTGGTTTTCCAGACTGACTCGGGTGTTATTTTATTATAATGCTGGGTCAGACCGAGTATTACAGATACATGATAGGATGCTATGGAGCTCAGGAGACGAGCTGGATGGCGAAGACGTATATCACGTATCTGATTTATATTCCGATGTGTATAGTATGGTGTATATTCAGATTTTATGAGGGCAGGTTATTATAACAATCCAGTATTGTGTTATTGTTTGTGTTGTACTCTGATGATGTAATGTATAAAACAGTTATAGTTCTTTTTGTATAAAGATCAGTTGTTATCTATTATATATTGTTCCGCTGTGATTGTGAGATTCTATGTTTTTGTTTCTATTTTCTTCTTCTACCTCTTTCTTCTTTACCCTAACGATCTGGTAATTCCGGCATTCGATTGTTTGACATGTAATACAGTGGACGTATTGATGTCGATTTTCGGACGTCGAAAATCTGGTCGTGACAGGTTACCTTATATGGCCTTAATTATTAATGGTGCAGGATAGTGTATGTATGCAATTAGTGTACATATGAAGTGTGACTAAGTTATAGAGATGTGAGGTTAGTCTAAAGTTACATAGATGCTTGTCCAGTTAAATCTGGCTACTAGCAGGGTAACTTTGGGAAGTGATGTGGGACATCGCCTATAATAAATAACTCTAGTGGACGAAGGTTGGTCCCAATTCTGTAGGATAAATCTGCCCATTCAATCTGGCTACTAGTACCTATGAATGGTCGGATTAATCTGAGATGTCATGGTTTGGGTTATGGATCATAATTACGCCATTGATAGGATAAGAGAAATCTTTAGAGGGATCCGCTTTGGTTTTAGAGGTATTATGTGGCTATTGTAGGGTCCGCCTCTTTCCTTTATTAGAAGTGTTAAGTGACCCGATGGAATTTCTTACGATGTCAGTTAGTGATAACCACGTAAGGAGCCACCTTGGGTTGGGTATTAAATGACAGGGACCTGCCTATTTTTATAGGGTATTAAATGGTCAGAGTCTATATAATTCCTAATAAATATATTAAGTGGTTTAGAGGCTCTCTCCTGCATCGTTAACGATAGTTGCGTTAGAATTTGGAAATGGACTAGAAACGGGTTAGGTATTAAATGACCAGGACCTGTCTATTTTATAAGTGTTAAATGGTTAGGGTCTACCTAATTCCCAATAAAAGGTATTAAGTGATTGGATGTCTTCGCTTGCACCATAAATGGTAATTGCGTTAATTTTGGAATTGGACTAAAAAGGCCTTTGTGATTGCAGTTAAAGTTATTAGTATGGTTTAGTTTTAAATACATAAGACATGTTTTCTTATCTAAATGATACTGTCCAAATACAATTATGGTAAAACTTGATATTGTCATTCATCAAACATTTGTTATTCTGACCCACTTCTCATTACAACGCACATATTAGAGGAGACAATGTTGATTTTAAGGACAAAGGTGGAGATGTAAACTTGTGGCAGTTATTTATCTATTTATGCTTTTTAGCTATTTTTATTGTACCCAGTTCAGACAGTTATGTTATTTTGGAATATTTACTATGGAGACTTTATGTAGACATATTGTAATATTTAACATTTTATGTTTCTGAAATGGTTTTCTTTATGAAATGGGTACTTGTTTCTGATATTATATTTTATCCATTCCGCTGTGAGATTCTGAAAGTATAGACATGTAGCTGTCTGTATTGTGTATTATCTAAATTTTGTTAACTTAACAGTTCGTCTTGAGATGGGCTTAAGGTTCAATGGACTTTTATTGGATCGAAATTAGATCCATTTCGGAACGGGTTGTTACAGTAGTGATAATTATTATACATAATTTAATATGTAGGGGTAGTTGGCATTAGTGCTTTTTTTTTATGGTTTTTGAGGTATGGACGTAGGTTACAACTATATGGTATTATGTAGATTTCTTTAGATCCTCCTTCAGCTGATGTCATGTTTGGTCCGAGTCGTCATGTTGGATCATCTTATATGGCTAGTTTACGACACCATGAATGGATAAATGTCGAGCCCTATACTATTCGGGGGGGGGGGGGGGGGGGCGCTTTGACACTTACTGTGCTTGAGTCGCTCCACGTGCATTTTCCTTATCGGGTTATGTACATGGTATGAACTTTGATCATATCGGTCCTCGCATTGCTTTTGGCAAAGTTCCAGTTCCTCAATCTTCTTTTGTACATATAAAATCACATAAGCGTACATGTTCAACGTCATTTTCCTTCAAGACCATAGTCTGCATGAATTTCTTATTATAGCAAATCAGGACTGCAATACACCAAATCCACAATCTACTTCTTTTCTTTGACCTTCTTGCATTGCAGCTAATGTTGATTATTTTCTAGTAATAGAATTTGAGATTGTTTTCACGATAGTACTCCATTTTTAGTAAATTCCATCAACACGGTAATCCATTGTCATACGTTACAATTAACGGTAAATGAAACAAATGTGGTTTTACCGAGCGCTAAATCATTAAATAATGTCCATCTCTCAACAACATTAACATCGTTATTAGATCTAAGCATAAAGAAAAAACATGTCAGATCCATAAATCATATGAAGCAACCACTTTAGGAATTAAAGTTGGTTTATGTTCTATACATTGATACGCTTCTTGTAGTTCTTTTGGGTGGTTCTTCCATTCTCAATGCATGCAATCAGTACTTCCTAACATTCGAGAACATCCCCTGCTATAGTGCATTGCAAGTAAAATTTTGGACATCCACTTTATTTGGCTTCCGCAAGTATTGAGTTTATCTATGATAGCTTGATAAAATTTATGGTGTTTTTAACACTATACTTTCCTTAAATCGCAAAGAGTTGTCAAATATATATGCTAGGTTGCCGTATGGTAACATAGAAGCCATCACTTTTTACTGTCCAGTCAAAACCTAATTTTTGTGGGTTATGGTTTAAAGACAAATAAAGGGCCGATATTCTTTTCTCTATTATAAAAGCAGCCAAGTCTGCAAAACGACATATGAATATCAGTGTGGTTAAACACAGTGTACTAGTAGTATTCCAAACAAATGCGTGCAGGCACCGTACAAAAAATGCAGAATATAAATAATTCATATATATGTATACAAAGATAAGCAGAGTGATTAATCACTCGTATTCCAATGCATCACATGCCTATCGCTAGGTGTTAAAGGTTAGGTGCAGCCAGAAATGAGAAAGGACAACCGCCTAACATGTGCTCGCTTTTATATGCAATGTAAAAGACAAAAATCATTTGAACTATTTTCGTATGTCAGCTTGAGCTACAGTACAAAAGCAGTGCCTTTTTCCCTTTGCTTCCATGTCCGTGACTCCACATTCTAAATTTCATTTAGGGTCCATTTTTTAGCACACGAAAGCGGCAACTGGAAGGGGCACCAAAAAAGGAAGATTGATAAAGAAAAGGTGGATGTGTTTTTATATTGAAAAAAAGGCATTTTGAAAGTGTTATTTTAATTGTTTAATCACAAATAATAATTATTTTTATTTTGTTTTCATAATGTTTAAGTGAAGTATATTATCTACAAATTATGAAATGATAGAAAATTGAAATACGAAACAATTTTTATTACATGTTATTAGTTTGGATTATATACGCAGATACAGTACTACCCACTTTAAATTTTCAGATCTTTTGTCTAACTTCCAAACATTTTTCCTGGGTGGATGAACTAGAAAACTCATGGGTTGATTTATTTTTTAAAATCAAGAAAGATATAGGAGATGAATATTAATGTGAAAACCGCAGATTCGACAAAATTATCTCAAATAAAATGATCTAGAAACATTACAAAATGTTTGAATTATTGAATCAAGGGAGAAAATTGTGCTTCAGCGAAAAGAAAAAGAGAAGGAGAAAATATAAAGAAGAGAAACGGTGTACCATTGGGAAAGCATGCAGGCCCCATGTTTGACGTGACGCCAACCTTAACTGATAAATTTTTAACTTTGGATGTCACGTTAGTTAGTAATAAAGGTGATATACATACATATATATACACGCATACATGCATACACACACACATTTATATATATGATAGAGTTAGGGGTATGTCCTGGGATCAATTATGTAATTTGTTACATATAACTAACTCTAACTCGTTGACCAATCTTGTTCGAAATAAAGGTATTTTCTTTATATTATATACTTGATATAATGTGGTTATATTAATTAATTAATTAAATTAAAAATATATTTAATGGAAAATCCAAAAATTGTATGTTTTGTGATAGTAGTTACAAAGTGTTGTAACCGTGAATTATTTATCACAATGAAACAAATAAACCATTTTTAATGTTTCTAGTCAAGATGCATCGAGACTGGATATCGATGTATTGGTTGAGACAAGATTACGTAACGCTCTCCAAATGTTGGACAGCGTGTTACTGATGACTACTGTGGACACCAAAGAGTTACATACTAATAGTTATTGGATAACTATGGAAAGACTCACTAGATAGTTTTCTGTTAGTTAATATAACTAAGATCAAGCAGAGAATATCGATGTGACTAATTTACATAGTTCTCTCGACTTGAGAATACTATTGATCTTCAATGTGCAAGCTCCGCATTGATTATAGTTAAATCCTGACACGGCGTCCATCAAACGACTATAGTCGGATCGAGCAGAAGCATGGAAAATGAAACACAATTCAAGAGAGGATTCGTTTCCTTGGTTATATGAGGTTAGTATCACGGTCAACTAGACTCAACTCGAAGTCAAAGTCTCTGCCCAGAGCGTTTCGGTTGATAATAATTGTTGTTATTGAACCAAAGACTTTGTGTTTGGATTATAAAGTTGAATGCAGATGATATTGGAATTTTGACCATTACCAAATTCCATAAATCCAAAGTGATATAGTTTTGAAAATGAGAATTGGTGTAAATAATTGTCGCTATTAGGTTCCGCTTATAATAAGTAAAATTGAGTTTTACCAAAAGATGTGTAAGCGATAAATTCGACCAAAATATCACACCACCTGCTAAGTAACGTTTGAACGTTAATATTCGAATAGTTCGATATTAATCACTGACCGAATTTACACCTTTGAGTCGCACAACCGTAATGATGAATTCTCTTAAAAACCACATGATTTAATTAATTTATGAAATGTTGTAAATTGATAAAATTAATTGATACCTGAGAAATATTAATTATTATTTATTTGTTGTTTGGAAGTGTTTTTAGTAATTATTTTAATGCATTTACAAAAGTTATATTTGCATGCACTAATATACGATGTTGATGTAATTTAAAGATAATTGTATAAAATGATTAGGAAATTTTATGTCATTTGATGACATGATTTATGCAAATTTTATGTCATTTGATGATGTAATTTGTGGAAATTTTATGCCATTTTATGACATACGTTTAAAGAAAGGACTAGAGAGAGAAACATCAAGGAAATTAATTAGGAAAGTTTTAATTAAAGAATGGGAAAAGTTTCATTCTTTCAAATAAAACATATTCTCTAATTCATTCTGTACGTACAATTCATTCTTTCTTTCTGATTCTTTCTCTCCTTCTAACTTTTCATGGTAGAAAAAAAAATTTCAAAAATCTTTCAACTCCATATAAAACATCAAATAAAACAAAACAAAAGTGGTTCATCCATCTCTTGCAAGGATATGATGAGGATCTTGAATATCCGAGAAGATAATATCATTCAAGGTGTGACTTTAGGCAACATCCTAAGAAGAGTCCATTTTCAAGATGTGATTCAAGGCTTTGGGTGATAAGGTATGTTTTTCTTTAATAAATAATGATATTAGATGTAATGTTTGTTGAAAGAGAAATTTAATTATTATAATTTGTAAGTACGTATCATTGCCTCATTTAATTTGAAAATGGTTTGTGTAGCCTGAATTGTTTGTTGAATGAATCGATTGTGTTTTATTTTAATAAATAGAAACTATTATCTTTATATGTTTAAATATCACTACAACAAAAACACCCTTTCACAACTGTCAAAAACAGTTGTAATAGGTCTATTACAACGGGCAGAGCCACCCGTCGTTATATCCAGAGTTGTAGTAGAAACCATTTTTTTATGACTATCTTCAGTAGTTGTAAAATAATTTGTTACAACTCCCTACAGCAGTTGTAAAAGACTTTCTATAACTTCCTACAGCACTTGTAAAAGACTATTTTATAACTGCTTTTGGCAGTTGTAAAAGATATTTTACAACTGCTACTGGCAGTTGTAAAAGACGTTTTTACAACTGCGATTGACAGTTGTGGTAACAAGAATGCAAAATAAAAAAAAATTAATTTTTGAACATATTTTTCAAGTAAAGCAAGAAACTGATAAGCATAAATAATAGAATAAAAATAACGGTACACTATAAGCAATACAAACATTACATTATTATTATCTACCAAACTAATGTGTCATATTACAAATCAATGCAAACCAAAACAATACAATGCAATATATCACTGACATAAAGCACAAAACATACCAACACAGTTGAAACAGTAACACTTTGACACATACACTCTGACCGAATCTTTATTTACCTGTAATGCAAAAATTTAATTATGAGTATCAAAACTGTGTAAAAGCTGAAGCAAAATATTTCAATATAAAGCTATACAAATGCTAAAGTTATAGACATCACTTCGTTGAAACCGTTTCCCAAGTTCATCCATGTTCAAGTTTCTAAAGACAAGATTGTTAATGTTCAAATTATGTATTCTTGGGTCCTGGTATTTGTAATCTATGCAAAGTCTTTAGTCATTCTTTACAAAACTATGAAAAAGATCTGAAAGCCCCTAAGCCAGAGTTCGTTCAAATGTAGTAGTTGCTATTGCAAAGAAAAGACTCATGTTTCAAACTAGGGTAATTGTAACAGCGTTTATAAAATATTTCATAAAACAAAACATCACTTTTAGGCCCTAATTTCTGCCTGTGAGAAGATTCGGTCTTTTAGAACAATGCAATATCCAAACATAGGATGCGTGAAATAAACACAGAAAAATACAACAAAATCAAAGCAGTAGTAAACATCACGAAAGTCCAACAAAAGATACTTTTGACAAAAAAAGGATTGAGTAGGTGCTGAGAATAAAATTAATTAGGATACTCATGGAAGAAAAAAGAGAACCCCGACAGTGAAAATTCATGAGGAAATACCTATATAGGCATCAAATTAAAATCCTTTTAGCATAATAATATCAAAGTACTTGAGAAGACAAGTTGATATTTTATAATTAGATGAAAATTCAGTTTCAAAACACAATTGCAAACTGAATCTAATATACCCAAGAATAGTAGTTACAGCTAATCCCTCCAACTACGAAGTCTCAATTTGATAGGATCACAAGTTCCAATGGATTTTCCAGTATTACCAACAAACTACAAATCAGTAAACGCATGAATGACCCATGGTCAAATTCAAACAAGTCATACAGGTTGTATTTACTATGAACGGCTCTAGTGCCCACGAAGATAATGGACATCTCCATTAAAAGAGTATGACCTCCTTCCCAACACAAATTTTGGAAAAGGACTGAAACAACATTCCAACTAATATTATTTGCATTGAGAAAACTGTAAATTTACCCCTTGTAGTGCACTATATGTGTTTTATGTTCAGCAGAAAGATCAAGCACAATAACAAGATTAATTTGAAAATAGCACATACCTTGCAGATGCAGGGAATGTACAAGATCCATAACCTACAGAAAATTAATTACAAAGTCGATCAACATACTGTAACCGTTGCTTCGAAATTCATGAAATTGAATTGCAACACATGCTAAGAAAACAGTTCCTACAATCTTTGAACATAGAAGTTATCTTTAACCCATTAGTGAGTTGGGAGAAATCAAGAGCCAACCCAACCCCAATTTTTATATACATTGAAGATCGTGCCCCAATTTGAATTAAACTCGTCCTACCCATTGTTTTGAGTCGGTGACTTGTTGGGCCAACTATGTACGATTGGAAAATATTCACGAAGAAACATTTGTATAATCCTTAGTGGTTGGCAGTATTCACTCCAAAATGTACGTATATTATAACAATTTGCGCATATAAGCAATAACAGCAACAAAGAGGAGCAGGTTGAATAAACAGTAAAAACTACAGAAGAAAACAAAAGCTAATTCTTGTAAATAATTAACGAGATAAATGTACATATGCCAATCCCATTTTCTAGCATTGAATTCGCATGTAAGATGGTAAATTTAATTCTCACTGTGTATTATTACAATAATCAACTAGCTGGAGTCGTTTTTTTTACAACACAAATGTAAAATACAAGTAGTATTAGATATTGGCTAAACAAATCATTAGTGTACATTAGAAACTCCAGTAATAAATTTAATGGCATCTCCTGCAGATCTAAGTGAAAATATAAACAAACTAACTGAATTATAATTTTCAAAGGCAAGCATCAGAGACTTAAATATAGAAACTCATGTATAACGTATTTTTGTAGTTCATGTATCATAAGGTTGACGCCACATGGTATAAATGTTTGAAGTAGCAAAAAAGAAAATTGAAAAGTAAAAATAAATAAAAAGATCTAAACAGCCTATGCAAGTAAATTGGAAATAGAATGGGAAAAAACGAATCAGTATTTTATATAAAAAGAAAAAAAGCATGTACAAGTAAACAAATAAGCTGCTCAGAAAAAATGAATATCTTCTCATTGGCACATGTTTGAATTTGTGCCTCTAAAGTCTAAAACTTTCCACTTCCAGCTGTCCCGCGATATCCGTGCACAAACCCAAACCTTCAAACCCCCCAATTTCAAAAAATAAAGCACTATTTCTTAGAAAAAGTAGAAATTACTTGGATCGGTGATGGAAATAGTAGCAGTTCCACCGAAATCACAACTGCCCGGAGTAGCACGAGACCTCTGAAAGAAGCTACTGAAAGCGTACGGCGCGTGCGACTGCAACGTGTTGGGCAAAAAGCATAACCCACTCGGCTGCAATGGCCGACAGTCAGCTACTCTTATTCCGCAAGCGTAGACCAGCGCTGATTGAAGAGCATCGTTGCTTGCTTCACTTTGGATGTGGAGAATGAGTAGAAAGGAGATTGGACAAGGATGAATTAGTATGGTAGTGAGTTGGAGAACTTAGGGAAGTATTTCGAATTTAGGGTTCAGATGCAGGCGGGAAATGAAATTACAGAGGAAAAGAGGGCGGGAATTTTGTTTGGAGTGAATTTTTTTGATTTAAAGCCAAAAATTTGGATTTGAAGCCTAAAGAAAACTTATGGTGCTCTGTGTCATATAAAGATGCAAAGTTGCAAATTTGTAATTTTTGATTAAATATTATTTTTCATCAAATTTTTTATATTAAACATTACTTATTGATTATTGATTGTTAAATATTAAATATCACTCTTAATTAATAACTATTTAATAATAATTACTATTTATTAATTATTAAATTAAGTATTAAATATTAATAGTAAGTATTTAATATTAAATACTAATAGTAATTATTATAAAATATAATTGTTAATAATTTAATATTATTTGTTAATATATTAATT
This sequence comes from Allium fistulosum, assembly GCA_030737815.1. NCBI lineage: Eukaryota > Viridiplantae > Streptophyta > Magnoliopsida > Asparagales > Amaryllidaceae > Allium > Allium fistulosum. Next base: position 617,985,183 of record CM060907.1, read on the forward strand.
ATTAAATGTAATTAATAAATATCGACTATAATTTACTAATTATAAATAATTGATTATAATAAATTATCAAATATGAAAAATAATTATTGATTATAGATTATTAGTTACTATTATTTAATAGTAATGATTATTTATAAATTATTAATTATTAATTAAATATTTATTATTTATTTATTGATTAATTGTCAAAAATTAATTACTAAATAATAATTATTAACTATTAATTATAAAAAATTAATTATTACTTCTTAATTACTACTTCTTAATTATTATTATTAGTTATTACTTCTTAATTATTAATTATTAATATTAATTATTAATTATTAAAAATGATTTATTATTTATTAATTATTATTTATTATTAATTAATTAGTATATTAATTGTTAATTATTGAATAGTAGTTATTAATATATTAAATATTAAATATTACTTCTTAATTATTAATATTGAATATTAATTCATAATTATTAATTATTAATATTAATTATTCATTATTAAAAATTAATTCGTATTTATTTAATAATAATTATTAATTATTGAATAGTAGTTATTAATGTTAATTATTTCATATTTTAAAACTAATTATTAATTTTCATTATTTAATAGTAATTGTTAGTTATTAACAATTTTTTTTTATAAATTGTTGATTTTTAATCATTAATTATTAATTTTTATTATTTAATTATAATTACTAAATAATTATTACAACGGGCAAACGAAAAAGATTGTAATAGACATCTATTACAACTAACAAAAAAGAAGAGTTGTTCAAAATAGACACCTATTACAACTGACAAACGAAACAGTTGTAATAGACATCTATTACAATAGGCAAAAAAGAAAAGTTGTTAAAAATATGCATTTATTACAACTGGCAAAAAAGGAAGTTGTAATAGGTATCTATTACAACTGGCAAAGTAAAAGAGTTGTTGATAATATATATATTACAACTTTCTGAAAAAAAGAGTTGTAAAAAACCTTTATTACAACTGGCATTTTTTGACAGTTGTAAATATACAGTTGTATAGGATCTTTTTGTTGTAGTGTATATTGGTTTTTTGGAACTATCTTCTAAACATTCAATTTAAAGTCTAAGGGCCTGTTTGGTTTCGTTTTTAGTTTTGCGTTTTGTGTTTTCAACATACAATACAAAATACAAGAAAATGTGGGAAATCCTTTTACAATTCTTAGTCATTACGACGATCGACGGGAAATGGAGGGGATGAATTGTTTTCCGTCCTTTTGTTATGCCTCAAAACACGAAAAATCAAATAAACTTGTTTTCTATTTTCTATGTCAGTTTCATTTTTCAAAATTGCGTATTTTCCAACAATGTATAAGAAATGCGTATTTTTGTTTAGACGAAAACACAAAACTAAAAACAGCAAACCAAACGGGGCCTTAGATCAGAAATTTTTTATGTTCAATTTATCAATTGGGTTCTTATTTTGTTAAATTAAATTGAAATTTGTATATGTTTGAATACAATGTTTTATTATAGATCTATATTGTAAACATTTTATTCAAAGTATAATCCCTTAGATCTAAAACTTTGTATGTTCATGTTGTTTTGATTGGATTTTACTTTAAAAAATTAAGCTAAAATTTATGTCTGAATATTACAGTGTTTTATTGAAGATTCGTGTTTTAAATCATATAAAACAAAATGTAATTTTATATTTGAAAGTTTACATGTATGTACTTTGTGTTTGTATTGTTTTAGAAATTAAAAAAAATCCGGAAGATGTTTTGGAAATAAATCTGAATTTCAATTTAATTATTATAAGTCTTTAATTTGTATTAATTAGAGATATTTTATTGAATCTTACATACACACAATTAATGTTTTGACAATAATCTACCTTTAAATTGATTGCTATAAATCTCTAATTTGTATTAAGTAGAAAGACTTGATTTAATCTTATATACACACAATTAATTTTATATGTATGTTTGTATATATAAAATTTATTACATGTATTTCATATTTTCGAAGCATGATTGGAGTTCTTTCCAGAAGAAGGAAACACTTTAAATGGGGAAATAATATATACATATATTTATATTTGACTGTTTATATCTTTATATTATGATGCCTATTAATTGTCATTTATATGTTACATTAGTTAAGCTTACGAAGTGGGAAATTGAATCAATCATTCTTTTTACCCTTTATTTATTTCCCATTTTTCCTTTATGTATTAACTATTCATTTAATTTTGTTTATATGTTTACACATTGTCATCAATTAATAGCACCTATCATATGTTGCACTTACAGAGTTTACACTATAATAATATATTTGTTTATACTTACATTCATGCCATATACATGTTGCTTATTAATGACATTCGTATAATCAATCAATTTAATTAAAGAAAGAGAAATAAAAGGTTTCTCTCTCCATCTAAATAAATTTATATCTCATCATTAATTGAATAAGCTAAGTAAAAGAAAATTAAAAGTTTTCTTCTTTAAATAAATTTATGCCTCCTCATTAATTGAATAAGCTAAGAGAAAAGAATGTAATATTTCCTTCTTTGAATAAACTTGAAAAGTAAACGTTATATACAAATTTGTATATAAGAGTATATTTAATACACTCTAACTTACATACACATTGAAAAGTGAAACCTTATTTATGAAGTTAAATAAAATATTGATTTTATTTAAAAGAAACAGAGAAAAGTTCTAAGTAAATTTAGACTTCATAGGCACATTAAATATTCAAAATGGCTAATTTTTTGAGCTTCACTCATTTCTTCAGCTGCGGACTGGCCCAGTTCCTTCAATGTATATATACACACACACATATGTATATATATACACACACGTATATATACATGTATATATATACATATGTATATATACACACACATGTATACACACACACACATGTATATATACACATGTATACACACACACACATGTATATATACATGTATATACACATGTGTGTGTATATATACATGTGTGTATATATATATGAATATATGTTATTACTATACTAATATTATTGGTATGCTAAAAATGAAAACCAATACTTTACCACTACCAATGGTAAAATGATTATTGGTATATCGATAAATGGGTAAAACGTTGATTGGTAATGTTAAATTTATCAATACCAAAAGATAATAAAATTTTATTACATTAATATTTTGATAATGACAAAATAGCAATTTTTGTTGTAGATTCAAACCCTATCAATGATTATATCAACATTTTGATTTATTTCAGTTGACATGGATAATTTTCTTATTTCATCATATATTATTTACAATAGCATGACACAATAATGTCGCTAATTTTAGATTTTGAAGTTTAAAAAACTAAAAAGGAACATTATCGTGAATAGTACTAGAAATAAGTTCTTAAATATGATATTTTTTTATCGGTGACATCTAGCTTAAATGGTTAGAAGTATGACGTTGTTAACTGATGTTTTGAAGGTCGTGTGTTCGATCCTTCGAGACATCAAAATAAGTGGTTCGCTTGAATAAATTAACTACCGTTACCATTAGTTTTGACTTTTTTGTCATTACCATACTAGTAACATTAGTATACCACGGATCTCCTTAAATATGTCCAATCGTATTTACTTTGCTCTGCCCGCTCATGTCTACTTAAATTTCTTTAATTTTAAATTTTTTTCTATCGTTATTTGATGTTTAGCTAAAAATAATGAGAAAATAATTTTTTTTTCTTAATTATATGGTCGAATGGTCGACTTTACATCATTGTACAATTGTACTGGTGTATATGTATGTAAAAAAGTTGAAAAGAAGAAAAAAACTGGTTTGAATGTGACATTGTATGTGGTGAAACGTTGATTGATAATGGTAAATTTACTAATATGTAAAGACGTTAAAATTTTGATAATGATAAATTAATAATTATTTGTTACAGATTCAAACCCCATCAATGAGTATATCAACATTACAACAACCTTTCTATTTATTTTAGTTGACATAAACTATTTTTTTGATTCATCACAAATTATTTATAACGGTATGAAACAATAATGTTATTAATATTAGATTTTGAAGTTTAAAACACTAAAAAGGAGAACATTATCACGAATAATATTAGAAATATCTTCTGAAATTTAATATTTTTTCAAAGTTGTCGATGGTTAGGATTAATTAAAATAGTGAAAAGGTAAAATTAACATGATTAGTAAAATTATCGTTACCACTTGTTTTAACATTTCTTTATAGTTTAATTTAACATACCATATCGATAACATTGCTATATCAATGTAACTCAATGTTAATTATAAATTATTTGATATCGGCATGGTAATGGTAAGCAATAGAGCATTTTTGTTAGACTATGCTGACTAAACTATACATTATGAAAAATAATAGAGATAAAATGATATATCCCAAAACAATCATGTAACCTTGTGTCTAATAACATGTAAACTTAGGTGACATTAGCAGTCGAAATTTGTTATGTTACCGTTTCAATGGTGTCTGAGTCATTTGACAAAGAACCCTAAGAGGGGTCAAATTTAAGCCATCAGAGGAAACTTCGAGAAAAAGCATGTTAGCATCAAACATGTCAGATGCAACCAAACTCAACATATTTTTTCCATTTTGAGTCTATTTTCTTCTACTCTCTTGGCAAAACCCTAAACCTCACTTCCATTATCAACACCACCTAAATCAGATAATTCAGATATTATTTCACTTCAAACTATCTGATTTAAGTTGTCTTTTTTTACATATTTGTGTTTAATTTTATATAATCTATCATATGTATTTCTGAGGTTTTGCCGATTAATTTTTGAGATATGATATTTAATAGTGTCATACTCATATTAATTGCAACCAACAATTAGATTTCGAATAAAGTTGAGACTTCCATGGACATTTGCATTAACTTACCGTCATCGTTGTAAGGAAATGTTGGTTTGTGGTACCAGCGGGTTGTAATGACTATTAGCAAGAAATCAGGCCTTATTTATATTGATACCAAATGAAAAACAAGTAGGATAATAGGAAATTCACTCGGGTAGATTTGGATGCTTTGCTACATATCAAATGAGTATTTTGAAACGTTGAAAAGAATATTATCGAGGATATGACGACTTCTGGAATTTTACCGCTAAAAATATAAATGATTTCATCCTAAGGGCGCGTTCGCGAACAACTGGTTGGGTTGAGGAAAAGCAATAGCGGATTTTTGCTTTCGACATATCAAGAGTACGTTGGACGTAAAAATTAAATCAACGACTAGGAAAGGAGCAATTCATAGCTTCAATTCCCAGAGGTTTTCTGGGACTTAATTTTTGCATTTGATGCGTCGGACGTAAAAATTGTTATATCAGCCTCTCGAGCTTTTCTTCTTCCTCATTTTAAATTAACATAAAAACGATTTACTTCTGTCTCAAAAATTTTAGTTGTTTCTTTTTATCCTCGCCCGTCTCAAAAAAACTGATCTATGAATGGACTGATGAAGAAATGACCTGATTTATTGATGCGTGTTTCTTATTGAATCAGATAAAAACGAAAAATGAAAAATGCATTTCCATCGCCTCTGTTCGGGTCTACATGAAAGATAATCATGGATCAAATTAGAGCATTCTTTTCTGTTATAGAAATTGGACAACCATATCCGTTTATGGAGAAATTTTCAAAAGTTTTGATTATGGTGGTGGGGTTGGAATGAGATTCACAATGGTGGATAATCGGTGGTGATGATGATTTTTGAAAAAGAGCGAGAGAATACAATGTTACATTCCTGAATCATTTTAAAAAATTATCAACTTACAGTTGGAAGATGGTTGACTTTTTACTTCGTGGACGCATGTGTAGGGGTGTTTGTCCACTCGGTGATGAAGTTGAGTTCACACTTCTCCCATACCCCAGTTATGAAGTCGCCATGCTCTAGGTCAATCTGATGAAGAAAGAGAGTATGGAGGATATTATAGCTGATCTTGATGGTGCCGACATATTTGATTTTCATGGAATATCATTCATTCCAAATCTGTCATTACACCACCAATGTCGTCGTTCTATTCTCCACCACCGTCCCAACCGAAAGTCCAAGTGTCATGTTGATGCTGGACCTTCTGCTCTTGCTCCTGCTCCTGCTTTGCTCTATTTCCTACCTCCACACCACAATGACAAGAAGCTATGAAAGAACTAAACAATTCTCGATAGTTATCGACATAAAAACCGAGTTCTGCTGCTTACTTTTTGAACGCTCAAAACAAATCGGAGTTGGCTATGTCGATGCTATAGTTCGATATTAGTTGTTTGTTGCCATTGTCCGCGTCATTATCTTGGAAAACAAACGAGATCGATGATTTTTTTTTATATGTATTTGGAGTTTGAACTATAGTAGATTGCAGAATTTGAATTTGAATTTCTAACATGCAATATTAAATATTAAATGTAATTATTAAATATAAATATTAAAAAATATTACGCAATGATATTTATTCAACAAAGTTTACATTTCAACAATGTTTTTTACATCATATTCATCACTAATCAAAAATTTATTAGCAAACGTTATAAGCTCTAACCTCTAGTCTAATCCTCGCTGTGAACACATCCTAAATCATTGGTGAAGTTCAACAAAATGATGCATCGAATGGAGAGTGAGAATATATCGGGTACGTCGTAATCCGCTCGAACAAAACCGTTAGTAATTCTGCTCTATAGTGTCGGAAAACTTGATTATCGGTTTGGAGGATGGATAGATTTCCGGGTCTGTTCCGGTATTTCAAGTCAACTGCAGAGGCTGAGAAGAATGAGTGAATGGGGTGAGTCATCCAAACTGTTTGATGCTACACGATCTATTATAACAATTAAGGCTGTCAACGGATACTTTCGGATACGGATAGTGCCATATTCGTATCCGTATCCGAAATCTTTTTCGGATATCGGATATCCATGTTCGCTTAATTTTCGGATATCGGATATCCGTATCCGCTTAATTTTCGGATACGGACGGATATCGGATATTTATTCGCTCCACCTATAATCAATAAATTTAAAAGTATAAATGAAAAGGTTTGGATCAACATAAAACAGTTTTTGCATTAATGTTCATAAAAAAACCAAGGATTAAAAAATGTGATGATAAAACATTATTTTATACTAATATCCGTGTGCGTATCCAAAAATATTCAAAAATTAAACACTAAAACTGTCTGTTTTCATTAAAAATGAGCAAAAAATCATATCGTGGTAACATCCAATGGTTAGAAAATAGTTGGAAAATCATATATTAATTAAATATATATATGCATCGGTTAATCAGACGGATATTTTTTGGATACTGATACCACAATAACCATATCTGTATCTGGAAAGCTTTTCGGATATCAGATATCCGTATCCGCTTTTCAGATAACAACGGATAACCTATATTTTTCATATTTTCGGATATGAATTCGAACGGATATCGTATTTTTCGGGTATCCATTGACAGCCCTAATAACAATGTCATGTTTCTTGAATGCGCCCGAGCAATGCTCGGACTTACAAAGGGATGCACCAATTCCAACGATGAAAAATTATGGCTATCTTGTTTAGTAATTCACCGAATCAAAATCTTGTAGACAGTTAGACAGTTTGATTGATGGGGAAATCCTGGTTTTCATAATTTCCAAATTGGAGATTTCAACTCGCGAATGACTAACTAGTAACATTTTCTTTTTTACACTTGTCCTTCTAATTTACAGCTTTTAGAGTTTTTTGGCAACCTTTTGTGATTTTTTTGTATTTAGTTTTATTTTAATGCATTTTCCTTAATGTATCAATTAATAAGGATGAACAATAATTAAAATGTTAGATTTTGGTAATACAATATTCCATATTTAAGTAGATCTTGGAGATATTTAAGTCTATGTGGAACTATGACTTAAATTCATTGTCTATTTTATAGATTTGATAGATTTTGGAGTGTGATTAATTGCGTCTTTTAAAGATTTTGTGTATTTGGTAGAATGATTAATTGTCTCTTTTATTGCATAAGAGAAGACAACAAATCATCTACATGGAAAAGATTTATGGAAGTATTCAATAGCTTCTTAAAGAAGATATTTTGTCAAGTCTATTATAAATAGACACGTCTAGGGTTTATAAAATGTGTAGAAAAAGTGTATTTTATAGGATGTTCGGGATTGAGATTTCTTCTCAATTTTAGATATATTTTGCATTTTCTTGGTTGAATCAATAAAAGTTTTTGTTTTTAGTGAATCTTTTTTTTTTTGCTTTCTTCGCTACTTTCTCTTCTAATCATAATTGTGTAGTGATCCCGGAAAATTTCTAACATAAAATGCATACTCACTTTTATATACTTTCAAATAAAGCGGTCTGACACCTCAATTGTAATAAAAGAACACATTATCCGTTCAACAAAATATAATACTTAGTTGCCTTTTTTTTGTGAAATGATACAGGATTGTCAAAGGAGTATTTTAATAGATACACGAAATGAGAAGGTTGGATAAAATTGGAGTGCGTTGTTTTGCTGTGAAAAGAAATAACAAAAGGAGAATTGATGTGTGTATTTATTTCTATCTTTATTTGTTTGAATTTTCTGAATAAATATTAATAATTGATATTAAAGTGTAAATTAATGTTTTAAAATCAAAAGACAAATACATTAAAAAAAGAAAGGGTATTGTTATAGAAACTTCAATTTTGGATATAAAAGTGTCATTTTTTTAGAAATAAATTTTTACCATGAATGTTATTACTTAAATTAGCCTTCTCATAAAATTACAATTAAATTGACCTGATTGCCTTTTCTTTTATTTATTATAATTTTTCCTTAATCATTACTAACTTTTACTTCAAAATCATTAATCAAATAACGAAGAATTCAAACCCACATACAATGGAATTAGAAAGGATAAAGAGACAAGCTTGATTCTTACTCAAGAAAACATTCAATGTAGTAATTTTAAATCTTGATTTTTACGACTGTTAAAAAAAAGTAATGAAGTGGGTTAAGAAATTACCTTTTTATCATATTTTCAACAAAATTTGGTTTTGATTTGTGAATATCGAGATGAATTTCTTTTTTCACACCATTATTTTTTTTCTTCAAAAAAACAAAAGAATGAGGAAAAAGTAAATAGCGTTTTATATAGCGTAAAGCTGAATGTAATGTAATGCTATTTATAAATAACATTCCGTATAGTGTAAAAATTAAATGTAAGGCTAATTGTAACTAGTATTTAGTTTTCATCCTAACAATAAAATTTATTTTTTTCAACTAATTTTTTTCAGAGTTTGTTATTCTTCTTACTTTTCTTGAACACTTCCAAAATTGAAATGGGACCAAGACACGTCCGACCAATCCAAAATTCAGAAGGAAAAAAAAAAAAACTGAACGCAGCCTTAAATACTGTTCAGTCGTTTGGTTCAAATATTCGAAGTTCACATTCACAAAGACCACGCCTTTAAAGGCAAAAGAAGAAGAAGGAGGTTTTGGTTCATTGGGATGCCTTTTCGTACGCATCTTGCATTGCAGAATAATGAACGTGGCGTAGGCAGCAGTAAATAGTCAATACGTGCCAGCTGTGTTTAAATCAAGTGTACGTTTATATTATATTTGTTTCTGAACAACCGTACAAACCACAAACGTGCAAAACAGAAAAGTTGTCGGTTTCAACTTGATGCAAACACCGCACTGCCATCCTGAACTGAAACGTGCCCATGTAAATATTAATTTTCGCCAACTTCACATTGACCGGACAGCTCAATTTAGCAACTCTACGAAACTTTGAAACATTTTTATTCATGATGGTCAAAGTTTTGACGGTTAGCCGGACAGCGGTTGATCACTCCGTTATCTAATTAAAAAGGAAATAGTTATTCTAATTATTTATTTAATTTCAGTTAAACACAAAATACAACATGTTTGAAAAGAAATTAGATTTTTGAGTCAGATTTGAAACCAAAAAATAATAGATTATACTTTCTAAGAACACGTAAAAATACAATGGAAAGAAGAGAGGGAATGTTGGTATATATTCTTGTGATTATAAAAAATTTAGCTATAAGTCTCTTTTAATTTTTTCTATAAATTACATCCGTATTTTAAGAAGAAAAGATGAAATTCATGGAGGTGTTTGGATAACTTTACTAACCTTAGCATATATTATTAGGGTATATGTCCATAACTCATAAGCTTCATAATACTTTACATTCTTTCATCAAATAATTATTTCAACAAACTTCAAATTTTCGAAATTAAAACATTGATTTTAAAGGGCTTCTAACTTTTAAATTTACTTGATTTTATTAGAGAATTACATGCATTTAGCAAATAATTATTTACTTGATCTTATCATGGAACTATATGCATTTAGTTTTGATGTAACCTACCTTTGAACTATGCTTCTTACTAAAGATTACCATGTATATATAATGCTATCAGTGGAAGAGTTTTTGAGCATATTGATTGTTGTATTGCAATAATAGGATATAAGGCTACAATAATAACATATCACTGCATATTATTTTGGTTGGTGAAATTTTACGATTTTATTATAAATAAAAAAATGGTTAGTGTTTGAGCTGACTAAAAATATTAGTTGAACGAAATCATTATATGTGTATATCATTTTGATTAATATAAAAGCTTTTAGCATTCTCCAGGGCTCCAAATTTGCAATTGATATGTGGTATTATTTGCTTTAAATTTATAAACACAACCTTTGAAAATTTGAAAACTCGAAATTTTCAAAATTAATACATTGATTTGAAAGGGTTTCTAACTTTTAAATTTATGAATTTATATAGTATTTGCTTTTCGTTAATGATTTTGATTTCATTTAAGATGTATGCTTGTATTTCTTTACATGCTTACAACAAATACTTATTTACTTGATTTTATCAGGGAACTAATTGATTTGGCTTTGAAAATGTAAAAACTTGAAATTTTCAAAATTAAAACATTGATTTTAAAGGGTTTCTTACTTTTGAATTTATGAATTTAAATAGTCTTTGCTTTTTGTTACCGATCTTGATTACAATATTTAAGATGTATGCTTATATTTCTTTACATGCTTTCACCAAATACTTATTTCAATAAACTTCAAATTTTCAAAATTAAAACATTGATTTCAAAGAGTTTCTAACTTTTAAATTTATGAATTTATATTGCCTCTGCTTTTCATTACTGATTTTGATTACATTCAAGATGTATGATTATATTTCTTTACATGCTTTCAAAAAATAATTATTTACCTCATTTTACTAGGGAACGATATGCATTTAGCAAATACTTATTTACTTGATTTTATCAAGGAACTATATGCATTTAGTTTTGACGTAACCTGGCTTTGAATTATGCTTCTTACAGAGGATTATGATGTATATGTAATGCTCTCATAGGAAGAGTTTTAACCATATTGATTATTCTCATGCAATAATTGGATATAAGGCTACAACGATTAAATATCACTGCATATTATTTTGATTAGTGAAATTTTATGATTTTATTATAAATAAATAAAAAGCATGTTTAGTGTTTGAATCGACTAACAATAGTAGTTGAATGAAAAAAGTGACGTAAGCTATGATATCATCATTTATATGTGTAAATCATTTTGATTAATAAAGCACATAAATGCTTTTAGCATTCTCTAAGGCTCTGAGTTTGCAATTGATATGTGGTATTATTTGCTTTAAATTTGCAAACACAACCTTTGAAAATTTGAAAACTCGAAATTTTCAAAATTATAACATTGATTGGTTTCTAACTTTTAAATTTGTGAATATATATAGCTTTGCTTTTCTTTACTGATTTTGATTACATTTAAGATGAGCGATTATATTTCTTTACATGGTTTCAACAAATACTTATTTACTTGATTTTATCAGGGAACCATATGCATTTAGTTTTGTGTTAGGTCTAGAGAGTAGTTCAAGACATGACAGTCTTTATAATCTCAAAATTTCGGGATCAAGCACATATTGGCTTTGTATTTGCTTATTTTTATAACCTAGTTTTGAATTATGCTTCTTATTGAGGATTACCATGTATATGTAATGCTCACGTTGGAAGAGTTTTAAGCATATTGATTGTTTTGCAATAATAGGATATAGTGCTACAATAATTACAAATCGCTGCATATTATTTTGATTGGTGAAATTTTATGATTTTATTATAAATAAAAAATAGTTTTTTTAGTGTTTGAATCGACTAAACTTAGTGGTGGAACAAAATCTGTGATGTAAGCTATGATATCATCTTTTATATGTGAATATCATTTTAACTAATAAAGCACATAAATGCTTTTAGCATTCTCTAAGGCTCTAAGTTTGCAATTGATACGTGGTATTATTTGCTTTAAATTTGGAAACACAACCTTTGAAAATTTAAATACTTGAAAATTTCAAAGTTAAACATTGATTTTAAATGGTTTCTAGCTTTTAAATTTATGAATCTATATAGTCTTTGCTTTTCGTTACTGATTTTGATTACATCTAAGGTGTATGATTATATTTCTTTACGTGCTTTCAACAAATACTTATTTACTTGTTTTATAAGGGAAATATATGCACTTAGTTTTGTGTTTGGTGTAGAGAGTAGTTCAAGAAATGGTAGTCTTTATGATCTTGAAATTTGGGATCATGCACACATCGGCTTTGTATTTGCTTTTTTATATAATCTGACTTTGAAAAATTTAAAACTTGAAATTTTCAAAATTGAAACATTGATTCTAAAGGGTTTCTTACTTTTAAATTTATGAATTTATATATTCTTTGCTTTTCGTTACTGATTTTGATTACATTTAAGATGTATGATTATATTTCTTTACATGCTTTCACCAAATACTTATTTCAACAAACTTGAAAATTTCGAAATTAAAACATTGACTTTAAAGGGTTTCTAACTTTTAAATTTATGAATTTATACAGTCTTTGCTTTTCGTTACTGATTTTGATTACATTTAAGATGTATAATTATATTCCTTTACATTCTTTCCACAAATACTTATTTACTTGTTTTATCAGGGAACTATATGCATTTAGTTTTGTGGTAGTTGCAGAGAGTAATTCAAGAAATGGCAGTCTTTATATTCTCAAAATTTCGAGATTATGCACATATTGGCTTTGTATTTGCTTATTTTTATAACCTGGCTTTGAGTTATGCTTCTTATTCAGTATTACCATCTATATGTATTGCTCTTATTGGAAGAGTTTTAAGCATATTCATTGTTTTGCAATAATCGGATATAATGCTACAATAATAACAAATCATTGCACATTATTTTGATTGGTGAAATTTTTGATTTTATTATAAACAAAAAATAGTATGTTTAGTGTTTGGACCAGCTAAAAATAATGGTGGAATGAAATAGTGATGTAAGCATTGATATGATCTTTTATATGTGTATATCATTTTGATTATTAAAGCACATAAATGCTTTTAGCATTCTCTAAGGCTCTGAGTTTGCAATTGATATGTGGTTTTATTTGCTTTAAATTTGGAAACATTACCTTTGAAAATTTAAAAACTTGAAATTTTCAAAATTAAAACATTGATTTTAAAGGGTTTCTAACTTTTAAATTTATGAATTATATAGTCTTTACTTTCGTTATTGATTTTGATTACATTTAAATGTATGATTATATTTCTTTACATGCTTTTAACAAATTATTATTTACTTGATTTTATCAGGGAACTATATGCACTTAGTTTTGTGTTAGGTGCAGAGAGTAGTTCAAGAAATGAATCTTTATAATCTTAAAATTTCGGTATCATGCACATATCGACTTTGTATTTGCTTATTTTCAAAATCTGGCTTTGGATTATGCTTGCATGTAGGATCAAATTAACTCTAGAGGAGGAGAGTAAATAGAGTTTATAATAAACTCAGAGAATAATAAAAATTGTAGCACAGATAATAACAGAGTAAATGCAGAATTTAAAAACAATACACAAATTTACCCAGCTTCGGCAAAACTTGCCTACTGCTGCCTCCAAGGTTTCTACTAAGATTAAACAATCGACCGCTTACAAACCTTATAAACTTGTGACCATCGCTTACCTGATTTTTCTAACCCTACACTCGAAACCCTACCTAAACTCTATCCCCGAGTTGAGAATTTCCTGAACTACGCCCCGTAGACCGATCCTAGTTTAAAACTAGTGTTTTATAAAAAAATACAATTAAAATGAAAGTCGTGTGTTGCTTGATGTGTTGTTCTTGTTTTACAAATAGTAGAGAGATGAATATTATATGTTGTCTGAAAGTTAATAAAATAACAGTTTTATGATGTTTTAGTATCATTTCTAGAATTTTCTATATATGCATACCAATTACAATTATGTTATATATTTGAAGAATGAAATAAATGAATCACAATTTTATTTAAACAAACATTTTATTTCAAATTAAATTCACATACAAAACAATTTTCACTATACTTACACTTTCAAATACAATACAACTTTCACTATCACTCTCATATATACAAATTTTCACTACTCTCACATATAACTTTTTCTACTAGCACTCACTCACACTCAATCGAGTTTATTTTTGATGTTAATCTTGATTTGCTTGCTCCGGCTTGTGTCCAGCCATCTGTTATACCTGTTAAATAAAAAACGCAATAAAATGGAAAAGAAACAAACCTAAATTGCAAAAATAAAACTGAATTTGAACATTGATATTGCCTTAGTTCATGGGTTTGTTTTCTCTTCATGGTTTAGACAGGGACAAATATATATATATATATATATATATGTATATATATATATATATAACTTATGATATGCATAATGTATCACTATGAATAACACAAGGTCAGGCATGGATTAAATCTCACGGACTATTGCAAAGGTCAAGCCCGAAGGCTCAACATAGTGCAAATGTGCACAAGGTCAATCCCAAGCCTCATTGGGCTCAACTCAGGTGCACAAGGAAATGCAGCTCAAACCAGAAAATCATACTCAGGTGCTCCAACCAGAAGTATACAAGTGCAGCCAGGAAAATGCACACTCAAGCCTGAGTTACCAAGGATCGAAAAAATGAGTTCAACATGATTCAGGCAGCAAAACAAAAACAAGAAGCACAACAAAAAAAGTCGAAACCATTTCAAAAAATGCAGGACATGCACAAAGCTGCATGTACATATGCAGATCTCAACACTAACAACACAAAGGTCAAGAATGGATACACGGTAAAAGGCTACGTGGGTAAAGTGCACCAGAATAAGTACATGTGAATATACAAACTCAAGGCACATTCACATGAAAAACAATATGAGTTTTAGCCAACAATGCACTGGTACAAGCAAACCAAACAACAAGCTTCAAAGCTCAAGTAATATACATATAAACACATATGTATATACATGTATATATGTACATACTCAAGGTTCAGGTCATTCAGGTATCAATTTCAGGCCATTCAAGGTTTAGGGAAGGCAAGGAAACAAGGGAATTAGGAACCAAAGCAATCAAAGAAAATTGCATTAAACAAATAAGTATAGTGTACATATACAAGTATAAACCAAAACCAAAACCAAAACCAAAACCAAAACCAAAGACAGCAAAACTAAAACTCACAAGATCGAGTGTACTTGGCAAACCAAACCAAGATACCAAAGTACACAAACAAGTCCAGACAAGGGAAGAGCAAAGTTCAGGTTCAAGTGGTACTTCGGACTCAAGAATGGTCACAGTAAGTTCAACCAAAGCTAGGAGTGTGGTGCAAGAGTGTACAAGGCACAACAAGATTAACTTGACAAGACTACATACAAGAAGAGTTTAGGTGAAAAATCATAGCATTGATACAAGTAGTACAAGGAAGTGACTACACAATAACAAGGCAACAAGCCAGCGCAAAGCAAACAACAAGGAACACAGTACACAACTACTGTCAGCAACAACAAAATACAATAGTAGAACACACATACCAGTACGTATATGTGAGCAACACACATATACACATACAAGGGTTTCAACACACATGCATATTTCTTTTCAGTTCAAAATAGAATGCAAAACCATGGAGCATCAAAAGGGAGAAACTTCATACTATCTCACATATATACATATACACATGTATATGTATAGACATGAAAAGCTTGAAAAATGTTCCAACCAGCAAAACACCAGGCATGGCTCCCAAATGAGCAACATATGAAACACAAAGGTAAAGTATACGAGTGGACCAGAACAAGTACAAGAACAAGTAAGGACATATACACATGAACATCTCAGCAAACTCAAGACCAGAAATACAAAGGTACACAAATAGAACAGTGAACATAAGTACAGTGACTAAGGTTCACACAAAATTATATATACATGTGAATGTATGTATATACATAGGAAACCAAAACTCAAAGGCACTGGAGTGCACACACATGAAAAAATAGTTCAGGCATTAACAAAGCAACAACAATGAAGTGAGCAACACACATACACACGTATACACATATGTATATACATGTATACATGTATATATGCATTACATATTCAGAGATGAGCAACTGGCAGTTGAACTATAACAACAATAGGTAGTGCTATGGACCTGCAATTCAACACAAGACTCAAGCAACTGGACACATATACAACAAATATATACAAAAAGACATATATGAAAAATAATCAAAATATTTCAGTTCAGAGATTCAGCTATGAACAAGTCAAGTTTCAGCAGATCAGAATACCCAATGATACACATCTTAATAGTTTGAAAAAAGTTCATATTCATCCATTAAAACAAGGTAGTGCCACAAACATTAACATATATATACATACATATGTGTGTAATGTATATACATGTATACATATGTTCAGGAAAAACAAGGGACAGTGCAAATGCAATAACCAGAAACAACTCAAATCGAAACAACTAAAACAACTCAACACTTAAGGACTCAAGTTCATGATCAACACTTAAGGCAAATGAAATTCTACAAACTAAAACAACTCAAGGCATATGTATACACAAATTCAAACATATTGCAACAATTTTGAACATCAAACAAGAAGAAAATTGAAATTCTTAAACCAAACATATAGGGAATCAAACCCTATAAATAATACCCAATTCATCATCGGCATATAATCGAAGTTGAAAACAATACAAAATTAAAAGAGACATAAATCATACCGAGCAATGAACCAGTAATTCTCGACAAGTGATAGCAACCGCAATCACAACAAATCGACAGTTATGCATCCACATGACATCGCAAGAGCACCAGATTCAGATGAGCCAGCAATAAAATCTGAACAAGGAAATACACTCACCGATCAATCAAACAAGCGTCGTGATTTTTCATCGTTCATAGATAAATGACTTAGGGCAAAGGAAGGATTTTGGGGCAAAATTGTTATGCGTAATAAGGAGAGAATCGAATTGAATCGAAGGATGAAGGAGGCGTAATAAGGAGAGAACCCTAGATTTAGACGAGAAGGGAAGGAATGATTCGAGAACGAAAGCCATTTTTTCTCTAGAAACGAAAGAAAGAGGGAGAAATAATTGATAGAACACGGCCAGGAAATAATCTAGGCAAAAGTGAGAGGGAAACCAAAATTTTGGTAAGGAGCCAAAATAAAAAATTTCATAATTTTAATCAGACGACAAATAAAATGTTGTCTGAATGGCATGGATGAAATCTCAATAGAATAAAGATTTCATGGGCTATGAAAAACAATAGATGGTTTTTCCATGTGTTGTGTGAAACGATGGTAAATATTAGGATAACAGCAAATCTACCTTATGTTGTGTGATCGCTGTTGTCTGATTCACATTGTGGCATAGTGTATTGCCTTGAATAGAAATTGCATCATCAAACAACTAGATGTAAATAATGCTTTTCTAAATGGTGTCTTGCAGGAAGAAATTTATATAGAGAAATAACATGGATTAAAAAAAGGGAGTGAAGGCTTGTGTGCAAAATAAACAAAGCAATCAATGGACTGAAACAAGAACCAATAATGTGGTTTGAAAACTAAAAGCAATTCTGTTCAATCTGGGCTACAACTCAACAAAATCTGACAAATCCTTCTTTACAAATTTTGCAAAAGCACAATAGTTCATGTACTGATATCTGCTGATGATTTTATTATTACAGGGAATAGTGAAATGGAAACTAACAATCTCACAAAGCATTTAAACAAGGAGTTCTCAGTTAAAGACCTTGGCAGCCTAAGTTATTTCCTAGAAATTGGCGTAAAGAGACCATCTAGTTCAGTAATTTAGTTAAATTAGAAGAAGTACATTGCAGAAATATTAAATAAAGCAAAAATGGATCAAGCTAACCTAATTTCCATACCAATGTCAGCAATATACACTTATCCAAACATATAGGTGAAGCAATATCTAATGTCAGTCAGTACAGAAGCATAGTGGGTGCTTTGCAATATGCAACCATCACCAGGCCAGAAATCGCTTTCAATGTAAACAAAACTAGTCAGTTTATGCAAAATCCAACAAGTGAACACTGGAAAGTTGTGAAAAGGATATTTGGATACCTCAAAGGGACCATAAATTTTGGGATAACATTAGAAGCATGCAAGTCTATCAATATCACTGGTTATGCAGATGCAAACTGAGCTACTGAGCTACTGACCCAGATGACAAAAGATCTACAACTAGTTATTGTATATTTTTGGGCAAAATCCTATTTCATGGTGCTCAAACAAGCAACCTACTATCTCCAAATCCAGCACTGATGCTGAATACCAAAGTGTAGCAAATGCAACATCAGAAGTAATGTGGATCAAGTCTCTACTTAGTGAACTACAAGTCAAACCAGAAAACAAAACCATCATATGGTGTGATAATTTGAGTACAGTTCAACTTACTGCAAATCCAGTTTAACATTCAAGGATAAAGCATATGGAGTTAGACCTCTACTTCGTGCGTGAACAAGTAATAAAGGGGAAGCTAAATATAAATCACATACCTTCCACCTACCAAGTTGTTGATATTCTAGCCAAACTATTATCAAAGATGAACTTTGTTCGATTCAGAGAGAAACTAAAAGTTAGTTGCAACTGCAGTTTTCAACACGATGATATCTCACTCAAATTCGGCAAGGTCAGCGCTTAATTCATCAAAGCTGTCAATTTAAGATCAAATCTCAACTGAACCAAATGAAATTGGATTAAACTAAAGTTCACTATAGCAATTAGATCTGATACTCACATATATTTTGCTCAATTTGGTGTAAAATAAACGTTGAAGTGAGTCGGTAGCAATTTGGGGTATTTTCACAAACCCTAACCTTTGGTTAGGATTGAGGGGGAGTAATGAACGATTAATGCGGCTATATCACTAAAGAATAAGTCAAGGTCACATCATATCCATTCATCTCAAATTGAAGACAATGGGCCGGTCAAGGCATCTCAAAGCAAAGCCCAATATCACGGTTTTTATTATAAATACACTGTGTACATGAGATCATTCGTATCTAAATATTGTATCAAACTTTTCTCTGAAATCAAATTACATTTTCTTCTCTTCACTTAATCAACAATAATATCTTTCATCACAAATCTTAATATTTGTTCATGTCAACCGAGAGCTTGTTCAATGACTCACATTACAACATAAAATATAAGTGCAGATGCATCTTAAATAACGATGATAGTATGTCCGTTTTCTAATGGATTATTATATTATTAAATTCTAATTGAAAACTTTCTTATTGTTACTAACTGTTGAATTTATGCAATTCATATATGTGTTTGATGTGAAGATTCGGTAGAGCTATGCATTGGAGAGCATTGGAGTTGATTGGAGGAAGAAGAGTTGTCAGAAGAGGTGAAGTTTCCTGCATACTGTAACTTGAAACTTCCTGCAGACGTCTGACCTACCCAGGTCAGACGTCTGACCCTGTTTCAGATTGTTTCCCGAGACATTCTGCAGACGTTTGACCCCCCTGGTCAGACGTCTGAGGCGACGAAGGCTATTCTTCCAGTTTTGAATTCTGAAGGGCAATTTTGTAAATTCCGGAGCTTGGTTCTCTAAACTGATGGTGCAGATTCTTTTGACGTGGATGAATGATCTAGATCATTTAGGTCATCTATATATTGTCTCCTAATCATCTTCCAAATCAAGAGATTAGGTTTTTAATCAGATTTCCAATAATTGTAATTAATAGAAACCCTAACGAAATCAAATTGGGGGTTTTCTATTTTGAGTGCTCTATTATTAATCTCTTCAATTGAGTAATTGATTAGAGAGAGTCTCCACCTATTGTATCTCTCTAATCATTGTATTGGCTTGTAATCTCTGGTGATAATAATAAAAGGGTTATTGGGTCTCCGTGGACGTAGGATCTTCATACCCGAACCACGTTAAATCTTCTGTGTCTCTTGCTTTTCATATTGTTGATTGTGTTCTCATAATTGATAATTTAAGTTGGATTGGTATTCAAATAGACAATACTAGGTCTTGATTTGAAATCGCTTCCGCATCGCACCGTGGTGTTGAATTGTTATCAATCGCCAATTTTTCACTACAGTTTGGTATCAGAGCTGGTGTTATTGTTCCGTTTGGATATTAATGGCTACTTCAAGTAAATCTATTGGTAGATCTGGGGTCAATTATGGACTTACTCGTTTTGATGGAAAAGGAGACTTTGGAACTTGGAAGATGAAGATGGAGGTCGTATTAAAGAAGGAGAAGACTTTTAAGATAATTTCTGCGCTTGAGAAGCTGAAAGAGTTAGATAGTGAAACTTTAGAAGAGATGGAAGATGAAGCCCTAACTACCATCCAGCTAAGTCTTTCAGATGAGGTTCTTAGAGAATTTTCTCAAAAGAAAACAACAAAGGAATTATGGGATGCATTATCTGATGCATATCAGGACAAGTCTCTCACTAACAGAATAATTCTACAACAACAACTCTATTCGTACAAAATGAAGCCTGGAGCTGATCTCATGGGGCATGTGGATGCCCTAACCACCTTAGTAATGAATTTGAAGGCAGCGGAAGTTGAAATTACAGATGAGGCTCAAGCGGTAATCCTTTTATGTTCCTTGCCTAAGAAGTACACTGCTTTTGTTAATTCTATGATTTATGGTCGTAGTAAAATTAGCCTATCTGATGTTAAAGCTGGACTTCATAATGAAGTGTTGAGGGATAGATTAGCAAGCACTAGTTTAGACAGTGATACGGAGGGCTTATCTGTTCAGAGAGGAAGAAGCCAAAGCAAGTCAAAATATGGTGGAGGTCGAAATAAATCGAGGTCTCAGTCTAGGGGGCATAATAAATTGACTTGCAATTATTGTAAAAGGCCAGGGCACTTTGTAGCAACTTGTCCCAAGCTTGAAGGTAGAAGAAGAGACCCAAAGCAAGCTTCAGCATCTACCGCTGAGAAGTCAGATACAGAGAGTGATACCGATGTGTTTACAGCTTCTGGGTCTTCTGGGAAGAGCAACCTATGGCTGATCGATTCTGGCGCATTCTATCATATAACACCTGATAGGAACTGTTTCTCCACTTACCGTGAGATTGATGGAGGAGAAGTTCTGATGGGCAATGATGCTTCTTGCCGTATGATTGGTGTTGGTAGTGTGAAGGTTAGAATGTTTGAAGGTGTTATTCATACTATTACAGATGTTAGACATGTACCTGATTTGAGAAGAAGTTTGATATCTATTGGGGCTCTGAGTAGGCTTGGTTTGAAGATTGTAGTTGAAGGAGAGAAGATGAAAATATCAAAGGGTTCTATGATAGTCATGAAAGGAGTAAAGGCAGGAAATCTTTATCTTTTGAAGGGCACTACTGTAGTTGGCGAATCATCATCTGTTACTTCTGTTGATTCGGACTCTTCCAGACTATGGCATTTACGGATGGGTCACATTAGTGAGCGCAGCATGAATGAGTTGAGAAAGCGAGGTTTGATTGATGGTGTTCATCATTTAAAGCTTGGCTTTTGTGAAGAGTGTGTTCTTGGGAAGCAGACGAAGATTTCTTTTGGTACTGGAGAGCATAAGGCAAAGGCTGTCTTAGATTATGTTCACACAGAAGTTTGGGGACCTTCCCCTTGCCCCTCCTTAGGTGGAGCCAGGTATTTCGTTTCATTTATAGATGATGTCTCTCGTAAAGTTTGGGTATATTTTCTACAGTCGAAGAGTGAAACTTTTGACAGGTTTCGAAAGTGGAAATCTATAGTTGAGAAGCTGTCAGGAAAGAAATTGAAAGTTCTCCGTTCAGATAACGACGGTGAATTTGTATCACAGGAATTCATCGATTATTGTGAGTCTAAAGGTATCAAGAGGCATTACACCACACCTGGAGACCCTCAGTCCAATGGAGTTGCTGAAAGAATGAATCAGACATTATTGGAGAGAACTCGTTGCCTCGGATTGACTGCAAAGTTAAAAAAGGGATTTTGGCAGAAGCTTTATCTATGGCGGCTTTCCTCATCAACCGCACACCTTCTACCGCCATAGACATGAAGATCCCAGAAGAAGTATGGAAAGGAGAGCCTGTTAGCTATTCATTCCTCAAAATGTTTGGTTGTCCAGCTTACGTACATGAGAGCAGAGGGAAGCTGGAACCTAGAGCTCGCAAGTGTATCTTTCTAGTTTATAGAAGAGGAGTGAAGGGATATAGATTGTGGTGTCCTATTAGCAGGAAGATTGTTACCAGCAGGCATGTGACCTTTGATGAGAAGGCTATGTTGAAGGTGGAGCCTTCCTCATCAGATGACAATGAGAGGACAAATGAAGAATACCAAACACAAAGTAAGTCATCTACTGTTCCTTTTCATAGAAGTTCTGAAGGTGTTTCTGATGACACCGTGGTTGATGAGGAAAGTACAGAGATTAGTACAGAGGATCAGACTCAAGGTGGAGCTAGTTCAGAGATCAGACCTGTTAGACAGAAGAAGAAGCCTAATTGGCTTAATGATTTTGTTGGATTGAGCATCGAAGACATTGATTTCGATGACATGGCAACATATGCTTTGAATGTTGTCCATGACGAACCCAGAGATTATAGAGACGCTATTGCTTTAGTTGACAGTTCCAGTTGGTTAGTTGCTATGGAAGAGGAGATTGAATCTTTGCAGAAAAATCATACTTGGGATTTGGTGCCTCCTCCCACCAACAAGAGAGCTATTGGTTGTAAGTGGATCTATAGAGTAAAAGACGGCGGCAATGGAAATTTCAGATATAAAGCAAGGTTAGTAGCAAAGGGGTATGTTCAGAAGAAGAGAGTTGAGTATCATGACATTTTTGCTCCAGTTGTTAGGCATACCTCCATTCGCATTCTATTGGCATTAGTGGCTCATTATGATATGGAGTTGGAACAACTAGATGTCAAAACCGCATTCTTGCATGGTGATCTGGATGAGGAAATTTATTTACGGCAGCCGGAGGGGTTCATTGATAGTAGCAGGCCTGACTATGTTTGTAAACTTAACAAATCTCTATATGGACTAAAACAGTCACCTAGACTATGGTATAAGAGATTTGATAAGTTTATGCTTTCACAAGGATATTCTAGAAGCTTCAAAGACCAGTGTGTTTATTTCAAGAGATGTGATAATGATTTAATATATCTATTGTTATATGTTGATGATATGTTAATTGCATCTCGGAGTAT
This sequence comes from Allium fistulosum, assembly GCA_030737815.1. Lineage (NCBI taxonomy): Eukaryota > Viridiplantae > Streptophyta > Magnoliopsida > Asparagales > Amaryllidaceae > Allium > Allium fistulosum. The sequence goes on from CM060907.1 coordinate 618,008,754, forward strand.
GGTAAGAATTTTGGAGTTGAAAACTGAACTTAGCAAGGAGTTTGATATGAACTATTTGGGAAAAGCACAAAGAATATTGGGTATGGAGATTTGTAGAGATAGAAAGCAGAGAGAGTTAAGACTCACTCAGGCGCAATACATCGAGAAAGTCCTCACTCGATTTGGAATGGAGAATGCCAAACCGGTTGGTACTCCATTAGGCTCTCATTTTAAATTGTCAAAAGACCAATCTCCCACATCGGAAGAAGATAAAAGGTATATGGCTGATATACCTTATTCCAGTGCTATTGGTAGTCTTATGTATGCTATGGTATGCACTAGACCAGATTTGGCCCACGCAGTGGGTGTTGTAAGTCGATATATGTCTAACCCAGGCAAGGAACATTGGCAAGCAGTAAAGTGGATACTTAGGTATCTTAGAGGCACTTCATCTGTTGGCTTGTTATATGGTGGAGTGGATGGCGACATCTCACTTAGAGGATACTGTGATTCAGATTATGCTGGGGATAGAGATGCACGGAAGTCAGTGTCGGGCTATGTTTTTACACTTGGCATAGGCTCGATTTCATGGAGATCAAAGCTGCAATATATTGTAGCTCTGTCAACTACCGAAGCAGAATTGATATCGATTGTTGAAGCAACTAAGGAGGGTTTGTATTTACTTCAGTTGTTGGATGATCTTTTTATGGTGCAGAAGATCGTGGAGCTATTTTCAGACAGTCAGAGTGCAATTCATCTTGTTCATAATCAGGCTTATAGTTCACGAACGAAGCACATTGATGTTAGAGGTTTCTTCCTTATGCTGGAGGAAGAACGGAGTAAGATCAAGTTGTTGAAAGTGAATACTTCAGATAACCCCTCAGATATGATGACGAAGCCACTTCCCAATGATAAGTTTGAGCATTGCTCAAACTTGATCCATTTGATTCCAGCTGCTTAGGCGCCATTGGGCGCGAGATCCAATAATCCCTATGATACTTTGTTGATGAGACATACATATATTGAATCGAGGTGGAGTGTTGAATTTATGCGATTCATATATGTGTTTGATGTGAAGATTCGGTAGAGCTATGCATTGGAGAGCATTGGAGTTGATTGGAGGAAGAAGAGTTGTCAGAAGAGGTGGAGTTTCCTGCATACTGTAACCTGAAACTTCCTGCAGACGTCTGACCTACCCAGGTCAGACGTCTGACCTTGTTTCAGATTGTTGCCCGAGACATTCTGCAGACGTCTGACCTCCCTGGTCAGAAGTCTGAGGCGACGAAGGCTATTCTTACAGTTCCGAATTCTGAAGGGCAATTTTGTAAATTCTGGAGCTTGGTTCTCTAAACTGATGGTGCAGATTATTTTGACGTGGATGAATGATCTAGATCATTTAGGTCATCTATATATTGTCTCCTAATCGTCTTCCAAATCAAGAGATTAGGGTTTTAATCAGATTTCCAATAATTGTAATTAATAGAAACCCTAACAAAATCAAATTGGAGGTTTTCTATTTTGAGTGCTCTATTATTAATCTCTTCAATTGAGTAATTGATTAGAGAGAGTCTCCACCTATTGTATCTCTCTAATCATTGTATTGGCTTGTAATCTCTGGTGATAATAATAAAAGGGTTATTGGGTCTCCGTGGACGTAGGATCTTCATATCCGAACCACGTTAAATCTTCTGTGTCTCTTGCTTTTCATATTGTTGATTGTATTCTCATAATTGATAATTTAAGTTGCATTGGTATTCAAATAGACAATACTAGATCTTGATTTGAAATCGCTTTCGCAGCGCACCGTGGTGTTGAATTGTTATCAATCGCCAATTTTTCACTACACTAACACCAAATATTTTTTAACTTTTCAAACTTGGTTAATTCACATGGTAGTTAATCATTTAGAAAAATGATCTCTAGGAGTCTATTAATATTTTGATTAAAGGGTTTATTGAACAGCTCGAAAATTTTGCAAATTTTCCTTAAAGAAACTTGTCAACCATCAAGAAGTTGGGAACATGACCTTTTTTTGCTTGATTCTATCATCGTTGCAACGTGCATGTTCAAATTCGAAAAAAGGTAAATAAAAATAACTAAGGTTGATAAATATAAAGGCTTTATAGTGTAGAAAATGGTGCATTTGTTACTTGTTTGAATTGTATGGTAATTTGTATTTGATATGTTGAAACTGTTTCATATAATTATTAAGAATACTTGTATAATTTAGGAGTTTAGTCAAACATCATTCTATTAGTTTTAAAATACATTTTTGCCATTTCTTAAAACAAGATTTCAAGAAACAATCATGGAATTATTTTCAAAAAAATTTCAGTTATTCCTAACTACAAATATTTGTTATTTCAAGTGCAAATATTTGTAACTTTTAACTTTAAATATTTGAAGAACAAATTACAAATAATTTGCATTAAAAACTATAAATTTTCATTGAAAATAACCATAAAGGTGTTCCGTGAAACTTGTTTATGGAAAGGGGAAGTAGAAAAGATTTGAAAGTATAAGTGTGTCCCTAATTTTCACTTTTCAAATTGATAACTCAGTACTACTGAGTCAGTAGTGACAGTAGTTAATGGGCTCAGTGTGAAAACTGTTTCAAGTGTCGCAAGCTTCTAGTGGATGAACTTTTGACCCTGATGTGGACATGCTCTGAGAATAGATGGAATTCCAAAAGGTAAATAAAGGAAAATATGCATGTATATTGGAAAAAATTATTGATGACGTTTCTTTTTATATCTTTCCTTACCTTTCCAGGTCTTCTTACACATTTGCTTAGGAAGTGAGCAAGGAGCTAACATATGTATTACTTCATACTTGTATGCAAACCACTCAAACTAGATCATTTATTGACAATGATACACTGGTTTTGCCTAGGGGTGTTACGGTTGCGGTAACCGTCGTTATTACCACCAACCGTAACCGTAACCGTTGTTGACGGTTATAAATTTTTATAACCGTTACTGCAACCGTCTATAACGGTTAATCATCGTATTTTCAATTTTGAAGCATGTCGTACATATATTTTTAATTATATGCATTGTTGATGATAAATTGATATAGCTCTAACTGTTTTTTGCAAATTTATTTATTTGTTTATAAAACGACCAATATGCATGCGCATGTTATTAGTTCATTAAGACACATATTATTAAAATACAAGCTATTTTTTTAACTTAAATTACTAATTTTTATACTTTAATGTTAAATATTACACAAAACAATCATGTACGGTTGGTATGGTTAACCGCGGTTTTCAAATTCTTCAACCGCTACCGTAACCGTTACCGTTATAGATGGTAACCGCATGAACGGTTGGTACGGTTGAACGGTTGAGCGATTCAACCGTAACAGCCCTAGTTTTGCCTATTTTTTGGGACTTCAAGGATCAAGTTCTTACATGGTGTGATATTAAAATTTTCCCTTGTCTCAGTGAACATGCAAATAATTTCCGTACTTTTAAACAACAAAAAACATAAGTTAATATAAAAAAATTCCAAAAAAATATGATAGAATTTTATGATGTTAAAGAATGAATTTGTTTCCTAAATAAAAAATTTAGAGAAAAACAATACGTTTATATGAAAAAACATAAATCAAATTGTGTTTTTAGAAATCTAATATGCAAGAAAAATGTGAACTTGTTTTTATTTTTTTAAACATATGATATGCCATGTATATATTAATAAAAGACTATAATAATTCAATGAAATGTATAATTATACGTATTGAATATAGGACAGAAAATATGTACTCAAAAATGCAAATAAGTTTGTAGCTTGACAACTGTAATATCGATATTTGCAAACTGCTTTGTGCTTTGACAAAAAATGGTAATGAGTTCTCATTTCAACAATTTGATCAACGATTTATTAGAATTGTATGAAAATTTTGAAAGTTGATTGAAAATATTTATCAAGCCTTTTTTGTTATTAAAAACGTAATAATGAAAATGTAAGGAGAAGGTATAATAAGATTCTACTTACTACAAAAATCATATATTAAAAAGGGAACGTTTGCCATACATCCTTAATAACTTTCATAATTCACCAAACATCCCTTAGATACAAAATATATAAATTTCATCCCTATTTTTAAAGACCGCGTTTTTTTTCCCAAACTACCCTAAAAAATCATCGTAAAACCCTGAACCCATGCTTTTTTTATCGTAACCTTTGATACAATTGAAATCACAGTTTCTTCAACAAAATCCGAAAACTCTATAAAATCGAACAACTGAACAACCAAAATCAAGTCGAAAATCTAACACGAGGCAAAATGGGAAGATCGAAGGTGATGTATCTCAATTTCATAAGTAGTCGATTTATATTCCACTGTTTTAAATCAATAGATCTTAGGGTTTTTGCAAGGATTTTAGAGATTTTCGAGTTAGCCATGCATGTAATCGAGCTTTTTTACGGTAATACAAAGAAGAGTGAGAATGCAGATGATATACTAAAAAACATTCTGTAATTACTGCAATTTTTGAAAAATATTGTTCAAAAAATTATTTCCTCTCTTCAAATTTTAAGCAGATTCATATTTGTATTAATGGTGCAATTATTTAAATTTCGCAGATAATTCAGCAAATTTTAAACGTTTTTGATTTTTTTGAAATTTTACAAAATTTGCAAATAATTGCAGATATATCTGCAACTATTGCGTATAGTTGCAGATATATCTGCATCTATGTGCATTAGTCGCAGATATTTCTGCAACTATGTGCAATAGATGCTGAAATTTATGCAACTATTCTGTATAGTTGCAGAAATATCTGCAACTATTGCACATATAAATCGAGTTAACCATGCATGTAGCACATTCTTCATTTTTTTGAAATTTTACAAAATTTGCAAATAATTGCAGATATATCTGCAACTATTGCTTATAGTTGCAGATATATCTGCAACTATTGCGTATAGTTGCAGATATATCTGCAACTATGTGCATTAGTCGCAGATATTTCTGCAACTATTTCTAATAGTTGCAGTAATATCTGCAACTATTTGCAAATAGTTGCAGAAATGTCTGCAACTATTGCTTATAGTTGCAGATATATCTGCAACTATTGCGTATAGTTGCAGATATATCTGCAACTATGTGCATTAGTCGCAGATATTTCTGCAACTATTGCTAATAGTTGCAGTAATATCTGCAACTATTGCACATAGTTGCAAACATTTCTGCAACTATTGAATATAGTTGCATTTCTGCAACTTTATGCAATAGTTGCAGAAATGTCTGCAACTATGTGCAATAGATGCTGAAATTTATGCAACTATTCTGTATAGTTGCAGAAATATCTGCAACTATTGCACATAGTTGCAAACATTTCTGCAACTATGTGCAATAGTTGCTGAAATTTATGCAACTATTCGGTATAGTTGCAGAAATATCTGCAACTATTACACATAGTTGCAGAAATATCTTAATACTATATATCATCAAATTGAGCCTTAATTCAGTTACATATTCATTATAACTGCAAGTATTTAACATTACCTATCATATTATTAGATTGTGCATAGTTATTTCATAATATTTAATTTACATTTACAGAAGAACACAAAAGAAGATATAAAAGAAGGAAAAAAAGTTATGTTGGAAACATCTATTGTTCCTGTTGAACAACACCCAGGATCAAATATTCTACCGGAAAAAAGAAAAACAATAAGTGAAGGGAAAATCAAATCAACAGAAGATAATTACAGAAATAATTTGAGATCTTTCATCGATGTTCTTCGCAAGATTAAGAATGAAAAATTGCTGACAATATCACATACAAAATATCTCCAGAATCTACCTTTCTACAAGTTCATTCATATGATCTATATTGGAATTATACCTGCAAAAGAAAACACAAAAAACTCAACGACAATAGACATAATCATCAAAGCATACAGAAAGAATTTGAACTGTTTCCAATTTGGAGATATGCTACTAACATTTACAGAGGATGATATAAGCCAATTGCTATCAATTCCTACAGAGGGTCAGCAAATCAAAACTTCTGGCCATATGAAAAAAGAGGGTAAAAGCAATGCTGAGTTTACATCATTCATCAGCAGGCACTTTAAAGGAGAAACAAGTGTCAACAAAAAAAACATAGAAAGGGAATTATTTGCAACAATAAAAGGATCATCAAAAGAAGAACAAGCAGATACTGCAAAGCTTTTGCAGTTGCATTTGGTTGCAACATTTTTAATATCAAATCCAAACTCAAGTATATCATGGAATATGATTCCATATTGTGTTTGTGAAGATAAAATGCAGCAGATATCATGGCCAAAAACGATTCACAAGCATTTGATAAATCAAGTTGAAAAATATATTGACACCCCAAGGAAAATAAATGCATGCGTTACATTATTACTGGTATTAAATTTTTAATTAATTAGATAAATATCCTATTAATTAATAATTTATTCTAATACTAATTGTCTTTTTTGCAGTGGTGGATCTGTGAGAAAACACAAATTTTGAAATCTGCTAAATTCGAATACAACAACTCGTATCCCTTGGCTGGCAAATGGGATATATCAAAACTCAAGCCAATAATGTTATTGACCATAGAGTACAACTCAGTAAGTATAACTGCAATTTAATTTATAGAATTATTAAGCTTTAGTAAAAAAATAGCCAGTACTTTATTTGTTTGCAAACTTATCTGCAACATTTAACAATGGTTGCAGATTTATCTGCATTTATTAGCAGCAGTTGAGCTTTTTTTGGCTGCAATTATTCACTACATATGATGACTTATCTGCAATTTTTATAAACAATTGCATATTTATCTGCACTTAAAACAACAAAACTGAACATAGTTATACAATTATTTACAATAATTAAAGATATATCTACTATTTTGTATAATACCTGCAGATTTTTCTGCCATTATTAAAAGTATTTATGGACATACATACCAATCATAATTAAAATTATATTCATTTTTCCAATTATTCACAGTTCTTACATAATTACATACAAATATTCTTAAGCTTCAATTTTGATTGAATTATTTATTCCAGGATTTTCAAGGAGAGGAACTAAAATTGTTGAAAGATGCAGTTGAAAAAGATGAAGAATATGAAGCATTCTACAAGAAAAGAGAAGAAAAATATAAAGAAATAATAAGAAAACTTGAATTGGACAACAGGAAACTTCAAGCTGAAAATACGCTGCTAAAAAAGCAATTGAGACAAAATGTGGAAACATCATCATCCACAGAATCTGATAATATAGAGCTACAACTAATAGAAAGATCTGGTAGCAAACTAAATTCCTCAGATGAAAGTGAAAGTGAAGAAAACAAAGAAAGTGAGGATAATGAAACAGAAGAGAATACGTCATCTGGTAATACTTTCAGTAATATTTTGTTTTCCAACAAGAATGTAAAAATTTAAAATATTTGATGATATATCTGCAAGTATTCTTACTAAATGAAAAAAGCATTTTTAAAGAATAAATGCAGATATCATTGCAATAAGTATTAAAAACTGTAGCACATTCTTCATTTTTTACATAACACATTGTAACATAACACAAAATCTATAACTATGTCAAAAATATTAAAGAGTTAAATTGCAAACATATATTTCAGCTCAAAGGACAGAAGAAAATGAAAATTTAATTGATATTCAAACTGAAGACAAAACTGTTGAAGATGAATCTCAGCTAATGGAGATAGATGAAGAAAAAGAAGAACAAAAAGAAAAAGATGTTGATAATGGGGAAAAAATGAATTTTGAAGCAAAACAGAAAGATCGAGAAGATGGTGAAGAAACAAAAATAGTTGAAGAAGATAAAGCAATTGAACAAGATCCTTCATCTGGTAATGCTTTGAATAACTATAGTTTTTCAACCAGACTGTAAAAATGTAACATATTTGTTGATATATCCGCAAATATTCTTCCTATTATATATTAATAATATGAAGAATAATTGCTGTTATTAATGCAACAACTGCTGTAGAGTGTAGCATATTCTTCACTTTTTCACAATTATTCACAAAATTTTTATTAACCAACAACCAATAATTGTATTTCAAAAACCAATTATGAAATATTAACCATCATTCAAATTGATTTCAGGTGAAAGCATTCAAAAATATACACAGTTACAAGGCAAACAAACCGAAAAAATATCTACTTCAGCAGAAACAAAAACTGAAGAAATCAAAGAAAAAACATTGGAAATTGAAAATCCAAAAAAAAGGGTTAAATTAGCTGAAGAAGTGAATTTTCAGACTGAAAAGAAAGCGAAAAAGGAAAAACAGCCAGTACAAACCCTACCAATAATAATTGAAGAATATGAATCTGAACCTAGATCAAAAGAATTATCTACCAGTACAAAAATAAATGTCAGAAGGAGGTCAAATGTACGAGGTCTATCTGAAGAAAAAATCAAGCTGCTTGAGGACTTCTTTAATAACTCTGACCTCAGGTAAAACTGTATAATTCTTTTAGTAGCCAAGTATACCAATAAATGCTTAACTAAAAGTAATTATTTAAATTTCCTGGGTAGATATCAGCAAATATTTGAAAAATACAAACATTTACTAATATTGATCATTATATCACAGCAAAAGTGCATACTTAAATGGAGACGATGACATAATTATAACTGGAACAGCACTTGGTGAACTAATTATAGGAAGATTTCTTGATGGCCAGGTACAACTTTACTCAAAAGTACATTTATTTACAAATTTATCTGCAACATTTAATTAGACTTGCTGTTTTATCTGCAAAAACCCATTTGTCTGCAATAACTCCATTTATCTGCATATTTATCAGCAATACTTCTTTAAATTTATTGTTTTGTCAGTAAAATTCCATTTATCCAAAACAATATCATTTATCTCCAGAAATATCTGCAACTATTGCACATATAAATCGAGTTAGCCATGCATGTAGCACATTCTTCATTTTTTTGAAATTTTACAAAATTTGCAAATAATTGCAGATATATCTCCAACTATTGCTTATAGTTGCAGATATATCTGCAACTATTGTGTATAGTTGCAGATATATCTTCAACTATGTGCATTAGTCGCAGATATTTCTGCAACTATTTCTAATAGTTGCAGTAATATCTGCAACTATTTGCAAATAGTTGCAGAAATGTCTGCAACTATTGCTTATAGTTGCAGATATATCTGCAACTATGTGCAACTATTGCTTATAGTTGAATATAGTTGCATTTCTGCAACTTTATGCAATAGTTGCAGAAATGTCTGCAACTATGTGCAATAGATGCTGAAATTTATGCAACTATTCTGTATAGTTGCAGAAATATCTGCAACTATTGCACATAGTTGCAAACATTTCAGCAACATTTAATCAAACCTGTTGTTTTTATGCAAAATTTCAAGAACTTATTATTTTTTCTGCTAATCATATTATATTATTCTGTAAACAAATATACTATCACTATTTCCTTATAATAATATTTGTAGATCATTGACTGGTATTCACATGAATTGCGTAAAGTTCATCCAGAAAACTTGTACTTCAAAGTTTACGCTACTGTAAGTTTTATAATCTTCTACTGAAGAATTTGTTTAAATGTTCATCAATTCAATTGTCTAATATATTATCCTACAGACATTTCTACCGAGCAATTCAAAGAATGTAACACAAGCCCTAATCGATAATGTAGTTGCTAAAAATTTTGCAAACTGCAATAAAATGTTCTTCCCTATCCACCAAAAATCACATTTTACACTGTTGGAGTTTAATAAACAAGGTAGAATATGGATTCACTACGATTCCATAAAACCACGGCACGAAGCAGATCATCAGAAAGCGGCAAGAAAGATGGTATGTAAATTAAAAAATGAATAAATCAGAGAAAAATAAACTATTTAACAAAATCTTTGTTTTTTTGTACAGAGAGTTTATGTCACTGCCTTACTAAAGAAATTGGAAAAAGGAGAGCATGAACCATCAAAGCAAATCACTTTTGCTAACAGCCCCCAACAACGTTCTGATACGTAAGTACACAACAAAAAAAATGTACAAATATTTCCATATCATAGAACATTTCTTCTAATAATTATATAATACTTGTCAATCATTGCAGAGTTGATTGTGGCATGTTTGTAATGAACATTATGAAACAAAGAAGTGAAGACAAAGAAATCAACAATGAAGACCCTGAATTCTCATATGAAGCTATGGATTTACAAAGAGCTGAAATAGCACATCAAATTCTTTCTTGCAAACCTTATAGTTGGAGCTTAGAAGAAAGCTTGACACAAAAGTTTTTACTTTCTGAAGCAAATCAAAATAATTGATGTATCAAACTGTAATGTTTTATGTAAGAATACTGAAATGTATGTACATATTTGCTAAACTTATGTAGTTGAAAGACAATATTACTGTGTTACCACAATATTAGAGTATATTACAAAAAAATTTATATATAAATTTCTAACAATTGTAGTCAGCATTAAAAGCACATATCTGCAGTTATCTTGACAAATGTGTGGGTAATTAAATACTTGCTCTTAAAAATTGCAGAATAATCAGCAATAAAAACATATATCAGCAAATATCTCTGTAATAATTTATTTTTTCCAAATTCTTACTCATAATAATTTCACAAATGTCAGCAAATGAAGCACATATCTGCAGATATCTCTAAAAATATTTAGCTATTGGAAATTCTTTCAACAAATACTTGCAGAAATTTCAGCAATAAAACCATATATCTACAGATATGTCCACAAATTTGTAGATATTCGAATTTCTTGAACCAGATAATTTCAGAAATGTCAGCATAACAAATAGATAATTGCTGATACCTCCATATTTATAAACAAAAATTGCACATACTTATGGATACTCTTATTTATTTCGATCCAAACAATTATACAAATATCATCTTCATATAAAAAGCATTATTCACAAAAGGGGTATAAAAAGAAAACAATTATTCAGAAAAACTGCAGAAATATGTGCAATTAACAGTAATAATTGCAGAAAATACTGCAACAATGATTACTCGAAAGCGAACCATGTTTAATACATTACAGACAGTAAACATCCAACCTAAGGATAGAGAAAATACCATAACAATGAATAAGAAAAACATAAACTCAACTCCATACATTTTAGCTTTCCTATATTAAAGAGAGACTGCATGTGTTTCACTGAACAAGTCCTTTTATTATGACCCAACTTCTTGCATATGCTGCATCTAATAGTCTTTGAAATTTCACCGGCAGATTTTATCCTCTTAAATGCAGATGGTCGACCAGGCATTCTTCTACCTTTAGGAGGTGCTACAACAACATCTTCAATCAAAACATCTTCTTTCACAAAGTTTATAATAGGATTGATTGGATGAGAATATGCCGATCGAAAATAAACAACTTTGAAATAATCTTCAATGTAATCATAAACATTTAACTTTCCACAGCTCAAAATACATCTAACGGCATGAGCACAAGGAAAACCATAAATTTGCCACAAATTACAAGAACAAGTCCGATTATTTAAATCAACAGATTGATGAACAGGAGAATGAACTTCAAACACATGATCACTAGATTTTATAACAAACCATGAAGCTCCTTCCAAATGAAGACTTTTCAACCGATTTTCGTTCACCGGACAAACAACACTATTCCAACTATTAGCAAGTTCTCGACGATCAGAAATTAACTTCATCAACTTAACTCTAATGCTATCCAAGCATGCAGTGATTGGTAAATGTCTTTCTTCCAAAATCCATTTATTGAAACTCTCTGAACAATTTGATGACATTTCACCATAACGACAAGCAGGGAAAAAAACATTAGTAAATTTCTCAAAGGGAATTCCATTCAAAAAGTTTGCCACAGTAGAACCACCAGCATCTTTAAAATTCTTCAATGCTAAATTGAAATCATCCAAATTAGAAGCATATGCAACACGTCCAAACAAATCTATCAATCATTTCTTTTTTGATTTGGAAAATTCAGACTTTAAAGCAACTTTTAAATTATTGTTTAAATGATAAAAACAGGAACCATGAACTGAATCTGGAAACACTTTGGGAATAGCAACAAGAATACCAGGATGACGGTCAGAAATGAAAACAAACTTTCTACAATCATCTTTCAAAAATCTTTAAGCTGTTCACAATACCAAATCCAATTATTTTCATCTTCACCAGACACAATTGCAACTGCTATAGGAAAAAAACCTGATAAAACAATCACAAATATATAAATAACTGAACAAATTGCTTAATACTATTCACTTATATTGAAAAAATGCTGACAAAACTGCAACTATTACCAAATATTACTGCACAAAAATTTTCCTTAATTCAAAAAAATTGCATACTTTTCAGCAATTTTTTATGTAAAATTGCTTCGATTTCCGCAATGATTTATGTAAGTAAAATATTTTATTTCTTCTTAATAAATATTGATGTTGCAGAAACATATAATAATTATTGCAGATATTGATGCAATTATAAATTAATGTACAACATACCTTCATTGCCATTTTTACCAGTAGCAGCCATCAAACAACCTTGAGCTCTACCCTTCATAAAAGTAGCATCAACAAATATTAAAGGCCGACAAAATTGAAAACCATGTGCACAAGCTTCAAAACCAACGAAAACCCTCTCAAATTGACGAGTATCATGATTACACTCCAAAACTACTTTACTACCAGGATTACTTTCAATTACAGCATCACAAAAAGACTTCAAATGGTGATAAGACATCATATCACTTCCATGTAAATCTTCTAAAGCCAATCTCTTCCCACTATAAGCAAAATAATACTTCAAAATGATATTATACTCAGTTTGAAATAGGTTAATAATGTCCTTTGTCGGATTAGCTTGAATATGATCATAAACCAACAACTTAATCAATTTACTTGAAACAGGAGGATCATTAATATCATGAATTCCAGCACCACAGGTATGTTCAGGATGAAATCTCTTTATAACAAAATAGCCCGGAAGATTAAACTTAACAGAAGCATGAATTCTGAAAGTACATTTTGTTCGAGAACAAACAGCCGTAACTCTTTCCTTATCATTCTTAACCAAATCAAGCTTATACCCTGTCTTAATACTATATATCATCAAATTGAGCCTAAATTCAGTAACACCACCTGGAAATTGTTGACCAACACCCGTAAAAACAGATTGATTGGAATCATTTCTTAATAACTGCCTGAATTGAATATTAGAATCACCGGTACTAACAAATGAGGAATCACTGCTACATGTAACAGCATCTGATCTAATATTGGTAGCTGAAAAACTAGAAGGAACAACATCAACAAAAATAACAAAGTAATCCTCACGGTTATGAGCAGCCAACAACAAAATAGATTGAAGATCAAAATTAGTTTCAATATTCCTTCTCAATCCATCTCTAACATAGTACAATTCAAATGACATTGAACTCAATTCTGTCCATTTACCAGAAATAGCACTTCTCAACATAACAACCGAACTATCAAATTGAAGGCGTAACGAAAAGCTATCATATCCAAACTTCAACAGCACAAGCACTCCAGCATCACCAGGAACACTTTAATTTTAAAAAAACATAATTACAATTATAAAAAAATAAATACAAAAACGCAGGATATATATATTATATGCTGATATGTAAGCAATAATTATAAAAAATTGCAGACAAATCAGCACATAAAATAATATTTTAATACTTAAGCAATATCATTTGCTGATATTGAAGCAATTTTTATAAAAAAAAGCAGATAAATAAGCAGAAGTCTGAGCTTAAACAAATAAGTGAAATACGAACATTACTTGCTGATATGCATGCAATAATTGTAAAAAATTGCAGATAAATCAGCAACAATTAGTAATTTGTACCATTTTCACCATACATATTCAAATTATTTGCGGACAAGACTGTAAAATACCTACAATAATTCCAGACAAATCAGAACTTAATCAAAGCTAAAAAAATAAATCAACGAACAGTACCCTATACATACGCATTAATTTTTCAGATAAAATAAACAATAGAATACTTGTAATTTTCATTTACTTCAAACAAAAAAAAACTAACGAAACAGAAATAACAAAATTATAAACGAATATCGCAATATCATTTAAAAACAAACAAAATCGATTACAAATCCAAACAATATTTTACCTGGAAGAAGGTAAAGCCATGATTCCGAAATAATATCTTAAAACAATGATCGAACTGAATCAGAGTTTAAAAATTGAAATCGAAATCACAACCACCATAAAAAATTAGCGCGACATGAAAACAGGGGTATTTATGGAATAAATTGAGGCAGAAATAAAAACAGGGATCGGAAATATAAGTTTTCAAACGGGAGGAGTTTACGCGGACTAAGTTTAATTACAAGGACGTGGGCCTAATTTTCACTATTAAAAACCCAACTTCGTTTATGGTAAAACAACGATACCTGTTATCTTTTTTAGCTTCAGTATCAAGAACTCGAATACCAAGATCGAACTCAACGACTCAGAACCCTCAGAAGGGCTGGACACGACACTATGAAAGAATTAGAAAGGAGGCTTCTTGACCCACAGCAGGTGTATATTTTCTGAAGCACTTTCGGATAAACAATGATGCAACAACTTAATGTAGTAGCATGTGTTTTACTTTATTACTTAATATAGTGGTTAGATTTTGAATTTGATATAGCTACAATTAATTTATCATGTGATGGAATTAATATAGTGGTTTGAGTTGCTAATTTGTCTTTACTTTGAATTTAATTTTAAATTGTTCTTTCAACTTCTACCATTATCATCTTATCCAAGGCCGGCCCAAGCGAAATTGTTGCTAGCTCCAACCGAGTTTGAAAAAAATGCCCATAAAAAAGTAATTAGTGTGATATGAATTTAACTCTATTCATTTATTATACTAGGCAATGAATAAACCAATTAAGATATAAATAATTACTATTTAAGTTATGCTTTAAAATTATATAATTTTAATCATTTTAGACAATCAACATTGCTGCCATCTTCATTGGTGCACCCTCCACGTCTATTTGGCCTAGGCGGCTGCCTTGGCAGCCTATCCTTAGGACCGAGCCTAGTCTTACCTTATGCAGAATCTTCAAACTCTTCGAGTAGAAAGAGTGGGTGCTATAATGGAGGTACATGAATATGTATAGGGTACATATTTTACTTCAAATCTTAAGCTACATTGAAGCGTCATTTCATTTGAATTCTTCCTTTCAGTTGCATGTCATTGTATTGTTACCTCAAGTGCATGCTATTATGTACTTAATATCTACTGCTTGATTTTAAGCACAATAGCATTTAAATTATTTCACTATAAAAATGTTATTATGTATAAAAATAATGCATATGATCATGAAGGTTGCTTTTAATTTATGTTTAGATCATTGATTGATGTGTGACATTGTTGTATGAATATGAATTGTCAAATACTTACTAAAACTTGTAATCCGGATAAGCTAGTAAGACCTGTCGTATATTTAAATTTCAAACTTAAATAATAATAGGTGTTAGGTTCAATGAATCTAGCTGAAAAAACTAACTTTTAAAATTTTCAAATAAATAAATTAACTCGGTTAATGGTATAAATAATTAATGATATGGATAAGATAAGTAGAAAAGTCAACATTTATTACTCTTTTATCCTACAAGCTATATCCATTTAAACTCCAGCTTAGGTCTGTCAATGAATACCCGAAATATCCGAAATCAATCTGTATCCCTATCCAAAAAAAAGATAAATATCTGATATCCAGATAAACGGATACATATGCGGAAGATATCCACATTCGAAAATTATCTTTCCGGTTTAGTCAAGATTATAGTTAATATTTTATGTCTTTTATTATAAAGATATATATATATATATATGTTTATTTTTTTATTAAGTTAAAAGTTTATACTATATGAATTTAATGCATATAATTGCTCAAAACTATTTATTTGTTAAATTTGGACAGTTAAAATCTATTCCAAATTTATAAGGAACAAGATATTAATTGATTCCCATAATCAATCAAATATGAGAAACAATTTGGAAAGGTAATTGATTAGTATCAGAAAAGCTTGTTGAAACTTTTGGCACCCCCTCGCATCATCCTCTATGCATGCTCTTTGTTCAATGTAGAATATGTAAGACCACTGAACGAAGATCTTTTGGTGTCAGTGTCATGATTGGATATCCCTACATCCCCCTTAGAGCACATATATTTTCATGGCAACATTTATTGTAACAAAAGAAATCACATGTTGTTACATGCTACCAATCTCATATATATGCCCATCTCTTTTAGAATATCTTGCGATGTAGGACTAATAATAATCCAATCTACGCACCCACTCGAATATAATGCGAGCTACACCTAACAGATCTCACTAGAACAAAACTGGTCATTTGTGTCGGTTGTGTAACCCCTGTTGTGTCGGTTTTACAACCGACTCATATGAAGACGACACAAAAGACATTTTTCTGTTGTGTCGGTTGTACGACCGACACAAATATCAATCATTTGTGTCGGTTGTTAATAAAGAACCGACACAAAACTATGAACAGTTGTGTCGGTCTTTCTAATAGGACCGACACAAATCAGCTTGTACAGTGAAGCAAACCGCCGTTTATTGTGTCGGTCCTTTTAGAAAAACCGACACAACTGTTGCTTGTTTTGTGTCGGTTCTTTATTGACGAACGACACAAATGATTGATATTTGTGTCGGTTATTTTTGTTTTTTCAACCAACACAATTGATATACAGTTGTATCGGTTTCCTTTGAAGTAAAAACCGACACAAGTTATATCTGAAGCAAAAAAAAATATTATTACCGTTTAAGATTATAAAAACAGTATGAAAATGAATTTTAATTTTTTATAAACGAATGTTACTATGAACTGATTGAACAAAAAATATAATTATATTATCCATCAACATAATTCATGTTTACAGACCAAAATAGAATATAATCTATCACAACATAACGTACATAACAAAATACCAACGTACGTTACAAAAGATCAGCGTACACAACAAAAAACAACTACATCCAATTATACATGATATAACTAGCTAAATTCTCTCGAACCTCGTCTATCTCTTGTTGGTTATAAGAACCGTCTCGTACAAAGTCCTGCAATTAAGAGAATTGTTATACAAAAGACAATAATTAAGTCAGGAATACTCTGCATATACAAGAATCTGAGAGGAATGTAATTCAAACACAGGCTAGATTGCAAAGTTTGCACTAGATTGAATGAAGATATATAACCATATCGCTAGTACATGTACATGTATATAACCATATCACTAGTACAGATATGACTAGTTAAAGACATGGGATGCAGCATCTCAGCTAGCCAGCAATGATGTATTTGACTATTTATAGATTTATTTATTTACTTTCCCCTGCATTATAAATAAAAGCAACCAATGTGCGACGATAGTTAACTGTTATAATTTATAGGTGATGAAGAACATGGGGGAGATACTAAAAGTGGGTGAAGTCGTGAGTTGTGGTATCAATACTGTTAGGTAGATCTGAATTCAAGAAATTCAAATGGTCAGTAGACTAAGTGGCATGAGTAGACTGGTCTCTGCTGCATGTATTGCTTTGGTGGTATTCTCTCTCTCTCTTTATTTTCCTGAGTTTTCTCAGTTGTAGGCTTATTGTTTGTAGATGATTCAGGCATATCTTTCTTCTCCTTGGGGATCCATTTTGGCTCTGAAGTGCTAGCATGAAAAGATGTTAATTTTATGGCCAAAAGTATCACACCGATCACACTTTAAAGGAATGTATTCATATTCAACAGTTATTCCCTTTTTTTCCATTATGTAGCAACACAGGAATCATTGTAACCAATTTAGGCTTTGTACTAATGGAAACTTGTATTCTAGCAAACTTCGTAAGTCTTTTCTACATTGTATTATCATCAATCTGTAATGGTCCTAAAAAATTGCCAATCATTGAAAAAGCATCAGGAGCCCACATTTCCATATCAAGATTGAACAGTTTAATCCATATTTGGACTTCCTTTATGTCATGGTTATTAAAATCATATCCAAGGTGTCAGGCATCGATCATAAGTAGTTTTCCAAAATTTGAGTATGTAGTAGATCCCATTACTTTGTCAAAATCAGTTATCTCTTCAAATTGCATAGCAAAATGAAAGTTTGGAAAATTATAAATGTATACCACTAGGCTTCCAAACTTTACATATATAATCCTTCAACTTGAGATATGATAACTTGAAATCAATAGGTCACAAAACTATAGTATTTATCTATGAAGTTTTAGATTCTTCAAACGTATTATGTGGAATATATACATATCCCCCAGGTTGATGAACGTAGTTGAGTTTATGATCGGATTTAATGCCTCCGATGTCTATTATCTTGCCTTTAAGAGCCTCGACATATGTTGGTTTTCCTTCATGTTCTAGCTGCGATAGTGGAGCGGATTCAAATGATGGATCTAGCGGTTTTCCTGGTGGGTAGTTATTCACACATTCTGAGTCCGCCATTTTTAATTCTATTATAAGTTTTATTATATGTGTGTGTAAACTATATTTTATTTTAAGAACTGATGTTGGTGCATCAACTGTTAACTCTATTTTTTTTTGTTTAATTTCCAATCTGCTTGGTGCATCACTACACATTTTCTCGGTTTATTTTTTTTCTTCAAATACATGAACTGAACAGTAAATAAAGACTTGGCATTTGATTTCTTCTAACTAGCATTGCAGCAATGATTTGATCGAAATATACCTATAATGTAGCTAATGTATAATATGAAGGAAAAAAAACTAAAGTAGCACCTTTTGTAAATCGATGCTTTGATTGTGGTTTTTCACTATGTCATGCATATACCTCATCACATGATATACACAGTCAGTTGCTCCTAATTGTTGAGGACACTACAGCAATATTACAAGATAACTTAATAGTTAGTTTAAAATGAATTCGTATGCCAAACAATATATAGTATTTATTTTATTTTATTTTTTGTTTGAAAATCAAATCACCTTAACATGCTTCCATTTCAAGGTACTTCCTCGAGACTTGCCATCGAATGCCTTGTAAATTTTGAAGGCCCTACACATGCAAGAAAATGTTAAATAATAACTACTCCGGCACCTGCATTTACATACACGACTAATTTCATGTATAAATTTTTAATTTTACCACATATACTAACTTCATATAAGAGAGCAAATATATACAACTTACGTGCTCACTTGTGGTTTAATTTCAAGTTTATGTTTGCGTTCGGCCTGAGGATCAAAAACATAAATCTCATTCATTTCTACACGGAAAACAAGCAGTATACAATGTTTCCTGCGTTACAAGGTTTATAGTAAGTTAAAATTGGCATCAAATTTGTAAACTAGTTACTAAAATGTAACGACCCAGAATTTTCGATCCCGAAAATTCCCGATAGTTAGTAAAGAAGAAAGAGATAGAAGGAAGAAACAGAAATCACAACACCGATTCTCACATTCGCAGCGGATCAAAATATAATATCAAATAATAACAGTGTTTAAAAGAATACTGTATCTGTCAATTTACATTTATTTACATCAGAGTTATAATTATTTACACAAATAATGGACATATACAGATCAAATATGTCTCAGACAAACAGAAATAATAGTCACAGCGGAACACTCCATACGTCCTGCCATCCAGCTCGCCTCCTGAGCTCCAGAACGTCCTTACCTGGAAATCTGTAATACTCGGTCTGACCCGAGCATTACATCAAAGTAACACCCGGGTCAGGCTGGAAACCAGCGTGAGTAAACCCATCTAACATGGAATACCACAGCATAAAACTACATAAAACCCGCGGTAACTCGTATCAAATTTACAAATTCACAATTTGTTATAAACATCACTTATTTTACACATCAATTTCTAAGTACAAAAACTTAGATTAAATGGTCCAATTCACTTAAATCATTCCATTCCAGTCTATTTATTCCAAAGTCAAATTCATAAAGAATTATTGTAGATTCCAACTCGAAGTGGTTTCGGGTATGTACTGATACCCGACCCCGGTCTCTTCGAATCCAATGTCATCTTAACTCATGTTATTCAGATGAAAACAAAATTCAGTTTTAAGTACAGGATGTCACTTTTATACAGTAATTCATCATCGGTAGACAACCACATTATCACTGTCATATCATATCATGAAACATTTCATATCAGAGATATCAATCAATTCAAGGCATTTAATCATCATTCAATCATTCCTAAGCAAGATGGATCATTCCTAATTTAATTAATTACGATTCTTTAATCACTTAGATTATCTTTACTTAATCCTTAATTAATTACAAATCAATTAATTAATCATCTTTTAACTATCCATCTTAATTAATCATCCTTGATAAATTATCTTTAATTTCGTAAGGTAATTATCCTTTAATAATAAATGACACAAATTAATTATCTTTAACCATTTACAGTAATTAATCTTTAATTACTTTCATTAAGTATTTATCTCCTTATTAATTATCCATAAATTTATCACATTAATTAATTAACCTTAATTAATTTAAACCAATTAATTACTTAAACTAATTACATTACCTAATTATTTCTTAACCATTAGTTAATGATCCCAACATTAACTACATTCATTAACTTCCCATTAATACTTACTCAAGGTAATTATCTTTAATTTAGCACATCATTAATTAATTACCTTCGGGAATTAACGTTCTCTAAATTTACTTACATAAAGTATAAATTAATTACCGTAATTAAATCATTAACAATCCATTTGGAACATTTTTGAAATCAATTTTAAAATTGAAAGTATAAAATTTCCGTAAACACAACAATTTAAACATTTAAATTTAACTATTAAAATCTTTGAAACTTGTTCAACTTTGATTAACTTTGATTTTCTTAGCCTTAAAACCGTTACCTAGTTCACTTTTAAAACCAGCACATGTTTACTTTTAAATTTAAAAATAAAACTGGCTCGAATAATCCCAAACCCGAGCCTACCCACTAATCCCGAGTCTTAACCAATATTACCCGAGCCCGCACTCGTGTCACTCGCTTCTCTACTTCCTTCGAGTCACACTGCCCTTTTACACGAGAACGTCCCAAGGGATATGCTTCTTCCCCAACGAAAACATGTCCAGATATCACAAAAGCATCGTGCACATGCACAACCACCCAAGCCTCCTCCGATCATCGCCTCCGACCCCAAAGCACCACCCAGGACCCCGTCCATCATCGCGACACCCCAGAAGAATGAATCGAAGGCCAAATCGTAAAATCGATATTCGATCAAAAAAACTAGAACGAACTTCAACGGAAAATCCATCATCGCAGTTAACCCCAACCACGAGTTTCCTCGCCGACATCACCAGACCTTCATCACGTCGTCACACTTCTACTTTCCCCCTCGCGATCACCTATCATCACCCACGGCCATCGCGAAAACTTCGCGAGCATCATCGTTTTCAAATAAAACTCGAACCCTAGTCTAGCTCCATCCTCCCACTCGATCACCAAAAGAATCTATCTTCATTTTTCCTATGATCAACCATCCACCAGCCACCTTCAGTCCAAACAACAACTTCCCAGACGCCGCTGATCATCGGCAATCCCCCAAAATGCCAAATACGATCATCTCAACAATTCCTAATGATTATCGAACTAAAAATCATGAAATGTATATTAAAAATCATGATTTTCAACCACTAATTCATTCATGTAATCTAAATCAGAAATTAAGATTGTCGATTTTTAACATGTATATATTTTCCACTGTTATTCCCATTTTAAAATTTTATTTGTTGAATTTAAAACCCTGAAACTATTTTTGAAATTATCATCTTACTTTGGCAAACAACATCCATTCAAACATCGAAGTATAATATTGAGTTGATTGAGATATTTGAATTTTCGAAAACAGAACTTGGACTGTGAAACAACAGAGAATAGGATATATATAGAGACAGACATGCTCATATATGTCAATTCAAATAAATTCAAGCTAAGAACTTCCATACAAACAACATCATCACATGCATTAGAGTTAAATCCAAATTTACTGTTTTTAAACGAATGTTTACTCACCTTGTTTCTTAAGAACAGAGGAAGCTAGTTTGATTTGCTTTAAACTGGAAAACTCATATATACATATTTACATTCATCCATCTTAGAATTATCAGGCAAGCATTCATGTTATCATTGATCAAATATTTCTTCAACATTTACTACCCGAACCAAGTTTTAAATTGTTTGGATTTAAGTTTATCAAACTGTTCCAGTCATGTATATAATTATTGACAGACATATATACAAAAAATTTATTTAAACAACGTGAGTTTTAGAGTTACTCACCTAAATACTATTGAAACAGAAAACAAAGGTTGTTGAGGAGCTGAAATTGGAATGCCTGAAAATCTTCCCTGCCTTGATTAAATTTGCTTGAGTTTGTAAAGTAAAGAGGTTATTTTATTTTCCTTTTTTCCTCAGGTTTACTTCTAAGTTCAAACGAACCAGTTAAAATAAGATGATGTATATAGAAATGGCTTTAAACAATGGTAGTAGCTTCTGGTACAAGCTTCATTAATATGGGCCAGAGATTTTTTTTAACATTTCGGCTGAAAAGATTTTTAACATTTTGAGTAGACCACAAGTTGAGCTAGTATTAAATGAGATGGTACTTTATGTTTCATGTTGATATTTCTTTTACCTGTTCTTGCCTAGCATATCAAGCTTTATAGGCGTATTTTGCTTGCCTGGTTTTGTTTTACTTCTTCTTTGCCTTGGTGACTAATTTGTGTTCCAGCATAAATTATTATTGTCTTTCATTTTCTAGTTTACATACATATACTAATCTTATTTGTACACAAATATATAATATTGTCTTGTATGGCTCTATATATATTTATTTTCATAACTTTTCTTTTGTGTTGTAAATACAATTTGGTTGTATTTCATCTTACTTTGTATATTTATCCCTATTTACAACTTAAACATTTATTTCTATATTCCTTACAAAACTATCAACACTTAATCCAAAAGATATTTATTGTTAAACTTGTCAATGCCATAATTTCTTAAGCCTATATATTTATATTTATTTTTAAACAATATACTTGTTTTATATTTAGATTTAATACTGATAAGATTTATTTTACTTGAACTATTATTGTCCAGACTATATCATACATATATATTTTTAAATCACATATTAATAAAGTTAAATAAGATAGATTTCAGGTTTAAAATATTTAGAAACTCGTTATTTTACTCCCAAACCATAGCTTCTCCCAATTATATATATTCGTTTTAAAATAATAACCTGTATTTTAATTAATTCAATTAAATATTGATTAGAATAATACTGCCAAAAATCCGGGATGTCACATCCCTCCCCCCTTTAAAACTTTTCGTCCTCGAAAAGGAATGAAGCCAGTTTTAGTAAAATGCTTGAAATCAGGTAAATTTCTTTGATCATTTTTAAAACACTTTTAAACAAAATCTATATAATATCACTAAAATAGTTTTTATAAAATACTTTTATAACTCGATGTTTCGACAAGTACATCCTGTTCTCACAGAAATTCGGTCATACGTTGATCAGGCGTACGACTGAAAATCTATAAGCACTTGGCCGACCCGTTTCAACATCCAGTGAAAATACTTGAGAAAATAATTTTACTGAAAATATAGAAATCAGTTTTTGAAAATAGAGGAAATGGCTTTAGTGAGAATGCTTTGGAAATCATCACACCCATCCATGGTCACAGTTACATCCTGGGTTACGTTGCCATCGCAGCAAAAGTCCATGTAACTGATTACATCATAGAACCCACGACAGATCGCAGTTACATCCAGGGTTACGTTGCCATCACAGCAAAAGTCCATGTAACTGTTGGCTCTCAGCGGCACACACGATTTCGCTGTCAAAATGAAACTTCTCCACTCCCACATAGGTCGCAGTCTACCGATGTAAAATCAAACATAGACTATTGGCTCTCAGCGGCACACACGACTTTCGCTATATTACCATAGTGTCACAGTCTACCGATATAAAATCAAACGCAGACTGTTGGCTCTCAGCGGCACACACGACTTTCGCTATGTTCTACAGTAGGATCGCAGTGACATCGAGTTACACTGTCGTCACAGCATAACCCAAATGCCTCTGTGGGCACCAGCCCCTCGACTTTCGCTACAAATAATCCTCATGAACTAGTTTTGTCCGGACTCCTCACAAGATCAACTTTAGAACCTCCCCCTTTGAGGCTCAAGGCAGTACCACCCTGTGGCACTCCTGAGAAGTTCATTTTAAGGGAGTGCCTTTTTCCCCAAAGCCAATCTCAAAACACTTTATACTATACACATATAGTATTTTCCAAATCATACACCTAGTATGAATTCCATATAAGCTCCTTTACACAAAATCGATTCCCAAAATCGAAAATTCTCAAATTAGGCTTTTCCAAATCCCAATATTGATTTTATCCAAAAATCAAAAGCCTTTTCCAAATCCAAAGGTTCCCAAAACCTTTTTCTCAAAACCATTTCCATAAAAAAATTTATATATATATTCATATATATAATTTTCTTGGGAAATCTTTAAATCACTTTATACTTGTATAAGTTTCCTTTGTATACTTCAAAACTTTCAAAAACTTTTTTCTTCTGGCAATGGATTCAATAAGGGGAGTTTTATCATATATAACAAAGATATATAATTTTTATTTATCCCAAATCAAATATTCAAATTAAATTTCTTATAAAGTCACTTGCCAAATTACTTACTTTTATAAAGTAAATTTTAATCATAGAGATATTCAATCTCCATTTTACTTCATCATATATTTCTCAAAATATCCCTTTCAATTTCAAAAATCATTTACAGTTCTTATCCATAATTTTCCAATATCAATTTTTATTGAAACCCGTACGATGTCCACATATCATTCGTACGCAATATCAATTTGATCGCTCACTCGATCACACAATTTCACTTCCGAACTAGTATTGTCCACCCGACTTCCTAGTGCGGACACAGATCTGGTTTCTTGATCAGAAACAGTCATTCCCCTTGCATAGCCATAACTATGATAGAGAATATCCAGAACCAATCAAAAATCCATATCCAGGTTCGCCGTCGAAAATCGAGCGAAAAATCCCAACTCGGATCGATAATACTATCTCGAAATTCTGTGCTCGAATCTGGATCAAATCACTATGCGAATAGAATAATATACGTACATCCTACGTATTTAACTTCATTGATTATTAGCAAAATCAATTTCTCTTTCTATTCACATTTCCTTTAATTTCTATCCACATAATCACAATTGTTTCAATTCCATTGGATTATCGCTTTAATCCTTATCCCAAATGGATATTCAATCATAAACAGTTTGAACTCCGACCAGTTTATATTTAAAAACAGCTTGAAAATAGATAAGTAGTTGAAAAATAATTATTAGTTTGTAAAATAGTAGTAAAACAATAATCATAAAATAACTGAAAAATAGTAAAATAATTGCAAAATAGTTGTAAAATATTAATCAGTTATAAAGTAGTTGAAAAATAGTAATTAGTTTATAAGACAGTTGTAAAATAGTTAAATAGTTCCAAAAGTAGTTATAAAATAAGCTTAAGATAGTTTTAGGTTTAAAAAGAAAGGTTGTATAGTATATAGTTTGGGAAAATAGATTTATATTAAAACAATTTATTTTGAAAATAGTCCAGAGTCAAACTGTTTGATACCCCATCTCCATTTCATCAATTCAATTTAAATTTCCACTTTCATTTAAATTGACTCAATCCCAATCTGAATAACTTCAATTTTATTTCAAATTAATCCAATTCAAATTTCCCATTTGAATTTTATACTTATCCATCATAAATCACAATTCCCATTAATTCAAATCATATTCAGTTTGAACTAATTCAATTTAAATCTCAATTTTAAACCATCTCGAATTATATAAATTCAAGTTAAATTTTCAAAAGTTGATTTAACCCCTTAAATCAAATCAACTTATATTTTTAAACCATTAACTCCGAGTTCAATTCTCAAAATTCCATTTCATATTATCCTTACTTAACTTATTTTGAAGTCCAAATAAGAGTTCAAAACAATTTTATCATAAAAAGTTCATTTATTACCAAATTTTATCTTCCAGTTTTGAAATTGGTTCTTAAACAATTTTAATTTTTTAAATTCAATTTTTAACATTTCAGTTCAAAATGATCTCATATCCTTAATTCAAATTAAATTTAATTTCCATTTAATTTCAATCTTGGATATATTACCACGCTTCATTTCTCATTCATTTAACAAATCCAATTCACAATGCGAAGATTATTAATAATAATAGGATGATATTATCCAATTATTCTAAATCATCTATCCATTTTCAATTTCCAAGTCTCAAACCCATTTGAGATCACTCATAATTTCCCATTTAAACCAATCATTTAACTTTCCCAAGTTCAATCTCAATTTCATATTGAAATTTCCAATTCAGGTTGCCTTTTAAATTATTTAACTTTCCCAAAGTTAAATTTAATTTACATAATCCAGTCAATTTACACAATTTGAATTCCCATTCAAATTTTAAACATCAGATTAATAACCTTCCCACTTAAGTTTAAAACTCGCTTCACTTTGGTTTCACACCACATTCTAAGGAAAATTCAAAACTCTACCTTAGAGTTATTTCATATTTATTTCCTTCACACACTAGTCCATCTTTAAATTTTAAACTACCCTTGGTTTTAAATTCAAATCAAATTTTGGACCCAGATTTAAAACTCCACAATTCAGATTAACTTTAGTTCCAACTTATAAGTCAGACTTGCCTAAATGTTTTACTTCCCCAAATATTTTATTATTGTTTACTCATTTATACTCGCCTTATTAATCATTTCTGATAATAACCAAGGTTATTGTATCTGAAAACCAATTCATCACTATCTTATTCTGAAATTCTCCTTAAATTCAAGATTAAAATTTCAGTTTGAATTCATTCCAAACCAATCCTTATTTTACTTTAAATTTTGTTATATTTCTATTATCACTTAATTCAATCCCAATAATTTAACAGCCAATTTCCTTTGTATTCATTTGATAGAAATATTACTTTATATATATATCAAAATATATTCTTATATGAAATCATTTAAAATCTTTATATAAGAAAATAACAAGTACGCTCTCTCATATATATATATATATACTTAACTCATTCTAGGGTACTATTGACCCTATCTTTAGATGAGTAGACCCACCAGAGCCAAGGTTTTCGCTTAACCTCGCTCTGATACCAACTGTAACGACCCAGAATTTTCGATCCCGAAAATTCCAGATAGTTAGTAAAGAAGAAAGAGATAGAAGGAAGAAACAGAAATCACAACACCGATTCTCACATTCGCAGCGGATCAAAATATAATATCAAATAATAACAGTTTTTAAAAGAATACTGTATCTGTCAATTTACATTTATTTACATCAGAGTTATAATTATTTACACCAATAATGGACATATACAGATCAAATATGTCTCAGACAAACAGAAATAATAGTCACAGCGGAACACTCCATACGTCCTGCCATCCAGCTCGCCTCCTGAGCTCCAGAACGTCCTTACCTGGAAATCTGTAATACTCGGTCTGACCCGAGCATTACATCAAAGTAACACCCGGGTCAGGCTGGAAACCAGCGTGAGTAAACCCATCTAACATGGAATACCACAGCATAAAACTACATAAAACCCGCGGTAACTCGTATCAAATTTACAAATTCACAATTTGTTATAAACATCACTTATTTTACACATCAATTTCTAAGTACAAAAACTTAGATTAAATGGTCCAATTCACTTAAATCATTCCATTCCAGTCTATTTATTCCAAAGTCAAATTCATAAAGAATTATTGTAGATTCCAACTCGAAGTGGTTTCGGGTATGTACTGATACCCGACCCCGGTCTCTTCGAATCCAATGTCATCTTAACTCATGTTATTCAGATGAAAACAAAATTCAGTTTTAAGTACAGGATGTCACTTTTATACAGTAATTCATCATCGGTAGACAACCACATTATCACTGTCATATCATATCATGAAACATTTCATATCAGAGATATCAATCAATTCAAGGCATTTAATCATCATTCAATCATTCCTAAGCAAGATGGATCATTCCTAATTTAATTAATTACGATTCTTTAATCACTTAGATTATCTTTACTTAATCCTTAATTAATTACAAATCAATTAATTAATCATCTTTTAACTATCCATCTTAATTAATCATCCTTGATAAATTATCTTTAATTTCGTAAGGTAATTATCCTTTAATAATAAATGACACAAATTAATTATCTTTAACCATTTACAGTAATTAATCTTTAATTACTTTCATTAAGTATTTATCTCCTTATTAATTATCCATAAATTTATCACATTAATTAATTAACCTTAATTAATTTAAACCAATTAATTACTTAAACTAATTACATTACCTAATTATTTCTTAACCATTAGTTAATGATCCCAACATTAACTACATTCATTAACTTCCCATTAATACTTACTCAAGGTAATTATCTTTAATTTAGCACATCATTAATTAATTACCTTCGGGAATTAACGTTCTCTAAATTTACTTACATAAAGTATAAATTAATTACCGTAATTAAATCATTAACAATCCATTTGGAACATTTTTGAAATCAATTTTAAAATTGAAAGTATAAAATTTCCGTAAACACAACAATTTAAACATTTAAATTTAACTATTAAAATCTTTGAAACTTGTTCAACTTTGATTAACTTTGATTTTCTTAGCCTTAAAACCGTTACCTAGTTCACTTTTAAAACCAGCACATGTTTACTTTTAAATTTAAAAATA
Organism: Allium fistulosum; assembly: GCA_030737815.1. Classification (NCBI taxonomy): domain Eukaryota; kingdom Viridiplantae; phylum Streptophyta; class Magnoliopsida; order Asparagales; family Amaryllidaceae; genus Allium; species Allium fistulosum. Next base: position 618,037,644 of record CM060907.1, read on the forward strand.
AAACTGGCTCGAATAATCCCAAACCCGAGCCTACCCACTAATCCCGAGTCTTAACCAATATTACCCGAGCCCGCACTCGTGTCACTCGCTTCTCTACTTCCTTCGAGTCACACTGCCCTTTTACACGAGAACGTCCCGAGGGATATGCTTCTTCCCCAACGAAAACATGTCCAGATATCACAAAAGCATCGTGCACATGCACAACCACCCAAGCCTCCTCCGATCATCGCCTCCGACCCCAAAGCACCACCCAGGACCCCGTCCATCATCGCGACACCCCACAAGAATGAATCGAAGGCCAAATCGTAAAATCGATATTCGATCAAAAAAACTGGAACGAACTTCAACGGAAAATCCATCATCGCTGTTAACCCCAACCACGAGTTTCCTCGCCGACATCACCAGACCTTCATCACATCGTCACACTTCTACTTTCCCCCTCGCGATCACCTATCATCACCCACGGCCATCGCGAAAACTTCGCGAGCATCATCGTTTTCAAATAAAACTCGAACCCTAGTCTAGCTCCATCCTCCCACTCGATCACCAAAAGAATCTATCTTCATTTTTCCTATGATCAACCATCCACCAGCCACCTTCAGTCCAAACAACAACTTCCCAGACGCCGCTGATCATCGGCAATCCCCCAAAATGCCAAATACGATCATCTCAACAATTCCCAATGATTATCGAACTAAAAATCATGAAATGTATATTAAAAATCGTGATTTTCAACCACTAATTCATTCATGTAATCTAAATCAGAAATTAAGATTGTCGATTTTTAACATGTATATATTTTCCACTGTTATTCCCATTTTAAAATTTTATTTGTTGAATTTAAAACCCTGAAACTATTTTTGAAATTATCATCTTACTTTGGCAAACAACATCCATTCAAACATCGAAGTATAATATTGAGTTGATTGAGATATTTGAATTTTCGAAAACAGAACTTGGACTGTGAAACAACAGAGAATAGGATATATATAGAGACAGACATGCTCATATATGTCAATTCAAATAAATTCAAGCTAAGAACTTCCATACAAACAACATCATCACATGCATTAGAGTTAAATCCAAATTTACTGTTTTTAAACGAATGTTTACTCACCTTGTTTCTTAAGAACAGAGGAAGCTAGTTTGATTTGCTTTAAACTGGAAAACTCATATATACATATTTACATTCATCCATCTTAGAATTATCAGGCAAGCATTCATGTTATCATTGATCAAATATTTCTTCAACATTTACTACCCAAACCAAGTTTTAAATTGTTTCACTACAAGAAAAGTCACCTTTGATGGCATAATATGACAGCATGTTAACATGCATTGCAATCATTAGTTATTTGACAAAAGTAAAAAAGGCTTAAAACGCCTTAAAAAAGGCTTAAAATGCTGTAAACAATAAGGCGGTGAAAATTTTATTCCTTCCCGCTAACAAATTCTTTCCCTCCCACCGCTTACCACTTAAGCAAAAAAATTGTTCCCCCACGCTGCTGCTTTATCAAAACTTAGGCAAAGAAGTTCATTCTCTCTCAAATCTAAACAAAACTCACTGAAACCTAAAATTATCCTAATTCCTTTCCTATTCGAAGACGCCTATAAAAGAATTATCATATTTGTTGCTGACCTAATTGAATCTTATAGGAGTCCTAATCGCCCCTCACATGATCTTTGTTAATTGCACCGAGAAAAAGAATATGCGACTTCACATATTCGATGTTAGGTAAGTATGTAATATAATTTATTGTCTTCTGATTTGTTTGATTTTGTTTAGAATATTTAGGTCTGCAAGCCCCAACTCTGTTCTTCTTGTGATGTGATTTTATAACGTAATCGCTTGAGTTTAGCTTTATTATCATTGATCTGGGAAGATATCTATTTTAATCTAAGTTTGTAGTATGAATAGTTTTGTGCAGTTAATTTTTATTGAACTAAGTTATTTAAGATTGGGTTAAGAAGAGTTTTTAGAAATTTAATTTTAATCATTTAGATGTTCATAGTTCATGATTGCCTGCACATATTTGAGTGTATAAGTTGTAAGATATCTGGGGGCACTGAAGGTACATATATGTATGTTAAGTATCACTGAGCCTGGAGCTCAATTTCATTCACTAACGATGTAATATACTTCTCTTTGTTTTAATGCCCTTGTACTGATTTATTTCTGTTGCTACTACCTGGTTCAGTCATAACAACTTTTAATTTAGTCTGTATATTTGGTTATTGTATACAGATAGATTTTGTATTATATGTAGAGAATAAATGAATTTCCTTGATAAGTATAGAGTCAAATGGGCATCACCAAACATAAAAGTTATCTAGGGATCTTCTACAAATCTGGACTAGGCAAACAAAACTAGTGGCTAAATTCACTTCGTAGAAAACACACAGACTACGAGCAAGCTTCAACTAGTTCTATCATGTTCAATATATGTCTTGTAGTCTCATTCATTTTTTGTAGCACAAACAAATAATAAACAGAGAAACAGACAGTCCTTTCCTCTCACGCTTTTGCACATACACCTTGTATTTAGGTAAGGTTTGGTGCATATTATAATAAGAAGAAGAAAAATGAAACATGAGTGAAGTTGTGATTGTACACTGACTTTTCAACCTAGACAATTCAATATTCCTTTATCCAGGTTTCTAACTTTTATATACTATCAAGTAGAAATTCTTTTTTATATATAAATTATGTTCATCTGAGTTTTTAGACTCAATGTCTACACCTTGTATCATCTAATGCATGACTAGTTTAGTTATATACATGTTTAGCCTCTGTATAATTGCTATTTTAATTCATCTTTGAATCGGCCACATATACATGGTGAAATGTGATGCATAATATGATGAGCAGTGAGGAGTCATAGTTCACTGCAAAGTTTGAATTATGTATGTATTGCATTAGTATTTCTATAGTATATATAGTCTGGCCATGTCAGCATTGCAATATTACCCTTTTGATAAAAGAATTGAGTTCATACATGAGTAAATGCAGTGACATTATTAGCTGAGTAGGGTAGGGTAGGTGATTAGATAGATTTGCCAAGCTACAGTTAGAAGTAGTCATAATGGTGACATAATCGGATATTAAGTGATGTAGACAAATAAACTAAGCAATTAAGAAACGTATTTTTGAGTAACCCTCCTCACTTGAGTAGAATTCTCTATCCTGCACATTTTAGTCGGTCTTTGAGTTCAATGGATGTAGTAAAAAACCTGTATCCAGGCTATAACTCATGGTTTCTATTTTCTATGGTATTAAACAGGGAATGCTAATGAAGCACAGGTAGAAACCTAAATTTAGTTAAACGATTAGGGCACTGTTCTATCAACAAATTCATGTCAAATAAGATCAAAGAAGACCATCTATTTAATCATGGAATTTAAGATTGCAAATTGCTTAGGCGCAGTTGAAGGCCTGTCTCATTTGCATGCACGATTAGGGCACTTGATATGTCTGTGTGTGCACGTGTGTGTGTATACTATGAGATATACCATTTGCGTGCGCGTGTGTGTACATAGTACATACCCTATTTTTTATGCTATACTCACTATCTGATCTCTAACAAATTTAGGCAATGCATGCCAACACTTCTGTTGTTGTTGGTATTAAAGGTGCAAGTAAGGCAATGGGAGCAATGAATAAGGTATTGAGATGTTCTATCCATGGAGCTTTTTCTTTTATTCCTTTCATTTTAATTGTTTCAGTTTTCAAATCACATTGCAACTTTATTTCTTCTTCTTCAGCAAATGGACCCTGCAAAACAGTTAAAGGTGATGCAAGAGCAGTAAAAATTTATTACATCCATACACCATGTGAATCAAAATTTACGGCTTGCATACATGCCATTGTTTTCCTCAGTGGTTCCAGTATTGATGACAGATGATCGATTTCAATGGTATTACAACTAATGTTTCAGCATTATATTCAACACCTTCTTGTACTTCCCTTCTTCTATGTCATTGTCATCATCAGTTTCTCCCTATTTCTAGTTCTTGACAAATTTCTACACACAATTATTATTATATTTTTACAGAGACTGTAAGCATAAAATAAACAATTTGCTGTATACAGACTGAGATGATGTCAGAATCTATAGACGATGCTCTAGACAATGACGAGGCTGAAGATGAAAGGGAAGAGTTGACAAATCAGGTTAATGTCCTCCCGAGCATTCTTGATTTTTTTTCTTTTATTTATTTTATCTTGAATTCTCATATATATCTGGTTGTAGGTTCTAGATGAAATTGGCATTGATATTGCGTCACAGGTTCACCTACATTTAGCTTGCTTATGGGGTGATTTTTTTTGTTGTTCAATTCCTGCTTTGTTGTTCAATTCCTGCTTATGGGGTGATTTTTTTTACATTTCTATTTGACAGTGTGTACAATCATATACTATACCTTTTTATCTGATTTTTATGATTCATGATGATGTTAGATTTGTAGAAACAAAAAGGTATATGGATTTTGTGAGTCCATGATCACAGGCTAAATAAGGCACCTTTTTAGGAATTGAAGCTTCTTTAGAAGGCTTAGAACCTGGGTAACTATATACAGTACAGAGGATAGAGAATTCATCTATACATCATGCATCAATATACATGTCTGTAACTAACAATAACGAGTAAAACTACCGTTACTGGCAGATACCCAGGTGGATCATTGTTGAATCCTTTACAAGCAGTGAACTTGAAATATATATGTGAAATGAAATTAGAAGGAAATAATGTTTTTCATATGATTACAGACACAATACATGCTTGATCAGCTTACTGATCTTTAAAGAAAGGTACGAGTAAAGCATTTGATAATAAAATTCAGAGTTTTCTTTTATTAATTCAGTTTTAAAATCATTTTGTTTTATTTGATAGGAACAAATGCTATGTGAGGTTAACAGGAGCCTAAGGAAACGGGTATGTTAGGTTTGCCTTGTTAAAACACTATGTCACCTATATAGTCAAATGTTCATATTGGGTGGGCTTATGCTATGTAGCTGAGATGATCAATATAAATGGATTAAATATACGCAAAATGAAATAGTTTCAAAATTCGGTTTAGTATTAAGCTATTAGATGATTGAAGCTTTCACTATGGAAATCCTTTTAGACAATAACTATAGCTTGGAAAAGGTTATTTTCATGATATTTATAGGAAACTGTAGATTGAATTGTGCACACATACATACAATTCAAGTATTAATATAGATAACTTGAGTATTTTCATTATCATTAGGGATATGTATGCAACTTCAGCACCGAAGTTGTTGACCTATGACTTCCAAATTTTATACCTTATATTAAATTCAAATAGGATGATATGTCAATATAACACTACTGTTCTTTTTGTCCCTTTGATGTTTTGTTTCTTGTTCTTGCTTTTTGAGCAAATTAGTACATTCAACCAGCCTCTATAAAAGCAAATATTAATTGTAACTTCTTTGTGTGTGCAGTTAGAAGAAACAAACCAAGCAAATCAGTTTGTTATTAACAATTTGATTTTGTCACAAACATATGAATTAATTTGTTATTGCTATTAACAATTGCTTAATACATTTACTACATTTCTTGTTGCAGCTGGTGCTAATTCAATTCAAGTCACTTGTAGCTTTGAGGAAACTATTAAAGCTTTGGTTTTCAGAACCCAAGCTAATGTCAAGGGGGTAAATTTTGTTATTTATTCTATATTCTATGCCTAAAGTTTTAAATACAGTTAGCAAATAAGTATTATACAGTCAGTAAAGTAAATAAGTATTGTTTACTATAATATTTACATACAAAAATTCAAACTGTCAAAATAATTAAAGTAAAAAAAAAGAACAGCATCTCTAGAGTCAATATATACATATATATTCTTTTGACTAGCATATTATAAACATTCTTTGTTTTTCATGATTCATCACATGGCAAATAATTGTTCAGAAGTTAAAATGAAAAAAAAAACAAGTACATATGCATTTATGGTAATAAACATAATATAATATCTGGATTCATACCGTGTATTTGTATACGTATTGCACCTTTATTACCAAAATTTTCAGTAAGATTTAATAGCTAAAGTTGCTCAGCTATATGATTTCAGGTCATCAATTTTCGAACTTACTTGGATTTACAACGAGGCAAGTATTATACAGCAGGTACACTTCATGACCAACTTACCATCACCTTTAGTTTTTATTTGAATCTGCACAACATAGTACAGTACCTATTGTGTATTTACTGATTTATGGAAAGAAAAGTTGATTTCTACATTTTTTACTCATATAGTTATGCCTTATTCATTTAGTAGCATGTTTTCATTGACTTGTCCTCAATTAACATGTACACACTCATATGTCATCGGTTTTTTATTCAGGAATTTGTACTCCCATTGTGAATATTTAGTTGATTTGTTCGAAAGTAACAACTGGGTTTTTGAATTATGAGTAACATTGTGTTTACGAGGAAATTATGAATGGCATTGTACTTAGTGGCAGTAATTGGTTTTTTATATATAAAAAAACCGCTATAACTCACTAACTCCATGTACTTCTAACTGCCAGACTTGTAGTATTTCTTCAAATTCGTTGAACTGATGATGTTTATTCAATTCCTTTGACACACCATCTTCTACTTCCACTTTAAACAATTCTTCAGATTTCTAGAAGTGTTATTATGCTGAATATGAGAAGTAAATAATAATAACAATTACCTAATCATGGCTGACAGTAAAATTCACTAACAAATCCTTCAGATTTCTGTATTCTCTTTTCCTTTGTTGCTCGGTCTCCATAACCACTAAAGGGACAATGCTTCGTAAAAAATGAACAGATTTCTCCAAGCATTAGATTATATTGTTGAATCACCAAAAAATTAGTACAAATATCATATTTGTTTCTGTCTCTTCCAGGTTTATAGCATACATAGTTGTAGGCAACTTCTTTCATTCCATAATGCAAAAAATCCATATTTAAACTTATTTAATAGATTTCCAAATATAGATGCATATTTTAAGGTTTGACCATGATTTGTGATACTTATTCAAGGGCAGAAGGTTGAAGATAATATGGTGGTTGAGAATGGTTGAAGAGATGTTGTCATGCTTGATGAGGTACGCTCTACTGTTGCCATTATACTTTTGCATTATACTGTTTTGTTCATACTCCTAGTCCATTGAATATATTAATGGTTTAGTGCGCTAAGTTTCTGAGCCTACAAAGTTAACGTCATATATACTAAAGTTTTAAATACATTAACTGTTATTTTATGGCTCGTTCTGATCTTTTTACGAGTTGTAAAGAGATTTAAAGTATTCATCCTCCATCTTTGTATTGTTATGTAGTGATGTAGACTTATGCACATCAATTACACTATCATTTGAGATAATTCCATTACTTTTGCTTTGCAGGTAGATAGGTGACTGTGATGCAAAAAAGGTTGCAACGAGTTATGGATCGAAGTTATTTTTGCTGCAAGAACTACTTTTTGGTTTTAACGTATGTACTACATGCTTTTGTTTTGCTATTGCTACTTGTTCTATATTTTGTTTTTGAACTATTGATGACAAACTATTTATGTTTGGTGTAAGAATATTGTGTATTTTGATTATGAAATTTCATACGTTGGTTATCAAATATGTGTCTAAAATGTGATATTGATATAATATGTTGATTTTGAAATGTGATATTGATATAATATGTTAATTTTGAAATGTGATATATGCACATTGTGGTGGATGTTTATTGAAATGGAATTAAAACATTCCACAGCATTTTTAAAGTGCTGTTAAAACATTCCACAGCGTTTTTAAAACGCTGTTAAAACAATCCACAGCGTTTTTAAAACGCTGTTAAAACATTCCATAGCTTTTTAAAAATGCCGTTAAATTGAATCTAAAAACATAAAGCACGATCTATTGCAACAACGAAACGTTGTAAATAAATATCATGGCATTGAAAAAACGCTATAAAATCTTTTCTTAGCACGAAACAAACGCTAAGAAAGATCTTTAACTGCACTCAATCAAACGCTGTTAAAAGATTTCATGACACCAGGGAAACGCTGTTAAAAAGGACATTTAACAGCGTTTATTTCTTGTCATTGTATATCCCTGACATATAACTGCATGTCGATATACAGCGTACATAAAAACGCTGTTAAAAGCTTTTATAGCGTTTTTAAAACGCTGTTAAAGGTCCTGTTTGTTGTAGTGTTTGGATTTAAGTTTATCAAACTGTTCCAGTCATGTATATAATTATTGACAGACATATATACAAAAAATTTATTTAAACAACGTGAGTTTTAGAGTTACTCACCTAAATACTGTTGAAACAGAAAACAAAGGTTGTTGAGGAGCTGAAATTGGAATGCCTGAAAATCTTCCCTGCCTTGATTAAATTTGCTTGAGTTTGTAAAGTAAAGAGGTTATTTTATTTTCCTTTTTTCCTCAGGTTTACTTCTAAGTTCAAACGAACCAGTTAAAATAAGATGATGTATATAGAAATGGCTTTAAACAATGGTAGTAGCTTCTGGTACAAGCTTCATTAATATGGGTCAGAGATTTTTTTTAACATTTCGGCTGAAAAGATTTTTAACATTTTGAGTAGACCACAAGTTGAGCTAGTATTAAATGAGATGGTACTTTATGTTTCATGTTGATATTTCTTTTACCTGTTCTTGCCTAGCATATCAAGCTTTATAGGCGTATTTTGCTTGCCTGGTTTTGTTTTACTTCTTCTTTGCCTTGGTGACTAATTTGTGTGCCAGCATAAATTATTATTGTCTTTCATTTTCTAGTTTACATACATATACTAATCTTATTTGTACACGAATATATAATATTGTCTTGTATGGCTCTATATATATTTATTTTCATAACTTTTCTTTTGTGTTGTAAATACAATTTGGTTGTATTTCATCTTACTTTGTATATTTATCCCTATTTACAACTTAAACATTTATTTCTATATTCCTTACAAAACTATCAACACTTAATCCAAAAGATATTTATTGTTAAACTTGTCAATGCCATAATTTCTTAAGCCTATATATTTATATTTATTTTTAAACAATATACTTGTTTTATATTTAGATTTAATACTGATAAGATTTATTTTACTTGAACTATTATTGTCCAGACTATATCATACATATATATTTTTAAATCACATATTAATAAAGTTAAATAAGATAGATTTCAGGTTTAAAATATTTAGAAACTCGTTATTTTACTCCCAAACCATAGCTTCTCCCAATTATATATATTCGTTTTAAAATAATAACCTGTATTTTAATTAATTCAATTAAATATTGATTAGAATAATACTGCCAAAAATCCGGGATGTCACATAAAAGTTTAATGTTCATACCCTTCGTACTGTGGGGCTAAAAGTAAGCTTTTAGATTGCAATGCTTTCCATGTGTTCGACAAATATGTATTTGTCGCATCTGGATGTTTTCGCACTTGGGAAAGCTTTTTGGGACACATAAACCCAATGGTCTCCACTTTGAGATCATTGCACATATGATTTAACCACCTAAACAAATTTAAACATATATTATTAGTTTTTTAAAAATTGACTATTCATCAAAAAAACTAAGATGGTTATATATAAAAAAATTGCTAAGGAAAAAATACTCACATGATGTAAAGTTGCAACCATGATGCATTCAACCATGTCATACTAAGGAATTGGATAATGTCGTCCATCGTGATATGAATTTCAAAGTCCTCATCGTATGTGAATAAATCCTTATTCACTTGAATTGCATTGATGGCACTATCATTGGATAACATTTGAAGTATTAGGTCATGGAAATATCTGCACTAGCTAGTTAAAGTTTTGAGAATCTCTTCATCCATGATTGATTTGCGTTTTAGACTCATTTAACATTGTATTCACGACCTTGTCATTACTATTTTCTAACAAATCCTTGTTTGGTTGAGATGTAGGCACCTAATTCAAAATTTTAAGTAGATGTTTGAAATGATGTTGTTAAAAGAATAGACGAATGCTAAGAATTCAAATTCATATGTTAACTACTTTTCGATAAGTTTATAAATAGCTAAATTATCTATAATAAGTTCTAGTATGAAGAAATTTTACTTCTTTAATATGTTCTAATATGAAATAGAGGAGTTTAGCAAGCTAAATTAAGGAAGAAAAATGCATTCATTACCGTATCATTATCTCTTAAAAGCACAAGGCTTTTAGGCCAATGAACAAAATTCCCGACCGCTTCTCCTATCGTGTTGTGATGTTTAGTTGGAACAGGAAGTGAGGTTCCTTCATGACTAGACTCCACTGCATCAATTCCAACTTTTACATGATCAACCAAGATTTGTTGATTATGACATTGATCTCCGGACCTTGAAGCGGGATGTACCATGCCATGACCCACTACAACAATTTTGGAGTCCACATTCACGGCCTGTAACGACCCCAAATTTTTATATATTTAAATTGATTATTAAATTAAATTTTGAATTAGATTTGTGAAAATAATCAATGCGGTGAAGCGAGTTTCCCCGATCGTAAATAAATTTGATATAAATCATTTAAATTTTAAAAATAATAAAATAAGTAAAACAAAAATGTTTAATAAAAAGCAAAACAAATACAAGTATGTAAAGGCAAAGCAAGAGATATGTATGTACAAACAATTAATGCAAGATGTCCTTAGCCAAAATATAATATCTTCAGCCGAGTTAACAAACAATATATATATTTCAAATCTGTTGAAGTATGAACACTTGAACAAATATATAAAAGATGTATTGAGTTGAAAAAGTGAACAAAAATAAATATGTATACATTAGCTGGTAGTAGAAGATACTAGCATATAGATAATTAATAAACATATGTTTGTACAAAGGCAATTAATGCCATGTATCTTCAGCCACCAAAGCAAGATGTACATCAGTCGAAATCTTGTTTATCAAACAAAGAAAAAATGAGAAAAATCTCTGATGTGCATTGTACAAACCAATAAAAATATACCTTACCTTGTACCAAATAAGATATCACCTGTAAGCTTCATTCCTCTTATATCCATCACACTCTGCATCATTTCGTTTCACTCAAACAATACTTCAATTAAAATAACAATGCAATCGACTACAAACCAGAGAATTAAGGTGAGAACTTCAGCTTGCAATTCAAGACAGTTTCAAAATGATGAAAGCTCTGTTCTTCAAAGCACACAGTGAGTAACATTTTAATTAAATTTAAAAATATGAATTTGAAGTAAGCATATCTGTGTTCAGCATGTCTGGATATATATGTATGCATTCTCTATATATTGAAAATGGATGTATGTGCAAATTTGGTTTCGGTGATATCCTGTTCTGGTCTAAACTTCAGTTGGGTTAAAAATTATTTCTCTTAGTCTATGTATGATTTGGATTCAAGTTTTAAACAAAACTCAGTTTTTTTGTCATAGACTTTAGATTTTAATTTCACTCAGATCAAAATAAATTAATATTTGTTCTGGAAATCAAGATAACTGGATAAACTTGAAATAAATCAAATTTCAGACTTATTAATTCATGGTTTCAGGTATACAAGTTGAATCTTTGTACAATAACATGATTTTAATGGATGTATCATAATTTTTAGAGATAGGGATAGGGAGCAGTAGGGGTTTGTTTGATTTTCACATTTTGGGTCGCCACGGTCGGTCTCGTTGATCAGAGGGGTCGGGACTTGGATTGGAGGTGGAGGAGTCTACCGTGGGTCGGGGAAAAATGGAGCGGAGGTGGCCAGACTACAGTTGCGGCGGCGGCGATCAAATTAAGTCGATAACCCTATTTTTTAACTGGGATGAGTTTTTGATTGGCGCGTATTCTCTGGTTGATCGAGTTCAACCAAGCTCAAGGAGATGGAAGCAGGTGAGATGTCGAGTGTTTGGCCGGAGTTGTGTAGTCTCTGGTTCTCGGAGGCGTCGTATTCGAAACAGTTTCTGGTGATAGTTGGTTCCAGGATTGGTGCAGATAACTCGATTTCGATTTCCGGTTGGATTCGACGATCTGGGTTCGCCCTTGTGTTCACATGGGTTCGTGGGGTTGTTGGGGATGGTCGCGGCCATCGCCAGAGGTCGGCGGCGATGTTTCAGGTGCACCGTGTGCACGTTGAATCTGGGGAGTTGAAGTTGTTTGAGGAAGATGAGGTTTTATCGGGGCAAACTCGAAGTGATTTGAGAAAATACTCGAAGACGAGAGAGGTGGGGAATCTCGAGTAGTTGCTCGGGAAAAGCTTGTTTGGGCTCGAGTTGTTTCAATTTGAGTGCCAGGTTTTACGATTTAAAAGAAAACATGGTTCCAGGTTTCCAAAATTTTAAATAACCAGATTTTTAAATAACAACATGATAAAGTTTTAAGGCGTGTAAATTTTTCAAAGAAACATTAACCAGGTTTTCCCAAAACAAGCTTTGTTTGTACCAAAAATGGGCACAAACCCCAAGTGTTGTGAAAGCACCAGTGTATGAATACAAATCAGCAATATTCAGACATAAATATCAGATCTAAGCAAGCAACAAACAACAATCCAGAAATAATGAACAGTGACACGCAATTTAGAGTGGTTCGGCTATCTCCGGCCTACGTCCACTTCAAGGATTTTTATCTTTTATTGATGTTCTTCACTGATTACAGATGATTACAGCAAATACAATGAATGAATCTGAATATAACAGCAATGGAAAGGAGTAGAGTCGAATCCGGCAGAGTCTGGACGTTGAATGGCCAAAAAGATCCCTTTTCTGTAGGCTTCAGGGGGCTATTTATAGGCGTAGGAGGCTCAGATCTCGCCCAAACTTCAGGAGACTTTTTCTGGCACGTGAGGGGGCCCACGCGACCGGTCCCACCAAGTTTCAACTCAATCTGTGATCGATTCGAGTCAATTTCGTATCGATCAGGAAATGCTCCAATCGAGCTGAAACTTGGCAGGATTGCTCTTTACCTTGCATGGAAGCTACTCTGAAAATTTCGTTGCATTTGGATCAGGGATTTGTGAGATATGATCGATACGAGATCAAGGCTCCGTATGCGCTGCCCGGTTCGAATCCATAAATTCGTATTGATGACTTCGCATCGATACAACACGTGGTTCTGCAGTGGCGTAGCGCGCATCCCTCGGGTAGATCCACCATTTACTCCGAGTCGACCGCGTCTCCCCTTAAACTTCGCCTTGCTCGTATCAGAGACGTTGCCCGAATCCATCGATGCCAGCTGGATACGAAGACTAATGGATATGAAATCAAGGCCTCCCGATGGATTCGATCAAGCCTCTTTTCTGTCGATACGAACTAAGACTTATGGGTACGAAACCGACCGATTCGAAGCAAGGTGCACCAATGGATGCGAAGCAGCGCGGATTGATCGAGTCGAACGTCATGGATTCGAACATGCGGACACGAGAACACTCGATGGATTCGATCTACGCAAACATAATGGATACGAAATCTGATCGATTCGAACAGGTCTTTGATGGACACGAACAGCGCACTTCATCTAACTTGTATCGATCATATCTCGTTCATATGAACTCCGATTTACCTGAGACTTGGAGCACTGGCTTTCATGGCTTTGTTTGTCATGTCTTGTCAATTACGGTTCGATCCGGACTCGGGCAAAATTCATCGATATCCATGATCATCCTGCAATGCATATTTAATATTCATGGCTGATTAATATTGACTTCAGTTAATTTTTGGGTATCCCAGCTTTGCCAAAAAGTGGGATAACACTTTGCCCCCCAAAAATTGCCTTTTGGTAAAAGGTGTGTTTTGATTAGTCTCAATTCGAATGTAGTAAGCTCTGGTTTTATTCGAATCTTACGATATTTTCAATCGAGTTCATGGCCGTTCGAAGCCGAAGCATTATCAATTTCTGCCAGTGGAAGTTAAGAATGAAATTCTACAGTCTCTCCGGACTGTTGACGATCGCTCTGGACCCTTGCGAAGCCCATTCTAGACTTAGCGGTTGAATAGAAAGATCCTATTGCACTCCGGCGTTGCTTTCTATTCCTTGCACTCTGGCCCCAGTTAGGACGTGAAGCGATGTCTTGGCCGTTCTGGGCCGATCGTAGCCTCTCCGGGCTCCTGCTGGATCCCATCCTGTCACTCTCCGGTGAAGGGGAAACAACGTTAAGTGGGTCGATCCTGTCGCTCTCCGGCGAAGCGACCCACTTCTTGCACTCCGGTTCAGTGTATCTGAACATTAAGCGATGTCTTGACCTGAATCGTCGGCCGATCATAGCCTATCTGGGCTCTTATCGAATCCTAATCGAAACACTCTCCGGTGAATAGGAAACGATGCTTAAGTGAGTCGATCCTGTCGCTCTCTGGCGAAGCAACTCACTTCTTGCACTCCGGACCACGCCTCTCTGGGTAGGATCATAAAGCGATCATTTTTATATTGATATTTAATGTTTATCCTTTTTCTCCGGTCAAAGGTTTATTTCAAGAAATTCAAATTTATTTATTAAATTCAGACCCTAGATGTTCAATCTCAAACATCAGGGAAAAACTAAACAACGCCACTCCGGGCTGAACGGTCTATACCATCTCAGAGCATGCCTAGGGGTCTCTCTGGTTCCCATACATGAGTGAGTGGAGTAGCCGTTTTATTTTGAAAGCAAATCTGATGAAATTATTTGGCCGAAGTCCAGATCTCTAACTTGGCCCTTGCCATCTTAATCAGTTGATGATGAGTCGTGATCCCGATCCAGGATCGTTTCTGTTAGGTGGAGGCGGTAGTTGTTCAGGCCTTACCGCTGCTGCCCGTTCTCTGACATATTGTGGCAGTTTACCACTCCTGGCATGTTCTTCCACCTCATCCCTTAGGTGGCGGCATTCATCGGTAGTGTGTCCATCCAGCTCATGGAATAGGCAGTATTTTCCAGTCTTGCGTTCCCGCTCCGTGGGATCTCTCCTGGGTGGTTTTCGATAGGGGAGTTGCCCCCGAGTTTCAGTGTAAATCCTTTCTAGGCTTGCTGTCAAATCTGTGAATTGCCTGAATCTAGGCTCTCTGAATTTCTTCCGTTTATCAGGACCATCATGTGTGTCATCCTGCTTTCTCTTTCCTTTGTCTGCTCCCGACTGTCCTCCTGCGGTTCCTTCGCTTCGTGTAGTGTTTATTTCCTGCCTCTCGGCTCGTGATTCCTCTAGTCGAATGAATTTTTCAGCTTCATGATAGAACTCTCCTAGATCTTGCGGTGGGTCTCTGGTCAGAGAATCTTTGAATTCGGTGCCTTCTGCAATTCCTGCTACTGCCGCCATCAAAATCATTGATGGATCCGGGCGATCTACAGAAGCCACCGTTGCATTGAATCGTAATAGAAAATCTTTTATGGACTCTCCGGTTCTTTGCTTTATCGAGGCTAAAGTCATCACACTCTTGGGTCGCGTCACATGGACCCTAAACTGTCTCATGAAGCATTCCACTAGCTCACCCCATGTCCTGATTGATCCAGTCTCTAGTTGTCTGAACCAAAGCGCAGCCAAATCTAATAGAAACAAAGGGAAGCATCGTGCCATCACTTCCTCGGATGCCCCCAGCACTTCCATATGCCTGATGTATCTGGTAACGTGCATGGTCGGGTCTGACTTTCCGTCATACGGGTTCAGCGTCGGCAGTTTGAACTTTGGGGGGTTCCTTGCATTCCTGATATTTGGAGTGAACGGACTCCGACTGACTTCCTCCAATCCTCCGCTAGACAATCCTCCTCTCATGAGTCGTCGCACTAATCCAGCCATCTTTTCATCTCCATCCTGGGGTTGCCCTCTTGGTCTTGAAGGGTATTCTGGTACGTACTCTTCGGGTGGCTCGTTAGCATTTGTGTTGGCCCTAGTCTGTTGAGCTCCATCCGTAGGCCTTCCAGCATCGGATCCTGAGGGTCTGCCTCCAAGTCCTTGTTGATTGTCTTCTGGATCTGCATTCTGACCTTCATTAGGTTCCGCAATCCTAGCTCCTTGTTCCACATTCATAGCCGTTGTGGCTGGTCCTAGGCTCTGCATCCCTGCAGCTCTCATCTGTTCAAAGAAATTCTGCAGCATCTCTTGTTGACTTTTCATCATTCTTTCGTGCATCAGATTGGTCATGGTCTCCATTTCGTCTCTAGTGATGTAGATCGAAGCTGGTTCTTCTCCAGCACCAGAGGATGCCTCTTGACTTCCTCCTTGATGGCTTCTCTCGGCTCTTTGTCTTCTACTTGTTTGCCGAGTCATTGTCTTCAAATCTTCGAGTTTTCAAATTTGAACTTCGAATCTGGTGTAGCGGGTGCTGGTTCTTCTCGGTGAAAGCACCAAAGTGTTTGTACCAAAAATGGGCACAAACCCCAAGTGTTGTGAAAGCACCAGTGTATGAATACAAATCAGCAATATTCAGACACAAATATCAGATCTAAGCAAGCAACAAACAACAATCCAGAAATAATGAACAGTGACACGCAATTTAGAGTGGTTCGGCTATCTCCGGCCTACGTCCACTTCAAGGATTTTTATCTTTTATTGATGTTCTTCACTGATTACAGATGATTATAGCAAATACAATGAATGAATCTGAATATAACAGCAATGGAAAGGAGTAGAGTCGAATCCGGCAGAGTCTGGACGTTGAATGGCCAAAAAGATCCCTTTTCTGTAGGCTTCAGGGGGCTATTTATAGGCGCAGGAGGCTCAGATCTCGCCCAAACTTCAGGAGACTTTTTCTGGCATGTGAGGGGGCCCACGGGACCGGTCCCACCAAGTTTCAACTCAATCTGTGATCGATTCGAGTCAATTTCGTATCGATCAGGAAATGCTCCAATCGAGCTGAAACTTGGCAGGATTGCTCTTTACCTTGCATGGAAGCTACTCTGAAAATTTCGTTGCATTTGGATCAGGGATTTGTGAGATATGATCGATACGAGATCAAGGCTCCGTATGCGCTGCCCGGTTCGAATCCATAAATTCGTATTGATGACTTCGCATCGATACAACACGTGGTTCTGCAGTGGCGTAGCGCGCATCCCTCAGGTAGATCCACCATTTACTCCGAGTCGACCGCGTCTCCCCTTAAACTTCGCCTTGCTCGTATCAGAGACGTTGCCCGAATCCATCGATGCCAGCTGGATACGAAGACTAATGGATACGAAATCAAGGCCTCCCGATGGATTCGATCAAGCCTCTTTTCTGTCGATACGAACTAAGACTTATGGGTACGAAACCGACCGATTCGAAGCAAGGTGCACCAATGGATGCGAAGCAGCGCGGATTGATCGAGTCGAACGTCATGGATTCGAACATGCGGACACGAGAACACTCGATGGATTCGATCTACGCAAACATAATGGATACGAAATCTGATCGATTCGAACAGGTCTTTGATGGACACGAACAGCGCACTTCATCTAACTTGTATCGATCATATCTCGTTCATATGAACTCCGATTTACCTGAGACTTGGAGCACTGGCTTTCATGGCTTTGTTTGTCATGTCTTGTCAATTACGGTTCGATCCGGACTCGGGCAAAATTCATCGATATCCATGATCATCCTGCAATGCATATTTAATATTCATGGCTGATTAATATTGACTTCAGTTAATTTTTGGGTATCCCAGCTTTGCCAAAAAGTGGGATAACAAGCTTCAAACAAATTCTAAAGATTTAATTTTAAGGTTTAATGTTTTAAAATTGTTTTGTGTTAAATAGTGATATTAGTAATTATCATATTTCAAATAGAGGGATGTGTTTGAGTAAGAGATAATTAATTTAGATGATTGATTAATTCAGGTAATTAATTTAAGTATAAGTTTTTAATTAGAAAATTTATTAATAAATGAAAGTAATTAGGGGTAATCACTTATTGTAATTAACTAATTAAAGATAATTAATTAAATGGTAATTAATTAAGGATAATTAATTAATATGGTTAATAAATTTAAGCAATTAATTTAAAGATAATTTATTAACTGGTGAATTAAATAATTAAAGGTTAATTATTTAATAATTAAAAGTTGATGAATTATAATTAAAGGTTAATTAATTTATTACAAATGGGTAATTAATAAATGATTAAAGAATAATTAATCAAAATGGTTTATAATTTATTAATAATTAATTAACCAGGATTAGTAATTTATTCATAAGAAATTAATCTGATTTGAGTAAACCAGAAAAATTAACTGACCCTACTTATGAATGTTTGAATTTTATTGGATGATTGAATTTGTTTGATATCCCTGATATATGATGCTTTGAGATACATCTTGATTTATGTTGTGATCTGTAGTTTACTTATCTGTGACCTTTATATATCTATGGTCTGTGAATGAACGATAAGCGTTGTTCTTATACCGCTTATCGAATTATATTTCTGTATTCTGATATGTGATGATTCATCGTGTTGCACTATTGTGTTCAACCCTTGGACTACACTTTTACACACACAAATATGGATTTCACGTGGAAATCGGTTAAGTCACAAATAATTTAAATTGGATGTATTTGAAATTGAAATTTTAATTTCAATTGATTTTGAAATTAGAAATTCGGGTTTAAAGTGAAAAACTTTTGAAATGGAATTTCAAAGATAAAAGTTATTTTGAATAACTTAATCAAGTTTTGAAAATTTAAATAATTTGATTTAAATTTGAATTTAAGTTTGAAATTGAATCCTATGATTTGGAACTAGGGATTAAAGATATTATAAATGTGTTTTCTATGAATTTGAACCATTTTAAAATATTGGTTTGAGAATTTGAATTTAACCCAAGAACCTTAACTCGTATGAATAAATCAGATTTTCTGAAATGAAACTGTTTGTTTTCAAATGATAAAAGCTTTCAGATAAGAAATGAAATTCCAGTTTAATTAAAGGAATTTCAATATTGAATTGAAAAAATGGGTTTCCAAGTTAAGAATGAATTCTTTTTGAAAGCTATGAATTGAATCTGTTTATGTTTAACAGATTTAAAAATAATGATTTGTTTAAACCATTTGAAATGGGATTGTTTTGAAAGCTATAAGTTAAATCTAGATTTAAAGATTTAACGAGTTAATCAAATTTAAATGGAAATTAATTTGGAAAATCTGTGAATGAATCTTTTGTTTAAAAGATTAAAGTGTGGAAACTGTTTAAACCATAAAGGTTAAATCTTTTTGTTTAAAGATTTGAAAATGGTAATTTGTTAAACCATTTGAAAAGAAAGATTTTGGGTAATAAGTTGTGACTTAATTGAAATCTCATATCCATATGTTTTTAAATATTACGCTCACTATTCGGTTTAGCCGGGAGAGGACCTTTGGGTCGTATAACCCATTCCGAATATGTGATACGTCGTATATGGATAGCATTTGAAGACCGGTGTTGAAGACCGAATATTTTTGAAAACGGAAGGATTACCGTCGAGTTACTCTCCGATATAGAGGTTTTATCATCCATAGTGACGGGAAGTCCGGACGTGATTGGAAATTATCCGGAATTGCAAGGGCTTCGTGAGAAGTGCCTTCGGTTCTGTTCGAACCCGGAACAGACTTGTATGGATACATGTCTGACATTACACTTTGAGATATAAAGCCGATTTCTTTCAAATACATTTCTGTTGGTGGCGGAGAATTTACTCTCTTAGCTTAACACCCTTCTCTGAGACGTACGAGCTCAGAGGTTATGTAGTTGAAATTTATCAGCGATATATTCCCAATTTGGTAATGTGGCATGCTGAGTGTTGCTGTGTGATGATCAGTGTTTTGATCATTTGTGATATGATCATTTGTTTGATCATTTATCTTTGTGATCATAGGTTGATCATCTGTTGACCCAAAGCATGGCTTTGTGACAAAGCGTAGCTTTGTGGACGAGACTTCGTCAGGGCCTCACAACCCGGAAATGGTCGAAACAGGAATGTTGCGGCAAGGTTATGAGGGTCGCGCCCTTTAGGGTATGTCATTTCCTTCTGGAAAAGGGTGGTGTCATGGTATGGAGCCCAGATACTTACTCATGTGGATACACTTTATTATGTGTGATGTTGGTTATCGAGGCCTCGGATAAAGGTCCCAAAGGACCGGGGGGTGGCATATTCGTGAGTTACCTGTTACAGGGGTAACCCGGCCTTGTTTGGCAGAGAGCAGTTTGTCTCTCGGGGCGTCCCGCCAGAGGCGTTCCCATGCGGCGGAAGGAAGTTCCTTAGCCTGACCATTTGTTGGAAATCCATTTCTCCAATACGGAATTTGTACGGTTTTAGTTGTAGAACCTACCATCTAATATGGTAGCTATAGTAGGCATAGTATAATGGTACCTATGCTGGCTAAGATTAATATTATACTTTCAAATTGGTTTCCACTATGCACTAATAATAATAATCCAATGATTTTGCGTAGTAAGCATGTTTGACTATCATAAGAAGAAATCTCCTCCAAGTCTGCGTTTGCATTGTGTGTGTGGTGGGAGGTCTTATGGTAGTTTCATTTTCTAAAAGCATTGCGGATTTCAATGTTTAAATCCTTTTGTTGTTGTTTAAAAATAAATTGTTTTTGTTGCTCACACCAGTCCCATGATTGATCCGGAGTTTATTATTCCCTTCCTAAACTCTGGGTGCTCATAATTTTCCACACGAGCAGTCTAGAGTTGGGTTTCTTTTCAGATATTCAGGTTTAGTAGATTATCTGGAGCTAGTTCATTCATCAGAGTTGCTTATCTTGGAGTTGTGGATTCATTCTTGTCTGAAGATCATTTTGGAGTTATCACTTCTATTGATATTGTTCCGCTGCTGGTGTTATCATTTTCTTTTCCACTGCTATTTCTTGTATCATATCTCTGATGTATATTGATCATCATTGTATCACTCTGTTGTATCAGATATTGTATATCAATGTATTATTCTTTTTCTTCCGCTGTGTTATTTACTTAATTGTGTTATAGCTCCGGCGAATCGGATTTGAACGGTCGAATCTGCGGCATTCTAGTACAATGTGAAGTACGGATGTTGATTTTCGAGCGGGCAAAACCCGAGCCGTCACATGTGGTATCAGAGCTAAGGTTGAACTTTAGCTCAGGAGTGTAACACGTTAAGTAACTCATTAGAGATAGAGTGAAGTAAACTCTAGAATGAGTATTTCTCAGATATCCGTTCGTATGCCTCAGTAAATTCTCTTACTATCCACTGATAGTGAGTATGAGTGCAAGAAGAGGATGAGATAGGGGACAGGAGAATACGACTATAAATGGTCAATATCCTGTAACAACAAGGAAACAATCTTTTCTCTATCAATCTCTTTTGTTCAACATCTCTTTTCTCAATTCTTTGATAGTTTCTGGTAGATCCAGAAAGAGATTCGATATATTAAAATGGGACATAAACTCCAGATAGGCCAGACTTGTTTGTTTGGATGTATTGGTTGCTTTGATTGCTATAGTTGATAGGTAAATTTTGGTTTTTAAATTGATGATTTTGAAATCGTATCCATACACCTATCTATTCTTTGGGTCCCAATATATTTTACGAATGGTTAGTTATCCTTTCAAACTGACCGATGCCACTGCATATTTCGTAAATCTGGATAGCCCGAGTATTTTGTGAAATGTTAAATAGATTCGATCTTGTATCTATTTTTGATATTCTGATTTGGTAAGCCAAATGCAGAATAAATGTTCAGTTTGAGTTGATGAAATATTCTCCATCTGTCTTTTTGTCTCCTTGGTAATTTCGAGGACGAAATTTTTTTAAGGGGGGAAGTCTGTAACGACCCCGAATTTTTATATATTTAAATTGATAATTAAATTAAATTTTGAATTAGATTTGTGAAAATAATCAATGCGGTGAAGCGAGTTTCCCCGATCGTAAATAAATTTGATATAAATCATTTAAATTTTAAAAATAATAAAATAAGTAAAACAAAAATGTTTAATAAAAAGCAAAACAAATACAAGTATGTAAAGGCAAAGCAAGAGATATGTATGTACAAACAATTAATGCAAGATGTCCTTAGCCAAAATATAATATCTTCAGCCGAGTTAACAAACAATATATATATTTCAAATCTGTTGAAGTATGAACACTTGAACAAATATATAAAAGATGTATTGAGTTGAAAAAGTGAACAAAAATAAATATGTATACATTAGCTGGTAGTAGAAGATACTATCATATAGATAATTAATAAACATATGTTTGTACAAAGGCAATTAATGCCATGTATCTTCAGCCACCAAAGCAAGATGTACATCAGTCGAAATCTTGTTTATCAAACAAAGAAAAAATGAGAAAAATCTCTGATGTGCATTGTACAAACCAATAAAAATATACCTTACCTTGTACCAAATAAGATATCACCTGTAAGCTTCATTCCTCTTATATCCATCACACTCTGCATCATTTCGTTTCACTCAAACAATACTTCAATTAAAATAACAATGCAATCGACTACAAACCAGAGAATTAAGGTGAGAACTTCAGCTTGCAATTCAAGACAGTTTCAAAATGATGAAAGCTCTGTTCTTCAAAGCACACAGTGAGTAACATTTTAATTAAATTTAAAAATATGAATTTGAAGTAAGCATATCTGTGTTCAGCATGTCTGGATATATATGTATGCATTCTCTATATATTGAAAATGGATGTATGTGCAAATTTGGTTTCGGTGATATCCTGTTCTGGTCTAAACTTCAGTTGGGTTAAAAATTATTTCTCTTAGTCTATGTATGATTTGGATTCAAGTTTTAAACAAAACTCAGTTGTTTTGTCATAGACTTTAGATTTTAATTTCACTCAGATCAAAATAAATTAATATTTGTTCTGGAAATCAAGATAACTGGATAAACTTGAAATAAATCAAATTTCAGACTTATTAATTCATGGTTTCAGGTATACAAGTTGAATCTTTGTACAATAACAAGATTTTAATGGATGTATCATAATTTTTAGAGATAGGGATAGGGAGCAGTAGGGGTTTGTTTGATTTTCACATTTTGGGTCGCCACGGTCGGTCTCGTTGATCAGAGGGGTCGGGACTTGGATTGGAGGTGGAGGAGTCTACCGTGGGTCGGGGAAAAATGGAGCGGAGGTGGCCAGACTACAGTTGAGGCAGCGACGATCAAATTAAGTCGATAACCCTAGTTTTTAACTGGGATGAGTTTTTGATTGGCGCGTATTCTCTGGTTGATCGAGTTCAACCAAGCTCAAGGAGATGGAAGCAGGTGAGATGTCGAGTGTTTGGCCGGAGTTGTGTAGTCTCTGGTTCTCGGAGGCGTCGTATTCGAAACAGTTTCTGGTGATAGTTGGTTCCAGGATTGGTGCAGATAACTCGATTTCGATTTCCGGTTGGATTCGACGATCTGGGTTCGCCCTTGTGTTCACATGGGTTCGTGGGGTTGTTGGGGATGGTCGCGGCCATCGCCAGAGGTCGGCGGCGATGTTTCAGGTGCACCGTGTGCACGTTGAATCTGGGGAGTTGAAGTTGTTTGAGGAAGATGAGGTTTTATCGGGGCAAACTCGAAGTGATTTGAGAAAATACTCGAAGACGAGAGAGGTGGGGAATCTCGAGTAGTTGCTCGGGAAAAGCTTGTTTGGGCTCGAGTTGTTTCAATTTGAGTGCCAGGTTTTACGATTTAAAAGAAAACATGGTTCCAGGTTTCCAAAATTTTAAATAACCAGATTTTTAAATAACAACATGATAAAGTTTTAAGGCGTGTAAATTTTTCAAAGAAACATTAACCAGGTTTTCCCAAAACAAGCTTCAAACAAATTCTAAAGATTTAATTTTAAGGTTTAATGTTTTAAAATTGTTTTGTGTTAAATAGTGATATTAGTAATTATCATATTTCAAATAGAGGGATGTGTTTGAGTAAGAGATAATTAATTTAGATGATTGATTAATTCAGGTAATTAATTTAAGTATAAGTTTTTAATTAGAAAATTTATTAATAAATGAAAGTAATTAGGGGTAATCACTTATTGTAATTAACTAATTAAAGATAATTAATTAAATGGTAATTAATTAAGGATAATTAATTAATATGGTTAATAAATTTAAGCAATTAATTTAAAGATAATTTATTAAATGGTGAATTAAATAATTAAAGGTTAATTATTTAATAATTAAAAGTTGATGAATTATAATTAAAGGTTAATTAATTTATTACAAATGGGTAATTAATAAATGATTAAAGAATAATTAATCAAAATGGTTTATAATTTATTAATAATTAATTAACCAGGATTAGTAATTTATTCATAAGAAATTAATCTGATTTGAGTAAACCAGAAAAATTAACTGGCCTTACTTATGAATGTTTGAATTTTATTGGATGATTGAATTTGTTTGATATCCCTGATATATGATGCTTTGTGATACATCCTGATTTATGTTGTGATCTGTAGTTTACTTATCTGTGACCTTTATATATCTATGGTCTGTGAATGAATGATAAGCGTTGTTCTTATACCGCTTATCGAATTATATTTCTGTATTCTGATATGTGATGATTCATCGTGTTGCACTATTGTGTTCAACCCCTGGACTACACTTTTACACACACAAATATGGATTTCACGTGGAAATCGGTTAAGTCACAAATAATTTAAATTGGATGTATTTGAAATTGAAATTTTAATTTCAATTGATTTTGAAATTAGAAATTCGGGTTTAAAGTGAAAAACTTTTGAAATGGAATTTCAAAGATAAAAGTTATTTTGAATAACTTAATCAAGCTTTGAAAATTTAAATAATTTGATTTAAATTTGAATTTAAGTTTGAAATTGAATCCTATGATTTGGAACTAGGGATTAAAGATATTATAAATGTGTTTTCTATGAATTTGAACCATTTTAAAATATTGGTTTGAGAATTTGAATTTAACCCAAGAACCTTTACTCGTATGAATAAATCATATTTTTTGAAATGAAACTGTTTGTTTTCAAATGATAAAAGCTTTCAGATAAGAAATGAAATTCCAGTTTAATTAAAGGAATTTCAATATTGAATTGAAAAAATGGGTTTCCAAGTTAAGAATGAATTCTTTTTGAAAGCTATGAATTGAATCTGTTTATGTTTAACAGATTTAAAAATAATGATTTGTTTAAACCATTTGAAATGGGATTGTTTTGAAAGCTATAAGTTAAATCTAGATTTAAAGATTTAACGAGTTAATCAAATTTAAATGGAAATTAATTTGGAAAATCTGTGAATGAATCTTTTGTTTAAAAGATTAAAGTGTGGAAACTGTTTAAACCATAAAGGTTAAATCTTTTTGTTTAAAGATTTGAAAATGGTAATTTGTTAAACCATTTGAAAAGAAAGATTTTGGGTAATAAGTTGTGACTTAATTGAAATCTCATATCCATATGTTTTTAAATATTACGCTCACTATTCGGTTTAGCCGGGAGAGGACCTTTGGGTCGTATAACCCATTCCGAATATGTGATACGTCGTATATGGATAGCATTTGAAGACCGGTGTTGAAGACCGAATATTTTTGAAAACGGAAGGATTACCGTCGAGTTACTCTGCATCGGCTGATCCCCGATATAGAGGTTTTATCATCCATAGTGACGGGAAGTCCGGACGTGATTGGAAATTATCCGGAATTGCAAGGGCTTCGTGAGAAGTGCCTTCGGTTCTGTTCGAACCCGGAACAGACTTGTATGGATACATGTCTGACATTACACTTTGAGATATAAAGCCGATTTCTTTCAAATACATTTCTGTTGGTGGCGGAGAATTTACTCTCTAAGCTTAACACCCTTCTCTGAGACGTACGAGCTCAGAGGTTATGTAGTTGAAATTTATCAGCGATATATTCCCAATTTGGTAATGTGGCATGCTGAGTGTTGCTGTGTGATGATCAGTGTTTTGATCATTTGTGATATGATCATTTGTTTGATCATTTATCTTTGTGATCATAGGTTGATCATCTGTTGACCCAAAGCATGGCTTTGTGACAAAGCGTAGCTTTGTGGACGAGACTTCGTCAGGGCCTCACAACCCGGAAATGGTCGAAACAGGAATGTTGCGGCAAGGTTATGAGGGTCGCGCCCTTTAGGGTATGTCATTTCCTTCTGGAAAAGGGTGGTGTCATGGTATGGAGCCCAGATACTTACTCATGTGGATACACTTTATTATGTGTGATGTTGGTTATCGAGGCCTCGGATAAAGGTCCCAAAGGACCGGGGGGTGGCATATTCGTGAGTTACCTGTTACAGGGGTAACCCGGCCTTGTTTGGCAGAGAGCAGTTTGTCTCTCGGGGCGTCCCGCCAGAGGCGTTCCCATGCGGCGGAAGAAAGTTCCTTAGCCTGACCATTTGTTGGAAATCCATTTCTCCAATACGGAATTTGTACGGTTTTAGTTGTAGAACCTACCATCTAATATGGTAGCTATAGTAGGCATAGTATAATGGTACCTATGCTGGCTAAGATTAATATTATACTTTCAAATTGGTTTCCACTATGCACTAATAATAATAATCCAATGATTTTGCGTAGTAAGCATGTTTGACTATCATAAGAAGAAATCTCCTCCAAGTCTGCGTTTGCATTGTGTGTGTGGTGGGAGGTCTTATGGTAGTTTCATTTTCTAAAAGCATTGCAGATTTCAATGTTTAAATCCTTTTGTTGTTGTTTAAAAATAAATTGTTTTTGTTGCTCACACCAGTCCCATGATTGATCCGGAGTTTATTGTTCCCTTCCTAAACTCTGGGTGCTCATAATTTTCCACACGAGCAGTCTAGAGTTGGGTTTCTTTTCAGATATTCAGGTTTAGTAGATTATCTGGAGCTAGTTCATTCACCGGAGTTGCTTATCTTGGAGTTGTGGATTCATTCTTGTCTGAAGATCATTTTGGAGTTATCACTTCTATTGATATTGTTCCGCTGCTGGTGTTATCATTTTCTTTTCCACTGCTATTTCTTGTATCATATCTCTGATGTATATTGATCATCATTGTATCACTCTGTTGTATCAGATATTGTATATCAATGTATTATTCTTTTTCTTCCGCTGTGTTATTTACTTAATTGTGTTATAGCTCCGGCGAATCGGATTTGAACGGTCGAATCTGCGGCATTCTAGTACAATGTGAAGTACGGATGTTGATTTTCGAGCGGGCAAAACCCGAGCCGTCACATGTGGTATCAGAGCTAAGGTTGAACTTTAGCTCAGGAGTGTAACACGTTAAGTAACTCATTACAGATAGAGTGAAGTATACTCTAGAATGAGTATTTCTCAGATATCCGTTCGTATGCCTCAGTAAATTCTCTTACTATCCACTGATAGTGAGTATGAGTGCAAGAAGAGGATGAGATAGGGGACAGGAGAATACGACTATAAATGGTCAATATCCTGTAACAACAAGGAAACAATCTTTTCTCTATCAATCTCTTTTGTTCAACATCTCTTTTCTCAATTCTTTGATAGTTTCTGGTAGATCCAGAAAGAGATTCGATATATTAAAATGGGACATAAACTCCAGATAGGCCAGACTTGTTTGTTTGGATGTATTGGTTGCTTTGATTGCTATAGTTGATAGGTAAATTTTGGTTTTTAAATTGATGATTTTGAAATCGTATCCATACACCTATCTATTCTTTGGGTCCCAATATATTTTACGAATGGTTAGTTATCCTTTCAAACTGACCGATGCCACTGCATATTTCGTAAATCTGGATAGCCCGAGTATTTTGTGAAGTGTTAAATAGATTCGATCTTGTATCTATTTTTGATATTCTGATTTGGTAAGCCAAATGCAGAATAAATGTTCAGTTTGAGTTGATGAAATATTCTCCATCTGTCTTTTTGTCTCCTTGGTAATTTCGAGGACGAAATTCTTTTAAGGGGGGAAGTCTGTAACGACCCCGAATTTTTATATATTTAAATTGATAATTAAATTAAATTTTGAATTAGATTTGTGAAAATAATCAATGCGGTGAAGCGAGTTTCCCCGATCGTAAATAAATTTGATATAAATCATTTAAATTTTAAAAATAATAAAATAAGTAAAACAAAAATGTTTAATAAAAAGCAAAACAAATACAAGTATGTAAAGGCAAAGCAAGAGATATGTATGTACAAACAATTAATGCAAGATGTCCTTAGCCAAAATATAATATCTTCAGCCGAGTTAACAAACAATATATATATTTCAAATCTGTTGAAGTATGAACACTTGAACAAATATATAAAAGATGTATTGAGTTGAAAAAGTGAACAAAAATAAATATGTATACATTAGCTGGTAGTAGAAGATACTAGCATATAGATAATTAATAAACATATGTTTGTACAAAGGCAATTAATGCCATGTATCTTCAGCCACCAAAGCAAGATGTACATCAGTCGAAATCTTGTTTATCAAACAAAGAAAAAATGAGAAAAATCTCTGATGTGCATTGTACAAACCAATAAAAATATACCTTACCTTGTACCAAATAAGATATCACCTGTAAGCTTCATTCCTCTTATATCCATCACACTCTGCATCATTTCGTTTCACTCAAACAATACTTCAATTAAAATAACAATGCAATCGACTACAAACCAGAGAATTAAGGTGAGAACTTCAGCTTGCAATTCAAGACAGTTTCAAAATGATGAAAGCTCTGTTCTTCAAAGCACACAGTGAGTAACATTTTAATTAAATTTAAAAATATGAATTTGAAGTAAGCATATCTGTGTTCAGCATGTCTGGATATATATGTATGCATTCTCTATATATTGAAAATGGATGTATGTGCAAATTTGGTTTCGGTGATATCCTGTTCTGGTCTAAACTTCAGTTGGGTTAAAAATTATTTCTCTTAGTCTATGTATGATTTGGATTCAAGTTTTAAACAAAACTCAGTTGTTTTGTCATAGACTTTAGATTTTAATTTCACTCAGATCAAAATAAATTAATATTTGTTCTGGAAATCAAGATAACTGGATAAACTTGAAATAAATCAAATTTCAGACTTATTAATTCATGGTTTCAGGTATACAAGTTGAATCTTTGTACAATAACATGATTTTAATGGATGTATCATAATTTTTAGAGATAGGGATAGGGAGCAGTAGGGGTTTGTTTGATTTTCACATTTTGGGTCGCCACGGTCGGTCTCGTTGATCAGAGGGGTCGGGACTTGGATTGGAGGTGGAGGAGTCTACCGTGGGTCGGGGAAAAATGGAGCGGAGGTGGCCAGACTACAGTTGAGGCGGCGACGATCAAATTAAGTCGATAACCCTAGTTTTTAACTGGGATGAGTTTTTGATTGGCGCGTATTCTCTGGTTGATCGAGTTCAACCAAGCTCAAGGAGATGGAAGCAGGTGAGATGTCGAGTGTTTGGCCGGAGTTGTGTAGTCTCTGGTTCTCGGAGGCGTCGTATTCGAAACAGTTTCTGGTGATAGTTGGTTCCAGGATTGGTGCAGATAACTCGATTTCGATTTCCGGTTGGATTCGACGATCTGGGTTCGCCCTTGTGTTCACATGGGTTCGTGGGGTTGTTGGGGATGGTCGCGGCCATCGCCAGAGGTCGGCGGCGATGTTTCAGGTGCACCGTGTGCACGTTGAATCTGGGGAGTTGAAGTTGTTTGAGGAAGATGAGGTTTTATCGGGGCAAACTCGAAGTGATTTGAGAAAATACTCGAAGACGAGAGAGGTGGGGAATCTCGAGTAGTTGCTCGGGAAAAGCTTGTTTGGGCTCGAGTTGTTTCAATTTGAGTGCCAGGTTTTACGATTTAAAAGAAAACATGGTTCCAGGTTTCCAAAATTTTAAATAACCAGATTTTTAAATAACAACATGATAAAGTTTTAAGGCGTGTAAATTTTTCAAAGAAACATTAACCAGGTTTTCCCAAAACAAGCTTCAAACAAATTCTAAAGATTTAATTTTAAGGTTTAATGTTTTAAAATTGTTTTGTGTTAAATAGTGATATTAGTAATTATCATATTTCAAATAGAGGGATGTGTTTGAGTAAGAGATAATTAATTTAGATGATTGATTAATTCAGGTAATTAATTTAAGTATAAGTTTTTAATTAGAAAATTTATTAATAAATGAAAGTAATTAGGGGTAATCACTTATTGTAATTAACTAATTAAAGATAATTAATTAAATGGTAATTAATTAAGGATAATTAATTAATATGGTTAATAAATTTAAGCAATTAATTTAAAGATAATTTATTAAATGGTGAATTAAATAATTAAAGGTTAATTATTTAATAATTAAAAGTTGATGAATTATAATTAAAGGTTAATTAATTTATTACAAATGGGTAATTAATAAATGATTAAAGAATAATTAATCAAAATGGTTTATAATTTATTAATAATTAATTAACCAGGATTAGTAATTTATTCATAAGAAATTAATCTGATTTGAGTAAACCAGAAAAATTAACTGACCCTACTTTTGAATGTTTGAATTTTATTGGATGATTGAATTTGTTTGATATCCCTGATATATGATGCTTTGTGATACATCCTGATTTATGTTGTGATCTGTAGTTTACTTATCTGTGACCTTTATATATCTATGGTCTGTGAATGAACGATAAGCGTTGTTCTTATACCGCTTATCGAATTATATTTCTGTATTCTGATATGTGATGATTCATCGTGTTGCACTATTGTGTTCAACCCCTGGACTACACTTTTACACACACAAATATGGATTTCACGTGGAAATCGGTTAAGTCACAAATAATTTAAATTGGATGTATTTGAAATTGAAATTTTAATTTCAATTGATTTTGAAATTAGAAATTCGGGTTTAAAGTGAAAAACTTTTGAAATGGAATTTCAAAGATAAAAGTTATTTTGAATAACTTAATCAAGCTTTGAAAATTTAAATAATTTGATTTAAATTTGAATTTAAGTTTGAAATTGAATCCTATGATTTGGAACTAGGGATTAAAGATATTATAAATGTGTTTTCTATGAATTTGAACCATTTTAAAATATTGGTTTGAGAATTTGAATTTAACCCAAGAACCTTAACTCGTATGAATAAATCAGATTTTCTGAAATGAAACTGTTTGTTTTCAAATGATAAAAGCTTTCAGATAAGAAATGAAATTCCAGTTTAATTAAAGGAATTTCAATATTGAATTGAAAAAATGGGTTTCCAAGTTAAGAATGAATTCTTTTTGAAAGCTATGAATTGAATCTGTTTATGTTTAACAGATTTAAAAATAATGATTTGTTTAAACCATTTGAAATGGGATTGTTTTGAAAGCTATAAGTTAAATCTAGATTTAAAGATTTAACGAGTTAATCAAATTTAAATGGAAATTAATTTGGAAAATCTGTGAATGAATCTTTTGTTTAAAAGATTAAAGTGTGGAAACTGTTTAAACCATAAAGGTTAAATCTTTTTGTTTAAAGATTTGAAAATGGTAATTTGTTAAACCATTTGAAAAGAAAGATTTTGGGTAATAAGTTGTGACTTAATTGAAATCTCATATCCATATGTTTTTAAATATTACGCTCACTATTCGGTTTAGCCGGGAGAGGACCTTTGGGTCGTATAACCCATTCCGAATATGTGATACGTCGTATATGGATAGCATTTGAAGACCGGTGTTGAAGACCGAATATTTTTGAAAACGGAAGGATTACCGTCGAGTTACTCTCCGATATAGAGGTTTTATCATCCATAGTGACGGGAAGTCCGGACGTGATTGGAAATTATCCGGAATTGCAAGGGCTTCGTGAGAAGTGCCTTCGGTTCTGTTCGAACCCGGAACAGACTTGTATGGATACATGTCTGACATTACACTTTGAGATATAAAGCCGATTTCTTTCAAATACATTTCTGTTGGTGGCGGAGAATTTACTCTCTTAGCTTAACACCCTTCTCTGAGACGTACGAGCTCAGAGGTTATGTAGTTGAAATTTATCAGCGATATATTCCCAATTTGGTAATGTGGCATGCTGAGTGTTGCTGTGTGATGATCAGTGTTTTGATCATTTGTGATATGATCATTTGTTTGATCATTTATCTTTGTGATCATAGGTTGATCATCTGTTGACCCAAAGCATGGCTTTGTGACAAAGCGTAGCTTTGTGGACGAGACTTCGTCAGGGCCTCACAACCCGGAAATGGTCGAAACAGGAATGTTGCGGCAAGGTTATGAGGGTCGCGCCCTTTAGGGTATGTCATTTCCTTCTGGAAAAGGGTGGTGTCATGGTATGGAGCCCAAATACTTACTCATGTGGATACACTTTATTATGTGTGATGTTGGTTATCGAGGCCTCGGATAAAGGTCCCAAAGGACCGGGGGTGGCATATTCGTGAGTTACCTGTTACAGGGGTAACCCGGCCTTGTTTGGCAGAGAGCAGTTTGTCTCTCGGGGCGTCCCTCCAGAGGCGTTCCCATGCGGCGGAAGGAAGTTCCTTAGCCTGACCATTTGTTGGAAATCCATTTCTCCAATACGGAATTTGTATGGTTTTAGTTGTAGAACCTACCATCTAATATGGTAGCTATAGTAGGCATAGTATAATGGTACCTATGCTGGCTAAGGTTAATATTATACTTTCAAATTGGTTTCCACTATGCACTAATAATAATAATCCAATGATTTTGCGTAGTAAGCATGTTTGACTATCATAAGAAGAAATCTCCTCCAAGTCTGCGTTTGCATTGTGTGTGTGGTGGGAGGTCTTATGGTAGTTTCATTTTCTAAAAGCATTGCGGATTTCAATGTTTAAATCCTTTTGTTGTTGTTTAAAAATAAATTGTTTTTGTTGCTCACACCAGTCCCATGACTGATCCGGAGTTTATTGTTCCCTTCCTAAACTCTGGGTGCTCATAATTTTCCACACGAGCAGTCTAGAGTTGGGTTTCTTTTCAGATATTCAGGTTTAGTAGATTATCTGGAGCTAGTTCATTCATCGGAGTTGCTTATCTTGGAGTTGTGGATTCATTCTTGTCTGAAGATCATTTTGGAGTTATCACTTCTATTGATATTGTTCCGCTGCCGGTGTTATCATTTTCTTTTCCGCTGCTATTTCTTGTATCATATCTCTGATGTATATTGATCATCATTGTATCACTCTGTTGTATCAGATATTGTATATCAATGTATTATTCTTTTTCTTCCGCTGTGTTATTTACTTAATTGTGTTATAGCTCCGGCGAATCGGATTTGAACGGTCGAATCTGCGGCATTCTAGTACAATGTGAAGTACGGATGTTGATTTTCGAGCGGGCAAAACCCGAGCCGTCACACGGCCAAACGACATTTAATCGGTTTCTAGAATGGCAAAGTACAAAACCAACATTTTTCGCTTAGCACTTGTCAAATACATAAAATCGTATACGTTTATAAATTTAACTATGAATTGTTTACCTGCAAGTCTGCAAAGGGATCCGTCTCTTGAGTTTTGTTTGCATATTGTAATTTGCTCGGGTGCGTTGATTGACAACTACTATGATGATCAGTTAATGGTGTGTTGATCTCCGCCTCCTTGGGCAAATTCATCGTGTTCAAAATGTTTGCAGTCTGCTCTTGAACCATTGTACTCATCTCTTGTCTCAATTTTTGGCTCACTTTAGCCTCTATTTCTTGAGTGAGAACATGCAGCTCATCAGCTGATATTACACCACTTCGACCTTTCCTTTTCTCTACATCCCCAAATACGTTTTTTATACCAACCGTCCCACCAATCCCTCTAACTCGACCTGGATGCTCTCTTTTTTCAAGACCACGACTCAAGACATCATCATACCTATTTGGAACCCATGACCCTTCAACGGCTTTTCCTCTCCAATCATTCTGTCAACAAAAAAAAGCTAAAACATAAGGTGGCATGCTTTTCACTATCATATGAAGATTAAAAAATTAAAATAGTGCTATAGTATCATGCTTTTTACTGAAATGTTAGCACCACACGTTTGCTTAAATGATAGCATATTACGTGTCATATTTTATCTAATAAAGAATGATGGGTCGTGTGTGTTTTCAGTTTAAAACATGTAAAGCGATAAAACACATGGAAACTAGTTGTACCATTTTATCTACAACCATCTTAGTTTTCTCATTAGGGATGGCATAATTTCCATCGGCTCCTTTTTTTGATCGTGCCAAAATCCAATCAATACTCCGATCCAAAACAGGTCCATCTGGCAATATGGTCGAGGAACTATGGCCTTCAATTATCCATTTAGCCTTCTTCCCTGCATATCCAGCTTGTCCTAAATAGTGAGGATGCTCGTTGCATGCCTGACTCTTCCTATCCTTCTCACTTATTTGCTGTTTTATGACATTGCAAAATTCAGCAAAACAGAATAGCACAAGCCACAGAATAGTTGCAATTTGCACAAATGTTTGTACTATTTCTCTATGCAAGAGCAGTATGCATTTAGTATGCAATGATAGAAGAAGAAAGAAAAATATGCAAGTCAAGGCAGCATAAATTTTCGAAAATTTGCGAAGTAAAAAGCATGGTTGTGTCCATATTTCAAAGCAAAGGACAATGAGGTGCCTCATTTCTTTAAGAAACAATGAAACATATTGAGATGTCCTGATGTATTAGATAAAATTATGCATATATATACAAGACATCATACAATTCTCATTTCTTTTTAAAATGGTGTATTACTATTACATATATATACAATGCTATATATATAAACAGTTACTCAAAACAATTGAGTTTTTTTTATTTACAAAATACTTCACTAATTATTCATGATTAAACTGATTTTAAAAAAAATAAAAATTTAAGAAAGCATACCTCATATATATGTAGTTATACATAAGCAAGAAGATTCACAAAGTTCATAAAATGTTTTTACCTAGTATCCAAGAATCTGATTTAGAACACCAAGTGATACTATATATGAACAAGACACAAAGGCAAGAAAACATGGATGGATATACAAAATTATATAGCAGTCATCCATTTAATTCAACAGTAGCAGGGACGAAATTGTTTGCATATAGGAACAAAAGTAATACAAACAATGAAATAAAGCATCAGGTCAGGTGCACAAGTACAACAGGGGAAGTGCAAATTTATAACCATTACCAAAAGACAAAAAAAATGAGGACATGTAAATAAAATAACAGGGGAAGTGAGCTAGTCTTTTTTTCTATAATTTCTGTAATGTATGCACATGAAATAATTGGTTCTCATGAAAATGTGGAAAACCATCTGAAATAAATAGCTGCGCAAGTTACAAACCTGTATACCGTTTTCTATTTTTAAATACAAGCAGTTACTATAAGTTTGTATGCCATATATATGTTGCAGTATCTACCAATCAATTTTTTCAAAAAAATAAACGGAATTTTTTTAATTCTAGTCTAGTATTTATTTTATTTTTATCGATCATTTGGAAATCAACTGAATCTGAAAGGTGAAATGAACTAAACTCTAAAGGTGAAATGAACTGAATCTGAAAGGATGGGAATAATTATTTCAGAATGCTTAGTGTGCACTGTGTACCCCAATTCAAGTATACTCAGCAACTAACTGCAAATTTAAAAATTCTACCGCCATGAATAAGTATGACATGAGTTAGTACAACTATTTGTTTTATGTATTAGTGTAATTCTTTATGGATAAATAGGGGTAACAAAACGAAGAAGCAATGCAATATTGGATATGCAGCTATAACAGTGACAATACTACGTGTGAAGGAAAGAAAAAACCAGGGTGATTGTGACAAATGACTTGGTTATAAATTTCATAAATAAATAAAACACCTACCACAGTCGTACAATTTTTAATGTTTTGAATATGAATATTGATTAACTGTCGAGGGGTATTTAGTTCATAAACATTTATATGGATTTTGTTTAACCAGTTCTTCATAGGTTTAAATTTTATGTTATCCGTGTATATATGAGTAGAAAAACTGGTTATAGTCATTTTTATACGTGCACGCCCATTGATTACAGATTGTTAAACTAATCAATCTCTATTCCACATGAGGACATGATATCCACTTTTTGATCGTAAACTATGAAATGTTACATACACAATTTGGAAAATAACTAGCTGATCGTAAACTATGAAATGTTAATTTTAGAGAGTGTAAAGAAGTAGAGAGCTAAAGATCATACAGCTAAAGAGCAGTTTTCATTTTTGTTATAAGAAACTGCACGTTTCATTTTGTGAAATATGAAATTGCTCTGACGAAGCTGGTGAGTTGTAAAATGAAAGAAATAGAGTGTGACTTGTGGATATGGCATAAAAAAACATACCTTAAACTCCTCGGTTTCACAATACTTCTTAAATGTTTCCCATTGTGTTTTTGTAACCCCATCATAACATTCGTATGGCTCTTTATGGTTTTCTGGAAGCTCTCTAGTCTTCGTAATCCAACCACTAACCAATTTTGTTTTGAAACCCTTCCATGCTCCACAAACATTTTTTAACACATTATTTTTCATTTTTTCGTCGATGTGATACTCGGTTTGAGGTAATAAAAAATAAAAAATAAACAACGTCAAAGCAGTAAAAATGAATTTGATAAACAATGAAAGCGGTTCATGACTCCAAACACAAAGGATCCAACTGACAATTTAATAAGCGAACAAATGAATTTATAATACCTTAATGTCTTCCTAGATGGTATCCTTAAGCCCTTGACTAACGCTAGCCCAATTCTTGATATTGATATCAATTCTAGATCTAGTTGTATCGCCTACGTATGCCTTAAAAGACTTCACCCATTTTCCAATAGGTTTTCCATTATCACACCACTCAATGAATTTTGGCTCGGATGTTCTGTATTTCTTTCCGGTTGTTGGACCTCTTTGCCTCCTCTTAGATGACGGTTCTGAAGCGGAAGCGGAAGTGTTTTGCTCTTCAGTGTGTTCATATAGTTGCATTTCCATTATTCCTGTATCACAGATGTGCACCCGAAAGTTATAAAATATTTCAACAAACGAATATTAACTTAAATATCACACAGTCTGAACTGATTTGAAGACATATTTGCTTGATTGCAAAATGCACACAGCCAGAACTTATTTGAAGAGATATTTGCTTGATTGCATTTTCAGATGGTCTCATGTTTCACTTGGTTACGTGCATTCTTGCCTGCTAACGAAACATGTGTACATGCTTGAAATTGGCAGCACCCAACATATGTGCATGAAGACATGCTTGAACAGGGTTGAGTGCTTTGT
The DNA here is from genome assembly GCA_030737815.1 of Allium fistulosum. Taxonomy (NCBI): domain Eukaryota; kingdom Viridiplantae; phylum Streptophyta; class Magnoliopsida; order Asparagales; family Amaryllidaceae; genus Allium; species Allium fistulosum. The sequence continues at coordinate 618,074,733 of CM060907.1, forward strand.
AACTGATATAATAACAACTTAATAATTCAGTAATCAACAAATATATTAAAATATGACACATATCTGGGGGAATATTTGAAAATTTATAGGCACCGTGTCATTTCTTAGTAACAAAACAACATCCATTAAATCTTACTTAAAAATTTATAGGAACTATGACATGAATGAAGGAAGTGTTTTTTATATCTATAAATAATACTTTTCATGAATGAATGCTATATTTACAACATCTATAAACGAAATAAAAAGGATAATGGTGCTACTGCTAACAATTATGTCATGTTTGTTAATCACGCTCAAAATTTTAGAAGCATTTTTTTAGCGAGCAGTCGAAATTAACAAGAAAAAGCTTTTTATAGGTATATATTCTGCAACCATGTATATTTTACATGCATTCTATAAGCTCATGATTTAATCACTTAAGCAAAACATACATGGTTGCTTAAATTTCAGAGCAAGCAACCGGCCAATAAATGCACATATCTGAGAAAGCTACACATAACTAGTTCACATTGTAATGAGCAACGACACACATTTCAATATAAGAAAATGATTTCATATGTTATTTTTTTCATATCAAGCAGACAGTATTGCAATAAATTATTATATGATAGATTCAGGAAGATAAGCTAATGCATATAAATTTCATCATTAAATTGTTATTCGATACATACTAATGCAAGAAAATAGTGCTAACCTGCTAGTATTGCAATGAGTCAAAACAGAAATGCCTTTTGAATTCTTTTGCAGAGATCGAAGTATGTGTAACGATCCAATAATTTCAAAATATCAACTATTCATTTAACCATGCTTTCACACAAAACTATACTCACACATGTTTTCTCATTCGTTTGAAGATTTAGCTTCTGATATACACATTCCAAATAAATGTACACATATGAACAAATTAAATGGTGACAGTATTAGAAGGTTAAAAAATTACCCCGCTATCCAAACCCCTTCATCGTGATCAGTACGTGCATAATTTGCATTTAAATCAACTTCTTCTTCTGATAGACTTACGCCAATGGAAAAAGGTGGATTCTCGTCAAATTGATTATACTCTTCTTCATCTACCACGTCGTCGATCCCAACAATGCGTCTTTTTCCAGGAAGGACAACAGACCACTTATGATCAGCTGGGTCGGTGACATAAAAAACTTGTTTCACTTGAGATGCCAAGATGAGTGGATCGTTATCATGACTCACTCGATCAAAGTCAACAAGTGTGAATCCATGTTCATCCACTTGTACAACACGATGGTTATTGGCCCATTTACATTGAAATAGAGGAATCGTGAAGTCCCTATATTCAAGTTCCCAAATATTCTCAATCACTCCGTAATATGACATTGTCGCATTTATTGGTTTGTTATCTTTAGCACTAGAAAATTCTCTTGAAGATGCTACGACACTTACTCCACTATTTTGCATTTTGCTCTTTTCATCTTGATGCTTCGTATGAAAGACGTACCCATTAATAGTGTATACTTCATAAGAGCTAACTTGAAATTTAGGCCCATACGCCAACCATTTTATTATATCGGAAACATTATGATTTGTTTGAGACAATTGAGACATTACCCTATCTTTAAACCATATGACGAATGAGCGGTTATGTTCATTTGTCAACCATCTTTCGTTCTTTGAAGGATTTTGAGACTTTAGAATTGTCATGTGCTCTTCCAAGTAAGGATGAACCTCACTAAGGTGCTGTAAAACAAGTAGGTGAGCTTTGTGAAACATATCATCACCAATTGACATCAATTTAAACCCAATTATGCCTTGACCGTCAAGTCGCCCTTCATGTCGAGACTTGCAAAGTCCAATAGGTTCAACGTCAGTTAGGTATTGAGTGACAAATTCAATAACTTCCTCGGCTACAGCACCTTCTACGATACTAGCTTCAGGTCTATACCTATTCTTTGTTTTTCTTTTTAAAGTTCCCATGTGCATTTCGAACGGATACATATACCTCATAAAAACAGGACCGCAAATCTTGATTTCTCTTACCAAATGTACAACCAAATGCACCATAACATCAAAAAATGAAGGGGGAAAATACATCTCAAATTGACACAAGGTAACAATAACATCGGCTTGTTGATCATCCAACATATCAGGATCAATCACCTTACTACAAATTGCATTAAAAAAAATACAAAGCTTTGTAATAACATGTCTAACATGTTTAGGCAATATACCTCGAATAGCAACAGGCAACAAATGTTGCATTAACACATGACAGTCATGAGACTTCATGCCCGTCAATTTCAAATCCTTCATTGATACACGACTGCTAATGTTCGAAGAATAACCTGATGGAACCTTGACACCACGAAGACACTCGCATAAACTAGTTTTCTCTTTTTTGGACAATGTATAACATGCAGGAGGCAAATAGATACGTTTACCTTTCTCCACTGGTGCTAACTCCTTTCGAATACCCATTTTCAACATATCTTGTCTAGCTTTCTCACCATCTTTTGTCTTACCAGGTATATTCAAGAGTGTTCCAATGATACTGTCACAAACATTTTTTTCTATATGCATTACATCTAGACAATGCCTAACTTGTAAATGTTTCCAATATGGAAGTTCCCAAAATATAGATTTTTTCTTCCACATGCCTTCTTGAAGAGAAAAGGCTTTGCCATACATTTTCAATATCCTTGATACGTTCATATACATCATTTCCTGTTAATGGAAAACGAGCAACTCCGCTTTCTATCCCCATTGAAAGGTTTCTTCTTTTTACGATAAGGATGATTGAGAGGGAGAAATCTACGATGATGCATATACACATTTTTCTTGCAAAAATGAAAGCGCTCAATAGCCATGTCGTCTTGACAAATTGGGCATGCTCTAGCACATTTTGTACTATATCCAGACAAGTTACCATATGCGGGAAAATCATTTATGGTACAAAAAAGCATAGCGCGTAATGTAAATTCACTTCTACTATATGCATCAAATACGCGCACACCTTTATCCCACAAAAGTTTTAGATCATCAATAAGAGGAGCTAGATAAACATCGATGTCATTTCCCGGTTGTCGTGGTCCCGAAATCATAAGAGACAGCATAATGTTCTTGCGCTTCATACTCAAGTAAGGTGGAAGATTGTAAATCACCAAAAGAACCGGCCAAGTACTATGTTGACTGCTAAGATTGCCAAATGGATTTATGCCATCCGTGGAAAGACCAAGTCTGAGATTTCTTATTTCTTCGCCGAAACTAGAATACATGGTATCGATATTTCTCCACTGCGGAGAATCGGCTGGATGCCTTAGTAATCCATCATCCTTCCTCACATCTGCATGCCATCTTAAGTTTTTTGCATTTTCTTTATTTGCAAATAAACGTTTAAACCTTGGTATAATGGGCAAATACCATAAAACCTTTGCTGGAGGCCATTTCTTATCTGGGTCGTTATGAACATTTTCTCGCGACTTGTAATGGGATAATCCACACTTAGGACACTCATGCAAGCTCTCATATTCATTTCGATACAATATACAATCATTTGGACATGCATATATCTTTTTGTATCCTATGCCAATTGGACACATAATTTTCTTTGCCTCGTAATTAGAAGTCGGAAGCTCGTTACCTTCTGGTAGCATGTCTTTCAAAAGTTTCAACAATGATGTAAAACTTATATCACTCCACCCGTGTTTTGCTTTTAAATTGAAAAGCTTGAGCACAGCAGACAATATTGTAAACTTAGCACAACCAGAATACAAAAGCTTCTCAGCATCAAGTAATATTGTTTCGTACAATTTTGGCTCTTCCATCAAATGTTCTTGAACATCATCAAACATCTCATTAACATTGTCGATCTCATCAGCCTCATCATTTACCTCGTTATTCACGGTACCTTCCTGGTCATCCTCATCATTGTGATGATTACTAGAACTAGGTGTACTAAGTGTGCTTTCACCATGCCATATCCACTGTGTATAATTTTGCTTGAACCCATACCGAATTATGTGATCCCTGATCTGATCTATGTTACGAAATCTCCTCCTATTCTGGCAACGTCTACAAGGACAAAAAATTGTTTCTTCTCTTCTTGTTATTTGATCATTCAACGCACACTTGATGAATCCTTCCATTTTGTTCAAGAACTCATCATCACTACATTTCACGTTATACATCCAATTATGATCCATGTGAAATTGCTAGAGACGCACTACATAAGCAAAAAAAAATCATAAGTGTTTCTTATGTTTGTTTGGATATTTCAATTATTCCTCAACATCAGATCATATAAACTTAGATATTGAAAATGAAGAAGTTAGAATTTCTGTTCTTGCAAGTGCATTGCTTGATGGATAATTGATTATAAATTAAAGTGTATGAATGAGTAAGCAATGATCAATAGCTAGATTTTTTATAGAAGCCATTTTAGAGACCAAGAGAGAGAGAAAGAGAGTGTTTAAAATAATCAACTATAGATGGTTCGGAAATGGATATAGCATGTATAGTAATGTAGGGTTACCGTGAAAAGTGAAAAAAATTGTTCGGAAGAGTTAAAATTTAGAGGAGCGATGGTTTAAAATTTTGAACATTATTTCCTTATTTAAAAATGCAGAGCCATCCACTACTCGACTGTCGGCATTCCTATAGATCGACCGGTTAGACCTTATATATGTTGCTTTTCAAGTGTGAACAAGAAGTAAAATAATTATAAATAAATACCTAAAAAAACATAGGAACATGAATATATTATTGTTACGTGTTTGTGTGTAATTTTTGTTTTCATTTTGATTGTGTGCTTGTTGCTTTTCTAATTGCTTTTGCAGATCTATTTTAAAAAAACATACACAATTTCAAAACAAAAATATTTCATTATGTTCATTACATTTACATTTTCTATTTTGATTTTACAACTTTTTTTTAACAAAACAGTTCCATTTTACTGTGTTACAAAACTGTGCACTGCAAACATCACCATCCCCCCAAACTTGTCTTCAACCTCCAACAATAACTTCATTTCTTGCTGCAATATCCAAACTGCTACTCCATCTTTCATTTCTCTCTGCCTCACAACAACCATCTCCAGCATGTAACAGCAACTCCACAACCAATACAACAGCAACTCCAACTTCAAACAACCCTCTGCCATCAACAAAAACCATCCATTTACTGCACCTATACACAAACATTACTGCTTCATTTCCCTGCCTACACAAACACAACCAATCATCCAGTCGCCAACCTGCCTGCAACATCAACACAAACACTACACACCTCACTTCCAACCACATCACCCTCCAATGTCCATTACCCCTGCCACACTTCAACTTTTATCAACACAACAATACCATTCAACCAAGCATATCACCTGCCATCTACCATCCCACTGGACTCCTCAGTGCATTGCCTGCCATATACCTCCTCCACTACCCACTACACATTTCCTCCAATTCCAATACCACTGCATTCCTCGATTGGTTGGGGACAGAGGGGCAAGGGGGTTTGGATACAGGGGATTTGCTCTCTTGATATCGGGGTCTAAAATTGTTTAAGGGACGTGATTTATCCCGTATTGGCCGCACCCTGTTCCAGCCGGTTGAATATGCATTTCTGCGTCCTCCGCGTCTCTTGACTGTGCAACAGTCATTTTTCATGCCACTGTTTCATTAAAAACAACGTCTGTTTGTTCCCTTCGGCCCATTTCTGGGCTTGCAAACTCGGATTAAAAGGCCCACTTGAATTCTTTAACCTTTTGAACCCAACAAAAAGCATTCAAGTGCCCAGATGATGCAATTCTTCATATGTGTAACTGTAACGTGTATTTAAACAAATATAGCGTGCAACTTGTAGTGGTTTCCTTATTCCTCTTCTTTTCTCAACTCTCTTTTTCCGATAAAACCAAAAGACTTACCCAAATTTTATAAAATTATGCTAACACGTTGTAAACCCTTTGTTCTTATACACAGTTATACATGCTTGTATAATTTGAGGTTGCTCTGATTGATGATTGCAAATTATTATTATTATTATTTTATTTTATTTTCATCACTTCTGAAACACTTGATTATTACTGTAACTTATAATACGAACTAAAAATTCAAGATGGCATAAACATGGACTTGTACGTCTTTTTTGATGCAGTACATGCCTACAGTAGTCATGGACAGCAGTGTTATACATTTTCAATACTCAAATCATGCAAAAAAAGTGGAGAGTGAACACTTGCTTGGTCATGTATACATGTAAAGGTGGCAGATAATATAAACAATCATCAACTATCTCTTATATCCACTATTTTTAAACCCTGTAACATATCAAACATGTTTTTAAAAGTTGTATATCTCTAATGTGCGGTTCATTAAATGAAGCGACTACAAGTTTAATCTTCTATTTTAACATTTAAACCAGTTTTCTTTTAATGAAACATAAATTTTTGAGTTTATTGCACATAATTTCCTCTTATTTTGAGGTATTGTTTCCTCCTTTGGTTTTCGTGAAATATGCAGCTAATAATATTCTTAAGCATAAAAACTTAAATCGAAGATCTTTAGCAAAATAGTGATGTCTTTATTTAAAAAATTGTCTTCCAAATCTCCAAACATCAATTTCATCCACTGTTTAAATTAGAATCCTTGTATTCTTACCAATCGTGCTCATGTGATAATGTTGTAATCATTACGTTGAAGCAATTCAGCTTGAAATGAAAAAATATATTATGATATATATACACACATACATACATTTCAGTAAATACACAATTATTCATAGAAAAGAATGGCATGATTTTCTAAAATTATCAATCCTTTAACATCTTAAGTTACTATGTAATCCTAGTAAGTTTGCACTTGTTCGTTTTTTCCATAATCAGAAGTCTTCAATAATTCAATAATTCATAAATTCAACCGAAAAAACCCAAAATCGAAAAAACTCAAAATCGCAAATCTAAAAAACCAAAGTCTTAAATAATTCAATAAGGCATACCTAAAAGATCAAAAATCTTGATCTAGAAGCAGACGAAATCGCAGCGCAAACTCTTCAATCACTCGACTTTAGTTCAAAAGAGAGAGAAGCAATTGCTGTTTTCTCTCTTCTTCTTTTTTTGTTTTACGAAGAAGAAAAGAAGGAGACGGGTCGGGTACGTGATGGCTAAATTTTTCCTCTAAAATTTATGGTTCGCGGGAAAAGATGGGGCGGCTGAAATGGATTTGGGGGGGAAAGTTGTATGCCTATTGTGTCGGTTTTTGGACAACCGATGCTATTGTATTTAATTGTGTCGGTTGTTCAAACAACCGACACGAGTAGATCTATTGCTTCCCTTCAACTGTGTCGGTTTCTTAAGAACAACAGATGCAAATTACATTTTTAACATTTTCTTCTTACCCCATAAGTCAATAGTTTCGGTTGTTAATGAACAACCAACATAAATTACACTATTTGTGTCGGTTTTATGGACAACCGACACAAATGAGGCAAAGCAACTGATCTGTTTTGTACTTGTGTCTCCACTTTGACGAGCATTTTCTCAATTCAACTTGAAGTTATAAAGAGTCCTCAAACACTTGGATAAGGTCGCTAACGCCTCCAGTAGTTTAGATTAGGCTGCTACCACCTCTCAGTAGTTAGGCCAAGCTATTTTTATAAAGAGTTCTCTTTTCCACGGTTGGAGTAGGCCGCGTTCTAACTTACAACTCCACCTTAATGAGAATCCCGAGCTCAAACCACATATTAGAGCATACATAGGTCAATGCTGCATCATATTGGTTCTCTCAAACCATCGACTCTGATATCATGTTGTGTTTCGGCACTTTAATATGTCACCATAAATGCACGCTTCATTATTCCATAATGGCACAACCTAATGAAGCTTTTGATGTGCTAGCATTCCAATTGAACTTCCCTTTCATCGCCTTCCGAAACGGGCACATACATGGTCTTGACAACACTTGCTTGTAACGAAAGGAATTCTCAATGTTACGTGCCACCAATCTCACATATATACCACGTTATGCATAATATTTTTTACGATGTAGGACTTATCGTTCAACCCACGCACTCTCAAATGCAAGCCACAACTAACAATTTTCCACCTTGGCGAGTATTTCCTCTAACCTTCATTTGGAGCATACTGAAGAAGTTCTACAGTGGCATCAAGCTGCTTTTTCTCACTTCTTACGCAGTTAGGCAAGGCTACGTTACCAAATCTCCACCTTAAGGCGAGTACTTTCTACTCAAGCCATCTTGGAGCATCAGTTCTCAACGCAGTGGTGTCAGGCTGCTTACATATCTTCAGGCCACAAGGAGTATTTGCTTTGATCACTCTCACATTGTCTAATGTTCCTTCGAACCATCGGCTTCGATACCATGTTGTGTTTCGGCACTCCAATGCGTCCTCATTAACGCATGCTTCGTTGTTCTTAATAGCACCACTTTAATGAAGCTTTCAATGTGCCAACATCCCGATTGAACATCCCTTTCACCGCCTTTCGAAACGGGCACATTCATGGTCTTGGCAACACTTACTTGTAATAAAAGGAATTCTCTTGTTGTTACATACTACCAATCTCATATATATGCTCATCTCTTTTAGAATATCTTGCAATGTGAGACTAATTATAATCCAATCTACGAACCCACTCTAATACAATGCGAGCCACACCTAATAGAGATATTGATTGATATGAGAAATCCATCAAATAAGGATATATGTAGAAACAAACACAAATATGCTAAATTTGTTTTGAAATCAAATCAAGCAAATCCGAAAATATTTCATCCTTATCTCCAAGGCAGTCTTCATCCTTACACATATAAATATAAAGACATTTGCTCATCTTTTCATCACAAACCAACAAGAGTGTTCTCCACCAAAATATTTTCTATAAGATCCCTACTTCTATAATTTTTAGGGTGAGTGAAATTTGTTGAGTGATTCATACTCTTCTCATGTTGTACCCTCTCTCGAAGTGAAGAAAGAATAAAGGGTTGTTGGGTCTCTATGGACATAGGATACTTAAATCCGAACCAAGTTAAATCTTCTGTGTCTCTTTCTCATTTTCTCTTCATTGCTTGTTCTTGTGTGATTTCATAGTTGATTTTAAGTTGCACTGTTATTCAAATAGGCAATACTAGATCTTGATCAAATAAGCTTTTTCTCATTCAAAATTTTCACAACAGTTTGTTACCGGGGCTAGTGTTATTGTTCTATTTGGGTATTAATGGCTACTTCTAGAATGTCTATTGGTAGATTTGGTATCAATTATGTTATTAGACGTTTTGATGTAGGAGGAGATTTTAGAATTTGGAAGATGAAGATAGAGACAATGTTGAAGAATGAGAATACTTTTAAGATTGTTTCTATGTTTGAGAAATTGAAAGATATTGAGGTAGCTATTTTGGAAAAGATGGAAGATGAAGCTCTTACAATAATTCAGTTGGGTCTTTCAGATGAAGTTCTTAGAGAATTCTCTCAAAAGATGATGGGGAAGGAATATGTAATGCATTATCTAATGCATATCAAGATAAGTCTCTCACCAATCAAATTATCCTTCAGTAACAACTTTATTCGTTTAAGATGAAGCCTGGAGCCGATCTTATGGAGCATGTAGATCCTTGACCACTTTGGTTATGAACTTGATGGAAACAGATGTTGATATTACTGATGAGGCTCATGCAGCGATCCTCTTGTGTTCCTGGCCTAAGGAGTATACTGCTTTTGTTAATTTCATGATATATGGTCATAGTAAGATTAGTCTATCAGATGTAAAGGCCGGTCTTCATAATGAAGTGTTGAGAGGTAGATTGGCGAGCACTAGTTTGGATAGTGATATAGAGGGCTTATCTATTTAGAGAGGTAGAAGCCAAAGCAAGTCAAAGAATGGTGGAGGTCAAAGTAATTCAAGGTCTCAGTCTAGTGAGCCTAAGCAATTGACTTGCCATTATTATAAGAAACCAGGGATATTTATAGCTCAATGTCTCAAGCATGAAAGACGAAGAAAAGCCTCAAATTAAGCTTTTGTATCTACAATAGAGAAATCAAATGCATAGAGTGATACCTATGTGGTTACAGCTTCTGGATCTTTTGGAAAGAGCAACGTATGGCTTATTGATTTTGGCGCATCCTATCATATGACACCTATAGAAACTGCTTCTTTACATACCATGAGATTGATGGAGACACTACAAGAAAAGTTGTATCCTATAACGCCAATAAATAACACACTATTATATAGTGTTATTGAATTTCCTAATTTGCATTATTTTGGCGGTGAATTGGCTCCGTAACACATTCAGCGACTCAAATTTTTCACGTGCCCGCCTCTTCCCAAATTAGTCCCTCTTCCTCCCATTATTTCCTTAAATCCTTAACCATGAATCCCTTCCCTTATCATCGCCTCCGCCCGTAACTTTTCACACCCGCCGCATGCCGCTGGCCTCGGCTTGCCTCAAGCTTTTCAAACTCCTACTTGTCGCCGCCGACCTTAGCCTCCCTATCAAACGTCGAGTTCGATTCATTTTTCTCCAAAACCTTAGATCTGTCGCTCCTATCGTTGATGAAATATGGAGCTCATTTCACATAGATTTCAGGTATACAAGTCTTTTGACCTAAACCATATACACACCTTTTTCTTCTCTTCAAATACTAAAATTTCATGATTCAATCTATTTTGAACTAAAAATTAACTTCTCGATGTGTATTCTTCCACTCATCCGATCGAATAGCCAGATTCCAACCAAGGTCCGTGTCTTTTCCTATCTATTCTCATAATTTCTTTATTGTCTGGTTAGCTTGAATTCAATATTGGATTGTGTCAAAAATATTATTTGGTGTGGTGAACGAAATTCCAAGGATTTATTTTTGCAGTTAATTATAGTGTTTACAGTTGATTTCCCTACTTTCTAATATGCTAAATTTGGTATCATTGGAATACTTTTCTCAATACCTTTAATCTGGTAAGTCTAGTTGATAATTTTCTTAATAACATTGATCATTTGTCTAATTTTCATTAGCATAATCATTAAATTGTATTATGGTGAAGTTGAATACAATTTATCACTCTTTGTTATGTATTATTAGAGTTATTGTTATCCGCCAGTAGATGATGTTGGTTCATAGCGTATTGAATATATTTCTATTGTGAAAACTGATTTGTACGCCCTCCTTTTTCTTTACTGTAATAAAAAAATTGCACACAAGCACAAAATACAAAACATGTATTGGTAAAAAAATCTAATATAAATCTATGTCCTACAAAGGTTTGACAAAAACTACAATTTCCTGTTGAAAACTAAGATGAAATATGTTACAATTACGAAACTATCCGCTTTAACATTTTATTTTTGTGTCATATACTCGCTCTCTTCTTCATGAACAGAGGCCATTAATCTTGCTGTTTTTAAGTCAAGTTCATGGGTACAAAAGGTCTCCCCTTTCACTTGTTGGTACACACTTATGAATGTTATACCTTTGCAGCCTTTATGTACATTCGTTTGTTAGGTATATGTAACTTTTCTAGTTGTGTATTGTTTTAATTTTTTGGCTTAGAAATCCATAAATAATAGTATTTTTTGTATTGTTTTGTTTGTAGGCCCAGAGGCTTATGTTAAAGGATTTTCGATATTGGTCGTGCGATAATGGCAATTGACATATTAAAATATGGTATTTTTTAAACCTTATTATTTAGATTAAAGTGTCATTTTTTATGCGTGTACAAAAACGCCTTATGGTTGATCAATATTTGTGTATGTATAATATTGTCTTGTACCTTAATGTGTCACCGTGTTCCATCTTTGGTTCATGTTAAAATATTAAGTGGACAGTATGCATACAACAAAACATGATATTAGTTGGATTGTTGTAATAAAAATATTAAACGATCGTTTTTGCAAACAATATACTTATTAATGTGTTTTTACTCTAGTTACCACAAATTTGCACCACATATGAAATTTTCACATTTTCCAAGATTAGGTTGCTACTAGCGACAATTTTAGCAACTTTCTAAAAGAAATGTTAGAAATAATAATTGATAGTCACACTTAGTGCTCTTGTTTTATTAAAATATATTAGTTGACATGGTTGCTATGCATTCCCGTTTGTAGTTGGCATTTTACTTTAGCATTTTCTTTATAACAAAAGTCAATTTACATTCTTTTTTAGCAAACACATATTCTATTCATACACCATTAATTGCTTTACCTATGCTGTAAAATTTTTAATAAAGTTTTAGACAGAAATGCCTCCATATAATAAAAAATAAAAATCATTACTAAAGAATCACAAGTTCATAGCATAATCAATAGAATTTATTTTAAGTAACTAAAGTTTCTATAAGTAGTTGAATTAGATTTAAATTCCTTCCAAATATCAAATTCTGTTTACACAGTTTCAAGTTGGTTTCATTCGTAGTCAATCTTACCATTTTTGTCTATTAATTAAATATAAAAATTATTAAAATTATTATGATTTGTATAATACTGAATTCTTCTCTAACTCTTAGTTAAATGAAACATCAAATTTTGAAAAGTTTAACATTGTAACCATCAATATCTAATTTGATTTGCTATATATAAATAATAAATAATAAATATTTGAATATATTTGAATTCTATTTAAGGTATTTGAACTTGGAAACTAAAATTTATAAAATGAATCTAGAGAAATAAGGAGCCTTAGTTCGAAATAAAAGAAGTGTTTTGTTTCATTCTAAAGTGAGGGTAGTTTCGTAATATGTACGATATATGTTAAGTAAAAAACGGTGTATCAAACCAACATTTTTAAGTAAACAGCAACAAACAAAAACAAAATTACTGGATTAAAACATAGTAAGAAAACATAACATTGATATTTTATTCATAAAAAAGTGCAATGCAAATTTAAATAAACAGCAGCTGAATGAATTTTGTGAAGATTGTACTTGCCCATCCTTTATTTTAGTTCCACCACATGAATCAATTTTTACTATATCAATTTGACCATCTCACTCACGATATTTAAAAGCATTTTTATATAAAGAATGGAAATTAGTTTATTCCAATACAAAATTACTGGGCATATACCCGCCGTTCGTAGCTCGGTTGTTTGGGAGCTGGGAGATGGGAACCAAAGGACTGTGTCCGGGCAGGTTCGAATCCCAGCGCCAAACCATCAGTGGGAGTTTCGACGTTAAGCATCCGTGTGCGACTACTAAATAAAAGCGAGGTAGACACACGGCGTGGGGTTTACTTAAAGTGAGTATCAATGAATACCATGATCTTAAGGTTCCCCATGATATCAAAAAAAAAATTTACTGGGCATATAATCTAAACTAAGAAGAGTTCTATGAATTTAAACTTGAAGAGTTCTATGCCAGCATATCCTGTATAATGACAACAGAAATTGAAAAATCATGAGGATGAAAGGATTAAAATGACGTAAATTTTCATGCATCATAGTCTTTTTCCCAAAATTTGGGATAAGTTGTTAAAAGAAATGGAATTTTCTTCTACTAAAGCTTGCTATGAACCAATACAAAATTTGAATGTTTATTAGGTTGAATATAAAATAACATCTTATATAAGATATATATAGACACACACGCACACACACAAAAAATTGCACACACGCGCACATACACATGTATGGATGTATGTATGTATATGTATATATATATGTATGTTTGTATGTATGTATACACGCATATATATAATTGGCTAGCAATATTTGTTTCATTGATGAAATACATTCTCTCTACAATTTTGCGTGGTTGAGAGTCCTCATCTATTTGTTTCCTAAACATCTAAATTTATCTGTTTTTTTTGAGTCAGAGAGTGTTAGTCAAGTACTAACATGTAGGGGCAAAGGCATAAGTTTATATAAGCAAGGTCATGTTTGAAAATAGATGTTAAAACTACCACAAATATTACATTGTCAAAATGGAATATAAACAAAACCATTTATATTCGGTAATATCATTTGCGATTGCTCTTGAGGATGTTTCCATAGCTGGTTTAGAGACATTATATGTTGGTTTCATGAACATAGTATTAGATTCCGATGAAGTTAAAATATCGTGAACATTTAACCCTAAAATATATGTTTTAGTCTTTTCCAACCCACCACCATGTATTCACTTTATAAACCTTTAATCCTAATATATATTGTTTTTCTAGCGATGTTAGCACCAAAATTGGTCGCTAACCTCGTTGAGAAAGTTTGTGTAGAGAGATAAATGAAGAAAGTAAATTTAAACAATGAACAATATGCTAAATTGAATGCAAAGACAAGAACACCAGATTTATAGTGGTTCGGCGTAATTGCCTACGTCCACTTTGAGGTTAATCTTTTATTGCTTTACTTGATAACTGATTACAGATACAATCCATTTACCAACTACTCGAATACAGTTGATAAGTAAAAAAGAGCGAGTCTTGAAAGCGGTACAGTCTCCCCAGTGTTCTCGAAAAAAGGTCATTTTCATTGTGCCCCTGCCCCTCTATTTATAGACAAAGATGGGTTGGACTTCTCTGGTGGGCCTGGTAGCCGATTACCTCAGCCCAGAAAGAGTGATTTCTAGACGCCGAACCACTAATGCCGAACAGACTGATGCCGAACCATTAATGCCGAACAGTCTGATGCTGAACCATTGATGCCGAACAGACTGGTGCCGAACCATCGATGCCGAACAGACTGATGCCGAACCATCGATGCTGAACGCTCTGCCATGCCGAACGATCCAGGTATGTCGAACGCTTTGCCATGCCGAACGATCCATATATGTCGAACGCTCTGCCATGCCGAACGATCCAGGTATGCCGAACGCTCTACCATGCCGAACGATCCAGGTATGTCGAACGCTCTGCCATGCCGAACGATCCATATTTGCCGAACGCTCTGCCATGCCGAACGATCCAGGTACGCCGAACGCTCTGCCATGCCGAACGATCCAAGTATGCCGAACGCTCTGCTATGCCGATCACTCTAGAATGCCGAACGATATACAATACCGAACGACCCTTAATGTCGAATGGTATGTAAGTGCTGAGTGCCTAGTTGCTTGGTCAAACCTTCAGGTAACACTTGCCCCCCAAAGTGCATTATGTGATTAAACGTGATGCGCTTTGAGTCATGGATCCACCGTGCTTTGCTTCGAGCCGAGCACCCTGGATGCCGAACGGTATGGCCGATGCCGAACAACATCGTTCTGACCGGTTCTACCGGTTATAGTCTCTTCGACTTCCTCTCCTCTCCTATAAAAGCTCGCATTCTTCTTCTTCTTCTTCTCTTTTTCACTTTTTACCTCCGCGACCCTCCAAGAAACATTACTTACCTCCCTTAAATTTTATTCACCTCCTACGATCTTTCCTTCTTACTTCGAATCCAACAAGCTCTCTTCAAGTTGAGCTCGAACACTCTGTCAATCTTAAGTCCACAGATCCCCAAGCTCCTGCTGTTTCCTTTGGTAAGAAACTCTCGATCGTTTACTCGAATTAGGAAGCTTAACACAAAACTCGAACTCGTAAACCCTCCGTAGATTAAAGGAAGTAAGAGGTGTGTGGGTGATGAATTGGAGGTAAGACCTAGTGAAGTGGATCGGCATGACCATGGTTTGACACAGCTTGCCGAAAGACTTGGTCATGCTGGTTGGGAGAGATGGAGGAAAAGAGGAGAAGTGATGTTAAGGGTAGAAGGCCGAGCGAATCGGCTCGGCACGACCTGCTGCGTGCACTCGTTTTCAAGCCGAACAGAAGAGAGGTCGAACAAAATTCTGGTCGGACAGAATTTTGGCCGAACAGAATTTTGGCCGATCAGAACGAAGGCCAAACAAAAGTTAAGCCGAACAGAATCTAAGCCGAACAGAACTTAAGCCGAATAGAATCTAAGCCGAACATAACTTAAGCCGAACATAACTTAAGCCGAACATAACTTAAGCCGAACAGAACTCTAAGCCGAACATAATTTTAAGCCGAACAGAACTCTAAGCCGAACAGAATTTTAAACCAAACAGAACTCTAAGCCGAGCAGAATTTTAAGCCGAACGGAACTCTAAGCCGAACAGAATTTTAAACCGAACAGAACTCTAAGCCGAACAGAATTTTTGACCGAACTCCTATTCACCTTGCCTAATCAAACATCAAGCACAAAGACAAGGACTTAAGCATACCAGCATATCGAACTAATCTGGACTAATAACTCCTTAGTTTCAATAATCACAAGCCTGAACTTAGACCAATAAAAACGGATTAAAGCTTTTAACACGCAGTGCCAATGTCCGAGTTCAAAATTGAAAACATTGCAATGCTGGCTTTCGGAGACGGTCAGCGATGACGGTCTTCGAAGACGACAGTTCAAAGCTCAACTTTATATCATCAATTCTGTGACTTATAATTTCTCAGCGTTTACACCTGAAAGATCGCACTAGTTCACACACTACACGGGGGGAATATTCGTATTGTTAAGTCTAACATAGATTATTTTTTAAGTATAGTTCGAACAGGTACTTTGCTAGATTCAATCTTTATCAGCGATGTCTAGGAAATCTAGCTCCGCCACGATTTCAGACAGGCTGGGCCGTCCTACCGAAGAGAAGTCGTAGATACTTCAAACCCATCAACTTCTCCTGCACATGACTTAGCTCCCGATGCACTTGAGGCAACAATTCTCTTGGACAACCCTGTCGATTCACAAGCTTCAAAGATCAATAAAAGTACACTCCGTTGGATATGCTTTGTCCATGGAATCCCCTTTGCTGACGTACTAGTTCCAGCGGGGCATGGTCGTCCACACTTGCCCCCAGCCGGATACACAGCTTGTAATAAATTCATGTGCTGGGTTGGCAGTGTGCCACCGTTCAACTTGTTTCTTCGGGATGTACTGCAATATATTGACATTGCCCCATCGCAACTGCACCCGAACGGCCATGCATTCCTCTACGGTACTTGCATCCTCTTCATGAATGTCTTTTCTAGGCTTCCGACTCCGGGCGATATCCGATACATATATTGCATCAAGAAGCGGAAGGATAGCCCATCATTCATGTTTCTCGAGCCACATAACAAATGTCAACTCTTAACTGGGGCGTGGACCAAGTTAGCCTTGTATAAACAGGAATGGTTTTATGTGCGTTGTCCTCCCGGCTTTGCGAGTAGGTGAGTTGAAGGTAGTAAGCCTTTTTCTTGGTCCGTTACTCATGTTTAGTCGAAGCCGTACTTTATTCTAAACTTTACCCATCTTTCCAGGTATTAGCCCACGTCCTGACGGCCGCAGATATTCTGACGCCGTCGAAGCCATTCGCGCCCTCCCTGCCGAAGAACGGGACATTAGAAATCTCATTTCGAATGAGTCACTTACGAGGCTCAGACTGTTGGCAGAAGGCCGTCGGATAAGCCTTCCTCAAGGCGTTACCATTCCCAGGCCTGGCTCTGGTAAAGAAAAAAAACAAGCTGAGTCTTCAGCATGAAATGCTCCTGATACACTAGAAGAGGGGAAAATTAAGGAGACTGAGACGCCCGAAGTACAAAGCGAGAATATTAGTCCGTCTTGGGGACCGGCGGTGGAAGTTCATGACATAGAAACGTCGTCTTCCCCTTCGAAGGGAGAGAAGAAACTGACGCGCAAGCTGGGGAAGAAAACTGTGGGCGGAACTTCTAAAGTTACCCTTATGCCAACGGAAAAAGAAACTTCCTCGGAGCACTTAGAAAGTTCTCTGAAGGGCCTGTCGAACCTTACCATTCCTGACGACTTACTCAACTACGGTTTCGACGATCCAGAGGTCCTCAAGCTTCATTCGCCCGCTAGAGGCAGTACGGGAGTTCAAGCCCACGTCTAGGGAGATAAAACTCCAATTAGTAAAGAAACTGGTCTGTCGGGGGGAAACACTAGGATATACACGGACACGCGCACTTCACTTCGCACTTCAATCTTAACCGTCGCCCTGATCTTTTCTAACTTATCGTTATTCTCATTCTATGAAGGTGATATGGGACGCTCCCACAGAATTGATCGTCTCCACGGCTCTTCCATCTTTCACCATTCTGGCCAGGATTCAGGCTCCGGTAAACGTAGGGACAGGGACGATTACGGAGATCGAGACAACCGTCCCCGAGATTCGTCTTATCGAAAGAAATCACATTCCCAGTCTTCATACTCTCGCGATCTTCCTCCTCAAACTGAGCCAGACAGAGAAAAATTTTCGCAGAAGGGGTCTCAGCCCGATGTTTCCCGAGATCAACATTTCGGAAGAGAACGGAACTTTCAAAACCTCCTCCCCCTGTTCCTGTGGCAGACCCAACGATAGTAGAGAAGATGGTCGATCTTAAAGCTAAATTTCCCAAAATCTGCTTTGACGGTCTGAAGTTCCTCCCAGCTATTCACCACATTCCGAGGCATGTCAAGCAGAGTGCCATCACCTGCAACAACGACGTCTATATTCAACATGACGCGTTTGTTCATCTAGTCGAAATGGTCTCGGAAGTATCCATTGAGCGTCAGCAAGAAATCGACCGCTTAAAGCTCAAAGCTATCTTTGATAAGAACATCATCAAAAGTCAGGACGAAGAGCTCGCTTCGTACAAATCCAAACTTGAAGCTGCAGAACAAAGTGAAAAAGACACTGCCGAGGCCGTCACTCGTCTAGAGACGACCCATAAAAAGGAACTTGACGAAGCGGTCCAACGCAGTGGGGCCTTGGCTTTAGAAAAAGATTCTATTCAGAAAGAAAGGGATGCACTCGCCCTGCAAGTCAGAGAGTTGAAAGAGCTATTCTCTAGGGAGAAAGAAGAGAAGATAGCCGCTCAAGAAGAGTCCCAACGATATTGCAATGAAATTGTTGCTACACGGCTCTTAAAAGCAAAGCTTGATGATGAGCTCGCTAAGGTTGAGACGATGAAGGACGAAGCCCATGAGGAGGGCAAGAGAACAGCTTCTGAGGAGATCGACTCCCGCCTTGAAGCAACTGCAGAGGCCGGTAGAGAAGAGGTCAAGTGTATGTTTGACCCGTTGATCGCCGAATACAGCGCTCGCGTCCTCATGCACCGGGACTTGACTTTCTTAGGCGAGGGCTATCTTGAATCTCTAGCCGAGGCCTGGGAAACTTTAATAAAGATCAGAAAGGTTGAGTTGGGCACTGAGGAGGACGACGAGGAGGCTTTAGTGAAAGAGTTTCTCAGGGGGAACGAGCCATCGGACTTGTCTGCAGCTATGGCTCTCTTTGGTAAAGGCTCTCCCCCATCAAAAGAGAAAGATGACAAAGCTGGTCCATCTGGAGCCGAGGCTACAGCTCCTCCTTCTACTCAATCGGCCGGTCGGCCAGCACATGACCCATTCGAGCAGCATGCCGGCTATGATCCGGAAGATCCCGGTCTCAACATTCACGTGCTATCCCCCATTCTAGAGGGTGAAACTCCACACACAGCTGAAAGCCGGCAAGAAACCAGTATAAAACTCTTCTTCTAGAAGTTCAAAGATCTGTCGCTTTCTGTGAGCGGTTATTGGTCCTAATGTTCGTTCTTTATGTTTTTATGCAGGCCGCTCTGATCCTGAACCGACTCCGAGGAGGGATGACGCCAAGGAGGAGGCGGGGAAAACAAGCGATGCTGCTTACGCGGGAGTAACTCCCGGTCCTAACGCTCAAGTGATCGGGGCGCTAGATGATGATAAGTCTGACACTTCATCTCCCATTGAAGGGAGTTATGAAATTGAAATCACGGGCGCCTCAGAACACACTTCGAAGGTGAGTATGAAGGAGCAACTCGCAGAAGTGAAGAAAAAGAAGACTGAGATCAAGGTCGAGTCCCAAGTACTAGAACTTACCGACCCGCTGAATAGGCCTCTGAAAGTCATTCTTCTCGGCAAATCCAAACCACTGGATGTTCCTCCCCCCACTCCTGACTCCGCTTCCTTGGTGAGCAAAAAGTCCAAGAGGAAGCATGAGGGAGAGGAGTCATCCGAGAAAGCGAAGGAGGACAAGAAAAAGAAGCCGAAGAAGTAGCCACTATACTCGTTCAACGAGGTTTTGCTTAGGTCATGTAACTACTTCTACTTTTTCGTTTTCGTAGTTTATGTAGATAGATTTTTGACTCCAAGTTTTGGAGGAGTGGTTGTATAACCCCATTTTGGATTATTGAATAAAGTTTAGTTTCTTTTTCATTTGAACGATTTCTGCCTTTTAGCTTTCTGTATGACTGTGGTCGAAACTCAAGTTCTTATGAGTTACATAAATTCCCAATCCATTCTTACATTGTTCGGACATTCTTTGGAATTGTACATCTCTTGTGTCACATTTTTGGTACTTAGAATATTTTTTCATCCGTGCTCCAGGGACTTAGAGTAATCCGGTCCGTATTCAGGAGACTCGGAGATTCAATTCGTTTATACTCTAGTCCGCTCTCCGGGGACTTAGAGTACTCCGGTACGCATTCAGGGGACTCGGAGATTCAAGTCGTTTATACTCTAGTTCGCGCTTTGGGGACTTAGAGTACTCCGGTCCACATTCAGGGGACTCAGAGATTCAAGTCGTTTATACTCTAGTCCGCGCTCCGGGGACTTAGAGTACTCCGGTTCGCATTCAGAGGACTTGAAGATTCAAGTCATTTATACTCTAGTCCGCGCTCCGGGGACTTAGAGTACTCCAGTCCACATTCAGGGGACTCGGAGATTCAAGTCGTTTATACTCTAGTCCGCGCTCCGGGGACTTAGAGTACTCCGGTCCGCATTCAGGGGACTCAGAGATTCAAGTCGTTTATACTCTAGTCCGCGCTCCGGGGACTTAGAGTACTCCCGTCCGCATTCAAGGGACTCGGAGATTCAAGTCATTTATACTCTAGTCCGCGCTCCGGGGACTTAGAGTACTCCGGTCCGCATTCAAGGGACTCGGAGATTCAAGTCGTTTATACTCTAGTCCATGCTCTGGGGACTTAGTGTACTCCGGTCCGCATTCAGGGGGGTCGGAGTAAGACGGGTAGAATAATGCAATTTCAGTTGTTTGTCACCGGACTACAAGGTTCAGAAACATCAATAATTCATTGAAAGGATGGCTTCAAGCCTTTATTAACGAAAACAAACTAAATTTTCCAATTACATGCTAAAAAGGAAACTAAGAATCAATGGAATATAATCATATGGGAAACAATTGCAACTAAAACAGAAAAGAAACAGGCTAAATATAATAACGTCGCAAATGTTCACTATTCCACGCTCGGGGGAGTGTCACACCATCAACGGTCGCTAGCTTGAAAGTTCCCTCTCCAAGCTTCCGTTCAATGATATACAGACCTTCCCAGTTGGGATTCATACGTGATGGTACCGGGAAAACTCGTTTCAAAACGAGATCACCCACATCAAAGATTCTTGGGCGGACTTTGTCGTCGTAATATTGCTTGACTCGGTGCCTATATGTCGCTGCCCTTAATTCAGCTTCTTCACGTTTTTCATCGATGCAAACTAGTGATTCCAACAAGATATCCTGATTCTTCTTAGGATCATAATATGTCACTCGATGCGATGGAACTTCAAGCTCCACGGGTATAACAGCTTTCGATCCGTATGCCAATGCGAATGGAGTGTGGCCAGTCGCGGACTTGTGGGTAGTTCTATAAGCCCATTGTGTTATTGGCTCGTAATAGCGGAAGAATCCCACACAGACAAGTCCCCCGAGCGTTTTACCAAATGACTCCAACTTGTCCGTTATTTCCTCCAGCCTTTTCCAAACGCTTCTTCAATATGGACTTGATTATTTTGTTCACGACTTCAACTTGTCCGTTAGCCTTCGGATGAGCAACGGCGGCGAACTTTTTCTCAATGCCGTAATTCAAACGGAAATCTTTGAATTCTCTACTTTTGAACTGAGTTCCGTTGTCCGTAATGATAGTTCGTAGGAGGCCAAAACGGCATATAATGTTTCGTACAATGAAATTAATGGCCTTCTTGGAGGTGATTGTGGCCAGAGGCTCTACCTCAGCCCATTTCGTGAAGTAGTCGACCGCAACTATGGCGTATTTTGCACCACCTTTGGATATAGGAAAAGAACCGATTATGTCGATTCCCCAGATTGCAAACGCCCATGGACTAACCATTTGCGTGAGTTCCGTCGGTGGAGCTCTCGGGATTTTTGCATATTTTTGATACTTGTCACATTTTCTTACATAGTCTGCGGCATCCTGATTCACAGTTGGCCAATAGTATCCGTAGCGGAGGATCTTTTTGCTAGTGTCTGCCCCCAAGTATGGTCGCCACATTCTCCTTCGTGAACCTCTTCCAAGACCCGCTTTGTCTCATCACGGGCAATGCACCGTAGTAAAGGGACCGAGAATCCTCTCCGATACATTACTCCTCCCTGCATCACATATCGCGCGGCTTTGCGAATGACCTGTCGTCTTTCGCTCCTTCTTTCGGGCAAAGTCCCGTTTAGCAAGTATTGTTTGAACGGGGTCATCCATGAATCCTCCTCGATTTCCGTTTCCAACGCAAAATCGACTTCCATCACATCTATGCTTGGAGCGTGTAAGGTTTCGACGGGAACTAATCCCATTTGCTGCGCATCGCTAGTGCTTGCGAATTTGGCCAACGAATCGGCTTCCTTGTTCTGTTCACGCGGGACATGCGAAATGTCATAATGTTCGAAGTTCGCTAATAGTTCCTGAACCAGAGCAAGATATGGAGCAAGCTTTTGTCCCCTTGCTTGGTAGTCTCCTCGCACTTGGTACACCACCAGCTGCGAGTCACAAAAGATTTCAACTGATTTTACCCCGAGTTCTCCAACGAGCTTCAAGCCAGCAATCAATGCTTCATATTCTGCTTCGTTATTCGTAGCCGGGAAATTGAGCTTCAAAGCGTAACAAATCGACCGATTTTCTGGAGTCACGAGAACTACACCAGCTCCGGAGCAACGATCGTTTGATGCCCCATCTGTGTACAATTTCCATCTAATAGGGGAAATGACACTCCGACCATCTGGTTCGTCTGGTACAGTAAACTCAACGATGAAATCTGGTAATGCTTGCCCTTGTATGGCCCTTCGTGGTAGGTAGGTAATATCGAACTGACTCAATTCGATATTCCATTTTAACATCCTTCCAGAAGTTTCTGGTCGTTGGAGTACCTGTCGCAAGGGCTGATCGGTATAAATACTGACTAAGTGCGCTTGAAAGTATGGACGCAGCTTGCGTGATGCAATCACCAAGCAATAGGCTAATTTCTCAATTTTAGGATAATTTTTCTCTGCCCCCGTTAAACGTTTACTAACGTAATACACCGGCTTCTGAACTCGGTCCTCCTCGCAGACCAAAGCTGCACTTATAGCATGCGGGGATATGGCCAAGTATACGTACAACATCTCGTGGTCTACTGGTTTTGATAGCACTGGAGGACTCTCCAAATGCCTCACCAGATCTCGGAACGCTTCCTCACAGCTGGATGTCCATTCGAAATTCCTCTTTCCTTTCTTTATTATATCGAAGAAAGGAATGCACTTGTCTGTGGCTCTGGATATAAATCGACTCAGCGCCGCCACCTTTCCATTCAAGCTTTGTACCTGTTTTATAGTTCTGGGCACTTGTACATCTCGAATAGCTTGAATCTTTTCCGGGTTAGCTTCAATTCCCCTGGCATTAACAATGAATCCCAAAAACTTCCCCGACGCAACGCCGAAGGAACACTTCAGAGGGTTGATCTTCATCCCATAATATCTGAGTATACCGAACATCTCTGCTAAGTCTCGAATGTAGACGTTTGACTGTCGTGACTTCACGAGCATGTCATCCACATAGACTTCCATCGTTCTACCAATCTGATCTTTGAACATTCGATTCACCAGACGCTGATAGGTTGCTCCCGCGTTTTTCAATCCAAAAGACATTGCTACATAGCAATATAGCCCAACGTCTGTGACGAAACTGGTGTGTTCCTGGTCCGGAATGTGCATAGGGATCTGATTGTATCCCAAGTACGCATCCATGAATGACAACAACTCGTGTCCTGCAGTGGAGTCGACCAACTGATCAATCCTAGGTAATGGGAAACTGTCCTTGGGGCATGCTTTGTTCAAATCGGAATAATCTACGCAAGTTCTCCATTTCACGTTCGCCTTTTTCACCAGCACGGGGTTTGATACCCATTCAGGGTAGAGGGCGTCGCGGACGAACCCATTGGCTTTGAGCTTGTCCACCTCCTCTCTGAGAGCAGCGGACCTCTCTGGGTCCATTCCTCTCCTCTTTTGTTTAACCGGGACGTACTTCGGGTCTATGTTCAACATATGACTCGTAATAGCGGAAGAATCCCACACATGTCGGAATGTGTCCATGCAAAAACATCGAGATTCGCTTGGAGGAAATCACTGAGGTCTTCAGTCATTGAGGGGATGAGTTGTGATCCAATCTTCAGCACTCGCGATGGATCGTCTCGGCTAACTGAAATGTCAATTATCAGTTCAGCCGGCGCTTCCTTTTCTTCCATGGGTTCCTCATCGTCGTCTCTCGGATCTCTGTCTCTGTAGATCCGAGAATTTTGCCCGAGCTAGGGCTCGGGCATTATTTGTCAACTGTCGGTACTCTGGATGCGGACGGGATTGTCCGCAACCTTTCCTTTCTCCCTCCGATGGGCCTCTCGGAGCTCAGCCACATAACATGCACGACCGGTCGCTTGGTCGCCATGAACAACACCTACTCCTTTGTCAGTTGGAAACTTCAAAGTCAAACACCACGGGGCTAATGCTGCCCTAAACTCAGCCAGGGCCAGTCGACCCAAAAACACATTGTACGGAGAATCCACATCCAAAACTACGAAAGGTAGGATTCGCACCCTCCTACGCTCACCTTGTCCCAGTTCAACTGGTAACTCAACATACCCCACTGCATCGGTCGCTGCGCCATTAAAGCCATGTATACGAGCTTTAGATGGTTTCAAATCTTTTGTCTCCATCTTCATCTGGTCATAAGCCTTCTTGAAGATGATATTGACAGAACTTTCACAATCAATCAAAATTCTCTTCACATAAGCCGGTCCGATTGTCGCAGATATGACCATCGGGTCGATGGTAGGAGCCTCTACTTGGTCAGCATCTCTGCTCCTGAATACTATATCGTCTGTCATCATGCGCAGCTGTTTAGCAGGGGTCCCATCCTCTACGTTGGAACAACACTCGAAGTCTGCGTGCTTCAGGGAACTAGCATACCGCTCCATCTCTTGCCAGTTCTTATATGCAGGATGAGGTCCACCAATGATCGTGTTTATGACTAGTCTACCCACGGTCCGAGCAGGCTCCTCGGGATGACGTGGAGCTGGCGCACGACCGGGATTGGACGTTCCCTGTCCACCTTCTTGCGGATTTTTCACAAACTCCTGTAACTTTTTCTGTCTAATCAACTTTTCTATAGCATCATGTAGGTGTCTGCACTCTTCAGTATTATGCCCATAAGTTTCATGGAAGTGGTAGTACTTCCCAGTCCGCTTTTGCTCCTCGGTTGACTCCTTTGGGCGCGACTTTCTGTATTGGAAGGTATTGCAAGTTGATAGGTAAATGTTCTCAAGGGATGCATTCAGTGGGGTGTAATCGTTGTAGGTTGGAATTCTTGTCTTCCATTTCCCCGCTTCTCTCCTCTTCCCTTGATTTCTTCCTCCGGATTCCTTAAATTGCCCGGGCTTGTTCTGGACATTGACCTAAACTTTCCCCGAGTTGTCTCCGGACTGCTTCACAACAATGTTGCTTTTTACGGACTCCTGAATAGGCCCCGGTGCCTTATCTTGACTTATCCACCTATCTTCCTCTCTTCTTATGAACTGATGTGTCTTTGAGTAGAAACGCTCTAGCGTAGTTGGAGGTTTTCCTACCAACCAATCTCCAAACTCTGAATCTGGATCCACACCTCACATCACAGCCATAAGAATTGCATGATTATTGGGATTGCTGACTTCAGTAGCCACAACATGGAATCTCTGTAAATACTCCTTCAACGACTCCCCAGGAGCCTGGATTACACTTGATAATGACATCATGTCCTTGGGACGAGTAGTATGTATTCTGAATTGTTCTATAAATTTCTTTGCCAACTCCTCGAAACTGGATACGGACCGCGGAGGAAGTCGGGTGAACCACATGGTAGCAATCCCAGATAGAGTTATTGGGGAGCACCTGCACTTGGTTGCATCATTTTCTCTAGCTGAATCCATCATCCATTCGTACCTCATGACATGCAGCCTGGGATCAGTCTTTCCTTCGTAAGCCGGGATAGTTGGCATGCTAAACTTCCTGGGGTACTCTGCCTGTAGAACAATGTCTGTGAACGGATTATGACTTCTGGACACTCCCCAATCGTCGTTTGATAAGCCTTGATTCTCTTTCATCAACTGTCTGATCATAGCTGTCAGGTCTGGGGTTTGTATGGAAGGTGGAAGGTTGGAGTCTGTCCTACGTGATTGATCAGACTGATGCCTCCTCTGCTGGCGATCTGCCAAACGTGCATCTTGAGGTTCAAAATCATTGGCATCTTGGTGAACCGGGCCTCCAGTCTCCACCTGCACTCCAGCTCCTATGTTTCAAGTTCCTGCTTGGTCACGGTCCCCAACTGTTCGGACAGCAGCACCTGCCTGCGTAGTTTCAGTCTTACTGCGTCTACGCCTGGGAGGTTCATCGGACGAAGTCGAGCTGTCGGATGAAGAGTAAGGAGCTGAATTGCCCCCAGCATTCTGATGTTGTTGTTGGGTGAGTTGTGCCATAAGGTTGGCGTTAGCTTGCATCTACTCTCCAAGTTGCCTCCTGCTTTCCCTGAGCTCTCTCATCAGGTCATTGAACTCTATTCTGGTGACAACTTGCATTTGGTCATGGGCGGTAATCCCTGCACCTAGATTTGCTTGCTGATTGCTAGGCCCTGCTTGTTATATGCTAGCAGTCTCATGGGCGTCCACATTATGAGAGGCTAATCTGGTACGTGGTCTTCCCATTGTAGAGTTATTGGTAAGAACTCTGAGTAGAATCAACGGACATCCTACGAATGACTCGGATCTTCTTTAGGGGATTTATTCAATCCAGTAGCTTCAAAGCAGATCCTTGAGGTCTGAGAATTCGATTCTTAGTGAAAGCACCAAAGTGTTAGCACCAAAATTGGTCGCTAACCTTGTTGAGATATTTTATGTAGAGAGATAAATGAAGAAAGTAAATTTAAACAAAGAACAATATGCTAAATTGAATGCAAAGACAAGAACACCAGATTTATAGTGGTTCGGCGTAATTGCCTACGTCCACTTTGAGATTAATCTTTTATTGCTTTACTTGATAACTGATTACAGATACAATTCGTTTACCAACTACTCGAAATAGTTGCTAAGTAAAAAGAGCGAGTCTTGAAAGCGGCAGAGTCTCCCCAGTGTTCTCGAAAAAAGGTCCTTTTCACTGTGCTTCGCCCCTCTATTTATAGACAAAGATGGGTTGGACTTCCCTGGTGAGCCTGGCAGCCGATTACCTCAGCCTAGAAAGAGTGAGTTCTGGACGCCGAACCACTAATGTCGAACAGACTGATGCCGAACCATCGATGCCTAACAGACTGATGTCGAACCATCGATGCCGAACAGACTGATGCCGAACCATCGATGCCGAACAGACTGATGCCGAACCATCGATGCCGAACAGATTGATGCCGAACCATTGATGCCGAACGCTCTGCCATGCCGAACGATCCAGGTATGTCAAATGCTCTGCCATGCCGAACGATCCATATATGCCGAACGCTCCGCCATGCCGAACGATCCAGGTATGCCGAACGCTCTGCCATGCCGAACGATCCAGGTATGCCGAACGCTCTGTCATGCCGAACGATCCAGGTATGCCGAACGCTCTGCCATGCCGAACGATCCAGGTATGCCGAACGCTCTGCCATGCCGAACGATCCAGGTATGCCGATCACTCTAGAATGCCGAACGATATACAATACCGAACGACCCATAATGCCAAACGGTATGTAAGTGCCGAGTGCCTAGTTGCCTGGTCAAACCTTCAGGTAACAAGCGATAAATATATATTCTAGAATGAGCGACATTTACTTTTTTTAGAAAAGAACTTTGGTTCGGAAAATTAGATTTGTTGAATTAACATAAAAGCTCAGAAAGTATGCATTTTGTTGAATGTTAAATGCAATTCATAGGTTTAGAATAATAATAATAATAACCAAGTTAACTAAGTATACTAAAACGATAATAATAAATTATAAAATATTAATAAAGCTAACTAAGTTTTATAAAAAAATATCTAAATTTATATAAAATAATAATAATCAAAATAAATTAGCAAAGATTAAATTAACTTCGTTAATTATGTTTTATAAAAATTAAATAAGTTTAAATTAACCAAGTTGATGATGATGATGATAATAATTATTATTATAATTATAATAATGATAATAGTAGTAGTAGTTGTTAGAATCGTATACATATTTCAAATATCTTTATGGAGGGATAATTCACTTCAAGCAAGAAGACAATCCTGATCGGAAGTCATAAGGCAAAGCACAAATGATAAGTTAGTAGTATGTATATATATGGTCGTAGAATAATTATAGAAAATCTCCTTAAGTATACATACACACACTCATGCACAAAACTTCATAATACACAGAAAAGGCAAAGATCAGACGTTTGATTTGAGAAGCCAGACGTCTGAACTTGGTTACTGGAATTTTTTTAATATATACAGAAAAAAACCCAAGGTTAGACGTCTGACCTTTTACACCAGACGTCTGACTCTTGAATCGGGATTTTAAAAAAAAGGCAAAACTGTCAAATCTGAAAAGGTGTTTCTATATCTCTTCTCCAAATCTATTCATATCTGAACAAAAGCAACTCTAGATCAAAAGAGAAATAGAAGCAATGATTTATCATAACTCTTTACAACTATAAATATGTAGAACAAGATTGAGTTTGAATAACTTATCTTCTCTTTCTCTAAATCTCAGTTCTTTCTTTTGCCTTCTTGCTTTCAAAGTATACAATCAAAATTATATTCATTTTGATCTAAACCCTTCTATATTCTCAAGCACATACACATGTACATTACTCAAGGAGATTATAGGAAGAAATTGTACTTGTAGACAAAATCAGTGTTACTTAGAACACGCACTTGTCAAAGAAATACTCTTGTATCAAAAGCATATTCCTCCGGGCGAAACGAGGGCAATTGGTTAGTAAAATTCCGAAGGGGAGCTTCGGAACAGGACGTAGGACGGGAGGTCCGAAGCGGTATAAAAATTATGGTGTGATTACTTCTATTTTTATCTGCTTTATCATATTGTGTGATCCATACTATCATACACTTACTTGTCATATACTATATATGATCCATATAACTTTCAGTAGTAATATTAATAATAATAATTATTATTATTATTTAACTAAAGTTTATAAGAATTAACTAAGTTTATAATAATAATACTAATGATAAAAGTAACAACAACAATTATAATAGAAATAATGCCGATAAATATACTAAGTTATAATATAGATAATGATGATGATAACAAAAGTAAACTATTGAACAACTTAAATAGTTTTATAAAATTAACTAAGTTTATAATGATGATAATAACAATAACAATAATAAAGTAACTATAAGTTTTATATAAATTAACTAAGTTTATAATAATAATAATACTAATACTGATAACAATAATAATAAATTATAAAATATTAACAAAGTTAACCAATTTTTATAAAAATTAACTAAATTTTTATATAATAATAATAATAATAATAATAATAATAATAAATTACCTATTTATTTTAATGCTTTAAGTGGTGCTCTAAAAAATTGCTAGATTAATGGTGTTAGAACTCAGAGCTCCAATTTATTAAAAAAATATTTATAGTTATATAGGATAATGGTGGGATTGCCTACGTTGGAGAGTAGAGAGCTGATATCGAGGACACTATTGTCAAAGGAGAAGGTTGAAGAAGATATCAACTGTAACGAGATTGCAATCTTGACTGAAGCGACTTTGAGGTTTGTTCCTAGTTTAACTTATGAATTCCTAGTTTATGGTATTGATAAATTTGTCGTCAACACGTCTGAATTCACGATACAAAATGTTTGTTATGATGAATAAATAATATGAGATCATCACATAGATGATAGACATAAGTGATAAAGAAATATATTATACATGAGATAAATGAAATATATGTAAATCTATTGATGTATATGGCATTGTGCAAGTCCTTGCTGCTCTCCTAATGACATTATACCTGTTCTCCTTATGGATCCAACATTTCTTGGCAACTTTTCAGTTGGGTACATGGTCCAAAATTCAATACCGTTTGTAATACGTTCTTGTTAATTGCACCAAAACATTTTAAAATTATGCGAAAACAAACCAATGCTTTGGATTGATCCATGTGGCAAAGCCCATTAAGGTTGATGTGGCGTTCGGTGAAATATCTTTATATATATGCACATATGTGTATCCTTCGGGAACAACATACAATGAATTAATTTGTTCATATTTGATAGTACGGTAATTTTGTTCTTCATTTTCTTCTCTCATTTTCTGTTAGGTTAAAATGTGTGAGGGAGGTCAATCTAGAAGTCCAAGCAGGAGCAGGAGCTATAGTAGAAGTAGAATCCCCAAGCGGAGCAGAAGCCCAAGGCGAAGCAGAAGCCCTAGCCAAAGCAAAAGGCCTAGGCGGAGCCAAAGGTAATTCTATTAGTTTTTTTACTGACATGTTTTTTATCATGTTATGGTCTAGATGGATATATTTGCTTCAATGCTTCCTTTTTGCAGCAAATCAGTGGATAGGTCTGCTTCTCCTAAGTCTAGATCTGCATCCCCTGCTAGATCATGGTAATTTCTATTACATAATTGATGATCGTTCATTTACCTGTTTCTAAATTATACTTTATATTTATTGAAAATCGAGTGGTTAGTCTGGTGTTGGGTCTTCTCTGTCATGCTTAATTCGCATAATCTTCAATTTGACGTGTGGTTATGCTGGTAAGTTCTTGAAATAAGAATTAAGAAATACTAGATACGAATAATAATAAACATAAACCAATTTGTAGGATCATGAAAAGCATTGGAGAAATTTTCTCCACTGATGCTTTAGCTTCAATAGTTACATCCACTTGATGTTTGACAATATTATTGACAATACAAACACATGTACCATAAATTCGATGGTATTTAAATGCCAGTTTTGCTCCCCTGAAGAAAATTTTTAAATGCTCGTAACTAGTAAAACTTGTATACATTTTAAATTTTGTGAATTCAAATCTCACGTACCAAAATGAACAGAAGTGATTTTAAACTTTTGTGATGCTACTGCTATTTTCCTTAAGAATGTGTTATGTTACAATAGTTAAGTTGGAAACTCATGATGCTTTTATTTGTTAGTTAGAAATCACATCTCTTAAGATAACTATATTGGGAATCCCGTTCTCTTTGGAAGTTGATCAATGGAATTCCCAGATTGAATTCTTAAATAAGAGAACGATGAATTCACATCTTTTGGCATGACCAAACCACTTCATAAATATATTTTTATAATTATATAAATGAATCATGGCCTAGGCTATCTGAAGAAGTGGAATATCATTATACGATACAGTGGAATATCAATGGCTATCTGATAAATGGCGTTCCCATATTGAATCATAAATAAGAGAACTACAAAATTCACATCTTTTGATAGGATCAAATTATTTCATCAGTGTATTTTCAATTATACGATTTATGTGGCCTAGGCTTTTTGGTGAAGTGAAATATCATTATATGATAGTGTAGATAATGAAGTGAAATAACCACTTCATCGATATATCTTTTATTATATAATTTTTTTAAATATTAGCAGTCTTGTACAATGCCTAGGGCTTTAATGGTACCTGGAGATAATTAAGTGAAAGAAATATATCTATATGCAATGTATTTCTTGGGAAACCATGTTTAAAGTTCATTTCCATTATTGGATCACAAGTGATGTTGGTTTTCTAACTAAACTCTATTGTACGTTTGTAAAATCAAAATTTTATAGTATACATGTATATCTTTTACGTGAAAACCAAAATAATGATCCTTCTCCACTTTTTGATCATACATGCATATTCTAAACTGAAGTTTCTTTAATGAAATTTGAAACTTTCTTTAATGAACTGTTTTCTGAGGAAGTTGAGGATTTCAACTCCTTACTTGGAAGTTCAATTTCTTTTTGGCATAATGATTTGTGGGTTGAATCAAATTTTTTCTCAATCAACGTGTATATAGTACATAGTTACAAATGATGAAACTGAAGAACTTGAACTTTCTAGAATCTTATTATAGATATAAGTTGTATATCTTTCAAAATCATTAAAACTTTTAAGCAACGTGTATGTGAATAATAAAATTAGACCATTAATCAAATTTTCATAGTAAAGTGTTTTCTTTGTGAAAACATTTAATATACAAGTTATCATGATTTGTACGTAAGATGTAATACTTCAACATAGCTAGAATTAAAAAAATTAATAGCTTTTTATGATTTGATGATCGTTAATCCAGTTTTCACAGAGTAAATTTTTTTACATAGAGATATGCATTTAGAAAACTCTTCACCTACTCCACTAACTTTTTCAAATGTGTGGGGTAAGCTGTTAAAGTCTCCAGTAATTATCCGGGGAAGGAAAATTTGTTCAGATTTGTATTATATATATGCCCACAATTTTCTTCTTTTAGTAACTTCATTTCATCCATACACAACACTGATTACAAATTCAAGACCTCCATTTTTTAGGTGACATTAAATAAACTGATCATCTTTCTCTAGTAGAGCAGTAAACCACAAATGATGTCCCACATGACAATGGTTCTTCCTTTTGATGACTGTAAGCTACTGTTATTTGTCAAATTCCTTAATGGTTTTTGTATTTATTATAAAATATAATACTTTTGCTTCATCTAATATATGTTCAGATAATGCCATATAAAAATCTCTTGTGGGCTATCCATTTTCATTTTCTTTCAGGTGCTTGATTTCAAGCCTTATCAATGGTTTTGATGTTGTTTCATTATTTAGTCACATACTTTGCAATTGTCATTGAAAAGTGTTTTTGAGGTGTTGTCATCTACATCATAGTTACATTTTTGTGCATTTTAATGTTTTATCTTGTATCTCTATCAATTATAATTACGCACATATAAAATCATATCAACTTTTATCATCTTATTTGATTTCACTTTTTTCAGATACAGACAAACCTAAGGGCTGCTGCAGATATCAAAAGATACTCAGTTGGTGCATTTTGACTTCAATAAGTAACAATTGCTACCTCTATTTTAAATTATATTTCTGAAACTTTTAGTTAATTATATAACATATATGGGTTTTACTTATTTTATATTTATGGATAAACTGTTCATGCTATTATACTTAAATTGTTCAGTGTGTAATGTTTGTTTCCTGTTCTGATAAATGAAGCTGCAGTAGAAAATGTAGAATAGCAATTATCTAGCATACATGCATACAGTGACTAGAATTTGTGCTCTCCCTCATTATTAATTTTTGGAAATAATTTTGCAGATCAATAGTGTAACGACCCGTGAATTTCGTTAACTAAATTTGTCATATTTTTCATAATTATTAATAAAATGAATGTTAGGAATTAGATGTAGCAATTGTAATTAAAAGTTAACAATTTAAAATGAAATTCCAATTCAATAAAATAATATAAAATGATTTGATTTTAAATGGAATATGGAAAACAAGAGTAAGTATTGAATAAATATACATTGAATAGTAATTGAATGTACAGTTAATGGTAATTGTATAAAATCAATAAAGATAATTAGATGTGCCTTAATGATAATTAATAACATAACGGAAAGAGTAAATGCATTCAATTGAATATAAATTGCAATTGGATAGGGATCTTAAGTAACAATGTTGATGCAAGGTAAGTGATGCTAAATTAAAGTCAGTAGTAATGAATAGTGATTAATTCAAAATTTGTAACATATATTTTTAATTACCTGCTTATTTGTTAATGGAATTAGAATTTGTAATAAGTGATAATAAAATAAATGAATGTTACGCTAATGGAAAATGAAATAACGTTCATATAAATGTGGATAATATTAATGTCATTATTGATTTATAAGCGTTATTTTAATAATTATGATTTATTTGTGAATTATAGAATTTGAAATTTTATTTGTGAGTTGATTTATTTAATTTATAATACTTGGATAAATTACAAATGAAGGAAATCAAATATGTAATTATTACGTAAATTAAAATTAAGTTGAGATTTGGAAAATATTTATGTAATAATTTTAAATCAAATGGTAAACCCGTGTATTTGAAATTATGAATGGAATAATTATGGGTAAATTCAATTTAATGAAAATTCTGGAAATTTATTTATAAATTTGAATTTTATGAGATTGAAAATTTAACGCTAAAAATATATGATTGAATCAACATTAAAATGACATCTGAAATTGTTTAAGAAATAAAAATGATAAGAATTGTCAATTATAGAATTAAAATTTGGAAGTTGATTTAATTAATTAATTTTCAATTTATTTAATTAGTGTGAAAATAGCCATTTTGGCCACTGATTCGGATTTCGACGAAACTAGTTTCACCGGATCCGTAACAGTGAATTATAATAGTGTTTCAAGTTTCGTAGCGATCGGACTTGTCGTTTGATCGTATGGACTCAAAACACCTTGAAATTTATGCATTGAAATCAATTTGGAAAATATTGTTTTAGCACAACTTCTTCATACGACGGAATTTGAACCTGAAACCTTTTCCATTGAGTTTAAAATATTTTAAAACACCTATTTTGATATGTGGATTGACCCAATTTCGTTCCGGAGTCAGAACGGGCTTTTTGGGCCAATTATCGTTCAGCACGTTTGTTAATCAGATCCGTCTACTCTATTTGCAACCCTACCTATATAAACCCAGTTATAAACCCTAGCCTCCATCTTCTCTCGTTTGTTGTACGTTTATTTTTCTCAACTCTTTCTCTTCCTCAATGTATGCAATTTCAGATCCAATTCATTTCAAAAATCAAATAAAAATTCAAACTCCTCAGAAAAATTCGAAATAAATATATGTTGAAGCTCTCGAACTGCGTAGTTCACTGGTGGTGTTCGTTTTTCGTTTCAGTTTGTCGTTTGACTGTTAAAAATCAGAGAAGTTTCGGCCATTCATCATCGCCGAAATCAAAGTCGTCGGATCGGGAAACGGTTTCTGGGTTTTGGAGAGTGAACGATGGGGAGTGCATCGGTGAAATTCGTTCGTCGAATCAACGGTCAGATCGGCGAGAAAATTCACCTAGGGATTGTAATTTTAGGCGGCGGTCAGTTCTCTGGGGCACGGTTGATGGCGCCTGGAGCGTACGATCGGAGGTGATGGGTTCAGATTTGTGGGACGTGGCCGTAGCATTGGGGGTCCGTGCGTTTGCGACCGGAGGAGGGGCAGCTGTTGTTCAACGCGATGAACAGTCGCGTTCTGCCGTGCGTGCGTGGCCTGTAGAGCTGCTGCGTGAGGAAAGAAGGGTGACGTGGCATTCACAATTTGGAGGTGAGAGTGTTCTCTTTTTCATTTTTTTTTAAATTGAAATTCAATCGCAATTTTCATCATAACTTCCACATACGAACTCCGATTTACGCGCGGTTTCTTTTGTTAGGATCGTAATTTAATTTCGGATCTGATGACGCTGGTTTGGACGGATTCTGAGACCATCAAATTTTGGGGTTTAAATTGAATTTTAAATTCGATTTAAATCCAAAAGGTGAGTGTTTTAACCCACTCACAACTTCTAAGATTTCCTATGTTTGTTAAATTCATGTATGATGTGGTTAGAAATTTATTTATGATTGTTTGAGCATATATTTAATCATCATCTCAGTTAGATAGCATTTATTTAAATTAAATTGTTATTTAATTTTATTATTGCATATAATTCGACAGTAAAATTTATTTATTATTGCATATAAACTGCCAGTTAAACAGTTATTAATTTTTATTGAATATAAACTATTGTTGATGCCTGTTATATTTTATATGCTTTATATTGATGTTTGTTTAAATTGGATGATGATTGTAATAAATGGTTTTTATTGATATTTGGATGAATGGATGCTATATTTTATATAAACTGCAAGTTATTATGCAATTTCATTCTATTCGGGATTGCGGTTTGAAATGATATATAACCGTAAACTTTTATCTTTAAAATTACGGATTGAAATGATAAATATCTGTATCACTTGACCATAGGATAGAAAAATTATATACAGGCACCGTGGTCTATATATAAAATATTTTAAAGTGATTTTCTATGGATTTTGGAAAATAAGGGTTTATATATATACTAATTTTGATATTATATAAATATATTTTTATATATGGTTAAATTCTAAAATTTAAGCTAAGTAAAATTTGATGATGTTTTAAGTTTGATTTACGAATATTTCAAGTTTGAGCTTTATTTAAGTGATATTGAATTTATTAAATAAATATTTCTAAACTAAATAATAGTAAATTGAATTAAGGTATATGTAAGATTATCAGATTTGGTTGGGAATTTTGGAATATTTAATGTCTTGAAATATATCAAAATTGAAATGTTTTATTGAAATTAAGGTATTATTGTTTTCAAAGTATTGGTTTTTGAAACTGTTATAACTTTGAAAGTAATATGGTTTGGAAAATGAATTTATTTGAAATAGAATTTATTTAAGAATTATCTGTGAATATATGGATTTGAAACCTATTGAAATTGAAAATTTCGAAATATGACTTCAAAATGTGGTTTGGGTTTAAGATGATTTAAAAGAATATTTCAAGTTATCTAAATTCAAGAAAGATTAGTGATTGGAAATTTGGTTTTATTTAAATAAGATATTATTGAATTGTTTTGGAAATGGAAATGATATATTATTGAATTGAGTTTTGAAATGGAAATAATACATTGATAATTTGGGTTTGAAATAGTAAAAATATTTTGGTTTTAAAATATATACTATTTTGAAATAAAGAATATGTTTTGAAAGGGCAATAATTGTGTTTTAAAAGTATATATATTTGTAAATGCTCACGGTGTTATAATAACGATTGGTTGTTAAAGAGACCGGGATCGGATATGGACATACTCTCTGTCGATACCGAAAACCACTTTGACAACTGTGTACGCGGTGGAGTTTCCAGAATGAAGTAGGATGGTGGCGACGATCCTAAGGTATATACGTGGACCCAACTCCCGTGAGTTGGCGTAAGGTGGCTAAAACAGGAGCGATCTCGGACCAGTGAGGTAGCACCTCTTCTCGGACACATTTCTTCGATATTATACTCTTACTTGTGATTTGACTAGATGGCCATCCTCCGATTTGGAAATGTTGTTCGAGGTGGAACGGTAGTGGCTGCTATGCGTATCCATCAGTCCGTGTGCGTAATTGGTATATCTACCCTGGCATTGCCTAGTTGTGCCGTGTCACCTACCATATCGAGCTTTACTACGATTATGATTTTAAGATCCGACCGCGTTAAGGTTCTCCATCCCCTTAACGCTATTTTCTATATGATTATACTTTACTGATTAGACACTACTGTATATAGCGAATATTACTACATAGTAGATAGTTTAACGGATCCTTAAGAGATGTGAATCCCGAACATTTCTTAAGTTACTGCACTCACGTTAGACACTGGATAGGAGATGTCAAACCCCGTAAACATCTCTGACGCCGTTTACACTCATATTTATTTCATTGATTTAACTTACATAAGATCTTTTAGTTCTGACTCGAGTGTTTTGTCTTTTCAATTCGCTCGGGTCAGCTTGAGCATTTCAGGATTTGAAGGATCTATTTCTGGAGGACGAAGACGAAGATTTTACTACTACTATTTATTATATTCCACTACACCCTTGTATTCCGCTGCATTAATTATCATTCTCTGGTATGTGTAACTCTGATATGTATTGTATAAGTATAATCAAATGTTTTGTAAAACAGCTTCATGAACTGTTATTTGATTATTATATTTTATCGTTCCGCTGCAAGATTCTATTTTGTTTCTTTTATTTCTCCACTTTTTCTTATTTACCCCATAACAATCCACCCTTCTGTATGGTTTAAGTTGGCACGTGTGTCTGCTTAAGCATACAAAAAGGTGGGATGTTACAAATAGTCAACTGAAGATTTTGCTTGAAGGTATTTTTGTTCTTTACCTGCATGATTTTTTTCTTTCTTCCTGAAACCCACAAAGAAATCAAGCCTAGATGTAAATGCCAGTGCTTCAAATTTTTGACCTGAAGATCCTCATCTTGTTTTTTAAGCAAATTATCTCTCACCCGGTGGGGTGGATATTTATTTGTCCAGTAATAGAGGCTAGAATGCTCATAATGAAAGTCAAATTGGAGTAAATTTTTTAAATCATCATTATTTATTCGGACCAAATTGGGTATGAAGTCAAAAAGTCAGTTGGATGTGCTCATAATGAACTATTTGATACATGAATAATTAATTATAAAGGGTCTGGAAAATTAGGCTACGCTTTTACTCATTTTGCACTAAGTTTTTATTTACAATATCAACGATTATTGTTCTGGTGGTAGTTCCTTTTTGGTTTATATGAAGAATATAACCATTAGTGTCTTCCTCGAATTGAGGGATGCTATACACTTACACTCTGGATTACCTCCTGAGTTTCATTTATTCAATTAATCATTAGAGTGCTTTTTGTAGGTGTGCCTAAAATATGATTCTCAATTCACTGGTAGGGCATGCAACCTTCAACTTTGTTAGTGTGTATAATTATATTTATTTGGAGTTTACAAGTGCTTTTCGCTTAGGATATTTAATATAAATCACTGTTTGATTTCTAAATTTTTATATTTTGGATCTATTAGTTGTTTGTCCTTGAAAAAAACAAAATTTAGCAGATGTGTGGATGTTTATAACATGTTGTTTTGAAATATTTAACTTTGCCGTATGAAGAATGAAGATAGTGGACCTCATTTCCTAGCTAGAGTGAGGTTAACGTGGTTCTCGTTGATTAATTAATGCGAGCTATGCTGAAATTATTGTTTGCTATCTAAAAATCAAATTTCATCAATGTTTTATTCATATTTGTTCCAAATGTAAATATTCATCTTATTTGCAGGTGTGTGAAAGAAGAAGGATGTGAAAGTTGTGGTCTTCTTTTTAATGCAAGCAACCAAATATGTTTTTGTTTTTTGGTTAAACTTTGCTATTATTTTTTGGGGTGTGCTTAAAACATTTGCTATTACGTTTTGATTTATGTGGTTTAAGCTATAAGATATTATGTATATGAATATTTGATATGTTTAATGTAATGTGTTACATCTCTATATTTATTATAGTTTATGACTTTTGCGTTATTTAAATGATTTTATGTTTAAAATGATTATTATTATGCATTTTGATATTGGTATTTAATCATATAGTTTATGAATAGGATGCAGAAATTTTTTGAATTGTGAAACTAAACCATAGCACTTGAAAACCGCTATAAATATTTAATAGCGCCGAATGGCCGCTATTAAATCTGTCGGTATTACAGATGCATAATAGAAAAAGCACTATGGTATTATAAAAAGCGCTATAAAAGAACATATCATAACAGAGTATAAGCGCTATTATAGCTAAATCTTTATAGCGCCATATTGGTGTTGTGATAAGTCAATATTTACAATAACGTGTCCATATACAACGCTCATAATCCGCTATTAATACTTTTTATAGCGCATTATTAGTGCTATCTTAGAAAAGACAAAAGTATTTTATGGCTAATAACGAATTTCATAGCGGACAAATAGCACTGTTAAAGTAATCAATAACACATAATTTGCCACTATAAAAATGTTTAAAATAGCGGATTATTAGCGCTATTATATTATTACTTTTTATAGCGCTTATTATGCACTATAAATTGTTCACTATTTTTAATAACATGTCTTTATATAGCTTTTATTAAACCGCTATTATAGGCTTTAATATGATTTTTGTGCGCTATCTTAAGGTCTTTTTGTTGTAGTAAGAGGAGGTTATGATGGGCAATGATGCTTCTTGCCATACGGTTGGTGTCGGTAGTGTAAAGATTAGGATATTTGATGATGTTATTCGTACTATTACTGTTGTTAGACGTGTACTTGATTTGAGAAGAAGCTTGATTTCTATTGGGTCTTTA
The DNA here is from genome assembly GCA_030737815.1 of Allium fistulosum. NCBI lineage: Eukaryota > Viridiplantae > Streptophyta > Magnoliopsida > Asparagales > Amaryllidaceae > Allium > Allium fistulosum. The sequence goes on from CM060907.1 coordinate 618,114,865, forward strand.
AGCAGGCTTGGATTGAAGAATATTATTGAGGGAGAGAAGATGAAGATATCGAAGAATTCCATGATTGTTATGAAAAGTGTGAGGGCAGAAAATCTTTATTTATTAAAGGGCATTACTGTTGATGGTGAATCAGCTTCTGCTACATTTGCTAATCCAAATTCTTTCGGATTGTGACACTTACAGATGGGAACATATTAGTGGACGTAGTTTGGATGAATTGAGAAATCGAGTCTGATTGATGGTGTTTAGCATTCGAAGCATGACTTTTGTGAAGAGTGCGTTCTTGGAAAGCAAACAAAGATTTCTTTTAGAACTAGTGACCATAAAGCAAAAGCTGTATTGGAGTATGTTCATATATATGTTTGGGGTCCCTCCCCTTGCCCATCTTTAGGTGGAGCCAGGTACTACATTTCAATTATGGATGATTTCTCTCGTAAAGTATGGGTATACTTCCTACAGTCTAAGAATGAAATCTTTGTCAGGTTTCGAAAGAGGAAATCTATGGTTGAAAAGCAATCAGAAAAGAAATTGAAAGTTCTCCATTCAGATATGAATTTGCATCACAGGAATCCATTATTTTTGTGGGTCTGTATGCATTAAGAGGCATTACACTGCACCCGGTGACCCTCGATCTAATGGAGTTGCTGAAAGAATGAATCAGACATCATTGGAGAGAAATCGTTGTCTCAGATTGATTGCTAAGTTGAAGAAGGGATTTTGGGTAGAAACTTTATCTATGACAACTTTCTTCGTCAACCGCATACCTTCTACTGCCAGAGATACGAAGATCCCTAAAGAAGTATGTAAAGGGGCGTTCATTTCTTAAATCATTTGAATGCCCAGCTTATGTACATGAGAGCAGAGGAAAGTTGGAACCTAGAGCTTGCAAGTGTATCTTTCTAGGTTATTGGAGAGGAGTGAAAGGATATGTGTTGTGGTGTCCTATTAGCAAGAAGATCATTTTTAGTAGACATGTGACTTTTGATGAGAAGGTTGTGTTGAAGGTGGAGCGTTCCACATAAGATGACAGCATGAGGATGGATTCAACATACCAAACACAAGGCAAGTCATTTTCAGATTCCATCTATAAAGGTACAGATGGTGTTAACCCGCCTTTTGGCAAGGCCGCGGACAGACGGGTTTAACTTAAACAACTTCAAAGCTATCGAGACTAAAGTATGATGGATTCGGTTTAAAATGATGAAGTTCACTTGATTATGTCGTTGGGAAAAGGAGTGGAGTAACTACATGGCTCGGCCTAGGCAGTTTGGCAGATATCGCTCGGCATTGGGATGGTTCGGCGTTGGAGGCTGTTCGGCATAGAGAGATCGTCGTTCGACATAGAGGGATCGTTCGGCACTAAACGAGTGCTCGGCATTAGAAGGATCGTTCGGCATAGAGGAATGTTCGGCACTGGACGAGCGTTCGACATAGAGAGATCGTCGTTCGGCATTGGATGGAGCGCTCGGCATTAACCAACGTTCGGCATCTTGAGACGTTCGGCATTGGATGGATCGTTCGGCATTAACCAACGTTCGGCATCTGGAGACGTTCGGCATTGGATGGATCGTTCGGCATCAAGGAGCGTTCGGCATTGGATGGATCGTTCGGCATTAGGGAGCGTTCGACATTGGATGGGTCGTTCGGCATACCTCACCTCGCTCGGCATTGCACCTCCATACCTCGATACCCCAGTACCTCGCACCTCGATACCCCGGTACCTCGCACCTCGATACCCCGGTACCTCGCACCTCGATACCCCGGTACCTCGCACCTCCATACCCCGGTACCTCGCACCTCGATACCTCTGCACCTCGCACCTCCATGTCTCGGTACCTCACACCTCCATACCTCGCACCTCCATACCTCGCCCCTCCATGTCTCGGTACCTCACACCTCCATACCTCGCACCTCCATACCTCGGTACCTCGCACCTCCGTACCTCGATACCTCGGTACCTCGCACCTCCCAACGTTCGGCATGAGGAGATTGTTCGACATTCACGTCTTGTTCGGCATCTATGGTTCGACATATGGAGACCACTCCATTTGGGCTGAGGTACTCGGCTGCCAGGCCCACCTGGGAAGTCCAACTCATCTTTGTCTATAAATAGAGAGGCAGGGGCACAGTAAAAGGGGATCTTCTTTCTGCTCTCTTACTTTCTCTTTTCTAAGGCTAAGGCAACTCTGCCATTTTGTAACTGTAATTGATGATTACAGCAATAAAATGCAAACTTCTGGAGTGGACGTAGGCCGGAGTTAGCCGAACCACTATAAAATCTGTTGTTCTTTACTGCTTTCATTTCAGTTTTAACTGTTCTTCACATTATTACTCTCTACATATATTCTATCTCTGAGCTGTGACTGGTATTTGGTGCTTTCAATTGGATTTGGGGGTTAGTGACCAATTTTGGCGCTAACACTTTGGTGCTTTCACTGAGAAATTGAAACACTCAGGAATTTTGGAGTTAGGAACTTGGATCTTAGAAAGCAATGGCAAGACCACCAACGAAGAGGCAAGCAGTGGAAAGGAGCAATCAGGAAGGAAGTCAAGCGGCATCTTCTGGAGCTGGGGAGGGTCATGCATCCATCTACATAACTCAGGACGAGATGCAAGTGATGATGAATTCTATGCAAGAGCAGATGATGAAACGGCAAGAGGAGATGATGCAGGCTCTTCTTAGGCAATTTGGACAACCAGGAACTGCAGTTGCTCAAGATCGTGGAGCTGGACCAGAGGAACTCAACCAACGGACAGATGGAGTGAATCAGCAGGGGGCAACTCCCAATCAACAAACAGTTAACAATCTAGATGGACCTAGACTCGGGGGCACACCACCAGGTGATGCTGGACCAGTTCATGGAGGGATACCGGATAACGCTACGTGGCCTGGCATCGATAGGAATACAGGAGTACGTGATGAAGAATATGTGCCAGAATTTCCTCGGGGACTTAGGGGGCAGTCTGGATTGATTGGAAACACTGGATTGGCTGACATTATCAGGCGAACTATTCGCGGAGGTCTGACAAACAAGGATTCAGAGGGAGTTAACAAAAGTCCATTTACCCAGAACATCAGGACAGCTAGGAATCCGTCCGATTTCAAACTACCCACTCTGGAAGTATACAACGGGAAGACGGATCCCACCGACCACTTGATGAGGTACACTAGGCATATGGAAGTACTGGGGGCAACGGAGGAGGTTATGGCCCGATGTTTCCCCCTGTACTTGACTGAAATTGCTGCTATGTGGTTTAGACAGCTGGAGGATGGATCCATTGGAACATGGACAGAACTGGTAAACAAGTTCTTAAGTCAGTTTCGAGTTCACATAAAAAGGCCAAAGAACGTGATGACGCTAACGTCAGTCAAACAGGGGGCAGATGAATCGCTCAGGACATTCTTAACTCGATTTAATGCAGCAGTTGCTTCGGTGGATCGGCCAGATCCATCAATGGTTCTGATGGCTGCGGTATCAGGAGTCAGAGATAACTCGGATTTCAAAGTATCATTGGTACGGGACCCACCGTTGGATCTTGGGGAATTCTTTCATGAAGCTGAAAGATTTCTTCGACAAGAGGATGTATGTTTGGACATGAGGTCAAAGGAAGTAAACATGACTAAGGATGGAGGACTACCCGACGAAAGCTCGGGTGGGGGCAAGGATAAAGGGAAAAGGAAGCGCTGGGGAGAACCAAAGTTCTCCACTTACACAGGATTGAACGCGACGTTAGAGCGGATTTTCTTAGATACTCGAGATCGCCTTTCTTATCGAAGGCCAGCAAGGAGGGAACCTCAGAACGAGAAAGGGCGTCAGGAAGGCACTGTCTTTTTCATGACCTGGACGGGCATGACACTAATAGCTGCCGGCATTTGAAGGACATAATTGAGGAGCATATAAGGAATGGTCAGTTGCGACTGTATGTCGGAACTCGGAATGCGGCGGTGGAACAGGAGCAGCCACCGCCTACCTTGAACGATGAGGGCATGAGGCCCGGGAATGGTGGTCGATTGGTCATCAACTAATCTTGATGGTTTGGAATAAGTAACAAACTCCGGGCAAACGGTTAAATCACTTACTCATGTACGGGGTCGGAGATAACCCTCAGGCATGCTCTGAGATGATGGCTTACCGAGACGCCCGGGTTTGCGAAATCTATTTTTTCCTTTGACTTGGACATTTGCTTTTTCTGGTTTGGTTTTGGAGTTTGGTTTGAACTCCCTGTTTTGCTCGTTTTCTGGTTTGGATTCTGGTTTGGATGTTTGTTTTTTGGTATGGATTTTCGATATGGGTTTCTGGTTTTCTATTTTGGATTTGGATTTCGGATCAGATTTTGATTGGATTTTCTCTGGATTTTGGCTAAAAGGTCGTCGAGTATGGACTATGCTCAGCAAGGGTCCGGAGAGACCAGGATTCGGCCTAAGACTTAGGCCATATATTATCGGTTACTATTTTAGGTCGTCGAGTATGGACTATGCTCGGCAAGGGTCCGGAGTGACCAGGATTCGGCTTAAGACTTAAGCCACGACATTGTTAGACGTTCAGGGACACTGAACCATGAACACCATGGAATTACTTAACATTGGTCGTCAAGTGTGGATTGCGCTTGGCAAGAACCCAAAGAGGTTACAGATTTGGATATTGGCTATGAATAGCTAAGGATTCGGACAAGGACCCGGAGCGGTCTCGGATTTGGATATCGACCCGGAGAGGTCACGGATATGGTTATAGGTTATTGGATAGGATGGATTGGAACTCGGTAGTCGGGTTCAAATGGATGTGGAATTGGATAAGGACTTGGTTACTGGATAGGAATCATACATCAACTCGGAACAGTCGCGAAAATGGATCAGGATATGGCAGTGGCACTCGGATAAGATGGCTTGGTGATGGATTGGATTATGAATCGGAAAATATGGATGTGGATAACATACATACTTAGGATATTGGACTTGAGGCTATTCAAAACACGCCTTTCACAGCAAGGCATGTTTTGGGGGGCAAGTGTTAACCCTCCTTTTGGCAAGGCCGCGGACAGACGGGTTTAACTTAAACAACTTCAAAACTATCGAGACTAAAGTATGATGGATTCGGTTTAAAATGATGAAGTTCACTTGATTATGTCGTTGGGAAAAGGAGTGGAGTAACTACATGGCTCGGCCTAGGCAGTTTGGCAGATATCGCTCGGCATTGGGATGGTTCGGCGTTGGAGGCTGTTCGGCATAGAGAGATCGTCGTTCGACATAGAGGGATCATTCGGCACTGAACGAGTGCTCGGCATTAGAAGGATCGTTCGGCATAGAGGAATGTTCAGCACTGGACGAGCGTTCGGCATAGAGAGATCGTCGTTCGGCATTGGATGGAGCGCTCGGCATTAACCAACGTTCGGCATCTGGAGACGTTCGGCATTGGATGGATCGTTCGATATTAACCAACGTTCGGCATCTGGAGACGTTCGACATTGGATGGATCGTTCGGCATCAAGGAGCGTTCGGCATTGGATGGATCGTTCGGCATTAGGGAGCGTTCGACATTGGATGGGTCGTTCGGCATACCTCACCTCGCTCGGCATTGCACCTCCATACCTCGATACCCCGGTACCTCGCACCTCGATACCCCGGTACCTCGCACCTCGATACCTCTGCACCTCGCACCTCCATGTCTCGGTACCTCACACCTCCATACCTCGCCCCTCCATGTCTCGGTACCTCACACCTTCATACCTCGCACCTCCATACCTCGGTACCTCGCACCTCCGTACCTCGATACCTCGGTACCTCGCACCTCCCAACGTTCGGCATGAGGAGATCGTTCGGCATTCACGCCTTGTTCGGCATCTATGGTTCGGCATATGGAGACCACTCCATTTGGGCTGAGGTACTCGGCTGCCAGGCCCACCAGGGAAGTCCAACTCATCTTTGTCTATAAATAGAGAGGCAGGGGCACAGTAAATGGGGATCTTCTTTCTGCTCTCTTACTTTCTCTTTTCTAAGGCTAAGGCAACTCTGCCATTTTGTAACTGTAATTGATGATTACAGCAATAAAAAGCAAACTTCTGGAGTGGACGTAGGCCGGAGTTAGCCGAACCACTATAAAATCTGTTGTTCTTTACTGCTTTCATTTCAGTTTTAACTGTTCTTCACATTATTACTCTCTACATACATTTTATCTCTGAGTTGTGACTGGTATTTGGTGCTTTCAATTGGATTTGGGGGTTAGTGACCAATTTTGGCGCTAACAGATGGTGTTTCCGATGGCACCATGGTTGATGGGGATAGTACAGAGGATTGGACTCGAGGTGGAGCTCATTCAGAGACTAGGACTGTTAGATAGAGAAAGAAGCCTAAGTGGCTTGAAGATTTTGTTAGATTGAGCATCGAAGATATTGATTTCGATGACATGGCAACATATGCATTGAATGTAGTCCATGATCAGCCCACAGATTTTAGAGACATTATTTCATCGGTTGACAGTTCAATTTGGTTAGTTGCTATAGAAAAGGAGATTGGACCTTTGTAGAAAAGTCATACTTGGGATTTGTGCCACTTCCCACCAACAAGAGAGCTTATAGAGTGAACAACGGTGGCAATGGATCTCAAACACAAAGCAGGGTTAGTTGCAATGGGGTATGTTCAGAAGAAAGTGGTAGAGTGTCATGATATCTTTGCTCCAATTATCAGCCATATATCCATTCATATTCTATTGGCATTAGTTGCTCATTATGCTATGGAACTTGAGCAACTAGATATGAAAACTGCATTTTTACGTGGTGATCTCGATCAGGAGATTTATTTGAAGCAGCCAAAGGGGTTCATTAATAATAGCAGGTGAAATTATGTTTGTAAACTTAACAAATCTCTATATGAACTGAAGCAGTCTCCTAGACTATGATATAAGAGATTTGCTAAGTTTATGCTTTCACATGGATATTCTAGAAGCTTCAAAGACCAGTGTGTTTAATTTAGGAGGTGTGATGGAGATATGATATATCTTTTGTTGTATATTGAAGATATATAGATTATATCTCGGAGTATGGTCATAATTATGGAGTTGAAAGCGGAGCTCAGCAATGAGTTTGATATGAAGGATATGAGAAAAGCGTAAAGAATTTTAGGAATGGAGATATTCAGTGATAGGAAGTGGAGAGTGTTGAGACTCACTCGGGCGCAGTATACCAAAAAGGTCCTTGGTCGATTTGGTATGGAGAAAGCTAAACCGGTTGGCACTCCATTAGGCTCTCATTTCAAGTTGTCAAAAGATTTATCCCTACATTGGATGAAGACAAGAGGTATATGGATGATATACCTTATTCTAGTGCTGTTTGTAGTCTCATATTCTATGGTATGCACGAGACCAGATTTGGCCCATGTAGTGGGTGTTGTGAGTCGATATATTTCTGACCCAGGCAAAGAGCATTTGCAAGCAGTGAAGAGTATACTAAGGTATCTTTATGGCACTTCTTCAGTTGGATTGTTATATGGTGGAGTATGTGGCAAACTCTATATTAGGGGTAATTGTAACTTAGATTATGTCGGGGATAGAGATGCACGGAAGTCGGTGTCAGGTTATGTTTTTACACTTGGCATAGGCTCGATTTCGTGGAGATCAAAGTTATATTTTATAGTAGCTTTATCGACTATCAAGACCGAGTTGATATCGATTATGGAAGCGACTAAGAAGGGATTGTATTTACTTTTGCTATTGGCTGATCTTTCTATGGTGCAACGGATAGTAAAGCTATATTCAGATAGTCGGAATGTGATTCATCTTATAGATCAAGGTTATAGTTCTTGGATGAAGCACATTGATGTCAGAGACTCTTCCTTATGCTTGAGGAAGAACGAAGAAAGATCAAGTTGGTGAAGGTAGTGCTATGGATAATCCTTCAGATATGATGAAAAAGTCACTTCCTAAGGACAAGTTTAAGCATTGTTCAAACTTAATCAGTTTGATTTCAACTGCTTGAGATCAACAACTTTGTTGATTGGTGAATATATTTAAATCAAGGTGGAGTGTTAAATTTGGACGATTTAAATCTATTCCAAATTTATAAGGGAGAAGATATTAATTGATTTCCATAATCAATCAAATATGGAAAACAAATTGAAAGGATAATCAGTTAGTATCAGAAGAGATATTAATTAATTTGAGGAATCGATCAAATAAGGATATATATGGAAAAAACACAAATAAACTAAATTTGTGTTGAAATCAAATCAAGCAAATCTGAAAACTTTTTATCCTTATCTCTAAGGTAGTCTTCATCCTTGCACTTATAAATATGAATACATTTGCTCATCTTTTCATCACAAACCAACAAGAGTGTTCCCCGTCAAAATATCCTCAATAAGGTCTCTATTTATATAATTTTTAGGATGAGTGAAATTTATTAAGTGATTCATACTCTTCTCGTGTTGTACTCTTCTCGTGTTGTACTCTCTCTTGAAGTGAAGAGATAGTAAAGGGTTGTTGGGTCTTCGTGGACATATGATACTTATATCCAGACCACATTAAATCTTCTGTGTCTCTTTCTCTTTTTCTTTCTATTTTTTGTTCTTGTGTAATTTCTTAGTTGATTTTAAGTTGCATTGGTATTCAAATAGGCAATAATAGATCCTGATCAAATACGCTTCTGCTCATTCAAATTTTACACAATATTATTATCATCATATTCGTTTATTTTTCACACTTTTATAATAAATGAGATTGTAAAAAAATTATTTTGAACCAAAATCATCTATTTATATTTCTTGATTTATCGATCATTAGCGGATTGATAATTATCCGATATCTGTCTGTATCCGTGGATGATGATATCTGATATTCGAAAATGATTTCGGTTGTTGATGCAGATATGACACTATCTGTATCCCAAAGTATCCATTTACAGGCCTACTCCAACTCACTCACATAAAAATTTACTCTTATAAACAAGCTATATCTAACCATTACATTACGTGAAAGGTAATTCTTCATTTACTTACTATTACTTCCTAATGAAAAAAAGTTATTCATGCCCATTCTATAATAGCGGTGCTCTTTTCAAACAATCTTAATGTTATGGTTTGTTTGAAATATATTCAATTTTAATCATAGAAATTTCTACTATTGTCGATTCTTATGCCATTGGTTAAATTGATCGTTTCGGGAAACAAATTTAGTTTTTCATACACACCCCCCCAACAATAGATTCTTTATGCAGCTACATCATTACTCCGATTGAAAACCTAGGTAACTAAACTATTCATACTATTATTTAGTTACTTGGTGGAGAATTGGTTTTTTTTACTATTTTTGTGTTGACGATGTTCTAATCCTTGCTTTTTAACAATGAGTTTGCATATCCAATCAGCGACGAAACCAGGATTTTCGTTTGCGTTGGGCAAAACTATGCGAATGATCAGGTATGTAATGGAAAAAAGTAAAATTTTAAAAGTATAGAAAGTTAGCACGTAATTTTAACTGAACAATAATAAATAGTCTAATTATATCATTATTAAACCATAACAACAAATTTATATTTTAGTTATTAAAGGGTAGCAAGGATAAGATTAGGTTTGGCATCGGATTATTATTCACTGTTAGCGAATCAAAACATTAAACAAATATTTACAAATAGAGATTGAATTTTTTTGTTGGCAAATATGGCACTAATAGCATAGCGGAAAACAAGTATTACTTTTTAACTCTAAAATAATACAACAACAAATTATCTAATATACGTGGTAATAAATTATCATATCGCACCAAACTAAATTAAACCAACGGATACTAAACTAATAATCCAATGGATCTCATGCCTTTGAAGAAGAACCACGAGAAGCAATTTGAATTTTTGTCAAAAGAAAGCAATATACTAGATTTTGATTGGAAAATATCTCCGAAGCAATTGCAAAAATCATTTTCACTTTCGTTCAGCGGGTATGATTGTAAATAGGAATTGCAATGAAGTGGATCGGGGTTTTATTTTCAAGGGCAGATTTGGTTTTTGCCTCGGCTTTATATTTTTTAGTTTTTTTGGGTATGGCAGTTGCCCACCCCAGCCATAAGCTGGTTACATCACTGTATCCAGTATACATTTCCTTGATTTGTCTTTTGAAAATATGGTTTCTCTTTTTAAATCTGGTTAAAATTAATAATCAAAATGTATATGAAACAAAGATCTATATTACCAAACAACATATTTTCAAAGGTGGAAATTAGGTTGAAGGGCTTCTTATTCCAGGGTAATAAGTTTTAGGGACAACAATTCTGAATAATTAGTTTTAAGGACAATTTACAGAGAAATGATAAATTTATTTATCTTTTTATGTTATATAGGAAAATGATAAATTCATTTATCATTATTTTTGTATAACTGAAAATGATAACTTCATTTATCTTTTTCTTGTAATTTGTCCTTAAAACTAATTTTTCAGAATTGTTGTTCATAAAACTTATTACCCTATACAAAGAAGACCTTCGAGTGAAAATCCCCTTTCGAAGATTATTTTCAAAGATTATATTAATAAACAAAACATAATTAATAATCTTGATTTACTTACTGTGGTGCCTTATATTGCAAATTTTAGTATCATTTCTCTTAAAGTATTTCACATGGTAATTTTATTAAAGATATTTTTAATACAGATCAATAACCTGTAGTTTAGTTGTGAATCATAAACTGTAAAAAAATTGGCTTTATAATAAAATAAAACACCTTCATTGTTTCTGTACTAAACCTTTGCTAACTAATAATTTTATAATGCACATTACATCTATGTTATGTGTCATATTTCATTTCCTGTATGCTACATGCACTCAACCGTGTACCTTAAACAAAAATGCACTATGTTATTTTAAGATCTGTTATTTTAATTTTATAGATATGTTATTTTAAAAATAGTTCTTTTAATTGGACAGATTTGTTGATTTTACTTCACAAGTTTGTACACAGATATATATTAGTATTTTCGTAAAGTCTAATTTTTTTTAAATTTAACCTTTTCCATTTGAAATTTTATGGAAAAATTGTGTTTTTTTAGTGTTTGAAATTTACTATCCTCTCTTTTACAAAGTTACTAATTTTGTTTCACATGTTTCAGAATTACAAACCCAAATTAGTCGTTAACTAATAGATAAATTTATAAATATACAAGTTTTACTTATTATTATTTATACCATTACTCTACATTATGAAAATTTCAGGTTCATATCTACGTTGCTACAATACTTTGTAGGTAAAAAATAGTTTTTCTTTATTGCTTAATTATCTATATTACATAATTATTATCTCAATCGATTTTTACTGGTTTTTGAATATTAAAGCTATTTTTTATAAGTATTATTTTGTTTTGCAGATCAATGCCTAAAAGATGAATATTTTTAGATAACATTTTTTATAAAATAAACCTAAATCTGACTTTTTTTCATCTGATAAAATCGATTATTTTTTCTTTTTAATTTTATTAAGCAATATGTTGTTTTAAGATCTATTATTTTATATTTATAGGTCTATTATTTATAAAATTGTTCTTTTATTTTAACTTATTTGTTACTTTTAGGTTTACAATTCTGTACAGAAATATGTTCTGGTATTTTTAGGGAGTCAAAACTTTTTTAAACTGAACATTTTTTATTTGAAATATATTAGTTCTGTTAGCCGGTACAATGGCCCGGCTACGTAAGGTTGACTATGAATTCCAAATTCGATTGTTGATGGAAGGATGATCACGAGGCAACATCCGCATGACCAGAGTATAATGTTTGAAGTTTGAACAGTCATATCCAGCCCAGGGTAAATAAGATCGACGAATGGATAACACTGGATGTCGAAGTCTTAGAATTTGGTTTGATTGGATTAGGAACCGGAGTGGATGATTAGGCAAATTGAATGAAACCCAGAGGGGTCGGCATAGTGGGGGCTTAGGTAGGCATAGTGTATGGAATGGCTTAGGTCGGCATAACATATGGAATGGCTCGGGTCGACATAACATATGGAATGGGTCGAATCGGCATGGCAGTGGTTATGAAAAGGGGTCGACATGATATTGGGTAGGCATAGTATTGGATCGGTATTGTGGAAGGATCGGTATATTGATGGGTTCCCAAGTATCGGGTCAGCATATGATATGGAGACAAGGGGTCGGCATACCAAGGTGGGTCAGCATAGGACACGAAGACAGTGGTGTCGGCATACCTAGATGGTTCGGGTCGGCATGATGATATGCAGTTCGACATAGTAAGTTGGGCTGAGTTTTCCTGATGGTGGGCCCAAGTGGTCAGGGGGGTCCAGGTCTTGAGATGTCAGTCCGGGTGGAGGCTGCCTTCATCTATAAATACAGGGGCAAGGGGCCATTTTTGGGATCTCTCTGTTGGGGACTGACAAGTGAAACTCTGCCATTTTTGTAATCAGTTTCCTTTTTATCTAACTTGTTCTCAAGTTGTTTCTTACCTATTGTAATTGTAATCAATTGAGTGGTAAAAGCAATAAAGAAAGTATTCAGAGTGGACGTAGGCAATTAGCGCCAAACCACTATAAACCTTGTTGTTTTTACTCTCTGTTGCATTTTTCTGGATATTTTGTGTTACTCCTCAATTTTCATTTAATTTCTTCATTTATTTCACTACTTTAACCTATTCTTGGATGTTTGTGACCAATTTGTTTGCAAACAAGTTTTGTTGCTATAATGGATATGGCCAAAAAAGTTCCTCCACCTGCATTCTTAAATCCATACGGATCAACTTGGATCATCAAAGTTCGTGTGATAGATAAAGGTAATTTGCGATGTTATATGAATATTAGAGGAGAAGGCTGGGTGTTTAGTTTAGAACTCACTGATGAAGATGTAAGTTTTTTTATTTAATTTTATCAACTATCTTTTATCCAATTATACATCCACCGGGATATTATTATATTACAATGCCTACTTTGTTCTAATTAACAGGGTACCCAAATTCAGGCTATGATGTTTAATAAAGCTGCAAATAAGTTCTATGCTATGTTTGAGTTAGGAAAAGTTTATTATATTTCTAGAGGAACACTTAAGCCTGCAAACAAAAAATTTAGTACTTAAAAAGTCACTATGAGATGACTATGAGATGACTATAAATGAGTACTCATTAGTCAAAAATGTAGGCTATGCAAAATGTAGGCTATGTAAAGATTGACCAACTTGAAACATATATTAAGGTAAAGGATGTTGTAGGTAATACATCCACATTATTAATTTTTAACAAATCATTATATCGTTACTTATAAAAATGTTTTACCTTTTAGATGTAATTGGTGTTGTCCAAAGTGTCCCATCAATCAAAGATGTATGTAGCAAATTCAACAGTGAAAACATTCCAAAACATGATATAACTATTATCGATGATTTGTAAGTATACATATTATAACAATTAATTTGTTTGTTTCCTATATTTACACTTTTATTTAAATTATAGATGCAAAACTATTATTGTATCTATATGGAGAGAACTGGCTATAGAAGTAGGTTCTTAGTTGCTAGAAATGGTTGATAAAGCTCCTATAGTAGCTATTAAATATGTCAAAGTCGGAGGGTATCAAGGTATGTATTTCCAAAAAATGTTACCTTTACCATATCATCATTTAAAAAATATATTATTATTGATGGTTTATCGTTATCAACATTGACTAAAAGCAATTCAGCTATAAACCCAGATATACTAGAAGCTAAAATGCTTAGGATTTGGTACGATTGTGAAGGCAAAAATGCAAAAATATCGTCTACTAATTTTGATAGGATTGTGCTTTCTCATGTAACAACCAATTCAATATTGGGTCTTGATATGGTTATTCCTCATCGTTTTAATAATTTCATGTTGATTGGTTAGTAACTTTTTTCCCTACCTAGCCTGTATTTCTCAATGCACATGTTTACATAATTTACATTAAGAGTCAAACATTGTGGTATCGGGCTTGTATGACTGGCAACAAAAAGGCGACTGAAGCTTTAGGATCTAGATTTTGGTGTGAAGCATTCCAAAAGAATGAAAGTACTTACCTTTTAAGGTAAATACGAGTAAAATATTTTTATTACATGTCAATATTTGCAATAATACATATTTGTAATGTGGATATATTATGGTAATGAAAGTTGTTGATCCATCCGTTGAAGCTTAGGTTACTGCTTTCGATGAACAAGCAGAGCAAATCATAGGATGCACTGCTGATGACCTTTACAAGATTAAGAATGAGGAAGTTGAAGATAAGTACTAAAAAAACTAAATGGTGTATTATGGATCCATCGTCTTTTTAGGGTTGGTGTCGCTCAAGTTGGGTGCATTAATGAAAAAGGACAAAGAATCACTGTTACGTCTCACTCAATCATGGATTATTCATCAGAATCAAACTTCTTGTTAGAAGAAATATCGAAAATGTTAGAGTAGAAATTTTAGATTTTATTTTCTTTTTTAGATTTCAACAATGATATTTTCAAATGATTTATTCAAATAATGTTGTTCAAAACTATGTTTTAGTTTTAAGATCATGGAGCTGGAAATGTTGGTACTCTATTTGGTTTGGATATGTCATCGAAGTTGGGTTTAGTTTATTATTGATTTGTTTTGTCCAAATTTATTTTCTTTTAGAGTTAGCTTGTGTCACATAAGTTAGTTATCTTATGGAATTAGCAATATATTTTGAAATTTATTAACTTTTGTCAATATATATTATTTAATCTGCTTGTTGCGCAAACAGAATATATTCATACATGCATCTGGTGTATATTACTTATGATTTTCTATATGTTTGGAATCCATTTTTGGTAATATGTCCCATGTTATAAAACACTACTCTCTATAACATTATAACATTGTTCATGTAGATTGCAAGATTTAAACGTTGATCGATGTGTTGATATCTGAAATAGATTTACCACAATATAGACATTTTTTGAATGATTTTCACAATATGATTAAACAGGGGCCTATTGCATATGAATAAAAATATAGAAGATGAAGATGTTAAACGAGGCAAATTAGCACGTGTTTAACAAAAATTAATTAAAAATTGAAATAAAGGTTTACTTCCAGAATATACATTTAGACGGTCGGTTATCCACCATTTTACGGTTGTACTAGTATTGTATTTTTTTGTAAACAACCGTACAAACAAAAAATGTGCAAAATAGAAAAGTTGTTGATTTCAACTTGATGCAATGATATTACGAGTACTTAAAACATATATTATGTGGAAAAGACTCGTAATATCATTGTCTACATCCATCTTTGATGTTTCTAAATAGCCATCTTAATGACCTCAGTCCTTAGCTCGATGGCCGCAGTCCACACTTTAATAGCCTCAACGCCTCAGCTTCAGGTCCAATAAAATAACTATTAAACCTCCAAATGTTAATATCTTCCTTGGATCTCCATCATATAATGATCATTGTTCATTTCGAATCATTTTCATTTGTATTCAAATTCCTACAAGTAAATGAATCATTATTAGATTTATATTTCTTAATAATGTGTCAATTAGAATAACTTTAACATAATACGATAGAATAACATCCACAAATCCACATGTTTTTTAAAAGGACCTAGACCTATTGTACAACCCTTATGAAGGATGGCTCCAAAAGAGAAGAGGGAGTTAGAAAGGCAGACTTATGATTTATTGCAGAAGGGCTTGATCCGACGTAGTACCTCGAGTTGGGGATCGCCGGTCTTCTTTGTTACAAAGGTGGACGGTTCTCTAAGGTTATGCGTTGACTATCGGAAGTTGAACAAAAGGACTATCAAGAATAAATATCCTTTGTCAAGGATCGACAATATGTTTGACCAACTCCACGGTGCTCAGATATTTTCTCAATTAGATCTTGCCACTGGTTTCCAACAATTAAGAGTGGCAGAGAAGAGTGTTCCCTTAACAGCTTTTCGAACTCCTGAAAATTTCTACGAGTGGTTAGTTATGCCGTTTGGATTGACTAACGCACCCGCTTATTTTGTGGACTTAATGAATCGAATATTTCGAGATATTACTAATAAATTTGTTCTCGTCTTTATTGATGACATTCTTATCTATTCCAACACTGAGGAGGAACACAAATATCATCTCCGTGTTGTACTCGATACCTTAAGAAGCCATGTGTTGAAGGGTAAGTTTTCCAAGTGCCATTTCTGGAAATCCGAAGTTATGTTTCTAGGGCATGTTATTTCAGGAGAAGGCATATCGATGGACCCAGCTAAAGTTGTGGCGGTTCAAGACTGGAAGAAGCCCGAAAGTGCGACGGAAGTTAGAAGTTTCTTGGGATTGGCTGGTTTTTACCGTAGGTTTATCAAGGACTTCTCGAAGATTGCTTCTCATCTGACGAAGTTAACAAAGAAAGATGTTAAGTTTGTTTGGACTTCTAAGTGTGATCAAGCATTCAACGAATTGAAAGAGAAGTTGACTAGCGCTCCTGTATTACCATTCCAAATGGGAGCGAAGGTTTAACCATGTATATAGATGCTTGTGGAATCGAATTGGGAGCAGTTCTGATGCAGCATGGGAAAGTTATTGCCTATGTGAGTCGACAGCTAAAGCCGCATGAGAAAAATTATGCTACACACAATTTGGAGCTTTTAGTTGTTGTCTTCGCACTAAAGATGTGGAGGCATTATCTTTTGGGTGAAAGGTTTGAGTTATACACGGACCACAAATCCTTAAAATACCTTTTTACCTAGAAAGATTTGAATTTGAGGCAGCAGAGATGGCTGGAGTTTCTCGCCTCTTATGATCTAGAGGTTCTTTATACCCCTAGAAAAGCAAATGTCATTGTTGATGCATTGAGTAGGAATGTAGCAATGGTTGCAAATCTAGAAGTTAAGCCAGTATTGTTAGAGAGAATTGCATCCAGTCAAGAGGTAGATCCTATTTTAGCTTGACTTCTGAAGGATGTTGAAGAAGGTGTTGTTTCTAGCTTTGAGATTGATCTCTGGGGCATATTGAAAATGAATGGGTGTATTTGTGTTCCAGACTTTGATGGACTTAGGCAAGAAGTGTTAACCGAATGCCACCATTCAAAATTATATTTTCATCCAGGAGTGACCAAGATGTTCAAAGATATGAAGAGGGTATTCTGGTGGAAGGGGATGACACTACACCACAGATAGGATTTTGGCGCAACCTTAGGCGGCACATTTGATACGGCTATAAGCCGTATCAAATTTTAATACGGCTTATAGCCGTATCTATATTATTTAATACGGCTGTAAGCCATATTAACATTTGATATGGCTTATAGCCGTATCAAAATCTATACCTCTTTTTGTGGGAAAATTTTCCCCAAAACGCACACCCTCCCTCCTTTTTTTTTATTTCCAGCTTTCATTTTTTCCCCAAAACTCATAAGAAGCCTCTTCAAAATAACTGCATTAAACTTACTTCCGGTCCTTCTCGCTAAAAACTTATAATCTTGATTAGCAGCTTTAGGTATATCTCGTCAGATTTTGTCATTGTGCGCTTCGTCTTCTTGCTCCTGCCATCGGTAATGAGATCGATATCCATTTTCTTCTTCCGCGTCAAGAAAGCCAAATGATTTTGTGATAATATGTGATTCTCTAATAAAAAGTAAGAAAATAAAAATAAATTACAGTTTAATGCGAAATTATCAAGTGAAACATCGAGTTTACAATTTGCGTACAAATTTTTTGATAAATCAATCGATCTTGATTGAGGCTTGAAATTAAAAAGATGCTTGATATTCAGCTAGTATCAATTTTACTTGAAATTCAAAAGCCATGGATTTTAGGAGATGAATGGATTCGAATTCAAAAAGAAAATTCATAAGTTGATTAGGACTGAAAACCCTACCTGTCTAGAAGAGAATGAAGTGTTAAATTCATAAGTTGGTTGATAGAGTCTGAGCCAGATAGTGTTGATGAGAGCGCTTTCAATTTCTGTAGCAATATTCTTACACAGAGTCTACTTGGTCTTTATTTTCTCTAGGCAAATTTTATTTGAACTCGTGAATTTGTTGAGTAACCCCAAGTAATTTGAAAAAAATGAAGAAACCCAGTTTTTTTTCTGAGTAGCCCCATGTCTAATTAAAAAAACCAATAATACCATGTCTAATACAATAGTCAATCTTATGCTATTTTGTATTATTTTGATCTCCTTGCATAATTTACAGCTTGGTGCTAATGTTGTATATGGTTCTAACATTGTATATGGTTTTGACATTATTGTATAAGTAGATAAAATTATTGTTAATGGCGCAAGCCAAGTATCAAGAGAGGGGTAATGCATAGACATTACTCCGGTGCTACAAAATAGCGCCGTTGTAATGGCAAATTTTTTGGAAACAGTTTGGTGCTAATGTTGTATATTGTTCTAACATTGTTGTATAAGTGGATAAAATTGTTGTTAATGGCGCAAGCCAAGTATCAGGAGAGGGGTAATGCATAGACATTACTCCGGTGCTACAAAATGGCGCCGTTGTAATGGCAAATTTTTTGGAAACAGTTTGGTGCTAGTGTTTAAAATAAACCCTATATTTTGAGTTCCATTTATTGAAATTTAAATAGTCCATATATTTTAACTATTTAAAATTAATTAAATGTTTAAAATCATACTACAAAATTCTAGGTCGTACAGGAAAACAAAAAACGATCATGAAAAAGGCATGCGTATAAATCTTACAAGGAAGTTAATTGTTTACTAAATTATATTGTTCTTTACTAAACAATTTATATTATGAACGATCAAGTAGCTTGAATCATGTAAAATTACTAACTTAGAAAATGAAGTTACATCTGTTACCCATTAAAGCTTTTTTTAAAACAATGATGATATCAAGTTTAGATATGTCCTCACAATTTGATGATGGTGAATTATCATGTGGATTAAATCATGTTCTAATTTGGAAAGGAAAGTTACAGACTTATTTATTTTCTAGAAAAGATGCTTTTATGACAGTGATTTCAAATTTTGAAATATTTTCACAATTTGATACCAGTTAATTTCTGGTTTTGTTAGAAGAAATATTCTACCAGTTTCCACTCTAGTTGAGGGTAGTTCAGTCGTTCACATAAATTTACTTATATTTTTTTGTTTGCCAATGGTTCTATTTGTCATATAATTTTTAAATAGTTGTGTGATACTATTTTTGCGGAGCAGAAGAACTAGATCAATTGTACAATCAATTTTAAAAGGTTTGCAGTTCTACCAAATATCCTTTTGATAATGAAATATTATTTGCGATGTCTCGGTTCTCATTCATGAAGCTAAATTTAACAACTACATTTGAGTTATTGTACTATTACAATTAGAGACTCTTATTTTTCCCAGTAATCTAAAATGTTTCATCTTTATTACCCTATTAGCTTACAACTGGACTGGAAAGAGCTGTCCGTACATTAACTTGTCTGGTCGTTGATTGTACAAGTTTCATTCATATTTTGATTTTTTTTATTTCTTTTTTCCTTTTTAATCAATTCGTATTGGAGTTTTAGGCTTAGTTGAGTACACTTATGGTCACATCCTGTCCCTTGTAAATAACCAGTTACAGACGATGCACAAGAAACTATTAATCAAATAGTTGTGTTTATTTCTATTGTGCACTTTTCATGCAATTTCATATTAATTCACATGATTCATCTATTAGAGGTAGCATGATAAGTACATATACATGATTCATCTATTAGAGGTATTGTCATGACATGCCATATAGGTTTCATTTTTCTTTCAAACTATCCTAGTTATAGAAAGCCAAAAGCAAGCAATGCATTAACAGTTTCTTTACGGTTGGTTGATGAGAATGTCTACAGCTGTAGCAATGATATGGAGGTAGTCCGACCATCTTCACCTTACATTACGGTGTATGTTTCCAATGTGTAAACCAAGAAACAGTATTCTTCATTCATAAACATTCACTAAACTAAATTAATAAATATATTAGTAAAAGTCAACAAGCTTTTTGTGTATTTTTTACGTGAATCACGTAGTTAACCACTATAAATTAAATAGTTTATCGATTTTATTTCTGATCACATTTGTTTATAAGAAGTGGAATGGCCAAGAGATACGTGATTGATGTTTATAGCATGTGTTGTCTGCTTGTGCATTTATCCCCATATTAAAATCAATATACCTAGTCAATAGCCATAAAGGGTTATCCGTTTTGTATATTATTGAATTATTCTAAAAGTTCTTAAATTTAAAAGCTATATTAATAAAATCAGCTAGATCATCTATTAAAATCAATGGTTATCAGAACCATCCCACTCTTAATTAACACAATATTACTTGAATTTTTCATTTTATCATGAATACAGCTGTCGCTTTTCCCTGCTCGTGGTATCGACTGGCGATAGGACGTTAGGGTTTTGGTTCTATTTAAGGTGAATTCCTCGATTTTGTTCTAAGGTAAATTCCCCTTTTTATGGTTATGATTTTGAAGGCCGCATATCAATGCAATTGCTGGATAATAATTGGAGCTATGCAATAAATCATATTGTCCTCTGTTTAAATCTATTTATTGCTTGCTAAATGGCACTCGATATCGTGTAAAACTTATACTAATTAAAAACCCAATTTTTGGGTTTATACGGCCGCCGGGTTATTTGATTAAAGGACTTGATCCATAGAAGTGATATATTTGCAATATAGAAATGATAAATTAAAATTATATTTAAAATTTGCTAGTTTAGTGACATTCCTTTTGGCATTTCATTATGAATTAATTTAAGTTGAGATTTTATCTGATTATATTTTATTTGAGTGAGGATTTACCTCCATCTTTTGTGAGTAGTGTAGAAACTGGAGATAGAAGGCAAATTAAAATTAGAGTTGCAAAGTTGTTATATAATAAACTAACGGATCCTTTGTCAAATAATGATTTGATATCATTAGAGGGGGAATAAAATGAAGTAGATTAGGGAGAAAGAAGAATTTTTTAAGGATTAATGGACTTGAGTTGGGAAGACTATGTTTATTGAGTTGTTACTTCTTCATAAAGTTCACGAGGAGGAGATTGAACAGGGGCAGCATGCTAGATGGCTTGATCTTTATGTTTTTAACTCAGTGAGTATACAATATTAGCAAGTGAGGTGACATATTGGTTATCCACCTTTTATTTTATCTGTAAATACTAGCTACCAATTTTATTGTATCAGCAGTTAGTGGTAAGATCTGTATTTCAGCTAGATAAATATGTGCACAATAGAAAGGTGATATTACTTGCACCACAGGACACATGACCAATATTTGTTGGTGTTAAGAGTTTCTTTAAGAAATGCACTGAGGTTAGCTCCATCACTAAAGGGGAAGCATATGAAGAAATATAAGAACTAAATAAGGCACGCTACTGATATCATATTTATATTTTGATATATTGATCAACATATGAGCTTAAAATTAGTACTTGTAGTGATATTTTTGTTTTCTCTTAGTTAGATTGCATTAGCAGTGCACCAAGTAAATTTTGTACTGAAATTCAATCATCTTATCTACTGTTTTCTGTGAATATCTGTATTCCGTTTAGGAGTTATGAATCATTAGTCCAACTATATGTTACATATTAGTTTAGACTTTACATTCAGCGCAGTCTTGCGCTTCATATAGTTTCTTTGTTCAGCTTGTTTTTCCTTTTTGGTCAGTCTGTCAGATAGGCACTTCTTCTTAGAGAACATTATTTTTCTTCCATTTTGTGCTAATAAGCTTCTTGGTTTGTTGGAGGGTACGTATCTAAGAAGTTTGTGAACTCGAGATCACATAACATTACCTTTCCCCCGTAGTTTACATTTGATTTTGGATTGTTTAATTTCACTACTGTAGACTTATTGAAAATCTTTGATCCATTACAGTATAGTATTTTATGATAATTTCAAACTGAGCTACTGAAATACTGTGTTGTTTCACGATTAAACACTAAATAGCATTTTTTTCTTAAAGAACTAGGTAAATCGGACTTTTTTCCATAAGCATGAAGCTGGCACTGATTCCATTAGGAAATTTTGCTACTTTGGCCTACTTTTTGAAAAATATAGCAGAAATAGGCGAGTTTGAAAAATAATTACAAAAATAGACCAGTTTTGATTTTAACGTGGGCGAATTTTCAAAAATCGCCAATGGGCGATTTTTCAAAAATCACCAAAGTCGATATCAAGGTACATTGTTTTTCAATTTGGCGATTTTTGGGAAATCGCCAGTTGGCGATTTTTGAAAATTCGCCAAAGCATTTTTCCAAAAAAGCCAAAACAGACCTATATTTGTAATTAAGTTTCAAATAGACCTATATTTGTTATTTCTTTCAAAATGTGGTCTATGTTTGCAAAATTTCCATTCCATTATGCAGACTCCATGTATTTCCAAAGGATTTACATTGATATTTAGAATCGACCTTTGCATTCCTTGTTTGGTGGCTTAGTGTTTTGGTTTTATAAGTTACCCTTTGGAGGTTGCATTTAGTATTTTTAATGTACAAAATAATCAAGTGTTAGTCCTGTTATTTTCAGGAAATTTACTGTCCCAACTCCACTGTCTGTCATCCAGCTCGTAATGCGATGAAAAAAGTGCTGGCTACATCTTTCTTTTGTTTATTATATAGAATTCATTATTTTCAATGGATGCATCATTCCTCTGTACCTATCCCAGCAAATACGTACTGATCTTGCTAAAGCTATCATTAGTAAGGTGAATACTTCTACCATAATATGTCTATTGTGATCATATAACATCGATGACAGTTTTACATTATAATTGCTACCTAGATTCAAACTTGTGTGTAGCAAATATTGTCACTACTATAGGACCTTGTGATTTCATATTAAATCGTTTTGTTGATCTTATATAATAACTAGAAAGCATAAGAAAGAGATTTATTCAGGCTTATGTGGAGTGTTGACATTGATACATTGATACATGTATAATTATTATCGTGACTTATTAAAATAATGAGTAATATTATATTTTTTAGGAAACTATGTCAGAAAATCCACCATCTTCACATTCGTCATGTTTAGAGGCGAAGAAAGTTGATCAAAACTTACTTGGTATTCCGGTCTTAGATAACGCTGGAAAAATCGCTACTATGCTCGATAAACTAGTAAGAGCTCATGTGCCGATATCATATATAAGTTGGAATAAAGTACCTGGAATATACAAGGACAACGTTTGGAACGAATTGGTGGTAAGTATCCTTATCTGTTTGACAACAACTATTTCATTCAATAGCCTTATGGTTTCAACTCTTTGCACAACACATAATTTAATATATTTTTTGCAGAAAATTTATAAGCTCGATCCGCTTTCAAAGGAAATGTTTTTAAAGAGAATGGCCGAGGCTTTCAGGAGATACAAGAAAAACTTGAGAGTAGTTTATTATGACCCTTTCAACAATGACGAAGAACGGTTGAAAAATTGCCCACCTACAGTTGCTCAAGAAGATTGGGCAGAGTTCGTAAAAAATGAAGCAACGCCTGAAGCGAGCGGAAGAAGGGAGGTAGGCAAAAAGAATAGAGCATTGCTCAGTTATGCTCATCATGCAGGACGTAAAAGTCACGCTAAAATAGAACAAGAAATGGTAATTTATATTCATTTTCATTCAAATGATTTACACATTGTGATTGGATATTCATGTCGTTGCATCAACTTGTATTGCAGATCGTTGCTAGTCCATCAACAAATATCAGTCGTCGTCAAGTATGGGAGAAGACACACAGGAAAAAAGATGGTAGCATATCAGATGCCACTTCTTCATACTTTGTAAGTTAAACAAATATTAACTTGCATATTCTTTAAAATTCCTTATTCATGTAAGTATTATCATATTACAGGATCAAATTGCGAAAGCGAAGGAAAAGATCACTGATAGTGATGAAGAAAAATTGACAGTGGATGAAGACATCTTATCACAAGTGCTTGGTAAGGATGCAAGTGGTAGGAGCCGCGGTGTTGGGACCGTTATACCAAAGACTAAAGTTAAGGCTTGTGCCATTGCACAGAAATGACTCCGACATGTTCATGGCGAGCAGGATGAGTTGAAAATGTGGGTGGGAAGTTTGGAGGGTACAGTGGGAAATTTGTCTGGGAAAATGGAGGTTTTGATCAACATGGTGGGAAATATTGAACAGGGAATTCGTGTACCGGTCAATTCTTCTGATGGAGGACGCGCCACACAATTCAATGCTTCTGAATTCATTGCTTCGCAGTTCCAGGATTCGACCAATGTTACGAACAATCAAAAATGTGAAATCCTCAACTCTGATTTAGAAGTAATAGGAATAGGTATTTTTAACATTTAAACATTTATGACATAATAAGTAGAAAACTTAAATAATAATAAATATTCCCTTTTATTACAACAGGTACTATATGCCGAGATTCTATATTGTCCAACATCCATGGGAAATCTGTACCATCCACACATGAAAAAGTGGTGTTGGATAGTATACTGCTACCAGATGAGAGAACTAGCAAAATGAATCATCAATTTGCAGAGACCTTTGCTGATGTTGGAGTGGATGGATATGTGTGCCATCCGAAGTGTCTTATTCGATATCTCTAGATGATGGAGCAGGTATATTTTCTGCTTATGTTGTGTATTTGTATTATGTAGTAATGTGATACATTTGTATTATTGTTGTGTATTTGGATCTTGGTATTGGAGCGATAGTGTTTTCTAGTATCCGCTACTGCGATATATTAATGTGCTAAATGCTAGTATTATGTAATGATATTGTTAAGTTATTACGCACTGCAATGCGGATTATTGAATCATTTGAATGTGCACTGTCTATAATATTATTTGTTTTGATGTCTCGGAATGATTATTGATTATATATTGGATATGAATAGGTCTATAATATTATATATTGGATATGAATAGGTCTATAATATTATATAATGGATATTGATTATATATCTATATCTAATTGACTAATTAGATACGGCTTTTAGCCGTATCTAATTGGTTCATTAGACGCTGCATATTGTCAATTAGATACGGCTTCTGGCCATATCTAATGTGTCAGTTAGATACGGCTTCTGGCCGTATCTAATGTGTCAGTTAGATACGGCTAATGGCCATATCTAATTGGCTCATTAGATACGGCTAAAAGTCGTATCAAAATATTAAGCTCGACATATTTTGATATGGCTTTTAGCCGTATCAAAATATCGTTTATGGTGTAGTGTGAAGCGAGATATTTCAACCTTTGTGAGTCATTGTGCAAACTGCCAACAGATTAAGAGTGACCAACAGAAGACAGCTAGATTGCTTCAGCCACTTGAGATCCCAAAGTGGAAGTGGGAGCAAATCTCTATGGACTTTATTGATAGGCTTCCTAGATCAAGAAGAGGTAACGATGGCATTTGGGTTATAGTCGATCGACTAACCAAGAGTGCCCATTTCATTCCTGTTAAGCTGACTAGGACTGCTACGAGTCTGGGGAGTTTGTATGTGAAGGAGATTGTGAGACTCCATGGGATTCCTCGCAGTATTGTAAGTGACCGAGACCCGATGTTCACTAGTAGGTTCTGGGAGGGACTGCAAACTGCTTTAGGGACTGAGCTAAGTCTAAGTACAACTTACCATCCCCAAATAGATGGGCAGATAGAGAGAGTGAACTGGATCTTGGAAGATTTATTGCGAGCATGCATTCTAGACTTCGGGGGTTCTTGGGAAGATCATTTACCCTTGGTCGAATTCACTTATAACAACAGCTATCAAGCAAGCATTGGTATGGCCCCTTTCGAAGCCCTTTATGGTCGTCCATGTCGTTCTCCTTCGTGTTGGGTTGAATCTGGAGATAGACTTATTATTGGACCCGACATAATCTTAGAAGCCGATGAGAAGGTAGATGATATTAGAAGAAACATGAAGGAAGTGCAAGATCGGCAAAAGTGTTATGCAGATCAAAGGCGTAGGGATCTAGAGTTCTTAGTCAGGGACTTGGTATTTGTAAAATTATCTCGTCTGAGACGTGTCATGAGGTTTGGGAAGACAGGGAAGTTAGCCCCTCGATATATTGGCCCTTTTCCCATACTGGACCGGATTGATAAACTTGCATATAAAGTGGAGTTACTAGATCGACTATCAGATGTGCACAACGTATTTCACGTATCTCATTTACGTAAGTATGTACACAACCCTTCGATGATAGTAGAACTGGGACAACAAGTTGATTTGGAGGTTCAGCCTAACCTAACCATTCTTAGGCGGCCTATTCGTATTGTCGCTCGAGATATAAAGCGATTAAGGAAAAAGGTTGTGAATCTTGTTAAGGTTCAGTGGAATGGAGATGTTAGAGATTGTACATGGGAAACTAAGGACTATATTAGGGATTCTTATCCTAAGTTAATGTAGTTGTTGTTTGTATTTTGTTGTTTCTTTTTAGTGTACTCACTAGTTGTGTTAAGGTCACTTTCCTTGTATCTTTGTGTGGTATATATGATATCATTTGGGTTTCTTTGATATCTAGAGTTATCTGATTAATTTCGAGGATGAAATTTCCTTTAAGGATGGGAGGATGTAACGACCCATAATTTAATCACTTTGAACTTGAATAGTTAATATGTTTCACTATAACAAAATCTATTTTTCACAGCATGATTAAGCAGCGTTTTAATAAAAATGCTGTGATTATGTGGATGAATTATTAAAAATAACAAAAAACAATATCCAAAACGCTGCCCGTAAGTGAATGTGAAAAGGGGGGAAAACTAAAAATATGCCGCGCACCTTTACCACTCAACATGACCTCTCGACTCTCCCTCTCTCCTGTTAATCCCTATCCCTAATCTAATTAAAAAATAAACTCCCCAACGCGATCTCAGGAATACACGCTCAGTTGTCGATTTCTCTCCCTCTCTTCTGATGCTCTTCAGAAAGATATGGGTTTTCCACAGTTCTATATAGCTGCTGCAATTGATAACATGAGTCTTCAGAAATCTCGTGTGTTAGAGGAATCATTGATTCAGCTAGAGAAGGTACGATAAATGTAAATTATGTTCAGTTATTCATTTGTAAGTCAATACCTGAGATTCTTATTGAAATTATGAGATTATGCACTACAAGAAAAAGCATTTTTAGTTGCATTTATTAGTAGCGTTTATTATCAAGTGCAATCAAATAGTTATTTAAGTGCAACCACCTATTTTACGGAATAGTGTTTATCTAAATGTAACTAATTGAGGGAACAAAAATTCAAGGCGGGACTTAATTTTTTCGTGGCCACACAAAAGCACTTCCTTCCTCTTTTATTTTCATTCCCCACTTAAAACTTATTTTTCATTCTCCCTAAAATAAGCAAACCTAAATCACTTAACATTCACAAATCCAAATTCATTGGCTGTTCCAATTCATTCATGACCCAATAGTTTTTCATTGTCGATTGAAAGCTACCACCGAAGCTGATAAACGATGCGAACCAAACCAGTCAGAACTCTATTGTCGTAAGCACTAAAACAAACAGAGATGCAGTGTGAGCTGTTATAGATATGGTGCAATGAGCGAGAAGATTGCCTGATGCTTTTCTGACTGTTCAAGTCCACTATTCAAGGCATCGTGAAATGTTAGAGGTGAGTTTGAGGTGCTCATTAATTCTTTCATGTTAATAAAGAATTTTTTTTGGTGGTTTCTTTATTCTGATGTGCTCCTTATAGAACCCATCTATAAAATAATCTACCAAGCAATAAAATTTATTACAGTAGTAGGATCTCTAAACTTGTTAAAGATTCACTAGTTTCTTTTAATCCATAAGCATCGGCTGGTTACATTATATTTGTGGTATTTTTTTATGGTTAGATCTAAATCCAATCCAGTAATGGAAGGGTGAGGGAATGGTATAATCTAATTGAAAATCGTATTGGCTGATTAGTGTATTAATGATATTTTGCATGTAGTTGCATTCATAGTATGAATGTGTCATTGTTTCTGGGGTGAGTTACCGAAGTAGCACAAATCATTAACATTACTGTTTGGGATTTTGTTCCTTGTACTTACATATGTGTTAAGTTTGTTATGCATCACGATCTACATAAGTATTTTAGTTTTGGAGGTGCGTGAGTTTTCCAAAGATCGTTAAAGTGAATTAATTTTACTCTTGTAAAATTAAAACAACTATACATTGATTTTTAGGAGCATACGTTATTCTTGTTCCAAACCCAATCCAGGTTGTCATGTTATTCGTCCAAGTTTACATATTCAATTTTATTTATAAGAATCTGAAATTTTCTAAAAGATTCTTAAGATAATTTAGTTACATGTTATAAGACTGGTATTTCACATTGTTATTAAGATGGTTTGTATACTTTTTGACAGAAGAAGAAATTATGGATACATGCTTAGTGGTAAGAATGGGATTTGGAACATATGCTTCATAAGAAAATTATTAAAATAAACGATCTGCTCATACCTATGGACTTCTAAATCAAAAGCTAATACTGCAATTCAATCTATAGACACACTAAAAATTTAATACTTAAAAAATATTAAAAATAACAGCAAATACACTAATTCAATCAAACCTCTTAACTGAGTAAAAGGAAAACACTGGGTGGTAAATTAAAAGAGAGAAACCAAAAGAATGCTTAGAAGAAGATTCTTATTGGAAGAAAGTTCTTTTAAAGCAAGAAAAGAAATACCATAATAGATCGTGAAAAATTCTTTTTATAAATGGAAGGTTGATTCAGATACATAAAAGAAGTAAAACAATAATTCATGATTTTCTCTCTATTTGGTTGAGAAAGACCATTATTTAGAGGAGAATACAAAAGTTGAACTGCATATGAGTATGGGTATTGAGGTATTTTTTTGTCTTTAGTTTGTATATGAAAATAAAAAACAAAAATACATCAAAGCATTGTTAACTCAAGACATGCACCTACGGTCCTATATTCTAGTAAAGTAATCATGTAAATAAAGCTCGATTTTATCTCTAAATATGCCCTACCTCAAGTTGTGGGCTAGCTCTACCACTACTACTGGTGCCAAATGAACTTATTTTTAGCAATAGTTCTTCGAGAATTCTACGATGTAGTCACTATTATTCTCAAGTTTGAATGCATTCTTCTTTGGTATATTGTGACGCCTCACCTCTATGCTCATAATAACAAAGAGTATTAAAAGAAATACTGTCTATTATTACGAAGAATAAGGCTGGATAGGAGCGACCATCCGTAATTGGCCTTACACTAATATTGGTTATCTCGATAGGAGTGGTATATACTTTTTGTTTTTCATCTATTATTTATTTACTCCCATCGACATATCCAATTATCAGTATAAAACAACTACGATAGTTCATAATAGTTTAGGACATTAGATATAACAATAACACAGATAATATAAATGCGGAACACAGATTAACAAAAATCTCATATATATATAACCGATGTCAGTTAATACATAGTTGACACAATACATATGATACAACTACAACTGTCGACTCTAGAAGTTATATATACAAGTACATTATCGACTAATATACATGAATACATATCATTCTATACAATGACACGACTACTACAAAATGACCGACAACTTCAGAAGATGTGAAAAGTCTTCAATCCCGAACAGCAACTCAAAGAAAGAAATCTACAACCTGAAATACTCGGGTCTGACCCGAGTATTACATTCAAAAGAAAATAATACCCAGGTCAGTCTAATTCAAACCAGTTTATTAATGCACAGAAGCAATAATAATCAATATAAAACATCAACTCTAGTAGGGCTGCAGCACACGCACGCGTGTGCTGCCTCGCCACTACAGCATGTATACTCAAAAGATCAACGCATCAAAAGCAAAGGAAATACCAATAAAATCAATACAGTGTGGCTGCAGTGCACGCTCGCGTGCACTGCCTCGCCACTGCAATGATGAAGTCATCACAACTCCAATTATTAACAGAAAGTAGAAACTGTAGAGGTTGAGTCACTACTATCAGGACTTAACACACTTCAATGATTCAGCAGTATGGAAAAGGCTCATAAGGCCAGATGCACGAAGGCAGTTATACCAAAACAATCGCAACCGTAAAAAGAAACAACCTCGACAGCAAGAGAACAAGGCAGCAATAGTATGCAAGTGCAGACCACATAAAGGCCATGCATCAGTAAGACAAATTCAACTCAGCTATGCAATACACCCCACTCAAGAGCCTATACGAACATGAAGTACAACAATGCAACGGTATCAGACTAAGGTACATCAGGTCAGAGACCAAAATAATGACAAGTAGACAAGACCAGTCCAGCAACTACACTCAAATGCAATCATGTACAACCAGGCTGCCAAATTCAAGAAACAATGGGACAGCAAGAATATGAATGCAGTAGTGACTAATGTAAGTGCAGACACAAGTGCTACCAGATAGCAATGTAGCATTAAGGGAACACGTAGAACAGTGAACCAGCTAATGAGCAAAGAGTCAAAACCCAAAACAGATGGAAGTGACACAGCCAGTTCGAATATGTATCAGCGAACATATGCAAGGGTTAAGCAAGTGAAATATGCAAACAGACCAGTAAATGCAACAGATATATAGTGATGCACAAGCAAGAATATGAATGCAATCATATACACTGCAGTGAAGCATTCATTCATGAAACATAAATGCAAACTAACTGACTCAAGTGATACTAATTATATGCTCTGTGCACACTGAAATTCAAGTGATACAACTCGAAGTAATGCACCAAGTTCATATAACAACACAAGTGCATAGGGGCAATGAAATGGAGACTGTACTCAGGTGGACAGTACAAGATAAAGAAATAAGCAATGCAAGTGAAACTAGGTTACTTCGACGACATGATGCAATGCAACAGCATACCCAACGACTCAACTGCCCAGGCTTAACGATGATTGTATGAATGCACATATACGAAGGATATTAACAAATGAAGGTTCAAGTACTACCAGCTCCAAGCCTATAACACAAATGACCAGTTATCTGACAACCAGGTAACAGTGAAACTACAAGTGTTCAACTACAATAGACCCAATGATACTAATATGGAATGCAATGCAACTCAAAACGAACTCAATTGATCATGTACACAGGGAACTCAAATATATAGGTTTAAACTTTGCGGATAAGATGCAAGCAAACGAATCGATGCAACATGACTCAAGTCAGTGAGCTCTTGGATATGTAGACCAACATTAGTGAAACATGATGCAAGGACCACAATGATACTGAAACAAATAAAATTTGACCAGTGGCCAACATCATAACCAAGTCAAAGTCGAGGTAAACAAGTCAGATCAACAGCAGTATTATCGGAGATGAAGCCGAGAATATCAAAGACATGGCAACCAAACATTATCTAATAATCGAACAATTTCCAAAATTCCAACGAAACTGCCATTGCAAACATGAACAACTGCAACCAGTATAATGAACAATGGCAAGTATACTACGGGGTGAAGTACAAGTAAAATAAAAACACCAAAAATCAAAGTCGGTGTCCAGGAAACAAATAAATGCCGAAATCCACTAAAGCAAAACCAACAATTCAAATCACTGAGCACAACAATTTAACTTCAATTGGTCAAAACATATCATAACAACACCGAATGGCCCAGAATAAGGTCAGAGCCACGATGATCAAAGAAAACGAACAAGGTCGTGGTCATCACGAAAACAAGTCGTGAGTCGAACAAATCAAAACAAGAAAGTCACGAAGCAGTAAGTTCCAAGCAACATCAATTACCAATACCAAATGAAAACAAATGGCCGAGATAAAACAAGGTCGAATCCAACTAGAATTACAGATGCATCATAAGAAGAGTGAACTAGATGTGAGTAATACGATTACTCACCATTTTCGACGAGGCAGTGAAACCAAAACCCTAGCAGCCTCGAGTGACTCCAAGCGATTTTGCGATCGACAAGGCGAGGCTGAAACGTCCTTCGATCGAGCTATGGGGGTTGACGCCTTTGATTTCTCGATGCCCTGATTTCGATCGAAGAAGGAGGGACGGGTTGAATCGAATAAGGAGGAGACGGCTACCATTTTTATTCTTTGCTTGGTTAGGGTTATGGAACGAGAAAATGAAGTGGGTCGGGTCTTCGAAATGAAGGAGGGAGGGATGTTTTATCTCTTGGGATAAGGCAGCTCTAAACTAAAATATGGGCTTCTATAAATTTTAAAGCCCGAACTGCTTTACAACTTTTTCAAAGAAACGCAATCAATTAAAACTCCAGCTGAATTAAACAAACAATCTAAGCGTCACATTGACGATAGTTAATTGTTAAAAAAATCTCGGGTTGTTACAGACTCCCCTCCTTAAAGGAATTGCGTCCTCGCAATTATAAGGAATAAATGGACAGAAGGTAACAACCAAAAGAGCAAGGTAATGACGAGTGCATAAGCAAAGCAAATGTCAGCAGGGGAAGTACTAGATATGAAATTAAAAAGGTTCGATTGCTTCAATCAAAAGAATCAACATCGTGGGAATCAGGGATCAAAATCAGACGACTAACAAAAGCAAGAACAATCGAGTTCCAGCAACTAAAAGAGAAGGAAAACAGAGCAGAAATCCCATACAGAGCACGAATCGAATGTGGGTAAATCAAATTACTCACCTGAATCTCCAGAGAAAAACGAAGCTCAAATCTCAAAAATCTCAAATGTTTACTTATCTCAAACGATAATCAGAAGATAAATCAAATATCTGATTATCTCAAACGATAGTCAGAAAATAAATATTCAATTATCAAAAAGCGATAATCAAATTTCTCAAATCAACATATATTCGATTATCATAAACGATAATCAAATTTCAAATTCAGCAAATATTTAATTACCTCAAGCGATAATTAAATCTCAAATCAACAAATATTTAATTATCTAAAGCGATAATTAAATCTCAAATCAACAAATATTTAATTATCTAAAGCGATAATTAAATCTCAAATCAGCAAATATTTAATTATCAAAAGCGATAATTAAATCTCAAAGCAACAAATATTTAATTATCTAAAGCGATAATTAAAACAACAAATCAACAATTATTTAATTATCTAAAGTGATAATTAAAAGCAACAAATATCCGATTATCAAAAACGATAATCAGAACCCATATCAACAAATATCTAATTATCACAAGCGATAATTAGAAACAACAAATATCTGATTATCAAAAACGATAATCAGAACTCATATCAACAAATATCTAGTTATCACAAGCGATAATTAGAAACAACAAATATCTGATTATCAAAAACGATAATCAGAACTCATATCAACAAATATCTAATTATCACAAGCGATAATTAGAAACAACAAATATCTGATTATCAAAAACGATAATCAGAACTCATATCAACAAATATCTAATTATCACAAGCGATAATTAGAAACAACAAATATCTGATTATCAAAAACGATAATCAGAACTCATATCAACAAATATCTAATTATCACAAGCGATAATTAGAAACAACAAATATCTGATTATCAAAAACGATAATCAGAACTTATATCAACAAATATCTAATTATCACAAGCGATAATTAGAAACAACAAATATCTGATTATCAAAAACGATAATCAGAACTCATATCAACAAATATCTAATTATCACAAGCGATAATTAGAAACAACAAATATCTGATTATCAAAAACGATAATCAGAACTCATATCAACAAATATCCAATTACCTGCAGATAATTGGAAGCAACAAATATCTAGAAATCAATTAAGAAGACTAGAAAATCAACATAAAAGCTTGGATCGATCCCATCAGATGGCGAGTTTTTAATTCGCCGCACGTGCATCTCAGAGTGGCCGAAGCCTACCAAGTACTCAACATAATTTTGGCGCCCATCAGATTGACCCGAAGGTCCGCAGAGTGACCCGAAGGTCTAGTACTGGTATTTGACCCGAAGGTCCGCAGAGTGGCCCGAAAGCCCAACAAATGACCCGAAGGTCCAACAAATGACCCGAAGGTCCTCATAGTGGCTCGAAAGCACACGAAAGCATCAAAATGTTTCAATTAACGAGTCCGGAATTAACCAAAATAGCAAACGCACATGTCCCATAACCACGAGTTTTACTAAATTGTTTAATTCTCTTCATCGTTTCCTTGAAAGTGCAAAATTGTGTATTTTATAAAAATACACTTTACATTCTCAAACGGACAAGTCCGGAATTAAGCGAATCAGTAAAAGAAAGGGGTCATAGTCCTCGATTTTGCTGAAACGTTTAAATCGCTTCCTCATTCTTTTGAAAGCGTAAACTGTTAAATTTCTAAAAACAATTTTTATTTATTTTATAAAAATAACAATTCACCTTCTCAACTGGACAAGTCCGGAGTTAAGCGAAACAGTAAAAGAAAGGGGTCATAATCCTCGATTTTGCTGAATCGTTTAAGTCGCTTTCTCATCCTTTTGAAAACGCAAACCGTTAAAAATTTATAAAACAATTTTCATTTTTAAAACGAGTTTCCAATCACGTGATTAAAGCAGCAATATTAGTAACAATTTCGATAAGGAAATTGTACTTCTCAAAATACCGTAAAAACGGTCACAAATCAATATTGCGGAATAACCGCTTGAAAATCCACTTTTAAAATTTGACGGTTACTGAAGCCAAAGCGACAGTAATTTTAAAACGTCAAAATCACATCAAAACAATTTACATCAAAATGTAATATCAGAGAATTTTCATTCATCAAAATGCCATAAAACACCGTGCTTCAAGAATTTAGCATTGGTGTAAAAATCCCGTTACAAAAATAACGGCAACAAAATACGTTTCATAACCTAGCATCGGTTCAACGTAAAATAAATGCAGTAACGTGCAATTCAAATTTTTTTTTTTTTACACGTACTACAAAATAAACAAAGAATCATTCAAATGTATCTTCAATGAAGATAATTTAAAACAGCAAAAAGCTAATCAATAGATGATTAGTACAAAAGAAAGCCAGCGGAAATTTCAACAAAAATCACATATCTGCAATTTCTTCGAATCCTCAGTTCGGATTCGAAGTTCTCAAAGAAACAAAATAGTTACAGCTATGTAAACAACAATTGGAATTCATATCAATTTCGTATTTTGATTCTTAAATCAAAAAGATTATCAGTTGTACTCAGCGAAGACAGTTTCACTGTTTCCGCTGCGCACTCTGATAAATAGAACACAAATCAATCAAATCATCAGAACACAATTTCATCCAAACAACAAAACACAATTCCACTTTTATTTTTAAATAACGATATTTAAAAATTTCATCAAAATTTCAAAACTTTAGTTTTGATTCAAATCACAGATAAAACGTCGACTAATAGTTGTAACATATGTTCCATCCAAGTTATGTTTTATTTTATGTCCATAAACCCCAAGCTCTGATACCAACTGTGACGCCCCACCTCTATGCTCATAATAACAAAGAGTATTAAAAGAAATACTGTCTATTATTACGAAGAATAAGGCTGGATAGGAGCGACCATCCGTAATTGGCCTTACACTAATATTGGTTATCTCGATAGGAGTGGTATATACTTTTTGTTTTTCATCTATTATTTATTTACTCCCATCGACATATCCAAT
The DNA here is from genome assembly GCA_030737815.1 of Allium fistulosum. Lineage (NCBI taxonomy): Eukaryota > Viridiplantae > Streptophyta > Magnoliopsida > Asparagales > Amaryllidaceae > Allium > Allium fistulosum. The sequence continues at coordinate 618,150,363 of CM060907.1, forward strand.
TATCAGTATAAAACAACTACGATAGTTCATAATAGTTTAGGACATTAGATATAACAATAACACAGATAATATAAATGCGGAACACAGATTAACAAAAATCTCATATATATATAATCGATGTCAGTTAATACATAGTTGACACAATACATATGATACAACTACAACTGTCGACTCTAGAAGTTATATATACAAGTACATTATCGACTAATATACATGAATACATATCATTCTATACAATGACACGACTACTACAAAATGACCGACAACTTCAGAAGATGTGAAAAGTCTTCAATCCCGAACAGCAACTCAAAGAAAGAAATCTACAACCTGAAATACTCGGGTCTGACCCGAGTATTACATTCAAAAGAAAATAATACCCAGGTCAGTCTAATTCAAACCAGTTTATTAATGCACAGAAGCAATAATAATCAATATAAAACATCAACTCTAGTAGGGCTGCAGCACACGCACGCGTGTGCTGCCTCGCCACTACAGCATGTATACTCAAAAGATCAACGCATCAAAAGCAAAGGAAATACCAATAAAATCAATACAGTGTGGCTGCAGTGCACGCTCGCGTGCACTGCCTCGCCACTGCAATGATGAAGTCGTCACAACTCCAATTATTAACAGAAAGTAGAAACTGTAGAGGTTGAGTCACTACTATCAGGACTTAACACACTTCAATGATTCAGCAGTATGGAAAAGGCTCATAAGGCCAGATGCACGAAGGCAGTTATACCAAAACAATCGCAACCGTAAAAAGAAACAACCTCGACAGCAAGAGAACAAGGCAGCAATAGTATGCAAGTGCAGACCACATAAAGGCCATGCATCAGTAAGACAAATTCAACTCAGCTATGCAATACACCCCACTCAAGAGCCTATACGAACATGAAGTACAACAATGCAACGGTATCAGACTAAGGTACATCAGGTCAGAGACCAAAATAATGACAAGTAGACAAGACCAGTCCAGCAACTACACTCAAATGCAATCATGTACAACCAGGCTGCCAAATTCAAGAAACAATGGGACAGCAAGAATATGAATGCAGTAGTGACTAATGTAAGTGCAGACACAAGTGCTACCAGATAGCAATGTAGCATTAAGGGAACACGTAGAACAGTGAACCAGCTAATGAGCAAAGAGTCAGAACCCAAAACAGATGGAAGTGACACAGCCAGTTCGAATATGTATCAGCGAACATATGCAAGGGTTAAGCAAGTGAAATATGCAAACAGACCAGTAAATGCAACAGATATATAGTAATGCACAAGCAAGAATATGAATGCAATCATATACACTGCAGTGAAGCATTCATTCATGAAACATAAATGCAAACTAACTGACTCAAGTGATACTAATTATATGCTCTGTGCACACTGAAATTCAAGTGATACAACTCGAAGTAATGCACCAAGTTCATATAACAACACAAGTGCATAGGGGCAATGAAATGGAGACTGTACTCAGGTGGACAGTACAAGATAAAGAAATAAGCAATGCAAGTGAAACTAGGTTACTTCGACGACATGATGCAATGCAACAGCATACCCAACGACTCAACTGCCCAGGCTTAACGATGATTGTATGAATGCACATATACGAAGGATATTAACAAATGAAGGTTCAAGTACTACCAGCTCCAAGCCTATAACACAAATGACCAGTTATCTGACAACCAGGTAACAGTGAAACTACAAGTGTTCAACTACAATAGACCCAATGATACTAATATGGAATGCAGTGCAACTCAAAACGAACTCAATTGATCATGTACACAGGGAACTCAAATATGTAGGTTTAAACTTTGCGGATAAGATGCAAGCAAACGAATCAATGCAACATGACTCAAGTCAGTGAGCTCTTGGATATGTAGACCAACATTAGTGAAACATGATGCAAGGACCACAATGATACTGAAACAAATAAAATTTGACCAGTGGCCAACATCATAACCAAGTCAAAGTCGAGGTAAACAAGTCAGATCAACAGTAGTATTATCGGAGATGAAGCCGAGAATATCAAAGACATGGCAACCAAACATTATCTAATAATCGAACAATTTCCAAAATTCCAACGAAACTGCCATTGCAAACATGAACAACTGCAACCAGTATAATGAACAATGGCAAGTATACTACGGGGTGAAGTACAAGTAAAATAAAAACACCAAAAATCAAAGTCGGTGTCCAGGAAACAAATAAATGCCGAAATCCACTAAAGCAAAACCAACAATTCAAATCACTGAGCACAACAATTTAACTTCAATTGGTCAAAACATATCATAACAACACCGAATGGCCCAGAATAAGGTCAGAGCCACGATGATCAAAGAAAACGAACAAGGTCGTGGTCATCACGAAAACAAGTCGTGAGTCGAACAAATCAAAACAAGAAAGTCACGAAGCAGTAAGTTCCAAGCAACATCAATTACCAATACCAAATGAAAACAAATGGCCGAGATAAAACAAGGTCGAATCCAACTAGAATTACAGATGCATCATAAGAAGAGTGAACTAGATGTGAGTAATATGATTACTCACCATTTTCGACGAGGCAGTGAAACCAAAACCCTAGCAGCCTCGAGTGACTCCAAGCGATTTTGCGATCGACAAGGCGAGGCTGAAACGTCCTTCGATCGAGCTATGGGGGTTGACGCCTTTGATTTCTCGATGCCCTGATTTCGATCGAAGAAGGAGGGACGGGTTGAATCGAATAAGGAGGAGACGGCTACCATTTTTATTCTTTGCTTGGTTAGGGTATGGAACGAGAAAATGAAGTGGGTCGGGTCTTCGAAATAAAGGAGGGAGGGATGTTTTATCTCCTGGGATAAGGCAGCTCTAAACTAAAATATGGGCTTCTATAAATTTTAAAGCCCGAACTGCTTTACAACTTTTTCAAAGAAACGCAATCAATTAAAACTCCAGCTGAATTAAACAAACAATCTAAGCGTCACATTGACGATAGTTAATTGTTAAAAAAATCTCGGGTTGTTACATATATTGATTATTTACTTTATACGTGGTTAGTAATTGTTCAAAATATTAATGCTTTTTATACAATTCAAGCATGATGCGGATGAAACTATTCATGAACCTAATTCTTGTTTGCATAGATGAAACTGTTGATGAAGGGTATGCATATTTACTCATTCTTTTGTTTGAGATTTGTCTACATAGTATTTAAATGGTTTTGGTAATATATTTCAGGTTATCTTGTATTTTGTTTCAAAAGATGGATAGTTTATTGTTAATTTAGGTAATCATTTTAGTTATCACCATATACCATAGCACCTTTAATATCCATCGTCGGGATCTGAACTGCTTGTTTAGTTTATCTTCAATGTTAGATTTTTAGGTAACACTTACATTCTTACTATAATAGGTTTGATGAGAACAAGGTAATGGAACTGTGACATACAATTGTCATATGTTTAAGATTTATATTCTATTCTCACTCAATATTTTTTCAGTTAATAACATTTAGAGATTAAGCACTACATAATACGAGTAGGCACATTAAAATATGAATTTGGTCACTATATATCTCATTGCACCATAACTCATACTATTGTGATAAAACTAAACAATCAACAACTCATTTAGTCTAATTTAAGCATACAGATCTATCTAATTTGGATTCAGTTGTAATAGTTTCAGTTCGTGAGGATTAAACATTAACTCAAACAATCTCTCCATAAATTTGATTTTGGAGGATTTGGTACATAATTGCAGAAATAAGTCAGTCATCATATATCTATCTCAGAACGGAGGAATTTAACAAATGTTCTTGCTAACTTGAACTTCAAAACATGTGAAGAAGCATGCAAGGATTCATTCTGTTTCATTGCAAAGTGTCTGCGGTTATCATCTTCTTCCTATACCAAGTAGAGGAGGAGAGGTAATATTTCAACCTTCATATCATTTAGAGTCGATCAAATCTCTCCATTTTCATGGGAAATTAGAAAATTTTGTAATTTTTAGTGTAAATTTATTTATAAATTTGTATGGTTTTAATATAGTGAATAATCTGCCCTACATCAAATTTTGGGCCAGCTCCACCACTGGAATATTTTTTGATAAAAGTGTGTCCACTTATGAGGAGAGCACTCATTATTTTATTGCCTAAAGAGTAAATATGTATACAATTCTTTGTAGGATGGTATCAAGTACAAAAAGAGGGGACCATCATATAATGATCAGCAAAAAGAGAACTAACAAAAAAACAAATATTTACAAGCATGTGTCTAATTATAAATTGCAGGAAAATGGTAATAGCTGACGGATGATGCGGCACGACAATAGGCTGAGGGATCTCCAATATAGTGAACACTGCAGTAGAAAAAAGCAATGCAAGGTGAACATTGCTTACATGGGGTTTGACAGACCTGAATCAGGAGCAGCTACCAGGTGGGTTCCAAACATCTTGATAGTGAAAGCTTGCAAGCACTGAGCGATCAAATGCAATGTGTAGGAAACGGTTCAAGTGACTAAGCAAATATGCATGTTCACTGCAGTACACACATCTGGAGAGGATGGACCGTATATATATATATATATATATATATATATATATATATTTGAGCTTACACTTATATGACTTCTGTTTTTAGTGAAGGCAGTTCTAAGTATATGGCTATTTTGATTTTATGATTTCTGAAATGACCCTTATATATCTGTAGCTAATTTATGTTTGTGATCAAGTGAGCCTATGAACTCCTTTCTGTTAGCACTGAAGTTATGTATGAAAATATGTAATTAAGGCTCCGTCGCTGGACTTGGATCACTAGCATTAGGAATCAACAAAGGTTTTATTGCTTCAGCGGCTCCATCCATTATACAGATGGAATTCAATGTGGTGGCTGCTTTCAGGTTAGTTAGTTCATTATACATCACTAACTAAATATACCATATATATATACCATATATATATAGCATATATATATATACCATATATATATATATCCCTATTCAAACATTACTAAATGAAATCAAACATGAATAGATGAGGTGCAAAAATGCAAAATTATGTAATACCAAAGGAATCACTGTAGTCATAACAGAGACCAAAACACAAAAAAGGGTACAAACATCTTACTTAATTAACCTTCCTTTTTGGCATTGACCATGACATTTCAGGTTTTCAGATTACTAATGTTGTCGAGGAAAGCTGTGCTTCCTGTGATGCTCATCTGTGAAAGTAATCCAATCTTTCTGTTGTCTATACTGTAGCATATAGATTGTTGATATATTTACTTCACCTATACTGATGATGATTTTCTTCCTTTGGAGGAATATGCAGGAGATTTGAAAATATAAAAAGCCTTTTCTTTTGACATGTTAGTATAGAGGTAGTTTGGGATAATGTGGATGTTACTGTACTGTTATTATAGTTTTATTTTCATTTGTATTAACCTTTTTCTTTAATTTTTATGCCACAAAGAAGAAAAGGAATTTGGGATCTATTTGGTAAGTAAATTACTCATCTACCCAATGATTCTATTATGTATATTATATTTGCATATTGCCAAAGTAGGTTTTAATAATAATAATTATATATATATATTAACTTAGCTTATTAATAATAATAATATAACTAATTTAACAAAGTTTAACAAATAATAATAATGACGATGATGATGAATTAACTAAGTTGACAAAAATTAACTAAATTTATAACAAAAACAACAGCAACAACAATAATAACAACAATAACAATAATAAATTAACTAAGTTAACCAAGTTGATAAAAATTAACTAAGATTTGTTAAAATTAAACAAGTTTTATAAAATTAACTAAGTTTAAGTTAACCAAATTTTAATAATAATAATAATAATGTAACTAATTTAACAAAGTTTTATAAATAATGTCGATGATGATAAATTAACTAAGTTTATAAAATTAACTAAGATAATAATAATAATAATAATAATAATATAATTAAGTTAACCAAGTTTTAATAATAATAATAATGTAATAATAATAATAAATTAACTAAGTTAACCAAGTTGATAAAAATTAACTAAGTTTTGTTAAAATTAAACAAGTTTTATAAAATAAGTTAAGTTTAAGCTAACTAAATTTTATAAATAATAATATAACTAACTTAACAAAGTTTTATAAATAATAACAATGATTATGATGATGATGATGAATTAACTATGTTTATAAAAATTAACTAAGTTTATAATAATAATAAGTTTTAGTAATAATAATAATAAATTAACTAAGTTAACCAAGTTAATAAAAATTAACTAAGTTTTGATAAAATTAACTAAGTTTAAGTTAACTAAATCATATATATAATAATAATATAACTACTTTAACAAAGATTTATAAATAATGATGATGATGATAAATTAACTTAGTTTATAAAATTTAACTAAGTTTATAATAATAATAATAATATAATTAAGTTAACTGAGTTTGAATAATAATAATAATAATAATAAATTAAGTTAACCAAGTTAATAAAAATTAACTAGGCTTTGTTAAAATTAAACAAGTTTTATAAAATTAACTAAGTTTAAGTTAATTAAATTTTATAAATAATAATAATATAACTAATTTAACAACATTTTATATATAACTGTAAGATTGGACTTTATTTATTTCATTTCGTTTATAACTTTGATTATTTATATGACATTATTTATAATATGATATACTCGTACAATGTTGTAGATGTTTGATATTAGATTTGAAGCCCTACGATTAACATAATTCTTTGGCTATATGTTGTGCTTTCACTTGTGCAGGCATTGGATTTCCGAAGAGAGCAAGGTTGGACTTTTTTGGTGCTAGCTTTCACTTGTGCATGCAATAAAGAATTATGGGTAATCAAGCGTTTTGTTAGCACTAGTTTGGTATAAGTACATTTTATTAGTACTAGGTGTGTAAATTTGTATACGAATGATTATTGTATGTGTGTTTGGTCATTTTATCAAAAAACTATTGTATTAGAATGGTTATGGATATCTTATTTGATTATATGATTAATATGTTTTTTAAATTGTTTGAATATGATGATTATGTGAGTGATTGTTGATTAATATAGTAGAAACAAAATAGACCATCAGCAGGAAATAATAGCATGAAAAAATGGTGCAAAATGATCAACAAGTTTTAGTAGCATTTCAAAACGCTATAGAAATACATATAGTGGCGTTGAGTAAACGCAACTGTAAAGTAGGGGTAAAGTTGGAAACTCTATTTGTAGCGCCAAAAAATCTTTTGGTGGCGTTTTTAAAACGCTACAAAAAGATTTATGGTGGCGTTTGAGAAACGTTGCAAAAAAGGATTTATAATGGCGTTGAAATAAATGCAACTAAAAATCATGAATTTTTAGTTGCGGGCTTTATCACGGCGTTAATCAAAATGCTGCCATAAGTTTTGGTAGCGTTTTTAGTGCACCACCAAAAATAAAATTTCTTGTAGTGATGGGTAAATGTCTTGTTGAAATTCTACTTACAATATAAAAATTTATATTCAGTTATTCGGTAGGCTTCAGAAAGCTCGTGTGTTAGAGGAATCTTGCTGAAATTCTACTTACAATATAAAAAATAATTATGAAAATTTGTAGTACAAAATTATTTTTGTTTGGGACCTTAAAGTTCCACTTATAAGGAACAGTTAGCAAATACAATACATTATGGGTGAATGTCTTTCCTATGAAATCTTGGATGTCCTTAGCTGTTAGTTTGCAAATATAAGTGAAGCATCATTTTTAGAGAATCAAAAGTAGTTGTTGTTCCTAAAAATAATTTTGATTCTTTACCCTGATCTATTTTTTATACCATTTGTGTCCTCCATTGACTATTTAACCTGTTTACTTTGTCTGTGGTAAAAAATTGTCCATTTCAAGTATTTTGACATCCGTGCTGACATTTTTCATGATTTCTCCTACATATAAGATGAAAGCTTCTAGCTGTCCCCACAAATGCTCATACACTACATATATCAGTTCTTGAATCAGGGTACTCTTGCCTTGATCACCCATATCCTTGTCCTTGTCAATTCTGAAGTTAACTTGAAGGTAGTTTATTTATGATGGAAAGCTAAACTAATGATTTTTATAGTCATATTAAACTTTGTTTTCAATGCTTTCTATATTTTGTTTTCCTGCCCGCGAGCTCTTTTAGTAAATAAATAACAACTTCCAAATATTCAATTATGTTTTAATTCTAAATAAATAAATAAATAAAACCATAAGGTTAGTATGTATATAATCTTTTTGGAAATTAGTGAAACATTATCCTTTTATTCATTTGTCATTCAGTAATTATATCTATTGAGGAAGACAAGGTAGCTTCCTCCTATATCTATAGAGGAGTGCAAAGTTAACATTGAATTGGATGATTCAATGGGGAATTTGAAGGAATACTCTTTTTGAGGTGAGCTAAACATTGTGTGCCATAGAAGCTATTTTTAAGTGATCATGTTCTCTAGTCCCATTGAGCTCAAACTTACCTTTAGTATTATCCGAAAGCATTTTCACATATCTTCATAACTTTATCATTAATACTTCAATTAAAACCGTTCATATCTTCAAAAAATTTATCCACGTTCCTTAATCACTTATCAATGTTTTCATTGAAATTCCACTTTAAGAAATATTTCATCAACTCATTTTATATTATCTCATAAATCATATACTTTAAAATAACCTTACCTTACATATGAATTTTTCAGTTTTGGATCTACATTATCGCAAAAGTCATCCATTAAATATTTATCTCAACAAAAGTAGCAAATCAATGCAATTCTTTCTTTCTATTTTTTTCCATTTTATTTGGTTATATTCTCATTAACAATAGCTACTGAAACTTGGAAATTATTTATTTCTTTACAGTGGCGCTTTACATTCATATGTTCTGCTTATTTTATTATTTACTTAAGTTCTATATATAAACACACACACACATGTGTGTGTTGTTTAAAAGACACCGTAACAATTAGAGCTAAATGAATTGAATTCATAATATATTTTTCTCATATTTTATTCACATGAGAATATTTTACAGTTAACGTGGAAGAATTTATGCTTTGAAGCTAATTTATGTAGCAGTTGATTAGTACAATAAATTATCCATGTTGCTTACTCATCGAATTTAAAATTTCCGATCTGATTTTGTTTTATGTAAATATATATATGGGTCTGCTTCTAATTGTTCTTATATTTTAACCTATTTATAGTTTAAATGACATGTAATTTTGAAACTTATTCCACTCTTTAGATTTGCCGATATAGCTCTCTGCAATAACATGGTATTAGAGGCAAATTTAATCAATAATTCAACTAAATTAATACCACCGATGTTCATCTTTTTTTACTTTTGAAGTTTTCCCATTAAAATGATTTTATTGTACAGAAATTCTCTGAAAGTTTTCTAATTTTTTTTATGTTTTACCCAAATTGATACTTCAAATTTTCTTATGCTTAATTGTTATTGGATGAGTGTTGGTTGAATTTTCATGTTAATACTTTGATACCTATATGCATTGAATTGCACTGATATCTGAATTTATGCAATATGATTTGCAGGGTAAGTGGAAGGGTGAGTCTGAGGATTAAAGGCTTTAGTCTTGTGTTTTTGACTACTTTTGTCGGGTAATTGATAAAGTTTGTTCGAGTCTAGATCCTTTTATCATATCTTTTATTAATTTTTTTTGTATGAAGTTTATTATCTTGTAGGAAGTATCATGACAATGTTCAGTTAAATTCAAAATTGGATTCTACCTTAAGGTTGTTTAAGATATATGAAACAGAGGATGTTAATTATTTTTTGTAGGCAAATTTGGCCAAGTCTTGTTGATATAACAGATCAAATATCGTTATCTAGCAGTTTTTTGAACTAGATATCTGTTGATATATGCATTTGCTACAATAGTTGCTATTTAGAATCTCTCATCTTTGACAATTATAATGTTTACAGGTACACACATATGAATAGAGAAAATCCAAGACATTACATGATACACGTGTTTTATAAAATATAACTAAATTTATATAATAATAATAAATTATAAAATATTAACAAAGTTATCCAAATTTTATAAAAAGTAACTAAATTTATATAATAATACTAATAATATTAAATTAACTAAGTTCATAAAAATTAACTTCGTCAACTAAGTTTTATAAAAATTAAGTAAATTTATAACAATAATAAAAAATTAACTAAGTAGCCGTTTTTATTATATAATTTATTAATAAAAGAACTAGAAAATGGTGGTAGTAATTCCATCTAGAAAGATTCAACATGAAAGTTGATGTTCACAAGACATTGCATTTGTTTTCTTTAAGTATCAATTATGCCTTTTTGATGATATGAAATTGTTTATAGTCTTTGCTAATAGTATACTGTGAAATTGATTTATTTTTCCTATACCTTTATGTCCTTAGTAAAATATTGATGCCTTATCGTATGTAAATGTCCCAAATCATTGATTTATTGAATTTTTTCTTAAATATAAAATAGAAAATGATTAATGTAATATATATTTCCATGGTTTGTTTGTTAACTTATCTATTTGTTCTTTGATATTTATATTTTTAAACTTTGATTAATCTAATGGAAGCTGTCATTTTCTTCATCAAACAATTACAACTATCGATTCCTCGGTCTTTTGTATTATATTTGGTAATGCTGCATCAATTTGGCATATGTATTCTCAAATTAAGCATTGTGTTTTCACCCTTTAATTAATAACTAGCATAAGTATAACTTATGTATATCAAAAAAATTATATAATCATTTGACCAAATAAACACTTGAGCATCATCGTATTTAAAATCAAAGTATCATGATTGATCTCTTCATTAATAAACCTCATCAATCAACTTTGTCTAAATTCTTCCATATGCATCAAGTATGCTCTCAAAATAAGAGATAAAGCTACAGGCATATAAGAACAAACAATGGACATTATCATTGAATCAAAATAGCAAAGAAGTCAGAAAGAGAATGGGAAAATCAGTCATGGCACAAATGCAACCAAACAGAACTATATTAATTGTGAAATATCCATTAACTATTAAGGTGTTTGTTCCTTCTACTACACGTCATTGAATGAATTCAAAATTAATTATAATTTAGAATATTAATACTCCTTATGTTTCGCATTTTATGATGAAAACACTTAAAAATGGTGATCGATGGTGCATAATAACCTTCGTTGTTGTAAATTTGGTTAATTAATTAGTTGTTTAATTTTCTCTAGATATCTTACTAGCATTCAGCAAATGGAAGTTGAGCAGTAATAACTACACATTAACCATGATATTCCCTTTTCTCGTTGTATCCCTTATCTTTTTTTGTACACAGTTTCACAGTTGTATCTTTCTTAGCGCGTCATCAAGTTAGCTTTATCCACTGTCCCATAATTTTATTAAGTAACAAACAGTTCGCATCAGAGAAAGGATAAAAGAAAGAAAGAGTGGAGCATCAAACCATGTACATTTGAACTGACTATTTGTATTGAACCTCTTTTTATTTTCAACATGGCTTCCTTATGGGAAAAATAATAATATATTAAGTACTCACATACCTTTCTTTTTTTTGATGATTTTTTTTATTTGAGTTCTGCATTGAATTATGATCAAAGAAAATATATTCAAAGTTCTACATTGAATTATGGTTTTTATTGGGTTGAAAAAGCTAGGCCCGATCAATTTTGTGCACGAGAACTTGATGAAAATAAGATTATATTAACAAAATGTTTGTCATTTCAAAATCTTTAGATGTAGAAAAAACAAAAGATGGATGACCCGGGGATTAGACTAAAGGGGAATGTGGTGCTCAACATAACACACAAATATATAGATATTAGCAACAATCAAGACTCCTGTATAACGCACAGATTTTCTTCATAAGCAGGATTGCTCGTTTGCAGTCAAATTATGAATGATTGCTCATGAAATCAATTACGTAATCATATTAATGCAACAAATTCAATTGAACATTTATGATGTTGGTGTTTGATGTTTATAAATCTCGATTGATCAGTTGTATGTCTCACTGTAAGGACAAATAGTAAAATCATGTAACAAGTGACACAATTTAATTTAAATATGTAAGTTTATTGTAAGCTTTATTCACACGTCGTCTGATTCAATTTATATTGGTGTTTGGTTTAGTGATAAAAGTTTGAAGGCTGTATAACTTACTCCATAACTCTCTCAAGCAAAAACCTTGTATGTTGGATAGAGAATAATAAATAATGAACAATGGCATTCAATTAAACATGTAAACTAGAATAAGCGTACTGAGTAAACATAAGTTTATTGAAATTATTCATGAGAAATTTATAGTTGTGCTTTATAATGTAATGTGGCAAAACTAGGTTATACAAATCATATCAAGGTCAGGAAACGCCATTTCATCTTTGCCCATGAATCCCATCCCTGGGATTTGTAGCATTTTTTTATTGACAATAAGTTTTAAAGGCAACCTGTAATTATAATTGGTTACCTAAACGTTTGTGTGCGCATATGTATAGTGTGTGTGTCATTGAATCAAAAAAAATCATCAAACAAAGAAAGGTATAAACAAGAGGCGAAGTTAAATATAACAGTATAATTTTAGTATAAAATTAAAGTTAAGAATTATTATATGATAAAAAACAATTTAGTATATACAATAAGTAATTATTAAAGAATTACCTAAACTCTTTGCTAATAGTATATTGTACAATATAAATGCTAAAATATAACTAGTTGTAGAATAAGAACAAATTACTAAACAAATATAAAATCACCACCGTTGGGTAATATTTACATTCACATGGATTCGTCTCTCAATTACACATTTCATACGCTTAAGAGGAAAAAAATACTTTGTGTGCAAGGGACCAAATTAACATGAGGAATTGAGCTAGTGCTTAGGTGGTAATGTGTCAATCCAAATTATAAGTTGGTTATCATAATAGCAACAGTATTTTCGATTACACCTTTATTTTATCTAAGCTAAAAATCGCCCTTTCTATAACTTAGATTCTTTTTACGTTTTGTTGGTTAATAAAATTTATTGTTATTTTGGGTGAGATGCTTATATGTTTGTTTAACTATAAATTTGTCTATTCAGATGAATTTATTACACTTTTTCTAAATTATCAATAATTATATCATATGGATCTGTATTTATAGGCAAACAAAATCAACAAAATATTGGAAATTGTAATGGAGATGTGTGTCAAACCACAAACGAGACTACTCCTGAAGTGATTCAATCAAAATCATCAGGTATGCATATAATCCAATGTCTTTGAATCTGAAATTTCATTTTGCGTTATATAATATGTACACACAATTCTAGACTGACCATTAATATGCAGATTCATTAGTCGATGAGCTTGATGATAAGTCAAAACCTCCAGTTATACAACAGAGGGGGCATTTTAAAGTAACATCTGAAAAAGTAGACATGGAGAAAGTAAAAATTAATCTGATTTGCATGTAACATTCATTTTTTTCTTTTTTGATTTTGACATCAAATTCTTTTGCAGTCTCTTCCACCTATTGGTCTACAGAAAAGTCATAGTCTGCAGGTTAGTCACCATCCTATTTTATCCCTTGTAGAGCCTCTTAAATCTTAATTGTAAGCAGCAGTTTAATTCATTCATGTCACTAATGTTTTTTCTGATATTAACTATATCTTAAAATCTGAATTTACAGTCTTCATGTTTTCATCAGATAACTAGTAACAGTTTGAAGTATAAATGTTAACAATCATGTAATATGGTAATCATTATGGTTTTAAATTAGGCTCATTTTTCAACAGTTTTCACAAAACTTTATAGGAGATTACAAGTAATTGGTTTGCTATTAGAATCCTGATTTTCTCTCTTCTCTTACCAATTTTAACCTTTGTGGAATCTAGCGAGTAATTGATTGAACTATGAATTGTTCAAATATAATATTTGCAGAGTAACACAATTACTGAATATAAACCCAAAAATTATGTATGGTCCATGACGATACATGTTACTGTACTGCAATATGCAGAACTTTCGTGCTTTATTTGCAGAGTAACACAATTACTAAATATAAACATAAAGATTATGTATGGTCCATGACGATACATGTTACTGTACTGCAATTTCCAAAAATTTCGTGCTTTTAACTCTTCAACGTTGTTGTATATTTGTTATCCTACAACAATGCCAAATGGTTTTTAATTTTATTGCCCTTGTAATACTTATCATGATCAAGCATCCCTATCTCGGGAGCTCAACGGACATAGACTTGGTTTTAGTAACACTTGATTGTAACAAAAGGAATAATCAATGTTACGTATTACCATTCTCATTTACAATGACTTGATAAAGTCTTACACACCTACACACACACATATACCGCACTTAGTTTATATTTCTTGCGATGTGAGATTTTATCAAGTTCAATCCACACACCACTAATGCGAGCCACACCTAACACGTAGGAGTATAGTTTTTGCCTTGAAGAGAGGAGAGGCCTCTATTGTTTACAAAAGTCATTAAAATAGAAAGAGAATAACCTTTTGTTAGTAAGGTTATACTTTTTTGTTATCAAAACATTGATTTTGATTACCAAGACTAATGACATGAGCGCTTGTTGGAATCAAATAGTAGCTTAAGGATTTAAAAGACATAGACAATAGTGTCAATTAGAATTAGTAGGATGTGGATTGATAATTTGTAGATGGTGGACTAAATGGATGCCACAAAACTTGGTTCAATACTTCGATCCATTGATATAAAAAATAAGTGCTATGTTTATTATTACTCCTAGTACAGCTGCACATGCAATTATTAAAATGAATATAACTACCAATAATGCTTAAGATCTTGGCCTTTTCCATAAAAATAGAAAATGCCGAGACACCTAAAGCATTTTTATATCTACTCATAACTTACTGATTCATTATGTCACCAATAGGGATGGCAATGGGGCGGGTCTAGGGTCCAAACCCGGTCGACCCGCCCCTGTTTTGGCCCGTCAAGACCCGCCTCATTGGGTCATTGGGGCGGGTAGACCCGTGACCCGTTCTTGAGTACTCCGGGTCTAGGGTCGGGTCGGGGCTTGGCCGACCCGCCCCAACCCGACCCGCACTACTAACATCTTATGAAACCGCTTTATTACTATAATGATTTATTAATCTTTTTAGATATAAGTGATTCTAGAATGGATATTAAAATGTCCCAGTCAATATCTATAGAAAAAATTAGAGTATTAAGTTGCATCATTGATAATTATACAATAACATATGTATATATTTTCTGAATTATTATTGTAGACATCATTTTTATTAACTTCCCATAGACACATTGTTATTTGTATTTCATGTATATTTAGTGATAACGAGTATAAACAAATAAATATATGCACGTTGCTACATAATTTTGAATCAATGCATAGAGACTCATCGGTTTTGGGGCGGGTCGGGTCTACCCTGACCCGTACGGGTCTCGGGTACGGAGCAAAATTCCAGACCCGCACCGGGTCTACGGGGCGGGTCTAGGGCAAGGTCTAAAAAATCCGGGTCGGGTATGGGGCACTAAAAACCCGCCCCAACCCGCCCCATTGCCATTCCTAGTCACCAATTGGGTTTTCTAAATAGTTCTGTTAGTTCCATTTATGTGATAAAAGTCATTTAGCACTCTAGCCGACACAAAAGCAATTGTATCAAAGATTTCACAAATGTGATTGTTTTTTGGATCAATGCAGGCTGGGTACTGTCACATCGGCCGTGCTACAATTTATGGAAATGAAGAGGAGGTATGCTAGCTAAGTTTTATATTTTCGACACAAATGATAACGAAATCGTGATACTTATGCATATGTTTTCGTTTTTGATCATATTGAAATAAAGTCCTTTGCATGTTGTTTGTTTAAAGTGATTTTACATTGTTAACTAGAGTTGAACCGTTATCATGTGTTTTTTCAACATAGCGACCTAGATTTGATGGTGGAAAAAATATTTTGATAAACCTAAATTTTTTGATATAATGTTCGCTCTCGTCTGGATTGGCCTGAATAATAATGTTCATTTGATGAATTAATAAAAATACAAGTTTTATTGTGCAACTTGACAGTGACATTGTGTGTCAGATTATACTTTATGTACATACATAAGATGTCAACTTTTTTTAGTAAGACTAAAAATTATAAGACTAAAATGAAGAAATCATATGATTTGGCTGTCCTAGAGTAGAGAGAGACAACGAGGACGCAGGTGATTTGGAAGATGAATTTCAAATTAAGACGAAGACAACAATGGTAGATAAATCACAAGTTGACAGGAAAATCGGTAAACTTTGATCATATCTGCTTGATTTTATATTTCTCTTATATCATCATCATTATTGGTTAAAAACTATAATTTATTATAGGAATACGGGGAACGGATACAACAATGGAAACTGACCAATGGGGCTGCATTCTCATCCTTTACGGGAAGTGGTAGGTTTTGTCAAATTGATATGAGATATAATTTGCTTCCATATACATTTGCGTTCATATATTAGTGTTGTACAGTTGTGGGTAAAGAAATAGAAGGTGAGAGGGAAACAGAGAGCAACATAGAATGGAAAGATAGAGTAAATAAATGGAAGGCAACGCAAGAGAAGAAAGGTTTCATCAACAAATAAGAGAATGACAATGATGATCAAGATTATGACTATGAGCTGTAAGATTAATCCATATTTTATTGTATTCAAGCACACAAATACTAAGACACATGAATATCGTAATTTTTGTGTGCCAGAATATCATAAGAACAATGATCTTGGTCATGTAGGATGTTTTACAAGTTGGCATTATATTATATTTATTATTTCATAGCTACAAGAATTCAATATAGTCATCAGATATGCCTTTTTGTTGAGCATACATACACACAAAAGCATTTTCTATTTGGGAACTAAATATCCCGTAGCTTTGGCAAAATTTTGCTTTGCGCTAATTCACTGTACATCTAAATTTTCCTAGCCATTCCATACGTTCATGGCTGTTAAAAAAAATTTAGTTAATAATAAAAGTTGGAGAGAAATGTACCGGCTTAAAGAAAGTTGATATCATCCATTATTGCATTTTTCTTTTTCATTTTAGAATGCCACTATGTATGTTGGTCTTGGGAAGAACTAGTGGGCCAGAATGTACAATAAGCTCTCAATTATTTTCCATAGACGCTACCCAAGTAATCAATGTTACTCCTTATAATATCAAAGCAGTCAAGATTCTTCTCAGTTTTGCCTGGCATGTAACATTAAGCTGCGTGCTATTAACGCAAATAGTCTAGTTATATGGGAACATTTGTTCTCTTCTACCGCTAATCTCTAATTGCATTTTCTTCTTCTTATAGGCATATTGGACTTTAGAAGGAGACAAGATTGGACTTTACACGATTTATATTTTCTCTTTTAGCAAGCACCTTATGTAAGATTCTATGTTGTTAACATTTGTGCTTAAAACATTGTTCATGAAATGTCGTATATGACTAAATTTTATGGTGTATGAAATTGATGTAGCTTTGATTATGTCTTTGATTATGTTTAATCTTTATAACTATTTATGAGATCAAATTATATCTATTAGTGTTTATAAAAAATTTCCTGCTGCAGTAGTTGTGAAATGTAGCAAAAACGTTGATATACCGCAGCGTTTCAAAAAAGTTGCATAATTTATTTTTGCAGCGTTTCAGCTGTATTTCTGTCTTCTTTGAAGTCATACTATTAGACTGCATGCTTAAAACATTGCTAAATGAATTTGTAGCGTTTAATTAAGGCTGCAAAATTAATTTACTGCTGCGTTTTTCAAAAGCTTCGATAGCCATTTATTTAGCAACATTTCAAAAACGCTGCGGAATCTCTTGACTCTATTGCAGTATGGTATTATACAGCGTCCTTCGAAACGCTGCTAATGATTATGGCAGCAGTTTTAAAACCCTGCGAAAGCCCTTTTTTGTTGTAGTGTTTTAAATGATTAAATAATGGATTGTATATCTAGAATGCAAATTTGGATAAAACGTCTCGAATGGATTTTTTTAAACTGATGTATAAATGTTAGTTTAAAGATGGTTCGAGTTATAAGGCGGTTAGGGGTACCTATTTATTTAAGAATAAGTTTTCCTAATAAAACAAGAAAGAATTATTAACCCTACCTAATAAAACAGAATAGTATAATTATTTGCCTAATAAAACAAGAGAGAATTATTAACCTTGCCTAAGAAAACAGAATAGTATAATTACTTGCCTAATAAAACAGAACAATATAGTTACTTGCCTAATGAAACAAAATAGTATAATGATTATTATATTCCATGCGGATGGTTGTCATTGGACCAAAATCTGATCGAATCAGGTTCTGCCATGCGGATGGTTGCCATTGGACCAAAATCTGGTCGAATCATGTTATGTCATAGTTGATAAGGAGGATTCCTATTGGACCAAAATATGGTCGAATCAAATTAAGCCATCAAGATGTTTTCTATTGGACCAAAATGTGGTCGAATCAAATTAGGCCATCAAGATGTTTTCTATTGGACCAAAATATGGTCGAATCAAATTAGGCCATAAGGCTGGTTTCTATTGGACCAACATCTGGTCGAATCTGGTTAGGCTATAGGAAATGACTAAAGTACCCTTCTCTTCACCTATTAATAGCCAAGTCCATATCTCATTTTAATTCATTCACAAACTAAAGAAAAGAACTAAAATTCATTATCAAAGGTGAAGTATTCCAAGTCTCCATCAAAGCAAATAGGATGTGAGTATATTCCTTGTTTTCATAGTTGTGGGTATAACTTATTCTGTGAGTATAATTTAATTATTTTACAGTCAGTGTAATCTTAATCTCCTTTCTTTGACTCATTCACATTTTAACAAATGTTGTGTTAACTATTGATTGTAAATTGTTAATAATAATGAGTCTGTTATTATTCTTGTTTGGTTGTTTGATTTGTGCTCGGCCAGTTTATGAGCAATAACTTTGATGTTTAGTTAAAGGGAACTTACACCAACTTTTAACTCAGGATTGACATTTAGTGACTTTTTGGTTAAAAGGAAATAACACCCCTTTTAGCTATCTCATTTGATTAAGTGGGAGCTTCACCCCTCTTGGTCGTATTCTCCTTTAAAGATGATGGGTTTAAGTTATGATTTGAATGGAAGTTTTAAATCTTTGTTTAAAGTATTTTAAAGGAGCTTCAAATTTTATATAATGATTTAAATGGGTTATTTATGTAAAGTAAGTAGTCCTATAATTAGCACTAAAAGCCGATGAGTAGATTGATTCTCTATCTGTGAAATCCGAAATTGAAGTGTCTAGGCAAGCTAGGAGCAACCAGTGCTCTGACTTACCTGGCTTTGTTTCTGAGTGAGGGGTAGAGTAAGTCGAGAATATCGGAAACGTGACAAGTGTAGGAGATTTGATTTCCATAAATGATCTTTATAATTATAATGGAAAACATTCACATTGCTTGTCGACAATTGTTTTTGACCCATTTAAGTATGCTTTTGAAATATGAAATCCTCTTAATTGTTTTGTGAATATGCTTATACCGATGAGATAAGTATATGGATATTTTCCAAGCATTGAAAGAGTATAATATTTAATTTCCACATACGATCGTTTTGTTATCCCCGATAGTTGATATCTTAACTATCGATTTCATACCCTTCTTCCTTTTGTTTTTGTTTCGTCAATCTAAGACGATTTGTTGCTCATTTAGAGCATTGATATCCTTTATCGAAAATGACTAAATAAAGAGCGAGTGAGGGTCAAGCTATGTGGGGTTGCTTCCATTGGGGGATTTTTCACATCTACTCTAGATTGGTTTCGGTTGTATGCGCACGGAGATGTGAAATACTCGGATACTCGGTAAGGTTGGCGGGGTCCGGCTTAGAGGTTTCCGAGAGCCATCGTAATTCTCAAGTATATTTTCTAGAGATATACTTTCGATAAGGGGGGCGCACCCTCCTAGTCATTGTTGGAAAAATTCATTTTCCTTATTTTTGATTCAAATCTTTGGATTGATTCTTTCTTAATTGCATCGGGAAGCGTCTTGCGCTCTTCACGGTGTTTAATTATTTATGTCCATTCTTTTATGCTTGGATGTTGTCCTTGTGAGGGGAAATCCATTCTGCATTTTTACGACGTGGTCTCACTGGTTATTCTGCGTGCTCTATTTTTTTTATTTGGAGTTTACTCATATCGGACTTATTGTCTGACCTAAATTGTTTGTTCCCTAAACTCTCGGGTACTCATTTATATTTGAGTGGTCCGAAAATGACAGGTTTCTTTGGGCTCTTTTGAAGATGGTGGACGAGCAGGAGGCTCCTTATCTATCTAGCTATTTATTTCCGCTGTTATGAGATGTTGGGTCTATGTATGTATATTTAATGGTAGGTTGTTATAACTGCCGAGACTGATAGTGGTACTTTTGTTGTAACTCCGATAACTCCATGTTGGGTGTAACCTTATGTACTGTCTTATTTTTATGTTATATTTAACCGTTCCATTGTGAGATTATTGTTGTGTTCTTATATTTTATCCCATGACAACTCGTCTTTTAGATACTTGGGCAACGACACATGAATACCATGGATGTATTAAGTGTCGTTCTCAGGGGTCAAAAAGGTGGGTCGTCACACTCAATGTATAGTTAAGCGGATTGCCATTGAGGTTATTTACTCAACGTATAGTTAAGTGGTTTACTATCGGAACTGTATACGGTCTACCATCAAGGCTATATACTTAATGCATTACTAGGCTTACCCAGTTTCTAGATGTCCAACCTTTGGATGGAAATCTATGTGGGCTATTATTGTATTTTAGGCGTATTATTGGGCGTTCCCCTATATTGTGTCAACCGGTTAATTTGTTAGATGTAGTACATACATAAAAATAAACATCCTTAGCTTGTTTAGATTATAAATGATAATTTAAATGTCTATCAGCGCCATACCACTAAAAATATTTTTTTACCGAGAGACTTTGTCCAACCTCCCCTATTTTTTCCTTTTTATATCTACTTAAAGGTTAAGGATGGTAGGGCAGTGAGACAAAGAGTAGTAAGGTATGAGAAGGATGTGGTCATGCTCTTTGGAGTTACTTATTTATAGTCATTCCAAATGTATCATCCTTGCCATTCATATACTTATTATATTTCTAGTTGGATATCATTGGGGACTTTGTTTAGTTGTTTCATGTATTTATTATTATGATTTTAAATAGAGATAATTTCGGTATTATTATTTTATTTCTTCTGCTATGAGATTTGAATGTCTAGAAAGTTTAAAGTTCTATGTACCATATATCATTGAAACCTAACGATCCATACTTCTTAGCATGACGCAAGTTCGAACGCTGCTTTAGGCTTTTAATCGATGTGTTTGGTAATATGGATTGTTACAAAACACACAAGTCTGGTGCAAAATAAAGAGGGTTAGTTATAGTTCTAACTCTGGTGTATGGACTACATACTAATGAGGATAGAAGAAAACCATGGGAATACACAAAAGACTAGTCCAAGAATGATAAGGTGCCATGAATAATGGGAGGAGATTTTAACCATGTTCTATACAACAGTGACAAAATAGGAATGTGAAACAATGGGATTAATGCAGATAAGGACTTTAATCAAATTGTAAATCTATCTGGATTACAAGAAATTGAATAGTTACTTCACATGGAAAGGTTGAAAGGATTACTCTATCCATGGCGAAATTGATAGGGTTATGAGCTACATGGTAAATTTCAGTTTGCGACAACAAAAATGCTGCAATTCTCAACAAGTGATCATGCACCGTTATGGATTAGAATTGATGAAGATGAAGAGGGACATAAAATTGTTCCTTATAGATTCAAGATCCTCGGCTATTGCAAGAGGGATATATGGAGTTAATTAATAGACGTTGAAACAGGAAAGTGGAAGACAACCAATTATTTAAAATTATGTAAAGAATGAAGGCAACCAAAAATGCATTGAAAGAGTGGAACAAAGGGAGAGCTAATATTCAAACTATATGTGATACCATAAGGGAAAAAAAATAACGTACTCCACGTGAAACTACTTGCTAACCTCTTTGATATAAATAGTGCAGGAATATAAAAATAGCATGTGAAACATAGGTTCTAAAAGTCATGGATTCGAACCCCTGAGACGTCAAAAGGAGTACCCTGCTTGAACAAAGTACACTCATGTTATCTAAAAAAATAACATGTGAGAATTGGAATACCGTCCCCCTATTTATTCTCTATAGTCATGGAATACTTAACCATTTTGTGTGACATAAGAAATAAGCGGTAAATTTGCTCTACTATACAGAAATAAGCTTATAGTACTCGCCTCTTATATGCAGATGATTTACGAATGTTTGGCAAAGCTACTACTAAAAATTTATATGCATAAAGGAAGGAGACAATAGAAAAAATTTGATAGCATGCAGGACTTAATATGAGTGAAAAGAAAAGCGAGCATTATTTCAGTAAAGGAGTGGATAATCAACAACTAGCAAAGCATCTGAGTGTAAAAATAGATAAGCCGTCAGTGGATAATCGGCTTTATTTCCCTCGTCATTTACCCTCTCGTCATCAGAAGCCTTTTGTCTTCCATAGCCTACACCTCTCATCATGATTTCAATCTGGGGTCTAGTGTTTCAGTTAGAGCATCTTCAACCCTACTAAAATTTTAATGTCAAGTCTTTTACACATCATCAATTTTGTATTACATTCAATGAGTTCACATTGAATGTAATACATCTCCAATGGGAATATTAATTTAATTGTAAAGATGATTTGACATAAACTTCACTAGACACTATCAAGCGCAATGTCTAGTTTTAGACATTATACTTCACAATATGAAGTAAATAAATACATATGTTATTAATTATTTAATATATATTTTATTTATTTATAATTTGACTGGAACACATAACCTAATTATTTTCTATGAATACATTAGCATTGGAGTTGTTTTTTCACTTTTGCTGTAATTTCCAAGTATTTTATATCATAATGAGTCCACATTTTATATCATAACATATAAGATTAAATGAACATTACATTCAACTTGCATTGAAGATGCTCTTAAATAATAATTTTCATCTACAAAAATCCATATAGATTCATAAAATTCATATATTCATAATCAAATTGAATCTCATTCACAAAATCATAAAATCAACATTATATTTTGGCTCCAAATGATTCATTGCATAAAATCATAATGACATTATATCATCAGCTCAACATAGAAATCAACTTGCAAATTATCATATATAATTAAAACTGAATTATGTTTATTTAAGCTAATATTATCGTTTTACCCAAAAAAATTCTATGAAACATGTTGATCTAAGCTGCTTCACTCTTCCCTTTCTCTAAGTTGCTTCCTTTCTTCTCAAGATTGTTATTTTCATTTTAGGAGAGTTTTAGCTAGTAGCCATAGAATGAATAAGTGCACTGGTTGAATGTAGAATGACAAAATGAACTAAGGTTTACGAATTTGTATTACCTCTCGTGTTTGCTTGGGTCGAAAGTTTCATAACACTCAAGTTATTAAATCCCTGCATATACATACACCTTAATCAAAGGACTTCTGATTAATACTGGCTATTATTCTCATTGAGCCAAAACAATCTGCACCATTCACAAGAGGATCCCATATAAATCATCCAATTTCATAAACATAGCTGCCCTGAACATGAAAAGACAGCTTTCCCCACAAAACTGGAAAATAAAAACCGTAATTCCCTTTGAAAATATATATTCTTGCTTCACGTTCAAATCTCAATGACCTTCAAATTCTATATTCATCGTTGCACAAATAACGCAAAGGTTACTTAATATGATTAGTAGAACATCTAACTTCAAAATTATTCTAAAATATTCAAATACTTTTACAAGATCAAAAGTTCCCCAAACATTACATTGAAACGGTCCGATCATCAAAGATCCAATTGAGCATTACGGTGATCAATTAGTTAATTGTACAAATGCATAATATGGCACCAAACTATCTCTCAGGTCCGCATTTATAGAGTTACCAAATGATTGAAATTGCAGCGAAGGCGAGATTTAAAAGGCAAAAACTTGGGTAGAAAACTCATTTTAATCACAGACTGGATTTAACATCTGCTTGACTCAGGACTAAAATGTATAATAACTGTAGTAAAGCCTCGAGAACTATTCAAATAACATTATCACAATATAATTACACAAATAACAATCCTATCAATAACAGGTATGCTCAAATCGCTTTCTGCAAGATATCAAAATTTGTTTCAATGTGCACAGTAGAATTTATAAAAGACAAAATTGGATACTAATGTGCAAACCCATTAGGATTAGAAAAATTCTTTGTAGACTGTTTCTGCTGTTCTGTATCATAGTGTGCAAATGCAGCATCCAAAGCCTGTGTTAATAAAATATGTATATTAAAAGTTGGAAGTAGACATTGCATGTTAAACCCAAGAACTAAAGCGGAGATGATTTAATAGGATCGCTACCAAGAATTAATGTTTAATCACTTTCATTTTTTTAAAATAACGGGCCTAAATACACATGAATGGTAATGTTACTCTTGGCATAAATGCTTCATGCAACAAATTAACAATGCTGATGTTCAAACACACTTGAGCCTTGTGATTAAGTGATATTGTGTGCACTTAAGCAACCATGCCAAAAGACAAGGAGGAAAAAAAACGTAAATATACAGATTATTTTCTCCTTAACTATGAGATCCAGGTTTAGTTTTCTTGGATATATCTTTATGGATTGAAACATAAGCATCAAAAGTGTATTTAGCGTCGATAAATGATTATGCAAATTTTATCTGGTTCTGTTGTTCAAAGAGTGACATAAAAGCACTTCTTTTTTTTCTCCAAATTAAGTCCTTTTGGAATCCTGCTAAGGCATCACAAAAGCAACTAGGGATTCATGGTATGCGCTTTGTTTGTTCACTTTAAGGAAAGAACTTTGAGGGGCAAATTTCAGACTACAAACTTGTTAAATTGAATTCGGTTTGAAAATAATGGCTCATAAATCTAACATACCGATGTTCTTTTAAACTGTCAAAAACGATGCTATGAGAAAATAGTTTTCTAATTGCTTCACTGAAAGCAGTTAAATATAGTTTTAGAAAAATTATGCATCGCGGTTTGAAACCAAAAACATATTTGGCTTTAACTGCATTAGTCTTCGTGTACTAGCTTAGCTGTAGTATGCTGCTATGCATAACAATGATTGTGCGCAGAGGGAAAAAAAACAAGGGAAGAAACTAATTTATAAGCATCACATGTTACCAAGCATGCTACATGGGTAAATTCAACAAATCCTTGGCCTTGTCAATTCAAAATGATGAAAATGTGCCAGCGCCCAATTAAAAAAAGAAGAGTCTGTCCTGAGATTACCTGAAGCATAGGCTGGACAAGAAGAGAAACCTGATGTCTATATTCTGACTGCACTGCTTCTTTAATTTGCTGGGAAAAATTAGCAACTATTAAAGACAGCAAGCAAAAAGAGGCCTAGAGGGTAACAATAATAGAAATACAAAACATGGGGTATCGTCTGCTATAATCTGATCAAATGTTATTAAACTACCATATAAAAATTACAGATGTAGGCTACATCAACCAAGCTCTCAACCACAACTCACGGGTTATCATCTTCAATCAACTACACCAAATACTCCAATAAACAGTGTGTAACCCGTAAGTTGCATTAACATACCCATTCGCTAAAAGAATAACATTATTGTGAAGAGCTACAAGTATGATAATTTCTTAACCTTTGATCCCAAAAACCATTCAAAACATTGATATTCTATATAGACTGAATTTGAGAGGATAAAAACCGTTATGAGAACTGGAATTTAGATCAACTAGAGTTGGAGCCCCAAACATAATACATCTCCAGGAACAGATAAATTGACCCATTTATGACTGATACTAATATTGGAATACCTGCAATTTGGAATAGATTTGTGCCATCCCATCTTTCAATCTGACAACCTGAAGAGGTGCAACATAATTGTACAAAATTAACAATAGTCACGTAATTCCTTAACATACTTGAGTTATTTTTGGTCGATTGATGAAGGGTCCATAGAAGTTATTTTTACGTCATTCTCAGGAAAGGAGAGAAATTAGAGACTTTTTTGGAATTTCAAACATGTATACTTGCCTTTTTTTCAAGGGATTGCGTAGTGATTGGAAATGATGACCAAAAATGGCGAAGCAGCTCTTGAATAGATGTCCAATACTGAGACAAATCAAAATAGATGCACGATTAGTGCATCAAGTTTCATTAATAAGTGGAAACATTTCTTAATAGCCCCAGCGAAGGGAGATTACTTTTTTCCATATATAGCTTAATATTTATATTTTAAATAAAAAGGCAACTTACATGCATGAGGTCTTCACTTGTCCTGCTAGGCAGGCTGCCTAGGACACTCTCCTGTGGACTTTTTCCAAGATGAAGCTTTGTGCTTGAAATATGCTGATTCAGCACATTAACAACCTAACTCACAGCAGTGAGGTAATTAGGGTTTCCTGCTCCACGCAATTATAATAGTTGATGAACAAATAAAATATGATATAACAAGGACGTCCGAAAATAAGATAACTTTTTAATACATTAGGTGCTCGACTAATGATTTATATGTGACTTCTCAAACCCACTTTAATCTACATTGCCTTCACACTAACCAGGCTATTTTATCTTATGATGAATGAATCAAATAAAATATAATTATGGAATTCAGTGAAATAGCAATAAATACAACTTCCACCCAGAATATGATGATAGAAGCTTTATTTCTTGATACAAGGTATACTATGTAAACATACGGGGGAAAAAAATCACATTCTTATTTTATTTTTCTATGTACGCAATCACAATTTTTTGGTCTATTTTCTTAGTTTATTGTTGACCGAAAAAGGGTGCATACAGATATTAAACATATACAGTATAAAAAATAAGCCAGACATATGTGAAATATAAAAAATTCATAGCATGTTCAGCAGAACAAGCTTTAAAATCAAGACCTAAATAATACAGCAAATTTTCATATGATTTTGATAATATGTACTAGCATGCACTAGTAATATTAGCCTTTTGGGTATTCTGACATTTGGACGCAGAGACACATGAAACTACTCCATGTTAATATAGAGGATTCGGGAATTCATGATCATTGAACAATAAAAGGATAGGGTGGTTTGCATAGAGGATACAAATTACGATAAAGACTGGGTTGGTATTCAGCTCCACACGCTTCTCATTAAAAATAGCAGAGAAAATATACAAGAATGAAATACCTAACATCTTATCAACAGAGAAAGACTTCAACTGAGAAGTACATTTTTCAAAGCATGCCAAATCAACTGACCGAACCAGAGTTAACTGGTCAAAAGGGATCCCATTTTTACAGTTTGTTGTGATTGTGGAAATGGAAGAATTCCAATTTACGATTCCAAACTGGCTGAAAGAGTTGAACCCAAGTCAGGTAAGGTTTTTATGCTTGCCCAAATCGGCAAATATGGGTGCTAGTTTAGAAGAAATGGTCTAGTCATACATATGATGGGTTTGTACTTTAAAGGAGGCATTTATACCATGAATGCATGCATTCAGAGCCGATTTACCTTTCTTTGTAGTTTGTACATGAACACACAAATGTGTGCATGCATTTGTGAGTACAACTGTTTTATATCTCACCCAAGATCTCAATATTCACAGTAGGATGAGATGAAACATATTTCCTACCTCATTTGAGACTCTTTTGTAAGAGAAACCTGAACCAAAATCTCAACATGAGATCTCAGTTCAGACTATATGTTTTTCTTTGAGAATACTTTTTTACCTTCTATACCAGTACAAAAGAAATTGCTAAATCCACTTGCTATCTAGTAATTTTTTAATCCTACTTTTTACCTATTATTCGGGCAAATCAAACCAAAAAACTTTGTTCATGATGTTCAGATAAAAGATAAATCACTCAATTACTATCAAAACAATTAGGCTAACACTCTCCTCTTAAAAGAAAAAACAATTTTTCCTTCTTATTCAAGTCAAGTATGTTATTACTCGTTTAACATTATTTATTCAGATAACAGTCATTAAAAATTCTTATCAAAATGTTAATTTCGAATACACAAGTCCCTCTGAAATAGTTCAAAACGTATTTTAACTTCTGAGATCTAAGATGTTAATCCAAGATTTACACCAAAGATATACTTATATTCTCCAGGAGATTTATAATCTTGACGGATATATGCATGTAATCATGTACACACACATTGACTGTACTTTCCATTTTGTAGAATAGTTTGCTAAATCAAAAGACCCTTCACCATGTAAGATATGAAGTAGTAGTACTCTTTAACATGAGTAATACATATACATGATCAGAAATATTTCGCATATAGGTGCAGATACGTCGGTACGGTAAGAAATGATGTGTGAATATATTAAACCTCTAAAAACTAGGATATGGGTACACCATATATGCATATAAAAATCATTATTCAACAATAATTAAATGTTAAACACAAATGACTTTTTCCAAAATATACTCATCGGTAGGTTCAATAGATATGCTGATCTTTAGATCCTTTTTGAAGAAAAAAGTTTGATAGAAAATATAACCAAGGCTGGTTTACGAAGATGAAAAATATGATGAAAACTTTTATAGTTTTCTACTCATTAACTATTACCCTTTTTTAAGCAACTTATTCAGATATTCAGAAGAAGAAGAAAAAAACTTCCTTTAAATTTGTACAATTACAACGAGTTGTTTTTTTTTCTTCAAAAAATAACTAAATACTTGAGTAATAGTACTCAAATATTCTGCAAATGACCTTAGCATACAGAATATATGAAGAAGAAAAATGTATCGCTACCGTTGTCCCCAAAAAATTCAGTACGTACCAAACGCGTACAGGAGCATAACAGTTCGCTTACCCAGAACTTTGGTGTTAACTGTTTGCTCATCAACTCTGCACAACTACTTTACCCTGTTCTTTTTATATTATTTTTACTATGTATTTATTCATTTTGAGCATTGAATTTTTTTTCCTTCCTTATTGCATAAGAAACTTAAACTTCGGTAAGAAAGTTCAAAGTTTTTTACTGAACAAGATCATTTTGGTTAGCCTCGCGAAGAAATTGAAAAGTTTAAAACATAATGAAGCAAGAACCAAATTGAATCTAACACGTTGATTCAGTTGGATGTGACTGACAATTAGAACCAAGACCCACAAACCCGAACCAAACCGACAAAACCCAATTGAAACCTGATAAGTCTCGGATCATGTATGAGTGACAGAAAAAAATCACACAGGCCCGAACACACCCAAATCGACCCAACCAGAAAACCAGACAAAAAATGCATAAAAATGTACATACACATTAGCTAGTGTTATTACTTCACCCGACTTGGGACTAGGTTTCAAACTGCTTGATTTAGACCAGACAACCCAACACAACTAGACCTGAGACCCGCTGGGCCACGTCCAGGTCCATCAGCTAGGGGTCTGATTGCCATCCGTAGATGCAAATTCACTTTTGATTAGGTTCAGTATGGCCTTAATTTAAGTTTGATTGTTTCCTATTTCCTTCTATATAACTTTTTCAACATCCAAACAACCTGCTGAAAAGCAGACAGTGGAAACTTCTACGGACTTAGGGCGCAGGAAAAAAAAAGTACTGTAAATGATAATATACTTGTTGGTGAAAAACTGAAAATTATATAATGCTGTTAACCCCCTATTGTCTGAGATTCAAAATCAAACACAGTAAATGCACATGACCAAGTACACGTCTTTAACGAGACAAAAATTCAAATTAGATTACAAAGTCATTTTCTACATTCCGTTTTATTAAGAAACAAATCCCAACTTTTATGGCTACATCATTAGAGATTTAACTTAGTCGTGCTTTATCAGTAACCTTACTCCATTTTATCTATTCATTAACAGAGGCGGAAATATCCTGAATCCTTAATCTAAAAGCTTAAAATCTAGCATATACAGTCAAATACTGAATTAATTCGTATATGTTTAGGCATATCGTGATTCTTCCTCCATCAACTACAGTCTACAATCCATATCAATCTTTCTACAGTGACACTAACTGTTTGCTGCTGGAACCAGGCTAATCTTATAGACTTATACGACTTTATATGGATGCAGCACGTGACTTATCCAATTCAAACTATTTGATTATTCAAAGAGCATCAATGTGTACCTATCATAATCATCGAGGTCAACACCATTTTCATTTCTACAGCATCTGAGGCTCTGAGCATTCACAGCAGATCACACATATCATAAATCTATATATAATAGGAAACCATCGAAATGAAGCTTTTGCAATTACGGAAAAATCGATCTAACTTTCCATTTCAGTGGAGGATAGATCTGTCATTTTCTTTAAATCGTGTACGTGGGTGGAAACGGTTACCTGATTATGACATAACAATTCCCGCTATCATTTTCTTTCTATTCCCACTATCATGCACTATCCCAAGTCATGTCCTCCTTCCCCAAATCTGACGATTTTTATGTGGAGAATACCTTTATTTTGGTTATTCGCACTGTTAGTCAAGTTTGTGGGTCGAAATTCTCTTTGGTATTTACTGAAAGTACAGAGGTCGCTCGTGAAATTGTGCTTAATTAGTGTTGATCTGTGTCGATCAGTTATATATACTTAGTTTATTCAAAACAAAAGGTTTTGAGTTATTTTTTAAATTATCTGTTTTTACTAAAGTATAAAGAAATGATTCTTAGAGTTTCTTGATCATTTAATTAAACAAAATTACATTTCATGCCTAAGTATTGTGAAATATTTCTAATGTTGCAAATTAGGAAAAACTTATTTGAAATGCACTTTTTTTGCAGATAAGTTGTTTTCCAAAATGCAAAACTATAGAAAAACAAAAACAAAAGACATGCTGAAACCTTGTTATGTTTTATTAAGTTGGATATGAAGGTAAGTTGATTACTTGATGGTTGTTTTATTCATGTATTTTTTGAATACTTTGCTTCAATAATTGAACCGAATTCATGACCGAACAAAATAATTGTGCGCTTCCAAATGTTACATGTTTATTTTCCACTTCAACATTCTAATTTATTTTGAAGGTTGCATATTTGAAAATTTTCCTTGCATTTTAATATATGCAAGTGATTTACACATGGTGAATCAGTCACTTTATCTTATGGAATTTCTTCAGTACACATGAACTCGGATTCAGTAGTTCAATTGCAATTTTTTTTAATGATATTTTATTTTTGAAGCTGACTTGAATAAACTTTAAAGTAAATTGTTTGTTCTTCTTCTTATTTTAACGCAAAACTTCAAAATATGGATTCACTTTTATATAATTTATAATATCAAAACATATGGTTGGTTAGTTTTAAAAAAACATACTGCACATGCATGTGAACTGTAAAGTACAAATTAGATAACCATGTAATCATACTTTGATTAGATGTCTATATTTTTACTTATAGTTACATGAATTTATTGGCAGTTATACAATCTAATATAATTTTCTAATGAAATTCCAAAATTTTGTAATGGGTGTTCAATTGACTACTTGAGATAAATATGTACAGTTCTAAGAAAAACAGAACATCAATCGAACATTCAAAGGTAAAGTGAGGCATAAGGATATGTAATATTTTGGTATTATAAGCTGTAT
This sequence comes from Allium fistulosum, assembly GCA_030737815.1. NCBI lineage: Eukaryota > Viridiplantae > Streptophyta > Magnoliopsida > Asparagales > Amaryllidaceae > Allium > Allium fistulosum. Next base: position 618,182,058 of record CM060907.1, read on the forward strand.
AAATGCAAATTGTGCATGTGTAGTGTCATTTCAAATGTATTTTATGAATCATTAATGCCAAGCCTGAAAAAAAATGCACGTTCCAGTTGTTGTTAACTCCTTAACACATATTTCTTTGTGTTTTGATGATATCCCAGATAACTATAATTCATTTGTAAAATATATAAGTAAAGCTTATTGGGACACAAATAAAAATAATTGGTGAAATCATACATCTTAATTATCGTACCACCGTTTGTGTCTCAAGAGACTCTTCCTTTATACATATACATTTCAAATATTCTGGTTAATTCTAACCAATTGTAAATTCTTAGATGAGCAACATTGGGTGTTGCCAAGAAGAAAAATTACTGCTTTTTCCATAAAATTTGAAGATTTGTGCTCAGGGATTTAGAGCCACATGGAAAGAAAATAAATGTAAGAAGAGTGTGGTGTCGAAGACGGCTGAGAATTTTGCCCAAGGCTTCTGATATTTAAATTAGAGCAGACTGCAGAGTGCAGTATCAAAGAACCCTGAGAATTTGCTCAAGGCTTCTGACATATTAATTAAACATTTAAAAAAAAACTGTTGCATTTTGTTGCTGAGATATTAGTTTAAAACTGTATTATATTATCCAAAAATTTCTTCATTGCATACTAGCTACATGATCATGCGATACATTTGGACTATGAATACGAGTCTAATGGCACGCGCTTCGCACGTGAATTGTTTTTCTTATAAATTGTATATGTTTAATCAGTCAAAAAATTAATTTTTTATTTTCAAGTGATATTAAGATTTGTATATTTGTAAAGAAGTATTTTGAATTTATAAAGAAAGTTTAATTTCAGATCCTATTTTTAGAAGCGATTTGAATTTGTAAAACATGTTTAATTATTAGATCCTACTTTTAGGGGTATTTGAATTTGTAAAAGAAATTTAGTATTAGATCCTATTTTTAAGTAATTAAGATTGTATAATATATAGAGGGGCATTTTTGATAGTTTGTTGATACCAAAAAAGTGTGACACCGAATCTATTACAATTATTATTAAAGATTTGATATTTATGGGAGAAAGTGGTTTACTACTAAGAAAATTTTGGATTAATTTCTTATGTTTCTCTTAACAGGAGAAAAAAAGAGAAATAAAAGTACAAGGGTCATATTGAGCATTATACAAAGGATGGATAGGTGTTAAACGGGTAGTAGTATAAATGCACGCACCTGTGTGCGTCTAATAAATAAAGATATTTACCTTTTATTTAAGAAAAATTTAATGTGGGAAAACAAATTTATTACAATAATGTTGTTTACGTCTCTAATTCAGGTAGTCTTGTTGGTGGTCGAGGTTGCAAATCAATGGTGAGATTCCGTTGATGGGTGGTCACGAAGGAGATGGTGGTACATGCTATAAATCAGTAGTGGTATTCCGTTGATGGGTTCTTGAAAATGGGATGATATCTATGGTACTTTCAGAATTTCAAAAGGACACGGTGGAAATTATATTGACTGAACTTTCGATATTAATAGTAGAGATATACAAATCTAGCATCTTTTACAATTATTATTTTCAAAAGTAAAGGAAATTCTTAAGCTACATAAGATTTGTATACTATATAGTAAGGTCCACAAATTAATTAAAATGAGCATGTTTGGACTGCCTATCACACTTGATGGTTACTCTCACAAACTATAGTAGAAACATATGACGAGCTATAACCAAATATATTTGTAAGCCAAATCTTGAAACCATAGTCTAAATGAGAAATTATAGTAACCTTCAATTTTCTTCATTTTAATCGATAAATCAAAAGATATTGAGGATAATGAGTTAAAGAAAACTGTATGATATCATTCATTGATCACACAAACAAAATTAACTAAATTCCACTAACCTAAATCAAGAAATCAATATGCCACGATTAATTTCTTATTAATTGAATGTGACAAAAACATAGATCACTTGGTGAAACTCACATACTTGATCATCATGCATTTCCATTATGTTTCCTACAACTATTTTTTGTTTGATCACTATATTCTCTTCTTCTAATTCTCAATATGGGAAATCGTTGTTCAAATTTTACTTATTCTCGTAATTGTACCAAACCATAAATCTGCCCACTTTCTTCTTGGTACACATCTATGGACGTGCCACCATACTAGTATTTATAAGAAATATTGACAAATCTACAATAGGTATACCCTAATTTTTTTTATAACTTCTATAGTGCCATTAATTTGAATAATATAATAAAAATTTGACTTACTCCGATAAACAGATAAATAAAAAAATATTATTTTACAAACCAAATTCAAACCGATTTAATTTTATAACCGAACCGACATGACCAAATGAACCGGTTCTATCAGTTAATTCGGTCATAACCGAATATTTCATAATCGAATATTTATGGTTACCGTATGAAGGTATAGATTTTTCACAAATTGAGGTAAGATATGGAACAATAATATGTGATGAAAATAATGGGAGGCTGTATGATTTAACTGTGGTGATAAAAAAAAGTCATGCAACAATTTTAGATTTTAAAAGAATGAATAGACTTATGAATTACAAATCGATACGTGTATTGTTTCATTTTCATTCTTATTTTATATTAGTTTCGTTGAATAGTTTGATTTCACCGCATAACTTAAATGTTCTTTGACTTCAAAACAAGATCTGAAGCTTCGACCGAAATTCCAATCATTTCATTTCGGTTTCACTGATGACCAAAATAGAAGTATTAGGGGCAAATTTGGCGGTCTTCAAACACACCCACGCCAATTGGAAAATATGCGTAAGGTCAGGGCATGCACCTTGATCGAAATTGCATCTCAATCTGAGCTACAAATTAATAGATATTGTCATTTTAAAATCGGTCCACTATTTAACCGATTTGGACCTCACCTTGGAGAGCTAATACATATTTCACTTAAACGGGACATCCAATGGCATTGGAGCATTCTACTCCACAATACGAAGCTATTAGTCTAAGTCTTGCTTAATTCTGACTTAAAATGAAGAAGTTATGCACAAAGATCGATCTAAAAGGAACTAAAAAAGAAATTTGGTAGGGAGAGTGCTCCAAATTTGTAGGGAACATAATGGAAATAAAGAATTATAGCATTAATCATAGTATATCTTGCAGAAAAAGTACATGATACAAAAAAATTATAAAGGTTTGACAATCTTTGACTTACGTCTACTTTGTATCTTTATTATTATTTTCTGATTTACAATTATTATCATGTTTGTTGGATTTCTCTGGATGAGCTAAAACAATTGTGGTTTACAAGATTTGTGATTGGCAAAACCCTAAGCCGTAGATCTTGAGGTTGTTCCACCACAATTCTATGTTGGATCGTGGACTGGACAATAGAAGGTGATTGGGTAGGTTTAGATGATTCTTTGTTGTCCAAAAGTGCATGCTCAAGAAATTCAGTTCGTTTAATTTGGCTTGGGGATTTATAGTGCTCCAAACTTGTCTAACATTACTGTTCAACATAGATTTTTATAGATGCGAGTTTCCCTACAAAATAGGCATTTTCTATATATGATCAATTCGGTTCGATGGGAAACGGTTCATAAGGAAATGGTTCACAAGAAAACGATTAGATAGTAAACGATCGGATAGGAATTATAGTAAACGGTTATTTAAGAAACTCCTTGCCAAACAGTTTCTCATGTTCGGCACTTATGCCCTACCAAAATGTATCTCATGTTCCATTAAAGAACGATCTTTTTGTGTCTTAACTTCTTCGTTTCGTTTTAAGTTGGAACTAAGTGAAACTAGACCGATATCTTAGCATTATCGAGTAGAAAACTCCAATATCCTTGGATGTTCCGTTTGGGTGAAGTAGGCAGTCGGTCTCCAAGGTGGGGTCCAAATCGGTTAGGTAGTATATCGATTTTAAGATGATCATATCTATTGATCTGTAGCTCGGATTGAGATGCGGCTTCGACCAAGGTGCTTGTGCCCTTGTGCGTATTTTTCAACTGGTGCAGGTGTGTTTCAAGACCGTGCCAAATTTTCCCCTAACAATTTGATTTTGGTCCGTGGTGAAACCGAAACAGAACGATTGGAATTTCAGTATGTCGATCGAAACCTCAAACCTTGATTTAAACAAGTAAAATTAAACTATTCAACGTAACTAATATAAAATAAGAATGAAAAGGAAACAATACACGGACTGATTGGTAATTCATAAATCTAATCACTCTTTTAAAATCTTTAATTGTTGCATGACCATTTTTTCATCACCACAATCAAATCGTACAGCCTTACATCATTTTCATCTAACAAATTGTTCAATATCTTACCACGGTTTGTGAAAAAATTATATATCCAAAAATGGCCTTCAAATGATAACCTTAAACATAAATAATATTTAAAACGTATTTTTCGAATATTTGTAATCTTATTGTCTCGCATAGGAATAGGATTAAAGTACAGATTGTCGATTTCCATTCATCAATATTAGGTTCATGATGTATAAAATAACCTCTCTCATGATAGAATAAGCAGCTAAATCTTTAATCTTCTCATAACACGAATGATTTTAATCTGCTGGATATCTTATCCAACCGGTATCGCCAAACACTAAATCATCTTCATTATTTGTTAACTCAAGGCGTCTCTGTGGTCTTTAGTCACGCATTCTCTCTATTATGATTGGACTATTGATTACTACCATATAAACATTCAAATATCTGATTCGAATTTTGATCCAGACAATATTTCAGAAAAACCCCTTATGTTCACGGAAGGTGTGAAAGATAACTCCGCATTGACCAAAATTTATTTTCGACCTGATTTATTCTGTAGTTTTTCAGTGTATTGAATCCATCACTATCGGCTGTAATAACTAACACGTGCCTAGCTACTTGTTGGATTTTTTTACATTTTATTATAAAAGAGTAGTAGAAAAATCATAAGTGACGAAAGGAGAAGCAAAACAATAAAGCTGAACAGAATTATGGAAGAAGAGGAATGAACAATAAAAATAAACAAGTCGGCTAGCAGAGTGTAAATTCTAATATATAAATGTGTGCATATTATGTGAATTGTTTAGTATTAGTACAATAGTCTAAGAGGTAAGTTTACAGCTACTAACTTATGTTCATTTTGTTTTGAACATTCTATTTTGATGGTACATTGAAAAACAAATTTTATTTTATTATTATGACTGAAAATCCAAAAACATACCGCTTTTGGGTGTATTGTCCTTGCTCATTTTTTTGTTTGAAAAAGTTCAATAGCAGATCAATTGCTTTGGAAGTTATGTTCTATGCTCAATTTTTTGAACAAACATGGCAAACGTATGAGAAAAAATAGAGCTTGGTCAAGGAAATAAATTAAACTATGAAAATGAATTCAAGCAAACAATTTAAATCCAAGTCCAGTTAGAAAACATCTTCAGAATATCATTTGAGTACGTTCACACAATGTTCGAACATTATTCACAAACATTCGCATATTGACTAAACACGTTCGTTCGAATATGTCCGAACATATATAGATATTGCCTGAGCATGTCGTTCGTTCGAATACGTCCGAACATAAATAGATACTGCCTGAGCATGTCTTAACATATCCTAAATGTAATGGATAAATTTGCACGACTAATTGTTAATGAACGTAATCATTATAAAATCGTTGTACATGCACCGTCGAATACCATGAAATACTAAAAAAATGGTTGTTATTAAGGAAGAGCTAATCCACACAAAACCAAACCAACAATGGAAAACTTATTTGAATCGAATCAGTTAGTGGTCCAAATGGCCATCCAATATGTGAATAAGAGCAAAAAAAACTCCCGATATGGGTGATCAATATTCGATAAGAACCAAATTAATCTTTACCTACCGAACCGGCTCATTTTGATCGGTTTAGTTCGGTTACAAATTTAAATCGGTTTGAATTTGATTTGTAAAATAATATCTTTTGGTTATCAGTTTAACTGAATTGACCGCATTTTTGTTACATTATCCAAATTTATGGCATTGTAGTACTTATAATAAATAAAAAACAAAGTTTACCCATTGAAAATAGATCAATTTTTCTTATAAACACTAGTACGGTGGTACGTCCATTGGAAATATGCCAAGAAGAAAGCGAGCATATTTATGGTTTGGTACGGTTACGAGAATAAGAGAAATTTGAAGTCCAAAATATATTCATATTTATATAGTCATTTGTTATTTTATTGGTAGAATTATGTAGTGCTTGATATATGTGCATACAATCTTCGAAGAAGAGGATTAAGGCAATCAAAATGTCGTTGGTGAAATTATATCATTTTGAAGTAATTTTTGTTCACATTTGTATTATGCTTGCTTTAGTAGTGACTATGCTTACTTGCCTTTTAAAAAGGCAAATACCTTTTTAACTTTCTTGTTTACTCTCTCTTTTATTTTTGATTAAATACATTAAAGGCAAATGTCATTCATACACCAAGAATTACCTAAAATTCACCATAAAATTTTTAAGAAAAATTATTACTAATTTACCCTTATTTATTACATCTTTAATCTATTTTTTGTAGCTCATCAAATAATTGAAATTTGCTCAAAATAACGTATTTGAATGAATAAGTTATGAAAATTATTATCAATAAACCTAAAATACCCATGATGAAAAAAATCACCAATAGTTGCTCTAATTTAAAAATATTTATTCCTTTAAAGAAAGTTTATAGTTGATTTTCTTGAAACTGGTAGATTTAAATAAAAGAAGTTACCATGCTAGAAAACTAGTGCCAGTTTTAACTGATTTTTGTGAAACTGATTTATGAGCAGACTTGTGCGAATTGCACCTGTAACACAGACTTATGAGCATATGTAGAAATGTAAGACATACATACTACTATACAGAAGGGACACACATTAAGAACGAATAAGCATGATATTGAACCCGCTTGGTTATTATGCTTCAGATAATAAAAGGTTTAAAAGAAATGTATAACATCTGTCTGAGAATTGCACCCGTAACACAGACGGATGTAGAAATGTATAACATATATACTACCATACAGAAGGGACAAGCGTTAAGAACAAATAAGCATGAAATTGAACCTGCTGGATTATTATGCTTCTGATAATAAAAAGAGCTATATGGAATCAGAAGAGAGAGAAAATTGACGTATTAAGATACGATACTTCAGACAATAAAAATATAATACCTTAAGGGCTACGTCAGGTAAGACAACTGGATCAGTCAACCCTCTAAGTTTTACTTCAGAAATCTGCTCTCTCAAGTATACATACGCCTCCTCAGAACTTAAGCTGAAATCGGTAGGTTTTCCTCCAGAGCCGTTGTCACCAAGTGATTTTATTGCATTTGCTTGATGGCAATCAATATACTCACGTGGGTCCTGGTTTTGTAAATAAGCAAAATGTTTATATGGACAGTAACTTGCCAGTCTACAAGAGGAAGTCAAGCGAAATATCCTATCACCCAAATTTGCTACGGAATTTATAAACATGAACAGTGGCCTCTATACCTCATGAGCCTCTATAATACATAATTCTTACATCAACACTTTATTTTTTTCAATTTAAATCTCCATTTGTTCTTCAGAAAAGGAAAAAACAATAATTACAATCAAAAATTACAGACAATAAATAAATAAATAAAACACCCTCTCTGCCTTGAGATTGCCAGCATGAAACCAGTATGAATTAAGTACAAGAGAACAGTAGAAAGAAAAATTCCACACCTTGATGCAGAGTGGTGCAAAAGGCAGGTTTTGAGGAGCTTGAAGATCCTCAATCTCAGTCATTCGAGCTACCCTCTCTAGCCGTTCTAAGTTATCATTCTGATCCGATGATTCAGTTGATATTGCTGTGAAAAATATATATTTACAAGACCTCAAAAAATTGTTGTTATGATATCCAGAAAATAAATAAATAAAGATTGGAGGGTAATTTCTACCTTGTCTGGACCTTGCAAGTGCTTCGGCAACTGTACGCGTATCTCCCAACTCCACATCTACAACAACAACAACAAAGCCATTATTCCCAAACAAGTTGGGGTCGGCTAGAGATGGAACCCAAAACTAAATGACAAAGCTAATTTAAAGGTTATACAATAACAATAGCAATAATAAAATAAAGTCAAATAAGTAAATTAATAATAATAGTAACTAAGTAAAGTAAAAATAAAGATAAAAATACATATACATGAAAGAAAAGAAAAAGTGTTGGGGCAATGAAACTGGTTTTCACCTGAATGAAATATGTTCTCTAAATATAAATCCTAGCAAACCTAAACGTAATCAACGATATAGATTTACAGTTTTGGTTTAGCATAACCATATTAAGTTTTTTGAAATAGTATTGTTGGTTGCATAAGCTTTCAGCATGACTCGTTAGTACTTTGATTTCAAGGGGGAAAAGATCAGTGGACAAAAACAAAATATCTGAAGATATCAGCATCCACTAATGAGCATATTGTCTTTAATTTTCTTACGTCCAACATGGTGATATCATCAAAACATCAAACGTGCAATAGTAAAATATCATAAAGTGATACGCAATCATTTCTAGATATGTACAATTTTTTTGTTCTAGTCATTTTACAAGTAAACCATCAAATGCAAGGGCAGAACACACACGCACCCCCGCGCGCACACACACAGAGAAATAAAATGCAGTGTATCCACGCTTTCACTTGTGGAACACAAACTGTTAGCGCCAGTCGCTTTAGCACATATGGATGTACAGAAAAAAAGTAATTACAAGTTACGGATATTTTGCCCAAATCGAAATACCATTCACTGCAGTGGCACCTGATGGGAAATACATTATCCCATATTTCTCAGCCTCCAAGGCTTTGATACATTTCATAATCGAGAAATCTCAAATGTGATATCATCTAAGCAATATCACAATATATTGAAATAATAATTTAAGGTTTGGAGTTGCCCTTGTTTGTAATCAAAACACAACTTAAAAATTAATACCATGCTCAAAATTTAGTACCTAACGATCTCCCTTGAAGAACAACAGCTGCATGCCGGTTAACATCCTGGGCAAATGACCTACTTGGTAACTCATTCTCAGCATCAACAATTTCTTTTGTTCCATCACGCAAAATACCATGATCCTACAATGCAGGTAATAAATTAAAAACAAAAAAACAAAAAACATGCTACAATGAAAATTGGTCGAGCTGAACAAAAGTAATGTGTGTTCAAAGAATATGACATAATTATTTGAATTTAACAGTTAGGTGCTAAAAAAGTTAATAAACTATTTTACAAGCTTAAAATGTTATTATGGCAACGACATAAAAATAAAATATGTCAACAGCCAAGTAGCTTTTAAACAGCTATTGCCACCATTTAAAACACTTGCAAAGTGCAACTGTTAAAACTAAACCAACAAACAACACCAACAAATTGGTCAAACCAAGGCGTCACCTTTTGTTCCTCAAAAGACCAAACGGTTTGCATGGATGGGTAGGTACTTATACGAAAATTCTAGGTACACTTGTCAACGTGGGTCCATTTGTCCTAGAAAGTTGCACCAATTAGGAAGACTATAATCAAGGTTCAAAGATTTCTATTTCTGTTTCTTCATTTCAGATTCTTGATATCGCGGTCGATTTTGAAAATTACAGAAAATTCGCCTTAAGATTCGCTTTTGGATTTTGGTTTTTTTTTTCTTTAAAAATACATTAATAAATGTACATAAGGGACACATCTTCAGAATCAAACTTAATCCACAGAAACACCTTCCTAACAACAAATAGAATTTCCTATTTTGGAATAATCGCCTCATATTTAACTTGCACCCATATTAATTCAAAATATGAAAAAGTTATATCTTTCACTGGAAACTTCAGATTAGAATCTCGTTCTCATCGTTAAATCACAATTTTGATAACATTTCCAACAAGATCGATAAGTCGTATTTCAGTAAAATTTGGTGCAAATATTTACAAACTGAAGCGAACAATGCATACATTTACAAATTGAAGTAGGCAGTGCAAATATGTATAGTTATCTACATTTGAAACAGCCAATACAAATATCTGCATTTACCTCACTTTTGAAGTATATGGTGCAAAGTTTTAATTGTTGGTGTCAATATTTGTCATTACCTACACGTTAAATAGTTAATGCAAAGTTTTAGTCATTCGGTGCAAATAATAGCACTTTGTTTACTCAAAGGTGCCGGTACAAATATTTGTAATCGTTTACATTGTTTATTCGATGGTGCATGCAAATATTTGCATTAGTGAATATTTTATGCAAATTTTGACTAACTTTTCATATATGATATATGGATTATGTTAAAAGAATATAAATTTATGATCTTACGAAAGCTAATTCGGCTTTTGTACAAAAAGATATTTAGTATTGTGTACAAAAAAGAGTACATTACAAACTTAAGTCTTCGTCCAAAACTTATTTCACAAATAGGCATTCTCTTAAACTTATCACAAAAAATAGGTTTCGTTCTCGGTTTTATACATGCGCGCATTTATAAAATGCACATGTATGATTTTAATTTTATACAAATGCGTTCTGAAAACACGAATGTATACAACTAAAAAAACAAATCTATTTTTGTAATAAATCCTATTATTAAAATAAGTTTTTTGTGGAAACCTAGTTAAAATCGGTCCTATAAAAAATGTTGTCCTCCAAAATAGGAACCTAGTTTCTATTTTGTTATTAGAAATGATGCTTAACACATATTGGAGCTTAGTAGGTATGTTAGACAATAGAACATACTTATACCTACAAAAATTAAATGTGTAATGCTTCAAAAGTTGATTCAATGATTGATTTTTATTTTTATTTATTTTTTTCTGAATTAGGGTAGAATTAACCAACATACCATGTTGTTTTGAAATTTTTCTATCTTTTGTGCATTTGTTGTATTATTGTCTGATTTTTTTACCTTTTGTGATTCTTTAACATGTTTACTGCATTAACATGTTTATTGCGCTTCCTTGAATTTTCTGCTGTAATTTTTTTACTATTTTTTTAACACTTGAAAACTAGCTTCAAAACTAGACCAGAATTGGAGTTCAAAGCACCCAATCATCACCGGAATCAGGTCGAACGGCTTGAATTTTGGCGTTCCAGCAAGGATTTCAACGGTCTGGCTGGAATCTTGATCCACAACTATGGTTTATATCACAAATTAACAAAGAAAATGTATTAGATGTTCTAGAGCCATCTTTGGTACAATCATTCTCTCATTTATTAAAGGACAAGATGCATGGTTAATATTTCCCTTATCTTACTACATCAATGCCTCAAGGTTTAATCGATTATGTAAGTTTCGTACTAAACAAACTTTGACAAACAAGTGCACCTCATTGGCCATTTAGGCCTTGCAGTTTACAAATATGCTTGTGATAGACCAAGTTCACAGTGACAATTGTTCCAGCATGTTCATAATTTCTATGTGTTATGAAGCATACATATATAAATACTAATTACTCACCCCCAAAAAAAAACCAAGAGTTTAATCTATAAACAAGACAAGGAAGGATTAAACTAAGCTCATGAGGAATCACAAGATACATGGTGATGGCAATAGCACAAAACAGGAAACTATAATTCACGAGGCAACTCTATACATAGGTAAACAATTTATTATTCAGCAATAGAAGAACAAGGAAAACATATGATTCACCAGGATGTCAACAAAGAAAAACGTCATTTTACCATCAACAAAGAATAGCAGACAAGAATTATAATTTTGAGTTAAAAAAATAAATAAGAAAATACTGTAATATCAAATGTAAAAAAATAAAATAAAATAAAACAGTATATTAACTAATTTCAAATAGAATATGACTGACATAGGATGTGTAACATACAGGAAGATGTATATAGTCATCTCCAAGATCAGCCTCCATGTCCACAGTTGGATCAACCCGTCTAATCTGCTTGAAGAGAACATTGTTAAATACAAGGTATATATTTCTAATATTATGCAACTGAAAATGAAAGAAAAACTACAGTTGAGTTTGAATTAGAATCAAGGTAAATTTCGACTGAGAACGAGTCAGTAATAATATAAAAAACATGACAAACTTTTAACACACCCTTTCTAAAACAAATGAATCGCAAAGGTATTACTTTTGTCACATTAAAATATGATCCCAAAGTTCATTTTTTAGGTATTTGAATATAAGCTTCCCAGCTATATAAAAATAGCAAACCGCATTTTGTTCACATAAATGCATTGCATGTGCAAAAAACTGGTCCACGTCAACATAAACTGTTAATACAAAGCAATCCTGACCATTACCATGCGACAACAATGAAAACTGTAAACGATACCTTTCTCTTAGATTCATTGGCAACTATGTCATCAGGCTTCAAAAATAAAGCAAGGTCCTCATCCTCCGCTGCCTCTGCAGCGACAGTTGCTGAATTTCTTGAGGATAGCAAATATTCTGCTTTGAAGTATTTTGTCCAGAAATCTTTTTCAGACATCTGAAGATTAAATGAAATTACACAAACCCTTGGTCATGATCAAGTTTATTATTGATCCAGGATATGGAATGAAACAGATCTTTAGAAATTTCATATGATGCAACAATTCACCTTGCTAGGTACAAAGCTAAGGAAAGTCCGGAGAACAGCAGGTTTTTCAATAAAAATCTGAAAAATAAAACATAGTGTTAAAATAATGTCAAAACTGCAATATTGTACATGTGTATTGAACCATTCAGTTGCAAGAAAGTACGAGAAGAGATATATTTCAAGATAAAGACAGGAAATCCCACCGATCATTTCAAAAAAAGCATGGACCCAAGTTACATAGAACTTACAGTGCAGTTTCAAGGTTACATTAGATATGGTTTTTCCATAATCCAAACAGCTAGCTTTAAGATTCATTGCCCAGCACATGGGTATAATTATCATACTTTTGCATGCAAATCGATTAATTGCTGATATGGGGGAGAGGAGAACTAACTGCTGACATTCTAATCAAGGTGTTTATGAATGACAAATCAAAGGTGAGATGGAGCACTCTAATAAAGAGGTACTACGGTGCCAAGCAAAAAATAGAACTTAGCAGAGCGAAGCACTGCATAATAGGAATAATTGACAGCATAGATTCAAATAATACTAATGGTTTTGTCTTAGGGCATGAAAAGTTATAAACTTGACAACTTTTTATTGTTATTACAACTCAACAACTTTTATTGTTACATACACCAATTTTACGACTTAACTTTTATTTTTACACAAAGAGTTTATCGAGCGATCCACTTGAGATGGAAAAAAAAAATGTGCATACCAAATTTCAACTCAATATGAGGTAATTTGGTCCTCTGTTTCATACTAGGAAGTTGAACCCAAGATGGTTTTCAGGCTTGTGCATTTTTGGTTTTTGAACTGTTGCAAACATGGTCTGAGTCCATGTTTGAGACATCATAACTTTCTCATACTTTATCCAAATTGCATGATCCTTTTCTTGTTTGAAAGATGAAGTTTTCTACTATGGGACGTCACAGCTTGGCCATTTGAGCTAAGGTTTTAAATCTTGAATTTTAATCACGTCTCTTATCGGGATTTTCACACATGATATCACATATCTAATGAGATCTCAAACCAGATAAACGTGCATTGGGGGTACATCTCAATTGACATCTCAGTTCCTAAAATACATCTTGGGATTATCACTGAGTAACTTATGAGTTCAAATTGATAAAAAAAAAAATTTGTTTCCATAGTTTTTATTAGAAAATGATTGTAACGTACTTAATTTGCATAAAAAGATAGTTGTTACACAAGAATGCAAACAATTGAAGAATTTTTCTCATTTAAATATTGATAAAAGAAAAAAAATGAATTTTTTTGTTGCGACTTACCCACATAAACAACAACTAAGCTATTATTCCCAAATAAGTTGGGGTCGGCTAGAGATGAAACTCAAAACTAAATGACAAAGTCAATTTAAAAGTCATAATAATAACTATAACAATAACAATAATAAAATAAAGTCAAATAAGTAAATTAATAATAATAATAACTAAGTAAAATAAAAATAAAGATAAATATATATATATATATATTGTATATATATATAATAAAAAAACGATAATAATAATACTAATAGTAATATTGATCAAAGACCAAACGCTGCGTCTTAGGCTCATGTTCTCTCGTTCTATAATATAAAATTTATAAAACTCATAGCTCATGGTTGCGGTACGTGGATCGCTAACTTCCACGCGCTCCTGTCCGACACCTGCTCCTCGGATATACTTCAATCATTCAAGTTCATTTTCACTACTTTCTCTCATGTCAACCTTGATCGACCTCTACCTCTCTTTGAGTATTCGACGCGGTCTATAATTCCAGCGCGCACAAGCGGCCTCCGTTGAAGATGTCCAAACCATCTTAAGCAATGTTGAATTAGCTTCCCCTCATTTGGTGCTACTCCAAGTTTATCACGTATATCATCATTTCTAATTCGGTCTTTTCTTGTATGACCGTAGCTTCATCGTAGCATACGCATCTCTGCTACGCTTATCTCCTAGACCTGTTGACTTTTGTAGCCAACATTCTGCACCATACAACATTGCAGACCCGATTGCTGTTTTGTAGAACTTTCTTTAAGCTTATGTGGGACTTTCCTGTCACGGAGAATGTCAAACGTTTGTCACTATTTCACCCATCCCGCTCGAATTCTAAAACTAACATCTTCATCAATCTTACCATTATACTGCAACATTGACTTTAAATATCGAAAGGATTCCTTCTTGAAAACTATTTGTCCGGCCAGAGTGACATCTCCCTCCTCTGACCTGATACCGTTAAACTTGCACTTCATATACTCTGTTTTAGTTCTGCTAAGCCTAAATCCATTTGATTCTAAAGTCTGTCTCCACAACTCCAGTTGTATATGAACCTCAACCCTACTTTCATCAATTAGCACAGCATCATCAACAAATAACATACACCAAGGAATCTCACCTTGTATACCCTTCGTAACCTCATCCATCACTATGGCAAAAATGTAGAGGCTAAAAGCTGACCCTTGATGTAATCCTATATTAATGGAAAAGTCACTGGTTTTACTATCGCATGCTCTGACACTAGTCACAACATCATCGTACATATCCTTGATAAGGGTAATGTACTTTGTTGGGACTCTCTTCTTTTCCAGAGCCCACCACATCACCTTTCGCGGTACTTTATCATAAATTTTCTCCAAATCGATAAATGTCATGTGTATATCCTTCTTTTACTCGCTAAACCTCTCTATAAGTTGTCTTATCAAGAAAATCGCCTCTGTGATCGACCTTCCAGGCATGAAATCAAATTAGTTTTTTGAAACGCTTGTCATTCTTCTTAATCGATGTTCAATGACTTATCCAAATAGAAAGTAAAAAAATTATATTATTATCACAAATAATGATAGACTTGGTTCAATTTTAATCGTACAAAAAAATCAGAGCTTTAAATCTTCTTTATATCGCCTGAGATCCACAATTTACATTTGAATGAAACGAGATTTCAAACATAATTTTTAGTAGTTTGGCACCCACCTCATCCGAGATCTTAAGAGTTCAACCGAAGAAATAGACTGAAATGTTAATCCAAAATTTTGTATGAAATCCAAGATTTGAATGTTTAAAAAAAATACAATTTCAAACGAGATTTTGGTTCCAATTCCAACTAATACTTTAATATCAAAGGAGATATGAACGTCAAACAAGATATGAATGAGGTTTAATGTTTGTCTCGTCCAAGTACAAAAATAAATCTCGGGAGAGATGGATGAGATTTAAAACTTTGTATGAAGCTACATGGCATGTATAAACTAGTGTATAACTCATATGTTGCACACGGATCGTGTTAGCAAGATTGCACATAGTTGTATTGATATGACAATAACTATTTTAGTTTGCAACTAATTTGTTGCAAATTTATTTTATTTTTATATTTATATTAGTCTATATATAAATGATCTTCATTATGATTGGTGAATGTTCTTGGTATATTTCTTGAGTTATAATTACATATTCAATTTCAGTTTTCTAGTCAAAGATGAAATAAGATATATGGTTATAAATGACCCTTCTCAATTTGAGAATTAAAATATGAAATTGTTAAACTTAATTAAACTTGACAGCCACTTTTTATTTTTTCTTTGTCCAACTTGATTTTAGTTTTCCATATAATCGTTTCAAACTTCGAGTTTAAGTTAAAAATATTGTGTATATACATGTAGGAAATATGTCTAGTAAAAATTGAATTTTCATGTGTTACAAATTTACTAAACTCTAATTTGTAATAGTTAACAGTTTTTTAAAGATTTAATTACTGATTTTTTTAATTTTGAACCTTTAATCGGTAGCTCTATTAAAAATATTTAGCAACCACCATGTCGGACAGGAGCGCGTGGAAATTAGCTATCCATGTATCAGAACCATGAGTTAGGAGTTTTTTTTTCTTAGGGTTGGGTAGTGTTATAAGTTTTAGATTATAGGACTAGTGAATAGGAGTCTAAGGCATAGTGTTTGGTCTTCGGTCAATATTACTATTAGTACCCATTATTACTATTAGTGTTATTATTATTAGCATCATCATGGTTTTTTATTTTATTTTATTTTATTTTTTTATTTTTATTTTATTTTTATTTTACTTGGTTATTATTATTATTTGTTTACTTATTTGACTTTATTTTATTATTATTATCATAATTTTTATTGTTGTTGTTGTGACTTTTAAATTGACTTTGTCATTTAGTTTTAGGTTACGTCTTTAGCCGACCTCAACTTGTTTGTGAATAATGGCTTAGTTGTTGAACTACGAAATGTACTTTTTCTTTTTAACTTTCCATGATATATAAGCTAAATGTTTTTTTGCTAATTTCAAAATCCATCATCATTTGTTATGGGTATATACTATATATATGAAAATCTATGATCCAAATTTGTGACATTCGGATCATTGAACTTGGAAAATTTGCATATTATATAATCGGGGGCGAAGCCAAGTGCATGTTGGAGAGATCACGCAACCCAACCAGGATAGCGAAATAAAACAAATAAAATTCCTCATTTCAACAAAGGAAAGAAAAAACTAGGTCAAATTCTTTAGCTCCACGTCCAACAAAACGGCACCGCAAAACATCGTTACATCGCATCCAATTTAACTGCCTCATCATTGGCCAGAATCCCTCCCCTTGGTGTGAATCCACAAATTATAATTCACTCAAATTTGATAGAATTTGAATTTGCTTGTCTGAATTCGAATTCGTTCAACTTGCTTCTCTGATTGATTGAAATTGAAATTTGACTGCTTGTCGCAAGGTGGAAATCTGATCTACTGATTTATTGGAGTTATTGATTTAAAAGAAAATATAAATTTGTTGCAAGATAGAAAATTGATTTGCTAAAATTTGATTGATTGATGTAAAATATATAAGTTCTAAAGATTAATTGATTTATTACAAGTAGATACAGATTTGTATAATTGATCTACTGATTTAAGCAACCGATTAATTTGAATGCAGGTATAAAGATTAAGCAATTGATTTAAGGTAAAGCAATTGATTTAAGGTAAAGCAATTGATTAACTGATTAAGCATTGATTAGTAGTCAATTTATTTACTAATCGGTTAATTTAGTGGTTTACTGATTTACAGGTTTACTGATCAAGTAACTAATTAGCAATATAATTTAGTACTCTGTTTAATGAATTTGCATGATAATTTTTTTTAAAGGACACTCGAAAATATTTTATACAATTATGTAATAGATATTTTATGAGTTTTTTGTAACCATTTTAGAAATTAAAAAGAAAATTCAAAGCTTATACCGTCTCTGAAACCACTGGAATACTCAAAACGTGGTTGCATCAATGTAGATTTCTGACTACGTCACTGTATGTGAAATAATAGTAGAATAATAAAAGAAACATAAGAGTAGAGCGTCGACGAAACTCGAACTTGTGATTTATGATTTATATATAACATAATATATTTGTAAGAGATAAAAGTTTATAGAAAGAACTTTAATTGGACTCTAACTCTAGCTGTCGGAATACATATTGAGAAATGTTAAAAAAATTGAATAAAACTAAGTGTTACATCAGCAAAGAATGATTATGCTTGAATAAAAACTAATGAAGTGTTACATCAGCAAAGGTTGATTGGATTTAAAATTTTCATGTAAAAGGAAGAGTTTTACAGAGCATGTAAAATTAGGCTAGCTATGGCCTATGACATAGCATAGATCCATTATTCTCTTCTGAAAGAATTGACCATTTTATTTGGTCATCGGGTGTGGCTATGCAACCCACTGTAGACTTCATTAAAAAGAAATGCTCCTGTTGACATCACCACCTTACCGGCACATGTGGAATAGCCAAAAACGATGAAAGGACAATGCAATGACTTCATTAGAAAACAATGCTCCTGTTGGCATTACCAGTAGACGTGGAATTACCAAAAGCGGTTAAAGGATAATGTTATGTGTACCCATTATCAGGATGTACACATCCGGTATCATTTACTTCTTTTCGTGTATATAGCTCAACTTGTCCAACAAAAGAGTATCTCGGTGTTTTGTGTTAAGCATACATGTTTGTAAGACCAATAAATATGTGATTCCCAAATTGATTAACTGCAACAACATGGAGCTTCCTTCTCCTTTTTCTTTTCTTTTTCTTTTTCTTTTTGGAAAATCGTTAGATATGACTAATAGAGTTGCTCCTTTCCGTTCTTTTCTTAAACTGCAATTGCTAAAAATTATGAAACTCTCTAGTTGCTGTATCAAATCAGTACGTTTGGGATTCTCATGTGAATCTAATTTATGTTCATTTCCAGTTTAACCAACAGTTGCAAGGTTATAAGTTCATATATTGCAGCAATCAAATTCATCAAACAATTATATACCTGATGAATAATCTCTGGAGTCAGGCTGAATGTGACTTTATTTGCCTGTTAAACAAGTGAGGAAAACTTGAGTGCGTGCAATAAATATAGTGTCAAAAGAAATGTAAAAATACCAAAACTCCGTATCAACCACAAAGTAGTGGTAGTGGTAGTGGTATTACCCGTCCATCAGCTGAGGGCCTGACATCTGCTAGCATAGCATTCTTGAATCCTGTTTTTTGCTTTGACGTTTTATGGCCATCGGCATCCAGCGATCTCTGCACACATATTAAAGAGGCATCGACCAATGAATTTATTGTCTATAAAAGAGCTTTCAACAACAAGAATGTATATGTACCTTTCTTGTGGCCCAGAATTCTGATTCTGTCAGAGTACCACTCCTAACAAGATCCTTGTGCAGTTTCTGCAATTCTCTACAAATAAATAAGTTTTAGTGGTAGAAAAACCTGCTTGATACTTCCAAGTCTCTACTATATATCGTCGATTGGCTGATGTAATCTACAAGCTTAGTCATTTGATGAGCAAGATATACAATTTCAGGTAAATGGGAAGTTATGAATTATCCCACGTCAACACGAAACTTACGAGGTATCCAAGTTTGGCTTAGGACTATTGTTGCAATCAACTTCAGTTCATTGACATGCAAATTATTTTAATTAACATGCAAATTGTTTTGATAAGCCTGCAAAATATTTTTGTGATATGGTAAGTCTGTTGATATCAGATGGACTGATCGGTTATTCATGGCATGATTACGCCTAGGAAATAAAGTCATGCCGCAAGGAAAATACAAGTTTTACATCTATTCATTGTTCCGAGTGTCATTCCATGCTTTTCAGTTGCATAAATCCAAACAAATTTTATAAAATAGATCACTCAATAACACTACATCAGCTTGAGCGAATTAATCCACTTGCGAACCTACAAAATTACCCTTCATGACATTTTGTAAGCAATAAGTATATTGATAAATGGCTGTCTTTTGGTTTTCATCACTAGTCTAACATTCTAAATGGCCACTGATCAGAATCATTAAAGGCATGTGCAGGTTTTTAAACAAAACAAATATTTCTTTGAGACCTAGAGGTCAAAATCCAATACCCCACCTCAAAGTTAGTTAAGATGAAGAATTTCAATTATGGCTGGGGCTGGCTTTCACACATCGCCTAAATTTTCCTACTTTAGAATGTTGCTATACATGATATCTAGTTAATTAGATATTAATAAAACTTAGCACATGATGTAAAGTATCAAAAAAAGGAAAGCACGGTCCAATTATATATACAGGAAATTATTGTCAAGGACAAAATTTCTCAGCGTTTTTGCCTCAAGGACAGGCCTTCAATATTTTATTCAGAATGACAACTTTCTTTAGGTATCAGTTTTTAGTCATTGATAGCAGATTTTAGGTATCAGTTTGTAGTTATCGGTAGCAGTTTTTAGGTATCAGTTTTTAGCTTGGTAGCAGTTTTGTTGTCCTTATGAATAATTTTGGAAAATGTTTGTCCTTATGAATAACTTTTAAGAGAATGTTTGTCCTTGTGGTAAAAATATTGAGGTTGTGTCCTTGAGGCAAAAAAAATACAAATCTTTGTCCTTTAAATTAATTTCCCCTTATATATATTACCTATCTGTTGACAGTAACTTCATTCGACGCTCCACTTCTAAGGCGCTGAGTTGCTCACCACTCGCTGAAGCTGTAGCAATTTCAGCGGTTGCTCGATCATTTGAAGAAACAGTTCTTGACTGGAATTTCCCTAAAACTTTTCCTGGTTCAAAAGCCAATGTACTGATCGTGAACAATCAACACAGAATGAAATGTTACAAGTTTACACCTCATCTTTAATGATAATACACAATCAATAATTTGATTATCAATGTGTTTAGTTTTCAGATATTTAGATAGAGCTAATATTAAAGCTCCTTCAATATATACAGCAAAAGCATATCTTGGCTAAGGAATGATATATTATACATGCAATGAACTGTTCTCGTTCTTTCCCTACATCATAATTGTGTACGAAAAACATGCTTGGACGGTGTCTTTACAAAAATTCAAAACTATGTAAAACATATATGACAAATTTTTGATATATGCTTATCAGAAAAACAATTTAGCAAAACAGGTTAAGTTCCAAACTTATTATCAAAACAGGCGCCTGATTTCAACCGCATCAATTAACATGTAGACAACGCAACAATAAGTTGCGCTGTAGGTTATTTCATAATGCACAACTTTCAAACACGCAAAGGCACATAACCACATTTTAACATTAGTATCACTATAAGTTGCGCAGTAATACATACAGTATATCCGCAACTTCGAGTTGCGCATATCTGCAAGTATTTATATGTGGCCCCAACCCACTTTCCTTCATTTCTTCTCTCTTCCTCCTCCTCCCCTAATTCCTACCTGAACTCATACTTTCAAAACCCTAGCTTTCATTACCCCAACTAAAAAGAATTGAAATATATATACTAATTCTTCAGTATAGATATCAAGAACAATTCAAGTCTTCTATTTCAACACAGTATGAAATTGGTACTCTCTAAAACGTTGTTTTTAGAAAATATGTAATTTAATTTTGTTATTTGTACACAGTTGTTAGTATGTGAATGCAAAATGTTCAAGTTCACTCAATCGGTTGTTTATTGCAAATTTTCAAATATTTTGCAAACTAGGTTATGTAAGGAATGCACAAACTCTCATGTTTTTCCTAATTTTTGTTTATATAGAACCGAAAAGTAGACCCGTGAAACTGAATGCTAGTGTATTATATTTGCAAGGTAGACTTTGAACAAATGATGTGGATCTAATGAAAGGGAAATGGATAATTTGCTTTGTTGAATACATTCAATATTAGAGAAAAATGACTAATTATCGATTTAGATATTTGTTTGAATAGGATCTAAAACCACTTGCATGTTTAAATTATTCTCGAAACTTTGATCAGCTTAGCGATCAATTTTGTGATCTAATAGCTTAAGAGTTGATTAGACAATCTGGTTTCCGGCACGTTATGCAAATCAAATACATTAGATTTGTCACCCTTTTTATCACTACCTTGTGTGATAGGTAGAGAGCAAAGACTAGCATTTTTCATTTCTCAATTGGAGAAATGGCTATTACCTTAGTAGATGTGGGTGTATTATTGGGTACCCCTATACAAACTACAAAGCACTATCTATGGTTATTTTGAAGATGTTCATAATGATGAGATTTGTGAAGATTATTAGACGTTCCACTTGATGATGGGAAAATCCATAATAAACAAATTAAAGTTAGTTAGGTAAAGTAATTTATAAAATATTTTAGATCGATCGATGAGGCATTTGTTGTTGAGATAGAATATTACCAAAGTTTGAAATTCCGTTTTACGTTTTCTTTTCGATCATTAAAAATTTCAAAATTTTGGTTCCGTTTCAGAAATTTCGAATGTTCCATTCACATTTCAGTTTGGATCTCATTCCGGTTCAAAACATCATAATTCAATAAATACAAAAATAATTGCACTGAAGTTACAATAGGTTGTATTTGTAATAATTTAACAAACTCTAATTCCTTGTTAAAACAAACCCTTGAATTCTCCTCTAATTATGCCTTAAATTGACAAAAAAAGCACAAAAATCCGAATATTTCAAAATAGCCCTTTTATAAAATATTTGCTTCTAACTTTTAACCCTAATATCATCGTCTTTGTCAAATATACTTTCTCTTACTCGATTTCTATGTCCATGCTCAATTTGTCTTGCTTTGTTATTCTCTTTCCACCGCTTCAACCTACTCCTAAACTCAATCCTTCAAATAAACCCTAAAATTGAACCGAATTACCTTCTTCATGCTTGCACCCGGCTTTCCCTTGGTGGGTGCGTGATGCCTTAGATGTAGATTTGTACAATAGATAAATGTAAATAATTATTTTTTCATGTTTTTTAACCATGAATTGTGGGAAAGAAAATTTAAGCATATTCCGAGCTGATCAACGTCGGAATCGGACCAGAATGGTTGGAATTACGACTACTGGAACTTCGAACCTTGCACGATACATATGGGTTGTCGTACCAATTATAACTTCTAGACTTTCCAAATCATTAAAAAGGCTGAGTACCTGTTAAGCGGTTATATCTCTTGCGATATTTCAATACAATTTGCATATACTTATGGGATAACGCTGTGTTATGCTTTTTTCATATCATGAGTAGGATGATATAGCTTTTGAGGAAAACACGTAGCATAGCTGGTTGTTTGAAGCTTTTGCAAGTACAACTCTTTAAGAATATGTTTGCATTTGAATATATTTAAATACTATATTTTGAACATGTTGATAAATGCCGACATTATGTAGATACGGTATGGACAACATTTCTATTAGTCATCCAAACACTTATGAATTTGAAAATCTTAGTTTACCTTGTGGAGCTAGGTAAATTTGATTTTTTATGTTAAAATCACCAACTTTGTTATCATATTCAAACACACCTTTTTTTCACTGTACATATGGAATAGTGATAGGCATCGAAAAACGATAATCCAAATCACACTTTACCGAAATGAGCGGGATGTAATGAAGTAGGATAGTATAACATGAATGCATACATTCAGGATCTTTTACGCGGTCTACCACAGATTTGTGTCGATGGAAGACAAAGTTAGTTATCGTGAACGCCAATCATTTGCTTACAATGTGCCATTATGCATTATCTTAACAGAGTTATGTGGCAGTTTGGACTGTAGCACTATATACCTGATGCAATTGAAATGGTGTTTCCAAATTGATGGGGTAGAAAGTTAAATCTAACATGTATGCAGGAACGTTATCAGTGTAGACAAATATCATAGTTGATATTGGCATATCACTTACGATTCATCCTTAAAGAGTCATCTACAATTCTATTTAAATATACTCCACGAGGAATGAAGAAGCTTGAGTTGGTAAGTGTGTTGGTTAATTAAAAGCCTAAATAGTACTGTTTAAACATGCACTTGATCATTGCTTCATTTCAAGTTCGATCACAAACGCTCAAATCTAATCACAAACAAGCAATGACAAAATTTATATGTAGCAAAGTATTTCCACAAGTTCTATCAAAATCCAAGTTATATTGCAAAATATGTAGAAGTCCATATGGCAATACATACAAAATTCAAATAAGTTAAATGAAGGCTTGGAAATGATTAAGCAAAGTTGTTGGGGAAATATTTGAGTATTGGGAATCATCATACAATGATTTTCCACAATATCTTCACGTAATACAAAAGAGTAAGCATGGGACTATATTTCACCACTATAGCGTAAACAGCAAATTTTAGGGTGTTTTTTGGTATTTGGACCAAGCATTGAAGGTTTTAAGCATTGTCACGTTATTCTTTCAATGGACGGAACATACTTGAACGGAAAATATCAACGTATGTTGTTTGTGGCTGCAAGTGTAGATGCAAACAACTATCTTTTTCTATTGCATTTGCAAATGTAAGAAACGAGTTAGCAGACACTTGGGAACATTTTCTTAGTTGCATAAATTATTTAATTCCATCTTTAAAGGATAGATGCATTACCTTTATTTTTGACAGAATGAAAGGAATTCCAAATGCATTGTGAAATAAATGGAGAATACCAGATAATGATCGGGTTTTGCCCTTGACACTTGAATGCGAAATTTAAAAAAAGCAAACTTTGAAAGCAAAGTTTTACAAAATCTATTTAATGCTTTTTTAGAAGCAAGAGAAGAGATGACAAATAAAGATTTAAGAACAACTAAAAAATATTAGTCTAGCATGTGACAAATAGATTGAGAAAAGTCTAAAAAGACAAATATTGGGTTCTTTATGAGGACAATAGTGAAAGATTTTGCATGATGACAACCAACACTTCAGAAAGTTTCAATGTCGTTTTGAAAGGTGCAAAATCTTTGTCAATTAAAACATTAGTAGCATATATGTCTTATATCGTTTAAATAGTCACTTCTATGAACTATGGATGAATTGGACTAAAAAACACAGTTGACGTATGCTTATGAAAAAATGATGGAAAAATTGTTGCAGAAGCACGTAGTATGAGTATCCAAAGGTATAGTTTAACTAAATGACAAGTAACTAACACATGGGCACATAATTACACCATGAATTAAGGTTTTAAATCTCAGATTTCACATTTCAATCACGTTTTGTTTCGAATATTTCACACAAGTTATCTCATATCGAATGTGATCTCAAACGAGATGAGTGTACCTCGGGTGTACATCTCGTATCATACAGTACATCTCGAAAATATCTCGAAGTAACTTATGTGTCTAAAATTGATGTTTAATAATTTATTTAACTATAATTTTCAAAGTAAAAATAAAAATTATAGCATACTTAATTTGCATAGAAAAATAATTGAAATTAATGTTTTAAAGAAGATTGATAGCGTGATTAGCTTAATTTATTTGGTAATGATTGAATAATATTCTTTTATCTGAACATAAAAAAGAAATGAAGTATTTTTTATGACTCATCGGGATAAAAAGTTAAAAATATTTTCAAAAAGTTGGTAAATAGTAATTGACTGAGCAGTTTCTTTTGGATCTATATGAATGTAGAAAAATATTATGTAAAAGAAGAAGAATATATAATTTCAGGTTAGATCTCATATTGAGATTTCGATCCACATTTCGGGTGAAAATTGAATATTTCAGGCAAGATGAGTGATATGAGAAGATTTGATACGCCGTTTCATCTGTATGTGAAAATCAAATCTCGAAGGAGATTTTGGATGAGATATAAGAGATTTAAAACCATACAATAAATAATGACAGTAACATTTGCAAGTGCCCCTGTGACATTACTATACTTGCGCATTTTCCCTATTCACGTGTATTAGCTGCATGCGCACGATAAACATGCACGATAAAGGTGCTACTAGAGCAATTACGATCTTATTTCACCATGCTTTATGTTAGAAAAATACTTATCCTGGTTTCTCATTTATATCCAACAACGTCTATTGGAATGTGTACGAAGGTCTGATTATACAACCATCGCCAGCTTGCAGATTTACAGGAAGACCCAAATCGACAAGAATTAAATGTGCTATGGACTAAATGGAAGATCGTAGACAATATAGATGTGGTCAATGTGGCAATTAAGATCACAAGAGAACATGTGTGAAAAGGTAGTGAGTTTGTTTATGTCTCTTATGTTTTATATGATACTCTCGTCTTATTTGGCCACATTGAAACTTATGTACAATTTATGTTTTATTCGAGTATGCAAGAAATTTACACTTATTTGCTACCCAAGTTTAATTTGATATTGATGTGCTATGATATGTCATATGTATCGTGGGAAGATGTGATATATGTAAACGATGCATTAATGTTGCTTCAGGTATGGAAGTTCCAGAACAGCAGATATGTGCAGCTATAGCGTGCACATAGATGTGCAATTTTGAAATGTGCTTCTGAAGTGAAATACATATGTGCAACTAGTGGTTGCGCTTCTTAAGTGAAATATGCATCATTATTAATCGCACACTTGGGCAGCATTCAAAAAATGATAAGCACGCGTTGGTAAATAGGTGCAACTAAAAGTTGCACAATATTTATAGACCACGTTACGCATCTAAGAGTTGCACTATATACGTCTCAGCAGCAATTTGCTGATGTGGCTGCTAACTAGGCACAAATTAGTCTTATTCTGATAATAAATATCAAAACCACTTCATTTTGTTGAATTGATTTTTCACGAGAAACCTCTATGGAAAATTGGTCCAAACATATATGAACATGACAAGCATGAATACTCACCAACGAAATCCCGACAAACATCGCGGTCAGCAAAATTATTGAACTCAAAAATGTAGCCTCCTTTCTGGAACCCAGATCACAAAGCTAAATAAACATCATAAAGCAGAACCTATAAACGGAACTACCAAATTGATTCATGTACCTCATGTGTTAAATTCAGTAACGCATGTCCCATTTCCTCTTTAGAGAACTTGTGACCTACAGGTAACCAATATTATTGAAAGTATTTCAAAAACATAATCTAGACCATCTTACTACCTTTGATGTTCTTGAAACAAACGTTTAGTTCTGCAGATGATCTGGGATCGTTAGGAACAAAAACAAACTTCTCGTCAGTCTGCAAATAAGCATAAGTGGATTTCATCAACTTTATATGTAATTGGGTGCTTAAGAAAAGTTGGTAAAAGATTAACCATTTGAAGAATGCCAGAGATTCCAGGTCCCTTCATGCGAGGTTTGTAGTTTACCGCCTTGGTTATTGGAACCATTGATACTTGACTTTGTCTAAAAACTGAGACTATCAAAAATTAGGTTTTTGGCTGGAGATTTGGGGAAGATGGAGGTTACTAAGAGAAGATGGATGAATAACAGACAGCCTTGTTTGTAGTTTTCGGCTGGTTATTTCTTTCCGGTGTCCATATTTTAAAACAACCTGGCCCATATAAATGAAATTGTGATGCAGAAAACCAATAAACATCCATACACTTTGAAAATGAGTTTTGTGTTTGCAAATATATATATATATATATATATATATATATATATATATATATATATATATATATCGAAAAATCCTTGTTACTCTAACAAAGAGGAAGTGGAAGGGAGAACGTAACTTTTGATAGTTTAACAAAAGGTGGAAAACAAAATATACATTTTCATAGTTTTTTAAATCTACCATTTTACACCATCTTTTACTCTCCATACATTTTAAACTACATATTAAAAATATAAAATACAAAACTTGTTTTTAAAGCAAACACTAG
The DNA here is from genome assembly GCA_030737815.1 of Allium fistulosum. NCBI lineage: Eukaryota > Viridiplantae > Streptophyta > Magnoliopsida > Asparagales > Amaryllidaceae > Allium > Allium fistulosum. The sequence goes on from CM060907.1 coordinate 618,209,708, forward strand.
TTCAAGTTGTGTTCGTAAACAACTTGTGCACCTTCCACATTCCGACACATTTAACGAGAACGGGGCACGAGGCCGCTTTGCCACGTTTCCTCTACACAAAAGAATTGGGCAGTATGGGGACGATGCATCCTATACGTCTATGCTAACTGTTCATTTCAACTTTAAAAAATAAAAAATAAAAATAATAACAACTTTTTAAAAATAATATGATATTAAATAAGTAGTGGAAAATCTACATAGTGAAAAACATTTTCTAAAAGAAGTACTACTCACTTTCAAATGTTTAATAAATAAAATAAAAATAATATGATAATACATGCAAATATGTATGTACGTATGTACATGCATATATGTGTGTGTGTAATAACTTTAAGTTGATTACTGATTAACATTAGTTTTCATAATATATTTTTTACCTAGATTAATATTATTAATTTAAAAAAACATGAAGCAAATTTGAAGCAATTACCAACATTTATTCAAAAATACCTTAAACAGTATAAAACATATAAAAATACAGACAATCATACCTCTTTCACTGCTCCTTTCGCACTACAAAAATGCATTCTCATTCATCATCATGCCCCTTTCAAAATGTCAATTACCCATGCTCCTTTGCTTTGCAAAAAACGCATCCTCAACCGAAATCCAAAAAAAAGGGCAAAGGAAAACACTTGGAGAATCATTTAATGTGAAATGTATAATACACACATGTACGCTACATAATAATGTCAAAGGATTTGATTGTTTCTCATTGATTTTAACATCTTCCTAAATTTTCTCTAAATATTTTACATTCAACTTCGTATTCTCTTCTTGGTTCTTTCAGTTATAATAAAGTTGTTCACAATTTAAAATTCTAACTCAAGTTATTACCTTTATGTTACCGTCCACTGTTTTTTTCAAATCAAAGTTAGTTTTCTTTACATCGAGTCGTAAAAATAAGCTGATGTATTTGTCGACTTTCACTCTTTTTCATTTTTAAACATAATTATTCATATATATATATAAAAAGATCATCTTTCATTGATTTTGACATTTTCCAAGTTTCTCCTTAATTTCTCTAATATTTTACATTCAAGTCCATATAGTTTTTCTCTTCTTGGTTCTTTCATATTATATTACGTTAAAGTCATTCATAATTTAAAATTCTCACTCAAATTATTGTCTTTATGTTACCATCCACTATTATTTTCATATAAATTGTCAAATGTGATTTTACCACATCGAGTCATAAAAATAAGTTAATGTACCCATCGACATTTCACTCTTTTTTTATTTTTAAACATAATTATTCCTACTTTTGTAATATCTACAAATTAGTCAAACATTATATTCAATGTATAATTCACTAAATTCGAATAATATGATTTTAATTTTGTTAACAATTATATTATTTCAAAAATAAAATTTGAAAATCAATATTATTTTAAATACCAAGGATTATAACATTATCATTATTATTTCTCTATTCAAATAGCAAATAAACCAAGTGTAAGGACTCAAATGCTAAAAATTGAATTGATGGAGTTAAGGGTGTGCTTTAAAGGCAATTATGTAAATTGTTATATAAATTTATGTAATACCCTATATTTTTATAACATTATTTAGAATAATTAATTGGGTAAATTAAATAAAATGATGTGGAGATTAATGGGTTGAGACTTGATTAAATTAAGGGTAGTTGTGCCATGTCAGTGTGTTAATTAAAATAAAATAACATAAACAAAGATGTTAGGAATGAGTAAGGGCAAAATGGGAAATATGGAAGGCTTTACCCTAAACCCTTAGGAAATAAAACTCACGTTCATCTTCATTTTAGCAAACTAAAACATCTAAAGCCGGCCACCATTATTATTCTTAAGGAAAGATTAAAGGCTAGGATTCAAGTGAAGGAAGATAATCAACATAATCAACAGCAAATCTCACATCTTTTAATCTCAAAGCTAAGGTGAATAATTACTACATCTCATTTTCTTATGGTTTTCGCTTTTTGATTAGATCCAAAATGTTTTACAAGTCTATGCCATGTTTTGATGATTAAAGTTATATATATGCTTGTTAATGAATTATGTATGTTCATGTTAGTTTTTTATGATATGTTTGACATGAAAACCCTACTAGATGACATCCAAATGCCTTGAAAATTTAAATATATGTCAGAAATGATATTTTAGAGATGGGTTTCAATTTTCATAATTTTCTAAGTTCATGTGGATTTTATATTAATTTTCTAGTGAAGAAAATGATTTATTGGGTTATAAATTATTTACGGCTAAAATAATAATTATCTAGGTTTGAAATTTTTATATGTTGGAAAACATATTAAAATAGATTTTCTGGAATTTTTCCAGATTTTTCCTAAGTGTTCTGATGAATATATAAAATTATTTAAGGTATGAGACTTAAATGTTTTATATATTTAGTTAGGAGAAGGAGCATTTTATAAAATAAAATAATTATTTATTTATGAAATTAGTGGCAGAACTTTTCTAAAAAACATTTGTTAATCAATAAGATTTTGACAAACAATGGCAGTTTAGTTGAAAAGTTATCCTTGTTAAGTTAAAAACAAAGAAATCATACTTTTAGCATGTTTCAGCCAATTTTGGCATCAGACCTTCTGACCCAGACCTCTCGACTAAGTCGAAAGGTTCAATGCATATGGTATCAAGTATCTTGGTACGTAATGAATTGAATAAGGTCAAAGGGTTCTTAGTCGAAAGGTTAGTTGCCAAAGAGGTTGGGGTATGTTTGTTTTATAAACCAAAAGATTTCACCTGCTTTGCTTTCGAAAAAAATTAAAATAAAGGTTTTAAACCTTCCGACAAAGTTGAAAGGTTACTGCTGCTTTATCACTATTTTGTTTTGAAACCTTCCGACACAGTCGAGGGTTACTGCTGCTTTGTTTTGATTTTGAATCTTTCAACAAAGACGAAAGGTTTACTTGTTTTAAAACCAGCCGCTTCCCCATGCTTTCGAAAGAAAGCTTTCGGCTTAGATGATTTACCCTTGTTTTATAAATTGAAGTATAACCTAAAGCTTTCGAAGGAGTTGTTTTAAAGATTGAAGCCTATTGTTTAAAAGTTAAGTTTTAAAGCATTCGAAGCAGACCTTCCGACAAAGTCGAAAGGTTGCTTCCAATGAAGTCGAAAGGTTTTAAAAGAAAGTTTTCCACTTATTTTAAATTGAACCCAATAAGTCTTCGAAAGGTTTAAGTTCAATGACTTTGAAAGGTTTAAGTTGAATGATTTCAAAAGCTTTAAGTTCAATGACTTCGAAAGGTTTAAGTTGACTGATTTCGAAAGGTTTAAGTTCAATGATTTCGAAAGTTTTTAGTTGAATGATTTTGAAAGGTTTAATGAATGATTTTGAAAGGTTTATGAATGGTTTCGAAAGGTTTTAATCCATTGGTTTTGAAAGTTTTGATGAATGATTTCGAAAGGTATTAATTCAATGGTTTCAAGAGGTTGAGATGGAAAGTTTTCCAAGGTTTTTCTAAGGCAATGTTTTAAAGAGAGTTTTAAAGAAGGATGTCCAAAGTTTCATTACTTTCGAAAGGTTTACTTTTCAATGGTTTCGAAAGGTTTGATGAGTGGTTTCGGAAGGTAAGGTTTTGGCATATTGGTCTAGATAATTAAAAGGTTTTCATTTGGTTTTGGAAAGAGGTACTTTCAAACGTTTAGAGGTTTTCATCAACTAAAGTTTTAAGTAAAGAATATATATAATATGGTAATATGATTTTGAGTAAAGCATAAAGACTAAATATATTTTTCCTTGTTTGAGTTTGATTTAAAGGTTTTTAATCATTTTGAAAATGTTTTTAAGGAAAATTATGGGAGGGGATCCTTAAGTGAAAATGACTCAGATATTAGAATATCAAATGGGACTAGTATGGGGTCGCGCTTTATACATTAGCTATTAGCCCCAGCTAATTGTTGTCCAAAATTCTAGTGTGTAGGGCTTGGTCACAGGTAGACTAAAATTATGATTACACACCGAAAGGAATATATGTTGTATACGTATAGGTTATTGGTGAGCCCGAAAATCCATTAGGATCAGAAGACCTGGGAGATGATTAAGTTAGGATAGACCGTCCAGAAGAGAAATATTTAACAGACAGTTAAGGACAGACCGTCTAAAAGTGAAGTATTTAACAAACAGTTAAGGATAGATAATCCAAAAGAAGAATAGCTAACATGTGTTAGATTAATTTTGATTATATTGTCTGGTAGGCCCAAGTCAGCCAAAGGTTAAAAGTTATCCAAACAAAACTCAAACAAAACTTATGTGTTTGAACAGATAGTTAATTATTACCTGATGTTTATGTATATTTACATAATGATGCTTTACAGTGTTAATCAGTTTTGATTGCAGGAAAAGGTTTTGCAAAGATATGTTTTAAAAGGATGTTAGTAAGGGGAAACCCGTTCCGCTAAGCGGCGTGGTCTCACTTAACATATATATTCCGGGATGTATAGTATTATTCATACCATGCTTTATGTCTGACTCGAAGTTTATGTTTTCCCCTTAAACTCTTGGGTGCTCAAAATTAATTTGGGTAGGATGAGGGGTTAAGGTCTTTTTTCAGGTTTAGGAGGATGACGAATAAGGCTACCGAAGGAATGCAGGAGGCAAACAGATAGCTATTTAGGAGTTGCAATTTTATGTTTTATTGTATTTCCGTTGTGTTTGTATTAAGTTAATTATGACTATGTAACTTTGATCATCCAAAGGGGTATCTTCATATACTGCTCTTGGCGTATTTTGTAATAAGTATTTTTGATTTGTGTTTGGGAACGTATTTGGGAATATGTGAAATGAATATGGAACATCTGTTTTGAATGTAATGAAGAAAACATGTTTTGAAATCTGTGTTTTGTTTCATATTCAAGTGCTTCTGATATTATAGATACCATTAACATAGCCGTATTTAATCGCCGGAAGTTAATACTATAAATGACTGCAGCATCTGTAGCGCTTAGTTTTGGGCCTCTAGATAGGGGATGTTACAGCTTGGTATCAGAGCCTGGTTTATGAAATACTTTAACTAAAAATGGTTTTTTTGAAAACATAATCCTTAGTAATTAGAGTTAAGTCGGGGTATGGGGTAACGCTATAGTAACCTACTTGTATTTACTATATATATAAGTATACGTTGTATCTCTAGACTCCTATCTTAGTTAGGCTATTCATCTATATCTCACGAGGTTTGAATACAGATATGGAAGGAAGAAGAGGCAGAGTTAATCTTGGAGGAGATAGCACCACCACTAATGGAAATGCCCGACCAAATGCTAGAAGAGGTCCAAGTCAGGCTCAAGCAGAAACTGTTGGTGCTGGGGTTCCCCAAGTGGACATGGGAGCCATGTATCTGTTCTTTGTAAATATGATGCAAGCCGGAATAGCAGCTGGAGTTGTCGGAGGATATGCTGTTGGAGTAGGAGCTCAGGAAGTTTCGATGGTCAACTAGTATGCTAACTTTAGTAGAGACTATATCAAGCTTAGAGGGAAGTCGTTCATTGGAACTGAAGATGTGATTGAGGTTGAAAATTGGCTACTGCACTACGAGAGAATTTTTGCTGACTTAGGACTGAATGACGAGAAAAAGAGGAGATTAGCTTCGAGAAATCTTCAAGGAGTTGCTATATTTTGGTGGAATACCGTTGTAGTTGGTGTTGATGAGGAAACCATGACTTGGGCGGAGTTTAGGAGAAGGTTTCAAGAAAGGTTTATGTCGGTGATGGCGCAGTTGGCATTAGTTAGGAAGTTTGCTGAACTGGAGCAAGGAAAGATGTCTGTTCTAGAATATGCAAGAAAATTTGAAGAGTTTGCCCGGTATGGATATGCTTTGGTTGATATGGTGATCAGGAGGAATGAGAAGTTTATAAAAGGCTTGAGGCCGGAGTTGATAAGTTCTACCTTGCCGCACTTAAGGGATCCAAGTGATGTAGTGGTAGAAATGGCGCTGAGGCAGGAAGAGGCGTTGGCTTGTTTGAGGAAGAAAATGAAGGAGGCCCGAGTGGGACAGTGCCAGAAAAGAAAGTTTTTCCAAAAGAAGAATGCTCAGAAGGGAGGAGCACAAAAGAAGGGAAAAGCTGAGGTGGTTTGTTATAAATGTGATAAGAAGGAACACTATGCTAATGAGTGTCGGACCGGAAAGGGAAAAGAGAAAGGAAAGGAGGTGATTGGGAAAAAGAACTGTGACGACCCAACTTTCTACTACCAGAAAATCGCATCATCTTTAAGAAAGAAAGGGGTGAGAAAATAGAAAAGATAGAGAAGAAGAAGAAACAATCATAGAATCTCAACAGCGGAACGAATAAAATATAATATATCACATAAAACAATAAATAGTATCATATACATCAGAGTCACACAGATAATACAACCCATACTAGACAGTTATAAACACCTGTCTAGTTAATACAACTCACAAATCACAGAGATACAACACAGCGGAAATACAGATAAACACTAACACAGCGGAACCAATATATATATCTATACGCTGAAGCCTCCTGCTCCATTGCTCCTCCAGAATTCGTCAAAGCTAACCTGAATCCCTTGGCTACCCGTAAAAATTTGGGTACCCGAGAGTTTATGAAAAACAGAAATAAACTTCGGGTCAGACATGGGTCTGGTATGAGTAAACGGTTAAAGTTGCTTAACTTTGAAAATCCTTTGAAAACAAAAGGTATCACGTAAGACATCCCACACATAAACATGGAAATGTTTTTACCTTACGCTAACCAAACAGTTTAATAGGAAATCCGGTGATATTATAATAGTGTCTAGGGTTTTCAAGTAAATAGAAAATAGCTGAAATTGTTACATCTATTAAATTCCAGCATACTAGCCACAATGTGGGTAATACAATCAAAACCGTAGGATCTCGTAGGGAAAATGGGTTTCCATCAATGGCTGGGCTACTGGGGTACCGCCCGTCACAGTACGTGGCCTAGATCACCGTACCAAGGAGTACGCCCGCTCCCCTGCAACACAAGGCCGGAACCATTCCTTACTGAACAGTTCCAAACGAAACAACCCCAGCAGTTGTCGCGAATCAACTGCCCACAAACCGAATAAAAAGGGACCTCTAGACAGGGGTATATCTCGCTCTCAAGTGGGAGCTACCCACGAAGCCTTGCTGCACCTCCCCTATTTTAGCCATTCCCGGTTGATGAGGCTTGAGGTCACGATTACCTTTACAGATCTCATCACTTAGAATGCTCATCGTCCGCCTGACGATGTGCTGAAAGCATTCAATCCATACAAGTTCGTTCCGAGTTCGAACGAAACCGAAGGCATTATCTCGTTACACTCATTTTGGAATCACCCTCAGAGTTAACGACAATAACCCTTGCACTCTGAATCACCATCTCGAGCCTATAAGTACTATCTCCGTCAAACTCATTACGGAATCACCCACAGATTTATACTGACGAATAGTTCTTATACCTCGAGTCTTCACTTGCTCCAATTGAATTTCACGACCTAACGTTAATTTGGATCGATGTGGTTTTCGGGTCTCCAGACCTGGAATCCCGGTATACGGAAACCCGATCCCGGTCTCATCGAAATCCAAAACGTGTCTTTTAAGGCCAAGTTGTTTTAAAGTTAAAACAGTTTAATTCAATCATCTATATACCACATATAGATAAATCACAATATAACAATGGATAATCACATCATCAGAAAACCCATATCATCATCTCAACAGTTAATTAACATTATCATACTTTTAAACAAACATCCATAATAGACATCACTCATCTCATATCTGAGATCACCATCAATCAAGGAAATCAATATCATCCATCATATATAAACAAGGATTAATAATCACACCATTTATAATTAATTTAAAATGAATTAAATTAATTATAAATCCCTAATTAATTTAAAGTTAATTAAATTAATCACTTCATCAATATTAATCTTGCTTATATAACCATTGACTAATTACAAGCCAATTAATTAATCATTCTCTATTCCCATCTTAATTTATCATCTTGATTAATTATCTTTTTAATTACATTTAAGTAATTATCCTTTAATTGTTTTATAAATTAATTACCTTATACCAAATATAAGAAATAACCTTTAAATTGCTAAAATCAATTACAGTACTTATTAATTAATTACATTAATGAATTCCTCCCTTTATTAATTTCAAATTAAATCCATCTTAACTTGCATCATTAATTATAAAAATTAATGATCTCTAACTACAATTATTACATTTAGTAATTTTTCATCAATTAAACCCAATCTGTTAATCCCCTTGATTAACTCCATTCAGTAATTAACTACTTTAATTATTTCAATAAATAATTTAATTACTCTACAATTAATTATTTTCTAATTAATCCTTTGATTAATTCATACAAAGTAATTATACCCAAATTACTTTTTTTTTTAAATCATCCACAATTAATTACTTCCTTAAGTAATTATACTCATCATATTATCAAATGGATATTTAAATTATTAAACTAAGTTAATTAATTTAAACAATTCATTTTGAACTTAATTTATTTAATATGAGAAATAAATTTCTTAATTACTTCATAAGTAATCATACTTAAATAATCTCACGATTGATTATCTTAGATTAATAAATCTAATTCATTATCAAATTGATCAAGTTAGTCCATTATTTTATAATACAAATTAGAAATCTCATAAATTTTTATCACTTCCTTAATTACTTTTCCCAAAGTAATTTATTAAGATTTATTTTTAATTACAACAAGTTTCATCTTTAATAACTCATCAATTCATTAAAATTTAAATATTATTTAATTAATTCTAATTATTCCTTTATAAACCTTAAATAAATTATCTTACCTTAATTAACTAATTTAATCTTAATAATTACAAGATTAATTAATTCAACCATTAATTAACTAAATTAGTTAATTATTTATTTTTAATTAACCTAGAAATTTCAAATCCTTAATATTACCTTTATTTAAGAATAAAACTTTTCTTATTTATAAACATATTCTCGTTTCAAACACTAGATTCAAATAAATATAAGTTTTCAATTTGAACACACTTAAAAATATACTTTAACATTTTTAAAGTTATTAAAACATTAATTTTATAAACTTATATTTGTTTTAAACTATGGAAACAAAATTTAATTTGAATTCACTTTTCAATTTTTGTTTTAACTCCATTAAGATCCTGCTTTAAAATTTAAACTTAGGCTAGACAGTTTTCGAAACTATCAATATCTCCAAGACCCGAGGGCACCAAGACTTGCTCCGAGAAATCTGCCCCTTTCGAGTAATTCCACAAAAACCCCGAGCTTTTAAATATAAAACTTCAAACTCCGCCAGGTTTTAAAAAAACAAGGATCACATTTATGACCCGAGACTACACAGGCTTTGCTTCGAGAAATTCACGTAAAAAACTCGGGCCATTCTTCCATTTACTCGTGAAACTCGAGTACCATTCCCAGCTACCCAGACTATCACCGTGCACATGCACGCTGGACCAGATCAACAGCGACCACCACCTCGACGCCTCACAAGTTGCCCCTGACCCCACCGACCATCTCGATCACCCTGATCATCGCTAACGCCAAAGTATCGAAATCGAGCACCCTACCCAAAGCCTGGAACTAACCAGACATCACCATCGCAACTGAAATCACCTCGTCCTCCAAACTTCGACCACCGGAGTTCACGAGATTCTGGCCATGGCTTCACCTACCACCTCGCTACCATCCTCCAGAGTGCGGTCGCACTCGATCCATCAAAGGGAACGAATGAATCCAAGCAAGTACCCTCGTCAAAACTAGGGTAAAATTTTTGATTCGATCACCATCCTCACCCCAATGCTCTGATTAACCACCTGACATTTTTCTTGTCATCGTCGATCATCCCTCTTCCACCAGAAAGAACCCCGATCGTCAAAATACTCGAGATCATCAAAAATCACAAAAACACATTTTCCAGACATCACTAAATATCACCTTCACTACTTCATTAAAAATTTTGAATTTGATTCTAAAAATCCTATCTTTCATAGTCGATTTCAGATATATAATTATATCAACAATTTACAAGATTTGATTTTCGACAAATTCCAAGATTGCTTTGTGTTTTCTTCTACCAGACAATGTTTCCTATTTAAAATTTTTGCAAATATTTTTAAAGCCTAGTTAAGTTTAAAACAACAAACTTTGGTTTAACAACTTAAACCTAAAGAAGATTTAGGAAAGAAGAATTTAAAGATGAACTCAGTTTTAAATTCCTGGAACACTAAACAGAGGTGGTCACAAGCCTTAACTAACATACTCACAAGTTTCAGAGGCTTAAAACCCATCATCCAAGCATATATACAAGCATACATCACATGTTTACTTCAAAAATAAGTCATATATATATCAAACAAAAAGATATCTCATATTAACAGTTTTAAAGGCAGAGGCTTATCTAAGATCAGAGATGTTTTTAGTAGCATCAGATATGCACACACATACATAAGTTCACAAAGCATTGCATATACACCTTCATATAGCCAAACATAATCACAGAAATTATCAGAGTATTTAAGTTTTAGTTTTTAAAAGTTTGCTCACATTTAAAGTTCAAGTCAAAGATTGGAACTGAGATCAGGGAGGTTTTAAAATCTACAGACATGCACGCTACATAAAGTCACAACATTTGCACATAAACATACACATAAACAAACTTCATCACAGAACTCATATGCAACAGGAGATTAGCTATTTAAGTTTTAATTTAAAAATGTTTACTCACCAGGCTTTGAAATAGAAAGCTTGCTCTTTTCTTGCTTGAAACAGGAAGCTTGAAAACTGGCCTTAGAAACTTGCATATATTTAGTTTTGATTTCTAAAACTTTGAACATGCTTGAAACATTAACCATGAGTTGCTGGAAAGCTTGCTTGTTGTAGTTGAGATGCTTAAATTTTGAATTGAAACTGAAGGCTTGTTTTCCTCATTTGATTTCAGTTTATATTTGTTTTGAGACTTTGCTTTGTTTTTAAAACTTTTAGAAACTGGGTTGCTCAGCCCTTTGTATACGAAATGAAATGAGGTAGGGTTGCTAAATACATAAGTATACAATAGTTTATTATCCTAGTACACGAGAAATCAGAGATTTTTATCTCTTTGGGGCTGAAAGCATACTTCGAACAGGCTTTATTGGGTTAAGGTGGAAAACATTAAATGTTATGTACTTTCTTGTATACAAGCTTCTCCTACAATCCACTTTCGTATGTACTTACAACCTTACCTATGTTTATATTTGTTTGACTTTAAACTTAGCATACTTATCCAGCCACATTCGTATGTATTGAAATGATTTTTTTTCTTTTTCTTACCTGCATGCTTTTTCTTCCAAGTTATAAATAGTATTTGTTGTCTGACTTGCTTTAGCTACTTACAGGTTTCAACATACTCTATTTTTGCCTAGCCTATTTCTATAATAAACACTTGCTTAACAACATATTATATTTAAAACTACAACTATACAAGGTCTAGTATATCTCCATTTTGTTGTATGAGCATATTTTAGTTAACTTATATATTTTGCCTAGCTTATATTTGTTTATAAAGTTTCAACTCAAGTATAAACACAATTTTATACTTAACAAAATTTTAAAAATCTTGCCTTTACTTTCTTTTAAAACTTATATTATTAAATGCTTAATTTATTTAAAATTACTTCAAACCTATGTAAATTTTTATAAGATTCATTTTATATTTTAAATCATAGTTTACCAAAGCATGTGTATAAGTATAAACATAAGTTTAAAATAACAATTTCTATTTATTAAAAATCCATTGTAAAGATATTACAAAAATTTATATTGTCTAACTATAACTCATTCTAAAGATATTTTATTTAATATTAAAATAAATCAAATTCCAAATTACCAGAAAGATTAGAGTTTGAAAACATATCCTTATTTATTAAAATTTAAAACAGACTTTAACTATTTACAATATATACAAATATATATATAAATAAATAGAAAACAATTTATTAGTCTTAAAAGATAATTTATCAGTTAAATATTTATTTAAAAGACAATTATTAATTCAATTCATACCTTATTAACAATTATATATCAAATCAATTTAATATTTAATATAGATTATTAAATTGATATTGCTCAAAATTCTAGGATGTCACAAGAACATCCGATGTTTTAACTATGATCATATCGGTCATTATAAGAACCAATGCAAGGAGTCTGCTAAAGAAGGTAGGGGTAAGTTTATGCATTAGAGCCCGCAACTTCAAGGCCAGTTTTGCAGGAGAAAGGAAAGGCTGTTTTGGGAGGCTCGTTGCAGATTCACGGTATGTCTGTTATCGTTCTATTTGATATTGGTGCATCACATTCTTTTATTTCTCGATGTTTAGTAGATAAGCTTAACCTAGAGCCCTCATACTTAGTTACTTCCTTAAGGGTTGAGAAGGAGCATGAAGTTCATCTTAGAGTTGTGCTTGAGACATCGAGGGAACATCAGTTGAAGGCTAAGTTTTTGAAGTGTCATTTTTGGAAGAAGGAAGTGAAGTTCCTTGGTCATGTATTCTCAGAGAACGGGCTGTCTGTAGATCCGACTAAGATTTAGGCGATGAATAATTGGAAGAGACCCGAGACGGTGACCGAGATAAAGAGTTTTCTTGAATTAGCTGGATATTATTGAAGGTTTATAAAAGATTTTTCACGAATAGCTGCACCGATGACTAAGCTTACGCGAAAAGGTGTGAAGTTTGTATGACTGATAAGTGTGAGGAAGCATTCTAGAGCTTGAAACACTTATTGACCCATGCACGGTGTTAGTGTTTCCGGAGGGGAATCAAGATTTGGTTGTTTATACTGATGCATGTGGAACTGGATTGGGGGCAGTGTTGATGCAAAAAGGTAAAGTGATTGCTTATGCTTTTAGACAATTCAGACCACATGAGGTGAGGTATCCTACGCATGATTTAGAGTTACCTACCGTTATATTTGCTTTGAAGGTGTGGAGGCATTATCTTTTGGGAGAGCGATTTGAGCTTTATACAGATCATAAGTTGTTGAAGTACTTGTTCTCTCGGAAGGAGTTGAACATGAGACAGCAGAGATGGTTGGAGTTTATTGCTGCTTATGATTTTGGAATTGAGTACACACCTGGAAAAGGAAATAAAGTAGCGGATGCATTTAGCAGGAAGCATCAGAATGCAATATTGGCTATGATTGCTGAGTGGAAAGACTTGGAAGCATTATCAGCTTGCAGAGTGCAGTTTAGATCCGAGGTAGGTTTTAGTGCATGAAGTGCTGTATTGTCTTGTTTATAAGTTCGACTGGTAATGATTGAGAAGATAGCTTCTAAACAGGAGGAGGATCCAGTTTTGGCTGAACGGATCAGAAGGTTAAGGGAAGGAACAGAGGGCGACGACTTAAAGGATTTCAGTCTTAACCAAAATGGGTAGTTGAGAAAGAAAGGAATGTTGTGTGTTCCGAATGTAGGAGACATGAGGAAGGAAGTTTTGGATGCATGTCATCGTTCGAAGATCACTATCCATCCAGGTGGAACGAAGATGTATCATGATATGAAGAGTAGTTTCTTTTGGGAAGGTATGAAACGAGATATTGGTTTATGTGTTAAATAGTGCTTGAATTGCCAACAAGCAAAAGCTAAACACCAGAAGCCAAGCGGATTGCTTCAACCATTAGAAGTTCCGATATGGAAATGAGATTCTATCTCAATGGATTTTATTGATGGGTTGCCAAGATCTAGTAGAGGAAATGAAATTATATGGGTTATAGTGGATAGACTGACTAAGAGTGCTCATTTCATTCCGGTAAAGTCAACTAGGACGGCACCTGTTTTGGCGAAGTTGTTTATAAAGAATGTGGTTAGACTACACGGGATTCCTAGCAATATTGTCAATGATAGAGATTAATTTTTTACTAGTGACTTCTGAAAGAGTCTACAGGAAGCATTAGGAACCAAGCTTAATAGAGTACCGCTTACCATCCACAGACTGATGGGCAAATGGAAAGAGTTAACAAAATCTTGGAGAATTTGTTAAGAGCTTGTGTATTGGATTTCGGGGGATCATGGGAAGACCATCTCCATTTAGTCGAATTCTCGTATAACAACAGTTATCAGACTAGTATTGGAATGACACCGTTTGAAGCATTGTATAGGAGACCGTGCAAATCTCCCGTATGTTGGTTAGAGACCAGGGATAGGTTGGTTCTTGGTCCGGATTTAGTGAAAGAAGCCGCAGAGAAGATTGAGTTGATCCGAGCTAGGATGAAGGAAGCTCGGTCTAGGCAGAAAAGTTATGCTGATAGAAGAAGGAAATATTTAGAATTCTCGGTTGGAGACTAAGTGTTTATTAAGGTTCACCAATGAAGGGTGCGATTAGATTTGGGAAATCAGGAAAGTTAGCACCCAGATTCGTTGGACCTTTCCGTGTTGTTGAGAGGATCGGGAAACTCGCTTATAGAGTAGAGTTACCGAGCAATTTGGCTGGAGTCCATGATGTATTCCATATTTCTCATCTTAGAAAATGTACTAGAGACCCAGAGACTACTATAGTACCTATAGTATTAGAGGATTTAGTAGTAGAGCCGGACTTGACTATAGTTAGAAAGCCAATTCAAATTGTGGCTAGAGATGAGAAGAAGTTGAGGAATAAGACAGTCAAATTAGTAAAGGTCTAATGGAGTGACGATGCTAGAGACTGTACTTGGGAGACTGAGAGTAGGATTAAAGATGCTTATCCAGAGTTATTTGATGGTATGTTTTACCTTTGGTTGTTTTGATTGTGTACCTTATCGTAATTCCGAGGACAAATTTTTTTAAGGTGGGGAGTCTGTAACACACCATATTTTTATAACATTATTTAGAATAATTAATTGGGTAAATTAAATAAAATGATGTGGAGATTAATGGGTTGAGACTTGATTAAATTAAGGGTACCCGTGCCATGTTAGTGTGTTAATTAAAATAAAATAACTTAAACAAAGGTGTTAGGAATGAGTAAGGGCAAAATAGGAAATAGGGAAGGCTTATACCCTAAACCCTTAGGAAATAGAACTCACATTCATCTTCATTTTAGCAAACTAAAACATCTAAGGTTGGCCACCACTATTATTCTCAAGGAAAGATTAAAGCTAGGATTCAAGTGAAGGAAGATAATCAACATAATCAACATCAAATCTCACATCTTTTAATCTCAAAGCTAAGGTGAATAATTACTGCATCCCATTTTCTTATGGTTTTCGCTTTTTGATTAGATCCGAAATGTTTTTGCAAGTATATGCCATGTTTTGATGATTAAAGTTATATATATGCTTGTTGATGAATTATATATGTTCATGTTTGTTATTATGATATGTTTGACATGAAAATCCTATTAGATGACATCCAAATGCCTTGAAAATTTAAATATCCTTTTTAAGTTTTTAAACAAACAAAGGAAGGTTAGTTGAAAAGTTATCCTTTTTAAGTTAAAAATAAAGAAATCATACTTTTAGCATGTTTCAGCCAATTTTGGCGTCAGACCTTCCGACCCAGACTTCTCGACTAAGTCGAAAGGTTCAATGCATATGGTATCGAGTATCTTGGTACGTAATGAATTGAATAAGGTCGAAGGGCTCTTAGTCGAAAGGTTAGTTGCCAAAGAGGTTGGGGTATGTTTGTTTTATAAACCAAAAGCTTTCACCTGCTTTGCTTTCTAAAACAATTAAATTAAAGGTTTTAAACCTTCCGACAAAGTCGATAGGTTACTGCTACTTTATCACTATTTTGTTTTGAAACCTTCCGACACAATTGAAGGGTTACTGCTGCTTTGTTTTGATTTTGAACCTTTCGACAAAGATGAAAGGTTTACTTGTTTTTAAACTAGCTGCTTCTCCATGCTTTCGAAAAAAAGCTTTTGGCTTAGGTGATTTACCCTTGTTTTATAAATTGAAGTGTAACCTAAAGCTTTCGAAGGAGTTGTTTTAAAGGCTGAAGCCTATTGTTTAAAAGTTAAGTTTTAAAGCTTTCGAAGCAGACCTTCCGGCAAAGTCGAAAGGTTGCTTCCAATGAAGTCGAAAGGTTTTAAAAGAAGGTTTTCCACTTATTTTAAATTGAACCCAGTAAGTCTTCGAAAGGTTTAAGTTCAATGACTTCGAAAGGTTTAAGTTGAATGGTTTCGAAAGGTTTAAGTTCAATGACTTCAAAAGGTTTAAGTTGACTGATTTCGAAAGGTTTAAGGTCAATGATTTCGAAAGGTTTTTGTTGAATGATTTCAAAAGGTTTAGTGAATGATTTCGAAAGGTTTAATGAATGGTTTCGAAAGGTTTTAGTCCATTGGTTTCAAAAGGTTTGATGGATGATTTCGAAAGGTATTAATTCAATGGTTTCAAGATGTTGAGATGGAAAGTTTTCCAAGGTTTTTCTAAGGCAATGTTTTAAAGAGATTTTTAAAGAAGGATGTCCAAAGTTTCATTGCTTTCAAAAGGTTTACTTTTCAATGGTTTCGAAAGGTTTGATGAGTGGTTTCGGAACGTAAGGTTTTGGCATATTGGCCTAGATAATTAAAAGGTTTTCACTTGGTTTTGGAAAGAGGTACTTTCAAACGTTTAGATGTTTTCATCAACTAAAGTTTGAGTAAAGAATATATATAACATGGTAACATGATTTTGAGTAAAGCATAAAGACTAAATATATTTTTCCTTGTTTAAGTTTGATTTAAAGGTTTTAAATAATTTTGAAAATGTTTACAAGGGAAATTATGGGAGGGGATCCTTAAGCGAAAATGACTCATATATTAGAATACAAGATGGGACTAGTATGGGGTCGCGCCTTATACATTAGCTATTAGCCCCAGCTAATTGTTGTCCAAAATTCTAGTGTGTAGGGCATGGTCACAGGTAGACTAAAATTATGATTACACATCAAAAAGAATATTTGTTGTATACAGATAGGTTATTGGTGAGCCCGAAAAACCATTTGGATTAGGAAGACCTGGGAGATGATTAAGTAAGGGACATACCATCCAGAAGAGAAATATTTAACAGACAGTTAAGGACAGACCGTCCAGAAGTGAAGTGTTTAACAGAAAGTTAAGGATAGATAATCCAGAAGAAGAATAGCTAACATGTGCTAGATTAATTTTGATTATATTGTCTGATAGGCCCGAGTCATCCAAAGGTTAAAAGTTATCCAAACAAAACTTATGTGTTTAAACAGATAGTTCATTATTACCTGATGTTTATGTATGTTTACATAATGATGCTTTACAGTGTTTAATCTGTTTTGATTGTAGGAAAAGGTTTTGCAAAGATATGTTTTAAAAGGATGTTAGTAAGGGGAAACCCATTCCGCTAAGCGGCGTGGTCTCACTTAACATATATATTCCGGGATGTATAATATTATTCATACTAGGCTTTATGTCTGACTCGAAGTTTATGTTTTCCCCTTAAACTCTCGGGTGCTCAAAATTAATTTGGGTAGGCTGAGGGGTTAAGGTCTTTTTTCAGGTTTAGTAGGATGACGAATAAGTGTAGGATCTAGATTAACCCTAGAGGGGGGGAGTGAATAGGGTTATAGCAAGTTTTCTCGATTTAAACACAAAAACAAACTGCAGAGAAGTAAATATGCTGAAAAGTAAATCACACACAAAATTTACCCAGCTTCGGCAACCCTTGCCTACTACTGCATTCCCAGATTTCTATTAGAATTAAATAGTCTCCCGCTTACTAACACTCTAACAGACTCGCAAACCCTGCTACCGCCTATAGAGTTTTGCAAACTCGCAAACCCTGCTTACTGAACTAATCCTAACTAGACAATCTGACACAACCTAAATCCTAGGTGGTGATTTACCCAGATTTGATTCGAAAAGTACAGAAAATAAAAACAAGAACAAATTTAAAAAAAAATAACTCAACACCCTAATTTAAATTCTCCTAGCCCAAATAATTATAAAGAAATGCCAACCCAATTAATAACAATTCCCTTTTATTTTTATCGGCTCATTCCCTTGTGAAAAATGGTGGCTCCGTTCTTCTTTCTGAAATTAGGGCTTCGGCTCTCTGCTTCCAAAATTAGGGCTTTCGTGGATATTCGAAGATGCCGACTACAAATGCTCGATTGAAAGAATGATTCAGCGTTTCCTTTTCTGTCAATCGATGGTCTCCTTTTTTATTACTTCGACTGCTTCGAATTCGATCGAGTTTGAGATGGCTTCGGTATGTAATTTCTGCTCTGTGCTTTCTTTGATTTGATTGCTTGAACTCGATGATTTAAATGCTAGTGATGATTGGGTTTTTATAGGGTTCGATCCCCTGAGTGTTCGTTCGTATATGCGTGTTTGAATTTGTCAACTAATTTTGCTCGGCCGCTTGATTTTCTTTTATTGCTTGAGATCGATTCTGACTTTGTCATTCTCGTATATTCGATAATACCTCGGTTGACACGGTGTTGAATCATTACGTGATGACCACGGCTTTGATTTAGAAGCGTTCGATCTTTTCCTTGATCGATACGACAGAAACTTTCCTCTTTTTAACTCTGATTTTTGAATTTTTCAATTTGTATATACACTTGATTTCTTTCCTTTACCACCACGTTTCTGACTTGTTCAACATATTCTTTGATCGATGGTTATTTATCTGACTTAGTTTAATGTTGACTTCGACTTTGACTTGATTATGACTTTGTGCTCGACTCTGTCCAGCTGTATTCATCCCTGACTTCTGCTTTGACATGAATTTGCTGTTCGATTTTTGCCTTGTCACCATGCATGTAGATATCCATGATATAGTGATACTGCAATGTTGGCTTGTATTTAGTTGTAGTTGCTGTCCATTTTGGTTTTGCTAGCTGTACTTGTATTCACTTGAACTTGAGTTCATTGTGTAGCCTGGTTGCTTTCCTCTGATCAGTTGGCTATCTCTGTTTGTCTAGTTCATCTGGTTACAGAAATAGTTCTGGTTACATGTAGCTTTGAGTCAGGTTCCATTTAGGGCTTCACTTTGATATTGTTGTATTATAGTTGCTAGTTCCCTCTTTTCTGTAGCACATACATGTTTACTTTGTTGTACTTCCAGTGTGCCATGACTTTGTCTGCATTGGAATTGTACCTTCAAGTTTGAGTTTGCATTGTTCATCTGGAAGTTTTTGCATTGTTCTGATCTTTTGTTCATGTTGATGGCTGCTGTGCACTCTGGTTTCAAGATGTATGTTTGCATTGTTCATCTGGAAGTTTTTGCATTGTTCTGATCTTTTGTTCATGTTGATGGCTGATGTGCACTCTGGTTTCAAGATGTATGTTTGCAGCCTTTGATGCTTTTGTTAATCATGTTTCCAGGCTGATATGATGTAGTCATCTTGTAATCTGGTTATGCATATTGCCTTGAGTACATGTAAGTATTGTCTTGGTTGCTTTGTACTGGTGCACTTGTCAGTGTATTGCATATTGAAATGAACCATGCTATAGCTTGAGCTTTGTAGCTTGTCTTGACAATTTGATGTCTAGGCTGTTGTATTCATGTGTACATTACTTGGTTCTGGTGCATGTTACTTATATGTGGACTTGTTTCACTGTTTGGTTTGAGCTTTGCCTTCATGTCTGGTTTTGTGGTTGAAGTTGTTTTGAACTGGTTTGACTTGAGTCTGTGCATTTATTTGGGCTTGCCTGTTCTCATGCTTGAAGTCGTATCCTGTACAACTGCCCTGTGTTGAATCCAGTTTCAGAACTCGGATTTGACCTTGTGCTGATGACTTGACTTTATTTATATTGCACTTGAGTTGAATCCGATAATTTGGGTTTGACCTGTGCTCACCTGTCCCTGTAAATTTATCAAGTGTATATATATCGGTGTGCACGGCCTTGTGGCATGTACAGTGATACACTGTGCATGTCACATTGTTCGTGTGTGATGAATTCAAATGATGACGAACAACCCAAATAACTGAGGCACCAATAAAACAAATTTATATTTTGTTTTATACTGCAAAAATATTTTATCTTCAATTTACTGCGTCAATGTATATTTCTGCAGATTGCTCAGATGCTGGATTCACATTGGAATGAAGTTGAAGATAAATACGAGTGTGAGTGATATGTAGTGAGGAACTGATGTAACTATGAAATTGTGATGTAATTATATTGTGATTGAAATTGTATAGTTATAGTGAGAGCTTGAAATTGTACTATCAAAGTTGTAATAAATATTCGTTTGAATAAAATATTCGTTTGAATTCCAAATCTGTGTTATTTATTTTATCTGTGAAAAATAAAATAGTACAATATCAAATACATTTAAATGAATGTATATATGTTTATTATCATCAAACAAAAATCATATACATGCATATTCAACAATCTCCCACTTTTGATGATAACAAACATATAGTTAAGATTTTGACTATTTTAAATGTATTTGATTATTCAATTTGCTCCCCCTAGTTAAATGCTCTCTCTCTACACAATACTCCCCCTACATATATGCATGAGAATAAAAAATTCTGTAACGACCCGCTATTTTGAACCATTCAAATCGACAATAAATCCACACATGTCTGACTTGAATAATTCAAAATAACAGATTGTAAAAATTTGGCAAAACTCAGCATATGCAGTAAATAAATCAATCACATAATCACAGACACAGAGTAATACAATAATACGCAGCGGAATAGATAAAATAGTAGTTCATGAAGCTACTATATAAACATCAGAGTTAGAAATAAAATACAACAGAATATCTCAAATGCAGTGAAGTCTCCAGTACAACAGATGACTTCTCTGAACAAATCAACTAGAAGAGCTGAAAGCTGAGGCGATAGTTGGATCTCCAAAGGAAGCTCCAAACTCCAAGGGTGAGTCTCAAATGCTGTATCACTCGGTCTGACCCGAGCGTAAAGCAAAACACAAAACACTCGAGTCAGGATTAACATTCTTATATAAATAAATCCAACTCAAGTGAAATATCAATTGAAATACGAGTAACTTAAAGGATGTTGGGATAACCATCCTCTAAGGATCTTCAGAACTATCTACAAGGTGGAAATATACATTTTAACACCGTGGTCATTTCAATTAAATTTATACTTCAAAACCCAAATATCATTTCATTTCAAATATATCCATTTTCCAAAATAGTATATATACATATATTAAATGATTTAAAAAGTAAAGTATTTAATTTCCTCAAGTCTAGCGAATCGATTCAAATCAACTTCAAATTCCAAATTCAAATTTATTCAAAGCTCAATTCATCAATTTAATTCATTTCTAAACAGATCATTTAAATTTTCAATATATTTCAAAGCTTTAATATTCAACATTTTCAAAGTTAAATTTAACAGTTTCATATAGCTCTTGATCTAACTTCTTTATTATTTAACCAGGGAATATCACTTAATAAATTCAATACCATTTAACTAGCCTTAAATTTTATTTTTTACTAAATATTTCCTTAAACTTTATTTAAACAAGAAATATTCATTAGATTACTTATGAATCAAACTCAAGTTATAAATCATATCTTACATCTAAATTTCAATAAGTTTCAAATCGGTTTAATTAAATAAAATTCTTTATTGAATACAATTTCAACTAAATTCAAATCATCTTTCTAACCTTAACTTATTCAAATTATTACCAAAATCTATTTTGAAATATATTTTAAATACTCAACATATTATATGTATTTAAATCAATCATTCCCATTTATATATAATAATTTAAGGCTCAACATTTATTAAAACCATATATTTCTTTCCAAAACCATAGAATTCATTTTAAAAATATTTATATATATGGACCAACGGTGTCTGTATATATATTTATCATATGGTTAAGTGATACAGATATTTATCATTTCAATCCGAAATTTAAATATATACGGGTAGATATCATTTCGACCCGTAATCCCAATTTCAATTCAAATGAAAATCGCTTCGGTTTATCATTTCAACCCATAACGAAATTCTCCTATTCTAAATTCCGTTTGGGTATGTATCATTTCAACCCATAGTGAATTCTATACTAACAGGGAACTTGCAGAGTGATAACAGATAATATAAAATATAACAACAGGCATATATCATCAATATAAATAACAGATACTGGTGTCAGATGTCATAGGTGAACATATACAGATAATAGTAATAACAGGCATATAATACTAGATACCGGTGTCAGATGTCACAGGTGAACAGTTATAGATAATAGCATATATAACAATGTACATAACTACAGCAGCATATTTCAATTGCTATTTCAAATGAAATCAAATTTAAATAATAAAGAACGTTAATCGTGAGTGATTGCTCACCTTTCGAGGCTAGAGTGAATAGACAATGAAACGAGTTACAGATCCAAGCACGAATTCCAAAGCAAAACAGAATTGGCACGAATTGGACGAACAAAGCTGATAATAGAAATTGATGGAAACCAATCAATTTAGCTTGATATAGAGTTAAACAAGATGCATATTATATTATTATTATTCTCTTTAAAACCAAAAATTCAATTTAAAATACACATACACTTTATATAAATCTTAAATTTAAACATATATACATATATTCAAATCAATATACATACATATATATATATATAAATCAAAATATGTGTTATAAATCCATATATTAAATCAATTTCAAAAACCAATAAAGCTTTAAGTAAACACTTTACATATTACATGCCCTTACAAAACATAGATGCAAACATTCTCAGAACTTCACAATCCATTATATATATATAACTATATCATGTTTCTACTCTAAAAATCAATATTGTTTACTTATACAAATATATGCGAGCAAAAATCTTTAGATTTATATTACTCCAAAACTTACGTATATAACTAAATCTGGTGTTATGTACCATATATACAGAAGAACCCAATATGGATGTAGTTTTAAACAAGATTTAGCCTGTAACCAATAAGTGCGAAAACAATTTACACATACAGCTTGTAAAGAAGGTTTATAATATGTATATAACACTAAAATATATAGATAAAACTGTTTCAACAATACACATATACCTATTAATATAACTTGAAGATTGTTGGTATAAAGCGAATATAACATTTGCAGTAAATATCTGCACCTATTATATATCTAAACCAATACATACAAATGCTTACAAACCGGTTACTTTCAAAATATATAAAACTAACCCACACAAGCTATAAAATATATGCAGACCACTACTATATATAACTCACGCACACAACTTCCAAAACCTTTGAATATATATATATATATGACTATTATAAAACATACATAAATATATATAACTTATATTTATATAACACACGTTAGCAATATGCAAAACTTTGGAAAATATTATTTATAACTAACACATTTCTATATACATATATATATATAAAGCAACAGCAACCCCAATTTACTTTGAAAAGAAAAACAATATAACCTAATACAATATCCGATATATAGCATAATATATTACCTATATATATAACCCACATATAGCAGAGAGGAAGGCGGAAAATAAGTTGGCTCAGGTGGTCAGGCACGCGGAGATGGGGTGTAGAGGCGGAGGGGGAAGGAAAGGTGGTCGGCGAGGCTGTTCGGGTGCTCGGCACTGGCCGGGTAGGGGCGGAGGTGACTAGAAGGTGGCGGCCTCAGTACGGGTGTTTAGGAGGGATGAGGAGTTTCCGGCTGTGGTGGGTTAAGTGATGAGTTGTTGGAGAGGCCGAAAGGAAGGGAAAGGTGCAGTTTATATTTTAAAGTAGGAGGGTGGAGGAAGATTAGCTATAGGAAAAAATGGAAGGAAGAAAGGAGGGGAGCGGAGCAGCTGCGTGGATCTTGAGCAATGGTAGAGGCGAACAAGGTTAGGGAGGAAGGCAAACGTGCTCACGGACCATTAAAGAATGAATGCTCCATTTGTTTTTTTTTCTATTGCAGAAGAAGAAATGAGGGGCGAATGACAGAGAAATAGGTAGAAGCTCGGTAATCAATAGAGAGGAGGTAAGGCTGAAATAAAATGAACGGTAGGATATTGAAAGTCACACACGTGATTTCCGGATGTATTAAAGGCAGATGACGGTTGAAATCAACAAGTGGAAAAATTCAAATGGTCGAATGAATAAAAGGAATTATAACAGTTCCTTTTATTTGATGAAAATTTATTTAAGCAATCAATTTCTTGTTTGGGCTGCACGTTTGAAATTTGAAACTGAAAGAAAGTGTACAGTCGCAATTTACGGTACCGTTACAACAAACAGTTTATTATTCCCATCGCATATCGGACCTCAAAATACAAAAATAAATATACCGTGGTGATCAGCGCGATGAGACGATCAAAACGGTACACAGATATCCGTGGTACAGTCATCCGATCAAAAGTCGATAACCGGTACCAGAAATGCTGCTATTTTGCCAGAATTACGATAAACGGAGCAGTAGAAGTCCAAATTTGGAAAAAAGAATTTCGCAGTCTGATTCAGAATGATCTGAATAAATTTTCTCCTGTTGACATATTTTGGTTTTGGAAAACTTATAAATTCACTGTTATTAACCGGCTTGATTTGAAATGAAATTTCACAAGAAAATAAACTTCAATATTATCAGATGAAAATTTACCAGTTGCTATATTAAAATAGACGTATTCCAAATAATAAATTTTTATTTTCAAATTTTATTGTTTAAATTTCACAAAATTTCAATTAATTTAATAAATAAAATCACTAAAATTTTTGGGTCGTTACACTCTCCCCCACTCAAAACTTTTCGTCCCCGAAAAGAAAGGAGGTAGATGAATAGAAACAACCAGAAAGAAAAATAGATTGAAAGTTAAAGATTAAACAATTAATTTAAAATTATATAAATTTTACTTGAGATATTCATTTGAAAAGTTCGTTTGCAGATCAATTATTTTAATACTTTAATACTTTCAAAACTCATTTGTAAAGTTTCTTTCTTTCTTTATAAATACCATTTATATGTTTATAACACCTTTATAATTATATGAAAACTATTTGAAACAATTATTTACATTATTACTTATATTTACAAAGAAGCTATCTGAAAACATTAATCCATAATTCATAAATTTATCAATTTATCTCAAGATACTTTTCAACATTATTAATAAGTTGATAATCATTTTCTTTAAATATGTTTTATTTAATTAATAACTTCTAAAATATTTATAACACTAAAGTTTTTTTTCTATTAAACCATATAGTATATAAATAAACAATATTTAAAAGGGTATAACCAACAAGGAGAAGAATGAGGATTTGGAAAAGCAGAATATAGGTGAATAATTAAAGCTGAGCAGATAAGGTAGATTCAAGGAATAGTATCGGGCATGAATAGTTAATTTAGAACCATAAGGGTTTTGATTCCAAATATTGATACAAAAGTTTCCTTGTTGGAAATACTTTTATAATAAAATATTTTTTTATAACGAAACAAATTTTATTTCGAAAATACTTTTATAACTCGATGTTTCAACAAGTTTATCCTTGTTCCTGTAGACTCTGGTAGTGCGTTGATCAGGCGCAAAACTAGAATTCTCCAGGTACTTAGTAGACCTGTTTCAACACCCAGTGAAAATACTGGAAAAACTTTTAAAAATAGATATGGAAAGTACAATCCAAACAACAAAACGAACAAAACCTTTGTCCGATCATGGTTCGCAGATACACAATGGTTACGCCTGGTTCCCCCAGGAAACAATCAATATCCGTAAGCTTTCTCAGCCCTGCGAGTTACGCCATGATGACTAGTAGAATGCAGGATACACAATGGTTACGCCTGGATCCCCCAGGAAACAATCCGTACCCCCAGGCAAGACTCAGCCAAGCATTTGCGCTACTATTCGCGACCTACACAGATTGCAGGATACACAATGGTTACGCCTGGATCCCCCAGGAAACAATCCGTACCCCTAGGCAAGACTCAGCCAGGCAGTTGCGCTATGCAGTCATGAGAGAAAAATAAGACCATGGGTAACGCCATGGAATTCGAAGGACACTCGAGTATCATATCCGGAAAACCAAAATCAAAGAGAATAATATCGATAGAATGAATCCAAGATGTGGCCACAAATCGGATATCAAGCAGAAGGCACTTTCCATATCTTTACTTCGAAAATATGTATCATATAGTACCTTTTCAAATCACTTTCAAATATCGTACTTATATAAAATCCATTATATATAAGATTAAATTTTCAAATCAAATACTTTTCCAAAATCAAAAGTATATCAAATCATACTTATATAGACTTCAATTATATAAGATTTCACTTCCAAATTGAGTATCTTTTCAAATCCATAGTTTTCGAATCAATTTCATACTCATACAAATCAATTTTATATAAGTTCGACAACTCCCAAATCAAGTGTTTAGTAACATAAGGTTCTCAAATTTCAATTTGTTTCAATATCAGTTCAATTTCAAAATCATATACAATTTCACCAAATTATTTCTTCTCAAATTAATTATCTTTAGTTTCAACGTTTCCAGAATAATAGATTTAGAAAATAAATCCAAATTTCCAAGTCAATATAATTTAAGTCAACCAATTCATTACCAAAATCAAATGTTTTCAAAATCATCTTATACTTACGTAAGGTCTATCTTATATAAGGATCAAAATTTTCAAAATGAATTTCGCTGTATGAAGAGCCATATGGGATTGGATATCTTTGCTTTTATAGGTTATATATCTTTGTAATTTAAATTTAAAGTTTTCTTTTAGTAAGCAAAGATATTCTAACCTGACAGCTTTCAATTTCAGCGTCAAAATATATCAATGATATTAGAATATACGATGTACATACGTCATCATTTCGCAAAATCACATTTGATCGCTCGCTCGATCACACAAGTTCGCTTTCGAACTAGTATTGTCCATTCGACTTCCCTAATGCGGACTTCGATATGGTTTCTCGACTAGAAGCCATCAGTCTCCTTGCATAGCCATATACTATGATAGAGAATTCTAGAATTTAGCCCAAAATCCATATCAAATATTCGCCATCAAGAATCGAATGAAAAATCCTAACATGAAATGGTGTACTTCACCTCGAACTTGTGTACTCAAACTTGGATCAAATTAATTATGCGAATAAAACAGCATACGTACAACTTATATATTTATTCCAACTTGTTAAACATATAGTTCCATAAAGATGTTACTAAGTTAAAACATTTAAACTAAATTTTATTTAAATATTTTGAAGACCAAATTATTTTCAAAACATTTCAAATCTAAATTTCATATTAGAAAAATTTAAAATTGCCTTATTCATTTTTTAACAAACAGTTTCAACTTATTTAAATCATATTACTACATACTTTAACATTCATACCAACTTATATACTTTATACCTTTCAAAATTCTTAGCTTTTGAAAAGTTAACCCTTATTTGGAAGTGCTCGAACCTTCAAAATAGTTGAAGAAATCATTTTCAAATTCAAGAGTTGGAAATTAACAACAAATCAGTAAATCAATTTTAATAGATAGGGTTATATCAAATCCAAAACTCAAGGACTGAACACCGGCTTACTTCAAATCATTTCAAATATACATACATATATCCTTTGAATATCAAATCTTACTTCGGAATTTGAAATCAAAATTGGTTTCGCAAAATCACTCGCGTAGCAATGCTACTAAAGTGGCCTATCCCTCACTCTGAAACTCGAAGATCAATGTCGATGATGCGTGCACTCATCACCGAAATTATTTTCCAGCGACATAAGTGAGTTCTGGACTTCTATTTACTCAAACTTCTTTTGAAATTTCTTCGAAACTCATTAAAATCATTTGAAACATTTCTTATTCGGAAAATATTTTAAATCATATTATTATTATATTTCAAAATCTTAAAACCAATTTCAAAGTACCGGAGTTCAATTCTCGAATTTCAAATTTAAATTCCTTCTGTTATAAATCATTTTTAAATAAATCAAATTTCTTATATAATTTTTCAAAATTACAAATCCTTTCGAAACCTCAAATTCTTATTTTAAAGGGTTTATAATCTTTATCGAAAACATTTCACTTTTATATAAAGAATATAATAATTTCGATATATAAAACAATTTCTAAAATATAAACAAGCCTGATTTTTCAAAGGATGGTTCAAGAATGGATTTCAAAACAAAGATAGAAATTCAACTTAAAGGGACCCTAATCAAATAGGATTCTAATTTGAAGATAGGCTCGAACGAAGATGAGATAATTAATTACAAAATAGTAGATGGATACACTTATATAAATCGCGGGCGACCTTAACCGGATCAACCGTGACTTCAAGAACAGATCGATGCAGAATTCCAAGAAAAATCAACATTCGATCGCAAGAGATAGCGGCATCTAACCCAAAGATATAGAAATCTCCGGTGAATCAATGCCAAATGTAAAGGAGTTCCACCCCTTTACAAATCATTCAAAGATTGGCGGGATCGTCTATTCTTATAGAGATCATTCAAAGTGGAGTTATGGGATACTCCAAAATCAAAAGAATACAAATAGGGGAAGACAAGAATGAATTTTGGAACCGCAGGGACGTTCCAAAGTTCAAAGAAAATTCGAGTCAAAAGGAAGAGATTCAACTCGAATGAAAGTGATTTTGTAAATAAATTTACAATATATGCTAAGTTTTGCCTAGAGCCAAAGCTCTGATACCAACTGTAACGACCCGCTATTTTGAACCATTCAAATCGACAATAAATCCACACATGTCTGACTTGAATAATTCAAAATAACAGATTGTAATAAAAATTTGGCAAAACTCAGCATATGCAGTAAATAAATCAATCACATAATCACAGACACAGAGTAATACAATAATACGCAGCGGAATAGATAAAATAGTAGTTCATGAAGCTACTATATAAACATCAGAGTTAGAAATAAAATACAACAGAATATCTCAAATGCAGTGAAGTCTCCAGTACAACAGATGACTTCTCTGAACAAATCAACTAGAAGAGCTGAAAGCTGAGGCGATAGTTGGATCTCCAAAGGAAGCTCCAAACTCCAAGGGTGAGTCTCAAATGCTGTATCACTCGGTCTGACCCGAGCGTAAAGCAAAACACAAAACACTCGAGTCAGGATTAACATTCTTATATAAATAAATCCAACTCAAGTGAAATATCAATTGAAATACGAGTAACTTAAAGGATGTTGGGATAACCATCCTCTAAGGATCTTCAGAACTATCTACAAGGTGGAAATATACATTTTAACACCGTGGTCATTTCAATTAAATTTATACTTCAAAACCCAAATATCATTTCATTTCAAATATATCCATTTTCCAAAATAGTATATATATATATATTAAATGATTTAAAAAGTAAAGTATTTAATTTCCTCAAGTCTAGCAAATCGATTCAAATCAACGTCAAATTCAAAATTCAAATTTATTCAAAGCTCAATTCATCAATTTAATTCATTTCTAAACAGATCATTTAAATTTTCAATATATTTCAAAGCTTTAATATTCAACATTTTCAAAGTTAAATTTAACAGTTTCATATAGCTCTTGATCTAACTTCATTATTATTTAATCAGGGAATATCACTTAATAAATTCAATACCATTTAACTAGCCTTAAATTTCATTTTTTACTAAATATTTCCTTAAACTTTATTTTAACAAGAAATATTCATTAGATTACTTATGAATCAAACTCAAGTTATAAATCATATCTTACATCTAAATTTCAATAAGTTTCAAATCGGTTTAATTAAATAAAATTCTTTATTGAATACAATTTCAACTAAATTCAAATCATCTTTCTAACCTTAACTTATTCAAATTATTACCAAAATCTATTTTGAAATATATTTTAAATACTCAACATATTATATGTATTTAAATCAATCATTCCCATTTATATATAATAATTTAAGGCTCAACATTTATTAAAACCATATATTTCTTTCCAAAACCATAGAATTCATTTTAAAAATATTTATATATATGGACCAACGGTGTCTGTATATATATTTATCATATGGTTAAGTGATACGGATATTTATCATTTCAATCCGAAATTTAAATATATATGGGTAGATATCATTTCGACCCATAATCCCAATTTCAATTCAAATGAAAATCGCTTGGGTTTATCATTTCAACCCATAACGAAATTCTCCTATTCTAAAGTCCGTTTGGGTATGTATCATTTCAACCCATAGTGAATTCTATACTAACAGGGAACTTACAGAGTGATAACAGATAATATAAAATATAACAACAGGCATATATCATCAATATAAATAACAGATACTGGTGTCAGATGTCATAGGTGAACATATACAGATAATAGTAATAACAGGCATATAATACTAGATACTGGTGTCAGATGTCACAGGTGAACAGTTATAGATAATAGCATATATAACAATGTACATAACTACAGCAGCATATTTCAATTGCTATTTCAAATGAAATCAAATTTAAATAATAAAGAACGTTAATCGTGAGTGATTGCTCACCTTTCGAGGCTAGAGTGAATAGACAATGAAACGAGTTACAGATCCAAGCACGAATTCCAAAGCAAAACAGAATTGGCACGAATTGGACGAACAAAGCTGATAACAGAAATTGATGGAAACCAATCAATTTAGCTTGATATAGAGTTAAACAAGATGCATATTATATTATTATTATTCTCTTTAAAACCAAAAATTCAATTTAAAATACACATACACTTTATATAAATCTTAAATTTAAACATATATACATATATTCAAATCAATATACATATACATATATATATATATATATATATATATATATATAAAATCAAAATATGTGTTATAAATCCATATATTAAATCAATTTCAAAAACCAATAAAGCTTTAAGTAAACACTTTACATATTACATGCCCTTACAAAACATAGATGCAAACATTCTCAGAACTTCACAATCCATTATATATATAACTATATCATGTTTCTACTCTAAAAATCAATATTGTTTACTTATACAAATATATGCGAGCAAAAATCTTTAGATTTATATTACTCCAAAACTTACGTATATAACTAAATCTGGTGTTATGTACCATATATACAGAAGAACCCAATATGGATGTAGTTTTAAACAAGATTTAGCCTGTAACCAATAAGTGCGAAAACAATTTACACATACAGCTTGTAAAGAAGGTTTATAATATGTATATAACACTAAAATTTATAGATAAAACTGTTTCAACAATACACATATACCTATTAATATAACTTGAAGATTGTTGGTATAAAGCGAATATAACATTTGCAGTAAATATCTGCACCTATTATATATCTAAACCAATACATACAAATGCTTACAAACCGGTTACTTTCAAAATATATAAAACTAACCCACGCAAGCTATAAAATATATGCAGACCACTACTATATATAACTCACGCACACAACTTCCAAAACCTTTGAATATATATATATATATATATGACTATTATAAAACATACATAAATATATATAACTTATATTTATATAACACACGTTAGCAATATGCAAAACTTTGGAAAATATTATTTATAACTAACACATTTCTATATACATATATATAAAGCAACAGCAACCCCAATTTACTTTGAAAAGAAAAACAATATAACCTAATACAATATCCGATATATAGCATAATATATTACCTATATATATAACCCACATATAGCAGAGAGGAAGGCGGAAAATAAGTTGGCTCAGGTGGTCAGGCACGCGGAGATGGGGTGTAGAGGCGGAGGGGGAAGGAAAGGTGGTCGGCGAGGCTGTTCGGGTGCTCGGCACTGGCCGGGTAGGGGCGGAGGTGACTAGAAGGTGGCGGCCTTAGTACGGGTGTCTAGGAGGGATGAGGAGTTTCCGGCTGTGGTGGGTTAAGTGATGAGTTGTTGGAGAGGCCGAAAGGAAGGGAAAGGTACAGTTTATATTTTAAAGTAGGAGGGTGGAGGAAGATTAGCTATAGGAAAAAATGGAAGGAAGAAAGGAGGGGAGCGGAGCAGCTGCGTGGATCTTGAGCAATGGTAGAGGCGAACAAGGTTAGGGAGGAAGGCAAACGTGCTCACGGACCATTAAAGAATGAATGCTCCATTTGTTTTTTTTTTCTATTGCAGAAGAAGAAATGAGGGGCGAATGACAGAGAAATAGGTAGAAGCTCGGTAATCAATAGAGAGGAGGTAAGGCTGAAATAAAATGAACGGTAGGATATTGAAAGTCACACACGTGATTTCCGGATGTATTAAAGGCAGATGACGGTTGAAATCAACAAGTGGAAAAATTCAAATGGTCGAATGAATAAAAGGAATTATAACGGTTCCTTTTATTTGATGAAAATTTATTTAAGCAATCAATTTCTTGTTTGGGCTGCACGTTTGAAATTTGAAACTGAAAGAAAGTGTACAGTCGCAATTTACGGTACCGTTACAACAAACAGTTTATTATTCCCGTCGCATACCGGACCTCAAAATACAAAAATAAATATACCGTAGTGATCAGCGCGATGAGACGATCAAAACGGTACACAGATATCCGTGGTACAGTCATCCGATCAAAAGTCGATAACCGGTACCAGAAATGCTGCTATTTTGCCAGAATTACGATAAACGGAGCAGTAGAAGTCCAAATTTGGAAAAACAAATTTCGCAGTCTGATTCAGAATGATCTGAATAAATTTTCTCCTGTTGACATATTTTGGTTTTGGAAAACTTATAAATTCACTGTTATTAACCGGCTTGATTTGAAATGAAATTTCACAGGAAAATAAACTTCAATATTATTAGATGAAAATTTACCAGTTGCTATATTAAAATAGACGTATTCCAAATAATAAATTTTTATTTCCAAATTTTATTGTTTAAATTTCACAAAATTTCAATTAATTTAATAAATAAAATCACTAAAATTTTTGGGTCGTTACAAATTCAAATGAGCCTTGATACAATTAGTACAATTAGAAAATCTTTGACCTTTAATTTCAAAATCTTAACTTTTCTCTCCCCCTTTTGTTATCAGCAAAAGAATAATAGTAATAGAAAAATAGAGATATAGTGATAGACATTAATACAATATTACAGCTCAATCGAGTGTAAATATTAATTTCAATAAGAAAATCAAACAAAAATCATAAATACTTTAATTGACGCATATTCCATGTGACGCCCCACCTCTATGCTCACAATAACAAAGGTTATTATAAGGAATAACGTCTGCTATTGCGAAGAATAAGGCTTGTTAGAAGCGACCATCCGTAAGTTATGCCTTAGACGAGTATTGATTACATCAATAGGAGTTGTGAAAATTACTCCCAAAGAGATAAATTCAATCCAAATCTAAAATGAAACTACAGTGGCTAAAGAAAAATCCAGAACAACTCATAATAACAACACACTGATAGTATAATCACATCAGAACAGGAATATCAGATATATAGCGGAAGACAAGTCTGGAATACATGATACAACAATCGATAGTTCATAAGAACCAAGTACACATATACATGGATATCAACATACATAAGATGAGAGTCAAAATAACCAAAAGAACTCCTCGAAGGCTAGATAAAAGATGATGTGAGATCCCAAAAGCTGAAGCTGCTACTGGATCAGAGATAGCGACTATCCTGAAATAACTCGGTCTGACCCGAGTATTATTTAAAAGAAAATAATAAACGGATCAGTCTAATTTATTCTTAGAAGTGAATGCGTCATAAATAACATCAAAGCAAAATAATAATAATCTCGAATGAGACTATTCAACATAAGAAATCAACATAGTTAAATGAAGAAATCACATCAAACTCCACCAAATCATCTTTTAAATTCACAATTGAATTCAAAACAGCAATTCACAAAATCTAGAAATCGATAATAGATAACTAGAAAAATCAACATAAAAGTGGATCGATCCCATCATATGGCGAGTCTAAGCTACGCCGCACGGGCATCTCATATGGCCGAAGCCTACCAAGTACTGTCATCATAATTTTTGCGCCCAACAAATGACCCGAAGGTCCAACAAATGACCCGAAGGTCTAGTACTGGTATTGACCCGAAGGTCCAACATATGACCCGAAGGTCCAACATAGTGGCTCGAAAGCACACGAAAGCATCAAAATATTTCAATTAACGAGTCCGGAATTAACCAAAATAGTAAACGCACATGTCCCATAACCACGAGTTTTACTAAATTGTTTAATTCTCTTCATCGTTTCCTTGAAAGTGTAGAATCATCAAAATCATCAAAACAATAGATATTTCAATTAACGAGTCCGGAATTAACCGAAATAGTAAAAGTGCGGTTTCGGGTTGTAGATTTCCTTCTTTGAGTTGCTGTTCGGGATTTGAAGACTTTTCATATCTTCTGAAGTTGTCAGTGTCATTTTGTAGTAGTCGTGTCATTGTATAGAACGATATGTATTCATGTATATTAGTCGATAATGTACTTGTATATATAACTTCTAGAGTCGACAGTTGTAGTTGTATCATATGTATTGTGTCAACTATGTATTAACTGACATCAGTTATATATATATGAGACTTTTGTTTTTATCTGTGTTCCGCATTTATATTATCTGTGTTATTATTATATCTAATGTCCTAAACTATTATGAACCGTCGTAGTTCGTTTTATACTAGTATTGGGTGTGTCGATGGGAGTAAATAAATAATAGATGAAAAATAAAAAGTATATACTACTTCTATCGAGATAACCAATATTAGTGTAGGGCCAATTACGGATGGTCGCTCCTATCCAGCCTTATTCTTCGTAATAATAGACAGTATTCCTTTTAATACTCTTTGTTATTATGACCATAGAGGTGGGGCGTTACATTCCACTTTAGAATGATAGGATGATATCATCAAATAAAACCATATAGTTGTGTTTATTTGTGGTATATTTATTTTAGGAAATTTGAATATCTACTAACCATGCATAACCGTTATGACTTTTAAATGAGATTAGTAGTATTCTAAATTTTTATTTTTATTTTAAAAATGAATTCAAGTACCTTCTAACCATGCATAACCGTGAGGACTTTTAAATGGGATTAGAATCAACTTGTCTATTTAATCAA
This sequence comes from Allium fistulosum, assembly GCA_030737815.1. Taxonomy (NCBI): domain Eukaryota; kingdom Viridiplantae; phylum Streptophyta; class Magnoliopsida; order Asparagales; family Amaryllidaceae; genus Allium; species Allium fistulosum. Next base: position 618,244,776 of record CM060907.1, read on the forward strand.
TTAATTTTGATATGCGTTCCATACATGCATAACCGTGAGGACTTTTAAATGAGCATGGAAACACATAATCAAAAATCCAAGCAATTCACCCATGCATAACCGTGAGGACTTTTAAATGAGAACGAATATTTTGGATATTATTATTTATTGTTAGAAATATAATAAAATTGAAGCACAAATGATTTCCCGTTTAAACTTCCACATATTGACATACTATATTGACTTTTGATGAGTGATGGTCGATAGAAAAATGATAGAAATAGAAATGATCATGGAATATTTATCAACAAAAAGTTTTTATAACTCTTGTTTAAATTTCTAAAGAAATTTTCTAATTATATTTTCTCAAGTCATAATATTTGATTAATATCAACACTCATCTTATTTTCAATCACTATCTATCTTTTTAGATAATTATTAGGGGGTTAGATCAGTTAACATAGTTATTTAAAATCAATTTCAAAAATAGTTATAAAATCAAATTTTCTTAAATAACTAATCTGATACAAGGTCAACAGAAATTATTTTTGTAACGACCCGTAAATTTCAACTGTTTTAATAACGTAATTAGTTAAAATTTTGTGAAATTTTAAACGATAAAATTTTAAAATATAAATTTGATATTTGGAATGCGTCTAGTTAAACATAGCAACTGGTAAATTTTCGTCCGAAAATATGAAAGTTTATTTCGCGCGCAAATTTACTTCAATTTAATCAGTTAAAAAGCGATGAAAATAATATGTTTCCGAAACCTAAATATTTTTACATAGAAAAATTCTAAATCATCTTCTGAGCAAGATGTCAGTTCGTCATTTTTCCAAATTCGGACGTCTATTGCTCCGTCGTTCTTATTTTCTGCAAAATAGCAGCATTCTGGTACCGATATCGATTTTTATCGGATGATCGTACCACTGATATCTGTATACCGTTTTGATCACCTCGTCGTGCTGATCTATACAGTATATTCACTTCTGTGTTTTGAAGTCTGATGCACAGCGAAATCTGCGTAATGGTTATACATATCGGTACCGCCTTTGAAGTTTTAGAATTCAAATTGTCTATTCGATCTACCACCGTTTAAACCCAATGGTCAGCAGCTGTTAATAAGTGATGGAAGCTCAACTATTTTTTTTTCCATTCCCCATAACAATTTATTTTTCACTGGTTCCAATATCTTTGTTTCGTTACTCGGTACATAAATTAAAAATATTCATTGCATATCAAATTTTGAAACCAGACAACTGTTATACTTTTGCTTTGAAACCTGCTACTCTTTTCAGACTTGAGAAAACAATATATTTATTTATTGTTTATATTCTGACAACTTTTACTCTGCTCTCCCATCCACTTTATCTCTCCCACCCTCCTTCATTTCTTCCACCTTACCCATATGAGATATGTTTACATTATTTTTTTTTCTTCTTTCAAATGAAACTGCAGCAACTAACATTCGTCCTCCCCGTTTCCCCATACTTGGCAGCCAATCCACCTCTTCCTTGTCTCCTACGTGAATCCACCAGCCGCTTCATCTTCCCGAGTAACTGCAAGCCCAGACACCACGCCGTCCTCCTCATCCACCTCACTCCTCCGCCACGCAACCGGCCACCGCACTCCACAACCCACATCTCCGGTCGCCACACGTCACAACACGGCAGCAGCCGCTTCCCTGACGTCGCTTCCCACGTCACCATTCCACAAACCGCGGCCTCCACCTTCCTCCCCACCAATGATCAACCACCGCCTACGCCAGAGCCTCCGACCCAATCGACCCCACCTGCCGACCGTCATCATTAAACTCGACCACCCTAAGCACCCTCTCGGCCTCCAACCTATACCCGCCTACGCCAGGCAAACCACCAACCGAGACCCCACATCTTCGCTCCGAGCTCCGACCTCTGCCACCATGCTGCGCCTAATTCCGACCGTGCCTCCTTTCCTACATCGCAACCCCAAGCTTCCACTTTGTTCTTTTATTTAGGTAATGTACGTATGTCATATATTAAGATTATTATGAAAGGGCGTAACAATGCTTTGTTTGTTTTGTCACAAAATGCTTTATCCATGTGGTGAGCGATACCACATTCACAGCTAGGCTTATGTATCATCCACCAGCTATTGGTGTTTAGAAAACACATTTTATTTCTAGCCTTTGCATTATAATCTGAAAAAAAAATTTATATATATATTAAGAATATAAATTTCATCAGTTGTTTGTAAGTCTATATATATAAGCCTACTTGTAATATATGTTGCGTGTAATGTAATATACTTACAGTATATTTTATTTGACGGTATATTTATATATTAGTTCCCAGCTGTTCTTTTGAGGTTATATATATATAGTGTTAGTTATTCTTTTATTTTTGGAAAATGTATACGTAGGTTTGTGTGGGTATACTAATATGATTCGCCTATATTCACGGGAATAAGTTGGTAATATGATATGTGTTGTATAGTAAGGGTTACATCTGTTCTATTTATGTGTAAAGCTATATAAGTTTTTATTTGAAGCCTAGAATTACTAGAGTTATATAAGTTGTAGGCAGTTACAGTAGAATGTTATGTATATATTTATATAACAGTTTCGTATATATTTTGTATATTTGGTTATAAGATATCAACGTTTATATTTCGGTTTTCTGTACATGATATTATAAGGTATGTATGATTTTATACGTGGGCAGTTTTATATGAAAAAAAAAGGGATCTGGTGATATACAAAGATATATTCTGTATGAAGCTAAATTTACAAAATTGATACGTATAGAACTTTATATTTTAATATAGGTTTAAATTAAATATTGACTCTGCTTAGTTATGTATATATGGGTAAGTTTAAAGTTGAAATTGCTGTTTGTTTATTTACATGTGTGGATATATAGATTTTTGGAAGTCATTTGTTTATTTTAAACTGGGTTGTATATGATTTTTATATAGATAGTTATACATAAGTTCACTGATACTATTTATCCTCATCGATTCCGTTCTGATTTGATTTCGTCAATTCCTTATCTATCAGCTTGTCCGTCGAATTCGTGCCAATCTAGCTGTGTGTTGGAATTCGTGCTTTGGAGTCCGTAACTCGATTGTCGAAAATCTCTAGCCTCGAAAGGTGAGCACTCACTCACGATTAACGTTCTTTTATTTATTAAATTTGATTTCAATTGAAACGACAATTGAAATATGCTGATGTTAGTTAATTACACTGTTATATATGCTATTGCCTGTATCAGTTCACCTGTGACATCTGACACCATTATCTGTTAATTATTTATGCGATGATAATATAGTTTGGCTGATAAATTGATTGATTGTTGATGTTTATATTGGATGTTAAATTTTTAATGTTAAAATGATAGATTGTATGCAATTGTAATTGATATAGAATAGTTAAATGTTAAATTTGATTTAAATGACATTTGTATAATATGACCCCTTTAATTGTTAAATTAATTGACATGTAGAATAGTGATAATTACACTTTGAACCGTTGAACGAATATTGGACTAATTGTTGTAGTGTAAAAATTGAAATTGAATGTCAAGTGAAAACCGAAATGTGATAATCTTTAATCTACATGAAATGATAGTGTAGATTCTAGAAATAATTATATTAATTCGTACAAATAACAATGCGAATTAATACGGTTATTTCGGGATTATTTGAATTGATTATTGGATTGATATTGGTTGTTGTTATTGCTTGTTTATTTACTTTGACACCATCCCAGTTATCACACTGCAAGTTCCCTTTGATATGTTTTGATTTTGAATTGAATTGGAATCGGGTTGAAATGATAAATACCCAAATTGAACTTTGACTTAGGATAGAAAATTTAATAAAAACCCGATTGGTCAATAATTTGATTTGAAAATAAACGAAGATTTTATTTGAATAAAGAATATGATTTTGAAATGAAGTTGAAATTTGAATTTTGATGAAAGGAAAATGGTAACATTTAATAATCTGAAACAAAAGATTAACAATGTAATCAATGAAAGAATGTTGTTTAATTTGAGAAATGATTCAATTAAGTTTGAAATGATTTAATAATTAAGTTTGAAATTATAATTAAGTTTGAAATTATTAAACTTTGAAATTATTTAATAATTAAGTTTTGAACTATTTAATAATGAATTATTAAATGATTAAATTGAATTGAAATTCTTTAATAAGAAAAATTGAACTTTTGAATAAGTGAATTTTACTTCGTAAAGAATTGAAATTGAGTTTCTTTATTAATTAAGTTTTGGAAAATTATTTAAGGAAGTAAATAAGTGAAATTGGATTTCTTTAACAAAAATGAAATGTGATATTTTTGGAATTAATGTAAGACTTGTAATTGGAGAATTGATTTGACGAATTTAGCTTAATTCAAAATTGTAAGTTTTGTTTTAATGAAGTTGAACTTAAGAATTGATTAAATGAATTGGGAATTTAATAGAAATTGTTTTGAATGATAAAGTAACTTAACGAATATTGAATGAAATCGATAAATGAGTTTAAATTGATTTGAATGTTAAATAGAATTTATTTAAATGATTTCGGAATGAAACTTATATACGAACTTGAATCAATATTTGAATTGTTTTAAATAGAAATTGAAATTGAATTATAAGACTTTGAAACGGAAAATTGGAAGTTTTGAAACGAAAATTTGGAAATTGTTTTAGAAAGACAAATGAAATGTTGATTTACGAATTCTATTTGAAATTGAAATTGATTTGGTTTTTGAAATATATAAACGACCAATCGGTGTAATAATTACGAAAGTTATTAAAGAGACCGGGATCGGTAATGGATATACTCTCTATCTGAACCGAAACCACTTTAATAACTATACGCGGAGTGTTGATCCAGAACGAAGTGGATGGTTTTGATGAACGCGTTGACTGAAGAAAGAGAACGATTTTGGATGACCCTTGACATGACTAAAACAGGAGCCGCGCCGGGCCATTGAGGATCGCCATCTCTAGCGGACACACTTCTTCGATACCATATCTATTACTTTTGTGATTCGATTTGGGTGCACCCCTCGATTTGGGAGTGTTGTTTCGCGGTGTTGGGGTAGTAGCTGCTATGCCCAACATCAGTCCGGATCAGGCAACTACTAGTATCCTAGTTGGTATCGCCTCATGTACCTTGTCATACTGATTATCCTATTCGCGACAACTACGATTTTGTTTTGTACCTTTAGTATATGGATTGCCCTCTGGTGACTTCCGGTTTTGGGGAAACTACGGTCTTGTATATGCTTTTGGGAATAAAAATGTGTTAAGGGTGGAATGGGCCATGACTTAACGCTATTTTGATATCTTCTTATATTACTGATAGACATTATCTACTTAGCGTATACTACTACATAGTAGATAGTTTGACGGATCCTTAAAGGATGGTTATTCCAAACATCCTTTGAGTTACTTGTATTTCAATTGCTATTTCACTTGAGTTGGATTCATTAATATAAGAATGTTAATCCTGACTCGAGTGTCTTGTGTTTTTGCTTTACGCTCGGGTCAGACTGAGTGTACCAGTATTCGAGACTCACCTTTTGAAGTTGGAGCTTTGCTTGAAGATCCAGCCATCTATTCTGCTTTCAGTATTCGATGATTCCAGTGATGTATTCTGATTTGTATCTGATGTATCGTATTACTCTTCTGTTGTAAACTCTGATGTATTTTATATGTTCATATAGTAGCTTCATGAACTACTATCTCTTTTATTTCCGCTGCACTTATAACTCTGTGTCTGTGATCTGTGATTATTTATTTACTGTATATGTTCAGTTTTGCCAATTTAAATTAACAACGCGGTATTTTGAGCAATTCAACTCCGGCATGAGTGTCTACCTATACACTTATAATGGATGCGAATGGTCCAAAATTCTGGGTCGTTACAATTTTCTAGAAGGGGTTTTTAAGAAAAATTTCTACTAAAATAGAAATTATTTCAAGTGAAAAATATGCAGATATTTTCTTTGAAAAATGATGCAGCAAATGAATGTCTCGAAATATAATCACGTTCCACTAGTAATTTTTCTATCAACTATATTACCAGTGTGATCTACATCTGACTTTAAATTTCACTCAATATTCACTCGTTGGATGTCATAGACCAGATTGTGAAATTTCAACAAATCATCTCAGAATTATTTTCAACAATTTTTAAACGAAATTTTCTTGATTTTGAATTGAAGTCGTGTTAACCATCAAACAAATATCATATTGTCAGATTTAGAAACCGTAGGATCAACAGTCATTAAAACATCATCATTATTTCAAAACGATTTCTTGAAGTTTCACCAATTTCATAAAGTTTCAACAATTTCTTAAAAACCTTTTTATAGCATGAGTAATCAGTAATCAATCAACATCATAATTTGACCAAACAGATTAAGTTCAATGATAAAAAAAATGGTTGGTCAACTTTTAAGCATAAATCAAAGTCATAGATAAGAACAAGTCATGTAAGATCATATCAAGTAAGTTAGAATCTGTCAACCATCATAATTACTTCAAGTAATTCTATTTAAAGATGATTGGTTAAAAAAAATCAGAATTAACATCATCAATCATTTCACATAACTGGCAGATTTAATTTAGATTATGGTGCAGATTTTCACATTTTATCTATCGTTTGAAAATAAATACAATTACCTATTTTACCTGTACGATAATCTTTCGTTGTTTGCCCATTGTGAATCTGTCACCTTTATACTAGGCTAAGGAACGTTGATTTGTCTCCCGTTGTGTGTCTGGAACAGCCAGAATTCAGATAACACTAATGTTGTTCCTTAGCCTGCCACCACACCTACACGGTAAAAGATTTTTGTGACCTATTTGTTTTTATAGGTCCATGGTTGTTAGTGGCAGAATAATTAGATGAATATGTTTGAGTAGTCCCAAAACTATTAATATATGTTCCTTTTGGCACCCAAACTTGTTTTGTCCTTTCATTCTTGTTCCAATAGACATGAAATTTGTTTGTAGAATTCTTAGGAGCCCAAACTTGTATAAATTTTGTGTTCTTGTTCCTATGACTACAATTTTCAACACGATGACCAATTATTTCACATCTAGCAAAGACACTCTTACCTTTTGCATTATCATCAACTTGTGTTTTCCCAAAGCCTAGTCCTTTTCTGTTGTTAGCAAAAATTTGATTTCCCAATAACATGTTGAATGATTTTTCTCCTCTTGAAAAGTTATTCAGAGTTTTCTCAAGATTTTGGACTTTGGTTTTTAGTGTTGTGTTTTCAGTCACAAGTGAGGTGCATCTATTTATAAAATCCTTTTTCCTAGTGTCAATAGTTTCCTTAAGACTCAAGTTTTATTTTTCAAGATTCTCAAAGCTATTCTTAAGTCTGGATAATTCTGAATCTAAAATTTTACATTTTTTACAGTCTAGGTTTTGAATATGTAACGACCCGCAAAGTTTAATGGTTTTAAAAGTATATTTAACTGGAAATTTGTGAAATTTAAACAATAAAATTTGAAAATAAAAATTTATTATTTGGAATACGTCTATTTTAATATAGGAAATGGTAAATTTTCATCTGATTATATTAAAGTGTATTTTTTTTTGTGAAATTTTATTTCAATTTAAGTCAGTTAATTTTTGATGAAAATAAAATGTTTTTCAAACTTGAATATTTTTATACAGTAAATTTCTAAATCATCTTCTGAGTGAAACATCAGTCTTCGTTTCGTCAAATTTGGACTTTTATTGCTCCGTTTATTTTAATTCTGACAGAATAGCAGCATTTCCGGTACCGCTTATCGACTTTTGATTGGATGATCATACCACCAATATCTGTATACCGTTTTGATCGTCTCGTCGTGCTGATCTCTACGGTATATTTATTTGTGTGTTCTGAGGCCCGGTACGCGATGAAACGATGAAATCGTACATCGTATCGATATCGAAATTGTGACTTTTGGAATTTTTCTTCCTTTTAAAAATTTGAACCGCTGACCACACCACCAATAAATTGCTTTGAATTATTCACCTGAATCTTAGCATGCGTTGCTATTATTACTTTTGACGTGTCAGAGAGAAATCAAAAGATATACGTTTCTTTATATAAATAAATGTATAACTGTTCATCTCTGCTCCCCTTTTGAATCGAACCCATCCTTCTATCTCAGAATTCAATTTTCGTTTGCCTTCCCTACATCTCCACTCTCTCACTTCGCTCCTCCCATCCCTTCGCCTAACTAGCTACTGCCCACGGCATCCCTCCACCACCTGACCTCGCCTCATTCTCTCTCCCCTCCACCGCCGTTCCAACCTCATGCAACTCCATCAAACAGCCTCCTCCCTGAAATCCAAAGCAACCCCGCTGTTCACCCACTTCCCTGTTGCCCACCCGCATATCCTATTCCCTGAAACAAGCCTTCTTCTCCACGTTTCTCCTTCCTCTCCTCGCCAACACCACTGCCCACCGCCTAAGCCATCACCAGATCTGCCGAGCTTCCATCGCCTACGACCATACCTATCTGCCACCTTCCTCGAGTGACAGCCCACGCCCTGGCAATCTCTGCCTCAACAGCCTGGCCTCGGATCCGTTCACCAACTTCATCTCGGCGAGAAGCCTCTGGCCACCATCCCTTCGTGCTCAACTTCCTCCTCTTCCTTTTGCCGAGATGCTTCTCCGCTTTTGATTAGGTAATATATATACCCTCTGTTGTTATATATTGGTTTTATAACCATAGCTTATATATCTACATATGGGTTATAGAAGTTGCATATACTTTCATTTTTAAGCTGCTGCTTACTCTTGTTCGATTTTTTTTATAATTGCATAACTTAAAATAATATCTTTAAATTTGAATATATATACACTAGTTTACAGTTACTTCACATATATATGTGAGTATTGTTTTAAGTAATACGTATGGTTGCTAATACATAAGGTTATAGCAGATTTTTATTAGAAGAGAAATATTGTTGATTGTTTTACAGTTTACATTTATACAGTAACATGTTAAAATGTATATATTATTAATTTACCTTTTATACCGTAGGTATGTATGTATATGGAATCAAAGCTCTGTTTATTCGATATATCACATCGTTGTCAAAGAAGTATTATCCATTATATTAATAAGTTGTTTATATATATGTTTATACAAATTTGTTTTGATTTGTTTACAGAATAGACAAAATAATATAGTAAGTTGGGATTGGCTTTAAGAAAAAAATATTGATTATAATGATAACAGTTTATATATATATTCTATTTGCATCAAGCAAATTTAATTTATTCCCATCGATTCTGTTATCAGCCTTGTTCGTCGAAATCGTGTCTATCGTGCTTTGCTTCGCAATTCGTGCTTGGATTCGTAACCGACTTCATTATCTATCTGGCCTCGAAAGGTGAGCAATCACTCACGATTAACGTTCTTTTATTTTTTTTAAATTTGATTTCATTTGAAATAGCAATTGAAATATGCTGCTGTAGTTATTTACATTGTTATATATGCTATTATCTATAACTGTTCACCTGTGACATCTGACACCAGTATCTAGTATTATATGCCTGTTATTACTATTATTTATATCTGTTCACCTGTGACATCTGACACCCGTATCTGTTATTTATACTGATGATATATGCCTGCTGTTATATAATTTTTAGTATCTGTTATCACTCTGCAAGTTCCCTGTTAGTATAGAATTCACTATGGGTTGAAATGATACATACCCGAACGGACTTTAGAATAGGAGAATTTCGTTATGGGTTGAAATGATAAACCCAAGCGATTTTCATTTGAATTGAAATTGGGATTACGGGTCGAAATGATATCTACCCGTATATATTTAAATTTCGGATTGAAATGATAAATAGCCGTATCACTTAACCATATGATAAATATATATACAGACACCGTTGGTCCATATATATAAATATTTAAAAAAATGAATTCTATGGTTTTGGAAAGAAATATATGGTTTTAAATAAATGTTGAGCCTTAAATTATTATATATAAATGGGAATGATTGATTTAAATACATATAATATGTTGAGTATTTAAATTATATTTCAAAATAGATTTTGGTAATAATTTGAATAAGTTAAGGTTAGAAAGATAATTTGAATTTAGTTGAAATTGTATTCAATAAAGAATTTTATTTAATTAAACTGATTTGAAACTTATTGAAATTGAGATGTAAGATATGATTTATAACTTGAGTTTGATTTGTAAGTAATCTAATGAATATTTCTTGTAAAAAAAAAGGTTTAAGGAAATATTTAGTAAAAATGAAATTTAAGGCTAGTTAAATGATATTGGATTTATTAAGTGAATATTCCCTGATTAAATAATAATAAAGTTCAATCAAGTGCTATATGAAACTGTTAAATTTAACTTTGAAAATGTTGAATATTAAAGTTTTGAAATATATTGAAAATTTAAATGGTATATTTAGAACTGGATTGAATTGATGAATTTAGATTGAATTAAATTGGGATTTGAAATTTGAGTTGATTTGAATCGATTTGCGAGACTTGAGAAAATATTAAATACTTTACTTTTTAAATCATTTAATATATATATACTATCTTGGAAAAATAGTTATATTTGAAATGAAATGATATTTGGGTTTTGAAGTATAAATTAAATTGAAATGACCACGGTGTTATAATGTATATTTCCATCTCGTAGATAGTTCTGAAGATCCTTAGAGGATGGTTATCCCAAACATCCTTTAAGTTACTTGTATTTCAGTTGATATTTCACTTGAGTTGGATTTATTTATATAAGAATGTTAATCCTGACTCGAGTGTTTTGTGTTTTGCTTTACGCTCGGGTCAGACCGAGTGATACAGCATTTAAGACTCACCTTTGGAGTTTGGAGCTTCGTTTGGAGATCCAACCATCGATTCAGCTTTCAGCTCTTCAGTTGATTTGTTCAAAGAGGTCGTCTATTCGTACTGAAGACTTCACTGCATTTGAGATATTCTGTTGTATTTTATTTCTAACTCTGATGTTTATATAGTAGCTTCATGAACTACTATTTTATCTATTCCGCTGCGTATTATTGTATTACTCTGTGTCTGTGATTCTGTGATTGATTTATTTACTGTATATTCTGAGTTTTGCCAAATTTAAATTAACAATCTGATATTTTGAATTATTCAAGTCGGACATGTGTGGATTTATTGTCGATTTGAATGATCCAAAATAGCGGGTCGTTACAGAATATTTTCAAGTTCAGTTTCTAACCTAGTATTTTCATGGACAAGTTCTCTCCTATCAGATTTCAGTTTTTCAATTTTAGATTCAAGAGTATCAATTGTTTTAGTAAGTTCATAACACATCAAAATAAGTTCTTTATAAGAATAGTCACTTACCTCACTAGATTCCTCTGAGCTTGCTTCTGAATCTGATTTTGTCATAAGACACAAATTAGCCTCCTCTGAGCTATTATTCGAAACTTCCCCTCCTTCTTCATCATCCCAAGTCGCTGCAAAGGCCTTCTTCTTCTTTTTCTTTCCTTTGTTGTTTTTGAGAAGTGGGCATTTTTGTTTGAAGTGGCCAGGCTTCTTGCAATTATAACAAGTCAATTCATTATCGGAATTGTCAGAATCTTTTGACCTATTACCACTTGTTTTCTTCTTGCGTGGCCTGAATCTTGACCATTTTCTAAGATTATTGACAGCCATTGCAAGCTCTTCAATTGGATCTTCTTCTTCTTCGTCGCTCTCTTCTTTTCTCTTTAAGGCAATCGTCTTCTTCTTTAATTCGGAGTTGTTGCGTTCCTCCTTTGTTTTTAGCTCAAGCTCATATGTCATCAAGTTGCCGATCAACTCCTCCATGCTTAGTTTACTCAGATCTTTCGATTCTTGTATTGCCGTGACTTTTGCCTCAAAGTTCATCGGTAAGACACGTAGCACCTTCCTCACAATCTCTACCTCAGTGAATACCTTTCCAAGCGCTCTAGCATTGTACAACAAAGTTGAAAAGCGTCCAAACATGTCCTTTATGCTCTCGCCTTTGTCCATCACAAAGTTCTCGTATTCATTGCTGAATAGGGCTAGACGAGACTCCTTGACTTGAGAAGTTCCTTCATGTGTCACCTCCAAGGTATGCCAAATTTCATGCGCAGTTTTACAATGAGAAATTCTATTAAATTCATTCTTATCAAGAGCACAGATCAAAGCATTCATGGCTTTAGCATTTGTAGTTTTTAATTTCTTATCGTTAGCGTCCCACCTATCCTTAGGTTTAGGAATCTTAGTATCACCAATAGTTATAGTGGGAGATTTATAGCCAGTTTCAATAATGTCCCAAACATCATAATCAACAGAACTAAGATAAATACCCATCCTAACTTTCCAATAAGCATAATCATTCCCATTAAACATGGGTGGCCTAGCAATAGATTGCCCCTCAGAAAAAGCATTATTTGGTGGATTCATGACTCTAGAGTTAAAGAAAAATACCGGGCTCTGATACCACTTGTAGGATCTAGATTAACCTTAGAGGGGGGGGGGGGGTGAATAGGGTTATAGCAAGTTTTCTCGATTTAAACACAAAAACAAACTGCAGAGAAGTAAATATGCGGAAAAGTAAATCACACACAAAATTTACCCAGCTTCGGCAACCCCTGCCTACTGCTGCATTCCCAGATTTCTATTAGAATTAAACAGTCTCCCGCTTACAAACACTCTAACAGACTTGCAAACCCTGCTACCGCCTATAGAGTTTTGCAAACTCGCAAACCTTGCTTACTGAACTAATGCTAACTAGACACTCTGACACAACCTAAATCCTAGGTGGTGATTTACCCAGATTTGATTCGAAAAGTACAGAAAATAAAAACAAGAACAAATTAAAAACAAATTAACTCAACACCCTAATTTAAATTCTCCTAGCCCAAATAATTATAAAGAAATGCCGGCCCAATTAATAAAAATTCCCTTTTATTTTTATCGGCCCGTTCCCTTGTGAAAAATGGTGGCTCTGTTCTTCTTTCTGAAATTAGGGCTTCGGCTCCTTGCTTCCAAAATTAGGGCTTTCGTGGATATTCGAAGATGCCGACTACAAATGCTCGATTGAAAGAATGATTCAGCGTTTCCTTTTCTGTCAATCGATGGTCTCCTTTTTTATTACTTCGACTGTTTCGAATTGGATCGAGTTTGAGATGGCTTCGGTATGTAATTTCTGCTCTGTGCTTTCTTTGATTTAATTGCTTGAACTCGATGATTTAAATGCCAGTGATGATTGGGTTTTTATAGGGTTCGATCCCCTGAGTTTTCGTTCGTATATGCGTGTTTGAATTTGTCAACTAATTTTGCTCGGCCACTTGATTTTCTTTTATTGCTTGAGATCGATTCTGACTTTGTCATTCTCGTATATTCGATAATACCTTGGTTTACACGGTGTTGAATCATTACGTGATGACCACGGCTTTGATTTAGAAGCGTTCGATCTTTTTCTTGATCGATACGGCAGAAACTTTCCTCTTTTTAACTCTGATTTTTGACTTTTTCAATTTGTATATACACTTGATTTCTTTCCTTTACCACCATGTTTCTGACTTGTTCAACATATTCTTTGATCGATGGTGATTTATCTGACTTGGTTTAATGTTGACTTCGACTTTGACTTGATTATGACTTTGTGCTCGACTCTGTCCAGCTGTGTTCATCCCTGACTTCTGCTTTGACATGAATTTGTTGTTCGATTTTTGCCTTGTCACCATGCATGTAGATATCCATGATATAGTGATACTGCAATGTTGGCTTGCATTTAGTTGTAGCTGCTGTCCATTTTGGTTTTGCTAGCTGTACTTATATTCACTTGAACTTGAGTTTATTGTGTAGCCTGGTTGCTTTCCTCTGATCAGTTGGCTATCTCTGTTTGTCTGGTTCATCTGGTTACAGAAATAGTTCTGGTTACATGTAGCTTTGAGTCAGGTTCCATTTAGGGCTTCACTTTGATATTGTTGTATTATAGTTGCTAGTTCCCTCTTTTCTGTAGCATATACATGTTTACTTTGTTGTACTTCCAGTGTGCCATGACTTTGTCTGCATTGAAATTGTACCTTCAAGTTTGAGTTTGCATTGTTCATCTGGAAGTTTTTGCATTGTTCTGATCTTTTGTTCATGTTGATGGCTGCTGTGCACTCTGGTTTCAAGATGTATGTTTGCATTGTTCATCTGGAAGTTTTTGCATTGTTTTGATCTTTTGTTCATGTTGATAGCTGCTGTGCACTCTGGTTTCAAGATGTATGTTTGCAGCCTTTGATGCTTTTGTTAATCATGTTTCCAGGCTGATATGATGTAGTCATCTTGTAATCTGGTTATGCATATTGCCTTGAGTACATGTAAGTATTGTCTTGGTTGCTTTGTACTGGTGCACTTGTCAGTGTATTGCATATTGAAATGAACCATGCTATAGCTTGAGCTTTGTAGCTTGTCTTGACAATTTGATGTCTAGGCTGTTGTATTCATGTGTACATTACTTGGTTCTGGTGCATGTTACTTATATGTGGACTTGTTTCACTGTTTGGTTTGAGCTTTGCCTTCATGTCTGGTTTTGTGGTTGAAGTTGTTTTGAACTGGTTTGACTTGAGTCTGTGCATTTATTTGGGCTTGCCTGTTCTCATGCTTGAAGTCGTATCCTGTACAACTGCCCTGTGTTGAATCCAGTTTCAGAACTCGGATTTGACCTTGTGCTGATGACTTAACTTTATTTATATTGCACTTGAGTTGAATCCGATAATTTGGGTTTGACCTGTGCTCACCTGTCCCTGTAAATTTATCAAGTGTATATATATCGGTGTGCACGGCCTTGTGGCATGTACAGTGATACACTGTGCATGTCACATTGTTCGTGTGTGATGAATTCAAATGATGACGAACAACCCAAATAACTGAGGCACCAATAAAACAAATTTATATTTTGTTTTATACTGCAAAAATATTTTATCTTCAATTTACTGCGTCAATGTATATTTCTGCAGATTGCTCAGATGCTGGATTCACATTGGAATGAAGTTGAAGATAAATACGAGTGTGAGTGATATGTAGTGAGGAACTGATGTAACTATGAAATTGTGATGTAATTGTATTGTGATTGAAATTGTATAGTTATAGTGAGAGCTTGAAATTGTACTATCAAAGTTGTAATAAATATTCGTTTGAATAAAATATTCGTTTGAATTCCAAATCTGTGTTATTTATTTTATCTGTGAAAAATAAAATAGTACAATATCAAATACATTTAAATGAATGTATATATGTTTATTATCATCAAACAAAAATCATATACATGCATATTCAACAATAAGGCTACCGGAGGCATGCAGGAGGCAAACCGATAGTTATTTAGGAGTTGTAGTTTTATGTTTTGTAGTATTTTCTGCTGTGTTTGTATTAAGTTAATTATGACTATATAACTCTAGTCGTCCAAGGGGTATCTTCATTTACTGCTCTTGGCGTATTTTGTAATAAGTATATTTGATCTATGCCTAGGAACGTATTTGGGATTATGTGAAATGAATATGGAACATCTGTTTTGAAGGTAATAAATAACACTTGTTTTGAAATATGTGTTTTGTTTCATATTCAAGTGCTTCTCATATTATAGATACCATTAACATAGCCGTATTTAGTCGTCGGAAGCTAATACTATAGATGACTGCAACATCTATAGCGCTTAGTTTTGGGCCTCTAGATGGGGGATGTTACAATTTACCTCTATAAACAATATTGTTCTAAATAAAGTATGTTTTTGGTTTTATTTTATTTTATATTTGTCGTTATACAGTGATATAAATAATGAACTAAATACACTAAGCATATATAAGTAGAAAATCCTTAGAAGAAGTATTTTATCAATTACAGTTACAAATATGTTTGCAACTATGAGTATTGAATTGGTATTTAAATACTTACTTCTTAAATGTTTCTAGTCAAGACGTATCTAGAAATGGATATCCATATGTGTGTTGTGATTAGTGTACGTAATGTTCTTCATACGATGGACAGTGAATTACCCATAACCGTTGGAGGCACTAAAGAGTTACATACTTGTGGTTGTTTGGAACAATCACATAATGACTCGATGAGAGTCTTCTATAGGTTAATACAACTAGGTCAAAATAGAAGACCTCATAATAACAATGTATGATAGTCTTCAGACTTGAGGGTGCTGTCCATCTTAAGCAATTGGTTGCACTCTAATTATGGTCAAGCAAATGACATGGTGACTATGTTACGACCAAGTTAAACTATTTGAACTAAAATACTACCTAAGTGAGAATTCGTCTTCTTTGGTGTTGAAGGTTAGTATCACCATAATTGGTAATCAACTTAAAGTCAAAATTTATGATAATAGTAAGTTGGTTGATCGATAAATGTTATCGGATTAAACCCAATTACTTTAATGTTGTCTACGTAAGTAAATATGGATACTAATAGAATTTTTGACCATTAGACCAAACTCTGAATATTTAAGTGATACAGCGACGATGAAAAGAAAAAGTATACAAAATATCGTTTGTAGATGCAACTTAATAAAAATAAGAAATTGGATTTCCCCTAAATGATATGTAAGTAGTTGAAGTTGTGCCTAATAATGTACTTCGGTAAGGTCCGTACGGGCTTCGGTATTTAAATTATTTAAATATTGACCGAGGACCGAGTTTCCTCCAAAGAGTCAACACAACCGTGTTGTTAGTTATATTCGGTTACGACGATATAAAATTAGTTTATAAACGTTATCAATTAATAATAAAATTAAATATAGATGTTGTATTAAATTTGTATTGCATTTTAATTATTTGTTTAAAGCCTAAAAATTAATTAAAATAATGTATAAAAGTTATAGGTTGATTTAATTGTAGAACAGGCTTGAATAAATTAATTAAACAAATGATTTAATTGTTAAATCATTTTGGTCAAAAGTTTAGAAGCCAAAACAAGGAGGGAGGCCAAAGCTTGTAGAGGAAAGTGAGAAGACTGGGTCTTCTAAGGTTAAAGAGAATGGGGCAAGATATTTATGATCCAATTAGCTATAAATATTCACCCCTTTCATCATCTCTTTACACTTAAAAGCCCTAACCCTAGCCTCCATAGCTGGCATTGGTAAAGCTAAGGCGACGGTGTTGCATCTTGTATCCATGAAGATAGAATAAGGAATTCTAGAAAGGAAATAACTAATGATTGGTGTTCAATGGTCGGTAGGATCACAACAAAGAATTAGCATTCTATTTTATTACTCTCATATAAACATATATTTAAATGCATGGTTCCTTATATACATACATATATAATTCAACCATTAATTTGAAAAAGAAAATTTGTTTTGAAATTAAATATACACACACGCACACACATATATTTGAAACTAATTTAAGCATCAAAACATTAAAATATATAAACAAATTATTATCGACTTTTAAAAAATTAAAACATTTTGGATTTGCATATATAATTTATATAAAAAATAATTTAAATTATTAGTTAATTATATTAGTTTTAAAATAATAACATAAAAGCTTGTTTCATTTACAAATAAATAAATGAAAAAACTTTCAGATTATATATATATATATATATATATATATATATATATGCACGTGGCAATTTTATTTAAAAAAATAAATATTCTTGGGTTGTAGCAAAATAAAAAAATATTTTATTTTATTTTATCTAAAAGGTCAAGTGATATTAAAATTTAAGAAGCATTCAAACATAAAAAATCCAAAAAGGTTTTTAGTTCAAGTTCAATATTTTTCCTTTTATAAGTTAAGTGGTTCGAATCACGCATGATGTAGGATTCAAACGTATGAACTTACGTACCAATGCCAAAGCATCTAACATTGGAACAGTGGTATTGGACGTTATATATATATATATATAATTTGAAAATATATCAAAATATAATAATAATGTATACATATATAATTTCAAAATAACAATGTATTAAATATAATAATATATTTGGATGTAAATATTAGTTAAAAACTAATAACCAAGAAAAATAAGTTTATATTAGTGTAAATGTAAATTTAATTATTTGTGTTCGTGTGTATATGTTTATGACATCGTCATTGACTTATGACATCAAACTATTTATTAACCATAAATCACAATGATTAATATATTCTCATATTACCCCTAGCCCTAGAGTAGATCATCATTTTATACATATATACACATATACATACATGTATATACACACATGTAGTTATAATGTTTGTATTATGAATACGAACATATCATAATATAAAAATATGAAACTAGAATAAAATAAAATATTATTATTAAATTCATGACAAATAAACATAAAACTTAATATACAAATTCAATTGAAATTAAAATATACCTTGAATTCTTTTACTAATTAATACTAATAATGATTTGGTATAAAATTATAATTTATATAAACACAAATACAATCTTGTGCAAATTAATAAAGGGAATTTGTTTTTGAAATTCACTTTTTTAGCCCCGTACCAATGCGTTTGATCCAACAATTGTATCAGAGCCCGCATTGTGTTTACTTAATTTATTAACCAATACATAGGGTAGTCTTTTGGAAAATCTAATTAGATGGGTATCTAAGGAAAACATGCTTTAACTAATATGAATGTTACTCTAATTAAGGAATGTTCTTGTGGATAGTAAACCTCTCGATCTCCTAACCTTTACATAACTCGTTGAAGTGGTATGTTCCAAGGGTGTGCCCTTATGGAAGGTTTTTAAGTGTTTTAAGCCTTGGGTTGATTCAAGTAAGCATATTTGAATATTATAAAATATATTTTTTAAATTTAATTAAAGTATTATATAATTTATAAAGAGTTATAAAATGCAAAATTTAAAACTATTTTGAATTTAAATAAATATAAATGTTATATTTGCAATTAATTAAATTGTTTAATTAAAGAAGGAATACATATATGTATATATATATATAACTCAATCAATTATAAATGTTATTGTGTGTGTTATATGTACAACAAAATGGAAGGTTAAATAAATTAATACTCATATAGACTTAAGGGGATATACATTGGATATACATACATACATACATACATGTATGACATATGATGTCATGAGTTACACTCATCTCTCTTATATAATCGGTAAGACCCTATAAAATCATTTTGAATTATGAATTTAAAATAAAGTTTCTCCCCATCGTTTATAATATAATATATAAATATAGTAATTTACATACCTATGGTTGTTGAGTACCCTCAAGCCATATGATATCTAAAGTGATGTTTCTATTATCACCAGATAAGTAAGAATATCATATGACTTTGTTATGCACCCCCAAGGGTTACATAACTACCCTTAGGTTATCGCGAAATAACGGGTCTACGGTACCTGATGAACTTTATGATTTGTTCAACACCCTCAAGGTCATAAAGATGACTAGGATCAAAGTAGAAAAGGATTGTTAGGAATTATATACGAGATATAATTATTAAAGTGTTACTTATCTTTTATGGAGACTGCAATTTTTTGAGCACCCTTAAGGTTGTAGCAGCATGATAAATGGGTCTTAACACCCACTGAAGGAATTCATGAAATTCCTTTGTCTCTTTTTGGGTTTTTGAAAGATGTAGAATTCATTAGGAGCCTTATTAAAAAATATAATAAACTAATCTAATTAGTATAAGAATATATGTAATGTTATCTAATTTATTTTGATGAATTTGCGTAGATCAAATGGCAATCATGAAGCTATTTTTCGAAAAGAATATACTAATTGGCACAAACTACAAGATTGGCTAAGACATGTTTAAAATTGCGCTAACCTATGAAAAACTCTAGTATTTTATCACCAACGAGACAACGGGTAAACCTGATAAGGATGCCACGTCCCAATAACTTAAGTCCAACGAAAACTAGTCATTGGACTGCAAGCTTTCCCATTGCTATATGATGTCAACTATGAGCATCGACCTCTAAACACAGCGTGAGAATATGGATATTCAAGAAATATTCGAACACCTACAAAAGTTGTATAGTGAGCGGTCTCGTACTGCAAGGTACGAAATGTCATGGAAATTGTTTCATGCAAAGATGAGTAAGGGAACTTCAATCTAAGATCATGCACTCAGTATGATTGGGTACATTAAGAGGTTGGCTGAGTTAGCAATTGCACTTGACATTGAGTATAGAATGGTTTGATTCTTAGATTGCTTGCTCTGTAATTCAATCTGTTCATATTGTACTTCAATACGAACTTGTTAAAGTGTGTTGTCGTGGATCTCCTTAATATGTTAAGGACGACCGGGTGTATATTCATAAAGAAATCAAATGCAGTGCTTGCTATTAAGGGTACCACTTCCATGAATATTTTAAAGAAGAAAAAGTGTAGGTTAAATGGTGGCAAAGGTAAAGCCAAGGTGCAAGAGAAAGCTGCTTGTCACTTTCGCTCGAAGAAGGGACACTGGAAGATGAACTGTCTAGACTATTTGAAGACGCTCAAGGGAAGGAATCAAATTCAGCTCCTAAAGGTATTTTCCTTATAAAACATTGTTTATCTATAAGTGATTCTATTTGGGTTTTAGACAGTAGATCTGAAACTCATATCTATAATTCGTTACGTAGATTTAGGAGCAAGAGGCTCGTGCCAATAGGAACCATGGAATTCTAAGTTGCAAATGGAGATATTACATATGTCGTCGCAATGAGTGATTACCATGTGAAGATAGCTGGCGGACACGATTTAATTTTATATAATTGTTATTATGTACTGAACTTTATTAGTTGGACAATTTTTGTTTCCCGTTTGATAGAAAACGGAAATAATTTTATTTGTAATGATAGTCACTACAAGAAAAGTTGCTTTCCTGTGGTGCATGCTTCAATGAGCTCCTGTACCATTCCATTTACCTCCATCTTTTCTTTACTAGATGAGGTCCTCCTGTTATGGTATTTATGACTAACCTTTCATCAGTGAGCATGGGCCCTTCTCCACCGGGTCTAGGCAGGTTCCTTTGGGCATTTGGCCCTTGAGGTCTAGCATTTTGTCTGCCATCTTGTATATCTCTGACATACTATTGTAACTTTTTCTTCTTTATCAATTCATCGATAAGATCTCTTAGATGTCGATATTCATTCATGTTGTGTCCATAAGTTTCATGAAAATGATAGTAATTTCCTGAGCGTCTTTCCTTTTCAATCGCCTCCTTCCTAAGCGGCCTTTTATATTGTTACGTTCCTTGTACATCAAAGTATATATTCTCGAATGTGTCATTTAGTGGCATGTACTCATCCGGCCTCATATTCCTTATGAGCTTTTTGGATTTGTTATATCTCCCACTGGATCCTTGATTCCTTTTATTTTGATTATTTGAATTTCCAACATTTATAGCCACATTACCGAAACTTTCACCGGTCTATTTAACTGCCACGTTGCTTTGAATCACATCTTTTGACTATCCACCATTAGCCTTTCCAACAGCTTTACTCGCTTCTTTCAATCCAAAGAATTGTTTGGCCTTCTGGTGGAATTCCTCCGTAGTCATCGGTTATTTCATCTTCAACCATTTACCAAAGTCCTTGTCCGGATGTCTGCAACGGACCAAAGCCATAAACGCCAAATCCTCCTTTGGATTGTTAACTTCCGTTGCTGCAATGTTAAACCTTTTCAAGAACCCCTTCAATGATTCCTTAGGTCCTTGAGAAAGGCTTGACAAGGACATTACATCCTTAAGCCGAGCAGTGTGGAGCCTAAACTGCTCTATAAACTTCTTGCCAACTCATCAAAAGTTGATATGGATTTCCACGCAAGTCGGGTGACCACATCAATGCAACTCCATCTGGAAAGATAGTAAAACCTCTAAACCAAACCACGTCTGTGCTCTGGCACCATCCATATGCCATTCATATTTAAATAAGTGTTACCTAGGATCAGTAATCTTATTATACGATGGCATTGTAGGCATCGCAAACTTCCTAGGATACTCCTCCCTTAGAATATTCTCCATGAATGGAGTTCTGCTTGGTGCAGAACCTCATTCCTTATTCTTTCTCCATTTATTTTCTTCTACTAACTGCTTAACCATATCTATTATATACTCCGCACTAGCATGGTACTCCGAAGGTCGAATATCAAGGGCTACACTAAGTGTTTGGCTCTACAAACGGTCTCAATTTTCCCGTTGACATCTATGTTCTCCAATCTTTGAGAGTATCACTCCCCTGTTTGTTCATTGACATCCAACTAGCTCCATTGCGGTTGTTTAAACTCCAGCTCATTGAACTCCAACATCTCATCACCATCGTGCTGTAGATCATCCTTTGAATCAGACAATTCCATAGCCTTAACTCCTTATCCCCCAAAGTGCTAAAATTCTTCTTGGTAACGAACTGATTCTGGTCGGAACCGAGTTGAATTCCTTTGGAAGGGACCTTTCGACTTCCTCTAACAACCCTATACTACCCAAGTAGCCTTTTCCTTCTGCTTTTGTTTTCCATCTCTTCTGTTCTGACCACAAATAGATGAGTTATCTTCCTCAGATCCGGCTTGCTAAATCTCTCTCATGTCCTCCTGGTTCTCTATGACCGCTGGGTCAGTAGAGCTATGCTTGCATCGATCTTTTCCAATAGAGTTTCTGACTATCGGCCATCTTCTAATTTAGCTCCTACACCATTTTATAAAACTCCATTCTAGTAACCATCTCCTAAGGAGCAAATAGTCCTGGCAATGCTTGCTAATTACTAACCTCCATGTGATGAGAAGCTCCTTCATTTACACCACCTACTGCTCCAAATGATCTTTCCAATCTCCTAGGTGCCATTGATTCCTGTATTCAAATCCTTCAAGTTCCTTAATAAAAATCTTTTGGATCTAACCTATGGATTCTCTAATCAAAAATAGAAAGCTAGATCTATGTCTAAGAATCTCCTATCTAAGTGAAAGCACCATAGTGTTGAGCCTAAAAATGGCACAACACTCAAAGCAACCTAAATTAAAGTGAGATATAGCATAAAACTATAAGTAAACAGAGAGAATACCAATATTTTTAAAATGGTTCGACAATCTCTAGCCTACGTCCACTTTAGTTTTATTGATTTATGGATTGTAAGTCACTAGTACAAGGATTTGGCAGATCTAACGGCCTAGAACAACCAAGAGTAGCTTCCTTAGTGACTATGGTTAAGAAGAGATAGAAGATAAAGAAAAGTGCTTAAAAGTCCTTTTCCAAATGTCATAAGTGTTGTATCTATAGGGAAACCATCCAGTAGAGTCGCCAAATCTCCATATACTAAGCCTCACTTCAGATCCGAAAAAGCAGAAGGGGAAGACAGACTTCCTAAAGCCGTAAAACAACTCGGTATGGTAACATCCCAATTTTAAGTAATAATTAATTACGTTGATAATAATAATTTAATTAATTAAACCGAAATTTGGAAATTTATTTGATAAATTAGTTTTGAAATAATTGAATAAAAGGATATAAATTGTGAACTTATAATTCTAAAAAATTAAAATGAGTCAAAATGTGGATAGTAGATTTTATAAAGGCAATGTGTTTGAAATATAATGTTGATTGGCCAAAGAAATTATTGTAAATGGAAACTTGAATTCATTTAAAATTAGAAAGAACTTAATATTAAACTAAAGCAAGTAAAAGGTGTATACATATACATATACATATACATATACATACACACACACACACATATATATATGTATGTATATGTATATGTATATGTATTTTCTTATTAAATTTTTCAAGGAATAAGTCAAAATTCTCTAGCCTAATTCCTTGTAGCCAAAATCTTCCTAAATCCAGATTTTTCCTTTCTCTTCATTTTTATTCACGTACACACTTCAGCATATTATCATCTCTCCTTTTTCTGAAGCTTCAAAACTCAATTCTTTTATGCTTTGAAATTAAAAACAAAAATTATGTAAATTATAATAAAATACGAAATTTTAATATGAGTATCTTTAAGCTTGTACGCATCAATACTTAAGGGGATATTTGTGCATCGATGCTATGGTGAGTCACATGAGTGATTAGTAGGCAGAGGATGGAAGAACGTGTGCCAGGTGAGAACCCTCACACGAATCTATGTTTAATCCATTTATCAATGATGTAAATCATGTTTGGAATGGATGTTATGTGATATGTGATTGTCGGTGTGGAATTGAACAAACCAGAGTTGATTAATCACCAGAATTCAACCAAAAATGCCAAAAATGCCAAAAATTTCACTAGGTATGACCAAAGATAGTCGACCCAATCTGTACCAAGGTCGACCTCCCATCTACCTAGGATAACCGCATACCCAGTGTGTGTGCTTGTGTGTTTTTATTGTGTATGTGTATTTACCTCAGTGAGTGTGGTTGTGTTGTTTGTACATGGTTGTGTCAATGGTGTGTGTGTCAGCTTGGGGTATGTGACCGCATGAGTTTATATATATATATATGTGTGTGTGTGTGTGAGTTAATATGTGTGATGTGCTTGCAAACTTGGGTGTGTGCATGTGCTATATTATGTGCATGAGACAATGAATTGTGTCAGAATGCAATATTGTGCACACGAGGGTAATTTTGCATGTGTGTTGCATGTGTATGTGTATCTGTATGTGTGTGTGTATGGGTGAGTGTATATATGCATGTGTACTCTTATATATTCGTTTGCATAAGTGTGCTACTATGCTTGTAAAGCAACAGCAGTTCTTAACTCCATTTACACTCATCATTTTATTCTTGCAACATGGAAATCTAAGATTTAGGCAACATTCTCTTTACATAATCAGGCATTAGTTAGCAGTAGCCCATTCTTTTCCACTACCTAGATTTTTATGTCCGCCTGTCATATGTAGATGATTTATGCTAACGATCATGTTTAAGCAAATAAAGTATTGGCATATAAATTTTAAAATGGGAAATCAAATTATATATATAATTTAAAGATAAAATCAATTAAAATAAGTATATGCTGTATTATATTTAAACCCGATGCAAATAGCTTTAGTGTCATACTTTTTTGATATCAACGTGAACTACCAAAAACGCCCCTCTATATATTATTAAATCTTAGTCACTTAAGAATAGGCTCTAATATTACATTTCTTTTACAAATTCAACTGCCCCTAAAAGTAGGATCTAACAACTAAACATGCTTTACAAATTCAATAAGCTTCTAAAAATAGGATCTAAAATTAAACTTCCTTTACAAATTTAAAATACTTCTTTACAAATATACAAATCTTAATATCATTTGAAAATAAAATAAAATCATTTTTTGATTGATCTAAACATATGCAATTTATAAGGAAAACGATTCACGCACGAAGCGCGTGCCATAACACTCGTAACACACACACACATGTAAGTTCAAGTTTATTTGTTTTTACAAGTATTTTAAAGGAAGAATAAGAAATATTAACAAACTGATAATGTATATTTATTAAAATATAATTAGGAAATTATAAATTTATATAATATTCAAGTTTTGAGAATATAATTAATTATAAATAAATTAAATTAACATGGATGTTAAATAATTGTTTAAGATAGTATTTAAACGTTAATGATTATCAAATAAATGTCATGTATAGTATTATATTATACAAATTATTTTATGTTATTGAGAGAAAGAAAGAGGTTATCTACTATTGATGATAAGTATTATATTATTATTTAATTTATAGAAGATAGGAAATTTACCCTTTATTGTAAGGTGATAATATATTTGGTTTTAATTAAGTATTTATTTCTAATTATTTAATATTTAGTTTTATAAACTATTATGGAGAAATGTAAATCGAGTGAAATGAGTTTCTACTGTTGTTAGCAAAAGTTTAATTACTGATTATTTAAATAAAAGATTAGAAAACTATTTAATTATTATAAATAATAAATTTATAATAAAATTTAAATATTTATTAATCTTAGAAAATGTGTTTATGGTTCATTTCTAAGTATTTATTTTATATAAGATAAAATGTTGTAAATGATTTATTCTTAAGCATTGATTTGTTTATCTTATATCTAGTGGAATACTCTATTTTTATATTAATTTTCTGATCATTTTCTTCTTGTTTATTGTATAATGATATATATAATTGTTTATATTAGAAATATCTTTCTTATATTGGTTTTCTAAGGATTCTAATTTCTTATCTTCTTATTATTGATTCTGACGATACGAGTGATTCGCTGTTGATTCAGATTTGACTGATGTTTTAATACGATACGGTGATAACATCCTTTGATATGATTTTGTGACATTAATTCTATGTAATAAGAAATTTGAATAAATGGAGTTATAACACCATTTGGGATGAGACATTCGACAATATTTCTTTGGTTATTCTTTGGATTCATTATAAAGAATATTGTGGTGGGTGAGTGGGATTTATAAGCAGTGAATAAACGTTTAAGTACCACGTAGTAGTATGGAACGTTGTAGTGATATTTATTCGGTTATTCATTGTAAGTAGATGACACTTACGTGACGGGAATGGAGTGGATAGTGTAAGGTGATACATAGTGATATGTGGCTCTATGATTAACAATGACCGAGACTTCGTGTCTATATGTATTGGTTCTGTAACAAACGGGATTTTCGATCCTCGACAATCGACACTAATACATCCTCGTGTCTCAAATCTAAGTGCCAAAAAGCACGAACATTAGGGGAAAAGAAATAAAGATAGAACAGAATCTCACACGAATTGAATAACATATATTATTTCAATATAAAATCTTTACAGCAGAAAAATTTGAATACAATACCAGAGTCTAACCTAGATTTAGCCTGGATAATTATAAATCTCCGTCCTTATAATTGCTGAAAAAACAAAAAAACAATACATACAGTGGATAATAGGATACGTCCATACGTAGATAAAGATCTCTAACTCTCCTTTGGAAACTCCAAGCATCTTCAGCTAAACCTGAAACTATTCGGATCTGACCCTAAAAATACCCGGATCAGGCTTGATAAACCAACGTGAGATACTCGAACCACAAGCGTATGATGGAGTCATAGATGGGTACTGAACAAAACCTTTGAAAAGAATAGTATCTTATAAGACCACGCCATACATAAACATGGACGGGTTTTTACCTTACGATAACCAAAATACCTTATACTGAAAAACACTTTGATATTATCTTTAATGACATGGGTTTTGAAAATATTTTTCAAGTAAATATATATAAAACAAGTATCAATACCCGGACTAAGTCTATGGTAATATATCCAGACTGAGTTAATGGAATATACTTGGACAAAATATATGATACCAAAGGGGTAGCTGAAATGTTGCAAAGCATTACAACTATTTTGGGAATACAATAAAAAACCGTAAAGCTCGTATTGGAATTAGATTTCCAACATGATAGGGAACTAGTGGCCTTTTCCTTCGATCCACGGAAGCAACGTTAGTTCCCTCGCTGCCTTAATCGCTTTTCTCAAACAACTCACTTGGAATTGCACTTGCTACACTACCCATATCCGGTAGCCTTATTGCTTTTCACAAGCAAGCCACTATACGCCTTGAGGATCCAGATTCCACTGGACTCCCCCATACTCATACAACCAATAGCCTGAAATATATGTCCTGCATACCACATAATTACCCGTATCATCTCTAGAATGTGAGGTTCATGAGGCTAAGCTCAATTTTAACAAAGCCACGCTTTGCTATTCACAAAGCCACGCTTTATTCTTCCATAAAGCTCAATCCACTTAGAATGCCATATTGCCATTTCTTAATCACACAACTGATTTCTACCAACGTGTTACTCTCGAGCTCGTACGTCTCAAGAAAGGGTGTTAAGCTAAGAGAAATTGCCTTCTCCGCCACCAAGAAGATAATACGTTGATAGAGATCAATTAATGTGATAAAAAATGAACTGTCGGACATTCATCCATACAAGTTTGTTCTGGGACTAAACGAAACCGAAGGCACTCCTTCCACTAGCATTAGTAGCGAGTAGTCCTTGTAATCTAAAGATTTCAAATCATGATAGGACCACTGCTATAATAAATGTCTATATATTGGGAGCGACCCAGAGAATGTCAACTAGCAGTCCTTCCGCTATGAAGATCTTCGGTCTTCAATACAACGAAGATTTTCAGAATGCAGATACCACTGCCATATAAATATAATGTGGGGTAAACCCCTAGGACTCATGATAGCAATCCCAACATTCTGAAGATCCTCGGTCTTCAATAATCATCATCTTCAAAATGTCTTCACTTTCAAACATATACATTGGTTTGAAGTGGTTTCAGATAGGGTTACCCAAATCCGACCCCGGTTCCTTCGAACTAATCATCGATTAAAAAGATGTTAAGTTCGTATATGATTATCAATCATTAATCAATTTAATTCATCTTTTTATTCATTCATAGATATCTCTTAGAGATATAATCATTGAATCATTTCTTTATCTTTTTCAGAGTATATGGAATCATTAAGCCTCATTTATTAAATAATTTGGTTAATTTTAAAACCTTTTTAATCTTGGAATAATTCCAAATCGTTTCACTTTTTATTTAGGAAAACATTTCCAAATCATTTCCATCCAATCCAAGTTATTTAAATTTGGAAAATGATATCTTTAATACTTTAGGAAATTTTTTATCCGAGTAAACCAAATTTACTATCCCATCCGTCGGGCTAGTCAGGATAGCCAGGGAGAGCAGGAAACTGGTTTTTCCAACTCAAGCTTAGACATTATCTCTGTGACACCTATAAGGCGGTCGAGTTATTTGGTCGACTCTAAATCATTAAACATTTAATTAACCATTCTATAAATCCTTCAAATTACCTTTAAAATACTTTGTTAATCATTTAAAAACATTTACAAAAGATTTGAAAAAGAATAGTTGCTTTTAAAACTATATTTCATAAGTTATAAAAGAAAGTGCTGTAGAAAAGTGCTACAGAAAGTGCTTTTTAAGCTATATTGATCAAAACGACTTTTTATCATTTGAAAATTTGTTTTTATAACTCAAATCACTTTTAAAAACATTTTAAAAGATTTAAAAGATTTATTCCATAATTTTAAACAATTTAAAAATATCATTTTTAAAGAAATCTAGTTTTGGATTCCGAACTACAAAACCGCGATTTTAAAAAACTTGTTTTACTCATATCTCAAAATCTACTTTTCGAAATCTCGATTTTCTTTGTTTGTTTGAAAACTATGGATATAATAGTTTGGAAAATTCTTACCTGGAAAAATTCTGAGCTATATTACACTCTCTACACTTGTTTGAATTCTACGGCGCGAAATCGTGAACTGCCATTACGCGACACACCTATTTTTGACTCCAAATTTATTATTTGTCAAAACTTCTCCAAATTGAATTTTAATGTTTATAAAAAATTTATAAACCATTTTCTACATTTAAACCAATATTTTTCATATTAAATCGCTTATTCACTTTTAACCCATTTCAAAATATTATATTATTATAATATTCATTTCCAAACTTTTTTTATATTTTAAAACCATTAAGAGGCTAAATAACTTCATATTCGCATCCATATGGATTTTATTTTTCATTAATTAATCATGGTTAATTGTTTAACCATTTTTATTATGATTTCTCATAATTTATCACAACCAAGTTATCAACCGTATCAACATCCATATAATCAATCATGTAATCATCCAAGCATTTAAATTTATAATTTAAACATTCATATAATTATTTTCTAAATGTAAGTAAATCGAGTACTCACCATAAATCAAACCAAACTTCCTACCAACATTCAAATCACCACAACACTTCATCTAAATCATTACTAAACTCGACCAAAACTTCTCCAATTCAACTCCTTCTTGCTCCTAACTCTCGACCAACACTTCTACCTTTGCTTTGCTCTCGGCCACGCCCTCATCATCACCTCATGCTTATGCTATCACCTCCAACCACCTTCCAATGCTCACGGTCATGCCTCCCCACCTCCATATTGCTCACAGCCAAGCGCCATTAAAGAAGAGAAGAGGAAGAAGTAGATTAAAAAAATGTTAGAGAGTAATTAGCAGATTGGTGCTTAAGCACTCCACTATTTTTAATCCCCTACCTCTCTTAAAGAGAAGAATCCATTAAAGAGCATTAAGGAGCTCAAGAATGGTGAAGAAGAAGAATAATGAATTTGTGAAGAATGAAGGAGGATATGGGTGGGTATTTATAGGAAATATTTGTGAAAAAATATCTAAATGTGTATGGACCAAACTACCCTTAGCCCACTCCCCTCCCATCACATCATAATACGCGTTACTAACCCTCTCTCCATGTGCTCCATCACTTCATTCACTTTCAAGCAATGTGCATTTGACTTTTGGATGGCTTAAGGGTTAAGCTTTGTAAAATGTCTTAAGATATTTTTAATTTTATTTATATGAAATTGTATAAATGTGTAATGTATACATACATGGATATATGTATATGTTAGGCTGTGTATTTATGAGTTATATATGTGTACATGATATATAAATAATGTTGCAATGACTTTCGAACAACTTTCGTACGTTAAACCGTTGAAAATTGGGAAACCGATTCACAGTCATATTTTCACTTCTAATTTAAATTACATATATTTGTAAACAAAATTTGAAAAATAAATTTCTAATAATTTTTAATTAATTAAAATGATTTCATTTGAATTATAAAATCATATAAATCCATATTAACATTTATTTACAAAAATTGTTATTATACCGATAAAGCGATATCAATTTTCTTATATTTTTAAATGAATATATATATTTATAAAACTATTATAAATTATTTATTATCACTTTATAACTATTTAAAATGAATTATTATCATTTAAAAAAAATTATTTGAATAATTATAATAATTATTAAATTATCAAATCACAATTTAAAATCACAAATCCATTATTAAATATAAAGGTATCATTGAGGATGTCGTACATACTTTTAATTTCCCAAAAATAAATAAATTAATTTTATTTCATATTCCTATTTAATTATAAAAATAAGTGTATGTATCCAGCTCCGTGCGTGAAGTTTTACGATTATAGAGCTGTTTATCGATAAAATGCTTTCGGTCATTTTATCGATATTCCTCAAAGTTTATATTTTTGTAAATACTTATTCAAAATAAGATTACCATTATTATTTATTGTTCAAAACATCATAACCTATGTTTTTAAAAGCTTATATTTGAATATTTTAAAAATAAATATAATTTATCAAATCGATAAATTTGCGGGTTGTTAAAGGCTTCCGTCCTTAAAAGAATTTCGTCCTCGAAATTACACCAAAACAAAATCCAAAGGTATTTCGTCCCCGAAAATCCATACGATGTATATAGATCATCCATAAATAATATCTGATTCGATCTACTATTTGAAGCCACAACTTTTCTTCTGAACTAGTATTGATCCGCCGATCCTCTAGTGTGGACTCTGATCAGGCTTCTTGATCAGAAAACTTTGTTTCCCTTACATAGCCCTCAACTATGATAGAAAACTCAAGTACCCAATCATAAAACCTCATCAATGTTCGCTGTCAAGAATCGAGTGATAAATCCTTTTTCGTACTGGTGTAAATATCTCAAAGTTCCATACTCGAATCTTAGATCAAAATCGTGTGGTGAAATGATCTACTTCCAACTTATTTAATTTTTTCAAATCTTTATAAAAAAAATTTCCTAAAACTTTTATCTTTTAAAAATGCTTCTTTCTATCTAATTATTCTAAATATATATTTCTAAATATTTTTCTTAAAGGAAAACATTTCATAAAACTTTCATTCTTTATTCAAACTTTTATAAAGATACTTCTTTATACATAACCATTTTACATTTTTATTTCCAAATATTTCTAATTATAAACACATTTCTTTTCAAAAGATAAATATCTTTTTACTATAATACATTTCTAAACATATCTTAATGGTTTTTGGAAAATGTATTTTCAAAATAATTCATTAAATTGATAAATCACTATAAACTTCCTTTAGCTAATATCAAATGTGAAAACATTCTTTATTTAGTTAAAACTTTCTTTATCAATTAACACTCTTTTATTAATTAAAACTTATATATATATATATATATTCTCTTTACTTATACCAGTTTTAATACTTAAAAAGTATTTATATACTTATTCACAAATTAGTTAACAAGTTTTTATTCTTACCGTTAAAATAAAATCAAAGAGATTAATACAATTACTACCCAAACATTGTTATAATGAACTTCTCTTTTTATAACATGTTAATTATAATATTTTATATCTTTTATAAAAGACTCCAATGCTTGTTATTATCTTTAAAATACCATTATTAAAGACCAAAATATACCCATAAATTTTCTTCCAAAGTGTTATTCAAGGGTATAAAAACAAATGTTGCTAAAACATCGTTTACTACAAACCCAAAACCATTATTAATAACTTTAAATATTTCTTTTAAAGATCAAAGCACACCCCTGCTTATCAATTAAGATAACACACTTTGATAAAAATTGGCAACCATTAATTTGTCAATTAATGATTCACATTATCTTTTTTAACTTTAGAAAATTATATTGATCAAGTAACTCAAAAATGATACCAAGGAACTGGGTACTACCAATAGTATCGCATATTTCCTTAACAAGAAGGGGAATGCCTAAGAGAAGTATTTACCATCCGAACACGTCTCCTGCCCATTTTTAGTTACTTTCGAGCCACTCAGATTAATTAACCATAAGATTGTTTTTTTAAATAATTTTCAAAATCCCATTTTAGAAATAATACTATTATTATTCTTTTTCCAAAAATCATTTGAAATTCCTTTCAAAAATACAAAAATTTAAATTCTCTAAAATTCCTTTATAAAGCAAGTTCTATAAATCCATTTTATAAAACCACTTATATAAAACAAATTAATAAGATTTATTTACCTTAAATGAATTCCTTTAATCTTAAACCAACATTATTGTTTTATCGAATACCCCATAGTCAAATTGTGAAACTAAATTCACGAGGTGTTCATACTTAAACTTTTAAATTAAACAACCAATCAATTAATGATAATAACTGAGTATTATCCTTCTCTTAACCCATAAACTAACACAGATAAATATCTATATCTTTCAAAAGATATTCCTTTACTTAAAATGTAATCCTTTTAAAATAGTGTGTCGGATTGTCTTGTTTAAGTGTTTAGAAATCTCTATCGATACCGATGATCAGGCACATCGACCAGAATCTATAACCACTCAATAGATAAATCAACACAAAACAATTTTTATATCAAATCACAAATACGCGCTCATATACATAATACTCTCAAACTCATACTAGGGTGTTACTAATCTTATCTATAATGAGATTTACCCCTACAATGCCTAGGTGTCCGCTCAACCTAAGCTCTAATACCAAATGTAATGAACGGGATTTTCGACCCTCGAAAATCGACACTAATACATCCTCGTGTCTCAAATCCAAGTGCCAAAAAGCCCGAGCGTTAGGGGAAAAGAAATAAAGATAGAACAGAATCTCACACGAATGGAATAACATATATTATTATAATATAAAATCTTTACAGCGGAAAAATTTGAATACAATATCAGAGTCTAACCTAGATTCAGCCTGGACTGTTATAAATCTCCGTCCTTACAATTGCTGAAGAAAAAAAAACAAATACAATACATGCATCGGATAATAGGTTACGTCCATACGTAGATAAAGATCTCCAACTCTCCTCTGGAAACTCCAAACGTCTTCAGTTAAACCTGAAACCACTTGGATCTGACCCGAGTATTAAAAAGACCCGGATCAGGCTTGATAAACCAGCATGAGATACTCAAACCATAAGCGTATGATGGAGTCATAGATGGGTACTAAACAAAACTTTTGAAAAGAATAGTATCTCATAATACCACGCCACACATTAACACAGATGAGTTTTTACCTTACGATAACCAAAATACTTTATACTGAAAAACACTTTGATATTATCTTTAATGACATGGGTTTCAAAAACATTTTTCAAGTAAATATATATAAAACAAGTATCAATAACCAGACTAAGTCTATGGTAATATATCCGGACTAGGTCAACGAAATATACCTGGACGAAATATATGACACCAAAGGAGTAGCTAAAATGTTTGCAAAGCATTACGGCTATTTTGGGAATACAATCAAAGACTGTAAAGTTCGTATTGGAATTGGATTTCCAACATGATAGGGAATTAGTGACCTATTCCTTCGATCCACGCATAGCAACTTTAGCTCCCGCGGTGCCTTAATCGCTTTTTCTGAAACAAGCCATTAGAACTGCACTTGCTACACTACCCATATCTGGTAGCCTTATTGCTTTTCACAAGCAAGCCACTATACGCCTCGAGGATCCGGATTCCACTGGACTCCCCCATACTCATACAACCAATAGCCTGAAATATATTCCCTGCAGACCACATAATTACACCTATCATCTTCGGAATATGAGGCTCGTGAGGCTACGCTCAATTTTAACAAAGCCACACTTTGCTATTCAAAATGCCATGCTGTATTCTTCCATAAAGCTAAATCCACTTAGAATGCCACATTGTCATTCCTTAATCACACAACTTATTTCTACCAACGTATTACTCCTGAGCTCGTACGTCTCAGGAAAGGGTGTTAAGCTAAGAGAAGTTTCCTTCTCCGCCACAAAGCAGATATATGTTGATAGAGATCAATTAATGTGATAAAAAATGTACTTTCGGACATTTTTCCATACAAGTTCGTTCTGGGACTAAACGTCACCGAAGGCACTCCTCCTACTACCATTAGTAGCGAGTAGTCCTTGCAATTAGAAGATTTCAAATCACGATAGGACCACTGCTATAATAAATGTCTCTATATTAGGAGCGACCTAGAGAGTGTCAACTAGCAATCCTTCCGCTATGAAGATCTTCGGTCTTCAATACAATGAAGATTTTCAGAATGCAGATACCACTGCCATATAAATATAATGTGTGGTAAACCCCTGGGACTAGTGACAACAATCCCTACATTCTGAAGATCCCCAGTCTTCAATAATCATCATCTTCAACATGTCTTCACTTTCAAACGTATACATTGGTTCGAAGTAGTTTTCGGATAGGAGTTACCTAAATCTGACCTCGGTTCCTTCGAATCAACCATCGATTAAAAAGACGTTAAGTTCGTATATGATTATCAATCATTAATCAATTTAATTCATCTTTTTATTCATTCATAGATTTATCTTAGAGATATAATCATTGAATCATTTCTTTGTCTTTTTCAGAGTATATGGAATCATTAAGCCTCATTTATCAAATCATTTGTTTAATTTTAAAACCTTTTTAATCTTGGAATAATTCCAAATCGTTTCACTTTTTATTTAGGAAAACATTTCCAAATCATTCCTATGCAATCCAAGTTATTTAAATTTGGAAAATTATATCTTTATACTTTGGGAAATTTTTGATCCGAGTAAACCAAATTAACTATCCCATCCGTCGGGCCAGTCAGGATAGCTAGGAAGAGCAGGAAACTGGTTTTCCAAACTCAAGCCTAGACACTATCTCTCTGACACCCATAAGGCGGTCAAGTTATTTGATCGATTCTAAATCATTAAACATTTATTTAACCATTCTATAAATCCTTCAAATTACCTTTTAAATACTTTGTTAATCATTTAAAAACATTTACAAAAAATTTGGAAAATAATGGTTGCGTTTAAAACTATATTTCAAAAGTTAAAAAAAAAGTGCTGTAGAAAAGTGCTGTGGAAAGTGCTTTTAAGCGATATTGATCAAAACGACTTTTTATCATTTGAAAATTTGTTTTTATAACTCAAATCAATTATAAAAACATTTTAAAAGATTTATAAGATTTATTCCATAATTTTAAATAATTTAAAAATATCATTTTCGAAGAAATCCAGTTTTGGATTCCGAACTACAAAACCGTGATTTTTAAAAAACTTGTTCTACTCATATCTCAAAATCTACTTATCAAAATCTTGATTTTCTTTCTTTGTTTGAAAACAATGGATATAATAGTTTGGAAAATTCTTATCTCGAAGAATTCCGAGCTATATTCCACTCTCTACACTTGTTTGAATTCTACGGCGCGAAATTGCGAACTACCATTACGCGACGCGCCTTTTTTTGACTCCAAATTCATTATTTGTCAAAACTTCTCCAAATTAAATATTAATGTTTATAAAACATTTATAAACCATTTTCTACATTTAAACCAATATTTTTCATATTAAATCGCTTATTCACTTTTAACCCATTTCAAAATATTATATTATTATAATATCCATTTCCAAATTTTTTTTATATTTTAAAACCATTACGAGGCTAAATAACGTCAATTACACATCCATATGGATTTTATTTTTCTTTAATTAATCACGGTTAATTTCTTAATCATTTTTATTATGATTTCTCGTAATTTATCACAACCAAGTTATCAACCATATCAACATCCATATAATCAATCAAGTAATCATCCAATCATTTAAATTTATAATTTAAACATTCATATAATTATTTTGTAAATGTAAATTAATTGAGTACTCACCATAAATCAAACCAAACTTCCTATCAACATTTAAATCACCACAACATTTCGTCTAAATCATTACTAAACTCAACCAAAACTTCTCCAATTTAACTCCCTCTTGCTCCTAACTCTCGACCATCACTTCTACCTTTGCTTTGCCCTCGGCCATGCCCTCATCATCACCTCATGCTTATGCCATCACCTCCAACCACCTTACAATGCTCACGGTCATGCCTCCCCACCTCCATATTGCTCACGGCCAAATGCTATTAAAGAAAAGAAGAGGAAGAAGTAGATTAAGAAGAGGTTAGAGAGTAATTAGCAGATTGGTGTTTAAGCACTCCACTATTTTTAACCCTCCTACCTCTCTTAAAGAGGAGAAGCCATTAAAGAGCATTAAGGAGCTCAAGAATGATGAAGAAGAAGAATGAATTTGTGAAAAATGAAGGAGGATTGGGTGGGTATTTATAGAATTGTGAAAAAATATCTAAATATGTATGGACCAAACTACCCTTAGCACACTCACCTCCCATCACATCATAATACACGTTACTAACCCTCCCTCCATGTGCTCCATCACTTCATTCACTTCCAAGCCATGTGCATTTGACTTTTGGATGACTTAAGGGTTAAGCTTTGTAAAATATCTTAGATATTTTTAACTTTATTTATATATAAATGTATAAATGTGTAATGTATACATAATGGATATATGTATATGTTAGGGTGTGTATTTATGAGTTATACATATGTACATGACATATAAACAAGGTTGCAATGAATTTCGAACAACTTCTGTTTGTTAAAAAGTTGAAACTCGGGAAACCAATTCATGGTAATATTTTCACTTCTAATTTAAATTAAATATATTTGTAAAAAAAATTGAAAAAAAATTTCTAATCATTTTAATTAATTAAAATGATCTCATTTGAATTATTAAATCATATAAATCAATATTAACATTTGTTTACAAAAATTGCTATTATACCGATAAAGCGATATCAATTTTCTTATATTTTCAAACTGAATATATATCTTTATAAAACTATTATAAATTATTTATTATCACTTTATAAATATTTAAATTGAATTATTATCAATTTAAAAACAATTATTTGAATAATTATAATAATTTTTAAATGATTAAACCACAATTTAAAATCACAAATCCATTATTAAATATAAGGGCATCATTGAGGATGTCATACATACTTTTAATTTCCCAAAAATAAATAAATTAATTTTATTTCATATTCCTATTTAATTATTAAAATAAGTGTATGTATCCAGCTCCATGCATGACGTTTTACGATTATAAAGCTGTTTATCGATAAAACAGCTTTCAATCATTTTATTGATATTCCTTCAAAGTTTATATTTTTGTAAATGCTTATTCAAAATAAACCATTATTATTTATTGTTCAAAACATCATAATCTATGTTTTTAAAAGCTTATATTTGAATATTTTAAAAATAAATATAATTTATCAAATCAATAAATTTGCGGGTCGTTACAGGTTCTATATGCCACTATTACGATGTAATCCTATTTGTTTCTATTGGTGATAACCAGATGACCAGTATCCACCCTCGCGGACTGATCGTAGGGTCACTCCCTAGATCTGTAACACTATATTATTTAGCTTCGTGCTACCCTTATGTGCAAGTTTGTCCCTCATGTCACCTAGGCCAGAAGTCTGTTACATATACCTTTGTGGTACTTTATAGGGGCAATTGGAGTGTCGTGACTTATTAGTCTTTGAATTAATGGGACACCGGTGGATGCGTGTCACGATGACTGTGGAGGTAAATAAGATTGTAGAGACTCCGTGTCTCAGGAGATTGTGTGCATGCTATCAGTCTCCTTTTTGGTACTGATGGAGTAGTAGATTGGCATATACGATTGATACACCTAACTGTAGTATTGATATGTGTCGGATGCACATATATTATTATATATATGGCTCTACATATGGACTTTGGGTCCGTCGTATAGCCATTTCACATTATGATATTTATAGATAGACATTATATGAGGAGATGAGATTATACCCGTGATATGTGCGCGCGCGTGTGTGTGTCTGCGTGTGTATCCAATGTACAATGGATTCTCAGTATTTGATAAGCAGCATGTCCTATTTTATATGTATTGATGATTTTATTAAGATTGAGATATATTTGGGCAACACTTCATGCCAACCTGATTAATATTTATGGATTTGATGTTGATTTCTGTACATGTATGATTCACCCATCTGTATTAATTCTATGATTTCTGATTGATTTGTTTATAAACGGGTGATGGCATCTTTTGGTATTATAGTTGGATGTTTATGAGATTTCAAGATATTTATGAGACATGATGCCTAAATGATTATTTGTGGTATTATACATATGTTCTAGGCATAAATCAGTATATTCATATGCTTACTTTGACATATCATCTAACAATTGGATTATTTGTGTTAGAGCCGTCATGATATTATTATTATTATTCCTTATATACATTGTATTACTCTTATTTAGATACTTGATTAGACATAGTCCTAACCGTATGTTATTTTATAATACTCGGGTCAGTCCGACACATTTCAGGTGCATGGACGATATGATCATCATTTATTTTATTGGGCTTAGAGGAGACATATATTAGGATTGTGATATGATCTTATATGACATCGATTCATTTTATATATGATATCAAGGTTATCAAAACAGGATTCAAACCATAAATCACAAAGTTTAAATTTTAAATCAAAACGGGATTTAAATCATAAATCGTAGATTCAAAAGGTCCATAATTTAAAGTTTGTACACACTTTGAAATTGATTATGATGTTTAAACTTTTACATCTAAACTTAAAAATTAGTTTTTTCTTTTGTTTCATTTTTATTTTGTTTAAAACACTAGAATTAGAATTGTGGGTTCAAATAAGCATATTGAATATATAAATACGTATTGAATGATTTTTCTCAACTGCAGTTTTAAATGAGGTTGAATCGGAATATAAATCGAATCTGAAGGAGAGGGATCCGATCCAAAATGGATTTAAATCGTAAGTTTTAAGATTTTTGATAACAATGTATGATATTAAGTTGTATATTTATTATTCATCACATTTCATTGAGATGTTTTGTATTTATAAAGGTATCTATGTTATATATTATTTGGTATCGCTGCAACTGACTTTGTGTTCTCTATAATTACTGTATATTATGTATTGTTCTGTCCTAGAGACACACGTATTTATTGTATTTATACTGATGTTGTGTACATATAGGTAAGTTATTTGATATTTTAATACGTACCAGTGTTGCCAAGAGAATATTCATGCGTGTACCCCATATAGCCTCATTCTCTATATTATCTAATAGCATTACTCGGTAATACTCTAGGATAGTATGGGTATAAAGGTGGGGTGTTTCAACCTGGTATCAGAGCAGGTTCAGAACAATCCATCGTATATAAGAGACATGAGTTAGAATCCCTAACCCTTGGGTGTGTTAGGAATTCCCTATGTTAAGTGATATTATATTACATATATAGGATGATTACATGGGGTAATCGACGTGTTTGTGATTTTACTAATATATGTGGTTAAATGTACAAGTAATTTCTTTTCCTTTAAATACAAAGTATGTAATTGTAACAACCCGCATATCTATCGATTTTATATTTAAATATTTTATTTAAATATTTTATCGTTAGTCGGATGTTAGTCCGAAAAGCTACTTTTTGCATACGGTCAAATTAGGACTCGAGACCACTTCCATTGAGTTCAAAATGACGTTTGCGATCTTTTTGAGTGTAAACTTCGATATGTTTGGAGATAGTGAAATTTTCGACACTTTTTCCCGCCTTTGACTTTGGTTTGGACTGCACCCCTTTAGTTCAGCCCAACCATCTTCCTCACTCTATCAAAACACTTCAAGCTTTGTCAAAAATGGTGGTGGGAAGTGGAAATTAAAACTCCAAACACAAATTCTATTGCAAATCCGAGATTCAACATCAAATTCACGTGAAGAACATTGATTCAAGCTTGTTGGTGTTCTTGCTTTGCTCTCAAATCTCCATCTTCATCAAATTCCATGAAAAGGTGAGATTTTTGATCTCACATCTTACCTATATCTATCTTGGACTGTTGGGAATGATCCTCTATTGCATTTGTATGAATATCTGCCTTTGGATTGCATTGGATTGGCGAAAAACTATAAATTTTGGCGTTTTGGTGAGTTTCTGGCCTTAAGTCGTTTCTGGCCATCGTTGAGTCGTTCGCGAGTTAAAGTGATGAGTCGTTCACGAGTTACTGGCTTGAGTCATTCGCGAGTTAAAGTGATGAGTCGTTCACGAGTTACTGGCTTGAGTCGTTCGCGAGTTAAAGTGATGAGTCGCTCACGAGTTACTGGCTTGAGTCGTTTGCGAGTTAAAGTGATGAGTCGTTCACGAGTTACTGGCTTGAGTCGTTCACGAGTTAAAGTGCTAAGTCATTCGCGAGTTAAAGTGCTAAGTCGTTCGCGAGTTAAAGTGTTGAGTCGTTCGCGAGTTGTGCTAAGTCGTCCACGAGTTAAGACTTAGGTCGTAAGACTTTTCTGTCCCTTAGGTCGTGCACTTTTAGGTCGCGACCAACCTTTTGTCGCGAACCTCTTTAGGTCGTATGACCCTAATTTTTCCTAGGTCGTTGGACCTTTTTAACCCGTTAGGTCGTAGACCCTTAAACTGTTAAGTCCCTCGTCACCTTAGGTCGTAGCTCGTAAGTCGCTCGACCCTGCTAAGCCTTTAGGTCGCGTATCCTTAGGTCGCCAGTTTTAGGTCGCTGGTTCATATGGCTCTTAAGTCGTAAGTCGTTCGCGAGTTAGTACTTGGTCGTTTGACCTGTTTTCCCCTAGGTCGTTCGACCTGTTCTTCTGCTAGGTCGCATGGCATTCTTCCCTTAGGTCGTTTGGCTTCTCGAGACCGCTTGCCTTCTCTAGGTCGTACCGTGACGGGGCGCTGCCCCGCACCCCGCCGTGGGCGCTGCCCCCTGGACCCCCGCGACCTGACCCCGTATTACTCTGCGTAGGCAATCTCTTCTGAAAAACATTTATCAGAATTTCTACTTTGATGGTTTTGGGATTGACTTCTTTGGACTTTACTCACGTCTTCGAACGTGAATTGATTTGTTTCTACAATCGTTGTATGACTTGTCACTTTAAAGATATATGAAGGTTTCAATACTAATAGTAAATATCAAAACTCTTTCATCAAAGCGATTTCAACACTATTTTAAATATCAAAAGTTCGTTTTCTCAAACCGATTTTCAATCTACTAGTATATACAAGCCTTTACTTCACTCGAATGAGAAATCAACTTAAACGACTTAGTAAAACGAGTGGTATGAAACGCTTGCGTTCACTTCGTCGGTTAGCTCTTGGACTTGTTCGATTGAACCCTTTTTGTGACAATTTCCTAGTGAAGATTTACAGCTTGTTCGTAAATATTTAAGTTAAGCAAGTGGTTATGGGACATGAAGCTAAACTCATATATTTACTAGCTTGGTGTGATTGACACTTCCTTATGATCATGACGATCATTTTTGTGATTTAGACTAGCGATTGAGCGATGTCTCTTTGTCTACGTGGGAGACTATACCCCGATTATGTGATGTTTCGCCATCACATTTCTAGGGTAGCACCCTACGGTCTTCGGGCCATTCCTGTGTGAAAATTTAATGGATAGCTTCCATGAGATAGCTTCTCGTCATGTGTTTACGCGTAGGTGAGTTTTCATGCCCCCATTCATGTGTTAGGCCTCCCCCCTTTTTATGTGTTTTTCTGGATTTCTGATGATGATTTCTGGAATTTTGTGCTTCACCAATTTTCATGATTTTCATTGATATGATATCAGTTTTTGTGCATTGGTGAATTCATGTGTTATTGACTTGTTATGAATACAAGTTTAGGGTATGATACCCTACCTTATCTTTGAGAAGATTCTTGTGATATTGATTAATCTTTTGTTGATTATCATTTACATACTTATAGTAGTATGTCGTTATAGTTATTTCATGTTCATGTCATGCCTTTTACTTTATACCATATCATCTGATATTTATAGTTAGACTGATCCGTTTATTATTTTCTTATAAATAATACTCGGGTCAGACCGAGATGTTACAGGTGCTTCTGCTTGACTTCTCTTCAGGATATTTCTGACTTTTGGCTAACTACATAGATTAGTAGTTTTTGGATGTACACCTTTGAGATATAGACTCTATGTTGTGTACTTATTCTTTTGTATAGCACGTGATGCTATTCTTTTGTATTATCGTGGATCTTTCTGACCACTACTCTGATGTACACTTTCATGTGTTATATATTTATTCATATCTTCTTCTGCCTTTGTGATATGGATGTCTGTGACTGATTTATGTTATGATTATTTCTATGTTTGTTTCCGAAGATTATATATAGCCACCGTGTGATAGCTTTGTGTTTGTATCGGTATGTCGGATTTCCTCCTTAAAAGATATGCATTCTATTCTATCTGACGTATCGGTGCTCGCACAAAGAAGTTACATGGATGGTCGCTCCTCCACAGC
Organism: Allium fistulosum; assembly: GCA_030737815.1. NCBI lineage: Eukaryota > Viridiplantae > Streptophyta > Magnoliopsida > Asparagales > Amaryllidaceae > Allium > Allium fistulosum. The sequence goes on from CM060907.1 coordinate 618,287,863, forward strand.
CTTATTCTCCGTGCTAATTGACAGCACTACATCGTAGTGTTCTTGGTTAGCGTGGGTATAGAGGTGGGGCGTCACAGTAATGGTTGGAATAGAAAAGACGAAAGGAGTTAGTACAACCAATAGCTCATATATTAATGCTTTTGGGTGGTTTTGTATTGTATTATATTGTGGTGTTTGATTTGATATCGTAGTTAAGTTTTGATTTGATTTTGATCAGAGTGTGCAGCGGAATATTTATTTATTTCCACTAAATGCATTTATTTTAGTCTTCTGAGTTTGTTTGGTTATTTGAAATTATTGAAGTGGAAATTAAATTGAAATTTGTCTACATTTATCCGAGTAATGAAGTGAATTCAATGTTGATTTATATTTATTATTAATTTATTTACATGGTGTCTACTTAATATTATAAAATATTGAAATGGTTTATTATAAAGTATAACTATACATATAATGTATATGATATTCAGAAGAAAATTTATTTAAATATTGGATTTTAAGATTTTATAAAGTAACTTTTCCTTGTATAAACGTTTTGATAATTTGAATAAAGTGAAAATAATATTATTGAATTAGTATAATTGGTTTATTATAAATTTTCCTAAAAATTGCGAGAACATAATTTTGTCAAGGGAAAAGTCTGTAACAACCCAATTTTTAAGTATTAATTAATAATAATAATAATAATAATATTCTATTTAATTAAATTGAAATTTGGAAATTTATTTGATAAATTTGTTTTGAAATAATTGAATAAAAGTTGTAAATGAGTCAAAATGTGAAAAGTAGATTTTATAAAGGCAATGTGTTTGAAATATAATGTTGATAGTCTCTCTGAAATATAATGTTGATTGGGCAAAGAAGTTATTGTAAATAGAATTTTGAATTCATTTAAAATTAGAAAGAATTTAGTATTAAACTAAAGCAAGTATAAAATTATCTATATTTACTTATTAAAATTTTCGAGGCCCAAGCCAAAGCCAAAGTTCTCTAGGCCAAGTCCTTGAAGCCAAAATCTTCCTAAATCCAGATTTTTCCTTTCTCTTCATTTTTATTCATGTACACGCTTCAGCATATTATCATATCTCCTCTTTCTGAAGCTTTAAAACTCAATTCTTTTCTGCTTTGAAATTAAATCTAAAAATTATAATAAAATACCAAATTTTAATATGAGTATCTTTAAGCTTGTAGACATTTATACTTAAGGGGGAGATTCGTGCATCGGTGCTATGGTGAGTTGCGTGAGTGATTTGCAGGCTGAGGATGGAAGAACGTGTGCTAGGTGAGAATCCTCTCACGAATCTATGTTTAATCCATTTATCAATGATATAAATCATATTCGGAATGGATGTTATGTGATATGCGATTATCAGTGTGAAATTGAGCAAACCAGAGTTGATCAATCATAAGAATTCAACCAAGAATGCCAAAAATTTCGCCAGGCTTGACCAAAGACAGTCGACCCAATCTATGCCAAGGTCAACATCCCATCAACTCAAGATAACCCCATACCCAGTTTGTGTGCTTGCATGTTTATTTGTTTACATCAGCAAGTGTGTGTTGTTGTATGTGGTTGTGTCAGTTGTGTGTGTGTGTGTGTCAGCCTAGGGTGTGTAGTGCGTGATTTTACATATATATATATATATATATATATGTGTGTGTGTGGGTTAATATGTGTGTTGTGCTTGCAAACCTGGGTATATGCATGTGCTATATTATGTGCATGAGATGGTGATGTGTGTCAGAGTGTAATATTGTGCACATGATTGTAATTTTGTACGTGTGTTGCGTGTGTATGTGTAGGTGCATGTGCATGTGTATGAGTGAGTGTATGTATGTGTGTGTACTCTTATATGTTCATTTGCATAGGTGTGCTGCTATGCTAGTAAAGCAGCAGCATTTCTTAAGTCCATTTACACTCATCATTTTATTCTTGCAACATGGAAATCTAAGATTTAGGCAACATTCTCTTTACATCATCAGGCTTTAGTTAATAGTAGCCAACTCATTTCCTCAACTTAGATTTTTGCATTCACCTATCATATGTAGACGCTTTATGCGAACTATAACGACTCGACTTTTCGACGCTCGAAAGTCGACATTAATATGTCCACTGTATCAAATGCCGCGCAATCGAATGCCGAAAAATCGAACCATTAGGGTTAAAAAGAAGAGGTAGAAGAAGACAGAAGAAAAGGAAGAACAGAAAAACAGAAACAGAAACAGAAACAATATCAGAATCTCACATTCGCAGCGGAATAATTTACAATAGATAATCACTAGTCTTTTAAACAAAGAACTATATCAGTTTATACATACATCAATCAGAGTCAATATACAACTCAATACAACAATGGACAGTTATATAAAGTTGTCCACATACAGAATACACAGTGGAATAAATAAACAAGTACGGTAGTACGTCTCGCCATCCAGCTCATCTCCAAAGCTCCAGAATATCCCGAATATCCTGATAACATAACTCTAGGCTGCCCGTGTGGAAAATTATGGGCACCCAGAGTTTAGAAAGGGAACAATAAACTCCGAGTCAGTCATGGTGACTGGTGTGAGATCGTAAAATGGTTATTATCACAAAGAAAATAAAACAAATTCGCAATGCTTTTGGAAAATGAAACTACCATAAGACCTCCCGCCACACACACATTGCAAACGCAGAATTGGAGGATATTTCTTCTTATGATAGTCAAACATGATTACTATGAAAAATCAGTTGATATTATTGTTAATGTCTAGTGTGGAAAACATTTCGAAAGTATAATATCAATCTTAGCCAACATACAACCATTATTGTATGCCTACTATATCTATTATGTTCAATAGCAGGTTACCGCCACATTCCATAGTAGGTTATATAACTAAAACCGTACAGGGCGCGTATTGTTTCTTTGGATTTCCAACAAATGGTCAGGCTAAGGAACTTCCTTACACCGAAATAGAAACGCCTCTGGAAAGACGCCCCGAGAACCTAACCGGATCTCTGCAAACACAAGGCCGACGCTACCTCACGCTTTAACCAAGCTGTAACTAGGTAACTAACACACGAGCTATGCCATCCCACGGTCGTTACCGACCTTTATCCGAGGATCCTCAACCACAAAGCAACAACCATAAAGTATAATAAATTTGCAGCATCAACATAGGTAAAATATCCGGGCTCCATACCATGATATCACCTTTTATCCAGAAGGAAATGACATACCCTAGGGGCGCTACCCATAAAAACCTTTGCCGCAACATTCCTGTTTCGACCATTACCGGGTTGTGAGGCCCGACGAAGTCTCGTCCACAAAGCTACGCTTTTTCACAAAGCCACGCTTTTCACAAAGCCACGCTTTTCACAAAGCCACGCTTTTCACAAAGCCATGCTTTTTCACAAAGCCACGCTTTGATCAACAAATGATCAACAGCACTCCGTATGCCACATTACCAAATTGGGAATGTATCACTAGTAACCATCAACTACATAACCTCTGAGCTCGTAAGTCTTAGAGAAGGGTGTTAAGCTCAGAGAATAAATTCTCCGCCACCAACAGAAATGTATTTAATAGAAACCAGCTTTACATCTCAAAGTGTATTGTCAGACACATCCATACAAGTCCGTTCCGGGATCGAACGGAACCGAAGGCACTTCCAAAGAAGCCCTTGCAATCCGGGTATTCACTAATCACGTCCGGACTTCCCATCACAAGAAGAGTGATATAAATCTCTATACCGGAGCAACTCGGTGAAGTGACATTCGACAGGTTGTCCTTTCATTTTCGAAAATACCCGGTCTTCACACCGGTCTTCAAATGTTATCCATTCACGACGTATCACTATTCGGAATGGGTTATATGACACAAAGTCCTCTCTTGGCTTAACCGAATAATGAGCGTTTGTTTTAAAAACAAATCAAGTGCCATTTCAAAGGCAAATATTGATAGTCGGTTATTTAACTATCAAACATTCACAACAATCAACCAATTTAAATAATTTTTCCCAAATTATTTAATTTCAAATATCTTCGCGAGATATATATTTTTCCACACTTCAACATTTTGAAGACCAATTTCAAATCACTTTTCACACTTCATCACTTTGAAAACAAATTTCAAATCACATTTTCCATACTTCATCACTTTGAAAACAAATTTCAAATCATATTCACTCACGTAATAAAATTCCCGATATTATTCATTTCCCTTTTTCTTTATAAATTCCCACTGTGAATTTAAATTTCCAAATATTTACTTATACACGATTTTCAAATCGGTTTCCAAATATTCACTTTCAAACACCAAATCAATTTCAAATTGATTTCAAATTTCATTTCAAACCCCAAATCAATTTACAAATCAATTTCTAAGTTTATTTCCAAATTCCAAATTATTTGCAAATTGATTTCTAAATTTATTTTCAATTATCAAATCATTTTACAAATCGATTTCCAAATTTATTTCAACACAAAATCCATTTTTATTCAACACCAAATCAATTTTCTTATCGATTTCCCAAAGATCTATTTTCAAATACCAAATCAATTATTAATTGGATTTCAAACAAATTTATCACTTTTTAAATTAAATTCCTTTATCTCTTCCAAACCATCTAAAATTCCATTTTAAATAAATTTTCCAACTTTCGAATCATACTATTCAAAATCCATTTAAAAAAAAATATTTTCCCATACTTTGGAAATAATTAGATAAGATTTCAAAAATCAACTTTTTGCTTTTAAATTCCTTCTTTTAAATTCAACTAATTCTTTCAAAAGAATTTACTTAAAATTTCCAATTTTAATTTCAAAAATCCAATTTATTTATTTCTGGTATCCAACAATACCAAAAATACATTCGGCTAAATTATAGCCTTCACACATTCAATCACAAATATAATCATTCACAGATTATCAATAAATCATCACACAACATATGAAACAAATTCATACAACATATGAAACAAATTCATATAATTTGAGGAATCCAGTTGGATCCCTCCAACCTGTTTCCCTGCATCCACATACGTTAGCACAATACCAATTCCACTTCAAGGTGGAATATTGCGGTATATGGGATTTATAAAATATCATTCGCTATTATGCGGCGCATAGGGTCTCATCCGCTATATAATGCGGGAAAATCAATCACCAATACATACATATTACAATATATATATATATATTGCTATATACTACTATCATATATACTATTATTCAAGCACACAATCAACACAATCAATAATTTTAAATATACTATTTAAAATTAAACAAACGCTTTGTTTGAGTGAGAAGATCTCACCTTTGATTTTATCTTGCAATCCATTTCCATTCCAGTTCGTTTTCACGATGATTTTAGACCTTGTATAAAACAATTTATACAATTTATTAATATTCGAACTAATCGAATAATTCAATCTTCATTTGATAACTTTATATGGATTCAAAAATCAAATTTTAAATAACCTCTACAATATTTAAAATATTATTTTCAAAATTATGAATACGTGCATATACTGACCAGATTAAGGATCTGTCAATTTATTTTTATATAAACCATACAAAATTTTCATTTTCAAAATCTATATATACACATATTTACTATTTATCTATACACATTAAAATATGTATGAATATTTTTTTCTGGATATATTTGTATATTTAATTTCTTCCTGTAATTATAAAACAATGATTTCCTTTCTGTAAAATATATACATATTTTTGAATCCATTCCTTCGGTATATATATAAATCTATATAAAATCTTTACTATAGATTAAACTTATCTATCTAATATAATTTTTTTCCTGTATACATTATTTCTGGAAATAGTTTTTTTTCTCTGTCAAAAAAAATGTTTTTATCAAATTTAATAAAAAGAAGAAAAGTACCTCACTGCTCTAGCCGAAGACGTCGCCGCCTCACATTGCCTTCGAACCCAACTGTCGAACTACCCATCGCGAGATCGTACGCGCCATCGAGCTCCCAGATCTTCTCGTGAACTCCAGCCCTGCCTCGAAGCCGCCGACTACAAACCCCATCATCTTCGAACCTGTGACGACCGCCCATGACCCCTGCACCGAATCTAGAGATAGAGCGCTGTAAAGTGTGCCAGGCGACCATGGACGATTGTCAAGGTAAGATTAAAACAACAGAACCTATCGTATTACTCACAGCGCATGGACAAAATACAATAGAACATATGTATAGTGAAGCTTTACAGAACAAAATGACATCATATAAAACTCCATAATAGTTGAATACAAGCATCCACATAGTCAATACATCAAGCCTCACTACATATCTCTCAGAGAAACATAACAGCGGAATATCCAGTACATATAATAAGAAGATAATATGCAACCCTCCAGCTCGTCTTCGATATCAGCATCGTGAGAAGAGAACAACACCTGTCACCGCTAATAAGAAGATAATATGCAACCCTCCAGCTCGTCTTCGATATCAGCATCGTGAGAAGAGAACATCACCTGTCACCTGCTACCTAGTCTGCCCGTCCCAAAATGGACGAACAACCCAAGGCAATAAGAATTAAAACATAAAGCCTTGAGTCAGACAACAGTCTTAGTGAGCAGTAAATTAACTAACAACATACCAAAAGAGCATAAAGGAAAAGGAATAGGAATACAACCCTCCCACTCCAACCTCATTCTACAGTGATAGCCCCCAGACACACACTAAGCAGAAGCAAACATAGCAGAGCATACAATTTAAAGTAAAGCTACTATCACTCGAGTCAAGGGCGATGTTTTCCAAGTACCAAGGCCTAAATCAGATAAGCACCCAGAAAATACCGCTCTTGAGTCCAAATGACGATACAACCAAACATCCATGACTCTGGCTATCACTGTTATCATTGCCTCGATATCACCGTTAATTGAATGACCGGCACATTCTTTCAGCCGTCCGTCAAGGGCTAATGGAAACCCCGGTTCTAGACATAACTCCCGCACGTCGTCGCAGCCCGTGCCTAGGACTATCGAATCTGCCCAGAGCACTCGACCATCAACAGTTGGCCGTTGGGACTATCGAATCTGCCCAAACGTACTCTTGCTTAGAGCATGCTAGAACCTTCAACAACGATGCTATCCAAGCCTCCTAGTCATCCTCCTCGACGACTATTCCCATATCCATTCATTATCCTCAACTCGAATCATATCACCGAGTTATCAACATGCTTGGAATGATCCCGTCTGGATTAGACCAAGTTTTCATCATATGATGCCTCGCTTCATTACATCCTTGCAAAGCCTCATCTCAACTTCTCATCATCACATCTATGCATAAGAGCTTCATCATCCCGCTACATATGCCACGAGCAGCTTTTCCAATTCAAGAGCCTTTCCCTTAGCTTTTGAATCATCTTCGATCTAAATCTAATCATAAATCATCTAGTCCATAACAAGCAATCAAATCAAACATCAATCCAAGCAATCAAGCATTCAAATATGATCTAAGTAGACAATTATAACAATAATGGCATTTTCGTAATTAAAGAGTTGAAAGTCCAATAAGCATGAAAACATGAATTATATCTCTACAAACTTGATGAATGAACTTGCATAGGTTAATATATGATAAAATGGATGCAACATCATCATGAACAATGGATCTATATGGATCTACACATAGGATGAAGAAATGCATGGAAATCTCTATTTTAACACCAAATCGAGCCAACAATCCGATATACTCCTTTGAATCCGTGTGAGAGATAATCACCACTCACCAAATCACCTAAACAAACCCAAATCAACACACTTCAGATCTGGACAGCGAAGGATGAAGCTTGATCTATCACGAATCCGCTTCAAACGAAGAAATCTCTCTTGAAAAGATGAAGATCTTCAATCTAAGCTCTTGAATCTTCAATCTTGATCTTCGATTTGGATGGATGGAAGCACTAGATTAGAGTGGAGAAAAGAAGTGAAGAAGTGTAGAAGTCGAGCTCTCAAAATGGCAGCACTTCGTCGCTTCAAAATCCGGATCCCAAAAAGTGAGAACAACCCCTCCTATTTATAGCTGAAAACTGCCCTTAAGTCGTAACTCGGCTATCTTCTTAAGTCGGTGCCGACTTAACACTTAAGCCTCTGCCGACCTAGCAACCTCCGACTCAACACATGCGCATATACGAACCCTATCTACGACTTAATGCGCACGCGCCTTAACTAGTTAGACGACTTACGACTTACTGCTATGCCGAGTTAACCAGCCTATACGACCTAACGACTTAACTGCCTCGCCGACCTACGACTTAACCATATGACCGACCCAACGAAGCAGACTCATCATACTGCCGCAAAACCCAAGTCCTAAGTCGGTTGACGACTCAACAACTTAACATAGGAGACGACCTACCGACTCATAACTCAACACACGCTGCCGACTCAACTACCTACCGACTCACAACTCAACACACACTGCCGACCTAACACTTAACACCCAAACACTTAGGTCGCTCACAACATGTCCTTAGGTCGTTGCCGACCTAACTCTACTCCAGAATACTTAGGCTGCCTACTATTCTTCCTTAGGTCGCCCTAACCTCTCAAGTCGGTCACGACTTATCTCCTAGGTCGGTCACTACCTTAAGTCGGTCAACCACACTCCCTTAACTCGGTGAGTTCCTTGAGTCGGCAACTCGACCCAGACTTGTTGCTTAACTCGTCCAAACTCCTAAGTCGGCTACGACTTAGGACTTAAGCAAAATTCTGCCAAAACCAGAAATGACTTAACAACCATACAACCAAAGGTCAATCATTTTAGAATGTTTTGATCCGTAAAAATACGGGTCGTTACAGAACCCATCGCGCTCGCCGTCGAGCACCCCAAATTCGCGACTAAGTCGCGCTTGCTATACGGCCGCCATTTCTTCAAACAGAGGGAATGGGGAAATTAATTTGAAATTAGAAGTTAGGGAGAAGATCGATTTCGAAATTGTAGAGGGGAAGTGGAATTTGTACGCGATTTTGAAAAATTGGAACGAGACTTCGTTCGAATGGACTGGAAGAATAAGGGAAAAATGAAGAGTGGCCAATTTTTTTTATTTTGAACGAACGATAAAATTTTCTTCACAGCTGTTTTGAAAAGAAAAGAGGAGATAAGGATGAGATGGTCGCGTGTTTCGAACGTCTTTGCTACAGTAACACGAAGTGAAAGAAAAACAGCGATGTGAAATAATATCAGCTTATGGTTGACTAGTATAAATATCCCATTCAAATTCAAATTCAAATCGACTCGAAAACGAAGCCAAAAATTTCGACTTCCTATCAAAGCGTGCCGCTAGGCATTTATAATGTTATACGCCTATTCCGAACGCAATGGAAAATGTTTCGTGTCCAAATTCGATCGTATGGAGAAGATAGCTTTTTGGACCAGTTATTAAATTAAAATTTCGATTTAATTTCAGCGCGTTTGCTTATCGCACGCTCACACAACAACTCCAATCACTACGAAAATTGAAATCCGATAATAATACAATATTACGGATCCAATGGAACTGGTTTCGTCGAATTCCGAGACTGTGCCTCGGAAAGCCATTTTTAAATTCAATTTAAACGATATAAATTCAAAACTGAACAAACCACTTCCAAATTCAATTCTGAAAGTTCCAGTACCTTCAGAATGATCAATATAGATTTTCCAAGCCTTGAAAATATTTTTAACAAGCTTAAAACTGAAGATTCAAATTTTTACCCAACTTCAGTAAATTAAATTCAATAATTAAATCGCCAAATTCATTCTGATATTCGAATTTCAAATTAAACTATCATTCGAATATTTAAACTCAATTAAATATTCACATTTCGAATGTCAAAAATTTAGGGTCATTACAATCTTCCCCCCTTAAAAGAATTTCGTCCCGAAATTACAAGTCAAGAAGAATGCTCCAATCCCCGTTTATCATTTTACCAAAACCAAAAAGTTTTATCAACTTATCAACCCAAATCTTTTTATCATAAAAGATCCATTATTACTTTAACTAATTTTCCAAAATCAACCATAAGTTCCAAATAATATGGTTTTCTTAACAATTCAATTTTCATTTCAAATTCAAATTTTGAATTCAAAATTTTCTCAAAAATTTTCTAACTCTCGAAATTTTCGAAAAAATTCGCCAGCGTCTCCTTTGTGCGGCTAACTCGGTACAACTACAAAATGTCCATACGGACTCCCAATTTCCAAAAGAAAACAAAATGCCAAGTTGCAAAACCAGAAACTCGTCAAATTTCATACTGGAATTCAAATACATACCTTTTGTTGAGAAATTCAAATTCATCTTCGAAATCAAAAATCCAATTCCATTTTCCTTAGCCTTTATAATCCTTGTATATTTTACTTAACAACAATGGCCAAATTCACTTATTGGATTCCAAATACCCATTTACTTAAGAATTTCACCATTCATTTCTTAAGTTCAATATAAGTATTTACATACGTCTTCTATTTATTTTCACTTCACTAACAAAGTTATATATTCATTTCCATTCAACTTTGTATTTTCAATTCCTTTTGGATTCAATTTACAATTTCAATTCTATTTGAATTCATTTTATCTTCAAAAATTCACTTAGTGAAAACTCGATATTCACTTTTTCCAAAGCTTTCAACTTCAACCAAAACAATGGTTTTCATTTTCTAGTTCAATTCCTACGTTTCCATACAATTTGAAAATCAATTTTCCATTAACAAAATTTTTCAAATTTTTCTAACTCCCAAAATTTTCAGAAAATTTTGGCGGAATCTTCTTTGTATGGAGGAGCTTTTGCAATTTGACAAAAGATATGAATATATATACATCGACCCACTTGGTCCGAAAAGCAAAAACAGTTCATATTTCCTATTTTGTATTGCGTAGGCGTACCTTTATTAGCATTTTAAGCAAAGCGGCTTATTTATTAGCATTTGCGCGACAAAAACCAGCCAAACGGCTTCCAAAAACCTGCACTTGCTCAGTTTAAACACATAAGTGACAAATATAGGAAATATATTTACATTTCACTTATTTTCAATAGTGAACACAAATTTTTCATAAGCAATACATCCAAAACAATTTCCATTAGCAATTTATAAAGTTTCAATACAAATTAAATTGCTTTCATCTAATTTATATTCAATTCAATGGGTTCCATACAAATTAAATTGCTTACGACTAATTCACATACAATTTCCATTCAATTCAAGTGATTTACAACTCACTTTCTTACATCCTATTCATTTTTAGCGAAACGAGCTCATATCTAATTCAATTGATTCCAAAATTAATTTATTTCACTTCTATCAATTCATAGGATTTATTTAATTCTCGTTTTTGTCAAACGATAATTCTTTCTATTCAAATTTGTTAACATTCATGCAACTAAATGAATACTTAAGCCAATAATCATTTAATTGATTCCATTTCAATTCAATTTGCATTCCATATTCACAAAACCATTCGATTTGTTTAAAACCATTGTACAAAACTCGACAACAACAATGCAAATATTTATATACACTCCTTGTATTTATTTTCACTTCATTAGTGAAGTTATATATTTATCACTATTCAATTTCACATTTTCAACTCATTAATCAACTAAGTTTTCATTCAAACCATTTCAAAGTTTCACTTAAACCGAGTTATTGTCCAATATTTACTTAAGTTATTTCAATTCAAAACTCAAGTTATATTTTCCTTGTAAACAATTTCCAATTTAAATCTTTGAATTGATTTTTCCATTTATCAAATCTATTCCATTTACTAATTCAATTCAATTAGTACTTTCACTTATCCTTTTTAAATTTCAAATTTCCATATTCAATTCATCCTGAATTTAATTTATCTATAACAAGGAAATTTTAATTTATTTCTACTACTTACTTGAATTTATATGCAAATTCAAACTATTTTTATTCAGCTCACAATTCAATTTTAATTTAACTAATTCAACTTCCAATTCATTATTTCGTGAATTAATAAATTATCAAATCAGTTTACTTAAACTCAATCCATTTTATTTTTATTTTTTCCAGTTTGGATTCTTATTCAACTTGATTCAAATCAAATCTCATTACATTATTCAATTCCAATTCATTTATTTACAAATGTAACCTCATTTGTTCATTCGCAAATTCATTCATTTTCAATTTGACCCTTATTCCAATCAAATTTCAAATATTTTTTATAAGTTATCAAACTTATTTACATTACATTAATGAATTTTATTTTCAAATACTTCTCTGGAATTCTATTTCCAATTATAAATCACATTTACAATTTACATTTACCAATCCCATTCGTATATGAATTTTATTTCCTTATACTTTCAATTCATATTTATAAATTTCATTTGTTAAAGGAATTTATCTCCAAATCTTTGGTTATACCATTATTTCTTATTCAATTTCCATATAACAATGATAATAATTCAATATTATCTTTTCTAACAACCAAGCATCCATATACTATAACAATTCATAGAAAATCATTTCTTTTCTATACAAAAATAGTTTTGGGCAAAATTATTCCATTTACCCTATTTAAAACAATACCGTGTCAGTTTATCTTGTTTAAGAGTTTAGAAATCCCTATCGATTACAGTTAGCCAGACTGCACCGACCAGAATCTATAAACAATCTGTAACGACCCGGAATTTTCGAACTCGAAAATTCCAGATAATTAGGAGAAAAAGAAAAGAGATAGAAGAAAGAACAGAAAGAAGAAAGAAGAACAGAAACACGACATCTCACACTCGCAGCGGATAAAGTATAATATCAAATAATATCAGTTATACAAAACAATATTATATCTGTCGATTACATTTTAATACATCAGAGTTACATATTTACACAGACACTGGATATACACAATTATCAAGTCTCAGATATACAATAATATAACACAGTAGAAACACTCCATACGTTCCTGCCATCCAGCTCGACTCCTGAACTCCAGAACGTCCTTACCTGAAAATCTGTAACACTCGGTCTGACCCGAGCATTACATCAAAGTAACACCCGAGTCAGGCTGGAAACCAGCGTGAGTAAACCCATATAATTTGAAATACTAAGTTATAAAACTTATTTAAACCCAGGGTAACTCGTATCTTCTACGAGTTCTTACTTATTATATTCAAACAATTATTTCACAAAATAATATCTAAGTACCGTTACTTAGTTCCAAGGGTCCAGATTACTCAATTTATTTCATCCCAGCCTATTCGATTTACAAATCAAATCTATAAAGAATTATAGATTACAAATCGAAGTGGTTTCGGGTATATTTCTGATACCCGATCCCGGTCTCTTCGAATCAAATGTCATCCTTTAAACCAAGATTTTTCAGTTAAACAATTTAATTTAAATTCAGGATATCATATTCACATAACAAATCTATCACAGATAGATAACTTACATTATCACCATTCATCCAAAACATCTCATATTATAATCACATATCAGAGATATCAACTAATCCAAGGCATCTAATATCATTCAACCAATCCATAACAAGTTAATTCATTCTTAATTAATTTAATTAATCTCTAATTAAATTAATTACTAACCTTTAATTACTTGGATTACCTTAATCCATCTTACTTAACATTAATTAATTATAAATTAATTAATCATTTCTTAATTATTTATCTTAATTAATTTTCCTTGATTAATTATTACTTAATTACATTCAAGTAATTATCCTTAACCATATACAGTAATTATCCTTTAATTACCATCATTAAATTACAATAATTAATGATCCTTCATTTACTTCCATTAATTAATTAATTTATTAATTAACTATAATTAATTACACTCGATCCTCAATTAATTATAATTAATTGATTATACTTTAATTACATTACTTTTATTAATAAACTTGATTAATTTCATAAATTATATTAATTAATGATCCTCTAATTACTTCATTAATTAATTACCTTTTAATTAATTAAATAATTAATCTTTAATTAACTACATTTATTAATTAACCTTAATTAATCATAAACAGTAATTAACCATCTTGTAATTACTTATCTTAATTAATTAACTCCTTAATTAATTATATTAATTAATTACTCTTTAATCAGTTATTATTTATTAATTAATCTTAATTAATCAATCCTTAATTACATTCATTAATTATATTAATCCTTTGATTACTTAATTAAACCATATTTACAAATAAACATTTAGAAATCAATTTAAAAGAAGTTTAAACATCTTAATTTTAACCTCTAATTATTTAAACTGTAATTTAATAAATCTTTAATTATTCTCTTTAAAACTTCTTTCCTTAAATATATCTTAAAACTCGGTTAAACGCTTTCCTTTTTAAACTAATTTATTTCTATAACTTTAAAACTTGTTAAATAATTTCTTTACTTTTAAACTTTGATTCCCTTTGTTTAATATAAATCTGGATTCTGTTTTATTTAAAATTTAAAAACCTGTACCTGTTTTACTTAAAAACTATAAGCCTGGAACTTATTTACTTCACATTAAAACTTTATAACTAGATACAATACAAAACCAACCCGAAACCAGACCCAGATCTACGATATCACCTCGACATCAAAATCGAACCCAATTGACCAAATTCTGGGATTGCCATCACCGGAAATTTCCCCCATCGTTGACGAACTCCGCCTCGAGAAGCCTCGCCCACTTCGCCGCAGCTTCGCCACGACTCCAACAATCTTTTCCACCTATCGCGATTGATTCCGGTCCCCTATCCACGTTGAAACTGCTTCGACAAACAGGCGAACAAAACTCCACCTAAAACCCTAGTTCAATCGATTTCGAACAATTTAACAATTTGAAAATTTTAATTCTATTTTTCCCATGATCCTTGATCTACAAACATGCTTCAGCAACTACCCCGACACTCCATCCTTCACCGATCACTAGAAATTGCCCAAAAACTAAAATCTGATCAACCCCAATTTCCTCTCTCGATCCCACTCTAAAATTTGTGATTTATCTTTTAAAAATCATGTTTTCAGATGGGGATTCAGATTATATAAATAAAACAAAAGATTTTGATGATTGAAATTTACATGTTTTTCGATTTTCCTGTTCTTTCTAAAATTTTATAGAAAATTTCAAACTTAATTTACTTAAATATATTTTTAAACCTTAATCTATGTTTAAACAAACATATTTGGCTTGAAAACTAAAGCCTATCAGTGAATAGATAAGGAGATTAGTAATTTTGATTTAAATTTAAACTCTATAACTATAAACAGAGATGAACATAAATATTTCAGACATGCACATTCAACATATTAATATACCAGGAATCCATATACATGCAAGCATAGTTTCTATCACACATTTACAGATCATCACATGCAAACCAAAACATACTTAAGTATTTCCACATGCAAATCAAGATTCAATAGATTTTATAAAGGTAGTTCACTCACTTGTGTTTGAAGAAAACAGAGCCTGGAAGTTTTGATCTTGTCTGATCTTTGATTTTGATTTTGTTGATCCTTGGTCTGAAATGCTTTATTACAGGAACTGTTGTAGAGATGAATTTGCTTTGATTTGCATGATCCTGGATTTAAAACTTGATATTGATCTTGATACTTTGATTACTGAGTTGAATCTGGAGCTTTATTATTGATGAAGTTGAATTTGTTGCTTGATCCAAGCTTTGATTTGTTTTAATCTGTTCAGATTTTGATTTTATTTTACTTCTTTTCTCTGATTCGAATTTTCAGGTTTGAGATGTTTTAAAACTGAAAAATACTTTTTGTTTCTCTTCTTTATTTACTCAAATTAAAAGAATTCCATAATGCCACTTGTTCATTTCTTAAGTTTAATGAATTACATTTGTTACTTTGTGTGTTAAAATCTTAACACTTGTCCTTAGCATGATAATATTTATTATATAATGTATTTATCCTTTATATTGTTTATATTATATTTATACTTCTCTTTAATTTATTTCCTTATGTTTTATTTATTTTATTTTTATTAATAAATTTCTTTTGCTTATATTTATATAACTTTAAAGAAAAATGATATAAAACCTAATTACTCACTAATTAATAACCATATATATATGTATATATACTAGTTGTAAAAATTTATTTTTTAAGATATTACTTTGAATTTCAAATCCAAATTCAATTTAAAATCAACTCATTTAAATATATATATTTAAACAACACATATTTAATTTGTTTGAAAATAATATTTTACCATTTAAAATCTTGTTATGTCTATATATATACACAATCATTATTATTTGTTTTAAAAGATTAATTTGTAAAATTTGAAGTAATTATATTAGAAGATTATCAAATATTTATTCCAATATCTAAAATCCAATTTTTTTATTATATTTTCAAATTCACTTACATAACCAGATATCTTTTATTATCAGAATTTTATCTGTTCATTTGAATAAACCAATTAATTATCTAATTACTGGATACCCAAAAATCCGGGTTATCACATTCCTCCCCCCTTAGAATCTTTTCGTCCCCGAAAAGGAAGGAAGCCAAAATTTACTTATTTACTTATTATCAGATAAATTTCTTGTTGAACATTTTAAACTATAAACTCCCTTTATATTAAAATACTTTAAAATCTATATAATATTACAAAAATAGTTTTTATAAAAAAAAACTTTTATAACTCGATGTTTCAACAAGTCCATCCTCGTTCTCACAGAAATTCGGTCATGCGTTGATCAGACGTAAGACTGAAAATCTATAAGTACTTGATAAACCCATTCTCAACACCAAGTGAAAATACCTGGAAAATAATTTATAAAAATATAGAAAACAGTTTTGAAAATAGAGGAAATATCTTTGGTGAGAATGCTCTGGAAATCATCACTCCCATCCATGGTCGCAGTTAACCCGATGGTTACGTTGCCGTCCCGGCAAAATCCACAGATAACTGTAGGTCTCCGCGCTCCTCGATTACGCCATGGAACCCGCTACAGATCGCAGTTACATCCAGGGTTACGTTGCCATCGCAGCAAAAGTCCATGTAACTGTAGGCATCAGCGCCACCGAATTTCGCTGCCAAATAATGAAACTTCTCCCACATAGGTCGCAGTCTACCGATATAAAATCAAACGCAGACTGTTGGCTCTCAGCGGCACACACGACTTTCGCTATGTTACCATAGTATCACAGTCTATCGATATAAAATCAAACGAAGACAGTTGGCTCTCAGCGGCACACATGACTTTCGCTATGGTCTGCAGTAGATCGCAGTGACATTGAGTTAAACTATCGTCACAGCATAACCCAAATGCCTCTGTGGGCACCAGCCCCTCGACTTTCGCTACACAAATAATCCTCAGGAACTAGTTTTGTCCGGACTCCTCACAGGATCAACTTTAGAATCCCCCCTTGGGGTTCAAGGCAGTACCACCCAGTGGTACTCCTGAGAAGTTCATTTCAAGGGAGCGCCTTTTTTCCCCAGAGTAAATCTCAAAACACTTTATACTATATACTTATAGTATCTTCAAATCATACACTTTATGATTTATCAAAATCTCCTTTACACAAAATCGATTACCAAAATCGATAATTCTCAAACTAGGCTTTCCAAAATCCAAAATTGATTTTTTCAAAAAAATTAAAAGCCTTTTCGAAATTCATAGGTTCCCAAAAACCTTTTCCAAAATCATTCTCATAAGATCCTTTATATATATAGATATAGATATATTTAACTTTAAAAATCTTTGGATCATTTCAACTTTGTATAAAACCTCTTTTATACTTCAAATATTTCAAAAACCCTTTTCTTTTAGCAATAGATTCAACAAGGGAAGATTTACCTTATATAACAAGGATATATAACTTTATTTTATTCTAAATCAAATATTCACATTTGATAAATCTTTTATAAAGTTATTAACCATATTTCTTTTCAAAAACCATTTTACAGTTCTTATCCACAAATCTTCAATATCAATTTCATTCAAATCCGTACGATGTACACATATCATCCGTACGCAATATCAGTCTGATCGCTCAATCGATCACACAATTTCTCTTCCGAACTAGTATCGTCCACCCGACTTCCTAGTGCGGACTCAGATCTGGTTTCTTGATCAGAAACCGTCATTCTCCTTGCATAGTCACAACTATGATAGAGAATATCCAGAACCAATCAACAATCCATATCCAGGTTCGCCGTCGAAAATCGAGCGTAAAATCCCAACTCGGATCGATAATACTATCTCGAAATTCTGTGCTCGGATCTAGATCAAATCACTATGCGAATAGAATAATATACGTATATCCTCCGTATTTATCTTTATTGGTTATTAGCCAAATCAATTTTCTTTCCTATTCATATTTCCTTTAATTCCATTCACTTATTCTCAATTGCTTTCATTTCCAATTGAGTTATTATTTCAATAACAAACAGTTTGAACTCTGACCTATTTAAATTTTAAAAATAGCTTGAAAAAGTTTAAAATAGATAAATAGTTGAAAAATAGTTATTAGTTTGTAAAATAGTTGTAAAATAGTTAAGTAGGTATAAAATAGTTAGATAATTGCAAAATAGTTTTAAAATAGTGATTAGATGTAGGTAACTGAAAAATAGTAATTAGTTTATAAGACAGTTTCAAAATAGTTAAATAGTTCCAAAATAATTGTAAAATAAGTATGAGATAGTTTGGGTTTAAGAAGAAAGATTATAGTAAATAGTTTGGAAAATATATTTGTATTAAAACAATTTATTTTGAAAAATAATTCAGAGCCAAACTGTTTAATTTCCCAATCTCCATTTCCAATTAATTTCCCATCAATTCAATTTAAGTTTTCACTTCCATTTAAATTGACTTAATACTTCAATTTCCATTGAAATTGATTTATTCCCAATTCAAGTTAAATAAATCCTCAATTTCTTTCCTAATTCAAATCAAATTCCATTTGATTTTAAAACTTATACATCTTAAATCACAATTCCCATTTATTCAAATCAAATTCAGTTTGAACTAATTCAATTTGAATCTCCATTTTAAACTATCTCGAATTATATAAATTCGAGTTAAAAATTTTAAATATTGATTTAATTCCTTAAATCACAATTCCTTCACTTTTAAATTAATTCAACCTTTATTTTTTTATTTTAACAAATTAAATCTTTAAACCTTTTAATTCTGAATTCAAATTTCAAAATTCCATTTTAAAATTATCTTTACTTAACTTATTACAAAGTTCAA
This sequence comes from Allium fistulosum, assembly GCA_030737815.1. NCBI lineage: Eukaryota > Viridiplantae > Streptophyta > Magnoliopsida > Asparagales > Amaryllidaceae > Allium > Allium fistulosum. Next base: position 618,307,064 of record CM060907.1, read on the forward strand.
ATAAGAATTCAAAAACAATTTAATCTTCAGATTCTAATTTATTATCCATTTTCAATTTCCAGATCTCAAACCCATTTTGAGATCACTCATAACTCCCATTTAAATTAACCATTTAACTATCCAAGTTAAATTTAAATTTCATCTTGAAATTTCCAATTCAAGTTATTCATTCAAACTTATTTAACTTCCTCCAAGTTACATTAAATTTACTTAATCCGGTCAACTTTACACAATTTGAATTCCTATTCAAATTTTAAACTTTAGATTAATAATCTTTCCCCTTTAAATTTAAAAACTTGCTTTACTTTGGGTTTCACATCACATTCCAAGGAAAAATTCAAAAATCCATCTTAGAGTTTATTTCAAATCATCATTGGTATTATACCTTAAATTTTTAAACCACCTTTGGTTTAATTCAAAAACAAATTTCTTTAAATTTTTTCAAGTTTTCTAGATTTAGATTTTAAAATTTCACAATTTCAAATTATCTTTAATTCCAATTCATAAGTCCTACTTACCTAAAAGTTTATTTCCCTAAAACATTTCATTTTGCTTAATTATTAACAACATTTCATTATTATCTTTATTCTGATATCACTTCTATAAATTCGAGATTTTAATTTCAGTTTGGATTCATTTCAAACTTATCTTTATTTAATTTTAATTTGGTTGTATTTCTATTACCACTTAATTTAATTTCAATATTTTAACAACCAATTACCTTAATATTTATTAGAAAGAAATATCATTTTATATATCAAAATATATTCTTATATAAAATCATTTAAAATCCTTATATAAGAAAATAACAATTACGCTCTCATATATATATATACACTCAACTCGTTCTAGGGTACCATTGACCCTATCCTTAACGAGTAATCCCAACAGAGCCAAGGTTCTTGCTTAACCTTACGCTCTGATACCAAGTGTAACGACCCGGAATTTTCGAACCCGAAAATTCCAGATAATTAGGAGAAAAAGAAAAGAGATAGAAGAAAGAACAGAAAGAAGAAAGAAGAACAGAAACACGACATCTCACACTCGCAGCGGATAAAGTATAATATCAAATAATATCAGTTATACAAAACAATATTATATCTGTCGATTACATTTTAATACATCAGAGTTACATATTTACACAGACACTGGATATACACAATTATCAAGTCTCAGATATACAATAGTATAACACAGTAGAAACACTCCATACGTTCCTGCCATCCAGCTCGACTCCTGAACTCCAGAACGTCCTTACCTGAAAATCTGTAACACTCGGTCTGACCCGAGCATTACATCAAAGTAACACCCGAGTCAGGCTGGAAACCAGCGTGAGTAAACCCATATAATTTGAAATACTAAGTTATAAAACTTATTTAAACCCAGGGTAACTCGTATCTTCTACGAGTTCTTACTTATTATATTCAAACAATTATTTCACAAAATAATATCTAAGTACCGTTACTTAGTTCCAAGGGTCCAGATTACTCAATTTATTTCATCCCAGCCTATTCGATTTACAAATCAAATCTATAAAGAATTATAGATTACAAATCGAAGTGGTTTCGGGTATATTTCTGATACCCGATCCCGGTCTCTTCGAATCAAATGTCATCCTTTAAACCAAGATTTTTCAGTTAAACAATTTAATTTAAATTCAGGATATCATATTCACATAACAAATCTATCACAGATAGATAACTTACATTATCACCATTCATCCAAAACATCTCATATTATAATCACATATCAGAGATATCAACTAATCCAAGGCATCTAATATCATTCAACCAATCCATAACAAGTTAATTCATTCTTAATTAATTTAATTAATCTCTAATTAAATTAATTACTAACCTTTAATTACTTGGATTACCTTAATCCATCTTACTTAACATTAATTAATTATAAATTAATTAATCATTTCTTAATTATTTATCTTAATTAATTTTCCTTGATTAATTATTACTTAATTACATTCAAGTAATTATCCTTAACCATATACAGTAATTATCCTTTAATTACCATCATTAAATTACAATAATTAATGATCCTTCATTTACTTCCATTAATTAATTAATTTATTAATTAACTATAATTAATTACACTCGATCCTCAATTAATTATAATTAATTGATTATACTTTAATTACATTACTTTTATTAATAAACTTGATTAATTTCATAAATTATATTAATTAATGATCCTCTAATTACTTCATTAATTAATTACCTTTTAATTAATTAAATAATTAATCTTTAATTAACTACATTTATTAATTAACCTTAATTAATCATAAACAGTAATTAACCATCTTGTAATTACTTATCTTAATTAATTAACTCCTTAATTAATTATATTAATTAATTACTCTTTAATCAGTTATTATTTATTAATTAATCTTAATTAATCAATCCTTAATTACATTCAGTAATTATATTAATCCTTTGATTACTTAATTAAACCATATTTACAAATAAACATTTAGAAATCAATTTAAAAGAAGTTTAAACATCTTAATTTTAACCTCTAATTATTTAAACTGTAATTTAATAAATCTTTAATTATTCTCTTTAAAACTTCTTTCCTTAAATATATCTTAAAACTCGGTTAAACGCTTTCCTTTTTAAACTAATTTATTTCTATAACTTTAAAACTTGTTAAATAATTTCTTTACTTTTAAACTTTGATTCCCTTTGTTTAATATAAATCTAGATTCTGTTTTATTTAAAATTTAAAAACCTGTACCTGTTTTACTTAAAAACTATAAGCCTGGAACTTATTTACTTCACATTAAAACTTTATAACTAGATACAATACAAAACCAACCCGAAACCAGACCCAGATCTACGATATCACCTCGACATCAAAATCGAACCCAATTGACCAAATTCTGGGATTGCCATCACCGGAAATTTCCCCCATCGTTGACGAACTCCGCCTCGAGAAGCCTCGCCCACTTCGCCGCAGCTTCGCCATGACTCCAGCAATCTTTTCCACCTATCGCGATTGATTCCGGTCCCCTATCCACGTTGAAACTGCTTCGACAAACAGGCGAACAAAACTCCACCTAAAACCCTAGTTCAATCGATTTCGAACAATTCAACAATTTGAAAATTTTAATTCTATTTTTCCCATGATCCTTGATCTACAAACATGCTTCAGCAACTACCCCGACACTCCATCCTTCACCGATCACTAGAAATTGCCCAAAAACTAAAATCTGATCAACCCCAATTTCCTCTCTCGATCCTACTCTAAAATTTGTGATTTATCTTTTAAAAATCATGTTTTCAGATGGGGATTCAGATTATATAAATAAAACAAAAGATTTTGATGATTGAAATTTACATGTTTTTCGATTTTCCTGTTCTTTCTAAAATTTTACAGAAAATTTCAAACTTAATTTACTTAAATATATTTTTAAACCTTAATCTATGTTTAAACAAACATATTTGGCTTGAAAACTAAAGCCTATCAGTGAATAGATAAGGAGATTAGTAATTTTGATTTAAATTTAAACTCTATAACTATAAACAGAGATGAACATAAATATTTCAGACATGCACATTCAACATATTAATATACCAGGAATCCATATACATGCAAGCATAGTTTCTATCACACATTTACAGATCATCACATGCAAACCAAAACATACTTTAAGTATTTCCACATGCAAATCAAGATTCAATAGATTTTATAAAGGTAGTTCACTCACTTGTGTTTGAAGAAAACAGAGCCTGGAAGTTTTGATCTTGTCTGATCTTTGATTTTGATTTTGTTGATCCTTGGTCTGAAATGCTTTATTACAGGAACTGTTGTAGAGATGAATTTGCTTTGATTTGCATGATCCTGGATTTAAAACTTGATATTGATCTTGATACTTTGATTACTGAGTTGAATCTGGAGCTTTATTATTGATGAAGTTGAATTTGTTGCTTGATCCAAGCTTTGATTTGTTTTAATCTGTTCAGATTTTGATTTTATTTTACTTCTTTTCTCTGATTCGAATTTTCAGGTTTGAGATGTTTTAAAACTGAAAAATACTTTTTGTTTCTCTTCTTTATTTACTCAAATTAAAAGAATTCCATAATGCCACTTGTTCATTTCTTAAGTTTAATGAATTACATTTGTTACTTTGTGTGTTAAAATCTTAACACTTGTCCTTAGCATGAGAATATTTATTATATAATGTATTTATCCTTTATATTGTTTATATTATATTTATACTTCTCTTTAATTTATTTCCTTATGTTTTATTTATTTTATTTTTATTAATAAATTTCTTTTGCTTATATTTATATAACTTTAAAGAAAAATGATATAAAACCTAATTACTCACTAATTAATAACCTTATATATATGTATATATACTAGTTGTAAAAATTTATTTTTTAAGATATTACTTTGAATTTCAAATCCAAATTCAATTTAAAATCAACTCATTTAAATATATATATTTAAACAACACATATTTAATTTGTTTGAAAATAATATTTTACCATTTAAAATCTTCTTATGTCTATATATATACACAATCATTATTATTTGTTTTAAAAGATTAATTTGTAAAATTTGAAGTAATTATATTAGAAGATTATCAAATATTTATTCCAATATCTAAAATCCAATTTTTTTATTATATTTTCAAATTCACTTACATAACCAGATATCTTTTATTATCAGAATTTTATCTGTTCATTTGAATAAACCAATTAATTATCTAATTACTGGATACCCAAAAATCCGGGTTATCACACAATCAACCGATAAGTCAACACAATATAAAACAAATTTTGTATTCACTAACAAATACGCGCTCATATCTATTATTACACTCACACTCATTCTAGAGTACTATTGACTCTATCTCTAATGAGTAACACCCAACAGAGCCAGGGTTGTCGCTTAACCGGCTGCTCTGATACCACATGTAACGACTCGACTTTTCGACGCTCGAAAGTCGACATTAATATGTCCACTGTATCAAATGCCGCGCAATCGAATGCCGAAAAACCGAACCATTGGGGTTAAAAAGAAGAGGTAGAAGAAGACAGAAGAAAAGGAAGAACAGAAAAACAGAAACAGAAACAATATCAGAATCTCACATTCGCAGCGGAACAATATACAATAGATAATCACTAGTCTTTTAAACAAAGAACTATATCAGTTTATACATACATCAATCAGAGTCAATATACAACTCAATACAACAATGGAAAGTTATATAAACTTGTCCACATACAGAATACACAGCGGAATAAATAAACAAGTACGGTAGTACGTCTCGCCATCCAACTCATCTCCAAAGCTCCAGAATATCCAGAATATCCTGATAACATAACTCTAGGCTGCCCGTGTGGAAAATTATGGGCACCCAGAGTTTAGTAAGGGAACAATAAACTCCGAGTCAGTCAAGGTGACTGGTGTGAGATCATAAAACGGTTATTTTCACAAAGAAAATAAAATAAATTCGCAATGCTTTTGGAAAATGAAACTACCATAAGACCTCCCGCCACACACACAATGCAAACGCAAAATTGGAGGAGATTTCTTCTTATGATAGTCAAACATGCTTACTATGAAAAATCAGTTGATATTATTATTAATGTCTAGTGTGGAAAACATTTCGAAAGTATAATATCAATCTTAGCCAACATACAACCATTATTGTATGCCTACTATAGCTACTATGTTCAATAGCAGGTTACCGCCACATTCCATAGTAGGTTATACAACTAAAACCATACAGGGCGCGTATTGTTTCTTTGGATTTCCAACAAATGGTCAGGCTAAGGAACTTCCTTACACTGAAATAGAAACGCCTCTGGAAAGACGCCCCGAGAACCTAACCGGATCTCTGCAAACACAAGGCCGACGCTACCTCACGCTTTAACCAAGCTGTAACTAGGTAACTAACACATGAGCTATGCCATCCCCCGGTCGTTACCGACCTTTATCCGAGGATCCTCAACCACAAAACAACAACCACAAAGTATAATAAATTTGCAGCATCAAAATAGATAAAATATCTGGGCTCCATACCATGATATCACCTTTTATCCAGAAGGAAATGACACACCCTAGGGGCGCTACCCCTAAAAACCTTTGCCGCAACATTCTTGTTTCGACGATTACCGGGTTGTGAGGCTCGACGAAGTCTCGTCCACAAAGCTACGCTTTTTCACAAAGCCACGCTTTTCACAAAGCCACGCTTTTTCACAAAGCCACGCTTTGATCAACAAATGATCAACAGCACTCCGTATGCCACATTACCAAATTGGGAATGTATCACTAGTAACCATCAACTAGATAACCTCTAAGCTCGTACATCTCAGAGAAGGGTGTTAAGCTAAGAGAATAAATTCTCCGCCACCAACAGAAATGTATTTGATAGAAACCAGCTTTACATCTCAAAGTGTAATGTCAGACACACATCCATACTAGTTCGTTCCGGGATCGAACGAAACCGAAGGCACTTCCAAAGAAGCCCTTGCAATCCGGTTATTCACTAATCACGTCGGACTTCCCATCACAAGAAGAGTGATATAAATCTCTATACCGGAGCAACTCGATGAAGAGACATTCGACAGGTTGTCCTTTCATTTTCGAAAATACCCAGTCTTCACACCGGTCTTCAAATGTTATCCATTCACGACGTATCACTATTCGGAATGGGTTATATGACACAAAGTCCTATCCCGGCTTAACCGAATAATGAGCGTTTGTTTTAAAAACAAATCAAGTGCCATTTTAAAGGCAAATATTGATAGTCGGTTATTTAGCTATCAAACATTCACAACAATCAACCAATTTAAATAAATTTTCCCAAATTATTTAATTTCAAATATCTTCGCGAGATATATATTTTTCCACACTTGAACATTTTGAAAAACAATTTCAAATCACTTTTCACACTTCATCACTTTGAAAACAAATTTCAAACACTTCATCACTTTGAAAACAAATTTCAAATCATACTCACTCGCGGAATAAAATTCCCGATATTATTCATTTCCCTTTTTCTTTATAAATTCCCACTGTGAATTTAAATTTCCAAATATTTTCTTATACACGATTTTCAAATTGGTTTCCAAATATTCACTTTCAAACACCAAATCAATTTCAAATTGATTTCAAATTTCATTTCAAACCCCAAATCAATTTACAAATCGATTTCTAAGATTATTTCCAAATTCCAAATTATTTGCAAATCGATTTCTAAATTTATTTTCAATTATCAAATCATTTTACAAATCGATTTCCAAATTTATTTCAACACAAAATCCATTTTTATTCAACACCAAATCAATTTTCATATCGATTTCCCAAAGATCTATTTTCAAATACCAAATCAATTATTAATTAGATTTCAAACAAATTTATCACTTTTTAAATTAAATTCCTTTATCTCTTCCAAACCATCTAAAATTCCATTTTAAATAAATTTTCCAACTTTCGAATAATACTATTCAAAATCCATTTAAAAAAAATCTTTTCCCATACTTTGGAAATATTTCGATAAGATTTCAAAAATCAACTTTTTGCTTTTAAATTCCTTCTTTTAAATTCAACTAATTCTTTCAAAAGAATTTACTTAAAATTTCCAATTTTAATTTCAAAAATCCAATTTATTTATTTATGGTATCCAACGATACCAAAAATACATTCGGCTAAATTATAGCCTTCACACATTCAATCACAAATATAATCATTCACAGATTATCAATAAATCATCACACAGCATATGAAACAAATTCATACAACATATGAAACAAATTCATATAATTTGAGGAATCCAGTTAGATCCCTCCAACTTGTTTCCCTGCATCCACAGACGTTAGTGTTGATTCATGAGTTTTGTGGCACTTCGATTTTCCTTTCCATTGATCGAATTAACCACATTTTAGATGCTAGACCGGGTGGTATCTCATTACACGATGTAGATTGTAATATATCAACTCGTGACCGTCTAAGCCATCTATTTTTTGAAAATGATGCTACTGATTTAAGGCAAACTTCATCCCTTCGACCTAAAGCCCGACTCTTTCATCGATTCATGATGAAGTCTATAGTTCCAAGAGGAGGTTCATACCACTTAGTATATCCCGAAAACTTCAAAGCATTGTATGATATGTGCGGAAATATACGAGTAAATTGGGCACAACTTCTTATGGATGAATTTCTCTCTTTCAACCAAGGATAGATGCTCCATATTTATTATGGAGAATACATAATGAGGTTGATTAATAGCTTCGTTACCCATGCTCCGGAATCCGAAACATCCAAAGTTCGTTCTTTTGACTCACGAACCATAAAACTAATGAAGTTACCCGATGCACCTTCCAAAATTTCAACTTTTCACCAATGGCGTACTACTCCTCGAGAACAACTACGCCGTAGCTTCTCCACACCGCAACCATCAACTCATTCTACGGAACGTCTAACTCGCCAACATTCAATTCAAAGACCAACTCCCGGAACTAGTACGGAGGCGGCCATAGATATTTTGGCTCAAAATCAACTAGCTTTGGATGCCCGGTTACGAAAAATTGATGGTCGTTTCAAGAAAATCAAGGGCTTCTTTGTGAATCTATGGGATGCCTTATCATGTACTTCCGAAGCCGGTGCTTCATTTGTTGCTCCTGGAAAAAGACCAGCGCTTCTCTTGGTCTACTTCAGATAACACAAGTTCCAGCACATCGGCAACTCACGTTCCTCACACTCAAAGACGTGGAAAGGAACAGGTTCCTCCAGAAGAAAATATTCGTCCAGAATTTTGGGATTCCGATGATAATGAAGAGTAACCATATTTTTACAATTTAATTTCAAGTATTATTTATGAACAATATGTCTATTGTTAGATGTTGTGAAACTATGAAAGTATTCCTATCTTGTTTAAACTATGTAATTTTTAAAACTTGCTATTCTCTTACTGGTGTTACATGTTCCATAACTTTTAAAATTACATCTAATAAGTATTCCTTTTTGTCGATGACAAAGGGGGAGAAATATATGAAAGCTAACATATTTCTTGTAGAAAAGTCGCCATATATTCAGGGGGAGAATTAAAATATAGATAAGTTCTACTTCATCACATAAGTATTGTCATCAATCAAAAAGGGGGAGAATGTTGATTCATGAGTTTTGATTCATGACACAAGCTTCAGAGATCATACGACGAGAATACTATACGAAAGCGACAAAAAGGAGAATAACCATATATTGCACACTACAAAGGAGACAAGACTACAATCTAGATATTAGTATGAATATTTTATTTCATTGAGTCTTAGAATATTGTTAAAATCATTCCTCAAGTAGTTACACATACACACAAAATGATTTATACAAAAATAAATGTACACTGTGCAAATAACAGCAGGTCGGCCGACCGACCAGAATCTTCGATCGACCGACTCTGTGTCCAATGCACAGATATGCACCGTTCTATTTTTTATCTGTAAACTCAGCTGACCGGCCCAGGTTTCTCGGTCAACCGACCAGAACACAACGGCTAGTTTTTCTGAAAAGGTGCAATTGTTCATGAAGAGGAATGTTCTTTAATCCAACAGATATGGACACAACTCTTGATTAAAACTCTTCATGAAAGATTGTAACTATCCTACAACTATATAAACATATTCAATTCACTTCTACATTCACCGATTCTTGTTTATAATTCTGAAATCTATTCTCTATTTATTTCTGCAAATAAAAGCATTCATTCTTATTTAATATCACTAGAATCCTTGATTTAATTCATATACTTCGATTCTACGTGATTATCTTCCTTATAAATCTTCACACACATATATACTCTTGAGGATTTGATTATAGGAAAGTTGTACTATCAAAAGACAATCAGTGTTATTCAGAACACATTCGTCAACAAACTATTTGTATTAAGTTGAAGTCCTCTTCGGCTGTTGAGGCGGAAAAATTCCTGTTCGACTGCTCAGGTGTCGTATACCTATTCCTCCGGGTTAAGTGAGGGGTTTAGTTTAAATCCAGAGGGTATTCTGGGACTGGACGTAGAACGGGAAGTTCGAACCAGTATAAAAATTCCTGGTGTGCTTACTTTAATTTTTATTTTACTGCTATTATCAGTTTCCGCATTTATATACCATATTACACGATCCTTAGTACTGCACGTACACTTTCATTTGGTATCAGAGCAAGGTCATCCTATAACCATCACAAAGTTATTTGATTTTTATTTCTAGTAATATGGAAACCACACAAACTAACGATGTTAACACTCACACCAATTCTAGTTTCACAGAAGGTCAATCGACTTCACGACCTCCACTTTTCAATGGTATAAATTACAATTATTGGTCAACTAGAATGAGAATTTATATGCAATCGAGTGGATTTGATATCTGGAATATTATACAAAGTGAGTACACAACTTCTATTGGAGAATACTCAACTTGGAGTAACACACAAAAACTAGATGCTACATCAAATGCAAAGGTTATGAATATTTTATTTTGTGCATTAGATAGAAATGAATTCAATAGAGTTAGCATGTGCACTTTCGGTTATGAAATTTGGAGAACTCTTAAAGTTTCGCATGAAGGAACGAACAAAGTTAAATTAAGCCAAATTTCTATGTTGAAACATCAATTTGAAAATTTTAAAATGAGGCCAAATGAATCTATAAATGACTTGTACTCTAGATTTCAGGATATTTATCATGCTTTATTATCATTAGAACAAAAGTTTACTGATTTTGATGTTGTTACAAAAATCTTAAATTCTTTAACGGACGAATAGGAACGAAAAGTCCTAGCTATTGAAGAAGCAACTGATTTGTCAACATTAAAACCAGAAGAATTAATAGGTAATTTAATGTCCTACGAAGTAAATTTGCAGGCAAAAAGAAATGGAGCACAAGAAAAGAAAAATGTGGCATTCCAAGCAGAAAAAGATGATTCCGACTCAGATAATGAAGATATGGCAATGATCGCCAAAAATTTCAAAAAGTTTTTGAAATTCAACAGAAATAAATTCAAGGGAAACAAAAATAATTCCAACAACAATTCCAATAGCAGCAAACCATCATCTTCAACAATGGAATGTTATGAATGTCATAAGAAAGGACACATGAAGAAGGATTGTCCAGATCGTAAAAAGAATAATTTCAAGAAGGACAAAACCAAACGAAAAGCTTTTTCAGTCACTTGGGACGACACTGACTCATCATCCTCATCAGAGAGTGAAAGTGATAATGAACAAGCAAATGTATGCTTCATGGCTTCGTCAGACGATGTACCACATAAGAAGAGAGGAAAATGGATTTTAGATAGCGATTGCTCAAAACACATGACTGGAAACAAAGAAATATTGTCAAACATTATATACTCAAATGGAGGAGCAGTCACCTTTGGAGATAACTCAAAAGGATATATCATCGGCAAAGGCAATGTCAGTAGCAACGGTACCTCTAATTTACCTCCCATTACTGATGTTTTATTAGTTAAAAATTTAAAACACAATTTATTAAGTATTAGTCAACTATGCGATAAAGGTTTTAATATAAATTTTTCAGAAAATAAATGTAATATTTTCGATAAAAATCATAATACTATTTTCGAAGGAAAAAGAGATAAAAACATTTATATCTTAAATATGAATGTTAATAATGATTCAAATTTGTGTCTAATGGCTAAAGAAAACGATTCTTGTCTTTGGCACAAAAGATTTTGTCACATTAATTTTAATACTATCAACAAACTAGCTAAAAATAAATTAGTTAAAGGTTTATCCAATATAAAATTCGAAACTAACATATTTTGTGATGCATGTAAATTAGGAAAATTAACAAAATCTTCTTTTAAATCAAAGAAAGTAATATCTACAGAACAACCACTTGAACTTTTACACATGGATCTTTTTGGTCCAACTCAAGTGCAGTCTATTAATCATAATAGATATGTTTTTGTTATTGTAGATGATTTCTCTAGATATACTTGGATTTTCTTTTTGAAAAATAAAAGTGATACTTTTGATAATTTTAAAGTTTTTGTTAAAAGAATTCAAAATATTAAAAGTTTGAAAATTAAAAATATAAGAAGTGATCATGGAGGAGAATTTGAAAATGAAGCTTTTGAACAAATTTTGTAACAAGAAAGGTATTAACCATAATTTTTCGTTTCCTAGAACACCACAACAAAATGGAGTTGTAGAAAGGAAAAATAGAACGTTATAAGAATGTGCAAGAACTTTACTAAATGGAACCACTTTATCGAAACACTTTTGGGCAGAAGCTGTGGCTACTGCTTGTTATGTATTGAATCGTGTTTCTATTCGACCATTAACTAAGAATACTCCATATGAACTTCTAAATGGAAGAAAACCAAATATTTCATATCTTAAAGTTTTTGGTTCTAAATGTTTTATTTTAAATACTAAAGATCAGCTAGGCAAATTCGATCCAAAATCCGATGAAGGAATATTCGTTGGATATTCGGAACGAAGCAAGGCTTATCGAATTTATAATAAACAAACTCAAATTATTGAAGAAAGCTTACATGTTTCATTCGATGAAAATTTTAAAAATATAAATCCAATTGTTACTATTGATTCTGATGATGAAACTACACAGAATGAAAATAGTAATACAAATGAAAATTTTGATATTCATGAAACCAATACAAACATTACTCCAAATATAATAAAATCTCCACCTAGAATTTTAAGAGACCATCCTGTGCAAAATATAATTGGAGAAGTTAATACGAATGCTAAAACCAGACATCAACTAAATCAAGTTGGCCATGTAGCTTTTCTCTCAAACATAGAACCTAAGAATATAAAAGAAGCATCAACTGATGACTACTGGATTCTTGCCATGCAAGAAGAACTAAATCAATTCGAACGAAACGAAGTTTGGGAACTCGTTCCTAGACCTAGTGATCAATCAGTCATCGGTACTAAATGGGTTTTCAAAAATAAAGCAGATGAACTAGGAAATATAACCAGGAATAAAGCTAGATTAGTTGCACAAGGATATAATCAAGAAGAAGGAATTGATTACGAAGAAACGTTTGCTCCGGTTGCCCGACTTGAAGCAATACGAATCTTATTAGCTTACGCGTGTTTTCATAATTTTAAACTGTATCAAATGGATGTTAAAAGTGCATTTTTAAATGGATACATAAAAGAAAATGTTTTTGTTGAACAACCACCTTTGTTTAATCATGAAAAATTTTCGGATCATGTTTATAAACTTAAAAAGGTGTTATACGGTTTAAAACAAGCACCACGTGCTTGGTATGATCGTCTTAAAGGTTATTTATTAGAATCTGGTTTTGAAATTGGTAAAGTAGATCAAACGCTTTTTATTAAGAAAACTAATAAAGATATTTTAATAATTCAAATATGTTGATGATATCATTTTCGGCTCGACAAATGAAAAACTATGTCAGGAATTTTCAACTATAATGACAAATGAATTTGAAATGTCTCATATGGGAGAATTGTCATATTTTCTTGGATTACAAATTAAACAAATTAAAAATGGAATTTTTATTAATCAAGAAAAATATTGTTATAATTTAATTAAATGATTTGGGTTGGAAAACACTTCTGCCAAGCCAACTCCAATGAGCACAACTACTCATCTTGATAGAGACGAGGAGGGCAAAAGTGTTGATCAGAAGCTATATCGTAGTATGATAGGTTCTTTACTTTATTTAACAGCTAGTCGACCCGATATAATGATGAGTGTTTGTTTATGTGCTCGATTTCAAGCAAATCCCAAAGAGTCACATATGAGAGCAGTTAAACGCATTATTCGTTATCTAACTAAAACCAAAGATTTCGGACTATTTTATCCGAAAGAATGTCCTTTCGAATTAGTTTCCTATAGTGATGCTGATTTTGGAGGAAGTCGGACGGATCGAAAAAGTATGAGCGAAATGTGTCATTTCATTGGACGTTCCTTAGTCTCTTGGTTCAGTAAGAAACAAAACCGTGTTTCTTTATCAACGTGTGAAGCATAATATATATCTGCTGCTTTGGCATGTGCACAAGTCGTATATATGCAACAAACACTACAAGATTTTAATTGTCATCTTGAAAAATCTATAATTTATTGTGATAATACTAGTGCAATAAATCTTTCTAAAAATCCGATCAATCACTCACGAACAAAACACATTGATATTCGTCATCACTTTCTTCGTGATTGTTTGGAAAAAGGATTAATAAATTTAGAATTTATCAACACTGAAAATCAAATTGCTGACATTTTTACTAAACCACTAAATGAAAATATTTTTATAAAACTTAGACGTGATTTAGGTATAATGTCGTTTAAAGATTTATGAATAGAAATATGCAAAAATATCGAAAAAACAAAAAGTGTTTTATTTCTGACCAAAGCGGAACTCGAACTCATGACCTCTGACTTGTTTGTTAGATGTTGTGTTATAGCTACTTGAGCTATGGGTGTTTCTTGTTTTAGTTCTCGTTAAATTTTTTTTTATCTGTTTTGTTTTCAGAAATACTATATTTAGCTCTTGAGTTATAAATCATACATATACAAACAATTTTTTTCTTAAAATTCCGTGATTATAACTAAAATTAGTTTCAAACCACTAATTTTTCAGAAAATAGATGGTTATATATATGTACTATGCTTATCTTTTAGAACATATACTGCAAAATTTTTACAAAACAAAACTTGAAAAATGTCTTCAAACAATGATTACTATAACTCTGAAAATTCTCATCTATCATACACATCTCCGGATGACGATTGTTCTGATCGCATCCCCGAAAATGGCCCCTATCCTACATTTCCCATGCCTAAACGTGTTCTAGACTTCTCCTCTCTAGATAAAGACCCCCGACACGGGTGGAAACCATGGGAAGACTCCCATATAGGATATACACCTGAAAAGAAAAAAGGGAAGAATACGATGGTAATATCTCCAACCACCAAACAAAAAATTGATGAAATACATCACTACCAATGACAACAAATGGATATGCAATGGGAACTCTACTATGAACAAAAAGTCACAGCAAGACGTTTAAGTTTTCTAGAAAAGATTGCCATGAAAATTTGTTCATCAAAGAAGGATGATGTTGCTGAACCTTCTTATAGACCCTCATCATCGTCAAATCCTGTTCAAACTCTAATAACTCCAAGATGGTCACCGATAGAAAATGTTCCATCTCCAAACTCATGGGAACGCAGATTGTAAACGGTGGCTAAAGCATGATATATATATATATGTTGTTGGTATTACAAATAAGATGTATAGTACATTGATAATAAAATATATTTATATATTTTTATCATAAATAAAACTGCAAAAATGTACTTCTAATAGGGCCGGTCGATCGAACCCCCTGAGTCGGTCAGCCAAACCCTTCCCGAGAGTTTCAAACAAAAATTTCCAACAGGGTCGGTCTACCGAATATTCTGAGTCGGTCAGCCGAATCCTTCCCGAGAGTTTTAGCACTCATCAAATTAGCAGCTCGGTCAGCCGACCCAGTCATTCGGTCGACCGAACGTATAAAACTGCTACTTCTATTTCTTTTTAAACAGCCCATCCATTCACTTTTCAACTTACCTCTTCACTCTCACTTTCCCAATTACAGTTTTTAACCTAGCCCCCATTAAAACTTCTCAAATCTTTAATCTTTTCTTCCAAAAATAAATGGCTCCCAAGAAGAAATCAAAGACAACCAGTGGCTCTTCTTCATCTACTCCAGTAGATACACAAATTGCTTCATGGCTAGTTAATGATATAGCTCTTCAAAGATGGATACAACTTCAAGATGCCAAAATCTTTGAAGAATCATTTGTAAGTTATCCTGATTTTGCCTCCTACGGTATTGAAAATGCCGCCCTTGAGAGTGGTCTTGATACATTTCTTAACCATAGGAAAAATAACTTAAAAATTAATCATATAATGGTCAAGTTATTTCTAGCTAACCTCAACCTTGTAAATCCGCCGAGAAACACTGAAAATTGTATTTGGACATCAGTTTGTGGCACTTCGATTTTCCTTTCCATTGATCGAATTAACCACATTTTGGATGCTAGACCGGGTGGTATCTCATTACACGATGTAGATTGTAATATATCAACTCGTGACCGTCTAAGCCATCTATTTTTTGAAGATGATGCTACTGATTTAAGGCAAACTTCATCCCTTCGACCTAAAGCCCGACTCTTTCATCGATTCATGATGAAGTCTATAGTTCCAAGAGGAGGTTCATACCACTTAGTATATCCCGAAAACTTCAAAGCATTGTATGATATGTGCGGAAATATACGAGTAAATTGGGCACAACTTCTTATGGATGAATTTCTCTCTTTCAACCAAGGATAGATGCTCCATATTTATTATGGAGAATACATAATGAGGTTGATTAATAGCTTCGTTACCCATGCTCCGGAATCCGAAACATCCAAAGTTCGTTCTTTTGACTCACGAACCATAAAACTAATGAAGTTACCCGATGCACCTTCCAAAATTTCAACTTTTCACCAATGGCGTACTACTCCTCGAGAACAACTACGCCATAGCTTCTCCACACCGCAACCATCAACTCATTCTACGGAACGTCTAACTCGCCAACATTCAATTCAAAGACCAACTCTCGGAACTAGTACGGAGGCGGCCATAGATATTTTGGCTCAAAATCAACTAGCTTTGGATGCCCGGTTACGAAAAATTGATGGTCGTTTCAAGAAAATCAAGGGCTTCTTTGTGAATCTATGAGATGCCTTATCATGTACTTCCGAAGCCGGTGCTTCATTTGTTGCTCCTGGAAAAAGACCAGCGCTAAATTTCTCTTGGTCTACTTCAGATAACACAAGTTCCAGCACATCGGCAACTCACGTTCCTCACACTCAAAGACGTGGAAAGGAACAGGTTCCTCCGGAAGAAAATATTCGTCCAGAATTTTGGGATTCCGATGATAATGAAGAGTAACCATATTTTTACAATTTAATTTCAAGTATTATTTATGAACAATATGTCTATTGTTAGATGTTGTGAAACTATGAAAGTATTCCTATCTTGTTTAAACTATGTAATTTTTAAAACTTGCTATTCTCTTACTGGTGTTACATGTTCCATAACTTTTAAAATTACATCTAATAAGTATTCCTTTTTGTCGATGACAAAGGGGGAGAAATATATGAAAGCTAACATATTTCTTGTAGAAAAGTCGCCATATATTCAGGGGGAGAATTAAAATATAGATAAGTTCTACTTCGTCACATAAGTATTGTCATCAATCAAAAAGGGGGAGAATGTTGATTCATGAGTTTTGATTCATGACACAAGCTTCAGAGATCATACGACGAGAATACTATACGAAAGCGACAAAAAGGAGAATAACCATATATTGCACACTACAAAGGAGACAAGACTACAATCTAGATATTAGTATGAATATTTTATTTCATTGAGTCTTAGAATATTGTTAAAATCATTCCTCAAGTAGTTACACATACACACAAAATGATTTATACAAAATCATTCCTCAAGTACGTCTCGCCATCCAGCTCATCTCCAAAGCTCCAGAATATCCCGAATATCCTGATAACATAACTCTAGGCTGCCCGTGTGGAAAATTATGGGCACCCAGAGTTTAGTAAGGGAACAATAAACTCCGAGTCAGTCAAGGTGACTGGTGTGAGATCGTAAAACGGTTATTTTCACAAAGAAAATAAAGTAAATTCGCAATGCTTTTGGAAAATGAAACTACCATAAGACCTCCCGCCACACACACAATGCAAACGCAGAATTGGAGGAGATTTCTTCTTATGATAGTCAAACATGCTTACTATGAAAAATCAGTTGATATTATTATTAATGTCTAGTGTGGAAAACATTTCGAAAGTATAATATCAATCTTAGCCAACATACAACCATTATTGTATGCCTACTATAGCTACTATGTTCAATAGCAGGTTACCGCCACATTCCATAGTAGGTTATACAACTAAAACCGTACAGGGCGCGTATTGTTTCTTTGGATTTCCAACAAATGGTCAGGTTAAGGAACTTCCTTACACTGAAATAGAATCGCCTCTGGAAAGACGCCCCGAGAACCTAACCGGATCTCTGCAAACACAAGGCCGACGCTACCTCACGCTTTAACCAAGCTGTAACTAGGTAACTAACACATGAGCTATGCCATCCCCCGGTCGTTACCGACCTTTATCCGAGGATCCTCAACCACAAAACAACAACCAAAAAGTATAATAAATTTGCAGCATCAACATAGATAAAATATCTGGGCTCCATACCATGATATCACCTTTTATCCAGAAGGAAATGACATACCCTAGGGGCGCTACCCCTAAAAACCTTTGCCGCAACATTCTTGTTTCGACGATTACCGGGTTGTGAGGCTCGACGAAGTCTCGTCCATAAAGCTATGCTTTTTCACAAAGCCACGCTTTTCACAAAGCCACGCTTTTTCACAAAGCCACGCTTTGATCAACAAATGATCAACAGCACTCCGTATGCCACATTACCAAATTGGGAATGTATCACTAGTAACCATCAACTAGATAACCTCTAAGCTCGTACGTCTCAGAGAAGGGTGTTAAGCTAAGAGAATAAATTCTCCGCCACCAACAGAAATGTATTTGATAGAAACCAGCTTTACATCTCAAAGTGTAATGTCAGACACACATCCATACTAGTTCGTTCTGGGATCGAACGAAACCGAAGGCACTTCCAAAGAAGCCCTTGCAATCCGGTTATTCACTAATCACGTCGGACTTCCCATCACAAGAAGAGTGATATAAATCTCTATACCGGAGCAACTCGATGAAGAGACATTCGACAGGTTGTCCTTTCATTTTCGAAAATACCCGGTCTTCACACCGGTCTTCAAATGTTATCCATTCACGACGTATCACTATTCGGAATGGGTTATATGACACAAAGTCCTATCCCGGCTTAACCGAATAATGAGCGTTTGTTTTAAAAACAAATCAAGTGCCATTTTAAAGGCAAATATTGATAGTCGGTTATTTAGCTATCAAACATTCACAACAATCAACCAATTTAAATAATTTTTTCCAAATTATTTAATTTCAAATATCTTCGCGAGATATATATTTTTCCACACTTGAACATTTTGAAAACCAATTTCAAATCACTTTTCACACTTCATCACTTTGAAAACAAATTTCAAACACTTCATCACTTTGAAAACAAATTTCAAATCATACTCACTCGCGGAATAAAATTCCCGATATTATTCATTTCCCTTTTTCTTTATAAATTCCCACTGTGAATTTAAATTTCCAAATATTTTCTTATACACGATTTTCAAATTGGTTTCCAAATATTCACTTTCAAACACCAAATCAATTTCAAATTGATTTCAAATTTCATTTCAAACCCCAAATCAATTTACAAATCGATTTCTAAGATTATTTCCAAATTCCAAATTATTTGCAAATCGATTTCTAAATTTATTTTCAATTATCAAATCATTTTACAAATCGATTTCCAAATTTATTTCAACACAAAATCCATTTTTATTCAACACCAAATCAATTTTCATATCGATTTCCCAAAGATCTATTTTCAAATACCAAATCAATTATTAATTAGATTTCAAACAAATTTATCACTTTTTAAATTAAATTCCTTTATCTCTTCCAAACCATCTAAAATTCCATTTTAAATAAATTTTCCAACTTTCGAATAATACTATTCAAAATCCATTTAAAAAAAATCTTTTCCCATACTTTGGAAATATTTCGATAAGATTTCAAAAATCAACTTTTTGCTTTTAAATTCCTTCTTTTAAATTCAACTAATTCTTTCAAAAGAATTTACTTAAAATTTCCAATTTTAATTTCAAAAATCCAATTTATTTATTTATGGTATCCAACGATACCAAATACATTCGGCTAAATTATAGCCTTCACACATTCAATCACAAATATAATCATTCACAGATTATCAATAAATCATCACACAGCATATGAAACAAATTCATACAACATATGAAACAAATTCATATAATTTGAGGAATCCAGTTAGATCCCTCCAACTTGTTTCCCTGCATCCACAGACGTTAGTGTTGATTCATGAGTTTTGTGGCACTTCGATTTTCCTTTCCATTGATCGAATTAACCACATTTTAGATGCTAGACCGGGTGGTATCTCATTACACGATGTAGATTGTAATATATCAACTCGTGACCGTCTAAGCCATCTATTTTTTGAAAATGATGCTACTGATTTAAGGCAAACTTCATCCCTTCGACCTAAAGCCCGACTCTTTCATCGATTCATGATGAAGTCTATAGTTCCAAGAGGAGGTTCATACCACTTAGTATATCCCGAAAACTTCAAAGCATTGTATGATATGTGCGGAAATATACGAGTAAATTGGGCACAACTTCTTATGGATGAATTTCTCTCTTTCAACCAAGGATAGATGCTCCATATTTATTATGGAGAATACATAATGAGGTTGATTAATAGCTTCGTTACCCATGCTCCGGAATCCGAAACATCCAAAGTTCGTTCTTTTGACTCACGAACCATAAAACTAATGAAGTTACCCGATGCACCTTCCAAAATTTCAACTTTTCACCAATGGCGTACTACTCCTCGAGAACAACTACGCCGTAGCTTCTCCACACCGCAACCATCAACTCATTCTACGGAACGTCTAACTCGCCAACATTCAATTCAAAGACCAACTCCCGGAACTAGTACGGAGGCGGCCATAGATATTTTGGCTCAAAATCAACTAGCTTTGGATGCCCGGTTACGAAAAATTGATGGTCGTTTCAAGAAAATCAAGGGCTTCTTTGTGAATCTATGGGATGCCTTATCATGTACTTCCGAAGCCGGTGCTTCATTTGTTGCTCCTGGAAAAAGACCAGCGCTAAATTTCTCTTGGTCTACTTCAGATAACACAAGTTCCAGCACATCGGCAACTCACGTTCCTCACACTCAAAGACGTGGAAAGGAACAGGTTCCTCTAGAAGAAAATATTCGTCCAGAATTTTGGGATTCCGATGATAATGAAGAGTAACCATATTTTTACAATTTAATTTCAAGTATTATTTATGAACAATATGTCTATTGTTAGATGTTGTGAAACTATGAAAGTATTCCTATCTTGTTTAAACTATGTAATTTTTAAAACTTGCTATTCTCTTACTGGTGTTACATGTTCCATAACTTTTAAAATTACATCTAATAAGTATTCCTTTTTGTCGATGACAAAGGGGGAGAAATATATGAAAGCTAACATATTTCTTGTAGAAAAGTCGCCATATATTCAGGGGGAGAATTAAAATATAGATAAGTTCTACTTCATCACATAAGTATTGTCATCAATCAAAAAGGGGGAGAATGTTGATTCATGAGTTTTGATTCATGACACAAGCTTCAGAGATCATACGACGAGAATACTATACGAAAGCGACAAAAAGGAGAATAACCATATATTGCACACTACAAAGGAGACAAGACTACAATCTAGATATTAGTATGAATATTTTATTTCATTGAGTCTTAGAATATTGTTAAAATCATTCCTCAAGTAGTTACACATACACACAAAATGATTTATACAAAAATAAATGTACACTGTGCAAATAACAGCAGGTCGGCCGACCGACCAGAATCTTCGGTCGACCGACTCTGTGTCCAATGCACAGATATGAACCGTTCTATTTTTTATCTGTAAACTCAGCTGACCGGCCCAGGTTTCTCGGTCAACCGACCAGAACACAACGGCTAGTTTTTCTGAAAAGGTGCAATTGTTCATGAAGAGGAATGTTCTTTAATCCAACATGTCAAGACCCAAAAATCGACCTTCGAAAATCGGCACCCGTACTTCACTTGTACTCAAAATGCCGTAGATTCAAATGCCGAATCTGGTTCTCGGGAGCTTATAACAACATTAAGTAAATAACACAGCGGAATAAAATGAATAATACATTGATATACAATATCTGATACAACAGAGTGATACAATGAATATCAATATACATTAGAGATATGATACAACAAATAGCAGCGGAAAAAGAAACGATAACATCAGCAGCGGATAATCTCCATCTTCAAAGCACCAATCCAGATATAGCTCGAACTCCCAATAACGATGCTCAAAGATAAGCAAGTGCAGTCCATATCCAAAGACTGAACTAGCTCCAGATAATCTACTAAATCTGAATATCTGAAAAACCCAACTCTAGACTGCCCGTGTGGAAAATGGTGGGCACCCAGAGTTTAGGAAGGGAACAATAAACTCCGGATCAGTCATGGGACTGGTGTGAGCAACAAAAACAGTTTATCTTTTTTAAAAACAAATAGCAGAGAATTTTAAAGTCAATTCGCAATGCTTTTGGAAAATGAAACTACCATAAGACCTCCCACCACACACACAATGCAAACGCAGACTTGGAGGAGATTTCTTCTTATGTTAGTCAAAGATGCTTAAAAATTTCAATTTCTAAGGTTGAACTTTAGCTTAGGAGTATACCACGTTAAGTAGCTCATTAGAGATAGAGTGAAGTAAACTCTAGAATGAGTGTATTCTCAGATATCCGTCTGAATGTCTCAGTAAATTCTCTTACTATCCACTGATAGTGAGTATGAGTGCAAGAAGAGGACGAGATAGGGGACAGGGAGTACGACTATAAATGGTCAATACCCTATGAAAGTGGAAACAATCTTTCTCTATCAATTTTCTTTGATTCGTCTTTCCAAATTCTTTTGATTGCTTCGTGACAGCTACAAGAAGAAGTTTCGGTGTGATGAAGGCTCTATGAATCGTTGTAGAAAATTCTTACCTCGTATCTTCATCGGTTTCTTACCAGCTTTTTGATTTAAACTTTAATGAATTTGAAATTCTATTGTAATTTCTTGTGAATATCGAAGTCCGAAGAGGGACAAATTGGTATGTATTCTAAGATATTCCGACTTGAGTTTGGAATCCATATCTTGTATTCGAGTAATTATAGGAGATCGCATCTATCTATCTCTTTGTTTTTTTTCGTGCCTGCGAATTTCGAGGACGAAATTCTTTTAAGGGGGGAAGTTTGTAACGACCCTAGATTTTAATTTAATTTAAATTAATAATTTATTGAATTTTGGAGTTAAATTAATAATTAAATGAACTTTTGAATAAAATAGTAAAATAAATCGATTGAATGAAAGCGAGTTTCCCCGATATCCAAATATATTTTGTATAAATCATTTAAATTTAATAAATATTGTAATATGTGTAATATGTATTTGGGCATATACGAGTGAATTTGAAAATAATAAATATATAGATATATATTTGACTTGAATTTTAAATCTTAAATAAAATGATTTTTAAAATAAAAATTAGTATAAGATAAATTTTAATAAAAATAGAAAGCAGAGCGTTTAAATAAAATCTAACAACAAACTAAATTAGAAATTCATTTATCTTATAATGTAATATTTTTAAAGACAAGTGTGTAAACAAATCAAGTTGAAATAAAAGTAATGAAGATAGGAATAAAATAAAAATACGTTCAAGTAGATTTAAGTGTGAGTAAATATATATATCTATCTATGTACACTTAAACAACACAATGATAACTAATGCCATATCATTATCATCTCAGCCGAGTTAAAACAAAAGATAGGCAAGGTAAGAATAAACAAAGTAAATTAATGAAACAAAGAAAAGCATAAAGAAATATAAAACATCACCTGTACCAGCATCATCTTCTCAGCCGAAATGCAATGTATAAAATAAAGTAGACAAGGGAGCAAAGAAGCATTGTATACATGCTCTCATTTAATGCTTTCAAACCTACCCATACACAAAGTACAAGGCCTGTATAAAATAATACATCTCAGCCATGCTTATTAAACAAAGATAACACTCTGTGCAAAAATATACACCCTGTAAACCTCTTCATTTCAGCTCGTTCTATCAAAACTAAGCAAAGAAACTGAAGTGAATATCATCTACAATTTAAGCAAAAGAAATTCAACTTAAAAACCATTCAAACCAAATCATCTAGACCAGGCATGCAAGTTAGGGCAACTAAATCTATCTATTTCCAGTTTTCAACATTCCAGACCTCTGTTTCCCAAATTCCAGATTCAGGCTCTAAAGTGCTCTGTCTTCATTTTAATAAGGTGAGTGAACATGCTTCTTTAAAATATAGATCTTGATAGTTGGTTCAGGAAAACTTTATGTTTGTATATATTGCAAACAATTTGTTCTGTGAGGTTGCTAATTACTGGAAGCTTTATGTTCTTCATTGTTTTTAAGCTTCTGAGCAAAGAAGTGTGTAAGAATACTAATACTTCTTCACTTAAATCAATTTAAACCCTGGAATTTAAGTTAAATTAAGTATGTTTAATTAAAATCATAAGCCTGGGAGTTTATTTGAAGCATAACAGTATAAAAATAGGAACTGTTTAAATCAAGTTACAGTAAAAAGAAATCATAAGCTAAAATTCGAATGCTTTAATTTGTGAATTTGATCCCATATCTTGATTTAACACACAAAGTTAAGATTTTTAATATTAAAATTTTGATTTTTAAGTGAGTAATCAAGGTGTAGTTCGAAAATGAGTCAAAAGTGTATTTTTATCAATTCTGTTGATTTAACAAGTATCTGATGTTGAAATTTGTTGTGGAGCTAGATTGAATGTTGGAGATCACTAGAAAAATACAAGATGGATTTATAAATCTTTGGATTGTCAAGACGAGATCGAATTAGGGTTAAACAACCCATTTCTGCTCACGTTTGAAATGAGGGTGCCGCGACGTCATCACGGCATCGAGCGCTACGGGGTCTTGGGGATTGGTAGTGGGGTTAGCGACGAGTGTTTGGCCGAAGTTACATCACCTCTGGTGTTCGACGTAGGGAGGGCGAAGTGATTTTGTTTTGTGGGTTTGAGTTCAGTTCGAACGAAAGGCTGGATTTTAGTTCTCGAGTTTTGGCATCATGGTGATCCTTGCCTTTGAGTGAAGGAGAGTTTTGTGACTTGCTGTTGGTGGCGGAGTTCGCCAGAGCGGCGGTGAAGTGGTGTGCACGTACACGGCAACGTATAGGTGTTAGGCGGTCTTTGTGGTGAACGACTCGAGATATTACTCGAGAAAGATGAGGAGTTGCGCGAGTGGAACCTGGGTGCGTGAGTGTTGTCGAAGTTTATAACTGAGCCTTAAAAAAACGAAAAAATGGGGGAAAAAGAAATACGAGAGAGAGAAGGAGAGCAGACTCGGGGAGCGCACGAGAGAAACTCGAGTTCGAGCACGAGAAAATAGAGTATCGACTCGAAGAGATTTGGATATGCGTCGCTCGGGAATGTTGATGGAGGACTCGAAGTTTTTGGGCATGGGACTCGAAGCAGTTTAGACGATTTGAGTATGTTGTGTTCCAGGCTTTTGTTTAAGGTATAGCCTGGCAGTTTCTTGATTTCAAAGAACAATATAAAATCTGAACGAATTTAAAACCGAGTTTAATTAGAATTTTTAAAATCTGAATTCAAATTGGAAATTTGAATCTTAGGATTTGAAAATGGACTAAAGTTTATAACTTTAAAATGATGTAAATAAGTTACATTTAAAAACTTGAATTAATTAAATAATTAATGGTTAATAAATGGGTCATTAAGAATTAATTAATTAAGTTAATTAATTAAGGAATTATAAATTTATGAAGGTGATTAAGGAAAGATAATAAATTAAGGGCTAATAAATCAATGTGATTAATTAAGGATAATTAATTTAAGAATAATCTATAAATTATTAATAGTTAATTAATAAACGATATAAAGGATAATTAATTATACTGGTTTGTAATTAATTTATGACTAATTAACCCGGATTAGAAATTCATAAGTAATTAATCTAATTTGAATAAATCAGATAATTAACTGACCTTACTTATGAATATTTGGATTTGATTGGATGATTGAATTGTTTGATATCCCTGATATATGATGCTTTGTGATACATCCTGATTTATGTTGTGATCTGTAGTTTACTTACCTGTGATATATATCTGTGATCTGTGAATGAACGATAAGCGTTATAGTTTATATCGCTTATCAACTATATCCTGTATTTTGTTATGTGATGATTGATGTTGCACTATTGTGTGTAAAACCCTGGACCACACTTATACACACACAAATATGGATTTCACGTGGAAATCGGTTAAGTCACAGATAATTTAAATTTATTGTTTTGAAATTGAAATTTTAAATTCAATTGATTTTGAAATTGGAAATTTGGGTTTAAAGTAAAAAGCTTTTGAAATGGAATTTCAAAGATAAAAGTTATTTTGAATAACTTAATCGAGTTTTGAAAATTTAAATAATTTGATTTAAATTTGAATTCAAGTTTGAAATTGAATCATATGATTTGAAACTAGGGATTAAAAGATGATATAAATGTGTTTGTATGAATTTAAACCATTTTTAAAAGTATAAGTTGGGAATTTGAATTTAAACCAAGGATTTCAACTCGTATGAATGAATCAGATTTTCCGAAATGAAAACTGTTTGTTTTCAAATGATAAAAGCTTTCATATATATAAGGAATGAAATTCCAGTTTAATTAAAGGAATTTCAAGATCGAATTGAAAAATTATTTTTCCAAGTTATGAATGAATTGTTTTTGAAAGCTATGAATTAAATCTGTCTATTTTAACAGATTTAAAAGTGATGTTTTGTTTAAACCATTCGAAATGAAATTGTTTTTGAAAACTATAAGTTAAATCTTTGATTTAAAGATTTAACGAGTTAATTAAACTGAAATGGAAATCGATTTGGAAAATCTGTGAATGAATCTTTGTGAAATTAAGTGAACTTTATGAATTGAATCTTTTTGTTTGAAAAGATTAAAATGGTAATTTGTTAAACCATTTGAAAAGAAAGTTTGGGTAATAAGTTGTGACTTAATTGAAATCCCAATATCCGTATGTTTTTAAATATTTCGCTCACTATTCGGGTTAGCCGGGAAAGGACCTTTGGGTCGTATAACCCATTCCGAATAGTGATACGTCGTATATGGATCGCATTTGAAGACCGGTGTTGAAGACCCGATATTTTTCGAAAATGAAAGGACAACCTATCGAATGTCTCTGCACTGAGTCGCGCCGGTATAGAGATTTATATCACTCTTTTGTGACGGGAAGTCCGGACGTGATTGAAAGTTATCCGGAATTGCAAGGGCTTCGTGAGAAGTGCCTTCGGTTCTGTTCGAACCCGGAACAGACTTGTATGGATACATGTCTGACATTACACTTTGAGATATAAAGCCGATTTCTTTCAAATACATTTCTGTTGGTGGCGGAGAATTTATTCTCTTAGCTTAACACCCTTCTCTGAGACGTACGAGCTCAGAGGTTATGTAGTTGAAATTTATCAACGATATATCCCAATTTGGTAATGTGGCATGCTGAGTGTTGCTGTGTGATGATCAGTGTTTGATCATTTGTGATATGATCATTTGTTTGATCTTATATCTTTGTGATCATAGGTTGATCATCTGTTTGACCCGAAGCATGGCTTTGTGACAAAGCGTAGCTTTGTGGACGAGACTTCGTCGAGCCTCACACCCCGGAAATGGTCGAAACAGGAAGGATGCAGCAAGGTTCTAGGGAGTAGCGCCCCTTAGTGTATGTCATTCCTTCTGGATAAAGGTGGTATCATGGTATGGAGCCCAGATACTTAACCTCTGTGGTTGCTGCAAATTTATTACTTTGTGGTTTGTTGGAAATCGGGGATCCTCGGGAAGATCAGTGACGATCGGGGGATGGCATACGCGTGTCAGTAGTTACCTATTTTTGCAGAGGTAACCCGTCCTTGTGTTGGCAGAGATCCGGTTAGGTTCTCGGGTCGTCTATTCCAGGGACGTACCCATCGTGGATAGGAAGTTCCTTAGCCTGACCATTTGTTGGAAATCCAAAGAAACAATACGAGCCTTGTACGGTTTTAGTTGTAGAACCTATCATTCACTTATGGTGGCGCCCCACTGTTTGGATGGTAGCTATAGTAGGCATAGTTCGAAATGTCTATGTTGGCTAAGATTTATATTCTACTTTCGAAATTACTTTCTGCACTATGCAATAATAATAATATCAAAAATGATTTGATTTTGCGTAGTAAGCATCTTTGACTAACATAAGAAGAAATCTCCTCCAAGTCTGCGTTTGCATTGTGTGTGTGGTGGGAGGTCTTATGGTAGTTTAATTTTCCAAAAGCATTGCGAATTGACTTTAAAATTCTCTGCTATTTATTTTTAAAAAAGATAAACTGTTTTTGTTGCTCACACCAGTCCCATGACTGATCCGGAGTTTATTGTTCCCTTCCTAAACTCTGGGTGCCCACCATTTTCCACATGGGCAGTCTAGAGTTGGGTTTTTCAGATATTCAGATTTAGTAGATTATCTGGAGCTAGTTCAGTCTTTGGATATGGACTGCACTTGCTTATCTTTGAGCATCGTTATTGGGAGTTCGAGCTATATCTGGATTGGTGCTTTGAAGATGGAGATTATCCGCTGCTG
Organism: Allium fistulosum; assembly: GCA_030737815.1. Taxonomy (NCBI): domain Eukaryota; kingdom Viridiplantae; phylum Streptophyta; class Magnoliopsida; order Asparagales; family Amaryllidaceae; genus Allium; species Allium fistulosum. The sequence continues at coordinate 618,335,604 of CM060907.1, forward strand.
ATGTTATCGTTTCTTTTTCCGCTGCTATTTGTTGTATCATATCTCTAATGTATATTGATATTCATTGTATCACTCTGTTGTATCAGATATTGTATATCAATGTATTATTCATTTTATTCCGCTGTGTTATTTACTTAATGTTGTTATAAGCTCCCGAGAACCAGATTCGGCATTTGAATCTACGGCATTTTGAGTACAAGTGAAGTACGGGTGCCGATTTTCGAAGGTCGATTTTTGGGTCTTGACACAACAGATATGGACACAACTCTTGATTAAAACTCTTCATGAAAGATTGTAACTATCCTACAACTATATAAACATATTCAATTCACTTCTACATTCACCGATTCTTGTTTATAATTCTGAAATCTATTCTCTATTTATTTCTGCAAATAAAAGCATTCATTCTTATTTAATATCACTAGAATCCTTGATTTAATTCATATACTTCGATTCTACGTGATTATCTTCCTTATAAATCTTCACACACATATATACTCTTGAGGATTTGATTATAGGAAAGTTGTACTATCAAAAGACAATCAGTGTTATTCAGAACACATTCGTCAACAAACTATTTGTATTAAGTTGAAGTCCTCTTCGGCTGTTGAGGCGGAAAAATTCCTGTTCGGCTGCTCAGGTGTCGTATACCTATTCCTCCGGGTTAAGTGAGGGGTTTAGTTTAAATCCAGAGGGTATTCTGGGACTGGACGTAGAACGGGAAGTTCGAACCAGTATAAAAATTCCTGGTGTGCTTACTTTAATTTTTATTTTACTGCTATTATCAGTTTCCTCATTTATATACCATATTACACGATCCTTAGTACTGCACGTACACTTTCAGTTAGCACAATACGAATTCCACTTCAAGGTGGAATATCGCGGTATATGGGATTTATAAAATATCATCCACTATTATGCGGCGCATAGGGTCTCATCCGCTATATAATGCGGGAAAATCAATCACCAATATATACATATTCCAATATATATATATATATTGCTATATACTACTATCATATATACTATCATTCAAGCACACAATCAACACAATCAATAATTTTAAATATACTATTTAAAATTAAACAAACCCTTTGTTTGAGTGAGAAGATCTCACCTTTGATTTTATTTTGCAATCCATTTCCATTCCAGTTCGTTTTCACGATGATTTTAGACCTTGTATAAAACAATTTATACAATTTATTAATATTCGAACTAATCGAATAATTAGATCTTCATTTGATAACTTTATATGGATTCAAAAATCAAATTTTAAATAAACTCTACAATATTTAAAATATTATTTTCAAAATTATGAATATGTGCATATACTGACCAGATTAAGGATCTGTCAATTTATTTTTATATAAACCCTACAAAATTTTCATTTTCAAAATCTATATATACACATATTTACTATTTATCTATACACATTAAAATATGTATGAATATTTTTTTCTGGATATATTTGTATATTTAATTTCTTCCTGTAATTATAAAACAATGATTTCCTTTTTGTAAAATATATACATATTTTTGAATCCATTCCTTCGGTATATATATAAATCTATATAAAATCTTTACTATAGATTAAACTTATCTATCTAATATAATTTTTTTCCCGTATACATTATTTCTGGAAATAGTTTTTTTTTCTCTGTCAAAAAAAATGTTTTTATCAAATTTAATAAAAAGAAGAAAACTACCTCACTGCTCCAGCCGAAGACGTCGCCGCCTCACATTGCTTTCGAAGCCAACTGTCGAACTACCCATCGCGAGATCGTACGCGCCATCGAGCTCCCATATCTTCTCGCGAACTCCAGCCCTGCCTCGAAGCCGTCGACTACAACCCCCATCATCTTTGAACCCATCGCGCTCGCCCTCCAGCGCCCCAAATTCGCGACTAAGTCGCGCTTGCTATACGGCCGCCATTTCTTCAAACAGAGAGAAGGGGGAAATTAATTTGAAATTAGAAGTTGGGGAGAAGATCGATTTCGAAATTGTAGAGGGGAAGTGGAATTTGTACGCGATTTTGAAAAATTGGAACGAGACTTCGTTCGAATGGACTGGGAAGAATAAGGGAAAAATGAAGAGCGGCCATTTTTTTTATTTTGAATGAACGATAAAATTTTCTTCATAGCTGTTTTGTAAGGAAAAGAGGAGATAAGGATGGGATGGTCACGTGTTTCGAACATCTATGCTACAGTAACACGAAGTGAAAGAAAAACAGCGATGTGAAATAATATCAACTGATGGTTGACTAGTATAAATATCCCATTCAAATTCAAATTCAAATCGACTCGAAAACGAAGCCAAAAATTTCGACTTCCTATCAAGGCGTGCTGTAACGACCCGTAAAAATTAACGGTTTTAAAAGTATGTTTAACTGGAAATTTGTGAAATTTTAAACAATAAAATTTGAAATTAAAAATTTATTATTTGGAATACGTCTATTTTAATATAGCAACTGGTAAATTTTCATCTGATAACATTGAAGTTTATTTTCCTGTGAAATTTCATTTCAAATCAAACCGGTTAATAAAAGTGAATTTAAAAGTTTTCCGAAATCAAAATATGTCAACAGGAGAAAATTTATTCAGATCATTCTGAATCAGACTGCAAAATTCGTTTTTCCAAATTTGGACTTCTACTGCTCCGTTTATCTTAATTCTGGCAAAATAGCAGCATTTCCGGTACCGATTATCGACTTTCGATCGGATGATCGTACCACTAGTATCTGTATACCGTTTTGATCGTCTCGTCACGCTGATCACCGCGGTATATTTATTTTTGTATTTTGAAGTCCGATACACGACGGGAACAATCAAACTATATATTGTATGGGTACCAAAATTCGTGACTTTTGATTCCCTTCTTTCAAATTTGAACCGTTGGCCAATAGTAAATTGCTTTGAATACTTCAACTGAATCAATGCGAGATTGCTGCCATTCTTTTCCCTTCCTGTTCATTTTCAATTATTTCGTACGTTTCTCTCTACCTAATATATTTAGATCGACATTTCAGATCTTCCTCAAAACTCGTTCTACCCTGCTTCTTCAAAATGCTGCCTTCAGATCTATATTTTTTTTTTTTTTCTTCTCTCAAATTTTTCTCCCACCTCCATTTTCTCTTCTTTCCCTAACACTTCATTCGGCCACAATCGCATCCACCACCACGCAGGCTCGGATCCACATGAACTCCGGAATCCTCCCCTTCGCCTCCAACACCACCGCCTACGACTCACCGTGCTCCGACCAATCGCACCTGACAACCCAGATCCACCCATCATCGTCCAAACACGGTCAAAACAACCAACACGTCAAGAATTTCTGTCCCGAACCCAACCTCCCTCTCCACGTCAACCGTTCCACCTGCCTCCATCACTCCGACCACCCTGGCACGTTCAGCCACTCACAACTCACGTTCATCCCTCCGCGCACCATCCCATCCCCTTCCTCTGCCTGGACGCGTGCAAGCCCGCATCACCACCTCTATCATCACTTTCCACCTACCCCGAAGCCAATCCCCATGCGACCAACTCGATCCACTCGTCTCCATGCCGGTCAGCCTCCCCACTTCTTTTATTCTATATAAGGTATACTTTATACATATATGTAAAGGTCTGTTATATAAAAGTATATATGTAAGTCTTTACCAAACTAGTTATAAATCTTTATTGGTCATATATTTAACACGTTTGCTTTGTGGGTTTAGATTAGGATATGGATGGCTGTCACTTTATTATTTGATGTATATACGTTCTGTTTGTTATCTTTTGACCTGGATCTTTTGGTATAGCAATTTGTATATAACTAAATAATAAACTTATACATGCCGTGAGTCTGTATGTTATAAATCTATCTTTATAAAGTGCGGTGCATGCCAGGAGTGTATATATATATTGTTTAGGCTGTCTGCTGTAAATAGAATATATAATAGGCGTAAGCTCACTTATGCATTTGCTAGTATAAATATATCAATATGTCTTGGTTTTGAAATGTATTTTATGATATAGTTTATAATGGTCTACATATAGATATCCTGTTGTTACAGAGATAAGACTTTTATAAGTTATTGTTCAATATAAATTACAAGTTATTTAATTTCTAACCCGCTATTTATACATGTGATTCTACATACTAGCTTGGCAAGCTGCTGCTATACATGCGGTTTAACAGTCTATGATTGAAAATTTTGATTTAACCCTTATATATGTTTCAGTTAAAGATTATTTTAAATATAAACTATATTTTATAACATGAAATATAATTGGTTATAAGGTTGGTCGGCAGTCTGTTCACATTTCATTTTCTGTAGTTATATAATTGTAGTTAGGACTTGTATTTTCCCTATGGCGGTATATTTGAATATGTTATATATGCATGTTTAAAGTGTAAGTTTATAAAATATTAGTGTAATACCGTTTGAATAGTTTAATATATATACCATATTAAACTATACAAGTTTTAATAGCTATAAAAATATATGTTAATTGTACAGTTATGAGCTTTTCGTATATATTAACTATTTCACTGTAGATAAGTTGTAAATGAAATGTATGTTATAGTAGGTTATGTTATAAATAGTTACAGTTATATTATAAAGTATGAAGCATAATAGGGTTATATAAGTTACTATATAACTTATACTTGTATGTTGTTGGGTCTGCATATATATATATTTTGTATTGCATGAATGTTTATAACGGGTCTGCATAGATTTATAATAGGTCTGAATACATTTGAGTAACATGAATGTAGTGGGTGGCATATATATAAATAGTTTACATATATTTGTTTTATATATAAATATACTATTTTGGACTTAAGTTGGTTTCGTCAATACTAAATTTATAACCAATATTGTTTTAATTATAACATATAATTTATTTTACATGTATGACTTTAGTATTTGAGTTTTAGTTAAAAACAATGGATTTCGAAATTCCTATATATATTTAATTTAATATATATTTGAATTTAGAATTTGATTATATATATATAGTTATATATATAAATTCACCTATATCATTTATCTTCACCAATCCAGTTCTGATTTGATTTCGTCAATTCCTTATCTATCAGCTTTGACCATCGTGCACGTCTTCTTCATCGAATTATGTCCGTCTAGCGTACTGCTTTGGAATTCATAGCTCGTTTCATTGCCAAATTTCTCTAGCCTCGAAAGGTGAGCAATCACTCACGATTAACGTTCTTATATTTATTAATTTAATTTCAATTGAAATAACAATTGAAATATGCTGCTGTAGTTATTTAAATTGTCGTACATGCTATTATCTATAACTGTTCACCTGTGGGATATGACAACATATCCTGTTGTTTATATTAAATTGTTATTTCTGATACATATGCCTGTTATATTATTTTTTAATATCTGTTATCACTCTGCAAGTTCCCTGTTAGTATAGAAATCACTATGGGTTGAAATGATACATACCCGAACGGACTTTAGAATAGGAGAAAATCGTTATGGGTTGAAATGATAGACCCAAGTGATTTTCATTTGTATTGAAATTGGGATTTCGGGTCGAAATGATTTCTACCCGTATATATTTAAATTTCGGATTGAAATGATAAATATCCGCATCACTTAACCATATGATAAATATATATACAGACACCGTTGGTCCATATATATAAATATTTTAAAAATGAGTTCTATGGTTTCGGAAAGAAATATATGGTTTAATAAATAATGAGCCTTAATTTATTATATATAAATGGAAATGATTGATTTAAATACATATAATATGTTGAGTATGTAAGTATATTTCAAAATAGATTTTGGTAATAATTTGAATAAGTTAAGGTTAGAAAGATAATTTGAATTTAGTTGAAATTGTATTCAATAAAGAATTTTATTTAATTAAATCGATTTGAAACTTATTGAAATTAAGATGTAGGATATGATTTATAACTTGAGTTTGATTTATAAGTAATCTAATGAATATTTCTTGTTTAAATAAAGTTTAAGGAAATATTTAGTAAAATGTAATTTAAGGCTAAGTTAAATGATATTGAATTTATTAAGTGAATATTCCCTGATTGAATAATAAATGAAATTAAATCAAGAGCTATTTGAAACTGTTAAATTTAACTTTGAAATTGTTGAATATTAAAGCTTTGAAATATATTGAAATTTTAAATGATCTGTTTAGAAATGAATTAAATTGATGAATTGAACTTTGAATAAATTTGAATTTGGAGATTTAGTTGATTTGAACCGATTTGTGGAACTTAAGGAAATTATAAATACTTTACTTTATAAATTATTTAACCTATATATACTATTTTGGAAAATAGTTATTTTTGGAATGAAATGATATTTGGGGTTTTGAAGTATAAATTAAATTGAATGACCACGGTGTTATAATGTATATTTCCACCTTGTAGATAGTTCTGAAGATCCTTAGAGGATGGTTATCCCAAACATCCTTTAAGTTACTTGTATTTCAATTGATATTTCATTTGAGTTGGATTTATTAGTATAAGAATGTTAATCCTGACTCGAGTGTTTTGTGCTTTGCTTTACGCTCGGGTCAGACTGAGTGATACAGCATTTGAGACTCATCCTTGGAGTTTGGAGCTTCGTTTGGAGATCCAACTATTGATTCAGCTTCCAGCTTTCCAGTTGATTCGTTCACAGAAGTCATCTATTTGGATTGGAGACTTCACTGTATTTGAGATATTCTGTTGTATTTTATTTCTAACTCTGATGTTTATATAGTAGCTTCATGAACTACTATTTTATCTTTTCCGCTGCGTATTATTGTATTACTCTGTGTCTGTGATTCTGTGATTGATTTATTTACTGTATATTCTGAGTTTTGCCAAATTTAAATTAACAATTCGATATTTTGAATTATTCAAGTCCGGCATGTGTGGATTTATTGTCGATTCGAATGGTCCAAAATATCGGGTCGTTACAGTTGGTATCAGAGCTTTGGCTCTAGGCGAAACTTAGCATATATTGTAAATTTATTTACAGAATCACTTTCGTTCGAGTTAAATCTCTTCCTTTTGACTCGAATTTTCTTTGAACTTTGGAACGCCCCTGCGGTTCCAAAATTCATTCTTGTCTCTCCCAATTTGTATTCTTTTGATTCTGGAGTATCGCATAACTCCACTTTGAATGATCTCTATAAGAATAGGCGATCCCGTAAATCTTTGAATGATTTGTAAAGGGGTGGAACTCCTTTACATTTGGCATTGATTCACTGGAGATTTATATATCTTTGGTTTAGATGCCGCTATCTCTTGCAATCGAATGTTGATTTTTCTTGGAATTCTGCATCGATCTTGTTCCTGAAGTCACGGTTGACCCGGTTAAGGTCGTCCGCGATTTATATAAGTATATTCATCTTGTTTTATAATTGATTATCTCATTTTCGTCCGAACTTATCTTCGAATCAGAATCCAATTTGATTAAAGTACCTCTGATTTGAATATCTATCTTTGTTTTGAAATCCATTCTTGAATCATCCTTTCGAAAAATCGGGTTTATTCGTATTTTGGAAATTGTTTTGTATATCGAAATTATTACATTCCATATATAAAAGAGAATGTTTTCGATAAAGATTTTAAACCCTTTTAAAATAAGAATTTGAGGTTTCGAAAGGATTTAAAATTTTGAAAAAACTATATAAGAAATTTGATTTATAACTAAAGGATATTAAATTTGAAATTCGAGAATTGAACTCCGGTGTTTTGAAATTGGTTTTAAGATTTTGAAATATATAATAATAATATGATTTAAAAATATTTTCCGAATAAGAAATGTTTCAAATGATTTTAATGAGTTTCGAAGAAATTTCAAACGAAGTTTGAGAAATAGAAGTCCAGAACTCACTTATGTCGCTGGAAAATAATTTCGGTGATGAGTGCACGCATCATCGACATTGATTTTCGAGTTTCATAGTGAGGGAGAGGCCACTTTAGCAGCATTGCTACGCGAGTGATTTTGCGAAACCAATTTTGATTTCAAATTCCGAAGAAAGATTTGATATTCGAAAGATATATGTATATATATATATTTGAAATGATTTGAAATAAGTCGGTGTTCAGTCCTCGTGTTTCGAATTTGATATAAACCTATCTATTAAAATTTATTTACTGATTTATTGATGATTTCCAACTCTTGAATTTGAAAATGATTTATTCGACTATTTTGGAGTTCGAGTACTTCCAAATCAAGGTTAACTTTTCAAAGCTAAGAAATTTGAAAAGTATTTTGATAAAGTATATAAGTTTGTTTTGAATGATTAAGTATGAAGTAATATGATTTAAATAAGTTGAAACTGTTTTGTTAAGAAAATGAATAAGGCAATTTTAAAATTTTCTAATATGAATTTAGATTTGAAATGATTTGAAAAGAAATTGGTCTTCAAAATATTTTGAATAAAGTTTAGTTTAAATGTTTTAACTTAGTAACATCTTTTTGAAACTATATATTTAACAAGTTGGAATAAATATATAAGTTGTACGTATACTGTTTTATTCGCATAATTAATTTGATCCAGGTTTGAGTACACAAGTTCGAGGTGAATTACACCATTTCGTGTTAGGATTTTTCATTCGATTCTTGATGGCGAATATTTGATATGGATTTTGGGCTTGATTCTAGAATTCTCTATCATAGTATATGGCTATGCAAGGAGACTGATGGCTTCTAGTCGAGAAACCATATCGAAATCCGCATTAGGGAAGTCGAATGAACAATACTAGTTTGAAAGCGAACTTGTGTGATCGAGCGAGCGACCAAAGGTGATTTTGCGAAATGATGACGTATGTACATCTTATATCCTAATATCATTGATATATTTTGACGCTGAAATCGAAAGCTGTCGAGTTAGAATATCTTTGCTTACTAAAAGAAAATTCCAATTTAAATTACGGAGATATATAACCCATAAAAGCAAAGATATTCAATCCCATATGGCTCTTCATACAGCGATATTTATTTTGAAAATTTTGATCCTTATATAAGATAGACCTTACGTAAGTATAAGATGATTTTGAAAACATTTGATTTTGGTAATGAATTGGTTGACTTAAATTATATTGATTTGGAAATTTGGATTTATTTTCTAAATCTATTATTTTGGAAACTTTGAAACTAAAGATATTTAATTTGAGAAGAAATAATTTGGCGGAATTGTATATGATTTTGAAATTGAACTAATATTGAAACAAATTGAAATTTGAGAACCTTATGTTACTAAACACTTGATTTGGGAGTTGTCGAACTTATATAAAATTGATTTGTATGAATATGAAATTGATTCGAAAACTATAGATTTGAAAGGGTACTCAAATTGAAAGTGAAATCTTATATAATTGAGGTCTATATAAGTATGATTTGATATACTATTGATTTTGGAAAAGTATTTGATTTGAAAATTAAATCTTATATATAATGGATTTTATATAAGTACGATATTTGAAAGTGATTTGAAAAGGTACTATATGATACATATTTTCGAAGTAAAGATATGGAAAGTGCCTTCTGCTTGATATCCGATTTGTGGCCACATCTTGGATTCATTCTATCGATATTACTCTCTCTGATTTTGGTTTTCCGGATATGATACTCGAGTGTCCTTCGAATTCCATGGCGTTACCCATGGTCTTATGTTTCTCTCGTGACTGCACAGCGCAACTGCCTGGCTGAGTCTTGCCTAGGGGTACGGATTGTTTCCTGGGGGATCCAGGCGTAACCATTGTGTATCCTGCATTCTACTAGTCATCATGGCGTAACTCGCAGGGCTGAGAAAGCTTACGGATATGGATTGTTTCCTGGGGGACCCAGGCGTAACCATTGTGTATGTGCGAACCATGGTTAGACAAAGGTTTTGTTTGTTTTTGATTGGATTGTACTTTCCATATCTGTTTTTAAAATTTTTTCCAGTATTTTCACTGGGTGTTGAAACAGGTCTACTAAGTACCTGGAGAATTCTAGTTTTGCGCCTGATCAACGCACTACCAGAGTCTACAGGAACAAGGATAAACTTGTTGAAACATCGAGTTATAAAAGTATTTTCGAAAGAAAATTTGTTTCGTTATAAAGGTATTTTATAATAAAAGTATTTCCAACAAAGAAAATTTTGAATCGATATTTGGAATCAAAACCCTTATGGTTCTAAATTAACTATTCATGCCCGATACTATTCCTTGAATCTACCTTATCTGCTCAGCTTTATTTATTTACCTATATTCTGTTTTTCAAAGTCCTCCTTCTTTTCCCTGTTGACTATATCTTTTAAGTATTGTTTATTTATATACTATATGGTTTAATATATATATAAAAAAAATAGTGTTATAAATAGAAAAATTTTAGTGTTAAATATTTTAGAAGTTATTAATTAAATACAACATATTTAAAGAAATGATTATTGACTTATTAATAATATTTGAAAAGTATTTTAGATAGAATTAATAAAATTATGAATTATAAATTTAATGTTTTTAAATAGCTTCTTTGAAAAAAAAATAAGTAATAATGTAAATAATAGTTTTCAAATAGTTTTCATATATTTATAAAGTGTCATTTAAACATATAAATGGTATTTATAAAGGAAGCAAGAAATTTTACAAATGGATTTTTGAAAGGTTTTAAAGTATATAAGATAATTGAATTGCAAATGAAGTTTTCAAATTTCAAGTAAAATTTATATAGTTAAATAAATTGTTTAATCTTGACTTTCAATCTATCTTTTCTGTCTGGTTGTTTCTATTCTTCTACCTCCTTCCTTTTCGGGGACGAAAAGTTTTGAGTGGGGGAGAGTGTAACGACCCGTAAAAATTAACGGTTTTAAAAGTATGTTTAACTGGAAATTTGTGAAATTTTAAACAATAAAATTTGAAATTAAAAATTTATTATTTGGAATACGTCTATTTTAATATAGCAACTGGTAAATTTTCATCTGATAACATTGAAGTTTATTTTCCTGTGAAATTTCATTTCAAATCAAACCGGTTAATAAAAGTGAATTTAAAAGTTTTCCGAAATCAAAATATGTCAACAGGAGAAAATTTATTCAGATCATTCTGAATCAGACTGCGAAATTCGTTTTTCCAAATTTGGACTTCTACTGCTCCGTTTATCTTAATTCTGGCAAAATAGCAGCATTTCCGGTACCGATTATCGACTTTCGATCGGATGATCGTACCACTAGTATCTGTATACCGTTTTGATCGTCTCGTCACGCTGATCACCGCGGTATATTTATTTTTGTATTTTGAAGTCCGATACACGACGGGAACAATCAAACTATATATTGTATGGGTACCAAAATTCGTGACTTTTGATTCCCTTCTTTCAAATTTGAACCGTTGGCCAATAGTAAATTGCTTTGAATACTTCAACTGAATCAATGCGAGATTGCTGCCATTCTTTTCCCTTCCTGTTGATTTTCAATTATTTCGTACGTTTCTCTCTACCTAATATATTTAGATCGACATTTCAGATCTTCCTCAAAACTCGTTCTACCCTGCTTCTTCAAAATGCTGCCTTCAGATCTATATATTTTTTTTTTTTCTTCTCTCAAATTTTTCTCCCACCTCCATTTTCTCTTCTTTCCCTAACACTTCATTCGGCCACAATCGCATCCACCACCACGCAGGCTCGGATCCACATGAACTCCGGAATCCTCCCCTTCGCCTCCAACACCACCGCCTACGACTCACCGTGCTCCGACCAATCGCACCTGACAACCCAGATCCACCCATCATCGTCCAAACACGGTCAAAACAACCAACACGTCAAGAATTTCTGTCCCGAACCCAACCTCCCTCTCCACGTCAACCGTTCCACCTGCCTCCATCACTCCGACCACCCTGGCACGTTCAGCCACTCACAACTCACGTTCATCCCTCCGCGCACCATCCCATCCCCTTCCTCTGCCTGGACGCGTGCAAGCCCGCATCACCACCTCTATCATCACTTTCCACCTACCCCGAAGCCAATCCCCATGCGACCAACTCGATCCACTCGTCTCCATGCCGGTCAGCCTCCCCACTTCTTTTATTCTATATAAGGTATACTTTATACATATATGTAAAGGTCTGTTATATAAAAGTATATATGTAAGTCTTTACCAAACTAGTTATAAATCTTTATTGGTCATATATTTAACACGTTTGCTTTGTGGGTTTAGATTAGGATATGGATGGCTGTCACTTTATTATTTGATGTATATACGTTCTGTTTGTTATCTTTTGACCTGGATTTTTTGGTATAGCAATTTGTATATAACTAAATAATAAACTTATACATGCCGTGAGTCTGTATGTTATAAATCTATCTTTATAAAGTGCGGTGCATGCCAGGAGTGTATATATATATTGTTTAGGCTGTCTGCTGTAAATAGAATATATAATAGGCGTAAGCTCACTTATGCATTTGCTAGTATAAATATATCAATATGTCTTGGTTTTGAAATGTATTTTATGATATAGTTTATAATGGTCTACATATAGATATCCTGTTGTTACAGAGATAAGACTTTTATAAGTTATTGTTCAATATAAATTACAAGTTATTTAATTTCTAACCCGCTATTTATACATGTGATTCTACATACTAGCTTGGCAAGCTGCTGCTATACATGCGGTTTAACAGTCTATGATTGAAAATTTTGATTTAACCCTTATATATGTTTCAGTTAAAGATTATTTTAAATATAAACTATATTTTATAACATGAAATATAATTGGTTATAAGGTTGGTCGGCAGTCTGTTCACATTTCATTTTCTGTAGTTATATAATTGTAGTTAGGACTTGTATTTTCCCTATGGCGGTATATTTGAATATGTTATATATGCATGTTTAAAGTGTAAGTTTATAAAATATTAGTGTAATACCGTTTGAATAGTTTAATATATATACCATATTAAACTATACAAGTTTTAATAGCTATAAAAATATATGTTAATTGTACAGTTATGAGCTTTTCGTATATATTAACTATTTCACTGTAGATAAGTTGTAAATGAAATGTATGTTATAGTAGGTTATGTTATAAATAGTTACAGTTATATTATAAAGTATGAAGCATAATAGGGTTATATAAGTTACTATATAACTTATACTTGTATGTTGTTGGGTCTGCATATATATATATATTTTGTATTGCATGAATGTTTATAACGGGTCTGCATAGATTTATAATAGGTCTGAATACATTTGAGTAACATGAATGTAGTGGGTGGCATATATATAAATAGTTTACATATATTTGTTTTATATATAAATATACTATTTTGGACTTAAGTTGGTTTCGTCAATACTAAATTTATAACCAATATTGTTTTAATTATAACATATAATTTATTTTACATGTATGACTTTAGTATTTGAGTTTTAGTTAAAAACAATGGATTTCGAAATTCCTATATATATTTAATTTAATATATATTTGAATTTAGAATTTGATTATATATATATAGTTATATATATAAATTCACCTATATCATTTATCTTCACCAATCCAGTTCTGATTTGATTTCATCAATTCCTTATCTATCAGCTTTGACCATCGTGCACGTCTTCTTCATCGAATTATGTCCGTCTAGCGTACTGCTTTGGAATTCATAGCTCGTTTCATTGCCAAATTTCTCTAGCCTCGAAAGGTGAGCAATCACTCACGATTAACGTTCTTATATTTATTAATTTAATTTCAATTGAAATAACAATTGAAATATGCTGCTGTAGTTATTTAAATTGTCGTACATGCTATTATCTATAACTGTTCACCTGTGGGATATGACACCATATCCTGTTGTTTATATTAAATTGTTATTTCTGATACATATGCCTGTTATATTATTTTTTAATATCTGTTATCACTCTGCAAGTTCCCTGTTAGTATAGAAATCACTATGGGTTGAAATGATACATACCCGAACGGACTTTAGAATAGGAGAAAATCGTTATGGGTTGAAATGATAGACCCAAGTGATTTTCATTTGTATTGAAATTGGGATTTCGGGTCGAAATGATTTCTACCCGTATATATTTAAATTTCGGATTGAAATGATAAATATCCGCATCACTTAACCATATGATAAATATATATACAGACACCGTTGGTCCATATATATAAATATTTTAAAAATGAGTTCTATGGTTTCGGAAAGAAATATATGGTTTAATAAATAATGAGCCTTAATTTATTATATATAAATGGAAATGATTGATTTAAATACATATAATATGTTGAGTATGTAAGTATATTTCAAAATAGATTTTGGTAATAATTTGAATAAGTTAAGGTTAGAAAGATAATTTGAATTTAGTTGAAATTGTATTCAATAAAGAATTTTATTTAATTAAATCGATTTGAAACTTATTGAAATTAAGATGTAGGATATGATTTATAACTTGAGTTTGATTTATAAGTAATCTAATGAATATTTCTTGTTTAAATAAAGTTTAAGGAAATATTTAGTAAAATGTAATTTAAGGCTAAGTTAAATGATATTGAATTTATTAAGTGAATATTCCCTGATTGAATAATAAATGAAATTAAATCAAGAGCTATTTGAAACTGTTAAATTTAACTTTGAAATTGTTGAATATTAAAGCTTTGAAATATATTGAAATTTTAAATGATCTGTTTAGAAATGAATTAAATTGATGAATTGAACTTTGAATAAATTTGAATTTGGAGATTTAGTTGATTTGAACCGATTTGTGGAACTTAAGGAAATTATAAATACTTTACTTTATAAATTATTTAACCTATATATACTATTTTGGAAAATAGTTATTTTTGGAATGAAATGATATTTGGGGTTTTGAAGTATAAATTAAATTGAATGACCACGGTGTTATAATGTATATTTCCACCTTGTAGATAGTTCTGAAGATCCTTAGAGGATGGTTATCCCAAACATCCTTTAAGTTACTTGTATTTCAATTGATATTTCATTTGAGTTGGATTTATTAGTATAAGAATGTTAATCTTGACTCGAGTGTTTTGTGCTTTGCTTTACGCTCGGGTCAGACTGAGTGATACAGCATTTGAGACTCATCCTTGGAGTTTGGAGCTTCGTTTGGAGATCCAACTATTGATTCAGCTTCCAGCTTTCCAGTTGATTCGTTCACAGAAGTCATCTATTTGGATTGGAGACTTCACTGTATTTGAGATATTCTGTTGTATTTTATTTCTAACTCTGATGTTTATATAGTAGCTTCATGAACTACTATTTTATCTTTTCCGCTGCGTATTATTGTATTACTCTGTGTCTGTGATTCTGTGATTGATTTATTTACTGTATATTCTGAGTTTTGCCAAATTTAAATTAACAATTCGATATTTTGAATTATTCAAGTCCGGCATGTGTGGATTTATTGTCGATTCGAATGGTCCAAAATATCGGGTCGTTACACGTGCCGCTAGGCATTTATAATGTTATACGCCTATTCCGAACGCAATGCAAAAGGTTTCGAGTCCAAATTCGATCGTATGGAGAAGATAGCTTTTTGGACCAGTTATTAAATTAATTTTTTGATTTAATTTCAGCGCATTTTCTTATCACACGCTCACACAACAACTCCAATCACTACGAAAATTGAAATTCGATAATAATACAATATTACGGATCCAATGGAACTGGTTTCGTCGAATTCTGAGACTGTGCCTCGGAAAGCCATTTTTAAATTCAATTTAAACGATATAAATTCAAAACTGAACAAACCACTTCCAAATTCAATTATGAAAGTTCCAGTACCTTCAGAATTATCAATATAGATTTTCCAAGCCTTGAAAATATTTTTAACAAGCTTAAAACTGAAGATTCAAATTTTTACCCAACTTCAGTAAATTAAATTCAATAATTAAATCGCCAAATTCATTTTGATATTCGAATTTCAAATTAAACTATCATTCGAATATTTAAACTCAATTAAATATTCACATTTCGAATGTCAAAAATTCAGGGTCGTTACACGAACAGTCAGGTTCAAGCAAATAAAGTATGGGCATATAAATTTTGAAATGGAAAATCTATTTATATATGTAATTTAAAGTTAAAATCAATTAAAATAAGTATATGTTGTATTATATTTAAACTTGATACAAATATACTTATGCATATTATACATACATACATACACACACACACACACACACACACACACACATATATATATATATATATATATATATATATATAAGTTCAAGTTTATTAAACAAACAAGCATTTTTATAAGTGTTATAAAAGAAGAATAAGAAATATTAACAAATTGATAATGATATTTAATAAAATATAATTAGGAAACTATAAATTTATATAGTATTTAAGTTTTGAGAATATTAGCAATTATAAATAAATTAAATTAACTTGCATGTTAAATAATTATTTAAAATAGTATTTATATGTTAATTATTATCAAATAAATGCCATGTATGGTATTCTATTGTATAGATTATATTATGTATTAAGAGAAAGAAAGAGGTTATCTATTATTGATGATAAGTATTAAATTATTATTTAATTTATAGAAGTTAGGAAATTTACTCTTTATTGCAAAGTGATGATATATTTGGTTTTAATTAAGTATTTATTTCTAATTATTCAATATTTAATTTTAAACTATTATGGAGAAATGTAAATTGAATGAAATGAGTTTGTAATGTTATTAGCAAGAGTTTAATTATTGGTTATTTAAATAAAAGACTGGAAAACTATTTGATTATTCTAAATAATAAATTTGTAATAGAATTTAAATATTTATAAATCTTAGGATATGAGTTTATGGTTAATTTCTAATTATTTATTTTATATAAGATAAAATGTTGTGAATGATTTATTCTTAAGCATTAATTTGTTTATCTTATATCTAGCAGAATAATCAATTTTAGAATAATTTTATGATCATTTTCTTCTTGTTTATTGTATAATGATATATACAATTGTTTATATTGTTGGAAATGGGCCAGCCCGTAGTGGAAGAAATGAGTGAATTTCAAAAATTTTAGCCATTTTGGATCTTTAATAGTCCTATGAAGTCTAAATTCATTTGGAACTTTTCTAAGTTTCTTTTAAATAAAATAAATATTTTATTTAACTTCATAAATAAAGTTCCAGTTTAATTTAATGTGCATGTAAGTTATAGTATATCAAATATACTCTTATATACAAATTTGTGTGTAACATTTACTTTTCAAATTTATTTAGAGAAGAAAATATTTCATTTCCTTTCTCTTAACTTATTCAATTAACGAGGGGGCATAAATTTATTTACGGAAGGAAACTTTTCATTTCCTTTCTATTAAATTATTAAATTAATGAAATTTAGTCAGAAAAGGTAGCTTTTCATTTCATTCTCTTAATTAAATTAAATAATTGATTAATAAAATAACGTTAATGACTAATCTAAATATGACATGAATTGTAAATATATTCACAGCAAATATTGTGCAAGTGCAACATACAAGGAGTGTGCATAGTCAGTGGTAATTGATATGTATACATAAAATAAACAAGAACAATTTGAATGGTTATTACATAGGAATTGAAATGGAAATAAATAAGAGATGACAATGGTGATTGATACAGTTTCCCCTTTGGTAAACTAAATTAATGCAACATATTAATGACAATCAATAGGTACCATAATGTAAGAATATGGAAGGTAAACAATGAATTGTATGTATACATTATTGTCTTAATTAAAAAAGAGAAACGATTTCATACTATGACAATATACGTAAAGAAAAATAAACTTTATATGAACACATACAAGTAAATCCAAATATGTATATATGGAATTCAATCAAAGCTTTCTAATAATATAAATTAGATAGTTATTACAATCAATTTCAAAACATTGATTTGTTGTTAAAATTCCTTTTATTCACATATAAATATCTAATGCAATAAAAAGTGCAAGTAATACATGCAAACATACATACCTACAATTAAAAACTAAAATTACACTTTGTTATGAAAGATTAAAACATTGATCTATGATTGAATCATTGTATTGATTCCATATAAATTTCATTTTTAACTTTAAATATAATTCAATCGATCAATATGTAAATGTAAATTTCCAGATTTAAAGAAATGGAATTTAAATTAAATGTTAAAACATAGAACTACAATGAAACATTGTATTTTAAAATATATAGATTTAATTTCAATTTAACAAAGTAAAGAAAAACATCTAGTCAATTCGAACATGTAAACATTTAAATATGAAGAATTACAATTTAATTAGAATGTTTAAAAACATAGATCTACACTTTAATGTAGTTTTAAAACATAACCAAATTTAATTTTGATCTATCAAATGAAAACTCAATCATACCATTCAACAAAATAATTTCAATCTTCATAAATAATTTTTTAATTAAGCATGACAGTAATACATCATACAAATTATGAAAGTCAAATTAAATTTCCATCAAACATTGCAAAATCACCATCTATATATAGAAAATGACATACCTTGCTACCCAATCCTTAAAACACACATTGTTGATGTTGCCTTTGATTTGCACCTTGAACGAAGAATGCTTCTAGATCCGATTGAATCACCTTAGGATGTTGCCTAGAAATCAGACCTTGAATGATGATATCTCCTCAGATCTTCAAGATCCACATCCTATCCTTGCAAGAGATGGATGGACCACTTTTGTTTTTCTATTTGATATTTTTATTTGGAGTTGAAAGATTTTGGACATTCGTTTTCTTTGTTTTGTTTCTGCCATGAAAAGTTAGGAGTAGAGAAAGAAAAAGAATGAATTGTACGTTCAGAATGAATTAGAGAATATGTTTTATTCGAAAGAATGAAACTTTTCTCATTCTTTAATTAAAACTCCCTTAATTAATTCACCTGATTGTTTCTCTCTCTCTCTCATCCTTTCTTTACACGTATGTCATCAAATGACATAAAATTTCCACAATTCATGTCATCAAATGACATAAAATTTTCATAAATCATGTCATCAAATGACAATAAATTTCCATATATCATTTCATGCAATTATCTTTAAATTACATCAATATCGTATATCAATGTGCGCAATTATAACTTTTATAAATGCATTAAAATAATTACAAAAAAACTTCCAAACATCAAATGAATATTAATTAATATTTCTCAAATATTAATTAATTTAATCAATTTGCAACATTTTATAAATTAATTAAATCATATGGTTTTTCAGAGAATTCATCATTGCGGTAGTGCGACTCATAGGTGTAAATTCAGTCGGCGATTAATATCGAACTATTCGAATATTAACGTTCATAGTCACTTAGCAGGTGGTGTGACATTTGGCCGAATTTATTGCTTACACATCTTTTGGAAAAAAATCCAATTTTACTTATTATAAGCGGTACCTAATAGTGATAATTATTTACATCAATTCTCTTCGTCAAAACTATATCACTTTAGATTTTTGGAATTTGGTAATGGTTAAAATTCCAGTATCATCCACATTCGACTTTATAGTCCAAACACAAAGTCTTTGGTTCAATAATAACAATTATTATTAATCGAAATGCTCTGACCACAAACTTTGACTTTGAGTTGACTTCAGTTGACCATGATACTAACCTCATATAGCCGAGAAGATGAATCCTCTCTTGAATAGTATTTCACTTCCAAATCTTCCACTTGACCCAACTATAGTCTTTCGATGGACGTCGTACCACGATTTAACTATAATCAAAGCAAAGCTTCCACATTGAAGATCAACAGGATTCTCAAGTCGAGAGAACTATGTAAATTAGTCACATCGATATTCTCTGCTTGACCTTAGTTATATTAACCAACAGAAAACTATCGAGTGAGTCGTTCCATAGTTATCCAATAACTATTAGTACGTAACCCCTTTGTGCCCCCAACAGTCATGAGTAATACACTGCCCAACTGTGACGACCCGGAATTTCTAACAATTTAAATTTTAATAATAAATCGATTTTAAACATTTACAAGTTAATGTTGACTTGAATTCGGGATATCAATATTTAATTGATAATTAAATCATTTAATTTTATAGTCCCATATTGAATTTAACGATTAAAAGTGGATAAATTGTTGAATCTGGAATTTCTAAGCCTGTTAAAATAATTCGAAGGTTTATAACATTTATAATGATGATACTGAAGAAAATAGGATGGTTGAAATTTAATTTAAGGATAATTTGTTAAGTTTTGAAATTATATCGTTTAACTCGATATTTAAAAACAGCCTTTCGAGGCACAGTCTCGGAATTCGACGAAACCAGTTCCATTGGATCCGTAATAGTTAGTTATATCGGATTTCAATTTTCGCAGCAATCGGAGTTGTCGTTTGACCCGGACAGCTCAAAACGCTTCGAATTATTTGAATCGATTTAATTTAAAATTTGATCGTTTACTTCCGTAACTCGTGCATACAATCAAATTGGCCTCCGAAACACGTTCCATCGTGTTCGGAATGCGGGTAAAACCCTGTAAACGTCTGTCGGAATGTTGATTCGGGGTTCCGGATTTCACGTTATGGAACACAAGATATTTTCATATTTAATTATATAATAGTCAGGCGTATTCGAGAAGCCATTCCTATCTTTATATCGTCAACCTATTCTCCCTCTTATCCAAAATCAGAACGAATCGTTCCCTTCTCCATTTTCAAAAATGAAATATGCTTCCCCATTTCCAAATCGTTAATAAAAAAAAAGAAGAGGGGGGGGGGGAAGTGATGGCGACTTTGTTTCGTTCGATGAAGGAGGGCATGGCGTCTTCAATTCGTTCGCCTGGGAGGAGCAAGCGGCTGCGCGCATACGAAGGGTTGGAGGTTTGGACTGTCATCGACGACGAGTGGGTTTCGAACCCATGCCTCGATGCTTTTCGACGCAGTGATAATCGAAAGAAGGGAGGGGGAATCGCGTTGAGCACGCGTTTCTGAGGGGTTCGCGACCCTCGCGATGGCAACGGCAGACGACTTCGGTACTCAGATGGACACCGCGACGAACACGAGCAAGGGCATCGAAGCCGGTTGCTTGGTAAGGCAGGTTGTTCGACGAGGCTAGGGGGAATCTCGCGATTTCCTGGGGTCAGTGGTTCTTTGATTGGCGACGAAATGCGAATGTTGGTCGCGTGTTTGTCGAGCTTTGCTGTGAGGTATTCTCGATGTTTATTAATTTTGATTTACACATATTTTGCAGAACAGTAATTATATAAACAGTGGATTTATAAAAGCAATTTAAAGGTTCATGTATTTACAGTAAAATACTACTGTTATTATATACGATTTTGAAAATATAGAAATTTGCAAATGTGTAGAGTTATAAAAATAAATAGATAAATATACATACAAATCTTCTAGTTGTTCTAAAATATTGTGGTATGGAGACTAACCTGTTTTATTAACTGACTAAATTATTTTAGTTACCAAAGACTATTTTATTAAAGGAAATTTATTTAAATAAATAATTAACTAAGTAAACTTATCAAAAAGGAATAGTTCTATAAGTTCAAATATTAATAGATCATCCGTTGTTTGTCCAAGGGTAATGATCATGAAGGACAAGTCGCAAGGAAATGAACTGCAAAACATTAAAGGTGAGTAAATCTCACTCTGTTGGATTTCTATTTAAATTTAAATGGTTGAATTTAAATATTTGGTTGAATGATTAAACTGATTTGGTATGCATTGTGAATTGATGATCTGGTGACTTTGGTTTTTGGATGGTTTTCGAGTTGATTGTTGCTTAACTCGAAGTATTTGGAATTTTAAGTTGTTAAAACTTAAAACATAAATAAGGAAATGTTTCCCGTTTTAAAAAGTTACTAAAGGCTTAATGATTTGTGATACATTAAATCTAGTAGGGTAATTAAAATGGAAAATTAATTAATTCAATTAATTAATGATTTGGGGTATTTAATTCAGTAATTGAAGGTATGAATAAATAATGAATTAAGTTGTAAGTAATTAAATAAGTATAAGTAACTCAGAATAACCATTTGATGGTGTGCTAAATAACTACTTAATGTAATTAATAAAATATACTCACTTTGTGAGATTAATCAAGAGATTACTTAAGATGGTTAATTAAGGAGCAATTGATTTATTTAATGAAGTAAATCCAGAGTTAGTTAATTACAGATTGGGATTAATTGGAATGATTAATACTGTGTTATTAATTAATGTAATTAAAGTTTGGAGAAAAATTGGAAATCCTTAATTTATATAATTAATGATGTAAGTAACGATTGATTAATTAGTCAATAATAAGTGACTCATGGAAAAATTAATTAATATAAGAAATCAAGAATTAATGTAATGGATGATAGTTTAAATTGATTTATGAGGTAATTAAGATTTCTTATTGATTTGGGTTAAGAATAATTAATAGCGTGGAATTAATTAAAGATAATTATTTGAATGGAATTGAGAGATAATTAATCCAGGGTGATTAATTAAGATGAATGGATAGGAAATGGTTGATGGATTAATTGATTTGGAATTAATCAATGTCAAATGAAGGAATCTAAGTATTGAGGGTTGAAATTTCAATTAGAAGAAATTGAATTGATTTGTATGAGATTAAGCTTTGCTTATGGATGATTAAATGTATTGGATGCTTTGAATGGATGGATATCTCTGATATGAAATGTTGTGTGTTTCAATTGGGTAACTTGGATTATTTATGACATGAGACTCGAAGAGACCGGGGTCGGGTGTTGGGAATACCCGAAACCACTTCGAATTTTAAATAAATTGATTTGTTAAATTAATAGGCTGGAATGAAATGATTTAAGTAAATTGGATTATTTTATCTAAGTTTGGTACTTAGAAATTGACGTGTGAAATAAGTGTTGTCCATAGCAAATTATGAATTTGTTAAATTAATATAAGTTGCCCGGGTTTATATAAGTTGTATGTTTGGTACTCCATGTTAGTTGGGTTTACTCACGCTGGTTTCCAGCCTGACCCGGGTGTTACTTTGGTGTAACGCTCGGGTCAGACCGAGTATTACAGATTTTCAGGTAAGGACGTTCTGGAGCTACCCACGACCCGAAATTCCACTACCGGAAAATCGCATCATCGAAAAGAAAGAAAGGGGTGAGAAAGTAGAAAAGATAGAGAAGAAGAAGAAACAACCACAGAATCTCTACAGCGGAACGAATAAAATATAATATATCACATAATAGATTACATAATATCATATACATCAGAGTTATCCAGATAATACAACACATACTAGACAGTTATAAACACCTGTCTAGTTAATACAACTCACACATCACAGAGATACAACACAGCGGAAATACAGAATAAACACATAGATACTGACACAGCGGAACCAATATATATCTATACGCTGAAGCCTCCTGCTCCATTGCTCCTCCATAGTTCGTCAAAGCTAACCTGAATCCCTTGGCTACCCGTAAAAATTTGGGTACCCGAGAGTTTAGGAAAAACAGAAATAAACTCCGGGTCAGACATGGGTCTGGTATGAGTAACAGGTTAAAGTTGCTTAACTTTGAAAAACTTTTGAAAACAAAAGGTATCACGTAAGACTTCCCACACATAAACATGGAAAAGTTTTTCCCTTACGCTAACCAAAACTTTGATAGGAAATCTAGTGATATTATAATAGGTCTAGGGTTTTCAAGTAAATAGAAAATAGCCGAAATTGTTACATTCATTAAATTCCAGCATACATAGGTATACAATCAAATCCGATGGCACTTATTGGATTTTGGATTCCATACAATGGCAGGGCTACTGGGGTACCGCCCGTCACAGTACGTGGCCTAGATCACCGTACCGAGGACCCACCCTAAGTCCCCTGCAACACAAAGCCGGAACCATCCCTTACTGGACAGTCCCAAACAAGACAACCCCGCAGTTGTTTGCAACCAACTGCCCACACAGCCGAATAAAAAGGGACATCTAGACAGGAGTATATCTTGCTCTCAAGTGGGAGCTACCCACGAAGCTTTGCTGCACCTCCCCTGTTTTAGCCATTCCCGGTTGATGAGGCTTGAGGTCACGATTACCTTTATAGAACTCATCTCTTAGAATGCTCATCGTCCACCTGACGATGTTCTGAAAGCATTCAATCCATACAAGTTCGTTCCGGGTTCGAACGAAACCGAAGGCATTATCTCGTTACACTCATTTTGGAATCACCCTCAGAGTTAACGACAATAACCCTTGCACTCTGAATCTTCATCTTCACTTGAGATTCACGACCTATCGTTAATTTGGATCGATGTGATTTTCGGGTCTCCAGACCTGGAATCCCGGTATACGGAAACCCGATCCCGGTCTCATCGAAATCCAAACCGTATCTTTTAAGGCCAAGTTGTTTTAAAGTTTAAAACAATTCAATTCAATATTATCTATATACTCACAGATGGATAAATCATAATATAACAATGGATAATCACATTATCATCATAAACAAATAATTCATATCATCAACTCAAACAAATAATCAATATTATCATACTTAAAACAAGCATCCATATCACAATAGATGATCACAATCAATCAATGGGATAACAATATCATTCATCCATAAGCAATGATTTATCATTCACAATCTATAATTAATTTAAAATGAATTAAATTAATTACTTCTATCTCTAATTAATTTAAAGTAAATTAAATTAATTACTTCATCTATAAATCCTGCTTATACAACCATTAACTAATTATATATCAAATTAATTAATCATTCTCTAAGTATTCATCTTGATTAAACACCTTTGATTAATCATTCTCTAATTACAATAAGTAATTAGTCTTTTAATTAATCCCACACATTTCTTATTATAAATCATTCATAGTAATTAACATTTAATTACTTCATCTATTAATTTACTATAATTAATTACATTTGTCCTTAATTAATCACATTAATTAATCACTTCATTATTAATTATTCCTTAATTAACCAATTCATAATTACATCATAAATTATATTAATTAATGATTTCTAATTAAATTACTTCATTTAAGTTAATTACATTAAGTAATTAAATCTTTAATTAAACCCAATTATTAATCCCCTTGATTAATAACAAACCAGTAATTAACTACCCTTAATTACTTATTAAATAAATTAATTATTCCATAATTAATTATCTCCATTAATTAATCCCTTGATTTATTACAAAAGTAATTACCCAAATTACTTTATTAACAAAACATCCTTCACTAATTACATTTAGTAATTATCATCTAATTACTTCCCTAAGTAATTCTGCTCCATTTATTTCATTAAGTAATCTCACTTATCAATTTATCAAATGATTATCTTAAATTAATTAAACTAAATTAATTAACTTAATTTAATCATATCATCAAAGATTAATTACAATAAGTAATTAATCTCTTAATTACTTTTATCAAGTAATTACATTTAACAATTTACAATAGATTATCTAAATTAATTAATCTAATTAATTATCAAAATTAATCATTTTAATTTATTATTTAAAGTAATCCTTAGTTAATTTCCTACATTAACTAATAACATTTCCTAATTCCTTCCTTAATTAATCTCTAATCATAAATTAATCTAAATTATTAATTTATAAATTAATTACATAATTCATTCCTTAATTATCTTATTAATTAATCCACTTCAATATTTTTAATTATCTCTAGAATAAATTATTCCTTTATTAATGACTGCATAAATATTAAAGTGTAAAACATTTCACTTTTGAATTTAAACTTAAATTACATTTTGAATTTAAGATTCAAAATGATTATTCTTTTAAACATTAATCTAATTTAAAGTTCAATCTATAATCCTTAAAAATAAATGTAAATAACATTTATTTTTATATAAGAAAAGGCCCTTAAACTAAACTACTTAAAATTTTATTTTGAATTAACTTTCAAAATAGTTTAATATTTTGACTTGCAAATTCAAGTCAAAAACAATTTATTTAACTTTCATTCAAAATCCTTTTTTTTAGAACTTATCAAAACCAAGTTTAAATATTCGTTTGAAAACAAATTTACTTTTAAAACTATTTGATTTAAACTTATTTTAAACATTCAGATTTAAAACTGATTTAAATTTTAGATTTGAATTCAAAGAAGAACTTGAAACCATTGGTTTAACTTTGATTTCAAAACTTTGGTTTTAACTTGCTTTTGAAAACTTGATTTTTAATTCTTGATTAAAAATCCAACTTCATTTTTAAACCTTAGATTCAAAAATTCCATTTGAATCTACACTTTAAAACTTAAATTTTTAAACACAGTTTAAACCCTGTTTGGAATTTTGAACTAAGTTTAAACCTGAAACAGTCAGGTTTGTGCTAATGCCTGAACCCAAAATTGACTCGAATGGTTCCCAGACTTGCTTCGAGTTAATCACTCGAATGACTCGAGTAAACCCCGAGGAAACCAAACTCTGCACACCAAAAATATCACCAGACTTCAACGGCACTGTGCACGTGCACAGTGGCTCTGGCCACCTCCGGCCATCCACTAGCACTCCACCCCATCAGCGACCACCTCCAGATGGCATCACGACCACCAGAATCCACCACAACAACTCGAATCGAAATCGAGTTAATTCCCAAACCTGGAAACACAGACTCGCGACCAACCACACCTGTCTACGCCACTTGCTCGATGCTCCGACCATCAGAGGCCACCAAACTCCGGCCGTAGCCTCGTCCCCCTTCCCTCTATCAAACCCCAGAAGTACGTGACACTCGATCCACGAGAGGAGCTGCGGTGGATTGATTACTGACCATCACTAAACTAGGGTTAAAAACAGAAAATACCCACCATCATCACCACAGTGATCATCCACCTCCTCCACCATTTTTCCTGGATACCTCGATCACTACCCCATCATCTAGCAGAGACCCGACCCTTCCAGTCTCGTAGATCATCAGAGAAACCCAAAATTGCCAAATCAGTGCAAACCAGAAATGCAAACTCAAATCTTTACTAAATAATGTGATTCGAGTTTTAAAAATCAGTATTTTGATTGAGTGTTTTATTCACCTTTCTGAATCCTAGAATTAAGCATTTTGAGTTTTTACAAAACTCAAGTTTTATACTGCTCTTAAAGTTTTCAGAGCAGACCTACCTTGATTAACTTGAATTCTAATTTTTAAAAATTTACTTTATGATCAAACAATCATGTTTTGTTTAGATACTATGTCTAATAATCAATAGATTAAGTAGTAATGATTTTGAATTAAATCAGAACTTCAAATTTTATAAACAGAGATATATTCCAGACTACTGAACAGGCAGGCATCAAACATTCAAAGAATTGCATAAATATATTCGTATAAACACACTTATTTCAGACATAATAACATAAGTAAACCTACTTAAACAGGTTTTAAATTTAAGTTACTCACCTATGATCAGAGGAGAGGGACAGGGCATAGCTAGTTGAAAAGCAGTTTTGAACTTTTAAAAACTGAGTAATGGTTTTGCTATTATCTCCTGATCTTCTTGCTTGTTGTTGTTGCAAACATTATTTAAGTTTGTATGGATGGAAGTATTTGCTATTGTTTCAAGTTTGCTATGTTGTTGAACGAATGAAAATATAAGAAGACATGTATATAAAGAAGTGTTTGTACAGGGAGTGTTTTCTGGGCTAAGCAATTTCAGGTACACTTCCTTTCTTCTTCTTTTTATTTTTTTTTATTTTACTGATCAGAGATTGTTTCCATCCTTTGATCAGAGATTTTTTTTTATATAAATGGGGGCTGAAATGATATTTCAAACATTTCGAATGACCTTGTATGCTATTATGAAATGGAAGCATTAAATGAGTAAGTACTTTATGTCCCTTACTTAGATTATTTACTTTGTTATCTGCATACTCACTTTGCAATGCCTTTTACTTGCCTTACAAGCTACAAACCTTATTTCTTCTTGCCTAGCATACTTATTCTTTTACTTATTACTTGCCTGCAACGTATACTTTTCTTTGCTTTGTTAATTTGCTTGCTATGTTGAACAAATGGAATGAGCAGACATACATATAAATATAAGTGTTTTACAGGGAGGTAGGTGATCTGGGTTTGAGATTTGCAAGTACACTATCTATTTTTATTTTTATTTTTAAAATGGAGGCTGAGTTGATTTTTTTAAAAGAAATCAAATTGACTTATGTTATGCTTGCATTAAATGGTTGAGTACTTCATGCTTTATTTTGTTTTGTTTATGTTTGATAGATATTTATTTTACTTCGTTTATTCTTTTAGCCCGCATATCTATTTACAGCTACAAATTTGCATTGCCTTGTCTTCTTAGCTATCTTTACTTTGCCCTACAAGATTCTATTTACCTGATTTGTCTATAAGCTATACGTATGTAGATATAAAGTTGTCTTAGTTATTGTTATAGCCTTTTAACTTAAGTATTTTAGCTCTCTTTTATGTTCATAAATATTTTATTTTGTCTTTTATGCTTGTGTTAAATATTAATAAGATTTATTTTAATTTAAATGAATTTGAAAGCCTTTATTTATTAACTTTAAAACAAAGCTTATCTATCTACAATGTATACAAATATATATACATTATAAATAGAAACAATTTATTAGCTTTTAAAAGATAAATCATCCATTTAAATATTTATTAAAGAAGATTATTAAATCAATTCGAATCTTATTAACAAATATTATCATATCAATTTAATTTTTAACACAGATTATTAAATTGATATTGCCAGAAATTCCGGGATGTCACATTCCTCCCCCCTTAAAAGAATTTCGTCCCCGAAATTTAAAACAAAAGTAATTTAATAATCTAATTAAAGATTTAATTTTTAAAACACAAACATATATTAATCATATGCTAACAACCATAGCAACCAATCATCCAAACAACAAATCTAACTATCCAGACAAAATACTGGATAAAATTCTCTCGAGTTTCCCCGAGTATAAATACCGGGTTACTCGCTCTATAGAATCCAAACCATCAATACTACTAAGCTACAGAGCTACCCCTCATCTGGATCTACACAACAAGACAGGATATCAGACTATAGACGAGTCTGATTCAGCAACAAAAACTCCTGAACTACTGGCTCTACAACCAAAGATAGATCTCACACGTACTCCCTCAAAGATACGTGAAATACAATGAATCCCAGTATCCAAACTGGCAATTCAAATCTGAAGACCCAACACTTATCCTCAGAAGAACAACAGAAAAGATCCAAAATATCTCGGAGCCGGCTTTCCAATCTTACCCGTCTTATAGCTCCCTGAATCGAATAAAATCTCTACAACAACAAAGTCTCCGACTTCGAATTCCAAATTCCTCCGTCTCTTATCCACAAAACTCTTCGGACGATCCTGGGTCTCCTTCTTCCTTACCGATCAGCTCATCCTTTGCTGACGCCCTTCAGAAACAAACTGGACCCAAAACAATCCAACAAAATGATCTTTCCAAGATCAACCAAAACTCGGAACACCAACTCAGTTTCAAAATCAGAAAACAGATCTTACTTCTCCCATTTGGAAAAGATAAAACAGGTGCACCCTAATCTGGCCTCAGATCCTGAAAAACTTCCTGTAGAAACTCTCTAATCCAAAACACTGCAACATCCAATTTCTTCCACACAAAAACAGCTGCCACCATGCTTCCACTGCGCTACTCTGACCTGAAACAGATGAGTATGCTGATGACGAACACAAGCACAGACTGGACAACACATCCCAAAAATAGGGCTCAACAGATTCTAAGATAAACACTTAGAAGTTACTTCAAAACTTGAGCTACTTCACCTAACTCACTCTCCAGATGTTAGCAAAACTCTGACTTCCTGAAGATATCCAGAAAAATTTTGAAACACAATAGAACACTCAACTATCGCAAGTCACTTTTGCGATCAATCCAGCCTAATTTCAAAGAAAACTGCTCTCTCTTTACCAATCAGAACAGCATACACTTATGTAGCCAATCCATCGAAGAAATGGATTCACTCTGCTGCTCCTGAAATTACCTCAAGAAAACTGCTAAACCAGAAAGCTTCCTCGCCAACACACAGAACACTCCGAGCTGCGCTGCTGACACCAATGCCAAGGAATTCCTAATCCAAAGCTTCTCGAGAAACTCGGACCTCAAACCAAACAGAAACATCCTGCTGAACACAGCCACAACACCGAAGCAGACACACTTCTTAACTTGTTCCAAAGAAACATCTTCAGAGACATCCATAGTCACCGTGTCTCATCACACAGCTACTACATTCAGAGGTATCAAGATAACACCACTAGCTTCTGCTCAACTGACAGAATCCAAATTCTACTCATCCAAACTTGCACTTCAAAAATGGATTCTGAACCCTAACAGATTTCCTTCCGAGATCAATGAAATCCTTTCACCATCCAAAGCTTACTCGAGACGGTATTAGGTCTACAGTCTCGACAGATACACTTCCAACCTCAAACATTCAAACTCCAACCATTGGTAGTCGTGTTACACACACCACTACCCTATCTACCTTTATAACTTATGTTGGAAAACCCGAATAGGTAGCCCAACAAATAGGTAGAAATAAATAGATATACATATATATATTCAAAATTACAAATACGCTCTCTCAAGAAAGAAATCACTCAAGAGCCTAGGTATTCACTCAACCTATGCTCTGATACCAACTCTGACGACCCGAAATTCCACTACCGGAAAATCGCATCATCGAAAAGAAAGAAAGGGGTGAGAAAGTAGAAAAGATAGAGAAGAAGAAGAAACAACCACAGAATCTCTACAGCGGAACGAATAAAATATAATATATCACATAATAGATTACATAATATCATATACATCAGAGTTATCCAGATAATACAACACATACTAGACAGTTATAAACACCTGTCTAGTTAATACAACTCACACATCACAGAGATACAACACAGCGGAAATACAGAATAAACACATAAATACTGACACAGCGGAACCAATATATATCTATACGCTGAAGCCTCCTGCTCCATTGCTCCTCCACAGTTCGTCAAAGCTAACCTGAATCCCTTGGCTACCCGTAAAAATTTGGGTACCCGAGAGTTTAGGAAAAACAGAAATAAACTCCGGGTCAGACATGGGTCTGGTATGAGTAACAGGTTAAAGTTGCTTAACTTTGAAAAACTTTTGAAAACAAAAGGTATCACGTAAGACTTCCCACACATAAACATGGAAAAGTTTTTCCCTTACGCTAACCAAAACTTTGATAGGAAATCTAGTGATATTATAATAGGTCTAGGGTTTTCAAGTAAATAGAAAATAGCCGAAATTGTTACATTCATTAAATTCCAGCATACATAGGTATACAATCAAATCCGATGGCACTTATTGGATTTTGGATTCCATACAATGGCAGGGCTACTGGGGTACCGCCCGTCACAGTACGTGGCCTAGATCACCGTACCGAGGACCCACCCTAAGTCCCCTGCAACACAAAGCCGGAACCATCCCTTACTGGACAGTCCCAAACAAGACAACCCCGCAGTTGTTTGCAACCAACTGCCCACACAGCCGAATAAAAAGGGACATCTAGACAGGAGTATATCTTGCTCTCAAGTGGGAGCTACCCACGAAGCTTTGCTGCACCTCCCCTGTTTTAGCCATTCCCGGTTGATGAGGCTTGAGGTCACGATTACCTTTATAGAACTCATCTCTTAGAATGCTCATCGTCCACCTGACGATGTTCTGAAAGCATTCAATCCATACAAGTTCGTTCCGGGTTCGAACGAAACCGAAGGCATTATCTCGTTACACTCATTTTGGAATCACCCTCAGAGTTAACGACAATAACCCTTGCACTCTGAATCTTCATCTTCACTTGAGATTCACGACCTATCGTTAATTTGGATCGATGTGATTTTCGGGTCTCCAGACCTGGAATCCCGGTATACGGAAACCCGATCCCGGTCTCATCGAAATCCAAACCGTATCTTTTAAGGCCAAGTTGTTTTAAAGTTTAAAACAATTCAATTCAATATTATCTATATACTCACAGATGGATAAATCATAATATAACAATGGATAATCACATTATCATCATAAACAAATAATTCATATCATCAACTCAAACAAATAATCAATATTATCATACTTAAAACAAGCATCCATATCACAATAGATGATCACAATCAATCAATGGGATAACAATATCATTCATCCATAAGCAATGATTTATCATTCACAATCTATAATTAATTTAAAATGAATTAAATTAATTACTTCTATCTCTAATTAATTTAAAGTAAATTAAATTAATTACTTCATCTATAAATCCTGCTTATACAACCATTAACTAATTATATATCAAATTAATTAATCATTCTCTAAGTATTCATCTTGATTAAACACCTTTGATTAATCATTCTCTAATTACAATAAGTAATTAGTCTTTTAATTAATCCCACACATTTCTTATTATAAATCATTCATAGTAATTAACATTTAATTACTTCATCTATTAATTTACTATAATTAATTACATTTGTCCTTAATTAATCACATTAATTAATCACTTCATTATTAATTATTCCTTAATTAACCAATTCATAATTACATCATAAATTATATTAATTAATGATT
This sequence comes from Allium fistulosum, assembly GCA_030737815.1. NCBI lineage: Eukaryota > Viridiplantae > Streptophyta > Magnoliopsida > Asparagales > Amaryllidaceae > Allium > Allium fistulosum. The sequence goes on from CM060907.1 coordinate 618,368,185, forward strand.
TCTAATTAAATTACTTCATTTAAGTTAATTACATTAAGTAATTAAATCTTTAATTAAACCCAATTATTAATCCCCTTGATTAATAACAAACCAGTAATTAACTACCCTTAATTACTTATTAAATAAATTAATTATTCCATAATTAATTATCTCCATTAATTAATCCCTTGATTTATTACAAAAGTAATTACCCAAATTACTTTATTAACAAAACATCCTTCACTAATTACATTTAGTAATTATCATCTAATTACTTCCCTAAGTAATTCTGCTCCATTTATTTCATTAAGTAATCTCACTTATCAATTTATCAAATGATTATCTTAAATTAATTAAACTAAATTAATTAACTTAATTTAATCATATCATCAAAGATTAATTACAATAAGTAATTAATCTCTTAATTACTTTTATCAAGTAATTACATTTAACAATTTACAATAGATTATCTAAATTAATTAATCTAATTAATTATCAAAATTAATCATTTTAATTTATTATTTAAAGTAATCCTTAGTTAATTTCCTACATTAACTAATAACATTTCCTAATTCCTTCCTTAATTAATCTCTAATCATAAATTAATCTAAATTATTAATTTATAAATTAATTACATAATTCATTCCTTAATTATCTTATTAATTAATCCACTTCAATATTTTTAATTATCTCTAGAATAAATTATTCCTTTATTAATGACTGCATAAATATTAAAGTGTAAAACATTTCACTTTTGAATTTAAACTTAAATTACATTTTGAATTTAAGATTCAAAATGATTATTCTTTTAAACATTAATCTAATTTAAAGTTCAATCTATAATCCTTAAAAATAAATGTAAATAACATTTATTTTTATATAAGAAAAGGCCCTTAAACTAAACTACTTAAAATTTTATTTTGAATTAACTTTCAAAATAGTTTAATATTTTGACTTGCAAATTCAAGTCAAAAACAATTTATTTAACTTTCATTCAAAATCCTTTTTTTTAGAACTTATCAAAACCAAGTTTAAATATTCGTTTGAAAACAAATTTACTTTTAAAACTATTTGATTTAAACTTATTTTAAACATTCAGATTTAAAACTGATTTAAATTTTAGATTTGAATTCAAAGAAGAACTTGAAACCATTGGTTTAACTTTGATTTCAAAACTTTGGTTTTAACTTGCTTTTGAAAACTTGATTTTTAATTCTTGATTAAAAATCCAACTTCATTTTTAAACCTTAGATTCAAAAATTCCATTTGAATCTACACTTTAAAACTTAAATTTTTAAACACAGTTTAAACCCTGTTTGGAATTTTGAACTAAGTTTAAACCTGAAACAGTCAGGTTTGTGCTAATGCCTGAACCCAAAATTGACTCGAATGGTTCCCAGACTTGCTTCGAGTTAATCACTCGAATGACTCGAGTAAACCCCGAGGAAACCAAACTCTGCACACCAAAAATATCACCAGACTTCAACGGCACTGTGCACGTGCACAGTGGCTCTGGCCACCTCCGGCCATCCACTAGCACTCCACCCCATCAGCGACCACCTCCAGATGGCATCACGACCACCAGAATCCACCACAACAACTCGAATCGAAATCGAGTTAATTCCCAAACCTGGAAACACAGACTCGCGACCAACCACACCTGTCTACGCCACTTGCTCGATGCTCCGACCATCAGAGGCCACCAAACTCCGGCCGTAGCCTCGTCCTCCTTCCCTCTATCAAACCCCAGAAGTACGTGACACTCGATCCACGAGAGGAGCTGCGGTGGATTGATTACTGACCATCACTAAACTAGGGTTAAAAACAGAAAATACCCACCATCATCACCACAGTGATCATCCACCTCCTCCACCATTTTTCCTGGATACCTCGATCACTACCCCATCATCTAGCAGAGACCCGACCCTTCCAGTCTCGTAGATCATCAGAGAAACCCAAAATTGCCAAATCAGTGCAAACCAGAAATGCAAACTCAAATCTTTACTAAATAATGTGATTCGAGTTTTAAAAATCAGTATTTTGATTGAGTGTTTTATTCACCTTTCTGAATCCTAGAATTAAGCATTTTGAGTTTTTACAAAACTCAAGTTTTATACTGCTCTTAAAGTTTTCAGAGCAGACCTACCTTGATTAACTTGAATTCTAATTTTTAAAAATTTACTTTATGATCAAACAATCATGTTTTGTTTAGATACTATGTCTAATAATCAATAGATTAAGTAGTAATGATTTTGAATTAAATCAGAACTTCAAATTTTATAAACAGAGATATATTCCAGACTACTGAACAGGAAGGCATCAAACATTCAAAGAATTGCATAAATATATTCGTATAAACACACTTATTTCAGACATAATAACATAAGTAAACCTACTTAAACAGGTTTTAAATTTAAGTTACTCACCTATGATCAGAGGAGAGGGACAGGGCATAGCTAGTTGAAAAGCAGTTTTGAACTTTTAAAAACTGAGTAATGGTTTTGCTATGATCTCCTGATCTTCTTGCTTGTTGTTGTTGCAAACATTATTTAAGTTTGTATGGATGGAAGTATTTGCTATTGTTTCAAGTTTGCTATGTTGTTGAACGAATGAAAATATAAGAAGACATGTATATAAAGAAGTGTTTGTACAGGGAGTGTTTTCTGGGCTAAGCAATTTCAGGTACACTTCCTTTCTTCTTCTTTTTATTTTTTTTATTTTACTGATCAGAGATTGTTTCCATCCTTTGATCAGAGATTTTTTTTTATATAAATGGGGGCTGAAATGATATTTCAAACATTTCGAATGACCTTGTATGCTATTATGAAATGGAAGCATTAAATGAGTAAGTACTTTATGTCCCTTACTTAGATTATTTACTTTGTTATCTGCATACTCACTTTGCAATGCCTTTTACTTGCCTTACAAGCTACAAACCTTATTTCTTCTTGCCTAGCATACTTATTCTTTTACTTATTACTTGCCTGCAACGTATACTTTTCTTTGCTTTGTTAATTTGCTTGCTATGTTGAACAAATGGAATGAGCAGACATACATATAAATATAAGTGTTTTACAGGGAGGTAGGTGATCTGGGTTTGAGATTTGCAAGTACACTATCTATTTTTATTTTTATTTTTAAAATGGAGGCTGAGTTGATTTTTTTAAAAGAAATCAAATTGACTTATGTTATGCTTGCATTAAATGGTTGAGTACTTCATGCTTTATTTTGTTTTGTTTATGTTTGATAGATATTTATTTTACTTCGTTTATTCTTTTAGCCCGCATATCTATTTACAGCTACAAATTTGCATTGCCTTGTCTTCTTAGCTATCTTTACTTTGCCCTACAAGATTCTATTTACCTGATTTGTCTATAAGCTATACGTATGTAGATATAAAGTTGTCTTAGTTATTGTTATAGCCTTTTAACTTAAGTATTTTAGCTCTCTTTTATGTTCATAAATATTTTATTTTGTCTTTTATGCTTGTGTTAAATATTAATAAGATTTATTTTAATTTAAATGAATTTGAAAGCCTTTATTTATTAACTTTAAAACAAAGCTTATCTATCTACAATGTATACAAATATATATACATTATAAATAGAAACAATTTATTAGCTTTTAAAAGATAAATCATCCATTTAAATATTTATTAAAGAAGATTATTAAATCAATTCGAATCTTATTAACAAATATTATCATATCAATTTAATTTTTAACACAGATTATTAAATTGATATTGCCAGAAATTCCGGGATGTCACAGGAGACGAGCTAGATGGCAAGTACGTGCAGAGTATTTCTGCTGCAGTATATTATTGTATTATTGAGACATGATTACTGTATATATTCAGTGACTGAGTATATGTAAAACTCTGATGTATTAAAATGTAATCTACTGATATAGTAATCTTTTGTAAACTGTTATTATTTACTATTATATTTTATCCGCTGCGAATGTGAGATGTTGATGTTTCTGTTCTTCTTCTTCTACCTCCTTCTTCTTTTTCATAACTATCTGGAATTTTCGGCTTCGAAAATTTCGGGTCGTTACACCAACATTTGGAGAGCGTTACGTAATCTAGTCTCAACGGATACATCGATATCTAGTCTCGATGCATTTTGACTAGGAACATTTAAAATGGTATATTTGTTTCATTGTGATAAATTACTCACGATTGTAACACTTTATAACTACTATCACAAAACATACCATTTATGGATTTTCTATTAAATATATTTTAAATTAAATTGATTAATTAATATAACCACATTATATCAAGTATACAATAAAAAGAAAATACCTTTATTTCAAACAAGATTGGTCAACAAGTTAAATATATGTAACAAATTATATATTTGCCCCTAGGGCATACCCTTAACTCTATCAATCTCCCACTTGCACTTGGGGTCAAGTATGGAATCTTATTCCAACTTCTCCAATCGGTTTCTCAAAACCAATTAGGTCATTCACTTTGTGAATGGGTATGCTATTATGTGTTAATTATATACTCCGTCAATCAACTCTCTCCAACGGTGATAAACTGCTTTATCATGTGGAACAATTCGGAGTATGTGTCTCGACATCTAGTGAGCTATAAGTTCTGTTACAAACTATATCATGACATTGTTATTATATAACAATGTTACGAGATTCTCAACATTTGAAATCGGCTCAGTTAAAAATTTGTGCACTTATATTTTTATATACATTGTCTTTATTGTGGTGCTATTCTATGCGATGTCCTTTTTCATTGAATTAGCCATGGTCTTTCATTTGGAACATTTCCAACTTAAAGATTCTTGACTTGAATTTATTATTGACATATTATACTCAATATCAATTATGAAGTTTGAGTCCGAACACTCCTTTCATAAGGTGTTTTTGTTTCTGTAAACAATTCTCTAGTATTTCATTATACACGAGAACACTTCAAACAACCATTTAGTGATATCAATTTGGATTTGATATTTGCTTCATGTATCAAATACATAAATAAATCATGATACCGTAGACAACATAACATGTATGATAATTTCTATTGCCAATGCAAAGGAATCAATCTTACATATTCCGTATTAAACATTTTAATAAGGTGTCCTTGCATATCATTTAGGACATTCCCGACATCTTTTATACTTACTATAAAAGACATCATTTATTAATCCAATGTTGAGTATTAAAACAACCAAGACTAATTTTGACACAAGTACATCGTTAAAATCAACAACGTGTTGTTTAATATAGTTTAGAAATATCAATGTACCTTTTAACGTTCTTTCTTATGAACACACGCTTCCTCTGCACTTTGATTGAAAATCAAAGTATTTGATATTTCTATCAAAGTACTTATTCAATCTTAATGCTTATAAAATGATACTTTCGTGGGTCATATCCAAAGACTCACAAACTCAATATCACTTCCACTGACTTTGAGACATTTTTTGTTAATATGTGTAAACAGCTTACTCTTAATCATTATTTAGACTTTTCTGTTTCAATACATATATACCAAAACACTAGGACTTATCAAGCGATAATTTTGTGAGTAAATCTGAACTGACTTGAACATTTTGAATATCGAATCTATTACGCTAATTTCAACAATTGAAATTTGCGACATTATTCCTATCAACATTGCTCATTTAATTCCAACTGCATTAGTCTTACTCATAAAGACACAGTCATGGTCGATGGATCATATCCCTTAAGCTACGACCACCAAAATCTATATTTTGATAGCGTACTTGAAATTCTTTCGGATTTGCGCATCATACCATATAGATACAACACTCTCAATGGTTTAATTAAACAACCTTGGATTATATATTTTCGACATTAATAAGAAACTCATAGTTTCTCTTCAATGTGCAAGAATACTTATTGGACACTCTAATCATTGTGTTCATTTAGGTTGGTTAATTTCATTTCATCTCATCTAATCAGTATTATATATGGATCGTATCCAATTTCATTTTACCCCCAGTAATTCCTAAAATAAATTTCTTCACAATGAAGTTAGTATTTCTTAAAACAACAATTGTTTCTCAGTGCAACAGAATAGCTATTCATAAATGTTTTATGAATTTCTTTATTTATAAAACTGATTTGGTTTTAGTTTACAAAAATTATGTTCAAAATATAAATATGTCATCCGATGACAGTCTTCCAAAAACACTTTTAGGGATATTCATTCAAGATCCCTTATGAACAATTATTACATGTAATCTTTCGACTCGCACAACGTGCCAACTCCTTGGACTAGGATATGTTGGAGTCTCTTATAAACCCTTACCTTGTAAAATTTTGTAAACTGTTATTCAGATGAAATAACATTAACCTTGTGTACTACTCTTAAGTACATTACTTTATAGAAAGAAACTAACTCAACTTCACTCACAATTAATCATACATTGTCCAACAAAGTTTGATTACTCCATATCGATGCATCATTATGTATCACATGGAGGAGTAATTTTGAGATTGAATCTTTATTCATTTTAGGTACGTTCGGAACATTTTCTAATATACTCGCTCGTTCGATCAAATCACATCATTTCTATCGCATGTTATTTTTTTTGCTTTTGTTTTATATCCTATAAGTTTACCATAGACATACTACATGTGTATCAAATACACATGTCCATGTCGACAATAACTCATCGATGAATATGACGAAGTACGTGAAACCATTTTGGTATATATAGAATTATGATTTCTTACATCTATATGTATCAATCCGAAGAGTTCATAAACTCTTATGATATTCCCACTAAATGGGTGCATAGCCCTTTATTGTTTGAGATATAATTAACAAGTATCATATGATTCAAAATCATAAAATAAAATTATTTCTCAAAACTATGACTTAGTCTATAATTCCAAAACAACTGAAAATAATATTAGATACTTTTGTATTTTCCAATGCATCACTTTTGTTATAATTTTTTTTACCACATTATAGTTTTATTTCATAAAGAATATTCATATTGAAATATAGCTATGTCTATTTTTTCCAGTCGATACCGAAAAATAATCATTATTTCATAAATAATGTATGGTAAGTTTTACGAAAACAATTTTCGTACTATTATGCAATAAATAAGTGCCATATGGCATGCTCCCACTATTTCCACCATTACTATAATAACATACTAAATTCGGAGGTCCATCATTCACTTAATACGATTTGTTTAATTCATACACTACAACTATATCTTGAGCTCAAAGAAATAAATCTCATAGAAAATAATTTTCTATATGAAAATACATTTCGAAATAGAAATCATATTTCTTATTCCAATATTAAGTACCAATTATTATTACAATTCCCATTTCCAATGTTTCTCTATGAAGCAGAAGTGACTATTCATTCTCTTCATCCCAACTGTACCTTAAATTACATCTATTCTTATACATTCGTTTTCCTTTCAAATGGTTAAACTATTCAAAACAAAACCTTACTACAATATCATAACAAACTCTTTACAAAAGCACATTCGATTATCCTTAGCATTTAAGGACATCAAATATGTTGCTCTTTATGTAAACTGATCAAAATGACATTTTAGTGATCGAGTTCTTAGATCTATCTTGTAGTTTTTGGTCTTGTGTTACATTAAAACTATATGTTCCCTTTTGTAAACAATCAGATTGAATACTCGATCTCGCACTAAGGTTTATTGGGTTTTTCGGATGAACTAATTTCATCGAAATATTGTACATTACAAACTTTGACCATTCACCATATAACATTTATTTGCATAGTATATAGATCAAATATCCATAGTCTTGTATTGTTTTTAGAGTTCAAAACTTATAGAATGCAATACATGGTCTTGACCAAATAAATGCATAAGTGACCAAACCACGAATGTATTCAATAGTTTTAAAATCAGGCACTTGCATGGGTGTTGAAACGTTAACATGCAATAGGAATTTAATAGTGGGTATTATATTTCCATTTGTCAACTTTCAATTTAGTTCGTTTGTATATGTTAATTGATAAACATTTTATCCATCATATTAAATGCACAAATTTATCATTGTAGATAATCATAACATTATTTAGCATATGTTTTTACAATATTAGAAAGGTTAAATGTTACAATTTCATTTTTCTAATAAGACTCCCACTAGTCTTTTATGTTTCTCCAAACCCTAAGATGAAACATAGAAGTCTTTCGACTTCACTATTGGGTGTTAGGACTTGTTGTTGTTGTTGTTGTTGTTGTTAATATTGTTATAATAAATATTAATTTTTATAAAAATTAGTTGAATTATTATTATTATCAACTTATTTAATTTTTGTAAGCTTATTTAATTTCTATATAACTTAACAAACGAAGTTAATTTTTATAATTTTAGTTAGTTTATTGTTGTTATTATTGTCATACAAATCTAGTTAACTTTTATAAAATTTAGTTAACTTGGTTAATATTTTATAAGTTATTATTATTCAAAATTTAGTTAATAGTTATCAAACTTAATTAAATTTTAAAACTTAATTATGTTATTATTTTTATTATCAACTTAGTTAATTTTTATATGCTTATTTGGTTTTTATTAAACTTAATTAACAAAGTTAATTTTTATAATAGTTAATTTTATTGTGATTATTATGATTATTTAAATTTTATTGTTATGGTTAGTTAATTTAACTAATCTTAGTTAATTTTATTATTATGATACCAAATTTATTCTTCATGTCAAAAGGATAGTGGATGCATTAATTCCAACAACATTCATTCCGTGAGGCAAGAAAATGAGCAAATATCATGCGAAATTTTGGGTTTAAATTATCATCAATATACCAAATGATTATACTAATATAAACTAACTTGTAGCTTACAACAAGGACAGACATTGGATAAGTAATATTTAAGAATCATCAATATACCAAATGATTATCTATTTGAAACCATCTTAAGATGAATGTGTTGTTATCTTTAGAATGTTGCTTTCATGTTTCAGTTTAAATTACCAAAGTAAAACATACGTTGTACTTAATTCTAAGATTTGCTTGATTTAGTCCGTGTTTACTGAATAACCAAACTATAGACGAATATAATGATTTGTGCACTTCTTTATTTTTATATTACAAAGGCTAGCTTAATTCACTCTTATATTTATTGTGCCAATTGACTATCATTACATTACATACATACATATGTGTGTACACATCTTTGCCTCTTTACATATGTAATTTTTGTTAGTTTTGTACTTTATAAAATACCTCGGTTAAATTAGGATGTTTCACATGGAAGGATTTAACAAGTTTACAACTTCAACAAGTCTATGATGCACATGGTATAGTATCCACCGCATAGGCAGAATCATGTTCAAAAGCATTTGAGGTAAAAGAAATAATAAAATAAATTTAGACTTAACTAACCAACAATTTAATCCTTGTCAGCAGCAAGTTCAAGTGTGGCTTTAAAAGCAGGTCCAAAAGCTTCACTAGGCAGCATCTCTTTAAGAAGAACAATGATTGAGTGATGTTAACCCAAAGCAGTAAAATTTCTTATCAGGCTCCCTAAAATGATAACAACAAATCTTAAGATGAGAGAAGAATATGCGATCTTGGACAGTGCAGGCTTTATAATTTAATTACCTTTTGAAGTTTGCACGGTCGGTTTTCTTAAATTCTTATAGCAATTGAAACCACGAATTGAAAAACTCTACTGCTACATTGAGTTTCTGAAGAAGTCCAAGTGTCAAAGAACAATTGTAGTAGAGGCGTTAGCAACCTGAAAAATCAGAATGCCTTTGCCATGGATGTTTGATAAATAAAAATACAAATGAAAAAAAGGAAAATTACATTTGAAAATGGTAAGTGCCAAATTGAAAATGGATACTAGATGTGAGACTAAAATATGTACCAAAACTTTAGTAAATCAAGCAAACAGAAGATCTTAGAAAATGAATACTAGATGTGAAAATTGTATTTACAGTTGTATAAAATATTCAAAATGAATGCTAGATTACGTGACTATCTTCATGAATAGATTTGCAAGGGCAGGTGAAATAGAAATTTGTTTAAAGATGAATAGTAGATAGTAACTCGCTTACGAAAAAACATATTTATGGTTTACTTGTCTGGCACCACATATTGTATAGCTTATGAAAAACGACCATTAAAATGAAAATTAAAAGCAAAGTGCTTGTGTAAACTTCTCTTTTTTAATAAAATAAGGTACTAAAATTTTATCTTTTGAATCTGGTTATGGCATGACTTTCATAAAACCAGTGCATCCTATTTTTTAAACCTACAGCAACTCTTTGTTTTCGAATTGTTGTGTTTGATGCTAGCTGAAACGACTGCGATTATAGGCAACAAACTATTAAAGCCATTATGAATCTAGAAATGATGGCATTACTTGATATGAAAGTGAACATTCATTATATGAACCTTGAAAGAGTGGCAATGAGCCACGCGTGCACGTGGTCATAAATGAAGTACCTACTAATTTATTATTTGATATACAATGTTGACCCATAACAAATCAGTTATGTTGTTGATCTTAACATAAATGCATAGAAAAACATTAATTGTTTATCTACCATTAGCGTTTTTAATCTTATATGGTACACTAGATTCCCGAATAAATGGTAGATGCCTTAATGCGTAATAATTGAAAGTTAGAAATCATGCCTTTCTCCTAATGCTTTTATAGTATTGAAAACCTCATCGGAGGTGCCTGCCTATCTTACAATCTCCACCAATTTCATTATAGGAGGAGGATTCAGAAAATGCATTCCTATCACTTATCATAATGTACAAAGACAAAGTCTGACTTAGAGTTGCTCTTTAGCATAAATGACTCCAAAACAGTTACCGCAATAAGTGCTTAACAACATTGAACAGTTTTTAAGGGTCCAAATAAAATCCCTTAAGGTCTTTGTTTCTAATGGATGAATGTTGATTGATTACACTTTTTATAACATCAGAATTTATTCTTATCGCATGTTTCCATAACGTAACAAACACTAAGAGACCATTTTTGACTTTATTTGAAAGAAGATATTTCAAATAAAAGTAACCATTGTATTGAATCATATATTTTTCTTGGTACATTAACATTGTAAAAGCTAATTGTCAAAACTTATCTTTAAATTTCAATATAAACTGAAATACGCGTTAAACTATACTAATAACCATTTTTTAGTGCAATATAAAAAAACAACTTGTCTGAAACAAAAATACCTAAGAAGGACGATTAGTCGTAGAAGCAATATGGGTTATTGAAATTGAACTAGTATTAGATACAATTACTTCTTACTGTTTAGCAATTGGTCGCAATGAATCTATAAATTTCCCTCAAAAATCAAAACTTACAAGACTTTTGCTCGACTTGTGATGCATTGTTGTTTTCTTCACTATCAGTTGGTAATTGAGAGAAGGAAAGTAAATCCATAGATTTTTCAGGTGCTTCTTCCCTTTCTCGAATAGTTTTCAGGATTAATGTCTTGAGGAAGTCATCACTTGAACTGCATGGATCAATACAGTCAATGGATCTGCCATCTAAGCCAAAGATCAATATATAGTTAGCATATAGAAATAAATTTATATTTTTCAGAGGAAAAAAGGCTGTAACCTGGGTCATGTTGGGTGCAAAAACCATAGCAAAGTTTCTTGCATTTATTTTGTTGTATTGTTCATTTTCCACAACACCAGCCATAAGATTAATAGCCCAATCAAGCAATGCTGCTTCGGTTGGTGGCAGCAACCTTACAGGCTGAGAGAACTCTTCTTCACTACTACATCGCATAACCTGATATGGTGTCGTTGAGCCAAAAACTCCCATGGGTAGTTCTCGAAACCATGCCTATCAATGTAATGATGAATTCGTAATTTGATTCAAATAACAAAGGAAAAAAAGAACAGCTTGAGAATTACGAAACCAATAACATATAACATTTCATTTCCACTCGTAAATCATAGGTACCACCGATACAATTAATTAGATGTAAAATTATTAACTATTTTATTATTATTATTAACTTAGTTAATCATAAACTTTGCTAATTTATTATTACTGTTATATACTTAATTAATTTTTATAAAGCTTAATTAATGAAATTAATTTTTATAAACTTGGTTAATTTATTATTATTATGTAAATTTAGTTAATTTTTATAAAACTAATTCAACTTGCTTAATATTTTATAATTTATCATTATTATTATAAACTTTGCTAATTTTTATAAAAATTAATTTATTATTGTTATTGTTGTTGCTATTATTATTTATTATTATTATAAACTTAGTTAACTTGGTTAATACTTTATAATTTATTATCATTATCATTATCATTGTTATAATTTAGCTAACTTGGTTAATATTTTATAGTTTATAAGTACTATTATTATGAATATTAGTATTAGTATTATTCTCAACTTAATTAATTGTTATGAAAATTAGTTAATTCGTATAAACTTAGTTATTAATTGTTATTATTGCTATTATGATTGTTGTTGTTGGCATTATTAGTAGCATTATTATTATAAATTTAGTTAATTTTCAAAAACGTTGATTAAATTATTATTATTATTATTAACTTAGTTAATTTTTATAAAACTTAATCAACGAAGTTAATTTTGATCCTAGTTAATTTAATTTGATTATTATTATATTAATTTAGTTATTTTTTTATAAAACTTAGTTAGCTTGGTTAATTTATTATTATTTATTTATTGTAATCACTATTATAAATTTAGTTAATTTTATAAGCTTATTTAATTTTTATATAACTTAATAAACAAAATTAATTTTTATAATCTTATTTAATTTATTATTATTATTATATAAATTTTTTAGGACATGTATTAAATTACAGTGATTATTCTATTTGACTGCGTATAATTTTCTAAATTTTATGTTGTATGATTTCACATGGCCTGATTGATAATTTTCTTTTTCATTAAAGAGGCATACTTTACCAGTATGTTATTAGTCTAGGAGTACTAAAATGAATTAAGAATAAAATCATTTACAAATATAACCATTTTTCTCTACACCAACTCCCTTACCCCTCCCCAGCAAGCTTATGACTTTAAGTTAACAAAGCACCTTAATTTTACACAGGCATTAAAAAGTTCACAAGCTCAAGGTAAATATTTTGTTGTTATACGAGATCTATTACTGCTATAATGTCAGTTGACATACAAATGAGGCCTTTTCTCCTTGTAAATTATCCAAGGTAGTAGTCTGTGATATGGTACCAATCCTGAATAATTATCTATAATCATGTTATGTCAGCGTGATATAGTACCTAAAAAATTGCTAATAATGTATGTGTGGTTATATATCTCAACAACTACTAACAATGCCTTTTCATAGTAGGTGACATGTTCAAAAATAATGACTGTCTTGCAGACTGAAAATAAGTTATGCAAACAACAACTACTACTACAACTGAATCTTCGTATATATGTCTCTTATTTTATCCTTTTGCCGATATATTTTAAATTCAAATGATACATAGTTTTAAGTTGTTCACTAACCATGAATGGTGACTGAAATAGTGATCAAGTTATTTGCACATTTCAGAATGTTAAGGATACTGATTGCCAAAAGATTTGATCTCCTAGATGTAAAAAATTCCTAAAAATCAAGTTATTGATGCCAAAGTATCAATATACTAATAACGAATAAAGAAAAGTTTCTCTCTGATTTTTCCATTGGTTCTTATAATTTTTCCTTTAAACTTTTTTAATTGCCATGACTATGTTGTACACTATAGGATTACTACACCGGGTGATTTCCGCTTTGATAATGAAATGAGTTAATTATATGGTCTCAAAGTTACTCCTAATTATATTAGATATTTACTTGGCTTTGGTAAGTGTTTAGATATTTAGTATAAAATTCTGAATTTAGAATAAAATCACAAAGCATCTTCATCTTTTCCATACAATCATCATCCTCCATAGTAACAAAAGGTATAATAATGCTTGAAATACCCAAAAACTTTCACTGTAAAAGTATTCAAATGTCTCTTCCACTTTTGAATAAAAACTAAGTACAAACAACAAATGGTAAACACATACAGCAAAAAAATAATGTATAAGAAAGTTTAGTAAATGCATACACCAAAATTATTCAAAGATCTCTAAAATTTTAATGACCAGATAGTTAATATAAAACATACTTACAACAACACAAGATCATTTTAATAGTTTTGGTGAATGTAGAAGTTAATAATTGTAGTTTCTATCATTCTTTGTAGCAAAACAACAATTTAATGTCATTTAAGGATAAGGAAATAGAAGGCATAAGACTAGCAAATTGGTTGTGAGAAGGATTTCATAGTGAAAAAGAAAAGAATATGATGGAGCATTATAGATTATTCTTTTTAGTATGTTCTATACTCAGAATTTTATCATAATGAGTATTTCTTTCCTATGAAATAACAGCTACAAATAAAGGTGAATAACAGTGAATATGCATTACCTGCATAAGTGCAGCACCTTTTAGATTTTTCAACTGATCGTAAAAATAATAAATGCTCCCTGCCCGTTAATGTTTCCCAGAAAAATGTTACTCATGGAAAATCACTCTTGACGTAGAATTACAAGCTACTCATGGAAAATGTAACGACCCGACTTTCCAGACCCGGAAAATAGAACCATTTTAGTTAAGAAGAAGAGGTAGAAGAAGAAAAATAGAAAACAACATCAGAATCTAACCATCGCAGCGGAATAAAATATAATATATTAACAGATCTTTACACAAATCAAAACTATATAAGTTTTATATAATATAGCATCCGAGTATACACCAGAGAACACATAACATACAACTGGACAATAACCATATCATGTCCTCAATACAACAGAGTACAACAATCAACACAGCGAAATATATATATATATATATATATATATATATATATATATATATATATATAAACAAGTACGGGAGATACGTCTCGCCATCCAGCTCATCTCCTGAGATCCACAGCATCATATCCTGTAACCTATAATACTCGGTCTGACCCGAGCATCATATAAAACAATACCCGAGTCAGTCTGGAATACCAGCGTGAGGAAATCACACTCAATTGATTATTAAAGTTTCAAAAATCCTTTTGAAAATAAAAGCGTCTCATAAGACCACGCCACAAATAAACATGTCGGGTTTTTACCTTACGATAGCTAAAACACTTTTTATAAAAATCCTCTGATATTATAATAGTGTCTATTCACAAATACTTATTAAAATAGCTGAAATTGTTACATGATTAAATTCCAGCATACTAGGTATACAAACAAATACCGTACAAGGCACGTAGGGAGAATGGATTTCCAACGAATGACTAGGCACTGGGGTACCACCTGTCACAATACGTGGCCTAGATCACAGTACCGAGGAGTACGCCCGCTCCCCTGCAACACAAGGCCGGAATCATCCCTTACTGGATAATTCCAAATAAAATCACCCCATGGTTGGGATCAGCAACCGCACCACTAAGCCGAAATAAAGGGACATCTAGACAGGGATGACTTTACTCTCAAGTGGGGGCTACCCACGAAGCCTTGCTGCATAACCCCTGATTTTCAGTCATTCCCGGTTGATGAGGCTCGAGGCTAAATGATACCTTTTTAGAACATATCCCTTAGAATGCCCATCGTCCACCTGACGATGTCACGAAAGCATTCGTCCATACAAGTCCGTCCCGGGTTCGAACGGAACCGAAGGCACTATTCCTACTACATCCATTTTGGAAATATCCTCAGGATTAGTAGCGACTAGCCCTTGCACTTCACAGCTCCATCTTCGACTCCGAACACGTTACACGAAACGTAAAAACCGGATCGAAGTGGTATTCGAGTCTCCAGACCTAGAATCCCGGTATACGGAAACCCGATCCCGGTCTCTTCGAAACGATCAGCGCATTTGGCCAATATTGATAGTCGGTTATTTAACTATCAATTAACATCCACAAGCAACCATCACACAATTAAATAATTTCCCACATTATTTATTTGCCCAAATATCTTTCCAAGATATATTTCCAAATTTTCAAAGCTCATTTGAAAACAAATTTTCAAACAGTTTTCGCTTACGGAATACATTTCCCAAATAATTATTTCCACTGAATCACCAAGTACAAAATAGTTTTAATTTTAAAATAATTTAAAAACACTTTATTTTAAATATATTTTATAACATTGAAATCAAACTACTTTAATACTTTATTAAAAATATATACTTTAAAATAAACCACTTTATAATATAAACTAAATTTCTCCTTTTAAAACATAATAGAAAATCACTTTTATATAATTACTACAAATAAAGATTTTTGAAAATACTTACTTTGGAAATTAACCTTTAGAAATAATCAATTTCCTAAAACATGCCTTTTTAAACAAATTAGAACTTTTAACTTATATTAAAAATTGCTTTGGAAAACGTACTTGGCAATCCAAGGAAATACACTTCTCTTCACATCTTTTAAAAATAAATCAACATTTATTTTTAAACCAATTCATATCCCTTTTATAAATTCCCACCTTGAATTTATATTTTCAAATATCCACTGACATTTCATTTCACTTTATAAACCCAGTTTATATCTTCAAAATCTCATTTCTCTCTAAAGTTTCAAATCCCAAAGTATTTAAATCAAATTTATAATTGATTTCCCAATTTATTTTACTTTGAAACAAATTTCTTTACTTAATCCATTTATTTTCAAATTCATTAACTTCCAGATTTTATTTCTCATTATGATTTAAAATCTTTAAACCGAAACACAAGTTTCTGATTTCCAAATTTCCTTCTTTCTTTTTAATTACATTTAAACATTGAATTAAAATAAATTATTTATTCTTTTAAATAATATCACATAAGTTTTCTTTAAATTCAATATTTCTCTGTTTATTCAAAATTCCTCTTTTCCATATTTATTAGAATTTTGGAAATCACTTTTATTCTTAATCAGATTCATTCTCAAATTTATTCCAAACTCTTATAATTATTTTACTTAAAAATTTACTCTTTTATTTCTTTTCAAAAATTCCATTCTAGAGATTTTGATAATTCAGCATATCCAAATCGGTCCAACCAAACCATAACATCCAATTATCCATATAATTCATCACAGGATATCAACAATCATATCATAGAATATTTAAACAAAATTAAATATTTTTGAGGAATCCAGTTGGATCCCTCCAACCTGTTTCCCTGCATCCACAGATGTTAGCACAATACCAATTCCACTTCGAGGTGGAATATCGCGGTATATGGGTTTTATAAAATATCATCCGCTATTATGCGGCGCATAGGGTCTCATCCGCTATATAATGCGGGAATATCAACCACTCCAATATATACATATGCCAATATGTATATATTGCTATACTACTATATATACTATCATATCAAATCAATCCAATCATTCAATTCAATCATCCATCAATATTTAAATTTAACCAATTAAATTTAAATTATAATTTAACTGAGTGAGATTAACTCACCTTTGCTTTTTTTTTGCCATCCATTACCATTTATTTTCATCCTCGCTTGTTTCCTTTCAGATGTCGACCTTGAATAACAATTTATATGATTTCATTAATATTTGAAATATTCGAATAAATCGAATAATTAAATTCTCATTAGATAGATTTAATTAACTAATTATTTTATCAACCCTAGTAAATTAAATCTTATTATTGTTATTTTAAATAGTTCTTCAAAGTGTAAATATCTGTATATTTTCCTGCAGCATATATACACTTATATTATTTTCTGTAAGCAGATGTATCTATACTTATCTTACTGTAAATAAATTTTCGATTTCAACTTATAAAATTACTTCCATATATATGTATATAAATTAAATTGAAGAAAAAGGAATCTGTACGATTACCTTATCAATTCGTTCCAGGGAAGAAAATTTACAGCCAACCACCCTAAAAATCAACGAGCACGAAACCCTACCCACAGCCGACGCCTCGAGACTTCCCCCTACTGCCGCAACCATCTTCTACACCACAACAAACCCCCGAGCATCACCACTGGATCGGCACTGACAAAGCAATCTCGAGCTCGCACCCTTCGACCTTGCCTACGAAGACGACATCGTTTGCCCTAGGCGCCGCCGCACTCACATCCAACTCTAGCCTCGACTGTCGTCGCCGAGTACTCCACGCTCGCGATTCAATGACAATAGATTCTACTCGAACCCTCGCGTGACTCGATCGACATCACTTTGAAGTTGAAGTGAATTAAAGGAGACGTATGAGGAAAAAATGAGGGCTTCGGTCATTCGATTTCGACCTGATTAATTTATTCTTGATTCGCAAATAACTGAAAGGGAATAGAGTTATTGTGATTACGAACGAAAAGAGGAGAGCGATATAAATTTTCTTTCTGTCTGAAGCTTCGAGCGCAATTTTCTTTCGGCTGTGAAAAAAAAAGGTGAAAAGTGACATTTGAAATGAGGGTAGGAGAAAAGGAAGGGGTACGAAGAAGACACAATGGTAGCGGCTGTACGTATTGTCGGCTAAGAGAAATTTTTTTATTTTAAATCCAAATTCAAAACGTCTCGATAAAATTTCCAACGCGTTTTTATAACGTACGTTCACACAACAACTCCAATCGATACAAAATTTGAAATCCGATAATAATACAATATTACGGATCCAATGGAACTGGTTTCGTCGAATTCCGAGACTGTGCCTCGGAAGGCTATTTTTAAATTCAATTTAAACGATATATTTCAAAACTGAACAAAACAGTTTGAAATTACATTCTGAAGATTCTATTATCTCCAGTATTATCATTACGAATTTTTAAAGCTTTCAAAATATTTTTAATTAGCTTAGAATGCCAGATTTACTATTTTATCCAACTTCAAATAAATTTAATTTAATTATTAAATTACTCAATAACAGCGATATTTGAAATTTAAGTTTATAATTAACCTCTGAATATTTTAAATTAATTAAATATTCCAATTTCAAATATACAAAAATTCCGGGTCGTCACAGAAAATGTTATATACCTGACTAGGAATCGGATTTGAGCTAGTATCAGCAGTAATAGCAAGGGTTTTTCTTTTTTCACTGTCGTTGCTGCTTATGCTTTCTTGATTTGTAAGAGTTTTTTGTGCTAGTTTCATTTGACAATAGTATCTACTGTGGAGTAGCCAATCCAAGGACAACATATTTCTTGCAAGTCACTCTGGATAAATCCAAATTGACATTACTGTTCGAGGAGAAGGTCTAACCCAAAATAGTGAGAGCAGCAGATAGTGTGAGCTTTTCTTTCTCGAACACCGCTTTCATTTTCTCATCCATATATCCAATGTTACACAAATGAACAGACCAAACCAAAGCAAACAAAGCATCACTACAATCACACACCCAGCCTACGATGCTGCAATCTCCATGAATCCGAACACAGAGTAGAAGATGCATCCAACCTAGGTGACACAAATAACATAGAGGCATTTCACCTTTTAAGCACACAATTTCAGATTCCAAGACATACCCTAATCTTAATGACGTAATATATGAAAACATCGAGTTTATCATCTAGTCAAGGAGAAACATCCAATACATCAAGCGATGATGTCTAGACTTCGATTACGAGTAAATCGTGATTTACAGATAATTCGGCATCGTGCAATTGCAAAACCCTAGTTATTAAGTTTAGTCTAGACTTCTCAGCAGTTGATGGCATCTTCGAATCGGTTGTAAGTCAACTTAGACAGGCATTAGATTCAGTTCTATATAGGAGTGTAATTTGGGATTCTGAAATGGAATTTTAAATAGAGAAATCATTTCTTTTTCAATGAAAGGAAAAGATGGTCCCTTTTGTCGATAAGCAAAGTGCTTGAGGAAAGCTGAGATCGGTAACACGAGGCGGGTAGGATGAGTTAGGGGCAGAGGTGGTGATAAGAAGGAAATTTTGTGATCGAGGATTTGAGGAAATAATCTCAGGAACAGGGAAGAGGGAAAATATTGGAAAAAGAGAGAAGATGGAAATAATTTAAGGAATAGGCAGCCATCAAAATAATTTGGGGAGCCCCCACTTTTAAAGCGTTACATAGCTGATCCATTCTTTAAATAAAGCAAGTTAAAACAACCAATAACACTATGAAATAAGCCGTTATCTATTGGCGTTATAAAAAACAACTTTTCTTGTAGTGATTAGGGCTGTAAGTCAAAATCTATAAGCCTTGTTAACAATGTTTTTATTATTTATTTGAGATTCTGCTTCTTGGTTTATCTTTTAGGGCTAAATAGTCGAAAGTCTCCACTTCCATTAGGATTGTAAGTCAAAAATAGATTTTGTGAGGAATGCGGAATATGAATCTTAAGGCTAGAATGAACACTAGAGGGGGGGGGGGGTGAATAGTGTTTATAAGAAATTACTTAATCTTTTTGAGTTATTGTTGATTTGTACACAAATGTATGTAATATTCAGACACATATATAATCACAGAATCAAACACAGATGCAGAAATAAAGTAAATGCAGTAAAGGAAAGAACACACCGGATTTTATACTGGTTTGGAGTTACCCTACATCCAGTCCCGCACAACTAAGTACGGATTTCCTTTCAAAAGCAATTCAACAATTACAACCCTCGGTTTCAAGGCTACGAGGTACACCCTCCAGAATCATAATCCTCTGGGTAGAGATACTTGATTTCCGGGGCAACAAGTTCACCCAATTGATTTCCAAGGCTACAATCACACCTTTTCTCGCTTGATTGATTTCCAAGGCTACAATCACACCTTTTCTCGCTAGATAGATTACAAAGAAGCCTATAACTCTGAATAGCACTGGGATCTTATTGAGATAGTGATAGAGAATCAAACCAGAGATGATCTAGTTAGATTCAATATTGATTTCGGCAGAGTGATGATGTAACGACCCGCCCTTCTAAGCCCAGAAAGACGCATCGTTAATAAAGAAAGAAAGGGATAGAAGAAGAAAAGATAAGAAAGAAGAAAGAACAACAACATCAGATACTCACAGAGGAACGAATGAAATATAATATATCACATAAAATATTACATAGTATCATATACATCAGAGTTACACAACTTATACATCTCATATTAGACAGTTATAAACATCTGTCTATCATACATCTCAAACATCACAGAGATACAGACTCAATACAAACACAGCGGAAACACCATAATATCTACATGCTGAAGCCACCTGCTCCAAATTTCCTCCAGAATTCGTCAAAGCTAACCTGAATCCCTCGACTACTCAATACAATATTGAGTACCCAAGAGTTTAATAAAACAGAAAATAAACACTTGGGTCAGACATGGGTCTGTTGTGAGTAAACGGTTTAAAATTGCTTAACTTCGAAAAACCTTTGAAAGAAAAGGTATCTCGTAAGACTTCCCACACATAAACATGGAAAAGTTTTTACCTTACGATAACCAAAACATTTGATAGGAAATCTGATTATATTATAATAGGTCTAGGTTTTCAAATAAATATGAAATAGCTGAAATTGTTACAATATTAAATTCCAGCATACTAGCCAACAAAGTGGGTTATACAATCAAGACCGATGGCACTTATTGGAAATTGGATTCCATACAATGGCAGGGCTACTGGGGTACCGCCCGTCACAGTACGTGGCCTAGATCAACGTACCGAGGAGTACGCCCGCTCCCCTGCAACACAAGGCCGGAACCATCCCTTACTGGATAATTCCCGCATAAGAAACCCCAGCGGTTGTAGCTATTCAACCGCCCACTCAGCCGAAATAAAAGAAGGGACCTCTAGACAGGGGAATCTTATACTACTTGGGTGCTACCCACTAACCTTGCTGCACCTCCCCTGTTTTAGCCATTCCCGGTTGATTAGGCTTGAGGCTACGATTACCTTTAATCAGAGCACATCACTTAGAATGCTCATCGTCCACCTGACGATGTGCTGAAAGCATTCAATCCATACAAGTTCGTTCTGGGTTCGAACGAAACCGAAGGCATTATCTCATTACACTTGTTTTGGAATCACCCTCAGAGTTAACGACAATAACCCTTGCACTCTGAATCACCATCTCGAATCTATAAGTACTATCTCCGTCAAACTCATTACGGAATCACCCAGAGAGTTATACTGACAAAGAATAGTTCTTACACCTCGAGTCTTCACTTGCTCCACTTGGATTAACGATCAAACGTTTAATTTGGATCGATGTGGTTTTCGGATATCCAAATCTGGAAACCCGATCCCGGTCTCATCGAAATCCAAAACGTATCTTTTAAGGCCAAGTTGTTTAAAGGTTTAAACATTTAAACTTATATACATAATGATATAAAAACAGATAGATGAATCACATTATCACAATAGATAATTCATATCAACATTCATTTCACAAAGTAGCATATCACATATATCCGAGATATCCAAATCATCCAATATCAACCAATCACCCAATATCAATCATCCAATATTAACCAATCATCCAAAAGCAGAATTGATTAACTTCAAATCAATTTAATTAACCTTTAATTAAATTAATTACTATCCTTTAATTACTTGGATTACCTTAATCCTGCTTACTAGCATTAATTAATTACAAATTAATTAATCAATCATCTCTTAATGATCTTCCTTAATTAATCTTTCTTGATTAATTATACTTTAATTACATTCAAGTAATTATTCTTAACCATTTATAGTAATTAACCTTTAATTACTATCATTAAATAATTAATGATTCTTCATTTGCTTCCATAATTAATTAACTATAATTATTTACATTAATCCTCAATTAATTAAAATTAATTAATCTTACTTAAATTAATTACTTTTATTAATCAACCTTGATTAATTCATTAATTAAATAATCCTTATTAAATAATTAAATTTTTAATTAATTAAATAATTAATTTTAATCAACCACTTCATTAATTAACCATAAACAGTAATTAACAATTTGTAATTACTCATCTTAATTAATTACTTCTTAATTAATTATATTAACCTTGATTAATTAAATTAATTTATCTTTAATTAATTAATTACCTTCTAGTTAATTAAATAATTAATCTTTAATTAACTACATTCATTAATTAACCTTAATTAATTATAAACAGTAATTAACCATCTTGTAATTACTTACCTTAACAAATAATAAATCACATTATTAATTAACTTTAATCCTTTAATTTATTAATTACTCTTTAATTAATTAACTTCAAATCAATTATATTAATTAATCCTTTAATTAATAATATCAAGTGATTAACCCTTTTAATCACTTCCATTAAATTACTTCCATGAGTAATTTTTCATTAATTACTTCCATAAATAATTCTTCTTAATTTAATTACATTTAATAATTATTTATTAATTACTTCACTAATTAATTACACTTAATTAATCATAATCTTTAATTAATTAGACTTATTAGTTAACCTAAAATTAATTACATTAATTTATAAATCAAATAAATCATCACTTAATCTCTAATTAATTTATTTCTTAATTACATTCATTTCCACTAATTACTTTATTAAGTAATTATCCTTAATTACAAATAAGTAATTAACTTTTAATCTAATTTATTAATTAATTATCCTTAATTAATTTCAACTTAACTAATTAAGAATATTACTTGCTCAAATCATTTACTTCATTAAAACCCAATTTAGAAATTAATTTTAAATTATAATTTACTTTAAACAAAGCTATACAAACATTTAATTTCAATATCTTTGAAAACCTTTTCAAACATGTTAAATCAAATTTAATCATTTATTTATTTAAAACTTGTTTTAATACTTTAAAAACTTGTTCATGATTTAAATTTTAAACCCAGATATGATTTTGCTTTAAAATTTCAAACCAGATTACTTTAAATAAAACGAACCGAGCAACTTTATTTCTTTCCCGAGCAAACTACACACTAACCCCGAGTCGTCTTCGAGTAAACCCACACAAGTCTGCTTTGAGTCGCACACGATACCCACACGAGACAAATCCTGAGTCGCCTTCTTCTCCCATGCTATCCCCAACATACCAGAACGAACAGCGTACATGTGCACGTGGTGCACGTCCACCAACGATTCCGTCCACTGATGATCATCGCGGCGCCACTCCACAGTCACGCGAACCCATGCGAACCCAAAAGTGAATCCAGATCGAACGTAACTCCATCAAATCGAAATTAGATCATCTCAATCAAAACGGGAAAACTGCCATTGCCAGAAACTGCTGCCTTCCCATCGCCTCCAAACTCGAGATCATCTATCCACTTCACCGATGCTTCGTCACATCTTCCAGCTTGTATTCCCACTAATGCGAACCACTCCGGTCCTCCATAACCATCGCGAGAGCCCCCTGATAGCATCGTTTCAAACTTTTCTCTAGAACCCTAGTTTGATCTAATCCCATCGACACAGCCAACCAGAAAATCTACCAGTATTTTTCCCGCGATCAACATTCCCTAGGCTATCTTCGATAACAACATAGACCTCCAAAACATCATCGATCGCCGCCGATTTACAAAATACCCAAATTTGTTCAACACTGAAAATCTCAACAATTTCTATGCTAAAAATTATGATTTCCATATTAATATTCATCATTTTCTAATACTAATCAGGTTCTAAAATCAAATCCTGAAATTACGAAGATTGATTTTTGGCTTAGTTTTAGATCATCACTGTTTATTTATTTTTCAGAGATAATTGCCAAATATAACTTCTAGAAACTATTTTTAAAATTTATTTTACACTGCTATAATCACTATTCCTTTATAAAACATAACCTAAATCTAAATGTCTGAGAAGATATGAAATTTTATAAGAAATTAGAGCCTGGTTTTCTAACAGGGCAGATATATATATTTTACACGGGCATTTCAAAGACAAAATCATATGTATATTCATACATTCACATCCAAATATTTATGCAAACCATACTACTACAATCATTTATCACATGCACTAAAGCTTTACAAACCTATTTAAGTTTTTAAAGGTTTTGTTTACTCTCTTGTTAAAACAGAAAACAAGATGTAAATATATGCAGACATACTTGCACACATATATATCAATTTATATACAACTGAAAGATTTTCACGCAACAACAATATCAATTAACAGATCAACACATGCATTAGAGCCATTCATAACTTAACTGTTTTTAAAACAAAATTGTTTACTCACCATTTGAATTCCAGAGACCAAAACAGAGCATGTTCCAGGCTTTGAATATCTGAATTGTTTTAAATTTCTTGCTGTTGAAATTTGAATACTTGCATGCTTGTTAATAGTTGAAAACTGGAACCTTGTTTAGTTGAATTAGAAACTGCTACTTGAGTTGCTAGCTTGCTTGATCTTAGGTTGAAGATGAAATCAGGCTATTTTACTTTCTTTTGTTTTCAGTTTTTAGTTTATTAGAAAAGAGGAGAAAGAGTTTTGGAAATGTTTTGAACTGGGAAAAATGTTTTGAACTGAAAGAAAATGCCAGGCTTCTCTATACATATGTCATTTAAGATAATTTAGTTTTCTAAATTTTCAAATAATATTAAATGAAGGCCACTTGTAATTTTTATAAGTTAGACAAATGTCCATGCATGTTTAGTTTTCTTACAAATGTTATTACCATGTGTTAAGATATTAACACATGTCCTTTAATACATTAAATAAATTTTTAATTAATTTAAATGTTAATATAAAGCTTTTCATACTTACTTTATTAATTAATAAACACTTATCTTAGTATATATGTATATATATAATTACTTTAGAGAAAAATATTATAAAACAAATCTTAGTACAAATAAATTCTTATACATATATCTTTAAATCCAAAATAATTATTTTTATTGTTTAAGAGATAATTTTTAAAGAAAAGTTTATTTTAAATCTTAATATATAAATTTATAAACCATTTTAGTCTTATACTTATTAAAAAGAAAACAAGATAAAATAAATCTTTTATTAAATCTTATTTAAACTATCACTTTTTAATAAATACTTATCTTATATTTTGAAAATATAAAATTTACCTTAAATTAACTTTTTGAAAAATATTAAATTCAAAACAAAGCTTCAAATCACAATATATACAATACATATATTATAAATTTGAAATCATATCTTTTATTATTAAATTTAAATCAAAGACTTCCTATTTACAATATATATACTAATATATACATTATAAATAGAATATAATTTTATTAGCTTGGAAAGAATAGATCTTACCAATGTTAAATTATTAGAAAAGATATAAATATTACCAAATTAAATATTTATTAGCCTATAAAGGATTAAATTACCAAATTAAATAAAAATTATAAAGAAAATTATTAATCCAATTAAATTATCACTACTGATTATTAAATTTATATTACCCAAAATCCCGGGATATCACCGATGATAGGATTTTGAATAAGAAAATGTGGAAGAAGAAGAGAAGTGAAAAACCAAAAAATCTGATATGAAATTCGTTGAAACCAACCCCTATTTATAGAAGAACAACAGCCATGTCCATTCGTGAAAGGTTATGGCGAATATACACTTCTTTTGAAATTCAAATTTTTGAATCTAACTGTCACTATGTCGACATGGGGTACTAGGGCATGTCGACGTCCCAAAGCATTTTTTGAAGATTTGATTTTCTTTGAAAATAACCTTTATCTTATATTAAAAACTATTTAAACTTTATAAATATACTTGACTATAGATAAAATACATAGATAAATATAGAGAATAATATATATAAAATTTTTCTAAAATTTTATATTTAAATATAAGTATAAATATATTATAATTAAAAGATAGTTAAAACAAACAAAGTTTAAAACAAGAGTTTATTAAAAACAAAAACAAAGAATATTTAAGGCTAAAACATCGTTCTGAAAATCATTTGAAAAGATAATTTTTAAGGCTAAAACATTTTGAAAATCAGTTTTGAAAATCATTCTGAAGTAGTTTTGAAAATCATTTTGAAGTAGTTTTGCAAGCTTCTTCCTGTAGAATATCTCATCACATCAAGACTCGAGAACTTGTACAAAACCAGGATGTTCGTGGGTTTGTAAGCCACTTGTCGTAGGTTTGTAAGCTACTTGTCGTGGGTTTGTAAGCCACTAAAAAGGTAGAAATGGGTTCCATCCCAAAAGAAAAATGGAGTGAAGATTTCAGTGCTATTGTGAAGTTTTAACATAATTCTAGACTCAATACTTATCTTGAAATCTTGAACTCTTGATAATCTTAATACTCATGAGTCTTCAATCTTGATATCTTGAATCTCTATACTGTACAGTCTTCATTCTTGGTACCTACATGGTTAAATCATGCATATACATATATATCTAAACTATAATGTTAGTATTTATATTTTATAATCTTATTCTAAGGTTGTTGTCATCAAAACCATCAACTCATGGACTAACAATCTCCCCCATTTTGATGATGACAACCTTTGTTTATAAAATATTACTTCTATCCTAATAACTCCCCCTAAAACTGATAACTCCCCCTTAATCTATGCCTAACTGCCTAACTCTCCTATTTTATATTTCTCCCCCTTTGTCATCAACAAAAACAAACTAACTCTAAACTATATAACTCTTATTCTAATATCATATATGATGATAATGTTATCATACATAATCAATACTTACTTGTAAACTTAAAACTTAGTCCTAAACTACTAACATTCCTAACCAAGTACCTATATAATACTTATATATAATATATATGGAAATCATATATAAGAACACATAATATATATATATATGTTTATATTTACATTTTCGTAAAATGTGACAAATATACACATAACGATAAAAAACGAAAAAGAAGAAACTACTGAGTATCTTTGACAATTGGAGATCTATGGATCGAACAATTTGGATAATGGAAACAGAAATTTCCACGTTGTTCAACCAAGTTTCCGTCCTTGTCAAAACATACTTCGCCAACGCAAATGACTTTGTCGTTGTCTTCCGCATGCTCTTCTTCCATTGGTTCTTCTTCTTCTTCTTCACTTTCCTCTTGCTCATGATCTCTTGAAGAGTCCTCGTCAATCAAGATTGGATTAGCATGATTGTCCATTAGAAATTTTTGCAAATTTTGAAGGATTTTCCCTTACCTTTCCTGTTCTTTTGCCATTCGGAGTTGCACCATTTGAATTTCAGTCATTAACTGAATTGCATCCTTCAGAGAATCCTCCATTTTTGTCACTCGGGCGAGCGTAGTATGTTGGAACGAACCAGAGGTAGGAGAAGGGAACGAAAAGGTTGATTTTATGTTTGATTTGGAATAAGAGGCCATTGATAAATTGATTTTAGAAGATAGAACAGAAAGAGAACAGAGAGAATGAAGAAAATTTCGAAAATAAGAAGAATATATAACCAATTATTTGAATTTTGGTGGGAAAAATTTTAAAATTTAAAAAACGTTATATATCGACATAGGTATAGGGGAGATGTCGACATGGTTCTCAATATTTTTACTATTTGATTTATTTTGATTTAATTTTTAATTATACTTTGTTATTTATATTTTATATTTCAGTTAATGAACAAATACCTAACTCTCTTCTTAATTTAGTAAATGTAGATTTATTTAAGGGTTTTGTTAAGATATCAGCAATTTGATTTTCAGAATTGATATAGTCGAGAATAATTACTTCTCTACTTATATTATCTCTGAGAAAATGGTGTCTGATATCAATATGTTTAGTTCGAGCATGTTGAGTAGTATTTTTGGATAAATTTATTGCACTAGTATGATCACAATAAATTGGTGATTTTGAGATATTTAAACCAAAATCTTTTATAGTTTGTTGCATATATATTACTTGAGAACAAGCCAAAGCAGCAGAAATATACTCTGCTTCAGTTGTTGATAGAGAAACTGTGTTTTGCTTTTTACTAAACCAAGAAATCAGAGAATGCCCTAAAAAGTGACAAGTTCCACTTGTACTTTTTCGGTCTGATTTACAACTAGCATAATCAGCATCACAGTAAGATATTAAGTCAAACGAATCATTTTTAGGATAAAATAAGCCATAATCAAAGGTGTGTTTAACATATCTTATAATACGTTTTACAGCTTTTAAGTGAGTTTCTTTAGGTTGGGATTGATACCTTGCACATAGACAGACACTATGCATGATATCAGGTCTACTCGCAGTGATATAGAGTAGTGATCCAATCATTCCTCTATATAATTTTTGATCTACATCTTTCGAGAGATCTTCTTTACTAAGGTCCTCATTGGTTGCCATGGGAGTGGGTTTTCCACTCGCAGTAGTCAAACCAAATTTACTAACTAGGTCATTAGCATATTTTTCTTGACTAATAAAGATACCATTATCTAAATATTTTATTTGTAATCCTAAAAAGAAGTTTAATTCACCCATATGACTCATCTCAAACTCTTTTGTCATTATTTCAGAAAATTCTTTATTCATTTCAAAATTAGTTGATCCAAAAATGATATCATCTACGTAGACTTGTACTAGTTGAATATCATTTTTATTATTTTTAATAAAAAGAGTATTATCTACTTTACCTATTTCAAAATTTGATTGTAACAAGTAAGATCTTAGTCTATCATACCAGGCTCTAGGAGCTTACTTTAGACCATATAGAGCTTTCTTAAGTTTGTAAACATGATTTGGAAATTTATCATTTTCAAAAAGTGGTGGTTGTTTAACAAATACTTCTTCTTTTACAAAACCATTTAAAAATGCACTTTTAACATCCATTTGAAATAATTTGAAATTATTATGATTTGCGAAAGCAAGTAGAATCCTAATAGCTTCTAATCTTGCTACGGGGCCAAAGGTTTCATCAAAATCTATTCCTTCTTCTTGACAATAACCTTGAGTGACTAACCGGGCTTTATTTCTAACAACCACTCTTTGTTCATTCATTTTATTTTTATAAACCCATTTAGTTCCAATTATTGTTTTATTTTCAGGTCTAGGAACAAGTTCCCAAACATCATTTCTAGTGAATTGATTTAATTCTTCTTGCATAGCCAAAATCCATGAATCATCAGTTGATGCTTCTTCTGGATTTTTAGGTTCAATAGTGGATATAAAAGCTACATTACTCATTTGACTTAGTTGGTTTCTAGTTTTAACAACAGATTGCATATCTCCAAGTATATTTTCTATAGGGTGATCTTTTAAATTTTTAATCCTCTTATTAGGATGATTTAATTCATTATTAGTTTCAGTTGACTCTTGGTTTTGAGTGATTAAATCCTCTTCATCATTTATTTCTTCAAAAATTTTGAAATTTTCATCAAATGAAACATGCATTGTTTCTTCGATGGTATTAGTTCTTAAATTAAATACTCTGTATGCTTTACTTCTATTAGAGTATCCGATAAAGATACCTTTGTCGGATTTAGGATCAAATTTATCTAAGTTATCTTTTGTTTTTAAAATAAAACATTTACTTCCAATTTTTTTAAAATAAGATACCTTAGGTTTCTTTGAGTAAATAAGTTCATAAGATGTCTTATCAGTTAAAGGTCTAATTAAAATTCTATTTATAATATAACAGGCGGTAGCAACTGCTTCTGCCCAAAAGTACTTTGGTGTATTACTATCAGAAAGCATAGTTCTCGCACACTCTTGAATCGTCCTATTTTTACGTTCTACTACTCCGTTTTGTTGTGGAGTTCTTGGAAATGAAAAATTGTGAATTATTCCATTTTTATTGCAGAATTCTTCAAACTTTTCATTTTCAAATTCACCACCGTGATCACTACGGATGGTTATAATTTGTTTTAGAAAGTTGATTTTGAACCCTTTTTGAAATATTCTTAAAATATTCAAAAGTATCACTTTTATGTTTTAAAAATATTGTCCATGTAAATCTAGAATAATCATCAACAATTACAAAAACATATTTACTATTATTTATTGATAGAATTTGAGATGGACCAAATAGATCAATATGAAGTAATTCAAGAGGGTTTGAAGTAGAAATTATATTTTTTAATTTAAAAGAGCTTTTTCTAAGTTTTCCTAGTTGACATGCATCACATAGACTATCAACTTTAAAATTCAATTTAGGGAGGCCTCTTACTAGATCATGTTTTGACAGTCTAGATAAGAGTTTGAAATTCAAATGCCCAAATCTCTTATGCCAAATCCAAGGGTCACTTGCATTTGCCAAAAGACACAAGTTATCATTTGAAATTTTCATACTAAGAATATAAATATTCTTTATCCTAATTCCCTCAAATATTATGGTTGAATTATTATCTTCAATGTGACACTTATCTTTTTTAAATTTAATTTTATATCCTTTATCGCATAGTTGACTTATACTTAGCAGATTGTGTTTCAGATTCTTAACTAGCAAAACATTAGTAATAATAGGAGTTTCAGAGTTACCGAATTTGCCGATGTCGATCACATAACCTTTTGAATTGTCTCCAAAGTTAACTAATCCTCCGTCTTTGTATATTATATCATTCAGCATATCTGGATTCCCAGCCATGTGTCTAGAACATCCACTATCGAGTATCCATTTGTTCTTTTGATCTGCACAGTTTGTTTGTTCTGGATTGATTCCTCAACTCCCATAAAGCATGATTCCTGCACATCAAACAATCTTAGTAGACAACTAGTATTTGAATATTGATTATATGTAGACTCAAGAGACAATGATGATCTGAATATTTCTAAACATGCATAAACAAATTTCTTAAACATAGCCATTTAAAAAAAAACTTTTTCAAAAATCAGATTATGAAACTTTTGAAAACCTTGCTCTGATACCAAATGTGAGGAATGCGGAATATGGATCTTAAGGCTAGAATGAACACTAGAGGGGGGTGAATAGTGTTTATAAGAAATTACTAAATGTATGTAATATTCAGACACTGATATAATCACAGAATCAAACACAGACGCATAAATAAAGTAAATGCAGTAAAGGAAAGAACACACCGGATTTTATACTGATTCGGAGTTACCTTAAATCCAGTCCCGCTCAACTAAGTACGGATTTCCTTTCAAAAGAAATTCAACAATTACAACCCTCGGTTTAAAGGCTACGAGGTACACCCTCCAGAATCACAATCCTCTGGGTAGAGATACTTAATTTCCGGGGCAACAAGTTCACCCAATTGATTTCCAAGGCTACAATCACACTTTTTCTCGCTTGATTGATTTCCAAGGCTACAATCACACCTTTTCTCGCTAGATAGATTACAAAGAAGCCTATAACTCTGAATAGCACAGGGATCTTGTTGAGATTGTGATAGAGAATCAAACCAGAGATGATCTAGTTAGATTCAATGTTGATTTCGGCAGAGTGATGATAGGATTTTGAATAAGAAAATGTGGAAGAAGAAGAGAAGTGAAAAACCAGAAAATCTGATATGAAATTCGTTGAAACCAACCCCTATTTATAGAAGAACAACAGCCATGTCCATTCGTGAAAGGTTATGGCGAATAGACACTTCTTTTGAAATTCAAATTTTTGAATCTAACTGTCACTATGTCGACATGGGTTACTAGGGCAAGTCGACATCCCAAAGCATTTTTTGAAGATTTGATTTTATTTGAAAATAACCTTTATCTTATATTAAAAACTATTTAAACTTTACAAATATACTTGACTATAGATAAAATACATAGATAAATATAGAGAATAATATATATAAAATTTTACTATAATTTTATATTTAAATCTAAGTATAAATATATTATAATTAAAAGATAGTTAAAACAAACAAAGTTTAAAACAAGAGTTTATTAAAAACAAAAACAAAGAATATTTAAGGCTAAAACATCTTTTTGAAAATCATTTGAAAAGATAATTTTTAAGGCTAAAACATCTTTTTGAAAATCATTTGAAAAGATAATTTTTAAGGCTAAAACATTTTGAAAAGCAGTTTTGAATATCATTCTGAAGTAGTTTTGAAAATCATTTTGAAGTAGTTTTGCAAGCTTCTTCCTGCAGAATATCTCATCACATCAGGACTCGAGAACTTGTACAAAACCAGGATGTTCGTGGGTTTGTAAGCCACTTGTCGTAGGTTTATAAGCTACTTGTCGTGGGTTTGTAAGCCACTAAAAAAAAGTAGAAATGGGTTCCATCC
Organism: Allium fistulosum; assembly: GCA_030737815.1. NCBI lineage: Eukaryota > Viridiplantae > Streptophyta > Magnoliopsida > Asparagales > Amaryllidaceae > Allium > Allium fistulosum. Next base: position 618,401,259 of record CM060907.1, read on the forward strand.
CAAAAGAAAAATGGAGTGAAGATTTCAATGCTATTGTGAAGTTTTAACATAATTCTAGACTCAATACTTATCTTGAAATCTTGAACTCTTGATAATCTTGATACTCATGAGTCTTCAATCTTGATATCTTGAATCTCTATACTGTACAGTCTTCATTCTTGGTACCTGCATGGTTAAATCCTGCATATACATATATATCTAAACTATAATGTTAGTATTTTTTTTTATAATCTTATTCTAAGGTTGTTGTCATCAAAACCATCAACTCATGGACTAACAGATTTGTTATTGATTCTCGTACTTTGTATAAATTGTGATTCATACTTTTACTGTGACGTTACACATAGACAGTATTCCCTAATAATACTCTTTCGTGGTATATGTATAGAGGTAGGGCGTTACACCATTCCTCCTCATGTTATGGCCAGCAAAGGCGGGAGGGAAAGGAAGAGTTTTACAAATTGAAATGAAAAGGCTAAAGCATTATCAAAGGAAGATGAATCACCCTTATCTATAATTATCTGTTATTGTCTCATTTAAGAGATTTATTTGATTAAGTCATTTGTTATTCTCCTCCTTCCTCCTATCAATCATAGCTAAAATAATTTAATGGCCTCTAGGGCTTAGAATTCCAAAAATCAAGTAAAATAAAAAACAAAAGGTGATTGTTATCTCATAATTCGTGCAAGATCCAGAAATCGATTCAACTAAATCAAGAAGCATTGATTCATCATTCAAGATGTTGCTTTTGGTAACATCCTAAGGTAATACTCTAATTTATTTATCTTTTATGTGTTTCTCTTGTTCATATGTTTGGATTCTATATAGTTTATCCGGTATTTTAATTCTTCATCTTATAACATGTAATTCAAATCCCCTTTTGTCCATCTGAACTAAAAGTATGTTTATTCTGTTGATTTGATTCGGATCCACTTTTGTTCTTATTTTCATTCACTATATGTTCATAATGATTGATATAATTTAAATCCTCTATCTTATTTGATAATTTGTTATTGTTCTCTATGAAAATTTAGATCCAAATATTCTTAGCATGAATTTACATGTGCCTTAGTTGTCCATTTCCCAATTTCTTTGTTTTGAAAATTTTAGTCAAAGTAATTAATCTTTAATTGAAAACTATTTTATAACTTTATATGGTCAACTATTTAAATTTGCCTTGAAAATCAATTTTTTTATGTTATATAGTTCATGATTTGAATATAATTGTCTTAGGTTTTGTTTTCATAAGAATAAAAGTTTTTGAATATAAAATTGATATGTGGATTTCTATGCAAAATCCAAAAATTTTGTTTCATTTCTAAATATAAAGTTTTGTGTAAAAATTTATATCTTTTGTTTCCTTTCCAAATTAAAATTTTGATTTAAATTGTTCGCTTTGAATTCAAACATATCTATACATATATTATAAATTACAATGTTTACCTATATAAGTTGTTTTGAAATCTAAACTTGTTATATTTATATATGTGGAAACATAGACGTGTTACGTTAATTTAAATTCATGAGATGGTTTTTATGTAATAACTAGTGTGACCCGTGCTTCGCACACGGTTATTTGTAGAAAAATTGATCTGTAATGTAAATGCAACAAAGCAAAAGGTGGCTATTTACAACAAATCTATATAAAATCGTAGAAAATAATAGGAAGCTATTTAATTCTATGAAAAATTATATTTTTTGTCCATGATTATATTTGTAATCTCACTGACTCTTTCTCAGCAAATATTAGAAAGTGGCGCAATTATTTTGAAGATGTAAAATTAGAGGTCGAAAAGAATATTTTTTGGGTATGAGGTTAAACTTGAGGAAAGAGAGATATAAAAGTAATAATAGCGCTAGTTCGCTAGTTTAAAACAAACGTCTCATATTAGAAAGAAACAAATGAAATTATTTTAAGTTCAATAGAGTACTGCATATTACATAAAAAAATAAACATTAAGCAACCTTATCTCTACGAAGGTAATACTGAATGAAACAAAAATCATAGAAACTACTGTTGAATTCCGATTGTAGCATTACAACTCACTAAAGCATTATTAACGGGATACTCATGCAATGTGAATGATATTTCTACTTATCCGTTAGAAGGACATTTGTCGATCAAATTTACCTATATCAGCTTCTTTGTGCAATCTATTAAGTTGGGATAATTAAAATTTTAACTTTTAATAACAATATAAACAAGTTATCATGTCATTTCATCAGAAAAATTGGTTATTTGATAAGAATTTACACAAACATATCCTACCTTAAAATTGAATATGCAAGGTACGATAATTTTTGGAACGCAATTGAAACTAAAACTGGCAGTTAACTATTTCATACATGCAACCATTTGTTATCATGTTAATGAAGATACCTTATTTTCTAGAATGACATTATGTTTTTTAACATTTTTTGGAACGCACACGGACAGTTGATTGCCATTTACTTAAATTGAACATTTTTATTTGCAATTAAACCCTACTTATTAATGGTCCAATAATGGACCGTTTATTATCATTTTATCCAAGCATAAACCAAAACATGGCTGTCCATTTTTGGATGAAAATGATTTTGTTAAACTCAGATAATATTTTGAAGCACAATTTTCGGTGGCCAGTGCATAAGTATTAGTTATACATTCCTCGGAGATTAAAATAGATCCGTGCATATTTTAATAACTTATCTGTACATATCAGCATACAGAGAAGCTTTTTTGCAAATTTACTTTGTTAGTTAAGCAATATTGTGTGTGCATGACAATTAAAATAGTTTAAATGTTTTGAGGAAAAAAAGCATCATCTACATTCCTTGAAATACGCAAGCATAGCAGCTCTATTTACATACGCAAGAACATCAATTTATCTAGTATTTGTTACCCATTGCGTTAGTGATGGGAAACTGTTGCAATTATTAAAAAAAGGTTTAGCGGCAACCAAAATATTCTCACATGTTGCAGAACTTCAAATTATATGTAGAATCACACTGAGATATTTTTCCAAATCCATATTTACAACTCAATTGCAACAAATGATGCTGCGAGCCTTTTCTAGAACAAAAGTACAATATACTTTACAGGTCCAATACACGCAAAGGTTAGGAAGCATGAGTCTCAACTGAATAAAATAAAGTATCTTTTGTCAAATCGGTAGAACATATTGGAACACAGTGAGTGAAACAACAAAGAATATCAATATGCAAAGTCAATTAAGATGTTTAGATGTTTTATACTAGACAGATAAGAGAAAAAAATAGCAGCTTGGCAGTGTTATGCAAAATGCAAGGGCATCAGCCCATCCAAGCCAATCACTGGTAGATGCCTATGACACCATTTAATGGCGTAGCTGATTACATGTCCAGCCATATAAAATGCTGCCACAGAATGTTTGAGGCGTCGTACTTCATCATTTGTGACTGTACATTTTCAAAACAGAGTTAGAGAATGAAATTGGGCAGCATACAATTAGTAAATTTATTTAAACATCCACCTACAAAACAAAATATTCATATGTCATAAAATAAAGATGATGTCTAACTGAGTGCAGTAAATTTGTATTACAAAGTCGACATAGTTAACGAAATCAATATTACACTTTACCACAGTTGACATAAATAGCAAAATCAATACCACACTTTACTTATATACAACAATTATTTAGTTCCACCTTTTAAACAAGGTTCTCTCAATTATTTCCAAATCGTCCGGCTATGGTGAGAAGATGAAAATCTCACCATGGCTAATTTAATTATGAAGGAAATTAAAAGTCTTCCTACTCTCCAACTCCAAGGGAAATAAATTTGTATGATGATGGAAAACCAATTGATACAACATGTAGAATGATTAAGAAATAATTGAGAGAACTATCTATGGAAATATATAGGTGTGCAATGAGCAATAAAAGTGTGAATGGCAGAAAGAAATTATGAAGGAGGACAAACACTATAACTTATAAATAAAACAGAAAATGAACTATCAATGGAAATATATAGTTGTCATTTCATGTTTTAAAGTTTTTTAGGTCTGTAATCAATTATTTGTTTATAAATATTATATATGGCAGGCAATTGCATTTAAAAAGTGTTATAGCTGTTATCCCACCTTTTGGTCAAGGCTGGAATATCAACAAATTGGTAAGGAATGATGGATATCAGGATTGGAGATCAATTGGAAACAAGGATGCAATCGATGTCGTCAAAATTTGGCCGAGCTCCGATCAGGACGGAATCGATTGGAGATGATGATGAGGACTAGGAGAGGCTATGTTTCAAGTTTCAAATCGATCGGAGGTCGTATGCTCGAGATGTGGATGGATTAAGGTACGCATGGAATGGTTCGTATCGACGCATTTCGCATCGATCGGCAGGTGACGTTTCGAATCGATGCTATTCGTATCGATCAAAAGCAGAGCGTAGTTGTGGACTTCAAATCGATTGGATTCGTATCGATTGGCAGAGGTTCGGCTTGGTGAAGTTCGTATCGATCAAGTTTCGGTTCGACTCGATGGTTTCGTATCAGTCAGATAGGAAGGCTAGATGGATTTCACTCGATGGCAATGCACCCAGATTGGTAGGCGAGCGTGAGGTGGTTTGTTCGAATCGATATGTTTTGTATTGACTAGGATGGGGACAGGTGGTGAACTTCGAGTCGATGATCTCGTATCGACCACATGAGCTCAGTTCGACTCCATCAGCTCTGCAGATCTTCATCGAATCCACCAGGTAAAGTCTCGCTCGTATCCATCAGGTAACGCTTTGTTCGTATCCATCGTTGTGTCTAGTTTCGTACCCATCTGTTGGCCCTTCATGCGGCTTTCGTATCGATCAAATTCACCATTTCGTATCGATCGGTTCATAGATCGATACGAAATACACACTTGCAATCGGTGCGAAAGAACATGAAGTATCGATGTAAACAGTTGAGTACGAACGTTATGAAAAGGCAGTGGACACAAACAAGCGTGAAGCGTGGATACATGCGAAGAATATCCACGAATCCAGGGAAGAAGCATTCAACTCAGCACATAAAGAGGATCAACCCAGGGATCCCGCACCACGTCACTGCGCGCTCATGTGTCCAGATCAATTCGAAAGGGATGGATGCGATACCATGGATTCGAACGCGACAGCACACACGAAAGTGCAATCTTGCATCGATCATATCTCACGATCTACAGGTCCAAATATCATGAAATTTTCACAGTAGCTTGTATATAAGGTAAAGAAGAATCCTGCCAAATTTCAGCTCGATTGGATCATTTCTTGATGGATACGAAATTGCTTCGTATCGATCACAGATCGAGTCGAAACTTGGTGGGGTCGGTCGCGTGGGTCCACTCACGTGCCAGAAGAAGTCTTCCGAAGTTTGAGCGTGATCTCAGCCTCCTACGCCTATAAATAGCCCCCTGAAGCATGTAGAAAAGGAGATCTTTTGGCCATCCAACATCCAGACTCTGCCGGATTCAATTCTACTTCTTTCCATCGCTGTTATACTCGAGTTCATTCATTGTATCTGCTGTAATCATTTGTAATCAGCAAAGAGCATAAATAAAAGATTAAAACCATTGAAGTGGACGTAGGCCAGAGATAACCGAACCACTATAAATCTCGTGTTCTTGTGATTTAGTTCTGGATTGCTGTTTGTTCCTTATTTAGATCTATGACTTGTGTTTGCCATATTGCTGATCTACATTCATAACTTGGTGCTTTCACGATATTTGGGGTTTGTGACCATTTTTGGCGCAAACACTTTGGTGCTTCCACTGAGAAGGACTAGCACCCGCTACATCGGATTGAAGTTCAGATTTGGAAAGCGTGAAGAGTTTAGATTTGAAAGACAATGACTCGACAAACAAGACAGAGAGCTGAGCGAAGTCAACAAGGAGGAAGTCAAGAGGCATCCTCCGGAGCTGGAGAAGGATAAGCTTCGATTTACATTACCAGAGACGAAATGGAAGCTATGGCAAATTCATTGCATGAGAGGTTGTTGAAGAGTCAACAGGATATGATGCAGACTTTCTTCGAGCAGATGAGAGCTACAGGGATGCAGAACTTAGGACCAGCCACAGCGGCTATTAATGTGGAACAAGGAGCTAGGGTCATGGAACCCAATGGAGGACATAATACAGAACCGGAAGGCAATCAACAAGGGCTTGGGGGCAGGCCCGCCGGATCCAACACAGGAGGATCTTTGGAAGGAGTTCAACAGGCTAGGGCCGACGTTGCTGCTAATGAGCCACATGAAGAATATGTGCCGGAGTTCCCTCGGGAGCATGGGGGGCAACCCCTGACAGACAACGCTGGATTAGTGGAAATCATTAGGAAGACTATGCGTGAAGGTTTGACCAATAGAGATTTGGAAGGAGTGAGCAGGAGTCTGTTCGCTCGGGAAATCAGGATAGCTCAGAATCCACCTAAGTTCAAGTTACCTAGCGTGGATGTATATAATGGCAAGGCTGACCCGACTGATCACTTGATGAGATACACTATACACATGGATGTGCTGGGGGCATCGGAGGAAGTGATGGCCAGATGTTTCCCGTTGTATTTGACAGATCTAGCTGCAATGTGGTTTAGGCAGCTGGAAGAAGGATCTATCAGGACTTGGAGGGAATTGGTGGATAGGTTTTTGGGACAGTTTCGGGTTCATATCAAAAGACCTAAGAACGTGATGGCGTTAACATCGGTAAAGCAAAGGACATATGAATCTCTTAGAGCTTTTCTAACTTGATTCAATGCGGCAGTGGCTTCGGTGGATCGGCCGGATCCATCGATGGTTTTGATGGCGGCGGTATCAGAAGTCAGAGAGGATTCAGATTTTAAGGTATCTTTGATACGAGACCCACCACAGGATCTCGAGGAATTCTTTCACGAGGCTGAGAGGTTCCTCTGACAAGAGGATGCATGTGCAGATTTAAAGTTAAAGGAGGTGAATGCGTCTGAGAGTGGAAGACCATCCAACGGAAGCCCGAATAAAGATAAAGGGAAAAGGAAGATGGATGAAGATTCAGGAAAAGCCAGGAAGCGATGGAAGGATCCAAAGTTTTCCACATACACAGGATTAAACGAGGCGCTGGAGCGGATATACATGGAAACCCGGAATCGCCTTCCTTACCGGAGGCCGGCTAGGAGAGAACCATCCGAGAGGGAGAGGGCATCAGGAAGGTATTGTCTCTTCCATGATTTGGACGGGCATGATACCAACAGCTGCAGGCACTTAAAGGACATAGTTGAGGAACATGTGAGGAATGGACAATTGAGGCAGTATGTTGGGGCTCGGAATGCAGCGGCGGAGCAGGAGCAACCACCGCCCACCTCAAGCCATGATGGTGTGAGGCCCAGGAATGATGGTCGATTGGTTATCAATTGACCGAGGTAATATGAAATAAGTAACAAACCATTGGCAAGCAACCAAGTCATTTACACATGTATAGGGACAGAGATAGCCCCTAGGCATGCTCTGAATGATGATAAACCGTGAAGCCATGGTTTGAGAAATCTTTCTTTTGTTTTTGGATTGGACACTTGGTTTTCTGGCTTGGTTTTGGAGTTTGGTTTGAACTCCTGGTTTCGTTTGCTTTCTGTTTTGGATTTTCGTTTGGATGACTGGTTTCTGTTTTGGATGCTGGTTTGGATTTTTGATTTTTTGATATGATTTGGGTTTTGGATTGGATTTTGACTGGATTTTTGTTTGGGTTTTGATAAACATTCGTCGGGTATGGATTATGCCTGGCAAGGGGTGAGTCGTGTTGCCCGAACGTGGTAAAGTGACTCATTCAGGTCATCGAGTATGGATTATGCTTGATAAGGGTCCGGAGAGACCAGGATTCGGCCTAGGACTTAGGCCTTGCATTATCAATTGTTAGGTCGCTGAGTATGGACTATGCTCAGCAAAGGTCCGGAGTGACCAGAATTCGGCTTAGGACTTAGGCCCCCTATTATCGATTATTGTTTCAGGTCGTTGGGTATGGACTATGCTCAACAAGGGTCCGAAGCGACCAAGATTCGGCTTAGGACTTAAGCCATGGCATTACTTACGTCCAAGGACACTAGACCACGGTCGTCAGGTGTGGATTGCGCTTGGCAAGAACCCGGAGAGGTTAGCTCAACGTCCAGGGACACTGGACCATGGTCGTCAGGTGTGGATTGCGCTTGGCAAGAGCCCAGAGAGGTTATGGATTTGGATATCGACCCGGAGAGGCCCTGGATTCGGTTGTTGGATAAGAATGGACTAAAAACTCAGTCATCGAGTTTGGATGGATATGGAATTGGCTATGGACTTTGGATATTGGATTCAGAGTTATACAAAACACACCTTCTTACCACAAGGCATGTTTTGGGGGGCAAATGTTATCCCACCTTTTGGTCAAGGCTGGAATATCAACAAATTGGTAAGGAACGATGGATATCAGGATTGGAAATCAATTGGAAACAAGGATGCAATCGATGTCGTCAAAATTTGGCCAAGCTCCGATCAAGACGGAATCGATTGGAGATGATGACGAGGACTAGGAGAGGCTATGTTTCAAGTTTCAAATCGATCGGAGGTCGTATGCTTGAGATGTGGATGGATTAAGGTACGTAGGGAATGGTTCGTATTGACGCATTTCGCATCGATCAGCAGGTGACGTTTCGAATCGATGCTATGTGTATCGATCAAAAGCAGAGCGTAGTTGTGGACTTCGAATCGATTGGATTCGTATCGATCGGCAGAGGTTCGGCTTGGTGAAGTTCGTATCGATCAGGTTTCGATTCGACTCGATGGTTTCGTATCGGTTAGATAGGAAGGCTAGATGGATTTCACTCGATGGAAATGCACCCAGATTGGTAGGCGGGCGTGAGGTGGTTTGTTCGAATCGATATGTTTTTTATCGACTAGGATGGGGACAGGTGGTGCACTTCGAGTCGATGATCTCGTATCGACCATAGGAGCTCAGTTCGACTCCATCAGCTCTGCAGATCTTCATCGAATCCACCAGGTAAAGTCTCGCTCGTATCCATCAGGTAAGGCTTTGTTCTTATCCATCATTGTGTCTAGTTTCGTACCCATCTGTTGGCCCTTCATGCGGCTTTTGTATCGATCAAGTTCACCATTTCGTATCGATCGGTTCATAGATCGATACGAAATACACACTTGCAATCGGTGTGAAAGAACATGAAGTATCGATGTAAACAGTTGAGTACGAACGTTATGAAGAGGCAGTGGACACAAACAAGCATAAAGCGTGGATACATGCGAAGAATATCCACGAATCCAGGGAAGAAGCATTCAACTCGGCACACAAAGAGGATCAACCCAGGGATCCCGCACCACGTCACTACGCGCTCACGTGTCCAGATCGATTCAAAAGGGATGGATGCGATACCATGGATTCGAACGCGACAGTACACACGAAAGTGCAATCTTGCATCGATCATATCTCACGATCTACAGATCCAAATATCATGAAATTTTCACAGCAGCTTGTATATAAGGTAAAGAAGAATACTGCCAAGTTTCAGCTCGATTGGATCATTTCTTGATGGATATGAAATTGCTTCATATCGATCACAGATCGAGTCGAAACTTGGTGGGGTCGGTCGTGTGGGTCCACTCACATGCCAGAAGAAGTCTTCCGAAGTTTGAGCGTGATCTCAGCCTCCTACGCCTATAAATAGCCCACTGAAGCATGCAGAAAAGGGGATCTTTTGGCCATCCAATGTCCAAACTCTGCCGAATTCAATTCTACTTCTTTCCATCGCTGTTATACTCGAGTTCATTCATTGTATCTGCTGTAATCATTTGTAATCAGGAAAGAACATCAATAAAAGATAAAAACCATTGAAGTGGACGTAGGCCGGAGATAGCCGAACCACTATAAATCTCGTGTTCTTGTGATTTATTTCTGGATTGCTGTTTGTTGCTTATTTAGATCTGTGACTTGTGTTTGCCATATTGCTGATCTACATTCATAACTTGGTGCTTTCACGATATTTGGGGTTTGTGACCATTTTTGGCGCAAACAATAGCAACTTAACGGTAAAAATTAGTTCTAGCAATAAATCAAATTGGTTTGAGAAGGGAAGAAGTGAAACGCCAACCGGTTTATTACTAAGTTAAAATTAACAAACCACGTTCAATTGTTCTACAACCTTCATAATTTAATATCTATACCAATTATGGTACAGTCCGATATAACCTAAATCCATGAATATATATACACTGTAGGAAAAATGTTAAATAAGGTAATTCATTCTGGGAGTTCAATTTTGTTTACCATATTTTCAAAATTTAAATTAAATTTCAAATTTCAAAATTTTAGTTTAAAAAGGTTCTAATCGAAAAAAATACACTCCATTTCCAAAGAGATTCATTTTCAGACGACCACAAAAAATAAAACATACGCCACTGACTAAATTTTAAGACAACCATGTGCTTAGCATTAATGACAAATAATTATATGCATAAGATATAACAAATAAATCATGAGTCCGGAATATTATAACTAACATGACATGTATAATAATACCATGACAAGCAATATATATATATATATATATATATATTGATTTATATTGCATTTATATTGTATATGGATTTATCAATAGTTCCAACTGTTTTATGTCCATGACTTCACCATAAAAGCAGGTAATTTCGTATGAATCATAAGGATTGCAACTCAAAATAAGAAACCATTTAGTTGGTAAAATAACATATATAGTAAGCAATAACTGTACAATAGTAGTAAGTCTTATAGTTACTAAGATCATGAATACGCAAAAATAAGTCTAGTATTTTGAAAGTTGGAAAGAATTTTTTTTTTTGACAAAAGGAAATTCCAACTTAATAAAGTATTCTCTGGAAATGAACCCTTTTACATAATCATATTTGGTCTGCTACTCTTGTACATATGAAATTAACACAAAAAAATTCAAAAAGCACCAAGTTCAGTGACGCATAACAAATTGAATCATGTAAACTAACAAAAGATAGGATTTGTATTTGGATTGAAGAACATAAAATTTTACCTTCTAAGGAAGTTTGCTATTAGGAACGAAAAATTATTTACCAATGTATTAAATATAGCCAGAAGTACTGATAGATTCTAACTTACTTCACCATAACATTCCACAGAATTTATCGATGTTGAACTGCACAATTATAAAAGAAGAAAAAAGGTAGTTGCATTATCAGATGACATGACATGGATAACATTTATTAGGGAATAGAGCTGTCAATGAATACCCGAAAAATCAGAAATCCATCAGCATCTGCATCCGAAAAGCGGATAAATATCCGATATCCGAATAAACAGATGCAGATGCGGCTACGAAGACATCCGCATCCGAAAATTATCCGTCTGGTTTTTGTCAAGATTATAGTTCAAATTATGTGTATTTTAGAGCAATAAAAGATATTCATTTATTATTTTATTAAATTAGTAGTTTATATTTTATGCACTTAATACTTATTAACTGCTCGAAACTATTTATTATCATCATATTTGTTAATTTTTAGCACTTTTACAATCAATGGGATTGAAAAATATTTATGTTAAACTAAAATTTTCTTTTTATAATTCTTGATTTATTGGTCATTTACGGATAGGATAATTATCCGATATCCGTCCGTATCCGCGGATGCGGATATGGCACTATCCGCATTCGAAGAATCTGTTGACAGGCCTATTAGGGAATGCTTAGGTTCGTTGAAGAATATATCAAAAGGTTATGAATTTGGATTGATGTTTTAAAATATAAGGCTACCACACCTAGAAAATTCAAAGTTATCCTATATGCCATAGCGACAGCAGTTGTGTGACGACCCGGAATTTCGAGCAATATCAATTTAATAATTTATATTAAATATTAAATTGATTTGATATATTTTTGAATTATAAACTTGAATTGATATTTTCTTCTGATAAATATCATATTGGTGAGTTTTATCTTTTAAAACTAATAAATGATTTTTCTGTTTATAACGGATATACTGGTATATATCGTAGACAGGTAAGTTCTGTTTTAATCTTAATTGATAAATTTTATTTTCAAACTTCTTATATATATTCTAGAGATTTGGAAATTATTATTTATTTTGGGATGACTTTTCAAAGCTATTTAATAAATATATATAGTTTTATATATTTAGATAAATGATTAATTTGTTTTTAAAACTATTTCTAATTTGGTTCAGATTTATATTTATTTATAAAAGAATTTCATTTTTCTTTTCTTTACAAAAGTGTAACTTGTTAATTTTAGTTTTAAAGATACATATGAGTTTTAATTCAATTTGTCAAATGTTACTTTGGATATATTGTGAAATAAATAATTTCTTTTGTTTGATCTTTTTAAAATTTGATAAACGAACTTTTATAATATTGATAAAAATATAATTTCTTATGAACTGTTCCAACTTTATAGACGTGTAATTTATTTAAAGGATGTTTATAAAAAATAGTATAAAGTATTCATCTGGAAATACAATACAATGTTACAAATAACAAATATACATATTAAAATAGCAAGCTAACAACAATACAAATGAAACAAGTAAAATTTATAAATTATAAACAACATACTAAAATATCTAAACAGACATTCTACACATCTAAACAATATCCAATATACTAGTTAATCAAACAACATATTAAAATAACATTCATTACTTTTCATAATCAAACTAGAAATGCACATAGGCGAGTTAACAATAAAACAAATACATTTTCTAACCAAACAACGTATTAAAACAACATCTATCACATTTTATAATTGAACAATATTACAATAACATTTACACTACATCATTAAAAGAAGATTTCCAGCCTTTATAAATCTTCATAGTCAAAAATTTACAAAAAAAGCATGTACAGGGAAGCATGGAAATAATGGTTCGAATGCATGCATACAGACCTAAGAGCAAAGAGAATCAATTACAAAGTAAAATATAACATGCTTGCAAAAGAAGCCAGGCAAGTGTAAAGGAAAATGATGAGATATGTGTGAAATGAGAACAACAAGTACAATATCATTAATGTCTCAATTCCTTACAGCATACAAGATCTATACGAATTGTATTTCAGCCTCCATATTGTCAAAATATCTCTGACATAAGAAAATTACAAACCCTGTAAAATGTTTTTAAAAACTTCAACCTGGAAACAATCTTCTCCTTTCATTTCAAATGCCAGTTCGAGCTCAACAAAACCAAAATGAAAACTCCATTAAATCCTTAAACAAGCTTCAAACATCATCAGTGAGTCAATATGACAGTGAACAAAGATGATTTGGCAGAAGATCTAAGTGGGAACCTGTTTCCAGTTTCTCAAATTCAAAAACAGATTTCAAGAACATATATGCTCTGTTCTCCTCTGCAAGGGTGAGTAACAATAACTTTTTAAAAGCTTAATCTCCTGTTTGGTTGTAATATCCCGGAAATTTTAACAATATCAATTTAATAATCTGTTAAATAATTAAATTGATATTAATGATCTTTGATAATAAGATTTGAATTTAATTTAATAATCTGATTAAATTAGTATTAATTGGTAATTTTATCTTTTAAAAGTTAATAAGATATTTTCTATTTGAATATATATATATATATATATTTATATTTATATATTTTGTAAATAGAAGCTTTGGGTAAATTGGGAATTTAGATTTAATTTAATATGACTTTTCAAAGTTATATAAATTAGTAAATTTATAGTTTTAAAATACTTCAGGTAAATATTTTAATTGGTTTAAGATATTTTTAACTTAAGTTTAAATAAATAAGATTTACAAAAATGGTTTGTTTTATTTCTTTTTAAATATTTCTTGATAATATAATCTCTTGTTTAATAAAATATGTCATTTTCAAATAATAAGTATAATGTATTATTTTTAATATGTATGAATTTTAAAGACTATAGAATTGTTATTTTTGAATGGAATAAATAGTGTATGTGAATATATATAACTTAACTTTTAAATTGAATCTTAGGATTTAATTTTATTTAAACTTGAATTTAAGTTTTGAAATTCAAAAGAATATATATTTAAATTGTTTTGGATTTTAAAATATTTGTATAAACTTTTATTTATAAGTATAATTAGCTTTTGTTTATCTTTAATAAGTAATTATATATATAGATAAGTATTTTAATAATTAAGAAAAGGCTTTATTTACATTTAAAATGAATAAGTGTTACTTAAATGACATGTGTAAATCTATATATAAAGACACCTACATAACAAGTGTAAATTTATTAACAACTCTAAATGACACATGGCAAGTTTTTAGATTTTAGTTTTCTTTTATTTTTATTTTTAATAAACTACATATTAACTTATATAAACATATACTTCATTCTCTTCATTCTTTTTTCTATTCTCTTAAATTCCAAAACTAAAGAAAAACTTCAGCTGAAAACAAATTTCTCAAAAACAAAATCAGTGAGTAACACTCCTCAAAACCAGAAATCAAATTCAAATCAAAACCTGTAAATCATTTTCCAAGATCAAAATCAAAGCCTGAAATCATTTCTTAAACCTGGAAATAAGTCTGCATGTATTCTTCAAAACAGAGGCAAGCAAAAACTGGAATTAAAAGCAAATTCAAAGGCATGCAAGCTTAAATCAAAAATAAGGAAGCAACTCAAGTTTTCAAATTTAATCAAAGCAAAGGCTGTTTTCAGAAAAATGAAGGCTCTGTCTTCTTTAATTAGGTGAGTAAACTTTTAATTTAAATGCTAAGTAATTTTAAGTTGCTTTCAGATGACTTCTGAGATGAATTGCCTGTGCATGTGAATTTTTCTTTTTTTTGAGTGTTTGTCTGAAAATCTTGAAGCACCTCTGTTCCAATATTTAAATCTCTGTTTGAATCTGCTATCTTGAACCTCTTTAAAGTATGATGCATTGATATATGGTTAAAGTAGATCTGTAATATAAGTTTGGAAATAATGCTTGCATGATGATTTTGAAATATTTGTGTATATTGATGTTTATGCTCCTCTGTTTTAGTTTTCCAGTAAGTAAACCACTTTAATCTCGATTTTATATGATGAATGGGTTATGAAAAGTATTTGTATAAATGTAAATATGCCGGCATGTATGTATATAGATAATGTAAAAGATGTGTGCATGTCTGGATATAAAAACATTTGCTCTGTTAAAAGTTTACAGAATAGAAACAATCTAAAAAATTCAATTACTCATCCTCTAATTCTTTTTAGGGTTTAATGTTTAAACAAGATATGTTTAAATTTACCAGATTTTAATTGTAAATATACTTTCAAGTATAATTATTGAGTTAGTTTTGCTGGAAGCAAGGAAATACAGTATAAACTCTAAACCATGTCAATTTCGAATAGCATAGTTTCTTGATCAACTTATATAATCTTGTTCGTATTCGAAATCTATGAATTTTAAAGGAAAAATAAAATTATTTAGTTTAGTAAATTATGAGAACTTGTGGGTTGAACGGGAAAGGAGTTTTTGGCACTTCCTGGTGATCGGTGAAGAGGTGAATCTCGAAATCGCTACTGGTGTTAGCTGGAAGGTTGTCAAGCTCGGGAAAAATGATCGATAAATTTTCTGATCACCGTGGCGGCGACACGATATCATTGTAGGGTTTAAGATCAAGTTTGGGATGGTTGGGTTCGCGTGGTTGCTGCGTGGCCGTGGGGTAACCGGAGGTGACAGGTATGGGTTAGATCGACGTGTCGTGGTGCGGCGAAGATTTGGTCGGAGTGTCGATGCTTTTGGTGATCGGAGATTGCAACTCGAGGTGGTTTTGGTCGATAATTTTGGGTTCCAGTTTGTCTTGATTGGTTCGATTTCGTTTCCAGGCGAATCGATCGAATCTGGGTAGTCGAGATGATAGGGCAGGTCATCGGTGATCTGCAGACGTCGGCAAAGATGGTCAGAACGGTGGCGAATGCATGTGCACGTGTACGTGTGCACGGCGATGATCTCGTGTTTGGATCTCGGAGTGATTTCGTAGGCGACTCAAAGGGGTATTCGAGTAAGTGGTAGTTTGACTCGGGAATGGTTCGTGCTCGAGTAAGTGTAGTATAGCAGTTTTTTTTTTTATTTATTTTACTAAGTTAAAAGAAAATGTAGGAGAAGAGGAGAACTCGAAGTTAGTATCAGGGTTTTGGGATGGTAGCTCGAGTCTGTACTTGAGTTGATGATGTGAGTTTAGCTTGCAGGTTTTA
Source organism: Allium fistulosum (assembly GCA_030737815.1). Lineage (NCBI taxonomy): Eukaryota > Viridiplantae > Streptophyta > Magnoliopsida > Asparagales > Amaryllidaceae > Allium > Allium fistulosum. The sequence continues at coordinate 618,417,443 of CM060907.1, forward strand.
AATTTTAAAACTTGTTTTTTTTAAATTTAAAATGAAATTTAAAAGTTAAATTGAAAATGGATGTTTTCAAATGTATTTGTGAATGATAGTTTAACCTTGGATAAGAAAATGTTTTATCTTAAAGTTAAAATCATTAAAACTTTAAGGTAATTACAATGGTTTAAATAATCTAATTAATTAATGATTTAGATTAATTAATTTGTAATTAAGGATTTAAATTATCTTAATTAAGGTTTAAGATTTATTAAATAGAATAATTAATTTGTAATTAAGGTTTATAAATTAGAATATTAATTAATGATTAAGAATTAATTAATAAAGTAATTAAAGATTAATTAAGTTATGGTTAACACTTAATTAATTAAATAATTAGAGATTAATTAATTGGTTATTAAGATTTATTAATTTGAAATTAATAATAATTAATATAAGTTAATTATTTAAGAAAATAATTGTTAATGAAGGTCATTAACTATGGATTATTAAATAATTAATTAATGTGATTAATATTAATAATTAATTAGATTAATTAATTTGAAGATAATTACTTAATGTAATTATTAAGGTAAGATTATTTAGGAAAGTAAATAATAAGATAATTACTGGAAGTAATTAGTTGAATAATGATTTTATTAATAGAAGTAATTTGAGTTAATTACTTTGAATAATTAATCAAGGGATTAATTAAGAAATTAATTAAGGAAGTAATTAATTTAGTTAGTGGGAGTAATTAAGGGTAGTTAATTTCTGATTGAAGATTAATCAAGAGTGATTAATAAATATTGTTTACTTAAAGGTTAATTACTTAATGTAATTAATTTAATTAAGTAATTAATAATTAAGTTGTAATTAAGGATCATTAATTAATATAATTAATGATGTAATTAAGATTGGTTAATTAAGTAATAATTAATAAATAAAGTAATTAATCAATGTAATTAATTAAGGATTAATGTAATTAATTATAGTTGATTAAGTTAATTAATTTTAGTTAATTAATTAATGAAGTAATTAAAGGTTAATTACTATAAGTGGTTAAGGATAATTAATTTAAGTAATTAATTGAGAATAAATTACTTGAATGTAATTAAAAGGTAATTAATCAAAGATGATTAATTGAAATGAATTATTAAAGGATAATTAATTAAATTGTAATTAATTAATGGTTAAGTAAGCAGGATTTATAGAATGAAGTAATTAATTTAATTCACTTTAAATTAATTAGAGATGATATAAATCATTACCTATGGATGGATGATAATACTGAATGCTTTGCATTTGATTGATATCTCTGATGAGATATATGCTGTGTGATATGGATGTTAGTTGAATTGTGATGATAATATGGGTTATCTGTTATATCGATAATGTTGATTATCTATTGTGATGTTGTGAATTATCTTTCTTTGTGTATAAAGATAATTGAATTGAATTGTTTTAACTTTAAAACAACTTGGCCTTAAAAGATACGCTTTGAATTTCGATGAGACCGGGATCGGGTTTCCGTATACCGGATTTCCAGGTCTGGAGACCCGAATACCACATCGATCCAAATTAACGATAGGTCGTGAATCAAGTGAAGATGAAGATTCAGAGTGCAAGGGTTATTGTCGTTAACTCTGAGGGTGATTCCAAAACGAGTGTAACGAGATAATGCCTTCGGTTTCGTTCGAACCCGGAACGAACTTGTATGGATTGAATGCTTTCAGCACATCGTCAGGTGGACGATGAGCATTCTAAGTGATGTGTTCTTTTCTAAGGTAATCGTGACCTCAAGCCTCACAAACCGGGAATGGCTAAAACAGGGGAGGTGCAGCAAGGTTAGTGGGTAGCACCCAAGTAGGACAAGGTTACCTCTGTCTAGATGTCCCTTTCTATTTTCGACTTAGTGGTGCGGTTGCTGATCCCAACCGTGAGGTATCTTGTGCGGGAATTATCCAGTAAGGGATGTTCCGACCTTGTGTTGCAGGGGATTGGGAGTGATCCTCGGTACGGTGATCTAGGCCACGTACTGTGACGGGCGGTACCCCGGTAGCCCTGCCATTGTATGGAAATCCAACTTCCAATAAGTGATAACGGACTTGATTGTATACATATGTATGCTGGAATTTAATGAATGTAACAATTTCGGCTATTTCATATTTATTTGAAAACCCTAGACCTATTATAATACAATCGAATTTCCTATCAAGTGTTTTGGTTAGCGTAAGGTAAAAACTTACCCATATTTATTGGTGGGGAGTCTTACGTGATACCTTTTCTTTCAAAAAGGTTTTGAAGTTAAACAAGTTTAACCCGTTTACTCACACCAGACCCATGTCTGACCCAAGTTGTTTATTTCTGTTTTATAAACTCTTGGGTACTCAAATTTTTACGAGTAGCCAAGGGATTCAGGTTAGCTTTGACGAGTAATCTGGAGGAGCAATGGAGCAGGAGGCTTCAGCGTTGTAGATATAGATAGTAGTTTCCGCTGTGTTGATCTTGTTTAGATCTTTGTTTTGTATTGAGATGTAATAACTAGACAGATGTTTATAACTGTCTAGTATATGATATGTAATCTGTGTAACTCTGATAAGTGTTGTATATGATACTATATAATATTTATGTGATATAATATATTTTGTTCGTTTCCGCTGTGAGTATTTGTGTTTGTTTCTTTTCTCTTCTTCTCTTTTCTACTTCTCATCCCTTTCTTTCTTACTGTCGATGCGATTTTCCGGGAGTGGAAAGTCGGGTCGTCACACGTGGTATCAGAGCTGAGGCTAGCGATAACCTTGGCTCTGGTGGGAATTTGAGTGTATTAATAGATATGAGCGCGTATTTGTTAGTGAATATAAAATGATTTTATATTGTGTTAATTGATCGGTTGAGTGGTATATGGATTCTGGTCAATACGAGTAGCTAACGTTATTGATAGGGATCTCTAAACACTTGAACCAGGCCAACGGACACAATATTGTTTTAAAGAGGTAAATGAAATAATTTTACCCAGAAATAATTTCTATATAAAAAGTATCATTTTAAATATATATATATTTCTACCTATTTGTTGGGTTACCTGTTCGGGTTTTCCAATATAGGATATAAAGGTAGATAGGGAGGTGGTGTATGAAACACAATTACCAATAGTTGGAGTTTGAATGTTTGAGGTTGGAAGTATATATCGAGACTGTAAACCCAATACCGTCTCGAGTAAGCTTTGCTGTGGTGAAGGATTTCATCGATCTCCGAAGGAAACTGTAATGGTTCGGAGTTTATCTTGAAGTGTGGATGAGTAGAGTTGGATCTGTCGGATGTGCAGAAGTGTGTGATGGTATCTTGATACCTCAGGTAATAGTAGCTGTATGACGAGATACAGTGACGATGGATGTTCCTGAAGATGTTTTCTTTGGAACAAGATTAAGGAAGTGTGTATGCTTCGGTGTTGTGACTGAGTTCAGCATGAAGTTTCTGCTTTGGTTTGGAGTCCGAGTTTCTCAAAGAGCTTTGGATAAGAGCATCAGTGTCAGCAGTGCAGCTCGGAGTGTTCTGTGATGGCAGGAAGTTTTCTGGATGAGCAGTTTTTCTGGAAGTGAAGATCAGAAGCAGCAGAGTAAATCCATTTCTTCGATGGATTGGATAGTTAAGTATGAGCTGTTCGGATTGTGTAAAGAGAACAGTCTGTTTGGAATTAGGATGGGTTGATCGCAAAAGTGACTTGCGATTGCTGAGTGTTCTCTTGGGTTGTCAGAATTTTCTGGATGTCTTCAAGGAAGTCAGAAGTTTGTCCGCATCTGAAGGTTGAGTTTTCTTATCAACTGGATTCCAGGAGTAGTACCGGTAGTTCAGTCTAGTTGAAGGATGTTTCCTAGAGATGGAGTTGGCGAAGCAGCTCAAGTTTTGCTGAAGTATCCGAGTTTTCTTTATGGATCAGTGAACCTTATTTCTAGAAGTGAGTTGTCCAGTCTGTGCTTGTGTTCTACCTCAGATCAGAGTTGAGCAGCGAAAGCAGTTTGGAGTATATCTCTGGATGGGAGAAGTAAGTTTGGAATCTACTGATGTTGTGAAGTAGAGTTATGTTTGGATCTCGTCTGTGTTCTGATTTGGATAAGTAATTGGTCTACTTGGTTGAATTGTCAGTTTGGATAACTGGAATTCATTGTGTTTTACGTATCTCTGAGGGAGTACGTGTTTGATCTATCTCTGGTTTTAGAAATCTGCAGTTCTGGAGTTTTGATTGTTGAGTCAGACTCGTCTGTAGTCTGATATTCTGTTTAGTTCTGTAGGTCTAGATGAGTAGGAGATCTATAACTTAGTAGTATTGATTGTTTAGATTGTTTGTAGAGCGAGTATCCCGGTATATATATATACTTGGGGAAACTCGAGGAATTTTATCTAGAATTTAGTCTAGATAGTTGAATTGTTTGATTGAATGATTTGGTTGCTATGGTTGCTAGCATATGGATGATAGTAGATGCTTGTGTTTTGAATTTAAATCTTTAATAAGATTATTAAATTACCTTTGTTTAAATTTCGGGGACGAAATTATTTTAAGGGGGGAGGAATGTAATATCCCGGAAATTTTAACAATATCAATTTAATAATCTGTTAAATAATTAAATTGATATTAATGATCTTTGATAATAAGATTTGAATTTAATTTAATAATCTGATTAAATTAGTATTAATTGGTAATTTTATCTTTTAAAAGTTAATAAGATATTTTCTATTTGAATATATATATATATATATATTTATATATTTTGTAAATAGAAGCTTTGGGTAAATTGGGAATTTAGATTTAATTTAATATGACTTTTCAAAGTTATATAAATTAGTAAATTTATAGTTTTAAAATACTTCAGGTAAATATTTTAATTGGTTTAAGATATTTTTAACTTAAGTTTAAATAAATAAGATTTACAAAAATGGTTTGTTTTATTTCTTTTTAAATATTTCTTGATAATATAATCTCTTGTTTAATAAAATATGTCATTTTCAAATAATAAGTATAATGTATTATTTTTAATATGTATGAATTTTAAAGACTATAGAATTGTTATTTTTGAATGGAATAAATAGTGTATGTGAATATATATAACTTAACTTTTAAATTGAATCTTAGGATTTAATTTTATTTAAACTTGAATTTAAGTTTTGAAATTCAAAAGAATATATATTTAAATTGTTTTGGATTTTAAAATATTTGTATAAACTTTTATTTATAAGTATAATTAGCTTTTGTTTATCTTTAATAAGTAATTATATATATAGATAAGTATTTTAATAATTAAGAAAAGGCTTTATTTACATTTAAAATGAATAAGTGTTACTTAAATGACATGTGTAAATCTATATATAAAGACACCTACATAACAAGTGTAAATTTATTAACAACTCTAAATGACACATGGCAAGTTTTTAGATTTTAGTTTTCTTTTATTTTTATTTTTAATAAACTACATATTAACTTATATAAACATATACTTCATTCTCTTCATTCTTTTTTCTATTCTCTTAAATTCCAAAACTAAAGAAAAACTTCAGCTGAAAACAAATTTCTCAAAAACAAAATCAGTGAGTAACACTCCTCAAAACCAGAAATCAAATTCAAATCAAAACCTGTAAATCATTTTCCAAGATCAAAATCAAAGCCTGAAATCATTTCTTAAACCTGGAAATAAGTCTGCATGTATTCTTCAAAACAGAGGCAAGCAAAAACTGGAATTAAAAGCAAATTCAAAGGCATGCAAGCTTAAATCAAAAATAAGGAAGCAACTCAAGTTTTCAAATTTAATCAAAGCAAAGGCTGTTTTCAGAAAAATGAAGGCTCTGTCTTCTTTAATTAGGTGAGTAAACTTTTAATTTAAATGCTAAGTAATTTTAAGTTGCTTTCAGATGACTTCTGAGATGAATTGCCTGTGCATGTGAATTTTTCTTTTTTTGAGTGTTTGTCTGAAAATCTTGAAGCACCTCTGTTCCAATATTTAAATCTCTGTTTGAATCTGCTATCTTGAACCTCTTTAAAGTATGATGCATTGATATATGGTTAAAGTAGATCTGTAATATAAGTTTGGAAATAATGCTTGCATGATGATTTTGAAATATTTGTGTATATTGATGTTTATGCTCCTCTGTTTTAGTTTTCCAGTAAGTAAACCACTTTAATCTCGATTTTATATGATGAATGGGTTATGAAAAGTATTTGTATAAATGTAAATATGCCGGCATGTATGTATATAGATAATGTAAAAGATGTGTGCATGTCTGGATATAAAAACATTTGCTCTGTTAAAAGTTTACAGAATAGAAACAATCTAAAAAATTCAATTACTCATCCTCTAATTCTTTTTAGGGTTTAATGTTTAAACAAGATATGTTTAAATTTACCAGATTTTAATTGTAAATATACTTTCAAGTATAATTATTGAGTTAGTTTTGCTGGAAGCAAGGAAATACAGTATAAACTCTAAACCATGTCAATTTCGAATAGCATAGTTTCTTGATCAACTTATATAATCTTGTTCGTATTCGAAATCTATGAATTTTAAAGGAAAAATAAAATTATTTAGTTTAGTAAATTATGAGAACTTGTGGGTTGAACGGGAAAGGAGTTTTTGGCACTTCCTGGTGATCGGTGAAGAGGTGAATCTCGAAATCGCTACTGGTGTTAGCTGGAAGGTTGTCAAGCTTGGGAAAAATGATCGATAAATTTTCTGATCACCGTGGCGGCGACACGATATCATTGTAGGGTTTAAGATCAAGTTTGGGATGGTTGGGTTCGCGTGGTTGCTGCGTGGCCGTGGGGTAACCGGAGGTGACAGGTATGGGTTAGATCGACGTGTCGTGGTGCGGCGAAGATTTGGTCGGAGTGTCGATGCTTTTGGTGATCGGAGATTGCAACTCGAGGTGGTTTTGGTCGATAATTTTGGGTTCCAGTTTGTCTTGATTGGTTCGATTTCGTTTCCAGGCGAATCGATCGAATCTGGGTAGTCGAGATGATAGGGCAGGTCATCGGTGATCTGCAGACGTCGGCAAAGATGGTCAGAACGGTGGCGAATGCATGTGCACGTGTACGTGTGCACGGCGATGATCTCGTGTTTGGATCTCGGAGTGATTTCGTAGGCGACTCGAAGGGGTATTCGAGTAAGTGGTAGTTTGACTCGGGAATGGTTCGTGCTCGAGTAAGTGTAGTATAGCAGTTTTTTTTTTTATTTATTTTACTAAGTTAAAAGAAAATGTAGGAGAAGAGGAGAACTCGAAGTTAGTATCAGGGTTTTGGGATGGTAGCTCGAGTCTGTACTTGAGTTGATGATGTGAGTTTAGCTTGCAGGTTTTAAATTTTAAAACTTGTTTTTTTTAAATTTAAAATTGTAACGATACGGATTTTTCGCGCTCGAAAATCGACATCCATACTTTACATCGTACTCGAATGCCGCAGATTCGACCGTTCAAATCCGAGTCGCCGGAGCTTATAACAACATTAAGTAAATAACACAGCGGAATAAATGAATAATACATTGATATACAACATCTGATACAATATCCAGATACAATGATGATACAATGAATATCTATATACATCAGAGATATGATACAACAAATAGCAGCGGAAAAGAAAACGATAACATCAGCAGCGGAATAAAATGTCTCCAATAGAATGCTCCAAGATAAGCAACGTCGGTCCATGAACTCCAAGAACTGAACTAGCTCCAGATAATCTACTAAACCTGAATATCTGAAAAACCCAACTCTAGACTGCTCGTGTAGAAAATTATGAGCACCCAGAGTTTAGGAAAGAAACAATAAACTCCGGATCAGTCATGGGACTGGTGTGAGCAACAAAAACAGTTTATCTTTAAAACGAACAACAAAAGAATTTAAAGTCAATTCGCAATGCTTTTGGAAAATGAAACTACCATAAGACCTCCCACCACACACACAATGCAAACGCAGAATTGGAGGAGATTTCTTCTTATAATAGTCAAAGATGCTTACTACGCAAAGCAAATCATTTGATATTATTATTAGTGCATAGTGTAGAAAACATTTCGAAAGTATAATATTAATCTTAGCCAACATACGTACCATTATAGTATGCCTACTATAGCTACCATATTAGATGGCAGGTTCTACAACTAATACCGTACACAGTTCGTATTGGAAGATGGATTTCCAACAAATGGTCAGGCTAAGGAACTTCCTATCCACGATGGGTACGTCCCTGGAATAGACGACCCGAGAAATAACCTAACATTACGGTTAGATCTCTGCCAACACAAGGCCGGGTTACCTCTGCAAAAATAGGTAACTACTGACACGCGTATGCCATCCCCCGATCGTCACCGATCTTCCCGAGGATCCTCGATTCGCAACAAACCACATAGAAAAAAATATGCAGTAACCACAGAGGTTAAGTATCTGGGCTCCATACCATGATACCACCTTTATCCAGAAGGAATGACATACACTAAGGGGCGCTACTCCCTAGAACCTTGCTGCATCCTTCCTGTTTCGACCATTTCCGGGGTGTGAGGCTCGACGAAGTCTCGTCCACAAAGCTACGCTTTGTCACAAAGCCATGCTTCGGGTCAAACAAATGATCAACCTATGATCACAAAGATATAAGATCAAACAAATGATCATATCACAAATGATCAAACACTGATCATTTCACAGCAACACTCAGCATGCCACATTACCAAATTGGGATATATCGCTGATAAATTTCAACTACATAACCTCTGAGCTCGTACGTCTCAGAGAAGGGTGTTAAGCTAAGAGAATAAATTCTCCGCCACCAACAGAAATGTATTTGAAAGAAATCGGCTTTATATCTCAAAGTGTAATGTCAGACATGTATCCATACAAGTCTGTTCCGGGTTCGAACAGAACCGAAGGCACTTCTTACGAAGCCCTTGCAATTCCGGGTAATTTCCAATCACGTCCGGACTTCCCGTCACAAAAGAGTGATATAAATCTCTATACCGGAGCAACTCAGTGCAGAGACATTCGACAGGTTGTCCTTTCATTTTTGAAAAATATCCGGTCTTCAACACCGGTCTTCAAATGCCATCCATATACGACGTATCACTATTCGGAATGGGTTATACGACCCAAAGGTCTTTTCCCGGCTAACCCGAATAGTGAGCGCAATATTTAGAAACATATGGATATTGGGATTTCAATTAAGTCACAACTTAAACCCAAAATCTTTCTTCAAATGGTTTAACAAATTATCATTTTTAATCTTTTTAAACAAAAAGATTTAATTCACAAAGTTCACTTAATTTCACAAAGATTCATTCACAGATTTTCCAAATCGATTTCCATTTCAGTGTGATTAATTCGTTAAATCTTTAAATCAAAGATTTAACTAATAGCTTTCAAAGCAATTCCGTTTCGAATGGGTTAAATAAATCATCATTTTAAATCTGTTAAAAATAAACAGATTTAATTCATAGCTTTTAAAACAATTCATTCATAACTTGAAAAATTCATTTTTCAATTCATTCTTGAAATTCCCCTAATTAACTGGAATTTCATTTCTTATCTAAAAGTGTTTATCATTTGAAAACAACAGTTTTCATTTTGGAAATCTGATTCATTTATACGAGTTAAAATCTTTGGGTTAAATCCAAATTCTCAAAATTTTACTTTTAAATGGTTTAACTTTATATAAACACATTTATAACATTTTTTTTTTATTCCTAGTGTCAATCATAGGATTCAATTTCAAATTTGAATTCAAATTTAAATCAAATTATTTAAATTTTCAAAACTCGGTTAAGTTATTCAAAATAACTTTTATATTTGAAATCTCGTTTCAAAAGCTTTTCATTGTAAACCCCAAATTTCCAATTTCAAAATCAATTGAAATCAAAATTTCAATTTTTAAAAACATCATATTTAAATTATCTGTGACTTAACCGATTTCCACGTGAAATCCATATTTGTGTGTGTATGGTGTAGTCCAGGGGTTTTACACACAATAGTGCAACATCAATCATCACAGATCAAAATACAGGATATATTTGATAAGCGATATAAACTATAACGCTTATCTTTTCATTCACAGATCACAGATGTATAAATATCACAGATAAAGAAACTACAGATCACAACATAAATCAGGGTATATCACAAAGCATCATATATCAGGGATATCAAATAATTCAATCATTCAATAGAATCCATACATTCACAAATGAATTTATTAATCAACTGATTAATTTAAATCAGATGTATCAATTTATTTATCCGGGTTAATTATCGTAATTTAATTACAAATTATTTGAAAATCTTTCTTTCAAATTTATTAGTTAACCCTTCATTATTAACTAATCATTCTTAAATCACTGAATCAATTAATCTTTAAATTATTAAATTAATCTTAATTAATTGCCATTATTAGTTAATTCTTTGTTTTATTAACAAATAATTTATTCACATTTTAAATTATCATTTAATTAATTACATTCAGTAATTATTTATTTATTACTTCTCTAAGTAAATTTTATTTTCCAAATTGTCAAGTGATTATTAATTTAAACTTTAGTTAATACATTTAAACTTATAATTACAAATTATCAATTATCACTCTAATTATCCTAATGGTCAAAGAATTTAAATCTTTAATCTTTATTTACTTAAAGAAAACCCATTTTCCATTTATTAAATTTAAGTTTCACTTAAATATGGTTGGAGACATTTATTTCAAATTTTCTTTGAGCTTTCATTTAAAACTCCAAGTTCAAATGATCATTAATTTAACTTTAAATCTCTTTATAAACTAACTTTTAAAACTTTGAATTACAAATTTAAAACAACCTTGCTATGAAAAGGATTTTTAAATCAAAACCCTTTAAATTCAAATATTTAACTTTATTTAAAGTATTTAAATTAAAAACCTTTCTTTTATTTCAAAAATCTGGATTTAAACACTTAAACTAAGCTTAGTTTTAACATTAATTTCAAATTTAAATCTAATAACTTAAAATGTTAAAAACTGGACACTGGTAAAATTCGAAACAAATGACTCGAGTTCCCCTTCAAACTGCTTCGAGAAAAATACAGATTTACCCGAGCCTAAACTGAGTTTACCCGAGCATGTACTCGAGTTAAACTGGGCGCTGTCCAAACTTAAGAAATACAGACCTACCTGAGATAGCACTTATTCTACTTCGAGGAAAATGCAAATCCACCCGAACCAGTCACGAGTCTACTCGAGAAAATCTCGAGTTCGCCTTTGCCATCAACAAAGAACACAGCCACCAGGAATATTTCGACTGTGCACGTGCACGCTTTCGTTCGCCGCCTCCGGTCAACCACGACCATCCCCACACATCGTCGATCAACATTATATCCTATTCCAGCCTTCAGATCGACACTCCATACTCGAAATCGAGATCGAGTTCTCACATCAAAACCTGGAAACATACTGTCCTTATCACCATAACCTGGCAACACCTCATCCAAGAAGCTCCGACCACCAGATCGTACGAAACTTCGGCCATCACCTCGTCTACTCCCCAACTCCCATCGCTCCAAACTCCGAAGCACTCGATCAATCCTAGGCTACGAACGAACGAAAGAAACTTGGTGCCTTAAAACTAGGTTTACAAATAAAAATGATCACCACCGTCGCCTCCGTTCAACGATGCTACCTCCGCCTATTTTTCCTACCTCCACCATAGGCTTCTCCACCACCTCGAACAACCCCTACCCTCCTCCTCGACGTGTTTGTCAGGATTTCCTCAAACAATGAAATTCGAACAAAACCCAATCCCTCTTGAATTCGTGATCTAAAAATTCCTATTCTTGCCTTAAAAATCAAATTAAGGTATAAGAATTCAAATTGTATATTTGAATTCGAGGATTAAGACATTCGAATTTTCGTATATATGATGATGTTTCTCAGTTCTTTGGCTTTTCCAGAACCTTAACACGTTATTTTAACTTGTATACATTTTTAAACCTTAATATACTAGGTAACAACCAACTTTTGTTTTGATCACCAATACAAAAAGTAAATGAATCAAAAGAATTGATTTTTTTTTTTTGAATTAAAACTTGAGCTTGAAAAGCTGGCAGAGAGATGATGCAGGAGATAACTGGGCATATATATTCATTCATCATTCATGTATACGCAGAGAAACATACTTGTATACCAATGCACTTACCTCAAATACTTGCAAACAGAACTATGTTGAAATTTTTAGAAAGAAGAGTTACTCACCTGTAAAGATGATGTACAGAGCACATTCTTGCTTTTGAAAACTGAAATCCCTATTGCTTTAAAACTGGCAAATATTTTTGCTTTTAAAACTTCAAAACTTTGAGTTGCTAATGCCCTTGTTAGAAAAGATGCAGGCTTGCTCTTCTTTAAATTTTCTTGTTTTTATTTGAATGAAGGATGCTCCAGTTTTAAATGTGTTTACTGGAAAGGTTAAGATGATATTACTTCTTTCATTTTTTTTTTTCAGCTATGAGGGTGCTCGAACTAAAATGAGGGGAGAAGGCTGATATCATGCTTTGTACAGGGATTGTATTTGTTTATACAATATAGGCATGGGTGAAGTTGCTTTTAGAGTTATGGGCTGGAGACATTTACTTTCCTTTACTTCGGCTGATACCTTTTTCTTTGACATGCTATTGTACCTTATTGTTTTAGTTATGTTTGGTTGTACTTATATTTATTTGTTTTGCCTAGTTTGTTTGTATTTTACTTTGTTTATTTGTTCAAAGACATCCTATTCTCTATGCTTTCGGCTGAAATGATGATTTTTGGTACATTTGTTTCTTATTTTTTTTCTACTTATCCTTGCATTCTTTACTTGTTAATGTGCAGATGATATTGTATTTGTTTTGCTTAAGTTAAGATGGTTATAGTTATATATATGTCTTTTTAAACTTAACATCAATTTTTATTTATTTTATACTCACTTAATTAAATCATACTTAAATGTATTTTATTATAACATACATTTTAAAATTTTATTTTCTATTTAAAGTTTAATTATCAACATTCACCTAATATTTATTGTCTTATATCTATTTTATAAACTCAAACCATCTTTAACCATCAATTCAAATATATATACATATATTTATCATTTATCTCTAAACCATTTATTTTTAACTTTTAAATCCAAATAGAAATATATATATTAAATTTGCTCGTATATACCTAAATATATATATACATTCAATATATACACATATACTCACATATACACTATTTACAATACTTTAATCTCAAATGATTTATACAGAATATACTTGGATATCGGGGAAACTCGCTCTCAATTTATCAATTAAATTTACAAATTTTTATGTAAAATTTATTAAATCATAAATTTAACTCAAGAATTCATTTAGTTATAAATTTAAATAAATTTAAATTTCGGGGTCGTGACAAATTTCCCCCCTTAAAAGAATTTCGTCCTCGAAATTCGCAGGCACGAAAACAACGACAGAGATAGACAGATTCGATCTCCTATAACTCCTCGAACACAAGATATGGATTCCGAATTCAAGTCGGAATATCACAGAATACATACCAATTTGTCCCTCTTCGGACTTTGGTATTCACAAGAAATTTCAATAGAATTTCAAATTCGGTTTCAAACGAAATCGTTTTATTGATTTAATTAAATTTTAGCCTTCATATTCTTTTAATCAATTTAACTCAAATTAAAACTTCCAATTTCAAATTCATTAAAGTTTAAATGGAAAAGCTGATAAGAAACCGATGAAATACGAAGTAAGGATCTTCTACAACGATTCGTAGAGCCATCATCACACCGAAACTTCTTCTTGTAGCTGATACAAAGAAATCAAAAGAATTTGGAAACGAATCAAAGAATATTGATAAAGAAAGATTGCTTCCACTGTTGCAGGGTATTGACCATTTATAGTCGTATTTCCCTGTCCCCTATCTCGTCCTCTTCTTGCACTCATACTCACCATAAGTGGATAGCAAGAGAATTTACTGAGACGTTCAGACGGATATCTTAAGGATTACTCATTCTAGAGTTTACTTCACTCTATCTCTAACGAGCTACTTAACGTGTTATACTCCTGAGCTAAAGTTCAACCTTAGCTCTGATACCAAATGTAACGATACGGATTTTTCGCGCTCGAAAATCGACATCCATACTTTACATCGTACTCGAATGCCGCAGATTCGACCGTTCAAATCCGAGTCGCCGGAGCTTATAACAACATTAAGTAAATAACACAGCGGAATAAATGAATAATACATTGATATACAACATCTGATACAATATCCAGATACAATGATGATACAATGAATATCTATATACATCAGAGATATGATACAACAAATAGCAGCGGAAAAGAAAACGATAACATCAGCAGCGGAATAAAATGTCTCCAATAGAATGCTCCAAGATAAGCAACGTCGGTCCATGAACTCCAAGAACTGAACTAGCTCCAGATAATCTACTAAACCTGAATATCTGAAAAACCCAACTCTAGACTGCTCGTGTAGAAAATTATGAGCACCCAGAGTTTAGGAAAGAAACAATAAACTCCGGATCAGTCATGGGACTGGTGTGAGCAACAAAAACAGTTTATCTTTAAAACGAACAACAAAAGAATTTAAAGTCAATTCGCAATGCTTTTGGAAAATGAAACTACCATAAGACCTCCCACCACACACACAATGCAAACGCAGAATTGGAGGAGATTTCTTCTTATAATAGTCAAAGATGCTTACTACGCAAAGCAAATCATTTGATATTATTATTAGTGCATAGTGTAGAAAACATTTCGAAAGTATAATATTAATCTTAGCCAACATACGTACCATTATAGTATGCCTACTATAGCTACCATATTAGATGGCAGGTTCTACAACTAATACCGTACACAGTTCGTATTGGAAGATGGATTTCCAACAAATGGTCAGGCTAAGGAACTTCCTATCCACGATGGGTACGTCCCTGGAATAGACGACCCGAGAAATAACCTAACATTACGGTTAGATCTCTGCCAACACAAGGCCGGGTTACCTCTGCAAAAATAGGTAACTACTGACACGCGTATGCCATCCCCCGATCGTCACCGATCTTCCCGAGGATCCTCGATTCGCAACAAACCACATAGAAAAAAATATGCAGTAACCACAGAGGTTAAGTATCTGAGCTCCATACCATGATACCACCTTTATCCAGAAGGAATGACATACACTAAGGGGCGCTACTCCCTAGAACCTTGCTGCATCCTTCCTGTTTCGACCATTTCCGGGGTGTGAGGCTCGACGAAGTCTCGTCCACAAAGCTACGCTTTGTCACAAAGCCATGCTTCGGGTCAAACAAATGATCAACCTATGATCACAAAGATATAAGATCAAACAAATGATCATATCACAAATGATCAAACACTGATCATTTCACAGCAACACTCAGCATGCCACATTACCAAATTGGGATATATCGCTGATAAATTTCAACTACATAACCTCTGAGCTCGTACGTCTCAGAGAAGGGTGTTAAGCTAAGAGAATAAATTCTCCGCCACCAACAGAAATGTATTTGAAAGAAATCGGCTTTATATCTCAAAGTGTAATGTCAGACATGTATCCATACAAGTCTGTTCCGGGTTCGAACAGAACCGAAGGCACTTCTTACGAAGCCCTTGCAATTCCGGGTAATTTCCAATCACGTCCGGACTTCCCGTCACAAAAGAGTGATATAAATCTCTATACCGGAGCAACTCAGTGCAGAGACATTCGACAGGTTGTCCTTTCATTTTTGAAAAATATCCGGTCTTCAACACCGGTCTTCAAATGCCATCCATATACGACGTATCACTATTCGGAATGGGTTATACGACCCAAAGGTCTTTTCCCGGCTAACCCGAATAGTGAGCGCAATATTTAGAAACATATGGATATTGGGATTTCAATTAAGTCACAACTTAAACCCAAAATCTTTCTTCAAATGGTTTAACAAATTATCATTTTTAATCTTTTTAAACAAAAAGATTTAATTCACAAAGTTCACTTAATTTCACAAAGATTCATTCACAGATTTTCCAAATCGATTTCCATTTCAGTGTGATTAATTCGTTAAATCTTTAAATCAAAGATTTAACTAATAGCTTTCAAAGCAATTCCGTTTCGAATGGGTTAAATAAATCATCATTTTAAATCTGTTAAAAATAAACAGATTTAATTCATAGCTTTTAAAACAATTCATTCATAACTTGAAAAATTCATTTTTCAATTCATTCTTGAAATTCCCCTAATTAACTGGAATTTCATTTCTTATCTAAAAGTGTTTATCATTTGAAAACAACAGTTTTCATTTTGGAAATCTGATTCATTTATACGAGTTAAAATCTTTGGGTTAAATCCAAATTCTCAAAATTTTACTTTTAAATGGTTTAACTTTATATAAACACATTTATAACATTTTTTTTTTATTCCTAGTGTCAATCATAGGATTCAATTTCAAATTTGAATTCAAATTTAAATCAAATTATTTAAATTTTCAAAACTCGGTTAAGTTATTCAAAATAACTTTTATATTTGAAATCCCGTTTCAAAAGCTTTTCATTGTAAACCCCAAATTTCCAATTTCAAAATCAATTGAAATCAAAATTTCAATTTTTAAAAACATCATATTTAAATTATCTGTGACTTAACCGATTTCCACGTGAAATCCATATTTGTGTGTGTATGGTGTAGTCCAGGGGTTTTACACACAATAGTGCAACATCAATCATCACAGATCAAAATACAGGATATATTTGATAAGCGATATAAACTATAACGCTTATCTTTTCATTCACAGATCACAGATGTATAAATATCACAGATAAAGAAACTACAGATCACAACATAAATCAGGGTATATCACAAAGCATCATATATCAGGGATATCAAATAATTCAATCATTCAATAGAATCCATACATTCACAAATGAATTTATTAATCAACTGATTAATTTAAATCAGATGTATCAATTTATTTATCCGGGTTAATTATCGTAATTTAATTACAAATTATTTGAAAATCTTTCTTTCAAATTTATTAGTTAACCCTTCATTATTAACTAATCATTCTTAAATCACTGAATCAATTAATCTTTAAATTATTAAATTAATCTTAATTAATTGCCATTATTAGTTAATTCTTTGTTTTATTAACAAATAATTTATTCACATTTTAAATTATCATTTAATTAATTACATTCAGTAATTATTTATTTATTACTTCTCTAAGTAAATTTTATTTTCCAAATTGTCAAGTGATTATTAATTTAAACTTTAGTTAATACATTTAAACTTATAATTACAAATTATCAATTATCACTCTAATTATCCTAATGGTCAAAGAATTTAAATCTTTAATCTTTATTTACTTAAAGAAAACCCATTTTCCATTTATTAAATTTAAGTTTCACTTAAATATGGTTGGAGACATTTATTTCAAATTTTCTTTGAGCTTTCATTTAAAACTCCAAGTTCAAATGATCATTAATTTAACTTTAAATCTCTTTATAAACTAACTTTTAAAACTTTGAATTACAAATTTAAAACAACCTTGCTATGAAAAGGATTTTTAAATCAAAACCCTTTAAATTCAAATATTTAACTTTATTTAAAGTATTTAAATTAAAAACCTTTCTTTTATTTCAAAAATCTGGATTTAAACACTTAAACTAAGCTTAGTTTTAACATTAATTTCAAATTTAAATCTAATAACTTAAAATGTTAAAAACTGGACACTGGTAAAATTCGAAACAAATGACTCGAGTTCCCCTTCAAACTGCTTCGAGAAAAATACAGATTTACCCGAGCCTAAACTGAGTTTACCCGAGCATGTACTCGAGTTAAACTGGGCGCTGTCCAAACTTAAGAAATACAGACCTACCTGAGATAGCACTTATTCTACTTCGAGGAAAATGCAAATCCACCCGAACCAGTCACGAGTCTACTCGAGAAAATCTCGAGTTCGCCTTTGCCATCAACAAAGAACACAGCCACCAGGAATATTTCGACTGTGCACGTGCACGCTTTCGTTCGCCGCCTCCGGTCAACCACGACCATCCCCACACATCGTCGATCAACATTATATCCTATTCCAGCCTTCAGATCGACACTCCATACTCGAAATCGAGATCGAGTTCTCACATCAAAACCTGGAAACATACTGTCCTTATCACCATAACCTGGCAACACCTCATCCAAGAAGCTCCGACCACCAGATCGTACGAAACTTCGGCCATCACCTCGTCTACTCCCCAACTCCCATCGCTCCAAACTCCGAAGCACTCGATCAATCCTAGGCTACGAACGAACGAAAGAAACTTGGTGCCTTAAAACTAGGTTTACAAATAAAAATGATCACCACCGTCGCCTCCGTTCAACGATGCTACCTCCGCCTATTTTTCCTACCTCCACCATAGGCTTCTCCACCACCTCGAACAACCCCTACCCTCCTCCTCGACGTGTTTGTCAGGATTTCCTCAAACAATGAAATTCGAACAAAACCCAATCCCTCTTGAATTCGTGATCTAAAAATTCCTATTCTTGCCTTAAAAATCAAATTAAGGTATAAGAATTCAAATTGTATATTTGAATTCGAGGATTAAGACATTCGAATTTTCGTATATATGATGATGTTTCTCAGTTCTTTGGCTTTTCCAGAACCTTAACACGTTATTTTAACTTGTATACATTTTTAAACCTTAATATACTAGGTAACAACCAACTTTTGTTTTGATCACCAATACAAAAAGTAAATGAATCAAAAGAATTGATTTTTTTTTTTTGAATTAAAACTTGAGCTTGAAAAGCTGGCAGAGAGATGATGCAGGAGATAACTGGGCATATATATTCATTCATCATTCATGTATACGCAGAGAAACATACTTGTATACCAATGCACTTACCTCAAATACTTGCAAACAGAACTATGTTGAAATTTTTAGAAAGAAGAGTTACTCACCTGTAAAGATGATGTACAGAGCACATTCTTGCTTTTGAAAACTGAAATCCCTATTGCTTTAAAACTGGCAAATATTTTTGCTTTTAAAACTTCAAAACTTTGAGTTGCTAATGCCCTTGTTAGAAAAGATGCAGGCTTGCTCTTCTTTAAATTTTCTTGTTTTTATTTGAATGAAGGATGCTCCAGTTTTAAATGTGTTTACTGGAAAGGTTAAGATGATATTACTTCTTTCATTTTTTTTTCAGCTATGAGGGTGCTCGAACTAAAATGAGGGGAGAAGGCTGATATCATGCTTTGTACAGGGATTGTATTTGTTTATACAATATAGGCATGGGTGAAGTTGCTTTTAGAGTTATGGGCTGGAGACATTTACTTTCCTTTACTTCGGCTGATACCTTTTTCTTTGACATGCTATTGTACCTTATTGTTTTAGTTATGTTTGGTTGTACTTATATTTATTTGTTTTGCCTAGTTTGTTTGTATTTTACTTTGTTTATTTGTTCAAAGACATCCTATTCTCTATGCTTTCGGCTGAAATGATGATTTTTGGTACATTTGTTTCTTATTTTTTTTCTACTTATCCTTGCATTCTTTACTTGTTAATGTGCAGATGATATTGTATTTGTTTTGCTTAAGTTAAGATGGTTATAGTTATATATATGTCTTTTTAAACTTAACATCAATTTTTATTTATTTTATACTCACTTAATTAAATCATACTTAAATGTATTTTATTATAACATACATTTTAAAATTTTATTTTCTATTTAAAGTTTAATTATCAACATTCACCTAATATTTATTGTCTTATATCTATTTTATAAACTCAAACCATCTTTAACCATCAATTCAAATATATATACATATATTTATCATTTATCTCTAAACCATTTATTTTTAACTTTTAAATCCAAATAGAAATATATATATTAAATTTGCTCGTATATACCTAAATATATATATACATTCAATATATACACATATACTCACATATACACTATTTACAATACTTTAATCTCAAATGATTTATACAGAATATACTTGGATATCGGGGAAACTCGCTCTCAATTTATCAATTAAATTTACAAATTTTTATGTAAAATTTATTAAATCATAAATTTAACTCAAGAATTCATTTAGTTATAAATTTAAATAAATTTAAATTTCGGGGTCGTGACAAAAATGAAATTTAAAAGTTAAATTGAAAATGGATGTTTTCAAATGTATTTGTGAATGATAGTTTAACCTTGGATAAGAAAATGTTTTATCTTAAAGTTAAAATCATTAAAACTTTAAGGTAATTACAATGGTTTAAATAATCTAATTAATTAATGATTTAGATTAATTAATTTGTAATTAAGGATTTAAATTATCTTAATTAAGGTTTAAGATTTATTAAATAGAATAATTAATTTGTAATTAAGGTTTATAAATTAGAATATTAATTAATGATTAAGAATTAATTAATAAAGTAATTAAAGATTAATTAAGTTATGGTTAACACTTAATTAATTAAATAATTAGAGATTAATTAATTGGTTATTAAGATTTATTAATTTGAAATTAATAATAATTAATATAAGTTAATTATTTAAGAAAATAATTGTTAATGAAGGTCATTAACTATGGATTATTAAATAATTAATTAATGTGATTAATATTAATAATTAATTAGATTAATTAATTTGAAGATAATTACTTAATGTAATTATTAAGGTAAGATTATTTAGGAAAGTAAATAATAAGATAATTACTGGAAGTAATTAGTTGAATAATGATTTTATTAATAGAAGTAATTTGAGTTAATTACTTTGAATAATTAATCAAGGGATTAATTAAGAAATTAATTAAGGAAGTAATTAATTTAGTTAGTGGGAGTAATTAAGGGTAGTTAATTTCTGATTGAAGATTAATCAAGAGTGATTAATAAATATTGTTTACTTAAAGGTTAATTACTTAATGTAATTAATTTAATTAAGTAATTAATAATTAAGTTGTAATTAAGGATCATTAATTAATATAATTAATGATGTAATTAAGATTGGTTAATTAAGTAATAATTAATAAATAAAGTAATTAATCAATGTAATTAATTAAGGATTAATGTAATTAATTATAGTTGATTAAGTTAATTAATTTTAGTTAATTAATTAATGAAGTAATTAAAGGTTAATTACTATAAGTGGTTAAGGATAATTAATTTAAGTAATTAATTGAGAATAAATTACTTGAATGTAATTAAAAGGTAATTAATCAAAGATGATTAATTGAAATGAATTATTAAAGGATAATTAATTAAATTGTAATTAATTAATGGTTAAGTAAGCAGGATTTATAGAATGAAGTAATTAATTTAATTCACTTTAAATTAATTAGAGATGATATAAATCATTACCTATGGATGGATGATAATACTGAATGCTTTGCATTTGATTGATATCTCTGATGAGATATATGCTGTGTGATATGGATGTTAGTTGAATTGTGATGATAATATGGGTTATCTGTTATATCGATAATGTTGATTATCTATTGTGATGTTGTGAATTATCTTTCTTTGTGTATAAAGATAATTGAATTGAATTGTTTTAACTTTAAAACAACTTGGCCTTAAAAGATACGCTTTGAATTTCGATGAGACCGGGATCGGGTTTCCGTATACCGGATTTCCAGGTCTGGAGACCCGAATACCACATCGATCCAAATTAACGATAGGTCGTGAATCAAGTGAAGATGAAGATTCAGAGTGCAAGGGTTATTGTCGTTAACTCTGAGGGTGATTCCAAAACGAGTGTAACGAGATAATGCCTTCGGTTTCGTTCGAACCCGGAACGAACTTGTATGGATTGAATGCTTTCAGCACATCGTCAGGTGGACGATGAGCATTCTAAGTGATGTGTTCTTTTCTAAGGTAATCGTGACCTCAAGCCTCACAAACCGGGAATGGCTAAAACAGGGGAGGTGCAGCAAGGTTAGTGGGTAGCACCCAAGTAGGACAAGGTTACCTCTGTCTAGATGTCCCTTTCTATTTTCGACTTAGTGGTGCGGTTGCTGATCCCAACCGTGAGGTATCTTGTGCGGGAATTATCCAGTAAGGGATGTTCCGACCTTGTGTTGCAGGGGATTGGGAGTGATCCTCGGTACGGTGATCTAGGCCACGTACTGTGACGGGCGGTACCCCGGTAGCCCTGCCATTGTATGGAAATCCAACTTCCAATAAGTGATAACGGACTTGATTGTATACATATGTATGCTGGAATTTAATGAATGTAACAATTTCGGCTATTTCATATTTATTTGAAAACCCTAGACCTATTATAATACAATCGAATTTCCTATCAAGTGTTTTGGTTAGCGTAAGGTAAAAACTTACCCATATTTATTGGTGGGGAGTCTTACGTGATACCTTTTCTTTCAAAAAGGTTTTGAAGTTAAACAAGTTTAACCCGTTTACTCACACCAGACCCATGTCTGACCCAAGTTGTTTATTTCTGTTTTATAAACTCTTGGGTACTCAAATTTTTACGAGTAGCCAAGGGATTCAGGTTAGCTTTGACGAGTAATCTGGAGGAGCAATGGAGCAGGAGGCTTCAGCGTTGTAGATATAGATAGTAGTTTCCGCTGTGTTGATCTTGTTTAGATCTTTGTTTTGTATTGAGATGTAATAACTAGACAGATGTTTATAACTGTCTAGTATATGATATGTAATCTGTGTAACTCTGATAAGTGTTGTATATGATACTATATAATATTTATGTGATATAATATATTTTGTTCGTTTCCGCTGTGAGTATTTGTGTTTGTTTCTTTTCTCTTCTTCTCTTTTCTACTTCTCATCCCTTTCTTTCTTACTGTCGATGCGATTTTCCGGGAGTGGAAAGTCGGGTCGTCACATTGGTTACATGATCATATCCAGAAAATAAGTATGCTATGGATATTTATATAAATAAATTCTTGAGTATATATGTGAATGTTTATATGGGTGTGTATCTCTGTTCCCAGTTTCATGCTCAGTTCTAATTTAAGATCTGTATCTCTTGACCTAGTTACTAATATGGTTTGAGTCTTAAACAATAATTGTTGTTTCATCATAGATAAATGTTTAAAAATTTAATTTAGTCAAAGTTAAACTTGGAAAGTCTCTGGAAATTAAAAACAACAGTCTAAACTGAATACTAGTGTAAATTCAAACACTTAAATTTATTATTTCAGGTATCTAATCTGAAACATTAACTCAAAACTTGATTTTTAAAAGAGGAATCAAATATTTAAGATGAGTTTTTAGTTTACATTTCTGGTTAGAACAGAAATAGTGGTTTGGGAAAGTTCCGGTGATCCAAGTGGTTGGGAAAGTTGGGGTTCTTCCTAGGGGTGCGTAGATGATCGGAGATAAGGGGGAAAATGCCTGATGGTGATGCATTTCACTGTGGCGACAGCGGTGATGGATTCTGGTCAGGAGCCCTAGTTTTGATGTGCTTATTGTTTTGGGATCGTTCTCTTGCTCTGGTTGATCGAGTTCAACCAAACTCGCGGGGACGGAAGCAAGGAGGTAGGCGATGGAGTGGGCGGAGTTACAAACTCTCTGGTGGTCGAAATTTCGGGGACGAGATGGTTTCCACGTTGAGGTGGTGGGCGCAGTTGTCGATCCAGGTCTGAGTGGAGGCTCGATTTTGATTTCGAGTCGTTGTCGAAGTTATGAGGGTCGTGATTAGGTGCGAGGGTGATCGCCGACCTGAGGGGATCATCGATGATGATCGGAGCTGGCGGTGTCGATCGTGCATATGCACGGTGTACATCTGTGCCTCTGAGATTTTGTTTTGAGCAGTGAAGTGTTGCCTGGGCTTGTCTCGAAGAAGAGGGTTGTTTTACTCGAAGTCCAGATGGGTTTTACTCGAAGTAAAATAGGTCAGGGCTCGGGTTGGATTTTTGTGACAGGTTATCCAACTTGTTTCAGTTTTAAGTATAAAACTGTAATTCAAATTTGTGAAACTCTGATGTAATAAAAGTTTAAAATTAAGTTTTTAAAATCTGGCTTCAAATCTAATTTTTGAACCCTAGTTTAAAATAAAAGTTTAAAAAAATTTAAGTTGCTCAAACAATCCTTAAATGTTAAGTGGTTAAACGAAAGAAATGGTGATGGTGATTTAAAGTAAAGGTAAAGTTGTTAATTCAAAATTAATATGGACTTAACTCAAAAAGTATCCGAGTTTTGAAATAAAAGGAGTATTTTTGAATAGTTTAAGTTATTGTAAAATGGTTTGAAAATTTTAATGAATTTGGTTTTAAAATTTCCTTTTAAACTTCTTTTATAGAGTAAGTATATTTAAAATAAGTTTTAAAAAGGGGTTTTAAGTTGTTAAAACCTTGTTAAGTTAGATTGTCTTCATTTTTAAATCGGGAATTAAAAATGAAATTTAAAAGTAAAAAATTGAAATTAAGGTTAACTGATTATTTATAATTAATCAATATAATTGATTAATTAATCGTTAGTTGAATTAATTAATTGAAATTAACATTTATAACCGTTAAAGTATAACTAATTGATGGGAAGTAATTAAGAAAGTAATTACTCGTTTTGATTTATTGAGTAAATTTGATTTATTTGGGTTAATTAATTTATTTTAATTAACCTGTATTTAATTGTTTGATGATTTGAAGATAAAATTACTTAGAGAAGTAATTAATGGTTAAATTACAGGATGTAATTATGGGATGATGTTCGTTAATAAAGTAATTTGAGTAAATTACTTTATATAATTAATCAAAGGGATTAATTAGAGATAATTGATTACTGAGTAATTAATTTGTTTATGAAGTAATTAAGGAAGTTAATGACCAGATGTGATTAATCAGAGGGGATTAATATTTGGGTTTAATTTAAAGATTAATTACTTTGATGTAATTAATTTAAATTGTAATTATAATTTGAGATCATTAATTTTTATAATTAATGTTGAATTTAAAATGGATTTATCTGGAATATAATTGATAAATGAAGAGATTTATTAAAATAAATAATTAAGCAAGTAATTAACTCTGGTTAATTAATAAATGAAGTAATGTAGGGATTTACTTCTATATTTGGTTAAAGAAATTAATCTGTGGAATAATTTGAAGATAATTACTTAAATGTAATTAAAGATGGTTAATCGGGATGATTAATTAAAAGGAAAAATGGGATGATGATTGATTAATTGATTTATAATTAATAGTAGTATAAGCAAGTTTAATAATGATGAAGTAATTAATTTAATTAACTTTAAATTAATTAAAGGTAAGGTAATTAATTTAATTCATTTTAAATTAATTATCAATGATGTGATTATTAATCCTTGCTTATGTATGATGATTGATATTGATATCCCATTGATTGATTGTGATCTCAGATATGAGATGAGTAATATTGTTGTGATATGGATGCTTTGTTTGAAGTGTGATGATATAGATTATCCATTTATGCTGATATGTGATCATCTATCTGTGATATTGTGATTTATCTATCTGTGTTAATATATAGATAATTGAATTGATTTGTTTTAAACCTTTAAAACAACTTGGCCTTAAAAGACACGTTTTGGATTTCGATGAGACCGGGATCGGGTTTCCGTATATCGGGATTCCAGGTCTGGAGACCCGAATACCACATCGATCCAAAATAACGTTAGGTCGTGAAATCCAAATGGAGCAAGTGAAGACTCGAGGTATAAGAACTATTCGTCAGTATAACTCTGTGGGTGATTCCGTAATGAGTTTGACGAAGATAGTACTTATAGATTCGAGATGGTGATTCAGAATGCAAGGGTTATTGTCGTTAACTCTGAGGGTGATTCCAATACGAGTGTAACGAGATAATGCCTTCGGTTTCGTTCGAACCCGGAACGAACTTGTATGAATCGAATGCTTTCAGAACATCGTCAGGCGGACGATGAGCATTCTAAGAGATGAGTTCTGTAAAGGTAATCGTGACCTCAAGCCTCATCAACCGGGAATGGCTAAAACAGGGGAGGTGCAGCAAGGCTTCGTGGGTAGCCCCCACTTGAGAGTAAGGTTTACCCCTGTCTAGATGTCCCTATTTATTTCGGTTTAGTGTACGGTTGGTCGCGCCAACTGTGGGGTGATCTTATTTGGAACTGTCCAGTAAGGGATGGCTCCGGCCTTGTGTTGCAGGGGAGCGGGCGTACTCCTCGGTACGGTGATCTAGGCCACGTACTGTGACGGGCGGTACCCCAGTAGCCCAGCCATTGATGGAAACCCATTTTCCCTACGAGACCCTACGGTTTTGATTGTATTACCCACTTTGTGGCTAGTATGCTGGAATTTAATAGATGTAACAATTTCAGCTATTTTCTATTTACTTGAAAACCCTAGACACTATTATAATATCACTGGATTTCCTATCAAATGTTTTTGGTTAGCGTAAGGTAAAAACATTTCCATGTTTATGTGTGGGATGTCTTACGTGATACCTTTTGTTTTCAAATGGTTTTCAAAGTTAAACAACCTTAACCTGTTACTCATACCAGACCCATGTCTGACCCGAAGTTTATTTCTGTTTTTCATAAACTCTCGGGTACCCAAATTTTTACGGGTAGTCAAGGGATTCAGGTTAGATTTGACGAACTCTGGAGGAGCAATGGAGCAGGAGGCTTCAGCGTGTAGATATATAGTGATTCCGCTGTGATTAGAGTTTATTTTGTATTTCCGCTGTGTTGTATCTCTTGTGTTGTATCTCTGTGATGTGTGAGTTGTATTAACTAGACAGGTGTTTATAACTGTCTAGTATGTGATGTACTATCTGTGTAACTCTGATGTATATGATACTATGTATTAATTTATATGATATATTATATTTTATTCGTTCCGCTGTTGAGATTCTGATGTGTTTCTTCTTCTTCTCTTTCTTTTCTACTTTCTCACCTCTTTCTTTTCTTCAAAACGATACGATTTCCTGGGCATAGGAAGTCGGGTCGTGACAGGTGGTATCAGAGCACTAGGTTGAGCGAATACCTAGGCTCTTAAGTGATTTCTTTCCTGAGAGAGCGTATTTGTTAGTGAATATAAAATTGTTTTATGTTGTGTTGACTTATCGGTTAGGTGTTTATAGATTTTGATCGGTGTGTGGGACGCCACAATATCGATAGGAATTTCTAAACTCTTAACAAGATAAACCGACACAATATTGTTTTAAAATAGGGTAAATGAAATAATTTTACCCAAATTATTTTTGTATATAAAAGAAATGATTTTCCAAAAAATTTTATAGTTATGTATGGTTGCTTGGTTGTTAGGAAATGATAATATTGAACGATTATCATTGTCATTGGGAAAATTTAATAAGAATTGGAATTTAATCAATAGTCAAGAAATAAATTCATATAACCAAATGGAATCTTGTAAATGTGAATTATAAATGTGATTTGCAATTGAAATTGAAATAAAATTCCAGGGTAATGTTTGAATAGAAATTGGATGGATCTGGAATTTTGAGAAAATTTAAATTCTTTTGGATTTGGAAGTGTTTTCAAAGGTTCTGGAAAAAATATGGTATTATTTCTAGGATATTTTTGAGTTGGATTTAAAATCTGGAAAGATTTAAAATTTAAAAATATTTGAGATGTTTAAAAGAAATAAAAGCATTTGAACTCTTTCGGTTGTTAGGAAATAACGTCGGTGATGACTGCAGCATCATCGATGTTCATTTTCGAATTTCCGAGAGAAAAGTTTGCTACCAAATTATTTTAAATTGGAATTGTTTGTGAACTGGGTTTGGTTTTGAAATTCAAAAGAATATTTGAATTGCCAAAGAATTTTGGATATAGTTGATTTCAAAGGTG
The DNA here is from genome assembly GCA_030737815.1 of Allium fistulosum. Lineage (NCBI taxonomy): Eukaryota > Viridiplantae > Streptophyta > Magnoliopsida > Asparagales > Amaryllidaceae > Allium > Allium fistulosum. The sequence goes on from CM060907.1 coordinate 618,445,239, forward strand.
ATTTTGTACTTTGGAAATTGCTTAAACTCTGGAAGTAAATTTAAAATGTTGTGGAATAAATAAATGGGTTTGGAAACTTAAAGTTTGAATTAAATTGGGATGGAACTAAATCATGTCAAATGAAAGTGAAGTGTAGAATTAGTTAAAGTGGATTGGAAGTAATAAGTGTTTGGAAACAAAATTTATTTATTGAAAACTAAATTTATGAATAAACAAATGAATTTATAATTGAGTGGTAATGGATGGAAGTCAGTGTTTTGTTAACATCTGGAGATTTAGTTTGGTATCGAATAGATTCCAGAAGTGGTACCGATGGTTTAACTTAGTAGTAGGATGGTTTTTGGAGGAACTTCTGAGTTTTCTCTTTATGGATCTGTTGAACCATATTTTCGGAATAGTTGAGGAGCTTACCAGTTGTGATTGATGACTGATGGTTGCAAAGCCTAGGTCCGTCACAGATGGTATTAGTGGAGTTTGTACTTGTGTGCATCATCTATATTTTCTTCTACCCATAACAGAGTTGTGCAGCGGAAGCAGTCGGGAGTGCGTCTGTTTTTCCTTCCTGGGAAAGGAGAAGTTATTTCTACGGATAATGGTAGGGATTGTGTTCCTGATTTTGGTTGATAGGGAGAAGATCGTCTACTGGATTGATTTTGGATTCAGACTGTTCTGGAAGGCATCAGCAGAGGTTTAGCTGATTGGTAGTGATGAAGGCAGATTTGGATCATCCGAAAAGTTTGGTAGATAAGAGATTGAAGAATTTGGATTTCAGAATCGGAGATTTGATTCTGGAGGAGTTTTCTCTGATTGAAGGAGCTGTATAGTTTGGTAAGTCTGAGAAATGAGTTCCGAGGTGTTCTGGATTTTTCTCTGTGTTCTGGAAAAGTTTAGTCGTTGTTCTTCTGGAGTGAATTGCCAGTTGGGATAGCTGGGATTCGTTGTGTTTCACGTGTCTCTGAGGGAGTATGTGTAAGACTCTATTTCTGATTTTGGAACCAGCAGTTCAGGGAGTTTGGTTGTGAGCCTGACTCGGTTGTAGTCTGATATCCTATCTTGTTTTATAGAACTAGAGGAGTAGGAGCTCGGTAGCTTAGAGATATTGCCTGTTTGGATTCTATAGAGCGAGTAACCCGGTATTTGTACTCGGGGAAACTCGAGAGAATCTGGTCCAGATTTTTGTTTGGATAGATGGATTTGTTGATTGATTGCTATGGGTATTAATATATGCATGTGTTTTAAAATTAAATTTTTTAATAGATTATTAAATTACCTTTGTTTTAAATTTCGGGGACGAAATTCTTTTAAGGGGGGAGGAATGTGACGACCCGGAATTTCGAGCAATATCAATTTAATAATTTATATTAAATATTAAATTGATTTGATATATTTTTGAATTATAAACTTGAATTGATATTTTCTTCTGATAAATATCATATTGGTGAGTTTTATCTTTTAAAACTAATAAATGATTTTTCTGTTTATAACGGATATACTGGTATATATCGTAGACAGGTAAGTTCTGTTTTAATCTTAATTGATAAATTTTATTTTCAAACTTCTTATATATATTCTAGAGATTTGGAAATTATTATTTATTTTGGGATGACTTTTCAAAGCTATTTAATAAATATATATAGTTTTATATATTTAGATAAATGATTAATTTGTTTTTAAAACTATTTCTAATTTGGTTCAGATTTATATTTATTTATAAAAGAATTTCATTTTTCTTTTCTTTACAAAAGTGTAACTTGTTAATTTTAGTTTTAAAGATACATATGAGTTTTAATTCAATTTGTCAAATGTTACTTTGGATATATTGTGAAATAAATAATTTCTTTTGTTTGATCTTTTTAAAATTTGATAAACGAACTTTTATAATATTGATAAAAATATAATTTCTTATGAACTGTTCCAACTTTATAGACGTGTAATTTATTTAAAGGATGTTTATAAAAAATAGTATAAAGTATTCATCTGGAAATACAATACAATGTTACAAATAACAAATATACATATTAAAATAGCAAGCTAACAACAATACAAATGAAACAAGTAAAATTTATAAATTATAAACAACATACTAAAATATCTAAACAGACATTCTACACATCTAAACAATATCCAATATACTAGTTAATCAAACAACATATTAAAATAACATTCATTACTTTTCATAATCAAACTAGAAATGCACATAGGCGAGTTAACAATAAAACAAATACATTTTCTAACCAAACAACGTATTAAACAACATCTATCACATTTTATAATTGAACAATATTACAATAACATTTACACTACATCATTAAAAGAAGATTTCCAGCCTTTATAAATCTTCATAGTCAAAAATTTACAAAAAAAGCATGTACAGGGAAGCATGGAAATAATGGTTCGAATGCATGCATACAGACCTAAGAGCAAAGAGAATCAATTACAAAGTAAAATATAACATGCTTGCAAAAGAAGCCAGGCAAGTGTAAAGGAAAATGATGAGATATGTGTGAAATGAGAACAACAAGTACAATATCATTAATGTCTCAATTCCTTACAGCATACAAGATCTATACGAATTGTATTTCAGCCTCCATATTGTCAAAATATCTCTGACATAAGAAAATTACAAACCCTGTAAAATGTTTTTAAAAACTTCAACCTGGAAACAATCTTCTCCTTTCATTTCAAATGCCAGTTCGAGCTCAACAAAACCAAAATGAAAACTCCATTAAATCCTTAAACAAGCTTCAAACATCATCAGTGAGTCAATATGACAGTGAACAAAGATGATTTGGCAGAAGATCTAAGTGGGAACCTGTTTCCAGTTTCTCAAATTCAAAAACAGATTTCAAGAACATATATGCTCTGTTCTCCTCTGCAAGGGTGAGTAACAATAACTTTTTAAAAGCTTAATCTCCTGTTTGGTTACATGATCATATCCAGAAAATAAGTATGCTATGGATATTTATATAAATAAATTCTTGAGTATATATGTGAATGTTTATATGGGTGTGTATCTCTGTTCCCAGTTTCATGCTCAGTTCTAATTTAAGATCTGTATCTCTTGACCTAGTTACTAATATGGTTTGAGTCTTAAACAATAATTGTTGTTTCATCATAGATAAATGTTTAAAAATTTAATTTAGTCAAAGTTAAACTTGGAAAGTCTCTGGAAATTAAAAACAACAGTCTAAACTGAATACTAGTGTAAATTCAAACACTTAAATTTATTATTTCAGGTATCTAATCTGAAACATTAACTCAAAACTTGATTTTTAAAAGAGGAATCAAATATTTTAGATGAGTTTTTAGTTTACATTTCTGGTTAGAACAGAAATAGTGGTTTGGGAAAGTTCCGGTGATCCAAGTGGTTGGGAAAGTTGGGGTTCTTCCTAGGGGTGCGTAGATGATCGGAGATAAGGGGGAAAATGCCTGATGGTGATGCATTTCACTGTGGCGACAGCGGTGATGGATTCTGGTCAGGAGCCCTAGTTTTGATGTGCTTATTGTTTTGGGATCGTTCTCTTGCTCTGGTTGATCGAGTTCAACCAAACTCGCGGGGACGGAAGCAAGGAGGTAGGCGATGGAGTGGGCGGAGTTACAAACTCTCTGGTGGTCGAAATTTCGGGGACGAGATGGTTTCCACGTTGAGGTGGTGGGCGCAGTTGTCGATCCAGGTCTGAGTGGAGGCTCGATTTTGATTTCGAGTCGTTGTCGAAGTTATGAGGGTCGTGATTAGGTGCGAGGGTGATCGCCGACCTGAGGGGATCATCGATGATGATCGGAGCTGGCGGTGTCGATCGTGCATATGCACGGTGTACATCTGTGCCTCTGAGATTTTGTTTTGAGCAGTGAAGTGTTGCCTGGGCTTGTCTCGAAGAAGAGGGTTGTTTTACTCGAAGTCCAGATGGGTTTTACTCGAAGTAAAATAGGTCAGGGCTCGGGTTGGATTTTTGTGACAGGTTATCCAACTTGTTTCAGTTTTAAGTATAAAACTGTAATTCAAATTTGTGAAACTCTGATGTAATAAAAGTTTAAAATTAAGTTTTTAAAATCTGGCTTCAAATCTAATTTTTGAACCCTAGTTTAAAATAAAAGTTTAAAAAAATTTAAGTTGCTCAAACAATCCTTAAATGTTAAGTGGTTAAACGAAAGAAATGGTGATGGTGATTTAAAGTAAAGGTAAAGTTGTTAATTCAAAATTAATATGGACTTAACTCAAAAAGTATCCGAGTTTTGAAATAAAAGGAGTATTTTTGAATAGTTTAAGTTATTGTAAAATGGTTTGAAAATTTTAATGAATTTGGTTTTAAAATTTCCTTTTAAACTTCTTTTATAGAGTAAGTATATTTAAAATAAGTTTTAAAAAGGGGTTTTAAGTTGTTAAAACCTTGTTAAGTTAGATTGTCTTCATTTTTAAATCGGGAATTAAAAATGAAATTTAAAAGTAAAAAATTGAAATTAAGGTTAACTGATTATTTATAATTAATCAATATAATTGATTAATTAATCGTTAGTTGAATTAATTAATTGAAATTAACATTTATAACCGTTAAAGTATAACTAATTGATGGGAAGTAATTAAGAAAGTAATTACTCGTTTTGATTTATTGAGTAAATTTGATTTATTTGGGTTAATTAATTTATTTTAATTAACCTGTATTTAATTGTTTGATGATTTGAAGATAAAATTACTTAGAGAAGTAATTAATGGTTAAATTACAGGATGTAATTATGGGATGATGTTCGTTAATAAAGTAATTTGAGTAAATTACTTTATATAATTAATCAAAGGGATTAATTAGAGATAATTGATTACTGAGTAATTAATTTGTTTATGAAGTAATTAAGGAAGTTAATGACCAGATGTGATTAATCAGAGGGGATTAATATTTGGGTTTAATTTAAAGATTAATTACTTTGATGTAATTAATTTAAATTGTAATTATAATTTGAGATCATTAATTTTTATAATTAATGTTGAATTTAAAATGGATTTATCTGGAATATAATTGATAAATGAAGAGATTTATTAAAATAAATAATTAAGCAAGTAATTAACTCTGGTTAATTAATAAATGAAGTAATGTAGGGATTTACTTCTATATTTGGTTAAAGAAATTAATCTGTGGAATAATTTGAAGATAATTACTTAAATGTAATTAAAGATGGTTAATCGGGATGATTAATTAAAAGGAAAAATGGGATGATGATTGATTAATTGATTTATAATTAATAGTAGTATAAGCAAGTTTAATAATGATGAAGTAATTAATTTAATTAACTTTAAATTAATTAAAGGTAAGGTAATTAATTTAATTCATTTTAAATTAATTATCAATGATGTGATTATTAATCCTTGCTTATGTATGATGATTGATATTGATATCCCATTGATTGATTGTGATCTCAGATATGAGATGAGTAATATTGTTGTGATATGGATGCTTTGTTTGAAGTGTGATGATATAGATTATCCATTTATGCTGATATGTGATCATCTATCTGTGATATTGTGATTTATCTATCTGTGTTAATATATAGATAATTGAATTGATTTGTTTTAAACCTTTAAAACAACTTGGCCTTAAAAGACACGTTTTGGATTTCGATGAGACCGGGATCGGGTTTCCGTATATCGGGATTCCAGGTCTGGAGACCCGAATACCACATCGATCCAAAATAACGTTAGGTCGTGAAATCCAAATGGAGCAAGTGAAGACTCGAGGTATAAGAACTATTCGTCAGTATAACTCTGTGGGTGATTCCGTAATGAGTTTGACGAAGATAGTACTTATAGATTCGAGATGGTGATTCAGAATGCAAGGGTTATTGTCGTTAACTCTGAGGGTGATTCCAATACGAGTGTAACGAGATAATGCCTTCGGTTTCGTTCGAACCCGGAACGAACTTGTATGAATCGAATGCTTTCAGAACATCGTCAGGCGGACGATGAGCATTCTAAGAGATGAGTTCTGTAAAGGTAATCGTGACCTCAAGCCTCATCAACCGGGAATGGCTAAAACAGGGGAGGTGCAGCAAGGCTTCGTGGGTAGCCCCCACTTGAGAGTAAGGTTTACCCCTGTCTAGATGTCCCTATTTATTTCGGTTTAGTGTACGGTTGGTCGCGCCAACTGTGGGGTGATCTTATTTGGAACTGTCCAGTAAGGGATGGCTCCGGCCTTGTGTTGCAGGGGAGCGGGCGTACTCCTCGGTACGGTGATCTAGGCCACGTACTGTGACGGGCGGTACCCCAGTAGCCCAGCCATTGATGGAAACCCATTTTCCCTACGAGACCCTACGGTTTTGATTGTATTACCCACTTTGTGGCTAGTATGCTGGAATTTAATAGATGTAACAATTTCAGCTATTTTCTATTTACTTGAAAACCCTAGACACTATTATAATATCACTGGATTTCCTATCAAATGTTTTTGGTTAGCGTAAGGTAAAAACATTTCCATGTTTATGTGTGGGATGTCTTACGTGATACCTTTTGTTTTCAAATGGTTTTCAAAGTTAAACAACCTTAACCTGTTACTCATACCAGACCCATGTCTGACCCGAAGTTTATTTCTGTTTTTCATAAACTCTCGGGTACCCAAATTTTTACGGGTAGTCAAGGGATTCAGGTTAGATTTGACGAACTCTGGAGGAGCAATGGAGCAGGAGGCTTCAGCGTGTAGATATATAGTGATTCCGCTGTGATTAGAGTTTATTTTGTATTTCCGCTGTGTTGTATCTCTTGTGTTGTATCTCTGTGATGTGTGAGTTGTATTAACTAGACAGGTGTTTATAACTGTCTAGTATGTGATGTACTATCTGTGTAACTCTGATGTATATGATACTATGTATTAATTTATATGATATATTATATTTTATTCGTTCCGCTGTTGAGATTCTGATGTGTTTCTTCTTCTTCTCTTTCTTTTCTACTTTCTCACCTCTTTCTTTTCTTCAAAACGATACGATTTCCTGGGCATAGGAAGTCGGGTCGTGACAAGTTGTTCCCTCTGAAATATATGGAAAAAATGAATTGGAAAAACATATATTCGGATTTAAAGATGTAGAGACCAATGAATGTATTGAAATACCAATGTCCGATAATGAAAAGTCAATTCTACTTAAATTCCATTTCCTAATATATTTTTTACCATAGAAATTTGTGTAATCATTAAATCTCATAATATTCTTTCATACCCCCTTCTTATATTTCTAATTATCAAAACTCTAAATTAAGTATTTAAATTCACTAAATTTTAGACATGTAATAAGTTTTTTATGCTTTTTATTAGATCAATATCATGGTTATGTAGTTTTGTCCAATTTGAGCAAATATAAATATGTTTCAGCTTTTAGTTTCCAATTACACAAAGTAACAGTCAATATTAAATAAATAAAATAAGGAGTAGTTGAAGAGAGCTAGACCATTATACCAGAGAAATGGTTGAAACGGAGTTTATGTATCAGCTACACTCTTACTGTAAATGTGAGAACCACGTCATTATCAAGTAAGAAGTTGACAATTTCAATAACTTTTAAGTGAATATACTCATTTCGTATACCAAATTAACAATATTATTTTATATATCAAGTGAAGCGAAAACAAACAACAAATATAAGTGTTGAAAAAATAGAACCAAGTAATATTCTTTTTTACCAATTCATATCATTATTGGTCTCCATTATTCAAAATTCCACATCGGTTTCCTAACTAACCTAGGTGAAGGAGAAGAAACTGAAATAGATTTATGTGTATATAAGTAGTAAAATACGTTCAACACTTTAGTTTTAAACTTGATTGTCATTATCAATAAATTTTTAGCCGTATAATTGAAGTATAAAGGAGAATTTGACATTAATACAAAGCTCATAAAATAAATATACAACCTTATAACAATAATGTAATACATAATTGTGACTAAATAATGTAGGTGATAAAGTTGCAACACAATTGTAAAAAGAAAATTTGAGAACTTGCCAAGTAAAAAGTGCAAACATCCAACTTGAACACAAATAAAAACCGATGTAACAAATAATATCCTGAATTGCCATAAGTTATAGTGAAAGGACTTTAAATAATTTCATACCATACCAACATATGTTATTCAAAATTTATGAAAATAATATAAAACAAACTGAATGGTCAACAACATCGGCAACATGTACGATCTTTAATAGTAGGATTCATGTTTATTATCTACTAAAAATTATAATAGGCGTTCTAATTTGAAATGAATAAATAAATAATATTCAAAGTTTAGTTGAAGTTTACCTTACAAATGACGACTTTATGACCAAGTGATCCTAAGAAAACAATTTTTTTTTAAATAAAGCTATTCCATTAGCATATGATGCTGATTTAGGATTTAAAGTGATAACCCGAAATATAGCAAAGAGGATTAGTTTATTATAATAGAAACTGAATGGTTATAAATAGTGATAAATGTACAATCTTTAATAGTAGTACTCATATTTATTATTTACAAAAACTTATAATAAGTGTTCTAATGTGAATTAAATTGATAAATAAATAGTAAATGATGAGTCCATGACCAAGTGATTCTAGGGAAACAAAAATCATTTAAGTTGAGTTAGGACTTACTATAGTGAACTGAAATAAAACAAAGAGGATTAACATTATGTATATTCAAATAAAATGGTTTCAGTAGCAATTTCATCTGTAGAACAAAGTAAATAGCCTAACCTATTTTATTGATGATGTCAAAAGTTTATTTTATGCAGCAACGCATCTCTTGACTTGGAAAAATAGAAAAATAACAATGTTTGCTTAGTAAACAGAAACTTCTTTTCCATGAACTTTTTCAAAATACCTAAGTGCAATTTCCAGTAATTATCATAAAATAAATTTCAAACAGGTCCCATCTCAAAGCCAAATCAAATCAATCATATGTATTAAGGGTAAAGTAATATACAACAAACCAATTGCCTCCTAAATACCTACATCAACAAAACCTGTTGAATAACCTTGAAAAGAGATACCTGGTAATGGTAATGGTAATGGTACCTGAAATACAGAGGTTGAAAGATGCACGATGCAACACTGATAGGGTAAATGATTAAGCAATTAAATCAGAATCGGTTAAAATAGGAAACGAAGATATATGCAAATCGAATGAATCAAGCAATTAAATCAGTAATAGTTCTATAAATCCAAAATAACCGAGCCAAAAGTCTGAAAATTACCTCAATCGGTAGGAGACTAGAGGAGAATCATGGAAAAGTATAAATAATAGAGGAAGACTTAATATATAGGACGAAGGAGATGAGCGGTTTTTGATTTCCATGTTGGTGTGACTCTATTTGGCTTCAGACAATAGATAAAAGTCTGTACAAAAGAAGGCTTCATAGCTAAATTGGAATTTATTTGGCTGGCGACTTTGGTGGGAGGGGTAGAGGACGATGGCAGAGCGAAAAAGACACAAATTGAGGGGGGACTTACAATTTAAGGTTGGAAAACAAAAGGAAAGGGTGAGGCGTGATAGAGGAAGGAAAAATCGTGACCTTTGAGTTATAGATGTAATCTTTAATCTCAAACCTTTCCCAAATTGAAAATAAATTCATTTGTTATTTTAGATTTCAAATCATATAAAATTATCAAATGTAATTTCAATACACACACTGAGATACACATATATACTATTTTACATATTTTATTATGTATGTATTTAAATTCAAAACCTTTGACAACAAAGACATACATAAAGGGGAATTGAGTCCATTGCGGTGTAAATCACAACACCTACATATAGTCATATTAAGCATGTACACTTCTTATCTATAACACATGCACGTCGCACAAACAATTGTATTTGATATACCCTTAAAGTAGAAAAAATAAAACAAAAAAAAACATTTTAAATATATTAAATGAAATGAAAATTTTATTTAAAATATTTTAGATTAGATCTAAAATACATTTGGGCTTCATGTGCTCAACAAAGATCAAAATGGAAATCTTTTTCATGAAATTCTACTATTAAGTCCACTTCCACACGCTCGGTTCCTACAACCTCAAACTAAATATTCAATAGACCGATTTTACATAGAGATGGGGATGAGAATTAAAAGGAGAAACTTACTTTTGATGTCTTATTTTATTTTTCTCAAACATGTATTGGCATATACTTCCATTTATCATTAATTTGTCTGATTTACTCTTACTAACTGACGTACTAACTTATTTCGATTGGTAGTAAAAAGTTATTAATTTTTTAAGAAAAGGACATGCATGCTTTGTTTTAAAAAAAATTCTTTTAGGCCCCCACCTAGGCCATACCTAACCATCCGTCTAGGCTCTCCTTGTTAGAAATTGGTACCGAGATTCTCAAATTTAGAAGCCCTAACCCTAGATGAAGTGAAGAAGAAGTCTTTTAGAAGCTCGCGGAGGAGGTGAAGTGGTGATTGCCGAACCAGATGTTGGAAATGAATTTGGAGCGGTAGTGTTGATTTAGGGAGATGAATTTTGGAGCGGTAGTGTTAATTTCCGCTCCAGATTTGTGCTATGCCGAACGAATTAATTAGAGCGGTGAAAAAGGATTGCCGAACGAAATATTTCGTTTGGTATTTGAGCATGCCGCTCAAATAAGGAAGATGTCAGTCCAAATTTTTCGCTCAGCATTTTGCCGAACCAAACCCCAGGGCTGCTATTTAGCAGCTACTCCTCCTTATATCTTCACTCTATAAATAGTGGAGCTTCTGAACAACAATGACAGTCGAAATTGAGAGCTAATTTTAGCCAATTTCAGAGCCATCCTAGAGAGTTGAAACTTTGTAGATTTTTGTCTGTATTGTAAATTCTTTTTATGTATAGCCTCCAAAAGTGAATCAGTCTTGTAACTTTAATCTTTCAGTGATTAATGAAATCTCCTCTCCCCAAGTGGACGTACACCGCCTCGCGGTAGTGGAAGAACCACTATAAATACTGGTGTTATTTATTCTTCTGCACTGCATAGATCTGTGCTGTCTGTTCTGGTGTTTATCTCTGTTTGTATCGTCTCACTACAATCACGATCCAGTTGTTCTCCGCCGTGTTGGGTTTTTTATTCCCTTAGACTGTTCATTTGAAGGGATTTTCCCCAACAGTCTGGTATCAAAGCTGCAAGGTTGATTGAGGAGTGTTAGACGCTATGGTAGGAGATGAAGCGACTCCAGTTGTTACAAGACCCTATACTAGAAGGATGTATATCGCGTCAGGTCACAGTTGGCAATTGAGAAATGGAATGGGGATAAAGACTTCAAGAAGTGACAATGGAGGATAAAGGTTGTTCTAATGAGGAATGAAGTCCATCCAGTAGTGTTTGCCCCTGAGGAGTTGACGGCTGACATCTCAGTCGGAAGGAGATGGAGAAATGGACGTTTACTACTTTCCAACTAGTTATGGAAGAAAATGTCATATCAGAGATTAGCAGTGAGACCACTGCTAGGGGCATTTGGACCAAGCTGGAAAATCTCTACTTGAAGAAATCTCTGACAAACCGTCTTATATTACTGAAGACATTATTCACCATACGGATGAGAGAGGGTACTTCAGTGAAGGAACATCTTAATTTCTTTGATGATCTTGTGATAAAGATGAAGACCATTGACTTGAAGATGGATGAGGAGCAAATGATAATGATTCTTTTATGTTCTCTTCCGAAGCGATACACAGGTTTCGCTAACAACCTTATCTTCACCAGAGACACATTGACAGTGGAAGATGTGAAGTCAGGCCTTCTGTTTGAGGGCTTGAGTGATCGGATGAAGGAGATAAGTAACGAAATTAGAGGTGGAAGTAGTATTCACGGCCTGTTTGTTGAAAGAGGTAGAGAAGATAAGAAGAATTGGCACTCTAGAGGGCGTTCCAATTCTAGGAAGCCCGGTAATGGCAAGAGAGGAAAGTCTAAGGACGGGAAGTGCTTTATCTGCAAGAAACCTAGTCATTGGAAAAAAGATTGTCCAGATTTGAAGAAGAAGGAAGAAGACGGATCTTCATCATTTGCGGTGGTGAGTTTGTATCTGACGAAATGTTATCTGCAGCAATGTCGGATGTCTTAGACCATTAGGTGCTGGACTCGAGGACATCTTTCCATATGACGCCTAATAAGGATTACTTCAGTTCTTTTGTGGGACAAGAGGGAAGCTCTATTATTATAGGTAATGCTGCTAGCTATAGAGCAATGGGCGAAGGTACAGTGAGGATCATGATGTTTGACGAAGTGATATGCACTTTGACAGGTGTCCGATATGTTCAAGGTCTTCGGAAGTCCTTAATTTCTTTAGGACAATTGGCATCCTTGGGATGCAAGGTAACTATCGAGAAGGATAGTCTGAAGGTTTCGAGACGTGCACTAGTTCTTATGAAAGGAGATGTGTTCTGAAATATGTACTTGCTGAAAGGAACCACGGTTCTTGGAGAGTCGTGTGTTGGAGTAGATAGTTCTCGTGCATTGGATGCCACAAAGCTTTGGCATCTCAGGTTGGGTCATATTTTAGAGAAGGGCTTAGAGTTGCTTCAGAGACGGAAGATGATCAAAGGAAAAAGCTTCGACAAGATGGACTTTTGCCAGGAGTGTGTATTAAGCAAGAAAACTAAAGTATCTTTTGGAGTCGGACTTCGTAAATCGAGGCCAATACTTGAGTGCGTGCATACAGATGTCTGGGGACCAGTTGCTACTCCTTCTCTTGGACGAGCAAATCATTTTATCTCCTTCATTGATGATTTTTCTCACAAAGTATGGGTGTATGTGATGAAGGCCAAATCAACGAGTTTTGAGAAGTTCAAAGACTGGAAAGCACTTGTTGAGAACCAATCTGGTTCTAGGTTGAAGGTGCTGAGATCTGATAATGGCAGTGAATTTGTCTCTAGGGAGTTCCTCGATTTCTGTAGACAACATGACATTCAGAGAAATTTCACTACACACAGAGATCCACAATCTAATGGGGTTGCAGAAAGGATGAACATGACTCTACTGGAGAAGGCTCGTTGCTTGAGATTGACGGGGGGCTTCTCTAGAGGTTTTTGGGCTGAGGCATTATCAACTGCGGCGTATATCATAAATCGATTCCGTGCTCAGCCATAAATGGGAAGATTCCAGAGGAAAAGCGGAGAGGCAAAGCAGTGTATCTTGGTTACTTTCGAATTTTTGGTTGTTCTGTGTACTTCACCATACAGGTGATGACAAGTTGGAGGCTAGAGCATACATGGGTATACTAATGGGATACACCGATGGTATCAAAGGGTATTGAATTTCGAACCCTGTTGATCGGAAGATTGTTCATTCCAGACATGTTACCTTTGACGAGTCTGCTATGTTCAATCCGACGAAGAAGCTACCTACCACATCAGAAGATTCTGATAGGCCTAAGGAGATGGAAGAGTTCCCGTATTCCAACCAAATAGTAGAGTTGTTGTTGATGCTGTCGAGGAAAACATAGTTGATGAAACATCATAGGATAGTCCACAGGTACCTTCTAGTAGTGCTGGTGATGTGCATGAATCTAGAGGAAGTTCAGTTCAAGGCGGAGCTGAAAAGAGTTTAGGCGAAGCAGTACCTACCCGGGTCAATCGTAGGACTTTTAGGCCGCCTGAAAGGTATGGTGATTGGTAGTTTGCGAACCTTAGCCTTGGTGATCAGTTTGACTATACCCTGCATGTGGTTCATGAGGAGCCGCTTGACCTTGATGAAGCTTTGAAGTCATGTGACAGTTCGAAGTGGATATGCACTATGGAAGAGGAGTTAGAGTCGTTGAAGATGAACAAGACTTGGGATTTGGTACCACCTCCTCAAGGAAGCTGAGCCATAGGTTGCAAATGGGTGTTTAAGGTGAAGGATGATGGGAGATACAAGGCTAGACTAGTTTCCAAAGAATTTTTACAAAGAAAGGGATTGGAGTATGATGAGATATTCTCTCAAGTAGTGAGGCATACGTCCATCCGCATTTTGCTCGCTATCATCGCACCTTATGACTTGGAGCTGGAGCAACTGGATGTGAAAACCACTTTCTTGCACGGAGACTTGGATGAGACCATCTACATGAAGCAGCCAGAAGGATTTGTTGTAGATGGAAAAGAAAATTGGATTTGCAAATTGAAGAAGTCATTGTATGGACTTAAGCAGTCGCTTAGACAATGGTACAAGAGGTTTGACCCTTTTATGCTTTCACTTGGTTTTGATCGTAACATCATAGACGCTTGTGTGTATTTCAAGCATTTAAAGAATGGTAGATGGGTGTACCTACCCTTGTACATGGATGATATATTGATTGCTTCCAAGGATAAGGCTGAAACCGATAGTTTAAAGCGAAAGCTAAAAGCGGAATTCGAAATGAAGGACCTTGGAGAAGCAAAGAAAATTTTGGGTATGGAAATCCAAAGGGATATAAAGCTAGGACTTTTGAGCCTCATTCAAAAGAAGTACATTCGAAAGGTGCTTGCTCGGTTTAGCATGAAAGGGGCAAAGGCAATCAACACACCCATGCCTTTGCACATACAGCTTTCTAGTATAGGCTCTCTGATCTTGAAAAGGACAAGGCTTATATGATGAAGGTCCCATATGCAAGTGCAGTTGTCAGCTTGATGTATGCCATGGTCTGCACTAGGCCTGACATTGCACCGACGGTTGGATTGGTAAGTAGATTCATGGCGAATCCAGAAAAAATGCATTGGGAAGCAGTGAAGTGTATCTTCAGACACCTTAGATGAACTCAACCATGGACTTATCTTTGGCGGCAGAGGAAGAGATTTCAGATTGGTTGGATTTTGTGGTTCCGACTATGCTGGTGATAGAGATCAAAGGAAGTCAACCTTCGGATATGTGTTCACCATTGGTGGGATAGCTGTAACGGACCAGATTTTTCGACCCTCGGAAATCGACATCAATACGTTCACTATATATAATGTCGAGCAATCGAGTGCCGGAAAAACACCAGTTCATTAGGGGTGAAGAAGAAAAAGATAGAAGAAAAGAAACAGAACAATACAGAATCTCACAATCACAGCGGAACAAAATATAATATATATAATAATAGATTTTTATACCAAAGAATATGTAACTGTTTAATACTTACAATCATCAGAGTACAACGATCACTACATCAAATCTAGACAGTTATAATAATTTGTCCTCATACAGTGGAAAATATATATCAAGTACGGAAATACGCCTCTATCATCCAGCTCGTCTCTTGAGCTCCATAGCATCTTATCCTGAATCTGTAATACTCGGTCTGACCCGAGCATTATAATAAAATAACACCCGAGTCAGTCTGAAAAACCAGCGTGAGAAAACACACTCAATTTGAATCATTACTATTATTTTTCAAAACCTTTTGAAAAACAAAGGTATCTCGTAAGACCACGTCACACATAAACACGACGGGTTTTTACCTTACGATAACCAAAACATTTTTATCAAAATCGTCTGATATTATAATAGTGTCTAAGCCAAGTAAATAGAAAATAGCTGAAATGCTTGCATCTCACGTTTCAACATAGTTGGGCACAATCAAAACCGTATGGTGCTTATTGGAGATTGGATTCCATACAATGACTAGGCACTGGGGTACCACCTAACACGGAACACTTCTAGAAGCATGTACCGAGGACCTCATCGGGATCCCCTACAACACAAGACCGGCCCAATCCCTAACCTTGATAAAACCAAATATGTTATCACCTCGGGTATTCCCACCCTTACCGAGAGCTCTTTTGCATGCACCGTGTCCACATAATATAATATATCTAAGGTTATCTAGAAAGTTGATAACATACCCTAATTAGTTATAACCCACTTAGCCTTGCTGCATACCCCTTGATTTTCAGCCATTCTGGTTGATGAGGCTAGAGGCTACGATTATCTTTCAAGAATAATTTCACTTAGAATGCTCATCGTCCTCCAATGGCGATGTTCTGATAGCATTCATCCATACAAGTTTTCCTAGGTCTGGACAAACCGAATCACTGTCTTCATCATCTTCATGGTATTCATTCGTAATGTTCAAACCAGATTGAAGTGGTTTTCGGATAATTAAATCCGATCCCGGTCTCTTCGAAATGATTAACGAAATTGGCCAAAATTGATAGTCGGTTATTTAACTATCAATAAAACATCCATAAGCAATCACTAGACCCTTATTTGTAATTTCTTCCTAATTACACATTTAAAAATATCTTTACAAAGATATACGTTCAGTACTTCAACATTTGAAAATAGTTTCAAATTCTTATATTCTTAACGGAATATTCCCACCCATTCTAATACTTAGAATATTTCTCCCCACTTCATTTATATTCACACTTAGTGTAACGACCCCGGATTTTATATATATTTAAATTGATAATTAATTAATTTTTGAATAAAAATTGTAAAATTAATTGTAAATTGAAGCGAGTTTCCTCGAGTTCAAATAAATTCTATGTTAAATCATTTAAAAATTTAAATATTGTATATATATGTATATATGTGAATATATATGTATATGGGCATATATAAGTAAATTTGAATTTAAATCTTAAATAAATGAGTTAGAAATAAATATAATAATAAATAATTTTGAATTTAGAATTGATGGTTTAATAAATATTTGAGTTTATAAAAATATATTTACAAAATAATGAAAATAAATATATATGTAGACATACATGATAATAAAATTTAAGTTTGAAATACACTCATGTATTTAAAATATAAAATAAACAAATTTGCTAAATTTAAACAACATATTAACTATAGAATTTCATTTATATTATAAAGTAAGAAGACAAAGCAAAAGAAAAGAAAGGAAATAAATATATAAGTATGTACACATGAAAAAAAAGACAAGTTCAACTAATACATTCAAATATGTACAAGTATCTTTAGCAGCCGAAATATATAAGTGTAGCTTGCAAAATAGATAAGGTTGAAAACATAAAGGACATTAGCATTGAATTTTGCATCTCTAAGTACATTCAATATCATATCAGCCACCAAAACAAATATTAGTAGACAAAGCAAGAAAAAAAAACCACTGCCTATATTTGTACTAGTTTGTACATCACCCTGTACAACAAAATATCATCACCCAGTAAACTAAAAATTCTTATATCAAACCCTTTAACTCATTTTCGTCCACCAGAAGCTAAGCAAATCTGAAGTCATTCCATCTCAAACTTAAACAAAATTCAACTTAAAAACATCAAACAAATCAGTAGCAGCTTCCAGGATTGTTCTCTATTCATCTTCTCAACTGTGAGTAACTTAAATTTAAAAATGCTTAAGTATATTCATATATATTGCTTATGTCTGAAATGAGTATGTTTATATGTATATATATTTATGAAATTCTGTGTATATATGATGCCTGCGTGTTTAGTGATCTGGAAAATATCTCTGTTCTTGTTTCTCCCAGTCCAGATTTGCAAATAAATCCCCATCTCTTGATCTAATCACTGTTAGAACTTAAAATATAAACAAGAGTTGTTTGTTTGACCATGAACTAAGTTTTAAAAATCTATTTAAGCTTAAACAACTTAGTTTTATCTTTGGAAATTAAAAGAACAGAGCCAAACTTTAAATTAGTCAAATTTCGAACCTCTTAATTCAGGAATTCAGGTATGTAGAATGAATTCATATACGAAAACATGATTTTTAAAACAAAAATCATAATTTTTCGATAGAGGATGACAGAGCAGTTTGGGATTGTCTGTATTTCATTGTTTTGATGATCTCGGGTGATCTAACGACTTGCCGAAGTTGGTATCTTGGCTGGAAATGGAGGGATGAGTGGTGGTTGTAGGAAAAATAGTGGATAGGGCTGCAGATGGTCGTGGAGGTGGCGGCAAGCAAATGAGTTCTGGAAACCTAGTTTTGTCGTGGGTTTCTAATTGGTCTCGTTCGTCATCGATTGGTGATCGAGTTCGACGTAGGTTAGGGAGTTGGTGGAGGAGGTGTTGAGGAGTGGATGGCCGAAGTTTCGTGGATTCAGATGATCGGAGCGTCGTGGTCGAGGCGATGACAGGTTGGGAGGTAGTTCCAGATTGCTTGTTCCAGGTTTTGATTTTTATTTAGCTCGATTACGAATTCGAGAAGGTGGCGATGTTCTGGGGGTCGGGAAGTGGTCTAGGGGTGATCATCGACGTGCTCGACGTCGGGGTATTGCCTGGGGTTGGTCGGCGGTGTTGTGCACGTGCTCGAGCACGTTGGTTTGGATCTAGAGTTGTTTTGCTTGAGTGCTTCAGGTTGAACTCGAGTTTACTAGAGTAGTTCGAGTGTTTTACTCGAAGTAGAGGGGAATATGACTCGAAGCCAATGTAGTCTGGTCCTGGAAGAGATGTTGTACAGGATTTAAAACCTGTTTCTATTTTGAAATTTAAAACTAAATTTTGAAAGTTAAAGCCAAGATTGAAATAAGTTTTAAAATCAACATTTAATTAAAACTTCAAGTTTAGTTTAAGTTTAGTTGGAAATAATAGAAGTTTTAGAAATTTAAATTGTTATTAGAAAAGGTTTGGGATTTAAATGAATTTGAAATTCGTAAGGAAAAGTTTAAACAAGTTAAAGAAAAATCTGAAATCGGGCTTAAATTTATCTTTGCATTCCAGATTTCGAAAGAAAATGAAGTTTATAAATTTAAATATTTAAATAAGTTTAAATGTTAAAATATAGCATACAATATGTGAATCTTAAAGGAAATTGATTTTAACTCTTTAAATTGCTCTTGTATTAAAAGTATTATCTTAACATGTAAACTTAAAGGTTTTAAGAATTAGTTTTAAACTTTGTTAAAATAAATTGTAGTTCATTTTAAATTTTTGAATGTAAATGGAATTTAAAAAAAAAAATCAAATTTAAAATCAATGTTTCAACATTTTTGTAAGTGGTAAATAAATCGAAATAGGAATGAGTTTCACTTTATGTTAATAAAGAATTAGTAATTATAAGTTTAAATTTATTTTTTAAAGTCAAGTTAATTTAATTAAGGAATTAATTAATTGTAATTAAGAATTCATTATGTTACTATTAACACTTAATTAATTTATAATTAGAGATAAATTAAAAGTAATAAAAAAATGTTATTAGTTAATGAAGATAATTAACTAAGGATTATTAAGTATTAATCAAGGTGATTTATCTTAATAATTAATTAGATAAATTTATTTAGATAATCAATTATAAATTATTTAAATGTAATTACTTAATGAAAGTAATTAAGGATTAATTACTTATTGTAATAAATTTTGGATATTTTGATTAATTAAAGTTAAATAATTTAGTTTAAGAAAATCATTAGATTAATTGGTAATTAATGATTTATTGTTATGATATGATTGCTTAATGGTAAGCAATTAAAGAGTTAATTTCTTAAAATAATTAATTAAGGGGTTAATTAATTATGTAATTGGTTCAGAGATTAATTTAATTAATATGATTAATTAAGAATAATTTAATTAATTAAAATGTTTGATTAATTAATTTATATCAAATGATTTGTAATTAATAAATCAGGATTGGATAATTAATTCATAAGTAATAAATTTAATTGGAAATAAATTGAATCAATTGGGATTAAACAATTAATTAATCCTGTTTATAAATGATTATTGAATGCTTGACCTTACTTATGAATGATTGTATTGTATGAGATGCTTTGAATTGATTGTCCTATCTGATCTGTGATATTTTGTTCTGCGGATCGAGCTGTGTGTATTTTATTCATTTATTTATTTAAATTTGTATATTATCTGTGAATCTATAAATGAACGGTAAGCGTTATAGTTTATACCGCTTATCAACTATATTTCTGTGTTTTGATCTGTGATGATTGAATGATGTTGCACTATTGTGTTAAACCCCTAGACCACACTTATACACACACAAATATGGATTTCACGAGGAAATCGGTTAAGTCACATGTAACAACCCTAGATTTTTGCATATATTTTAGATTTGACTTTATTTTATTTTGAAATTATTTTTAAGCTTGTTTCATTTCAAACATTTCATTTTTAAATATAAGTGCTGATTATTATGTGAGTTATAGTTTCAAACTGATATAAATTGAATATTTTACCGAAAAGCGAAATTCTGGTCAAACTGTTCAATCTTTGACTTTTAAACTTCAAATTTAAATTATATAAAATCTTAAATTTTATCTTTTATTATGAAAATAGATGTAATAACTTGAACACTGCTTTTTGTTTCGTTGAAAACGGAGTTAAACTGTAAAAGTTATGTATATTTCAATATTGAGTGCAATTTGTTTTATTCTGCAATTTTGTTATTTTAAATTGTATAAATTATATTTTCTTTTTCATATTTTATTTTAATATGTGTTAATATGTTATTTTATGTATATTTTTGTCTTTTAATATTTTTAAAGTGATTATATAATTTTACCAAAGCTTGTTGAATTTATTTTCTAATTTTAAAGCCTAATTTCTATTTTCTTTGCTATTTTCTTAATTTAATTATATATAATTAAAATTTATTTATTTATTTTATACATTCACTTTATTTTCTTTGTTTTACATTATTAATATTCAT
The DNA here is from genome assembly GCA_030737815.1 of Allium fistulosum. NCBI lineage: Eukaryota > Viridiplantae > Streptophyta > Magnoliopsida > Asparagales > Amaryllidaceae > Allium > Allium fistulosum. The sequence continues at coordinate 618,465,764 of CM060907.1, forward strand.
TTTACATGTATTTAAATTAGAATAGATTTTTCCAAAGATTATTTGAATTTGTTTCAGTTTATTTAACCTAGTTTGTATATATTGCTATTTTTATTCATTAAATTTAATTAATTTAAAATTTATTCATTTTGTTTATTTCTTTACTTTATTTCTGAGTTTATTTAATCTTTATTATCAGCATTTTATATATATATATATGTTAAATTAAATTGATGGAAATATGAGAAGTTTTAAACCCTTTAACTTCCAAAGTCCTTTTCTCTTCCACCCGTTCATTTTCTCAACCTACACATTTACTCTTTGGCCGTGCTTTACTTTTCTTTCCAGCTGCACCTTCTTTCTCCATTTTCACTTGAAACAAAAGTCTCCTCATCACAAAAAAATGCACGGCAATTTCAGCTCAAGGTTAGGTAAAAATTTCTTCTTCTTCCACTTGCATTTTCTATTGTTTTCTACTTGAATTTGTACTTGTTCTCATCTAGATTTGATTGGCTCCTCCTCCTCCAGCCCTTGGCCGACCTCCACCACCTGATGCTCCGACCAACTACCACCCTAGATCATCACCAACTCCAGGCCGAGCACCCCTATGGCATGCATCACCACAAAAACCCAAAAATCCATTACTTACATGAAAGCCTAGACCTAGTTTTGCATCATCACCTTTACCCACCACTTTCCGCCACTTCCTCCACCACCACCACCTCTGACCTGACCTTCGCCCTCTGCCACGTCACCCACCACCTCCTGGAGCCACTGGCCATGACCTCTGGCCGAACCTATTTGTGCCAAAGATGTGAGGTTATGTTGCATTGTTTAGCCTTGAACACCTAGTTTTTGCACCTAGACTTCACCACTTTGTTAACGCATGCTAGGCCGACCCTATGGAACCCAAAACCAAATCCAAACCCACCCCTTAGCATGCATTTCAGATTTGGAGCTGAAGCATAGATGGTAGAAAGCAAGTGCAAACACTTTGGTTTTGTTTTATGCAGTTGTTCCTAACATTGTTTAGTGGCATCTTGTATTGAAACTTATGTTTTATATATTTGTTTTGTGTAATGTTTTCAAGGGATATAGCATTGGCTCTCCCAATCTCAAATCATTGTCGTGCTTTCGTGCCTCTGGAAATCTTTGTTGTGTGTTTGTGGTTGTCATCTTAAGCTTGAACAAGTGAGTAAATCTCACCAGACTAATATGTACTTATATAATTGATAAACTGACATCACTTGAATCTGTAAATTTATATCATCCTGTTATAACTGTTATATTATGATTATATGATGTTCATCCCTGTTTATACACATGTTATATCATCTGTTACTGTTATATATTGTATACCATTTATTTATATCAGTTTATCACACTGCAAGTTCCTTGTAGATTAGGTTCACTATGGGTTGAAATGATACATACCCGAACGGACTTTAGAATAGGGAAAGATCATTATGGGCTGAAATAATAAGCCCGAGCGACTTTTTATTTATTTTATTTAACTTGGGATTGCGGATTTGAAATGATAGAACCCGGTTTTCTTTGTAAACTGCGGATTGAAATGATACATATCCGTATCACTTGACCTAGGCTAGAAAATTTTATACAGACCCGTGGTTTATATATTTTTCTGAAATTTTTAAATTATTTTAAAAATGTAAATATTATGATATTTTGATTTAAACTCTATTAAAATGATTTCTATAAAATATTTGTGATTTTCTACAAATTAAATAAGTGAATTAAGTAAATGGTGAAGTAGAATTTGAAATATAAGTTAATTTTGGAATTTATGATTTGTTTATAAATGGAATTTATGTAAAGTATGAATATATGACAAATTTGATTTAAAAGATGAATTTAATGAGTTTTATTAAGTAATAATAATTTTTAAAAGTGTTAATGATTTTGTATAAATTAAAATATGAAATAAATGAATGTTTAAGTTGAATTTTTTGAAATATAACTTAAATTGGGAAATTGTGAATTTTGTTAAAAGTGAAATTTTAATTAAGTAAAATAAATGGAAATAAGTTATATTTTGGAAATTTAAACTTAGTTGTTAAGTTAAGAATTTAATTAAAGAAATGAAAATTTAATTGTTATTTAATTTGATTTTGTATGGAAATTTGACTTTATAAAATCATAGAAATAAAGGTATTTAAATGATTGTTTTAAATGTGAAAATATATGATTTTATAAGTTAAAATGATTTATATTAAAAGTTAATTGTTTGTGAAATTTAAATTAAAACTCTGAATTTGATTTGACAGCATTTTTGAAATGTAATGTAAAGATATTACAGCATTGGAAAATGTTGTAGTTGTTTTAAATGAACCTAATAGCAAATTTGAACTAAGGGTTATTATAGCACTTTGTTAATGCTATAATTGTTAAATTTAACTAAAATTTTAATTGAAACTAAATTAATATATTACAGCATTTTAAATGCCGTCTTTTGTTAATGAACTGTTTTTAGACATAACATTTCGTAGCATTTTCTAAGTGCTACGAAAGTTGAATTTTCTTTGTTTAATAAATTCAATTGAATAAATGGTCTTTGAAAAAGATTAAATTTCGGAAATTAAATATTTAATTATTAAATATAATGCATTGACTTTAAATGATTTAAATGGAATAGTTGATTTGGGAAATACAACTATTTTGAAATGTGATTAAATGATATTAAATCTTGGAATGAATAATTGAAGTTTATATTAGTATGAAAATATTTGGTTTACTTGTAATTTGAATCTATTTAAAAGATATTGGACTTATGAAATATAGGATAATAAAGCTTTGGAATTTATTTTATAATTTGAATAGTTATTTTGTCGATTAAATCTATATTTGTGACGTATCGGGTTTTGCCCGCTCGAAAATCAACATCCGTACTTCACATTGTACTAGAATGCCGCAGATTCGACCGTTCAAATCCGATTCGCCGGAGCTATAACACAATTAAGTAAATAACACAGCGGAAGAAAAGAATAATACATTGATATATAATATCTGATACAACAGAGTGATACAATGAATATCAATATACATCAGAGATATGATACAAGAAATAGCAGCGGAAAAGAAAAGATAACAACAGCAGTGGAACAATATCAATAGAAGTGATAACTCCAAAATGATCTTCAGACAAGAATGAATCCACAACTCCAAGATAAGCAACTCCAATGAATGAACTAGCTCCAGATAATCTACTAAACCTGAATATCTGAAAAGAAACCCAACTCTAGACTGCTCGTGTGGAAAATTATGAGCACCCAGAGTTTAGGAAGGGAACAATAAACTCCGGATCAGTCATGGGACTGGTGTGAGCAACAAAACAGTTTATTTTTAAACAACAACAAAAGGATTTAAACATTGAAATCCGCAATGCTTTTAGAAAATGAAACTACCATAAGACCTCCCGCCACACACACAATGCAAACGCAGAATTGGAGGAGATTTCTTCTTATGATAGTCAAAGATGCTTACTACGCAAATCATTGAATTATTATTATTAGTGCATAGTGGAAAACAATTCGAAAGTATAATATAAATCTTAGCCAACATACGACCAGTATCGTATGCCTACTATAACTACTATGTTCAATAGCAGGTTACCGCCACATTCCATAGCAGGTAATACAACTAAAACCGTACAAGTCACGTATTGTTTCTTTGGATTTCCAACAAATGGTCAGGCTAAGGAACTTCCTTCCGCCGCATGGGATCGCCTCTGGCGGGACGTCCCGAGAGACAAACTGCTCTCTGCCAAACAAGGCCGGGTTACCCCTGTAACAGGTAACTCACGAATATGCCACCTCCTGGTCCTTTGGGACCTTTATCCGAGCGCTCGATAACCAACATCACACATAATAAATAAGTGTATCCACATGAGTAAGTATCTGGGCTCCATACCATGATACCACCCCTTTCCAGAAGGAAATGACATACCCTAAAGGGCGCGACCCTCATAACCTTGCCGCAACGATCCCGTTTCGACCATTTCTGGGTTGTGAGGCCCTGACGAAGTCTCGTCCACAAAGCTACGCTTTTTCAAAAAGCCACGCTTTGGGTCAACAGATGATCAACCTATGATCACAAAGATAAATGATCAAACAAATGATCATATCACAAATGATCAAACACTGATCATCACACAGCAACACTCAGCATGTCACATTACCAAATTGGGATATATCACTGATAAATTTCAACTACATAACCTCTGAGCTCGTACGTCTCAGAGAAGGGTGTTAAGCTAAGAGAATAAATTCTTCGCCACCAACAGAAATGTATTTGAAAGAAATCAGCTTTATATCTCAAAGTGTAATGTCAGACATACAATCCATACAAGTCTGTTCCGGGATCGAACAGAACCGAAGGCACTTCTCACGAAGCCCTTGCAAATCCGGATAATTTCCAATCACGTCCGGACTTCCCGTCACTAAGGGTGATAAAACCTCTATATCGGGGATCAGCCGATGCAGAGTAACTCGACGGTAATCCTTCCGTTTTCAAAAATATCCGGTCTTCAACACCGGTCTTCAAATGCCATCCATATCGACGTATCACATATTCGGAATGGGTTATACGACCCAAAGGTCCTCTCCCGGCTAAACCGAATAGTGAGCGTAATATTTAAAAACATATGGATATGGGATTTCAATTAAGTCACAACTTATTACCCAAAATCTTTCTTTTCAAATGATTTAACAAATTACCATTTTTAAATCTTTTAAACAAAAAGATTCAACCTTTATGGTTTAAATAGTTTCCACACTTTAATCTTTTAAACAAAAGATTCATTCACAGATTTTCCAAATTAATTTCCATTTCAGTTTGATTAACTCGTTAAATCTTTAAATCAAGATTTAACTTATAGCTTTCAAAACAATCCCATTTCAAATGGGTTAAACAAAACATCATTTTAAATCCGTTGAAAATAACAGATTCAATTCATAGCTTTCAAAAAGAATTCATTTATAACTTGGAAAACCATTTTCGCTTCAATCTTGAAATTCCTTTAATTAAACTGGAATTTCATTTCTTGTCTGAAAGCTTTTATTCTTTTGAAAACAAATAGTTTCATTTCAGAAAATTTGATTTATTCATACGAGTTAAAGTCTTTGGGTTAAATCCAATTTCTCAAAATTATACTTTTTTAAATGGTTTAAATTCAGATAAACACATTTATAACATTTTCAATCCCTAGTTTCAAATCATAGGATTCAATTTCAAACTTGAATTCAAATTTAAATCAAATTATTTAAATTTTCAAAACTCGATTAAGTTACTCAAAATAGCTTTTATCTTTGAAATTCCATTTCAAAAGTTTTTCACTTTAAACCCAAATTTCCAATTTCAAAATCAATTAAAATTTCAATTTCAAAAACATCGATTTGAATTATCTATGACTTAACCGATTTCCACGTGAAATCCATATTTGTGTGTGTAAAAGTGTAGTCCAGGGGTTGAACACAATAGTGCAACACGATGAATCATCACAGATCAGAATACAGGATATAGTCGATAAGCGATATAACTATAACGCTTATCGTACAGATCATAGATATATATCACGGATAATAAATTACATCACAGATTAAAACACAAATCAGGGTATATCACAAGCCATCACATATCAGGAAATATCAAACAATTTAACATTCAATAATCTAAACATTCACAAGTGAATTTATTAATCAAGTGATTAATTTAAATCAGATGTATCAATTTATTAATCCGGGTTAATTATCAAATAAATCTCAAGTAGATGATCCTCATTAATCATTCATAGTTATTTAATTTCTATTCTTAAGTAATTAAACTCAATTTAATTATTGTTAATCTCCATTTCACTTAGCCTTTAAAATCATATAATTTATCACTAATTATTTAATTAATCATTAATTGCCAATTAATTAATCATTTAATTCTCAATTAATTTACTAATTTAATTAACTATTAATCATTCATTTGTTAACTTAAGTAGTTAAGTGCAAATTCATTTATTACCCATCATCCATTACTAATTACAATTAAAAATTTAATTAACCAATCTTTACTTACCGTTATAAAGAAATTTATATAAGAGTTTAAACCCAATTATTTAATTTCAAATCATTTTATAAGACATACATGAACAGTTTAAAGTTGTTTAAATACTTTAAATTTTATAAACTTCATTTATTTCAAACTAAATTTCAATCCAACTTGAATTTTATTTACATTTTAAACCAGATTTTAAAACTTGATTTATTAACAATGATGTTATACCAAAATTCACAAAAACCCGAGCAAATCTCCTTACTTCCCCGAGTATCTGTTAAAAATTCGCTTCGAGTAAACTACTCGAATCCCCCGAGTACGCTTCGAGTTCCCCTGCCTTTCCCAGACGACAACACCCAGGCGATCAATTTCGCCCTCGTGCACGTGCACAGTTCTTCCGACCACCTCCGACCCACACCTCACCGTCGAGCAAATCGGCGACAACCTCCTCACCAGAATCTGACCATCAAAACTCGGCTAACCACTCGAAATCGAGATCGAGCTTCCAGCTCGAACTGGAACGATTGAACCCATCATCGCAAAGCCTGTCATCGCCTCGAACCCACGATTCTGACCACGATAAACCTCGCCACTCCGGTCATCGACGCGTCTACTCCCTAGCTTCCACTTCCCAAACTCTCGCGCTACTCGATCCCTTGGTGGTGGCGAACGAATCAAATACGTGATCCCCTTAAAAACTAGGTTTAAAAATTCGAAACGATCGCCACTGCCACCACATGCATCTATGGACCACCTCACCATTTTTCCTCGAATCTCCGTTCATCCCTCCACGTCTCCACGGAACCACGAGAACTCAGTGACCACCGATCGCCAGAAAACGATAAAATCCCATCTCACGTTCATCTAACAAATGCCATCCCAATTTGAAACTAAAAATTTTGATTCTTGTTTTAAAAATCATCATTTTCGACGTAGGTTTAGATGATGTAATCCAAGTTTGATTTCATGCAAATCGAAAATTGGTGAAAGTTTGAATTCCCACTGTATCTCTTCATTCAAACAAAACTATTTCATGTTATATCAAAATTTTATTTTTAATATTATATTCTGATGATTTTGATCATATCCTATTTTCACATTATCGGTTAAAAATGATCATAACAATTGGAATTGGATTTTTCTTTTATATTACTCTTCTTTTTCTTTGAACAGGTTTTGAAAATCTGTAACAAAAGACAGAGGCTTACACCCCAATATTTTCATGTATACATAGATACATAGATATTTTTCCATTTATGCCAACATATCTATCGCATTACCCTAATCATTCACCACATCCCACAGAAATATAACATAGGTAGATATTCACATATAGACAGGCATGCATCAATTATCCTACCATACAAATTCATAAATGAAGACTTGGATGATTTTGTCACAAACAACAACATATAACAGGGTGGAAGAATTTGCTCACCTGACTAAAGTTTGAACAGAGCTTTTTATTGAAGACTGTTTTGAAAACTTGAAACTGAGATGCCAAATCTTCTTTATTTTGATTTGTTTTAAATTGAATTTTTTTTTGTTTAAGATCAAGATGTTTGCTTGCTTTGCTTCAGATTTCTCAGCTTTGAAGATGGACGAAATAAAATGATGAAGATAATATAAAAGGAAATGTTGTACAGGCTGATATAAAGGAGAGAGTGTACAGGGTGTATATTTGTACAAGGTGATATTGCGTTGTACAGGGTTATAATATGTTTTGTACAAAAGAATCAGAGATTTTTCTTGCTTTGTCTACTGATGTCTGGTTTCTTTTCGGCTGAGAAGATGTTAGTTAGTACAAATGTTCCTTTTAAGTTTACATACAATTCTATTTCGTATGTATTTTATTTATTTTGGTTTCACACTTGAATGTATTTGGGTAGCTTGGTTTTCAAGTTCATATCTTTGCTTCATTTTTTTTTCTTTTCTTTAATTTGCCTGGCAGCTTTCATTTGTTTGCTTCATTTGTAAGCTATTACTTATACTTGTTTTTTTCTTTTCTATACTTTGCTTACATATTTATATCTAGTTATGTTATGTTATATTTTATTTTCTTCTTTAGTCTTGTTTGCTTTTCCAGGTTGATTAAATTTTATCATCTTCTTGTTTTATGCTTTGTTTAATTATTTGAATTTCTTTTCTTTATTGAATTTAAAACTCTACTTTATACCATAAACAATTTCTATTTTTATTCTACCATGTTAGTTTTTTAGTTAATATATTTATTATCTTATATTTAATTTATAATTTCAAATTAACTCATATATATCCAAATATATATATATATATATATACTCACATATATACATATATTTACAATATTTTAAATTTTAAATGATTTAACATAGGATTTATTTGAGTTCGGGGAAACTCGCATCACTTTATCATTTAATTCTACAAATTTTAATTCAAAAATTCATTTAATTATTAATTTAAATTTATATAAAATTCGGGGTCGTTACAGACTTCCCCCCTTAAAAGAATTTCGTCCTCGAAATTACCAAGGAGACAAAAAGATAGATGAAGAATGTTTCATCAACTCAAACTGAACATCTATTCTGTATTTGGCTTACCAAATCAGAATATCAATAATATATACAAGAACGAATCTGTTTAACACTCACAAGATACTCGGGTCATCCAGATCTACGAAATATGCAGTGACATCGGTTAGTTCGAAGTGATAACTAATCATTCGTAGAATATACTGGGACCCAAAGAATAGATAAGTATATGGATACAATTTCAAAATTTTCAGTTCAGAACTAAAGTATACCTATCAACCATAGCAATCAAAGCAACCAATTCAACCAATACATCCAAACAAACAATTTGGCCTATCTGGAGTTTATGTCCCATATTAATATATCGAATCTTCTTTTCTGGATCGACCAGAAATAATCGAAGAATTGAGAAAAGATGCTGAACAAAAGAGATTGATAGAAAAAAGATTACTTCCTTGTTGTTACAGAGTATTGACCATTTATAGTCGTATTTCCCTGTCCCCTATCTCGTCCTCTTCTTGCACTCATACTCACTATCAGTGGATAGTAAGAGAATTTACTGAGACATTCGGACGGATATCTGAGAATTACTCATTCTAGGGTATACTTCACCCTATCTCTAATGAGCTACTTAACGTGTTATACTCCTGAGCTAAAGTTCAACCTTAGCTCTGATACCACATGTGACGTATCGGGTTTTGCCCGCTCGAAAATCAACATCCGTACTTCACATTGTACTAGAATGCCGCAGATTCGACCGTTCAAATCCGATTCGCCGGAGCTATAACACAATTAAGTAAATAACACAGCGGAAGAAAAGAATAATACATTGATATATAATATCTGATACAACAGAGTGATACAATGAATATCAATATACATCAGAGATATGATACAAGAAATAGCAGCGGAAAAGAAAAGATAACAACAGCAGTGGAACAATATCAATAGAAGTGATAACTCCAAAATGATCTTCAGACAAGAATGAATCCACAACTCCAAGATAAGCAACTCCGATGAATGAACTAGCTCCAGATAATCTACTAAACCTGAATATCTGAAAAGAAACCCAACTCTAGACTGCTCGTGTGGAAAATTATGAGCACCCAGAGTTTAGGAAGGGAACAATAAACTCCGGATCAGTCATGGGACTGGTGTGAGCAAAAAAACAGTTTATTTTTAAACAACAACAAAAGGATTTAAACATTGAAATCCACAATGCTTTTAGAAAATGAAACTACCATAAGACCTCCCGCCACACACACAATGCAAACGCAGAATTGGAGGAGATTTCTTCTTATGATAGTCAAAGATGCTTACTACGCAAATCATTGAATTATTATTATTAGTGCATAGTGGAAAACAATTCGAAAGTATAATATAAATCTTAGCCAACATACGACCAGTATCGTATGCCTACTATAACTACTATGTTCAATAGCAGGTTACCGCCACATTCCATAGCAGGTAATACAACTAAAACCGTACAAGTCACGTATTGTTTCTTTGGATTTCCAACAAATGGTCAGGCTAAGGAACTTCCTTCCGCCGCATGGGATCGCCTCTGGCGGGACGTCCCGAGAGACAAACTGCTCTCTACCAAACAAGGCCGGGTTACCCCTGTAACAGGTAACTCACGAATATGCCACCTCCCGGTCCTTTGGGACCTTTATCCGAGCGCTCGATAACCAACATCACACATAATAAATAAGTGTATCCACATGAGTAAGTATCTGGGCTCCATACCATGATACCACCCCTTTCCAGAAGGAAATGACATACCCTAAAGGGCGCGACCCTCATAACCTTGCCGCAACGATCCTGTTTCGACCATTTTCGGGTTGTGAGACCCTGACGAAGTCTCGTCCACAAAGCTACGCTTTTTCAAAAAGCCATGCTTTGGGTCAACAGATGATCAACCTATGATCACAAAGATAAATGATCAAACAAATGATCATATCACAAATGATCAAACACTGATCATCACACAGCAACACTCAGCATGTCACATTACCAAATTGGGATATATCGCTGATAAATTTCAACTACATAACCTCTGAGCTCGTACGTCTCAGAGAAGGGTGTTAAGCTAAGAGAATAAATTCTCCGCCACCAATAGAAATGTATTTGAAAGAAATCGGCTTTATATCTCAAAGTGTAATGTCAGACATACAATCCGTACAAGTCTGTTCCGGGATCGAACAGAACCGAAGGCACTTCTCACGAAGCCCTTGCAAATCCGGATAATTTCCAATCACGTCCGGACTTCCCGTCACTAAGGGTGATAAAACCTCTATATCGGGGATCAGCCGATGTAGAGTAACTCGACGGTAATCCTTCCGTTTTCAAAAATATCCAGTCTTCAACACCGGTCTTCAAATGCCATCCATATCGACGTATCACATATTCGGAATGGGTTATACGACCCAAAGGTCCTCTCCCGGCTAAACCGAATAGTGAGCGTAATATTTAAAAACATATGGATATGGGATTTGAATTAAGTCACAACTTATTACCCAAAATCTTTCTTTTCAAATGATTTAACAAATTACCATTTTTAAATCTTTTAAACAAAAAGATTCAACCTTTATGGTTTAAATAGTTTCCACACTTTAATCTTTTAAACAAAAGATTCATTCACAGATTTTCCAAATTAATTTCCATTTCAGTTTGATTAACTCGTTAAATCTTTAAATCAAGATTTAACTTATAGCTTTCAAAACAATCCCATTTCAAATGGGTTAAACAAAACATCATTTTAAATCCGTTGAAAATAACAGATTCAATTCATAGCTTTCAAAAAGAATTCATTTATAACTTGGAAAACCATTTTCGCTTCAATCTTGAAATTCCTTTAATTAAACTGGAATTTCATTTCTTGTCTGAAAGCTTTTATTCTTTTGAAAACAAATAGTTTCATTTCAGAAAATTTGATTTATTCATACGAGTTAAAGTCTTTGGGTTAAATCCAATATCTCAAAATTATACTTTTTTAAATGGTTTAAATTCAGATAAACACATTTATAACATTTTCAATCCCTAGTTTCAAATCATAGGATTCAATTTCAAACTTGAATTCAAATTTAAATCAAATTATTTAAATTTTCAAAACTCGATTAAGTTACTCAAAATAGCTTTTATCTTTGAAATTCCATTTCAAAAGTTTTTCACTTTAAACCCAAATTTCCAATTTCAAAATCAATTGAAATTTCAATTTCAAAAACAACGATTTGAATTATCTGTGACTTAACCGATTTCCACGTGAAATCCATATTTGTGTGTGTAAAAGTGTAGTTCAGGGGTTGAACACAATAGTGCAACACGATGAATCATCACAGATCAGAATACAGGATATAGTCGATAAGCGATATAACTATAACGCTTATCGTACAGATCATAGATATATATCACGGATAATAAATTACAACACAGATTAAAACACAAATCAGGGTATATCACAAGCCATCACATATCAGGAAATATCAAACAATTTAACATTCAATAGAATCTAAACATTCACAAGTGAATTTATTAATCAAGTGATTAATTTAAATCAGATGTATCAATTTATTAATCCGGGTTAATTATCAAATAAATCTCAAGTAGATGATCCTCATTAATCATTCATAGTTATTTAATTTCTATTCTTAAGTAATTAAACTCAATTTAATTATTGTTAATCTCCATTTCACTTAGCCTTTAAAATCATATAATTTATCACTAATTATTTAATTAATCATTAATTTCGAATTAATTAATCATTTAATTCTCAATTAATTTACTAATTTAATTAACTATTAATCATTCATTTGTTAACTTAAGTAGTTAAGTGCAAATTCATTTATTACCCATCATCCATTACTAATTACAATTAAAAATTTAATTAACCAATCTTTACTTACCGTTATAAAGAAATTTATATAAGAGTTTAAACCCAATTATTTAATTTCAAATCATTTTATAAGATATACATGAACAGTTTAAAGTTGTTTAAATACTTTAAATTTTATAAACTTCATTTATTTCAAACTAAATTTCAATCCAACTTGAATTTTATTTACATTTTAAACCAGATTTTAAAACTTGATTTATTAACAATGATGTTATACCAAAATTCACAAAAACCCGAGCAAATCTCCTTACTTCCCCGAGTATCTGTTAAAAATTCGCTTCGAGTAAACTACTCGAATCCCCCGAGTACGCTTCGAGTTCCCCTGCCTTTCCCAGACGACAACACCCAGGCGATCAATTTCGCCCTCGTGCACGTGCACAGTTCTTCCGACCACCTCCGACCCACACCTCACCGTCGAGCAAATCGGCGACAACCTCCTCACCAGAATCTGACCATCAAAACTCGGCTAACCACTCGAAATCGAGATCGAGCTTCCAGCTCGAACTGGAACGATTGGACCCATCATCGCAAAGCCTGTCATCGCCTCGAACCCACGATTCTGACCACGATAAACCTCGCCACTCCGGTCATCGACGCGTCTACTCCCTAGCTTCCACTTCCCAAACTCTCGCGCTACTCGATCCCTTGGTGGTGGCGAACGAATCAAATACGTGATCCCCTTAAAAACTAGGTTTAAAAATTCGAAACGATCGCCACTGCCACCACATGCATCTATGGACCACCTCACCATTTTTCCTCGAATCTCCGTTCATCCCTCCACGTCTCCACGGAACCACGAGAACTCAGTGACCACCGATCGCCAGAAAACGATAAAATCCCATCTCACGTTCATCTAACAAATGCCATCCCAATTTGAAACTAAAAATTTTGATTCTTGTTTTAAAAATCATCATTTTCGACATAGGTTTAGATGATGTAATCCAAGTTTGATTTCATGCAAATCGAAAATTGGTGAAAGTTTGAATTCCCACTGTATCTCTTCATTCAAACAAAACTATTTCATGTTATATCAAAATTTTATTTTTAATATTATATTCTGATGATTTTGATCATATCCTATTTTCACATTATCGGTTAAAAATGATCATAACAATTGGAATTGGATTTTTCTTTTATATTACTCTTCTTTTTCTTTGAACAGGTTTTGAAAATCTGTAACAAAAGACAGAGGCTTACACCCCAATATTTTCATGTATACATAGATACATAGATATTTTTCCATTTATGCCAACATATCTATCGCATTACCCTAATCATTCACCACATCCCACAGAAATATAACATAGGTAGATATTCACATATAGACAGGCATGCATCAATTATCCTACCATACAAATTCATAAATGAAGACTTGGATGATTTTGTCACAAACAACAACATATAACAGGGTGGAAGAATTTGCTCACCTGACTAAAGTTTGAACAGAGCTTTTTATTGAAGACTGTTTTGAAAACTTGAAACTGAGATGCCAAATCTTCTTTATTTTGATTTGTTTTAAATTGAATTTTTTTTTGTTTAAGATCAAGATGTTTGCTTGCTTTGCTTCAGATTTCTCAGCTTTGAAGATGGACGAAATAAAATGATGAAGATAATATAAAAGGAAATGTTGTACAGGCTGATATAAAGGAGAGAGTGTACAGGGTGTATATTTGTACAAGGTGATATTGCGTTGTATAGGGTTATAATATGTTTTGTACAAAAGAATCAGAGATTTTTCTTGCTTTGTCTACTGATGTCTGGTTTCTTTTCGGCTGAGAAGATGTTAGTTAGTACAAATGTTCCTTTTAAGTTTACATACAATTCTATTTCGTATGTATTTTATTTATTTTGGTTTCACACTTGAATGTATTTGGGTAGCTTGGTTTTCAAGTTCATATCTTTGCTTCATTTTTTTTTCTTTTCTTTAATTTGCCTGGCAGCTTTCATTTGTTTGCTTCATTTGTAAGCTATTACTTATACTTGTTTTTTTCTTTTCTATACTTTGCTTACATATTTATATCTAGTTATGTTATATTTTATTTTCTTCTTTAGTCTTGTTTGCTTTTCCAGGTTGATTAAATTTTATCATCTTCTTGTTTTATGCTTTGTTTAATTATTTGAATTTCTTTTCTTTATTGAATTTAAAACTCTACTTTATACCATAAACAATTTCTATTTTTATTCTACCATGTTAGTTTTTTAGTTAATATATTTATTATCTTATATTTAATTTATAATTTCAAATTAACTCATATATATCCAAATATATATATATATATACTCACATATATACATATATTTACAATATTTTAAATTTTAAATGATTTAACATAGGATTTATTTGAGTTCGGGGAAACTCGCATCACTTTATCATTTAATTCTACAAATTTTAATTCAAAAATTCATTTAATTATTAATTTAAATTTATATAAAATTCGGGGTCGTTACAATATTTGGAATTTATAAGATTTGAAATGGTCTATGGAAATTTAATTGAAGTAAATGATTGAATTGAATTTAAACTTTGGAAATTTTAATACTTGATTTGAAAGTATAATAGTTACACTTTTAAATGGTTTAGATGAATTATTTTGATTGAAATATAAACTATTTAAAAGGTGACTTGAAATGATAATAAATGAATGATACCTTTAAATTTAAAAAGTATTTAAAGTTGAATATTTAGATTTGATTTGAACTCAAATGATATTTTGGTATATTAAAATGATTTGAAATGAAGTTTGAAAGATATGATATTTTGATATTAAAATGATTTGAAATGAAGTTTGAAAGGATATGATATTTTGGTATATTAAAATGATTTGAAATGAAGTTTGAAAGGATATGATATTTTGATATTAAAATGATTTGAAATGAAGTTTGAAAGGATATGATATTTTGATATATTAAAATGATTTGAAATGAAGTTTTGGAAGGATATGATATTTTGATATATTAAATGATTTGAAATGAAGTTTTGAAAGATATGATATATTGAAATGATTTGAAATTAAGTTTTGAAATGATATGATATTTTAAATATATTGAAATGGTTTGGAATTGATTTAATCTTTATTTTCATAAAGATTTGGATTTGAAATGATATTCTATTTTAAAGTATAAACTATTTTTAAATTATAACCACGGGTTATAATAACGATTGGTTGTTAAAGAGACCGGGATCAGATATGGACATACTCTCTGTCGATACCTAAAACCACTTTGACAACTGTGTACGCGGTGGAGTTTCCAGAATGAAGTAGGATGGTGGCGACGATCCTAAGGTATATACATGGACCCAACTCCCGTGAGTTGGCATAAGGTGGCTAAAACAGGAGCGATCGACGGGCCAAGGAGGTAGCACCTCTGATCGAACACACTTCTTCGATACCATTCTATTACTTGTGATTGATTTGGTGCGCACCCTTGATTTGGGAGTGTTGTTAGAGGTGGGTGGTAGTGGCTGCTATGCGTCACCACCAGTCCGGATGCATAATTGGTATATCTACCCTGGCATTGCCTTGTGTGCCATGTCACCTACCATATCGAGCTTTACTACGATTTGTGATTTCTCCCGTAGCCTGTGGAGTATCGAGGGTAGCCCCCATTTTGGGAGTATGCTAATACTGGATAGACTACTGGGACTATTACGTTTTAAGGTGGAAAATGTAAAGCCTTAATGCTATTTAAAAGTATGTTTATTTTATATTAGACATTATTATAATAGCGAATATTACTACATAGTAGATAGTTTAACGGATCCTTAAAGAATGGGCGATCCCAAGCATTCTTTAAGTTACTCGTACCTTTATTACAGTTCACTTCAGTTGGTTTACATTATATAAGTATATATTGTCCTGACTTGAGTGTTTTGTGTTTTGCTTTATGCTCGGGTCAGCCTGAGTTATTCACAGATTTGGATTTCCACTCACTTGGAGATTTGAATCGCTGGAGATTATCTGCTTGTCTTGTCCTATCTATTTCAGTTCCGTTGTTCTACTCAACTTGTAACGACCCTGAATTTCGAACAAATTAAATTGAGAATATTTAATTTATTTTAAATATTTGAACGATGACTTAATTTGAATCCCCGATATAACTTTGGAATTTGCGGTTAGACTTTAAAATTTAATTGATTGAATGCTGAATTAAAATTTGGATTCTTCAATTTAAAGCTGAAGGAAAATATTTCAAACGCTTGTAAAATTTATATTGATAACACTGAAGATAACAGGAGCTTCAGAATTGAATTTAAAAAAAAAAACTGTTCTGTACAGTTTTGAAAATTATCGTTCGTATCGATATTTAAAAATAGCGTTCCGAGGCACAGTCTCGGAATTCAACAAAACCAGTTCCATTGGGTCCGGAATGTTGTATTATTGCCGGATTTCAATTTTCATAATTTTCTGAGTTGATGTGTGAGCACACGGAAATTTAACGCATTGGAATTTAATCAAATTCAATTTAAATTTAAAACTTAAATTTTTGGTCAAAGGCAGCACGTTGTCTCCTTTAATCACGGAGAAAATCACGCTGGAGACAATGAAATTTATCGTGCAAGCACGACCTTCCCTCTGCAAAATCACGCAATCATGTTCCCTCCGTTCAGTTTAAAACACTTCCTATCTCATTCGATTCCTCTCAAATTAAAATCGAACGAAACAAGAGTGAATAAATAGCCGCGTATCCCTCATCGTCTAAATCAAATTCGTAAAGATCGAGCAATCCAACATTTTATCGCAAGTTCGTAGGGGGAGGGAGAGTCGCCTGCGATCTCGAATCGTTGGCTGGTGGTTCTCGAGACGCGTGGGCAAGCGCGTGGGAGGCGACAGTGTTTGGGATCGCGAGGCCAACTGGAGGAGGCGCGTTCGTTCGAGCTCGCGTGAAGCTCGCGCGCACCTGGTGGAAGCTCAGGCGATGGTGGCGACGATGCTGATAGGGGATGGGGTCGCGATTAGGTGAAGGCAGCAGATCGACGACACAGTCGAGTCGTGGGGTCTCGAGCATCTGGAAGTGGTGGCTTTGGATTTGGGGGAAAGAAGCACAGCAGTGTCGCTGTTCGAAGTAGGGCAACGACGAGTTCAGCGAGGTCGCGGCGTTCGATGGGGGACGACGATGTCGAGCGTGAGGCAGTGGGTTCGTACTCACGGCAGTGGCGACAGTAGAGGGTTCGATCGAGCCTGGGTTTGCATTTTTCAGTAAAGGTATAATTTATTTTCTTTCTCAAAAAATAATAATAATATGCGGTGAAATTTAAAAATATTAGTTTAAAATGAAAATTTTATTACAATGGATATATATATATAGGATTATGGAAAATACGGAGATAGATTATTCGTTTAATAATTTAAATCAACTAGTCAATTTTAAAAATAATGTATTTACGAAGTAGGATGAATAAGAAATTTGGTTTTATTTAATATTTAGGAATAGAACTTTCAAAGGGTATTTATAAAGAATATTGGTTTAAGATAAAATCACTTGTTAATTTAAAATTTTCAAATAGAAAATTTTATATGGAAAGGACTTTGAAAAATATAAAAGGTTAAAAAGGAATTGTAAAAATATATACTAGTTGGATTAAAACTATTAAACGGTGATTGGTTGTTCAATTTAATTCGAATATTAACAAATTGTAAAATTGTTTTATACAAGGTCAAAAATTGCAAGAAAATAATCTGGAATGGGAAATGGGTTTAAGGAATTTAATTATCAGTTTAAAATTAAATAAATCCATTAAATGGAAATTTATTATTATTATTCGATTCAGTTCAAATATTAATTAAGATCGTACAATTGTTATATAAGGTATAAATCCAGAAATCAAGTCAAGATGGAAACTGGACTGCAAATTTAAATGCTAAGGTGAGATCTTCTCACTCACATTGAAAAGTGGAAATTTTCAGTTATTGATTTGATTGACTGTTTGATTGCTATTGAATGTGCTATTAGATATAATAGGATATATCTATATATATAGCAATATATACATATTGGCATATGTATATATTGGATTGATGATTTCCCGCCTCGTATAGCGGATGAGACCCTATTGCGCCGTTAGTAAGCGGATTTTTATAAAACCCATATACCGCGATAATTCCGTACTGGAGCGGAATTGGTATTGTGCTAACATCTTTGGATGCAGAAAAATAGGTTGGAGGGATCCAACTGGACCCCTCACATTGATTGAATTTATTTCTATTGTGATATGAATCTGTGAATGATTATAGTGATGCTATTAATCATATTGATATCTGGAAATTGTTTGAAAGCTAAAATTTAGCTGAATGGATGTTTTGACATCATTGGATTCCAAAGATAAACGAAATTTTATTTTTGAAATTCAAGTAGAAAATTTCTAAGTGAATCAATTTTTGAAATTGAAGAAATTTTGAAGAAAAGAATTTAAAAGTATAAAAGCTGTTTTTATAATCTTATCGAATAAATTCCAGAATAAAGTGAAATTGCTAAATAAATGGATTTCATAAAACAGTGATTTTAAATTGAAGAAATAAATTTAAATTTGGATTTTTAAATAGATTGAAAGAAACGATTGAAATTTATTTTCTTAAAAAGGAATTTATTTAAAAGAAGATAAGTTGGAAATTCAGTTTGAAATTTAAATTGGTAAATTGAAATAAGTTGTGAAATCAATGTAAAATGATTTCAATTTGAAGAATCCATTTAAAAATGGAATATTGAATGATTTGAGAAAAATAAGGGATTTATTTAGTAGTGATAAATAAATTTAGAAATCAATAATTGAAATTGATTTGATATTGAAGTTCTTATAAATAAAAATTGGAATTTATAAATGCTGTTATAAATACGAAATCACTTATTTTGATAAGTAAAATATAGAAGTTAATAAAAAGAAGATTTATAAGTCGAGGTTGTTATTAAAATAGAAATGGAATTTATAGACGTGTTTATAAATTCGAAATAGATTGAATAGGATAAATTTATTTATAGAAGATTTTTAAAGAAAAGATATATTCACAACTCTGAACCGTGAATATATTATTGAATAAAATGGATTCATTTGCGAAGAAGTGATATTTTAAAATGAAGTTAATTGTTTTAAACGATGTTTTAAAATATATTGAATATCGAAATCATAGATTTCAACATACTTGTTGAAATAGACGTTTTGAGAAACTTAAGGAAATGGTGGACTATAACACTGTTGTTATAGTAAATGATTTCCGGAAGGAAATGTTTTATATAGTATTGGGATTTATATATCTATCTTAATTTCGAGTCCCTATACTAGTGATTTCGAGTCATCGTAACGATGTTTTACGTAACATTCGTTTTGACTCAAATAAAGGTGTTAAAAGAATATTTTCCTTAAAGAATGAAATTATACTTAATTTGGTTTAAGTATATCGAATATTTTCAAGTGTTGAAAATAAATGAATTGTGAATTGCTGACTTATTTTTAAATAAGTATGGAAATGTTTTCCAAAATGAAATGAAATGTTTTGAGAATTTATCTTCTTAAAGATAAATTGAAATTGAATATTGAAAACGATTTGAAAAAAATCGAATATCAGTAGATATTCGAAAGTATAAATTCAATACGGAATTTATAAAAAAAAAAAAAGCGAAGTTGTTTAAAAATAAATATTGATTTATTTTTGAAGTGTAGAAAATTTATTTGAAATTGTTTTCAAATGGTTAAGTGTGGAAATTTTATATCTAGTAAAAGATACTTTTTGAAGATGAAATAATTTGGAAAATTATTTGGAATCTGATGATGTTGCGCATCTTTATTGATAGTTAAATAACCGACTATCAATAATTACCTTGAATGGTATTTGTTGTGAATTGGATGAAATTGAATGCCACACTTATTTTTGAATAAGCGCTCACTATTCGGGTTAGCCGGGAAAGGACCATGGGGTCGTATAACCCATTCCGAATATGTGATACGTCGTATGAATTGCATTTGAAGACCGGTGTTGAAGACCGGATATTTTTGAAAACGAAAGGATTACCGTCGAGTTACTCTACATCGACTGATCTTCGATTTAGAGGTTTTATCACCCTTAGTGACGGGAAGTCCGGACGTGATTAGAAAATTATCCGGAAATGCAAGGGCTTCGTGAGAAGTGCCTTCGGTTCTGTTCGATCCCGGAACAGACTTGTATGGATTGTGTGTCTGACGTTACAATTTGAGATATAAAGCTGATTTCTTTCAAATACATTTCTGTTGGTGGCGGAGAATTTATTCTCTTAGCTTAACACCCTTCTCTGAGACGTACGAGCTCAGAGGTTATGTAGTTGAAATTTATCAGCGATATATCCCAATTTGGTAACGTGGCATACTGAGTGTTGCTGTGAAATGATCAGTGTTTGATCATTTACGATATGATCATTTGTTTGATCTTATATCTTTGTGATCATAGGTTGATCATTTTGTTTGACCCGAAGCAGGGCTTTTTGTAGAAAGCGTAGCTTTGTGGACGAGACTTCATCGAGCCTCACACCCCGGAAATGGTCGAAACAGGACGAATGCGGCAAGGTTCTAGGGAGTAGCGCCCCTTAGTGTATGTCATTCCTTCTGGATAAAGGTGGTATCATGGTATGGAGCCCAGATACTTAACCTCTGTGGTTACTGCATTATTATTATCTATGTGGTTTGTTGCGAATCGGGGATCCTCGGGAAGATCGGTGACGATCGGGGGATGACATACGCGTGTCAGTAGTTACCTATTTTTGCAGAGGTAACCCGGCCTTGTGTTGGCAGAGATCCGGTTAGGTTCTCGGGTCGTCTATTCCAGGGACGTACCCATCGTGGATAGGAAGTTCCTTTGCCTGACCATTTGTTGGAAATCCAAAGAAACAATACGTGACTTGTACGGTTTTAGTTGTAGAACCTGCCATCTAATATGGCAGCTATAGCAGGCATAATATAATGGTACCTATGCTGGCTAAGATTTATATTCTACTTTCGAAATGTTATCCACTATGCACTAATAATAATATCAAAAAGAATTTGATTTTTGCGTAGTAAGCATCTTTGACTATCATAAGAAGAAATCTCCTCCAAGTCTGCGTTTGCATTGTGTGTGTGGCGGGAGGTCTTATGGTAGTTTCATTTTCCAAAAGCATTTCGAATTGACTTTAAAATTATCCTGTTGTTTATTTTAAAGATAAACTGTTTTACGATCTCACACCAGTCACCATGACTGACTCGGAGTTTATTGTTTCCCTTCTAAACTCTGGGTGCCCACCAATTTCCACACGGGCAGTCTAGAGTTAGATTATCAGGATATTCTGGATATTCTGGAGCTTGGAGATAAGCTGGAGGACGAGACGTAGTATTTGTATCTGATAGTATTTATTCCGCTGTGTATTCTGTATGAGGACGAGTTTATAAAACTGTCCATTGTTGTATATTGACTCTGATTGATGTATGTATAAAAACTGATAAAATTCTTTGTTTTAAAGATTACTGATTTACCTATTATATATTGTTCCGCTGCGATGTGTAAGATTCTGAATATTGTTTTCTGTTCTGATGTGTTCGGTTGTTCTTCTTTCTTCTTTTTCTTCTTCTTCTACTTTTTTCTTTTTCTTAAAACCATAACTTTTCAGGTTTCCGGCATTCGATGGCTCAGCAGTCGATAAAGTGAGTATCGATGTTGAATTTTCGAAAGTCGAAAATTTCGGGATGTTACAAGTGGTATCAGAGCATATGGTTAAGCGACAACCCTGCTCTGTTGGGTGTTACTCATTAGAGATAGAGTCAGTAGTACTCTAGAATGAGTTGAGTGTAATAATAGATATGAGCGCGTATTTGTTATTTGAATATGAAATTGTTTTGTATTGTGTTGACTTATCGGTTGATTGTTTATGGATTCTGGTCGGTGCAGTCTAGCTAACTGTAATCGATAGGGGTTTCTAAACTCTTAAACAAGATAAACCGACACAGTATTGTTTTGAAATAGGGCGAGTGAAATAATTTTGCCCAAAACTATTTTTGTATATAAAAGAAATGATTTTCTGTAAATTACTACAGTATATGGTTGCATGGTTGTTATAAAACAATAACATTGAATTATTATTATTGTTATGTGAAATGGAATGAGAAATTAAAATAATAACCAAAGATTTGGAAATAAACCCATTTAACGAATGAAATTTATAAATGTGAATTGAAAGATAAAGAAATAAATTCACATACAAATGAAATTTGAGAATGTAAATTATAAATGTAATTTGTAATTTAAAATGAGATTCCAGAGAGGTTTTTGGAAATGTTTGAAAGGAATTTGTAAATTTTGGAGATTAGAAAACTTTAATTCCTTTTTGATTTGAAAATGAATTTCAAAGGTTTGAAAAGTATTTTGAAGAGATGAAAAGCTCTAAACTCTTTTCGGTCGCTGGAAAATAATTCCGATGATGATCGCGACATCACCGGTGTTCATTTTCGGGTTTCCAAAGGAGGAATTGCTGCCATATTGTTTTAAATGGAAAATTTGGGTTTTGTTTTGGAAATTCAAAGAATAATTTGAATTGTTTTCAAATGATTTTGAAATGTTGGTAAGATTCTGGAATACCATATGAAAATATCTATGAATATTATGAAGTTGAATTAGATAAATTGAGACTTGAATTGTGAACTAAATAAAAGAATGATTTGAATTTGCAGATAAATTCAAGTAAGTAGAAATAAATTTCTGAATGAATGGAATTTACAACTGCAAGTAAATGAAATTAAAGATGAATGTTAAACTCTGTTTTGAATTTGTTAGCAATTGTAATTCAAGCTGAATATTGGAAATTGGAATTTGTAACGAATTAGTAATTGGAACTAATTTAAAATAGTACAGTTGTGAATAAAAGGTAGTTGATAAATTCAATATTCAAAAGTAAACTGAATCCAAATTAGATTGAAATTGAATTCAAATAAATTGAAATGTAAAGTTGAATGAAAATAGATATATAACTTCAACAGTGAAGTAAAAATGATATAAGCAGTTTATATTGAGAATTTTGTAATAGAAATTGCAAAATAGTTTGAATGCTGTAACTAGATATTATGGCTAGTAGGATATACAGGTATAAAGGAATTGGAATTTGATTTTGAAGATAAATTTGAATTGCTCGAAAAAGGTATGTATTTGAGTTTTAATATGAGTTTTTGATGATTTCTCTCTAGCCGCTTGGCTTTTTCTTTTTCTTTTTGAAATCTGAGAGTCCGTAGGGACGTTTTGTAGTCATACCGTATTAGCCGCGCAAAGGAGACGCTGGCGAAATTTTTCGGAAATTTCGGGTGTTAGTAAATTTTTGAGAAAATTTTGAAAGTTTAAAATTTAAAATTGAATTTAAATTTGAATTGTTAAGTAAACAATGTTGTTTGAAAAACTATGAAAGGTTTGGAAAAGTAGTTGAAATTGATAACGAATCTTTAGTAGGAAGGTTTGTTTTGAAAAATTGATAAAACTATTGGATTGTGAAAAATAGTAGACGAGTTAAGGACCACTTTTCCTAACTTGTAATTTCGAGGACGAAATTCTTTTAAGGAGGGAAGTTTGTAACGACCCTGAATTTCGAACAAATTAAATTGAGAATATTTAATTTATTTTAAATATTTGAACGATGACTTAATTTGAATCCCCGATATAACTTTGGAATTTGCGGTTAGACTTTAAAATTTAATTGATTGAATGCTGAATTAAAATTTGGATTCTTCAATTTGAAGCTGAAGGAAAATATTTCAAACGCTTGTAAAATTTATATTGATAACACTGAAGATAACAGGAGCTTCAGAATTGAATTTTAAAAAAAAAACTGTTCTGTTCAGTTTTGAAAATTATCGTTCGTATCGATATTTAAAAATAGCGTTCCGAGGCACAGTCTCGGAATTCGACAAAACCAGTTCCATTGGGTCCGGAATGTTGTATTATTGCCGGATTTCAATTTTCATAATTTTCTGAGTTGATGTGTGAGCACACGGAAATTTAACGCATTGGAATTTAATCAAATTCAATTTAAATTTAAAACTTAAATTTTTGGTCAAAGGCAGCACGTTGTCTCCTTTAATCACGGAGAAAATCACGCTGGAGATAATGAAATTTATCGTGCAAGCACGACCTTCCCTCTGCAAAATCACGCAATCATGTTCCCTCCGTTCAGTTTAAAACACTTCCTATCTCATTCGATTCCTCTCAAATTAAAATCGAACGAAACAAGAGTGAATAAATAGCCGCGTATCCCTCATCGTCTAAATCAAATTCGTAAAGATCGAGCAATCCAACATTTTATCGCAAGTTCGTAGGGGGAGGGAGAGTCGCCTGCGATCTCGAATCGTTGGCTGGTGGTTCTCGAGACGCGTGGGCAAGCGCGTGGGAGGCGACAGTGTTTGGGATCGCGAGGCCAACTGGAGGAGGCGTGTTCGTTCGAGCTCGCGTGAAGCTCGCGCGCACCTGGTGGAAGCTCAGGCGATGGTGGCGACGATGCTGATAGGGGATGGGGTCGCGATTAGGTGAAGGCAGCAGATCGACGACACAGTCGAGTCGTGGGGTCTCGAGCATCTGGAAGTGGTGGCTTTGGATTTGGGGGAAAGAAGCACAGCAGTGTCGCTGTTCGAAGTAGGGCAACGACGAGTTCAGCGAGGTCGCGGCGTTCGATGGGGGACGACGATGTCGAGCGTGAGGCAGTGGGTTCGTACTCACGGCAGTGGCGACAGTAGAGGGTTCGATCGAGCCTGGGTTTGCATTTTTCAGTAAAGGTATAATTTATTTTCTTTCTCAAAAAAAAATAATAATATGCGGTGAAATTTAAAAATATTAGTTTAAAATGAAAATTTTATTACAATGGATATATATATATATATATAGGATTATGGAAAATATGGAGATAGATTATTCGTTTAATAATTTAAATCAACTAGTCAATTTTAAAAATAATGTATTTACGAAGTAGGATGAATAAGGAATTTGGTTTTATTTAATATTTAGGAATAGAACTTTCAAAGGGTATTTATAAAGAATATTGGTTTAAGATAAAATCACTTGTTAATTTAAAATTTTCAAATAGAAAATTTTATATGGAAAGGACTTTGAAAAATATATAAGGTTAAAAAGGAATTGTAAAAATATATACTAGTTGGATTAAAACTATTAAACGGTGATTGGTTGTTCAATTTAATTCGAATATTAACAAATTGTAAAATTGTTTTATACAAGGTCAAAAATTGCAAGAAAATAATCTGGAATGGGAAATGGGTTTAAGGAATTTAATTATCAGTTTAAAATTAAATAAATCCATTAAATGGAAATTTATTATTATTATTCGATTCAGTTCAAATATTAATTAAGATCGTACAATTGTTATATAAGGTATAAATCCAGAAATCAAGTCAAGATGGAAACTGGACTGCAAATTTAAATGCTAAGGTGAGATCTTCTCACTCACATTGAAAAGTGGAAATTTTCAGTTATTGATTTGATTGACTGTTTGATTGCTATTGAATGTGCTATTAGATATAATAGGATATATCTATATATATAGCAATATATACATATTGGCATATGTATATATTGGATTGATGATTTCCCGCCTCGTATAGCGGATGAGACCCTATTGCGCCGTTAGTAAGCGGATTTTTATAAAACCCATATACCGCGATAATTCCGTACTGGAGCGGAATTGGTATTGTGCCAACATCTTTGGATGCAGGAAAACAGGTTGGAGGGATCCAACTGGACCCCTCACATTGATTGAATTTATTTCTATTGTGATATGAATCTGTGAATGATTATAGTGATGCTATTAATCATATTGATATCTGGAAATTGTTTGAAAGCTAAAATTTAGCTGAATGGATGTTTTGACATCATTGGATTCCAAAGATAAACGAAATTGAATTTTTGAAATTCAAGTAGAAAATTTCTAAGTGAATCAATTTTTGAAATTGAAGAAATTTTGAAGAAAAGAATTTAAAAGTATAAAAGCTGTTTTTATAATCTTATCGAATAAATTCCAGAATAAAGTGAAATTGCTAAATAAATGGATTTCATAAAACAGTGATTTTAAATTGAAGAAATAAATTTAAATTTGGATTTTTAAATAGATTGAAAGAAACGATTGAAATTTATTTTCTTAAAAAGGAATTTATTTAAAAGAAGATAAGTTGGAAATTCAGTTTGAAATTTAAATTGGTAAATTGAAATAAGTTGTGAAATCAATGTAAAATGATTTCAATTTGAAGAATCCATTTAAAAATGGAATATTGAATGATTTGAGAAAAATAAGGGATTTATTTAGTAGTGATAAATAAATTTAGAAATCAATAATTGAAATTGATTTGATATTGAAGTTCTTATAAATAAAAATTGGAATTTATAAATGCTGTTATAAATACGAAATCACTTATTTTGATAAGTAAAATATAGAAGTTAATAAAAAGAAGATTTATAAGTCGAGGTTGTTATTAAAATAGAAATGGAATTTATAGACGTGTTTATAAATTCGAAATAGATTGAATTGGATAAATTTATTTATAGAAGATTTTTAAAGAAAAGATATATTCACAACTCTGAACCGTGAATATATTATTGAATAAAATGGATTCATTTGCGAAGAAGTGATATTTTAAAATGAAGTTAATTGTTTTAAACGATGTTTTAAAATATATTGAATATCGAAATCATAGATTTCAACATACTTGTTGAAATAGACGTTTTCGAGAAACTTAAGGAAATGGTGGACTATAACACTGTTGTTATAGTAAATGATTTCCGGAAGGAAATGTTTTATATAGTATTGGGATTTATATATCTATCTTAATTTCGAGTCCCTATACTAGTGATTTCGAGTCATCGTAACGATGTTTTACGTAACATTCGTTTTGACTCAAATAAAGGTGTTAAAAGAATATTTTCCTTAAAGAATGAAATTATACTTAATTTGGTTTAAGTATATCGAATATTTTCAAGTGTTGAAAATAAATGAATTGTGAATTGCTGACTTATTTTTAAATAAGTATGGAAATGTTTTCCAAAATGAAATGAAATGTTTTGAGAATTTATCTTCTTAAAGATAAATTGAAATTGAATATTGAAAACGATTTGAAAAAAATCGAATATCAGTAGATATTCGAAAGTATAAATTCAATACGGAATTTATAAAAAAAAAAGCGAAGTTGTTTAAAAATAAATATTGATTTATTTTTGAAGTGTAGAAAATTTATTTGAAATTGTTTTCAAATGGTTAAGTGTGGAAATTTTATATCTAGTAAAAGATACTTTTTGAAGATGAAATAATTTGGAAAATTATTTGGAATCTGATGATGTTGCGCATCTTTATTGATAGTTAAATAACCGACTATCAATAATTACCTTGAATGGTATTTGTTGTGAATTGGATGAAATTGAATGCCACACTTATTTTTGAATAAGCGCTCACTATTCGGGTTAGCCGGGAAAGGACCATGGGGTCGTATAACCCATTCCGAATATGTGATACGTCGTATGAATTGCATTTGAAGACCGGTGTTGAAGACCGAATATTTTTGAAAACGAAAGGATTACCGTCGAGTTACTCTACATCGACTGATCTTCGATTTAGAGGTTTTATCACCCTTAGTGACGGGAAGTCCGGACGTGATTAGAAAATTATCCGGAAATGCAAGGGCTTCGTGAGAAGTGCCTTCGGTTCTGTTCGATCCCGGAACAGACTTGTATGGATTGTGTGTCTGACGTTACAATTTGAGATATAAAGCTGATTTCTTTCAAATACATTTCTGTTGGTGGCGGAGAATTTATTCTCTTAGCTTAACACCCTTCTCTGAGACGTACGAGCTCAGAGGTTATGTAGTTGAAATTTATCAGCGATATATCCCAATTTGGTAACGTGGCATACTGAGTGTTGCTGTGAAATGATCAGTGTTTGATCATTTACGATATGATCATTTGTTTGATCTTATATCTTTGTGATCATAGGTTGATCATTTTGTTTGACCCGAAGCAGGGCTTTTTGTAGAAAGCGTAGCTTTGTGGACGAGACTTCATCGAGCCTCACACCCCGGAAATGGTCGAAACAGGACGAATGCGGCAAGGTTCTAGGGAGTAGCGCCCCTTAGTGTATGTCATTCCTTCTGGATAAAGGTGGTATCATGGTATGGAGCCCAGATACTTAACCTCTGTGGTTACTGCATTATTATTATCTATGTGGTTTGTTGCGAATCGGGGATCCTCGGGAAGATCGGTGACGATCGGGGGATGACATACGCGTGTCAGTAGTTACCTATTTTTGCAGAGGTAACCCGGCCTTGTGTTGGCAGAGATCCGGTTAGGTTCTCGGGTCGTCTATTCCAGGGACGTACCCATCGTGGATAGGAAGTTCCTTTGCCTGACCATTTGTTGAAAATCCAAAGAAACAATACGTGACTTGTACGGTTTTAGTTGTAGAACCTGCCATCTAATATGGCAGCTATAGTAGGCATAATATAATGGTACCTATGCTGGCTAAGATTTATATTCTACTTTCGAAATGTTTTCCACTATGCACTAATAATAATATCAAAAAGAATTTGATTTTTGCGTAGTAAGCATCTTTGACTATCATAAGAAGAAATCTCCTCCAAGTCTGCGTTTGCATTGTGTGTGTGTGGCGGGAGGTCTTATGGTAGTTTCATTTTCCAAAAGCATTTCGAATTGACTTTAAAATTATCCTGTTGTTTATTTTAAAGATAAACTGTTTTACGATCTCACACCAGTCACCATGACTGACTCGGAGTTTATTGTTTCCCTTCTAAACTCTGGGTGCCCACCAATTTCCACACGGGCAGTCTAGAGTTAGATTATCAGGATATTCTGGATATTCTGGAGCTTGGAGATAAGCTGGAGGACGAGACGTAGTATTTGTATCTGATAGTATTTATTCCGCTGTGTATTCTGTATGAGGACGAGTTTATAAAACTTTCCATTGTTGTATATTGACTCTGATTGATGTATGTATAAAAACTGATAAAATTCTTTGTTTTAAAGATTACTGATTTACCTATTATATATTGTTCCGCTGCGATGTGTAAGATTCTGAATATTGTTTTCTGTTCTGATGTGTTCGGTTGTTCTTCTTTCCTCTTTTTCTTCTTCTTCTACTTTTTTCTTTTTCTTAAAACCATAACTTTTCGGGTTTCCGGCATTCGATGGCTCAGCAGTCGATAAAGTGAGTATCGATGTTGAATTTTCGAAAGTCGAAAATTTCGGGATGTTACACAACTTGTACTTGGTTATTTTATTAAGACTTCTGTTGTACTCTATTTCTTCTGTTATATCTTATGTAACTCTGATATATTTATATATTAGTTTCATGAACTACTATTTCTTTTACTTCCGCTGCATTATTTTACTCTGTGTCTGTGATCTGTGATTATATTTATTTACTGTATATTCTGAGATTTGCCAAATTTTATTTACAACGCGGTATTTTGAGCAATTCAAGTCCGACATGTACGGATGAGAATGGTTGAAAATATCGAGTCGTTACAGTTGGTATCAGAGCTTTGGTAGCTCTAGGAAAAACTTAGAATGTATCGTAAATTTATTTACAGAATCACTTTCATTCGAGCTTGAATCTCTTCCTTTTGATTCGAATTTCCTTTGAATTTTTGGAACGTTCCCTGCGGTTCCAAAATCCATTCTTGTCCCTCACTATTCATCTTCTTTTGATTCTGGAGTATCCCATAACTCCGCTTCGAATGAGCTTTATAGTGAATTGGCGGTCTCGCCAATACTCTAATGACTTGTAAAAAGGGGAAAACTCCTTTACAATTAGCATCGATTCACCAGAAATTTATATCTATCCTTGGTTTAGACGCTAATACCTTTTGTTATTCCAAACTCTATCTCTTGAGATCGGATGTTGATTTACCCCAGAAAAAATACACATTTGATCTTATTCTTTAAGTCACGGTTGACCCGGTTAAGGTTTCCTGCAATTTATTTAAGCTTATCCATCTCCCTACTCTGTTATAATCATCTTGTCTTTTGTGTCCAACCTATCTTCATAACATTTTTGAATTGTAGTTGTAAATCTATGTTTTGTTTTATATATTGTGTTGTTTGAGTTGTTGATGTTGATTTGGGTTTCCGATCAATTCGTCTGATCAACGCTATCGATAGGATTTCTAAAACACTTTGACAGAACAAACTGACACAATATTATTTTAAATTGTTAATGTAATAAATTTTGATATAAGTAAATATTATAGAACTTAATAAATTGATTTAAATTGATTATTTGAAATGATAATACTTGATTTATAATTCTATAAATGAATTTATAAATAGTTGTTTATAAATTTGATTTGGGAACTGAAATGAATTTAAATCCAGAATTTGAGAATTTAATTTCCGATGGTTTCAAACCTTGTGTTTAAAGTTTTAAAAGGATATATTATTTAAAGTATTTTCGAATAGAAATTTGTTTCCAAAGAATTTTAAAGTTTAAAATTTTGTGCTTTTCTCTTTGTCGCTGGAAAATAATTTCGGTAATGACTGCAGCATCATCGACATTCATTTTCGAGTTTTGAAGTGAAGAGACCATTATGTAGTCGTGCTACAGCTTTGTTTTGGAAAACAATTTAATTGATTTGAATTTCTAAAATATGATTTGATTTATAAAACATATAGATATATGATTTAAATTGATTTGACATATTATGTACATATATTTATTTACCTCTAAATGGTTTGAAGGGAATTGGGAATTTAATTCTTACATTTTATCTTAAAGAATAATTGAAATGATTGAATTAGAATGTTTATATTGTATATTAAATTGAGAAAGTTTTATTTGTATAATTCTCAATTGCATTCCAATATAACTTACCTTAATTTTTAGAAGTTAACAATGTAATTGGATAATATACAATATAAAAAGCTTTTTATAAATAAAATTTGAGTGGTTATAATAAATATTATACACTTAAATTTTAGTTATAAAAGGATTAACAGAGGTAAATAGACTAAAAGGTTAATTGAATAATTTACAATACAAATGATGATTAAAGGAATTAAGAATAAATTAAAACAATTGTAATAAGTGTAAATATACTTAATATAAGTGATATAAAATATATTGAGAGAAATTAAATTTATTGTGTACATTTTGAGTATAATAATGATTTTTCAATTCCATGATTTTTGAAATTGTTAGTTTAAGAAAATTGGATGATAAGATAATGAAATTAGAGATAGTAAGATTTATTTAACTTGTGTAAAATTAATTATCAATTTAAGCTGAAACTATGGAAATTTCAAACCTATTATCTTATTTTGTTTTTCAAACTTATTATCTTATTTTGTTTCCAAACTGTCTGTTAGTTGTCCTTATTTTTCCTTATCGTGCTACAGACTGGTATAGGTATCTTTCTATGATCTTTCTGTTTAGAAATCTTTCTATAATCTTTAATAATCTTTGCTACTCATTTTGAATCTGAGCACAGCTTTCATCCACAGACCGTCGGTCAAGCGGAAAGAGTGAATCAGATTTTAGAGGATCTTTTCGTGCTTGTGTTCGTGATTCTGGAGAATCTTGGAAAGATCACCACCACCTTGTTAAACATACCTATAACAACAGTTATCAGGTATAATTTCAATCTCCTTGTCATCTTGTCTTAATCCTATTTCACTATATCTTTTCCATGCTTTCCTGTACCTCATTCCTTTTCGGGGACGAAAAGTTTTGAGTGGGGGAGAGTGTAACAACCCTAGATTTTTGCATATATTTTAGATTTGACTTTATTTTATTTTGAAATTATTTTTAAGCTTGTTTCATTTCAAACATTTCATTTTTAAATATAAATGCTGAATATTATGTGGTTATAGTTTCAAACTGATATAAATTGAATATTTTACCGAAAAGTGAAATTCTGGTCAAACTGTTCAATCTTTGACTTTTAAACTTCAAATTTAAATTATATAAAATCTTAAATTTTGTCTTTTATTATGAAAATAGATGTAACAACTTGAACACTGCTTTTTGTTTCATTGAAAACGGAGTTAAACTGTAAAAGTTATGTATATTTCAATATTGAGTGCAATTTGTTTTATTCTGCAATTTTGTTATTTTAAATTGTATAAATTATATTTTCTTTTTCATATTTTATTTTAATATGTGTTAATATGTTATTTTATGTATATTTTTGTCTTTTAATATTTTTAAAGTGATTATATAATTTTTCCAAAGCTTGTTGAATTTATTTTCTAATTTTAAAGCCTAATTTCTATTTTCTTTGCTATTTTCTTAATTTAATTATATATAATTAAAATTTATTTATTTATTTTATACATTCACTTTATTTTCTTTGTTTTACTTTATTAATATTCATTTTATATGTATTTAAATTAGAATAGATTTTTCCAAAGATTATTTGAATTTGTTTCAATTTATTTAACCTAGTTTGTATATATTGCTATTTTTCTTCATTAAATTTAATTAATTTAAAATTTATTCATTTTGTTTATTTCTTTACTTTATTTCTGAGTTTATTAAATCTTTATTATCAGCATTTTATATATATATATATATGTTAAATTAAATTGATGGAAATATGAAAAGTTTTAAACCCTTTAACTTCCAAAGTCTTTTTCTCTTCCACCCGTTCATTTTCTCAACCTACACATTTACTCTTTGGCCGTGCTTTACTTTTCTTTCCAGCTGCACCTTCTTTCTCCATTTTCACATGAAACAAAAGTCTCCTCATAACAAAAAAAATGCACGGCAATTTCAGCTCAAGGTTAGGTAAAAATTTCTTCTTCTTCCACTT
The DNA here is from genome assembly GCA_030737815.1 of Allium fistulosum. Taxonomy (NCBI): domain Eukaryota; kingdom Viridiplantae; phylum Streptophyta; class Magnoliopsida; order Asparagales; family Amaryllidaceae; genus Allium; species Allium fistulosum. The sequence continues at coordinate 618,498,996 of CM060907.1, forward strand.
GCATTTTCTATTGTTTTCTACTTGAATTTGCACTTGTTCTCATCTACATTTGATTGGCTCCTCCTCCTCCAGCCCTTGGCCGACCTCCACCACCTGATGCTCCGACTAACTACCTCCCTAGATCATCACCAACTCCAGGCCGAGCACCCCTATGGCATGCATCACCACAAAAACCCAAAAATCCATTACTTACATGAAAGCCTAGACCTAGTTTTGCATAATCACCTTTACCCACCACTTGCCGCCACTTCCTCCACCACCACCACCTCTGACATCACCTCCACCCTCTGCCACGTCACCCACCACCTCCTGGAGCCACTGGTCGTGACCCATGAACTCTGGCCGAACCTATTTGTGCCAAAGATGTGAGGTTATGTTGCGTTGTTTAGCCTTGAACACCTAGTTTTTGCACCTAGACTTCACCACTTTGTTAACGCATGCTAGGCCGACCCTATGGAACCCAAAACCAGATCCAAACCCACCCCTTAGCCATGCATTTCAGATCTGGAGCTGAAGCATAGATGGTAGAAAGCAAGTGCAAACACTTTGGTTTTGTTTTATGCAGTTGTTCCTAACATTGTTTAGTGGCATCCTGTTTTGAAACTTATGTTTTATATATTTGTTTTGTGTAATTGTGACATCCCGGAATTTCTGACAATATCAATTTAATAATCTGCATTTAAGATTAAATTGATTTGATTATTTTTGTTGATAAATTCAAATTGATTTAATAATCTTCTTTTAAATAAACATTTAACTGATAATTTATCTTTTAAAAGCTAATAAATTGTTCTCTATTTATAATGTATATATATTTGTATATATATTACAAATAGAAATCTTTGGTTTGAATTTAATAAATAAATAAAGCTTGTTTTCTAATTCTAATATATTTCTGGTAATTTGGAAATTAGGATTTAATATAGAATGTATAGTTTAAATAGTTAAGGTAAATGTTTAATTGATTTAAATTTATATCTTAGCTTAAGTTCAAGAATTAAATAAAAAGGTTTGTTTTAAAATATGGTTTAATAAATATGAGATATTAATTCATTTAAATAATAATAGTAAGTTATAATCTCTTTTATAATTATTTAATTTGACAAATTATTGTTTTCAAATAACATTTATTAATGTATTGTTTAATATATAAATATAAATAGACTTTAAAATAGAAGTGTTATTTTCAATTTTAAATATGTTGTTATATACGTATATATATAACTTGGTTTTAAAATTGGATTTAGAATTTAGTTTGAATTTAAAATGTTTGGGTTTTAAAGGATATTTGTATAAGTTTTTATATATATATATACATAGCCTTGTTTTATTTTCTCTAAAAAGAAATTAATAAAAGTAAACACTTATGTTGGAAATAAGTATTAAGTTAGAAGGGAATATAAAGATATTAGTAGACACATCACCTAAATTTTAACCATATGTTAATAAACTATAGATATACTTATTTATATCACAAAGATAATACTAAAGCATAGCATCAGGCTGTAGACATAAGGCTACGAGAGGAAGCATGTTCATGTTGTACAGGAAATGGTATGTACACTTGAAAGATCTCTGAACATTTTTATATAAAGAAAAGCATATACAAGCATAAGTACATACGAAATAAAGAATGGGATATGTATGTGTAGACATAAGGACACAAGGCATTAAATGTTGATATCTCTGGTACATTTTATATCTCATTTCAGCCTCCTAAAGAGATAAAAATCTCTGACCTGTTTGTACCAAAGAAAATAAACAACCCTGTATATTGTTTACATATTTATCAATCTATCTAACCATTTTCGTTCACAAGAAACTTAGTATTCCAGAAAACATATTTCAACTAAAGCTTTATTTCAACACAACTATAACAACAATGCAATCCAACAAATATGAAGATCAAAAGGGGTTCCAGTTGCAACTTTCAACACCCTGTTTCAAAATGAAAAGCTTTTCAAAACAATAGATGTTCTGTTCTTCTTCTTCCTGGTGAGTAACACTATTTTTAAAAACTTAAGTAAATATATCTGGTTGCATGGCTAAAATCTGGAATAAGTATGCTTTGTATATATGTACTCTTCTGTGAATATTTGGTTGTGTGCATTTGCTATATGTTTGGATGTTCTATCTGATTTCAGTTTCCAGGTTCTAAATTTAATCTTGAATCAATCTCTCTCTCTTGATCAAATCTTTATTAGTACTTAAGTCTTAAACCAAATATGTTTGTTATAGCATTGATTTTAGTTTAGAAATTTGATTTAAGTTAAAAATTGCCTGAGTGTCTCTGAAATATCAAAACAACAGTGAATGTCAATATATGTGAAAAATCCAAACCGTGAGATTTATAAATTCATTTTTATAAATCGAATACATAAATAAAAATATGATTTTTAAAACAAGAATCACTATTTCTAGTTAAGCATTGAATGTGTGGTTCTGGGTTTATCAAAATAGGAGAAATTGGGTTTTTCTGATGATCCGGGTAACTGGAGAGATCGGGGCTTTTCTGGTTGATGGAGGAGTGATCATAGATGTTGGGAAAAATGGATGACGGTGACGAAGTTCACCAAGGAAGAAGCGGCAGTGGGTTTTTTTCTAGAACCCTAAATTTTGCTGTGTGTGAGGAATCGATCGCCACGGCCGAAGTAGGTGATCGAGTGCAGTGATTTTTGGGGTGGTGGTAGTGGGGTTGTAGTCGAAGAAGAGGCCGGAGTTATAGACCCTCAGATGCTCGGAGAGTGGAGAACTCGGTGTTGACAGGTTTGAGGTGGTGGGTTCTTTCCTATTTTCAGGTTTGGGTTTGGGTCTCGTTTTGGGTTTCGAGAAGGATGGTGACGAGATGATGATCATGCGATGATGCGTAGATGATTGTTGACGTGATGAAGCCATCGTCGATGGCTGGAGTTAATCAGAGTTACGGTGCATGTGCACCGTGCACTTTGATTCCTGGTGAATCTGGGTAGGAGCAGTGGAGAGAACTCAGTTTTCTCGAGTAGTTCGCGATTTTACTCGAAGCGTTTAAGGTTCTGACTCGAAGTGCTAGCAGTGTGGTCTCGAGTAGGTTAGTTTCAGGTTTATAACCTGACAGTGTGAAGTTTATTTTTGAAATTTAAATAAAATGAAAATCTGTGAAGGCCAGATTTTAAACAAAGTTTAAATAAGTTTTAAGGCCTGGATTCAAAATAAATCTGATTCTAGTTTTAAAATAAATGAGTTTTATGTTAAACAACTTTAAAAAGTTAAAGTATATTTTAGAAAAATGTTTTGAATTTAAAAGTGAATTTGGAATTGAAAACTCTTGTAAACTTCTTTTATAAAACAAGTGTGTCTTTAACATGTGACATAAAGGTTGTTAAATCTGTTTCTTTTTAAAACTTTGTTAAGTTAAATTTGTATACATTTTGAATCTTAAATTGAAATGGAATTTAAAGGTAAATTCAAAGGTAAAATGTTTTGAAATGCATTTGTAAATGATAATTAAGTCATTAATAAGAAGAAATGATTTATCTTAAAGATAATTAGATTTTAATGATTAATAATTAGATAAGTTAATAAATAAATGATTTAGTATTTATAAATTAAGTAATTAAGGATTAAGTGATTAATTAAAGGATAAATAAAGATCATTAATTTGATAAGTTAAGATTTAAAATTAATGATTAAGAATCAATTAATCAAGTAATTAAAAGTTAATTAAGTTACAGTTAGAACTTAAATTAATTTAATAATTAGGGGTTAATTAATGGGTTGTTAAAGATAAATTAATTTGTAATTAATAATGGTTTATCTAAGTATAAATTTCTTAAGAAAAGAAATTAAAAATTATTAATAGTTAATGAGGATTATTAACTTGAGATTAATAAATAATTAATTTAAGATAATCATTTGTAAAATTGATTAAGTATAATTACTTAATAAAGGTAATTAAGAAATTAATTACTCATTGTAATTAATTGAGTTTAATTTGATTTGTTTAAGTTAATTTATTTAGTTTAATTAATTTAAATTAATCATTGGATGATTTAATAAGTAATTGCTTAATGTAATGAATGAAGTGTAATTACTAAATGAAGTAATTAATGGTAATTACTGTATGTAATTAATTGAAGAAGATTTAAGTATGATAGTAATTTGGATTAAACTACTTTGTGAAATTAATCAAGGGATTAATTGTAACGACCCAGAATTTTGAACAAATTAAATTGAGAATATTTAATTAATTTTAAATATTTGAACGACGATTTAATTTGAATCCCCGATCTAAATTTGAATTTGGCGATTGAACTTTAAAATTTAATCGATCGGAAGTTGAATAAAAATTTGTATCTTCAATTTAAAGTTGAAGAAAAATATTTCGAAAGCTTTTAAAATTCGTATTTATATTACTGAAGATAACAGAAGCTTCAGAATCGAATTTGAAAACGATTTGTTCAGTTTTGAAAATTATCGTTCGTATCGATATTTAAAAATAGCGTTCCAAGGCACAGTCTCGGAATTCGACGAAACCAGTTCCATTGGATCCGGAATATTGAACTGATATCGGATTTCGAATTTCGTATTTTCCGGACTTGCTATGTGTGCACACGATAGATAAACGCATTGAGGATTTCATCAAATTCAATTTAAATTTTTACAATTTAAATTCTTGCCGACATCAGAAGAAAAGCTGGCACGATACTCTTCCGTGAATCTCGCCTAAAATCACGATACTAAAATGTGAAACCCATACCTCCCTCGATATCAAATACCCTCCTTCGTCAGTTCAAATGAAAGCGAGAAAAAAACTAACAATGGCCACTGGTCTCTCTCCCTCTCTCTCGTTCCTCTCCTCCATCTCTTTTAAATCATCACGAAATCGAAATCGCGTACGAATTCTCGACGGCGGCGCGTCAGCAGGCACGCGCGAAGGGGAGATGGGAAGCGAGTTCGAATCACTGAACGCATCACGCGCGTATAGGATTGAAATGGTGAACAGTCGAAGGGGATTTGGGGATTTGCTCGCGTGATCACAATCGCGAGTTAGGGCTTCAAACGTTTCGAATCTGGGCAGTATGGGGATAGGCGACGACAATGTCAGGTTGGAGGCGCGATTTCGCGAGCATGGTAGTCGTGAGAAGATTGTTCGACGGCGAAGTCGTAGTCGTGGCCACCTGGAAGCGCTTGAAGGCAAGGCACGGCAGTGATTTTTGAACGCGGCATCCAGATATTGGTCGCGATGGAGTCGCGACAAGGCGGAGGCGCAAGGGTGCGATCTGGTGGTGGTGACGATCGAGATAGTGATGGAGGCAAGTGGGGTTTCTCGGCAACGTTGGTGTTCGATGGAGGGTTAATCGCTGTGAGGTATATGCAATTTATTCGATTCAATGGAAATATTTGTTTAAACAAAAATGTTAGTTAAATAAATTTATAAAAGTTAAAATATATGTACATATGTTTACTGTAGATTTTAATATATAGATATAGATATAATAAATATAGAAATTTTGAAACGATTTGGAGTATATATATAAAATTAGATTTTTAAATCTATATAAATGAATTTTTATAAGCGAATGGATCTCGAAGAAAATAAATAATATATACATATATACATTTTTAATTTACGAGGTTATTTTTAATAATAGATTTAGTAAATATTTTTGATACCAAAAGACTTTAAAAAAAAGGGAGTAGTTAAAAATTTAAACTATTAGATTTGATAAAATTTTAAAATGATAATTAGGTTGTTCAATTTATTTCGAGTATTAATAAATATGTATAAATGTTTATACTAGGTCAAAATCTGTAAAGAACGAGCTGGAATAAAAATGGATTGCAAATTAAAAGCGAAGGTGAGATTATTTTCTCACTCAAAAAAATTGATTGCAGTTATTGATTGTGTTGATTGCTATTGAATGTGCTATTAGATATGATAGGACATATCTATTATATATAGCAATATATACATATTGGCATATGTATATATTGGATTGATGATTTTCCCGCCTCGTATAGCGGATGAGACCCTATTGCGCCGTTAGTAAGCGGATTTTTATAAAACCCATATACCGCGATAATTCCGTACTGGAGCGGAATTGGTATTGTGCTAACGTCTTTGGATGCAGGGAAACAGGTTGGAGGGATCCAACTGGATTCCTCAACTGTATTTATTTATTTACAGATGTTGATATATATTCTGTCATCATATGATGATATATGATGTTTGATGTTGTGATGGACTAATTGATGCGTTGCATCATCGGGTTCAATTTTAAAGTTTAAAAATAAACGATTTTTACTTTAAAAGGGATTTTGAAGTGATTTTTGGAAAGTATACGATTTATTAAATTTTGGAATTTATTTATCTTAAATAAATAAATGTTATAAATTTAAAGTTATGAAAATCTTAAATTGTGAAATATACCTGAAAGGTGATTTTGAAATAAATAGTCAAGTGATAAATAAAATAGTTTAAGTTGGATTTCTTTTGAATTATTTAAAAATGATGTATATAAAAGATGTACAGAATTGATATTTATCAATTAAAAGTATTGGAATTTTAAAACGAGTTTCTATAAGTGTTAGAAATTTATAGAATTATAAATTGTGAAGACATGAGATTTATAGAATTATAGATTGTGAAGATTTGAAGTTTATAGATTTATAAAGTATGAAGTTATAAAATGAATGAAATTATAAAATGAATGAAGTTGTAGAATAAAGACTGATAAGAAATTTACTTGTAACCTGGATTGTTGCCTTTAAATGGGATATTGATCGAATTATTAATAAAGAAGATTTATTAAATTGAAGTCGTTAGAAAATAGAATTTATAAACGTTGTTTTATAAATTCGAAATCAATTGGATTTGATAAATTAAAAGGTTAAAGGGGATTTTATCCACGATTTTGGACAGTGGGTAATTCTTGAAATAAATGTGTAGAAAAAATCGAAATTGGGTTAAGTGAATTATATTCACGATTTTGGACAGTGAATATATTATTAAGTAAAATGGATATGGTTTTGGAAAAGTGATATATGAAATGAAGTAATTGTTTTAAAAGATGTTTTAAAACGTGTGAAATATCGAAATCATGGATTTCAACATTTATTGTTGAAATAGACGTTTCGAGAAATAAGGAAATGGTAGACTATAACACTATTGTTATAGTAGATGATTTCCGAAAGGAAATGGGTTTATATAGTATTGGGATTTTCATATCTATCTAAAAAAAAAAAATTCGAATCCCTATACTAGTGATTTTGAGTCGTCGTAACGATGTTTTACGTAACATTCGTTTTGACTCAAATAAATGTGATTTAAGAATGATTTCCTTAAAGAATGAGATATATACTTAATTTGATTTAAGCATGTCGAATATTTTCTAAGTGTTGAAAATAAATGATTTGTGAATTACTTATTTTTAAATAAGTATGGAAATGCTTTTCCAATGTGAAATGAACTGTTTGAGTTTTTATCTTTTAAAGATAAATTGAAAAGTGAATATTTGAATTTGTTTTCAAATGATTAAGTGTGGAAATTTTATATCTAGTAAAAGATATTTTGGAAGATGAAATAATTTGGAAAATTATTTGGAATCTGATGATGTTGCGCATCTTTATTGATAGTTAAATAACCGACTATCAATATACCTTGAATGGTATTTGTTGTGAATTGGATGAATTTGAATGCCACACTTATTTTTGAATAATCGCTCACTATTCGGGTTAGCCGGGAAAGGACCATGGGGTCGTATAATCCATTCCGAATATGTGATACGTCGTTATGAATCGCATTTGAAGACCAGTGTTGAAGACCGGATATTTTTGAAAACGGAAGGATTACCGTCGAGTTACTCTACATCGACTGATCTTCGATTTAGAGGTTTTATCACCCTTAGTGACGGGAAGTCCTGACGTGATTGAAAATTATCCGGATATGCAAGGGCTTCGTGAGAAGTGCCTTCGGTTCTGTTCGATCCCGGAACAGACTTGTATGGATTGTGTGTCTGACGTTACAATTTGAGATATAAAGCTGATTTCTTTCAAATACATTTCTGTTGGTGGCGGAGAATTTATTCTCTTAGCTTAACACCCTTCTCTGAGACGTACGAGCTCAGAGGTTATGTAGTTGAAATTTATCAGCGATATATCCCAATTTGGTAACGTGGCATACTGAGTGTTGCTGTGAAATGATCGGTGTTTGATCATTTGTGATATGATCATTTCGTTTGATCTTATATCTTTGTGATCATAGGTTGATCATTTTGTTTGACCCGAAGCAGGGCTTTTTGTAGAAAGCGTAGCTTTGTGGACGAGACTTCGTCGAGCCTCACACCCCGGAAATGGTCGAAACAGGACGAATGCGGCAAGGTTCTAGGGAGTAGCGCCCCTTAGTGTATGTCATTCCTTCTGGATAAAGGTGGTATCATGGTATGGAGCCCAGATACTTAACCTCTGTGGTTGCTGCAAAATTTATTTCTTTGTGGTTGTTGCGAATCGGGGATCCTCGGGAAGATCGGTGACGATCGGGGGATGGCATACGCGTGTCAGTAGTTACCTATTTTTGCAGAGGTAACCCGGCCTTGTGTTGGCAGAGATCCGGTTAGGTTCTCGGGTCGTCTATTCCAGGGACGTACCCATCGTGGATAGGAAGTTCCTTAGCCTGACCATTTGTTGGAAATCCAAAGAAACAATACGAGCCTTTACGATTTCAATTGTATAACCTGTCTCCTCAGGAGGCAGCTATAGCAGGCATAATATAATGGTACCTATGCTGGCTAAGATTTATATTCTACTTTCGAAATGTTTTCCACTATGCACTAATAATAATATCAAAAATGATTTGATTTTGCGTAGTAAGCATCTTTGACTATCATAAGAAGAAATCTCCTCCAAGTCTGCGTTTGCATTGTGTGTGTGGTGGGAGGTCTTATGGTAGTTTCATTTTCCAAAAGCATTGCGAATTGACATTAAAATTCTTCTGTTGTTTATTTTAAAGAAAAATAACTATTTTACGATCTCACACCAGTCACCATGACTGACTCGGAGTTTATTGTTCCCTTCTAAACTCTGGGTGCCCACCAATTTCCACACGGGCAGCCTAGAGTTATATTATCAGGATATTCTGGATATTCTGGAGCTTGGAGATATGCTGGATGACGAGACGTAGTATTTGTATCTGATATATTTATTCCGCTGTGTATTCTGTATGAGGACAAGTTATATAACTGTCCATTGTTGTATATTGACTCTGATGATTGATGTATGTATAAAATGATATAGTTCTTTGTTTTAAAAGACTAGTGTTTATTTATTATATATTGTTCCGCTGCGATATGTGAGATTCTGATATTGTTTTCTGTATCTGTTGTTGTTTTGTTCTTCTTTCTTTCTTTCTTTTTCTTCTATCTTCTTCTTCTACCCTTTTCTTCTTTCTTAAAACCATAACTTTTCGGGTTTCCGGCATTCGATGGCTCAGCAGTCGATGAAGTGAGTATCGATGTTGAATTTTCGAAAGTCGAAAATTTTCGGGATGTTACATTTGGTATCAGAGCATATGGTTAAGCGACAACCCTGCTCTGTTGGGTGTTACTCATTAGAGATAGAGTCAGCAGTACTCTAGAATGAGTTTGAGTGTAATAATAGATATGAGCGCGTATTTGTTAGTGAATATAAAAATTGTTTTGTATTGTGATGATTGGTTTATTGAGTGGCATATGAACCTTCGTCGGCACAGTCTGCAAAACTGGATCGAAGGGGTTTCTAAACACTTGAATAGAACAATTCGGCACAGTATTGTTTTAAAATAGGGTGAATGGAATAATTTTGCCCAAAACTATTTTTGTATATAAAGGAAATAATTTTCTATGAATTATCATAGTATATGGATGTTTGGATGTTAGGAAGTAATAATAGTGAATTATTATCATTGAAATTAAATAAAGAAATTCAAATTATAACTCCAAAGTTAAGAGATAAATTCACATACGAATGAATTAAAGAATGTAAATTATAAGTGTGAATTGTAATTTAAAACGGGATTCCAAAGAAGTTTTTGGAAATGTTTTAAAAAGGATTTGAAAATTTTGGAGATTTGGAAGTTTAAATCATTTTTGATTTGAAAATGGATTTCGAAGGTTTTGAAAAATATTTTGGAGAGATGAAAGCTCTAAACTCTTTTCGGTCGCTGGAAAATAACTTCGGTAATGACTGCAGCATCACTGATGTTCATTTTCGGGTTTCCAAAAGAGAAATTGCTGCCAAATTGTTTTAAATGGAAGTTGTTTAAAAAAAATTTTGGGTTTGGTTTTGGAAATTCAAAGAATGATTGGAATCGTTTTCAAAAATGGCTTTGAAAATGTTGTTAAGACTCTGGAATGCTATATAAAAATATTGATGAGAATTTTTAATGTGAATTAAGAATATAAAGGGATGAATTCATATATGAATAAAATTGTAAATATAAATTGTAAGTGAATTTATAATTGGAAAATGGAATTCCAGAAAAGATAATTGAAATTAAAATTCATTAGTAGAATGAAATTGTAAGTAAATGTATAAACGATTGGATAAATCGAAATGTAAATAAGTCAAAGACTTATAAAATATTTGAAATTTGATAGAAATGAGAATTCAAATTGAAAATGAAAGAATTTGTGAATGAATAAATAAATTTGCAATTGTAGGTACAAGGAAATGAAATTGAATGTTAAAATTCATTTTTGATTTGTAAGTAAATAGAACTGGAATTGAATTTGATTTGTGAAGTATTAAACTAAAATTAGTAAGTGAAACTAATTGAATATTGACCAAATTAATAAGGTTTGGAACGAATTAAATTCAAATGAATGTGAAATGTAAAATTGAAAGAAAATGAATACATATAACTTCAATAACGAACTTAAAGATGATATAAGCAGTTATGTTGAAAATTTTGAAATTGAATGTACGAAATGGTTTGAATATATGTAACTAGATATAATGGCTAGTAGGATATACAGGTATAAAGGAATTGAATTTGATTTCACAGATAATTTGAATTGCTCGACAAAAAGGTACGTATTTGAATTATAATATGAGTTTTTGATGATTTCTTGTCTAGCCGCTTGGCTTTTTCTTTTTCTTTTTGAAATCTGAGAGTCCGTAGGGACGTTTTGTAGTCGTGCCGTATTAGCCGCGCAAAGGAGACGCTGGCGAAATTTTTCGAAAATTTCGAGTGTTAGAAAATTTTTGAGAAAATTTTGAAAGTTTAAATTTGAATTTGGATTTAAATTTGAATTGAGAAGTTAAACAATGTTGTTTAGAACTTATAGTTGAAGTTGAAAATTTAGTTGAATGATAATGAATCTTTAGTAGAAAGATTTGTTTTGAAAATTAATAAGACTATTAGATTGTGAAAAATAGTAGACGAGTTAGGGATCATTTTTCTTAACTTGTAATTTCGAGGACGAAATTCTTTTAAGGGGGGAAGTCTGTAACGACCCAGAATTTTGAACAAATTAAATTGAGAATATTTAATTAATTTTAAATATTTGAACGACGATTTAATTTGAATCCCCGATCTAAATTTGAATTTGGCGATTGAACTTTAAAATTTAATCGATCGGAAGTTGAATAAAAATTTGTATCTTCAATTTAAAGTTGAAGAAAAATATTTCGAAAGCTTTTAAAATTCGTATTGATATTACTGAAGATAACAGAAGCTTCAGAATCGAATTTGAAAACGATTTGTTCAGTTTTGAAAATTATCGTTCGTATCGATATTTAAAAATAGCGTTCCAAGGCACAGTCTCGGAATTCGACGAAACCAGTTCCATTGGATCCGGAATATTGAACTGATATCGGATTTCGAATTTCGTATTTTTCGGACTTGCTATGTGTGCACACGATAGATAAACGCATTGAGGATTTCATCAAATTCAATTTAAATTTTTACAATTTAAATTCTTGCCGACATCAGAAGAAAAGCTGGCACGATACTCTTCCGTGAATCTCGCCTAAAATCACGATACTAAAACGTGAAACCCATACCTCCCTCGATATCAAATACCCTCCTTCGTCAGTTCAAATGAAAGCGAGAAAAAAACTAACAATGGCCACTGGTCTCTCTCCCTCTCTCTCGTTCCTCTCCTCCATCTCTTTTAAATCATCACGAAATCGAAATCGTGTACGAATTCGCGACGGCGGCGCGTCAGCAGGCACGCGCGAAGGGGAGATGGGAAGCGAGTTCGAATCACTGAACGCATCATGCGCGTATAGGATTGAAATGGTGAACAGTCGAAGGGGATTTGGGGATTTGCTCGCGTGATCACAATCGCGAGTTAGGGCTTCAAACGTTTCGAATCTGGGCAGTATGGGGATAGGCGACGACACTGTCAGGTTGGAGGCGCGATTTCGCGAGCATGGTAGTCGTGAGAAGATTGTTCGACGACGAAGTCGTAGTCGTGGCCACCTGGAAGCGCTTGAAGGCAAGGCACGGCAGTGATTTTTGAACGCGGCATCCAGATATTGGTCGCGATGGAGTCGCGACAAGGCGGAGGCGCAAGGGTGCGATCTGGTGGTGGTGACGATCGAGAAAGTGATGGAGGCAAGTGGGGTTTCTCGGCAACGTTGGTGTTCGATGGAGGGTTAATCGCTGTGAGGTATATGCAATTTATTCGATTCAATGGAAATATTTGTTTAAACAAAAATGTTAGTTAAATAAATTTATAAAAGTTAAAATATATGTACATATGTTTACTGCAGATTTTAATATATAGATATAGATATAATAAATATAGAAATTTTGAAACGATTTGGAGTATATATATAAAATTAGATTTTTAAATCTATATAAATGAATTTTTATAAGCGAATGGATCTCGAAGAAAATAAATAATATATACATATATACATTTTTAATTTACGAGGTTATTTTTAATAATAGATTTAGTAAATATTTTTGATACCAAAAGACTTTAAAAAAAAGGGAGTAGTTAAAAATTTAAACTATTAGATTTGATAAAATTTTAAAATGATAATTAGGTTGTTCAATTTATTTTGAGTATTAATAAATATGTATAAATGTTTATACTAGGTCAAAATCTGTAAAGAACGAGCTGGAATAAAAATGGATTGCAAATTAAAAGCGAAGGTGAGATTATTTTCTCACTCAAAAAAATTGATTGCAGTTATTGATTGTGTTGATTGCTATTGAATGTGCTATTAGATATGATAGGACATATCTATTATATATAGCAATATATACATATTGGCATATGTATATATTGGATTGATGATTTTCCCGCCTCGTATAGCGGATGAGACCCTATTGCGCCGTTAGTAAGCGGATTTTTATAAAACTCATATACCGCGATAATTCCGTACTGGAGCGGAATTGGTATTGTGCTAACGTCTTTGGATGCAGGGAAACAGGTTGGAGGGATCCAACTGGATTCCTCAACTGTATTTATTTATTTACAGATGTTGATATATATTCTGTCATCATATGATGATATATGATGTTTGATGTTGTGATGGACTAATTGATGCGTTGCATCATCGGGTTCAATTTTAAAGTTTAAAAATAAACGATTTTTACTTTAAAAGGGATTTTGAAGTGATTTTTGGAAAGTATACGATTTATTAAATTTTGGAATTTATTTATCTTAAATAAATAAATGTTATAAATTTAAAGTTATGAAAATCTTAAATTGTGAAATATACCTGAAAGGTGATTTTGAAATAAATAGTCAAGTGATAAATAAAATAGTTTAAGTTGGATTTCTTTTGAATTATTTAAAAATGATGTATATAAAAGATGTACAGAATTGATATTTATCAATTAAAAGTATTGGAATTTTAAAACGAGTTTCTATAAGTGTTAGAAATTTATAGAATTATAAATTGTGAAGACATGAGATTTATAGAATTATAGATTGTGAAGATTTGAAGTTTATAGATTTATAAAGTATGAAGTTATAAAATGAATGAAATTATAAAATGAATGAAGTTGTAGAATAAAGACTGATAAGAAATTTACTTGTAACCTGGATTGTTGCCTTTAAATGGGATATTGATCGAATTATTAATAAAGAAGATTTATTAAATTGAAGTCGTTAGAAAATAGAATTTATAAACGTTGTTTTATAAATTCGAAATCAATTGGATTTGATAAATTAAAAGGTTAAAGGGGATTTTATCCACGATTTTGGACAGTGGGTAATTCTTGAAATAAATGTGTAGAAAAAATCGAAATTGGGTTAAGTGAATTATATTCACGATTTTGGACAGTGAATATATTATTAAGTAAAATGGATATGGTTTTGGAAAAGTGATATATGAAATGAAGTAATTGTTTTAAAAGATGTTTTAAAACGTATGAAATATCGAAATCATGGATTTCAACATTTATTGTTGAAATAGACGTTTCGAGAAATAAGGAAATGGTAGATTATAACACTATTGTTATAGTAGATGATTTCCGAAAGGAAATGGGTTTATATAGTATTGGGATTTTCATATCTATCTAAAAAAAAAATTCGAATCCCTATACTAGTGATTTTGAGTCGTCGTAACGATGTTTTACGTAACATTCGTTTTGACTCAAATAAATGTGATTTAAGAATGATTTCCTTAAAGAATGAGATATATACTTAATTTGATTTAAGCATGTCGAATATTTTCTAAGTGTTGAAAATAAATGATTTGTGAATTACTTATTTTTAAATAAGTATGGAAATGCTTTTCCAATGTGAAATGAACTGTTTGAGTTTTTATCTTTTAAAGATAAATTGAAAAGTGAATATTTGAATTTGTTTTCAAATGATTAAGTGTGGAAATTTTATATCTAGTAAAAGATATTTTGGAAGATGAAATAATTTGGAAAATTATTTGGAATCTGATGATGTTGCGCATCTTTATTGATAGTTAAATAACCGACTATCAATATACCTTGAATGGTATTTGTTGTGAATTGGATGAATTTGAATGCCACACTTATTTTTGAATAATCGCTCACTATTCGGGTTAGCCGAGAAAGGACCATGGGGTCGTATAACCCATTCCGAATATGTGATACGTCGTTATGAATCGCATTTGAAGACCGGTGTTGAAGACCGGATATTTTTGAAAACGGAAGGATTACCGTCGAGTTACTCTACATCGACTGATCTTCGATTTAGAGGTCTTATCACCCTTAGTGACGGGAAGTCCTGACGTGATTGAAAATTATCCGGATATGCAAGGGCTTCGTGAGAAGTGCCTTCGGTTCTGTTCGATCCCGGAACAGACTTGTATGGATTGTGTGTCTGACGTTACAATTTGAGATATAAAGCTGATTTCTTTCAAATACATTTCTGTTGGTGGCGGAGAATTTATTCTCTTAGCTTAACACCCTTCTCTGAGACGTACGAGCTCAGAGGTTATGTAGTTGAAATTTATCAGCGATATATCCCAATTTGGTAACGTGGCATACTGAGTGTTGCTGTGAAATGATCGGTGTTTGATCATTTGTGATATGATCATTTCGTTTGATCTTATATCTTTGTGATCATAGGTTGATCATTTTGTTTGACCCGAAGCAGGGCTTTTTGTAGAAAGCGTAGCTTTGTGGACGAGACTTCGTCGAGCCTCACACCCCGGAAATGGTCGAAACAGGACGAATGCGGCAAGGTTCTAGGGAGTAGCGCCCCTTAGTGTATGTCATTCCTTCTGGATAAAGGTGGTATCATGGTATGGAGCCCAGATACTTACCCTCTGTGGTTGCTGCAAAATTTATTTCTTTGTGGTTGTTGCGAATCGGGGATCCTCGGGAAGATCGGTGACGATCGGGGGATGGCATACGCGTGTCAGTAGTTACCTATTTTTGCAGAGGTAACCCGGCCTTGTGTTGGCAGAGATCCGGTTAGGTTCTCGGGTCGTCTATTCCAGGGACGTACCCATCGTGGATAGGAAGTTCCTTAGCCTGACCATTTGTTGGAAATCCAAAGAAACAATACGAGCCTTTACGATTTCAATTGTATAACCTGTCTCCTCAGGAGGCAGCTATAGCAGGCATAATATAATGGTACCTATGCTGGCTAAGATTTATATTCTACTTTCGAAATGTTTTCCACTATGCACTAATAATAATATCAAAAATGATTTGATTTTGCGTAGTAAGCATCTTTGACTATCATAAGAAGAAATCTCCTCCAAGTCTGCGTTTGCATTGTGTGTGTGGTGGGAGGTCTTATGGTAGTTTCATTTTCCAAAAGCATTGCGAATTGACATTAAAATTCTTCTGTTGTTTATTTTAAAGAAAAATAACTGTTTTACGATCTCACACCAGTCACCATGACTGACTCGGAGTTTATTGTTCCCTTCTAAACTCTGGGTGCCCACCAATTTCCACACGGGCAGCCTAGAGTTATATTATCAGGATATTCTGGATATTTTGGAGCTTGGAGATAAGCTGGATGACGAGACGTAGTATTTGTATCTGATATATTTATTCCGCTGTGTATTCTGTATGAGGACAAGTTATATAACTGTCCATTGTTGTATATTGACTCTGATGATTGATGTATGTATAAAATGATATAGTTCTTTGTTTTAAAAGACTAGTGTTTATTTATTATATATTGTTCCACTGCGATATGTGAGATTCTGATATTGTTTTCTGTATCTGTTGTTGTTTTGTTCTTCTTTCTTTCTTTCTTTTTCTTCTATCTTCTTCTTCTACCCTTTTCTTCTTTCTTAAAACCATAACTTTTCGGGTTTCCGGCATTCGATGGCTCAGCAGTCGATGAAGTGAGTATCGATGTTGAATTTTCGAAAGTCGAAAATTTTCGGGATGTTACATTAATGGAGATAATTAATTAAAGGAGTAATTAATTTATAATGATAAAGTAATTAAAGGAAGTTAATTACTGAATGGGATAAATCAAGACTGATTAATAAATGTGGTTTAGTTACAGATTAATTACTTAATGTAATTAATTTAAATGGAATAATTAATTTAAAAATGTAATTAGGGAGTATTAATTTATATAATTAATGATGTAATTAAGGACTGATTCATTAAAACTAATTAATCAATAATAAGTGATTTAGAGTAATTAATTGTAATTAATTAAGGATTAATGTAATTAATTATAGTTAATTAATAAATAGAGTAATTAAAGTTTAATTACTGTATTTGGTTATAGGTAATTTATTTGTGAAAATTAATTAAAGGACAATTACTTGAATGGATAATTAATCCAGGATGATTAATTAAGATGGAAATCTAGAAAATGATTAATTAATTGATTTGTAATTAATTAATGGTTATGTAAGCAGGATTTATAGAATGAAGTAATTAATTTAATTTACTTTAAATTAATTAGAGATAGATAATTAATTTAATTCATTTTAAATTAATTATAAATGATGTGTTTATGAATCATTGCTTATGTATTGATGGATGATATTGATTTCCTCGAATGGTTTGAAATCTCAGATATGAGATAAATAATCCTATGTGATATGGATTGGCTATTTATGATGATATTGTAGATTATCTATCTGTGATATGTAGATTATCTATCTGTGATATTGTGAATTATCTATCTGTGTGTATATAGATAATGAAATGCATTGTTTTAACTTTAAAACAACTTGGCCTTAAAAGACACGGTTTGGATTTCGATGAGACCGGGATCGGGTTTCCGTATACCGGGATTCCAGGTCTGGAGACCCGAATACCACATTGATCCAAAATAACGTTAGGTCGTGAAATTCAAATGGAGCAAGTGAAGACTCGAGGTATAAGAACTATACGTCAGTATAACTCTGTGGGTGATTCCGTAATGAGTTTGACGAAGATAGTACTTATAGATTCGAGATGGTGATTCAGAATGCAAGGGTTATTGTCGTTAACTCTGAGGGTGATTCCAAAATGAGTGTAACGAGATAATGCCTTCGGTTTCGTTCGAACCCGGAACGAACTTGTATGGATTGAATGCTTTCAGCACATCGTCAGGTGGACGATGAGCATTCTAAGTGATGAGTTCTATTCAGGTAATCGTGACCTCAAGCCTCATCAACCGGGAATGGCTAAAACAGGGGAGGTGCAGCAAGGCTTCGTGGGTAGCACCCACTTGAGAGCGAGATACACCCCTGTCTAGAGTCCCTTTTTATTCGATTGTGTGGGCGGTTGAATAGCTACAACCGCCGGGGTTGTCTTCTTTGGGACTGTCCAGTAAGGGATGGTTCCGGCCTTGTGTTGCAGGGGAGCGGGCGTACTCCTCGGTACGGTGATCTAGGCCACGTACTGTGACGGGCGGTACCCCAGTAGCCCAGCCATTGTTGGAAACCCATTTTTCCTACGTGACCTTACGGTTTTGATTGTATTACCCACTTTGTGGCTAGTATGCTGGAATTTAATCATGTAACAATTTCAGCTATTTCATATTTACTTGAAAACCCTAGACCTATTATAATATCACTAAATTTCCTATCAAAATGTTTGGTTAGCGTAAGGGAAAAACTTTTCCATGTTTATGTGTGGGAAGTCTTACGTGATACCTTTTGTTTTCAAAGGATTTTCAAAGTTAAGCAACTTTAACATGTTACTCATACCAGACCCATGTCTAACCCGGAGTTTATTTCTGTTTTTTTCTTAAACTCTCGGGTACCCAAATTTTTACGGGTAGTCAAGGGATTCAGGTTTAGCTTTGACGTATTCTGGAGGAGCAATGGAGCAGGAGGCTTCAGCGTGTAGATATATAGTGGTTCCGCTGTGTTAGTGATTATTTTGTATTTCTGCTGTGTTGTATCTCTTGTGTTGTATCTCTGTGATGTGTGAGTTGTATTAACTAGACAGGTGTTTATAACTGTCTAGTATGTGTTGTATTATCTGTGTACTCTGATGTATATGATACTATGTATTAATTTATATGATATATTATATTTTATTCGTTCCGCTGTTGAGATTCTGTTGTTGTTTTCTTCTTCTTCTTCTTCTTCTCTTTCTTTTCTACTTTCTCACCCCTTTCTTTCCTTCAAAACGATACGACTTTCTGGGCATAGAAGGTCGGGTCGTCACAGTTGGTATCAGAGCATAGTTTGAGCGAATACCTAAGCTCTGGAGTGGTGTCTTTCTTGAGAGAGCGTACTTGTAATTTCTATATATATACATATATATTTATTTCTACCTATCTGTTGGGTTACCTGTTCGGGTTTTCCAATATAAATTATAAAGGTAGATAGGGTAGTGGTGTGTGTAGCACGACTACCAATGGTTGGGGTTTGTTGAGGTTGGAAGTGTATCTGCCGAGACTGTAGACCCAATACTGTCTCGAGTGAATCTTTGTTATGGTGTAAGGATTTCACCAATTTCTGGAGGGAATCTGTAGGATTCGGAGTCCATTTTTGAAGTGCTAATTTGAATGAGTAGGATTTGGATTCTGACAGTTGAGCGGAAGCTAGTGGTGGTATCTGGATATCGCAGGAATTAGTAGCTGTGTGATGAGACACAGTGACTATGGATGTCTCCGAAGAAGTTTCTTTGGGCCAAGTATAAGGAAGTGTGTCTGCATAGGTGTTGTGGCTGTGTTCAGCTGGGTGTTTTGTTTGGCTTTGAGGCCTGAGTTTCTCGAGGAGTTTGGATTTGGAAGTCTTTGTCATTAGTGATAGCATTTGCAGTTTTGATTGTTCTGTGTGTAGGCAGGAAGTCGTCTGTCAGCAGTTTTCTGGAAGTGAAGTTCAGGAGCAGCAGAGTGGATCCGTTTCTTCGATGGATTGGCTAGATAGGCTTTAGCTGTTCTGATTAGTAAGAGAGAACAGTTTTCTTTGGATATTAGTTTGGGTGATCGCAAAAGTGACTTGCGATTGGTGAGTGTTCTCTTGGCTTGTCAGAGATCTTTCGGGATTTCTGAGTTTTCTTCTTTATGGATCTGTTGAACCATATTTTTGGGATGTGTTATCCAGTTTGTACTCGTGTGTATCATCAGCATTTTTCATCTACTCCAGATTAGAGTTGTGCAGCGGAAGCAGTTTGGGAGTGCATCTGTTTTTCTTTTCCGGATAGGAGAAGTTGTTTTCTACTGATGATAGTAGAGGCTGTGTTCTTTGATTGTTTGTGTGTGGATCATTGTGATGAGTTGTTTCTGAAGCTTCAGCGAAGGTTGAGCTCATCAGTAGGGATAGAGGCAGCCAGGATCGTCAGATGATTTTTGTGGATAAGAGACGGAAGAATTTGGATTTCGAAGTCTGGATTGATTTTGAGTAAGTTTCTCTGATTCAAGGAGCTGTATAGATTGGGTAAGATTGGGAAGCCAGCTCCGAGATATTTCGGATCTTTTCTGTTGTTCTTCTAAGGATAAGTTTGATCTTCTGGAGTGAATTGTCAGTTTGGATAACTGAAATTCGATGTGTTCCGCGTATCTCTGAGGGAGTACGTGTAGGATCTATCTCTGGTTTTGGAACCAGCAGTTCTAGAGGGTTTGGTTGTTGAGTCAGACTTGTCTATAGTCTGATATTCTGTCTAGTTTGGTAGATCTAGAGGAGTAGGAGCTTTGTAGCTTAGTAGTGTAGTTTTGTTTGGATTCTGTAGAGCGAGTATCCCGGTATATTTTTACTTGGGAAACTCTAGATAGTCCTATCCTGATTTTATCTGGATAGTTAGATTTGTTTGATTGGATGAGTTGGTTGCTATGGTTGTTAGCATATAATTAATATATGTTTGTGTTTTTCAAATTAAATCTTTAATTAGATTATTAAATTACCTTTGTTTTTAATTTCGGGGACGAAATTCTTTTAAGGGGGAAGGAATGTGACATCCCGGAATTTCTGACAATATCAATTTAATAATCTGCATTTAAGATTAAATTGATTTGATTATTTTTGTTGATAAATTCAAATTGATTTAATAATCTTCTTTTAAATAAACATTTAACTAATAATTTATCTTTTAAAAGCTAATAAATTGTTCTCTATTTATAATGTATATATATTTGTATATATATTACAAATAGAAATCTTTGGTTTGAATTTAATAAATAAATAAAGCTTGTTTTCTAATTCTAATATATTTCTGGTAATTTGGAAATTAGGATTTAATATAGAATGTATAGTTTAAATAGTTAAGGTAAATGTTTAATTGATTTAAATTTATATCTTAGCTTAAGTTCAAGAATTAAATAAAAAGGTTTGTTTTAAAATATGGTTTAATAAATATGAGATATTAATTCATTTAAATAATAATAGTAAGTTATAATCTCTTTTATAATTATTTAATTTGACAAATTATTGTTTTCAAATAACATTTATTAATGTATTGTTTAATATATAAATATAAATAGACTTTAAAATAGAAGTGTTATTTTCAATTTTAAATATGTTGTTATATACGTATATATATAACTTGGTTTTAAAATTGGATTTAGAATTTAGTTTGAATTTAAAATGTTTGGGTTTTAAAGGATATTTGTATAAGTTTTTATATATATATATACATAGCCTTGTTTTATTTTCTCTAAAAAGAAATTAATAAAAGTAAACACTTATGTTGGAAATAAGTATTAAGTTAGAAGGGAATATAAAGATATTAGTAGACACATCACCTAAATTTTAACCATATGTTAATAAACTATAGATATACTTATTTATATCACAAAGATAATACTAAAGCATAGCATCAGGCTGTAGACATAAGGCTACGAGAGGAAGCATGTTCATGTTGTACAGGAAATGGTATGTACACTTGAAAGATCTCTGAACATTTTTATATAAAGAAAAGCATATACAAGCATAAGTACATACGAAATAAAGAATGGGATATGTATGTGTAGACATAAGGACACAAGGCATTAAATGTTGATATCTCTGGTACATTTTATATCTCATTTCAGCCTCCTAAAGAGATAAAAATCTCTGACCTGTTTGTACCAAAGAAAATAAACAACCCTGTATATTGTTTACATATTTATCAATCTATCTAACCATTTTCGTTCACAAGAAACTTAGTATTCCAGAAAACATATTTCAACTAAAGCTTTATTTCAACACAACTATAACAACAATGCAATCCAACAAATATGAAGATCAAAAGGGGTTCCAGTTGCAACTTTCAACACCCTGTTTCAAAATGAAAAGCTTTTCAAAACAATAGATGTTCTGTTCTTCTTCTTCCTGGTGAGTAACACTATTTTTAAAAACTTAAGTAAATATATCTGGTTGCATGGCTAAAATATGGAATAAGTATGCTTTGTATATATGTACTCTTCTGTGAATATTTGGTTGTGTGCATTTGCTATATGTTTGGATGTTCTATCTGATTTCAGTTTCCAGGTTCTAAATTTAATCTTGAATCAATCTCTCTCTCTTGATCAAATCTTTATTAGTACTTAAGTCTTAAACCAAATATGTTTGTTATAGCATTGATTTTAGTTTAGAAATTTGATTTAAGTTAAAAATTGCCTGAGTGTCTCTGAAATATCAAAACAACAGTGAATGTCAATATATGTGAAAAATCCAAACCGTGAGATTTATAAATTCATTTTTATAAATCGAATACATAAATAAAAATATGATTTTTAAAACAAGAATCACTATTTCTAGTTAAGCATTGAATGTGTGGTTCTGGGTTTATCAAAATAGGAGAAATTGGGTTTTTCTGATGATCCGGGTAACTGGAGAGATCGGGGCTTTTCTGGTTGATGGAGGAGTGATCATAGATGTTGGGAAAAATGGATGACGGTGACGAAGTTCACCAAGGAAGAAGCGGCAGTGGGTTTTTTTCTAGAACCCTAAATTTTGCTGTGTGTGAGGAATCGATCGCCACGGCCGAAGTAGGTGATCGAGTGCAGTGATTTTTGGGGTGGTGGTAGTGGGGTTGTAGTCGAAGAAGAGGCCGGAGTTATAGACCCTCAGATGGTCGGAGAGTGGAGAACTCGGTGTTGACAGGTTTGAGGTGGTGGGTTCTTTCCTATTTTCAGGTTTGGGTTTGGGTCTCGTTTTGGGTTTCGAGAAGGATGGTGACGAGCTGATGATCATGCGATGATGCGTAGATGATTGTTGACGTGATGAAGCCATCGTCGATGGCTGGAGTTAATCAGAGTTACGGTGCATGTGCACCGTGCACTTTGATTCCTGGTGAATCTGGGTAGGAGCAGTGGAGAGAACTCAGTTTTCTCGAGTAGTTCGCGATTTTACTCGAAGCGTTTAAGGTTCTGACTCGAAGTGCTAGCAGTGTGGTCTCGGGTAGGTTAGTTTCAGGTTTATAACCTGACAGTGTGAAGTTTATTTTTGAAATTTAAATAAAATGAAAATCTGTGAAGGCCAGATTTTAAACAAAGTTTAAATAAGTTTTAAGGCCTGGATTCAAAATAAATCTGATTCTAGTTTTAAAATAAATGAGTTTTATGTTAAACAACTTTAAAAAGTTAAAGTATATTTTAGAAAAATGTTTTGAATTTAAAAGTGAATTTGGAATTGAAAACTCTTGTAAACTTCTTTTATAAAGCAAGTGTGTCTTTAACATGTGACATAAAGGTTGTTAAATCTGTTTCTTTTTAAAACTTTGTTAAGTTAAATTTGTATACATTTTGAATCTTAAATTGAAATGGAATTTAAAGGTAAATTCAAAGGTAAAATGTTTTGAAATGCATTTGTAAATGATAATTAAGTCATTAATAAGAAGAAATGATTTATCTTAAAGATAATTAGATTTTAATGATTAATAATTAGATAAGTTAATAAATAAATGATTTAGTATTTATAAATTAAGTAATTAAGGATTAAGTGATTAATTAAAGGATAAATAAAGATCATTAATTTGATAAGTTAAGATTTAAAATTAATGATTAAGAATCAATTAATCAAGTAATTAAAAGTTAATTAAGTTACAGTTAGAACTTAAATTAATTTAATAATTAGGGGTTAATTAATGGGTTATTAAAGATAAATTAATTTGTAATTAATAATGGTTTATCTAAGTATAAATTTCTTAAGAAAAGAAATTAAAAATTATTAATAGTTAATGAGGATTATTAACTTGAGATTAATAAATAATTAATTTAAGATAATCATTTGTAAAATTGATTAAGTATAATTACTTAATAAAGGTAATTAAGAAATTAATTACTCATTGTAATTAATTGAGTTTAATTTGATTTGTTTAAGTTAATTTATTTAGTTTAATTAATTTAAATTAATCATTGGATGATTTAATAAGTAATTGCTTAATGTAATGAATGAAGTGTAATTACTAAATGAAGTAATTAATGGTAATTACTGTATGTAATTAATTGAAGAAGATTTAAGTATGATAGTAATTTGGATTAAACTACTTTGTGAAATTAATCAAGGGATTAATGGAGATAATTAATTAAAGGAGTAATTAATTTATAATGATAAAGTAATTAAAGGTAGTTAATTACTGAATGGGATAAATCAAGACTGATTAATAAATGTGGTTTAGTTACAGATTAATTACTTACTGTAATTAATTTAAATGGAATAATTAATTTAAAAATGTAATTAGGGAGTATTAATTTATATAATTAATGATGTAATTAAGGACTGATTCATTAAAACTAATTAATCAATAATAAGTGATTTAGAGTAATTAATTGTAATTAATTAAGGATTAATGTAATTAATTATAGTTAATTAATAAATAGAGTAATTAAAGTTTAATTACTGTATTTGTTTATAGGTAATTAATTTGTGAAAATTAATTAAAGGACAATTACTTGAATGGATAATTAATCCAGGATGATTAATTAAGATGGAAATCTAGAAAATGATTAATTAATTGATTTGTAATTAATTAATGGTTATGTAAGCAGGATTTATAGAATGAAGTAATTAATTTAATTTACTTTAAATTAATTAGAGATAGATAATTAATTTAATTCATTTTAAATTAATTATAAATGATGTGTTTATGAATCATTGCTTATGTATTGATGGATGATATTGATTTCCTCGAATGGTTTGAAATCTCAGATATGAGATAAATAATCCTATGTGATATGGATTGGCTATTTATGATGATATTGTAGATTATCTATCTGTGATATGTAGATTATCTATCTGTGATATTGTGAATTATCTATCTGTGTGTATATAGATAATGAAATGCATTGTTTTAACTTTAAAACAACTTGGCCTTAAAAGACACGGTTTGGATTTCGATGAGACCGGGATCGGGTTTCCGTATACCGGGATTCCAGGTCTGGAGACCCGAATACCACATCGATCCAAAATAACGTTAGGTCGTGAAATTCAAATGGAGCAAGTGAAGACTCGAGGTATAAGAACTATACGTCAGTATAACTCTGTGGGTGGTTCCGTAATGAGTTTGACGAAGATAGTACTTATAGATTCGAGATGGTGATTCAGAATGCAAGGGTTATTGTCGTTAACTCTGAGGGTGATTCCAAAATGAGTGTAACGAGATAATGCCTTCGGTTTCGTTCGAACCCGGAACGAACTTGTATGGATTGCATGCTTTCAGCACATCGTCAGGTGGACGATGAGCATTCTAAGTGATGAGTTCTATTCAGGTAATCGTGACCTCAAGCCTCATCAACCGGGAATGGCTAAAACAGTGGAGGTGCAGCAAGGCTTCGTGGGTAGCACCCACTTGAGAGCGAGATACACCCCTGTCTAGAGTCCCTTTTTATTCGATTGTGTGGGCGGTTGAATAGCTACAACCGCCGAGGTTGTCTTGTTTGGGACTGTCCAGTAAGGGATGGTTCCGGCCTTGTGTTGCAGGGGAGCGGGCGTACTCCTCGGTACGGTGATCTAGGCCACGTACTGTGACGGGCGGTACCCCAGTAGCCCAGCCATTGTTGGAAACCCATTTTTCCTACGTGACCTTACGGTTTTGATTGTATTACCCACTTTGTGGCTAGTATGCTGGAATTTAATCATGTAACAATTTCAGCTATTTCATATTTACTTGAAAACCCTAGACCTATTATAATATCACTGAATTTCCTATCAAAATGTTTGGTTAGCGTAAGGGAAAAACTTTTCCATGTTTATGTGTGGGAAGTCTTACGTGATACCTTTTGTTTTCAAAGGATTTTCAAAGTTAAGCAACTTTAACATGTTACTCATACCAGACCCATGTCTGACCCGGAGTTTATTTCTGTTTTTTTCTTAAACTCTCGGGTACCCAAATTTTTACGGGTAGTCAAGGGATTCAGGTTTAGCTTTGACGTATTCTGGAGGAGCAATGGAGCAGGAGGCTTCAGCGTGTAGATATATAGTGGTTCCGCTGTGTTAGTGATTATTTTGTAATTCCGCTGTGTTGTATCTCTTGTGTTGTATCTCTGTGATGTGTGAGTTGTATTAACTAGACAGGTGTTTATAACTGTCTAGTATGTGTTGTATTATCTGTGTACTCTGATGTATATGATACTATGTATTAATTTATATGATATATTATATTTTATTCGTTCCGCTGTTGAGATTCTGTTGTTGTTTTCTTCTTCTTCTCTTTCTTTTCTACTTTCTCACCCCTTTCTTTCCTTCAAAACGATACGACTTTCTGGGCATAGAAGGTCGGGTCGTCACAGTAATGTTTTCAAGGGATATAGCTTTAGCTCTCCCAATCTCAAATCATTGTCGTGCTTTCGTGCCTCTGGAAATCTTTGTTGTGTGTTTGTGGTTGTCATCTCCAGCTTGAACAAGTGAGTAAATCTCACCAGACTAATATGTACTTATATAATTGATAAACTAACATCACTTGAATCTGTAAATTTATATCATCCTGTTATAACTGTTATATTATGATTATATGATGTTCATCCCTGTTTATACACATTTTATATCATCTGTTACTGTTATATATTGTATACCGTTTATTTATATCAGTTTATCACACTGCAAGTTCCCTGTAGATTAGGTTCACTATGGGTTGAAATGATACATACCCGAACGGACTTTAGAATAGGGAAAGATCGTTATGGGCTGAAATGATAAGCCTGAGCGACTTTTTATTTATTTTATTTAACTTGGGATTGCAGGTTTGAAATGATAGAACCCGTTTTTCTTTGTAAACTGCGGATTGAAATGATACATATCCGTATCACTTGACCTAGGCTAGAAAATTTTATACAGACCTGTGGTTTATATATTTTTCTGAAAATTTTAAAATATTTTAAAAATGTAAATATTATGATATTTTGATTTAAACTCTATTAAAATGATTTCTATAAAATATTTGTGATTTTCTACAAATTAAATAAGTGAATTAAGTAAATGGTGAAGTAGAATTTGAAATATAAGTTAATTTTGGAATTTATGATTTGTTTATAAATGGAATTTATGTAAAGTATGAATATATGACAAATTTGATTTAAAAGATGAATTTAATGAGTTTTATTAAGTAATAATAATTTTTGAAAGTGTTAATGATTTTGTATAAATTAAAATATGAAATAAATGAATGTTTAAGTTGAATTTTTTGAAATATAACTTAAATTAGGAAATTGTGAATTTTGTTAAAAGTGAAATTTTAATTAAGTAAAATAAATGGAAATAAGTTATATTTTGGAAATTTAAACTTAGTTGTTAAGTTAAGAATTTAATTAAAGAAATGAAAATTTAATTGTTATTTAATTTGATTTTGTAAGGAAATTTGACTTTATAAAATCATAGAAATAAAGGTATTTAAATGATTGTTTTAAATGTGGAAATATATGATTTTATAAGTTAAAATGATTTATATTAAAAGTTAATTGTTTGTGAAATTTAAATTAAAACTCTGAATTTGATTTGACAGCATTTTTGAAATGTAATGTAAAGATATTACAGCATTGGAAAATGCTGTAGTTGTTTTAAATGAACCTAATAGCAAATTTGAACTAAGGGTATTATAGCACTTTGTTAATGCTATAATTGTTAAATTTAACTAAAATTTTAATTGAAACTAAATTAAAATATTACAGCATTTTAAATGCCGTCTTTTGTTAATGAACTGTTTTTAGACATAACATTTCGTAGCATTTTCTAAGTGCTACGAAAGTTGAATTTTCTTTGTTTAATAAATTCAATGGAATAAATGATCTTTGAAAAAGATTAAATTTCGGAAATTAAATATTTAATTATTAAATATAATGAATTGACTTTAAATGATTTAAATGGAATAGTTGATTTGGGAAATACAACTTGTCACGACCCGCCCTTCTCGACCCTCGAAAATCGACACAAAATACTCAACAGTATAATATGCCGACGATCGAACGCCGGAAAAGACAGATTGTAGAAGAATAAGAAAGTAGATAGAAGAAGAAAGAACTAAACAAATCAGAACCTCACAATCGCAGCGGACAAAATATAATATATAGAACAGAACTTTACACAAAATGAAAACTATATCTGTTTATATACAATACATCATCATCAGAGTATGTCATAATACAATCATCAAATCCAGTCAATCAATCAATACAACATTCACAGCAGCGGAATAATACAAGTACGAGAAATACGTCTCGAACTCCAGCTCCTCTCCTGAGCTCCATAGCATCCTATCCTGTAAATATACTCGGTCTGACCCGAGCATTATAATAAAATAACACCCGAGTCAGTCTGGAATACCAGCGCATCATAAATACATCCAAACTGATTATTAATGTTTCAAAAATCCTTTGAAAACAAAAGCATCTCGTAAGACCACGCCACAAATAAACATGTCGGGTTTTTACCTTACGATAGCTAAAACATTTTTTTATAAAAATCCTCTGATATTATAATAGTGTCTAGATACAAATACTTATTAAAATAGCTGAAATTGTTACATGATTAAATTCCAGCATACTAGGTATACAAACAAATACCGTACAAGGCACGTAGGGAAAATGGATTTCCAACGAATGACTAGGCACTGGGGTACCACCTATCACAGTACGTGGCCTAGATCACAGTACCGAGGAGTACGCCCGCTCCCCTGCAACACAAGACCGGAATCATCCCTTACTGGATAATTCCAAGTATAATCACCCCACGGTTGTGATCAGCAACCGCACCACTAAGCCGAAAAATAAGAGGGACATCTAGACAGGGATGACCTTACTCTCAAGTGGGGGCTACCCACGAAGCCTTGCTGCATATCCCCTGATTTTCAGTCATTCCCGGTTGATGAGGCTTGAGGCTTAGCGTTACCTTTACAGAACATTTCACTTTGAATGCCCATCGTCCACCTGACGATGTCACGAAAGCATTCGTCCATATAAGTCCGTCCCGGGTCCGAACGGAACCGAAGGCACTATTCCTACTACATCCATTTTGGAAATATCCTCAAGATTAGTAGCGACTAGCCCTTGCACTTCACTGCTCCATCTTCGACTCCGAAATCGTTTTCGCGAAACGTACAAACCGGATCGAAGTGGTATTCGAGTCTCCAGACCTAGAATCCCGGTATACGAAAACTCGATCCCGGTCTCTTCGAAACGATCGCGCATTTGGCCAATATTGATAGTCGGTGATTTAACTATCAATTAATGTTCACAAACATCCATACACATCCATCACACAATAAATAATCTCCATATTATTTATTTTCTCTAATATCTTTCAAAGATATATATTTCCACATTTTCAAAACTCGTTTGAAAACAATTTTCCAAACTCTTCCTTTACAAGGTAAATCTTTTACCCTTTATTCCCATCGGGAATAACCAAGTATAAAACAATTTGCATTTAAAACAGTTAAAATACTTTTGTAACGTCCCAGATTTTCGCGTTCGAAAATCGACATCCATACTTTACATCGTACTCGAATGTCGTAGATTCGAGCGTTCAAATCCGAGTCGCCGGAGTTTATAACAACATTAAGTAAACAACACAGCGGAAATAAAAGAATATAGATATACAATATCTGATACAGTATCCAGATACAATGATGATACAATGAATATCTATATACATCAGAGATATGATACAACAAATAGCAGCGGAAAAGAAAACGATAACATCAGCAGCGGAACAAATAACTCTAAGATAGTCTTCAAGAGAGAACTCCAGCAGTAGCTCGAACTCCCAATAACGATACACCAAGAATAAGCAAGTGCAGTCCGATCCAAAGACTGAACTAGCTCCAGATAACCTACTAATCTGACTATCTGAAAAACCAAACTCTAGACTGCTCGTGTAGAAAATTATGAGCACCCAGAGTTTAGGAAAGAAACAATAAACTCCGGATCAGTCATGGGACTGGTGTGAGCAACAAAAACAGTTTATCTTTAAAACAAATAGCAGGAGAATTTAAAGTCAATTCGAAATGCTTTTGGAAAATGAAACTACCATAAGACCTCCCACCACACACACAATGCAAACGCAGAATTGGAGGAGATTTCTTCTTATGATAGTCAAAGATGCTTACTACGCAAAATCAAATCATTTGATATTATTACTAGTGCATAGTGTAGAAAACAATTTCGAAAGTAGAATATAAATCTTAGCCAGCATAGACATTTCGCACTTATGCCTACTATAGCTACCATGTTCAATAGCAGGTTACCACCACATTCCATGGCAGGTAATACAACTAAAACCGTACAGGGCTCGTATTGTTTTGTTTGGATTTCCAACAAATGGTCAGGCTAAGGAACTTCCTATTCCACGAAAGAAACGCCTCTGGCGGGACGTTCCGAGAACCAACTGTTCTCTGCCAAACAAGGTCGGCAACCCCTTTTCCCAAGGGATAAAAGAAACCTCAGATATGCCACCCCCGGTCCTTTGGGACCTTTAACCGAGAGCTCTCTAACCAACATCACACAGTAAATAAAGTGTGTCCACATGAGTAAATATCTGGGCTCCATACCATGATACTACCCTTTTCCAGAAGGAATGGTCATACCCTAGGGGAGCTACCCCTGAAAACCTTGCCGCACGATTCCTGTTTCGACCATTACCGGGGTGTGAGGCTCGACGAAGTCTCGTCCACAAAGCTACGCTTTTTCAAAAAGCCACGCTTTGGGTCAACAGATGATCAACCTATGATCACAAAGATAAATGATCAAACAAAAGATCATATCACAAATGATCAAACATTGATCATCACACAGCAACACTCAGCATGCCACATTACCAAATTGGGATATATCGCCGATAACTTCAACTACATAACCTCTGAGCTCGTACGTCTCAAAGAAGGGTGTTAAGCTAAGAGAATAAATTCTCCGCCACCAACAGAAATGTATTTGAAAGAAATCGGCTTTATATCTCAAAGTGTAATGTCAGACATGTATCCATACAAGTCTGTTCCGGGTTCGAACAGAACCGAAGGCACTTCTCACGAAGCCCTTGCAATTCCGGATAACTTTCAATCACGTCCGGACTTCCCGTCACAAAAAGAGTGATATAAATCTCTATACCGACACGACTCAGTGCAGAGACATTCGACAGGTTGTCCTTTCATTTTCGAAAAATATCCGGTCTTCAACACCGGTCTTCAAATGCGATCCATATACGACGTATCACTATTCGGAATGAGTTATATGACCCAAAGGTCCTTTCCCGGCTAACCCGAATAGTGAGCGCAATATTCAAAAACATATGGATATTGGGATTTCAATTAAGTCACAATTTAAACCCAAACTTTCTTTACAAATGGTTTATCAAATTACCATTTTAATCTTTTTAAACAAAAAGATTCAATTCACAAAGTTCACTTAATTTCACAAGATTCATTCACAGATTTTCCAAATCGATTCCCATTTCAGTTTAATTAACTCGTTAAATCTTTAAATCAAAGATTTAACTTATAGTTTTCAAAACAATTTCATTTCGAATGGTTTAAATAAATCATCATTTTAAATCTGTTAAGAATAACAGATTTGATTCATAGCTTTCAAAACAATTCATAACTTGGAAAATCCATTTTTCAATTTACTTGAAATTCCTTTAATTAACTGGAATTTCATTTCTAATCTGAAAGCTTTTACCATTTAAAAACAACAGTTTTTACTTTGGAAATCTGATTCATTCATACTAGTTGAAATCCTTGGGTTAAATCCAAATTCCCAACTTATACTTTTAAAATGGTTAAATTCATACAAACACATTTTATATCATCTTTAGTCCCTAGTTTCAATCATAGATTTAATTTCAAACTTGAATTCAAATTTAAATCAAATTATTTAAATTTTCCAAACTCGATTAAGTTATTCAAAATAACTTTTATCTTTGAAATTCCATTTCAAAAGCTTTTCACTTTAACCCCGAATTTCCAATTTCAAAATCAATTGAAAATTAAAATTTCAATTTCGAAAACATCAAATTTAAATTATCTGTGACTTAACCGATTTCCACGTGAAATCCATATTTGTGTGTGTAAAGTGTAGTCCAGGGATTTAACACAATAGTGCAACACAATGAATCATCCCAGATCAAAATACAGGATATGGTTGATAAGCGATATAAACCATAACGCTTATCGTTCATGCACAGACCATAGATATATAAATATCACAGATAATAAATTACATCACAGATAATTTATCACAGATCACAACATAAATCAGGGTGTATCACAAAGTATCATATATCAGGGATATCAAACAATTTTAATCATCCAATAGAATCCAAACATTCATAGATAAGATCTTTTTATTATCTGATAAATCTAAATTAGATAAACCACAAATCCAAGTTAATTAATTACAATTCATTTTGATAATTTTTTTTCTTTAATCATTTATTAATTAATAATAAATTAGTTAATCCTTAACTTATTAACTAATCATCCTTAATTGGTTTATAATAAGTAATTACCCCTAATTACTTAATTAACTTTAGCCATTAGTAAATTACTTTTAACTATAAGTAGTTAATTCCCTCTAATTACTTACATTAATTAATCTTCTAATAAATGTTATTCTTAATTATGAAATTCATTAACCTAAATCAATCTTTGATTAGATAATTATCCTTAAAATTTTCTTATATTAAATAACTATCTTTAATGACTCAAATCAAGTAATTAATCTTTAAATCATTTAAGACCTTAATCAAATTGAAAGATAATCATTTTATCCAAATTTATTTCTTAATTAAGGATAACCTTTGTAATCAATTTTCCACTAATCACTTTATCATTTATACTAAGGATTAAAACATTTCATCTTTAAATTGGTACTGAATCAATATGAACATTTAACAAAAATGTTATAAATATATAGATTGAAAAACCTTAAACTCGAATAAATTTAATCAAATTACACCAAACTTGGTTGCCTTAAAATTTAAAATCTTGATTTATTTGAAAATTTAAAAGTCTGGAAACATCTTCCCTTATTAATTTTGTAAACTGGTAACTATTTAACAAAAACCCGAGCCAGATTCAAAAATACCCGAGCAAACTAACTAAAACTCCGAGCAACTTCACGTCGCCTCTTAACTTCGAGGAAACCCCTCAATTGACTCGAGCTCGACCCGAAGAACACCTTCGTCCCCAAATCAACAGAATCCAGACACGATAAAACGTGCACGTGCACGTACACGCGAACGCCTACGTTCAGATCATCGATGCCATCGCCAGCAAGTCGCCGACCACCTCACCAAAACTTCCGACCACCCAGATCAACAACTCTCACGCAAAATCGAAATTTGAGCTCGAGCTTGAAAAAAATGAAACCTGGAACACGCGAGAGCATCACCACCTAAACCTGGAAACCATCGTCGTTCTCCACACCTCGACCACCGGAGTTCGTACAACTCCGTTCATCTACTCTTCAACTCCCCTGCTATCCTTCCCTAGAGCCTTGTCGTGCTCGATCATCTACAGAGATCGCGGTGGCCTCGTAAATCTCAGCAACCCAAAAACTAGCTCGAACCCTAAATCGACAATTTTCAATCACCACCACGATTTATAAATTTACCCAAGAATTTTCTGATAATCCCAGAACTTCATGCTAGCTACTGCTACGATCACGTGATGGAATAAGTCACCGATCATCAGAATTCCATAAAAACTCATGTCACGTTCATCTTCAAATTTCTTATTGAATACTTAATTAAAAATCTTGATTTTTATCATAAAAATCAATATTTATAAAGGTGATTTAGATTGTACAATCACATTGAAAGATCAAGGAAATCAAATTTTAAGTGAAGATTGAGCTCACAGTACTTTTTCTGGTTCCAGACCCACATTCTTGATATTAGTTTATAAAAGTGAAGTTTGAACACTTTTTAGTTTTAGTTTTTTTTACTCTTCATCCTAACAAAAGAAAAAAAAACTAGAAGTAGAATTTTTTTGTAAGTTTGACAGTTTTGTTTGAAAACCTGGAACAGAAATCAGGGTGAAAGATTTTCTGTATATCAACATACACAGGGTTTACTTAAGTGAGTATCAATGAATACCATGATCTTAAGGTTCCCCATGATCTCAAAAAAAAAAAAAAACATACACAGGTATGTCAACGCATAAACGTACATAACAAATTTATCTTCAAGCATGATTTCAATTCAGATCTGAATTTCATAGTTTCAAAGTTTACTCACAGTTTCAGGAAGAAGAAAGAACAGAGGCAATTCAATATCATCGCATACAGTTTAGTTAGAACTAGATAAACAAAAACATTTACTCACAAACAAACTCAGTTTCAGAGATAAGCAGGCAACAAAACAATAAAATCCAACTGTTTAGATTGTGGAGTTACTCACAAGCAACAAGAAATCAAAACAGGGTAAGCTCTAAAAATAGGAGTTGCTCACCGTGAATGGGAGAACAGAGAACAACGTTTGAAAATATGGAATTGCTCTGCTCCTTGACTTCCAGGGTGTATGGATTTGTATTATAGTTTAGTTGATAATACTTCAGTTTTATTTTTATTTTTGTTTTCCAGGTTGCTATGTTGTGAGGAACGAACTGAAATGAAAATTATTTTTGATATATAGAGGAACAAGTTATAGGGTTGCCTGTTTTTGTACAGGGTATTAGGTATGGTAGAACATCAGAGACCTTTTCTTACTTTACTTCTTGTTTTCGGCTGATAGAAAATATGTTATGCTAGCATTTAATGCCTGAGGTATGTTGCATTTATTACTTTGTACAATATACTTATATTTAAAACTTTGCTTTGTTTGTTGACCATGCAGTAATGTACATTTGGTGGCTGGTACTATCTAGCTTTAATAGCTAAGATGTAAACACTATACTTTGTTCTTGGCTTTCAAACTCGGCTGAGATGATGTATTTTATACTTGGGAAGATGTGTATTAAAAGCAAGAGTCCTTTCTTGTTTACAGGTGATACAACTTGCTATGTATAATATCAAAGATATTTGGTGTCTTGTTTTATTTGGATACTTGAGTAAAATTTGCTGTCTTCACTTTTGTTTGCTTTGTTCTATATGCTACAGCCTTATCCCTTGATATACATGCATATATACTTTGGTTTTGTTTCACTTTCCCCCTAAACTCTATAGTCTACATGAAATATTTATTTACCTTACTATTGTTTAAGTGTACACATATATAAAGTTATTATATTTATTTTATTATGTTAGCTTGTGAATTTAAATTCTAATTTTACATGACTACTATTTTATTTCTATTTATAAACTTAATGTATTAGTGTATATTTTCTAATTTAAATCTTAATTTATCAAACACTTTATTGATATTTATTTATTTTATCTATCGTCTTATATTTTTAATTTATAAATTCAAATTATTATTAACCATTTATTTACAATTTAAACACACATCAAATATATGTTATATTATTTCAAATTTAGTCGGATATGTTCAAAT
The DNA here is from genome assembly GCA_030737815.1 of Allium fistulosum. Classification (NCBI taxonomy): domain Eukaryota; kingdom Viridiplantae; phylum Streptophyta; class Magnoliopsida; order Asparagales; family Amaryllidaceae; genus Allium; species Allium fistulosum. The sequence continues at coordinate 618,534,705 of CM060907.1, forward strand.
ACAGATATATATTCTCAGGCATACATATGTATACAATATTTTAATTTTAAATGATTTATACAGAATATATTTGGATTCGGGGAAACTCGCAATCCATTTATCGTTTTATTTCACAACTTTAATTCAAAATTTGAACTAATTATCAATTTAAATATTTATAAAATTCGGGGTCGTTACAGACTTCCCCCCTTAAAAGAATTTCGTCCTCGAAATTACCAAGGAGACAAAAAAATAGATGAAAAATGTTTCACTGAATCAAACTGAACATCTATTCTGCATTTGGCTTACCAAATCAGAATATCGATAACAGATACAAGAACGAATCTGTTAAGTTTTTCACAGAATACTCGGGTTATCCAGATCTACGAAATACGGAGTGGCATCGGTTAGTTCAAAAGGATAACTAACCATCCGTAGAATAAATCGGAATTCCAAAGAATAGATAGATATATGGATACAATTTCCAAATTTTTTTAGTTTAGAAACTAAAGTATACCAACCCACCATAGCAAACAAAGCAACCAATCCATCTATACAAACAATTTTGGCTCAGTTGGAGTTTATGTCCCATTTTATTATATCGAATTTATTCCTAGATCTACCAGAAATTATCGAAGAATTGAGGAAAAATGCTGAACAAAAGAGATTGATAGAGAAAAGATTACTTCCTCGTTGTTACAGAGTATTGACCATTTATAGTCGTATTTCCTGTCCCCTATCTCGTCCTCTTCTTGCACTCATACTCACTATCAGTGGATAGTAAGAGAATTTACTGAGACGTTCAAACTGATATCTTAGGGATACACTCATTCTAGAGTTTACTTCACTCTATCTCTAATGAGCTACTTAACGTGTTATACTCCTGAGCTAAAGTTCAACCTTAGCTCTGATACCAAATGTAACGTCCCAGATTTTCGCGTTCGAAAATCGACATCCATACTTTACATCGTACTCGAATGTCGTAGATTCGAGCGTTCAAATCCGAGTCGCCGGAGTTTATAACAACATTAAGTAAACAACACAGCGGAAATAAAAGAATATAGATATACAATATCTGATACAGTATCCAGATACAATGATGATACAATGAATATCTATATACATCAGAGATATGATACAACAAATAGCAGCGGAAAAGAAAACGATAACATCAGCAGCGGAACAAATAACTCTAAGATAGTCTTCAAGAGAGAACTCCAGCAGTAGCTCGAACTCCCAATAACGATACACCAAGAATAAGCAAGTGCAGTCCGATCCAAAGACTGAACTAGCTCCAGATAACCTACTAATCTGACTATCTGAAAAACCAAACTCTAGACTGCTCGTGTAGAAAATTATGAGCACCCAGAGTTTAGGAAAGAAACAATAAACTTCGGATCAGTCATGGGACTGGTGTGAGCAACAAAAACAGTTTATCTTTAAAACAAATAGCAGGAGAATTTAAAGTCAATTCGAAATGCTTTTGGAAAATGAAACTACCATAAGACCTCCCACCACACACACAATGCAAACGCAGAATTGGAGGAGATTTCTTCTTATGATAGTCAAAGATGCTTACTACGCAAAATCAAATCATTTGATATTATTACTAGTGCATAGTGTAGAAAACAATTTCGAAAGTAGAATATAAATCTTAGCCAGCATAGACATTTCGCACTTATGCCTACTATAGCTACCATGTTCAATAGCAGGTTACCACCACATTCCATGGCAGGTAATACAACTAAAACCGTACAGGGCTCGTATTGTTTTGTTTGGATTTCCAACAAATGGTCAGGCTAAGGAACTTCCTATTCCACGAAAGAAACGCCTCTGGCGGGACGTTCCGAGAACCAACTGTTCTCTGCCAAACAAGGCCGGCAACCCCTTTTCCCAAGGGATAAAAGAAACCTCAGATATGCCACCCCCGGTCCTTTGGGACCTTTAACCGAGAGCTCTCTAACCAACATCACACAGTAAATAAAGTGTGTCCACATGAGTAAATATCTGGGCTCCATACCATGATACTACCCTTTTCCAGAAGGAATGGTCATACCCTAGGGGAGCTACCCCTGAAAACCTTGCCGCACGATTCCTGTTTCGACCATTACCGGGTTGTGAGGCTCGACGAAGTCTCGTCCACAAAGCTACGCTTTTTCAAAAAGCCACGCTTTGGGTCAACAGATGATCAACCTATGATCACAAAGATAAATGATCAAACAAAAGATCATATCACAAATGATCAAACATTGATCATCACACAGCAACACTCAGCATGCCACATTACCAAATTGGGATATATCGCTGATAACTTCAACTACATAACCTCTGAGCTCGTACGTCTCAGAGAAGGGTGTTAAGCTAAGAGAATAAATTCTCCGCCACCAACAGAAATGTATTTGAAAGAAATCGGCTTTATATCTCAAAGTGTAATGTCAGACATGTATCCATACAAGTCTGTTCCGGGTTCGAACAGAACCGAAGGCACTTCTCACGAAGCCCTTGCAATTCCGGATAACTTTCAATCACGTCCGGACTTCCCGTCACAAAAAGAGTGATATAAATCTCTATACCGGCGCGACTCAGTGCAGAGACATTCGACAGGTTGTCCTTTCATTTTCGAAAAATATCCGGTCTTCAACACCGGTCTTCAAATGCGATCCATATACGACGTATCACTATTCGGAATGAGTTATACGACCCAAAGGTCCTTTCCCGGCTAACCCGAATAGTGAGCGCAATATTCAAAAACATATGGATATTGGGATTTCAATTAAGTCACAATTTAAACCCAAACTTTCTTTACAAATGGTTTATCAAATTACCATTTTAATCTTTTTAAACAAAAAGATTCAATTCACAAAGTTCACTTAATTTCACAAGATTCATTCACAGATTTTCCAAATCGATTCCCATTTCAGTTTAATTAACTCGTTAAATCTTTAAATCAAAGATTTAACTTATAGTTTTCAAAACAATTTCATTTCGAATGGTTTAAATAAATCATCATTTTAAATCTGTTAAGAATAACAGATTTGATTCATAGCTTTCAAAACAATTCATAACTTGGAAAATCCATTTTTCAATTTACTTGATATTCCTTTAATTAACTGGAATTTCATTTCTTATCTGAAAGCTTTTACCATTTAAAAACAACAGTTTTTACTTTGGAAATCTGATTCATTCATACTAGTTGAAATCCTTGGGTTAAATCCAAATTCCCAACTTATACTTTTAAAATGGTTAAATTCATACAAACACATTTTATATCATCTTTAGTCCCTAGTTTCAATCATAGATTTAATTTCAAACTTGAATTCAAATTTAAATCAAATTATTTAAATTTTCCAAACTCGATTAAGTTATTCAAAATAACTTTTATCTTTGAAATTCCATTTCAAAAGCTTTTCACTTTAACCCCGAATTTCCAATTTCAAAATCAATTGAAAATTAAAATTTCAATTTCGAAAACATCAAATTTAAATTATCTGTGACTTAACCGATTTCCACGTGAAATCCATATTTGTGTGTGTAAAGTGTAGTCCAGGGATTTAACATAATAGTGCAACACAATGAATCATCCCAGATCAAAATACAGGATATGGTTGATAAGCGATATAAACCATAACGCTTATCGTTCATGCACAGACCATAGATATATAAATATCACAGATAATAAATTACATCACAGATAATTTATCACAGATCATAACATAAATCAGGGTGTATCACAAAGTATCATATATCAGGGATATCAAACAATTTTAATCATCCAATAGAATCCAAACATTCATAGATAAGATCTTTTTATTATCTGATAAATCTAAATTAGATAAACCACAAATCCAAGTTAATTAATTACAATTCATTTTGATAATTTTTTTTCTTTAATCATTTATTAATTAATAATAAATTAGTTAATCTTTAACTTATTAACTAATCATCCTTAATTGGTTTATAATAAGTAATTACCCCTAATTACTTAATTAACTTTAGCCATTAGTAAATTACTTTTAACTATAAGTAGTTAATTCCCTCTAATTACTTACATTAATTAATCTTCTAATAAATGTTATTCTTAATTATGAAATTCATTAACCTAAATCAATCTTTGATTAGATAATTATCCTTAAAATTTTCTTATATTAAATAACTATCTTTAATGACTCAAATCAAGTAATTAATCTTTAAATCATTTAAGACCTTAATCAAATTGAAAGATAATCATTTTATCCAAATTTATTTCTTAATTAAGGATAACCTTTGTAATCAATTTTCCACTAATCACTTTATCATTTATACTAAGGATTAAAACATTTCATCTTTAAATTGGTACTGAATCAATATGAACATTTAACAAAAATGTTATAAATATATAGATTGAAAAACCTTAAACTCGAATAAATTTAATCAAATTACACCAAACTTGGTTGCCTTAAAATTTAAAATCTTGATTTATTTGAAAATTTAAAAGTCTGGAAACATCTTCCCTTATTAATTTTGTAAACTGGTAACTATTTAACAAAAACCCGAGCCAGATTCAAAAATACCCGAGCAAACTAACTAAAACTCCGAGCAACTTCACGTCGCCTCTTAACTTCGAGGAAACCCCTCAATTGACTCGAGCTCGACCCGAAGAACACCTTCGTCCCCAAATCAACAGAATCCAGACACGATAAAACGTGCACGTGCACGTACACGCGAACGCCTACGTTCAGATCATCGATGCCATCGCCAGCAAGTCGCCGACCACCTCACCAAAACTTCCGACCACCCAGATCAACAACTCTCACGCGAAATCGAAATTTGAGCTCGAGCTTGAAAAAAATGAAACCTGGAACACGCGAGAGCATCACCACCTAAACCTGGAAACCATCGTCGTTCTCCACACCTCGACCACCGGAGTTCGTACAACTCCGTTCATCTACTCTTCAACTCCCATGCTATCCTTCCCTAGAGCCTTGTCGCGCTCGATCATCTACAGAGATCGCGGTGGCCTCGTAAATCTCAGCAACCCAAAAACTAGCTCGAACCCTAAATCGACAATTTTCAATCACCACCACGATTTATAAATTTACCCAAGAATTTTCTGATAATCCCAGAACTTCATGCTAGCTACTGCTACGATCACGTGATGGAATAAGTCACCGATCATCAGAATTCCATAAAAACTCATGTCACGTTCATCTTCAAATTTCTTATTGAATACTTAATTAAAAATCTTGATTTTTATCATAAAATTCAATATTTATAAAGGTGATTTAGATTGTACAATCACATTGAAAGATCAAGGAAATCAAATTTTAAGTGAAGATTGAGCTCACAGTACTTTTTCTGGTTCCAGACCCACATTCTTGATATTAGTTTATAAAAGTGAAGTTTGAACACTTTTTAGTTTTAGTTTTTTTTTTACTCTTCATCCTAACAAAAGAAAAAAAACTAGAAGTAGAATTTTTTTGTAAGTTTGACAGTTTTGTTTGAAAACCTGGAACATAAATCAGGGTGAAAGATTTTCTGTATATCAACATACACAGGGATGTCAACGCATAAACGTACATAACAAATTTATCTTCAAGCATGATTTCAATTCAGATCTGAATTTCATAGTTTCAAAGTTTACTCACAGTTTCAGGAAGAAGAAAGAACAGAGGCAATTCAATATCATCGCATATAGTTTAGTTAGAACTAGATAAACAAAAACATTTACTCACAAACAAACTCAGTTTCAGAGATAAGCAGGCAACAAAACAATAAAATCCAACTGTTTAGATTGTGGAGTTACTCACAAGCAACAAGAAATCAAAACAGGGTAAGCTCTAAAAATAGGAGTTGCTCACCGTGAATGGGAGAACAGAGAACAACGTTTGAAAATATGGAATTGCTCTGCTCCTTGACTTCCAGGGTGTATGGATTTGTATTATAGTTTAGTTGATAATACTTCAGTTTTATTTTTATTTTTGTTTTCCAGGTTGCTATGTTGTGAGGAACGAACTGAAATGAAAATTATTTTTGATATATAGAGGAACAAGTTATAGGGTTGCCTGTTTTTGTACAGGGTATTAGGTATGGTAGAACATCAGAGACCCTTTCTTACTTTACTTCTTGTTTTCGGCTGATAGAAAATATGTTATGCTAGCATTTAATGCCTGAGGTATGTTGCATTTATTACTTTGTACAATATACTTATATTTAAAACTTTGCTTTGTTTGTTGACCATGCAGTAATGTACATTTGGTGGCTGGTACTATCTAGCTTTAATAGCTAAGATGTAAACACTATACTTTGTTCTTGGCTTTCAAACTCGGCTGAGATGATGTATTTTATACTTGGGAAGATGTGTATTAAAAGCAAGAGTCCTTTCTTGTTTACAGGTGATACAACTTGCTATGTATAATATCAAAGATATTTGGTGTCTTGTTTTATTTGGATACTTGAGTAAAATTTGCTGTCTTCACTTTTGTTTGCTTTGTTCTATATGCTACAGCCTTATCCCTTGATATACATGCATATATACTTTGGTTTTGTTTCACTTTCCCCCTAAACTCTATAGTCTACATGAAATATTTATTTACCTTACTATTGTTTAAGTGTACACATATATAAAGTTATTATATTTATTTTATTATGTTAGCTTGTGAATTTAAATTCTAATTTTACATGACTACTATTTTATTTCTATTTATAAACTTAATGTATTAGTGTATATTTTCTAATTTAAATCTTAATTTATCAAACACTTTATTGATATTTATTTATTTTATCTATCGTCTTATATTTTTAATTTATAAATTCAAATTATTATTAACCATTTATTTACAATTTAAACACACATCAAATATATGTTATATTATTTCAAATTTAGTCGGATATGTTCAAATACAGATATATATTCTCAGGCATACATATGTATACAATATTTTAATTTTAAATGATTTATACAGAATATATTTGGATTCGGGGAAACTCGCAATCCATTTATCGTTTTATTTCACAACTTTAATTCAAAATTTGAACTAATTATCAATTTAAATATTTATAAAATTCGGGGTCGTTACAACTTTATACTGAAATATACTTTAAAATATGAAAATTTCTTCTATTTATTTACTCAAAATATAAATTTAAAATATGTGAAGAAAACTAGTTATTAACACATAAACTTTGATTTAAAAATAAGGGTTTTAGTTTAACTAAATTCAAAATAGCGTTATAAGAAGAAAAATGCTAATTTTAACAACTTAAGCCAAAACCAACTTTTAAATAAATCCATTTGTAAAAATAATTGCTAATATACTCCCAAATTATTACGGTATTAAAAATTATTAATATATTTCTTTAAAAATAACGATTTCTTAAAAATACTTTTAAAACGATTTAAAACTTAACCTTAGTTAAATAAAATCTTTTTATAAACATTTACTTGGTTTTCCCAGGGAAACACTTTCCCGTTTCTAAACATTCCAAAGTATTCTTTCATATAAATCCACTGATTTATTTCAAGTCAATTTATGATTTCAACATAAATTTCCAATTCCATACTTAATTATAACTTCCTCCGAAGTTCACACCCAATTTCCCATATCCGGAAATTCATTTTTAAATCATAGTTTAAAACATTTTAAATTAAACATTTTTGGTGAATTTCCAATGGAAGCCAAATTTCCAATTCACTTAATTAAATTCCAATGAAATACGGCATTTCAAAACATTCTATTTTTCATTTGAACTTGTTAATTTATAGTTGGAAACTCCATTTTAACATATTTTTAATTTCCGGATAACATTAGCCATTATTAAAATAAACACCGTTATTTTAAACAATTTATAATTTCATAAATTTAATTTCCAGAAAACTATACTTTCCATTTACCCATTTCATAAACTTCCCATTATGTTCAAAATCCCAATTTGACCCAATTTACATTTTTCTTTTCAAATCCGATTTCAAATTTTATTCTTTGAAATTCTAAATTTAACAATTCATTTTATTTCGTAAAAACACAATTTATCCATTTATAATTAAATTCTGTGATTATAATTTATACAACAATTTCACAGTACAATTTATTTTCAGATTTATCAATCACAACATATAAACAGGTATCATTATCAATTACAAAATAACGGCTACATTGTGAGGAATCCAGTTGGATCCCTCCAACCTGTTTCTCCCTGCATCACAAATGTTAGCACATCACAATATAAATATCAATCCAGCCAGATAACAGCAGTTAAAGTCAACCAATCATTCAGATATTTAAATATCAATTATTTATAATGTCTAGCATCCAGATGTGAGTGAGAAAAACTCACTTTGAGTTCGGCGAGCGTTCGAAATTTAAATTAAACCGAACAACGTTCGATTTAACCCAAATTCCTACTTGCCCGGAATGACTCCGGATCTGCACCATCACGTAGTGCTCTTTCCTGCGATTCCAACGGTTCCAGTTTCCTCCGAATCTGAGTACGTATGAGTTCGTTATGATATTACAAAGTTTTGAAATTAATTTAAAAACAATTTCTATTTTTTTTTTATATACCAAACGAATTCGGCCCGCTCCTTCTTCCCGCTCTTGAACGCAACCATCCCAGGCAAAACCGAACCCACTTCATCATCTAGGGTTCGCCACCGCCCAACCCACGGTCGACGTGAGTATGATCCAATGCCCCCACGTCGTGCGCCCTTCCCAGCTCGCCCATCGCCTGGCTCCTGGCGAAACTCGATCGCCTCCTCCACTGCGAAATCGTGCGCGAACTCTCAACGAACGGAGCCAAGCTGCTCCTCCAAATGACAACTCCAGGCAAAATCAACCGTACAGATCTGGTGAGCTCGCCGAGCTCTACGATCCTCATGTAGACCATTTTACAAATTGTCGCGTGGATTGATCGATAATTGGGGAAGAAGAGGGAACGTTCTCGGCCATTGAATGATAAAAGTGGCGGCCACGTTTGTTGATGCTAGGGTTTTGTAACAACCCTGTATTTTACAATTAATTTTAATTTTATTTTTCCAAATTTAAGAGCTTTATTTATGAAAAGAATAAATGTTGTTATTGTAAATATAAAAAAAAACTTTGATTTTGTATGTGGATTTGAATTCCAAATATGACTAAATTTAATATTTCCAAAAAATGTGAATTTTGGTCAAATAGTCAAACTTCGACTTTTAACTTGAAAATTTAAAATTTGAAATTTATGAATTTTATCTTTTATTATAAAAATAGATTTAATAACTTGAATACTGCTTTTCGTTTCGTTGCAAACGGATTTAAATTGCAAAAGTTATACTATTTTCAATATTGTGTGTATATTGGGTTATTCAGCAATATTCTTTATTTTAAAATTATATAAATGACATTTTTATTTGATATATTTTATTCTAATTTGTACATTTATGTTATATAAAATATATTTTGGCTTTTAAATATTTTTAAAGTAAGGTAGGAATTTTTCCAGAGTTAGTAGTATTTTTCTTGCAAATTTCCATGCCCTGTTTGTAAATTTTAAACATTTTTCTTTAATCCTTTTCTATTTTCTCCAATTTAATTATCTATTTTATTTTGAAAATGATAAATAAATTATTTTAATTCAAATTTTCACTTCATAATATTTTTATAATGAAGTGTATAGTTTTTCAAGACTGACAGTGATTTATTTATAATTTTTGAACACTGTTTGGTATTTTTAAGTAATTTTCTTCATTCTTTTTATATTTTTCCAAAATTTATTATTTGTTTTCTCATATTTATAATTGATTTCGGTTTGTAAATTATTTTTCTGAATATTTTTGTTTATATAAAGATTAAAAAGAAAAGAAATATGAAAGGTTGTAAAATACTTTGAAACTTAAGCCCTTTTTTGTCCAAACCCTTCATTTTCTTTAACTCCTCAAATTTTGCCCTAGCCATCTAAAACCCTAGTGTAGCCGCCACTTTTTGTTTCTCATCTTTTCACGTGAAAACAAATCAGCTCCTCATTTCTCATGGCTTCATCCAAAAATAGGTAATGGCCTCTCCTTCTTTTTCTTCTTTTCTCTTCATTTTCAATGATTTTTGCCATGTTTCTCTTGCTTTGCTTGGCCTAACACCTCCACCATCTCCTCCACCGACCACCACCACTTCCTTCCCCACACCATCCACGACCAAACCCCCTCCTCCTCTGACCATGACAGGCCATGCACTCCTTTTGACTAAAAACCACACAAAACCTTGCACAAATCCCTTAAACCAATGCATAGCCACCACTAGTTGCAACATACCTTCGCCCACCACCTTGGACACCACCTCTACCCGCCACCACCACCTTGCTACCACCACTACACATCACCATCTCCTCTGTCCAGACCTGTAGCAAGTCATGGCCAAGCCTAGGACCTTGTAGACCGAGCCAAAGATGAACCAAAACTCCACCATATTGCATAAAACTCTTCACATGCCTATGTTGTAACTTCCCCATCATCTCTAGCTTGTAGCCGTGCATCCCTTGGTCCAAACTAGACCCAAACCATGTCCAAACCTGAACCAAAACATTCCCTAGGCCATGCAAAAGGATAGAGAAAGCAAGGCAAAAGATTTGACATTCAAATCTCTTTTCGTTTAAAAGTTATTCCATTTCAAGTGCGTTGAAATTGTGTTTGTTTTGATGTATGTTTTGGGTTGTAATACAAGAGTTGTAGCTTTGGATCTTGCTCTCCACTCAAGTCCGTAGTCTTGTCATCGTGCTTTTGTTCCATTGTGTCATTGGTTTTGATATCTCCAGCACAAACAGGTGAGTTATTCTCACCAGACAATATGTACCTATATAACTGATAAACCGACACCATTTGAATCTGTAATGTATATCATCATGTTATATATGTTTATATTATTATCATATGATGTTCACACCTGTTATTACACTTATTATATCATATGTTACTATTATTTAATGTTATTCTGTTATTTATATCTGTTATCACCATTGCAAGTTCCCTGTAGATTAGAATCACTATGGGTTGAAATGATACATACCCGAACGGACTTTAGAATAGGGAAAAATCGTTATGGGCTGAAATGATAGGCCTGAATGATTTTTATTTAAATTATTTTAACTTGGGATTGCGGGTTTGAAATGATAGAACCCGGATTTTTCTTTTTTAACTACGGATTGAAATGATACATATCCGTATCACTTGACCTAGGTTAGAAAATTATATACAGGCCCGTGGTTATTTTATAAAGTGTTTTGAATATTTTTAAGTATTTTAAAAAATATATATATATATGAAATTTGATTTAAACAGATTTTGAAATATTTTGAATTAAAGAAATTATGATTTTCTATGTGTTAAAAATGTAATTAATGAATGGTTTAACTGGATTTTTGAAATATAACTTAAGTTGGAAATTTGGAATTTTGGTTAAAAATGATATTTAAGTTATATAAATAAAATGGATATTAAATTTTATTTGGAAATGGTAAATATGATAATTTGATTAAATTTGAATTTAAGTGATTATTAAGTATTATTGATTTTTCTATGAATTTAAGGGGTTAAATAAATGAATGTTTAAAAGTGATCTTTTAAAATATAACTTGACTAGGAAATGTGAAATTTGGTTTTAATTAAAGGTTTAAGTTAATTAAATAAAATTGGAAATTTTGTTAAATTGTGAAATGGTAATTTAAATTTGAAGTGTTAAGTCTATTTGTTGAAATGTGAAGAATTGGAACTTTTACACTTAAACTTATTAAGTAAATTGTTGAAAATTGGATTTAATTATAAGAAATTTATTGTGAAAGAAACGTGTAAAGTTCTAATTAATGAAAGAAATATGTAAAGTTTAATTTATGAAAGAAACGTGTAAAGTTCTAATTAATGAAAGAAATATGTAAAGTTTAATTTATGAAAGAAACGTGTAAAGTTCTAATTAATGAAAGAAATATGTAAAGTTTTACCTACTGAAAGAAACATGTAAAGTCTTAATTAATGAAAGAAACATGTAAGTCTTAATTTGTGTAATATTGATTTAAAATAATAAATGCCCCTTTTGTAATAAAACGTAAATTAAAGCGTACATTCGATAATGTAAGTTTAATTAGTGTAATATTGATTAAATGATAAATGCTCTTTACTGTAATAGGAATTTAAGTTAAAAAGTACAATTAATATGTAAGTTTTAATTAATGTAAATGACATATTTTAATGACTAAAATAATAAAGTTTCTTTATTGTAATGATAATGTAAGTTAATAAGGTACTCTTAACTTAACATAAGAATTTTAGCATTAAATTGGATATTACAGTAACAAAGTTTATTTAACTATAAGGCTATGATAAAATGACCATGTTAAAAAATTGTAAGTATATAAATACTTTGATTATATAAAATGTTAAATTGGGAAGTATTACATTCCAAAAATGCTATGATTCCTTAAGGTTACATTACCAAAATGCTATGATAATTTAAAGGAAGATTTCAAGTTTAATAAATTAAAGGAAATATTCAGTGATTTTGAAATTTGGGTTTTATTGAAATGATATATTATTGAATTGGTTTTGAAATGGAAATGATATATTTTTGGTTTTGAATAGATATGTTTTGGGTTTGAAAGTATGTATTAGTTTGAAATAAATGATATGATTTTGAAATGGTTTAAAGGATGTATTTTGATTTGAAACATAAACTATTTTTAAAAGTTATAACCACGGGTTATAATAACGATTGTTTGGCAAAGAGACCGGGATCGGATATGGACATACTCTTTTTCGATACCGAAAACCACTTTGACAACCGTGTACGCGGTGGAGATTCTAGAATGAAGTAGGATGGTGGCAACGTTCTTAAGGTATGTTACGTGGACCCAACTCCCGTGAGTTGGCATAAGGTGGCTAAAACAGGAGCGATCTCGGACCAGTGAGGTAGCACCTCTTCTCGGACACATTTCTTCGATATTATACTCTTACTTGTGATTGATTAGATGGCCATCCTCCGATTTGGGAGTGTTGTTCGAGGTGGAACGGTAGTGGCTGCTATGCGTATTCATCAGTCCGTGTGCGTAATTGGTATATCTACCCTGGCATTGCCTAGTTGTGCCGTGTCACCTACCATATCGAGCTTTACTACGATTATGATTTTAAGATCCGACCGCGTTAAGGTTCTCCATCCCCTTAACGCTATTTTCTATATGATTATACTTTACTTATTTAGACACTATTATAATAGCGAATATTACTACATAGTAGATATTTTAACGGATCCTTAGAGGATGGGCGGTCCCAAGCATCTTCTAAGTTACTTGTACCTTTATTACAGTTCACTTGAGTTGGTTTACATTATATAAGTATATATTGTCCTGACTCGAGTGTTTTGTGTTTTGCTTTACGCTCGGGTCAGCCTGAGTATTCACAGATTTGGATTTCCACCTTCTGGAGATTTGAATCGCTGGAGATTATTTGCTAGTCTTGTTCTATCAACTTCGGTTCCGTTGTTCTATTCAGCCTGTACTTGGTTATTGTATTGAGACTTCTGCTGTGCTTTATTTCTTATGTTTTATCTTATGTAACTCTGATATATTTTCATAGTAGCTTCATGAACTACTATTTCTTTTACTTCCGCTGCATTATTTTACTCTGTGTATGTGATCTGTGATTATATTTATTTACTATATATTCTGAGATTTGCCAAATTTTAATTACAACGCGGTATTTTGAGCAATTCAACTCCGGCATGAGTGTCTACCTATACACTTATAATGGATGCGAATGGTTGAAAATATCGGGTCGTTACAGTTGGTATCAGAGCTTTGGCTTTGAGGCAAAACTTAGAATGTATGGTAAATTTATTTACAGAATCACTTTCGTTCGAGTTTGAATCTCTTCCTTTTGATTCGATTTCCTTTGAATTTTGGAACGTTTCCTGCGGTTCCAAAATTCATTCGTGTCCCTCACTATTCATCATCTTTTGATTCTAGAGTATCCCATGACTCCACTTCGAATGATCTTTATAGTGAATTGGATGTCTCACCAATATTCTAATTTTCTTGTAAAGGGGTGAAAATCCTTTACAGTCAGCATCGATTCACCAGAGATTTTATCTATCCTTGGTTTAGATGCTAATATCTTTCATTATTCCAAACTCTATCTCTTGAGATCGAACGTAGATTTATCCCAGAAAAATCCACATCGATCTTATTCTTTAAGTCACGGTTGACCCGGTTAAGGTTGTCCGCGATTTACCTAAGCTTACCCATCTCTCTACTCTGTTTAACCATCTTGTCTTTTGTTTCTAAACTATCTCCAAACATTTTGAATTGTACTTGTAAATCTATGTTTTGTTTTATATATGGTGTTGTTTGAGTTGTTGATGTTGATTTGGATTTCCGATCGATTCGTCTGATCAACGCTATCGATAGGATTTCTAAAACACTTTAACAGAACAAACTGACACGATATTATTTTAAATTTGGTTAATGAAATAAAATTTTGATATATAAGTAAATTTATGGAACTTAATAAATTGATTTAAATTGATAATTTGTGTAACGCCCCGCGATTTTCGCGCTCGAAAATCGACATCCATACTTTACATCGTATTCGAATGCCGCAGATTCGACCGTTCAAATCCGAGTCGCCGGAGCTTATAACACAGTTAAGTAAATAACACAGCGGAATAAAAAGAATAATACATTGATATACAATATCTGATACAACAGAGTGATACAATGAATATCAATATACATCAGAGATATGATACAACAAATAGCAGCGGAAAAGAAAATGATAACATCAGCAGCGGATAATCTCCATCTTCAGAATGCCAATCCAGAAATAGCTCGAACTCCCAATAACGATACACCAAGATAAGCAAGTGCAGTCCGATCCAAAGACTGAACTAGCTCCAAATAACCTACTAATCTGACTATCTGAAAAACCAAACTCTAGACTGCTCGTGTAGAAAAATTTTGAGCATCCAGAGTTTAGGAAAGAAACAATAAACTCCGGATCAGTCATGGGACTGGTGTGAGCAACAAAAACAGTTTATCTTTAAAACAAATAGCAGAGAATTTTAAAGTCAATTCGCAATGCTT
This sequence comes from Allium fistulosum, assembly GCA_030737815.1. Classification (NCBI taxonomy): domain Eukaryota; kingdom Viridiplantae; phylum Streptophyta; class Magnoliopsida; order Asparagales; family Amaryllidaceae; genus Allium; species Allium fistulosum. Next base: position 618,549,753 of record CM060907.1, read on the forward strand.
TTGGAAAATGAAACTACCATAAGGCCTCCCGCCACACACACAATGCAAACGCAGAATTGGAGGAGATTTCTCCTTATGATAGTCAAAGATGCTTACTACGCAAAATCAAATCATTTTTGATATTATTATTAGTGCATAGTGTAGGAAACATTTCGAAAGTATAATATTAATCTTAGCCAGCATAGGCATTCCGCACTTATGCCTACTATAGCTACTATGTTCAGTAGCAGGTTACCGCCACATTCCATAGCAGGTAATACAACTAAAACCGTACAAGTCACGTATTGTTTCTTTGGATTTCCAACAAATGGTCAGGCTAAGGAACTTCCTTTTCCACGATGGGTACGTCCCTGGAATAGACGACCCGAGAACCTAACCGGATCTCTGCCAACACAAGGCCGGGTTACCTCTGCAAAAATAGGTAACTACTGACACGCGTATGCCATCCCCCGATCGTCACCGATCTTCTCGAGGATCCCTGATTTCCAACAACCACAAAGTAATAAACTTGCAGCAACCACAGAGGTTAAGTATCTGGGCTCCATACCATGATACCACCTTTATCCAGAAGGAATGACATACACTAAGGGGCGCTACTCCCTAGAACCTTGCCGCATCCTTCCTATTTTGACCATTTCCGGGGTGTGAGGTCCGACGAAGTCTCGTCCACAAAGCTACGCTTTGTCACAAAGCCATGCTTCGGGTCAAACAGATGATCAACCTATGATCACAAAGATATAAGATCAAACAAATGATCATATCACAAATGATCAAACACTGATCATCACACAGCAACACTCAGCATGCCACATTACCAAATTGGGATATATCGCTGATAAATTTCAACTACATAACCTCTGAGCTCGTACGTCTCAGAGAAGGGTGTTAAGCTAAGAGAATAAATTCTCCGCCACCAACAGATATGTATTTGAAAGAAATCGGCTTTATATCTCAAAGTGTAATGTCAGACATGTATCCATACAAGTCTGTTCCGGGATCGAACAGAACCGAAGGCACTTCTCACGAAGCCCTTGCAAATCCGGATAATTTTCAAATCACGTCCAGACTTCCCATCACAAAAAGAGTGATATAAATCTCTATACCGGGAGCTACCCAGTGCAGAGACATTTGACAGATTGTCCTTTCATTTTCGAAAATATCCGGTCTTCAACACCGATCTTCAAATGCTATCCATATACGACGTATCACTATTCGGAATGGGTTATATGACACAGATGTCTTTTCCCGGCTAACCCGAATAGTGAGCGCAATATTCAAAAACAAATGGATAGTGGGATTTCAATTAAGTCACAATTTAAACCCAAACTTTCTTTTCAAATGGTTTAACAAATTACCATTTTAATCTTTTTAAATAAAAAGATTCAATTCACAAAGTTCACTTAATTTCACAAAGATTCATTCATAGATTTTCCAAATCGATTTCCATTTCAATTTAATTAATTCGTTGAATATTTAAATCAAAGATTTAACAAATAGCTTTCAAAAAAGTTTTATTTCGAATGGTTTAACAAAACATCATTTTAAATCTGTTAAAAATAAACAGATTTAATTCATAGCTTTCGAAAAGAATTCATTTATAACTTGGAAAACCAATTTTCAATTAAATCTTGAAATTCCTTTACCTAAATTGGAATTTCATTTCTTATCTAAAAGCTTTTATTCTTTGAAAACAAACAGTTTTCATTCTAGAAATCTGATTCATTTATACGAGTTAAGGTCTTTGGGTTATATATCCAAATTCCCAACTTATACTTTTAAAATGGTTTAAATTCATATAAACACATTTATATCATCTTTACTCCCTAGTTTCCAAATCATAGCTTAATTTCAACCTTGAATCCAAATTTAAATCTAACTATTTAAATTTTCAAAACTCGGTTAAGTTATTTAAAATAACTTTTATCTTTGAAATTCCATTTCAAAAGCTTTCCCATTTAAACCCAAATTTCTAATTTCAAAATCGATTGAAATTAAAATTTCCATTTCAAAAACATCAAATTTAAATTATCTGTGACTTAACCGATTTCCACGTGAAATCCATATTTTGTGTGTGTAATAAGTGTGGTCCAGGGGTTTTACACATAATAGTGCAACATCAATCATCACATATCAAAATACAGGATATAGTTGATAAGCGATATAAACTATAACGCTTATCGTACAGATCACAGATATATATCACAGATAATCAATTACAGATCACAACAAAATCAGGATATATACAAAGCATCATAAATCAGGGATATCAATAATCAAGTCATCTAATAGAATCCAAATATTCGTAAGTAAGATCAGTTAATTATCTGATTAATTTAAAACAAATTAATTTCTTATGAATTATAAATCCTGGTTAATCAACATTGATAATTTACAAATCATTTTGATTAATTATTCTTTAATCTTTTATTAATTATCCATTAATAATAAATTAATTAACCTTTAATTATCAACCTTTAATTATTAAACAATTAATCTTTAATTATCTAATTCACCATTTAATTAATTATCTTCAATTAATTATTTTAATTAATTTTTCCTTGATTAATTATCATTCCTTAATCAACTTCATTAAATTAAATTTAACCTTTAATTAATTAATCTCAAATTAATTACCATTTTGAATTAATCACATTATACTTTGATTATCCTTTTAAACCTTGTTTAATAAATCACCTTTATCACATTAGATACCTTAAAAGGTTAAGATTTAGTTTAAACAACATTTTATCTTAATTTCCATTTTAAAACTACATTATTTATTTATTAAACAATTTTGTAAAATAATGTATCTTGATTAAATAAATTTAAAACTTAATCATTTTGAAAATCCTTTATTTAAACTTTAATTTATTTAAAACTTTAATCATCTCCTTATTTTAAAACTTGGGTTTTATTTAAAATTGTTGAAAAGTAGAAAAACTTCAAAATACAAACTGTTTTTGAGTGGCTCCTGTAACTGCTTTGAGTCACCCCCGAGAAATACTTCGAGTCTTCCTCCATGCCACTTCTTCTTCCACAACCCAAAACTGTTCCCATACACGATGATACGCGTGCGCGTGTACGCCTTCGAACGTCGCCTCCGATCGACCACGGCCATCTCCACATCACGGAGACCCCCTCGACAACTTATCCCAAGCCTCCGATCATCCCTCCAGCCTCTCGATCGAAATCGAGTTCGATCATGAAACCTGGAACGAAATAGAAAAAACATCACCAGACCTGGAAAACCCACCGTGTTCCCACCTCCGATCACCAGAGGCCACCAAACTCCGGCCAAAGTTTCGTCTACCACCCCTCTCCAACACCTCAAAAGCCCATTACGCTCGATCGTTCAATGACCTCGTACGAGACGAAAACACAGAGCCACCCAAAACTAGGTCTACAAAATAGAATTCGTCGTCGTCGCCTCCACGTTGATCTTCTGACCATCACGACAATTTTGGCTAAACCCATGGTCACCCCTCTACCTCCAGACCAAACCACAACATCGCCAGTAAACTAGATCGTCCACGGCAACTCGAAATGTACAAAACATTCGAAACTAAACTGCTCTTCACCCCCTTGCTTAAAAATTATGTAACTTGTTTTAAAAATTCTATTTTAGTATGATGTTTCACCCTATACACCTGAATCTTTAAAACAAAAGATTTGTTTTTTTGAACTTATTTAAAGATGTATATGTTTTCTGGGTTTTACAGAGGCACATACCTGTTAGTTCAACATTTTACATTTTTAACACCTAGATTAAGGTTAAACAAACAATTGTTATTTACATCTTATATCCAAACAGTTATTTAAACAAAAGAGGAAGGTTTGTTTACATATTGACTCAAAGAAATGTCATCAAGTAACAGAGTATGCAAAAACAGATATATCCAGATATATGCACAAACAATACATATACAAAATATGCATCATCACTAAGAAAAACATGCATCATATTCACTTAAGTTAACCTTTTAAAATAAAGTGTTGCTCACCTTTCCTGAAGGAACAAAGAAGAACAGAGATGATGGACAGAGAACTGAAATTGTTGAAAACTGGAAACAGATTTAGTTGCCTAAACTTGCATGCTTGAATTTGCTAGGTTCTTTTAACTGCTTCAGGTTTGAACCCTTGCTTTCAGACTTGAATTTTGTTTTGTTTATTTTTTTTTCTCAGTTTTGAAATGGAATTACTTAGCTTATGATTTTCGAGACTGAAATGAATAAAGAAAAGAAGATAATGGGTATATTATTATTTGGTACAAAGTAATGTTTGTTTATACAAGTATGGGCTGACATGATATTAGAGATAAGGCAGGTATGTGGCTAGAGATATTTGCTTTTGCTTTCGGCTGTACAAAAATATATGGAGATGTTTGGTGGCTTCATTCCTTTGTTTTGTTTTATCACTCTATAATGTTATTAGATTATACAGGTCTTTGAGTTTGTGGAGGCTGATAGGTATAAGGGAGTATACTAAAGGTATTTGCTGTCTTGTTTTATAGGCTGAGGTGATTTATATATTATTTTTTTTCATTTGTTTATACTTTGTTTATTTGTATTTGTTTTGTTACTTATTAATGTAAATAAGTTCCTATTTTAAATGTTGATTTACATATTACATTCGAATGAAAGATGTTTATATTTTTGCTTCGTATTTATATTTCGTTTTATCTTTTGTTTACATATATATATATATATATATATATCAAGAAATAAAAAATGACAATTTCTATGTTTATTTGTTTTCTCTATTTATCTTACTACTTTGAAATGTAAAGAAGTTCTACTTTAAATTGTTGTTAGATTTTAACAAATATTCTACTTCTATTTTTATTAAAACTTACCTTATATTAATTTCAATTTCTAGTTCAAATATTAATTATCATTATTTACTTAATATTCATTGTCTTATATTTATTTTATAAACTCAAACCATCTTTAACCATACTTTCAAATATATATATATATATTTATCATTTATCTCTAAACCATTTATTTAAGTTTTAAATTCAAATAGAAATATATATATATATAAGTACATATATATATTAAATTTGCTCGTATATACCTAAATATATATATATATATACATTAAATAGATATACACATATACTCACATATACACTATTTACAATATTTTAATCTCAAATGATTTATACAGAATATACTTGGATATCGGGGAAACTCGCTCCATTTAATCAATTTAATTTCACAATTTTTATTCAAAAATTTATTTAACTGTCAATTTAATTCATAAATTCATTTAATTATTAATTTAAATACTTATGAAATTTGGGGTCGTTACAAATTTCCCCCCTTAAAAGAATTTCGTCCTCGAAATTCGCAGGCACGAAAACAACGAAGATAGATAGATTCGATCTCCTACAATTCCTCAAACACAAGATACGGATTCCGAATTCAAGTCGGAATATCTCAGAATACATACCAATTGTCCCTCTTCGGACTTTGGTTTTCAAAAGAAATTTCAATAGAATTTCAAAATTTGGTTTCAAACCATATCGTTTTAATTTATTTAATTCAATTTTATCCTCATATTCTATTAATCGATTTAATTCGATTTAAAATTTCCAATTCAACTTCAATAAGACTCAAATCAAAAAGCTGATAAGAAACCGATGAAAATACGAAGTAAGAATTTTCTACAACTTCTTCTTGTAGCTGATACGAAGAAATCAAAAGAATTTGGAAACGAATCAAAGAAAATTGATAAGAAAGTTGTTTCCACTGTTGCAGGGTATTGACCATTTATAGTCGTATTCCCTTGTCCCCTATCTCGTCTTCTTCTTGTACTCATACTCACTATATGTGGATAGAAAGAGAATTTACTGAGACGTTCAGACGGATATCTTAAGGATTATACTCATTCTAGAGTTTACTTCACTCTATCTCTAATGAGCTACTTAACGTGTTATACTCCTGAGCTAAAGTTCAACCTTAGCTCTGATACCAAATGTAACGCCCCGCAGACAGCGGCCACCGGTAGGCTTTGCAACCATCCCAGTCCCACCGTGGCTTACATTGGCACCTCGCATTTACTTTTACGGCCAGCCTCTCGACTGTCACGGCCTTCGCCTAACCAACCCATCCCTCTCAGGGACATGTAGGGGTAAGAGTCCCCCGTTCGCCACCAAACTGCGAAGCGAGAACCCCCTATCATGCTGTAATATAGCAAATGCGATCCATATACGACGTATCACTATTCGGAATGGGTTATATGACACAGATGTCTTTTCCCGGCTAACCCGAATAGTGAGCGCAATATTCAAAAACAAATGGATAGTGGGATTTCAATTAAGTCACAATTTAAACCCAAACTTTCTTTTCAAATGGTTTAACAAATTACCATTTTAATCTTTTTAAACAAAAAGATTCAATTCACAAAGTTCACTTAATTTCACAAAGATTCATTCATAGATTTTCCAAATCGATTTCCATTTCAATTTAATTAATTCGTTGAATCTTTAAATCAAAGATTTAACAAATAGCTTTCAAAACAGTTTCATTTCGAATGGTTTAACAAAACATCATTTTAAATCTGTTAAAAATAAACAGATTTAATTCATAGCTTTCGAAAAGAATTCATTTATAACTTGGAAAACCATTTTTCAATTAAATCTTGAAATTCCTTTACCTAAATTGGAATTTCATTTCTTATCTAAAAGCTTTTATTCCTTGAAAACAAACAGTTTTCATTCTGGAAATCTGATTCATTTATACGAGTTAAGGTCTTTGGGTTATATATCCAAATTCCCAACTTATACTTTTAAAATGGTTTAAATTCATATAAACACATTTATATCATCTTTACTCCCTAGTTTCCAAATCATAGCTTAATTTCAACCTTGAATCCAAATTTAAATCTAACTATTTAAATTTTCAAAACTCGGTTAAGTTATTTAAAATAACTTTTATCTTTGAAATTCCATTTCAAAAGCTTTCCCATTTAAACCCAAATTTCTAATTTCAAAATCAATTGAAATTAAAATTTCCATTTCAAAAACATCAAATTTAAATTATCTGTGACTTAACCGATTTCCACGTGAAATCCATATTTTGTGTGTGTAATAAGTGTGGTCCAGGGGTTTTACACACAATAGTGCAACATCAATCATCACATATCAAAATATAGGATATAGTTGATAAGCGATATAAACTATAACGCTTATCGTACAGATCACAGATATATATCACAGATAATCAATTACAGATCACAACAAAATCAGGATATATACAAAGCATCATAAATCAGGGATATCAATAATCAAGTCATCTAATAGAATCCAAATATTCGTAAGTAAGATCAGTTAATTATCTGATTAATTTAAAACAAATTAATTTCTTATGAATTATAAATCCTGGTTAATCAACATTGATAATTTACAAATCATTTTGATTAATTATTCTTTAATCTTTTATTAATTATCCATTAATAATAAATTAATTAACCTTTAATTATCAACCTTTAATTATTAAACAATTAATCTTTAATTATCTAATTCACCATTTAATTAATTATCTTCAATTAATTATTTTAATTAATTTTTCCTTGATTAATTATCATTCCTTAATCAACTTCATTAAATTAAATTTAACCTTTAATTAATTAATCTCAAATTAATTACCATTTTGAATTAATCACATTATACTTTGATTATCCTTTTAAACCTTGTTTAATAAATCACCTTTATCACATTAGATACCTTAAAAGGTTAAGATTTAGTTTAAACAACATTTTATCTTAATTTCCATTTTAAAACTACATTATTTATTTATTAAACAATTTTGTAAAATAATGTATCTTGATTAAATAAATTTAAAACTTAATCATTTTGAAAATCCTTTATTTAAACTTTAATTTATTTAAAACTTTAATCATCTCCTTATTTTAAAACTTGGGTTTTATTTAAAATTGTTGAAAAGTAGAAAAACTTCAAAATACAAACTGTTTTTGAGTGGCTCCTGTAACTGCTTCGAGTCACCCCCGAGAAATACTTCGAGTCTTCCTCCATGCCACTTCTTCTTCCACAACCCAAAACTGTTCCCATACACGATGATACGCGTGCGCGTGTACGCCTTCGAACGTCGCCTCCGATCGACCACGGCCATCTCCACATCACGGAGACCCCCTCGACAACTTATCCCAAGCCTCCGATCATCCCTCCAGCCTCTCGATCGAAATCGAGTTCGATCATGAAACCTGGAACGAAATAGAAAAAACATCACCAGACCTGGAAAACCCACCGTGTTCCCACCTCCGATCACCAGAGGCCACCAAACTCCGGCCAAAGTTTCGTCTACCACCCCTCTCCAACACCTCAAAAGCCCATTACGCTCGATCGTTCAATGACCTCGTACGAGACGAAAACACAGAGCCACCCAAAACTAGGTCTACAAAATAGAATTCGTCGCCGTCGCCTCCACGTTGATCTTCTGACCATCACGACAATTTTGGCTAAACCCCTGGTCACCCCTCTACCTCCAGACCAAACCACAACATCGCCAGTAAACTAGATCGTCCACGGCAACTCGAAATGTACAAAACATTCGAAACTAAACTGCTCTTCACCCCCTTGCTTAAAAATTATGTAACTTGTTTTAAAAATTCTATTTTAGTATGATGTTTCACCCTATACACCTGAATCTTTAAAACAAAAGATTTGTTTTTTTGAACTTATTTAAAGATGTATATGTTTTCTGGGTTTTACAGAGGCACATACCTGTTAGTTCAACATTTTACATTTTTAACACCTAGATTAAGGTTAAACAAACAATTGTTATTTACATCTTATATCCAAACAGTTATTTAAACAAAAGAGGAAGGTTTGTTTACATATTGACTCAAAGAAATGTCATCAAGTAACAGAGTATGCAAAAACAGATATATCCAGATATATGCACAAACAATACATATACAAAATATGCATCATCACTAAGAAAAACATGCATCATATTCACTTAAGTTAACCTTTTAAAATAAAGTGTTGCTCACCTTTCCTGAAGGAACAAAGAAGAACAGAGATGATGGACAGAGAACTGAAATTGTTGATGTGACGACCCGGAATTTTTGTCTATTTGAAATTGGAATATTTAATTAATTTTAAATGTTCAGAGGTTAAATTTTTAACTTGAATTTCAAATATCAATATTTATTGGATAATTAATTGTTGGATTTAATTATCGGAATAGGGTAAAATAGAGAATCCTGAGTTTTTAGCCTGTTAAAAATAGTTTAAAGGTTCAGAAAATTTTTATTGTTAATATTGAAGGTGATGAAACTTTTAAAATAGAATTTCAAAGCGTTTTGTTCAGTTTTGAAATTTTAACGTTTAAATTTAATTTAAAAGTAGTCGTCCGGGGCATAGTCTCGGAATTCGACGAAACCAGTTCCATTGGATCCATAATATTGTATTATTACTGGATTTCAATTCTCGTAGTGATTGGAGTTGTTGTGTGTGCGTACGATATATAAACGCGCTGAAATTTTTATTCAAAATTCAATTTAATTAATGAATATAAATTAGTTGACTGGTCAAGCATTTCACATCAGTTGCTTTCTTTAGCACCTTAAGTCAACATCCTATACCTATGCAGCCACCCTACCTCCCTCTGTTAAATCACGTTTCCTTCCTCTGGAAGACAACGATTTCTTTCCTTTTAAAATACAATGGCCGAGCAATCGACATAATGAAATTCATATTTTCGTTCGAAAATTAAAATGAGCGAACTCAATTCGATTAGAACACGAGCCATTTCCCTTAAATCCCTCAATCCCATTCGCAAATTCAAACCCTTCAAACAGTTAATGCCCGTGCTCTATTTCTTTTACATTCATCCTCGTTCCAGAAAGAAATAAAAATAAATCGCGGTTCAAAACCAAAATCATAGCCAAGCATTCGAATTTAAAATCGAGACCGAGCCTCTTCGCGAAATCGAGCAGATTCTTTCATAGTTTATATATGTGTTCATTCGTTCGTGAATCGAAGATACTTCCCAGTTCGAGTTCTTTTTGTCAAGCAGAGAAGGGGGTTAGTCGAATCGGAGCCTAAGGGTTGGAAGGAGGGGATCGAATCGTTCATGGGGAAATGGCGATCGAGTTATGTGTGGGATTGTCGTCGTCTGGTCAGGATGGGGCGTTCGATTTCGAGCTCGCGTTAGGGTTTCGGTCGCGAAACTGTCAGGGTTGCGCGAGTTCGTTAGTGGGTCGCCTGCGAGGCAGAGTTGATCGAGCTCGGGTTGATTGGAAGCTAGGGTTCGTACGCAAGGTGGTGACCTTTGCGACTTTGCACACGTGCGAGTTGCTGTTGGGGTTGTCAGAGGTATAGCTTCTTTTGTTTATTTATTTTATAAGGAATATATAGATTATATATATATGTATAATACATCTATTTACTGTTTAAGAATTAAGAATATGCAGAAAACCAATATATATATTATCACAGTAAGACATGTTTTAATTTAAAATATGTATATAGTTAAACTGCAGCAATATCTTTTCTAAGCGGCATGTTCTTATTTTAAATGTATATATGGAAATAGGAAATTATTTTCATATAGATAAAGTTTGGGAATTTGAATAAACAGAGATGATAATATAAATATATACACATATACTTTTTATTTCATTTACTAGTTAAAATTTTAAATGATGGAGATTAATTTGTTAAATTAACTAATTTAATTATTTTGGTTACTAAGAAATTTTTAAAGGAAAATATTAGTTTAAATTTAAATTATTAGGTTTAAAAATTTATTACATGGAAATTGATTTATTAAATTAATTCAAATATTAATAAACTATATATTGATATTCAAGGTCAAAATCTGGAAAGAAACAAGATGGTCTGGAATGGATTGCAAACAGTAAATCAAAGGTGAGTTAATCTCACTCAGTTGAATTTTATTTTAAATTTAAATGGTTAAATTTAAATAATTGATTGGATGATTGCATTGATTGAATATGCTATATATATAGTAGTATATAGCAATATATACATATTGGCATATGTATATATTTGAGTTATTGATATCCCTGCATTTATATATAGCGGATGAGACCCTATGCGCCGCATAATAGCGGATGATATTTTATAAAACCCATATACCGCGATATTCCACCTTGAAGTGGAATTGGTATTGTGCTAACGTTTGTGGATGCAGGGAAACAGGTTGGAGGGATCCAACTGGATTCCTCAAAATTATTTAGATTACTTGATATTATGTTCTATGAATATTGATATCCTGTGATGATTTTATTGATGATTGAAACATTAGATGATATGGTTGGATTGAATATTTCAATAAAAGGAGTTATCAAAATATATTGAATTGGATTTTGAAAGAAATAAAAGAGTAAAATTTAAGTAAATAATTCAAGTGAATTGGAATAAGGGAATTTCGAAATAACAAGGGAAATATTAACTTTAAACTAAAGTGATGTTAAATTTAAAGAATAAAGGATTTATTTTGAATGTAAGGATTAAATTTAATTAAAGGCTAAAGAAGGAATTTTGGAAGTTTAAAATTGGTATTTTCAGTTAAAAAGGGTTTTAACTCAAATAAAGGAATAAATCTAAAAGTTAATGTATTTTGAAATAAATGAAGTAGTAAAGGAAATTTATTTCAAAGTAAAGTAAAGTAAATTGGAAAATCAATTGAAAATTGATTTAGTTGTTTAAAATTGGAATTTTAAAAGAGAAGTGAGATTTTGGAATTTATAAACTGGGTTTATAAAGTAAAATAAAATATCAGTGGATATTAGAAAATATAAATTCAAGGTGGGAATTTATAAAGGGATATGAATTGGTTTAAAATAAATGTTGGTTTATTTTTAAAGGATGGAAATGAGAAGTGTATTTCTCTGGATAGCCAAGTACGTTTTCAAGGTAGTTTTAAATATAAGTTAAAAGTTTTAATATGTTTTAAAAAAAAACATGTTTTGGAAAATTGAATATTTTTAAATGTTAACTTTTTAAAGTAAGTAGTTTCAAAAATCTATTATTGTAGTAATTATATAAAAGTGATTTGCTATTCTGTTTTAAAAAGAGAAATTTAGTTTATATTTGTAAAGTGATTTCATTTTAAATATTTCTTAAGTATATATTTTGCTAAGGTATTAAAGTATTTCTTTTTTTTAAATTTCAATATTATTAAATATATTTAAAATAAAGTGTTTTTAAATTATTTTAAAAATAAGAGTATTTTGTACTTGGTGATTCAGTGGAAATAATTATTTGGAAAATGTTTTCCGTAAGCGGAAACTGTTTTGAAATTGTTTTCAAAAGGAGTTTGAAAATTTGGAAATATATCTTGGAAAGATATTTGGGCAAATTAATAATGTGGGAAATTATTTATTATGTGATGGTTGCTTGTGGATGTTAATTGATAGTTAAATAACCGACTATCAATATTGGCCAAATGCGCTGATCGTTTCGAAGAGACCGGGATCGGGTTTGCTACATTACAGCATGATAGGGGGTTCTCGCTTCGCGGTTTGGTGGCGAATGGGAGACTCTTACCCCTACATGTCCCTTTTGGGTAGGAAGGCCCTGGGTTGGTTGCGAGTCGAGAGGCTGGCCGTAAAAGCAAATTCGAGGTATCACTGTATGCCACGGTGGGTCTGGGATGGTTGCAAAGCCTACCAGTCGCCACTGCCTCGGGTTGTTACAGTGGTATCAGAGCTTAGGCTGGCGATAACCTTGGCTCTGGTGGGAATTTTGAGTGTACTAATAGATATGAGCGCGTATTTGTTAGTGAATATAAAATGGTTTTATATTGTGTTGGTTGATTTATTGAGTGGCATATGAACCTTCGTCGGTACAGTCTGGACAACTGTATCGAAGGGGTTTCTAAACACTCGAATAGAACAATTCGACACAATATTGTTTTAAAATGGGTAGATGAAATAATTTTACCCAAATTATTTTTGTATATGAAAGAAATGATTTTTATAAATTATTATAGTTATATTTGGATGTTTGGTTGTTAGATAATGATAATAAATTATTATCAGTAGGAGGAAATTGAATAAGAAATTTAATTATAACCAAAGTTAAAGAATAAATTTATATAACAAATGAAATTTGAGAAAATAAATTATATATGTAATTTATAAGTTGAAATAAAACTTCATATACAAATGTGATTCAAAATTTGAAATAGGATTCCAGAGAAATATTTGGAAATAAATCGAGATGGATTTCGAGTTTGGAATTTTGTGAAGTTTAAATTCCTTTGAATTTGAAAATGGTTTTCAAAGGGCTTTGGAAAATATAATGGTGACATTATTTCGGAAATATATTTTTTTTTTTTTGGATTGAAATCGAATATGGAGAGATTTGGAAATTAAAAATATTTGAAATGTTTTTAAAAGTGATAAAAGCACTAAACTCTCAGTGGTCGCTGGAAAATAATTCTGATGATGATCGCGACATCATCGGTGTTCATTTTCGAGTTTCCAAAAGAGGAATTGCTACCTGGATGTTTTGGGCTGGTGTTTGTTTGCAAAACTGAGTTTGGTTTTGAAATTGAAAGGGTTTGGATATAGTTGATTTCAAAAATGATTTTGAAATTTTGGAAAATTGTTTAAAACTCTGGAATCTTATTTAAAGTTGTGTATGGAATAATAAAAATATTTATTGGCTAAATAAAATGTATAATTCTGAGTTAAAAGATAAAATGTGAATAAAATTTATTTTAAATAGATGGAAGTATGGATGTAAATGAGTTTGTGACTTATAAAATTCAGAAATGAAATTAATAATAGAATTTGAAGGTGAAGCTTGAGTTGTTAATAGAAATTCAACTTGAGACTATAAGTGAAAAATATGAATTGAAATTGTAGGGAATTGAATTAAAATAAAATGATTTGGGATGCAAATAAACTTTGTTCGAGTATGTATAAATTAAATATGAGTTTGGATAGTATGATTAATTGAATTAATGTGGTAATGAGTTTAATTATAATTGAATGGAAGTATAAAAAATATAAGTGTGTGGTTTATCAGAAATGGGAAGGTGGGAAAGAAGATTTGTTAGTATGTTGGAAAATCCAAACTTGAGATATAAAATAAATTTGAATTCAAGTAAACCAAGTAAAGTGGTTTAGAGATAAAAATAATAATCAAATATTGGGTATAAGATTTGAATAAACAAATTAAATGAAAATGAGCTTAAGTGTTAACTTAAGTGGATTATGAAATAGCTTTGAATAGAACCTGTTGGATAATCAAAGGAGAATGAATGGACTGTGAACAAATAAAAAGGGTTTGAATGAAACTAGTGGGTTAATGAATTTAATATTGAATGGTAAACTAAAAGTGAATAGTAAATCACTTAAAACTGAAATTGATAGTTTAAGTATTGGTTGTAAGTAATTGAAGTTAGTATCGAAACTTGAAAATGGCATTTGGGAACTGTTCGGTATATGTCGCTTATGAAATGCATGTGTTTAGCTATTGAAATTAATTGAAATGATAACCAACCTTGTATATTTGTCACTTACATATTTGAATTAAGTAAGTACAGGTTCAGAGAGGCCGTTTGGCTGGGTCGGGTTATGCATTTGCTAAAATAAATAACCGCTTTGCTTAAAAATTGCTATAATAAGGTACGCTTACGCGAAAATTCAAAATAGGAGATATGAACTGTTTATATTGATATATATTGTGATTTCCGGCCTGAGGCCGATGTATATATATTTTTGTGCATCCTGCGATATCGCAGAAGTCCCTCCGTACAAGGGAGACTCTGCCAAAATTTTCCGTAAATTTTGGGAGTTAGAATTTTTTTGAAATCTTTGAAAATTTTCGCTAACGACAAGCAATTTAAATTTGCTAACCAAATGGAATTGAAATTGAATAATTGAAACCTATTTGAAATATGAATGTAAAGCAAGAGAAATCAAAGGAACTAAAGAAAGTAAAGTTTGTAAATAAACTGTTATTTGAGATTCTTAAGTAATTTGGTATTGAGGAAAATTTTTCTAAGTGAATAATTGAATGAAGACAAAAACTGGAAGTTGTGAAATGGATGATTGTGGATAAGTGAATAACAATCAAAATGAATGTGAATAAAAGAGAATTGATATAACTGGTAATCAATTGGAATTTATACGTAAGATGTACGTATATTATTTTATTCGCATAGCTATTTGATCCAGATGTCGAACACAGAATTTCGAGATAGTTTTATCGATCCGAATCAGGATTTTTCACTCGATTTTCAACGGCGAACCTGGATATGGATTGTTGATTGATTCTGGAAATTCTCTATCATAGTTTATGGCTATGCAAGGAGAATGACGGTTTCTGGTCAAGAAACCAAATCTGAGTCCGCACTAGGAAGTCGGGTGGACAATACTAGTTCGGAAGTGAAATTGTGTGATCGAGTGAGCGATCGAATTTGATATTGCGTACGGATGATATATATATGCATCGTACGGGCTTAACTAAAGAAAATATTTGAAATTTGTAAAGAAGTCGACAAAATGTTTTTGGGAAGTTGTGATTTGATATTATTGCTTAGTAGGATATACAGGTGTATAAAAGCAATGGATAAATGGGGATTTTTGATTTTAGAAGATAAAATTTAATGGCCCGACAAAAAGGTATGTATTTGAATTTCTATATGAAATTTGATTGGGTTTTGGATCCAGCCACTTGGCTTTTTGGTTTTCTTTTTGAGATTGGGAGGCCGTAGAGCCATTTTGTAGTAGTACCGAGCTAGCCGCGCAAAAGAGACGCTGGCGAAATTTTTCAGGAATTTAGAGAGTTAGAAAAATTTTGAGAAATTTTGATAATCCAAAATTTGAATTCAAATTTAAATTTGAATGGATAAGTAGGTGGTATGGGTTGAACTTATGGATAGGTTTGGAAAGTTGATAAGAGGGTTAGTGTATCCTTGATAAAAAGATTTGTTTTGGCAAGTTGTTGAAACTGGTTGAATTTGGGAAATAGCTAACGGGATATGGATCATTCTTCCTAACTAGTAATTTCGGGGACGAAATTCTTTTAAGGGGGGAGGAATGTGACGACCCGGAATTTTTGTCTATTTGAAATTGGAATATTTAATTAATTTTAAATGTTCAGAGGTTAAATTTTTAACTTGAATTTCAAATATCAATATTTATTGGATAATTAATTGTTGGATTTAATTATCGGAATAGGGTAAAATAGAGAATCCTGAGTTTTTAGCCTGTTAAAAATAGTTTAAAGGTTCAGAAAATTTATATTGTTAATATTGAAGGTGATGAAACTTTTAAAATAGAATTTCAAAGCGTTTTGTTCAGTTTTGAAATTTTAACGTTTAAATTTAATTTAAAAGTAGTCGTCCGGGGCACAGTCTCGGAATTCGACGAAACCAGTTCCATTGGATCCATAATATTGTATTATTACTGGATTTCAATTCTCGTAGTGATTGGAGTTGTTGTGTGTGCGTACGATATATAAACGCGCTGAAATTTTTATTCAAAATTCAATTTAATTAATGAATATAAATTAGTTGACTGGTCAAGCATTTCACATCAGTTGCTTTCTTTAGCACCTTAAGTCAACATCCTATACCTATGCAGCCACCCTACCTCCCTCTGTTAAATCACGTTTCCTTCCTCTGGAAGACAACGATTTCTTTCCTTTTAAAATACAATGGCCGAGCAATCGACATAATGAAATTCATATTTTCGTTCGAAAATTAAAATGAGCGAACTCAATTCGATTAGAACACGAGCCATTTCCCTTAAATCCCTCAATCCCATTCGCAAATTCAAACCCTTCAAACAGTTAATGCCCGTGCTCTATTTCTTTTACATTCATCCTCGTTCCAGAAAGAAATAAAAATAAATCGCGGTTCAAAACCAAAATCATAGCCAAGCATTCGAATTTAAAATCGAGACCGAGCCTCTTCGCGAAATCGAGCAGATTCTTTCATAGTTTATATATGTGTTCATTCGTTCGTGAATCGAAGATACTTCCCAGTTC
Organism: Allium fistulosum; assembly: GCA_030737815.1. Classification (NCBI taxonomy): domain Eukaryota; kingdom Viridiplantae; phylum Streptophyta; class Magnoliopsida; order Asparagales; family Amaryllidaceae; genus Allium; species Allium fistulosum. The sequence continues at coordinate 618,566,755 of CM060907.1, forward strand.
GAGTTCTTTTTGTCAAGCAGAGAAGGGGGTTAGTCGAATCGGAGCCTAAGGGTTGGAAGGAGGGGATCGAATCGTTCATGGGGAAATGGCGATCGAGTTATGTGTGGGATTGTCGTCGTCTGGTCAGGATGGGGCGTTCGATTTCGAGCTCGCGTTAGGGTTTCGGTCGCGAAACTGTCAGGGTTGCGCGAGTTCGTTAGTGGGTCGCCTGCGAGGCAGAGTTGATCGAGCTCGGGTTGATTGGAAGCTAGGGTTCGTACGCAAGGTGGTGACCTTTGCGACTTTGCACACGTGCGAGTTGCTGTTGGGGTTGTCAGAGGTATAGCTTCTTTTGTTTATTTATTTTATAAGGAATATATAGATTATATATATATGTATAATACATCTATTTACTGTTTAAGAATTAAGAATATGCAGAAAACCAATATATATATTATCACAGTAAGACATGTTTTAATTTAAAATATGTATATAGTTAAACTGCAGCAATATCTTTTCTAAGCGGCATGTTCTTATTTTAAATGTATATATGGAAATAGGAAATTATTTTCATATAGATAAAGTTTGGGAATTTGAATAAACAGAGATGATAATATAAATATATACACATATACTTTTTATTTCATTTACTAGTTAAAATTTTAAATGATGGAGATTAATTTGTTAAATTAACTAATTTAATTATTTTGGTTACTAAGAAATTTTTAAAGGAAAATATTAGTTTAAATTTAAATTATTAGGTTTAAAAATTTATTACATGGAAATTGATTTATTAAATTAATTCAAATATTAATAAACTATATATTGATATTCAAGGTCAAAATCTGGAAAGAAACAAGAAGGTCTGGAATGGATTGCAAACAGTAAATCAAAGGTGAGTTAATCTCACTCAGTTGAATTTTATTTTAAATTTAAATGGTTAAATTTAAATAATTGATTGGATGATTGCATTGATTGAATATGCTATATATATAGTAGTATATAGCAATATATACATATTGGCATATGTATATATTTGAGTTATTGATATCCCCGCATTTATATATAGCGGATGAGACCCTATGCGCCGCATAATAGCGGATGATATTTTATAAAACCCATATACCGCGATATTCCACCTTGAAGTGGAATTGGTATTGTGCTAACGTTTGTGGATGCAGGGAAACAGGTTGGAGGGATCCAACTGGATTCCTCAAAATTATTTAGATTACTTGATATTCTGTTCTATGAATATTGATATCCTGTGATGATTTTATTGATGATTGAAACATTAGATGATATGGTTGGATTGAATATTTCAATAAAAGGAGTTATCAAAATATATTGAATTGGATTTTGAAAGAAATAAAAGAGTAAAATTTAAGTAAATAATTCAAGTGAATTGGAATAAGGGAATTTCGAAATAACAAGGGAAATATTAACTTTAAACTAAAGTGATATTAAATTTAAAGAATAAAGGATTTATTTTGAATGTAAGGATTAAATTTAATTAAAGGCTAAAGAAGGAATTTTGGAAGTTTAAAATTGGTATTTTCAGTTAAAAAGGGTTTTAACTCAAATAAAGGAATAAATCTAAAAGTTAATGTATTTTGAAATAAATGAAGTAGTAAAGGAAATTTATTTCAAAGTAAAGTAAAGTAAATTGGAAAATCAATTGAAAATTGATTTAGTTGTTTAAAATTGGAATTTTAAAAGAGAAGTGAGATTTTGGAATTTATAAACTGGGTTTATAAAGTAAAATAAAATATCAGTGGATATTAGAAAATATAAATTCAAGGTGGGAATTTATAAAGGGATATGAATTGGTTTAAAATAAATGTTGGTTTATTTTTAAAGGATGGAAATGAGAAGTGTATTTCTCTGGATAGCCAAGTACGTTTTCAAGGTAGTTTTAAATATAAGTTAAAAGTTTTAATATGTTTTAAAAAAAAAAACATGTTTTGGAAAATTGAATATTTTTAAATGTTAACTTTTTAAAGTAAGTAGTTTCAAAAATCTATTATTGTAGTAATTATATAAAAGTGATTTGCTATTCTGTTTTAAAAAGAGAAATTTAGTTTATATTTGTAAAGTGATTTCATTTTAAATATTTCTTAAGTATATATTTTGTTAAGGTATTAAAGTATTTCTTTTTTTTAAATTTCAATATTATTAAATATATTTAAAATAAAGTGTTTTTAAATTATTTTAAAAATAAGAGTATTTTGTACTTGGTGATTCAGTGGAAATAATTATTTGGAAAATGTTTTTCGTAAGCGGAAACTGTTTTGAAATTGTTTTCAAAAGGAATTTGAAAATTTGGAAATATATCTTGGAAAGATATTTGGGCAAATAAATAATGTGGGAAATTATTTATTATGTGATGGTTGCTTGTGGATGTTAATTGATAGTTAAATAACCGACTATCAATATTGGCCAAATGCGCTGATCGTTTCGAAGAGACCGGGATCGAGTTTCCGTATACCAGGATTCTAGGTCTGGAGACTCGAATACCACTTCGATCCGGTTTGTACGTTTCGTGTAACGTGTTCGGAGTCGAAGATTGGAGCTGTGAAGTGCAAGGGCTAGTCGCTACTAATCCTGAGGATATTTCCAAAATGGATGTAGTAGGAGTAGTGCCTTCGGTTCCGTTCGAACCCGGGACGGACTTGTATGGACGAATGCTTGCGAAACATTGTCAGCGGACGATGGGCATTCTAAGGGATATGTTCTCTAAAAGGTATCGTTTAGCCTCGAACCTCATCAACCGGGAATGACTGAAAATCAGGGGTTATGCAGCAAGGCTTCGTGGGTAGCTCCCACTGGAGGGTAAGGTCATCCCTGTCTAGATGTCCCTTTTTATTTCGGCTTAGTGGTACGGTTGCTGATCCCAACCGTGGGGTGATTTTATTCGGGATCATCCAGTAAGGGATGGTTCCGGCCTTGTGTTGCAGGGGAGCGGGCGTACTCCTCAGTACTGTGATCTAGGCCACGTACTGTGACAGGTGGTACCCCAGTGCCTAGTCATTCGTTGGAAATCCATTCTCCCTACGTGCCTGTACGGTTTTGATTGTGCCCAACTATTGTTGAAATGTGAGATGCAAGCATTTCAGCTAGATTCTATTTTACTTTCTGTAGACACTATTATAATATCAGAGGATTTTGATATAAAGTGTTTTAGCTATCGTAAGGTAAAAACCCGACATGTTTATTTGTGGCGTGGTCTTACGAGATGCTTTTGTTTTCAAAAGATTTTGAAACTTTAATAATCAATTTGAGTGTGATTTTCTCACGCTGGTTTTCCAGACTGACTCGGGTATTGTTTTATATGATGCTCGGGTCAGACCGAGATAAACAGGTTCAGGATATGATGCTGTGGAGCTCAGGAGACGAGCTGGATGACGATACGTACTCTCGTACTTGTTATTATTTTTCCGCTGTGTATTCAGTTGTATGTTATGGATGTTGATGTACTCTGATGATGTATTCTGTAAATATATTGTATAAACAGATATATTTTTCTGTTTGAGTAAAGATCTGTTTTGTATATATTATATTTTATTCCGCTGCGATGTGAGATTCTGTTGTTGATTTTCTGTTTTTTTTCTTCTTCTACCTCTTCTTCTTAACCCAAATGGTCCGGTTTTTCGTGTTAGAAAAACTCGGGTTGTTACAGTTGAAAACTGGAAACAGATTTAGTTGCCTAAACTTGCATGCTTGAATTTGCTAGGTTCTTTTAACTGCTTCAGGTTTGAACCCTTGCTTTCAGACTTGAATTTTGTTTTGTTTATTTTTTTTTTCTCAGTTTTGAAATGGAATTACTTAGCTTATGATTTTCGAGACTGAAATGAATAAAGAAAAGAAGATAATGGGTATACTATTATTTGGTACAAAGTAATGTTTGTTTATACAAGTATGGGCTGACATGATATTAGAGATAAGGCAGGTATGTGGCTACAGATATTTGCTTTTGCTTTCGGCTGTACAAAAATATATGGAGATGTTTGGTGGCTTCATTCCTTTGTTTTGTTTTATCACTCTATAATGTTATTAGATTATACAGGTCTTTGAGTTTGTGGAGGCTGATAGGTATAAGGGAGTATACTAAAGGTATTTGCTGTCTTGTTTTATAGGCTGAGGTGATTTATATATTATTATTTTTTTTCATTTGTTTATACTTTGTTTATTTGTATTTGTTTTGTTACTTATTAATGTAAATAAGTTCCTATTTTAAATGTTGATTTACATATTACATTCGAATGAAAGATGTTTATATTTTTGCTTCGTATTTATATTTCGTTTTATCTTTTGTTTACATATATATATATATCTATCAAGAAATAAAAAATGACAATTTCTATGTTTATTTGTTTTCTCTATTTATCTTACTACTTTGAAATGTAAAGAAGTTCTACTTTAAATTGTTGTTAGATTTTAACAAATATTCTACTTCTATTTTTATTAAAACTTACCTTATATTGATTTCAATTTCTAGTTCAAATATTAATTATCATTATTTACTTAATATTCATTGTCTTATATTTATTTTATAAACTCAAACCATCTTTAACCATAATTTCAAATATATATATATATATATATATATATATATATTTATCATTTATCTCTAAACCATTTATTTAAGTTTTAAATTCAAATAGAAATATATATATATATATAAGTACATATATATATTAAATTTGCTCGTATATACCTAAATATATATATATACATTAAATAGATATACACATATACTCACATATACACTATTTACAATATTTTAATCTCAAATGATTTATACAGAATATACTTGGATATCGGGGAAACTCGCTCCATTTAATCAATTTAATTTCACAATTTTTATTCAAAAATTTATTTAATTGTCAATTTAATTCATAAATTCATTTAATTATTAATTTAAATACTTATGAAATTTGGGGTCGTTACAAATTTCCCCCCTTAAAAGAATTTCGTCCTCGAAATTCGCAGGCACGAAAACAACGAAGATAGATAGATTCGATCTCCTACAATTCCTCAAACACAAGATACGGATTCCGAATTCAAGTCGGAATATCTCAGAATACATACCAATTGTCCCTCTTCGGACTTTGGTTTTCAAAAGAAATTTCAATAGAATTTCAAAATTTGGTTTCAAACCATATCGTTTTAATTTATTTAATTCAATTTTATCCTCATATTCTATTAATCGATTTAATTCGATTTAAAATTTCCAATTCAACTTCAATAAGACTCAAATCAAAAAGCTGATAAGAAACCGATGAAAATACGAAGTAAGAATTTTCTACAACTTCTTCTTGTAGCTGATACGAAGAAATCAAAAGAATTTGGAAACGAATCAAAGAAAATTGATAAGAAAGTTGTTTCCACTGTTGCAGGGTATTGACCATTTATAGTCGTATTCCCTTGTCCCCTATCTCGTCTTCTTCTTGTACTCATACTCACTATATGTGGATAGAAAGAGAATTTACTGAGACGTTCAGACGGATATCTTAAGGATTATACTCATTCTAGAGTTTACTTCACTCTATCTCTAATGAGCTACTTAACGTGTTATACTCCTGAGCTAAAGTTCAACCTTAGCTCTGATACCAAATGTAACGCCCCGCAGACAGCGGCCACCGGTAGGCTTTGCAACCATCCCAGTCCCACCGTGGCTTACATTGGCACCTCGCATTTACTTTTACGGCCAGCCTCTCGACTGTCACGGCCTTCGCCTAACCAACCCATCCCTCTCAGGGACATGTAGGGGTAAGAGTCCCCCGTTCGCCACCAAACTGCGAAGCGAGAACCCCCTATCATGCTGTAATATAGCAAATGCGATCCATATACGACGTATCACTATTCGGAATGGGTTATATGACACAGATGTCTTTTCCCGGCTAACCCGAATAGTGAGCGCAATATTCAAAAACAAATGGATAGTGGGATTTCAATTAAGTCACAATTTAAACCCAAACTTTCTTTTCAAATGGTTTAACAAATTACCATTTTAATCTTTTTAAACAAAAAGATTCAATTCACAAAGTTCACTTAATTTCACAAAGATTCATTCATAGATTTTCCAAATCGATTTCCATTTCAATTTAATTAATTCGTTGAATCTTTAAATCAAAGATTTAACAAATAGCTTTCAAAACAGTTTCATTTCGAATGGTTTAACAAAACATCATTTTAAATCTGTTAAAAATAAACAGATTTAATTCATAGCTTTCGAAAAGAATTCATTTATAACTTGGAAAACCATTTTTCAATTAAATCTTGAAATTCCTTTACCTAAATTGGAATTTCATTTCTTATCTAAAAGCTTTTATTCCTTGAAAACAAACAGTTTTCATTCTGGAAATCTGATTCATTTATACGAGTTAAGGTCTTTGGGTTATATATCCAAATTCCAAACTTATACTTTTAAAATGGTTTAAATTCATATAAACACATTTATATCATCTTTACTCCCTAGTTTCCAAATCATAGCTTAATTTCAACCTTGAATCCAAATTTAAATCTAACTATTTAAATTTTCAAAACTCGGTTAAGTTATTTAAAATAACTTTTATCTTTGAAATTCCATTTCAAAAGCTTTCCCATTTAAACCCAAATTTCTAATTTCAAAATCAATTGAAATTAAAATTTCCATTTCAAAAACATCAAATTTAAATTATCTGTGACTTAACCGATTTCCACGTGAAATCCATATTTTGTGTGTGTAATAAGTGTGGTCCAGGGGTTTTACACACAATAGTGCAACATCAATCATCACATATCAAAATACAGGATATAGTTGATAAGCGATATAAACTATAACGCTTATCGTACAGATCACAGATATATATCACAGATAATCAATTACAGATCACAACAAAATCAGGATATATACAAAGCAACATAAATCAGGGATATCAATAATCAAGTCATCTAATAGAATCCAAATATTCGTAAGTAAGATCAGTTAATTATCTGATTAATTTAAAACAAATTAATTTCTTGTGAATTATAAATCCTGGTTAATCAACATTGATAATTTACAAATCATTTTGATTAATTATTCTTTAATCTTTTATTAATTATCCATTAATAATAAATTAATTAACCTTTAATTATCAACCTTTAATTATTAAACAATTAATCTTTAATTATCTAATTCACCATTTAATTAATTATCTTCAATTAATTATTTTAATTAATTTTTCCTTGATTAATTATCATTCCTTAATCAACTTCATTAAATTAAAATTAACCTTTAATTAATTAATCTCAAATTAATTACCATTTTGAATTAATCACATTATACTTTGATTATCCTTTTAAACCTTGTTTAATAAATCACCTTTATCACATTAGATACCTTAAAAGGTTAAGATTTAGTTTAAACAACATTTTATCTTAATTTCCATTTTAAAACTACATTATTTATTTATTAAACAATTTTGTAAAATAATGTATCTTGATTAAATAAATTTAAAACTTAATCATTTTGAAAATCCTTTATTTAAACTTTAATTTATTTAAAACTTTAATCATCTCCTTATTTTAAAACTTGGGTTTTATTTAAAATTGTTGAAAAGTAGAAAAACTTCAAAATACAAACTGTTTTTGAGTGGCTCCTGTAACTGCTTCGAGTCACCCCCGAGAAATACTTCGAGTCTTCCTCCATGCCACTTCTTCTTCCACAACCCAAAACTGTTCCCATACACGATGATACGCGTGCGTGTGTACGCCTTCGAACGTCGCCTCCGATCGACCACGGCCATCTCCACATCACGGAGACCCCCTCGACAACTTATCCCAAGCCTCCGATCATCCCTCCAGCCTCTCGATCGAAATCGAGTTCGATCATGAAACCTGGAACGAAATAGAAAAAACATCACCAGACCTGGAAAACCCACCGTGTTCCCACCTTCGATCACCAGAGGCCACCAAACTCCGGCCAAAGTTTCGTCTACCACCCCTCTCCAACACCTCAAAAGCCCATTACGCTCGATCGTTCAATGACCTCGTACGAGACGAAAACACAGAGCCACCCAAAACTAGGTCTACAAAATAGAATTCGTCGCCGTCGCCTCCACGTTGATCTTCTGACCATCACGACAATTTTCGCTAAACCCCTGGTCACCCCTCTACCTCCAGACCAAACCACAACATCGCCAGTAAACTAGATCGTCCACGGCAACTCGAAATGTACAAAACATTCGAAACTAAACTGCTCTTCACCCCCTTGCTTAAAAATTATGTAACTTGTTTTAAAAATTCTATTTTAGTATGATGTTTCACCCTATACACCTGAATCTTTAAAACAAAAGATTTGTTTTTTTGAACTTATTTAAAGATGTATATGTTTTCTGGGTTTTACAGAGGCACATACCTGTTAGTTCAACATTTTACATTTTTAACACCTAGATTAAGGTTAAACAAACAATTGTTATTTACATCTTATATCCAAACAGTTATTTAAACAAAAGAGGAAGGTTTGTTTACATATTGACTCAAAGAAATGTCATCAAGTAACAGAGTATGCAAAAACAGATATATCCAGATATATGCACAAACAATACATATACAAAATATGCATTATCACTAAGAAAAACATGCATCATATTCACTTAAGTTAACCTTTTAAAATAAAGTGTTGCTCACCTTTCCTGAAGGAACAAAGAAGAACAGAGATGATGGACAGAGAACTGAAATTGTTGAAAACTGGAAACAGATTTAGTTGCCTAAACTTGCATGCTTGAATTTGCTAGGTTCTTTTAACTGCTTCAGGTTTGAACCCTTGCTTTCAGACTTGAATTTTGTTTTGTTTATTTTTTTTTCTCAGTTTTGAAATGGAATTACTTAGCTTATGATTTTCGAGACTGAAATGAATAAAGAAAAGAAGATAATGGGTATACTATTATTTGGTACAAAGTAATGTTTGTTTATACAAGTATGGGCTGACATGATATTAGAGATAAGGCAGGTATGTGGCTAGAGATATTTGCTTTTGCTTTCGGCTGTACAAAAATATATGGAGATGTTTGGTGGCTTCATTCCTTTGTTTTGTTTTATCACTCTATAATGTTATTAGATTATACAGGTCTTTGAGTTTGTGGAGGCTGATAGGTATAAGGGAGTATACTAAAGGTATTTGCTGTCTTGTTTTATAGGCTGAGGTGATTTATATATTATTATTTTTTTTCATTTGTTTATACTTTGTTTATTTGTATTTGTTTTGTTACTTATTAATGTAAATAAGTTCCTATTTTAAATGTTGATTTACATATTACATTCGAATGAAAGATGTTTATATTTTTGCTTCGTATTTATATTTCGTTTTATCTTTTGTTTACATATATATATATATATATATATATATATATATCTATCAAGAAATAAAAAATGACAATTTCTATGTTTATTTGTTTTCTCTATTTATCTTACTACTTTGAAATGTAAAGAAGTTCTACTTTAAATTGTTGTTAGATTTTAACAAATATTCTACTTCTATTTTTATTAAAACTTACCTTATATTAATTTCAATTTCTAGTTCAAATATTAATTATCATTATTTACTTAATATTCATTGTCTTATATTTATTTTATAAACTCAAACCATCTTTAACCATAATTTCAAATATATATATATATATATATATTTATCATTTATCTCTAAACCATTTATTTAAGTTTTAAATTCAAATAGAAATATATATATATATATAAGTACATATATATATTAAATTTGCTCGTATATACCTAAATATATATATATATATTAAATAGATATACACATATACTCACATATACACTATTTACAATATTTTAATCTCAAATGATTTATACAGAATATACTTGGATATCGGGGAAACTCGCTCCATTTAATCAATTTAATTTCACAATTTTTATTCAAAAATTTATTTAATTGTCAATTTAATTCATAAATTCATTTAATTATTAATTTAAATACTTATGAAATTTGGGTTCGTTACAATTTGAAATGATAATACTTGATTTATCATTTATTGTTCTACAAATGAATTTATAAATAGTTGTTTATAAATTGATTTGGGAACTGAAATGAATTTGAATCAAGAATTTGAGAATTCAAGTTTCCGATGGATTTCAAACCTTGTGTTTAAAAGGATATATTATTTAAAGTATTTCCAAGTAGAAATTTTTTTCTAAAGGAGTTTTAAGTTTAAAAATTTAGTGCTCTTCTCTTTGTCGCTGGAAAATAATTTCGGTGATGACTGCAGCATCATCGACGTTCATTTTAGAGTTTCGAAGTGAAGAGACCGCTCTGTAGGCTTGCTACAGTGTTGCTTTGAGAATTTAATTGGTTTGAATTTCTAAAATATGATTTGATTTATATTATATATAGGTATATGATTTAAAATTGATTTTACATATTATGTACATATATTTATTTATCTCTAACCGGTTTGAAGGAAATCGGAAATTTAATTCTTACATTTTTTTCTTAAAGAATAATTTCAATTATAAAAAGAAAAAAATCAAAAATTTGGATAATGATTCAAACTTGAGATAATTGAATTGGAAAGTTTTATTTGTATAATACAATTGCATTCAAATATAACTTACCTTAAATTTTTTTAGAAGTTAACAATGTAATTGGATAATATACAATATAAAAAGGATTTTTTAAATAAAATTTGAGTGGTTATAATAAATTTTATACACCTAAATTTTAGTTATAAAAGATTTACAGAGGTAAATAGTGAAAAAGGAATTTAAAGAGATTTTATTTAAATAACTTGATAATCAAATTTGATTTAATATGGAACCTTAAGTCTAACCTAGGAATTTTAATAATGGTTATTTCCTGAAATGAATATGTTGTATAATAAATAAGTGGAAATTAGGGAGGCATCCCTATCATACTTTCATATTGTAAAGCGGGTCCCTGTCAAAGTTTCATTGTAAAGCGGGTCCCTGTTTTCTGGAAACGAAGAAAAATTATTGCTGAAATGTCAGCAACTTTTATAAATAAGTGCTGATATTTCAGCAACTATGTGTCAAAGTTTTATTGTAAAAACAAAGAAAAATTATTGCTGAAATGTCAGCAACTTTTATAAATAAGTGCTGATATTTCAGCAACTTTCATAAACTGTGTTCACAGTGTACATAAATGTTGCTGAAATATCATCAACTTTTATAAATAAGTGTTGATATTTCAGCAACTTTCATATACTATGTTCACAGTGTACAGAAATGTTGCGGAAATGTCAGCAACTTTTATGAAATGTTGCATCATGCTCTGCAATAATCGTGAATAAAAAACAGGGACCTAATTTACACTGAAATTTAGTGAAGGACTTTTCGTGAATTTTGAAACTTAATAAGGACCTGTGCCAAAAGTACCCAATAAATAATGTATCTTTGAATAGATAAAATAAAATACATTGGAATTGGACATTTTGTAATAAAGTTTATTTAACTTGAATTCATAGTTTAATTGATGTCTAAATGAATAAATGTGTAAAGAAATTTGATTGTTATATTTTCTATGATAAATATTTTATTTATGAAATTGATATGTCTTGAAAAATGGATAATTATGATAGTTATAATGTATTTTAACATCACTAAATTTGATAATTGAGAATTTGGTTTTCAAATGGAAATTTTAAGTGTAACTTATTGAAGGAATATCTATTTATGAAATGGGCATTTTAAATAAAGTGTTAGGTTATTTGTTAAATGAAGAGCTAAGTAAAATAGTGAGCTTTTGACTTAATAAACGAAGTATAGTTTAATTTGGATATTCCATTCATAAAAGTTTGTTTTAATAAGTCATAAGTTAAATGATATCCAAATGAATATTCTAGAATAAAACTGATTTGAAATATTAATATATCTACTGTAGCATTTTATAAGTGCTGCTGTTTTGAAAATACAATGTTTTGGAAGTTTTATAATTGAATGAACTTAGAAATGTTACAACTTTAAAATGAATATTATTTGACCTTGAATTAAAATGGTTTAAATAAAGATTATTTTAAAAGGTGTTATGATTTTCTAAGTATTATGTTTTTTTTAGAATTACACTTCCAAAGTGTTATGATTTTAGTAGTATGATTTCCAAATGATAAACATCTCTAATTTGTTATGATTTCAAAGCGTTATTGTTTCACATTTATTATCATATTTTTTTTTCAAACTATCTTTTGGTTGTCCTTATTTCTCTTATCTTGTTACAGAATGGGAAGGCTATTGCTTATACCAGTCTGTTTAGACATCTTTTTATAATCTTTGAAATCTTTGTTACTCATCTGGATTTGAACACTGTTTTTCCATTCATAGACCGTCGGTCAAGTGAAAGGGGTGATTCAGACTCTAGAGGATCTTTTTCGTGTTTGTGTTCTTGATTTGATCACCTCCAACTTGTTAAACTTGCCTATAACAATAGTTATCAGGTGTAATTCCAATATTCTTATCATCTTGTCTTAATTCTATTCATTCTATCTTTTTAGGTGCTTTCCCGTACCTCGTTCCTTTTCGGGGACCAAAAGTTTTGAGTGGGGGAGAGTGTAACAACCCTGTATTTTACAATTAATTTTAATTTTATTTTTCCAAATTTAAGAGCTTTATTTATGAAAAGAATAAATGTTGTTATTGTAAATATAAAAAAAACTTTGATTTTGTATGTGGATTTGAATTCCAAATATGACTAAATTTAATATTTCCAGAAAATGTGAATTTTGGTCAAATAGTCAAACTTCGACTTTTAACTTGAAAATTTAAAAGTTTGAAATTTATGAATTTTATCTTTTATTATAAAAATAGATTTAATAACTTGAATACTGCTTTTCGTTTCGTTGCAAACGGATTTAAATTGCAAAAGTTATACTATTTTCAATATTGTGTGTATATTGGGTTATTCAGCAATATTCTTTATTTTAAAATTATATAAATGACATTTTTATTTGATATATTTTATTCTAATTTGTACATTTATGTTATATAAAATATATTTTGGCTTTTAAATATTTTTAAAGTAAGGTAGGAATTTTTCCAGAGTTAGTAGTATTTTTCTTGCAAATTTCCATGCCCTGTTTGTAAATTTTAAACATTTTTCTTTAATCCTTTTCTATTTTCTCCAATTTAATTATCTATTTTATTTTGAAAATGATAAATAAATTATTTTAATTCAAATTTTCACTTCATAATATTTTTATAATGAAGTGTATAGTTTTTCAAGACTGACAGTGATTTATTTATAATTTTTGAACACTGTTTGGTATTTTTAAGTAATTTTCTTCATTCTTTTTATATTTTTCCAAAATTTATTATTTGTTTTCTCATATTTATAATTGATTTCGGTTTGTAAATTATTTTTCTGAATATTTTTGTTTATATAAAGATTAAAAAGAAAAGAAATATGAAAGGTTGTAAAATACTTTGAAACTTAAGCCCTTTTTTGTCCAAACCCTTCATTTTCTTTAACTCCTCAAATTTTGCCCTAGCCATCTAAAACCCTAGTGTAGCCGCCACTTTTTGTTTCTCATCTTTTCACGTGAAAACAAATCAGCTCCTCATTTCTCATGGCTTCATCCAAAAATAGGTAATGGCCTCTCCTTCTTTTTCTTCTTTTCTCTTCATTTTCAATGATTTTTGCCATGTTTCTCTTGCTTTGCTTGGCCTAACACCTCCACCATCTCCTCCACCGACCACCACCACTTCCTTCCCCACACCATCCACGACCAAACCCCCTCCTCCTCTGACCATGACAGGCCATGCACTCCTTTTGACTAAAAACCACACAAAACCTTGCACAAATCCCTTAAACCAATGCATAGCCACCACTAGTTGCAACATACCTTCGCCCACCACCTTGGACACCACCTCTACCCGCCACCACCACCTTGCTACCACCACTACACATCACCATCTCCTCTGTCCAGACCTGTAGCAAGTCATGGCCAAGCCTAGGACCTTGTAGACCGAGCCAAAGATGAACCAAAACTCCACCATATTGCATAAAACTCTTCACATGCCTATGTTGTAACTTCCCCATCATCTCTAGCTTGTAGCCGTGCATCCCTTGGTCCAAACTAGACCCAAACCATGTCCAAACCTGAACCAAAACATTCCCTAGGCCATGCAAAAGGATAGAGAAAGCAAGGCAAAAGATTTGACATTCAAATCTCTTTTCGTTTAAAAGTTATTCCATTTCAAGTGCGTTGAAATTGTGTTTGTTTTGATGTATGTTTTGGGTTGTAATACAAGAGTTGTAGCTTTGGATCTTGCTCTCCACTCAAGTCCGTAGTCTTGTCATCGTGCTTTTGTTCCATTGTGTCATTGGTTTTGATATCTCCAGCACAAACAGGTGAGTTATTCTCACCAGACAATATGTACCTATATAACTGATAAACCGACACCATTTGAATCTGTAATGTATATCATCATGTTATATATGTTTATATTATTATCATATGATGTTCACACCTGTTATTACACTTATTATATCATATGTTACTATTATTTAATGTTATTCTGTTATTTATATCTGTTATCACCATTGCAAGTTCCCTGTAGATTAGAATCACTATGGGTTGAAATGATACATACCCGAACGGACTTTAGAATAGGGAAAAATCGTTATGGGCTGAAATGATAGGCCTGAATGATTTTTATTTAAATTATTTTAACTTGGGATTGCGGGTTTGAAATGATAGAACCCGGATTTTTCTTTTTTAACTACGGATTGAAATGATACATATCCGTATCACTTGACCTAGGTTAGAAAATTATATACAGGCCCGTGGTTATTTTATAAAGTGTTTTGAATATTTTTAAGTATTTTTAAAAATATATATATATATATATATGAAATTTGATTTAAACAGATTTTGAAATATTTTGAATTAAAGAAATTATGATTTTCTATGTGTTAAAAATGTAATTAATGAATGGTTTAACTGGATTTTTGAAATATAACTTAAGTTGGAAATTTGGAATTTTGGTTAAAAATGATATTTAAGTTATATAAATAAAATGGATATTAAATTTTATTTGGAAATGGTAAATATGATAATTTGATTAAATTTGAATTTAAGTGATTATTAAGTATTATTGATTTTTCTATGAATTTAAGGGGTTAAATAAATGAATGTTTAAAAGTGATCTTTTAAAATATAACTTGACTAGGAAATGTGAAATTTCGTTTTAATTAAAGGTTTAAGTTAATTAAATAAAATTGGAAATTTTGTTAAATTGTGAAATGGTAATTTAAATTTGAAGTGTTAAGTCTATTTGTTGAAATGTGAAGAATTGGAACTTTTACACTTAAACTTATTAAGTAAATTGTTGAAAATTGGATTTAATTATAAGAAATTTATTGTGAAAGAAACGTGTAAAGTTCTAATTAATGAAAGAAATATGTAAAGTTTAATTTATGAAAGAAATGTGTAAAGTTCTAATTAATGAAATAAATATGTAAAGTTTAATTTATGAAAGAAACGTGTAAAGTTCTAATTAATGAAAGAAATATGTAAAGTTTTACCTACTGAAAGAAACATGTAAAGTCTTAATTAATGAAAGAAACATGTAAGTCTTAATTTGTGTAATATTGATTTAAAATAATAAATGCCCCTTTTGTAATAAAACGTAAATTAAAGCGTACATTCGATAATGTAAGTTTAACTAGTGTAATATTGATTAAATGATAAATGCTCTTTACTGTAATAGGAATTTAAGTTAAAAAGTACAATTAATATGTAAGTTTTAATTAATGTAAATGACATATTTTAATGACTAAAATAATAAAGTTTCTTTATTGTAATGATAATGTAAGTTAATAAGGTACTCTTAACTTAACATAAGAATTTTAGCATTAAATTGGATATTACAGTAACAAAGTTTATTTAACTATAAGGCTATGATAAAATGACCATGTTAAAAAATTGTAAGTATATAAATACTTTGATTATATAAAATGTTAAATTGGGAAGTATTACATTCCAAAAATGCTATGATTCCTTAAGGTTACATTACCAAAATGCTATGATAATTTAAAGGAAGATTTCAAGTTTAATAAATTAAAGGAAATATTCAGTGATTTTGAAATTTGGGTTTTATTGAAATGATATATTATTGAATTGGTTTTGAAATGGAAATGATATATTTTTGAATTGGTTTTGAATAGATATGTTTTGGGTTTGAAAGTATGTATTAGTTTGAAATAAATGATATGATTTTGAAATGGTTTAAAGGATGTATTTTGATTTGAAACATAAACTATTTTTAAAAGTTATAACCACGGGTTATAATAACGATTGGTTGGCAAAGAGACCGGGATCGGATATGGACATACTCTTTGTCGATACCGAAAACCACTTTGACAACCGTGTACGCGGTGGAGATTCCAGAATGAAGTAGGATGGTGGCGACGTTCTTAAGGTATGTTATGTGGACCCAACTCCCGTGAGTTGGCATAAGGTGGCTAAAACAGGAGCGATCTCGGACCAGTGAGGTAGCACCTCTTCTCGGACACATTTCTTCGATATTATACTCTTACTTGTGATTGATTAGATGGCCATCCTCCGATTTGGGAGTGTTGTTCGAGGTGGAACGGTAGTGGCTGCTATGCGTATCCATCAGTCCGTGTGCGTAATTGGTATATCTACCCTGGCATTGCCTAGTTGTGCCGTGTCACCTACCATATCGAGCTTTACTACGATTATGATTTTAAGATCCGACCGCGTTAAGGTTCTCCATCCCCTTAACGCTATTTTCTATATGATTATACTTTACTTATTTAGACACTATTATAATAGCGAATATTACTACATAGTAGATATTTTAACGGATCCTTAGAGGATGGGCGGTCCCAAGCATCTTCTAAGTTACTTGTACCTTTATTACAGTTCACTTGAGTTGGTTTACATTATATAAGTATATATTGTCCTGACTCGAGTGTTTTGTGTTTTGCTTTACGCTCGGGTTAGCCTGAGTATTCACAGATTTGGATTTCCACCTTCTGGAGATTTGAATCGCTAGAGATTATTTGCTAGTCTTGTTCTATCAACTTCGGTTCCGTTGTTCTATTCAGCCTGTACTTGGTTATTGTATTGAGACTTCTGCTGTGCTTTATTTCTTATGTTGTATCTTATGTAACTCTGATATATTTTCATAGTAGCTTCATGAACTACTATTTCTTTTACTTCCGCTGCATTATTTTACTCTGTGTATGTGATCTGTGATTATATTTATTTACTGTATATTCTGAGATTTGCCAAATTTTAATTACAACGCGGTATTTTGAGCAATTCAACTCCGGCATGAGTGTCTACCTATACACTTATAATGGATGCGAATGGTTGAAAATATCGGGTCGTTACAGTTGGTATCAGAGCTTTGGCTTTGAGGCAAAACTTAGAATGTATGGTAAATTTATTTACAGAATCACTTTCGTTCGAGTTTGAATCTCTTCCTTTTGATTCGATTTCCTTTGAATTTTGGAACGTTTCCTGCGGTTCCAAAATTCATTCGTGTCCCTCACTATTCATCATCTTTTGATTCTAGAGTATCCCATGACTCCACTTTGAATGATCTTTATAGTGAATTGGATGTCTCACCAATATTCTAATTTTCTTGTAAAGGGGTGAAAATCCTTTACAGTCAGCATCGATTCACCAGAGATTTTATCTATCCTTGGTTTAGATGCTAATATCTTTCATTATTCCAAACTCTATCTCTTGAGATCGAACGTAGATTTATCCCAGAAAAATCCACTTGTTGTTTTAGTTTAAACCAATTCTTTTTAGTTCAAAATAAATCTTAAACTCATATTAAACATTTAAAATGAATTAAATGTTCAAATTCAATGGCTTAAAAATACGGGATGTTACATTCCTCCCCCCTTATAAAAATTTCGTCCTCGAAATTTGCTAAGGTAGAAAATACTCTCCAACCCATTTACTTACCCAATTTGCTTAGTTAAAAGCTTGTATTCACTTTCCCAAAAAGTTTCAGCTCCAATTCAAAACCATTTGCTTTATTTACTCTAAAGCCTTTATTTTAACATTTGCTTTCAAAAATTCAATTTCTTAGCAAATCAAAAACCCAAAAATTTTCTAACTCCCAAAATTTCTGAAAATTTTGGCAGAGTCTCCTTTGCACGGAGGAGCTTCTGCGATATCGCAGGATACACAAATATATATACATCGGCTAACACGGCCGGAAACCAAAATATATCTCAATATATATATATATATATATATATATCAATTCCCATTTATATTTGCGTAGGCGTACCTCTTAGCAAATTTTTAAAAGCAAGCGGCTAATATCTCGCATATACGCGCTCCAACTCTCTCGAACGCCTCCCGCACCTGTACTATACTCAACAAACTCATCAAATTCAAAGATATGAGCATTTCATAATATTTCCAATACAAATGCAACCCAAACATATTCATTGCATAACCAATCCAAGCAATTTCATCATTTAACAATGTTAACCATATCTTATTAACAATTCAAAGATTTCAATCACCTTTCAATTTACTTATTCAAGTTCGACTTCATTTTATTCCATTTGAATGCTTTACACTCAAATTCTCTATATACCATTCATATTTGTTACAACCAATTCATTTCTATTCCAATATGATTAACATATGCCTTACTTACCTCTCTTTTTTTAAATTTAAATTTCCTATTTGATTCACCATCAAATTTTATTTTAAATTTGAAGCATTTGCTTTACTTTTATGATCCACCTCTATTCACATGCAAACATTACTCATTAAAATGTCAATTCATTACAATTGATTCAAAACTAATTCCATTCTCTCTTTAAATCAATTCACTTGCATTTATATACAAACTTTTGAATTAGATTCCAATCCATATCAATTTTCCAAAGGTCAACTTCAATTGCTTTTTAAACAACTCAATTCTGAATACATGCAAATTTTCACGCCATTCAAGCAAAAATTATTGTCACTTAAGCTTATCACCATTCAAAATTAATTTCAACTTGGATGTGTATTAATTTTATTCAATTTTTGCATTGTTCACAATCCAAGTATTTTCTTTTTCCGAATGCAATTGTTAAATTCAATATTTCCTTTACATTTTAATCTCATTAACCAATTCAAATTTACATTAATATCATTCATTCCTGAGTTATTTACAACTCTTATATTTTAACTCATCACATTAATTAATTTAAAACTCATTTCACTTGCATTTCAGTTTATTTCCTAACAAATTTCATTCGGAATTACTTAAATAAGCCCGTTCACAATCATTTGTTTTCCTTCCAAGTTACTTAAGTTCTTTCACAAAATTTCCATCATCTTCTTATATCAATTTTATTTTATTTTCATTTGATTCTCATTCAAATCAAATTCAATTCATTTACAACTTTAATGATCTTTGTTTATTTATCCAATCCATGTACAAATTTATTTTATTAACAAAGAGGCCACTTAAATTATTTCTGTGATATCCCGGGATTTCGAGAAGTTTAAAATGTGATAATCGCTTAATTTAAATTATTTTAAATTGATAAATTTGTTATTTTCAAATATTTTATAACCAAATAATAATAATAATGATGTGATATTTTAATTATGGTATAGATTGATTTTTAATAAGGATAATTATCTAAATTATGATATGTTATAAATTTGATTTTAATATACTTATCATTTTCAAACTAATAAGTATTGTTTAAATATATATATATATTGTCTTGAGTTGTTTTTAAATGAAATAATCATTTCAAACTTAATAATATGTTTATTTAAAAATATAAATGTTATATTGACTTTTAAATTGGATTTTTAAAAGTAAAATTTTAATTTGAATCTGGATTTAAATTTGAATCTTTAAAGATAAATATTTTAATATATTTGGGTCTAAAATTATATGAACAAAGTTTGTATTAAAATAAGATTTGTTTACAATATTTTCTTTAAAAGGAATTTTATTCATATAAATTTAGAAAGTGTTTATTTAACAAGTAAATAAATACAAAAGATATTTTTACACTTAAAAAAATGAATGAAATACATTGTATATGATTTTTAGAATATAAATGAGTTTTATTTTATTTTCTTTAAAGGTTTCATTTATGTATAATATAGAAAAGCATTTATAATTTATAAATGTATTTAACTATTTAGGGAATACATATAAAAGCTTTTAAATTTTTTTTAAAAAAATAATATGAAATTATATAATGACAAGTGTTAATAGATTAAGTCATGTTAGTAATATGTGTAAGATCATTAAACAATGTAGAAGACAAGTGTCATTTTTCTTTTCATTTTTCTTTAATTTTTAATAAACCATAAATTTAAGTTATAAAAGCCTACCTTTCCATTTCTCTTTTCTTTTCTAATCTCATTTTCTACAAAGACCAAAACTAAAAACCAGGAAAACATATCAAACCGAAATCAAATCCTCAAACCAAACTGAGATTTTCTCAAACCAAACTGAAATCATTTCCAGTTCAAAACCTTGTAATCTGAAATCATCTCCAACCCAAAACTGGAAAGATTCTCTTAAACCAAGAATCTCAAAACTGAATTCATCTGCAAAAGCTTGATTCTCAAATTCAAATACCTGAAACCATATCTCTAAAACCAATTCAATTGCCTAAAACCACATTTCAGATCATATCAAAGATCTGTAACCATTGTTCTCAGACCTGAAACCATATTTCAAACAAATCTGCAATGTTTTTCAAGACTATAATCAATTCCAAGAATGCATGCAAGTAGATCTGAAGTTTTCAAGAGCTTTTCAATTTTTAAAGAAATCAAAGTAGATGCAGTTCAAAAGTTTCCAGTTTTCAAGCCCTGTTCAAACTGTTTTAAACTTCTCTGCCTCTTTGAAAGGTGAGTAAACATTTAAAAAAAAATTAGTTTAATCTGGATTTAACTATCATGCATGTGATGATATTAGCTTGTATTGAAGTTCTTCAGTTTGAATTTATATAAATTGGTATAAATATGTTGTGAGCTTGTCTGTTTAAATATACAAGTCTGTTCTCTGTTGTTCACTATGTATGTTTTGTTATCAAAAAAAATTCATATCTTCAAATCAAATCCATATTAGCCTTGGATATTTAAATAAAAATTGTTTGTAAAAGTATAATGAAGATTATAAAAATAGTTTTAGGGTTTTATATTCAAAAGAAAATTTGTAAAATAAAAATAACAGTAACATATATGTATATGTTAAAAATCAATTATCTTAATTTCTGAATTGGATTACTTGAATGTAGTCATGATTGAAAATCATGAATTTTGATATGCATTTCATAATATTTAGATGGTTAATCTTTTGGAATTTTCGAGATGTTCGAATTGGGTGTTGTTGGCGATTGCCGATGATCAGCGAAGAATTGGGAGGTCGGATTTGGTTTGGAGGAGGGTAGTGGCATGGAGATTGCAGGAAAAATAAATTGGTATTTTATTAATGGCTAAGGTGATCGGGTTTGGGAAAAGTAGGGTTTTCCCTGACGATTTGACAACCGATATATTCAAGGCGAATGTGGCGATGGTGGTGCACCGGTCGTGATCGCGAAGGGGGGAAAAGATGCTGGAAGACATGACGAAGATTTAGTGATGATAGCGGGGGATCTCGTGGTCGAGATTGACGGCGAGAGTGGTTTCCGATCGAAGTGATTAAGTTCCAATTTTGGGCTTTGTGCTCATTTTTCGATTAGTTGACGAAATGGTTGAACGGAGGCGACGAGAAGGATGGTGATGTCGTTGTCGACATGTTGAAGGCCGTAAAGTTGGTCGGAATCGCCATGGTTGGTTGTGCACGTGCACGTGAACGAGGATGAGTGTCAGCGTGTCAGTTTGATTTGTTTTTGGGTTAGTGGGTTTTTCTCGAGTAAGTTTCGGGGAAGAAAGGTTTTTGCTCGAGTTTTTCTTTGGTTTATATTGCGAGCATGTGAGAATAACTGTAAGGTTTTAACAGTTTGATTTTTTTTTTACCAGACAGTTTTTAAATTACTCGGGGAAGAAAAGGTTGTGGCTCGGGTAGTCTTCGAGTCATTTGAAAGATTTCGAGGGAGCTGTTATGTTTTAAAATAGTTTTTAAAATTTATAACTAAAGTCTTTTATATAAAAAGAAAAGAAGAAGAAGTACTTTGTTTTGTTCAAGTACATATGGGTTAAACCCAAAGATAATGTTAAGTCTGTTTTTAAAATTTAAATAAAATAAGTTTTTAAATTTTAAATAATCAAGTTAAATAAATTGTCTTGAAATTCATTTCTTTGTAATAAATGTTTTAAATAAAATTAAAGTTGTATGATTTATTTAACTTAAATATATTAAGTTAAATTTTTAAGTTATTTTCAAATTTAATTTGAAAATAAGATAAGTAATAAAGAAATGTTTTATTTTAATACATAATTAAAGTTTGATAGTTAATGAGATAAATAAAGAATGATTTATTAATTAAATTAGTAAGTGATTAATGATTTATGAATTAACAATTAAGGTTTCAAGTGTTATATTAAATTGTAATTAAGGATTGTTAATTAATAATTAAGGATAAGTAATTAATGATTATTTATTTTAACTTAATTAATGATTTAATTAAGTAAGTTAATTACTAAGATCAAATGTTTTTAAATGATAATGTTTTATCTTAAGATTAATTAAGATTTTTAAATAAGTTGAAATTAATTAATTTAATTAAGAAATTAAGATTAATTAACTTATTTAATAAGGATTGATTAAATGATTAAGAGTTAATTAAAATGGTAATTAAGAAGTACTTAATCAAGTTTTATTAAGTAATAATTAAGTTTTCTTAATTAATAATTAAGAGATTATTTATCTCTGATTAAAGTTAATTAAGAATTAATTAACTATTGTTAAGGGTTAATTAATTGTTATTAAAGATAGATTAATAGATAATTATGGATTAATTAAATTGGTAATTAAGGTTGTTAATTAATAATTAAGTTTTATTAATTAAGAATTAAGAATAATTAATTAGTTAATTAAGTTTAATTAATTAATTAATTATAAAAGTAATTAAGGATTGATTACTTTGTATTAAAGAATATTGATTAATAATTAAGGTTTATTAATTAATAGTTAAAGAATAATTAATCAAGGATTAATTAATTTGTTTAAAGGGTAATTAAGGATGAGTTACTCAGTTATGATTTAGGAATGAATGTGATTTATTTAAGTTAATTAATTTGTTAATTAATTAAAGATAGTCACTTGGTAATTAAGTATAATTACTTAATAAGATTGGATAAGAGAAATTACTTAGTGTAAGTAATTGATAAATGAATTATTGTATGAAATTGGTGTAATTAATCAAAAAGGATTTATAAAAGAAATTAAAGTAATTAAGAATAGTTAATTACTGTTGATGATTATTTAAGGTTGATAAATGAAAGTAATTAATTAATGAATGATTAATTAATGTAATTAATTAAGGAATAATGTAATTAATTATAGTTAATTAATTAATGGAAGTAATTAATTAAGGATCATTAATTATTATAATTAAGGAGAGTAATTAAAGGTTAATTACTGTAAATGATTAAGGATAATTAATTTGTGAAATTAATTAAGGATAATTACTTTATGTAATAAATAATTAATCAAGAGTGATTAATATTTAATGATTAATTAATTAAATGGATTGTAATTAATTAATGTTGATTAAGCAAGAATAGGAATTAATTCTTAAGTAATTAATTTAATTTAAGTTGATTAAATTAATTATAATAGAGATTAATAAATGGTTGCTTATGAATGATGGTTGAGTAGAATGTCTGATTTGGTTGATATCTATTGGATGATATACTATGATATATCTGTGATAAATGTGTGATATTTATCTATGTTAATGCTATGTGAATTCAAGAATTGAATTGAATTGTTTAAACCTTTAAACAACTTGGCCTTAAAAGATACGTTTTGGATTTCGATGAGACCGGGATCGGGTTTCCGTATACCGGATTTCCAGGTCTGGAGACCCGAATACCACATCGATCCAAATTACGATAGGTCGTGAATCTCAAGTGAAGATGAAGATTTAGAGTGCAAGGGTTATTGTCGTTAACTCTGAGGGTGATTCCAAAACGAGTGTAACGAGATAATGCCTTCGGTTTCGTTCGAACCCGGAACGAACTTGTATGGATTGAATGCTTTCAAAACATCGTCAGGTGGACGATGAGCATTCTAAGTGAAGTGTTCTGATTAAAGGTAATTGTGACCTCAAGCCTCATCAACCGGGAATGGCTAAAACAGGGGAGGTGCAGCAAGGCTTCGTGGGTAGCGCCCACTGAGAGTAAGGTCATCCCTGTCTAGATGTCCCTTTCTATTTTCGACTTAGTGGTGCGGTTGATGTACACAACCGTGGGGTGATTTTATTCGGAATTATCCAGTAAGGGATGGTTCCGGCTTTGTGTTGCAGGGGAGCGGGCGTACTCCTCGGTACGGTGATCTAGGCCACGTACTGTGACGGGCGGTACCCCAGTAGCCCTGCCATTGTATGGAAATCCAACTTCCAATAAGTGATAACGGTCTTGATTGTATACTTATGTATGCTGGAATTTAATAATGTAACAATTTCGGCTATTTCATATTTATATTGAAAACCCTAGACCTATTATAATACAATCGAATTTCCTATCAAATGTTTTGGTTAGCGTAAGGTAAAAACTTACCCATGTTTATGTGTGGGAAGTCTTACGTGATACCTTTTGATTTCAAAGGTTTTGAAGTTAAGCAAGTTTAAACCGTTTACTCACACCAGACCCATGTCTGACCCAAGTGTTTATTTCTGTTTTATATAAACTCTTGGGTACTCAAATTTTTACGAGTAGCCAAGGGAGTCAGGTTTGCTTTGACGAGTTATCTGGAGGAGCAATGGAGCAAGAGGCTTCAGCGTTTGTAGAGATGTAGTAGTTCCGCTGTGTTGATCTCTGAGTCATTTGTTATCTGTGTTGTATCCTGTATTGTAGAAACTAGACAGGTGTTTATAACTGTCTAGTATGTGTTGTATATGTTGTGTAACTCTGATAATTGTTGTATATGATACTATGTAATAGTTTATGTTATTAATATAATTTATTCGTTCCGCTGTTTAGATTCTGTTGTTGTTTCTGTCTTTCTTCTCTTCTTTTCTCTTTCTATCCCTTTCTTTCTTATTAGCGATACGACTTTCTGGTCGATGAAAGCCGGGTCGTCACATTTGGTATCAGAGCAGTAGGTTGAGTGAATACCTAGGCTCTGGAATGGTGTCTATCTTGAGAGAGCGTATTTGTAATTTTTCTATATATAACTATATATATTTATTTCTACCTATTTGTTGGGTTACCTGTTCGGGTTTTCCAATATGAGTTCTAATGGTAGATAGGGTAGTGATGTGTGTAACACGACTACCAATGGTTGGAGTTTGAATGTTTGAGATTGGAAGTATCTGTCGAGACTATAGACTGAATACCGTCTCGAGTGAACTTTGATATGGTATAAGAATTTCATTGATCTCTGAAGGAAATTTGTTAAGGTTCGGAGTCGATCATTGAAGTATAAGTTTGATCGCGCTCGTGCGAGTGGATTTTCAGGAGTTTGGATCTGTTGGTTGAACAGAAGCGAGTGATGGTATTTTGGGTAACTCAGGAAAGTAGTAACTGTGTGATGAGACGCAGTAACTATGGATATCTCCGACGATGTTTCTGTTTGGAGAAAGTTTAAGGAAGTATATCTGCTTCGGTGATGTGGCTGAGTTCAGCATGATGTTTGTGTTCGGTTTGAGGTCCGAGTTTCTCTAGAAGCTTTGGATAAGGAGTCTTAGGCATCTATGGCAGCAGTGCAGCTCGAGTGTTCTGTGTTCCTGTTGGAAGATCTTTTGGCTTAGCTTTCTTAGAAGTAGAGTTCAGAAGCTGCAGAGTAGATTCATTTTTCAAATGGATTGGTCAAGCACTAGACTGTTTTGACGGATTAAGAAAGAACAATATTTTTGGATATTGGACTGGATAGAATCGCAAAAGTGACTTGCGATAATTGAGTATTCTCTTGGGAAATCTTTGCTTGGGTTTGAGGCATCTCTAGAAGATGTAGGAGTTATAGAGTTGTCAGAAATTTTCTGGAGTGTTGATCTAGTTTGTTCGAGTTCATCGACGGCATCCAGATCAGAGTTGAGCAGCGAAAGCTTGGAAGTAGTTGTTCTAGAGTAGAAGCAACCGGAAGTTGCAGAGTTTGGATTAGAGGGTTCCTACATGAAGTTTTCAAGATCTGAAGGACAGATTGGTGAGAGCATTTGTTTTGTCTTTTCTGGATAGGAGAAGTATTTGGAATCTACTGATGATTGAGGAGTAGAGTTTGTGTTCTGGATTTCTGTAGATCTTGAGAGGATCCGTTTATTGGATTGTTTGTGGTCCGGTTTGTTTCGAAAAGCATCAGCAATGGTTGAGCTGATCAGGAAAGGTGAAGGCAGCCCAGAATCGTCAGAAGAGTTCTGTGGATTAGAGATGGAGAATTTTGGAATTCGAAGTTGGAGACTTCGTTGTTATTTCTCCAGTAGAAGGGAGCAAATAAGATTGAGTAAGACTAGGAAGATAGCTCCGAGTATATTGGATCTTTCTAAGTTTTTGTGAGGATAAGTGTTTTGGCTTCGATATTGAATTGCCAGTTTGGGTTTAGTAGAGCGAGTAACCCAGTATCTGTATTGGGGAAACTCTGGATAATTTTAGGGAGTTTATCCGGATCTATGTCCGGATAACTAGAATTGTTTGTTTGAATGAATTGTTTGTTTGGATGAATGGTTGTTGTTAGATAGTGTATGGATGATGTGTGTGCTTGGATTTTGAAAATAAAATTAAAAACTTTTGGATTATCTTTTGTTTTAAATTTCGAGGACGAAATTCTTTTAAGGGGGGAGGAATGTGATATCCCGGGATTTCGAGAAGTTTAAAATGTGATAATCTCTTAATTTAAATTATTTTAAATTGATAAATTTGTTATTTTCAAATATTTTATAACCAAATAATAATAATAATGATGTGATATTTTAATTATGGTATAGATTGATTTTTAATAAGGATAATTATCTAAATTATGATATGTTATAAATTTGATTTTAATATACTTATCATTTTCAAATTAATAAGTATTGTTTAAATATATATATATATTGTCTTGAGTTGTTTTTAAATGAAATAATCATTTCAAACTTAATAATATGTTTATTTAAAAATATAAATGTTGAGTTGACTTTTAAATTGGATTTTTAAAAGTAAAATTTTAATTTGAATCTGGATTTAAATTTGAATCTTTAAAGATAAATATTTTAATATATTTGGGTCTAAAATTATATGAACAAAGTTTGTATTAAAATAAGATTTGTTTACAATATTTTCTTTAAAAGGAATTTTATTCATATAAATTTAGAAAGTGTTTATTTAACAAGTAAATAAATACAAAAGATATTTTTACACTTAAAAAAATGAATGAAATACATTGTATATGATTTTTAGAATATAAATGAGTTTTATTTTATTTTCTTTAAAGGTTTCATTTATGTATAATATAGAAAAGCATTTATAATTTATAAATGTATTTAACTATTTAGGGAATACATATAAAAGCTTTTAAATTTTTTTTAAAAAAATAATATGAAATTATATAATGACAAGTGTTAATAGATTAAGTCATGTTAGTAATATGTGTAAGATCATTAAACAATGTAGAAGACAAGTGTCATTTTTCTTTTCATTTTTCTTTAATTTTTAATAAACCATAAATTTAAGTTATAAAAGCCTACCTTTCCATTTCTCTTTTCTTTTCTAATCTCATTTTCTTCAAAGACCAAAACTAAAAACCAGGAAAACATATCAAACCGAAATCAAATCCTCAAACCAAACTGAGATTTTCTCAAACCAAACTGAAATCATTTCCAGTTCAAAACCTTGTAATCTGAAATCATCTCCAACCCAAAACTGGAAAGATTCTCTTAAACCAAGAATCTCAAAACTGAATTCATCTGCAAAAGATTGATTCTCAAATTCAAATACCTGAAACCATATCTCTAAAACCAATTCAATTGCCTAAAACCACATTTTAGATCATATCAAAGATCTGTAACCATTGTTCTCAGACCTGAAACCATATTTCAAACAAATCTGCAATGTTTTTCAAGACTATAATCAATTCCAAGAATGCATGCAAGTAGATCTGAAGTTTTCAAGAGCTTTTCAATTTTTAAAGAAATCAAAGTAGATGCAGTTCAAAAGTTTCCAGTTTTCAAGCCCTGTTCAAACTGTTTTAAACTTCTCTGCCTCTTTGAAAGGTGAGTAAACATTTTAAAAAAAAAAATAGTTTAATCTGGATTTAACTATCATGCATGTGATGATATTAGCTTGTATTGAAGTTCTTCAGTTTGAATTTATATAAATTGGTATAAATATGTTGTGAGCTTGTCTGTTTAAATATACAAGTCTGTTCTCTGTTGTTCACTATGTATGTTTTGTTATCAAAAAAAATTCATATCTTCAAATCAAATCCATATTAGCCTTGGATATTTAAATAAAAATTGTTTGTAAAAGTATAATGAAGATTATAAAAATAGTTTTAGGGTTTTATATTCAAAAGAAAATTTGTAAAATAAAAATAACAGTAACATATATGTATATGTTAAAAATCAATTATCTTAATTTCTGAATTGGATTACTTGAATGTAGTCATGATTGAAAATCATGAATTTTGATATGCATTTCATAATATTTAGATGGTTAATCTTTTGGAATTTTCGAGATGTTCGAATTGGGTGTTGTTGGCGATTGCCGATGATCAGCGAAGAATTGGGAGGTCGGATTTGGTTTGGAGGAGGGTAGTGGCATGGAGATTGCAGGAAAAATACATTGGTATTTTATTAATGGCTAAGGTGATCGGGTTTGGGAAAAGTAGGGTTTTCCCTGACGATTTGACAACCGATATATTCAAGGCGAATGTGGCGATGGTGGTGCACCGGTCGTGATCGCGAAGGGGGGAAAAGATGCTGGAAGACATGACGAAGATTTAGTGATGATAGCGGGGGATCTCGTGGTCGAGATTGACGGCGAGAGTGGTTTCCGATCGAAGTGATTAAGTTCCAATTTTGGGCTTTGTGCTCATTTTTCGATTAGTTGACGAAATGGTTGAACGGAGGCGACGAGAAGGATGGTGAAGTCGTTGTCGACATGTTGAAGGCCGGAAAGTTGGTCGGAATCGCCATGGTTGGTTGTGCACGTGCACGTGAACGAGGATGAGTGTCAACGTGTCAGTTTGATTTGTTTTTGGGTTAGTGGGTTTTTCTCGAGTAAGTTTCGGGGAAGAAAGGTTTTTGCTCGAGTTTTTCTTTGGTTTATATTGCGAGCATGTGAGAATAACTGTAAGGTTTTAACAGTTTGATTTTTTTTTTTTACCAGACAGTTTTTAAATTACTCGGGGAAGAAAAGGTTGTGGCTCGGGTAGTCTTCGAGTCATTTGAAAGATTTCGAGGGAGCTGTTATGTTTTAAAATAGTTTTTAAAATTTATAACTAAAGTCTTTTATATAAAAAGAAAAGAAGAAGTACTTTGTTTTGTTCAAGTACATATGGGTTAAACCCAAAGATAATGTTAAGTCTGTTTTTAAAATTTAAATAAAATAAGTTTTTAAATTTTAAATAATCAAGTTAAATAAATTGTCTTGAAATTCATTTCTTTGTAATAAATGTTTTAAATAAAATTAAAGTTGTATGATTTATTTAACTTAAATATATTAAGTTAAATTTTTAAGTTATTTTCAAATTTAATTTGAAAATAAGATAAGTAATAAAGAAATGTTTTATTTTAATACATAATTAAAGTTTGATAGTTAATGAGATAAATAAAGAATGATTTATTAATTAAATTAGTAAGTGATTAATGATTTATGAATTAACAATTAAGGTTTCAAGTGTTATATTAAATTGTAATTAAGGATTGTTAATTAATAATTAAGGATAAGTAATTAATGATTATTTATTTTAACTTAATTAATGATTTAATTAAGTAAGTTAATTACTAAGATCAAATGTTTTTAAATGATAATGTTTTATCTTAAGATTAATTAAGATTTTTAAATAAGTTGAAATTAATTAATTTAATTAAGAAATTAAGATTAATTAACTTATTTAATAAGGATTGATTAAATGATTAAGAGTTAATTAAAATGGTAATTAAGAAGTACTTAATCAAGTTTTATTAAGTAATAATTAAGTTTTCTTAATTAATAATTAAGAGATTATTTATCTCTGATTAAAGTTAATTAAGAATTAATTAACTATTGTTAAGGGTTAATTAATTGTTATTAAAGATAGATTAATAGATAATTATGGATTAATTAAATTGGTAATTAAGGTTGTTAATTAATAATTAAGTTTTATTAATTAAGAATTAAGAATAATTAATTAGTTAATTAAGTTTAATTAATTAATTAATTATAAAAGTAATTAAGGATTGATTACTTTGTATTAAAGAATATTGATTAATAATTAAGGTTTATTAATTAATAGTTAAAGAATAATTAATCAAGGATTAATTAATTTGTTTAAAGGGTAATTAAGGATGAGTTACTCAATTATGATTTAGGAATGAATGTGATTTATTTAAGTTAATTAATTTGTTAATTAATTAAAGATAGTCACTTGGTAATTAAGTATAATTACTTAATAAGATTGGATAAGAGAAATTACTTAGTGTAAGTAATTGATAAATGAATTATTGTATGAAATTGGTGTAATTAATCAAAAAGGATTTATAAAAGAAATTAAAGTAATTAAGAATAGTTAATTACTGTTGATGATTATTTAAGGTTGATAAATGAAAGTAATTGTAACGACCCGTATTTTTACGGATCAACAAGTTCGTCAAAATCTGGAATTTTTGCATTTTTAAGTCATTTCAGATTTTTGTGGAAATTTGTCTAAGTCCTAGGTCGTGGACGACCTAAGAGCTAAGTCGTGACCGAGTTAAGGACTTCGGCGAGTTAGTGTTAGGTCGTGGGTTAGTTGGAGCGACCTATAGAATTGTGCAACCTAGGATTTAGTTAAGTAATTAGGTCGGCAGGGCGAGTTAACGACCTAAAGACTGACCGACTTAAGGAAGACTAGTTGTTGGCTTTGGTTAGGTCGTAGGCGACCTAAGGGGTTAAGTCGTGACCGACTTAAGAGGTTCAGGCGACCTAAGAAAATGTGTGAGCGACCTAAGTGTTAGGTCGGCAGTTCGAGTTAGCGACCTAGTAGAGTTAACGACTTAGGGAATAAGCGGTTTGCGACCTATAAGAGTTAGCGACCTATGGGATTGACCGACCTAAGTGTTAGCGTAGTTAGGTCGTTAGATCTGTGTTGAGTTAGGTCGTAGACGACCTAAGATGGTTAGGTCGCGTGTGTGTTAGGTCGCGAGTTTGCTGAGTCGTAGGTCGCGTGAGTTGTTAGGTCGCTAGAATAGTTTAAGTGTTAGGTCGCGTGGATCTAACTGTTAGGTCGTATGTTGTTTTAAGTCGACATGTGTTAGGTCGCGTAGGAGCCTAAGTTGTTAGGTCGCAACCCAACTGAGTCGTAGGTTGTTAAGTCGCTTAGATAGTTTAAGTGTTAGGTCGTAGCCTATGCTTTAAGTCGAAAGCGACCTAGGAGTTAAGTGTTAGGTCGTAACATCGTTAGGTCGTAAGATGGGGAGGCCTGTTAGGTCGCTAAGCGCGTAAGAGGTTAGGTCGCGCGTGCGATGAGTCGCTGGGTCTGGCTAAGTCGTTAGGTCGAAGACTGTTATGTCGCGTGCATCTATTAGGTCGGAGAGGCTTAGGTCGGAAACGACCTAGGGAGATAGCCGAGTTACGACTTAGAGCAGTTTTCAGCTATAAATAGGAGGGGTTGTTCTCACTTTTTGGGATCCGGATTTTGAAGCGACGAAGTGCTGCCATTTTGAGAGCTCGACTTCTACACTTCTTCACTTCTTTTCTCCACTCTAATCTAGTGCTTCCATCCATCCAAATCGAAGATCAAGATTGAAGATTCAAGAGCTTAGATCGAAGATCTTCGTCTTTTCAAGAGAGATTTCTTCGTTTGAAGTGAGATCTTGTCGGATCTAGCTTAGCTCTTCGCTGTCCAAATCTGAAGTTGATATCTTTTGGATTGTTTAGGTGATTTGGTGAGTGGTGATTATCTCTCACACGGATCCAAAGGAGTAGATCGGATTGTTGGCTCAATTTGGTGTTAAATTAGTGATTTCCATGCATTTTCTTCATCCTATGTGTAGATCCATGTAGATCCATTGATCATGATGATGTTGCATCCATTTTATCATATGTTAACCTATGCAAGTTCATTCATCAAGTTTGTAGAGACATAATCCATGTTTTCATGCTTATTGGACTTTCAACTCTTTAATTACGAAAATGCCATTATTGTTATAATTGTCTACTTAGATCATTTTTGAATGCTTGATTGTTTGGATTGATGTTTGATTTGATTGATTGTTATGAACTAGATGATTGATGATTAGATTTAGATCAAAGATGATTCAAAAGCTAAGGGAAAGGCTCTTGAATTGGGAAAGCTGCTCGTGGCATATGTAGCGGGATGATGAAGCTCTTATGCATAGATTTGATGATGTGATGATGAGATGAGGCTTTGCAAGGATGTAATGAAGCAAGGCAATCATGTGATGAAGACTTGGTCTAATCCAGACGGGATCATTCCAAGCATGTTGATAACTCGGTGATATGATTCGAGTTGAAGATAATGAATGGATATGAGAATAGTCGTCGAGGAGGATGACTAGGAGGCTTGGATAGCATCGTTGTTGAAGGTTCTAGCATGCTCTAAGCAAGGGTACGTTTGGGCAGATTCAATAGTCCCAACGGCCAACTGTTGATGGTCGAGTACTCTGGGCAGATTCGATAGTCCTAGGCACGGGCTGCGACGACGTGCGGGAGTTATGTCTAGAACCGGGGTTTCCATTAGCCCTTGACGGACGGCTGAAAGAATGTGCCGGTCATTCAATTAACGGTGATATCGAGGCAATGATAACAGTGATAGCCAGAGTCATGGATGTTTGGTTGTATCGTCATTCGGACTCAAGAGCGGTATTTTCTGGGTGCTTATCTGATTTAGGCCTTGGTACTTGGAAAACATCGCCCTTGACTCGAGTGATAGTAGCTTTACTTTAAATTGTATGCTCTGCTATGTTTGCTTCTGTTTAGTGTGTGTCTGGGGGCTATCACTGTAGAATGAGGTTGGAGTGGGAGGGTTGTATTCCTATTCCTTTTCCTTTATGCTCTTTTGGTATGTTGTTAGTTAATTTACTGCTCACTAAGACTGTTGTCTGACTCAAGGCTTTATGTTTTTAATTCTTATTGCCTTGGGCTGTTCGTCCATTTTGGGACGGGCAGACTAGGTAGCAGGTGACAGGTGCTGTTCTCTTCTCACGATGCTGATATCGAAGACGAGCTTGAGGGTTGCATATTATCTTCTTATATGTACTGGATATTCCGCTGTTTTGTATTCTCTGAGAGATTTGTAGTGAGGCTGGATGTATTGACTATATGAATGCTTGTATTCAACTATTATGGAGTTTTATAAGATGTCATTTTGTTCTGTAAAGCTTCACTATACATATGTTCTATTGTATTTTGTCCATGCGCTGTGAGTAATACGATAGATTCTGTTGTTTTAATATTACCTTGACAATCGTCCATGGTCGCCTGGCACACTTTACAGCGCACTATCTTTAGATTCGGTACAGGGATCATGGGCGGTCGTCACATTTGGTATCAGAGCATTGGTTAATCGATTTTACCCAACGCTCGCTGTCGTAACTACGTATGAGAGACGTAATTGTATTTTGATGGATGATTACTATATATAATATAGTGGCTTAGTAGAGTTTGAGTCCTTTATGCAGTTGTTTCTCTAGATGTTCTAATCATTCCTTTTTATAGACATTGAGAATGAGTCGAAGAGGGAGACCAGCTGCTAGGGGAGGTCGTGCTACTGAAGAGACTGCTGATTATGCAGCCATGTTCGAAGCTATGATGACTTCGATCATGAGAAGGATACCAGTTCCGGGGGCGGCAGTTGATGTTGGAGTTCAAGTCCAAACTCCGAAACCAGTGGATTTTGCTAAGCTATGCAAGGATTATACTGCTCTTGGAGGGAAGGTTTTCTTGGGAACAGAATCTACCATTGAAGTCCAGAGGTGGATAGATGCTTGTAGAAGGATCTTTGGTGATTTGGGAATTGATGATGCAACTAAGAGGAAGTTAGCATCGAGGCAGCTTCAAGGGAGAGCTTCTGATTGGTGGAACTCTATTACCATCACTACTCCGGAAGAAGAGATTACTTGGGAGCAATTCCAAGTCAGATTTGAAGCTAAGTTCATTTCTACAGCTCAGAAGTCTGTTCTGTTCAAGAAGTTTGTAGAGCTCAAGCAAGGTGGAAGATCAGTTCTTGAGTACGTTTCTGAGTTCGAAGCTTTGTCCAAGTATGCTCGGTCATATATTGAATCTGCTTATCAGAAGAATGAGAAGTTTGTGACCGGCTTGGATAGTTATCTTGGGAGACAGTTGGTGGATCATTTGGATGATTCATTTGAGAAGCTTGTGGAGAAAGCTCTTAGGCATGAGAGTCTGTTTCCTAAGGAAGGATCTGTTGTTGCTGTGACCAAGGGAGAATCTAAACCACAGCAAGGTGGAAACCAGAAGAGGAAGCAGCAGCAGCAGAAGGGTAAGGATGGCCAGAAGAAGCCGAAAGGCGAGGTGACTTGCTACAATTGTCAGCAGAAGGGCCATTTCTCTAAGGATTGTAAGAATCCGAAGGTACCGATGAAGTGTCACAACTGTGACAAGCCGGGGCATTTCAGGAAGAATTGTCCAGAACCGAGGAAGGACAGGCAGATTGTGCAAGCCTATGCTTTAGGAGCTGTTCCGTCGTCTTCAAAAGCTCCTACTGCTGAAGAGAAAGGAAAGAGTGTGGTTGTTCAAGGTACTCTTTTCCTAGGTGGTGTTCCAGTTAGAGTTCTGTTTGATACTGGAGCGTCGCATTCGTTTGTTTGTAATGAACTCGTTGGCCGGTTAGGTTTGACACCGGATATTGTTGATAGGCCATTGGTTGTGACTAATCCAGTTGGGGGTTCGTCTTGTTTGTGTATGTTATGCCGTGGTCTAGTTGTGTCGAGTCATGGTTGCTCTTTTGTTTGTGATTGCTTTGTTCTGAACTTTGCGGGGTTCGGAATTATCTTGGGTATGGACTGGCTTAGGAGGTATGCGGCTAAGGTTGATTGCGAAAGGTTGGAAGTGACAGTCGAGAATGTGGAGGGGCGAAAGATTGTGATACGATGTAAGCATGAAGAAGGCGTCTTCATGAGCTTCATGTATTCGCTAGTTGTTCCACGGGATGGACTGTCATCAGTGCCGATCGCTAATGGATTCGAGGATGTCTTTGACGAAGTCAAAGGGTTGCCGCCGCATAGAGAGATCGAGTTTCGTATAGATCTAGTTGAAGGAGCCAGACCTGTTGTGATGCCTCTTAGGCGGATGGCGCCTAGGGAACAGCAGGAGTTGAGGGTGCAAGTTGATGATCTTTTGCAGAAAGGATTCATTCGGCGTAGTGTGTCCGAGTGGGGTGCACCAGTTGTGTTCGCAACCAAGGCAGATGGATCATTGAGATTGTGTGTCGATTATCGTGAGCTGAACAAGGTGACTAAGAAGAACAAGTATCCATTGCCAAGGATAGACGACTTGTTTGATCAGCTTCACGAAGCTAAGGTGTTTTCTCAAATGGATTTGGCAACGGGATTTCACCAGTTGAGAGTGGCTAAGGATAGTGTGCCGAAGACTGCTTTTAGGACACCATCCGGTTTCTTTGAGTGGCTGGTAATGCCGTTTGGATTGACTAACGCGCCAGCATATTTTGTGGATCTTATGAATAGAGTGTTCAGAGATCAGTTGAACAAGTTCGTACTTGTGTTCGTGGATGATATTCTGATTTATTCCAGAACGGAAGAAGAGCACAAGACGCACTTGCGTATTGTTTTGGAAATCTTGCGGAAACATCAGCTGAAGGCTAAGTTTTCGAAGTGTCACTTCTGGAAGAGTGAAGTGAGGTTCTTAGGCCATGTGATTTCTGGAAATGGAATAGCGGTTGATCCCGCTAAGGTGGCAGCAATCCAGGATTGGGTTAGACCTAAGAATGCGTCAGATGTGAGGAGTTTTCTTGGATTAGCAGGATATTATCGACGGTTTATCAAAGACTTCTCCAAGGTAGCTGCACCATTAACAGGATTGACGAAGAAGAACAAAGTGTTCAGTTGGGATGCTAAGTGTGAGCAAGCTTTCGGAATCCTGAAGGAGAGATTGACGAGTGCTCCTGTCTTGACTATTCCAAGTGGGAATGATGAGATGGTGGTTTACACCGATGCATGTGGTACTGGACTTGGAGCAGTGCTGATGCAGAAGGATAAAGTTGTTGCGTATGCCAGTCGACAACTGAAGCCGCATGAAAGGAATTACCCAACTCATGATTTGGAATTGGCGGCGATTGTATTTGCTCTGAAGATGTGGAGACATTATCTGTTGGGAGTTCGATTCGAGTTGTTTACGGATCATAAGTCGTTGAAGTATCTTTTCTCCCAGAAGGATTTGAATCTTCGGCAGCAACGTTGGTTAGAGTTTTTGGCATCGTATGATTTTGGTATAGCTTATACTCCGGGAAAAGGTAACGCAGTGGCAGATGCGTTAAGTCGAAGACATGCAGGATTGGGAGCCATGTTTTCAGAATGGAAGAGTCTCGAGTATTTAGCTGGATTTGACTTCAGGCCTAGATGCGAATTGGAACCTGAGATGTTGGCAAACTTATCGATAAGACCCACTCTTGTGGAAAGGATTGGTGAGAGCCAAAAGCAAGATGATAAGCTTGTCAAGATTATCCGTGAGTTGGAATCTGGATTGGATCCAGAAAAGGATAAAGGATTCGAGGTCGATCAAGAGGGTTGGCTTCGGAAGCAAGGACGACTAGTTGTTCCCGATATAGATGAATTGAGGAGTGAAGTTCTGAAGGAAAGTCATCACTCGAAGTTGACAATTCATCCAGGTGGAAATAAGATGTATCGGGATATGAAGAGAACCTACTACTGGGAAGGCATGAAGAAGGATGTTGGAGATTTCATTTCCAAGTGTATGAACTGTCAGTTGGTAAAGGCTGAACAGAAGAAGCCAAGTGGATTGCTTCAACCCTTAGAAGTTCCTACATGGAAGTGGGAACAAGTGTCGATGGATTTTATTGATGGATTGCCTAGAACTAGGATGGGAAATGAAGGGATTTGGGTCATTGTGGATCGTCTGACTAAGAGTGCACGATTCATTCCTGTTCGATCGACTAGGACTGCATCAAAGTTGGCTGAGTTGTATGTTAAGTGGATAGTTCGTTTCCATGGTATTCCGAAGAGTATAGTGAGCGATCGAGACCCATTGTTCACTAGTGGATTTTGGAAGAGCTTCCAGGAAGTTTTGGGAACCGAGTTGTGTTTGAGTACAGCTTATCATCCCCAAACAGATGGTCAGACCGAGAGAGTCAACCGAGTTTTGGAAGATCTTCTCAGAGCATGTGTTTTGGACTTCGGAGGATCATGGGAAGATCACCTTCATTTGGTGGAGTTTGCGTACAACAACAATTACCAGTCAAGCATTGGTATGGCACCGTATGAGGCGTTGTATGGAAGACCGTGTAACTCTCCGACATGTTGGTTGGAAACTGGAGAAAAGCTGATACTTGGGCCAGAGATGATTCGACAGACTTCGGATTGCATAGAGATCATTCGGCAACGAATGAAGGCAGCCCAAGACCGTCAGAAGAGTTATGCTGATAAGCGTCGAAAGGATTTGGAATTCGACGTGGGAGATATGGTTTTTGTGAAGATTTCTCCACTGAAGAATGTTATCCGATTCGGGAAGAAAGGAAAATTGACTCCGAGATTTGTTGGACCATTCCCGATTATCGAGCGAATTGGAAAGCTCGCTTACAGATTGGAGTTACCAGAGAAGATGTCGAGTGTGCACAATGTTTTTCATGTATCATATCTACGGAAGTATGTGCACGACTCGAATACAGTGGTTTCTGCCGATAGCTGTGAAGACTTAGAAGTTGATCCAGTCGATAGAAGACCTCGTAAGCCACTTCGTGTTGTGGAAACCGACACGAAACAGCTTAGGAGGAAGGTAGTTAAGTTGCTCAAGATACAATGGAGTGATGATGATAACGACTGTACGTGGGAGGTGGAAGAGAGGATGAAAGCAGCTCATCCTGAACTCTTCAAGGTATGGCCCTAAGGTGTCGTGTCATCTCACGATATTGTAACTTGTTCTAATTTTAGAATTCTGTACGCTAAGTTAGAATTGGATGCATGGTTTGTTGATTGCTATGGATGGTAGGCGTACAGAATAGTTTTGATTGCTTGGAATTTCGGGGGCGAAATTCCTAAGGGGGAGAGAATGTAACGACCCGTATTTTTACGGATCAACAAGTTCGTCAAAATCTGGAATTTTTGCATTTTTAAGTCATTTCAGATTTTTGTGGAAATTTGTCTAAGTCCTAGGTCGTGGACGACCTAAGAGCTAAGTCGTGACCGAGTTAAGGACTTCGGCGAGTTAGTGTTAGGTCGTGGGTTAGTTGGAGCGACCTATAGAATTGTGCAACCTAGGATTTAGTTAAGTAATTAGGTCGGCAGGGCGAGTTAACGACCTAAAGACTGACCGACTTAAGGAAGACTAGTTGTTGGCTTTGGTTAGGTCGTAGGCGACCTAAGGGGTTAAGTCGTGACCGACTTAAGAGGTTCAGGCGACCTAAGAAAATGTGTGAGCGACCTAAGTGTTAGGTCGGCAGTTCGAGTTAGCGACCTAGTAGAGTTAACGACTTAGGGAATAAGCGGTTTGCGACCTATAAGAGTTAGCGACCTATGGGATTGACCGACCTAAGTGTTAGCGTAGTTAGGTCGTTAGATCTGTGTTGAGTTAGGTCGTAGACGACCTAAGATGGTTAGGTCGCGTGTGTGTTAGGTCGCGAGTTTGCTGAGTCGTAGGTCGCGTGAGTTGTTAGGTCGCTAGAATAGTTTAAGTGTTAGGTCGCGTGGATCTAACTGTTAGGTCGTATGTTGTTTTAAGTCGACATGTGTTAGGTCGCGTAGGAGCCTAAGTTGTTAGGTCGCAACCCAACTGAGTCGTAGGTTGTTAAGTCGCTTAGATAGTTTAAGTGTTAGGTCGTAGCCTATGCTTTAAGTCGAAAGCGACCTAGGAGTTAAGTGTTAGGTCGTAACATCGTTAGGTCGTAAGATGGGGAGGCCTGTTAGGTCGCTAAGCGCGTAAGAGGTTAGGTCGCGCGTGCGATGAGTCGCTGGGTCTGGCTAAGTCGTTAGGTCGAAGACTGTTATGTCGCGTGCATCTATTAGGTCGGAGAGGCTTAGGTCGGAAACGACCTAGGGAGATAGCCGAGTTACGACTTAGAGCAGTTTTCAGCTATAAATAGGAGGGGTTGTTCTCACTTTTTGGGATCCGGATTTTGAAGCGACGAAGTGCTGCCATTTTGAGAGCTCGACTTCTACACTTCTTCACTTCTTTTCTCCACTCTAATCTAGTGCTTCCATCCATCCAAATCGAAGATCAAGATTGAAGATTCAAGAGCTTAGATCGAAGATCTTCGTCTTTTCAAGAGAGATTTCTTCGTTTGAAGTGAGATCTTGTCGGATCTAGCTTAGCTCTTCGCTGTCCAAATCTGAAGTTGATATCTTTTGGATTGTTTAGGTGATTTGGTGAGTGGTGATTATCTCTCACACGGATCCAAAGGAGTAGATCGGATTGTTGGCTCAATTTGGTGTTAAATTAGTGATTTCCATGCATTTTCTTCATCCTATGTGTAGATCCATGTAGATCCATTGATCATGATGATGTTGCATCCATTTTATCATATGTTAACCTATGCAAGTTCATTCATCAAGTTTGTAGAGACATAATCCATGTTTTCATGCTTATTGGACTTTCAACTCTTTAATTACGAAAATGCCATTATTGTTATAATTGTCTACTTAGATCATTTTTGAATGCTTGATTGTTTGGATTGATGTTTGATTTGATTGATTGTTATGAACTAGATGATTGATGATTAGATTTAGATCAAAGATGATTCAAAAGCTAAGGGAAAGGCTCTTGAATTGGGAAAGCTGCTCGTGGCATATGTAGCGGGATGATGAAGCTCTTATGCATAGATTTGATGATGTGATGATGAGATGAGGCTTTGCAAGGATGTAATGAAGCAAGGCAATCATGTGATGAAGACTTGGTCTAATCCAGACGGGATCATTCCAAGCATGTTGATAACTCGGTGATATGATTCGAGTTGAAGATAATGAATGGATATGAGAATAGTCGTCGAGGAGGATGACTAGGAGGCTTGGATAGCATCGTTGTTGAAGGTTCTAGCATGCTCTAAGCAAGGGTACGTTTGGGCAGATTCGATAGTCCCAACGGCCAACTGTTGATGGTCGAGTACTCTGGGCAGATTCGATAGTCCTAGGCACGGGCTGCGACGACGTGCGGGAGTTATGTCTAGAACCGGGGTTTCCATTAGCCCTTGACGGACGGCTGAAAGAATGTGCCG
The DNA here is from genome assembly GCA_030737815.1 of Allium fistulosum. Lineage (NCBI taxonomy): Eukaryota > Viridiplantae > Streptophyta > Magnoliopsida > Asparagales > Amaryllidaceae > Allium > Allium fistulosum. The sequence goes on from CM060907.1 coordinate 618,607,393, forward strand.
GTCATTCAATTAACGGTGATATCGAGGCAATGATAACAGTGATAGCCAGAGTCATGGATGTTTGGTTGTATCGTCATTCGGACTCAAGAGCGGTATTTTCTGGGTGCTTATCTGATTTAGGCCTTGGTACTTGGAAAACATCGCCCTTGACTCGAGTGATAGTAGCTTTACTTTAAATTGTATGCTCTGCTATGTTTGCTTCTGTTTAGTGTGTGTCTGGGGGCTATCACTGTAGAATGAGGTTGGAGTGGGAGGGTTGTATTCCTATTCCTTTTCCTTTATGCTCTTTTGGTATGTTGTTAGTTAATTTACTGCTCACTAAGACTGTTGTCTGACTCAAGGCTTTATGTTTTTAATTCTTATTGCCTTGGGCTGTTCGTCCATTTTGGGACGGGCAGACTAGGTAGCAGGTGACAGGTGCTGTTCTCTTCTCACGATGCTGATATCGAAGACGAGCTTGAGGGTTGCATATTATCTTCTTATATGTACTGGATATTCCGCTGTTTTGTATTCTCTGAGAGATTTGTAGTGAGGCTGGATGTATTGACTATATGAATGCTTGTATTCAACTATTATGGAGTTTTATAAGATGTCATTTTGTTCTGTAAAGCTTCACTATACATATGTTCTATTGTATTTTGTCCATGCGCTGTGAGTAATACGATAGATTCTGTTGTTTTAATATTACCTTGACAATCGTCCATGGTCGCCGGGCACACTTTACAGCGCACTATCTTTAGATTCGGTACAGGGATCATGGGCGGTCGTCACAGTAATTAATTAATGAATGATTAATTAATGTAATTAATTAAGGAATAATGTAATTAATTATAGTTAATTAATTAATGGAAGTAATTAATTAAGGATCATTAATTATTATAATTAAGGAGAGTAATTAAAGGTTAATTACTGTAAATGATTAAGGATAATTAATTTGTGAAATTAATTAAGGATAATTACTTTATGTAATAAATAATTAATCAAGAGTGATTAATATTTAATGATTAATTAATTAAATGGATTGTAATTAATTAATGTTGATTAAGCAAGAATAGGAATTAATTCTTAAGTAATTAATTTAATTTAAGTTGATTAAATTAATTATAATAGAGATTAATAAATGGTTGCTTATGAATGATGGTTGAGTAGAATGTCTGATTTGGTTGATATCTATTGGATGATATACTATGATATATCTGTGATAAATGTGTGATATTTATCTATGTTAATGCTATGTGAATTCAAGAATTGAATTGAATTGTTTAAACCTTTAAACAACTTGGCCTTAAAAGATACGTTTTGGATTTCGATGAGACCGGGATCGGGTTTCCGTATACCGGATTTCCAGGTCTGGAGACCCGAATACCACATCGATCAAAATTACGATAGGTCGTGAATCTCAAGTGAAGATGAAGATTTAGAGTGCAAGGGTTATTGTCGTTAACTCTGAGGGTGATTCCAAAACGAGTGTAACGAGATAATGCCTTCGGTTTCGTTCGAACCCGGAACGAACTTGTATGGATTGAATGCTTTCAAAACATCGTCAGGTGGACGATGAGCATTCTAAGTGAAGTGTTCTGATTAAAGGTAATTGTGACCTCAAGCCTCATCAACCGGGAATGGCTAAAACAGGGGAGGTGCAGCAAGGCTTCGTGGGTAGCGCCCACTGAGAGTAAGGTCATCCCTGTCTAGATGTCCCTTTCTATTTTCGACTTAGTGGTGCGGTTGATGTACACAACCGTGGGGTGATTTTATTCGGAATTATCCAGTAAGGGATGGTTCCGGCTTTGTGTTGCAGGGGAGCGGGCGTACTCCTCGGTACGGTGATCTAGGCCACGTACTGTGACGGGCGGTACCCCAGTAGCCCTGCCATTGTATGGAAATCCAACTTCCAATAAGTGATAACGGTCTTGATTGTATACTTATGTATGCTGGAATTTAATAATGTAACAATTTCGGCTATTTCATATTTATATTGAAAACCCTAGACCTATTATAATACAATCGAATTTCCTATCAAATGTTTTGGTTAGCGTAAGGTAAAAACTTACCCATGTTTATGTGTGGGAAGTCTTACGTGATACCTTTTGATTTCAAAGGTTTTGAAGTTAAGCAAGTTTAAACCGTTTACTCACACCAGACCCATGTCTGACCCAAGTGTTTATTTCTGTTTTATATAAACTCTTGGGCACTCAAATTTTTACGAGTAGCCAAGGGAGTCAGGTTTGCTTTGACGAGTTATCTGGAGGAGCAATGGAGCAGGAGGCTTCAGCGTTTGTAGAGATGTAGTAGTTCCGCTGTGTTGATCTCTGAGTCATTTGTTATCTGTGTTGTATCCTGTATTGTAGAAACTAGACAGGTGTTTATAACTGTCTAGTATGTGTTGTATATGTTGTGTAACTCTGATAATTGTTGTATATGATACTATGTAATAGTTTATGTTATTAATATAATTTATTCGTTCCGCTGTTTAGATTCTGTTGTTGTTTCTGTCTTTCTTCTCTTCTTTTCTCTTTCTATCCCTTTCTTTCTTATTAGCGATACGACTTTCTGGTCGATGAAAGCCGGGTCGTCACAATTTCTCTCATTTGAATTTTACTTACAATTCAAACCACCACTATTATAAGCTAATTCCATTATTCATTCTCACTTCCAACATTTATTGCCAAACTTAAATTCCATCCCAAAACTGGATTTTATTTACCTTTCAAACTTTGACCAACTATCAAAATCCTATTTATTTCAATACAAATTCCATTTAATTTAGCTAACACAAAACTCATTGCCAAACAATCATTTTAAATTTAATTTAGTGAGCATTTACTTCATTCAACATCCCTTCAACTAAATTAAATTTCCATTTAATTAAATTCTTATCCAAATTTAATTCAAGGTTAACTAGATTATATATGCATTTTCAATTTAATTCCTTTCCAGAATTAATTCAAGTTCATCTAAATTTTATTTAGCCCACCTGAATTTAAACCATTTCCTTTACTACCTTAAATAAGAATTTAATTATATCCATTTTTATTCATAACACAACAGAAATTTTAATATTCAGCTTAATTCCATCTTAGTCGAAGTTAAACCAAATTCAATTTAATCTTAATTCTCCATATCCAAGTTCAACTTATTTACTAACTTCAGTTCACTTACCTCTTTTATATTTTATCATTGTTTCACCTTACTTTGCATTCCATTTAAAACTAAGTTCGAATTCACCATTCCACTTAACCATTTTTATTTGTGATTATAATTCCATTTTACTTGAGTTAAAATCAAATCTTCCATTCTCAAGTTCTCCAACTTATTTACTTGTAAGTTTATATTGCTCATTTCAAACCAATCCACATTTTTATAATCACAATGTCAAATTTTAACACTTAATAACTTAAGAATATGAATTCATTTGCACAATCATAAGCATTTACATTTCACCGTTATCTCAACTTCCATTTAATTCCAATTCATTTAGATTTAATTCAATTTCAAATCCTTAATTTTATTTAACTTATCATAAGTTAAATCCAGATATATTCCATTCACCTTCATTTATTCAAAGTAAATTTACATTCCATATATACTCAATTCTTCTTTAAATCAACTTTCCTTTATAAGTTATATAGTTGAATCATTTCAACTTTCACATTTTTATTTTAAAATAGAATTTCCAGAATTCAATTTACCCGGATTTATTTCAAAACCAATTTGAAATAAAAATCAGCATATTCCCATTTGATATCCAATCAAATACCAAATCCCAAAGCAATTTGTTTTTGCCAAACAATTTTCCTTTTTGAAAATTCCCAAAATCACCTGTTTTCCCAAACAAGTCCAAACAATGTCATAACCAACTATTTTGGTAGCAATCCATCACTTTAGAAACTTGAAAATGAATTCTAATGATGTGGCCAGCATCATCAGGATTATTTTCCAGCGACTGAAGTGAGTTCAATGCTTTCCACTTCCAAAATTCACCTCAAAACCATTTCTATTCAAAAATATTTTCCAAAATATACTCCATCGTTGACTTCAAAACCTTTGGAAAACATTTCAACATTCCCAAAATTTCAATCAAATTCAATTTAAAACCCTTCCCAAAATTTCCGGAATCAAAATTCTGGTTTAAATCAAATTTTAATTATGCTTCTTCTTACTTAAACCATATTCAGTTAATTCTGTTTAGTTACAAACCATTTTAATATTTTAACTTCTTATTTTCTTATATATATCATTTCAAATTTTAGATCATGTTTTAATTTCTTATTTGATTATAGAAGAAACAACCAAACAAGCATCCAATACATATAATAATTTAGAAAATTATTTCTTTTTATATCAAAATACAATTTTGGGTAAAATTATTTCATTTACCCACTTTAAAAATAATACTATGTCGGTTTATCTTGTTTAAGAGTTTAGAAACCCCTATCGATACGGTTGTACTTCCCGCACCGACCAGAATTCATAAACACTCAACCGATAAGTCAACACAGTATAAAAACAATTTTATATCCACTAACAAGTATGCTCTCATAGCTATTATTACACTCAACTCATAATAGAGTACTTCTGACTCTGTTTAAAATGAGTAATTTTTCCCCAAAGCCTAGGTTGTCGCCAACCTAAGCTCTGATACCAACTGTCACGACCCGCCCTTCTCGACCCTCGAAAATCGACACAAAATACTCAACAGTATAATATGCCGACGATCGAACGCCGGAAAAGACAGATTGTAGAAGAATAAGAAAGTAGATAGAAGAAGAAAGAACTAAACAAATCAGAACCTCACAATCGCAGCGGACAAAATATAATATATAGAACAGAACTTTACACAAAATGAAAACTATATCTGTTTATATACAATACATCATCATCAGAGTATGTCATAATACAATCATCAAATCCAGTCAATCAATCAATACAACATTCACAGCAGCGGAATAATACAAGTACGAGAAATACGTCTCGAACTCCAGCTCCTCTCCTGAGCTCCATAGCATCCTATCCTGTAAATATACTCGGTCTGACCCGAGCATTATAATAAAATAACACCCGAGTCAGTCTGGAATACCAGCGCATCATAAATACATCCAAACTGATTATTAAAGTTTCAAAAATCCTTTGAAAACAAAAGCATCTCGTAAGACCACGCCACAAATAAACATGTCGGGTTTTTACCTTACGATAGCTAAAACATTTTTTTATAAAAATCCTCTGATATTATAATAGTGTCTAGATACAAATACTTATTAAAATAGCTGAAATTGTTACATGATTAAATTCCAGCATACTAGGTATACAAACAAATACCGTACAAGGCACGTAGGGAAAATGGATTTCCAACGAATGACTAGGCACTGGGGTACCACCTATCACAATACGTGGCCTAGATCACAGTACCGAGGAGTACGCCCGCTCCCCTGCAACACAAGACCGGAATCATCCCTTACTGGATAATTCCAAGTAAAATCACCCCACGGTTGTGATCAGCAACCGCACCACTAAGCCGAAAAATAAGAGGGACATCTAGACAGGGATGACCTTACTCTCAAGTGGGGGCTACCCACAAAGCCTTGCTGCATATCCCCTGATTTTCAGTCATTCCCGGTTGATGAGGCTTGAGGCTTAGCGTTACCTTTACAGAACATTTCACTTTGAATGCCCATCGTCCACCTGACGATGTCACGAAAGCATTCGTCCATATAAGTCCGTCCCGGGTCCGAACGGAACCGAAGGCACTATTCCTACTACATCCATTTTGGAAATATCCTCAAGATTAGTAGCGACTAGCCCTTGCACTTCACTGCTCCATCTTCGACTCCGAAATCGTTTTCGCGAAATGTACAAACCGGATCGAAGTGGTATTCGAGTCTCCAGACCTAGAATCCCGGTATACGGAAACTCGATCCCGGTCTCTTCGAAACGATCGCGCATTTGGCCAATATTGATAGTCGGTGATTTAACTATCAATTAATGTTCACAAACATCCATACACATCCATCACACAATAAATAATCTCCATATTATTTATTTTCTCTAATATCTTTCAAAGATATATATTTCCACATTTTCAAAACTCGTTTGAAAACAATTTTCCAAACTCTTCCTTTACAAGGTAAATCTTTTACCCTTTATTCCCATCGGGAATAACCAAGTATAAAACAATTTGCATTTAAAACAGTTAAAATACTTTATACTGAAATATACTTTAAAATATGAAAATTTCTTCTATTTATTTACTCAAAATATAAATTTAAAATATGTGAAGAAAACTAGTTATTAACACATAAACTTTGATTTAAAAATAAGGGTTTTAGTTTAACTAAATTCAAAATAGCGTTATAAGAAGAAAAATGCTAATTTTAACAACTTAAGCCAAAACCAACTTTTAAATAAATCCATTTGTAAAAATAATTGCTAATATACTCCCAAATTATTACGGTATTAAAAATTATTAATATATTTCTTTAAAAATAACGATTTCTTAAAAATACTTTTAAAACGATTTAAAACTTAACCTTAGTTAAATAAAATCTTTTTATAAACATTTACTTGGTTTTCCCAGGGAAACACTTTCCCGTTTCTAAACATTCCAAAGTATTCTTTCATATAAATCCACTGATTTATTTCAAGTCAATTTATGATTTCAACATAAATTTCAAATCCATACTTAACTATAACTTCCTCCGAAGTTCACACCCAATTTCCCATATCCGGAAATTCATTTTTAAATCATAGTTTAAAACATTTTAAATTAAACATTTTTGGTGAATTTCCAATGGAAGCCAAATTTCCAATTCACTTAATTAAATTCCAATGAAATACGGCATTTCAAAACATTCTATTTTTCATTTGAACTTGTTAATTTATAGTTGGAAACTCCATTTTAACATATTTTTAATTTCCGGATAACATTAGCCATTATTAAAATAAACACCGTTATTTTAAACAATTTATAATTTCATAAATTTAATTTCCAGAAAACTATACTTTCCATTTACCCATTTCATAAACTTCCCACTATGTTCAAAATCCCAATTTGACCCAATTTACATTTTTCTTTTCAAATCCGATTTCAAATTTTATTCTTTGAAATTCTAAATTTAACAATTCATTTTATTTCGTAAAAACACAATTTATCCATTTATAATTAAATTCTATGATTATAATTTATACAACAATTTCACAGTACAATTTATTTTCAGATTTATCAATCACAGCATATAAACAGGTATCATTATCAATTACAAAATAACGGCTACATTGTGAGGAATCCAGTTGGATCCCTCCAACCTGTTTCTCCCTGCATCACAAATGTTAGCACATCACAATATAAATATCAATCCAGCCAGATAACAGCAGTTAAAGTCAACCAATCATTCAGATATTTAAATATCAATTATTTATAATGTCTAGCATCCAGATGTGAGTGAGAAAAACTCACTTTGAGTTTGGCGAGCGTTCGAAATTTAAATTAAACCGAACAACGTTCGATTTAACCCAAATTCCTACTTGCCCGGAATGACTCCGGATCTGCACCATCACGTAGTGCTCTTTCCTGCGATTCCAACGGTTCCAGTTTCCTCCGAATCTGAGTACGTATGAGTTCGTTATGATATTACAAAGTTTTGAAATTAATTTAAAAACAATTTCTATTTTTTTTTTATATACCAAACGAATTCGGCCCGCTCCTTCTTCCCGCTCTTGAACGCAACCATCCCAGGCAAAACCGAACCCACTTCATCATCTAGGGTTCGCCACCGCCCAACCCACGGTCAACGTGAGTATGATCCAATGCCCCCACGTCGTGCGCCCTTCCCAGCTCGCCCATCGCCTGGCTCCTGGCGAAACTCGATCGCCTCCTCCACTGCAAAATCGTGCGCGAACTCTCAACGAACGGAGCCAAGCTGCTCCTCCAAATGACAACTCCAGGCAAAATCAACCGTATAGATCTGGTGAGCTCGCCGAGCTCTACGATCCTCATGTAGACCATTTTACAAATTTTCGCGTGGATTGATCGATAATTGGGGAAGAAGAGTGAACGTTCTCGGCCATTGAATGATAAAAGTGGCGGCCATGTTTGTTGATGCTAGGGTTTAGAGAAAACGTTAATATATATATATTATTTAATATTATTAAATTAATAAAATATCTCAATTTAACCGTTAATGCAAACGACCTCCAATTCTCACATTCCGACAGGCTATCCTGGGATTTTCCCACGTTCCAGACACAATGGAACAGGTTTCGTAAGCTAATTTGATCGTATGAGCGAGATACAGAATTAAACGATCAATTTAAAATTAAATCGGTTAAATCGATTTCGATGCGTTTCGAGCTGCCCCGGTCAAACGACAACTCCAATTGCTACGAAAATTGAAATCCGATAATAACTAACTATTACGGACCCAATGGAATTGGTTTCGTCAAATTCCGAGACTGTGCCCCGGAAGGCTATTTTAACTCGTCTATTAAATCAGGCGATTTTCTGAAATTATCAGAAACGCTTAAAATTTCATTTTTAAAATTTTATTAACTTAACAATAAATCATATAAAATTTATAAACACATTAAAAATCATTCTGGCTTATTCCAGACCAAAATCTGATTAAGTTGCATTTTAATAATATTAAATTCATTTTAAAATTAATATAAAATCCCAAATATTAATTTATTCACTTTAAAATTCATCTAAAATTCCAATAATATTATTTATAACCAATCGAACCTAAAAATACATGTAACCACCATTTTTATAATCATTTATCCCAAATTCACCTTTTATCCCAATTTCGAATATTTAATTATTATTATCCAATCTCAAATTAAACCTCCACATTAGAAATTATCACTTGTTGTTTTAGTTTAAACCAATTCTTTTTAGTTCAAAATAAATCTTAAACTCATATTAAACATTTAAAATGAATTAAATGTTCAAATTCAATGGCTTAAAAATACGGGATGTTACACAACTATTTTGAAATGTGATTAAATGATATTAAATCTTGGAATGAATAATTGAAGTTTATATTAGTATGAAAATATTTGGTTTACTTGTAATTTGAATCTATTTAAAAGATATTGGACTTATGAAATATAGGATAATAAAGCTTTGGAATTTATTTTATAATTCGAATAGTTATTTTGTCGATTAAATCTATATTTGGAATTTATAAGATTTGAAATGGTCTATGGAAATTTAATTGAAGTAAATGATTGAATTGAATTGAAACTTTGGAAATTTTAATACTTGATTTGAAAGTATAATAGTTACACTTTTAAATGGTTTAGATGAATTATTTTGATTGGAATATAAACTATTTAAAAGGTGACTTGAAATGATAATAAATGAATGATACCTTTAAATTTAAAAAGTATTTAAAGTTGAATATTTAGATTTGAACTCAAATGATATTTTGGTATATTAAAATGATTTGAAATGAAGTTTGAAAGGATATGATATTTTGATATTAAAATGATTTGAAATGAAGTTTGAAAGGATATGATATTTTGATATATTAAAATGATTTGAAATGAAGTTTTGGAAGGATATGATATTTTGATATATTAAATGATTTGAAATGAAGTTTTGAAAGATATGATATTTTGATATATTGAAATGATTTGAAATTAAGTTTTGAAATGATATGATATTTTAAATATATTGAAATGGTTTGGAATTGATTTAATCTTTATTTTTATAAAGATTTGGATTTGAAATGATATTCTATTTTGAAGTATAAACTGTTTTTAAATTATAACCACGGGTTATAATAACGATTGGTTGTTAAAGAGACTGGGATCGGATATGGACATACTCTCTGTCGATACCGAAAACCACTTTGACAACTGTGTACGCGGTGGAGTTTTCAAAATGAAGTAGGATGGTGGCGACGATCCTAAGGTATATACGTGGACCCAACTCCCGTGAGTTGGCATAAGGTGGCTAAAACTGGAGCGATCGACGGGTCAAGGAGGTAGCACCTCTGATCGGACACACTTCTTCGATACCATTCTATTACTTGTGATTGATTTGGTGCGCATCCTTGATTTGGGAGTGTTGTTCGAGGTGGGCGGTAGTGGCTGCTATGCAGCACCACCAGTCCGGATGCGTAATTGGTATATCTACACTGGCATTGCCTTGTGTGCCGTGTCACCTACCATATCGAGCTTTACTACGATTTGTGATTTCTCCCGTAGCCTGTGGAGTATCGAGGGTAGCCCCCATTTTGGGAGTATGCTAATACTGGATAGACTACTGGGACTATTACGTGTTAAGGTGGAAAATGTAAAGCCTTAATGCTATTTAAAAGTATGTTTATTTTATATTAGACATTATTATAATAGCGAATATTACTACATAGTAGATAGTTTAACGGATCCTTAAAGAATGGGCGATCCCAAGCATTCTTTAAGTTACTTGTACCTTTATTACAGTTCACTTCAGTTGGTTTACATTATATAAGTATATATTGTCCTGACTCGAGTGTTTTGTGTTTTGCTTTACGCTCGGGTCAGCCTGAGTTATTCACAGATTTGGATTTCCACTTTCTTGGAAATTTGAATCGCTGGAGATTATCTGCTTGTCTTGTCCTATCTATTTCAGTTTCGTTGTTCTACTCATCTTGTACTTGGTTATTTTATTAGGACTTCTGTTGTACTCTATTTCTTCTATTATATCTTATGTAACTCTGATATATTTATATAGTAGCTTCATGAACTACTTTTTCTTTTACTTCCGCTGCATTATTTTACTCTGTGTCTGTGATATGTGAATATATTTATTTACTGTATATTCTGAGATTTTCCAAATTTTATTTACAATGCGGTATTTTGAGCAATTCAAGTCCGACATGTGCGGATGAGAATGGTTGAAAATATCGGGTCGTTACATCACAAATGATTTAAATTTAATATTATTGAAATTGAAATTGAAATTTCAATTGATTTTGGAATTTGATTTGGGTTAAATGTTAAAGCTTTTGAAAAGGAGTTTTAAGATAAAAGTTATTTTGAATAACTTGGTAAAATTTCCAATTTAAATAATTTAAATTGAATTTGAATTCAAAAATTTGGAATTGAATTCCATGTTTGGAAAGTTTGGTTAAAGATGTTATAAATGTGTTTATATGAATTTAAACCATTTTTAAAAGTATGGTTTTGAGAATTTGAATTTAACCCAAAGACTTTAACTCATATAAATGAATTAGATTTTCCGAAATGAAAACTATTTGTTTTCAAATAACAGAAGCTTTCATATAAGGAATGAATTTCCAATTTTTGTCAAAAGGATTTCAAATTGAAATGGAATTGTTTTGAAAGCTATCAGTTAAATCTTTGTTTTAAAGATTTAACGAGTTAATCCAATTGAAATGGAAATTGATTTGGAAAATCTATGAATAGATCTTTGTGAAACTGGGTGAACTTTGTGAGATGATTCTTTTTATGTAAAAGATTAAAGTGGTAATGTGTTTAAACCATTTGAAGGAAAAGTTTTGGGTAATAAGTTGTGACTTAATTGAAATCCCATTATCCATATGTTTTAAATATTGCGTTCATTATTCGGTTTAGCCAGGAGAGGACTTTGCGTCATATAACCCATTCCGAATAATGATACGACGTATATGGATAGCATTTGAAGACCGGTGAAGACCGGATACTTTCGAAAATGAAAAGATTACCATTGATTGTCTCTGCATCGGCTGGTCCCCGGTATAGAGATTTTAGCACCCTTTGTGATGGGAAGTCCGGACGTGATTAGAAATTATCTGGAATTGCAAGGGCTTCTTCGGAAGTGCCTTCGGTTCTGTTCGAACCCGGACAGACTTGTATGGTTGTATGTCTGACACTACACTTTGAGATATAAAGCTGATTTCTTTCAAATACATTTCTGTTTGGTGTCGGAGATTTATTCTCTTAGCTTAACACCCTTCTCTGAGACGTACGAGCTCAGAGGTTATGTAGTTGAAGGTTATCAGTGATATATTCCCAATTTGGTAGTGTGGCATGCTGAGTGCTGCTGTGTGTTGCTGATAATTTGTTGATCAAAGCATGGCTTTATGTAAAAGCGTAGCTTTGTGGACGAGACCTCAACGGACCTCACAGACTGGAAATTGTCGAAACAGGAAAGATGTGGCAAGGTTTCAGGGGTAGCTCCCCTAAGGTATGACCATTCCTTCTGGAAAAAGGTTGTATCATGGTATGGAGCCCATATATTTACCTGTGTGGTTGCTCCAATCTCATTTACTGTGTATTGTTGCTGTGTGATCAAGGGCCCTCAGATAAAGGTCCCAAAGGACCGGGGGTGGCATATCTCAGGTTTACTACCCGGGAAGGGGGTAACCGGCTTTGTGTTGGCAGAGAGCCAGGTGGTTCTCGGGGCATCCCTCTAGAGGCGTTCCTACGTGGCATAGGAAGTTCCTTAGCCTGACCATTTGTTGGAAAATCCAAAGAAACAATACGAGCCCTTTACGATTTCAATTTGTATAACATGTCTCCTCAGGCGGCAGCTATAGCAGGCATAATATAATGGTACCTTTGCTGGCTAAGATTAATATTGTATTTTCAAAAGGATTTTCACACTATGCACTAGTAATAATATCAAAAGAGTTTGTTTTGCGTAGTAAGCATATTTGACTATCATATGAAGAAATCTCCTCCAAGTCTGCGATTGCATTGTGTGTGCGGTGGGAGGTCTTATGGTAGTTTCATTTTCCAAAAGCATTGCGGATTTCAATGTTTAAAATCCTTTTGTGTTTATTTTAAAGATAAACTGTTTTTGTTACTCATACCAGTCCCACGACTGACCCGGAGTTTATTGTTCCCTTCCTAAACTCTGGGTGCCCATAATTTTCCACACGGGCAGTCTAGAGTTGGGTTTCTTTTTCAGATAGTCAGGTTTAGTGGATTATCTGGAGCTAGTTCAGTATCTGGAGTTCACGCACTGAGTTTGTTTATCTTTGTGGATGGTGATGGTGGTTCGAGCTAGACATTGGATGTGACGACCGCCCATGACCCCAGCACCGAATCTAAAGATAGAGCGCTGTAAAGTGTGCTAGGCGACCATGGACGATTGTCAAGGTAAGATTTAAAATAACAGAATCTATCGTATTACTCATAGCGCATGGACAAAATACAATAGAACATATGTATAGTGAAGCTTTACAGAACAAAATGACATCATATAAAACTCCATAATAGTTGAATACAAGCATCCACATAGTCAATACATCAAGCCTCACTACATATCTCTCAAAGAATACAAAACAGCGGAATATCCAGTACATATAAGAAGATAATATGCAACCCTCTAGCTCGTCTTCGATATCAGCATCGTGAGAAGAGAACAACACCTGTCACCTGCTACCTAGTCTGCCCGTCCCAAAATGGATGAACAGCCCAAGGTAATAAGAATTAAAACATAAAGCCTTGAGTCAGACAACAGTCTTAGTGAGCAGTAAATTAACTAACAACATACCAAAAGAGCATAAAGGAAAAGGAATAGGAATACAACCCTCCCACTCCAACCTCATTCTACAGTGATAGCCTCCAGACACACACTAAGCAGAAGCAAACATAGCAGAGCATACAATTTAAAGTAAAGCTACTATCACTCGAGTCAAGGGCGATGTTTTCCAAGTACCAAGGCCTAAATCAGATAAGCACCCAGAAAATACCGCTCTTGAGTCCGAAATGACGTTACAACCAAACATCCATGACTCTGGCTATCACTGTTATCATTGCTTCGATATCACCGTTAATTGAATGACCGGCACATTCTTTCAGCCGTCCGTCAAGGGCTAATGGAAACCCCGGTTCTAGACATAACTCCCGCACGTCGTCGCAGCCCGTGCCTAGGACTATCGAATCTGCCCAGAGTACTCGACCATCAACAGTTGGCCGTTGGGACTATCGAATCTGCCCAAACGTACTCTTTCTTAGAGCATGCTAGAACCTTCAACAACGATGCTATCCAAACCTCCTAGTCATCCTCCTCGACGACTATTCTTATATCCATTCATTATCCTCAACTCGAATCATATCACCGAGTTATTAACATGCTTGGAATGATCCCGTCTGGATTAGACCAAGTCTTCATCACATGATTGCCTCGCTTCATTACATCCTCGCAAAGCCTCATCTCATCATCACATCATCAAATCTATGCATAAGAGCTTCATCATCCCGCTACATATGCCACGAGCAGCTTTCCCAATTCAAGAGCCTTTCCCTTAGCTTTTGAATCACCTTCGATCTAAATCTAATCATCAATCATCTAGTTCATAACAATCAATCAAATCAAACATCAATCCAAGCAATCAAGCATTCAAAAATGATCTAAGTAGACAATTATAACAATAATGGCATTTTCGTAATTAAAGAGTTGAAAGTCCAATAAGCATGAAAACATGGATTATATCTCTACAAACTTGATGAATGAACTTGCATAGGTTAACATATGATAAAATGGATGTAACATCATCATGAACAATGGATCTATATGGATCTACACTTAGGATGAAGAAAATGCATGGAAATCTCTATTTAACACCAAATCGAGCCAACAATCCGATATACTCCTTTGGATCCGTGTGATAGATAATCACCACTCACCAAATCACCTCAACAAACCCAAATCAACACGCTTCAGATCTGGACAGCGAAGAATGAAGCTTGATCTATCACGAATCCGCTTCAAACGAAGAAATCTCTCTTGAAAAGATGAAGATCTTCAACTTTAGCTCTTGAATCTTCAATCTTGATCTTTGATTTGGATGGAAGGAAGCACTAGATTAGAGTGGAGAAAAGAAGTGAAGAAGTGTAGAAGTCGAGCTCTCAAAATGGCAGCACTTCGTCGCTTCAAAATCCGGATCCCAAAAATGAAGAGAAACTCTCCTATTTATAGCTGAAATCCCTATCTCGTCTGCCTCCATGAGTCGTTCACGACTCACGACTCAAAGCCCTACGACTCAACGACTTAACACACTTCAGCCTATGACTCACGACAAAACAGCTATCTCCTAAGTCATCTCCGACTTATAGCATGCACCTACGACTCACCAGACCCCCTGTCTACGACTTAAATGCGCACGCCTTACTTGGTTAGACGACTCAACTACTAACTCGTATACGACTTATCACAAAAGGCTACGACTCATCCACTTGCGCGAGTTATCACCTACGCGCGACTCAACAGCTTACGACTCATCCCTTAACTCGTCCACGACTTAACTGTTAGACGAGATAACCCATTCTACGACTTATCAAACAACAGGGATACGACTCATCAGATAACTGGGTACGACTCATCAGATAACTGGGTACGACTCATCAAACAACAGGGATACGACTCATCAGATGACTTGGGTACGACTCATCAGATGACTTGGGTATGACTCATCACCTTAACTCGGTCACGACTTAACTGCTACAACTTAAGCCTTATCTCGCCCAGTCCTTAAGTCGCGCCTACCCCTTAAGTCGTTCAAACGACTTATCCTTACACCCTTAACTAGCCAAACCCCTGAGTCGCTCCTATCCCCTAAGTCATATACGACTCACGACTTACACTAAGTCATTCACGACTCAGGACTTAGCCATTTTCGCCTAAAATCTGAAATGGCTCAAAAACTCTAAAATTCCAAATTCTGTCGAACTTGTCGATCCGTTAAAAATGCGGGTCGTTACATTCTCTCCCCCTTAGGAATTTCGCCCCCGAAATTCCAAACAAACAAAGCAATCGAAGACTATTCTGTACGCCTACCAACCATAACAATCAGCAAACCATGCATCCAATTCTAGCTTAGCGTATAGAATTCTAAGACTTAGAACAAGTTACAATGTTGTTAGATGATACGACACCTTAGGGCCATACCTTGAAGAGTTCAGGATGAGCTGCCTTCATCCTCTCTTCCACCTCCCACGTACAGTCGTTATCATCGTCACTCCATTGTATCTTGAGCAACTTAACTACCTTCCTCCTAAGCTGTTTCGTGTCGGTTTCAACAACACGAAGCGGCTTACGAGGTCTTCTATCGACTGGATCAACTTCGAAGTCTTCACAGCTATCAGCAGAAACCACTGTATTCGAGTCGTGCACATACTTCCGTAGATATGATACATGAAAAACATTGTGCATACCCGACATCTTCTCAGGTAACTCCAACCTATAGGCGAGCTTTCCAATTCGCTCGATGATCGGGAATGGTCCAACAAATCTCGGAGTCAATTTTCCTTTCTTCCCGAATCGAATAACATTCTTTAGTGGAGAAATCTTCACAAAAACCATATCTCCTGCGTCGAATTCCAAATCCTTTCGACGCTTATCAGCATAACTCTTTTGACGGTCTTGGGCTGCCTTCATTCGTTGCCGAATGATTTCTATACAATCTGAAGTCTGACGAATCATCTCTGGCCCAAGCATCAGCTTTTCTCCAGTTTCCAACCAACATGTTGGAGAGTTACACGGTCTCCCATACAATGCCTCATACGGTGCCATACCAATGCTTGACTGGTAACTGTTGTTGTACGCAAACTCCACCAAATGAAGGTGATCTTCCCATGATCCTCCGAAGTCCAAAACACATGCTCTGAGAAGATCTTCCAAAACTCGGTTGACTCTCTCGGTCTGACCATCTGTTTGGGGATGATAAGCTGTACTCAAACACAACTCGGTTCCCAAGACTTCCTGGAAGCTCTTCCAAAATCCACTAGTGAACAATGGGTCTCGATCGCTCACTATACTCTTCGGAATACCATGGAAACGAACTATCCACTTAACATACAACTCAGCCAACTTTGATGTAGTCCTAGTCGATCGAACAGGAATGAATCGTGCACTCTTAGTAAGACGATCCACAATGACCCAAATCCCTTCATTTCCCGTTCTGGTTCTAGGCAATCCATCGATAAAATCCATCGACACTTGTTCCCACTTCCATGTAGGAACTTCTAATGGCTGAAGCAATCCACTTGGCTTCTTCTGTTCGGCTTTTACCAACTGGCAGTTCATACATTTGGAAATAAAATTTCCAACATCCTTCTTCATACCTTCCCAGTAGTAGGTTCTCTTCATATCCCGATACATCTTATTTCCACCTGGATGAATTGTCAACTTCGAGTGATGACTTTCCTTCAGAACTTCACTCGTCAATTCATCTATATCGGGAATAACTAGTCGTCCTTGCTTCCGAAGCCAACCCTCTCGATCGACCTCGAATCCTTTATCCTTTTCTGGATCCAATCCAGATTCCAATTCACGGATAATCTTGACGAGCTTATCATCTCGCTTTTGGCTCTCACCAATCCTTTCCACAAGAGTGGGTCTTATTGATAAGTTTGCCAACATCTCAGGTTCCAATTCGCATCTAGGCCTGAAGTCAAATCTAGCTAAATACTCGAGATTCTTCCATTCAGAAAACATGGCTCCCAATCCTGCATGTCTTCGACTTAACGCATCTGCCACTACGTTACCTTTTCCCGGAGTATAAGCTATACCAAAATCATATGATGCCAAAAACTCTAGCCAACGTTGCTGCCGAAGATTCAAATCCTTTTGGGAGAAAAGATACTTCAAAGATTTATGATCTGTAAACAACTCGAATCGAACTCCCAATAGATAATGTCTCCACATCTTCAGAGCAAATACAATCGCCGCTAACTCCAAATCATGAGTCGGGTAATTCCTTTCATGCGGCTTTAGTTGTCGACTGGCATACGCAACAACTTTATCCTTCTGCATCAGCACTGCTCCAAGTCCCGTACCACATGCGTCGGTGTAAACCACCATCTCATCATTCCCACTAGGAATAGTCAAAACAGGAGCACTCGTCAATCTCTCTTTCAGGATTCCGAAAGCTTGCTCACACTTAGCATCCCAACTGAACACTTGGTTCTTTTTCGTCAATCCTGTTAACGGTGCAGCTACCTTGGAGAAGTCTTTGATAAACCGTCGATAATATCCTGCTAATCCAAGAAAACTTCTCACATCAGATGCATTCTTAGGTCTAACCCAATCTTGGATTGCTGCCACCTTAGCGGGATCAACCGCTATTCCACTTCCAGAAATCACATGGCCTAAGAACCTCACTTCACTCTTCCAGAAGTGACACTTCGAAAACTTAGCCTTCAACTGATGTTTCCGCAAGATTTCCAAAACCATATGCAAGTGCGTCTTGTGCTCTTCCTCCGTTCTGGAATAAATCAGAATATCATCCACGAACACAAGTACGAACTTGTTCAACTGATCTCTGAACACTCTATTCATAAGATCCACAAAATATGCTGGCGCGTTAGTCAATCCAAACGGCATTACCAGCCACTCAAAGAAACCGGATGGTGTCCTAAAAGCAGTCTTCGGCACACTATCCTTAGCCACTCTCAACTGGTGAAATCCCGTTGCCAAATCCATCTGAGAAAACACCTTAGCTTCGTGAAGCTGATCAAACAAGTCATCTATTCTCGGCAATGGATACTTGTTCTTCTTAGTCACCTTATTCAGCTCACGATAATCGACGCACAATCTCAACGACCCATCTGCCTTGGTTGCAAACACAACTGGTGCACCCCACTCGGACACACTACGCCGAATGAATCCTTTCTGTAAAAGGTCATCAACTTGCACCCTCAACTCCTGCTGTTCCCTAGGCGCCATCCGCCTAAGAGGCATCACAACAGGTCTGGCTCCTTCAACTAGATCTATACGAAACTCGATCTCTCTATGCGGCGGCAACCCTTTGACTTCGTCAAAGACATCCTCGAATCCATTTGCGATTGGCACTAAAGACAGTCCATCCCGTGGAACAACTAGCGAATACATGAAGCTCATGAAGACGCCTTCCTCATGCTTACATCGTATCACAATCTTTCGCCCCTCCACATTCTCGACTGTCACCTCCAGCCTCTCACAATCAACCTTAGCCGCATACTTCCTAAGCCAGTCCATACCCAAGATAATTCCGAACCCCGCAAAGTTCAGAACAAAGCAATCACAAACAAAAGAGCAACCATGACTCGACACAACTAGACCACGGCATAACATACACAAACAAGACGAACCCCCAACTGGATTAGTCACAACCAATGGCCTATCAACAATATCCGGTGCCAAACCTAAGCGGCCTACGAGTTCATTACAAACAAACGAATGCGACGCTCCAGTATCAAACAGAACTCTAACCGGAACACCACATAGGAAAAGAGTACCTTGAACAACCACACTCTTTCCCTTCTCTTCAGCAGTAGGAGCTTTCGAAGACGACGGAACAGCTCCTAAAGCATAGGCTTGCACAATCTGCCTGTCCTTCCTTGGTTCTGGACAATTCTTCCTGAAATGCCCCGGCTTGTCACAGTTGTGACACTTCATTGGCACCTTCGGATTCTTACAATCCTTAGAGAAATGGCCCTTCTGCTGACAATTGTAGCAAGTCACCTCGCCTTTCGGCTTCTTCTGGCCATCCTTACCCTTTTGCTGCTGCTGCTTCCTCTTCTGGTTTCCACCCTGCTGTGGTTTAGACTCTCCCTTGGTAATAGCAACAACAGGTCCTTCCTTAGGAAACAAACTCTCATGCCTAAGAGCTTTCTCCACAAGCTTCTCAAATGAATCGTCCAAATGATCCACCAACTGTCTCCCCAGATAACTGTCCAAGCCTGTCACAAACTTCTCATTCTTCTGGTAAGCAGACTCAATATATGACCGGGCATACTTGGACAAAGCTTCAAACTCAGAAACATACTCAAGAACAGATCTTCCACCTTGCTTGAGCTCCACAAACCTCTTGAACAGAACAGACTTCTGAGCTGTAGAAATGAACTTAGCTTCAAACCTAGCTTGGAATTGCTCCCAAGTAATCTCTTCCTCCGCAGTATCGATGGTAATAGAGTTCCACCAATCAGAGGCTCTTCCCTGAAGCTGCCTCGATGCCAACTTCCTCTTAGTTGCATCATCAATTCCCAAATCACCAAAGATCCTTCTACAAGCATCTATCCACCTCTGGACCTCAATAGTTGATTCTGTTCCCAAGAAAACCTTCCCTCCAAGAGCAGTATAGTCCTTGCGCAACTTGGCAAAATCCACTGGTTTCGGAGTCTGAACTTGAACTCCAACATCAACTGCCGCCCCCGGAACTGGTATCCTCCTCATGATCGAAGTCATCATAGCTTCGTACATGGCTGCATAATCAGCAGTCTCTTCAGTAGCATGGCCTTCCCTAGCAGCTGATCTCCCTCTTCGACTCATTGTCAATATCTATAAAAAGGAATGATTAGAACATCTAGAGAAACAACTGCATAAAGGACTCAAATCTACTAAGCTACTATATTATATATAGTAATCATCCATCAAAATACAATTACGTCTCTCATACGTAGTTACGACGGCGAGCGTTGGGTAAAATCGATTAACCAATGCTCTGATACCAAATGTGACGACCGCCCATGACCCCTGCACCGAATCTAAAGATAGAGCGCTGTAAAGTGTGCCAGGCGACCATGGACGATTGTCAAGGTAAGATTTAAAACAACAGAATCTATCGTATTACTCACAGCGCATGGACAAAATACAATAGAACATATGTATAGTGAAGCTTTACAAAACAAAATGACATCATATAAAACTCCATAATAGTTGAATACAAGCATCCACATAGTCAATACATCAAGCCTCACTACATATCTCTCAGAGAATACAAAACAGCGGAATATCCAGTACATATAAGAAGATAATATGCAACCCTCTAGCTCGTCTTCGATATCAGCATCGTGAGAAGAGAACAGCACCTGTCACCTGCTACCTAGTCTGCCCGTCCCAAAATGGACGAACAGCCCAAGGCAATAAGAATTAAAACATAAAGCCTTGAGTCAGACAACAGTCTTAGTGAGCAGTAAATTAACTAACAACATACCAAAAGAGCATAAAGGAAAAGGAATAGGAATACAACCCTCCCACTCCAACCTCATTCTACAGTGATAGCCTCCAGACACACACTAAGCAGAAGCAAACATAGCAGAGCATACAATTTAAAGTAAAGCTACTATCACTCGAGTCAAGGGCGATGTTTTCCAAGTACCAAGGCCTAAATCAGATAAGCACCCAGAAAATACCGCTCTTGAGTCCGAAATGACGTTACAACCAAACATCCATGACTCTGGCTATCACTGTTATCATTGCTTCGATATCACCGTTAATTGAATGACCGGCACATTCTTTCAGCCGTCCGTCAAGGGCTAATGGAAACCCCGGTTCTAGACATAACTCCCGCACGTCGTCGCAGCCCGTGCCTAGGACTATCGAATCTGCCCAGAGTACTCGACCATCAACAGTTGGCCGTTGGGACTATCGAATCTGCCCAAACGTACTCTTGCTTAGAGCATGCTAGAACCTTCAACAACGATGCTATCCAAACCTCCTAGTCATCCTCCTCGACGACTATTCTTATATCCATTCATTATCCTCAACTCGAATCATATCACCGAGTTATTAACATGCTTGGAATGATCCCGTCTGGATTAGACCAAGTCTTCATCACATGATTGCCTCGCTTCATTACATCCTCGCAAAGCCTCATCTCATCATCACATCATCAAATCTATGCATAAGAGCTTCATCATCCCGCTACATATGCCACGAGCAGCTTTCCCAATTCAAGAGCCTTTCCCTTAGCTTTTGAATCACCTTCGATCTAAATCTAATCATCAATCATCTAGTTCATAACAATCAATCAAATCAAACATCAATCCAAGCAATCAAGCATTCAAAAATGATCTAAGTAGACAATTATAACAATAATGGCATTTTCGTAATTAAAGAGTTGAAAGTCCAATAAGCATGAAAACATGGATTATATCTCTACAAACTTGATGAATGAACTTGCATAGGTTAACATATGATAAAATGGATGTAACATCATCATGAACAATGGATCTATATGGATCTACACTTAGGATGAAGAAAATGCATGGAAATCTCTATTTAACACCAAATC
Source organism: Allium fistulosum (assembly GCA_030737815.1). Taxonomy (NCBI): domain Eukaryota; kingdom Viridiplantae; phylum Streptophyta; class Magnoliopsida; order Asparagales; family Amaryllidaceae; genus Allium; species Allium fistulosum. Next base: position 618,629,379 of record CM060907.1, read on the forward strand.
GAGCCAACAATCCGATATACTCCTTTGGATCCGTGTGAGAGATAATCACCACTCACCAAATCACCTAAACAAACCCAAATCAACACGCTTCAGATCTGGACAGCAAAGAATGAAGCTTGATCTATCACGAATCCGCTTCAAACGAAGAAATCTCTCTTGAAAAGATGAAGATCTTCAACTTTAGCTCTTGAATCTTCAATCTTGATCTTTGATTTGGATGGAAGGAAGCACTAGATTAGAGTGGAGAAAAGAAGTGAAGAAGTGTAGAAGTCGAGCTCTCAAAATGGCAGCACTTCGTCGCTTCAAAATCCGGATCCCAAAAATGAAGAGAAACTCTCCTATTTATAGCTGAAATCCCTATCTCGTCTGCCTCCATGAGTCGTTTACGACTCACGACTCAAAGCCCTACGACTCAACGACTTAACACACTTCAGCCTATGACTCACGACAAAACAGCTATCTCCTAAGTCATCTCCGACTTATAGCATGCACCTACGACTCACCAGACCCCCTGTCTACGACTTAAATGCGCACGCCTTACTTGGTTAGACGACTCAACTACTAACTCGTATACGACTTATCACAAAGGCTACGACTCATCCACTTGCGCGAGTTATCACCTACGCACGACTCAACAGCTTACGACTCATCCCTTAACTCGTCCACGACTTAACTGTTAGACGAGATAACCCATTCTACGACTTATCAAACAACAGGGATACGACTCATCAGATAACTGGGTACGACTCATCAGATAACTGGGTACGACTCATCAAACAACAGGGATACGACTCATCAGATGACTTGGGTACGACTCATCAGATGACTTGGGTATGACTCATCACCTTAACTCGGTCACGACTTAACTGCTACAACTTAAGCCTTATCTCGCCCAGTCCTTAAGTCGCGCCTACCCCTTAAGTCGTTCAAACGACTTATCCTTACACCCTTAACTAGCCAAACCCCTGAGTCGCTCCTATCCCCTAAGTCGTATACGACTCACGACTTACACTAAGTCGTTCACGACTCAGGACTTAGCCATTTTCGCCTAAAATCTGAAATGGCTCAAAAACTCTAAAATTCCAAATTCTGTCGAACTTGTCGATCCGTTAAAAATACGGGTCGTTACATTGGAATCGTTGGACTCATTCTCTATTCAGATCATTTGGAGTCATCTCTTCTACTGATATTTTTTCCGCTGTTATTGTATCATATCTCTGATATTGTTGTATCATATTGATATCATTATTGTATATCATTTTGGATATTGTATTTATTGGAGTTGTATATGATATCATTCATTTCTTTCTTCCGCTGTTTTGTTATACTTACTGTGTTATAAGCTCCGGCGAGCCAGATTCGGCGTTTGAATCTGCGGCATTCGAGTACAGGTGAAGTACGTTTGTCGATTTTCGAAGGCCGAGTCAGGATCGTTATAATTGGTATCAGAGCTAAGGTTGAACTTTAGCTCAGGAGTATAACACATTAAGTAGCTCATTAGAGATAGGGTGAAGTATACCCTAGAATGAGTAATCCCTAAGATATCTGTCCGTACGCCTCAGTAAATTCTCTTACTATTCACCGATAGTAAATATGAGTGCAAGAAGAGGATGAGATAGGGGACAGGGGGAATACCATCACGAAATGGTCAATACTCTGTAACAACAAGGAAACAATCTTTTCTCTATCAATCTCTTTTGTTCGTCTTCTTTTTTCAATTCTTCAATAGTTTCTGGCAGATCCAGGAAGCAGATTTGATATATTTGCATGGGACATAAACTCCAAATAGGTCAGAATTGTTTGTTTGGATGAATTGTTACTTTGTTTGTTTTGGTTGCTATGGTTGATTGGTATACTTTAGTTCTAAACTAAAAGATTTGGAAATTGTATCCATATATCTGTCTATTTTTGGGTCCGGATATGTTCTACAAATGGTTAGTTATCCTTTCGAATTGACCAATGCCCCTGCATACTTCGTAGATCTGGATAACCCGAGTATCTTGTGGAAAAATTAAACAGATTCGTTCTTGTATCTATTATTGATATTCTGATTTGGTAAGCCAAATGAAGAATAAATATTCAGTTAGATTTGATGAATCATTCTTCATCTATCTTTGTGTCTCCTTGGCAAATTTCGAGGACGAAATTTCTTAAGGGGGGAAGGTTGTAACGACCCCGGATTTTATATATATTTAAATTGATAATTAATTAATTTTTGAATAAAAATTGTAAAATTAATTGTAAATTGAAGCGAGTTTCCCCGAGTTCAAATAAATTCTATGTTAAATCATTTAAAAATTTAAATATTGTATATATATGTATATATGTGAATATATATGTATATGGGCATATATAAGTAAATTTGAATTTAAATCTTAAATAAATGAGTTAGAAATAAATATGATAATAAATAATTTAGAATTGATGGTTTAATAAATATTTGAGTTTATAAAAATATATTTACAAAATAATGAAAATAAATATATATGTAGACATACATGATAATAAAATTTAAGTTTGAAATACACTCATGTATGTAAAATATAAAATAAACAAATTTGTTAAATTTAAACAACATATTAACTATAGAATTTCATTTATATTATAAAGTAAGAAGACAAAGCAAAAGAAAAGAAAGGAAATAAATATATAAGTATGTACACATGAAAAAAAAAGACAAGTTCAACTAATAAATTCAAATATGCACAAGTATCTTTAGCCACCGAAATATATAAGTGTAGCTTGCAAAATAGATAAGGTTGAAAACATAAAGGACATTAGCATTGATTGTTTGCATCTCTAAGTACATATAATATCATATCAGCCACCAAAACAAATATTAGTAGACAAAGCAAGAAAAAAAACCACAGCCTGTATTTGTACTAGTTTGTACATCACCCTGTACAACAAAATATCATCACCCAGTAAACTAAAAATTCTTATATCAAACCCTTTAACTCATTTTCGTCCACCAGAAGCTAAGCAAATCTGAAGTCATTCCATCTCAAACTTAAACAAAATTCAACTTAAAAACATCAATCAAATCAGTAGCAGCTTCCAGGATTGTTCTCTGTTTATCTTCTCAACTGTGAGTAACTTAAATTTAAAAATGCTTAAGTATATTCATATATATCGCTTATGTCTGAAATGAGTATGTTTATATGTATATATATTTATGAAATTCTGTGTATATATGATGCCTGCATGTGTAGTGATCTGGAAAATATCTCTACTCTTGTTTCTCCTAGTCCAGATTTGCAAATAAATCCCCATCTCTTGATCTAATCACTGTTAGAACTTAAAATATAAACAAGAGTTGTTTTTTTGACCATGAACTAAGTTTTAAAAATCTATTTAAGCTTAAACAACTTAGTTTTATCTTTGGAAATTAAAAGAATAGAGCCAAACTTTAAATTAGTCAAATTTCGAACCTCTTAATTTAGGAATTCAGGTATGTAGAATGAATTCATATACGAAAACATGATTTTAAAACAAAAATCATAATTTTTCGATAGAGGATGACAGAGCAGTTTGGGATTGTTTGTATTTCATTATTTTGATGATCTCAGGTGATCTAACGACTTGCCGAAGTTGGGATCTTGGCTGGAAACGGAGGTATGAGCGGTGGTTGTAGGAAAAATAGTGGATAGGGCTGCAGATGGTCGTGGAGGTGGCGGCAAGCAAATGAGTTCTGGAAACCTAATTTTGTCGTGGGTTTCTAATTGGTCTCATTCGTCATCGATAGGTGATCGAGTTCGACGTAGGTTGGGGAGTTGGTGGAGGAGGTGTTGAGGAGTGGATGGCCGAAGTTTCGTGGATTCAGATGATCGGAGCGTCGTGGTCGAGGTGATGACAGGTTGGGAGGTGGTTCTAGATTGCTTGTTCCAGGTTTTGATTTTTATTTAGCTCGATTTCGAATTCAAGAAGGTGGCGATGTTCTGGGGGTCGGGAAGTGGTCTAGGGGTGATCGTCGATGTGCTCGACGTCGGGGTATTGCCTGGGGTTGGTCGGTGGTGCTGTGCACGTGCACGTGCACGAGCTCGTTGGTTTGGATCTGGAGTTGTTTTGCTTGAGTGCTTCAGGTTGAACTCGAGTTTACTCGAGTAGTTCGAGTGTTTTACTCGAAGTAGAGGCCAATATAGTTTGGCCCGGGAAGAGATGTTGTACAGGATTTAAAACCGGTTTCTATTTTGAATTTTAAAACTAAAATTTAAAAGTTTAAGCCAAGATTGAAATATGTTTTAAAATCAACATTTAATTAAAACTTCAAGTGTAGTTTAAGTTTAGTTGGAAATAATAGAAGTTTTAGAAATTTAAATTGTTATTAGAAAAGGTTTGGGATTTAAATGAATTTGAAATTCGTAAGGAAAAGTTTAAACAAGTTAAAGCAAAATCTAAAATCGGGCTTAAATTTATCTTTGCATTCCAGATTTCGAAAGAAAATGAAGTTTATAAATTTAAATATTTAAATAAGTTTAAATGTTAGAATATAGCATACAATATGTGAACCTTAAAGGAAATTGATTTTAACTCTTTAAATTGCTCTTGTAATAAAAGTATTATCTTAACATGTAAACTTAAAGGTTTTAAGAATTAGTTTTAAACTTTGTTAAAATAAATTATAGTTCATTTTAAATTTTGGAATGTAAATGGAATTTAAATAAAAAAAAGCAAATTTAAAATCAATGTTTCAACATTTTTGTAAGTGGTAAATAAATCGAAATAGGAATGAGTTTCACTTTATGTTAATAGAGAATTAGTAATTATAAGTTTAAATTTATTAATTAAAGTTAAGTTAATTTAATTAGGGAATTAATTAATTGTAATTAAGAATTCATTAAGTTACTATTAACACTTAATTAATTTATAATTAGAGATAAATTAAAAGTAGTAAAAAAATGTTATTAGTTAATGAAGATAATTAACTAAGGATTATTAAGTATTAATCAAGGTGATTTATCTTAATAATTAATTAGATAAATTTATTTAGATAATCAATTATAAATTGTTTAAATGTAATTACTTAACGAAAGTAAACAAGGATTAATTACTTATTGTAATAAATTTTGGATATTTTGATTAATTAAAGTTAAATAATTTAGTTTAAGAAAATCATTAGATTAATTGGTAATTAATGATTTATTGTTATGAGATGATTGCTTAATGGTAAGAAATTAAAGAGTTAATTTCTTAAAATAATTAATTAAGGGGTTAATTAATTATGTAATTGGTTCAGAGATTAATTTAATTAATATGATTAATTAAGAATAATTTAATTAATTAAAATGTTTGATTAATTAATTTATATCAAATGATTTGTAATTAATAAATCAGGATTGGATAATTAATTCATAAGTAATAAATTTAATTGGAAATAAATTATATCAATTGGGATTAAACAATTAATTAATCCTGCTTATAAATGATTATTGAATGCTTGACCTTACTTATGAATGATTGTATTGTATGAGATGCTTTGAATTGATTGTCCTATCTGATCTGTGATATTTTGTTCTACGGATCGAGCAGTGTGTATTTTATTCATTTATTTCTTTACATTTGTATATTATCTGTGAATATGTAAATGAACGGTAAGCGTTATAGTTTATACCGCTTATCAACTATATTTCTGTGTTTTGATCTGTGATGATTGAATGATGTTGCACTATTGTGTTAAACCCCTGGACCACACTTATACACACACAAATATGGATTTCACGAGGAAATCGGTTAAGTCACAGATGATTTAAATTTAATATTTTTGAAATTGAAATTTTAATTTCAATTGATTTTGGAAATGGATTTGGGTTAAATGTTAAAGCTTTTGAAAAGGAGTTTTAAGATAAAAGTTATTTTGAATAACTTGGTAAAATTTCCAATTTAAATTGAATTTGAATTCAAAAATTTGGAATTGAATTCCATGTTTGGAAAGTTTGGTTAAAGATGTTATAAATGTGTTTATATGAATTTAAACTATTTTTAAAAGTATGGTTTTGAGAATTTGAATTTAGCCCAAAGACTTTAACTCGTATAAATGAATCAGATTTTCCGAAATGAAAACTATTTGTTTTCAAATAATAGAAGCTTTTCATATAAGGAATGAATTTCCAATTTGTGTCAAAAGGATTTCAAATCGAAATGGAATTGTTTTGAAAGCTATCACTTAAATCTTTGTTTTAAAGATTTAACGAGTTAATCCAATTGAAATGGAAATTGATTTTGAAAATCTATGAATAGATCTTTGTGAAACTGGGTGAACTTTGTGAGATGAATCTTTTTATGTAAAAGATTAAAGTGGTAATGTGTTTAAACCATTTGAAGGAATAGTTTTGGGTAATTAGTTGTGACTTAATTGAAATCCCATTATCCATATGTTTTAAATATTGCATTCATTATTCGGTTTAGCCGGGAGAGGACTTTGCGTCATATAACCCATTCCGAATAATGATACGACATATATGGATAGCATTTGAAGACCGGTGGTGAAGACCGGATACTTTCGAAAACGAAAGGATTACCATTGATTGTCTCTGCATCGGCTGATCCCCGGTATAGAGATTTTAGCACCCTTTGTGATGGGAAGTACAGACGTGATTAGAAATTCTCCGCAATTGCAAGGGCTTCTTCGTAAGTGCCTTCGGTTCTGTTCGAACCCAGAACAGACTTGTATGGTTGTATGTCTGACACTACACTTTGAGATATAAAGATGATTTCTTTCAAATACATTTCTGTTTGGTGGCGGAGATTTATTCTCTTAGCTTAACACCCTTCTCTGAGACGTACGAGCTCAGAGGTTATATAGTTGAAGGTTATCAGTGATATATTCCCAATTTGGTAGTGTGGCATGCTGAGTGCTGCTGTGTGTTGCTGATCATTTGTTGATCAAAGCATGGCTTTGTGAAAAAGCGTAGCTTTGTGGACGAGACCTCATCAGACCTCACAGACCGAAAATGGTCAAAACAGGAAAGATGCGGCAAGGTTTCAGGGGTAGCTCCCCTAGGGTATGACCATTCCTTCTGGAAAAAGGTGGTATCATGGTATGGAGCCCAGATATTTACCTGTGTGGTTGCTCCAATCTCATTTACTGTGTGATTGTTGCTGTGTGATCGAGGGCCCTTGGATAAAGGTCCCAAAGGACCGGAGGTGGCATATCTCAGGTTTACTACCCGGGAAGGGGGTAACCGGCCTTGTGTTGGCAGAGAGCCAGGTGGTTCTCGGGGCGTCCCTCCAGAGGCGTTAATACATGGCATAGGAAGTTCCTTAGCCTGACCATTTGTTGGAAAATCCAAAGAAACAATATGAGCCCTTTACGATTTCAATTTGTATAACCTGTCTCCTCAAGCGGCAGCTATAGCAGGCATAATATAATGGTACCTTTGCTGGCTAAGATTAATATTGTATTTTCGAAAGGATTTTCACACTATGCACTAGTAATAATATCAAAAGAGTTTGTTTTGCGTAGTAAGCATATTTGACTATCATAAGAAGAAATCTCCTCCAAGTCTGCGATTGCATTGTGTGTGCGGTGGGAGGTCTTATGGTAGTTTCATTTTCTAAAAGCATTGCGGATTTCAATGTTTAAAATCCTTTTGTGTTTATTTTAAAGATAAACTGTTTTTGTTACTCATAGCAGTCTCACGACTGACCCGAAGTTTATTGTTCCCTTCCTAAACTCTGGGTGCCCATAATTTTCCACACGGGCAGTCTAGAGTTGGGTTTCTTTTTCAGATAGTCAGGTTTAGTGGATTATCTGGAGCTAGTTCAGTGTCTGGATTTCATGCACTGAGTTTGTTTATCTTTGTGGATGTTGATGGTGGTTCGAGCTAGATGTTGGAGTCGTTGGACTCATTCTCATTTCAGATCATTTGGAGTCATCTCTTCTACTGATATTTTTTCTACCGTTATTGTATCATATCTCTGATATTGTTGTATCATATTGATATCATTGTTGTATATCATTCTGGATATTGTATTCATTGGAGTTGTATATGATATCATTCATTTCTTTCTTCCACTGTTTTGTTATACTTACTGTTATAAGCTCCGGCGAGCCAAATTCGGCATTTGAATCTGCGGCATTCGAGTACAAGTGAAGTACGGGTGTCGATTTTCGAAGGCCGAGTCAGGATCGTTATACTTAGGAAGTATTCCATCTATTTCCTTACTTCCTATTTCTCGAAATCATTTACAATTTTATTTGTAAATTCTTGACTAGTTTATAACGAATTCTATAAATTCCGGAATTCCTTAGTTAATTCCTTCGAATATTTTCAAAGCCAATTACACTTGCTTATAATTTCAATTTCCCTATGTACTTCTTTATGAATTCTATTTCTTTTTTCGAAGTTCACTTTTATTTAACTACTTCGGAAATTTCCTTACTTTTCTTCCCAATTCCATTTTTAAAGATTTTCTTATAATCCCGTATACTGAATAACCCCATTTATAGACTTCCGAGAAGGTTTATAAATAAGATTAAAACATTTCAAAACTATATATATATATATATTAATAAGTATTTAAAAGAATCATAATAAATTTTTTTAGGTAGGTTCAAATAATTATCTAAAATATTGAAATATTCTTTATACACCACTTTTCAAAGCATGTTTAAAAATTTGGGATTTATTAAAATAAACATTAAGTATTTGAAAATCCACTTCTGAAGTATTCAATACTAACTAACTTTAAATTTCATAGTTAATAAATACAATTTTCCTTTCAAATAAAACTTAGCTTATAAATATAAAAAAATTAAATCTCAATAACCAAATTTTAAATTTATAAATCCCTCTCGATTTCCACCACATCACTTCCCCTTTGATCTCCTTAACCATTTTCACTTAAAAAATAGTATCCACTATTTTTCCCTCACCCTATTTCCATATATAATTATAAATTCTTCCTGTAAATTTATATCCCAAATTTATCATCCGATATCACTTTCCTTTATTCTTAAACATCGTTTATAATTTTTGTAACTCCTTTAAGTTCGACTAAAAATAATCTCATTCATAAACTCCATATTGTAAATTCAATTTCTTATAAATTCCATTTATTTTTTTTCCAATCTATTTTTAACTTATTTCCATATTATTTTCCGAATATCATATTAAAATTCCAATCTTAAAAATTCCTTTATATAATTTATTTTAAAAACCTCTATTTAAAATATTTTTCGGCATTATTTAATACGATCAAAAATCCATTTTTGCTTATTCAAATCAATCTCTTTTATAGAATCCAAATTTCGATATACAGATTTTCATATTAAAAATCTCCTTTTAATTTCTTAAAAATTCAAAATAATATTTATGGTATTTAATATACCCAAGTTAATTTCCATGCTATTATAACATTTAAAAATTTACAACACACAATAACCCAGCAGATTATTCAATCACATCATATATTTTATATATGAAAAACACCAAATATATTTGAGGAATCCAGTTGCATTCCTCCAACCTGTTTCCCTGCATCCACGGATGTTAGAGAACAATAAAAATACCAATCCCACTTCGAGAGGGATATCGTGGTATATAGGGTCATCCGCTATTATGCGGGGCGCATAGGGTCTCATCCGCTATAATATGCGGGACTATCACTCCAACTACTAATATATACATACTACTATATATATATATATGCTCATCCAACAGATAATTATAATTTATCAATCCAACCAAGCATCAATTAATTTGAATTTAAACTTTTAAATTTAAATGTGGTAATCCAAATGAGTGAGAAATTCTCACCTTGATTTTTGTTTGCAATCCATTTTCAATTTTTATTTCGTAGATTCATTACTCCGAACTAACTCGATTGATTCATGATTTTCTTGAACCTCGTACGAAAATTTTAAGAATTATATGAATTAACGATTTCCATTTTAATTTATAATTGATTAGCTAATTATACTTTTATTAAATTTAATTAAAATTAATTACTTTACCTATTCCTCTCTGCGACGAATCCCCACTTCTCTCTATTGGCCCTCTGCACTTCCTACTATCTGACCTACTGCTATCTCCAGAAATGCAGAAGCCCAAGTCGAGTTCCCCGCTTCAGCCGCACGCAAGCCGGTCGCGATTCCCCTTCGTCGCTCAGCCTTGCATCGTGCCTCCACCTTGGGCGCCGATGCCACCAACGCCTGCTCCACGCACCACCATCATGCGAATCAAAATTAGCTAGGTCCGTGACCCACAACGCTCGCCCTTGCCTCCACCAGACATCGCGACCGTTCCCTCACCATTTCCTCCCCTAATCAGTAGCGCCACCTACCGCAGTGTCGCCAAGGCGCCTCCGAGCCAGGCAATTCACGATTCCCCTCGAGCCTCTCTACATCGCGCCTCTCCCCTTGCCGTACTAGCAGCACTCACGCGCGATTCAATCGCGTGATTTTTTTCTTTTTTTTTCCGATGAATTTGAATCAAAGGATATGGAGAGGGAAGTTTGATTTTTATCTCGTATGAAGGTAGTGAGTGGATTTAAACGAATTGAATATGATCTTTCCCCTTTTTTTCATGAACTTTAAACTGAGAAAAAGGAGGAAAGGCATTCGTGATTTTAAACAGAAAGGAGACATGATGTTGGCATGTAGAGGAGAGACTACAGTGTTTTGAGGTGAAGGGAAAAAGGAGTGATGGAAATAATGTCAATCAACTATATATATATACATTATATAAATTTTCAAATCGTCTCGATTTCGTAACTTAAAATCTCACACCCCTAACGAAACGTGCCGCTAGGCATTCTTAATGTTATACCCCTAATCCGAATACAATGGAAAATGTTCCGAGTCCTAATTCGATCGTATGGAGAAGATAGCTTTTTGGACCCAATTATTATATCGAATTTTCGATATGAAATTCGACCGGTTTATATCCCGTACGATCAAACGGTAACTCCAGACACTACGAAATTTGAAATCCACTAATAATACACTATTACGGATCCAATGGAACTAGTTTCGTCGAATTCCGAGACTATGCCCCGGATCGCTATTTTAACGCGTCGATTAAATCGACAATTCCAAAAATTTCCGAAATCGCTTAAAATCCCAGTTTTAAAATCTTACTAACTCAATTATAATTAAAATAGAATTTATATCAATATTAGAAATTTTTCGATTCATAAACACTCCGATTTCCAATTATTCAACGATTTTCAATCATAATTTCAACAATTTAATTTATTCAGCATCGTTATATTTGGGATTTTAAATTCATTTTAAAATTTTCAACAAACATCTTCATATTCAAAAATCAAATTATATTTCAAATCCATATTTAAAACCACTTAAATATTCAAAATCAAATGACGAAAAATCCGGGTCGTTACATTCCTCCCCCCTTAAAAGAATTTCATCCCCGAAATTTGCTAAGACAAGAAGGACGATCCAAACCCATTTACTTATCAAAACCCGCTTAGTTGAAACTTGACACACTTTTCTAACCCTTTAGTCCTATTCAAACATTTAGTTTCCATTTCTCAACCAAAATCTCAGATTTCAATTTCAAATTTGAACCTCAACTTTTTAGTTAACAAAAATTTTCTAACACCCTAAATCTGCAAATTTTTTTGGCAGAGTCTCCCTTGTACGGAGAGCCCTTTTCAATATGACAAGAGAGATAAATATATATACATCGACCCACACGGTCGGAAAACAAAATATATATCAATATTTTATATATTTGCGGTATTTAATCCGAAAACATACCTTATTTTGGCATTTTTAAGCAAGCGGCTTATTTTATATGAGATTAGCGCGATCAAAATCTAACCAAATGGCCTCTGGGTACCTGTTCTTACTTAATTTAAACACGTAAGTTCCCAAACATGAAAGTTCCATAACATTTCATTCATTTAACTAACTTTACATATGAATTTCATATACAACATGCCAAACAAAGATTTTTAAGCAATTATAAGGTTCCGATTCTAATTTAATTGCTTTCACTTGATCCATATACCATTTCATTCAATCCGAAATGATTTACAACCCAAAATAGTTGCATTCAACTCATTTTTATACTAAACAAACCCATATCCATTTCAAATTGACTTAAAAATCAATTTATTCACTTCCTATTACTTTACAGAATTTCATTTACTTATGTTTATGACAAACACCGATTTTTCTATGCCAATTCGGCGATATTTATTTAATAAAATAACCATTCCAGTATATAGCTATTTTAAATTGATTCCAAATCAATTTATATTTAATTCTATTCCATTTCAAATTTATTTACGATCAATTTCATTCTCGAATTCTTTTAAAATAATATTCAATGCTATATTCAATTTATTTACACTCACATTGAATTTATTTATAACTCAAGCCATTTTATTTCAGTCCAATTTTATTTGATCACATTCAACACATATTAATCAGCTTATATATATAAGTCGAATTTTATTTATTACTCAAGTTCTATATTCAACTTCAGTTTCAGTCCACAATCCATTCTGTTTAATCAAGTTAAATTCCATTCTCATATTCGATTAACTAATTAATTCATCCAATTAGTTCAATTCCATTTTACAATTTCAATATCTGATATTTATTTCAAAAATCACTCTATTTAATCACTTGAGTTTAAATTCAATTTTTATATTTCAAGTTTTGGATTTTTATTTCTTTACTAGAACATCCAATTATTTTTATTTTGGTTTTTCTATTCCACTTTTCAATTTTAAAAGTTTCACACTTATTTTCTCACACTTCTATCAATTTTATACTCGAATATATTCATATTTTATTTTTAACTCAAGATTGTACATCACTTTAAGGCTTAAATATACACTTATTCCATTAATTTCAAATTTGTATAAGCTATTCAAATTTATTTATTCACAATCCCAAATTTTCACTCAAATTCCATTCCATTTAAATTTTTCTAACTTATAGTTATTTAGCCACTTACTCTTCGCATTTGTATATTTAATTCCGTTCAATACGGTTTCAAATCCAATCCAATTCAATTAAATTTTATTTTCAATTTCCTTTAACCAATATTTCCAAACCATATTCGAATTTATTTATACTTATATTAATTTCATTCCAACAATTTTATTTTTAATTCATTGAATTTAATCAAGTAAGAATTTAATTCAAGTTTCAAATCTTTCCACACTCCCTTACTTATATTTATTTATTCCATTTACTTACACATTCACATGCACTTTATACTTAGTTAATCTATTACATTCTACACATTTCATCTTATTTATTATAATCACTTCATTTAATTTATTTTCTTTAACTTTTACTTAAGTTAAATTCCAATTCCTCAAAAAATTTCTTTTTACAAATCCAATTTATTTAACTTACACAAGTTAAATTTTAATTTCATCTTGAAGTTCACTTTTTCCAAGTTTTGTTTCAAAAGCTTATTTTCTTCTTATTTCACTTCTCTTTAATTTGATTTCTTAGAATTCAAACACCCCGTTCTTATTTCAAATCGTTTGAAATTATATATATATATATATAACTCTACTTTAACAAACCATTCCCTTCCTTCAAAAACCAACTTGGCTTTTTTCTAAAACAATTCCCTCGAAATCTCTAAACAGCATTTATTTGTCACAAAAATCTCCATATCAAATTACTACGGTAGCAATCTGTCACCTAGAAACTCAAAAATGAATACTGGTGATGTTGTGGTCATTACCAGAATTATTTTCCAGCGACTGAAGTGAGTTCAGTGCTATATCCCTTCCAAAATTCATTTTAAAACAATTTCCTTTCGAAAATATTCAAAAATAATACCCTTATTATTATTTTCCACACCACTTTGAAAAAAAAATTTCAAACTTCCCGGGATTTTAATTTCCAGATTCTTGTTTGAATCCAATTTTAATCATAATACATTTGTATAATTTATACTTAATACAAATTTCATTTGGTTATATAAACCATTTCCAATTTTATAATCTTATTTGATTATAATATTATCATTCAAACACTCCAACTATATATAATAATTTTAGAAAATTATTTCTTTTATATCAAAATATGGTTTGGGTAAAATTATTTCATTTACCCGCTTTTTAAAACAATACTGCATTGGTTTGCCTAGTTTAAGAGTTTAGAAATCCCTATCGATACAGTTGTCCAGACTGTACCGACTAGAATTTATAAACACTCAACCGATAAGTCAACACCATTTAAAGTAATTTATATTCACTAACAAATACGCGCTCATATCTATTAATACACTCAAACTCATTCTAGGGTACTACTAACCCTATATCTAATGAGTAATCCCCACCATAGCCAAGGTTCTCGCTTAACCTTCAGCTCTGATACCAACTGTAACGGACCGGATTTTTCGACCCTCGAAAATCGACATCAAAACGCCCATTGTATAGATTGTCGAGCAATCGAGTGTCGGAAAAACACCAGTTCGTTAGGGGTGAAGAAGAAAAAGATAGAAGAAAAGAAACAGAACAATACAGAATCTCGCAATCGCAGCGGAACAAAATATAATATATAGTAATAGATTTTTATACAAAAGAATATGTAACTGTTTAATACTTACAATAATCAGAGTACAACAATCACTACATCAAATCAGGACAGTTATAATAATTTGTCCTCATACAGCGGAAAATATGTATCAAGTACGGAAATACGCCTCTGTCATCCAGCTCGTCTCCTGAGCTCCATAGCATCCTATCCTGAATCTATAATACTCGGTCTGACCCGAGCATTATAATAAAATAACACCCGAGTCAGTCTGGAAAACCAGCGTGAGAAAACACACTCAATTTGAATTATTACTATTATTTTTCAAAACCCTTTGAAAAACAAAGGTATCTCGTAAGACCACGTCACACATAAACACGACGGGTTTTTACCTTACGATAACCAAAACATTTTTATCAAAATCGTCTGATATTATAATAGTGTCTAATCTAAGTAAATAAAAAATAGTGAAATGCTTGCATCTCACGTTTCAGCATAGTTGGGAACAATCAAAACCGTACGACACTTATTGGAGATTGGATTCCATACAATGACTAGGCACTGGGGTACCACCTATCACGGTACACTTCTAGAAGCATGTACCGAGGACCTCGCCGAAATCCCCTGCAACACAAGACCGGCCCTATCCCTAACTAGGATAAAACCAAATATGTTATCACCCCGGGTGTTCCCACCCTTACCAAGAGCTCTTTTGCATGCACCATGTCCACTTAATATAATATATCCGAGGTTATCTAGAATGTTGATAACATACCCTAATTGGGTATGACCCACTTAGCCTTGTTGCATACCCCCTGATTTTCAGCCATTCTGGTTGATGAGGCTAGAGGCTACGATTACCTTTTAAGAATAATTTCACTTAGAATGCTCATCGTCCTCCAATGACGATGTTCTGATAGCATTCATCCATACAAGTTGTCCTGGGTCTGGACAAATCGAATCACTGTCTTCATCATCTTCACGGTATTCATTCGTAATGTTCAAACCGGATTGAAGTGGTTTTCGGATAATTAAATCCGATCCCGGTCTCTTCGAAATGATTAATGAAATTGGCCAAAATTGATAGTCGGTTATTTAACTATCAATATAACATCCATAAGCAATCACTAGGCCATTATTTGTAATTTCTTCCAAATTACTAATGTCAAAATATCTTTACAAAGATATACGTTCAGTACTTCAACATTTGAAAACAGTTTCAAATTCTTATATTATTAACGGAATATTCCCACCCATTCCAATACTTAGAATATTTCTCCCCACTTCATTTATATCACACTTAGGAAGTATTCCATCTATTTCCTTACTTCCTATTTCTCGAAATCATTTACAATTTTATTTGTAAATTCTTGACTAGTTTATAACGAATTCTATAAATTCCGGAATTCCTTAATTAATTCCCTCTAATATTTCCAAAGCCAATTACACTTGCTTATAATTTCAATTTCCCTCTGTACTTCTTTATGAATTCTATTTCTTTTTTCGAAGTTCACTTTTATATAACTACTTCAGAAATTTCCTTACTTTTCTTCCCAATTCCATTTTTAAGGATTTTCTTATAATCCCATATACTGAATAACCCCATTTCCAGACTTCCGAGAAGGTTTATAAATAAGATTAAAACATTTCAAAACTATATATATATATTAATAAGTATTTAAAAGAATCATAATATTTTTTTTAGGCAGGTTCAAATAATTATCTAAAATATTGAAATATTCTTTATACATCACTTTTCAAAGCACGTTTAAAAATTTAGGATTTATTAAAATAAACATTAAGTATTTGAAAAATCCACTTCTGAAGTATTCAATACTAACTAACTTTAAATTTCATAGTTAATAAATACAATTTTCCTTTTAAAATAAAAATTAGCTTATAAAAAAAATTAAATCTCAATAACCAAATTTTAAATTTATAAATCCCTCTCGATTTCCACCACATCACTTCCCTTTCGGTCTCCTTAACCATTTTCACTTCAAAAATAGTATCCACTATTTTTCCCTCACCCTATTTCCATATATAAATATAAATTCTTCCTGTAAATTTATATCCCAAATTTATCATCCGATATCATTTTCCTTTATTTTTAAACATCGTTTATTATTTTTATAACTCCTTTGAGTTCCACTAAAAATAATCTCATTTGTAAATTCCATTTTATAAATTCAATTTCTTATAAATTCCATTTATTTTTTTGCCAATCTATTTTTAATATCGATTTTCAACTTCTTTCCATATAATTTTTCGAATATCATATTAAAACTCTAATTTTAAAAATTCCTTTATATAATTTATTTTAAAAACCTCTATTTAAAATATTTTTCCGGCATTATTTAATACGATCAAAAATCCATTTTTGCTTATTCAAATCAATCTCTTTTAAATAATTCAAATTTCGATATACAGATTTTCATATTAAAAATCTCCTTTTAATTCCTTAAAAATTCAAAATAATATTTATGGTATTTAATATACCCATGTTAATTTCCATGCTATTATAACATTTAAAAATTTATAACACACAATAACCAAACAGATTATTCAATCACATCATATATTTTATATATGAAAAACACCAAATATATTTGAGGAATCCAGTTACATTCCTCCAACCTATTTCCTTGCATCCACGGATGTTAGACAACAATAAAAATACCAATCCCACTTCGAGGGGATATCGGGATATATAGGGTCATCCGCTATTATGTGGGGGCACGTAGGGTCTCATCCGCTATAATATGCGGTACTATCACTCCAACTACTAATATATACATACTACTATATATATATGCTCATCCAACAGATAATTATAATTTATCAATCCGACCAAGCATTAATTAATTTAAATTTAAGCTTTTAAATTTAAACGTGGTAATCCAAATGAGTGAGAAATTCTCACCTTGATTTATGTTTACAATCCATTTTCAATTTTTATTTCGTAGATTCACCACTTCGAACCAACTCGATTGATTCATGATTTTCTTGAACCACGTACGAAAAATTTAAGAATGATATGAATTAACAATTTCCATTTTAATTTATAATTGATAAGCTAATTATACTTTTATTAAATTTAATTAAAATTAATTACTTTAAGGGGGAGGGTATGTAATGACCCTAAAAGGAAAAAAAATGAAAGTTACATTCATTTTAAGAATTTCTGAAATTATAAAATATATAATGCATTAAAATAGAAAAGAAAATTTGTTAATAAATAAAATTTGCATAGGAGCTTCTGTTTGATAAAATGCAAGGAGTTAAGGTGATTAAAAATTGGAACTCAAAACAAATATAGTTCCATGTCCAAAGAATTATATAAATACATACATTTAATATATGGGGTGTTTTCTGTTTTATTTAAAGACAGAATAAAATGAAGTTTAATAAAAGGTTTAAATGCCTTATATTTATGCTAGAAATAATTAGCATGACATATGTGATTTTTTTTAACACATAAAGATGTATGAGGAGTTATTGTTTTGACTAAAGGCAGAAAAAAAATATATATACATACAGGATCAAATAAGAATTTTCATATCTAATATTTAATTCAAGCAAATAACATAGTGTGAATGATTTTACATTACATGATTATGTATGATAGTATGCATGATTGAATGGAAATGGTAGTTAGGTAGAAAACACAAAGGAGTTTGCAGTTTCTTTAAACTTATAAGAAATAAAAATAAACAAAGGGTCACATGCATATGGCATGAGTAAAATAGAGTCATGAAAATAGTATGAAGTGTTTAAAATGCTTGATTCCCGAAATAACTAATTGAGGTAACCAAAAGTGTGCATTTCCAATTAAGGACCACACAGGGAAATGATTTGTGCATGAATATCTAAGGGCATCAAGGAAATTACCCATTTTTCTTAAACCCTAGAATGGTTTTATAAATATCTGCACATAATCATATCCACCATTCTCTCGGGATCAAAACAAAAATAAAGTAAAATAGGAGAAACATTGGCTTGAAACTTTGGAGGATTTGCTGTTCAGGGGATTAAGGCAGTAGAAGGAGAACACTAGGTGAGTATTTATCCCTTTGTATGCAATGGCATTACATCCACTTGTAGGTAGCCTGAAATGTTATAAGTCATTTAAAATCTCTGAAATGATTTGTTATGGGTGAGATGGATGTTTGTTTGTGCATTCTTGTTTGGGGTTTTAATCCGTATGTGGGTTTTTAAAGTTAAAGTGGTTTGAGCATTTTTTTGTTCTATTATATCATTATTAAGTATGGATATAAATTATTTAGGGAATAGGCAGCAAGACAATGAACTAGCTCATGTTTATTTCTTGGATAATGAAGCATGAAACTAAATATTCATATCATAAGTCAGAGGAGAATTTCTGGGTTTTTAATGGATTTCCTTAATAGAACCCTTATTCATATATTCACAATAATATAGAAGAAAGATAGTAGGATCATGATGCTTAAACTATTTTTAGGAAAAACCATAGGTAGACTGGGGTATTTTCTGTAATAAGGAAAATAAATGGGGAACATGGGGTTGAACCAGAAAGTATTAAAGAAGATAAGCCTTTCTGAAACATGATTGAATTGGGAGTTTTTATGATTGAATTCATAAACATAAGTTTAATAAAATAAGCAGAAACTGAAGGAGGATTTATTAAATTAAATTGGTCATTTGAGAGTTTGTCAATGATCTGCTTGCTTCAAGTGGGAGTAAGTATATGCATGGTGCAATTGCACCCTGAGGCCTTTGTGTGTTGGAATAAATTAAATAACCTGGGAGTTTCCTTCATAATGCATACATGGTGTTCATTTGATAAGGAGTTAAAGACCATAAAAATAAATGGGGAATGGGGTTTAAAAATCTGGATTATAAATATCCAGATATGGAGTCAAGTCAATCAAGTTTAAATATGTGCTTTGATTGATTTCTAGGTGAAAATTGGGAGTATAAAAATCTGAGTTTACTTGTTCAGAAATGGAGGAAAATGAATCAAGAATTATATATGTATATTTATTTTGATGGTTAGCTGGGTATTGTTTATATGAATGAATGTGTCTTTGTATCACTTGAAATTAATCAATAATATGCTAAATTAGGAAGACATTGCAAGTTCACCAAAAATTATGAATGTGTATAAATTGATAAATGCTCATACCAATGAAAACTGACCCTTTTGTTTGCCCTTGCTATCATCTGGGCATCTCATTAAAATTGGGGCAGCTCAGTGAATTGCTTGCAGGAAATTGGAGTTGGCTTGATGGATGAAGAAGGCATTAGCTGCTAGTATAAATAAAAGAAACCAGTTTTAAATTTGCAGTTGCTTTGTAATGAATTTATTAGTCAAATTTCATATTGTAGTTGAAGTTAATTGTAGGGAGTTTTCTAAGTATGGATTAAAATATGTACTTAAGTAAACCTGTTTTGGATGATTATTGATGATGTTTGGTTAACTGCTGATTTTATGAATGTATGATTGGGAGAAACAAGGGGATGGACATATCATAATAATATGATATGAGTATGTGATTATCTCTGATTTTACTACCTGAATCTATATTATGGTTTATGAAAATTAAAGAGCTAAGGTGGTTGATTTAAAAATGAACTCACAAGATTTGAGTAGGGGTATTCAAGAGAAATGAATTTGTGCATGGCAGGTAAGTGATACAGGCATGTGCATGAATTCTGGAGTAAAAGTTAATTAACATGTATTTGTGTATTTGATTTCAAAAAAAAATTATGAAAGAAATAAACCTGGAAGTAATTGTATTTTTGGTTAGTGGATTGAATATATATATAGATGCATTTCCAGGAAATTTAAATTAGGCAGTAACATGCTTGTGTTAAGAATAGATCTTTGTAGAAGTTTGTTAATATGAGGAATATGGGTTTGCAAGTGGTAAAAGAGGGACTATGGCCGGCCTAGATGGCCATGGGTCAAACTCTTGTAGCATGGAACCATTTCATTTCAACTCATGATGCGTAAGTGTTTCCAGAACAAAAAAAACTCCAAGCAACCCTCAAACGACACCAAGCATTTTCAATAAAACACCAAGTACTCAAGTCTGCACCATGATTAAACTTAAAAATGCAACATGATTTAATTTTTCAACCTGAAATGGTAAATAAGAATTAGTCCCAATGTTCATGCCTGTAGGTATAATCTTTGAAGTGATTTCATACAAGTGGTTGATAACTATCATAAGGTCAATTAAAAATGCCATTTTAGTGTTAATAAAATTATTTAGGCAGAAGGTATAGAAAGCATGGAAAAATGCACTGAGCATTGCAATATTAAATGTGTAATAGTATTATAATTGCCAAAAATCTATTCCTTGCAGTAGAACAAAAATTAGGGAAGAAATAAATGGTTATGTTGTCAACATATATGGTATTATGTTGCCTGCTTGATTCAAACTCTCTCTTTGCAAATTTGTTAGCTCTGAATGGCAAAGGGAAACAATTATATATCATCAAATATGTAATTGTCTTAATTTGTTTGTGTACCGATATGATTATATTGGTAAATCCAGGGTCTTGAGGAAAATATTTGGAAATTATTTAAATATTCAAATATAGAAGAAATGGGGTTTAGTGGTGAATTCCTTATATGCTAAAAAAAATCTAAGTGTTTTTGAGTGAGGGTCACCACAGTTGGTATCAGAGCTATGTTTTAACTAATATAGTAAATATTATTGTATGCATATGGATGTTTGAATGCATTATTTGAATTATTGGTGTTGGATGCTTTTGTTTTATGTCTGAATAATAAAAAAAATGTGTGCATGTGATACATGCACAGTGTGCACAGAAATAAAATAAACAAAGTAAAGACACCAAGAATGATGGGGGTAAACAAACTAACATAGAAATCATATTTATAGCAATATGGTAGGACCAAGACATCACACAGGTGCAGGACCATCACGTGAGCCACCTATGATAAACATGGACGATTTTGTGAGAGCTTTGAGAGATGGAATAGCACCAAGGCATGACAACCCTCATGAGGAGCTCTCCAAACTACTTAAGACATGCACCAATTTAGGAGGAAAGGATTTTGAAGGTACTGAAGGAGCTATGGGTGTTCAAACTTGGATAAGAACTATGGAGAGAGTCTTTGCAGATATGCAAGTCAATGACCAAAGGAAGAGACAGATAACTTCAAGGAGATTGAAGGGGGTTGCACTGGATTGGTGGGAAGTTGTGATAGCAGGAAGGCCAGAGAATAACATCACCTGGGATGAATTCAAGGTCATGCTTGAGGCTAGGTTTGTCCCAGCATCTGCCAAGGTTACACTGCTAGAAGACTTTATTAGATTAAGGCAAGGAGGCATGAGTGTGAATGAGTACACTCAGAAATTTGAAGGATTGTCTAAGTATGGAATGGTGTTAATAGGGAATGAGGAAGCAAATAATGCAAGGTACATTCAAGGCTTGTACCCTAGTCTATCAAGGGCAATGTTGCCATATAAGAACAAAACCTTTGATCAAGTAATTGATCTAACTCTCTCATTTGAGCAACATGATGCCACCAGAGAGAAATTCAGGAACATGAAGTTCAACAAGAAGAAGGGAGGTCAGAACAAGGTGCAACCTTATGACAAGAACAAGGCAAACAAAGGAGTTAAGAAGGGGAAGGAGCAGTAGCACCTAAAAGCAAGAAAATCACTCATTGTTTTAATTGTGGAAAAGCTGGACATTATAGTAACCAATGCCCTGACCCTAAAATACCTAGAGGAGGCTGCTATAATTGTGGAAAGATGGGTCATCTAAAGAAGGATTGCCCAGAGACTAATAAAAGAACAGCAAGGATAGGAGCTTTGGCAGCAAACAACACTGGAAATGTTGGGAAACTTGAAGGTATAATTTTTATTCATACCCAACCAATATCAGTAATATATGACACTGGTGCCTCACATTCACCAATATCTCTGGAAATTACAAAGAAGTTAGCACTTGCTTGTGTTTCTATTGATCAACCCTTAACTGTACACAGCCCCATAGGGAGTTATTGTATGTTAGGGATGAAGTGTATGGGTCTGAAATTAATTATAGGGGGTTATGAATTTACTTCAGATCTATGTACCTTAAATTATCCTGGTGTTGGGGTAATTTTGGGGGTGGATTGGTTAATGAAAAATAAAGCAATTTTAAATTTAGAAAATCTTACTATTTCTTTGGAGACAAATGAAGGCAAAAGAATTACAATTCTAAGTGAAATAGCAAAGAATACATGTTTTAATAAAATCTGGAGTATTAATGAAGTTCAAAATGAATTAAAAATAGAGGAAATTCCAGTAGTCAATGAATATATAGATGTGTTTGGAGAAGTGAGGGGAATTCCTCAAAATAGGCCAGTTGAATTCAAAATAAAATTAATGACAGGAACTAGCCCAATCATTAAGAAGCCTTATAGAATAGGTCCAAAAGAGTTAGTGGAATTAAAACACCAACTAGAAGAATTAGAAGAGAAGGGGTTCATAAGATCAAGCAGTTCTAGTTGGGGTTCCCCAGTGCTCTTTGTTAAGAAGCATGATGGAACAATGAGGATGTGTGTGGATTATAGGGATTTAAATAAGGTGACCATCAAGAATAAATATCCACTGCCTAGAATAGATGATCTATTTGATCAATTGCATGAAGCTAAAATATTTTCAAGGCTAGACTTAGCCTCTGGATTTCACCAAATGAAGGTTGCAGAGGAAAGCATTGAGTACACAGCCTTTAACACAAGATATGGCCTTTATGAATTTCTAGTAATTCCATTTGGTTTAACCAATGCTCCCTCCTATTTTGTAGACTTGATGAATAGAATTTTTGGAGACTTTTTGGATAAATATGTTTTGGTATTTATAGATGACATATTAATTTATTCAAAGTCAGAAATGATCATGCTATGCATCTACATTTAGTATTATCCAGGCTTAGAGAACATGAATTAAAAGCCAAGTATTCAAAGTGTATATTTTGGCAACATGAAGTGAAATTCTTAGGACACATAGTGTCACATCAAGGGGTGAGTGTGGATCCAAGCAAGATCATTGCAGTTCAATCATGGAGTAGACCCAAAATAGTGACTGAGGTGAGATCATTCTTAGGTTTGGCAGGGTACTATAGGAGGTTCATCAAGGATTTTTCAAGAATAGCCACGCCAATGACCAAGCTAACAAAGAAGAACCAACCATATGTGTGGACTGAGCAGTGTGAACAAGCCTTTGAAAAATTGAAGCAAGCATTGGTGGAGGCTCCTGTCTTGCAAATCCCAGAGGTAAATGAAGGAATGGTTGTATACACTGATGCTAGTGGGTCTGGGTTAGGTGCAGTGCTCATGCAACATGGCAAGGTGGTGGCATATGCATCAAGATAGCTTAAACCCAATGAGACCAAATATGCAACTCATGATTTAGAATTAGCTGCAATAGTGTTTGCATTGAAACTTTGGAGGCATTATTTGCTTGGGGCAAAATTTGAATTATTCATAGATCATCAAGCATTGAAGTATTTATTTTCTCAAAAAGATTTGAATATGAGGCAAGCAAGGTGGTTGGAGTTTCTAGCTGCATATGATCTAGATATTTTGTACACCCCTGGAAAAGCTAATAGAGTGGCAGATGCTTTGAGTAGAAATCATATTAGATTAGCAAGTTTGATGATTGATGAATTTAAAAACCTTGTAGTGCTTGGGGAGGCAGATATATATAGCAAGGATGAAGTGAATTTTAAAGAACATGGTGATATGGTGGAGTATGGTACACTAGGATTAATCACAGTGAAATCTAACCTGGTGGAGAAAATTGGTGGCATGCAAGATCAAGATCGAAATTTGAAGGAGAAGAAAGAAATGTTATTAAATAACATTGAGTCAAAGAATTTTAAAATAGATCCCAAGGGATATTTAAGGAAAAATGAAAAGCTTTGTGTACCAGACTTTGCAGAATTAAAGGAAGAAATCATGAATGAGCATCACAAAACCAAGTACACCATACACCCTGGTGGCACCAAAATGTATCATGATTTGAAAAGGAGCTACTGGTGGCCAGGAATGAAACAAGCAGTGGCAAAATATGTGGCAAAGTGTTTAACCTGTCAGCAAGTCAAGGCAGACTATCAAAAGCCCTCTGGCATGTTGCAACCTTTGGAGGTACCTCAGTGGAAATGGGAAAGTATTTCCATGGATTTTGTGGATGGTTTGCCTAGAACTAAGAAAGGTAATGACAGTATATGGGTAATTGTTGATAGACTCGCCAAGTCTGCTCACTTTGTCCCTGTCAGGTCAGACAGAAATGCACATAGGCTTGCACAATTATTTATTAAGGAAGTGGTGAGATTGCATGGCATACCAAGGACCATTGTAAGTGATAGAGACACTTTGTTCACCTCAAGATTTTAGGAGAGCTTCCAAGAAGCAATGGGAACTCAACTTTGTTTAAGCACTGCCTACCATCCTCAAAGTGATGGGCAAACAGAGATAGTGAATAAAATATTGGAAGATTTACTTAGAGCATGTGTGCTTGATTTGGGGGGTAATTGGGAGGATCATATCCACTTGGCAGAATTCACTTACAACAATAGCTATCAATCAACAATAGGAATGGCTCCCTTTGAAGCCTTGTATGGGAGACCCTGCATGTCTCCTGCCTGTTGGTTGGATGTGGGAGAGGGTGTAATGTTGGGGCCAAATCATGTTAAAGAAACTTCCAACATGATTGAGTTAGTAAGGCATAGGATGGAGGCAGCACAATCAAGACAAAAGTCTTATGCAGATAGAAAGAGGAATCCAATGGAGTTTGAAGTAGGAGAGTATGTTTTTCTAAAGGTATCATCACTGAAGAAGGTGTTCAGGTTTGGGAAATCTGGTAAGCTCTCACCAAGATTTGTAGGACCATATGAAGTCATACAGAGAATTGGTACCATAGCCTATAAGCTTAAGTTACCAGAAGAATTGAGTGGTGTACATCCAGTGTTTCATGTTTCTCAATTGAGAAAGTGGGTACATGATGAAGGAGCAATTTTAGAGTCACCTACTCAAATTCAAATTCATAAGAACTTGGTCTATGTAAATGAGCCAGTGGGGATTGTTGCTAAGGAAGAAAAGAGGCTGAGAAACAAGGTGATTAAACTAGTGAAAATTCAATGGAGCTTGGACCCCAATGATTGTACATGGGAGGTTGAAGACAAAATGAGGGCTAAATACCCCAATTTGTTTTCTAATGGAGAGGTACGTTTAAGTAGCTTTATGATAACTTTCTGAATATTTTTATATATATTACTTGCTTTCATAAAATGTGAGTATGGGGTTATGGAGATAAAACAGACTATGGATTAGTGCTTTTATTTAAAGAATTAGAAAGAAATTATGGGGACATAATTCCTTTAAGGGGGAGGGTATGTAATGACCCTAAAAGAAAAAAAATGAAAGTTACATTCATTTTAAGAATTTCTGAAATTATAAAATATATAATGCATTAAAATAGAAAAGAAAATTTGTTAATAAATAAAATTTGCATAGGAGCTTCTGTTTGATAAAATGCAAGGAGTTAAGGTGATTATAAATTGGAACTCAAAACAAATATAGTTCCATGTCCAAAGAATTATATAAATACATACATTTAATATATGGGGTGTTTTTTGTTTTATTTAAAGACAGAATAAAATGAAGTTTAATAAAAGGTTTAAATGTCTTATATTTATGCTAGAAATAATTAGCATGACATATGTGATTTTTTTAACACATAAAGATGTATGAGGAGTTACTGTTTCGACTAAAGGCAGAATAAAAAAAAATACATACAGGATCAAATAAGAATTTTCATATCTAATATTTAATTCAAGCAAATAACATAGTGTGAATGATTTTACATTACATGATTATGTATGGTAGTATGCATGATTGAATGGAAATGGTAGTTAGGTAGAAAACACAAAGGGGTTTGCAGTTTCTTTAAACTTATAAGAAATAAAAATAAACAAAGGGTCACATGCATATGACATGAGTAAAATAGAGTCATGAAAATAGTATGAAGTGTTTAAAATGCTTGATTCCCGAAATAACTAATTGAGGTAACCAAAAGTGTGCATTTCCAATTAAGGACCACACAGGGAAATGATTTGTGCATGAATATCTAAGGGCATCAAGGAAATTACCCATTTTTCTTAAACCCTAGAATGGTTTTATAAATATCTGCACATAATCATATCCACCATTCTCTCGGGATCAAAACAAAAATAAAGTAAAATAGGAGAAACATTGGCTTGAAACTTTGGAGGATTTGCTGTTCGGGGGATTAAGGCAGTAGAAGGAGAACACTAGGTGAGTATTTATCCCTTTGTATGCAATGGCATTAAGTCCACTTGTATGCAGCCTGAAATGTTATAAGTCATTTAAAATCTCTTAAATGATTTGTTATGGGTGAGATCGATGTTTGTTTGTGCATTCTTGTTTGGGGTTTTAATCCGTATGTGGGTTTTTAAAGTTAAAGTGGTTTGAGCATTTTTTTTGTTCTATTTTATCATTATTAAGTATGGATATAAATTATTTAGGGAATAGGCAGCAAGACAATGATCTAGCTCATGTTTATTTCTTGGATAATGAAGCAAGAAACTAAATATTCATATCATAAGTCAGAGGAGAATTTCTGGGTTTTTGAGGGATTTCCTTAATAGAACCCTTATTCATATATTCACAATAATATAGAAGAAAGATAGTAGGATCATGATGCTTAAACTATTTTTAGGAAAAACCATAGGTAGACTGGGGTATTTTCTGTAATAAGGAAAATAAATGGGGAACATGGGGTTGAACCAGAAAGTATTAAAGAAGATAAGCCTTTCTGAAACATGATTGAATTGGGAGTTTTTATGATTGAATTCATAAACAGAAGCTTAATAAAATAAGCAGAAACTGAAGGAGGATTTATTAAATTAAATTGGTCATTTGAGAGTTAGTCAATGATATGCTTGCTTCAGGTGGGAGTAAGTATATGCATGGTGCAATTGCACCCTGAGGCCTTTGTGTGTTGGAATAAATTAAATAACCTGGGAGTTTCCTTCACAATGCATACATGGTGTTCATTTGACAAGGAGTTAAAGACCATAAAAATAAATGGGGAATGGGGTTTAAAAATCTGGATTATAAATATCCAGATATGGAGTCAAGTCAATCAAGTTTAAATATGTGCTTTGATTGATTTCTGGGTGAAAATTGGGAGTATAAAAATCTGAGTTTACTTGTTCAGAAATGGAGGAAAATGAATCAAGAATTATATATGTATATTTATTTTGATGGTTAGCTGGGTATTGTTTATATGAATGAATGTGTCTTTGTATCACTTGAAATTAACCAATAATATGCTAAATTAGGAAGACATTGCAAGTTCACTATGAATATGTGTATAAATTGATAAATGCTCATACCAGTGAAAACCGACCCTTTTGGTTGCCCTTGCAATCATCTGGGTGTCTCATTAAAATTGGGGCAGCTCAGTGAATTGCTTGCAGGAAATTGAAGTTGGCTTGATGGATGAAGAAGGCATTAGCTGCTAGTATAAATAAAAGAAACCAGTTTTAAATTTGCAGTTGCTTTGTAATGAATTTATTAGTCAAATTTCATATTGTAGTTGAAGTTAATTGTAGGGAGTTTTCTAAGTATGGATTAAAATATGTACTTAAGTAAACCTGTTTTGGATGATTATTGATGATGTTTGGTTAACTGCTGATTTTATGAATGTATGATTGGGAGAAACAAGGGGATGGACATATCATAATAATATGATATGAGTATGTGATTATCTCTGATTTTACTACCTGAATCTATATTATGGTTTATGAAAATTAAAGAGCTAAGGTGGTTGATTTAAAAATGAACTCACAAGATTTGAGTAGGGGTATTCAAGAGAAATGAATTTGTGCATGGCAGGTAAGTGATACAGGCATGTGCATGAATTCTGGAGTAAAAGTTAATTAACATGTATTTGTGTATTTGATTTCAAAAAAAAATTATGAAAGAAATAAACCTAGAAGTAATTGTATTTTTGGTTAATGGATTGAATATATATATATATATATATATATATATATATATAGATGCATTTCCAGGAAATTTAAATTAGGCAGTAACATGCTTGTGTTGAGAATGAATCTTTGTAGAAGTTTGTTAATATGAGGAATATGGGTTTGCAAGTGGTAAAAGAGGGACTATGGCCGGCCTAGATGGCCATGGGTCAAACTCTTGTAGCCTAGAACCATTTCATTTCAACTCATGATGTGTAAGTGTTTCTAGAACAAAAAAAAAACTCCAAGCAACCCTCAAATGACACCAAGCATTTTCAATAAAACACCAAGTACTCAAGTCTGCACCATGATTAAACTTAAAAATGCAGCATGATTTAATTGTTCAACCTGAAATGGTAAATAAGAATTAGTCCCAATGTTCATGCCTGCATGTATAATCTTTGAAGTGATTTCATACAAGTGGTTGATAACTATCATAAGGTCAATTAAAAATGCCATTTTAGTGTTAATAAAATTATTTAGGCAGAAGGTATAGAAAGCAAGGAAAAATGCACTGAGCATTGCAATATTAAATGTGTAATAGTATTATAATTGCCAAAAATCTATTCCTGGCAGTAGAACAAAAATTAGGGAAGAAATAAATGGTTATGTTGTCAACATATATAGTATTATGTTGCCTGCTTGATTCAAACTCTCTCTTTGCAAATTTGTTAGCTCTGAATGGCAAAGGGAAACAATTATATATCATCAAATATGTAATTGTCTTAATTTCTTTGTGTACTGAAATGATTATATTGGTAAATCCAGGGTCTTGGGAAAAATATTTGGAAATTATTTAAATATTCAAATATAGAAGAAATGGGGTTTAGTGGTGAATTCCTTATATGCTAAAAAAAAATCTAAGTGTTTTTGAGGGAGAGTCACCACATTTTCCCTAACACTTCTATGTGAGGTTTACTCCCTTAGCATCTAAACCGATATCTAGGCAATGCGTAAACACTGGTTAAGTCCCGATTCATCGTATAAACATATATGTTCTAGATGCTTTTGCCTTTTTGTTTACTCTCAACCTTATCCATACCACCAAATTTCGAATTTGAATCAATTAATACTAAACAAAGTACTAAAATATGATATGAAAGAATTACTAAAATTTTATCAGAAATACATTAGCTTATCATAAACGTATAGCTCCGGTTGGTCGCGATTAATCCTTGGCTAAACAAACTTTTGTGCATGTAACCCTCTAAAAATTGTCACATGGAGGAAAGAGCTTTCGAAGCCCAATTTAATTTCAAACCCAGCCCTGTTCAGATACCTGATTCCAGTGGAGTAGTTCCACGTGTTAACTTGAAATTAAGATCAACCTCTTCACTGATTTTTTCTCTGAAAAGCAAATCGCTTCACAAATATTGCCTGCATGTTTTATTTGGGTTTATAGAAGAAAAATTAACGATAATTTATCTTTCAGGAATTTCATCATATTTAATTGGTCCGGAGAATGAAGGGATCGCTTAAAGATTCTCTCAAAATTCTCGAAGCTGATATCCAGCACGCTAATGCATTATAAGCATGCTTTTCAAATATAATTACGTTTCCATCTTTACTTTCTGATGCTTTATGGTTTGTGATATATAAATGTTTGATTAATCTGAATCACGTCTACTTTTTGTTGGAAAAAGTTTCTACGAACATAGAATTGCTCGTATATTCCTTCTGTATTTGGAAATTAGTTGCAGCCTGGAGGGGTAGGATTTGATCATTTTGCTACCATATCTTCTTAGTTTTAAAAAACCGGTTTGCTAATATGTTTGAAGTTTAAAGTGAATAGTTCAATCGCATGGTTATGGAATGTGGGAAATTTTTTAAAGAACAAATTAAGCTAAAAAATTAGGCAAAAGAACATGCACTTTATTTTTTTCTTTCTAGAACAGCCCATAGCCCATTTGTCACTTAAAAACCATATTTCTACTTTTCTCTTCCGCGGAACTAAATCTTCATCATCAATTTCATACTCCTTCTCAACCTTCGATCTCAAAAATTGATCTCAACGTAACCATGGCAGCTGAAACCACAAGCAAATCATTTCCAACACAACCACAAACATCAACAATTGATGTACAACAACACGAAATTCATCAACAATCGCCAAATCGCAAAATCCTAGCTCAGCCTGAAATTGAACAGCAACATGAAATTCATCAACACGAAATTGAACTACAACACAGACAGTGACCACTGTTGGAATTTGGCCGATTTTATGTCTACACTTGAACAAAGAGAAAACATTAAGAAGTGAATTTGTTGTAAAAATTGATGTGATATTCAATTCAAGTAATATACAGTTGAAGGTTGAGGTATGACTATTTGAGTTAGAACTATTTGAATTTAGCTCCTGTTGTAAAATTTGATGTTCAGTTCAATTCAGGTAATATACATTTAAGTGTTCGGTTCAAGTAATATGAAACCCTGATGAAATTTTCTCTTCTAAGACGTTGACTATTGCCTGCATTATTTGTATTTTCTTTGCCTTGCTATAGAAAATGCTTGTATTATTTTAAATGTTATTATTTACCACAAAACTGATACCCACATATATGCAAAAATGATACCCAGTAGCTGCGTTATACAATATGATGCACTATAAATTTAATTATTTAGTTTACTATCATGCATGACAAAAGTGATGCCAAATAAATCAAAACTCATATCCAGTAGCTATTTGATTCGAATTCATGCTTGGTTATTTTATAAATTATTTTAAATATTATTTACAACAAACTGATACATACAAATACATAACAATTATACCCAGTAGCTGTGTTATATAATACAATGCACTATAAATTTAATTTAGTTCATTGTCATGCATGACAAAAGTGATACCAAAACAATGAAAACTCATATCTAGTAGCCGGTTGATTCGAATTCATGCTTGATTATTTTGTAAATTATTTTAACTGATACCTACAAATATAGAAAAATGATACCTAGTAGCTATGTTATATAATATAATGTACAATTTTTTTAATTATTTAGTTCACTATCATGCATGACAAAAGAGATAAAAAAAATGAACTCATATCTAGTGGCTGTTTGATTTGAATTCATGCTTTTTTATTTTATAAATTATTTTAAATGTATTTCCAACAAAAATGATACCTACATATATGCAAAAATAATACCTAGTAGATGTTTAATATAATATAATACTCTATAAATTTAATTATTTAGTTCACTGTCATGTATGAAAAAACTGATACCAAAACAATGCAAATTCATATCTAGTAGCTATTTGATTCGAATTCATGCTTTCTTATTTTATAAATTATTTTAAATGTTATTTCCAACAAAAATGATACCTATATACGTGCAAAAATGATATCCAATAGTTGTTTGATATAATGTGATGCTGTATAAATTTGATTATTTAGTTCACTGTTATGTATGAAAAAACTGATACCAAAACAATGCAAACTCATATATATTAGCTTTTTGATTTGAATTCATGCTCGATTATTATATAAATTAATTTAAATGTTATTTCCAACAAAACCGATACTTACATGTATGCAAAAATAATTCCAAATAAACTAACCAACATAAAAACACAATAACTCACCACTACCTACGCCACCTATATATTCTCAGCACATAACAATTAACTAAAAGTGGTACTACATAACCAAGTTCAATTACAAAGAGCAAATCAATGTACATATTAATATATGCTAAACCAATATACTTATAAGACCAAGTTCAATAGTATAAAATTGCTAAAAAAGACGTACAACTAAGTATAATTCTCAACAAATTATAAAAACATGAAAATCAAATCATATTTTCTTAGAAGCTTGACATTTACGCTTATTGCAACCGTATAGCTTGCATACACCACATCTATTTTGCTTATTTTGAAAATATGCAAATCCTCCTTTCCGTTTAATAGTAAGTCTACCGGAACCACGTTTCTCCTTAGGTAGCTTAATAACATCTTTCAACACTTACATCAACAGTATGCTTATCGAAATTAGAAATATGATTTATAGCATTAGCATATTAGAAGCTCTAGAACACATCTTGAACAAATCAACGATAGACATATTCGCATTCTTCGCCTTTACCGCTGAAGTAGATTTTGTTCCATATGAACATGGCAGTAACCATGAAAGGCTGAAGGAAAAACTTCACGAACACTTAAAATCAAATATTGATGGTGATTCGATATAAAAACTAAATCATGATCTTCTTGAAGTATTTGTTTTAAGTTATTCAAAAACCATTTTCAGTTATCCACATTTTCAAGAGAAACTATACCCATTAAAAAACCTGCAAATAATAATTTAAAAAATATTAAAACAAAATTTAATCAACTGTTAACTCAAAAACTGATACCTAGAAACTGCTACCGATACCTAAAAACTGAGAACTAAATTCTGATACTACGCAGTAAAATATTTTAAAAATCCGATACCTAAAAACTAATAATAAGCACTAATCTAAGACACTCCAATGAAAAAACTATAACGCTACAAAATATCACTTTTTTTTCAAATCATAATGTCAAGTTCTAATACGTTTCGATATCATACAACGCGTATGTTATTCTAAAACTGATACTAAACTAAAAATCTTAATATCAAATTCTAATACTTTCTACTACATCGCAATGCATATGTTACTCCAAAACTGATATTAAACTAAAAATCTTAATCTCAAATCTTATTTCAGTATCTGCACCGTTGTACAATAAGATAATAACAGAAATTGATACTAAGAAAATTGATACTAAACTAAAAACAATACTAACACAAACTCAAAATAACAGTTACTGAAACTAAAAAAATGATACTGACATAAACAGAAACTGATACTGGTTATTTTCCACAATAATGACACAACATCACCAAATAACTTACAAACATATAAAATAAAAATATACCTTGATTACCATTTCAATCAAACCAATATGAATGCAAGAAAAAAAACATCAATCAAAAAATGTTTCCTTCATATTGTCATTTTATTATAGTATGATAATTTTCTTTATACAACAAAAATGTAACAATTTTTTTTTCAAAAATGATATCTACAGACTGTAAAACTGATACCTAAAATCTAATAC
Source organism: Allium fistulosum (assembly GCA_030737815.1). Taxonomy (NCBI): domain Eukaryota; kingdom Viridiplantae; phylum Streptophyta; class Magnoliopsida; order Asparagales; family Amaryllidaceae; genus Allium; species Allium fistulosum. Next base: position 618,663,002 of record CM060907.1, read on the forward strand.
TGAAATTAATAAGAAAAATGATACTCAATTAAAGTTAATTGAATATTTGATACTAACAGACTTCAGTAAATGTTTGATAGTAATAAAACACTAATTCAACTCATTTATCATCATATTTAATCTGTAACAACTTCATTTTCTATAGGGTCAAATATCAAAAACAAAAAAGTAACAGTTTTTTTAAAAATTGATACCTACAGACTGTAAAAGCGATACTTAAAATTTGATATTGAAATTAATAACAAAAATGATACTCAAACAAAGTTAATTGAATGTTTGATGCTAACGAAACATTAATTCAACTCATAGAATGTTTGATGGATATGATCATATTTACTCTGTAACAACTTCATTGTTATATCTACTCGAAAAAACAAAATAAAACATTTCAAAAATTTATTACTCTGAAAAATGATACTAAAAAACCTAAAAATGATACATAAAAACCAATCTTTATTGAAATAAACACAATAATACATTTTCATCCAAACCAATATGAATCCAAGATATACCTCAGTGAACAAAAACCAAACAACATTCAATTTAAAACAAATAAAAAAAACATTGCTGCATTGTAAATAAAAAAAGTCAGACATACCTACTACTACTGTCCAAATTTTCCATAGAATATGAAGAAGAAAACACAACAACAAATCTGAAATTAATTTTAAAAAGAAAAAAAGAAAATGTTAGAAATAACCAAATTAAAACACCGACAGAAGAGAAAGGAGGAAAAAACATAGGATCATACCTGAATCCGAAAATTTCCACTGCCGTGTTCAAAGAGACGAAAATCAAAATCAGATTAACAGAAATGGACCGCCAAAGAATGAAGAAGAAAATTTAAGTTTGAACACGTAAAAGAGAAAGCAAATAAGTTTTGAAGAAGAAAAATAATGAGATCGAAGAAGAAGAAAAAACGTGCGCGACAGTTCGGTGCTTTTAAAAATATTTTAACGTTTTTGTTCTTTTGTCCTTGAAAATAAAATATTGGTGGGCTTTCCTTGGTACTAAAAAAGCCTTTAAATTTGTCCTCTACAATATTTTCCTGAATGGAATTTCCTCTTAAATCGTGAAATTTTGAATAGATAAATGTATAACCCTCTGCATTTTAGTAATTTTTATACATCGCACACGTATTGACATATATATGTAATGTAAGTTATTTGCTGTTTTAATAACTTAATGAGCGTGAATGCAACATATAGTCTGTATTTTATGTTAGAAAGGTTATTTTAATAGTCATCATGGAAAGGCCAATTTGAGATATACTGTAAAGTATGTTATTATTAATTATTGTATGATGCATATAGTGACTTTAAAAGTTTCAATTTTTGTGGATAATTATACCTGTTTTGCAGTTTCCATTTAGTATCGTTAGTTAACAGAAAACAAATTTAGACATTACCTAATTCCTGAAACAACAATGTTTGCTTGAAGGTACAAAAGTTATAGGTTCTTATAATAGCATTTAACTTCATTTCTTGCTCTGGTTCTCTTAGGCTTAAACATGTCATATTTAGCCTTATTACTCTGTTTTCATGCCCTTTAGCTGGCTTTTTTTGGTCCAGGGCTTTTACATATCGAAGAGGCAATGCGTGTTTTCAGATGCGTATGTCATGTAGTGTAGTAGCAAATTGCCCCTGCAGTTGACAAAAATCTTCACGCTGAGTCCACAGAACAAAACAGACGAAAGACGCCTCAGACGTCTGACCAACATGGTCAGACGTCTGACAAAAGTCTCGGGAAACAATTCTGCACAGACTCAGACGTCTGACCCGTTTGGTCAGCGTCTGAGCTCATCCTCGGGAACAGATTTCCTGAGGGGTCAGACGTCTGGCCATTTTCCTCAGACGTCTGACCCTGCCCAAAACAGCCTACTCCACCTTTTTCCATATAACTTTCACCTCCGAACTCCGATTTGCGAACCGTTTTCTCCGTTGCGAAGCTACTTCCGACCTCTACAATTCTCCATATAGTGTCGCCAAAATTTAACACTCCACCTTAACACTATATCCATCTCCAACTCTAATGGTACCATACCATCAACGACAACCGATAGCACCAACTATCACTACTTCTACCTTCAACCAAACATGAATGCTTTCCCAATGAGCTTCGGCAAAGCCACCGCCCATTGCACTCCACTAACGAGCTCAGGCAAAGCCCCCGCCCGCTAATGAAATGTTGAAAACATCCAAATCCTAAGCTATCTCACCAAAGACTAGAACTTGCCAAGAAAATAGAACCTCAATCTCTCACCAATACTCTTTCTCATCTACCACCAAGCTCCTTCCTTAACCGTGCCACCCCGTGGCACCTAGCACTTCTCCAAGCAAATCAAGTTCGAGCAATGCTCGAACTTCCCAACCGGCAAAGCCTAGTGAACATGTCCGCCGCGTTATCCTTTGTGTGCACTTTCCGAAGATATACTTGCTTATCCTCATCCATGGCTACTAGAAATGACTCTCTCACCTCAATATGTTTAGTCCGTGAGCTAAACGCCAAATTCTCTGCCAAGTGAATAACACTCTGGCTATCACATCGAACATCAATACTATCATGCCCGAATCCCAAGTCACACAACAATCGCTTCAAATAGAGTGCCTCCTTTGCCGCCTCCACTGCGGCAATCAACTCCGCCTCCGTAGTGGATAAAGAAACTACGGTCTGCAATCTAGATCTCCAACTTATGGATGTACCCCCAAGTGTGAAGACATATCCGGAAGTTGATTTTCTTCGATCCCTATCACCAGCGTAGTCCGAACCACAATAACCAACCAACTTGCAATCCATCGCCTTACTACCGCAAAAAACAAGACCATGAGATGATGTGCCTCTAAGGTATCTCAATATAAGCTTCACAGCTTCCCAATGCGATTTCCCCGGATTAGCCATGTATCGACTAACCATCCCGATGGCATTTGCAATATCGGGCCTTGTACACACCATAGCATACATTAGACTTCCAACCGCACTAGCATATGGCACCTTTGCTATATAAGCCTTGTCTTCCTCCAAGATAGGTGATCCTTTACTCGAAAGCTTCATATGCAAAGGTAAAGGTGTATTTGATGCCTTTTCATTCTCCATGCTAAACCGGCAAAGCACTTTCTCAATGTACTCCTTTTGAGTCAATTTCAACTCAAAACGCTTTCGATCCCTTTCTATTTCCATGCCCAATATCCTCTTTGCTTCTCCAAGGTCCTTCATTTCGAATTCCGACTTTAATTGCGATTTCAACTTGTTGATTTCATTCTTGTCCTTCGAAGCAATGAGCATGTCGTCCACATAGAAGAGTAAATACACCCAACAATCATTTCCCAACTTCTTGAAATAAACACAAGCATCCTTGATACTTCTATCAAAACCATTTTCAAGCATAAAATGATCAAACCTCTTGTACCATTGTCTAGGTGATTGCTTTAGTCCATATAGTGATTTCTTCAGCTTGCAAACCAAATTTGACTTACCATCCACAACAAAACCTTCCGGTTGTTCCATGTAGATGTCTTCATCCAAGTCACCATGCAAGAAGGCGGTTTTCACATCAAGTTGCTCCAACTCCAAGTCATGAACAGCAACTATAGCAAGTAATATCCGGATAGAAGTATGACGCACAACCGGTGCGAATATCTCATCATACTCCTTTCCCTTCCTTTGTGCAAACCCCTTAGCCACTAGCCTAGCTTTGTATCTTCCATCGTCCTTCACCTTGTATATCCATTTGCACCAATAGCACGGTTTCCTTTAGGAAGTGGAAGCAAATCCCAAGTTTGATTCTTCAACAATGATTGCATCTCTTCCTCCATGGCACAAATCCATTTCGAGCTATCACTCGACTTCATGACATCATCAAGGTCCATCGGCTCATCTTGGACTACATGAAGAGCATAGTCCAAATTTTCACAAAAACTAAGATAGTTCCAATCACCATATCTTTCGGGTGGTCTTATAGTACGACGACCAACCCGAGTAGCAATACCATCACCCAAACTTCCTTCAGCTCCACCTTGAACCGAATCTTCTCTAGAATCATGCACATCACCAACACTACTAGAGGTACCCTGTGGACTATGTGATGTAACATCAACCGCTACTTCCTCGCAAGCATCTCCAACTACTCTACTCTCTCTACTCCTTGGACAAAATGTGGAAATAATTTCCTTCTCCTTTGATTCATCATAAGCCGAATCTGGAACATCCGATGAGCTTCCATTCTCCTTGAACATCGCCGACTCATCAAAAGTAACATGACGAGAATTCACTACCTTCTTTGTTTCCGGATTCCAAATCCGATAGCCTTTTACTCCATCCGTATAACCAAGCAAAATCCCCTTGAAAGCTCTAGGTTCAAGCTTATCATTTCCCGGATTATGCACATAAACTGGACTTCCAAAGACACGAAGATAACTCAAGTCAATGCTCTTTTCCTTCCACACTTCCTCCGGAATTTTATTACCAATAGCTGAGCACGGAATTTGATTAATAATATGCACTGCGGTCGACAAAGCTTCAGCCCAAAATCCCTTCGCCAAACCCGATGTCAATCTCAAGCATCGAGCTCTCTCAAGTAGAGTACGATTCATCCTCTCCGCAACACCATTCGACTGCGGATCTCCAGGTGTAGTAAAATGCCTCCGAATACCATGATGCTTGCAAAACTCTAAAAATTCTCCGGAAACATATTCTCCGCCATTGTCAGATCTTACAAATATAATAGTCACTCACAACCTTCAAAGACTTTCCACTCTCATTTTCAACAAGAGCCTTCCATGCTTTGAACTTTGCAAATGCCTCCGACTTGGCCTTTATTACATACACACAAACTTTCCGAGAAAAGTCATCTATAAAGGAAATATAATAGCGAGCTCCACCTAAAGAAGCTACAGGTGCCGGTCCCCAAACATCCGTGTGAACATACTCAAGAACCCTTCTCGAATCATGCTTTCTCTCACCAGATGAAACTTTAGTTTGCTTCCCCATGACGTATTCTTCGTAAAACTCTAACTTGTTGAAACTTTCTCCATCGATCATCTCCCTCTTCCGAAGAATGTCCAAACTCCTCTCCGAGACGTGACCTAACCTCAAATGCCACAATCTAGTCGCATCCAAGCCACGAGAACTGTCAACTCCTATACAAGTTTCGCCTTCCATAGTCACTCCTTGAAGCAAATAGATACCATGAGTCCTAGCACCCTTCATCACCACAAGTGCCCCCTTTGAAACCTGCAAGCTATCACTCTCAATAGTGATCTTACAACCTAAAGAATCCAGCTGCCCCAAAGAGATAAGCGACTTCCGAAGTCCCAGAACATAGCGTACATTAGTGAGAGTACGAACCACTCCGTCAAACATCCGAATTTGCACGGAACCAATGCCTTTCGACTTGCAAATAGCACCATTTCCCATAACAATTGAATTTTCTTCTTTGTCGATGTAAGAAGAAAAACAATTCCTATTTGGCATCATATGATAAGACGCCCCCGAGTCGAGCACCCACTCACTACTGGAAACATCCGATGCTACCGCCGTCAACACATCTACGTCTTCCTCACCAACACCTCTCTCCACCGCTACAGATGAAGATGCTACTTCCCTTTTACCCTTCTCCTTGTCCGGACATTCATTCTTCCAATGACCGGGCTTCTTGCAAATATAGCACTTGCCTTTTCTTTCCTTCGACTTTCCTCTCTAACCGAGTTCCTTGATTTAGAACGTCCCCGGTTCTCCTTCTTCACATACCTCTCCTTCTCCACAAACAAACCTTGACCATTACCGGCACTACTACTACCAACGCTCAACTCCTTCATTTGATCTCTCAATTCCTCACTAAGAAGACCCGTCTTGACATCATCTAACGTCAAAGTATCCTGGCTATAGATCAAACTATTTGAGAAACCCGTATAACGGTCCGGCAACGAACATAACAATAACATCGCCTTTTGCTCTTCCTCAATCTTCAAATCTACTACCTTCATCTTCATAAGCAAATCATCAAACACATTCAAATGTGCCTTTAGCGAAGTTCCTTCTTTCATCTTATAGGTGAAAAACGTTCGCAACAAGATCAAACGATTAGTTAGAGACTTCTTCATATATAATTCTTCCAACTTGTCCAAATTCCCTTAGCGGTGGTCTCACCACTAATTTCAGAGATCACATTCTCTCCCATAGCAAGTTGAAGTGTAGTAAATGCCCACTCTTCCATCTCATCTCTCTCAACATCCGAGATGTCCGCTGGCAACAAATGTGTGTCAAACACTACCCGATGTACTCGATTCCTCCTTAGAACCGCTTTCATCTTCCATTGCCATTTTTCAAAATCATTATTGCCATTCCACTTGTCTATTACCAATTGTGATCCTGAAGCTGCATACGATCCACGTACATAAGGCGCTACACCACTTGGATTACCCATTGAGGAACTACTTGAGGTATTACCTGTTTCTGGCATTTCTACAACCACCTACCAACACCAATGCTCTGATACCAAATGTTATTACGAGATTCCAACTAGAGACCACTCGAATCGAAATCCCCTGAGCACAGCGGAAGACGGGATCGTGATAAGTAGTGTAAAAACAACCAACTAATAACTCAAATCTAGTCTCAACCGATCCAAAGACAATCACAGTCCCAAATAAGCAATTCAGAAATTAAGGCAATAACGAAAAATAAATCACACAGCGATTTATAGTGGTTCCACTAACGTCGTGTTAGTGTACATCCACTTTAAGAGAGAGCTTTATTATTATTGATGAGAAGAGTACAAGAGATTGATTACAATGATCAAATTCTAATTAGACATTGATTTGTGGAGAAGAGAATTGAAGAAAATTAGGTTTTGATAAACCCTAATTAGTGGAGGCTAATCTCTTGCAGTCGCTTGCGTATATTTGATCTAAAACCTGAAGCTAGCTTATATAGGAGAAGAGAAACCCTAGGTATTGTTCCCAAATTGCCCCTGCAGTTGACACAAATCTTCACGCTGAGTCCACAGAACAAAACAGGCGAAAGACGCCTCAGACGTCTGACCAACATGGTCAAACGTCTGACAAAAGTCTTGGGAAACAATTCTGCACAGACTCAGACGTCTGACCTGTTTGGTCAGACGTCTGAGCTCATCCTCAGGAACAGATTTCCTGAGGGGTCAGACGTCTGGCCATTTTCCTTAGACGACTGACCCTGCCCAAAACAGCCTACTCCACCTTTTTCCATATAACTTTCACCTCCGAACTTCGATTTGCGAACCGTTTTCTCCATTGCGAAGCTACTTCCGACCTCTACAATTCTCCATATAGTCTCACCAAAATTTAACAGGTCCAATGGTCAGACTGTAGATTTGCTGGGACACTTGGGTTGCTTAAGATTCTAATATATAAGGTTCAAATCTTCTTTATCACTATGTCTGTAAGCTAATGTTTTAAAAACCTAATTGAAACTCCACTTTATGCGGTTATTTCCACAAAGTGTAGGTTTATGTTAATGGAATAACAACCTTGTTTACACAAGAAAAGAAAGCTAATATAAATGAATTTTATGGTATGTAAGTACTCTTGTCAACAATTTTTTCCCAGTTTACCAATTTTCTTCATTTTCCGCCTTGTTTATTTTCTACAATTTGTTCCAATTGCAGATGTCACACTCCCTTCTTTAATGCATTGCAGAAAGGTATAACTGAGATGGAATATAAAAGGCAGAGGGAATTATGCATAGAAAGGTATTCAAAGAAATATGATATTGGAAGGAATCAATTCTCCGAAATTGATGCTGAAAGAGAAGAAGAATGTGGTATTTGCTTGGAGATGAATTCCAAAATTGTGTTGCCCACCCGTTGTCATGCTATGGGCATGAAATGCTATTGCGACCGGTAAACCTTATTATCCCCTTCTCTCAAATAATTAGCACTATAAAGCAGTGCTTAGCAGCAGTTCATACGTCGCTATCACTTATGCTTGTTTAAAGTGGCTGAATTTATTTTCTTTCCATTATTGGATATACATGTCTATAAGTTAGTTCTCTGAATTATATTTCACAACGACAATACATTTTATCAGATGGTGATTATATATCATCCAAAAAATTTTCATTTACTACAAATTTGTGCACTGTATTTTCATTTGGTTTGTTTACAAAAATTTTGGTGGATTTGTTTGACAAATCAGTTCTTCACCTAAGAGTTTTAAGACCAAATCAAAAGAAATCAAATGGAAAACTGTATAATTGATATATATGTCAGTTTCAGAGCTAAATTACATGCCGCCTTTTCACTTCCTGAAGGAAAGCCAGGCATATGCCTAAGGTTGTACAGCCAGTTTATATGATCTAAAACAAACAAATAAATATAATCTACAGTACTTGGTAGGCTCTAAATTTGGGAAATTGGGTTGATATACTCCTCATAATAATTAAGGGTTTAGTACCGCATCTCTATGTATAGCCATTCATTTTGCTGTGGGTACTCTAAAGAATTTTATGTTGTTTTTACCTATTAAAGACCTAGTTGACATGTAGAAACCACATGAGAGATGAAAATTTATCTCTTGAGGAACTAGTGAGTGAAATAACAGTTGCATATTAATCAGTAACACTTTATCCTGATTCCTGACAAAAAAATAGCAATACAAGTACAATTTATACTGTAAATTTTTTAGTCACAACTACAGAAGTCTAGAACATTGAGCATTTATACTGCAAAAGAAAATTGGTCTTTGCAATTACTATATTTCTGTGTGAAGTGGCCTTTTTTTGGCATTTGCAGGGATGCAAGATCGAAATCATGTCCATTTTGTCATGATAGCACCGAAAGCGTAAAGCAAGGAGAACTATGGATATATACCTATGACAAAGATATCACAGACATGACAACGGTTGTTAACGTTAAATTATGAACGATAACACCCGGTGTGTGTAATAAGATCGTGAAAGCACCACCCGTGTGACGGGAACAGAAATTAAGCAGGAAAATAGCGGAAATGCAGTAAATGAACAACGGATTTATAGTGGTTCGGCCCGTAATTGAGCCTACGTCCACTTTATAGTCTCTTATTGCTAATTCGGTTACAATTTGATACAAATCTCTTCAAGGAACAGTACAATTCGATCATAAGAAACAATCTAGACTACTAGCTCAATCTTCGACGGTGAAACTCGATGAATCCATCTCGGATGTAAGGAATTTCTCTCGAAGCTTGTTGTAGTGTCGTGAATGCTTGAAGGAACCTTGATTACTGAATGAATGAAGAGTTCGACGGAGTAACAGCGCTGTAGAAATGATTTGCCAAAAGTCCCCCTCATGTTGGAAGTGGTGGGGTATTTATAGGAGCTGATTTGGATTCTGGAAAATTTCCAAGTCCTAAGTCGTCGCCGACTTAGTATAAGTCGCTGCCGACTTATGATAGGTCATCGCCGGTTTACCAGTTCCAACACTTCCCTAGTAGTTCGCCTCCTCTTCTGGTTTTACGCTTAAGTCCTAAGTCGCTGAAGACTTAAGGTAAGTCGGTGATGAGGTAATGGTGCATAAGGTATCTCAGTGTTGTTAGGTCGGAGCAGAGTTAACGTGCAATCTTAAATCGGCAGTTTGTTAACTCGGCAGGCCTTGCTAACTCGTACTCTGTTAAATTGGTTGGCTTCCTTAAGTCGGTAGTCATTTTAGGTCGGCAACTTCTCTTAGTAGCGGATTACCTTAAGTCGTCTCTCCATAGGTCGGCAATCTGTTAAGTCGGAAGCAATCAGTATACTCTTTAACTCGGTAGGTCGCAAGTTCCCATAGGTCGGCAATCTGTTAAGTCGGAAGCCCTTGAGTCGGCAAGCATCTTAACTCGGCTGGAATCTTAAGTCGGCAAGCATCTTAACTCAGCTGGAATCTTAAGTCGGCAAGCATCTTAACTCGGCTGGAATCTTAAGTCGGCAAGCATCTCTTAAATCAGTAACCTACTTTAACTCGGAGCCCGTTAAGTCGTGACCATTAAGTCGTAAGCAAAAGAGGATTAACATTTGCCCCTCGAAGTGTGTGCCTAAGTCGTAGGTCATATGCTTCGATTCTTCTTAACTCCTTTTGGTTAGGTCGGAGGCGACTTAACGTAAGTCTTAAGTCGTACATCATGTGTCGATTCGTCTTTCACTGCCCCAGTGAATAAATAGCTTAAGTCGTCCCTTCTCTTCCTTCACCTGCTCCAACTTCCTGTGCCGCCATTAACAGAGTTCTTCAATTTCGAATACTAATTCAAGTCCACCACCCAGCGATTCACCCTTGCTATCTAATTGCGTAAGCGTTTTCGATCCTTTTTCACTTCACGTTCGCCATTAAACCATGAATTCTAACCTCCGAGCCCCGAATCGGAATCATACGTCGCGCTTCACTTTGAATCGTGCTGTGATCAATTTTTAATCGTCACTAGTTGTTGATGTGATTTACGAACGCATGACAGTAGGTCAGGTTTATGACAGATCAGAGATGTGTTGAATTGTTGTTCCAGCGACTTGGTGATATGAAGGGAACGGTGAATCTCACGAAGAGGATAATGGATTCTACGATGTTGGTGTTAACGGGTTATTGGGTTGGTGAATTTCGAGTTGATTGGTGGAAGGAGGTGAAATTTATGGTGGAGAAGTAGCTTGAGACGACTCAAAACATTCATGCGACCTAACTATCTCAACAGTCCAGTTTTTCTTGCGACTTAACTATTGGCCGACATAAGCCTTAGGTCGTGGCCGAGTTAGGACTTAGAAATTCATGCCGTTCTGACTTGAGACCTTTCGCACGCAGCCCGACTTAACTTATCACATAGCTTCTTGTATTAGGTCGTGACCGACCTAGAACCTGGAATAATTTCGATGACTTATTTTTCACAACAAGGCTTTAGGTCGCAGCCGAGTTAGTACTTAAGCTTTCGGCCACTCAACAGATGATTTTTGAACTGTGCCTGGACTTCAAACTGTTGAACTATGAACTGTGTTGCATGTGTTATCCCAACTTTTGGCAAAGCCGAGATACCCAAAGATTAACTGAAAATCAATGATTATTAGTCATGAACATCGATTGTGCATCACAGGTTCACCATGGATATCGATGATTTTTGTCCGAGTCCGGATCGGGCTACAATTGATGAGACATGTCAAGCAAGGCCAGATGAAACAACGTTCCAAGTTTCGAGTCAATCCGAGTTCGTACGCTCAAGATATCGCCAAAAGAAGATGGATCAGGTGGTATAAGTTCGAATCCATCAGAAGTGAGCTTACTTCGAATCCATCTATCGAGCCTTTGCCTCGAATCCATCACGACGAGCCTTGCCTCGAATCCATTCAAGAATACGCCTTGCTTCGACTCCATTGAGCAAGCATTAGTTCGACTCCGATAGTTCGAGTCCACCCTCACATTCTCACCTTCGAATCCATTAATGAGAAACTCTTCGAATCCATATAGTTAAAAAACTTCGACTCCATCCCGCGAGCATCTTCGAATCCATTCAAGCAAGAAGTCTTCGTATCGATTAATCTGCCTCGATCGATTCGAGGAGAACGTTCATCCAATCGATTCGATGAAGTCATAGCCTCAAATCCATTACATCGAATCCACCAAGTTATAACAGCTGGAACCACGGAGTCGACCCAGTCAACTCGGCATAGAAGTAGGATCGATACGAAGAAGGCGCTCCACGTCATCGCAGAAGTGTGCGCTGGATCGATTCGAACGAATCGATTCGAACTAGATCGATTCGAACCAGGCTAGTCAACCAGAAATGCAACCTTGAATCGATCATAACTTGAGATCTACACATCCAAATGCTATGAAATTTTCACAGAAGCTTGAGCACATGTTGAAGAATGTTCACGCCAAATTTCAGCTCGATTGGGCAATTTCTTGATCGATTCGAACGTAGCTTCGAATCGATCCCAAAGTGGGCCCGGATTTCCAGAAAGCGGGCATGTGGGCCCCTTGACGTACTGGAACTGGTCTCCCTTCAGTTTAGGCGAAATATCAGCCTCCTACACCTATAAATAGACCCCCAGGTCATTCAGAAAGGGGGTCGGACAATTCTTAGAGCTAAAGAGTGCCCAGATTCTGCCAGATTCACTCCAGATCACCATTGCTGCCTTAGATTCAGACTTAATACGGCAAATCAGTTGTAATACAAGATACAAAATTGTAATCTTCAAGCATCGAGCAATAAAACCATTAAAACCTTGAAGTGGACGTAGGCCGGAGATAGCCGAACCACTATAAATCGTGTGTCAATGTTCATTATTTCTTGATTGTTGCTTGCTACTTATTTAAGATCTGTGATTTGTGTGTGAATACGGTTGATTCGTATTCATACGCTGGTGCTTTCACTACACTTGGGGTTTGTGACCATTTTTGGTGCAAACACTTTGGTGCTTTCACTGAGAAGAACTAGCACCCGCTACACCAGATTCGAAGTTCAGATTTGAAAACTCGAAGGTTTGAAGACAATGACTCGGCAAACAAGACAAAGAGCTGAAAGAAGCCAACAAGGAGGAAGTCAAGAGGCATCCTCCGGAGCTGGAGAGGAGCCAGCCTCGATCTACATCACTAGAGACGAAATGGAGACCATGGCCAATCAGATGCACGAGCGAATGATGAAGAGCCAACAACAGATGCTGCAGAATTTCTTCGAGCAGATGAGAGCTGCAGGGACGCAGAACCCTGGACCAGCTACAGCGGCTGTGAATATGGAACAAGGAGCTAGGACTATGGAACCCAACGGAGGACAGAATGCAGAACCAGAAGGTAATCAACAAGGGCTTGGGGGCAGGCCCGCAGGATCCAATGCAGAAGTACCTTCGGAAGGAGCTCAGCCGGCTAGGGCCAACACAAATGCTAACGAGCCACCCGAAGAGTACGTACCAGAATTCCCTACAAGACTCGGAGGGCAAGACAGAGACATGACAAGGGGGCAACCCCTAGATGGAGATGAAAGAATGATCGGCCTAGTGAGACGACTCATGAGAGGAGGGTTTTCAGGAGGAGGATTGGAAGAAGTTAGTCGGAGTCCGTTCGCTCCGAATATCAGGAATGCAAGAAACCCTCCGAAGTTCAAACTACCAACGCTGAATCCTTATGATGGAAAGTCAGACCCGACCATGCATATCACCAGATATATCAGACACATGGAAGTGCTGGGAGCATCCGAGGAAGTGATGGCACGATGTTTCCCCTTATTCCTATCAGATTTGGCTGCGCTTTGGTTTAGGCAGCTAGAAACCGGATCGATCAGGACATGGGGCGAGCTTGTGGATTGCTTCATGAAGCAGTTTAGGGTCCACGTGACGCGACCTAAGAGCGTGATGACTTTGGCATCGATAAAACAAAGGACCGGAGAGTCCATAAAAGATTTTTTGTTACGATTTAATGCGACGGTGACTTCTGTAGATCGCCCGGACCCATCAATGATTTTAATGGCGGCAGTGGCAGGAGTTGGAGAAGGCACCGAATTCAAAGACTCTTTGACTAAAGATCCACCGCAAGATCTTGGAGAGTTTTTCCATGAAGCTGAGAAATTCATTCGATTAGAGGAATCACGAGCCGAGAGGCAGGAAATAAATGTTGCACAAGGCGAAGGAACCGCCAGGGAACAGTCCAGGGCAGACAAAGGAAAGAGAAAGCAGGATGACGCACATGATGGTCCTGATAAACGGAAGAAATTCCGAGAACCCAGATTCAGACAATACACAGACTTGGTGGCAGGACTGGAACGAATTTACACCGAAACTCGGGGGCAACTCCCCTATCGAAAGCCACCCAGGAGAGATCCCACGGAGCGGGAACGTAAGACTGGAAAGTACTGCCTATTCCATGAGCTGGATGGGCACACTACCGATGAATGCCGCCACCTGAAGGATGAGGTGGAAGAACATGCAAGGAGTGGTAGATTGCCGCAGTATGTCAGAGAACGTACGACGGCGGTTAGACCCGAACAACTACCGCATCAACCAAACAGGAATGATCCTGGATCGGGATCACGACTCGTCATCAACTGATTGTGATGGCAAGGGCCAAGTTCAAGATTTGGACTCTGGTCGATTAGTTTTCTTAGATTTGATTTCCAAAATAAAACGGCTATCCCACTTACTCATGTACGGGAACCGGAGAGATCCCTAGGCATGCTCTGAGATGGAAATAGACCGCTCCGCCCGGAGAGGCATTATCTTGTTTTTCCTGGTGTTTGAGATTGAACATCTAGGATTTGAATTTAATAAAGAAACACTTATTAAAATAAACCTTTGACCGGAGAGTTAAAGGATAAACATTAAATATCAATATAAACATGATCGCTTTATGATCCTACCCGGAGAGGCAGGGACCGGAGTGCAGGAAGTGAGTCGCTTCGCCGGAGAGCGACAGGATTGACTCACTTAACGTTGTTTCCCCTTCACCGGAGAGTGACAGGATGGGATCCAACATGAGCCCGGAGAGGCTGTGATCGGCCGACGATTCAGGTCATGACATCGCTTAATGTTCAGATACACTGAACCAGAGTGCAGGAGGTGAGTCGCTTCGCCGGAGAGCGGCAGGATTGGCTCACTTAACGTTGTTTCCCCTTCACCGGAGAGTGACAAGATGGGATCCAGCATGAGCCCGGAGAGGCTGTAATCGGTCGAGAACGACCAAGACATCGCTATACGCCCTAGCTGGGGCCAAAGTGCGAGGGATAGAAAGCAACGCCGGAGTGCAATAGGATCTTTCTATTCAATCGCTAAATCTGGAATGGGTTTGACAAGGGTCCGGAGTGACCATCAATAGTACGGAGAGACCGTAGAATTTCATTCTTAATTTCCACTGGGAAAAAATTGATAACAATTCGGCTTCGAACAGCCATGGACTTGATTAAGAATGCTATAAGCTATGAGTAAAACATGAACTCATTGCATCCAACTTAAGACTGATCAAAACACGCCTTTTACCAAAAAGGCATGTTTTGGGGGGCAAAATGTTATCCCAACTTTTGGCAAAGCCGAGATACCCAAAGATTAACTGAAAATCAATGATTATTAGTCATGAACATCGATTGTGCATCACAGGTTCACCATGGATATCGATGATTTTTGTCCGAGTCCGGATCGGGCTACAATTGATGAGACATGTCAAGCAAGGCCAGATGAAACAACGTTCCAAGTTTCGAGTCAATCCGAGTTCGTACGCTCAAGATATCGCCAAAAGAAGATGGATCAGGTGGTATAAGTTCGAATCCATCAGAAGTGAGCTTACTTCGAATCCATCTATCGAGCCTTTGCCTCGAATCCATCACGACGAGCCTTGCCTCGAATCCATTCAAGAATACGCCTTGCTTCGACTCCATTGAGCAAGCATTAGTTCGACTCCGATAGTTCGAGTCCACCCTCACATTCTCACCTTCGAATCCATTAATGAGAAACTCTTCGAATCCATATAGTTAAAAAACTTCGACTCCATCCCGCGAGCATCTTCGAATCCATTCAAGCAAGAAGTCTTCGTATCGATTAATCTGCCTCGATCGATTCGAGGAGAACGTTCATCCAATCGATTCGATGAAGTCATAGCCTCGAATCCATTACATCGAATCCACCAAGTTATAACAGCTGGAACCACGGAGTCGACCCAGTCAACTCGGCATAGAAGTAGGATCGATACGAAGAAGGCGCTCCACGTCATCGCAGAAGTGTGCGCTGGATCGATTCGAACGAATCGATTCGAACTAGATCGATTCGAACCAGGCTAGTCAACCAGAAATGCAACCTTGAATCGATCATAACTTGAGATCTACACATCCAAATGCTATGAAATTTTCACAGAAGCTTGAGCACATGTTGAAGAATGTTCACGCCAAATTTCAGCTCGATTGGGCAATTTCTTGATCGATTCGAACGTAGCTTCGAATCGATCCCAAAGTGGGCCCGGATTTCCAGAAAGCGGGCATGTGGGCCCCCTGACGTACTGGAACTGGTCTCCCTTCAGTTTAGGCGAAATATCAGCCTCCTACACCTATAAATAGACCCCCAGGTCATTCAGAAAGGGGGTCGGACAATTCTTAGAGCTAAAGAGTGCCCAGATTCTGCCAGATTCACTCCAGATCACCATTGCTGCCTTAGATTCAGACTTAATACGGCAAATCAGTTGTAATACAAGATACAAAATTGTAATCTTCAAGCATCGAGCAATAAAACCATTAAAACCTTGAAGTGGACGTAGGCCGGAGATAGCCGAACCACTATAAATCGTGTGTCAATGTTCATTATTTCTTGATTGTTGCTTGCTACTTATTTAAGATCTGTGATTTGTGTGTGAATACGGTTGATTCGTATTCATACGCTGGTGCTTTCACTACACTTGGGGTTTGTGACCATTTTTGGTGCAAACACTTTGGAAAGGGGGTCGGACAATTCTTAGAGCTAAAGAGTGCCCAGATTCTGCCAGATTCACTCCAGATCACCATTGCTGCCTTAGATTCAGACTTAATACGGCAAATCAGTTGTAATACAAGATACAAAATTGTAATCTTCAAGCATCGAGCAATAAAACCATTAAAACCTTGAAGTGGACGTAGGCCGGAGATAGCCGAACCACTATAAATCGTGTGTCAATGTTCATTATTTCTTGATTGTTGCTTGCTACTTATTTAAGATCTGTGATTTGTGTGTGAATACGGTTGATTCGTATTCATACGCTGGTGCTTTCACTACACTTGGGGTTTGTGACCATTTTTGGTGCAAACAGCATGCATTTTACATATTGCTTCAATTTTGCAAACTAACAATCCTGCTTAATACAACATTCACAGAATACTGGGACGAATATACTATCACCGACTGCCCACATCGAATGACAGATTAGTTGGTAACGAGAAAGTTAAATTAAATGAATACGAATGAGATGCTGTACAATAACCAATTCAAGTGAAGTATTAAAACAAAATCATAATAGTCAAATGAAACTGACTTGTCTGTATTAACACTGCACTTGATCATTGACAAGTTCTGAAATTCTGTAATCGATTGATTGTCAACTAATTTAATTCCAGTTACGCTTGTCTTTTATTTTCATTAGTTTTTTGCACAACACTTCACACTTTTAGGGAACGTGCACCTTCACATTTGAACATTCAGCTGATTGTGTAGAATGTCTTCTCCACAAGAAGGAACAGAGCAAGCTGAAGATGTATTTCCAGTTGCTATCCCGCTGAACGATCCTCCAGAGAGGACTCCTACTACTTTGAGCCATAAAGCCTTTCGTCAACTATGCATCCAGTTTGGCATTGCTGAAGCTGACGCTTTGCTTCCCGAAATAAATGATACTGCTGACAGGCCGCCCCGTGGCTTCGTCGCAGTTAACCGCCAAATGTGCCTGAGCGGAGCTATCCCCCCATTCAATGACTGCATTCGAGAACTTCTTCTCCAACTATCTATTTCCCCTTTTCAGTTGCATCCCAATGGCTATGCCATCTTGCTGGGACTATGCGTGCTTTTTAGGAGAACGCTGGGCCGCTTTCCTACCTTCGGAGAAATTCGCTATCTTTGTACTTTTGCTAAAAATAAAGATCATCCCTCCATCATAGTTGTAAGGAGTGCGAGAAATCGTAAGTTGATCTCCGGTCTCCCTGAAAGTGTTCATAGCTTCCTGAGCCCGTTCTTCTATGTTCGCTGCCCTCCTGGGTTTTATGCTATTTGGAGAATAGGGAGTAAGATCACTTGCATTTTTTTCTTATGTTCTTTCAAACTTACCAAAGTTCGGGTTATCAAGTGCTAACTTCGCTCTTTTTTCCTTTTCAGCACTTCCTCCCCCTTCTAAAAATCTCAGTCACAAAGTGACTTTCGAGAGGTTGATGGCGGTGCCTGTAGAGGAGAGGAGTATCCAGTTTCTATTAGATGATGAGCTTTTGCACCAATTTGGGCTCCTACACCCTTCCAG
The DNA here is from genome assembly GCA_030737815.1 of Allium fistulosum. Lineage (NCBI taxonomy): Eukaryota > Viridiplantae > Streptophyta > Magnoliopsida > Asparagales > Amaryllidaceae > Allium > Allium fistulosum. The sequence continues at coordinate 618,680,910 of CM060907.1, forward strand.
GTCGACTCGAATTCATGAAATTCCTAGTTTCGATGCAGAAACACCGGCTCCTTCGGGCTCTCAAACAGAGGCGTCGAATGCCCCAGCTTTTGCGGAAGAAACCGCATCAGAAACACCTGTCATGGGTGCTGCTTTGATAAAGTGTTCCGGATCCACTGATGTTGTAGGGTTAGCTGGCAAGTTGGCACTTCCCCCAATTATTGAGGAAGAAGAGAATCCTCGGGCTTCTGAAAAATCGATTGATGTGGAAGTTGAGAAGGAGAAATCTGCTGAACATTTGGGCGATGACACCTTCGATGGCTTGAGTGAAATCATGATAACTTCTCAAGAGCTTTTCGGAGATAGCAATCAAAAGGCGACTTCTCCCGTTGTCGAGGCGACTTCTACCCTTAAACAAACCCAGATGCCTACTACGCCAACCGTTTCTGTTTCCACACTAAAGCGTGGTCTGTAATTTGACGCATGTAGTTCGCACGCCACACACACTTAGGATTTTTCGGCACTTGTAAGCATTTATCCTCTTTTTCCTGGAAATTTCTAAACTTTACCCCTCCTCTGCTTTCAGGTTCTCCAATGGGACGTACAGGTTCATATTATGACTCATTCAAGTACCGTGGAGGTCGCGGTACCTATGACTTTCGGAAGTACCTTGATACCCCAAAAGAAACAGATGAAGAGAGGGCTCGAAGGAAAGCCCAGGAGAAGCGGGATTACGATCAGTGGCAAAGAAGGAAAGATGCCGAGCGATATGCATAGGAGTGACTACTCTCACAAGCGGAAGTCTTACGATGATAAGGGAAGAACTCAGATTGCCGATGAACCGAGCAAACGATCTAAACCGATTGACGCGTCTGAAATTTCTGAAAAGACTGACGCTCCCGTTCCTTCTGATACTCTGGCTAGCTCTCCTCCTCTGAAGAAATCTGACATTCAGACTATCATTAACAGACCGCAATATCAAGTCAAGGACGGCCCCCCAACACTTCAGAGCCGTTTTCCGAATTGGTGCCTAAAAGGGGTGCGCTTTGACTTGGACATAGTTCCGATTGATAAATCAGACATGCTTAGCAGTCTTGACGCAGTCAGGCTTAATATCGAGAGGATGTCGCAGTGGCAGAAGCTTGTCGATGAACTCCAAAGAGTTAATCGTGCAAACCTTGAGGCAATGCTGACTATGGAAAACGACAAGGCGGAGTGGGACAAAATTTACAAACAGCACACTCTTGAGATGACAAATATTGCTGATGGTTATGCAAAGCTTGAGTCCGAGGTTAAAAAACTTAAGGACGATCTTGCCTCTTCTTCTGCGTCTCATATTCAAAAAGAAGAAGTCTTTCAAAAACAAGTGCGGGATGCCCATGCTGCACAGAGAGATGTTGAAATGAAGCTAGCCGCTGAACAGCATATTACTGAGAAATACCGCACAGAAAACGCCGATTTGCGGGAAAAGGTCACCTCTCAGAACGTAGAGATTGAGTTACTAAAGTCTCGACTTGCTAAAGTTGAGGCAGAGCGTGATGAGGCTACTGCTGGCCGGGTTACTGCCGTTGTCGAAAAGGAAGCGGTTGAGCAATCACATGAGGCGACGAAAGCAGACATCAGCTCTACCTTATTCGACTTTTATTTACACAGCGTTCTGGGTCGTGGGAGCCTCTCTTTTCTTGGACCTGATTATGAAATTACACTGGCTGAAGTGTGGGAAGTCGCAATGGATATGCTTGGCGGAGCCGGCTATAATGAGCTGGAACTTGAGGAGCGCTATCTCAATGAGGAGGATCGTGCCGCTCTTGTTAAGGGGAAAGAGCTACTTGCCAAAGTACGAGCTGAAACGACAGGAGAAGAGCCTTCAAAAGAAGAAGCTCCTTTAACTGCCCCCGTTCAAACTTCCACTTCAACCGACGTTAATATTATAGATTCCAGCTCTCATTCTTTACGTCTAGCTAAAGTTGCCCAGGAGACTGCAACTACTCCTACTGAAGATGAGGCACTGGATGATATTGAAGCCGAGAAGTTTGAGGTGGATCTTGCAAAGTCAACTCCTCCAGGTACTCTTGGTGCCATCTCGGGTCTAATGGACCAGTCATTTGACTTAGCCGAATTTGATGACCTTCTTACTTGTTACTTAAACTTTGATGAATCGATGCCTTCTTTATTTTCGGGGGATGCTGATTTTAACTTCTTTTCTTCTACAGCGGAGGCACCAAGCACTACACAAGCTTTCACTCCTTCGATTGTCGTTCCTCCGTCTTCCCAAATTACTCCTCCCTCTGCTTCCCAACCGGGGTCACAGGCAGAGAAAATCGAAGCTCTTCAAGGCTTGGATGATCCGGCTGCTTCTCAGGAACAGAAGGCGGAGGATTTTGAAGACATCGAGAAGACCCCGGAGCGCTCTCTTGACGACGATACGAAGCTTTCAACATTGCTGACTACTCCGGGGAGCGAGTCTTCTTCAAAAAGGAAGGGGAAGCGTGCTGTAAGGAAAAAGAAGAAGACTTCCACTGAAGAGGAAGCAGTAGTTGATCCGGCTGTACCGCTTTCTCCTTCTGCCCCTGCCCGTTCACAACGACTTCAAAAGCTAATCATCAGGCCGGGAAAGAGCTCCAAGGGTGGTGAGAAGAAGGAATAAACAAGCTGGATTTTCTACTTATTATTTTTGCTTTTTGCATGTATTGACCGGAGATTATGCGGGTACCGGTCCCCGCTTTTGCTTTTTGAGATATCTGCACATGTAAAGAACTTTCATAGTACTAAATAAAACAATTATTTTACTTGTACAAACTCTTGTGTATGTGAGAATGATCTATCTTTTATTTTAAGTGTAGAACAAACGATTCTTCTTACTTGTGCAAACTTTTTGTCTGCGTTTGAGAATACATTTATTCCACATCTGTTTCGCGTGATATTGTTATGTGTTTGTGGTATGTTGCTTGAATACTGCTTTTTATTGTTGTAGCCGTATCATATGATATTGCCCCTATACCACAAGTGCATAACAATATCTTTCGCTTTTAGCGAGACCTGTACTCTTATTTTCCATAGAATAACTACTCCGTCTTTGAGGGAATGATTATTCTATTAAACGGAGCGTGTCTCATTTTCGGATAAGCCTTTACGCTTCAACCTTCGGAAATGTCCATTTCATACTTTTGAGAAGTGAATTCTCCTACGCGGTGAAGCGAAAGAATCGAAGTGTGCCTCTAAGGAGGGCTTTATTTCGGTATTTTTTGAGGAGTAGCATGTGGACTCCGAAGAGTAGCATTATGCTTTGTGGATTATTGTTGTGCCTCCGGAGAGGTCTTGTGCTTCCAAAGAAGTCTTGATTTTGGTCTCCGAAGAGAAGCAATGTTGGTCTCCGAAGAGAAGCAATTTTTGTATTTCTACTCGGGTGAAGTGGGTCTTCGAAGAGAAGCATTTTGCACTTTTACCCTGGTGAAATGTGCCTCCGAAAAGGGCTTTTACCTCTGAAGATGGCTTGTGCCTCCGAAGAGGGCTTGTGCCTCCGAAGAGGGCTTGTGCCTCCGAAGAGGGCTTGTGCCTCCGAAAAGGGCTTTTGATTGCCTGGAAGTTACTTTCTCATGGTCAGAGGTCTACGGGGCGAACGCAAGTTGCTTGATTGGATGTTTGTTTGCACAAACGATCGCAATTAACTAACAAGGTGCCCCTTTGGTAGTCCCACCGATCTTTTTGATTGAGTAAAGCACTTCCATTTATTGGCGTGCCTCGTTAGAGGGCTTTGGTTGGTTGGTGTGCCAGGTAGGTTGCGTCTCAGGGGCGAGTGGATCCACGGGGCGGACATACGCTATCTGGTCGGATGCATCACGACCAGTTAGCGAGGGTCTTGTTCCTTCCGGTTGGGAAGGCGTCCCTTTAGTGGATCTCTCGGCTTTCCAGTTGAGAGGCATACCTCCCTTTGTCTGCTTCTTTGTTTGCCCGCTCATGTTGTATCATCATCCGCCAATCTGCGATCCTTTATCATTGTTTCCAAGTGCGTGTTCCTTTCTTTTGCAAGTAAATTGCTTTATCTGAAGAAGTAAACTTCACTGTCGAATGACTTCACGAGACAGACGCGAGTTATCTAGTTGGATGCCCGTTCATAACGACGATCTCAACTAGTGAACAAAGGTTTGTCCCAGTGAAGTTGCTAACTCTTTATGTGAAGTTTTCCTTGCGTAGGATTTGAGTTTGGAATTTTTGTTGTTTGGTTTTTGTGCAATAGCTGATTTATAAAGGTCACTTAGCTTTGCGATGAGCAAGCCTTGTTATAATGTCCTGCAATTTTGAATCGATATTTTAGTGATACATTTAAAGTATTTATATATCGAAATAAAACAGGCATTATGAAATAATAAAGAACACAAGATTTATAGTGGTTCGGCCAAGAATCGGGCCTACGTCCACTTTATAGCTTTTTATTCATTTACACTGATTTACAATGTTTCACAATACAACTGATACATTCATCATCATTTTACAATTTTGAGCAGAGCTCTTTTTCAAGTAAAGTAAGGACGCAAATGGTTGCTGTTTCAGGCCCTTGGAATTGGATCTCCTTCAACAGTTATGAGTTTGAAAGTGCCATCAAGAAGTTTAGTGCCAATGACATATGGTCCTTCCCAGTTTGGCCCAAACACACCAGTTGCTGTCATGATCCTTTTCAAAACCAAGTCTCCGATTTCAAAACTGCGTTGGCGAACTTTGGAATTGAAATGCTTGGCTATTCTCTGCTGATGAGCTGAAACTCTGAGCCTAGCTTCCTCTCTTTTCTCATCAAGAAAATCAAGCGCTTCAAGCTGCAGTTTTTCATTTTCGGTCTCATTGAAATGAACTCTTCTATGTGAAGGAACCTCTACTTCTACTGGAATCATTGCCTCAGATCCGTATGCCAGTGAAAATGGAGTGTGCCCAGTCGCAGTTTTGTGAGTAGTTCTGTATGCCCATAGTGCTAATGGAAGCTTATCAACCCAACCACCTTTTGCTTTTTCAAGTTGCTTTTTGATAGTTGACTTGATGACCTTGTTAACTGCTTCCACTTGCCCATTTGCCTGCGGATGAGCCACTGCTGAGAAGCTTTTTCGAATTCTGAACCGCTTGCAAAAATCCTGGAATTCTTCACTTTCGAATTGAGTGCCATTGTCGGTGATTATCTTCTGTGGCACACCATATCTGCAAATGATATTCTTCGTTACAAAATTTATCATCTTTTTAGAAGTGATGGTGGCCAAAGGTTCAGCTTCAGCCCACTTGGTGAAATAATCAACGGCAACAATAGCATATTTAATCCCTGATTTGGCGATCGGTAACGGTCCAATTAGGTCTATCCCCCAGATGGCAAATGGCCATGGACTAACCATTTGTGTGAGTTCAGTGGAGGGTGCTCTTGGGATTTTTGCAAATCGTTGGCATTTGTCACATTTCCTGGAAAAAGTTGCAGCATCTCGATTGATATCCGGCCAGAAGTATCCATATCGGAGAATTTTCTTTGCAAGCGTTTGACCACCTGAATGGTCTCCACATTCTCCTCCGTGCACCTCTGTTAAGATGGTCTTGGCTTCTTCCTTAGTTACACATCGGAGTAGTGGGGTCGAAAATCCCCGCCTGTATAATCGGCCATCTTGAATTATATACCTCGATGCTTTTCTTAATAATTTTCGACGTTCCTTAGAACTCTCTGGCAGGGAACCACTGAGTAAGTATTCTTTGATTGGAGTCATCCATGATTCATGCTCTTGAGATGTAGTCATAATCCAATCAATATCCATTTCATCAATGCTTGGAGCTGACAGAACTTCTACAGGAACTAATCCCAGCAATTGAGCTTCTCCGGAACTTGAGTATTTTGCTAAAGAATCTGCCTTCATATTTTCCTCTCGGGGTATGTGGCTTATTGAGTAGTGATCTAAATCATTGAGGAGTTCGGAAGTTTTTGTCAAATATGCCAGCAAATTCCCTCCTTTGGCTTGGAATTCCTTCTTCACCTGGCAGACAATAAGCTGAGAATCACTGAAAATCTGTATCACTTTGATATTCAATTCCTTGGCAATTTTCAATCCGGCAATAAGGGCTTCATATTCTGCTTCATTGTTTGTCGAAGGAAATTACAGTCTCAATGCATAACATAGTGATCGTCCTTCGGGAGTTTCGAGCACAACTCCTGCCCCAGAACAATAGTCATTTCTCGAGCCATCAACATACAACTTCCACTGTATCGGAATGCAGTCAGTTGTTTCTTCCTTACTGTCACCTTTGTCAGTGGATTCTGCAATGAAATCTGCTAAAGCTTATCCGTTAATTGCTCTTCGGGGATGGTAAGTGATGTCGTATTGGCTGAGCTCTATGTTCCACTTCAAGAGACGACCCGAAGTTTCAGGACGATACATGACTTGCTTCAAAGGTTGATCAGTCAGGACCTTGATAGGATGAGATTGAAAATAAGGTCTCAACTTCCTGGAAGCGATTAGCAGACAATAAGCAAGTTTTTCTATCTTTGAATAATTCATTTCAGCTCCAGCGAACCGTTTGCTGATGTAGTAAACTGGACGTTGTATTTTCGTATCCTCTCGTACAAGTGCTGCACTTAAAGCATGGGATGAAATTGCTAAATAGATGAAGAGGTCTTCACTATCACAAGGCTTGGAGAGGACCGGAGGAGTTCTCATATGATGAATCAGTTGATCGAAAGCATTCTGATATTCAGGAGTTCACTCGAAATTTTTCTTTCCTTTCTTTGTCTGTGGCCTTGGAAATGCATTTGTCTGTGGCCTTGGAAATGAAGCGACTAAGAGCGGCAACCTTCCCATTGAGACTTTGCAGTTCTTTCTTTGTTCTAGGGGCTTTAACCTCTCTTAGAGCTGTGATTTGAGCAGGATTGGCCTCGATGCCCCTAGCGCTCACAATGAAACCCAGGAATTTCCCAGACTCTACTCCGAATGAACATTTCAATGGATTGAGCTTCATTCCGTACTTCCGAAGAATTGAGAACATTTCTGCCAAGTGATCCATGTGGTCTATTGCTTTCTTTGACTTTACTAACATATCATCAACATAGACTTCCATTGTTTTGCCGATCTGTGGCTTGAACATAGCGTTGACAAGTCTTTGGTATGTTGCCCCTGCATTCTTTAACCCGAATGGCATGACTTTGTAACAGTAGAGTCCCACATCTGTAATAAAGCTTGTGTCCTCCTGATCTGGTTCATTCATCATAATCTGATTGTATCCGGAATAGGCATCCATAAAAGATAACAACTCATGTCCAGCCGTCCCATCTACTAGTTGATCGATTCTAGGCAACGGGAAGCAGTCTTTGGGGCAAGCTTTGTTCAGATCTGAGAAATCAATGCATACTCTCCACTTTCCATTTGCCTTCTTAACCAGTACTGGATTCGAAACCCAATTTGGATCAGTGGATTCTTTGATGAAATTATTCTCTAAGAGGCGATCTACTTCTTCCTTTAAAGCTGCTGATCTTTCTGGACCTTGAGTTCTTCTTTTCTGTTTTACCGGTGTGAATTTCGGATCAACATTCAGAGTATGAACAGCAATTGTTGGAGAGATTCCGCACATATCAGCATGACACCAAGCGAACACGTCCAGATTTTCTTTTAGAAATGATATCAGTGTATTTTGAACTGTTGTACTTAGTTGCGAACCCACATTAAGCACTTTATTTGGGTCTTTGGAGTCGACAGGTATTGGTACCGTAACTTCCACAGGCACCACTCTATTTTCCTCTGCACTGGATTTTCTGGGGTCCATTTCCCGCCTTGCACCACTATGCTCACCAGTGCAGGGGCCACCCTGTATTTGCTATAAGGTTGGGGTTTTGATGCGGAGGGGAGCTGCCACATCTTTACCCATCTCTCTCTTTCTGGCTTCTTGAAGCTCTATAAGATAACATTCACGTCCAGCATTTTGATCTCCCTTGATGACACCAACACCATTTTCTGTAGGAAACTTCATAGTTAAGCACCACGGGGCCAAAATGGCCTTGAATGCAGCTAGAGCTGGCCTGCCTAGGAAAGCATTGTAGGCAGAAAATCCATCGACAATCACAAAGGTTTGTTTTCGAGCTACCCTTTTCTGCCCTTCACCAAGTTCCACGAACAAATCGACAGTTCCGATTGGTTGCTGTGGTTCCCCAGTGAAACCAACGATCTTTTGTGATGAAGCCTGAACATCGGTCATTGGGATCTTCATCTGGTCAAATGTTTTCTTGAAAAGTATATTGCAGGAAGCACCGCAATCAATGAGTACTCGTCTTACTATTGCTGGCCCAATTCCTGCAGAAATAACTAAGGGGTCTATGGTCGGAGCTTCAATACCAATAGAATCCCTAGCCTTGAACAAAATATCATTATCTGAAGTCTTTTGCTGTTTCAGGGGTACTGTGTTTTCTACAGCAAAAACATCTTCTTCTGCCGGAATATACTTCAAAGCGTGAGCATATCGTTCCATCTCACCCCAGCTTTTGCCTGCTGGGTGTGGGCCCCCCGAAATGACGTTGATAACGGGCCTCTCAGATTCTTGTGCCGCAGCACCTTTACTTGAGTCTGACGGTTGATTAGAGGGTTGTTGTCTCTGAGTAGACGAAGATGGATCACTTCTGTTTTTCTTGACATATTGTTGCAGCTTGTTTTCTCTCAATAATTCTTCAATTAAGCTCTTTAAGTGACGACAGTCATTGGTATCATGACCAGGTTGGTTGTGAAAACGACAGAACTTTCCATTTCTCATAGCGCCCTTTCCTGGTTTTATCTCAGCAGGTTTGGGATAATCCACAGCATCTTTGGTGGCGAAGAAGATATTTTCCAGAGTGTCGGTCAATGGAGTAAAATCTGAGGGTTTGAAGAAGCGAGGTTTCTTTATATCCTTTTGTTTCTTCCCCTCGTGATTTTCCCTTTTCTGACCTCCGGAATCTTTCTTTTCCGAAGCGGCAGTATTATTTTCCACCTTTGTTGTCACCACCTTCATTGATGCTGGAAGATTTTCCAAGCGTATGAATTCATCGGCTTTCTTGTAGAATTTCTCGAGAGAATTTGGCTCTTTCATCTTCAGCCATTTTCCAAATTCGCTTGATTTGTCGATAGCACGCATCAAATAGGTCAAGATCATCCGTGGCTCTGCGTTATCAACTTCCGCCAGAGCTATATTGAAACGGTTCAGGAATGATTTAATAGGTTCTCCCGGATTCTGTTCAAGACTGGATAATGACATTATGTCCTTTGCCTTTGAAGCATATAGCCTGAATTGCTCTTTAAACTTTCTAGTCAGATCGGAAAACTGATCTACTGATCGGACAAAAAGTTTGGTGAACCAGAGAAGCGCCACTCCTTCCAAATATACTGGGAAATACCGGCACTTGATTTCATCAGTTGCTCTTGCACCGGTCATGTGCCAATCATACTTATACAAGAATTGGTTTGGATCACTTGTTCCCCGATAAGCAGGAATGGTGGGGGGAAAAAATTTTCTAGGAAATTCAGCCTTTAGAATCTTCTCGGTAAATGGAGTCTTGCTTGGCGCGAATCCCCATTCACTTTCGTCTTCACCTCTCTGCATGCTCTCTTTCATTATTTGCTTGATCATGGCAGAAAGATATTCCTCATTGTTCAAAGATTTTGCGGAGTAGACTTCTGCCATTTTCTCAGATGTTTGCCCGGGCAGATTTTCGTGGAAAACTGGCGATGGTCTAGATCCTTCAGCTCGGAGGGGTGCCCCTTCAGCAGCACCTGATCCCCCCTGAGGAATATTCCTCCCTTCGGAGTTGCGAAGAGCATCAGCGGTGTTTTCTTCATTACCCACTGGTCTTTGGTTGGCACCAAGCAGAGCGTTCAGTTTTTCCATCATCAGATTGTTTTGAGTCTCAATCTGCTGGTATAGTCCGGATACAGCAGCGTCTAGCTCCTCTCGCGTCACCCCGACGCTTGGAGCTGCTTGACTTGGTGAAGCAGAGGTGCCGGTATCATCATGAACATTTTCAGATCTGACAACCTTTCGTTTCCTTCCAGGAGCCATTATGTCTGATAGACTTCTAGTTCTGTAGGAAATCTTTTCAACAAACTTGTGCGAAGCAATGATGGATGGTAGCCTGAGTTGGGTTCTCAGTGAAAGCACCAAAATGTTAACGTTAAAATATGAACGATAACACCCGGTGTGTGCAATAAGATCGTGAAAGCACCACCCGTGTGACGGGAACAGAAATTAAGCAGGAAAATAGCGGAAATGCAGTAAATGAACAACGGATTTATAGTGGTTCGGCCCGTAATTGAGCCTACGTCCACTTTATAGTCTCTTATTGCTAATTCGGTTACAATTTGATACAAATCTCTTCAAGGAACAGTACAATTCGATCACAAGAAACAATCTAGACTACTAGCTCAATCTTCGATGGTGAAACTCGATGAATCCATCTCGGATGTAAGGAATTTCTCTCGAAGCTTGTTGTAGTGTCGTGAATGCTTGAAGGAACCTTGATTACTGAATGAATGAAGAGTTCGACGGAGTAACAGCGCTGTAGAAATGATTTTCCAAAAGTCCCCCTCATGTTGGAAGTGGTGGGGTATTTATAGGAGCTGATTTGGATTCTGGAAAATTTCCAAGTCCTAAGTCGTCGCCGACTTAGTATAAGTCGCTGCCAACTTATGATAGGTCATCGCCGGTTTACCAGTTCCAACACTTCCCTAGTAGTTCGCCTCCTCTTCTGGTTTTACGCTTAAGTCCTAAGTCGCTGAAGACTTAAGGTAAGTCGGTGACGAGGTAATGGTGCATAAGGTATCTCAGTGTTGTTAGGTCGGAGCAGAGTTAACGTGCAATCTTAAATCGGCAGTTTGTTAACTCGGCAGGCCTTGCTAACTCGTACTCTGTTAAATTGGTTGGCTTCCTTAAGTCGGTAGTCATTTTAGGTCGGCAACTTCTCTTAGTAGCGGATTACCTTAAGTCGTCTCTCCATAGGTCGGCAATCTGTTAAGTCGGAAGCAATCAGTATACTCTTTAACTCGGTAGGTCACAAGTTCCCATAGGTCGGCAATCTGTTAAGTCGGAAGCCCTTGAGTCGGCAAGCATCTTAACTCGGCTGGAATCTTAAGTCGGCAAGCATCTTAACTCAGCTGGAATCTTAAGTCGGCAAGCATCTTAACTCGGCTGGAATCTTAAGTCGGCAAGCATCTCTTAAATCAGTAACCTACTTTAACTCGGAGCCCGTTAAGTCGTGACCATTAAGTCGTAAGCAAAAGAGGATTAACAACGGTGATGAAAGAAAATTTGAAGCGGTTCTTCTTATTCATAGATAAGCTACCACTAATTGAACCCGATAATAATTTTAGCATCCATGACATTCATCTTAAAAAAGCACCTAACTAACTGGAAATTTACTCATGAATTACAGAGACCATAATCCATAACTAAACTATATATGTGGTTTATTTATAGTTTATAGTTTAAAGGGAGACTAAGAGGTTGATATACGTGGTGGATTGATTTCATTGAATCTTTGATGCTTTCGTAACAATGGTCTAGAATATTTATGATATATGACAATTATTGGATATTCTTTTCCTCTTCCTTATTTTATTTTTAATACAACCTTTTTATGCCCTACAAATTGCAACAGCAGTTATATGAATTTTTGGGACTCAGATGCAATAGCTTTTTCATAAAGATTACAACAATTGTGCTATATAGACTTGTCAAATAGGTTGGGTTGGATCAAAATGGATTGGGTCGAGTTTGATCCAATCCATTTATGATCCATTCTTTTATATCCATTTACGATCCAATCCATTTAATAAGCGGGTTATCCATTTAAAGATTTAAGTTTGATTTGACTAATAAAAAATGATAGATATAAAATAATTCTAATTTTAATTTTTACGTTTTGAATTTCGATAAAAATCAAAATTTTAAATTTTAATTCTATTTTCATCAAAATTCAAATATGGGGTGTGGTAGTCTATTATTTTCTAAGTACAACTGTCAGTATCCATGGAGAACTACATCGTGCATTAACAAGATGAAGTATCTGAGTGTTTCATATTGTCCGTAATTTAGGTGGGAGTTAACGGTCGAAGTCTCGTCCGATTCCAAATTAGTATGAAGAAGTTATTGCAGTTTGAACAAAAAAAAACAGCGACTTCTGCACTAGGCGGAATTAAACTATGGGAATGTGATAGCTTGTTATTTTCTAAGTACAACTGTCAGTCCTCATGGAGAACTACAGTGCGTGTTCACAAGATGAAGTATCCGAGTGTTCCATATTGTCTGTAATTTAGGTGTGAGTTAATCGGTCGAAGTCTTGCCTGATTCTGAATTAGTATGAAGAAGTTATTGCTGTTTGAACAAAAAAAATAGCGTTTTCTGCACTAGGCCGAGTTTAAATATAGGGATGTAGTAACCTGTAAATTTCTAAGTACAATCATCAGTTTCCATGGAGAACTACAGTGTGCGTTCACAAGATGAAGTATCCGAGTGTTTCATATTGTCCGTAATTTAGGTGGGAGTTAATCGGTCGAATTCTCGCATGATTCCGAGTTAGTATGAAAAAGTTATTGCAGTCCGAAGAAAAAAATAGCAGCTTCTGTACTAGGCGGAGTTCAAATATGGGGATTTGGTAGCCTGTTATTTTCTAAGTACAACCGTCAGTCTCCATGGAGAACTACAGTGTGCGTTCAGTTCCATATTGTCCACAATTTAGGTAGGAGTTCATCGGTCGAAGTCTCGCCTGATTCCGAGTTAGTATGAAAAAGTTATTGTAGTCTGAAAAAAAATAGCGGCTTCTACACTAGGTAGAGTTCAAATATGAAGCTGCGATAGCATGTTATTTTCTAAGTACAACTGTAAGTCTCTATGGAAAACTACAATGTATGTTCAAAATTCTTATTTTCAAAATTTATATTTTCAAATTTTAAGGTTTTAATAAATGGATTAATTGGTTATCCATTTATAACCCTTTTAAAAATGGGTCAATCTAACGCATAACCAATTTAATAAAATTCATAAATGTGTTGACCTAACCCATTTAAAAGTAGGGTAAATGAGTTGCGTCATATTTTGGCAGGTCTAGTGCTATACCTCTTGTGTTTTGTGGAAAATGTAATGCTAGTCCTATTTTCGTATACTCTCCGCATGGGTGGTGGTATGAATCCAATGTAGTATTGGATTGGATAGCTTAAAACCCAGATCCATGTTCAAATCCGTTTACTAAAATCATAATCTGAGTTTGTTAGATATTTCAAATCCTTTATCGAGTTGGATTTTTAAGTTGTTGAGTAAAAATTTGAGATATTAATAGCGCAACAGTTATTTTAGCTTGTAGATTTTTTAAAAATGGTAAATAAACAAAGTTTGCAAACAAGTTGGATTGTGATGAAATTAAGTTACCAACTAGAAATATGTAAGAATTACATGTAGACTAACTATTGACACATAATATATACATTTATATTTTTGGTGCAATGCACAAATGATAATTGGATGGGATCCAAACCTAATTGTAATCGAGCAATGATGAAACCATACACGGCCTTAGTGGTTATCTGCTTAGGCTCGGATAAGGTCGAACTCATACTCGTATAGCAAAGTGGGGATGGATTAGATTCTAGCCGATACCTGTACCACTGGCAAATGTGACTATACTTTCCGGATGCCAGTGTTATACTTCAATAATGATTATCTAAACTTTTCACCGATGACGTGGAAAGTGTGATAAAAAAAAGAGAGTGTATTTAGCATTTCTATTTGCAAACATGATATTCTTCTATCTTGATAAGTAGGAAATATAATTTTATTGGAAAATATTTTATATATATTACATCTTGCTACTGTCTTCTTGTTTTTGTGTCAAATTGTGCCATTTTGTTTACATCATGTCTCGTATAAAATTTAGAACGTGTTTTCCATGTTAGAAATATGTAAGTAGTGAGTTAGCAGACGAGTGAACTAGGATTTGCTTTGAGGCATGTCTGAATGATGCTGTCTTTAAGGAATTGATCGCCCCCACTACAACGTAGATTACTTAAGGGTTCAGTGGCCGTATTCCTCCAGGATACAACAAAGCGTGGTTTTTGCAGATATCACTTTACTGCAAAAACCTGAACGGTTTGCTTACTTGAATAACTGAGAAGAGGGAGAGAATAAGAGAAAAGAGATGATCGTTTTGTGCAGTCTTGTTCTGATTTTATAGCAAACGAACAGGCATTCCGAATAGATGCAACTATCTGTCAACGATAGTTGCAGGCCAACGGATGCGACTGTTGGACAGTTCAAAAAATTAAAACAGCCAATTCAATTTTCTCGCGTGCGCCCACGTGCCCTAAGTGCCTAATCTTTGACATTTAATATATAGTGATTTGCACCAATCTCTTCTCTCCATGTTCTTTTATTTGTAATATATCCCTTTCCTTATATAGTGAGATGACTCACTATACTTTAAGATGTGGAACTATATTACAATCTCCAACAATCCCCCGCTAGATTGTAATATCATGTCATATACTTATGCATTTACGAAAGTGCCTTTCGGTTTAAACTTTCATATTGGTTTAAATATCTAAACCTTAACAGAATATTTGGTGGTCGATAGCTTAAACCAAAATCCTATGTGTTTGAGGCGAAATATTTAAACACATAAGTATCTGCTTTATTGAAGAAAGACCTTATGACCCTAACGGGTCATTAACATTCCCTTGGTATTCGTGAACATTTATAAGGTTAACTTCTAACCTTATCGAAACTTTGTTTCTTTTGTTCATATAGATACCTGTTCTAATCCGTCTATGTTACTGTTGACAAATAGATATCTCACAACGTAACATATAAACATTTAATGACCAATGTTTATCAATTACTTAACTGCAATTTGTTATTACCCTTTAAACCTTAGGCTAAGCAGCGCAAGGTTGGGTTTCTATTACAGGTAATCAGAAAGGTTTTAGACCCATTCCACAACTAATTGATTTAATCATTTCTCTAGGTAGTCCTTTAGTTAATGGGTCTGCCAAATTTTTCTTGGACCTAACATATATAATGGTAATAACACCATTCGCCATTAATTCTCTGACATATGCATGTATCAAGCTTATATGTCTAGACTTTCCATTATAAATTTTATTATAAGCTCTAAACATTGTAGCTTCACTGTCACAATATACAGAAATGGCTGATGATGGTTGGGGCCACAACTCTATTTCTGTTAACAAATTCCTTAGCTATTCTGCTTTCGAAGCCAATGCATCCAAAGCAATAAATTCCGCTTCCATTGTAGAATGTGTGATAATAGTTTGTTTCTTGGAGGCCCATGATATAGCACCTCCTGCAAAAGTAAAAATCCATCCAGTGGTTCCTTTGTTATCATTTTCAGGGGTCGTACCACTTGCATCTGAATATCCTTCAAAAACTGCTGGAAAATTTCCATAATGTAGTCCTAACTTAATTGTTCTCTTAAGATAACCTAAGACTCTGCCTATTGCTTTCCAGTTCATAATACCAGGATTATTTGTGAACCTTGATAATTTACACATGGCATAAGAAATATCAAGATGGGTGCAATGCATGGCATACATGAGACTTCCAATAATACTTGCATATTCTAGTTGAGCAACTGCTCCTCCAGAATTTCCAAATATTTTACTAGAAGAATCATAGGGGCTACTTGCTTCTTTAAACTTTAAATGTTTGTACTTGAAAATTAACTTTTCAATGTAATGGGACTGACACAAAGCATATCCCCCACTATGTTCCTTTACTTTGATGCCTAAAATAGTATCAACTTCGTTCAAATCATTCATTTTGAAACACGAAGTTAAATATTTCTTTGTCTAATTTATACCTTCCATATTAGTTCCAAATATAAGCATGTCATCCACATATAGACATATTATGACACCATAACGTTCTATGAATTTTGAATAAATGCACTTGTCAGCGTTGTTATGCTTGAAGCCATTTGTCAAAATTACAGAATCAAAATTTTCATGCCATTGTTTTGGTGCTTGTTTTAGCCCATATAAAGACTTGACCAGTTTACAAACTTTATTTTCATTTCCGGTCATAACAAAACCTTCGGGTTGTTCCATGTATACTTCTTCGTCTAAGTTACCATTAAGAAAGGCTGTCTTGACATCTGTTTGATGCACATGTAACCCATGAATAGATGCAAGGGCAAAAAGAATTCTTATTGATGTTAGTCTAGAAACTGGAGCATATGTATTGAAATAATCTATGCCTTCCTTCTGTTTGAAGCCTTTGGCTACTAGTCTTACTTTGAAGGTTTGAATAGATCCATCGGTGTTATATTTCTTTCGAAACACCCACTTACATCCAATTGGTTTAGATCCAGGAGGTAAGTCGGTTGGAACCCAAGTACAGTTAGCAAGAATTGAATCCATTTCATCCTGTATTGCTTCTTTCAGGAAAACAACATCTCTTGAAGTCATTGCTTCCTTAAATGTTTTCGGATCCTCTTCGTTATTCAAAATGTAAATTGTATCAGTAATGATTTTAGTTCTATTTCCATTTACAAGATGAATTACATCATCAGGTGCTACAAAATCGGGATCTAATCCTTTGTTTTTCCTTATTCTTTGGTTTCTTCTTTGTTCGTCAGGTATGCTTGTAAGCTTTCTTTTATTAGAAGAAGTATTCTTATTATTTTGTTTATCATTATTGCTGATAATTTGTGTAGGATCTGCAATTTGAGTAGAATCACATATAAATTTATTTTCAATAAATTATACATCTCTTGATTCTACGATCATATTAGATTTTATGTCTAAGTCTATATGCTTTAGAGTTTTCAGCGTACCCTACAAATATACTTTTCAGAGCCCTGGGTCCAAGTTTAACTCTTTTCGGATCTGTGATTCGATAAAAGGTTAAACACCCCCAAACTTTAAGATATTTCAGACTTGGTTTTCTGCCATTCCATAATTCATATGGAGAAACCTTTGTCTTCTTTGATGGAATTCTGTCGTGTAAATGACATGCTGTCAGAAGTGCTTCTCCCCATAAATTTACATGTTGTTTGGCATTCAAAATCATGGCATTGGTCATTTCTACTAATGTTCTATTTTTTCTTTCAGCCAAACCATTTTGCTGTAGGGTGTAAGGTGCAGTTGATTGGTGAATTATGCCATTTTATTCACAGAATGAAGATAATTCGTTTGAAAAATATTCTCCACCTCTATCACTTTGCAACATCTTTATTTTCCTTTCCTTTTGGTTTTCAGCACTAACTTTGAAACATTTAAACATTTCAAATGCTTGATCTTTTGATCTCATCAAATAAACATGCGTGCATCTAGAGTAATCATCTATAAAGGTGATGAAATATCTATTTCCTCCTCTAGTTAGTACACCATTTAATTCACATATATCTGAATGAATTAGTTCATGTAGTTGTGTATTTCTTTTAGATTTTGGAAATGGCATTTTACACATCTTTGCTTCAATGCAAATTTCACACTTAGATTGATTTGTATGACCATAAGAAATCAATCCTTCTTTAGACATATATTGCAAAGATTTGAAATTTAAATGAGCCAATCTATTGTGCCATAAATGAAATGAGTCTACAATATAAGCAAGTTCGTTCATTTTATTGATACTTAGTTTATAGATTCCATTACAAGCATAGCCTTTTCCAACAAACTTCCATCCTTTAGACATAATTAGACTGTTACCATCCAGAACACATTTAACACCCTTATTACAAAGAAGGTAAGCTGTAAGTAGTGAGTTAGTAGATGAGTGAACCAGGATTTGCTTTGAGGCATGTCTAAGTGACGTTGTCTTTAAGGAATTGATCGCCCCCACTACAACGTAGATTGCTTAAGGGCTCAGTGGCGGTATTCCTCCAGGATACAACAAAGCATGGTTTTTGCAGATAGAAATTTACTGCAAAAACCTGAACGGTTTGCTTACTTGAATAACTGAGAAGAGGGAGAGAATAAGAGAATAGAGATGATCATTTTGTGCAGTCCTGTTCTGACTTTATAGAAAACGAACAGGCACCCCAAATAGATGCAACCGTTTGTCAACGACAGTTGCAGGCCAACGGACGTGACTGTTGGACAGTTCAAAAAATTAAAACAGCCAATTCAATTTTCCCACGTGCGACCACGTGCCTTAAGTGCCTAATCTTTGACATTTAATATATAGTGATTTGCACCAATCTCTTATCTCCATGTTCTTTTTTTTGTAATATATCCCTTTCCTTATATAGTGAGATGACTCACTATACTTTAAGATGTGGGACTATATTACAATCTCCAACATTCCATGTTTGGATTTTCCCAGTACAAATATCTTATTTAGTAATCAAGGTCTGCTGTCGTGGTTGTTGCAGTTAGAGGATTTGAGTTGGGATCAAGATGTTTATGGTATAAAACTTTGATTTCTGAATACTTTGGACAAAACATTGGTTTATGTGTTCATGTTTAAGTAAAACTTATATTTTCAGTTTAAGGGTCGTTTAAGGGGTATCAATTTTGGATTTGTGCCCTCCCTTTTCATTGCGATCCATGACACTAGGAAGAAAGATTCAAAATTTTTACAACTTGATTTTTTATATTTCTCGATCGAATTATGCTGAGTATTGCTGTTAGGTTAACAAAACTTTGGTAATTTATTTTAAGCTATTGTTAATGTGTGTTTTAATAACACATGTTAAAAATCATATCTGTTTACTAAAATACAAATAAAATTATTTTAAATAATTATTTTATCATTACACCATAAATAAATAGATGGAATTCAAAAAGAGTTATTTAGATAATTTTACAATTAAGGACACATGTTAACGTTATTATTTATTTTATAAGAATGATAGAAATGCAAAAGCAAAACATGATTTGGGTGTACAATGATTGGAAATAAATGTCAATGATTGTATTGGTTTCTAATTGGTATCTTGGTGAATTACTTTTTAAGATGCAACAAAACTTGACTCTACTAGGAATAATTCTTGGGGATTTGAAAAAAAATGTGATGATTGTCTGGATGCGCAACATAAATTTTCACTTTCAATGGCCATCAAACATGTTTATTCAATAGACAAATTTTTCACTTTATACAACCTCCATCAAATTGCAAGAGGCTGTAATCATGAGAAAATTATCACAGTATAAAATAACATATTATTTTATATATTTTTGGTTAAGATATTTCGAGAAAGGATATCGATACATTCTTTGAGACCAGAGGACGTAGTGCTCTCCAGATATTGGAAATGTATTACTCATGGCAGTTGTGAGCACCAAAGGATTACATACCGATAGTTATTGGGGATATATGGAATGAATCGTCTTACATATTCCTATTGCTTTATAACAACTAGGTCAAACAGGGAATCACGAGTGACGATATTACACAATTCTCTCGAGTTAAGAATACCGTTGAATTTCAGTGTGGACACTCCACTTCGATTATAGTTAAATCATGGTATGATGTCCATCGAACGACAATAGTTGGGTCTAAGTTGAAGCATTGGAAATGCAACATTATTCAATAGAGAATTCGTCTCCTCAATTGTATGGGTTTGTTATCTAAAAGAATTAGTTGTATGTTCTAGGGGCAATTATGTAATTTGTTACTTATATCTAACTCCATGGTCAATCTTGTTCGCATTAACGTTGTTTGTTTTATTTTATATACTTTGTTATATTATTATATAATTAATTGAGTAGTTAAGTTAAAGTATGTAATAGAAAAAGTCATGAAATGATATGTGATAATAATTATAAGGATTTGTAATCATGAGAAAATTATCATAATATAATATAACATATTATTTTAAGTATTCATAGTGATGATGTTTTGAGAAATGATATCGATACATTCTTTAAGAGCAGAGTGTGTAACGCTCTTATAATGTTGAGTAGTGTAATATTTTTGGCTGCCGGGGCACAAGGGGTTATGTATTGATAGTTATTGCATAACTGTTGAATGGCTCACCCGAGAGTCTCTTGTAGGTCAATAACAGGTCAAACAGGAATGATGATGTTACATAGTTCTTTCGACTTGAGAATACCGTGGAACTTCAATATGAATTATCCACTTTGATTATAGTTAAATCGTGGCATAACATTCATCAAAAGACTATAGTTGGGTCCGAGTTGAATCATTAGAAGTGAAGCATTATTCAATAGAGAATTCATCTCCTCAACTGTATGAGGTTAGTATCACGGTTAACTGTATTCAACTCAAAGTCAACATCTCTGACTAGAGTAGTATGGTTAATAATAAATATTATTATTGAACAAAGATTTTGTTTATGGACTAACTGAGTTGAATAAGGATGACACTGAAATTTTGACCAAAAACAAATTTCATAAATTCTAAAGTGATATTATGAAGAGAATGTGTGCAAAAAATGTTGTTAAAAGATACCCCTTAACAAAATGTGAAAATTGATTTTTCTTAAAAGGTATGAAACTATGAATTTGGTCAAACTATCACACCATTAGCTAAGCTGATGTGTGAACGTTAACATTTGAATTGTTCAAAATTAATCGCTGACTGAATTCATACCTCTGAGTCATACAACCGTATATGTAAATTCTCCGAAAAACCACATAATTGAATTAATTTATTAAATATTGCAATGTTTTTTGAAATATCGATTATTATTTAATTTATTTGATGTTTAAGAGTTGTTTTGGATTTTGTGAATGCATATATAAATGTTATATTTATGTACATCGATATACGATATCGGTATAACTTTAAACGGGTTTAAATAATTGATAACCTCATAAAGAGATTTATAGATTTTTTTGCCAATTTGATGGCAATTTTGCCCGACCATATCATGTGGAGATGGAGTGCTTTGAGTGATAGGAAATTTAGAAATTAGCTAGGGAAGTTTTAACAAAGGGTATTGTTATTGACACTCTAGTTTTGAATATGAGGAGGCTGTTTTCTTTCAAAAAATTATTTTTATTATGATGGGTACCAATCAAACTAGCACCCTCATAAAATTACAATCTAATTTACCTAATTGTTCTTTCTTTTATTTATCATAATTTTTCCTTAATCACCATTAATGTTTAATCCAAAATCGTTAATCATATAATGGAGAATTCAAACTCACATTCAGAGATGAATTGCAAATGCGAAAGTGGCAAAGTTGTTTCTTCGAAAACGCGAAACATATTGGGTTAAAAATTTATCTTTTCATTACCTTCTCATCAAAGTTTGGATCTGCTTGTGAAGATCGAGATGAATTTTTTGTTCTCACCATTATTTTCTATTTTGACAATTAAGGAGAAGGAGAGAGTAAATAAAATGTTTAAGGTTTTGTTGTTTTAACTAAGGGCAAAAGGGGTAAAAATATATGTTTTATTAATAGGATGTATACCCCTCATAGTAATTTAATTTTGTATGGAGTGCTCATAAAATTTGACCCCCTCATATCCAAAACTGTAGCGTCAATAACAATACCCTTAACAAAAGAATATGAAAGGTTTCATTCTTTCAATTAAAACAAATCCACCAATTCATTTCATTGCATTATTCATTTTTCATTGACTTTTCTTTTCTCTCCTCCTAACTATCCATGATCAAAATTGTATTCATCCTTTCCAAAACAAAATCAACTCTAAATCAAGTGAAAACATCAAATAAAATAAAATTAAGCGATTCATCATTCTCTTGCAAAGCTACGTGAGGATCTAGTTAAAGATCTGAGAAGAAATCTCAAATTAAGGGGTTACAAAGAGAAAAAAATTTCAAATTCAATTCTTCATTTTCGTTTATTCACATGTTTAACCTTGACTAACTTCATGCATATGTGTATACTGAATTGCCACTTGTTGAATTTAAATTTAAAACTTTTTGTGTATTGTCATTCAATTGTAAAATCAATTTGCATTTGATTTATATTGTATTTCGATATTGTTTGTTGGATATGAAGTTATCAGTTATGCAGATTTTTTTTATCGTAAAATCAACAATTGTTTTCACAATGTAATTCACTTAAAGTTATGGATTTAATGTTAAAATTAATTAAGTCATGTATGTACATGGTCACATGCTTAAATTTTATGTTATCCAAATTTTCAAATCAATGTCCAGTTGAATCTTTTAGTTAAGTTAATTTTGTTTTTCTATTTATATATTCTGTCTTATTGTATAGTCAATTATGTGTATCTGAAATTTAAATAATAAATTACAATTTTCATATGTGTATATATGTACATATGTAACGTTTTTATATAAAAATTAATCATGCTATTAAAGTAAAATATTAGTTGCGAGAATAATTTCCTTATACAATTTTGTTTACATATTGAATGTGTATTTTCAAATGTGTAGTTAATGCTCGTAAAATAGGAATGATGAATCAAACATTGATTCCCACTTAATCCAATTCCTTTTGACGCTGATATGCTTGTATGCGTAGAATTAATTTTATGTTTGTTCTTATCATTAATCACCTGTTAATTCATTCATTGTACGCTTCACACAATTTTCACACCTTCTAAATGTGAATGCACTTTATATATTCATTCCTTTTTGAATTTCAAATTCAATTAACATAAATTTAATCAATCGATTAATTTAATTAAGAGAGAGGAATGAAATCATTCTCTCTGTATAAAAAAAAGTCTTCCTCTAATTAAGGGTGTTACTATCTACACACACCTAAACAAGCCGTAACGCCACTTAAATAGTAATTAGAATTAATTTGAAGAACATACGTCGAACACCCACTTCAGCTGGTTATGCAAAACCGAGTGAAGAAATAATCACATAGTTTGCATAACCGAACAATGTGAATATAAAAAACCAAAACTGTAATTATATAACATAGTAATAGCTTCTCTTATATAACAGAGCATACTGAAATTAACAATGAGAGTAAGACCTAATTTTTTTGTTTTTGAATAAATTGTTGTATGAGTCTATTGTTTTTTCTATTATTATTCAAAGTATGCAAGGTATTTATTTTTGTTGTAATCTCATTAAATTCAATGTTGAATTTAATATAGTGTTTTTAATGTTTTGTTTTAGGACAATATGTATTATAAATTTAATTTCGGGTAAAACAGTAGCGCATATGTTGATTTAATTTTTTGTGAAAAAAATGTTTCGAAATTGAACAATTTTGTAAAACCATTTTTTGTTTGTGTCATAGTAGTTTGAAAACCGTTCATAATAGTTATTTTTGGGCAAAACTTGATTTGAAGGAGGAAATATAATATCGCAACGGTGGTTATTTTTGGGAAGAGCAAACACGGAAGGAAAAAGGAAAATTTAAATTGGTGGATGTAGTTGAGTGTGTGGAATAATTTAGTAGGTGGGAATAAAAATAGGTAAGAGGTGTATATTTGGTGTGTGTAGATAGTAACACTTCTAATTAATGACAAAGTTTTAAGAGAGAGAAACTAATTTTTTTTCTATATAAAATAAAGTTTTCCTCATTCATGTAATTGAATTTGATTCACATTAAATACGTTTAATTATTTAGATTAATTAAATAAGACAATATATTCCAAATAAAATATGATTTTATTAAACAACTAGATTGGATTCAGTGTTAGACATTAGACTTCATAGTCACACTATGATTCAATATGCAATTTTTTCTTAAATCTACCATTTTCACCCGTTGCCGACCGACATGGTTCTTTCAATGGTATCAGAGCCCTAATGGTCTATAATGTCTAGATTACCAACTATATGGCCAATAAATAAAGCATACCTGTTATTTGGGTGTTTAGAATAGTAGCGTCTAGACTTGGGGTTGGATAATCAAGTATTCTTCCCTCCTTGGCTACCAGCTTGGCTCAATGGTGAAGTAAGTCCAAAATGTTGGTCCCATTGTAAATACCCAAATTGATTTGGGTCTTAGCCTAGTTTTCAAAATTTACTTTGAAAATTTAAAAATATATTTTGAATGTAACAGTTAAATTTGAAATATAAATAAATTTTATAAATGTTATAAAATATTTTTCAAAATTGTTTCTGAAAATAAGTTGATAGTTTTTAAATTATTGAATAATTTAATTAATTGAATTAATTAAATTAATAATTAATTAAAAGTTCATTAACTAAAATAATCATATGTATATGTGTGTGTATATATCAATATATATATATATATATTATAGTTGAATATTTGTGTGTGTATTTATCTTAAATTGTTTAAGGTATAATATAAATAAATATTTTCTAATTTATTGATTATTTAATTAAAACTGTTTTTTAATTAAATATATGTTAATTAATAAAATGAAATGTACATATAAAATTATATACGTAAGTAAAACCATAATTGTTATAGTTAATAGTCATTTGAAATTGTTTAGGATGAAAAATATAAAATTTTGAATTTTAATATAATATAATTAATTAGTCAAATAAATTAATAAATTAGAATTATTTAATAATATACATAAGAATATTATATAAGTTAATTAAATTATAAAAGGTTATAAATGAAATAAATTTATATAATATGAATGTATAAAACTTAAGTAAAACCGTAAGAAACCGAACTTAGGTTGAAGGAATGAGTACATGCATATTGTATGTATACCATGATTTCATATGTGTCTAACACTTGAATAACGATGGTATTTCATAAGAAATACATTGATTCATAAACGATATCACTCGATGTGTGTGTATAATCCTTAATATATAAATTATCATCTACCATTTATATATTAATAGGTTACTTGCATACTCTTTAATTATTAAGTTTCCTTAAGCTAGAGATGTTATGTGTAATACAATTAATATATTGCTTAGACGAGGTAAGGTACATGCATGTATTTGTTGAGTTTCCTCATGGTACGTGCATTATACTTATGTTGTCGCGAAATGGTGGGTACGAATGAACAGTCTCTTTTGATTTGTTGAGTTTACCCAAGGTCGAGATGAGATTAAGACAAAGACCATGGGTCAATAGTTGTATATAATACAATCGATCAAGGTTTTATCTATCGCATGCAGACCTGTGATTTATTGAGTTTCCTTAAAGTCAAAACCCTAAGAAAAACGAGTCCTAATACCTAGTAGAGAAATTAAAAGGTTTTTATGTTTTCTCTTAGGGTTTTGAGAAATATAAAAGTATAGTGGGAGTTTATTAGATAAATGAAATAAAAACATTTAACCTTTATACTATTGTAAGAATATATGTTATACTAGTTAAAAATAATGTACTATGATAAATTTGTGCAACCAATATAATTGATAAAATGTTTATTAGTTAAAATATACAAATGAACTAAATTATGTTAGACAAAAAAATATAAAATATACTTACTAATAAATCTTTTAGCATGTTGTCACTTTATGACCCCTATAAGAGCTAATTTACACAACTACTAAAATATTCATGTCTCAATCGTTTAAGTGTTTATTTATCTGACAACATGCTTTAGATGTTGAATCTGAAACTTTTGTTTTAGTTATACAAAATTCATATCTAATTCTAGGATTTTTATGATATAATTCTGTAGTATTGTTGGAAATTACCTTCTATTCTCCTAATTTGGTGATTTCTTCTTGAATTGGCAGCAAATTGGGTGAAAATTTTGTTTTAGTTGAAGGTAACCATTATATTATTTTTTTCAGTTTATTGTAAGTTTGTTCTTTTCTGTTTCTGAAGAAGAAGAACTAAACTACGTACACTAGTTTGTTTCTCACCAGAAACATCCAGATAATGGATTTTAGGTTTTAAAACCTAACCCAAAAAGCCCAAAGCAATATTATTTAGAGAAAATGCAAGGCTATGTATATGTATTGGGTTATTTTACCTTAAATTCACATATTTCTCAATATAAACTCAAAAAAAAATATGCAACCAACTGTTATGAAACATAAATTGTTATTTACACAAAATAAAATTTATTTCAATAATAAAATGTTATTTTCATAAATAAAACCATATTTTTGACAATATTTTACAATTTTCAAAATTTTAGTGTAAAAACACGAATTTTAAAGCATAATTTGTTCAAAAATCATTTTCATTGTCAAATAAGTTATAACAAAACATTATAACTCTTTTTAAAATAACAAAATATTTTTTTAAACAATATTCCATCTTTTAATTTTAATAAAATACATATTTTATACATATTTCTTCTTTTAAATTCAATAACAGGTTAATATTTGCAATAATTACCAATATTAATGCATTGATTCAACTAAAATCCAATAAATAATTATTTTCACTCCAAATTCTCAAAGTAAAGTTTTTAAAACTCTATTTTCATCAGTTTATATTTATTTCAAAAATTATATGTTGAAACACATCAATTGATTAATTTATTAACTCTAATTTAATAAGATCACATTGTTTATTTGAAATAAATAAATAAAAATTAAATCAAATTTTTTTTCTCCATTTTATTTTCAATATTAAATTATAACTAGCGTTATAATTAAATATCATAGGTAATCACCAATACCAGGTTTGTTACAAAGCTAGCTAGAACTTGATATTAGTATAAGATAAGAGGAATATAAGTGCATAAGGGAATTCATCCTTTAACTATAAAGGATGGGTACAAGTATAGTATAATCTCAATGCATGGTATATGTTTACCAAGGGTTGTCGCATGAATAGATTTAATTCAACATAAGACACTCATACTTAATGGCATTCAACGCTAATACAAGGAATCATATGAAAGTCATGAGAGAAACTCATTAAAATTCTAATATGAATCTCGTGGAACTCAAGATAAACCTCAAATATCATAAACACGAAATCACAATATATAACATCTCATGTAGCTCTAGGCTATCGATGTAACAGAAATATCTCAAAATAGTGAAATCGTATAAAACTCTGAAAATTCAAAAAAACCCCGAATTGGCCAGATCCCTGATTGCAAAGCTGAAGCAATGTTGCACGTGCTAAACTCTTGTCCAGTGCTATTTATAATTTAGGTACCAAACTCGTGTACCTGAAGGTCATACTCATGTTGACTGATGTCACATAACTCGTGGTGACCGAAGTCACATAACTCATGGTGACCGAAATCACATAATTTGTTGTGACCGAAGTCATATAACTCAGATGACCCGAAGGTCTATTGCACTGGCATACTCGTGGATGTGTTACAAACTCTCGAAAAGAGACACGAAATGTGTTAGCGTGCGTCCCATACCACACGTTCGCACTAAACGGTTTACTAACTGCTAGTTAACTCCACATCATAAAAATAAAATCTCAAACCTCAAAAATCTCATAATACTCATATATCTTGCCTCATATCATCGGCAAGTGCAAATAAATCTCATAGTAGTTTCTCATAAACCATAATTCACCCAAGGGAAAAATCTCATCTCAAGGCTCGCCACATCTCACCGACGAGTAATACAACATTTTTAAGTAGTTCTCATTGATTATTACTCCTACAATAGGAGATTTCGAACGTCTCAACTAGTCAAATATTGGCTGAAACAAATTCTAAGATCAACAATCAATTTTGTTGTCATTTCGATCTCGGGACAGCAACAATCAGACACATTTTCAATCAATATACTTCAAAATTTCAAAAATCTCAAAACATGAATCTTTTAGAACAAATTCTTAGCTTTCCGGAACATCAAAGATTATTGAATTTGGATAAAAATTGAAAAAGTTATGCTTAATTTAGTTTCAGATTCAAAAACAGAGCAAATAATAGTTTTGCTCTCGGGATTGCAATAGAAACACTCAAATTTGAAATAGATAACTTCAAAATTCTATAAAACACAAAACATGAAACTTGTAGAATATCTTCTAAGCTTTGCAAAACATCTAAAATTCTTAAATTTGGTTAATAAACTTAAAAGTATGCTTAATTTAGTTTCAGATTTAACAACAGAGCAAATAATAGTTTTGCTCTCGGGTTGCAATAGAAACACTCAAATTTGAAATAGATAACTTCAAAATTCTGTAAAACACAATTAGTGAAACTTGTAGTATATGATCTAAGCTTTCTAAAACATCTAAAATTCTTAAATTTGGTTAAGAAACGTAAAAGTTATGCTTAATTTAGTTTCAGATTCAACAACAGAGCAAATAATAGTTTTGCTCTCGGGATTGCAAAAGAAACACTCAAATTTAAAATAGATAACTTCAAAATTTTAAAAAACACAAAACATGAAACTTGTATTATATGATCTATGCTTTCCAAAACATCTAAAATTCATATATTTGGTTAAGAAACGTAAAAGTTATACTTAATTTAGTTTCAGATTCAACAACAGAGCAAATAATAGTTTTGCTCTTGGGATTGCAATAGAAACACTCAAATTTGAAATAGATAACTTCAAAATTCTGAAAAACACAAAACATGAAACTTGTAATATATGATCTAGGATTTCCAAAACATCCAAAATTCTTAAATTTGGTTAAGAAACGTAAAAGTTATGCTTAATTTAGTTTAAGATTCAACAACAGAGCAAATAATAGTTTTGCTCTCGGGATTGCAATAGAAACACTCAAATTTGAAATATATAACTTCAAAATTCTGAAAAACACAAAACATGAAACTTATAGTGTTTGATCTATGCTTTCCAAAACATCTAAATTCTTTAATTTGGTTAAGAAACGTAAAAGTTATGCTTAATTTAGTTTCAGATTCAACAACAGAGCAGATAATAGTTTTGTTCTCGGGATTGCAATAGAAACACTCAAATTTGAAATAGATAACTTCAAAACTCAAAAAAACACAAAACATGAAACTTGTAGTATATGATCTAATCTTTCCAAAACATCTAAAATTATTAAATTTTGTTAAGAAAAGTAAAAGTTATAGCAAAATTCAATTCAGCCACAATCACAAAACAAATATTACACCAGTCATCTTTTTTTCCAGCAAATTCACCACTGTAAACCGTCCTTAACCGCATGAACCCAAAATAGAAAGCATGAGGGAACCCTCACCTTAGATATGCAACAAAGTTTGGGTTGAAAGCTTCTCCGGTTTGGATCAATTTGATGATTTTCAGGCTCCTTTGTTAGCTTCAACAGCTGAAAAAGTTGAAACAAGAACATGTAAGAACAAAAGAGAAAGTTATACAAAATTCATATATAATTCTAGGATTTTGATGACATAATTCTGTAGTATTGGTGGAAATTACCTTCTATTCTCCTAATTTGGTGATTTCTTCTTGAATTGGCAGCAAATTGGGTGAAAATTTTGTTTTAGTTGAAGGTAACCATTATATTTTTTTTCAGTTTACTGTAAGTTTGTTCTTTTCTGTTTCTGAAGAAGAAGAACTAAACTACGTACACTAGTTTGTTTCTCACCAGAAACGTTTAGATAATGGATTTTAGGTTTTAAAACCTAACCCAAAAAGCCCAAAGCAATATTATTTAGAGAAAATGCAAGGCTATGTATATGTATTGGGCTATTTTACCTTAAATTCACATATTTCTCAATATAAACTCAAAAAAATATATGCAACCAACTGTTATGAAACATAAATTGTTATTTACACAAAATAAAATTTATTTCAAAAATAAAATGTTATTTTCATAAATAAAACCATATTTTTGACAATATTTTACAATTTTCAAAATTTTAGTGTAAAAACACGAATTTTAAAGCATAATTTGTTCAAAAATCATTTTCATTGTCAAATAAGTTATAACAAAACATTATAACTCTTTTTAAAATAACAAAATATTTTTTTAAACAATATTCCATCTTTTAATTTTAATAAAATACATATTTTATACATATTTCTTCTTTTAAATTCAATAACAGGTTAATATTTGCAATAATTACCAATATTAATGCATTGATTCAACTAAAATCCAATAAATAATTATTTTCACTCCAAATTCTCAAAGTAAAGTTTTTAAAACTCTATTTTCATCAATTTATATTTATTTCAAAAATTATATGTAGAAACACATCAATTGATTAATTTATTAACTCTAATTTAATAAGATCACATTGTTTATTTGAAATAAATAAATAAAAATTAAATCAATTTTTTTTTCTCCATTTTATTTTCAATATTAAATTATAACTAACGTTATAATTAAATATCATAGGTAATCACCAATACCAGGTTTGTTACAAAGCTAGCTAGAACTTGATATTAGTATAAGATAAGAGGAATATAAGTGCATAAGGCAATTCATCCTTTAACTATAAAGGATGGGTACAAGTATAGTATAATCTCAATGCATGGTATATGTTTACCAAGGGTTGTCGCATGAATATATTTAATTCAACATAAGACACTCATACTTAATGGCATTTAACGCTAATACAAGGAATCATATGAAAGTCATGAGAGAAACTCATTAAAATTCCAATATGAATCTCGTGGAACTCAATATAAAGCTCAAATATCACAAAAACGAAATCACAATATATAACATCTCATGTAGCTCTAGGCTATCGATGTAACAGAAATATCTCAAAATAGTGAAATCGTATAAAACTCTGAAAATTCAAAAAAACCCCGAATTGGCCAGATCCCTGATTGCAAAGCTGAAGCAATGTTGCATGTGCTATACTCTTGTCCAGTGCTATTTATAATTTAGGTACCTAACTCGTGTACCCGAAGGTCATACTCATGGTGACCGATGTCACATAACTCGTGGTGACCGAAGTCATAAAACTCATGGTGACCGAAGTCACATAACTTGTGGTGACCGAAGTCACATAACTCAGATGACCCGAAGGTCTATAGCACTGGCATACTCGTGGATGTGTCACAAACTCTTGGAAAGAAACCCGAAAAGTGTTAGCGTGCGTCCCATACCACACGTTCGCACTAAACGGTTTACTAACAGCTAGTTAACTCAACATCATAAAAATAAAATATCAAACCTCGAAAATCTCATATATCTTGCCTCGTATCATCGGCAAGTGCAAATAAATCTCATAGTAGTTTCTCATAAACCATAATTCCCACAAGGGGAAAATCTCATCTCAAGGCTCGCCACGTCTCATCGGCGAGTAATACAACATTTTTAAGTAGTTCTCATCGATTATTACTCCTACAATAGGAGATCTTAAACGTCTCAATTAGTCAAATATTGGCTGAAACAAATTCTAAGATCAACAATCATTCTTGCTGTCATTTCGATCTCGCGACAGCAACAATCGAAAACATTTTTAATCAATATACTTCAAATTTTCAAAAATATCAAAACATGAATCTTTTAGAACAAATTCTTAACTTTCCGGAACATCAAAGATTATTGAATTTGGATAAAAATTGAAAAAGTTATGCTTAATTTAGTTTCAGATTCAAAAACAGAGCATATAATAGTTTTGCTCTCGGGATTGCAATAGAAACACCCAAATTTGAAATAGATCACTTCAAAATTTTGTAAAACACAAAACATGAAGCTTGTAAAATATCATCTAAGCTTTCCAAAACATCTAAAATTCTTAAATTTGGTTAAGAAACTTAAAAGTTATGCTTAATTTAGTTTCAGATTTAACAACAGAGCAAATAATAGTTTTGCTCTCGGGATTGCAATAGAAACACTCAAATTTGAAATAGATAACTTCAAAATTCTGTAAAACACAATTAATGAAACTTGTAGTATATGATCTAATCTTTCTAAAACATCTAAAATTCTTAAATTTGGTTAAGAAACATAAAAGTTATGCTTAATTTAGTTTCAGATTCAACAACAGAGCATAAATTAATTTAGTTTCAGATATAAATTGAATATTTTACCGAAAAGCGAAATTTTGGTCAAACTGTTCAATCTTTGACTTTTAAACTTCAAATTTAAATTATATAAAATCTTAAATTTTATCTTTTATTATGAAAATAGATGTAATAACTTGAACACTGCTTTTTGTTTCGTTGAAAACGGAGTTAAACTGTAAAAGTTATGTATATTTCAATATTGAGTGCAATTTGTTTTATTCTGCAATTTTGTTATTTTAAATTGTATAAATTATATTTTCCTTTTCATATTTTATTTTAATATGTGTTAATATGTTATTTTATGTATATTTTTTTCTTTTAATATTTTTAAAGTGATTATATAATTTTTCCAAAGCTTGTTGAATTTATTTTCTAATTTTAAAGCCTAATTTCTATTTTCTTTGCTATTTTCTTAATTTAATTATATATAATTAAAATTTATTTATTTATTTTATACATTCACTTTATTTTCTTTGTTTTACATTATTAATATTCATTTTACATGTATTTAAATTAGAATAGATTTTTCCAAAGATTATTTGAATTTGTTTCAGTTTATTTAACCTAGTTTGTATATATTGCTATTTTTATTCATTAAATTTAATTAATTTAAATTTATTCATTTTGTTTATTTCTTTACTTTATTTCTGAGTTTATTTAATCTTTATTATCAGCATTATATATATATATATATATGTTAAATTAAATTGATGGAAATATGAAAAGTTTTAAACCCTTTAACTTCCAAAGTCCTTTTCTCTTCCACCCGTTCATTTTCTCAACCTACACATTTACTCTTTGGCCGTGCTTTACTTTTCTTTCCAGCTGCACCTTCTTTCTCCATTTTCACGTGAAACAAAAGTCTCCTCATCACAAAAAAATGCACGGCATTTTCAGCTCAAGGTTAGGTAAAAATTTCTTCTTCTTCCACTTGCATTTTCTATTGTTTTCTACTTGAATTTGCACTTGTTCTCATCTAGATTTGATTGGCTCCTCCTCCTCCAGCCCTTGGCCGACCTCCACCACCTGATGCTCCGACCAACTACAACCCTAGATCATCACCAACTCCAGGCCGAGCACCCCTATGGCATGCATCACCACAAAAACCCAAAAATCCATTACTTACATGAAAGCCTAGACCTAGTTTTGCATCATCACCTTTACCCACCACTTGCCGCCACTTCCTCCACCACCACCACCTCTGACCTGACCTCCGCCCTCTGCCACGTCACCCACCACCTCCAGGAGCCACTGGCCATGACCTCTGGCCGAACCTATTTGTGCCAAAGATGTGAGGTTATGTTGCATTGTTTAGCCTTGAACACCTAGTTTTTGCACCTAGACTTCACCACTTTGTTAACGCATGCTAGGCCGACCCTATGGAACCCAAAACCAGATCCAAACTCACCCCTTAGCATGCATTTCAGATTTGGAGCTGAAGCATAGATGGTAGAAAGCAAGTGCAAACACTTTGGTTTTGTTTTATGCAGTTGTTCCTAACATTGTTTAGTGGCATCTTGTATTGAAACTTATGTTTTATATATTTGTTTTGTGTAATGTTTTCAAGGGATATAGCATTGGCTCTCCCAATCTCAAATCATTGTCGTGCTTTCATGCCTCTGGAAATCTTTGTTGTGTGTTTGTGGTTGTCATCTTAAGCTTGAACAAGTGAGTAAATCTCACCAGACTAATATGTACTTATATAATTGATAAACTGACATCACTTGAATCTGTAAATTTATATCATCCTGTTATAACTGTTATATTATGATTATATGATGTTCATCCCTGTTTATACACATGTTATATCATCTGTTACTATTATATATTGTATACCATTTATTTATATCAGTTTATCACACTGCAAGTTCCCTGTAGATTAGGTTCACTATGGGTTGAAATGATACATACCCGAACGGACATTAGAATAGGGAAAGATCATTATGGGCTGAAATAATAAGCCCGAGCGACTTTTTATTTATTTTATTTAACTTGGGATTGCGGATTTGAAATGATAGAACCCGGTTTTCTTTGTAAACCGCGGATTGAAATGATACATATCCGTATCACTTGACCTAGGCTAGAAAATTTTATACAGACCCTTGGTTTATATATTTTTCTGAAAATTTTAAAATATTTTAAAAATGTAAATATTATGATATTTTGATTTAAACTCTATTAAAATGATTTCTATAAAATATTTGTGATTTTCTACAAATTAAATAAGTGAATTAAGTAAATGGTGAAGTAGAATTTGAAATATAAGTTAATTTTGGAATTTATGATTTGTTTATAAATGGAATTTATGTAAAGTATGAATATATGACAAATTTGATTTAAAAGATGAATTTAATGAGTTTTATTAAGTAATAATAATTTTTAAAAGTGTTAATGATTTTGTATAAATTAAAATATGAAATAAATGAATGTTTAAGTTGAATTTTTTGAAATATAACTTAAATTGGGAAATTGTGAATTTTGTTAAAAGTGAAATTTTAATTAAGTAAAATAAATAGAAATAAGTTATATTTTGGAAATTTAAACTTAGTTGTTAAGTTAAGAATTTAATTAAAGAAATGAAAATTTAATTGTTATTTAATTTGATTTTGTATGGAAATTTGACTTTATAAAATCATAGAAATAAAGGTATTTAAATGATTGTTTTAAATGTGAAAATATATGATTTTATAAGTTAAAATGATTTATATAAAAGTTAATTGTTTGTGAAATTTAAATTAAAACTCTGAATTTGATTTGACAGCATTTTTGAAATGTAATGTAAAGATATTACAGCATTGGAAAATGCTGTAGTTGTTTTAAATGAACCTAATAGCAAATTTGAACTAAGGGTTATTATAGCACTTTGTTAATGCTATAATTGTTAAATTTAACTAAAATTTTAATTGAAACTAAATTAATATATTACAGCATTTTAAATGCCGTCTTTTGTTAATGAACTGTTTTTAGACATAACATTTCGTAGCATTTTCTAAGTGCTACGAAAGTTGAATTTTCTTCGTTTAATAAATTCAATTGAATAAATGATCTTTGAAAAAGATTAAATTTCAAAAATTAAATATTTAATTATTAAATATAATGCATTGACTTTAAATGATTTAAATGGAATAGTTGATTTGGGAAATACAACTATTTTGAAATGTGATTAAATGATATTAAATCTTGGAATGAATAATTGAAGTTTATATTAGTATGAAAATATTTGGTTTACTTGTAATTTGAATCTATTTAAAAGATATTGGACTTATGAAATATAGGATAATAAAGCTTTGGAATTTATTTTATAATTTGAATAGTTATTTTGTCGATTAAATCTATATTTGGAATTTATAAGATTTGAAATGGTCTATGGAAATTTAATTGAAGTAAATGATTGAATTGAATTGAAACTTTGGAAATTTTAATATTTGATTTGAAAGTATAATAGTTACACTTTTAAATGGTTTAGATGAATTATTTTGATTGAAATATAAACTATTTAAAAGGTGACTTGAAATGATAATAAATGAATGATACCTTTAAATTTAAAAAGTATTTAAAGTTGAATATTTAGATTTGATTTGAACTCAAATGATATTTTGGTATATTAAAATGATTTGAAATGAAGTTTGAAAGATATGATATTTTGATATTTAAATGATTTGAAACGAAGTTTGAAAGAATATGATATTTTGGTATATTAAAATGATTTGAAATGAAGTTTGAAAGGATATGATATTTTGATATTAAAATGATTTGAAATGAAGTTTGAAAGGATATGATATTTTGATATATTAAAATGATTTGAAATGAAGTTTTGGAAGGATATGATATTTTGATATATTAAATGATTTGAAATGAAGTTTTGAAAGATATGATATTTTGATATATTGAAATGATTTGAAATTAAGTTTTGAAATGATATGATATTTTAAATATATTGAAATGGTTTGGAATTGATTTAATCTTTATTTTCATAAAGATTTGGATTTGAAATGATATTCTATTTTGAAGTATAAACTGTTTTTAAATTATAACCGCAGGTTATAATAACGATTGGTTGTTAAAGAGACCGGGATCAGATATGGACATACTCTCTGTCGATACCGAAAACCACTTTGACAACTGTGTACGCGGTGGAGTTTCCAGAATGAAGTAGGATGGTGGCGACGATCCTAAGGTATATACATGGACCCAACTCCCGTGAGTTGGCATAAGGTGGCTAAAACAGGAGCGATCGACGGGCCAAGGAGGTAGCACCTCTGATCGGACACACTTCTTCGATACCATTCTATTACTTTTTTGAGAAAGACGGTTGTGTAGTGATAGACTACACAGCCGGTTAATAATAATATTAGAATAATATAAAGTAAAGACCGGTTGACAAGCCCAACCGTTGGCCAAAAAAATAGGCTAAGTTAGCTAACATAGAAATGTACATAAGAGCTAATGGAGTACAGAATGGGACAAAATCATCGACATCGATGATTCAGCAAACAAAATGGGGGCAGACAGAATCGTGTCGGAGCTTCTACCGCGGGGAGGCACTGGTACTGGCCATTGATTCTACCGAGTCAGCTGGAGTGGACCTCAGCCTAAATCTGAAGGGAGCCGAGCTGGTACCTGTCCAGTAGTAGAAAAGTTGTGAGATTCTACTACAGATGGCCGTGGATGAAGATCTAGGTTTGTTGATGACAAAAGCATTTCGTTCTTTCCAGATGCACCAGCAGTAAATAGTGATAAAGATGTCGAGATTATGATTTCCAAGGTCTTGCTGCCAGTATTCAAAAAATGAAATGCAATCCAAAATGTAACCCAAAAGATGTGCGCTGGTTGGGGCCCAAATTGCAAAAGAGAAGTCGCAGTCTAAGAAAAGGTGGGTAATTGTTTCGTCTTGAGAGGAGCAAAGAACGCAGAGGGGGTCAGTGGGGATGTTTAAGCGAATAAGTCTGTCTTTGGTGTTGATACGGTTACGAATGAGGCACCATTGGAAGAAGAGAAATCGAGGGTGTGAATGGCAGTTCCAGATCCTGCTGTAGGGGAAAAGGCGGCCAGGGTGGATGAGGAAAGAGTAGCAAGATGATACAGAGAAGCCTTTGGATGGGTTAAGTGCCCAGGTGAAGCGGTCTGGTGAATGGGACAGGCGAAGGGATTGTAGGATTTTCGAGGCTACGAGAAGTTCATTGAAAGTTTCGATGGAAAAAAGGGAGTGGGGATGTAGGCTACTGGGGCCCAGGTGACACAGGGTAGAAGTGGTGGCCAGTTGTAGATTTGTGGAGGAGAAGAGGTTAGGTAGTGTTTTGGCTAGGGGGAAAGAGGTTACCCACGTGTCATGCCAAAAAAGGCAGTTGTTGCCATTGCCTATTAAAAAATGAAAGAGGGATTTGACTCGGGGGATGGTGTGGAGGACATTGGACCAGAATGGAGAAGGTCTGCAACTGGGGGGGAGGTGTAGAGCTAGGTGTGGATTAGAGTAGTGATATGAGTGAAGGATCCAATCCTTCCATAGGAAATTTTCGGGAGAGAGAAAACGCCAGAGCCATTTTGTTAATAGGGCAGTGTTGAGCGAGGAGAGATCCGGGACAACAAGGCCACCATGGCATTTTGGGAGGCAGACTGAGCGCCAGTTGATAAGGCATTTTGCTTTGGAGCCATTCCATAAGAAGGTCCTGCGGGATTTGTCAATTTTATTGGAGACCCAAGAGGGGAGTTTGTGGAAGGAGATCCAGTAGGAGGGGATGGCAGAGAGGACCGATTTAACTAGGATTAATCTACCAGCTGTCGAGAGGGAAGCGGCTTTCCAGGATGCGAGGCGGGATTCTATTTTGTTGATGAGGGGTAACCAGTCAGGACGCGTGAGTCTGGTGGGCCGAATAGGAAGGCCCAGGTAGGAAATTGGAAACTGGGAAAGTTTGCAGTTGAGAATGGCAGCGGTTGCGGGACCAAGGTGGTTGGAATTGCCAAGCATGATAAGGGAGCTTTTGTGGAAGTTGATGGAAAGGCCAGAGATTAATTCGAAAACGTAGAGGAGAACTTTGAGGCAGTGTAGGTGATTAGGATTGGGTGAGGCAAAGAGGATGGTATCGTCTGCAAATTGTAGGTTGGAAATTTGAAGGTTGGCTGTAGGGATGCTGATTCCGGCTAAGTGACTGTTGGAGATGGACAGTTTAATCATGCGGTTGAAGACATCTGCAATAAGAACAAAAATTAGGGGGGATAGGGGGTCTCCTTGACGTAGGCCTCTCATAGATTTGATTAGACCGCCAAGTTCTCCGTTGACTGATACAGAAGACATGCTGGAGTTCAGGATAGAGGATATCCAGGAGCACCATCTCGGTGGGAAGCCTCTATGTCGTAGTAGAGCGAGAATGAAGTTCCAGTTGACTGAGTCAAAGGCTTTGGAGAAGTCAAGCTTAAGTAGGATACCTGGGGTGTTGGTTCTGTGGCAGAAAGACACCACTTCTTGAGTGGCGGCCACACAGTCTAGGATATTGCGCCCGAGTATGAAGGCCGATTGCTCCAGGCCAACTAGAGGGGATATTACCGCTTGAAGTCGGTTTGCCAGGATTTTTGTAATGATTTTGAAGGTGGTGTTGAGGAGGCTGATAGGTCGAAAGGAATCGATGGAGTAGGGGTCATCAGATTTTGGGATGAGGGAAATGATGGTGTAGTTGATTCGTGTAACCGAGCTGGGATCATTTTGAAATTCGAGGCACATGTCCATAATGTCAGATTTCACAGTATTCCAGAAGTGTTTGAAGAAAAGGGGGCCAAAGCCATCAGGTCCAGGAGCTTTATTGTCTGACATATCTTTAATTGCATTCTAGATTTCTTATTCCGAGAAGGGGTGATCTACTTGCAGACTATGGGGGTCAGGGTAAAGGAGACTCCAGTCTATGTCTGGTAGAGGGGGGGGAAGGTTTGCCAAGGATGTTGCGGGGATGGTTGGTGAAGAGGCGGAGGAGATCAGATTGGTCAGAGTAGGTGATGTTGTTATGTTGAATGTTAGAGATGGTCGAGGATCTGCGTCGTCCATTTGCTAACCTGTGGAAGTAGGCCGTGTTTCTATCTCCTTCTTCCAACCACTTTGCTCTGGAGCGTTGTTTCCAACCGATTTCTTCCTGTTTAAGGAGCCTGTCCAATTCCATTTCGAGGAGGTTCAACTGATGTGTTTCTGGTTCAGTTAGGGATTGGGATTCAGCTAGGATATTAAGGTTGAGGATTTCGTCTTGGACATGTGAGATCCGATATTTAAGGGAGCCCCAGATGTATTTGGCCCAAGGTCTTATCAATTTTCTGAGCGAACGGAGCTTGGCCACAATACGAGCAGTAGGAGATTCTAGATTGGTGGGTTGAGACCAGGTGTAATATCCCGGAAATTTTGACAATATCAATTTAATAATCTATTGAATAATTAAATTGATATTGATGATCTTTGATAATAAAAAATTGAATTTAATTTAATAATCTGATTAAATTAGTATTAATTGATGATTTTATCTTTTAAAAAGTTAATAAGATATTTTCTATTTGAATATATACATATTTATTTGTATATATTGTAAATAGAAGCTTTGGGCAAATTGGAAATTTAGATTTAATTTAATTTGAATTTGAATTTAAGTTTTGAAGTTCAAAAGAATATATATTTAAATTGTTTTGGATTTTATAATATTTGTATAAACTTTTATTTATAAATATAATTAGTTTTTGGTTTCTCTTTAAAATAGAATTATATATAGATAAGTGTTTAAATAAATAAGAAAAGGGCTTTTCATTTACTTTTAACTAAATAAAAATAAGTAAAATACAAATGTCATCATATTAGGCTTAAATTAACATGTGTTAAGCAATGGATTAAACAATGTGACAAGTGTCTTGTTTATTTTTCTTTTCTTTTTTTTTTTTAAATCACAAATTCACTTATATAAACACATGCATTTTCGCACTTCATTCTTTCTATTTTTCTTTCCAAAACAAAGATAAACTCAAAAGCTTTCCTCTAGAACAAATCTGGAATCAGTAACCATTTCTCCTCAAAACCAGAAGTTTTCAAAAACGAATCCCTGTAGTCTCATTTTCAAAAATTCAAACCAAAGCTTGTAACCCAGTTTGCAAACCTGAAGTCTTCAACATGCATTTCTTTTCATCTCTGAAATAAATTCAAAAACCAGTCTGCAACATTCTTTTCAAACTGGAATCAAATCAAGTCTGTAGCCTGCTTGCATTCAATTTTCAACCTGGAAGCCAGCATGCATGCAAGATTCAGTGGCAATCATTCAAGTTTTAAATCAAATTAGCAAAAGCATTCAAGTTTCTCAGTTTCAAAAGCTTTTCAAAATTTAATAAGGGTCTGTTCATTTTTAATCAGGTGAGTAACAATTTTTATTTAAAACTAACTTAAGTAAGTTGCTTGATTTCTTCATGTGATAATCATGTTTGCAGTAATTAAATGTGATGTAATTCTCTGTGTTATGTTTGGTTTCAAATGCATGTTGGGTTTGGTATATATGGATGTATTGTATGCATGAATAAGTTCTCTGTTCTGTTTTGTTTTGTTGCCAGACTCAAAATTTCCTTTAAATCTTTTATCACTTGATTTAGTTTATTAGGACTTAACTTATAAGTAAGAATTGTTGATTTATCATAGAAGAATGTTTTAAAATTTAGTTAAGTTAAACTTTAAACACAAGTGTCTCTGGAAATCAAAAATAACAGTGCATTTTATATAAAAGTAAAAATTCGAACCTTGTAATTTATAAATTCAGATTTATAAATTGAAAACATAAATGATAACATGATTTTTAGTATTAAAATCATAGTTGTTAGTTTAGGATTAAAGGAGCAGTTCTGGTTTTAACAAAAAGAGGGAAACTGGTGAATTCTGGTGATCTATTGATATTGAAGGGTCAGGATTCTTCTTGTGGGTAGAGGAGTAATCAGAGAAGCTGGGAAAAATAGGTGATGGTGATGCAAATCTTTTTGGTAGCCGCGGTGATGGTTTCTTTCCTGTAGCCCTAGTTTTAAGTTAGGCTATGAATTTGTTTCGTTTGTTTTCATGGATGGACCGAGTGTTCTAAGACTTTGGGAAATGGAAGTTTAGGTATAGACGTAGTCATGGCCAGAGAATTAGTTTCTCTGATGATCGGAATCGCGAGCACGAGCGATGTGCCAGGTTTGGTCAGTGGTGATGGTTCTGTTCCAGGTTTTTGATTTTAGGGTTCGATTTTGATTTGATGAATGAATCGAAGATAGGATGATCGTTTTTGAGTATGTGGATGAACGTGGACTGATGGAAGATGTCGTCGATGACCGGAGTTGCCGTAGGTGACCGTGCACGTGCACGAGATCGAAGATTGTATCTGGGTGAAGTCTGTTTCACTGGAGAAGACGAATGCAAGTTTTCTCGGGTTTGTTCGTGGGAGTCTCGGGAATTTTGATGTGCGACTCGAAGTTGTTGGAGCTGGAAGGTTGGACTCAAGTGACAGAGAAGGACTCGAGATTTTCGAGAGTTTTTGCGAGGGAGACTCGGGAATTTAGGGTTGCGACTCGAAGCAAAATAGGATTGGCTCGAGTACTTTGGTTGTTGACAGGTTATTAAACTGTCTGTTTCTAAAACTTTAAACTGGATTTAAAATTGTAAAGGAAATTTTAAAACAAGAATTTAAATCAAGTTTAACTATATAGATTCAAGTTGGTTTTGAATCTTAAAGGTTTGAAATAAATAAATTATAAATTTATATGTTTTAAATAAGTTTTAAATGATAATTAGATTTAATTAAATGTTTAAAAATAAAAAAAGAAATTGGTTTAAACTCTTCTTAAATTTCTTTTATAAGAGATAAGAATTTTAATAAGTAAAAGTTTTTAATTTGGTGTTAAAAACTTAGTTAAAACTAAATTGGTATTCATTTTAAATACAACATTTAAAATGAAATTTTAAAAGTAAATTTGAAATGGATGTTTCAAATATAAATGGTAAATGATAACTTGTTTATCAATAAGAATAAAGTTTATCTTAAAATAATTAAAGACTTGTGTTTATTTAATTTATTTGGAGATTTAATAGATAATTAAATTATTTGATTAATTAATCATTTGGATTAATTAAATAGGTAATTAAAGGATTAAACTAATTTATTTATGATTAAGATAAATTAATTAGGGATGATTAATTTGTAGTTAGGGATTATAAATTAGAGTATTATTTAATGGTTAGGAATTAATTAATAAGTAATTAAATATTAATTAAGTTATGGTTAACACTTAATTAATTTAGTAATTAGAGATTAATAAATTGGTTATTAAGATTTATTAATTTAGAATTAATAATATTAATATAAGTTAATTACTTAAGGAAAGTAATTAAATAATAGTTAATGAAGTCATTAACTATGGGTTATTAAATAATTAATTAATAGGATTAATTTTAATAGTTAATTAGATTAATTAATTTGAAGATAATCAATTATAGAATTTGTTTAAATATAATTACTTATTGGAAGTAATTAAGAATTAATTACTTATAGTAATTAATTTAAGTTAATTTGATTTATTTAAGTTAATTAATTAAGTTTAATTAATTTAGAATAATCAAGAGATGATTTGATAATAATTACTTAATGTAATTATTAAGGTAAGATTATTTAGGGAAGTAAATAATAAGATAATTACTGGAAGTAATTAGTTGAATAAATGATTTTATTAATAGAAGTAATTTGAGTTAATTACTTTGAATAATTAATCAAGGGATTAATTAAGAAATTAATTAAGGAGTAATTAATTTAGTTAATGAAAGTAATTAAGGGTAATTAATTACTGATTGAAGATTAATCAAGGGTGATTAATAAATGTTGTTTAATTAAAGGTTAATTAATTAATGTAATTAATTTAATTAAGTAATTAATAATTAAGTTGTAATTAAGGATCATTAATTAATATAATTAATGATGTAATTAAGATTGGTTAATTAAGTAATAATTAATAAATGAAGTAATTAATCAATGTAATTAATTAAGGATTAATGTAA
This sequence comes from Allium fistulosum, assembly GCA_030737815.1. Taxonomy (NCBI): domain Eukaryota; kingdom Viridiplantae; phylum Streptophyta; class Magnoliopsida; order Asparagales; family Amaryllidaceae; genus Allium; species Allium fistulosum. Next base: position 618,723,565 of record CM060907.1, read on the forward strand.
TTAATTATAGTTGATTAAGTTAATTAATTTTAGTAAATTAATTAATGAAGTAATTAAAGGTTAATTACAATAAGTGGTTAAGGATAATTAATTTAAGTAATTAATTGAGAATAAATTACTTGGATGTAATTAAAAGATAATTAATCAAAGATGATTAATTAAAATGAATTATTAGAGGATAATTTATTAATTAATTGAAATTAATTAATGGTTAAGTAAGAAGGATTTATAAAATAAAGTAATTAATTTAATTCACTTTAAATTAATTAGAGATGATATAAATCATTACTTATGAATGGGTGTTAGTATTGAATACTTGGCATTGATTGATATCTCTGATGAGATATATGCTGTGTGATATGGATGTTAGTTGAATTGTATGGATTATCTGATAATGTTGATTATCTGTTGTGAATTATCTTTCTTTGTGTATAAAGATAATGAATTGAATTTGTTTTAACCTTTAAAACAACTTGGCCTTAAAAGATACGCTTTGGATTTCGATGAGACCGGGATCGGGTTTCCGTATACCGGATTTCCAGGTCTGGAGACCCGAATACCACATCGATCCAAATTAACGATAGGTCGTGAATCAAGTGAAGATGAAGATTCAGAGTGCAAGGGTTATTGTCGTTAACTCTGAGGGTGATTCCAAAACGAGTGTAACGAGATAATGCCTTCGGTTTCGTTCGAACCCGGAACGAACTTGTATGGATTGAATGCTTTCAGAACATCGTCAGGTGGACGATGAGCATTTTAAGTGATGTGTTCTTTTCTAAGGTAATCGTGACCTCAAGCCTCACAAACCAGGAATGGCTAAAACAGGGGAGGTGCAGCAAGGTTAGTGGGTAGCACCCAAGTAGGACAAGGTTACCTCTGTCTAGATGTCCCTTTCTATTTTCGACTTAGTGGTGCGGTTGCTGATCCCAACCGTGAGGTATCTTGTGCGGGAATTATCCAGTAAGGGATGTTCCGACCTTGTGTTGCAGGGGATTGGGAGTGATCCTCGGTACGGTGATCTAGGCCACGTACTGTGACGGGCGGTACCCCAGTAGCCCTGCCATTGTATGGAATCCAATCTCCAATAAGTTATAACGGATTTGATTGTATAACCCACTTTGTTGGCTAGTATGCTGGAATTTAATAATGTAACAATTTCAGCTATTTCTTATTTACTTGGAAACCCTAGACCCTATTATAATACAATCGAATTTCCTATCAAATGTTTTGGTTAGCGTAAGGTAAAAACTTACCCATGTTTATGTGTGGGAAGTCTTACGTGATACCTTTTCTTTCAAAAGGTTTTGAAGTTAAGCAAGTTTAACCTGTTACTCACACCAGACCCATGTCTGACCCAAGTTGTTTATTTCTGTTTTATAAACTCTTGGGTACTCAAATTTTTACGAGTAGCCAAGGGATTCAGGTTAGCTTTGACGAGTAATCTGGAGGAGCAATGGAGCAGGAGGCTTCAGCGTTGTAGATATAGATAGTAGTTTCCGCTGTGTTGATCTTGTTTAGATCTTTGTTTTGTATTGAGATGTAATAACTAGACAGATGTTTATAACTGTCTAGTATATGATATGTAATCTGTGTAACTCTGATAAGTGTTGTATATGATACTATGTAATATTTATGTGATATAATATATTTTGTTCGTTTCCGCTGTGAGTATTTGTGTTTGTTTCTTTTCTCTTCTTCTCTTTTCTACTTCTCACCCCTTTCTTTCTTATTAGCGATACGACTTTCTATGGAGAGAAAGTCGTGGTCGTCACAGTGGTATCAGAGCATAGGTTGAGTGAATACCTAGGCTCTGAAGTGGTGTCTATCTTGAGAGCGCGTAATTGTTAGTTATATAAAAAATGGTTTTATATTGTGTTAATTGATCGGTTGAGTGGTATATGGATTCTGGTCAATACGAGTAGCTAACGTTATTGATAAGGATCTCTAAACACTTGAACCAGGCCAACGGACACAATATTGTTTTAAAAAGGTAAATGAAATAATTTTACCCAGAAATAATTTCTATATAAAAAAATATATCATTTTAAATATATATATTTATGTATTTCTACCTATTTATTGGGTTACCTGTTCGGGTTTTCCAATATAAGTTATAAAGGTAGATAAGGTGGTAGTGTGTGTAACACAATTACCAATAGTTGGAGTTTGAATGTTTGAGGTTGGAAGTGTATCTGTCGAGACTGTAGACCTAATACTGTCTCGAGTAAGCTTTACTGTGGTGAAGGATTTCATCGATCTCCGAAGGAAACTGTAATGGTTCGGAGTTTATCTCTGAAGTTTGGATGAGTAGAGTTGGATCTGTCGATGAGGCAGAAGCGAGTGATGGTACCTTGATACCTCAGGTAATAGTAGCTGTATGATGAGATGCAGTGACTATGGATGTTCCTGAAGATGTTTTCTTTGGAACAAGATTAAGGAAGTGTGTCTGTTTCGGTGTTGTCGCTGAGTTCAGCATGGTGTTTCTGCTTTGGTTTGGAGTTCGAGTTTCTCGAAGAGCTTTGGATAAGAGCATCAGTGTCAGCAGTGCAGCTCGGAGTATTCTGTGATGGCAGGAAGTTTTCTGGCTGAGCAGTTTTTCTGGAAGTGAAGTTCAGAAGCAGCAGAGTGGATCCATTTCTTCGATAAATTGGATAAATAAGTGTAAGCTGTTCTGATTAGTAAAGAGAGAACAGTCTGTTTGGAATTAGGCTGGGTTGATCGCAAAAGTGACTTGCGATTGTCTGAGTGTTCTCTTGGGTTGTCAGAATTTTCTGGATGTCTTCAGAGAAGTCAGGAGTTTGTCCGCATCTGAAGGTTGAGTTTTCTTATCGACTGGATTCCAGGAGTGATACCGGTGGTTCAGTCTAGTGGAAGGATGTTTCCTAGAGATGGAGTTGGTGAAGCAACTCAAGTTGATGGAGTATCTGAGTTTTCTTTTATGGATCAGTGAACCTTATTTCTAGAAATGAGTTGTCCAGTCTGTGCTTGTGTTCTACTTCAGATCAAAGTTGAGCAGCGAAAGCAGTTTGGAGTGTATCTCTGGATGGGAGAAGTAAGTTTGGAATCTACTGATAGTTGTGAAGTAGAGTTATGTTTGGATCTCGTCTGTGTTCTGATTTAGATAAGTTTTTGGTCTTCGAAATTGAATTGCCAGTTTGGATAATTTGAATTCATTGAGTTTTACGTATCTCTGAGGGAATACGTATTTGATCTATCTCTGGTTTTGGAATCAGCAGTTCTGGAAGATTTGGTAGTTGAGTCAGACTCGTTTGTAGTCTGATATCCTGTTTAGTTCTGTAGATATAGATGAGTAGGAGATTTATAGTTTAGTAGTATTGTTTGTTTAGATTGTTTGTAGAGCGAGTATCCCGGTATATATATATATATATATATTTGGGGAAACTCGAGTATCTAGAATTTAGTCTAGATAATTAAAATTGTTTGATTGGATGATTGGCTGCTATGGTTGCTAGCATATGGATGATAGTATATGCTTGTGAATTAAAATTAAAATCTTAAATAGATTATTAAATTACCTTTGTTTAAATTTCGGGGACGAAATTATTTTAAGGGGGGAGGAATGTAATATCCCGGAAATTTTGACAATATCAATTTAATAATCTATTGAATAATTAAATTGATATTGATGATCTTTGATAATAAAAAATTGAATTTAATTTAATAATCTGATTAAATTAGTATTAATTGATGATTTTATCTTTTAAAAAGTTAATAAGATATTTTCTATTTGAATATATACATATTTATTTGTATATATTGTAAATAGAAGCTTTGGGCAAATTGGAAATTTAGATTTAATTTAATTTGAATTTGAATTTAAGTTTTGAAGTTCAAAAGAATATATATTTAAATTGTTTTGGATTTTATAATATTTGTATAAACTTTTATTTATAAATATAATTAGTTTTTGGTTTCTCTTTAAAATAGAATTATATATAGATAAGTGTTTAAATAAATAAGAAAAGGGCTTTTCATTTACTTTTAACTAAATAAAAATAAGTAAAATACAAATGTCATCATATTAGGCTTAAATTAACATGTGTTAAGCAATGGATTAAACAATGTGACAAGTGTCTTGTTTATTTTTCTTTTCTTTTTTTTTTTTAAAATCACAAATTCACTTATATAAACACATGCATTTTCTCACTTCATTCTTTCTATTTTTCTTTCCAAAACAAAGATAAACTCAAAAGCTTTCCTCTAGAACAAATCTGGAATCAGTAACCATTTCTCCTCAAAACCAGAAGTTTTCAAAAACGAATCCCTGTAGTCTCATTTTCAAAAATTCAAACCAAAGCTTGTAACCCAGTTTGCAAACCTGAAGTCTTCAACATGCATTTCTTTTCATCTCTGAAATAAATTCAAAAACCAGTCTGCAACATTCTTTTCAAACTGGAATCAAATCAAGTCTGTAGCCTGCTTGCATTCAATTTTCAACCTGGAAGCCAGCATGCATGCAAGATTCAGTGGCAATCATTCAAGTTTTAAATCAAATTAGCAAAAGCATTCAAGTTTCTCAGTTTCAAAAGCTTTTCAAAATTTAATAAGGGTCTGTTCATTTTTAATCAGGTGAGTAACAATTTTTATTTAAAACTAACTTAAGTAAGTTGCTTGATTTCTTCATGTGATAATCATGTTTGCAGTAATTAAATGTGATGTAATTCTCTGTGTTATGTTTGGTTTCAAATGCATGTTGGGTTTGGTATATATGGATGTATTGTATGCATGAATAAGTTCTCTGTTCTGTTTTGTTTTGTTGCCAGACTCAAAATTTCCTTTAAATCTTTTATCACTTGATTTAGTTTATTAGGACTTAACTTATAAGTAAGAATTGTTGATTTATCATAGAAGAATGTTTTAAAATTTAGTTAAGTTAAACTTTAAACACAAGTGTCTCTGGAAATCAAAAATAACAGTGCATTTTATATAAAAGTAAAAATTCGAACCTTGTAATTTATAAATTCAGATTTATAAATTGAAAACATAAATGATAACATGATTTTTAGTATTAAAATCATAGTTGTTAGTTTAGGATTAAAGGAGCAGTTCTGGTTTTAACAAAAAGAGGGAAACTGGTGAATTCTGGTGATCTATTGATATTGAAGGGTCAGGATTCTTCTTGTGGGTAGAGGAGTAATCAGAGAAGCTGGGAAAAATAGGTGATGGTGATGCAAATCTTTTTGGTAGCCGCGGTGATGGTTTCTTTCCTGTAGCCCTAGTTTTAAGTTAGGCTATGAATTTGTTTCGTTTGTTTTCATGGATGGACCGAGTGTTCTAAGACTTTGGGAAATGGAAGTTTAGGTATAGACGTAGTCATGGCCAGAGAATTAGTTTCTCTGATGATCGGAATCGCGAGCACGAGCGATGTGCCAGGTTTGGTCAGTGGTGATGGTTCTGTTCTAGGTTTTTGATTTTAGGGTTCGATTTTGATTTGATGAATGAATCGAAGATAGGATGATCGTTTTCGAGTATGTGGATGAACGTGGACTGATGGAAGATGTCGTCGATGACCGGAGTTGCCGTAGGTGACCGTGCACGTGCACGAGATCGTAGATTGTATCTGGGTGAAGTCTGTTTCACTGGAGAAGACGAATGCAAGTTTTCTCGGGTTTGTTCGTGGGAGTCTCGGGAATTTTGATGTGCGACTCGAAGTTGTTGGAGCTGGAAGGTTGGACTCAAGTGACAGAGAAGGACTCGAGATTTTCGAGAGTTTTTGCGAGGGAGACTCGGGAATTTAGGGTTGCGACTCGAAGCAAAATAGGATTGGCTCGAGTACTTTGGTTGTTGACAGGTTATTAAACTGTCTGTTTCTAAAACTTTAAACTGGATTTAAAATTGTAAAGGAAATTTTAAAACAAGAATTTAAATCAAGTTTAACTATATAGATTCAAGTTGGTTTTGAATCTTAAAGGTTTGAAATAAATAAGTTATAAATTTATATGTTTTAAATAAGTTTTAAATGATAATTAGATTTAATTAAATGTTTAAAAATAAAAAAGAAATTGGTTTAAACTCTTCTTAAATTTCTTTTATAAGAGATAAGAATTTTAATAAGTAAAAGTTTTTAATTTGGTGTTAAAAACTTAGTTAAAACTAAATTGGTATTCATTTTAAATACAACATTTAAAATGAAATTTTAAAAGTAAATTTGAAATGGATGTTTCAAATATAAATGGTAAATGATAACTTGTTTATCAATAAGAATAAAGTTTATCTTAAAATAATTAAAGACTTGTGTTTATTTAATTTATTTGGAGATTTAATAGATAATTAAATTATTTGATTAATTAATCATTTGGATTAATTAAATAGGTAATTAAAGGATTAAACTAATTTATTTATGATTAAGATAAATTAATTAGGGATGATTAATTTGTAGTTAGGGATTATAAATTAGAGTATTATTTAATGGTTAGGAATTAATTAATAAGTAATTAAATATTAATTAAGTTATGGTTAACACTTAATTAATTTAGTAATTAGAGATTAATAAATTGGTTATTAAGATTTATTAATTTAGAATTAATAATATTAATATAAGTTAATTACTTAAGGAAAGTAATTAAATAATAGTTAATGAAGTCATTAACTATGGGTTATTAAATAATTAATTAATAGGATTAATTTTAATAGTTAATTAGATTAATTAATTTGAAGATAATCAATTATAGAATTTGTTTAAATATAATTACTTATTGGAAGTAATTAAGAATTAATTACTTATAGTAATTAATTTAAGTTAATTTGATTTATTTAAGTTAATTAATTAAGTTTAATTAATTTAGAATAATCAAGAGATGATTTGATAATAATTACTTAATGTAATTATTAAGGTAAGATTATTTAGGGAAGTAAATAATAAGATAATTACTGGAAGTAATTAGTTGAATAAATGATTTTATTAATAGAAGTAATTTGAGTTAATTACTTTGAATAATTAATCAAGGGATTAATTAAGAAATTAATTAAGGAGTAATTAATTTAGTTAATGAAAGTAATTAAGGGTAATTAATTACTGATTGAAGATTAATCAAGGGTGATTAATAAATGTTGTTTAATTAAAGGTTAATTAATTAATGTAATTAATTTAATTAAGTAATTAATAATTAAGTTGTAATTAAGGATCATTAATTAATATAATTAATGATGTAATTAAGATTGGTTAATTAAGTAATAATTAATAAATGAAGTAATTAATCAATGTAATTAATTAAGGATTAATGTAATTAATTATAGTTGATTAAGTTAATTAATTTTAGTAAATTAATTAATGAAGTAATTAAAGGTTAATTACAATAAGTGGTTAAGGATAATTAATTTAAGTAATTAATTGAGAATAAATTACTTGGATGTAATTAAAAGATAATTAATCAAAGATGATTAATTAAAATGAATTATTAGAGGATAATTTATTAATTAATTGAAATTAATTAATGGTTAAGTAAGAAGGATTTATAAAATAAAGTAATTAATTTAATTCACTTTAAATTAATTAGAGATGATATAAATCATTACTTATGAATGGGTGTTAGTATTGAATACTTGGCATTGATTGATATCTCTGATGAGATATATGCTGTGTGATATGGATGTTAGTTGAATTGTATGGATTATCTGATAATGTTGATTATCTGTTGTGAATTATCTTTCTTTGTGTATAAAGATAATGAATTGAATTTGTTTTAACCTTTAAAACAACTTGGCCTTAAAAGATACGCTTTGGATTTCGATGAGACCGGGATCGGGTTTCCGTATACCGGATTTCCAGGTCTGGAGACCCGAATACCACATCGATCCAAATTAACGATAGGTCGTGAATCAAGTGAAGATGAAGATTCAGAGTGCAAGGGTTATTGTCGTTAACTCTGAGGGTGATTCCAAAACGAGTGTAACGAGATAATGCCTTCGGTTTCGTTCGAACCCGGAACGAACTTGTATGGATTGAATGCTTTCAGAACATCGTCAGGTGGACGATGAGCATTTTAAGTGATGTGTTCTTTTCTAAGGTAATCGTGACCTCAAGCCTCACAAACCGGGAATGGCTAAAACAGGGGAGGTGCAGCAAGGTTAGTGGGTAGCACCCAAGTAGGACAAGGTTACCTCTGTCTAGATGTCCCTTTCTATTTTCGACTTAGTGGTGCGGTTGCTGATCCCAACCGTGAGGTATCTTGTGCGGGAATTATCCAGTAAGGGATGTTCCGACCTTGTGTTGCAGGGGATTGGGAGTGATCCTCGGTACGGTGATCTAGGCCACGTACTGTGACGGGCGGTACCCCAGTAGCCCTGCCATTGTATGGAATCCAATCTCCAATAAGTGATAACGGATTTGATTGTATAACCCACTTTGTTGGCTAGTATGCTGGAATTTAATAATGTAACAATTTCAGCTATTTCTTATTTACTTGGAAACCCTAGACCCTATTATAATACAATCGAATTTCCTATCAAATGTTTTGGTTAGCGTAAGGTAAAAACTTACCCATGTTTATGTGTGGGAAGTCTTACGTGATACCTTTTCTTTCAAAAGGTTTTGAAGTTAAGCAAGTTTAACCTGTTACTCACACCAGACCCATGTCTGACCCAAGTTGTTTATTTCTGTTTTATAAACTCTTGGGTACTCAAATTTTTACGAGTAGCCAAGGGATTCAGGTTAGCTTTGACGAGTAATCTGGAGGAGCAATGGAGCAGGAGGCTTCAGCGTTGTAGATATAGATAGTAGTTTCCGCTGTGTTGATCTTGTTTAGATCTTTGTTTTGTATTGAGATGTAATAACTAGACAGATGTTTATAACTGTCTAGTATATGATATGTAATCTGTGTAACTCTGATAAGTGTTGTATATGATACTATGTAATATTTATGTGATATAATATATTTTGTTCATTTCCGCTGTGAGTATTTGTGTTTGTTTCTTTTCTCTTCTTCTCTTTTCTACTTCTCACCCCTTTCTTTCTTATTAGCGATACGACTTTCTATGGAGAGAAAGTCGTGGTCGTCACACCAGGCCAATTGGACAAAGTCATCAAAAGATGGTTCTAGAAGCCAGAGTTATTCGAATCTAAATGGTTTGTGGGTGGTGTTCAGAGAGCCAGAGTCAAACAGGAGGGGGCAATGGTCTGAGATCGTGGTTGCCAGGCCCGAGACAGATGAGAGGGGATGTTGGTCTTCCCAGGTTGTGTTGAAAAGAAATCTATCTAATTTGGCCAGGGATGGGTTGTCTCTACGGTTAGACCAGGTAAAGAGGCGGTTACTGATGGGAGGATCAATTAGCACACAAGAATTGATGAAGTTGTTGAAGGCGGTTGAGTCATGGGAAAGGTTACCAGAGTTTCTTTCAGAGGGGTGTCTAGTGGTGTTAAAATCTCCGGCAATAACCCATGGGCCATTTATTCGGGCTGCGAAGTCTATGCAATGGTCCCACAAGACAGCCCTGCCTTGTGGGTCGGAGGGACCATACACATTTGAGAAAAAGTAGATTATGCCAGATTCAGAGTTTCGCAGAGCGACATTAAGTACTGAGGGGAATTTGATGATTTGATGTAGGGACCATTTATTTTCATTCCATGCTGTTATGATCCCACCACGGGATCTAATAGCATCAATGTGGGCCCACCCAGATAAGAGTGTACCAACAGTTTGTGTCAAGTGAGATTGTGTGGGGTCGGCTAACTTAGTTTCTTGAAGCATTATAATATCAATTTTGTGGGGGGACAGGATTGTGTTTACAGCATAGCGCTTAGATGGGTCCCCCAACCCCCGTACATTCCAAGTGATAAGTTTCATTGGGATTGGGAAATACGCTCTTGTTCTAGAGTTTGCATGCATGTGTAGTGTTCATCGTGCAAACTCACGCCCACGCAACGAGATAAAATTTTATTAAGCCTTTTATTTGCGGATGAAAAAACAACAGGCAATAAAAAACTACCAGGTTGTCCAGGATCTGAAGCTGCTCCAACCAATCTGGAGCTACGCCTAACCAGTGCTGGGGAGAGGAATTTTGCTGCGTCGAGCTGGGGGGTCTGAACTACCGCGTCCAGATTGAGTTCAAGTGGAGGGGCCACATTTATGGGGGAGGAGATGTCAACGGGGTGGGAGTCGGCTAGGACAGGGGCTGTGATAATGGGGAAGTCAGGGAGGATGAGGTTGGAGGGGGCGAAACCAGGTTCGGGAGACTGGATAGGTTGTTGGTAGAGAGGGATGGAAAGATCGAGGTCCAGCATTGGGTCCCATCTATCGAATTGGGTTGGGATCCCTCTTCTGGGACCTGATACTTCAAAGGAGGTATCTTGTAGTGGCAAAACAGGAAGGGTAGGGGGTGGCAAGGTGGCTTCGTGAAACAAATACCATTCTATTACTTGTGATTGATTTGGTGCGCACCCTTGATTTGGGAGTGTTGTTCGAGGTGGGTGGTAGTGGCTGCTATGCGTCACCACCAGTCCGGATGCATAATTGGTATATCTACCCTGGCATTGCCTTGTGTGCCGTGTCACCTACCATATCGAGCTTTACTACGATTTGTGATTTCTCCCGTAGCCTGTGGAGTATCGAGGGTAGCCCCCATTTTGGGAGTATGCTAATACTGGATAGACTACTGGGACTATTACGTGTTAAGGTGGAAAATGTAAAGCCTTAATGCTATTTAAAAGTATGTTTATTTTATATTAGACATTATTATAATAGCGAATATTACTACATAGTAGATAGTTTAACGGATCCTTAAAGAATGGGCGATCCCAAGCATTCTTTAAGTTACTCGTACCTTTATTACAGTTCACTTCAGTTGGTTTACATTATATAAGTATATATTGTCCTGACTCGAGTGTTTTGTGTTTTGCTTTATGCTCGGGTCAGCCTGAGTTATTCACAGATTTGGATTTCCACTCACTTGGAGATTTGAATCGCTGGAGATTATCTGCTTGTCTTGTCCTATCTATTTCAGTTCCGTTGTTCTACTCAGCTTGTACTTGGTTATTTTATTAAGACTTCTGTTGTACTCTATTTCTTCTGTTATATCTTATGTAACTCTGATATATTTATATATTAGTTTCATGAACTACTATTTCTTTTACTTCCGCTGCATTATTTTACTCTGTGTCTGTGATCTGTGATTATATTTATTTACTGTATATTCTGAGATTTGCCAAATTTTATTTACAACGCGGTATTTTGAGCAATTCAAGTCCGACATGTACGGATGAGAATGGTTGAAAATATCGGGTCGTTACAGTTGGTATCAGAGCTTTGGTAGCTCTAGGAAAAACTTAGAATGTATCGTAAATTTATTTACAGAATCACTTTCATTCGAGCTTGAATCTCTTCCTTTTGATTCGAATTTCCTTTGAATTTTTGGAACGTTCCCTGCGGTTCCAAAATCCATTCTTGTCCCTCACTATTCATCTTCTTTTGATTCTGGAGTATCCCATAAATCCGCTTCGAATGAGCTTTATAGTGAATTGGCGGTCTCGCCAATACTCTAATGACTTGTAAAAAGGGGAAAACTCCTTTACAATTAGCATCGATTCACCAGAAATTTATATCTATCCTTGGTTTAGACGCTAATACCTTTTGTTATTCCAAACTCTATCTCTTGAGATCGGATGTAGATTTACCCCAGAAAAAAATACACATTTGATCTTATTCTTTAAGTCACGGTTGACCCGGTTAAGGTTTCCCGCGATTTATTTAAGCTTATCCATCTCCCTACTCTGTTATAATCATCTTGTCTTTTGTGTCCGACCTATCTTCATAACATTTTTGAATTGTAGTTGTAAATCTATGTTTTGTTTTATATATTGTGTTGTTTGAGTTGTTGATGTTGATTTGGGTTTCCGATCAATTCGTCTGATCAACGCTATCGATAGGATTTCTAAAACACTTTGACAGAACAAACTGACACAATATTATTTTAAATTGTTAATGTAATAAATTTTGATATAAGTAAATATTATAGAACTTAATAAATTGATTTAAATTGATTATTTGAAATGATAATACTTGATTTATAATTCTATAAATGAATTTATAAATAGTTGTTTATAACTTTGATTTGGGAACTGAAATGAATTTAAATCCAGAATTTGAGAATTTAATTTCCGATGGTTTCAAACCTTGTGTTTAAAGTTTTAAAAGGATATATTATTTAAAGTATTTTCGAATAGAAATTTGTTTCCAAAGAATTTTAAAGTTTAAAATTTTGTGCTTTTCTCTTTGTCGCTGGAAAATAATTTTGGTAATGACTGCAGCATCATCGACATTCATTTTCGAGTTTTGAAGTGAAGATACCATTATGTAGTCGTGCTACAGCTTTGTTTTGGAAAACAATTTAATTGATTTGAATTTCTAAAATATGATTTGATTTATAAAACATATAGATATATGATTTAATTTGATTTGACATATTATGTACATATATTTATTTACCTCTAAATGGTTTGAAGGGAATTGGAAATTTAATTCTTACATTTTATCTTAAAGAATAATTGAAATGATTGAATTAGAATGTTTATATTGTATATTAAATTGAGAAAGTTTTATTTGTATAATTCTCAATTGCATTCCAATATAACTTACCTTAATTTTTAGAAGTTAACAATGTAATTGGATAATATACAATATAAAAAGCTTTTTATAAATAAAATTTGAGTGGTTATAATAAATATTATACACTTAAATTTTAGTTATAAAAGGATTAACAGAGGTAAATAGACTAAAAGGTTAATTGAATAATTTACAATACAAATGATGATTAAAGGAATTAAGAATAAATTAAAACAATTGTAATAAGTGTAAATATACTTAATATAAGTGATATAAAATATATTGAGAGAAATTAAATTTATTGTGTACATTTTGAGTATAATAATGATTTTTCAATTCCATGATTTTTGAAATTGTTAGTTTAAGAAAATTGGATGATAAGATAATGAAATTAGAGATAGTAAGATTTATTTAACTTGTGTAAAATTAATTATCAATTTAAGCTGAAACTATGGAAATTTCAAACCTATTATCTTATTTTGTTTTTCAAACTTATTATCTTATTTTGTTTCCAAACTGTCTAATAGTTGTCCTTATTTTTCCTTATCGTGCTACAGACTGGTATAGGTATCTTTCTATGATCTTTCTGTTTAGAAATCTTTCTATAATCTTTAATAATCTTTGCTACTCATTTTGAATCTGAGCACAGCTTTCATCCACAGACCGTCGGTCAAGCGGAAAGAGTGAATCAGATTTTAGAGGATCTTTTCGTGCTTGTGTTCGTGATTCTGGAGAATCTTGGAAAGATCACCACCACCTTGTTAAACTTACCTATAACAACAGTTATCAGGTATAATTTAAATCTCCTTGTCATCTTGTCTTAATCCTATTTCACTATATCTTTTCTATGCTTTCCTGTACCTCATTCCTTTTCGGGGACGAAAAGTTTTGAGTGGGGGAGAGTGTAACAACCCTAGATTTTTGCATATATTTTAGATTTGACTTTATTTTATTTTGAAATTATTTTTAAGCTTGTTTCATTTCAAACATTTCATTTTTAAATATAAATGCCGATTATTATGTGGTTATAGTTTCAAACTGATATAAATTGAATATTTTATCGAAAAGTGAAATTCTGGTCAAACTGTTCAATCTTTGACTTTTAAACTTCAAATTTAAATTATATAAAATCTTAAATTTTATCTTTTATTATGAAAATAGATGTAACAACTTGAGTACTGCCTTTTGTTTCGTTGAAAACGGAGTTAAACTGTAAAAGTTATGTATATTTCAATATTGAGTGCAATTTGTTTTATTCTGCAATTTTGTTATTTTAAATTGTATAAATTATATTTTCTTTTTCATATTTTATTTTAATATGTGTTAATATGTTATTTTATGTATATTTTTGTCTTTTAATATTTTTAAAGTGATTATATAATTTTTCCAAAGCTTGTTGAATTTATTTTCTAATTTTAAAGCCTAATTTCTATTTTCTTTCTATTTTCTTAATTTAATTATATATAATTAAAATTTATTTATTTATTTTATACATTCACTTTATTTTCTTTGTTTTACTTTATTAATATTCATTTTATATGTATTTAAATTAGAATAGATTTTTCCAAAGATTATTTGAATTTGTTTCAGTTTATTTAACCTAGTTTGTATATATTGCTATTTTTCTTCATTAAATTTAATTAATTTAAAATTTATTCATTTTGTTTATTTCTTTACTTTATTTATGAGTTTATTAAATCTTTATTATAAGCATTTTATATATATATATATATATGTTAAATTAAATTGATGGAAATATGAAAAGTTTTAAACCCTTTAACTTCCAAAGTCTTTTTCTCTTCCACCCGTTCATTTTCTCAACCTACACATTTACTCTTTGGCCGTGCTTTACTTTTCTTTCCAGCAGCACCTTCTTTCTCCATTTTCACACGAAACAAAAGTCTCCTCATCACAAAAAAAATGCACGGCAATTTCAGCTCAAGGTTAGGTAAAAATTTCTTCTTCTTCCACTTGCATTTTCTATTGTTTTCTACTTGAATTTGCACTTGTTCTCATCTAGATTTGATTGGCTCCTCCTCCTCCAGCCCTTGGCCGACCTCCACCACCTGATGCTCCGACCAACTACCACCCTAGATCATCACCAACTCCAGGCCGAGCACCCCTATGGCATGCATCACCACAAAAACCCAAAAATCCATTACTTACATGAAAGCCTAGACCTAGTTTTGCATCATCACCTTTACCCACCACTTGCCGCCACTTCCTCCACCACCACCACCTCTGACCTGACCTCCACCCTCTGCCACGTCACCCACCACCTCCTGGAGCCACTGGCCGTGACCCATGACCTCTGGCCGAACCTATTTGTGCCAAAGATGTGAGGTTATGTTGCGTTGTTTAGCCTTGAACACCTAGTTTTTGCACCTAGACTTCACCACTTTGTTAACGCATGCTAGGCCGACCCTATGGAACCCAAAACCAGATCCAAACCCACCCCTTAGCCATGCATTTCAGATCTGGAGCTGAAGCATAGATGGTAGAAAGCAAGTGCAAACACTTTGGTTTTGTTTTATGCAGTTGTTCCTAACATTGTTTAGTGGCATCCTGTTTTGAAACTTATGTTTTATATATTTGTTTTGTGTAATGTTTTCAAGGGATATAGCTTTGGCTCTCCCAATCTCAAATCATTGTCGTGCTTTCGTGCCTCTGGAAATCTTTGTTGTGTGTTTGTGGTTGTCATCTCCAGCTTGAACAAGTGAGTAAATCTCACCAGACTAATATGTACTTATATAATTGATAAACTAACATCACTTGAATCTGTAAATTTATATCATCCTGTTATAACTGTTATATTATGATTATATGATGTTCATCCCTGTTTATACACATTTTATATCATCTGTTACTGTTATATATTGTATACCGTTTATTTATATCAGTTTATCACACTGCAAGTTCCCTGTAGATTAGGTTCACTATGGGTTGAAATGATACATACCCGAACGGACTTTAGAATAGGGAAAGATCGTTATGGGCTGAAATGATAAGCCTGAGCGACTTTTTATTTATTTTATTTAACTTGGGATTGCAGGTTTGAAATGACAGAACCCGTTTTTCTTTGTAAACTGCGGATTGAAATGATACATATCCGTATCACTTGACCTAGGCTAGAAAATTTTATACAGACCTGTGGTTTATATATTTTTCTGAAAATTTTAAAATATTTTAAAAATGTAAATATTATGATATTTTGATTTAAACTCTATTAAAATGATTTCTATAAAATATTTGTGATTTTCTACAAATTAAATAAGTGAATTAAGTAAATGGTGAAGTAGAATTTGAAATATAAGTTAATTTTGGAATTTATGATTTGTTTATAAATGGAATTTATGTAAAGTATGAATATATGACAAATTTGATTTAAAAGATGAATTTAATGAGTTTTATTAAGTAATAATAATTTTTAAAAGTGTTAATGATTTTGTATAAATTAAAATATGAAATAAATGAATGTTTAAGTTGAATTTTTTGAAATATAACTTAAATTGGGAAATTGTGAATTTTGTTAAAAGTGAAATTTTAATTAAGTAAAATAAATGGAAATAAGTTATATTTTGGAAATTTAAACTTAGTTGTTAAGTTAAGAATTTAATTAAAGAAATGAAAATTTAATTGTTATTTAATTTGATTTTGTAAGGAAATTTGACTTTATAAAATCATAGAAATAAAGGTATTTAAATGATTGTTTTAAATGTGGAAATATATGATTTTATAAGTTAAAATGATTTATATTAAAAGTTAATTGTTTGTGAAATTTAAATTAAAACTCTGAATTTGATTTGACAGCATTTTTGAAATGTAATGTAAAGATATTACAGCATTGGAAAATGCTGTAGTTGTTTTAAATGAACCTAATAGCAAATTTGAACTAAGGGTTATTATAGCACTTTGTTAATGCTATAATTGTTAAATTTAACTAAAATTTTAATTGAAACTAAATTAAAATATTACAGCATTTTAAATGCCGTCTTTTGTTAATGAAATGTTTTTAGACATAACATTTCGTAGCATTTTCTAAGTGCTACGAAAGTTGAATTTTCTTTGTTTAATAAATTCAATGGAATAAATGATCTTTGAAAAAGATTAAATTTCGGAAATTAAATATTTAATTATTAAATATAATGAATTGACTTTAAATGATTTAAATGGAATAGTTGATTTGGGAAATACAACTATTTTGAAATGTGATTAAATGATATTAAATCTTGGAATGAATAATTGAAGTTTATATTAGTATGAAAATATTTGGTTTACTTGTAATTTGAATCTATTTAAAAGATATTGGACTTATGAAATATAGGATAATAAAGCTTTGTAATTTATTTTATAATTTGAATAGTTATTTTGTCGATTAAATCTATATTTGGAATTTATAAGATTTGAAATGGTCTATGGAAATTTAATTGAAGTAAATGATTGAATTGAATTGAAACTTTGGAAATTTTAATACTTGATTTGAAAGTATAATAGTTACACTTTTAAATGGTTTAGATGAATTATTTTGATTGGAATATAAACTATTTAAAAGGTGACTTGAAATGATAATAAATGAATGATACCTTTAAATTTAAAAAGTATTTAAAGTTGAATATTTAGATTTGAACTCAAATGATATTTTGGTATATTAAAATGATTTGAAATGAAGTTTGAAAGGATATGATATTTTGATATTAAAATGATTTGAAATGAAGTTTGAAAGGATATGATATTTTGATATATTAAAATGATTTGAAATGAAGTTTTGGAAGGATATGATATTTTGATATATTAAATGATTTGAAATGAAGTTTTGAAAGATATGATATTTTTGTGATGACCCGGGATTTTGGGCAATATCAATTTAATAATCAGTATTAATAATTAAATTGATTTGGTAATTTTCCCTTATAATTTTAATTTAAATTGGTAACTTAATCTTTTAAAAGCTAATAAAATATTATTCTATATATATTATATATATTGTGAATGGAAATATCTTTTGTTTTGTTTTAAAGATGAATTTTCAAATTTTGTTATATATATGTATGAATTGTGATTTAAAGCTTTGTTTTAAAATTAATATGTTTCAAAAGATAATTTAAGTTTAATTCAATTGTTTTCAAAATATAAGATAATTGTTTATTTTAAATATGATAGTTTAAATAAAGTTTTATTTTGTATTCTTTAAAGTGTTTAAAATTTAATAAAGGTTTTAATTTGTTTCTTTTAATAAGTATAAGACTAAAATGGTTTATAAATTTATATATTAAGATTTAAAATAAACTTTCTTTTAAAAATTATCTCTTAAACAATAAAAATAATTATTTTGGAGTTAAAGATATATGTATAAGAATTTATTTGAACTAGGATTTGTTTTATAATATTTTTTTCTCTAAAAGTAATTATATATATACATATATACTAAGATAATGTTATTAATTAATTAAAGTAAGTATGAAAGGTAAGATATTAACATTTAAATTAAATAATTTTTTTTTTTATTTACTTAGGACATGTGTTAATATCTTAACACATGATAATAACATTTGTAAGAAAACTAAATATGCCATAACAATTGTATACGCATGCAATAAAACAAATGGCAACACCTTGTTAAAAGAAATTTAAGTATATATAAAAATGTTGTATTAAGGAGAAGCCTGGAATTTCTTTTCAGATCGAAACATTTTTACTTTCTCAAATCTTTCTCTCTTCTTCTTCTAAACATAAAAACTGAAAATCAAAATACAAAACTCAAACAACAATTTCTTTCAAGCTTCATTTCAACTAAGCCTAGTCAAGTAAAGATAGATCAGATTCAACATTAAACAAGCGTGCAAGGATTTCAACAACAAAGAGAAATCAAAAGTATTGCCAGAAACAAAATCAAATACAAGTTCTTTACTGCAAAATCAAACCAGAAATTAGAAATCTGCAATATTCAAACCTACTGCAACTAAAATGGATGATCCCATACAAGTTTCAGCAGCTTTAAATCAAAGATTTCAAACATGCAAAGGGATTTCAATAGCTAGCACTCAAAACATCTTATCCAGAACCTAGAAGTATTAATACTGCTGTGCTCTGCAAATTAAATAAGGTGAGTAAATATTTATTTTAAAAACAGTTTGAAACTTGGGATTTAAACTTAGTTGCTTGTGATGGAATGATATAAATGTTTATAGAAAATGCCTTGTTATGAATGCATGTATTGCCTCTGTTTCTCTGTTTTATAACCTGTGAGTAAACTAAAACATAAAACATCTTTAGATTTGATGCATGTATGTTTGAAGTGAACTCATAAAGTATGTTTGAAATATGTGTGCATGTTGTTTTTAATCTGAATATATGTGTATATGAATTTGTGGACTATGCATGTATAAGATGTTGTTCTTCTCTGTTTCTAAGTTACAGAGATTTAAATTTAGATCAAAAGAAAATCTTTCCAGTTTTCAAAATCTAGCATTCCAGTTTTTAAAAGCTCTCTGTTTTTTTTTAATAGTGAGTAAACCCTCTTTTCAAAAACTTAATCTGGATATATATATACACTTTGATGCCTGTGATTATCTTTGAAATTATGTTATATGGTTGTATGACTGTATACATATGCAAATATTGGTGCGTGAGTATGTAAACAGGCAAAAGAATGCCTCTGTCTTTGTTTACAGGTTTCCAAAACCTATTCAAAAATTCATATCTTTCAAACAAATGAATTTTAGTCTAAGATCTTTAAAGTAAAAAGGTTTGTAATATGGTAACATTAATTTTAAAAATAGTTTCAAGATTTTACATTGGGTAAATATTTCAAAATAAAGAAATACAGTGATGAACTAAATATAGGTCGAAAATCTATGAACTAAATTTCATATTTGAATTCCAAAACTTGGTTCGTGTTAACAAATGTTGAGTTTTGAAAGAAATTTTACGATTTTTAAGCGTGTAGAGATCGAGATTTCTCGAGATGATCGTTTTATGGTTTTTCGTCGATTTCGGTTGATCGGCATGGTGGTGTTCGTCGTGGTCGTGGTCAAGGCTAGTCTGAGGGTTGACGATCACAGGAAAAATAGGGAGCAAATTTATTGATGGCCGTAGTGATCGGAGTTAGGCAAACTAGGGTTTAGTCCTGCTTTTGGCTAGTGGCAATTCGTGTGACAATTTCGTCAATGTCGAAGCGATTCAGGTGATCGGACCACTGTAGAAGGGTTCGTGGATCATCGGGGCATCTCTGGGCGCTAAGGCGTGGTCGCCGGTGGTCTGTAATGTCGGAGCGTGGCATTTTCAACGAAGCGTTGGGTTCCAGTTTTTCTATCGATGAGCTCGATTTTGATTTAGGGGTGATATCGTCATTCTAGGTGGTCGTATGGGTAGTCGAGGTCAGCATGGATCGGTCGATGTTCGAGGAGATCGCCAGAGGTGGTCGGAGTGATGTGCAATGTGCACACGTGCACGTCGTATCTGGTTGGAGGTGTAGTTCGATGACGAGCTCGTGAGAAATGAAGTTCGACTCGAAGCAGCTTGGTACGCGAGTGACACGAGTTAGGGCTCGGGGGAAAGAGAGTTTGTCTCGGGTGATTGCTCGAGTTTTGAGAGAGTAGGCTCGGTTTGTTTTTAAGTAATCAAGTTAGACTCTTCAATAAGTTATTCAAAGCAAATGAAGGTCAAAGATTTTGAGGGTATTTTAATCTAATATATTTTCAAAAGTCTAAAATGTAATTGATTAGGTGTTAATCACTTGATGTTTATTAATTAAAGGATAATTAATATAATTAATTTGAAGTTAATTAATTAAAGAGTAATTAATTAATTAAAGGATTAGGGATTAATTAATAATGTGATTAATTCTTTGTTAAGGTAATTAATTAAAAGAAGAGTAATTAATTAAGGAAATAGTTAAGGAATTAATTAATATAATTATTTTGAGTTAATTAATTTTGGTGTAATTATTAAGGATTGTTTATTGATGAAAGTAATTACTTGTTAAGAGATTAATCAAGACTTATTAGAAGAAGTAATTAGAGGATAATTACTTATGTAAGTAATTAAGAGTTAATTAGTTAATTTATTTTAGTTAAGTAATTAATGTGATAAATTAATTAATGAAATGTGATTAAGTTAAGATTAATTACTAAGTGTAATTAATTAAAATGTAATTAATTAATAAAGTAGTTATTTAAGAATTATTTATTATTTAAATTGATTAATAATTACTTAATGAAGTAATTAAAGATTAATTAATTAGATTAATTAATCAAGGTCAATGTAATTAATTAAGATAAGTAATTACAAATTGTTAATTACCGTTTATGATTAATTAAGACTAATTAATGAATGAAGTGGTTGATTAAAATTAATTATTTAATTAATTAAAAGGTTAATTGATTAATAAGGATTATTTAATTAATGAATTAATCAAGGTTGATTAATAAAAAGTAATTAATTTAAGTATGATTAATTAATTGTAATTAATTAAGGATTAATATAATTAATTATAGTTAATTAATTAATGAAGGATCATTAATTATTGTAATTAATGATAGTAATTAAAAATTAATTACTGAATATGGTTAAGGATAATTACTTGAATGTAATTAAAAATAATTAATCAAAGGAGATTAATTAAGGAAGATCATTTAGATGTTTAATTAATTAATTTATAATTAATTAATGATAGTGAGCAGGATTAGGATAATCCAAGTAATTTAAGGATAGTAATTAATTTAATTAAAGGTTAATTAAATTGATTAAAGTAAATCAATTCTGTTTAGATAATTGATTAATACTAGATGTTTGATATTGGGTGATTGGTTGATATTGGATGATTTGGATATCTCTGATATATATATGATGTATGCTGCTTTGTGAGATGAATGTTGATATGAATTATCAATTGTGATAATATGATTTATCTATCTGTTTATATCATCCTGAATAAGTTTAAATGTTTAAACCTTTAAACAACTTGGCCTTAAAAGATACGTTTTGGATTTCGATGAGACCGGGATCGGGTTTCCGTATACCGGTATTCCAGGTCTGGAGACCCGAATACCACATCGATCCAAATTAACGATAGGTCGTGAATCTCAAGTGAAGATGAAGATTCAGAGTGCAAGGGTTATTGTCGTTAACTCTGAGGGTGATTCCAAAACGAGTGTAACGAGATAATGCCTTCGGTTTCGTTCGAACCCGGAACGAACTTATATGGATTGAATGCTTTCAGCACATCGTCAGGCGGACGATGAGCATTCTAAGTGATATGTTTCGATTAAAGGTAATCGTAACCTCAAGCCTCATCAACCGGGAATGGCTAAAACAGGGGAGGTGCAGCAAGGCTTCGTGGGTAGCACCCACTGAGAGCAAGATAGATCCCTGTCTAGAGGTCCCTTTTCTTTTATTCGGCTTAGTGTGTGGTTGGTCGCGCCAACCACGGGATTATCTTGTTCGGGATTATCCAGTAAGGGATGGTTCCGGCTTTGTGTTGCAGAGGAGCGGGCGTACTCCTCGGTACGGTGATCTAGGCCACGTACTGTGACGGGCGGTACCCCAGTAGCCCTGCCATTGTATGGAATCCAAACTCCAATAAGTGTCGTACGTATTAGTTGTGCCCAACTATGTTGGAATGTGAGATGTAAGCATTTCAGCTATTTCTGTATTTTACTTGAAAACCCTAGACCCTATTATAATACAATCGGATTTCCTATCAAATGTTTTAGTTAGCGTAAGGTAAAAACTTACCCATGTTTATTTGTGGGGAGTCTTACGTGATACTTTTGTTTTCAAAGGTTTTCAAAGTTAAGCAATCTAACCGTTTACTCACACCAGACCCATGTCTGACCCAAGTGTTTATTTTCTGTTTTATTAAACTCTTGGGTACTCAAATTTGTATGAGTAGTCAAGGGGATTCAGGTTAGTCTTGACGAATTCTGGAAGAGCTGTGGAGCAGGAGGCTTCAGCGTGTAGATATATAGAGTTTCCGCTGTGTATGATGTATCGTATTTATGTAGTTGTGTTGTATAATAGACAGAAGTTTATAACTGTCTATATTGTGATGTATAAATCGTGTACTCTGATGTATATGATACTATGTAATATCTTATGTGATAATATATTTCTCGTTCCGCTGTGAGATTTCTGATGTGTTGTTGTTCTCTCTTCTTTTCTTTTCTTCTTCTATCCCTTTCTTTCTTCATAACGATGCGTCTTTCTGGGCATAGAAAGCCGGGTCGTTACAGTTGGTATCAGAGCATAGGTTGAGCGAATGCCTAAGCTTTTGGTTAAGTGAATATCAGAGCACTAGGTTGAGTGAATACCTAGGCTCTGAAGTGGTGTCTATCTCGAGAGCGCGTAATTGTTAGTTATATAAAAATGATTTTATATTGTGTTAATTGATCGGTTGAGTGGTATATGGATTCTGGTCAATACGAGTAGCTAACGTTATTGATAGGGATCTCTAAACACTTGAACCAGGCCAACGGACACAATATTGTTTTAAAGAGGTAAATGAAATAATTTTACCCAGAAATAATTTCTATATAAAAAGTTTCATTTTAAATATATATATTTCTACCTATTTGTTGGGTTACCTGTTCGGGTTTTCCAATATAAGTTATAAAGGTAGATAAGGGGTAGTGTGAGTAACACGACTACCAATAGTTAGAATTTGAGTGTTGAGGTTGGAAGTATATCTGACGAGACTGTAGACCTAATACCGTCTCGAGTGAACTTTACAGTTGTGTAAGGATTTCACAATATCTGAAGGAAACCTGTTAAGGTTCGGAGTTCATCTTAGGAGTTGGATCTATCGGAGAACAGAAGCGAGTGATGGTAGCTTGGCGACTTCAGGAAGGAGCAGTTGTGTGATAAGACGCAGTATCTATGGATGTTCCCGAAGGAGATTTTCTTTTTGGAACAAGATTAAGAAGGTATTGGAGAACAGTTGATGCCTACCGTAGGAAAGACTCGACTGTATAGGAATTCTCTGATATCGAGTAAGAGAGTTTTATCTATTTTGAAGTATGGGACTAAGGTCGATTAGTTGTTCTTCGGACATGGTCCCATATTCTCTTAAGAAGAGTAAGATATTGGCGTTTGGTTCGGAGCCGAGTTCTTAAGAGATGTCTGTCGTCTCGGAGGTTCGTTGTAAGGTTAGTTGATGGTTTTAGCTTTGAGAAGCCTATGGATTAGAAGTTTTTGGTTAGCTGTGGTAGTAGTGCAACTCGAAATGTTCGGTGTGCTGACGAGGAGGTCTTTGGCTTAGCAGTGTCCCAGAGATAGAGTTTGGAAGCAACAGTGTGGTCCGTTTCTTCGATGGTACCGGAATCTTTGTGGTTCTTCTATCAACAGTCCAAGTAGATGATGAAGACTTTCTTGAAGGGTTAACCTTGTTTGGAAAAGTTTAAGGCTGTTTTAATTGGTAAAAAGAGAATAGTTTCTTTGGAATCCGAACTAGGTAGGATCGCAAAAGTGACTTGCGATTAGTTTGGGAATTTATCTTGAGTAATCTTTTGTGTGAGATGAAGGTTTCTCATGTGGAAGTAGGAGCTACTGAAGTAGTCAGAGATTTTTCTGGATGTCTTCGAGGAAGTAGAAGTTTGTCTGCATCTAGAGTTTGAGTTCTGTATCGATTTGATTCCAGAAGCGATACCGGTAGTTATTCTGGTAGTAGGATGGTTCTTAGAGAAAGAAGAGTTGGTATAGCAGCTCAGAAATATTTTTGGAAATGGATTAGTCAGATCTAGTTTTCAAGTTTGGATTTCAACGGATTTTGGAAAGATCATATTGTTGATTGGATCTAGAGATCATTTTGTTCTTGGTCCAGAATTGTTTCAAGAAGCATCAGCGAAGGTTAAGCTGATCAGGAAGAGATGAGGTAGCCAGGATCGTATAGTGAGTTATGCAGAGATGAGACAGAGTTTGGAATTTGGAATTGGAGATTGGAAGTTGTTTAAGTTTTCTCCGATTAAAGAGCTATAAGATTTGGTAAGGCTGGAAAATTAGCTCCGAAGTATTTTGGATTTTCCTGTGTTCTCAAAAGGATTAGTTCTTTGATCTATAGGATTGAGTTGCCGGTTCGGATAACTGGAATTCATTTTATTTCACATATCTCTGAGGAATATGTGTATGATTCATCGAGTAATGGAATCAGCAGTTCAGAAGGATAGTTGGGATGGTTTTGAGTTAGTCTGATATCTGGTTCAGATTTGTGATCTAGAAAGGAAGGACTTCTAGATTATTGTAGATAGTTAGTTTAGATCCTGTAGAACGAGTCTCCCGGTATATATATATACTTGGGGAAACTCGAGTAAATTCTATCCAGATTTTGACTGGATAGTTAAATTTGTTTGATTAAATTGTTTGCTATGGTTGTTAGAATATGATTGATATGTATGGTTGCTGTTTAAAATTAAAATTTTACTGGATTATTAAATTATCTTCGCTTTTAAATTTCGGGGACGAAATTCTTTTAAGGGGGGAGGAATGTGATGACCCGGGATTTTGGGCAATATCAATTTAATAATCAGTATTAATAATTAAATTGATTTGGTAATTTTCCCTTATAATTTTAATTTAAATTGGTAACTTAATCTTTTAAAAGCTAATAAAATATTATTCTATATATATTATATATATTGTGAATGGAAATATCTTTTGTTTTGTTTTAAAGATGAATTTTCAAATTTTGTTATATATATGTATGAATTGTGATTTAAAGCTTTGTTTTAAAATTAATATGTTTCAAAAGATAATTTAAGTTTAATTCAATTGTTTTCAAAATATAAGATAATTGTTTATTTTAAATATGATAGTTTAAATAAAGTTTTATTTTGTATTCTTTAAAGTGTTTAAAATTTAATAAAGGTTTTAATTTGTTTCTTTTAATAAGTATAAGACTAAAATGGTTTATAAATTTATATATTAAGATTTAAAATAAACTTTCTTTTAAAAATTATCTCTTAAACAATAAAAATAATTATTTTGGAGTTAAAGATATATGTATAAGAATTTATTTGAACTAGGATTTGTTTTATAATATTTTTTTCTCTAAAAGTAATTATATATATACATATATACTAAGATAATGTTATTAATTAATTAAAGTAAGTATGAAAGGTAAGATATTAACATTTAAATTAAATAATTTTTTTTTTATTTACTTAGGACATGTGTTAATATCTTAACACATGATAATAACATTTGTAAGAAAACTAAATATGCCATAACAATTGTATACGCATGCAATAAAACAAATGGCAACACCTTGTTAAAAGAAATTTAAGTATATATAAAAATGTTGTATTAAGGAGAAGCCTGGAATTTCTTTTCAGATCGAAACATTTTTACTTTCTCAAATCTTTCTCTCTTCTTCTTCTAAACATAAAAACTGAAAATCAAAATACAAAACTCAAACAACAATTTCTTTCAAGCTTCATTTCAACTAAGCCTAGTCAAGTAAAGATAGATCAGATTCAACATTAAACAAGCGTGCAAGGATTTCAACAACAAAGAGAAATCAAAAGTATTGCCAGAAACAAAATCAAATACAAGTTCTTTACTGCAAAATCAAACCAGAAATTAGAAATCTGCAATATTCAAACCTACTGCAACTAAAATGGATGATCCCATACAAGTTTCAGCAGCTTTAAATCAAAGATTTCAAACATGCAAAGGGATTTCAATAGCTAGCACTCAAAACATCTTATCCAGAACCTAGAAGTATTAATACTGCTGTGCTCTGCAAATTAAATAAGGTGAGTAAATATTTATTTTAAAAACAGTTTGAAACTTGGGATTTAAACTTAGTTGCTTGTGATGGAATGATATAAATGTTTATAGAAAATGCCTTGTTATGAATGCATGTATTGCCTCTGTTTCTCTGTTTTATAACCTGTGAGTAAACTAAAACATAAAACATCTTTAGATTTGATGCATGTATGTTTGAAGTGAACTCATAAAGTATGTTTGAAATATGTGTGCATGTTGTTTTTAATCTGAATATATGTGTATATGAATTTGTGGACTATGCATGTATAAGATGTTGTTCTTCTCTGTTTCTAAGTTACAGAGATTTAAATTTAGATCAAAAGAAAATCTTTCCAGTTTTCAAAATCTAGCATTCCAGTTTTTAAAAGCTCTCTGTTTTTTTTTAATAGTGAGTAAACCCTCTTTTCAAAAACTTAATCTGGATATATATATACACTTTGATGCCTGTGATTATCTTTGAAATTATGTTATATGGTTGTATGACTGTATACATATGCAAATATTGGTGCGTGAGTATGTAAACAGGCAAAAGAATGCCTCTGTCTTTGTTTACAGGTTTCCAAAACCTATTCAAAAATTCATATCTTTCAAACAAATGAATTTTAGTCTAAGATCTTTAAAGTAAAAAGGTTTGTAATATGGTAACATTAATTTTAAAAATAGTTTCAAGATTTTACATTGGGTAAATATTTCAAAATAAAGAAATACAGTGATGAACTAAATATAGGTCGAAAATCTATGAACTAAATTTCATATTTGAATTCCAAAACTTGGTTCGTGTTAACAAATGTTGAGTTTTGAAAGAAATTTTACGATTTTTAAGCGTGTAGAGATCGAGATTTCTCGAGATGATCGTTTTATGGTTTTTCGTCGATTTCGGTTGATCGGCATGGTGGTGTTCGTCGTGGTCGTGGTCAAGGCTAGTCTGAGGGTTGACGATCACAGGAAAAATAGGGAGCAAATTTATTGATGGCCGTAGTGATCGGAGTTAGGCAAACTAGGGTTTAGTCCTGCTTTTGGCTAGTGGCAATTCGTGTGACAATTTCGTCAATGTCGAAGCGATTCAGGTGATCGGACCACTGTAGAAGGGTTCGTGGATCATCGGGGCATCTCTGGGCGCTAAGGCGTGGTCGCCGGTGGTCTGTAATGTCGGAGCGTGGCATTTTCAACGAAGCGTTGGGTTCCAGTTTTTCTATCGATGAGCTCGATTTTGATTTAGGGGTGATATCGTCATTCTAGGTGGTCGTATGGGTAGTCGAGGTCAGCATGGATCGGTCGATGTTCGAGGAGATCGCCAGAGGTGGTCGGAGTGATGTGCAATGTGCACACGTGCACGTCGTATCTGGTTGGAGGTGTAGTTCGATGACGAGCTCGTGAGAAATGAAGTTCGACTCGAAGCAGCTTGGTACGCGAGTGACACGAGTTAGGGCTCGGGGGAAAGAGAGTTTGTCTCGGGTGATTGCTCGAGTTTTGAGAGAGTAGGCTCGGTTTGTTTTTAAGTAATCAAGTTAGACTCTTCAATAAGTTATTCAAAGCAAATGAAGGTCAAAGATTTTGAGGGTATTTTAATCTAATATATTTTCAAAAGTCTAAAATGTAATTGATTAGGTGTTAATCACTTGATGTTTATTAATTAAAGGATAATTAATATAATTAATTTGAAGTTAATTAATTAAAGAGTAATTAATTAATTAAAGGATTAGGGATTAATTAATAATGTGATTAATTCTTTGTTAAGGTAATTAATTAAAAGAAGAGTAATTAATTAAGGAAATAGTTAAGGAATTAATTAATATAATTATTTTGAGTTAATTAATTTTGGTGTAATTATTAAGGATTGTTTATTGATGAAAGTAATTACTTGTTAAGAGATTAATCAAGACTTATTAGAAGAAGTAATTAGAGGATAATTACTTATGTAAGTAATTAAGAGTTAATTAGTTAATTTATTTTAGTTAAGTAATTAATGTGATAAA
Organism: Allium fistulosum; assembly: GCA_030737815.1. Classification (NCBI taxonomy): domain Eukaryota; kingdom Viridiplantae; phylum Streptophyta; class Magnoliopsida; order Asparagales; family Amaryllidaceae; genus Allium; species Allium fistulosum. The sequence goes on from CM060907.1 coordinate 618,751,859, forward strand.
TTAATTAATGAAATGTGATTAAGTTAAGATTAATTACTAAGTGTAATTAATTAAAATGTAATTAATTAATAAAGTAGTTATTTAAGAATTATTTATTATTTAAATTGATTAATAATTACTTAATGAAGTAATTAAAGATTAATTAATTAGATTAATTAATCAAGGTCAATGTAATTAATTAAGATAAGTAATTACAAATTGTTAATTACCGTTTATGATTAATTAAGACTAATTAATGAATGAAGTGGTTGATTAAAATTAATTATTTAATTAATTAAAAGGTTAATTGATTAATAAGGATTATTTAATTAATGAATTAATCAAGGTTGATTAATAAAAAGTAATTAATTTAAGTATGATTAATTAATTGTAATTAATTAAGGATTAATATAATTAATTATAGTTAATTAATTAATGAAGGATCATTAATTATTGTAATTAATGATAGTAATTAAAAATTAATTACTGAATATGGTTAAGGATAATTACTTGAATGTAATTAAAAATAATTAATCAAAGGAGATTAATTAAGGAAGATCATTTAGATGTTTAATTAATTAATTTATAATTAATTAATGATAGTGAGCAGGATTAGGATAATCCAAGTAATTTAAGGATAGTAATTAATTTAATTAAAGGTTAATTAAATTGATTAAAGTAAATCAATTCTGTTTAGATAATTGATTAATACTAGATGTTTGATATTGGGTGATTGGTTGATATTGGATGATTTGGATATCTCTGATATATATATGATGTATGCTGCTTTGTGAGATGAATGTTGATATGAATTATCAATTGTGATAATATGATTTATCTATCTGTTTATATCATCCTGAATAAGTTTAAATGTTTAAACCTTTAAACAACTTGGCCTTAAAAGATACGTTTTGGATTTCGATGAGACCGGGATCGGGTTTCCGTATACCGGTATTCCAGGTCTGGAGACCCGAATACCACATCGATCCAAATTAACGATAGGTCGTGAATCTCAAGTGAAGATGAAGATTCAGAGTGCAAGGGTTATTGTCGTTAACTCTGAGGGTGATTCCAAAACGAGTGTAACGAGATAATGCCTTCGGTTTCGTTCGAACCCGGAACGAACTTATATGGATTGAATGCTTTCAGCACATCGTCAGGCGGACGATGAGCATTCTAAGTGATATGTTTCGATTAAAGGTAATCGTAACCTCAAGCCTCATCAACCGGGAATGGCTAAAACAGGGGAGGTGCAGCAAGGCTTCGTGGGTAGCACCCACTGAGAGCAAGATAGATCCCTGTCTAGAGGTCCCTTTTCTTTTATTCGGCTTAGTGTGTGGTTGGTCGCGCCAACCACGGGATTATCTTGTTCGGGATTATCCAGTAAGGGATGGTTCCGGCTTTGTGTTGCAGAGGAGCGGGCGTACTCCTCGGTACGGTGATCTAGGCCACGTACTGTGACGGGCGGTACCCCAGTAGCCCTGCCATTGTATGGAATCCAAACTCCAATAAGTGCCGTACGTATTAGTTGTGCCCAACTATGTTGGAATGTGAGATGTAAGCATTTCAGCTATTTCTGTATTTTACTTGAAAACCCTAGACCCTATTATAATACAATCGGATTTCCTATCAAATGTTTTAGTTAGCGTAAGGTAAAAACTTACCCATGTTTATTTGTGGGGAGTCTTACGTGATACTTTTGTTTTCAAAGGTTTTCAAAGTTAAGCAATCTAACCGTTTACTCACACCAGACCCATGTCTGACCCAAGTGTTTATTTTCTGTTTTATTAAACTCTTGGGTACTCAAATTTGTATGAGTAGTCAAGGGGATTCAGGTTAGTCTTGACGAATTCTGGAAGAGCTGTGGAGCAGGAGGCTTCACCGTGTAGATATATAGAGTTTCCGCTGTGTATGATGTATCGTATTTATGTAGTTGTGTTGTATAATAGACAGAAGTTTATAACTGTCTATATTGTGATGTATAAATCGTGTACTCTGATGTATATGATACTATGTAATATCTTATGTGATAATATATTTCTCGTTCCGCTGTGAGATTTCTGATGTGTTGTTGTTCTCTCTTCTTTTCTTTTCTTCTTCTATCCCTTTCTTTCTTCATAACGATGCGTCTTTCTGGGCATAGAAAGCCGGGTCGTTACAATTTTGATATATTGAAATGATTTGAAATTAAGTTTTGAAATGATATGATATTTTAAATATATTGAAATGGTTTGGAATTGATTTAATCTTTATTTTTATAAAGATTTGGATTTGAAATGATATTCTATTTTGAAGTATAAACTGTTTTTAAATTATAACCATGGGTTATAATAACGATTGGTTGTTAAAGAGACCGGGATCGGATATGGACATACTCTCTGTCGATACCGAAAACCACTTTGACAACTGTGTACGCGGTGGAGTTTTCAAAATGAAGTAGGATGGTGGCGACGATCCTAAGGTATATACGTGGACCCAACTCCCGTGAGTTGGCATAAGGTGGCTAAAACAGGAGCGATCGACGGGTCAAGGAGGTAGCACCTCTGATCGGACACACTTCTTCGATACCATTCTATTACTTGTGATTGATTTGGTGCGCATCCTTGATTTGGGAGTGTTGTTCGAGGTGGGCGGTAGTGGCTGCTATGCATCGCCACCAGTCCGGATGCGTAATTGGTATATCTACACTGGCATTGCCTTGTGTGCCGTGTCACCTACCATATCGAGCTTTACTACGATTATGATTTTCGAAAACGTCTATTTCAACAATAAATGTTGAAATCTACGGTTTCGACACTCAACACGTTTTAAAACATCTTTTAAAACAATTACTTCATTTCGTAATATCACCTTTCCCAAAACATATCCATTTTATTTAATAATATATTCACTGTCCAAAATCGTGGATATAATTCCTTTAATTAACTTCTACAATTCACTTATCAAAATAAGTGATTTCGGATTTATAAACAACGTTTATAAATCACAATTTTATATTTTATAACAATTTCAAGTTATGAAATATCTTATTTAAACAATTCCATTTGACTCATTTATATAACAAAAATCCAATTCATAAGTTGATAACTTATAATTCATTTATTTTCAAAATCCTTCATCTTATAACGTCACAAATCGTATATCTATTAATACTACTTACTTATAAAATCCGTTTATAAGTTCATTTTAACATTTATAGAACTCCTAAATAATCTCCTTATTTTTATTTATAAAATAACAATTTTATACATCTACTATAAGTATAATCCATTTATAATAAGTCGAAAAATTCAATTTAACCCAATTACAATTTAATCAACTTATATTTCAAAAACCACATTCTTATTATATCTTCACAAATCTCATAATTTTATAACACGAAAATTATAACATTTATTTATTTAAAATGAATTAATTCCAAAATTCAATAAAACGTATACTTTCAAATAATCACTTTGAAATCCTTTTAAAAATAATATCGTTATTTTTACATTTCAAAACTAAATCCGATGATGCAACAGCACCCATTAGTCAATCATAACAACAACATCATATATCAACATATGATAACAGAATATACATCAATATCTGTAAATCAATAAATACTGGTGAGGAATCCAGTTGGATCCCTCCAACCTGTTTCCCTGCATCCAAAGACGTTAGCACAATACCAATTCCACTTCGAGGTGGAATATCGCGGTATATGGGTTTTATTAAAAAATCCGCTTACTAACGGCGCAATAGGGTCTCATCCGCTATACGAGGCAGGAAATCATCAATCCAATATATACATATGCCAATATGTATATATTGCTATATATATATATATAGATATATCCTACTATATCTAATATCACATCCAAATAGCAAACATCAATAACTGCAAAAATTCCACATTCAATTTGAGTGAGAAAATCTCACCTTAGCTTTTATTTGCAATCCAATTCCCATTCCAGTTTGTTTTCTCGACTTTATTTGACCTTGTATAGACAATTTACACAATTCATTAATATTCGAAAAAATCGAATAATAAATTTCCATTTGGTAGATTTACTTAATTAAAAATTTTATTTTAAACCCATTCTCCTTTAAATAGAGTCAATCACCATAATTCATTATTTTTAACATAACTTAGTAAATTAAAATATATGGATGCATATTTATTTCCTTTTGAAGCCCACTCTTTTAATTTATATAGATAAAAATCAAATCTTGATATAAATTCTTATATCCCAAAATCTCATGTATCAATATATTTCCTATTTTACTTCATATACATGTATTTCTCTTTATTTCTGTTTACTGTTTATAACTGGAAAATTGCCTAGATGAAATTGAATTGAATAAAATACGCTTATACCTCACTGCTTCCACTGCGATGATTCGAACTCCCAAACCCCAGCCTCGATCGCGAATACCCACCATGTAACGACCCAGTATTTTCAACCATTCGCATCCATTATAAGTGTATAGGTAGACACTCATGCCGGAGTTGAATTGCTCAAAATACCGTGTTGTAAATAAAATTTGGCAAAACTCATCATATACAGTAAATAAAATAATTACAGATCACAGACACAGAGTAATATAACAATAATGCAGCGGAAACAAAGGATAGTAGTTCATGAAGCTACTATATATATAACAGAGTTAAACAAGATACAACAGAGGTCTCGAATACAATAGATGTCTCAATAAAATAATCAAATACCAGATCTGAATACATCACTGGATCGACGGAATAACAGAAAGCAGGATCGATAGATAGTTGGATGTCCAAGCGAAGCTCCAACTCCAAAGGTGAGTCTCAAATGCTGTATCACTCAGTCTGACCCGAGCGTAAAGCAAAACACAAAACACTCGAGTCAGGATTAACATTCTTATATTAATAAATCCAACTCAAGTGAAATATCAACTGAAATACAAGTAACTTAAAGGATGTTTGGGATAACCATCCCCTAAGGATCCGTTAAACTATTTACTATGTAGTAATATTCGCTATTATAATAGTGTCTAAATAAGTAAAGTATAATCATATCGGAAAATAGCGTCAAGAGGATGGAGAACCTTAACGCGGTCGGATCTTAAAATCATAATCGTAGTAAAGCTCGATATGGTAGGTGACACGGCACAACTAGGCAATGCCAGGGTAGATATACCAATTACGCACACGGACTGATGGATACGCATAGCAGCCACTACCGTTCCACCTCGAACAACATTCCCAAATCGGAGGATGGCCATCTAGTCAAATCACAAGTAAGAGTATAATATCGAAGAAATGCGTCCGAGAAGAGGTGCTACCTCACTGGTCCGAGATCGCTCCTGTTTTAGCCACCTTATGCCAACTCACGGGAGTTGGGTCCACGTAACATACCTTAAGAACGCCGCCACCATCCTACTTCATTCTGGAATCTCCACCGCGTACACGGTTGTCAAAGTGGTTTTCGGTCTCGACAGAGAGTATGTCCATATCCGATCCCGGTCTCTTTGCCAACCAATCGTTATTATAACACCGTGGTCGTTTCAAAATAGTTTATACTTCAAACCAAAATCATTATCATTTCAAAACCCAATTTAATACGATATCATTTCACTTCAAATATCCATTTTCAAAATCATATTACTTTCCAAAATTATAATGTTTTCAAAATCATAACACTTTCCTTTTTAAACAGTTTAGACATTAAAATTTCATTATCAAATAAATTAGTTTCCTCAAATTTCACCAATCGATTCAAATAACTCGAATTCCAAAAATTTAATTTAATCAAATCTCACATTATCAGTTTCAACTCGATTCAGCTTCTAAATAAACCATTTCAAATTATCGATTTCAAATACATATCTGAACCATAAAATAGGCCATTTCAATTTTAATATACTTCAAAGCTTTATATATTCAACATTTCAAAACTAAATTCGATAAATTATATACATATCAGATTCACTTTACAATTATTTAGTTTTGAAATATTAACTTAACATTTCCACGACATTTGAATACAATTTCAATTTACAATTTAAATAAACAAAAGATCTCATTTAAATATTTATACGTTTGAAATATCCATTTAAGTCACCTTTTCAAATTTCAAGTTGTAAATCACTTCTTTAAATTTCAAATTCAATACATTTCAAATCAACTTATTTAAGTATAATTCTTAAATAAATACAATTTCAATCAATTTCAAATCATTACAAATTCTATATTTGAAAATATAGATATTAAATAAATACTTAATCATATTATTTATCAACTTTATTAAATCAACTTTAATAAATCTTAAAAATCAATATCAATCAAAACCATTTTTTATTTTTCAAAACCATAGAAATCATTTTCAAAACGTTTATATATAGACCAACGGTGCCTGTATATAATTTTCTATCCTATGGTCAAGTGATACGGATATTTATCATTTCAATCCGCAATTTAAAACATATTCGGGTATATATCTTTTCAACCCGAAATCCCAAATTCAATTCAATTGAAAATCGCTTGGGTTTATCATTTCAACCCATAACGATTTCCTCCTATTCTACAGATCGTTCGGATATGTATCATTTCAACCCATAGTGATTCTATACTAACAGGGAACTTGCAGAGTGATAACAGATATGATAATAATATAACAACAGTAACAGGCATATAACATCAGTATAAATAACAGATAATGGTGTCGGATGTCATAGGTGAACATATACAGATAATGACATATATAACAATGTAAATAACTAACATCAGCATATTTCAATTGACATTTCAATTGAAATCAAATTTAATAACTATAAGAACATTAATCGTGAGTGATTGCTCACCTTTCGAGGTTAGAGAAGTTTGAAACACAACCAGCTACGAATTGGATCACGATCTAGAAAATCGAACAATCCAAACAACAGTCTCAAAGTGAAGTAAGCTGATAGCAGATTTGATGGACAAAGCTGATAGATAAGAATCGATGAGGAACGAATCAGAATCAATTAGCTTGAAAAATTTAAACAAGATGATATTATTTTATTATTTTCCTTAAACCCAATATTCGATTTTTATAATACAACTACACTTTAAAATCAATCTTAAATTTAAACATATATATACATATTTATATTTAAAACAACCCTTACGCTAGTATACACCTTCATACACCCTTAACAATACCTAAAATAGAACATAGCCTATACAACCAATGCACATAACTGGGTATACTTACCCAAATATAAAGCAAAACAGAGCATGTCCTAACTAGTAAACAAATGTATAAGCCGCTTTTATAAACTATATATATATAAATGCATAAACTTCTCTGAACGTACATTTCAAAACCAATATAGACATATATATTTGAAACGTATGCATTATATTAAAATTCAGTACAACAAATTATTTCTTAAAACTGTTATATAGTACGTATACTATCCAAATACTTATATGACTTTATACATATACTTTCATACATCATATTATATTATAAAATCAACACTTTTGTGAACAATACAACTGGCCGAAATATATAAATTTATATATATATATATACATATACATAAATATAAATAAACTACAGATTTTAGACAACCGTACTATGCTTATATCGAAACTTATATAGACTGCTTCGAAACTTAACAATCCCAGGACGAAAATATAACATATATCGAAACTTACATTCGTATTATATATATTTACTTTACAATATTTATTATAAACAATACAACTTACTTTATTATAATATTTATAAACTATCATATATTATTCTCTGAAAACACAATCATAACATTTTACATAAAATCTTCCTTCCTATAATGTACATGCAACTGTGATATAAAATTAACAAACACATATACTATATAACTTAGTTTTGAATCTATATACATTTAAAAATTAAGGTAACACATTCGTAGGGAAAACAACTCACATGGACTAATATAAACAGTTATACATTATAATACAATAAAACACACGGTCCTTTCTTTATACTAGCAGCAAATAGCTTAAAGCAGTTTTCACAAATATATATAAGAACAGATACCAACATAACCTCTTTTAAAATGTGATATAAGCTTACATACAAACTAACGTATATACCAAATCCACTTGTAAATCCAAGGCAACAATATATATATAAGATCCTTATACACTTTTAAAATCATATATATGAACTAATAGTTAACATAAAACATATAAATTGTAAACTTAAATATATATATTTAAATTTGTATTATATAACACAACTAGATATAAATATCTATATACCTAAGATACATGCCACAACTGAGTTACCAAGCACCGGCAGAGGAGGGGAGAGACAGGCCGACACTGATGACGTGAGGACAGCGACTGGCCAGAGCAGAGGAGCGAAGGCTGGCGAAATCTGGGCGGAGATGGTAGGTCGATGGTTGATGGAGAAGATGATTGCGTTCGGTGAGGAGGGGATAGAAGGCAGGTGCGAGGTGGTTTTCTAATGGGTGCCAGGCCGTGGAAGGTTTGGGCTGTGCTTGGGGTTGCTGGTGGAGGCTCGGAGCGGGCGGATTTGAGGTTGTGTGGGTGGAAATCTCGGGTGGTGGGCTGTCACGGAGGCACAGAGGTGGTCGGCGGAGGAAGGGTGATGGTGTGGGTTTGGCAGTGCTGCACGGTGAAGCTAGGCAGCTCGAAGCTGGCGGCTAAAGGCGGTAGCGTGGGGTTGCCTGGGTGGAGATAGGCGTGGGGTTCGGTTGGGTAGGTGGTGGTAGGTCTCGTGATCAGGCAGAGGGAATTGGGGAGTTCGAGGTGTAGGCAGAGGTGGTGAGAACAAATGGAGGAGTGGAGAATGAAACAGGTAGCTTTTCTTTGATTATTATTTGGAATGTATTGAGAAGAGAATTGCAAACGAACGAATATAATTGAAATGGGAATAGACAACGAAAGAACAGGTCTACAATGCTAAACAGTAGGAATAGAATTGGTCACCCCTTGATTTCTGGAAATTTATTAAACCAATTAATTGTTGTTGGGCTGCACGTTATAGATTTGAAGCCTAAGGGAAAAATGTAAAGTCAAAATTTCGGTACCGTTACGGTGAACTGTTTATTCTTTTCGACGCGTACCGGATCTCAAATTGCAGAGTTGAATATACCGTGGAGATCAGCACGACGAGACGATTAAAATGGTACACAGATATTAGTGGTACGATCATCCGATTAAAAGTCGATAATCGGTACCGAAAATGCTGCTATTCAGCCAGAATTAAGATAAACGGAGCAATAGATGTCCAAATTTGACGAAACGAAAGATGACGTCTCACTCAGAAGATGATTTACAATTTTCTATGTAAAAATATTCAGGTTTGGAAAACATTTTATTATCATCAATTTTAACTGATTAAATTGAAGTAAATTTACGCGTGAAATAAATTTTCATATTTTCGGATGAAAATTTACCAGTTGCTATGTTTAATTAGACGCATTCCAAATATCAAATTTATATTTCAAAATTTTATTGTTTAAAATTTCACACAAATTCAATTAATTAAATAAATAAAACCACTAAAATTTACGGGTCGTTACACTCTCCCCCACTCAAAACTTTTCGTCCCCGAAAGGGAAGGAGGTAGGAGAGTAGAAGCAACCAACAGAAAAATAGATTAAAAGACAAGATAAGACTATTAATTTAAACCATATAATTTCAAATTAAACTAATTAATATTTAACAATTTGATTTAATCCACTGAGTTCACTTAAGTTAAATCAATCTATCTATTTCTAAATTCATTATCTTATTGTCTAGTCATTCTCAATTTACAATTTCTAAATCAATCAGTTTGTATAATCATTTATTATACTCATGTTTTATTCAACAAATTTAATTTTTATATTCCAATTATCATTAAGTTTATTTCGCTTAATATATCTTATCACATATATTTAAACCATATAAATTAATCTAAACCACATAAATTTCAATTTAAATTAATTTATATTCAATACTTGACTTTAAATTCAAGGTATTTCCATAGGTTAATCTAATTTCAATTTATTAATTCCTGCAAAACAAATTTTATTTGTCTCATCTATTATTCAATTAAATTATTATTCTATTTATCTCTATTACCATCTTTATAATAAAATTTAAGTGTATAACATTTATTATAACCACTCAAATTTAATTTATAAAATCATTTTATATTGTATATTATCCAATTGCATTTTAACTTCTGAAAAATTTAGGTAAGTTATATTGAGATGAAATTGAGTATTATACAAATAAGATTTTACAATTCAGTTATTCTCAATTAACTATTTATCCAAGAATTTTGACTTTAGTTTATAATTGAAATCATCTTAAATCTAAAATTTAAGAATTTAAATCTCCGATTTGCTTCAAACAATTTAGAGATATACATATTATATCTATATCAATCAAATTAAATTTTAAAATAAGATACCTATATATATATAAATCAAATTATATTGAAGAAATTCAAATCGAATATTTATTTATTTTTTCAAAACAAAACCGTAGCAAAGCTACAGAATGGTTTTCTCCTCTTCGAAACTCGAAAATGAATGTCGATGATGCGGCCGTCATCACCGAAATTATTTTCCAGCGACAAAGAGAAGAGCACTGATTTAAACATTTAAAATTCTTTGAAAACCATTTTATTCGAAAATACTTTAAATAATATACATTTTAAGACTTCAAAACAAACTTTGAAATCACCAGAAATTTAATTCTTAAATTCTCAATTTAAATTCATTTCAATTTCGAATAAATTTATAAACAATAGTCATTTTGCAATAGTCAATGACTTACAAAACAATAAAATGGAAATCAAATATTATCATTTTCAACAACCAATTATTTAACTTTTAATTCCAGAAATTTTTCTTATATATTTAAAATATAATCATACAAATTTATTTCATTTATCAAATTTGAAAATTATATTGTGTCAGTTTGCTCTGTTCAAGTGTTTTGGAAATTCTATCGATAGCGTTGATCAGACAAATCAATCGAAAATCCAAATCAACATCAACAACTCAAACAACACACTATAAACATAAACTATTTTATATTAATTACAAATACACTCCCTCACACGATGATTCCAGAATTGGATTCCAACACAACGATAGAGATACAAATATAGAGGGACTCAAATCAAAGAGAATTCTAATCTAAAATAGATAGGCTCGAAACGAAGGTTAGATGATTGCCTTTCAAACAGGAAGATGGATAAAGTTGTATAAATCGCGGACAACCTTAACCGGGTCAGCCGTGACTTCATAGATAAGATCGATGTAGAATTCTGAAGCAAATCGACATTCGATTACCAGAGGTAGAATTCGGGTATAGCTTAAGACAGCAGCATCGTAAACCGAGGATACAGAAATCTCCGGTGAATCAATACCGATTGTAAAGGAGTTTCACCCCAGTACAAATTATTCGAAGATTGGCGAGACCGCCGATTTATTATAGAGATCATTCGAAGTGGAGTTATGGGATACTCCAGAATCAAAAGACACGAATAGGGGAGACACGAATGGACTTTGGAACCGAAGTGAACGTCCCAAAATTCAAAGGAACTGAGTCAAAGAAGAAGGAATTCAAGCTCGAACGAAAGTGATTCTGTAATTGAATTTACTACATATGCTGAGTTTTGCCTAAAACCAGAGCTCTGATACCACATGTAACGACCCAGTATTTTCAACCATTCGCATCCATTATAAGTGTATAGGTAGACACTCATGCCGGAGTTGAATTGCTCAAAATACCGTGTTGTAAATAAAATTTGGCAAAACTCATCACATACAGTAAATAAAATAATTACAGATCACAGACACAGAGTAATATAACAATAATGCAGCGGAAACAAAGGATAGTAGTTCATGAAGCTACTATATATATATATAACAGAGTTAAACAAGATACAACAGAGGTTTCGAATACAATAGATGTCTCAATACAATAATCAAATACCAGATCTGAATACATCACTGGATCGACGGAATAACAGAAAGCAGGATCGATAGATAGCTGGATCTCCAAGCGAAGCTCCAACTCCAAAGGTGAGTCTCAAATGCTGTATCACTCAGTCTGACCCGAGCGTAAAGCAAAACACAAAACACTCGAGTCAGGATTAACATTCTTATATTAATAAATCCAACTCAAGTGAAATATCAACTGAAATACAAGTAACTTAAAGGATGTTTGGGATAACCATCCCCTAAGGATCCGTTAAACTATTTACTATGTAGTAATATTCGCTATTATAATAGTGTCTAAATAATTAAAGTATAATCATATCGGAAAATAGCGTCAAGGGGATGGAGAACCTTAACGCGGTCGGATCTTAAAATCATAATCGTAGTAAAGCTCGATATGGTAGGTGACACGGCACAACTAGGCAATGCCAGGGTAGATATACCAATTACGCACACGGACTGATGGATACGCATAGCAGCCACTACCGTTCCACCTCGTACAACATTCCCAAATCGGAGGATGGCCATCTAGTCAAATCACAAGTAAGAGTATAATATCGAAGAAATGCGTCCGAGAAGAGGTGCTACCTCACTGGTCCGAGATCGCTCCTGTTTTAGCCACCTTATGCCAACTCACGGGAGTTGGGTCCACGTAACATACCTTAAGAACGCCGCCACCATCCTACTTCATTCTGGAATCTCCACCGCGTACACGGTTGTCAAAGTGGTTTTCGGTATCGACAGAGAGTATGTCCATATCCGATCCCGGTCTCTTTGCCAACCAATCGTTATTATAACACCGTGGTCGTTTCAAAATAGTTTATACTTCAAACCAAAATCATTATCATTTCAAAACCCAATTTAATACGATATCATTTCACTTCAAATATCCATTTTCAAAATCATATTACTTTCCAAAATTATAATGTTTTCAAAATCATAACACTTTCCTTTTTAAACAGTTTAGACATTAAAATTTCATTATCAAATAAATTAGTTTCCTCAAATTTCACCAATCGATTCAAATAACTCGAATTCCAAAAATTTAATTTAATCAAATCTCACATTATCAGTTTCAACTCGATTCAGCTTCTAAATAAACCATTTTAAATTATCGATTTCAAATACATATCTGAACCATAAAATAGGCCATTTCAATTTTAATATACTTCAAAGCTTTATATATTCAACATTTCAAAACTAAATTCGATAAATTATATACATATCAGATTCACTTTACAATTATTTAGTTTTGAAATATTAACTTAACATTTCCACGACATTTGAATACAATTTCAATTTACAATTTAAATAAACAAAAGATCTCATTTAAATATTTATACGTTTGAAATATCCATTTAAGTCACCTTTTCAAATTTCAAGTTGTAAATCACTTCTTTAAATTTCAAATTCAATACATTTCAAATCAACTTATTTAAGTATAATTCTTAAATAAATACAATTTCAATCAATTTCAAATCATTACAAATTCTATATTTGAAAATATAGATATTAAATAAATACTTAATCATATTATTTATCAACTTTATTAAATCAACTTTAATAAATCTTAAAAATCAATATCAATCAAAACCATTTTTTATTTTTCAAAACCATAGAAATCATTTTCAAAACGTTTATATATAGACCAACGGTGCCTATATATAATTTTCTATCCTATGGTCAAGTGATACGGATATTTATCATTTCAATCCGCAATTTAAAACATATTCGGGTATATATCTTTTCAACCCGAAATCCCAAATTCAATTCAATTGAAAATCGCTTGGGTTTATCATTTCAACCCATAACGATTTCCTCCTATTCTACAGATCGTTCGGATATGTATCATTTCAACCCATAGTGATTCTATACTAACAGGGAACTTGCAGAGTGATAACAGATATGATAATAATATAACAACAGTAACAGGCATATAACATCAGTATAAATAACAGATAATGGTGTCGGATGTCATAGGTGAACATATACAGATAATGACATATATAACAATGTAAATAACTAACATCAGCATATTTCAATTGACATTTCAATTGAAATCAAATTTAATAACTATAAGAACATTAATCGTGAGTGATTGCTCACCTTTCGAGGTTAGAGAAGTTTGAAACACAACCAGCTACGAATTGGATCACGATCTAGAAAATCGAACAATCCAAACAACAGTCTCAAAGTGAAGTAAGCTGATAGCAGATTTGATGGACAAAGCTGATAGATAAGAATCGATGAGGAACGAATCAGAATCAATTAGCTTGAAAAATTTAAACAAGATGATATTATTTTATTATTTTCCTTAAACCCAATATTCGATTTTTATAATACAACTACACTTTAAAATCAATCTTAAATTTAAACATATATATACATATTTATATTTAAAACAACCCTTACGCTAGTATACACCTTCATACACCCTTAACAATACCTAAAATAGAACATAGCCTATACAACCAATGCACATAACTGGGTATACTTACCCAAATATAAAGCAAAACAGAGCATGTCCTAACTAGTAAACAAATGTATAAGCCGCTTTTATAAACTATATATATATAAATGCATAAACTTCTCTGAACGTACATTTCAAAACCAATATAGACATATATATTTGAAACGTATGCATTATATTAAAATTCAGTACAACAAATTATTTCTTAAAACTGCTATATAGTACGTATACTATCCAAATACTTATATGACTTTATACATATACTTTCATACATCATATTATATTATAAAATCAACACTTTTGTGAACAATACAACTGGCCGAAATATATAAATTTATATATATATACATATACATAAATATAAATAAACTATAGATTTTAGACAACCGTACTATGCTTATATCGAAACTTATATAGACTGCTTCGAAAATTAACAATCCCAGGACGAAAATATAACATATATCGAAACTTACATTCGTATTATATATATTTACTTTACAATATTTATTATAAACAATACAACTTACTTTATTATAATATTTATAAACTATCATATATTATTCTCTGAAAACACAATCATAACATTTTACATAAAATCTTCCTTCCTATAATGTACATGCAACTGTGATATAAAATTAACAAACACATATACTATATAACTTAGTTTTGAATCTATATACATTTAAAAATTAAGGTAACACATTCGTAGGGAAAACAACTCACATGGACTAATATAAACAGTTATACATTATAATACAATAAAACACACGGTCCTTTCTTTATACTAGCAGCAAATAGCTTAAAGCAGTTTTCACAAATATATATAAGAACAGATACCAACATAACCTCTTTTAAAATGTGATATAAGCTTACATACAAACTAACGTATATACCAAATCCACTTGTAAATCCAAGGCAACAATATATATATAAGATCCTTATACACTTTTAAAATCATATATATGAACTAATAGTTAACATAAAACATATAAATTGTAAACTTAAATATATATATATTTAAATTTGTATTATATAACACAACTAGATATAAATATCTATATACCTAAGATACATGCCACAACTGAGTTACCAAGCACCGGCAGAGGAGGGGAGAGACAGGCCGACACTGATGACGTGAGGACAGCGACTGGCCAGAGCAGAGGAGCGAAGGCTGGCGAAATCTGGGCGGAGATGGTAGGTCGATGGTTGATGGAGAAGATGATTGCGTTCGGTGAGGAGGGGATAGAAGGCAGGTGCGAGGTGGTTTTCTAATGGGTGCCAGGCCGTGGAAGGTTTGGGCTGTGCTTGGGGTTGCTGGCGGAGGCTCGGAGCGGGCGGATTTGAGGTTGTGTGGGTGGAAATCTCGGGTGGTGGGCTGTCACGGAGGCACAGAGGTGGTCGGCGGAGGAAGGGTGATGGTGTGGGTTTGGCAGTGCTGCACGGTGAAGGCTAGGCAGCTCGAAGCTGGCGGCTAAAGGCGGTAGCGTGGGGTTGCCTGGGTGGAGATAGGCGTGGGGTTCGGTTGGGTAGGTGGTGGTAGGTCTCGTGATCTGGTAGAGGGAATTGGGGAGTTCGAGGTGTAGGCAGAGGTGGTGAGAACAAATGGAGGAGTGGAAAATGAAACAGGTAGCTTTTCTTTGATTATTATTTGGAATGTATTGAGCAGAGAATTGCAAACGAACGAATATAATTGAAATGGGAATAGACAACGAAAGAACAGGTCTACAATGCTAAACAGTAGGAATAGAATTGGTCACCCCTTGATTTCTGGAAATTTATTAAACCAATTAATTATTGTTGGGCTGCACGTTATAGATTTGAAGCCTAAGGGAAAAATGTAAAGTCAAAATTTCGGTACCGTTACGGTGAACTGTTTATTCTTTTCGACGCGTACCGGATCTCAAATTGCAGAGTTGAATATACCGTGGAGATCAGCACGACGAGACGATTAAAACGGTACACAGATATTAGTGGTACGATCATCCGATTAAAAGTCGATAATCGGTACCGAAAATGCTGCTATTCAGCCAGAATTAAGATAAACGGAGCAATAGATGTCCAAATTTGACGAAACGAAAGATGACGTCTCACTCAGAAGATGATTTACAATTTTCTATGTAAAAATATTCAGGTTTGGAAAATTTTTTATTATCATCAATTTTAACTGATTAAATTGAAGTAAATTTACGCGCGAAATAAATTTTCATATTTTCGGATGAAAATTTACCAGTTGCTATGTTTAATTAGACGCATTCCAAATATCAAATTTATATTTCAAAATTTTATTGTTTAAAATTTCACACAAATTCAATTAATTAAATAAATAAAACCACTGAAATTTACGGGTCGTTACACACCATCGAACGCCACTTGCTCGTGCTCGAGAACATCATGACACTCGATATCAAAGAAAACCCTTGCTGTCGATTCTCGAACGCCGTGCCTCCAATTCGCGAGCGCCACCACCAAACTGTCACGGCCTCCAGCACTTCCCACGCGTGCGCGCGAGCCCAGATCACCATCGCGATACATCGATCCATCTTCCCTGCGCGCGAAATCGCGACGCCATCATCGTCTCCACCTCCGCTTTAAGTTGAATTTGTTTTAAAATTTTCAACGCGTTTACTCACCGTATGGTCACACATCAACTCCGATCAATACGAAATTTGAAGTCCGATAATAATTCGATATTACGGACCCAATGGAACTGGTTTCGTTGAATTCCGAGACTGTGCCTCGGAACACTATTTTTAAATATCGACTGAACGATATAAATTTCAAACTGAACAATTCAATTTCAAATTCGATTCTGAAGCTTCTATTATTTTCAGTATTATCAATATAAATTTTAAAAGCTTTTGAAATATTTTTCTTCAACTTTAAATTGAATATTCAAATTTTTATTCAACTTCAATCGATTAAATTTTAATATTTAATCGCCAAATTCAAAGTTATTTCGGGGATTCAAATTAAATCATCGTTCAAATATTTAAAAATTGATTAAATATTCTTAATTTAATTTGTTCAAAATTCTGGGTCGTTATAGACTTCCCCCCTTAAAAGAATTTCGTCCTCGAAATTACAAGTTAGGAAAAATGGTCCTTAACTCGTCTACTATTTTTCACAATCTAAATAGTTTTATCCATTTATCAAAACAAATCTTTCTACTAAAGATTCGTTATCATTCAACTAACTTTCTAAACCTTTCATAGTTTTCAAACATCATTGTTTTCTTAACAATTCAAATTTAAAATTAAAATTCAAATTTCAAACTTTCAAAAATTTCTCAAAAGTTTTCTAACGCCCTAAATTTCCGAAAAATTTCGCCAGTGTCTCCTTTGCGCGGCTAATACAGCACAACTACAAAACGTCCCTACGGACTCTCAGATTTCAAAAAGAAAAGAAAAAGCCAAGCGGCTAGACAAGAAAGTCATCAAATCTCATACTGAAATTTAAATACTTACCTTTTGTCGAGCAATTCAAATTATCTGTGAAATCAAATTCACTTTCCTTTATACCTGTATATCTACTAGCCATAATATCTAGTTATAACATCCAACTATTAGCAAATTTTATTACAAAATTTCTAATATCAACTTCTTATACCATTTCTAGTTTACTATTGAAGTTATATCCATTATCATTCAATTTCACATTTCACATTCATTTGAGTTTTTAATTCCCAATTTCAATTCAATTTGGATTTAATTCAATTTCTGAATATTAAATTTTATCAGTTACCTTTCATTCACAACTGTATCATTTTAGATTAGTATCAGTTACTAATTCATCACAATTCTAATTCATTTACAATTTCAAATTTGTTTTCAATATTTAGTTTCAATTCCAGTTTTATTCTTATGTTCAATATAAATATTCCATATGAATTTTAATTCATCTTTCATTTACAATTATTCAATTCAATTCATTTGCTTAAAAATTCGAAATGAGTTTCAACATTTAATTTCACTTTCATTAAATTGATTCGCTTGTATTTACATTCATTTAACTTCATCCTTTAAGTTAAATTTATTCTATCAAAATTTAAATTGTATAAGTTATATCTTTATATAGCATTCCAGAGTCTTACCATCATTTCAAAGTCATTTTGAAAACAAATCAAATTTATCTTTTGAATTTTCAAAACAAAACTCAATTTTCCAAACAACTTTCATTTAAAACAATTTGGCAGCAATTCCTCTTTTGGAAACCCGAAAATGAACACCGGTGATGTCGCGATCATCATCGGAATTATTTTCCAGCGACCGAAAAGAGTTTAGAGCTTTCATCTCTCAAAATACTTTTCAAAACCTTTGAAATTCATTTTCAAATCAAAAATGATTTAAACTTTCCAAATCTCCAAAATTTTCAAATTCTTTCAAAAACATTTCCAAAAACTTCTCTGGAATTCCGTTTTAAATTACAATTCATATTTATAATTTACCTTCTTTAAATTTCATTTGTATATGTGAATTTTATTTCTTAACTTTGGAGTTACGATTTTCAATTTCTTATTCAATTTCATATAATGATGATAACATTTCAATATTATCACTTTCCTAACAACCATGCATCCATATACTATGATAATTCATAGAAAATCATTTCTTTCCTATACAAAAATAGTTTTGGGCAAAAATTATTTCATTTACCCCATTTTAAATCAATACTGTGTCGGTTTATCTTGTTTAGAGTTTAGAAACCCCTATCGATTACAGTTAGCTAGACTGCACCGACCAGAATCTATAAACAATCAACCGATAAGCCAACACAATATAAAACAATTTCATATTCACTAACAAATACGCGCTCATATCTATTATTACACTCAACTCATTCTAGAGTACTACTGACTCTATCTCTAATGAGTAACACCCAACAGAGCAGGGTTGTCGCTTAACCATATGCTCTGATACCACGCTGTCACGTACAAGAATTTTCGACTTTCGAAAATTCGACATCGATACTCACTTTATCGACTGTCGAGCAATCGAGTGCCAGAAACTCCAATAGTGAGGGTTTAAGAAAGAAGAAAAAGGCAGAAGAAGAAGAAGATAGAAGAAAAAAAAAGAGAAGAAGAGAAGAACAACACAGAACAACATCAGAACAGGAAACAATATCAGAATCTCACATATCGCAGCGGAACAATATATAATAGATAAATCAGTAATCTTTTAAACAAAGAATTTTATCAGTTTATACATACATCAACAGAGTCAATATACAACTCAATACAACAATGGACAGTCATATCAACTTGTCCTCATACAGAATACACAACGGAATAAATACTATCAGATACAAATACTACGTCTCGTCATCCAGCTTATCTCCAAGCTCCAGAATATCCTGATAACCTAACTCTAGACTGCCCGTGTGGAAATTGGTGGGCACCCAGAGTTTAGAAGGGAAACAATAAACTCCGAGTCAGTCATGGTGACTGGTGTGAGATCGTAAAACAGTTTATCTTTAAAATAAACAATAGGAAAACTTTAATGTCAATTCGCAATGCTTTTGGAAAATGAAACTACCATAAGACCTCCTACCACACACACAATGCAAACGCAGACTTGGAGGAGATTTCTTCTTATGTTAGTCAAAGATGCTTACTACGCAAAAAATCAAATTCTTTTTGATATTATTATTAGTGCATAGTGTAGAAAACATTTCGAAAGTATAATATAAATCTTAGCCAGCATAGGTACCATTATATTATGCCTGCTATAGCTGCCTCCTGAGGAGACAGGTTATACAATTGAAATCGTAAAGGCTCGTATTGTTTCTTTGGATTTCCAACAAATGGTCAGGCTAAGGAACTTCCTTTTCCACGATGGGTACGTCCCTGGAATAGACGACCCGAGAACCTAACGTTACGGTTAGATCTCTGCCAATACAAGGCCGGGTTACCTCTGCAAAAATAGGTAACTACTGACACGCGTATGTCATCCCCCGATCGTAACCGATCTTCCCGAGGATCCCCGATTTCCAACAACCACAAAGAAATAAACTTGCAGCAACCACATAGGTTAAGTATCTGGGCTCCATACCATGATACCACCTCTATCCAGAAGGAATGACATACACTAAGGGGCGCTACTCCCTAGAAATTTGCTGCATCCTTCCTGTTTCGACCATTTCCGGGATGTGAGGCTCGACGAAGTCTCGTCCACAAAGCTATGCTTTCTACAAAGCCCTGCTTCGGGTCAAACAAATGATCAACCTATGATCACAAAGATATAAGATCAAACAAATGATCATATCGCAAATGATCAAACACTGATCATTTCACAACAACACTCAGTATGCCACGTTACCAAATTGGGATATATCGCTGATAAATTTCAACTACATAACCTCTGAGCTCGTACGTCTCAAAGAAGGGTGTTAAGCTAAGAGAATAAATTCTCCGCCACCAACAGAAATGTATTTGAAAGAAATCAGCTTTATATCTCAAATTGTAACGTCAGACACACAATCCATACAAGTCTGTTCCGGGATCGAACAGAACCGAAGGCACTTCTCACGAAGCCCTTGCACATCCGGATAAATTTCTAATCACGTCCGGACTTCCCGTCACTAAGGGTGATAAAACCTCTAAATCGGAGATCAGCCGATGTAGAGTAACTCGACGGTAATCCTTCCATTTTCAAAAATATCCGGTCTTCAACACCGGTCTTCAAATGCGATTCATAACGACGTATCACATATTCGGAATGGGTTATACGACCCCATGGTCCTTTCTCGGCTAACCCTGTTAACGGTAAAAAGTGAACGCTAACACCCAGTGTGTGTAATAGAATCGTGAAAGCACCACCCGTTGGTACGGGAACAGAATATGAGCTGAGAATAGCAGAAAAGCAGTAAATGAACAACAGATTTATAGTGGTTCGGCCCGTAATTGAGCTTACATCCACTTTATAGTCTTTTATTGCTGATTTGATTACAATTCAATACAATATCCCTCTAAATACAATACAATTTGATCATGAAATCATTCTTGACTACTAGCTCGATCTTTAATGATGAAACTCGACGAATCCGCGTTGGATGTTAGGAGCTCTTCTCGAAGATCGTTGTAGTGTCTCGAATGCTTGGAGATCTTTGATTGCTGAATGAGAGGAGGCTTCGACAGCGTAACGGCGCTTGGAGAAAAAAATGGCCAAAAAGTCCCCTTGATGTTGGAAGTGGTGGGGTATTTATAGGAGCTGATTTGAATTCAGAAAATTCGCCTAAGTCTTAGGTCGCGTACGACCTTAGTTAAGTCGTAGGTCGCGAGCGACCTAAGCTAGGTCGCAGTTTCCTCGCGGCTTGAGTTATAAGTGCGGTCTTAGGTCGGGGACGACCTTAATAAGGACTTAAGAGGTCTTCAGTCCGTTACGCTGTCGAAGCCTCCTCTCATTCAGCAATCAAAGATCTCCAAGCATTCGAGACACTACAACGATCTTCGAGAAGAGCTCCTAACATCCAACGCGGATTCGTCGAGTTTCATCATTAAAGATCGAGCTAGTAGTCAAGAATGATTTCATGATCAAATTGTATTGTATTTAGAGGGATATTGTATTGAATTGTAATCAAATCAGCAATAAAAGACTATAAAGTGGATGTAAGCTCAATTACGGGCCGAACCACTATAAATCTGTTGTTCATTTACTGCTTTTCTGCTATTCTCAGCTCATATTCTGTTCCCGTACCAACGGGTGGTGCTTTCACGATTCTATTACACACACTGGGTGTTAGCGTTCACTTTTTACCGTTAACATTTTGGTGCTTTCACTGAGAACCCAACTCAGGCGATCATCCACCGTTGCTTCGCAAAGATTCATAAAAAGAACCTCTCTTTAAAAACCAGATCTGAAATAATGGCTCCTGGAAGAAGAGGCAGACCTATCAGATCCGGAAACGCTCACGAAGGAACTTCCGCTTCTCCGATAACAGACCAAGCAACTCCAACCGTTGGGGTCACCAGGGCTGAATTGGATGACGCAGTTTCTGGATTATACCAGCAAATTGAGACTCAAAACGCTTTGATGATGGATAGAATAACTGCCTTGCTTGGGGCAAATCGTCAGCCAGAAAACCATCAAACCACCCTTCCTGAAACGCCACCTTTCCAAGCTGATGGTTCTAGGCCGCAACCAACTTGTCATGAACATATGCCCGGGCAAACTTCCGAGGGAAGAACTGGTGCTTGCCCGGAGGTGTCTTTGAACAATAAAGAGTACCTGTCTGAAATGGTTGGCCGCATCATGAAAGAAAGCATGCAAAGGGAAGAGGATGAGGCTGACTGGGGTTTTGCGCCAAGCAGAACTCCGTTTACTGAAAGGATCCTAAGAGCGGAGTTTCCAAGGAAATTTGCACCTCCTACTATCCAAACCTATAGGGGAACCAGTGACCCTAATCATTTCCTCTACAAGTACGATTGGCATATGACTGGTGCAAGAGCATCAGACGAGATCAAGTGCCGATACTTTCCGGTATACCTAGAAGGTGTGGCTTTACTTTGGTTCACAAAGCTTCCAGTTCAGTCTGTAGATAAATTCTCCGACTTAACGCAAAAGTTTAAAGAACAGTTCAGATTGTATGCTTCAAAAGCTAAGGATATAATGTCATTGTCCAACCTTGAACAAGCGCCCGGAGAATCAATCAAATCTTTCTTGAGTCGTTTCAATATAGCTTTGGCCGAGGTAGAAAATGCGGAACCACGCATGATCCTGACTTATTTGATGAGAGCCATTGATAAATCGAGTGAATTTGGGATATGGTTAAAGATGAAAGAACCAAACTCACTTGATAAATTTTATAAAAAGGCCGATGAGTTCATTCGCCTTGAAAGCCTTTCTGCAACATCGAAAGTGGTTACCGCCCAGACTAACAATGACAATGTCGCACCTAAGAAAAGAGAATCTGAAAGTCAGAAAAGGGAGAATGAAGGAGGAAAAAGCCAGGGAAATGAAAAGAAACCTCGCCGCTTTAATCCTTCGGACTTTACTCCTTTAACTGATACACCAAGAAATATCTTTTTTGCAACAAAGGACGCTGTCAGGTACCCTAAGCCGCCTGAGATGACGAGAGGGGCAAAGCGTAACGGAAAGTTCTGCCAATTTCACAATCAACCTGGCCATGACACTGACCAGTGTCGCGAATTAAAGAAGGTGATTGAAGAATTGCTAGAGCAGGGTAAACTCCAACAATACGTTAAAAGAACCGGAGTCGATCCAACCCCATCCGCTCGGGATCAACAACGTCCTACCCATCAATCCGATTCTCTCAGCAACACTGCAGTGCAAGATTCAGAAAAGCTTGTCATTAATGCTATCACAGGGGGACCATACCCAGCAAGCAGAAGTTGGGATGACTACTAATCACTCACAAAACTGCGACTGGAGCATCTCTCGCTTTCTCTGACATGAAAAATCCAAAAGCTATGAATCAAGCACAAATGGAAATCTAGCTTGGAGATTCTGGAACAGCAATAACTAGCATTCATTTTTACTTAACAGCATTGCTTGAATTTGTAAAGATAATGATAGATGTGTAACTTCTGCATTGTAAACCGCTGAGAAATCAGCGTAAATCAATAATGAAAAAACTACGCATTGTGTTTTCTGTTATAAAATGCCTGTTATATTTCGATGTGTAAATACTCTAAATGTATTGCTAAAATATCGATCTAATACTGCAGGTCATTAAAGCAAAGCTCACCCATCGCAAAGCTAAGCAAGCCTTACAAATCATTTAGCAGATTTCAAGCAACAAAAATTTCAAACTCGAATCCCATACAAGAGGAACTTCACATAAAAAGTTGACGGCTCCACTAGGTCAAGCCCTCGTTAACTGGTTGTGATCGCTGATGTAAAAAAGGCATCCAACCAAATAACTTGCGTTTACTCTGTGGAGTCATTCAACAGTGAAGTCTACTTCTTCGAATAAAGCAATTTACTTGCAAGAGAAAGAAAAATGCGCTTGGAAAACGATGATAAAGGATCGCAGATTGGTGGATGATGATACAACATGAGCAGGCAAACATGGAAGCAGCCAAAGGAAGGTATGCCTCTCAACAGGAAAGCAGGTAGATCCACTAAAAGGATAACTTCCCAAGCAGAAGGAATAAGACCCTCGCTGGCTGATTGTGATGCATCCGATCAGGCAGCTTGTGTCCATCCCATGGATCTACTTGCCCCTAAGACGCAACCTTCCTGGCACACCAACCAACTGATGCTCCTTCCCAAGGATCAACAAAGCCCTCTAACAAGGCACGCCAATAAATGGAGAGCTTTCCTCAATCAAAAAGATCGATGGGACTACCAAAAAGGGGCACCTTGTTAATCGATTGCGATCGTTTGTACAAACAAACATCCAATTGAACGACTTACGCTTGTCCCGTGGACCCCTCCGACCATGAGAAAGTAACTTCCAGGCAATCACAAGCCCTCTTCGGAGGCACAAGCCCTCTTCAGAGGCACAAGCCCTCTTCGGAGGCACAAGCCCTTTTCGGAGGCACATTTCACCCGTGTAGAAGTGCAAAATGCTTCTCTTCGGAGACCCACTTCACCAGTGATGAAATGCTAAAAAGCCCTTTTCGGAGGCACATTTCACCCGTGTAGAAGTGCAAAATGCTTCTCTTCGGAGACCCACTTCACCAGAGATGAAATGCCAAAACTGCTTCTCTTCGGAGACCAAAACTGCTTCTCTTCGGAGACCAAAACTGCTTCTCTTCGGAGACCAAAACTGCTTCTCTTCGGAGACCAAAATCGCTTCTCTTCGGAGACCAAAAGACCTCTTCAGAGGCGTACTTCACCTTGCTTGAAGTACCAAAAATAAACCCTTTACTGGGGCACAAAAATCAAAACCTTCTTCAGAAGTTCATTTCACTGTGCAGGAAAATTCACTTTCAAACAAATAAAAGTGATCATCCCCAGAAGTCGAAGTGTTCTTCAGGAAGAAAAAGAAAATAAAGATTTCTCCAAAGACAAGATATACTCTATTAAAAGCAGAATAATTCTTCCTTGAAAAAAAAGTGGAAAGTTATTCTCTAAAATAAGAGTATCGGTCTTGTGAAATCAAGAAATATTACAATATACTTGTGGTATGGGGGCAACATTATACAATTCAGTTAAATTAATAAAAGTAATATACAAGCAACATACCACAAGTTCATTGCAATATCACGTAATAAAGATGTGGAGTAAGTGCGTTCTTGAAACACGGACAAAAAATTTGTACAAGCGAAAAGAATCGTTTACTCTACAATTCAAATGAAAAGCAGATGTATTCCTACATACACAAGGATTTGTACAAGAAAAATATCTATTTTATTTCAACACTATGAGAAATTTTTACATTGTACAGGTTACAAAAAGAAGCGGAGACCGGTATCCGCACAATCCCCGGTCAATACAAAAAACAGAAAATGCAAAATCAAACTCATTTCTCCTTCTTCCCACCCTTGGAGCTTTTACCCGGCCTGGTAATTAGCTTCGTAGGCCGCATCGGAGAAGAAGGAGAAAGAGACTCAGCCGGATCAATATCTGCCTCATCCCCAGCAGCAGAGGAACTCTTCTTTCCTTTCTTTGAAACCACACGCTTCCCCTTCTTCTTGGAAGAAGACTCACTCCCCGGGGCAAGAAATGTAGAAAGCTTTGTTTCATAATCAAAAGACTGCTCCGGGGTCTTCTCGCTATCTTCCAAACCTTCTGCCTTCTGTTCTTCGGAAGCAGATGATTCATCTAAACCTTGAAGGGCCGCTATTGGTTCTTCCTGTGAACCAGGTTGGGAAGCCAGAAGAGGTATAACTTGAGAAGGAGGAGGAACGGCAGCTAAAGAAGGAAGAGTTGGGGCAGTTTCTGGGGCGTCTGCTGCATAATAAAAGATGTCAAAATCAGTATTCTCCGAGAAAAAAGAAAACCGTAAATTGTCAAAGTTACCTGGAGAAGCCGGTTCAGCGAGATCAATCTCAAATTCCCGAGCTTGGAAGTCTTTCATTGCCTCTTCCTCTGTAGGGGTGGTTGCAGTTTCTGTGTCAACCTTAGCGGGAGGCGTGGAATGAGAACTAGAGCCAGCAATATCCGCATGAGCTAAAGTCGAAGTATAAGCAGGAGCAATAGGGGGTGTTTCTTTCCCAGGAAGCTTCTCTCCCGTCGCTTCGGCCCGCACTCGGACGAGCTGCTCTTTTCCTTTGGCAAGGGCATCGCGATCGCTCTCACTTAAGTAGGTAGCTTGAAGATCTGTTTCGGAGTATCCGGCACCACCAAATAAGTCAATGATTGCCTCCCACACCTCCGCTAGGGTGACTTCATACTCTGGTCCCAAAAATGAAAGGCTCCCACGCCCCAGGACACAATGCATATAAAAGTCGAACAGGGTCGCGTCAACGGTGGCTAGGGTCGCCTTTTGGGATTCTTCGGCTGCAGCTTTACCAGAGAGAACTTCATCACGTTCTCTTTCAGCCTTCAGTAACTGGGATTGTAGCCTAGCAATTTCTAAGTCTCGAGAGTTGAGTTTCTCCAGAAGTTGAGCAGCGTCATCACGATATTTTCTAGTAACATGTTGTTCTGCTTCAAGTTTGA
This sequence comes from Allium fistulosum, assembly GCA_030737815.1. NCBI lineage: Eukaryota > Viridiplantae > Streptophyta > Magnoliopsida > Asparagales > Amaryllidaceae > Allium > Allium fistulosum. The sequence goes on from CM060907.1 coordinate 618,778,832, forward strand.
CTTCAGTATCTCTCTGAGCAGCGTGGGCGTCTCGAACTTGTTTTTGAAGCATTTCTTCTTTCTGAGAATAAGAAGTGGAAGAAGTAGCAAGCTCTTTTTTAAGTCTTTCAACTTCGGCTTCAAGCTTCACATAACCATCGCCAATGCTTTTCATCTCCAAGTCATGCTGTTTACGCCATTTGTCCCACTCAGACTTATCATTTTCCATTGTCATCATCGCTTCAAGGTTCAGATGGTTGACCCTTTGAAGTTCGTCAACCAGCTTCTGCCACCCAGACATTCTTTCGATGTCGAGCCTTACGGCATCGACATTTTTCAGCATCGCTTGCTTGTCAATGGGGACCAAGTCCAAATCAAAACGCACTCCTTTCAGACACCAATTCGGAAATCGGCTCTGGAGTGTGGGAGGACCATCTCCAGCTTGGTACTGTGGCCTATTAATGATGGTCTGGATGTCAGATTCCTTAAGGGCAGGAGAACCGGAAGATGTTTTAGGAGGAACAAAAGCGGTTGTCTTTTCCAAGATGGTAGATGTATCTTTCTTACCAAGTCTGGCACGTTTACTGGAATCATCAGAAGTGTGACTCTTCCCCTTATCGTCGTAAGATTTCCTTTTATAAGGATCGTCGCTTCTGCGAGAAGAGTCATGTTGCCCGTCCCTTCTCCCGTAGTATTCCTCATCTTCTCTCCGGCGACGCTCTTCATGTGCTCGCCTCTCATGAGCCCTCCGAGCAGCTCTCTCCTCATCAGTTTCTTTCACGGCACTGATATAACTCCTAAAGTCGTAAGCTTCACGGCTTCCGTAGCGCTGAAATTTGTTGAAGTAAGAGCCGCTTCGCCCCATCAGAGAACCTGAAATTGAAGAAAAAGACCAGTTTTAGAAATCCTCAAGTTGAAGAAGCTAAGTGCATATAAGGACCAAAATTCTAAGTGTGTGTGAAGTGTAAACTACGCGCGTCAAACTACAAACCACTTTTGGGTGTAGAAATGGCAATAAGTTGTGTAGAAGGTGTTGTGGATTGTTGCAAAGAAGAAGTTGCTTCGATAACAGGAGGAACCACTTTAGAAACATCATCTTTAAAGAGCTCCTGAGAGGTTATCATGATGTCGCTCAGACTATCGAAAGTATCATCGTCACGGTGCATGGGAGAATTATCTTTCTCAATTTCCATCTCAGCCGTCTTTTCAACAGTATGAAGATTTTCCTCCTCTTCAACAACCGGGGCAAGTGCTAACTTACTGGACGTCCCAGCAATGCCGGGATGAGTAGAACACTTTACCAATGAAGTCTCAGCGGTAAGTTCTTGCAGTAAAGGTTCTTCAGCAGGAACAGGGGCATCCGACTCCTCAGCAGGAGAATCAGGGACTTCATGTGGCTGAGCGGAACGGGAAGGATGTAAGAGTCCAAATTCGTGGAGGAACTCATCTCTCAATAAAAATTGAACACTTCTCTCCTCGACTGGCACGGCCATAAGCCTCTCAAAAGTCACCTTGTGACTGGCGTCTCGAAGAGGGGGAGGAAGTGCTGCAAAAAAGAAAGAATGGAGTTAAGCATTTGGCAGTTCGAATTCTGAAAAGTTTTGAGAACAAATCGGGAAGATAGATAATCGTACTTCCCACTCTCCAAATGGCGTAGAATCCCGGAGGACAGCGGACATAAAAGAATTGAGTCAAAAATCCGTGGGCACTTTCAGACAAGTCCAGAATTAGTTTTCGGTTCCTGGCACTTCTCACAAGTGTAATAGAGGGATGATCTTTGTTCTTTACAAATGTGCACAAGAAGCGAATTTCGGCAAAACTGGGAAAACGGCCCAACGTTCTCCTGAAAAGCACACACAGTCCCAGCAGGATGGAGTATCCATTAGGGTGCAGTTGAAAAGGGGAGATAGATAGCCGAAGGAGAAGTTCTCGAAGACAATCATTAAAGGGTGGAATAGCTCCACTCAAGCACATCTGACGATTCACGGCAACAAAGCCGAGAGGCGGCCTGTCAGCAGTGTCGCTTGGCCCAGGAAGTAAAGCATCTGCTTCGGTAATGCCGAACTGGATGCACAATTGTCTGAAGACCTTGTGGCTTAGGGTAGTAGAAGTCCGTTCCGGAGGGTCATTCAGTGGAGTAGCAATTGGAAAAGCTTCTCCAGCTATTTCCAAGTCTTCCTGTTGGGATGCCATTCTACACAAGGAACTGGACGATCAAATATTAAGGTGCACGTTTCCTAAAAAAGAGTGAAGTGTTGTGCAAAACTAACGCAATAACAAGCAAATATAAATGAAACTAAATTAATTGATACTTGTCGATTATAAAGTTTCGGGGCTTGATATCTTAAGTCCAAGAACAGTGTTGTGTTGATGCAAATAAATCAGCTTTAGTTGATCGTTTCAATTTTGCTTTAATACTTCACTTAGATTTGTTAGTGCACAACATTTCATTTGCGAAGTTCATTTAAGTTTGATATTCTTTGTCAACTAATCTGTCATTTGGTGTGGGCGATCAATGGCAGTATATTCGTCCCATTTTTTCTGTGAATATTGCTTCTAAACAGGTTATCAGCATTAAAGTTAAGGCAATCTGAAAAGAAGTGCAACAAAGTCTAAAACAATTCAAAAAATCAGTCAAATTCTGCCTAAATTTCTAAGTCCCAGGTCGTTCACGACCTAACATAAGTTGGAGTGATTTTAAGTCGTGCAGTGCAAATAAAAGCATTCAGGGCTATGCAGAATTGTTTAAGTTCTAAGTCGTTCGGCGACCTATTCTTGGTCGAAGCACCTTTAGGTCGTACAGTGCAACTGAAGGGTTAAAAGTAGTGCAGATTTGATCAAGTCCTAACTCGGCTGCAATTTAAAGCTTATGTCACGGGAAAGTTAGGTCGTTCAGCGACCTAACACAGGTTCCAGTCTTCCTTAGGTCGCAAATGGTCTTAAGTCACCTAAAACCCTTACTGCTAACTTCCTCTCCACGCCGCAAACCACCAAACCCTATAACCCGTTATCAATTACACCTATAAACCCATCGCCTTCCTCACCCCTTCAATTCATCGAAAGATACCAAGAGCGAATCAACACATCCCTAATCCATCGCAGATCCAACACATTACTATGCCCTCATGAATCAGCCAAAGCAACTATCGAGAGTCAACCACGACAGCCACTTGAAACGGTGCACAACTCATAGAATGGGGCTAAGGTCGAAAAAGCAGGGATTCAAGGTTAAACGATGATTATGATAGGATGGATGTCAAACTCACTTACGGGATGTAATGAAAAGGAAGAATCGATGACTGGAATAGGTTGAATTCGCCTTTGAAAACTCGAAAAAATTCGTCAATGGCAGCAAGGGATCGAAGTAGTAGAGTAGGGAGGAAGAAGCGACCTAACCGGTTTATATGAAACCAAGAAAGGAAGATGAATAGACAAGCAAGTTAGTGTTTTAGGTCGCTCGCGACCTAGCGGAGTTAAGTCGAAGCACGCGACCTATGACTTCGGCCCGTACTTCGAGGGGCAAATGTTAACTCCTATTAAGAAGCGACCTAAAATCTTGAACGAGTCAATGAAGCTTGCGACCTAACTCCTAAAGAATGTCGCGACCTAACTGCTGAAGGGAACTTCGCGACTTAGCATTGCTGCGACCTAGAGGAGTCTACGACCTAACTATAAGAAAGCATTGCGACCTAAGGACTTAAGAGGTCTTCAGCGACCTAAGGATGGAAAGGCCTTGCGACCTAAGATCTAAGAAGTTCGCGACCTAACGGCATAAGAAGTTCGCGACCTAAAGAAGTCCGCGACCTAAGAGGCTTTGCGACCTAAGGGAGTCAGCGACCTAACTACTAAGGGAGTCAGCGACCTAACTACAGAAGAGTTCGCGACCTAAGAGTTCGCGACCTAAGCAGTTTGCGACCTAAGGTAGCTAGCGACCTAAGGACTTGGAAAGGTTTGCGACCTAAGCTACAGGAATGTCACGACCTAAAGGTTGAAGTCCATAACTTATCTTAGGTCGCTTGCGACCTAAGACCCAATTAAGGTCGTCCCCGACCTAAGACCGCACTTATAACTCAAGCCGCGAGGAAACTGCGACCTAGCTTAGGTCGCTCGCGACCTACGACTTAACTAAGGTCGTACGCGACCTAAGACTTAGGCGAATTTTCTGAATTCAAATCAGCTCCTATAAATACCCCACCACTTCCAACATCAAGGGGACTTTTTGGCCATTTTTTTCTCCAAGCGCCGTTACGCTGTCGAAGCCTCCTCTCATTCAGCAATCAAAGATCTCCAAGCATTCGAGACACTACAACGATCTTCGAGAAGAGCTCCTAACATCCAACGCGGATTCGTCGAGTTTCATCATTAAAGATCGAGCTAGTAGTCAAGAATGATTTCATGATCAAATTGTATTGTATTTAGAGGGATATTGTATTGAATTGTAATCAAATCAGCAATAAAAGACTATAAAGTGGATGTAAGCTCAATTACGGGCCGAACCACTATAAATCTGTTGTTCATTTACTGCTTTTCTGCTATTCTCAGCTCATATTCTGTTCCCGTACCAACGGGTGGTGCTTTCACGATTCTATTACACACACTGGGTGTTAGCGTTCACTTTTTACCGTTAACAAACCCGAATAGTGAGCGTTTATTCAAAAATAAGTGTGGCATTCAAATTCATCCAATTCACAACAAATACCTATCTAAAGGTAATTATTGATAGTCGGTTATTTAACTATCAATAAAGATGCGCAACATCATCAGATTCCAAATAATTTTCCAAATTATTTAATTTCCAAAAATATCTTTACTAGATATATTATTTCCACACTTAACCATTTGAAAACAATTTCAAATCAATTTCCACATTTCATTTTATCTTTAAAAGATAGAATCTCAAAACAGTTCATTTCATATTGGAAAAGCATTTCCATACTTATTAAATAATAAGTAATTCACAAATCATTTATTTTCAACACTTGGAAAATATTCGATATACTTAAATTATAATTAAGTATATATTTCATCCTTTATGGAAATCATTCTCTTTCACAAATTTTATTTGAGTCAAAACGAATGTTACGTAAAACATCGTTACGACAACTCAAAATCACTAGTATAGGGATTCGAAATTAAAATAGATATGTAAATCCCAATACTATATAAAAACATTTCCTTTCGGAAATCATTTACTATAACAACAATGTTATAGTCCATCATTTCCTTAAATTCCTCGAAAACGTCTATTTCAACAATAAATGTTGAAATCTATGGTTTCGACACTCAACACGTTTTAAAACATCTTTTAAAACAATTACTTCATTTCGTAATATCACCTTTCCCAAAACATATCCATTTTATTTAATAATATATTCACTGTCCAAAATCGTGGATATAATTCCTTTAATTAACTTCTACAATTCACTTATCAAAATAAGTGATTTCGGATTTATAAACAATGTTTATAAATCACAATTTTATATTTTATAACAATTTCAAGTTATGAAATATCTTATTTAAACAATTCCATTTGACTCATTTATATAACAAAAATCCAATTCATAAGTTGATAACTTATAATTCATTTATTTTCAAAATCCTTCATCTTATAACGTCACAAATCGTATATCTATTAATACTACTTACTTATAAAATCCGTTTATAAGTTCATTTTAACATTTATAGAACTCCTAAATAATCTCCTTATTTTTATTTATAAAATAACAATTTTATACATCTACTATAAGTATAATCCATTTATAATAAGTCGAAAATTTTAATTTAACCCAATTACAATTTAATCAACTTATATTTCAAAAACCACATTCTTATTATATCTTCACAAATCTCATAATTTTATAACACGAAAATTATAACATTTATTTAAAATGAATTAATTCCAAAATTCAATAAAACGTATACTTTCAAATAATCACTTTGAAATCCTTTTAAAAATAATATCGTTATTTTTACATTTCAAAACTAAATCCGATGATGCAACAGCACCCATTAGTCAATCACAACAACAACATCATATATCAACATATGATAACAGAATATACATCAATATCTGTAAATCAATAAATACTGGTGAGGAATCCAGTTGGATCCCTCCAACCTGTTTCCCTGCATCCAAAGACGTTAGCACAATACCAATTCCACTTCGAGGTGGAATATCGCGGTATATGGGTTTTATAAAAAAATCCGCTTACTAACGGCGCAATAGGGTCTCATCCGCTATACGAGGCGGGAAATCATCAATCCAATATATACATATGCCAATATGTATATATTGCTATATATATAGATATATCCTACTATATCTAATATCACATCCAAATAGCAAACATCAATAACTGCAAAAATTCCACATTCAATTTGAGTGAGAAAATCTCACCTTAGCTTTTATTTGCAATCCAATTCCCATTCCAGTTTGTTTTCTCGACTTTATTTGACCTTGTATAGACAATTTACACAATTCATTAATATTCGAAAAAATCGAATAATAAATTTCCATTTGGTAGATTTACTTAATTAAAATTTTTATTTTAAACCTATTCTCCTTTAAATAGAGTCAATCACCATAATTCATTATTTTTAACATAACTTAGTAAATTAAAATATATGGATGCATATTTATTTCCTTTTGAAGCCCACTCTTTTAATTTATATAGATAAAAATCAAATCTTGATATAAATTCTTATATCCCAAAATCTCATGTATCAATATATTTCCTATTTTACTTCATATACATGTATTTCTCTTTATTTCTGTTTACTGTTTATAACTGGAAAATTGCCTAGATGAAATTGAATTGAATAAAATACGCTTATACCTCACTGCTTCCACTGCGATGATTCGAACTCCCAAACCCCAGCCTCGATCGCGAATACCCACCATCGAACGCCACTTGCTCGTGCTCGAGAACATCGCGACACTCGATATCAAAGAAAACCCTTGCTGTCGATTCTCGAACGCCGTGCCTCCAATTCGCGAGCGCCACCACCAAACTGTCACGGCCTCCAGCACTTCCCACGCGTGCGCGCGAGCCCAGATCACCATCGCGATACATCGATCCATCTTCCCTGCGCGCGAAATCGCGACGCCATCATCGTCTCCACCTCCGCTTCTCGCGTCTGCAACCCTTGCCCTTCGATTGCGATGCCATCCCCAGTGAACCCAGCCTCGACCTACGCGCGCGCGCCATACACGTCGCCGCTCCATCACGACCTTGCTGCCCAGACGAACGCGCCTCCGCCCTAGCTCGCGGCGAACGAACGCAATCCCCAAAAATGACTTCGTCTTCGTGCCCTTGAATCGCGAATTGATGAAGCCTCGAGTTCCCCCAATAATTGATTTTTGAACGAGCAGTTGGGTTTTATTTTCGTGAATGAATTGGAAGGAGAGGGGGAAACGAACGAGATCATTTATTGAGTCGTGGCCATGAATTTTTCTATCTTCTGTTCGATTTTGAATTATACAGGGAAGAGGGTTATTTAAAAAACTGAAGGTGGCATGGTTCACACGATTTCTCTCGTGATATTAGGCGCGATTCAAGGCGTGATTAAATGAAGCTGAGAGAAGAAAGCACGTGATTTTCAGATGTTCACAAATTTTCAAAATTTAAATTTAAGTTGAATTTGTTTTAAAATTTTCAACGCGTTTACTCACCGTATGGTCACACATCAACTCCGATCAATACGAAATTTGAAGTCCGATAATAATTCGATATTACGGACCCAATGGAACTGGTTTCGTTGAATTCCGAGACTGTGCCTCGGAACACTATTTTTAAATATCGACTGAACGATATAAATTTCAAACTGAACAATTCAATTTCAAATTCGATTCTGAAGCTTCTATTATTTTCAGTATTATCAATATAAATTTTAAAAGCTTTTGAAATATTTTTCTTCAACTTTAAATTGAATATTCAAATTTTTATTCAACTTCAATCGATTAAATTTTAATATTTAATCGCCAAATTCAAAGTTATTTCGGGGATTCAAATTAAATCATCGTTCAAATATTTAAAATTGATTAAATATTCTTAATTTAATTTGTTCAAAATTCTGGGTCGTTATAGACTTCCCCCCTTAAAAGAATTTCGTCCTCGAAATTACAAGTTAGGAAAAATGGTCCTTAACTCGTCTACTATTTTTCACAATCTAAATAGTTTTATCCATTTATCAAAACAAATCTTTCTACTAAAGATTCGTTATCATTCAACTAACTTTCTAAACCTTTCATAGTTTTCAAACATCATTGTTTTCTTAACAATTCAAATTTAAAATTAAAATTCAAATTTCAAACTTTCAAAAATTTCTCAAAAGTTTTCTAACGCCCTAAATTTCCAAAAAATTTCGCAAGTGTCTCCTTTGCGCGGCTAATACAGCACAACTACAAAACGTCCCTACGGACTCTCAGATTTCAAAAAGAAAAGAAAAAGCCAAGCGGCTAGACAAGAAAGTCATCAAATCTCATACTGAAATTTAAATACTTACCTTTTGTCGAGCAATTCAAATTATCTGTGAAATCAAATTCACTTTCCTTTATACCTGTATATCTACTAGCCATAATATCTAGTTATAACATCCAACTATTAGCAAATTTTATTACAAAATTTCTAATATCAACTTCTTATACCATTTCTAGTTTACTATTGAAGTTATATCCATTATCATTCAATTTCACATTTCACATTCATTTGAGTTTTTAATTCCCAATTTCAATTCAATTTGGATTTAATTCAATTTCTGAATATTAAATTTTATCAGTTACCTTTCATTCACAACTGTATCATTTTAGATTAGTATCAGTTACTAATTCATCACAATTCTAATTCATTTACAATTTCAAATTTGTTTTCAATATTTAGTTTCAATTCCAGTTTTATTCTTATGTTCAATATAAATATTCCATATGAATTTTAATTCATCTTTCATTTACAATTATTCAATTCAATTCATTTGCTTAAAAATTCGAAATGAGTTTCAACATTTAATTTCACTTTCATTAAATTGATTCGCTTGTATTTACATTCATTTAACTTCATCCTTTAAGTTAAATTTATTCTATCAAAATTTAAATTGTATAAGTTATATCTTTATATAGCATTCCAGAGTCTTACCATCATTTCAAAGTCATTTTGAAAACAAATCAAATTTATCTTTTGAATTTTCAAAACAAAACTCAATTTTCCAAACAACTTTCATTTAAAACAATTTGGCAGCAATTCCTCTTTTGGAAACCCGAAAATGAACACCGGTGATGTCGCGATCATCATCGGAATTATTTTCCAGCGACCGAAAAGAGTTTAGAGCTTTCATCTCTCAAAATACTTTTCAAAACCTTTGAAATTCATTTTCAAATCAAAAATGATTTAAACTTTCCAAATCTCCAAAATTTTCAAATTCTTTCAAAAACATTTCCAAAAACTTCTCTGGAATTCCGTTTTAAATTACAATTCATATTTATAATTTACCTTCTTTAAATTTCATTTGTATATGTGAATTTTATTTCTTAACTTTGGAGTTACGATTTTCAATTTCTTATTCAATTTCATATAATGATGATAACATTTCAATATTATCACTTTCCTAACAACCATGCATCCATATACTATGATAATTCATAGAAAATCATTTCTTTCCTATACAAAAATAGTTTTGGGCAAAAATTATTTCATTTACCCCATTTTAAATCAATACTGTGTCGGTTTATCTTGTTTAGAGTTTAGAAACCCCTATCGATTACAGTTAGCTAGACTGCACCGACCAGAATCTATAAACAATCAACCGATAAGTCAACACAATATAAAACAATTTCATATTCACTAACAAATACGCGCTCATATCTATTATTACACTCAACTCATTCTAGAGTACTACTGACTCTATCTCTAATGAGTAACACCCAACAGAGCAGGGTTGTCGCTTAACCATATGCTCTGATACCACGTTGTCACGTACAAGAATTTTCGACTTTCGAAAATTCGACATCGATACTCACTTTATCGACTGTCGAGCAATCGAGTGCCAGAAACTCCAATAGTGAGGGTTTAAGAAAGAAGAAAAAGGCAGAAGAAGAAGAAGATAGAAGAAAAAAAAAAGAGAAGAAGAGAAGAACAACACAGAACAACATCAGAACAGGAAACAATATCAGAATCTCACATATCGCAGCGGAACAATATATAATAGATAAATCAGTAATCTTTTAAACAAAGAATTTTATCAGTTTATACATACATCAACAGAGTCAATATACAACTCAATACAACAATGGACAGTCATATCAACTTGTCCTCATACAGAATACACAACGGAATAAATACTATCAGATACAAATACTACGTCTCGTCATCCAGCTTATCTCCAAGCTCCAGAATATCCTGATAACCTAACTCTAGACTGCCCGTGTGGAAATTGGTGGGCACCCAGAGTTTAGAAGGGAAACAATAAACTCCGAGTCAGTCATGGTGACTGGTGTGAGATCGTAAAACAGTTTATCTTTAAAATAAACAACAGGAAAACTTTAATGTCAATTCGCAATGCTTTTGGAAAATGAAACTACCATAAGACCTCCCACCACACACACAATGCAAACGCAGACTTGGAGGAGATTTCTTCTTATGTTAGTCAAAGATGCTTACTACACAAAAAATCAAATTCTTTTTGATATTATTATTAGTGCATAGTGTAGAAAACATTTCGAAAGTATAATATAAATCTTAGCCAGCATAGGTACCATTATATTATGCCTGCTATAGCTGCCTCCTGAGGAGACAGGTTATACAATTGAAATCGTAAAGGCTCGTATTGTTTCTTTGGATTTCCAACAAATGGTCAGGCTAAGGAACTTCCTTTTCCACGATGGGTACGTCCCTGGAATAGACGACCCGAGAACCTAACGTTACGGTTAGATCTCTGCCAATACAAGGCCGGGTTACCTCTGCAAAAATAGGTAACTACTGACACGCGTATGTCATCCCCCGATCGTAACCGATCTTCCCGAGGATCCCCGATTTCCAACAACCACAAAGAAATAAACTTGCAGCAACCACATAGGTTAAGTATCTGGGCTCCATACCATGATACCACCTCTATCCAGAAGGAATGACATACACTAAGGGGCGCTACTCCCTAGAAATTTGCTGCATCCTTCCTGTTTCGACCATTTCCGGGATGTGAGGCTCGACGAAGTCTCGTCCACAAAGCTATGCTTTCTACAAAGCCCTGCTTCGGGTCAAACAAATGATCAACCTATGATCACAAAGATATAAGATCAAACAAATGATCATATCGCAAATGATCAAACACTGATCATTTCACAACAACACTCAGTATGCCACGTTACCAAATTGGGATATATCGCTGATAAATTTCAACTACATAACCTCTGAGCTCGTACGTCTCAAAGAAGGGTGTTAAGCTAAGAGAATAAATTCTCCGCCACCAACAGAAATGTATTTGAAAGAAATCAGCTTTATATCTCAAATTGTAACGTCAGACACACAATCCATACAAGTCTGTTCCGGGATCGAACAGAACCGAAGGCACTTCTCACGAAGCCCTTGCACATCCGGATAAATTTCTAATCACGTCCGGACTTCCCGTCACTAAGGGTGATAAAACCTCTAAATCGGAGATCAGCCGATGTAGAGTAACTCGACGGTAATCCTTCCATTTTCAAAAATATCCGGTCTTCAACACCGGTCTTCAAATGCGATTCATAACGACGTATCACATATTCGGAATGGGTTATACGACCCCATGGTCCTTTCTCGGCTAACCCGAATAGTGAGCGTTTATTCAAAAATAAGTGTGGCATTCAAATTCATCCAATTCACAACAAATACCTATCTAAAGGTAATTATCGATAGTCGGTTATTTAACTATCAATAAAGATGCGCAACATCATCAGATTCCAAATAATTTTCCAAATTATTTAATTTCCAAAAATATCTTTACTAGATATATTATTTCCACACTTAACCATTTGAAAACAATTTCAAATCAATTTCCACATTTCATTTTATCTTTAAAAGATAGAATCTCAAAACAGTTCATTTCATATTGGAAAAGCATTTCCATACTTATTAAATAATAAGTAATTCACAAATCATTTATTTTCAACACTTGGAAAATATTCGATATACTTAAATTATAATTAAGTATATATTTCATCCTTTATGGAAATCATTCTCTTTCACAAATTTTATTTGAGTCAAAACGAATGTTACGTAAAACATCGTTACGACAACTCAAAATCACTAGTATAGGGATTCGAAATTAAAATAGATATGTAAATCCCAATACTATATAAAAACATTTCTTTTCGGAAATCATTTACTATAACAACAATGTTATAGTCCATCATTTCCTTAAATTCCTCGAAAACGTCTATTTCAACAATAAATGTTGAAATCTATGGTTTCGACACTCAACACGTTTTAAAACATCTTTTAAAACAATTACTTCATTTCGTAATATCACCTTTCCCAAAAAATATCCATTTTATTTAATAATATATTCACTGTCCAAAATCGTGGATATAATTCCTTTAATTTACTTCTACAATTCACTTATCAAAATAAGTGATTTCGGATTTATAAACAACGTTTATAAATCACAATTTTATATTTTATAACAATTTCAAGTTATGAAATATCTTATTTAAACAATTCCATTTGACTCATTTATATAACAAAAATCCAATTCATAAGTTGATAACTTATAATTCATTTATTTTCAAAATCCTTCATCTTATAACGTCACAAATCGTATATCTATTAATACTACTTACTTATAAAATCCGTTTATAAGTTCATTTTAACATTTATAGAACTCCTAAATAATCTCCTTATTTTTATTTATAAAATAACAATTTTATACATCTACTATAAGTATAATCCATTTATAATAAGTCGAAAATTTCAATTTAACCCAATTACAATTTAATCAACTTATATTTCAAAAACCACATTCTTATTATATCTTCACAAATCTCATAATTTTATAACACGAAAATTATAACATTTATTTAAAATGAATTAATTCCAAAATTCAATAAAACGTATACTTTCAAATAATCACTTTGAAATCCTTTTAAAAATAATATCGTTATTTTTACATTTCAAAACTAAATCCGATGATGCAACAGCACCCATTAGTCAATCACAACAACAACATCATATATCAACATATGATAACAGAATATACATCAATATCTGTAAATCAATAAATACTGGTGAGGAATCCAGTTGGATCCCTCCAACCTGTTTCCCTGCATCCAAAGACGTTAGCACAATACCAATTCCACTTCGAGGTGGAATATCGCGGTATATGGGTTTTATAAAAAAATCCGCTTACTAACGGCGCAATAGGGTCTCATCCGCTATACGAGGCGGGAAATCATCAATCCAATATATACATATGCCAATATGTATATATTGCTATATATATAGATATATCCTACTATATCTAATATCACATCCAAATAGCAAACATCAATAACTGCAAAAATTCCACATTCAATTTGAGTGAGAAAATCTCACCTTAGCTTTTATTTGCAATCCAATTCCCATTCCAGTTTGTTTTCTCGACTTTATTTGACCTTGTATAGACAATTTACACAATTCATTAATATTCGAAAAAATCGAATAATAAATTTCCATTTGGTAGATTTACTTAATTAAAATTTTTATTTTAAACCTATTCTCCTTTAAATAGAGTCAATCACCATAATTCATTATTTTTAACATAACTTAGTAAATTAAAATATATGGATGCATATTTATTTCCTTTTGAAGCCCACTCTTTTAATTTATATAGATAAAAATCAAATCTTGATATAAATTCTTATATCCCAAAATCTCATGTATCAATATATTTCCTATTTTACTTCATATACATGTATTTCTCTTTATTTCTGTTTACTGTTTATAACTGGAAAATTGCCTAGATGAAATTGAATTGAATAAAATACGCTTATACCTCACTGCTTCCACTGCGATGATTCGAACTCCCAAACCCCAGCCTCGATCGCGAATACCCACCATCGAACGCCACTTGCTCGTGCTCGAGAACATCGCGACACTCGATATCAAAGAAAACCCTTGCTGTCGATTCTCGAACGCCGTGCCTCCAATTCGCGAGCGCCACCACCAAACTGTCACGGCCTCCAGCACTTCCCACGCGTGCGCGCGAGCCCAGATCACCATCGCGATACATCGATCCATCTTCCCTGCGCGCGAAATCGCGACGCCATCATCGTCTCCACCTCCGCTTCTCACGTCTGCAACCCTTGCCCTTCGATTGCGATGCCATCCCCAGTGAACCCAGCCTCGACCTACGCGCGCGCGCCATACACGTCGCCGCTCCATCACGACCTTGCTGCCCAGACGAACGCGCCTCCGCCCTAGCTCGCGGCGAACGAACGCAATCCCCAAAAATGACTTCGTCTTCGTGCCCTTGAATCGCGAATTGATGAAGCCTCGAGTTCCCCCAATAATTGATTTTTGAACGAGCAGTTGGGTTTTATTTTCGTGAGTGAATTGGAAGGAGAGGGGGAAACGAACGAGATCATTTATTGAGTCGTGGCCATGAATTTTTCTATCTTCTGTTCGATTTTGAATTATACAGGGAAGAGGGTTATTTAAAAAACTGAAGGTGGCATGGTTCACACGATTTCTCTCATGATATTAGGCGCGATTCAAGGCGTGATTAAATGAAGCTGAGAGAAGAAAGCACGTGATTTTCAGATGTTCACAAATTTTCAAAAATTAAATTTAAGTTGAATTTGTTTTAAAATTTTCAACGCGTTTACTCACCGTATGGTCACACATCAACTCCGATCAATACGAAATTTGAAGTCCGATAATAATTCGATATTACGGACCCAATGGAACTGGTTTCGTTGAATTCCGAGACTGTGCCTCGGAACACTATTTTTAAATATCGACTGAACGATATAAATTTCAAACTGAACAATTCAATTTCAAATTCGATTCTGAAGCTTCTATTATTTTCAGTATTATCAATATAAATTTTAAAAGCTTTTGAAATATTTTTCTTCAACTTTAAATTGAATATTCAAATTTTTATTCAACTTCAATCGATTAAATTTTAATATTTAATCGCCAAATTCAAAGTTATTTCGGGGATTCAAATTAAATCATCGTTCAAATATTTAAAATTGATTAAATATTCTTAATTTAATTTGTTCAAAATTCTGGGTCGTTACATGATCTGTGATGATTGAATGATGTTGCACTATTGTGTTAAACCCCTGGACCACACTTATACACACACAAATATGGATTTCACGAGGAAATCGGTTAAGTCACAGATGATTTAAATTTAATATTTTTGAAACTGAAATTTTAATTTCAATTGATTTTGGAAATGGATTTGGGTTAAATGTTAAAGCTTTTGAAAAGGAGTTTTAAGATAAAAGTTATTTTGAATAACTTGGTAAAATTTCCAATTTAAATTGAATTTGAATTCAAAAATTTGGAATTGAATTCCATGTTTGGAAAGTTTGGTTAAAGATGTTATAAATGTGTTTATATGAATTTAAACCATTTTTAAAAGTATGGTTTTGAGAATTTGAATTTAGCCCAAAGACTTTAACTCGTATAAATGAATCAGATTTTCCGAAATGAAAACTATTTGTTTTCAAATAATAGAAGCTTTTCATATAAGGAATGAATTTCCAATTTGTGTCAAAAGGATTTCAAATCGAAATGGAATTGTTTTGAAAGCTATCAGTTAAATCTTTGTTTTAAAGATTTAACGAGTTAATCCAATTGAAATGGAAATTGATTTTGAAAATCTATGAATAGATCTTTGTGAAACTGGGTGAACTTTGTGAGATGAATCTTTTTATGTAAAAGACTAAAGTGGTAATGTGTTTAAACCATTTGAAGGAATAGTTTTGGGTAATTAGTTGTGACTTAATTGAAATCCCATTATCCATATGTTTTAAATATTGCATTCATTATTCGGTTTAGCCGGGAGAGGACTTTGCGTCATATAACCCATTCCGAATAATGATACGACATATATGGATAGCATTTGAAGACCGGTGGTGAAGACCGGATACTTTCAAAAACGAAAGGATTACCATTGATTGTCTCTGCATCGGCTGATCCCCGGTATAGATATTTTAGCACCCTTTGTGATGGGAAGTACGGACATGATTAGAAATTATCCGCAATTGCAAGGGCTTCTTCGTAAGTCCCTTCGGTTCTGTTCGAACCCAGAACAGACTTGTATGGTTGTATGTCTAACACTACACTTTGAGATATAAAGATGATTTCTTTCAAATACATTTCTGTTTGGTGGCGGAGATTTATTCTCTTAGCTTAACACCCTTCTCTGAGACGTACGAGCTCAGAGGTTATGTAGTTGAAGGTTATCAGTGATATATTCCCAATTTGGTAGTGTGGCATGCTGAGTGCTGCTGTGTGTTGCTGATCATTTGTTGATCAAAGCATGGCTTTGTGAAAAAGCGTAGCTTTGTGGACGAGACCTCATCAGACCTCACAGACCGGAAATGGTCAAAACAGGAAAGATGCGGCAAGGTTTCAGGGGTAGCTCCCCTAGGGTATGACCATTCCTTCTGGAAAAAGGTGGTATCATGGTATGGAGCCCAGATATTTACCTGTGTGGTTGCTCCAATCTCATTTACTGTGTGATTGTTGCTGTGTGATCGAGGGCCCTCGGATAAAGGTCCCAAAGGACCGGAGGTGGCATATCTCAGGTTTACTACCCGGGAAGGGGGTAACCGGCCTTGTGTTGGCAGAGAGCCAGGTGGTTCTCGGGGCGTCCCTCCAGAGGCGTTAATACATGGCATAGGAAGTTGCTTAGCCTGACCATTTGTTGGAAAATCCAAAGAAACAATATGAGCCCTTTACGATTTCAATTTGTATAACCTGTCTCCTCAGGCGGCAGCTATAGCAGGCATAATATAATGGTACCTTTGCTGGCTAAGATTAATATTGTATTTTCGAAAGGATTTTCACACTATGCACTAGTAATAATATCAAAAGAGTTTGTTTTGCGTAGTAAGCATATTTGACTATCATAAGAAGAAATCTCCTCCAAGTCTGCGATTGCATTGTGTGTGCGGTAGGAGATCTTATGGTAGTTTCATTTTCCAAAAGCATTGCGGATTTCAATGTTTAAAATCCTTTTGTGTTTATTTTGAAGATAAACTGTTTTTGTTACTCATAGCAGTCTCACGACTGAACCGAAGTTTATTGTTCCCTTCCTAAACTTTGGGTGCCCATAATTTTCCACACGGGCAGTCTAGAGTTGGGTTTCTTTTTCAGATAGTCAGGTTTAGTGGATTATCTGGAGCTAGTTCAGTGTCTGGATTTCACGCACTGAGTTTTTTTTATCTTTGTGGATGTTGATGGTGGTTCGAGCTAGATGTTGGAGTCGTTGGACTCATTCTCTTTTCAGATCATTTCGAGTCATCTCTTCTACTGATATTTTTTCTGCCATTATTGTATCATATCTCTGATATTGTTGTATCATATTGATATCATTGTTGTATATCATTCTGGATATTGTATTCATTGGAGTTGTATATGATATCATTCATTTCTTTCTTCCGCTGTTTTGTTATACTTACTGTTATAAGCTCCGGCGAGCCAAATTCGGCATTTGAATCTGCGACATTCGAGTACAAGTGAAGTACGGGTGTCGATTTTCGAAGGCCGAGTCAGGATCGTTATACTTAGGAAGTATTCCATCTATTTCCTTACTTCCTATTTCTCGAAATCATTTACAAGTTTATTTGTAAATTCTTGACTAGTTTATAACGAATTCTATAAATTCCGGAATTCCTTAGTTAATTCCTTCGAATATTTTCAAAGCCAATTACACTTGCTTATAATTTAAATTTCCCTATGTACTTCTTTATGAATTCTATTTCTTTTTTCGAAGTTCGCTTTTATTTAACTACTTCGGAAATTTCCTTACTTTTCTTCCCAATTCCATTTTTAAAGATTTTCTTATAATCCCGTATACTGAATAACCCCATTTCTAGACTTCCGAGAAGGTTTATAAATAAGATTAAAACATTTCAAAACTATATATATATATATATATTAATAAGTATTTAAAAGAATCATAATAATTTTTTTTAGGTAGGTTCAAATAATTATCTAAAATATTGAAATATTCTTTATACATCACTTTTCAAAGCATGTTTAAAAATTTGGGATTTATTAAAATAAACATTAAGTATTTGAAAATCCACTTCTGAAGTATTCAATACTAACTAACTTTAAATTTCATAGTTAATAAATACAATTTTCCTTTCAAATAAAACTTAGCTTATAAATATAAAAAAATTTAATCTCAATAACCAAATTTTAAATTTATAAATCCCTCTCGATTTCCACCACATCACTTCCCCTTTGATCTCCTTAACCATTTTCACTTCAAAAATAGTATCCACTATTTTTCCCTCACCCTATTTCCATATATAATTATAAATTCTTCCTGTAAATTTATATCCCAAATTTATCATCCGATATCACTTTCCTTTATTCTTAAACATCGTTTATAATTTTTGAAACTCCTTTAAGTTCGACTAAAAATAATCTCATTCATAAACTCCATATTGTAAATTCAATTTCTTATAAATTCCATTTATTTTTTTGCCAATCTATTTTTAACTTATTTCCATATTATTTTCCGAATATCATATTAAAACTCCAATCTTAAAAATTCCTTTATATAATTTATTTTAAAAACCTCTATTTAAAATATTTTTCCGGCATTATTTAATACGATCAAAAATCCATTTTTGCTTATTCAAATCAATCTCTTTTATATAATCCAAATTTCGATATACAGATTTTCATATTAAAAATCTCCTTTTAATTTCTTAAAAATTCAAAATAATATTTATGGTATTTAATATACCCAAGTTAATTTCCATGCTATTATAACATTTAAAAATTTACAACACACAACAACCCAGCAGATTATTCAATCACATCATATATTTTATATATGAAAAACACCAAATATATTTGAGGAATCCAGTTGCATTCCTCCAACCTGTTTCCCTGCATCCACGGATGTTAGAGAACAATAAAAATACCAATCCCACTTCGAGAGGGATATCGTGGTATATAGGGTCATCCGCTATTATGCGGGGCGCATAGGGTCTCATCCGCGATAATATGCGGGACTGTCACTCCAACTACTAATATATACATACTACTATATATATATATGCTCATCCAACAGATAATTATAATTTATCAATCCAACCAAGCATCAATTAATTTAAATTTAAACTTTTAAATTTAAATGTGGTAATCCAAATGAGTGAGAAATTCTCACCTTGATTTTTGTTTGCAATCCATTTTCAATTTTTATTTCGTAGATTCATTACTCCGAACTAACTCGATTGATTCATGATTTTCTTGAACCTCGTACGAAAAATTTAAGAATTATATGAATTAACGATTTCCATTTTAATTTATAATTGATTAGCTAATTATACTTTTATTAAATTTAATTAAAATTAATTAAAATTAATTACTTTACCTATTCCTCTCTGCGACGAATCCCCACTTCTCTCTATTGGCCCTCTGCACTTCCTACTGTCTGACCTACTGCTATCTCCAGAAATGCAGAAGCCCAAGTCGAGTTCCCCGCTTCAGCCGCACGCAAGCCGGTCACGATTCCCCTTCGTCGCTCAGCCTTGCATCGTGCCTCCACCTTGGGCGCCGATGCCACCAACGCCTGCTCCACGCACCACCATCATGCGAATCAAAATTAGCTAGGTCCGTGACCCACAACGCTCGCCCTTGCCTCCACCAGACATCGCGACCGCTCCCTCACCATTTCCTCCCCTAATCATTAGCGCCACCTACCGCAGTGTCGCCAAGGCACCTCCGAGCCAGGCAATTCACGATTCCCCTCGAGCCTCTCTACATCGCGCCTCTCCCCTTGCCGTACTAGCAGCACTCACGCGCGATTCAATCGCGTGATTTTTTTCTTTTTTTTTCCGATGAATTTGAATCAAAGGATATGGAGAGGGAAGTTTGATTTTTATCTCGTATGAAGGTAGTGAGTGGATTTAAACAAATTGAATATGATCTTTCACCTTTTTTTCATGAACTTTAAACTGAGAAAAAGGAGAAAAGGCATTCGTGATTTTAAACAGAAAGGAGACATGATGTTGGCATATAGAGGAGAGACTACAGTGTTTTGAGGTGAAGGGAAAAAGGAGTGATGGAAATAATGTCAATCAACTATATATATATACATTATATAAATTTTCAAATCGTCTCGATTTCGTAACTTAAAATCTCACACCCCTAACGAAACGTGCTGCTAGGCATTCTTAATGTTATACCTCTAATCCGAATACAATGGAAAATGTTCCGAGTCCTAATTCGATCTAATGGAGAAGATAGCTTTTTGGACCCAATTATTATATCGAATTTTCGATATGAAATTCGACCGGTTTATATCCCGTACGATCAAACGGTAACTCCAGACACTACGAAATTTGAAATCCACTAATAATACACTATTATGGATCCAATGGAACTGGTTTCGTCGAATTCCGAGACTATGCCCCGGATCACTATTTTAACGCGTCGATTAAATCGACAATTCCAAAAATTTGCGAAATCGCTTAAAATCCCAGTTTTAAAATCTTACTAACTCAATTATAATTAAAATAGAATTTATATCAATATTAGAAATTTTTCGATTCATAAACACTCCGATTTCCAATTATTCAACGATTTTCAATTATAATTTCAACAATTTAATTTATTCAGTATCGTTATATTTGGGATTTTAAATTCATTTTAAAATTTTCAACAAACATCTTCATATTCAAAAATCAAATTATATTTCAAATCCATATTTAAAACCACTTAAATATTCAAAATCAAATGACGAAAAATCCGGGTCGTTACATTCCTCCCCCCTTAAAAGAATTTCATCCCCGAAATTTGCTAAGACAAGAAGGACGATCCAAACCCATTTACTTATCAAAACCCGCTTAGTTGAAACTTGACACACTTTTCTAACCCTTTAGTCCTATTCAAACATTTAGTTTCCATTTCTCAACCAAAATCTCAGATTTCAATTTCAAATTTGAACCTCAACTTTTTAGTTAACAAAAATTTTCTAACACCCTAAATCTGCAAATTTTTTTTGGCAGAGTCTCCCTTGTACGGAGAGCCCTTTTCAATATGACAAGAGAGATAAATATATATACATCGACCCACACGGTCGGAAAACAAAATATATATCAATATTTTATATATTTGCGGTATTTAATCCGAAAACATACCTTATTTTGGCATTTTTAAGCAAGCGGCTTATTTTATATGAGATTAGCGCGATCAAAATCTAACCAAATGGCCTCTGAGTACCTGTTCTTACTTAATTTAAACACGTAAGTTCCCAAACATGAAAGTTCCATAACATTTCATTCATTTAACTAACTTTACATATGAATTTCATATACAACATGCCAAACAAAGATTTTTAAGCAATTATAAGGTTCCGATTCTAATTTAATTGCTTTCACTTGATCCATATACCATTTCATTCAATCCGAAATGATTTACAACCCAAAAAAGTTGCATTCAACTCATTTTTATACTAAACAAACCCATATCCATTTCAAATTGACTTAAAATTCAATTTATTCACTTCCTATTACTTTACAGAATTTCATTTACTTATGTTTATGACAAACACCGATTTTTCTATGCCAATTCGGCGATATTTATTTAATAAAATAACCATTCCAGTATATAGCTATTTTAAATTGATTCCAAATCAATTTATATTTAATTCTATTCCATTTCAAATTTATTTACGATCAATTTCATTCTCGAATTCTTTTAAAATAATATTCAATGCTATATTCAATTTATTTACACTCACATTGAATTTATTTATAACTCAAGCCATTTTATTTCAGTCCAATTTTATTTGATCACATTCAACACATATTAATCAGCTTATATATATAAGTCGAATTTTATTTATTACTCAAGTTCTATATTCAACTTCAGTTTCAGTCCACAATCCATTCTGTTTAATCAAGTTAAATTCCATTCTCATATTCGATTAACTAATTAATTCATCCAATTAGTTCAATTCCATTTTACAATTTCAATATCTGATATTTATTTCAAAAATCACTCTATTTAATCACTTGAGTTTAAATTCAATTTTTATAATTCAAGTTTTGGATTTTTATTTCTTTACTAGAACATCCAATTATTTTTATTTTGGTTTTTCTATTCCACTTTTCAATTTTAAAAGTTTCACACTTATTTTCTCACACTTCTATCAATTTTATACTCGATATATTCATATTTTATTTTTAACTCAAGATTGTACATCACTTTATGGCTTAAATATACACTTATTCCATTAATTTCAAATTTGTATAAGCTATTCAAATTTATTTATTCACAATCCCAAATTTTCACTCAAATTCCATTCCATTTAAATTTTTATAACTTATAGTTATTTAGCCACTTACTCTTCGCATTTGTATATTTAATTCCGTTCAATACGGTTTCAAATCCAATCCAATTCAATTAAATTTTATTTTCAATTTCCTTTAACCAATATTTCCAAACCATATTCGAATTTATTTATACTTATATTAATTTCATTCCAACAATTTTATTTTTAATTCATTGAATTTAATCAAGTAAGAATTTAATTCAAGTTTCAAATCTTTCCACACTCCCTTACTTATATTTATTTATTCCATTTACTTACACATTCACATGCACTTTATACTTAGTTAATCTATTACATTCTACACATTTCATCTTATTTATTATAATCACTTCATTTAATTTATTTTCTTTAACTTTTACTTAAGTTAAATTCCAATTCCTCAAAAAATTTCTTTTTACAAATCTAATTTATTTAACTTACACAAGTTAAATTTTAATTTCATCTTGAAGTTCACTTTTTCCAAGTTTTGTTTCAAAAGCTTATTTTCTTCTTATTTCACTTCTCTTTAATTTGATTTCTTAGAATTCAAACACCCCGTTCTTATTTCAAATCGTTTGAAATTATATATATATATATATATAACTCTACTTTAACAAACCATTCCCTTCCTTTCAAAAACCAACTTGGCTTTTTTCTAAAACAATTCCCTCGAAATCTCTAAACAGCATTTATTTTTCACAAAAATCTCCATATCAAATTACTACGGTAGCAATCTGTCACCTAGAAACTCAAAAATGAATACTGGTGATGTTGTAGTCATTACCAGAATTATTTTCCAGCGACTGAAGTGAGTTCAGTGCTATATCCCTTCCAAAATTCATTTTAAAACAATTTCCTTTCGAAAATATTCAAAAATAATACCCTTATTATTATTTTCCACACCACTTTGAAAAAAAAAATTTCAAACTTCCTGGGATTTTAATTTCCAGATTCTTGTTTGAATCCAATTTTAATCATAATACATTTGTATAATTTATACTTAATACAAATTTCATTTGGTTATATAAACCATTTCCAATTTTATAATCTTATTTGATTATAATATTATCATTCAAACACTCCAACTATATATAATAATTTTAGAAAATTATTTCTTTTATATCAAAATATGGTTTGGGTAAAATTATTTCATTTACCGGCTTTTTAAAACAATACTGCATTGGTTTGCCTAGTTTAAGAGTTTAGAAATCCCTATCGATACAGTTGTCCAGACTGTACCGACTAGAATTTATAAACACTCAACCGATAAGTCAACACCATTTAAAGTAATTTATATTCACTAACAAATACGCGCTCATATCTATTAATACACTCAAACTCATTCTAGGGTACTACTAACCCTATATCTAATGAGTAATCCCCACCATAGCCAAGGTTCTCGCTTAACCTTCAGCTCTGATACCAACTGTAACGGACCGGATTTTTCGACCCTCGAAAATCGACATCAAAACGCCCATTGTATAGATTGTCGAGCAATCGAGTGTCGGAAAAACACCAGTTCGTTAGGGGTGAAGAAGAAAAAGATAGAAGAAAAGAAACAGAACAATACAGAATCTCACAATCGCAGTGGAACAAAATATAATATATAATAATAGATTTTTATATAAAAGAATATGTAACTGTTTAATACTTACAATAATCAGAGTACAACAATCACTACATCAAATCTGGACAGTTATAATAATTTGTCCTCATACAGCGGAAAATATGTATCAAGTACGAAAATACGCCTCTGTCATCCAGCTCGTCTCCTGAGCTCCATAGCATCCTATCCTGAATCTATAATACTCGGTCTGACCCGAGCATTATAATAAAATAACACCCGAGTCAGTCTGGAAAACCAGCGTGAGAAAACACACTCAATTTGAATTATTACTATTATTTTTCAAAACCCTTTGAAAAACAAAGGTATCTCGTAAGACCACGTCGCACATAAACACGACGGGTTTTTACCTTACGATAACCAAAACATTTTTATCAAAATCGTCTGATATTATAATAGTGTCTAATCTAAGTAAATAAAAAATAGTGAAATGCTTGCATCTCACGTTTCAGCATAGTTGGGCACAATCAAAACCGTACGGCACTTATTGGAGATTGGATTCCATACAATGACTAGGCACTGGGGTACCACCTATCACGGTACACTTCTAGAAGCATGTACCGAGGACCTCGCCGAAATCCCCTGCAACACAAGACCGGCCCTATCCCTAACCAGGATAAAACCGAATATGTTATCACCCCGGGTGTTCCCACCCTTACCAAGAGCTCTTTTGCATGCACCATGTCCACTTAATATAATATATCCAAGGTTACCTAGAATGTTGATAACATACCCTAATTGGGTATGACCCACTTAGCCTTGTTGCATACCCCTTGATTTTCAGCCATTCTGGTTGATGAGGCTAGAGGCTACGATTACCTTTCATGAATAATTTCACTTAGAATGCTCATCGTCCTCCAATGACGATGTTCTGATAGCATTCATCCATACAAGTTGTCCTAGGTCTGGACAAATCGAATCACTGTCTTCATCATCTTCACGGTATTCATTCGTAATGTTCAAACCGGATTTAAGTGGTTTTCGGATAATTAAATCTGATCCCGGTCTCTTCGAAACGATTAATGAAATTGGCCAAAATTGATAGTCGGTTATTTAACTATCAATATAACATCCATAAGCAATCACTAGGCCATTATTTGTAATTTCTTCCAAATTACTAATGTCAAAATATCTTTACAAAGATATACGTTCAGTACTTCAACATTTGAAAACAGTTTCAAATTCTTATATTATTAACGGAATATTCCCACCCATTCCAATACTTAGAATATTTCTCCCCACTTCATTTATATCACACTTAGGAAGTATTCCATCTATTTCCTTACTTCCTATTTCTCGAAATCATTTACAA
Organism: Allium fistulosum; assembly: GCA_030737815.1. Lineage (NCBI taxonomy): Eukaryota > Viridiplantae > Streptophyta > Magnoliopsida > Asparagales > Amaryllidaceae > Allium > Allium fistulosum. The sequence goes on from CM060907.1 coordinate 618,804,265, forward strand.
TTTTATTTGTAAATTCTTGACTAGTTTATAACGAATTCTATAAATTCCGGAATTCCTTAATTAATTCCCTCTAATATTTCCAAAGCCAATTACACTTGCTTATAATTTCAATTTCCCTCTGTACTTCTTTATGAATTCTATTTCTTTTTTCGAAGTTCACTTTTATATAACTACTTCAGAAATTTCCTTACTTTTCTTCCCAATTCCATTTTTAAGGATTTTCTTATAATCCCATATACTGAATAACCCCATTTCCAGACTTCCGAGAAGGTTTATAAATAAGATTAAAACATTTCAAAACTATATATATATATATATTAATAAGTATTTAAAAGAATCATAATAATTTTTTTTAGGCAGGTTCAAATAATTATCTAAAATATTGAAATATTCTTTATACATCACTTTTCAAAGCACGTTTAAAAATTTAGGATTTATTAAAATAAACATTAAGTATTTGAAAAATCCACTTCTGAAGTATTCAATACTAACTAACTTTAAATTTCATAGTTAATAAATACAATTTTCCTTTTAAAATAAAAATTAGCTTATAAAAAAAATTAAATCTCAATAACCAAATTTTAAATTTATAAATCCCTCTCGATTTCCACCACATCACTTCCCTTTCGGTCTCCTTAACCATTTTCACTTCAAAAATAGTATCCACTATTTTTCCCTCACCCTATTTCCATATATAAATATAAATTCTTCCTGTAAATTTATGTCCCAAATTTATCATCCGATATCATTTTCCTTTATTTTTAAACATCGTTTATTATTTTTATAACTCCTTTGAGTTCCACTAAAAATAATCTCATTTGTAAATTCCATTTTATAAATTCAATTTCTTATAAATTCCATTTATTTTTTTGCCAATCTATTTTTAATATCGATTTTCAACTTCTTTCCATATTATTTTTCGAATATCATATTAAAACTCTAATCTTAAAAATTCCTTTATATAATTTATTTTAAAAACCTCTATTTAAAATATTTTTCCGGCATTATTTAATACGATCAAAAATCCATTTTTGCTTATTCAAATCAATCTCTTTTAAATAATCCAAATTTCGATATACAGATTTTCATATTAAAAATCTCCTTTTAATTCCTTAAAAATTCAAAATAATATTTATGGTATTTAATATACCCATGTTAATTTCCATGCTATTATAACATTTAAAAATTTATAACACACAATAACCCAACAGATTATTCAATCACATCATATATTTTCTATATGAAAAACACCAAATATATTTGAGGAATCCAGTTGCATTCCTCCAACCTATTTCCTTGCATCCACGGATGTTAGACAACAATAAAAATACCAATCCCACTTCGAGGGGATATCAGGATATATAGGGTCATCCGCTATTATGTGGGGGCACGTAGGGTCTCATCCGCTATAATATGCGGTACTATCACTCCAACTACTAATATATACATACTACTATATATATATGCTCATCCAACAAATAATTATAATTTATCAATCCGACCAAGCATTAATTAATTTAAATTTAAGCTTTTAAATTTAAACGTGGTAATCCAAATGAGTGAGAAATTCTCACCTTGATTTTTGTTTGCAATCCATTTTCAATTTTTATTTCGTAGATTCACCACTCCGAACCAACTCGATTGATTCATGATTTTCTTGAACCACGTACGAAAAATTTAAGAATGATATGAATTAACAATTTCCATTTTAATTTATAATTGATAAGCTAATTATACTTTTATTAAATTTAATTAAAATTAATTACTTTAAGGGGGAGGGTATGTAATGACCCTAAAAGAAAAAAAAATGAAAGTTACATTCATTTTAAGAATTTCTGAAATTATAAAATATATAATGCATTAAAATAGAAAAGAAAATTTGATAATAAATAAAATTTGCATAGGAGCTTCTGTTTGATAAAATGCAAGGAGTTAAGGTGATTAAAAATTGGAACTCAAAACAAATATAGTTCCATGTCCAAAGAATTATATAAATACATACATTTAATATATGGGGTGTTTTCTGTTTTATTTAAAGACAGAATAAAATGAAGTTTAATAAAAGGTTTAAATGTCTTATATTTATGCTAGAAATAATTAGCATGACATATGTGATTTTTTTTAACACATAAAGATGTATGAGGAGTTATTGTTTTGACTAAAGGCAGAAAAAAAAATATATATACATACAGGATCAAATAAGAATTTTCATATCTAATATTTAATTCAAGCAAATAACATAGTGTGAATGATTTTACATTACATGATTATGTATGATAGTATGCATGATTGAATGGAAATGGTAGTTAGGTAGAAAACACAGAGGAGTTTGCAGTTTCTTTAAACTTATAAGAAATAAAAATAAACAAAGGGTCACATGCATATGGCATGAGTAAAATAGAGTCATGAAAATAGTATGAAGTGTTTAAAATGCTTGATCCCCGAAATAACTAATTGAGGTAACCAAAAGTGTGCATTTCCAATTAAGGACCACACAGGGAAATGATTTGTGCATGAATATCTAAGGGCATCAAGGAAATTACCCATTTTTCTTAAACCCTAGAATGGTTTTATAAATATCTGCACATAATCATATCCACCATTCTCTCGGGATCAAAACAAAAATAAAGTAAAATAGGAGAAACATTGGCTTGAAACTTTGGAGGATTTGCTATTCAGGGGATTAAGGCAGTAGAAGGAGAACACTAGGTGAGTATTTATCCCTTTGTATGCAATGGCATTACGTCCTCTTGTAGGTAGCCTGAAATGTTATAAGTCATTTAAAATCTCTGAAATGATTTGTTATGGGTGAGATGGATGTTTGTTTGTGCATTCTTGTTTGGGGTTTTAATCTGTATGTGGGTTTTTAAAGTTAAAGTGGTTTGAGCATTTTTTTTGTTCTATTATATCATTATTAAGTATGGATATAAATTATTTAGGGAATAGGCAGCAAGACAATGAACTAGCTCATGTTTATTTCTTGGATAATGAAGCATGAAACTAAATATTCATATCATAAGTCAGAGGAGAATTTCTGGGTTTTTAATGGATTTCCTTAATAGAACCCTTATTCATATATTCACAATACTATAGAAGAAAGATAGTAGGATCATGATGCTTAAACTATTTTTAGGAAAAACCATAGGTAGACTGGGGTATTTTCTGTAATAAGGAAAATAAATGGGGAACATGGGGTTGAACCAGAAAGTATTAAAGAAGATAAGCCTTTCTGAAACATGATTGAATTGGGAGTTTTTATGATTGAATTCATAAACATAAGCTTAATAAAATAAGCAGAAACTGAAGGAGGATTTATTAAATTAAATTGGTCATTTGAGAGTTTGTCAATGATCTGCTTGCTTCAAGTGGGAGTAAGTATAAGCATGGTGCAATTGCACCCTGAGGCCTTTGTGTGTTGGAATAAATTAAATAACCTGGGAGTTTCCTTCACAATGCATACATGGTGTTCATTTGACAAGGAGTTAAAGACCATAAAAATAAATTGGGAATGGGGTTTGAAAATCTGGATTATAAATATCCAGATATGGAGTCAAGTCAATCAAGTTTAAATATGTGCTTTGATTGATTTCTGGGTGAAAATTGGGAGTATAAAAATCTGAGTTTACTTGTTCAGAAATGGAGGAAAATGAATCAAGAATTATATATGTATATTTATTTTGATGGTTAGCTGGGTATTGTTTATATGAATGAATGTGTCTTTGTATCACTTGAAATTAATCAATAATATGCTAAATTAGGAAGACATTGCAAGTTCACTATGAATATGTGTATAAATTGATAAATGCTCATACCAGTGAAAACCGACCCTTTTGGTTGCCCTTGCAATCATCTGGGTGTCTCATTAAAATTGGGGCAGCTCAGTGAATTGCTTGCAGGAAATTGAAGTTGGCTTGATGGATGAAGAAGGCATTAGCTGCTAGTATAAATAAAAGAAACCAGTTTTAAATTTGCAGTTGCTTTGTAATGAATTTATTAGTCAAATTTCATATTGTAGTTGAAGTTAATTATAGGGAGTTTTCTAAGTATTTGGATTAAAATATGTTCTTAAGTAAACCTGTTTTGGATGATTATTGATGATGTTTGGTTAACTGCTGATTTTATGAATGTATGATTGGGAGAAACAAGGGGATGGACATATCATAATAATATGATATGAGTATGTGATTATCTCTGATTTTTACTACCTGAATCTATATTATGGTTTATGAAAATTAAAGAGCTAAGGTGGTTGATTTAAAAATGAACTCACAAGATTTGAGTAGGGGTATTCAAGAGAAATGAATTTGTGCATGGCAGGTAAGTGATACAGGCATGTGCATGAATTCTGGAGTAAAAGTTAATTAACATGTATTTGTGTATTTGATTTCAAAAAAAAATTATGAAAGAAATAAACTTAGAAGTAATTGTATTTTTGGTTAATGGATTGAATATATATATATAGATGCATTTCCAGGAAATTTAAATTAGGCAGTAACATGCTTGTGTTGAGAATGGATCTTTGTAGAAGTTTGTTAATATGAGGAATATGGGTTTGCAAGTGGTAAAAGAGGGACTATGGCCGGCCTAGATGGCCATGGGTCAAACTCTTGTAGCCTAGAACCATTTCATTTCAACTCATGATGTGTAAGTGTTTCTAGAACAAAAAAAAACTCCAAGCAACCCTCAAATGACACCAAGCATTTTCAATAAAACACCAAGTACTCAAGTCTGCACCATGATTAAACTTAAAAATGCAGCATGATTTAATTGTTCAACTTGAAATGGTAAATAAGAATTAGTCCCAATGTTCATGCCTGCATGTATAATCTTTGAAGTGATTTCATACCAGTGGTTGATAACTATCATAAGGTCAATTAAAAATGCCATTTTAGTGTTAATAAAATTATTTAGGCAGAAGGTATAGAAAGCATGGAAAAATGCACTGAGCATTGCAATATTAAATGTGTAATAGTATTATAATTGCCAAAAATCTATTCCTCGCAGTAGAACAAAAATTAGGGAAGAAATAAATGGTTATGTTGTCAACATATATAGTATTATGTTGCCTGCTTGATTCAAACTCTCTCTTTGCAAATTTGTTAGCTCTGAATGGCAAAGGGAAACAATTATATATCATCAAATATGTAATTGTCTTAATTTCTTTGTGTACTGATATGATTATATTGGTAAATCCAGGGTCTTGGGAAAAATATTTGGAAATTATTTAAATATTAAAATATAGAAGAAATGGGGTTTAGTGGTGAATTCCTTATATGCTAAAAAAATCTAAGTGTTTTTGAGTGAGGGTCACCACATTTTCCCCAACACTTCTATGTGAGGTTTACTCCGTTAGCATCTAAACCGGTATCTAGGCAATGCGTAAACACTGGTTAAGTCCCGATTCATCGTATAAACATATATGTTCTAGATGCTTTTGCCTTTTTGTTTACTCTCAACCTTATCCATACCACCAAATTTCGAATTTGAATCAATTAATACTAAACAAAGTACTAAAATATGATATGAAAGAATTACTAAAATTTTATCAGAAATACATTAGCTTATCATAAACGTATAGCTCCGGTTGGTCGCGATTAATCCTTGGCTAAACAAACTTTTGTGCATGTAACCCTCTAAAAATTGTCACATGGAGGAAAAAGCTTTCGAAGCCCAATTTAATTTCAAACCCAGCCCTTTTCAGATACCTGATTCCAGTGGAGTAGTTCCACGTGTTAACTTGAAATTAAGATCAACCCCTTTACTGATTTTTTCTCTGAAAAGCAAATCGCTTCACAAATATTGCCTGCATGTTTTATTTGGGTTTATAGAAGAAAAATTAACGATAATTTATCTTTCAGGAATTTCATCATATTTAATTGGTCTGGAGAATGAAGGTATCGCTTAAAGATTCTCTCAAAATTCTCGAAGCTGATATCCAACACGTTAATGCATTATAAGCATGCTTTTGAAATATAATTACGTTTCCATCTTTACTTTCTGACGCTTTATGGTTTGTGATATATAAATGTTTGATTAATCTGAATCACGTCTACTTTTTGTTCGAAAAAGTTTCTACGAACATAGAATTGCTCGTATATTCCTTCTGTATTTGGAAATTAGCTGCAGCCTGGAGGGGTAGGATTTGATCATTTTGCTACCATATCTTCTTAGTTTTAAAAAACCGGTTTGCTAATATGTTTGAAGTTTAAAGTGAATAGTTCAATCGCATGGTTATGGAATGTGGGAAATTTTTTAAAGAACAAATTAAGCTAAAAAATTAGGCAAAAGAACATGCACTTTATTTTTTTCTTTCTAGAACAGCCCATAGCCCATTTGTCACTTAAAAACCATATTTCTACTTTTCTCTTCCACGGAACTAAATCTTCATCATCATTTTCATACTCCTTCTCAACCTTCGATCTCAAAAATTGATCTCAACGTAACCATGGCAGCTGAAACCACAAGCAAATCATTTCCAACACGACCACAAACATCAACAATCGATGTACAACAACACAAAATTCATCAACAATTGCCAAATCGCAAAATCCTAGCTCAGCCTGAAATTGAACAGAAACATGAAATTCATCAACATGAAATTGAAATGCAACACAGACAGTGACCACTGTTGGAATTTGGCCGATTTTATGTCTACACTTGAACAAAGAGAAAACATTAAGAAGTGAATTTGTTGTAAAAATTGATTTGATATTCAATTCAATAATATACAGTTGAAGGTTGAGGTATGACTATTTGAGTTAGAACTATTTGAATTTAGCTCCTGTTGTAAAATTTGATGTTCAGTTCAATTCAGGTAATATACATTTAAGTGTTCAGTTCAAGTAATATGAATACCTGATGAAATTTTCTCTTCTAAGACGTTGACTATTGCCTGCATTATTTGTATTTTCTTTGCCTTGCTATAGAAAATGCTTGTATTATTTTAAATGTTATTATTTACCACAAAACTGATACCCACATATATGCAAAAATGATACCCAGTAGCTGCGTTATACAATATGATGCACTATAAATTTAATTATTTAGTTTACTGTCATGCATGACAAAAGTGATGCCAAATCAATCAAAACTCATATCCAGTAGCTATTTGATTCGAATTCATGCTTGGTTATTTTATAAATTATTTTAAATATTATTTACCACAAACTGATACATACAAATACATAACAATTATACCCAGTAGCTGTGTTATATAATACAATGCACTATAAATTTAATTTAGTTCATTGTCATGCATGACAAAAGTGATACCAAAACAATGAAAACTCATATCTAGTAGCCGGTTGATTCGAATTCATGCTTGATTATTTTGTAAATTATTTTAACTGATACCTACAAATACAGAAAAATGATACCTAGTAGCTGTGTTATATAATATAATGTACAATTTTTTTAATTATTTAGTTCACTATCATGCATGACAAAAGTGATAAAAAAAATGAACTCGTATCTAGTGGCTGTTTGATTCGAATTCATGCTTTTTTATTTTATAAATTATTTTAAATGTATTTCCAACAAAAATGATACCTACATATATACAAAAATAATACCTAGTAGCTGTTTAATATAATATAATACTCTATAAATTTAATTATTTAGTTCACTGTCATATATGAAAAAACTGATACCAAAACAATGCAAATTCATATCTAGTAGCTATTTGATTCGAATTCATGCTTTCTTATTTTATAAATTATTTTAAATGTTATTTCCAACAAAAATGATACCTATATACGTGCAAAAATGATATCCAATAGTTGTTTGATATAATGTGATGCTCTATAAATTTGATTATTTAGTTCACTGTTATGTATGACAAAACTGATACCAAAACAATGCAAACTCATATATATTAGCTTTTTGATTTGAATTCATGCTCGATTATTATATAAATTAATTTAAATGTTATTTCCAACAAAACCGATACTTACATGTATGCAAAAATAATTCCGAATAAACTAACCAACATAAAAACACAATAACTCACCACTACCTACGCCACCTATATATTCTCAGCACATAACAATTAACTAAAAGTGGTACTACATAACCAAGTTCAATTACAAAGAGCAAATCAATGTACATATTAATATATGCTAAACCAATATACTTATAAGACCAAGTTCAATAGTATAAAATTGCTAAAAAAGACGTACAACTAAGTATAATTCTCAACAAATTATAAAAACATGAAAATCAAATCATATTTTCTTAGAAGCTTGACAGTTACGCTTATTGCAACCGTATAGCTTGCATACACCACATCTATTTTGCTTATTTTGAAAATATGCAAATCCTCCTTTCCGTTTAATAGTAGGTCTACCGGAACCACGTTTCTCCTTAGGTAGCTTAATAACATCTTTCAACACTTACATCAACAATATGCTTATCGAAATTAGAAATATGATTTATAGCATTAGCATATTAGAAGCTCTAGAACACATCTTGAACAAATCAACGATAGACATATTCGCATTCTTCGCCTTTACCGCTGAAGTAGATTTTGTTCCATATGAACATGGCAGTAACCATGAAAGGCTGAAGGAAAAACTTCACGAACACTTAAAATCAAATATTGATGGTGATTCGATATAAAAACTAAATCATGATCTTCTTGAAGTATTTGTTTTAAGTTATTCAAAAACCATTTTCAGTTATCCACATTTTCAAGAGAAACTATACCCATTAAAAAACCTGCAAATAATAATTTAAAAAATATTAAAACAAAATTTAATCAACTGTTAACTCAAAAACTGATACCTAGAAACTGCTACCGATACCTAAAAACTGATACCTAAAAACTGAGAACTAAATTCTGATACTACGCAGTAAAAAATTTTAAAAATCCGATACCTAAAAACTAATAATAAGCACTAATCTAAGACACTCCAATGAAAAAACTATAACGCTACAAAATATCACTTTTTTTTCAAATCATAATATCAAGTTCTAATACGTTTCGATATCATACAACGCGTATGTTATTCTAAAACTGATACTAAACTAAAAATCTTAATATCAAATTCTAATACTTTCTACTACATCGCAATGCATATGTTACTCCAAAACTGATATTAAACTAAAAATCTTAATCTCAAATCTTATTTCAGTATCTGCACCGTTGTACAATAAGATAATAACAGAAATTGATACTTAGAAAATGATACTAAACTAAAAACAATACTAACACAAACTCAAAATAACAGTTACTGAAACTAAAAAAATGATACTGACATAAACAGAAACTGATACTGGTTATTTTCCACAATAATGACACAACATCACCAAATAACTTACAAACATATAAAATAAAAATATACCTTGATTACCATTTCAATCAAACCAATATGAATGCAAGAAAAAAAACATCAATCAAAAAATGTTTCCTTCATATTGTCATTTTATTATAGTATGATAATTTTCTTTATACAACAAAAATGTAACAATTTTTTTTTCAAAAATGATATCTATAGACTGTAAAACTGATACCTAAAATCTAATACTGAAATTAATAAGAAAAATGATACTCAAATAAAGTTAATTGAATATTTGATACTAACAGACTTCAGTAAATGTTTGATAGTAATAAAACACTAATTCAACTCATTTATCATCATATTTAATCTGTAACAACTTCATTTTCTATAGGGTCAAATATCAAAAACAAAAAAGTAACAGTTTTTTTTAAAAATTGATACCTACAGACTGTAAAAGCGATACTTAAAATTTGATACTGAAATTAATAACAAAAATGATACTCAAACAAAGTTAATTGAATGTTTGATGCTAACGAAACATTAATTCAACTCATAGAATGTTTGATGGATATGATCATATTTACTCTGTAACAACTTCTTTGTTATATCTACTCGAAAAAACAAAATAAAACATTAAAACATTTCAAAAATTTATTACTCTGAAAAATGATACTAAAAAACCTAAAAATGATACATAAAAACCAATCTTTATTGAAATAAACACAACAATACATTTTCATCCAAACCAATATGAATCCAAGATATACCTCAGTGAACAAAAACCAAACAACATTCAATTTAAAACAAATAAAAAAAACATTGCTGCATTGTAAATAAAAAAAGTCAGACATACCTACTACTACTGTCCAAATTTTCCATAGAATATGAAGAAGAAAACACAACAACAAATCTGAAATTAATTTTAAAAAGGAAAAAAGAAAATGTTAGAAATAACCAAATTAAAACACCGACAGAAGAGAAAGGAGGAAAAAACATAGGATCATACCTGAATCCGAAAATTTCCACTGCCGTGTTCAAAGAGACGAAAATCAAAATCAGATTAACAGAAATGGACCGCGCAAAGAATGAAGAAGAAAATTTAAGTTTGAACACGTAAAAGAGAAAGCAAATAAGTTTTGAAGAAGAAAAATAATGAGATCGAAGAAGAAGAAAAAACGTGCGCGACAGTTCGGTGCTTTTAAAAATATTTTAACGTTTTTGTTCTTTTGTCCTTGAAAATAAAATATTGGTGGGCTTTCCTTGGTACTAAAAAAGCCTTTAAATTTGTCCTCTACAATATTTTCCTGAATGGAATTTCCTCTTAAATCGTGAAATTTTGAATAGATAAATGTATAACCCTCTGCATTTTAGTAATTTTTATACATCGCACACGTATTGACATATATATGTAATGTAAGTTATTTGCTGTTTTAATAACTTAATGAGCGTGAATGCAACATATAGTCTGTATTTTATGTTAGAAAGGTTATTTTAATAGTCATCATGGAAAGGCCAATTTGAGATATACTGTAAAGTATGTTATTATTAATTATTGTATGATGCATATAGTGACTTTAAAAGTTTCAATTTTTGTGGATAATTATACATGTTTTGCAGTTTCCATTTAGTATCGTTAGTTAACAGAAAACAAATTTAGACATTACCTAATTCCTGAAACAACAATGTTTGCTTGAAGGTACAAAAGTTATAGGTTCTTATAATAGCATTTAACTTCATTTCTTGCTCTGGTTCTCTTAGGCTTAAACATGTCATATTTAGCCTTATTACTCTGTTTTCATGCCCTTTAGCTGGCTTTTTTTGGTCCAGGGCTTTTACATATCGAAGAGGCAGTGCGTGTTTTCAGATGCGTATGTCATGTAGTGTAGTAGCAAATTGCCCCTGCAGTTGACAAAAATCTTCACGCTGAGTCCACAGAACAAAACAGACGAAAGACGCCTCAGACGTCTGACCAACATGGTCAGACGTCTGACAAAAGTCTCGGGAAACAATTCTGCACAGACTCAGACGTCTGACCCGTTTGGTCACCGTCTGAGCTCATCCTCGGGAACAGATTTCCTGAGGGGTCAGACGTCTGGCCATTTTCCTCAGACGTCTAACCCTGCCCAAAACAGCCTACTCCACCTTTTTCGATATAACTTTCACCTCCGAACTCCGATTTGCGAACCGTTTTCTCCGTTGCGAAGCTACTTCCGACCTCTACAATTCTCCATATAGTGTCGCCAAAATTTAACACTCCACCTTGACACTATATCCATCTCCAACTCTAATGGTACCATACCATCAACAACAACCGATAGCACCAACTATCACTACTTCTACCTTCAACCAAACATGAATGCTTTCCCAATGAGCTTCAGCAAAGCCACCGCCCATTGCACTCCACTAACGAGCTCAGGCAAAGCCCCCGCCCGCTAATGAAATGTTGAAAACATCCAAATCCTAAGCTATCTCACCAAAGACTAAAACTTGCCAAGAAAATAGAACCTCAATCTCTCACCAATACTCTTTCTCATTTACCACCAAGCTCCTCCCTTAACCGTGCCACCCCGTGGCACCTAGCACTTCTCCAAGCAAATCAAGTTCGAGCAATGCTCGAACTTCCCAACCGGCAAAGCCTAGTGAACATGTCCGCCGCGTTATCCTTTGTGTGCACTTTCCGAAGATATACTTGCTTATCCTCATCCATGGCTACTAGAAATGACTCTCTCACCTCAATATGTTTAGTCCGTGAGCTAAACGCCAAATTCTCTGCCAAGTGAATAACACTCTGGCTATCACATCGAACATCAATACTATCATGCCCGAATCCCAAGTCACACAACAATCGCTTCAAATAGAGTGCCTCCTTTGCCGCCTCCACTGCGGCAATCAACTCCGCCTCCGTAGTGGATAAAGAAACTACGGTCTGCAATCTAGATCTCCAACTTATGGCTGTACCCCCAAGTGTGAAGACATATCTGGAAGTTGATTTTCTTCGATCCCTATCACCAGCGTAGTCCGAATCACAATAACCAACCAACTTGCAATCCATCGCCTTACTACCGCAAAAAACAAGACCATGAGATGATGTGCCTCTAAGGTATCTCAATATAAGCTTCACAGCTTCCCAATGTGATTTCCCCGGATTAGCCATGTATCGACTAACCATCCCGATGGCATTTGCTATATCGGGCCTTGTACACACCATAGCATACATTAGACTTCCAACCGCACTAGCATATGGCACCTTTGCTATATAAGCCTTGTCTTCCTCCAAGATAGGTGATCCTTTACTCGAAAGCTTCATATGCAAAGGTAAAGGTGTATTTGATGCCTTTTCATTCTCCATGCTAAACCGGCAAAGCACTTTCTCAATGTACTCCTTTTGAGTCAATTTCAACTCAAAACGCTTTCGATCCCTTTCTATTTCCATGCCCAATATCCTCTTTGCTTCTCCAAGGTCCTTCATTTCGAATTCCGACTTTAATTGCAATTTCAACTTGTTGATTTCATTCTTGTCCTTCGAAGCAATGAGCATGTCGTCCACATAGAAGAGTAAATACACCCAACAATCATTTCCCAACTTCTTGAAATAAACACAAGCATCCTTGATGCTTCTATCAAAACCATTTTCAAGCATAAAATGATCAAACCTCTTGTACCATTATCTAGGTGATTGCTTTAGTCCATATAGTGATTTCTTCAGCTTGCAAACCAAATTTGACTTACCATCCACAACAAAACCTTCCGGTTGCTCCATGTAGATGTCTTCATCCAAGTCACCATGCAAGAAGGCGGTTTTCACATCAAGTTGCTCCAACTACAAGTCATGAACAGCAACTATAGCAAGTAATATCCGGATAGAAGTATGACGCACAACCGGTGCGAATATCTCATCATACTCCTTTCCCTTCCTTTGTGCAAACCCCTTAGCCACTAGCCTAGCTTTGTATCTTCCATCGTCCTTCACCTTGTATATCCATTTGCACCCAATAGCACGGTTTCCTTTAGGAAGTGGAAGCAAATCCCAAGTTTGATTCTTCAACAATGATTGCATCTCTTCCTCCATGGCACAAATCCATTTCGAGCTATCACTCGACTTCATGACATCATCAAGGTCCATCGGCTCATCTTGGACTACATGAAGAGCATAGTCCAAATTTTCACAAAAACTAAGATAGTTCCAATCACCATATCTTCCGGGTGGTCTTATAGTACGACGACCAACCCGAGTAGCAATACCATCACCCAAACTTCCTTCAGCTCCACCTTGAACCGAATCTTCTCTAGAATCATGCACATCACCAACACTACTAGAGGTACCCTGTGGACTATGTGATGTAACATCAACCGCTACTTCCTCGCAAGCATCTCCAACTACTCTACTCTCTCTACTCCTTGGACAAAATGTGGAAATAATTTCCTTTTCCTTTGATTCATCATGAGCCGAATCTGGAACATCCGATGAGCTTCCATTCTCCTTGAACATCGCCAACTCATCAAAAGTAACATGACGAGAATTCACTACCTTCTTTGTTTCCGGATTCCAAATCCGATAGCCTTTTACTCCATCCGTATAACCAAGCAAAATCCCCTTGAAAGCTCTAGGTTCAAGCTTATCATTTCCCGGATTATGCACATAAACTGGACTTCCAAAGACACGAAGATAACTCAAGTCAATGCTCTTTTCCTTCCACACTTCCTCCGGAATTTTGTTACCAATAGCTGAGCACGGAATTTGATTAATAATATGCACTGCGGTCGACAAAGCTTCAGCCCAAAATCCCTTCGCCAAACCCGATGTCAATCTCAAGCATCGAGCTCTCTCAAGTAGAGTACGATTCATCCTCTCCGCAACACCATTCGACTGCGGATCTCCAGGTGTAGTAAAATGCCTCCGAATACCATGATGCTTGCAAAACTCTAAAAATTCTCCGGAAACATATTCTTCGCCATTGTCAGATCTTACAAATATAATAGTCACTCACAACCTTCAAAGACTTTCCACTCTCATTTTCAACAAGAGCCTTCCATGCTTTAAACTTTGCAAATGCCTCCGACTTGGCCTTTATTACATACACCCAAACTTTCCGAGAAAAGTCATCTATAAAGGAAATATAATAGCGAGCTCCACCTAAAGAAGCTACAGGTGCCGGTCCCCAAACATCCGTGTGAACATACTCAAGAACCCTTCTCGAATCATGCTTTCCCTCACCAAATGAAACTTTAGTTTGCTTCCCCATGACGTATTCTTCGTAAAACTCTACCTTGTTGAAACTTTCTCCATCGATCATCTCCCTCTTCCGAAGAATGTCCAAACTCCTCTCCGAGACGTGACCTAACCTCAAATGCTACAATCTAGTCGCATCCAAGCCACGAGAACTGTCAACTCCTATACAAGTTTCGCCTTCCATAGTCACTCCTTGAAGCAAATAGATACCATGAGTCCTAGCACCCTTCATCACCACAAGCGCCCCCTTTGAAACCTGCAAGCTATCACTCTCAATATTGATCTTACAACCTAAAGAATCCAGCTGCCCCAAAGAGATAAGCGACTTCCGAAGTCCCAGAACATAGCGTACATTAGTGAGAGTACGAACCACTCCGTCAAACATCCGAATTTGCATGGAACCAATGCCTTTCGACTTGCAAATAGCACCATTTCCCATAACAATTGAATTTCCTTCTTTGTCGATGTAAGAAGAAAAACAATTCCTATTTGGCGTCATATGATAAGACGCCCCCGAGTCGAGCACCCACTCACTACCGGAAACATCCGATGTTACCGCCGTCAACACATCTACGTCTTCCTCACCAACACCTCTCTCCACCGCTACAGATGAAGATGCTACTTCCCTTTTACCCTTCTCCTTGTCCGGACATTCATTCTTCCAATGACCGGGCTTCTTGCAAATATAGCACTTGCCTTTTCTTTCCTTCGACTTTCCTCTCTAACCGGGTTCCTTGATTTAGAACGCCCCCGGTTCTCCTTCTTCACATACCTCTCCTTCTCCACAAACAAACCTTGACCATTACCGGCACTACTACTACCAACGCTCAACTCCTTCATTTGATCTCTCAATTCCTCACTAAGAAGACCCGTCTTGACATCATCTAACGTCAAAGTATCCTGGCTATAGATCAAACTATTTAAGAAACCCGTATAACGGTCCGGCAACGAACATAACAATAACATCGCCTTTTGCTCTTCCTCAATCTTCAAATCTACTACCTTCATCTTCATAAGCAAATCATCAACCACATTCAAATGTGCCTTTAGCGAAGTTCCTTCTTTCATCTTATAGGTGAAAAACGTTCGCAACAAGATCAAACGATTAGTTAGAGACTTCTTCATATATAATTCTTCCAACTTGTCCAAATTCCCTTAGCGGTGGTCTCACCACTAATTTCAGAGATCACATTCTCTCCCATAGCAAGTTGAAGTGTAGTAAATTCCCACTCTTCCATCTCATCTCTCTCAACATCCGAGATGTCCGCTGGCAACAAATGTGTGTCAAACACTACCCGATGTACTCGATTCCTCCTTAGAACCGCTTTCATCTTCCATTGCCATTTTTCAAAATCATTATCGCCATTCCACTTGTCTATTACCAATTGTGATCCTGAAGCTGCATACGATCCACGTACATAAGGCGCTACACCACTTGGATTACCCATTGAGGAACTACTTGAGTTATTATCTGTTTCTGGCATTTCTACAACCACCTACCAACACCAATGCTCTGATACCAAATGTTATTACGAGATTCCAACTAGAGACCACTCGAATCGAAATCCCCTGAGCACAGCGGAAGACGGGATCGTGATAAGTAGTGTAAAAACAACCAACTAATAACTCAAATCTAGTCTCAACCGATCCAAAGACAATCACAATCCCAAATAAGCAATTCAGAAATTAAGGCAATAACGAAAAATAAATCACACAGCGATTTATAGTGGTTCCACTAACGTCGTGTTAGTGTACATCCACTTTAAGAGAGAGCTTTATTATTATTGATGAGAAGAGTACAAGAGATTGATTACAATGATCAAATTCTAATTAGACATTGATTTGTGGAGAAGAGAATTGAAGAAAATTAGGTTTTGATAAACCCTAATTAGTGGAGGCTAATCTCTTGCAGTCGCTTGCGTATATTTGATCTAAAACTTGAAGCTAGCTTATATAGGAGAAGAGAAACCCTAGGCAATGTTCCCAAATTGCCCCTGTAGTTGACACAAATCTTCACGCTGAGTCCACAGAACAAAACAGGCGAAAGACGCCTCAGACGTCTGACCAACATGGTCAGACGTCTGACAAAAGTCTTGGGAAACAATTCTGCATAGACTCAAACGTCTGACCCGTTTGGTCAGACGTCTGAGCTCATCCTCAGGAACAGATTTCCTGAGGGGTCAGACGTCTGGCCATTTTCCTTAGACGTCTGACCCTGCCCAAAACAGCCTACTCCACCTTTTTCCATATAACTTTCACCTCCGAACTTCGATTTGCGAACCGTTTTCTCCGTTGCGAAGCTACTTCCGACCTCTACAATTCTCCATATAGTCTTGCCAAAATTTAACAGGTCCAATGGTCAGACTGTAGATTTGCTGGGACACTTGGGTTGCTTAAGATTCTAATATATAAGGTTCAAATCTTCTTTATCACTATGTTTGTAAGCTAATGTTTTAAAAACCTAATTGAAACTCCACTTTATGCGGTTATTTCCACAAAGTGTAGGTTTATGTTAATGGAATAACAACCTTGTTTACACAAGAAAAGAAAGCTAGTATAAATGAATTTTATGGTATGTAAGTACTCTTGTCAACAATTTTTTCCCAGTTTACCAATTTTCTTCATTTTCCGCCTTGTTTATTTGCTACAATTTGTTCCAATTGCAGATGTCACACTCCCTTCTTTAATGCATTGCAGAAAGGTATAACTGAGATGGAATATAAAAGGCAGAGGGAATTATGCATAGAAAGGTATTCAAAGAAATATGATATTGGAAGGAATCAATTCTCCGAAATTGATGCTGAAAGAGAAGAAGAATGTGGTATTTGCTTGGAGATGAATTCCAAAATTGTGTTGCCCACCTGTTGTCAAGCTATGTGCATGAAATGCTATTGCGACTGGTAAACCTTATTATCCCCTTCTCTCAAATAATTAGCACTATAAAGCAGTGCTTAGCAGCAGTTCATACGTCGCTATCACTTATGCTTGTTTAAAGTGGCTGAATTTATTTTCTTTCCATTATTGGATATACATGTCTATAAGTTAGTTCTATGAATTATATTTCACAACGACAATACATTTTATCAGATGGTGATTATATATCATCCAAAAAATTTTCATTTACTACAAATTTGTGCACTGTATTTTCATTTGGTTTGTTTACAAAAATTTTGGTGGATTTGTTTGACAAATCAGTTCTTCACCTAAGAGTTTTAAGACCAAATCAAAAGAAATCAAATGGAAAACTGTATAATTGATATATATGTCAGTTTCAGAGCTAAATTACATGCCGCCTTTTCACTTCCTGAAGGAAAGCCAGGCATATGCCTAAGGTTGTACAGCCAGTTTAGATGATCTAAAACAAACAAATAAATATAATCTACAGTACTTTGTAGGCTCTAAATTTGGGAAATTGGGTTGATATACTCCTCATAATAATTAAGGGTTTAGTACCGCATCTCTATGTATAGCCATTCATTTTGCTGTGGGTACTCTAAAGAATTTTATGTTGTTTTTACCTATTAAAGACCTAGTTGACATGTAGAAACCACATGAGAGATGAAAATTTAGCTCTTGAGGAACTAGTGAGTGAAATAACAGTTGCATATTAATCAGTAACACTTTATCCTGATTCCTGACAAAAAAATAGCAATACAAGTACAATTTATACTGTAAATTTTTTAGTCACAACTACAGAAGTCTAGAACATCGAGCATTTATACTGCAAAAGAAAATTGGTCTTTGCAATTACTATATTTCTGTGTGAAGTGGCCTTTTTTTGGCATTTGCAGGGATGCAAGATCGAAATCATGTCCATTTTGTCGTGATAGCACCGAAAGCGTAAAGCAAGGAGAACTATGGATATATACCTACGACAAAGATATCACAGACATGACAACGGTAATGAAAGAAAATTTGAAGCGGTTCTTCTTATTCATAGATAAGCTACCACTAATTGAACCCGATAATAATTTTAGCATCCATGACATTCATCTTAAAAAAGTGCCTAACTAACTGGAAATTTACTCATGAATTACAAAGACCATATTCCATAACTAAACTATATATGTGGTTTATTTATAGTTTATAGTTTAAAGGGAGACTAAGAGGTTGATATACGTGGTGGATTGATTTCATTGAATCTTTGATGCTTTCGTAACAATGGTCTAGAATATTTATGATATATGACAATTATTGGATATTCTTTTCCTCTTCCTTATTTTATTTTTAATACAACCTTTTTATGCCCTACAAATTGCAACAGCAGTTATATGAATTTTTGGGACTCAGATGCAATAGCTTTTTCATAATGATTACAACAATTGTGCTATATAGACTTGTCAAATAGGTTGGGTTGGATCAAAATGGATTGGGTCGAGTTTGATCCAATCCATTTATGATCCATTCTTTTATATCCATTTACGATCCAATCCATTTAATAAGCGGGTTATCCATTTAAAGATTTAAGTTTGATTTGACTAATAAAAAATGATAGATATAAAATAATTCTAATTTTAATTTTTACGTTTTGAATTTCGATAAAAATCAAAATTTTAAATTTTAATTCTATTTTCATCAAAATTCAAATATGGGGTGTGGTAGTCTATTATTTTCTAAGTACAACTGTCAGTATCCATGGAGAACTACATCGTGCATTAACAAGATGAAGTATCTGAGTGTTTCATATTGTCCGTAATTTAGGTGGGAGTTAACGGTCGAAGTCTCATCCGATTCCAAATTAGTATGAAGAAGTTATTGCAGTTTGAACAAAAAAAACAGCGACTTCTGCATTAGGCGGAATTAAACTATGGGAATGTGATAGCTTGTTATTTTCTAAGTACAACTGTCAGTCCTCATGGAGAACTACAGTGCGTGTTCACAAGATGAAGTATCCGAGTGTTCCATATTGTCTGTAATTTAGGTGTGAGTTAATCAGTCGAAGTCTTGCCTGATTCTGAATTAGTATGAAGAAGTTATTGCTGTTTGAACAAAAAAATAGCGTTTTCTGCACTAGGCCGAGTTTAAATATAGGGATGTAGTAACCTGTAAATTTCTAAGTACAATCATCAGTTTCCATGGAGAACTACAGTGTGCGTTCACAAGATGAAGTATCCGAGTGTTTCATATTGTCCGTAATTTAGGTGGGAGTTAATCGGTCGAATTCTCGCATGATTCCGAGTTATTATGAAAAAGTTATTGTAGTCCGAAGAAAAAAATAGCAGCTTCTGTACTAGGCGGAGTTCAAATATGGGGATTTGGTAGCCTGTTATTTTCTAAGTACAACCGTCAGTCTCCATGGAGAACTACAGTGTGCGTTCAGTTCCATATTGTCCGCAATTTAGGTAGGAGTTCATCGGTCGAAGTCTCGCCTGATTCCGAGTTAGTATGAAAAAGTTATTGTAGTCTGAAAAAAAATAGCGGCTTCTACACTAGGTAGAGTTCAAATATGAAGCTGCGATAGCATGTTATTTTCTAAGTACAACTGTAAGTCTCTATGGAAAACTAAAATGTATGTTCAAAATTCTTATTTTCAAAATTTATATTTTCAAATTTTAAGGTTTTAATAAATGGATTAATTGGTTATCCATTTATAACCCTTTTAAAAATGGGTCAATCTAACGCATAACCAATTTAATAAAATTCATAAATGTGTTGACCTAACCCATTTAAAAGTAGGGTAAATGAGTTGCGTCATATTTTGGCAGGTCTAGTGCTATACCTCTTGTGTTTTGTGGAAAATGTAATGCTAGTCCTATTTTCGTATACTCTCCGCATGGGTGGTGGTATGAATCCAATGTAGTATTGGATTGGATAGCTTAAAACCCGGATCCATGTTCAAATCCGTTTACTAAAATCATAATCTGAGTTTGTTAGATATTTCAAATCCTTTATCGAGTTGGATTTTTAAGTTGTTGGGTAAAAATTTGAGATATTAATAGCGCAACAGTTATTTTAGCTTGTAGATTTTTTAAAAATGGTAAATAAACAAAGTTTGCAAACAAGTTGGATTGTGATGAAATTAAGTTACCAACTAGAAATATGTAAGAATTACATGTAGACTAACTATTGACACATAATATATACATTTATATTTTTGGTGCAATGCACAAATGATAATTGGATGGGATCCAAACCTAATTGTAATCGAGCAATGATGAAACCATACACGGCCTTAGTGGTTATCTGCTTAGGCTCGGATAAGGTCGAACTCATACTCGTATAGCAAAGTGGGGATGGATTAGATTCTAGCCGATACCTGTACCACTGGCAAATGTGACTATACTTTCCGGATGCCAGTGTTATACTTCAATAATGATTATCTAAACTTTTCACCGATGACGTGGAAAGTGTGATAAAAAAGAGAGAGTGTATTTAGCATTTCTATTTGCAAACATGATATTCTTCTATCTTGATAAGTAGGAAATATAATTTTATTGGAAAACATTTTATATATATTACATCTTGCTACTGTCTTCTTGTTTTT
Organism: Allium fistulosum; assembly: GCA_030737815.1. Classification (NCBI taxonomy): domain Eukaryota; kingdom Viridiplantae; phylum Streptophyta; class Magnoliopsida; order Asparagales; family Amaryllidaceae; genus Allium; species Allium fistulosum. The sequence continues at coordinate 618,825,257 of CM060907.1, forward strand.
GTGTCAAATTGTGCCATTTTGTTTACATCATGTCTCGTATATAATTTAGAACGTGTTTTCCATGTTAGAAATATGTAAGTAGTGAGTTAGCAGACGAGTGAACTAGGATTTGCTTTGAGGCATGTCTGAATGATGCTGTCTTTAAGGAATTGATCGCCCCCACTACAACGTAGATTACTTAAGGGTTCAGTGGCCGTATTCCTCCAGGATACAACAAAGCGTGGTTTTTGCAGATATCACTTTACTGCAAAAACCTGAACGGTTTGCTTACTTGAATAACTGAGAAGAGGGAGAGAATAAGAGAAAAGAGATGATCTTTTTGTGCAGTCCTGTTCTGATTTTATAGCAAACGAACAGGCATTCCGAATAGATGCAACTGTCTGTCAGCGATAGTTGCAGGCCAACGGATGCGACTGTTGGACAGTTCAAAAAATTAAAACAGCCAATTCAATTTTCTCGCGTGCGCCCATGTGCCCTAAGTGCCTAATCTTTGACATTTAATATATAGTGATTTGCACCAATCTCTTCTCTCCATGTTCTTTTATTTGTAATATATCCCTTTCCTTATATAGTGAGATGACTCACTATACTTTAAGATGTGGAACTATATTACAATCTCCAACAATCCCCCGCTAGATTGTAATATCATGTCATATACTTATGCATTTACGAAAGTGCCTTTCGGTTTAAACTTTCATATTGGTTTAAATATCTAAACCTTAACAGAATATTTGGTGGTCGATAGCTTAAACCAAAATCCTATGTGTTTGAGGCGAAATATTTAAACACATAAGTATCTGCTTTATTGAAGAAAGACCTTATGACCCTAACGGGTCATTAACATTCCCTTGGTATTCGTGAACATTTATAAGGTTAACTTCTAACCTTATCGAATCTTTGTTTCTTTTGTTCATATAGATACCTGTTCTAATCCGTCTATGTTACTGTTGACAAATAGATATCTCACAACGTAACATATAAACATTTAATGACCAATGTTTATCAATTACTTAACTGCAATTTGTTATTACCCTTTAAACCTTAGGCTAAGCAGCGCAAGGTTGGGTTTCTATTACAGGTAATCAGAAAGGTTTTAGACCCATTCCACAACTAATTGATTTAATCATTTCTCTAGGTAGTCCTTTAGTTAATGGGTCTTCCAAATTTTTCTTGGACCTAACATATATAATGGTAATAACACCATTCGCCATTAATTCTCTGACATATGCATGTATCAAGCTTATATGTCTAGACTTTCCATTATAAATTTTATTATAAGCTCTAAACATTGTAGCTTCACTGTCACAATATACAGAAATGGCTGATGATGGTTGGGGCCACAACTCTATTTCTGTTAACAAATTCCTTAGCTATTCTGCTTTCGAAGCCAATGCATCCAAAGCAATAAATTCCGCTTCCATTGTAGAATGTGTGATAACAGTTTGTTTCTTGGAGGCCCATGATATAGCACCTCCTGCAAAAGTAAAAATCCATCCAGTGGTTCCTTTGTTATCATTTTCAGGGGTCGTACCACTTGCATCTGAATATCCTTCAAAAACTGCCGGAAAATTTCCATAATGTAGTCCTAACTTAATTGTTCTCTTAAGATAACCTAAGACTCTGCCTATTGCTTTCCAGTTCATAATACCAGGATTATTTGTGAACCTTGATAATTTACACATGGCATAAGAAATATCAAGATGGGTGCAATGCATGGCATACATGAGACTTCCAATAATACTTGCATATTCTAGTTGAGCAACTGCTCCTCCAGAATTTCCAAATATTTTACTAGAAGAATCATAGGGGCTACTTGCTTCTTTAAACTTTAAATGTTTGTACTTGAAAATTAACTTTTCAATGTAATGGGACTGACACAAAGCATATCCCCCACTATGTTTCTTTACTTTGATGCCTAAAATAGTATCAACTTCGTTCAAATCATTCATTTTGAAACACGAAGTTAAATATTTCTTTGTCTCATTTATACCTTCCATATTAGTTCCAAATATAAGCATGTCATCCACATATAATCATATTATGACACCATAACGTTCTATGAATTTTGAATAAATGCACTTGTCAGCGTTGTTATGCTTGAAGCCATTTGTCAAAATTACAGAATCAAAATTTTCATGCCATTGTTTTGGTGCTTGTTTTAGCCCATATAAAGACTTGACCAGTTTACAAACTTTATTTTCATTTCCGGTCATAACAAAACCTTCGGGTTGTTCCATGTATACTTCTTCGTCTAAGTTACCATTAAGAAAGGCTGTCTTGACATCTGTTTGATGCACATGTAACCCATGAATAGATGCAAGGGCAAAAAGAATTCTTATTGATGTTAGTCTAGCAACTGGAGCATATGTATTGAAATAATCTATGCCTTCCTTCTGTTTGAAGCCTTTGGCTACTAGTCTTACTTTGAAGGTTTGAATAGATCCATCGGTGTTATATTTCTTTCGAAACACCCACTTACATCCAATTGGTTTAGATCCAGGAGGTAAGTCGGTTAGAACCCAAGTACAGTTAGCAAGAATTGAATCCATTTCATCCTGTATTGCTTCTTTCCAGAAAACAACATCTCTTGAAGTCATTGCTTCCTTAAAAGTTTTCGGATCCTCTTCGTTATTCAAAATGTAAATTGTATCAGTAATGATTTTAGTTCTATTTCCATTTACAAGATGAATTACATCATCAGGTGCTACAAAATCAGGATCTAATCCTTTGTTTTTCCTTATTCTTTGGTTTCTTCTTTGTTCGTCAGGTATGCTTGTAAGCTTTCTTTTATTAGAAGAAGTATTCTTATTATTTTGTTTATCATTATCGCTGATAATTTGTGTAGGATCTGCAATTTGAGTAGAATCACATATAAATTTATTTTCAATAAATTATACATCTCTTGATTCTACGATCATATTAGATTTTATGTCTAATAGTCTATATGCTTTATAGTTTTCAGCGTACCCTACAAATATACTTTTCAGAGCCCTGGGTCCAAGTTTAACTCTTTTCGGATCTGTGATTCGATAAAAGGTTATACACCCCCAAACTTTAAGATATTTCAGACTTGGTTTTCTGCCATTCCATAATTCATATGGAGAAACCTTTGTCTTCTTTGATGGAATTCTGTCGTGTAAATGACATGCTGTCAGAAGTGCTTCTCCCCATAAATTTACATGTTGTTTGGCATTCAAAATCATGGCATTGGTCATTTCTACTAATGTTCTATTTTTTCTTTCAGCCAAACCATTTTGCTGTGGGGTGTAAGGTGCAGTTGATTGGTGAATTATGCCATTTTATTCACAGAATGAAGATAATTCGTTTGAAAAATATTCTCCACCTCTATCACTTTGCAACATCTTTATTTTCCTTTCCTTTTGGTTTTCAGCACTAACTTTGAAACATTTAAACATTTCAAATGCTTGATCTTTTGATCTCATCAAATAAACATGCGTGTATCTAGAGTAATCATCTATAAAGGTGATGAAATATCTATTTCCTCCTCTAGTTAGTACACCATTTAATTCACATATATCTGAATGAATTAGTTCATGTAGTTGTGTATTTCTTTTAGATTTTGGAAATGGCATTTTACACATCTTTGCTTCAATGCAAATTTCACACTTAGATTGATTTGTATGACCATAAGAAATCAATCCTTCTTTAGACATATATTGCAAAGATTTGAAATTTAAATGAGCCAATCTATTGTGCCATAAATGAAATGAGTCTACAATATAAGCAAGTTCGTTCATTTTATTGATACTTAGTTTATAGATTCCATTACAAGCATAGCCTTTTCCAACAAACTTCCATCCTTTAGACATAATTAGACTGTTACCATCCAGAACACATTTAACACCCTTATTACAAAGAAGGTAAGCAGAAACTAAGTTCTTTCTAACACTTGGAACATGTAAAACTTTTTGCAGAATTAGTTTCTTGCCTGAAGTGAACTCCAACTCCACGGTCCCTTTTCCGATAACAGCAGATGTATCATGATTACCCATAAGAACTTTGCTATCATCAGAAACTTTTTCATAGAATTTAAACATGGACTGATTATTGCAGACATGAATAGTAGCACCGGAATCATACCACCAATCTGTCTGTTTTGGAGAATTAGTCATGTTTAACTCCATTGCCGTATCAGTATCTAACTTTGATATCATTGCTATTATTTCCGATTCATTATGTTCAACCATGCTAGCAGAGTTTGTGTTCTTTTTTCTCTTTGCTCGGTTTCTGTCTTTTGAAAAACCTGCAATCGCGTTTAAAATGTCCTGGTTTTCCACAGAAATAACACTCCTTCCCCTTTTTTTGTTTTTGTTTGAGAGTTGTTGTTGCTGTCTCTCTTTATTTTTTCAGATTCCTTAAGCCCTTTGTCATTGCCGACAGTGTTCACATCAGACTCAAAAACTTTCCTTTCATGAATTTTGGTTTCTTCTTCAATGCAAAGATGTTTTTGAATCAGCTGCATAGTGAAGTCTTCTGTTGAGTGCATAAGTTTCTTTCTGTAATCACTCCAACTTTGAGGGAGTTTAGCCATGACAGCCCCAACCTGCAATGCTTCAGGAATGCTTATTTTGACGTCCTTTAGTTTGTTGAAAATGACTTGTAGTTCGTGCACTTGATCCAGAACTAAAGTATTGTCAAGAATTTTGTATTCAAAAAATTCGAAAATTAGAAACTTATCTGCTCCTTGCTTTTCATTGCTGTATTTTGATTCTAGTGTTGTCCAGATCTCCCTTGGCGATTTGACTGAAGTGAAGAGATCGTATAGACGATCAGATAATGTATTAAGGATATGCCCTCTGCAAACAACTTCGTCCTCCTCTCGTTTTGTCCTTTTCTCTATAAGTTCTGGACTGTCTTTGTCGGTGGGCGCTGATATTGGTTCCAGTTTTGGATCAAGGACAGATGCAATCTTCAGCGTAGTTAGTAGGAAGAGTAGTTTGTCCTGCCAGCGTGTGTAGTTGATTCCATCAAAGCGATCGAGTTTTGTGAAATCCTGATTCATAACTTTGTATGTTGATTCAGATCCTTTTGTCGATGCCATTATCAATTCCTTAAAATTGTTAGAAATCTGTAAGTAGTGAGTTAGTAGATGAGTGAACCAGGATTTGCTTTGAGGCATGTCTAAGTGACGTTGTCTTTAAGGAATTGATCGCCCCCACTACAACGTAGATTGCTTAAGGGTTCAGTGGCGGTATTCCTCCAGGATACAACAAAGCATGGTTTTTGCAGATAGAAATTTACTGCAAAAACCTGAACGGTTTGCTTACTTGAATAACTGAGAAGAGGGAGAGAATAAGAGAATAGAGATGATCGTTTTGTGCAGTCCTGTTCTGACTTTATAGAAAACAAACAGGCACCCCAAATTGATGCAACCGTTTGTCAACGACAGTTGCAGGCCAACGGACGTGACTGTTGGACAGTTCAAAAAATTAAAACAGCCAATTCAATTTTCCCACGTGCGACCACGTGCCTTAAGTGCCTAATCTTTGACATTTAATATATAGTGATTTGCACCAATCTTTTATTTCCATGTTCTTTTATTTGTAATATATCCCTTTCCTTATATAGTGAGATGACTCACTATACTTTAAGATGTGGGACTATATTACAATCTCCAACATTCCATGTTTGGATTTTCCCAGTACAAATATCTTATTTAGTAATCAAGGTCTGCTGTCGTGGTTGTTGCAGTTAGAGGATTTGAGTTGGGATCAAGATGTTTATGGTATAAAACTTTGATTTCTGAATACTTTGGACAAAACATTGGTTTATGTGTTCATGTTTAAGTAAAACTTATATTTTCAGTTTAAGGGTCGTTTAAGGGGTATCAATTTTGGATTTGTGCCCTCCCTTTTCATTGTGATCCATGACACTAGGAAGAAAGATTCAAAATTTTTACAACTTGATTTTTTATATTTCTCGATCGAATTATGCTGAGTATTGCTGTTAGGTTAACAAAACTTTGTTAATTTATTTTAAGCTATTGTTAATGTGTGTTTTAATAACACATGTTAAAAATCATATCTGTTTACTAAAATACAAATAAAATTATTTTAAATAATTATTTTATCATTACACCGTAAATAAATAGATGGAATTCAAAAAGAGTTATTTAGATAATTTTACAATTAAGGACACATGTTAACGTTATTATTTATTTTATAAGAATGATAGAAATGCAAAAGCAAAACATGATTTGGGTGTACAATGATTGGAAATAAATGTCAATGATTGTATTGGTTTCTAATTGGTATCTTGGTGAATTACTTTTTAAGATGCAACAAAACTTGACTCTACTAGGAATAATTCTTGGGGATTTGAAAAAAAAATGTGATGATTGTCTGGATGCGCAACATAAATTTTCACTTTCAATGGCCATCAAACATGTTTATTCAATAGACAAATTTTTCACTTTATACAACCTCCATCAAATTGCAAGAGGCTGTAATCATGAGAAAATTATCACAGTATAAAATAACATATTATTTTATATATTTTTGGTTAAGATATTTCGAGAAAGGATATCGATACATTCTTTAAGACCAGAGGACGTAGTGCTCTCCAGATATTGGAAATGTATTACTCATGGCAGTTGTGAGCACCAAAGGATTACATACCGATAGTTATTGGGGATATGGAATGAATCGTCTTACATATTCCTATTGCTTTATAACAACTAGGTCAAACAGGGAATCACGAGTGACGATATTACACAATTCTCTCGAGTTAAGAATACCGTTGAATTTCAGTGTGGACACTCCACTTCGATTATAGTTAAATCATGGTATGATGTCCATCGAACGACTATAGTTGGGTCTAAGTAGAAGCATTGGAAATGCAACATTATTCAATAGAGAATTCGTCTCCTCAATTGTATGGGTTTGTTATCTAAAAGAATTAGTTGTATGTTCTAGGGGCAATTATGTAATTTGTTACTTATATCTAACTCCATGGTCAATCTTGTTCGCATTAACGTTGTTTGTTTTATTTTATATACTTTGTTATATTATTATATAATTAATTGAGTAGTTAAGTTAAAGTATGTAATAGAAAAAGTCATGAAATGATATGTGATAATAATTATAAGGATTTGTAATCATGAGAAAATTATCATAATATAATATAACATATTATTTTAAGTATTCATAGTGATGATGTTTTGAGAAATGATATCGATACATTCTTTAAGAGCAGAGTGTGTAACGCTCTTATAATGTTGAGTAGTGTAATATTTTTGGCTGCCGGGGCACAAGGGGTTATGTATTGATAGTTATTGCATAACTGTTGAATGGCTCACCCGAGAGTCTCTTGTAGGTCAATAACAGGTCAAACAGGAATGATGATGTTACATAGTTCTTTCGACTTGAGAATACCGTGGAACTTCAATATGAATTATCCACTTTGATTATAGTTAAATCGTGGCATAACATTCATCAAAAGACTATAGTTGGGTCCGAGTTGAATCATTAGAAGTGAAGCATTATTCAATAGAGAATTCATCTCCTCAACTGTATGAGGTTAGTATCACGGTTAACTGTATTCAACTCAAAGTCAACATCTCTGACTAGAGTAGTATGGTTAATAATAAATATTATTATTGAACAAAGATTTTGTTTATGGACTAACTGAGTTGAATAAGGATGACACTGAAATTTTGACCAAAAACAAATTTCATAAATTCTAAAGTGATATTATGAAGAGAATGTGTGCAAAAAATGTTGTTAAAAGATACCCCTTAACAAAATGTGAAAATTGATTTTTCTTAAAAGGTATGAAACTATGAATTTGGTCAAACTATCACACCATTAGCTAAGCTGATGTGTGAACGTTAACATTTGAATTGTTCAAAATTAATCGCTGACTGAATTCATACCTCTGAGTCATACAACCGTATATGTAAATTCTTCGAAAAACCACATAATTGAATTAATTTATTAAATATTGCAATGTTTTTTGAAATATCGATTATTATTTAATTTATTTGATGTTTAAGAGTTGTTTTGGATTTTGTGAATGCATATATAAATGTTATATTTATGTACATCGATATACGATATCGGTATAACTTTAAACGGGTTTAAATAATTGATAACCTCATAAAGAGATTTATAGATTTTTTTGCCAATTTGATGGCAATTTTTCCCGACCATATCATGTGGAGATGGAGTGCTTTGAGTGATAGGAAATTTAGAAATTAGCTAGGGAAGTTTTAACAAAGGGTATTGTTATTGACACTCTAGTTTTGAATATGAGGAGGCTGTTTTCTTTCAAAAAATTATTTTTATTATGATGGGTACCAATCAAACTAGCACCCTCATAAAATTACAATCTAATTTACCTAATTGTTCTTTCTTTTATTTATTATAATTTTTCCTTAATCACCATTAATGTTTAATCCAAAATCGTTAATCATATAATGGAGAATTCAAACTCACATTCAGAGATGCGAAAGTGGCAAAGTTGTTTCTTCGAAAACGCGAAACATATTGGGTTAAAAATTTATCTTTTCATTACCTTCTCATCAAAGTTTGGATCTGCTTGTGAAGATCGAGATGAATTTTTTGTTCTCACCATTATTTTCTATTTTGACAATTAAGGAGAAGGAGAGAGTAAAAAAATGTTTAAGGTTTTGATGTTTTAACTAAGGGCAAAAGGGGTAAAAATATATGTTTTATTAATAGGATGTATACCCCTCATAGTAATTTAATTTTGTATGGAGTGCTCATAAAATTTGACCCCTCATATCCAAAACTGTAGCGTCAATAACAATACCCTTAATAAAAGAATATGAAAGGTTTCATTCTTTCAATTAAAACAAATCCACCAATTCATTTCATTGCATTATTCATTTTTCATTCACTTTTCTTTTCTCTCCTCCTAACTATCCATGATCAAAATTGTATTCATCCTTTCCAAAACAAAATCAACTCTAAATCAAGTGAAAACATCAAATAAAATAAAATTAAGCGATTCATCATTCTCTTGTAAAGCTACGTGAGGATCTAGTTAAAGATCTGAGAAGAAATCTCAAATCAAGGGGTTACAAAGAGAAAAAAATTTCAAATTCAATTCTTCATTTTCGTTTATTCACATGTTTAACCTTGACTAACTTCATGCATATGTGTATACTGAATTGCCACTTGTTGCATTTAAATTTAAAACTTTTTGTGTATTGTCATTCAATTGTAAAATCAATTTGCATTTGATTTATATTGTATTTCGATATTGTTTGTTGGATATGAAGTTATCAGTTATGCAGATTTTTTTTATCGTAAAATCAACAATTGTTTTCACAATGTAATTCACTTAAAGTTATGGATTTAATGTTAAAATTAATTAAGTCATGTATGTACATGGTCACATGCTTAAATTTTATGTTATCCAAATTTTCAAATCAATGTCCAGTTGAATCTTTTAGTTAAGTTAATTTTGTTTTTCTATTTATATATTATGTCTTATTGTATAGTCAATTATGTGTATCTGAAATTTAAATAATAAATTACAATTTTCATATGTGTATATATGTACATATGTAACGTTTTTATATAAAAATTAATCATGCTATTAAAGTAAAATATTAGTTGCGAGAATAATTTCCTTATACAATTTTGTTTACATATTGAATGTGTATTTTCAAAGGTGTAGTTAATGCTCGTAAAATAGGAATGATGAATCAAACATTGATTCCCACTTAATCCAAATCCTTTTGACGCTGATATGCTTGTATGCGTAGAATTAATTTTATGTTTGTTCTTATCATTAATCACCTGTTAATTCATTCATTGTACGCTTCACACAATTTTCACACCTTCTAAATGTGAATGCACTTTATATATTCATTCCTTTTTGAATTTCAAATTCAATTAACATAAATTTAATCAATCGATTAATTTAATTAAGAGAGAGGAATGAAATCTTTCTCTCTGTATAAAACAAAGTCTTCCTCTAATTAAGAGTGTTACTATCTACACACACCTAAACAAGCCGTAACGCCACTTAAATAGTAATTAGAATTAATTTGAAGAACATACGTCGAACACCCACTTCAGCTGGTTATGCAAAACCGAGTGAAGAAATAATCACATAGTTTGCATAACCGAACAATGTGAATATAAAAAACCAAAACTGTAATTATATAACATAGTAATAGCTTCTCTTATATAACAGAGCATACTGAAATTAACAATGAGAGTAAGACCTAATTTTTTGTTTTTGAATAAATTGTTGTATGAGTCTATTGTTTTTTCTATTATTATTCAAAGTATGCAAGGTATTTATTTTTTTTGTAATCTCATTAAATTCAATGTTGAATTTAATATAGTGTTTTTAATGTTTTGTTTTAGGACAATATGTATTATAAATTTAATTTCGGGTAAAACAGTAGCGCATATGTTGATTTAATTTTTTGTGAAAAAAATGTTTCGGAATTGAACAATTTTGTAAAACCATTTTTTGTTTGTGTCATAGTAGTTTGAAAACCGTTCATAATAGTTATTTTTGGGCAAAACTTGATTTGAAGGAGGAAATATAATATCGCAACGGTGGTTATTTTTGGGAAGAGCAAACACGGAAGGAAAAAGGAAAATTTAAATTGGTGGATGTAGTTGAGTGTGTGGAATAATTTAGTAGGTGGAAATAAAAATAGGTAAGAGGTGTATATTTGGTGTGTGTAGATAGTAACACTTCTAATTAATGACAAAGTTTTAAGAGAGAGAAACTAATTTTTTTTTCTATATAAAATAAAGTTTTCCTCATTCATGTAATTGAATTTGATTCACATTAAATACGTTTAATTATTTAGATTAATTAAATAAGACAATATATTCCAAATAAAATATGATTTTATTAAACAACTAGATTGGATTCAGTGTTAGACATTAGACTTCATAGTCACACTATGATTCAATATGCAATTTTTTCTTAAATCTACCATTTTCACCCGTTGCCGACCGACATGGTTCTTTCAATGGTATCAGAGCCCTAATGGTCTATAATGTCTAGATTACCAACTATATGGCCAATAAATAAAGCATACCTGTTATTTGGGTGTTTAGAATAGTAGCGTCTAGACTTGGGGTTGGATAATCAAGTATTCTTCCCTCCTTGGCTACCAGCTTGGCTCAATGGTGGAGTAAGTCCAAAATGTTGGTCCCATTGTAAATACCCAAATTGATTTGGGTCTTAGCCTAGTTTTCAAAATTTACTTTGAAAATTTAAAAATATATTTTGAATGTAACAGTTAAATTTGAAATATAAATAAATTTTATAAATGTTATAAAATATTTTTCAAAATTGTTTCTGAAAATAAGTTGATAGTTTTTAAATTATTGAATAATTTAATTAATTGAATTAATTAAATTAATAATTAATTAAAAGTTCATTAACTAAAATAATCGTATGTATATGTGTGTGTATATATCAATATATATATATATATTATAGTTGAATATTTGTGTGTGTATTTATCTTAAATTGTTTAAGGTATAATATAAATAAATATTTTCTAATTTATTGATTATTTAATTAAAACTATTTTTTAATTAAATATATGTTAATTAATAAAATGAAATGTACATATAAAATTATATACGTAAGTAAAACCATAATTGTTATAGTTAATAGTCATTTGAAATTGTTTAGGATGAAAAATATAAAATTTTGAATTTTAATATAATATAATTAATTAGTCAAATAAATTAATAAATTAGAATTAATTAATAATATACATAAGAATATTATATAAGTTAATTAAATTATAAAAGGTTATAAATGAAATAAATTTATATAATATGAATGTATAAAACTTAAGTAAAACCGTAAGAAACCGAACTTAGGTTGAAGGAATGAGTACATGCATATTGTATGTATACCATGATTTCATGTGTCTAACACTTGAATAACGATGGTATTTCATAAGAAATGCATTGATTCATAAACGATATCACTCGATGTGTGTGTATAATCCTTAATATATAAATTATCATCTACCATTTATATATTAATAGGTTACTTGCATACTCTTTAATTATTAAGTTTCCTTAAGCTAGAGATGTTATGTGTAATACAATTAATATATTGCTTAGACGAGGTAAGGTACATGCATGTATTTGTTGAGTTTCCTCATGGTACGTGCATTATACTTATTGTTAACGGTAAAAAGTGAACGCTAACACCTGGTGTATGTAATAGGATTGTGAAAGCACCACCCATGTGACGGTAACAGAAATCAAGCAGGAAAATAGCAGAAATGCAGTAAATGAACAACAGATTTATAGTGGTTCGGCCCGTAATTGAGCCTACGTCCACTTTATAGTCTCTTATTGCTGATTTGGTTACAATTTGATACAAATCTCTTCAAGAAACAGTACAATTCGATCACAAGAAACAATCTTGACTACTAGCTCAATCTTCGACGGTGAAACTCGATGATTCCATGTCGGATGTAAGGAATTTCTCTCGAAGCTTGTTGTAGTGTCACGAATGCTTGAAGGATCCTTGATTGCTGAATGAATGAAGAGTTTGACGGAGTAACAGCGCTGTAGAAATGATTTGCCAAAAGTCCCCTCCATGTTGGAAGTGATGGGGTATATATAGGAGCAGATTTCTGGGCAGGAATTCTGCCTAAGTCTTAGGTCGCGTACGACCTTAGTTAAGTCGTAGGTCGCGAGCGACCTAAGCTAGGTCGTTGTCCCTTTGCGGCTCCAGAAGTTAGCTGGTAAAGCTGTGCTTAGCTTCATTTGATCAAGTAGTAGGTCGTAAGCGAGTTAAAGATTAGCTGTCTGAGCTTTAGGTCGCAGGGTGCTGAACATGTTTTAACAGTTAGGTCGCAAGCCTCTTTAGGTCGTCAAGTCCCTTAGGTCGCTAACTACCTTAGGTTGTTAAGTCCTTTAGGTCGCTAGCTACCTTAGGTCGTTGAGTTTCGTAGGTCGCAATCCCTTCTGTTGCTAGGTCGCGAACTTCTTATGCTGTTAGGTCGCGAACTTCTTATGCTGTTAGGTCGCGAACTTCTTATGCTGTTAGGTCGCGAACTTCTTATGCTGTTAGGTCGCGAACTTCTTATGCTGTTAGGTCGCGAGATCCTCCTGGATCTTAGGTCGCAAGGCCTTTCCATCCTTAGGTCGCTGAAGATCTCTTAAGTCCTTAGGTCGCAATGCTTTCTTAGGTCGCTGAAATAAAAGGATTAACATTTGCCCCTCGAAGCATATGATTATGCCATAGGTCGCATGCTTCGATTTACCCTCGCTAAGTCGCAAACGACCTAGAGCTTTTACGCGCCTGTTCGCCTCCCACTCTTAGCTTCATATAAATTGATTAGGTCGCACCTTCTCCCTTACCCTACTGTTTTGAACCTCCATCGCCATTAGCAGTTTTTCGAGCTTCCAGAGACAAATTGGACCCAATCAGCCAACGACTCCTCCTCACCAATCATAATTCGTAAGTGGATCGGCTTTTATTCATCCATAATCATCACTCGATCACGAATCGCTGTTACCTGTCCCAAGCTTAATTTTATGCATTGTGCTTTCTGAACGGTTGTTCCCAATAACTTTTTGCTTGTCAATTGACGCGCCGTGGCGATTCATGATCGTATGAAAGCCTCTTACTACGGATCTGTAGGGTTTGCAATTGATTCGCTGGTTAATTGGTGGTGTGTTGAGGTAGAACGAAGGGGAAGATCAATTCTCCTGGTTTGGCGGTATTGGGTTATCGGATTCAATGTGACGTTGCTTGGAGAGGAAGTCACCAGCCTACCAGATTTGAACGACCTAGGAGTTTGGTCGCGTGGGGAAGCTTAGCGACTTAAGCTTTTTGCGATCTGACAACATTTGCGACCTAGAGAGTTCTCAACCTTAAACAATTGTGCACGGCCTAGGACTTAGAGAAAATTGCCCCACCTTAATCCATTCAGTCGCAACGTGCGACTTACAGAAATCCTAACTCATGATAGGTCGCTGAACGACCTAATACTTAGACAATTGTTCACAGTCTTGAACTTTCAACCTGAACAACATAGCATAAGAACACTGCAACCTGTGTTAGGTCGTAAGCGACCTAACACTTAGAACTTTGAACAACTTTTGACTAATTTTCTGAACTTGAATTATTTTGGGCTTTGCACTTCTTCTCGGATTGCCTCAACTTTAATGCTAATAACCTGTTTAGAAGCAACATTCACAGAAAAATGGGACGATTATACTACTATTGATTGCCCACATCAAACAACAGATTAGTTGACAAAGAAAATCAAACTTAAATGAACTTCGTGAATGAAATGCTGCGAACTAACAAATCTAAGTGAAGTATTAAAGCAAAATCGAAGTAAGCAACTAAAGCTGATTTATTTGCATCAACGCAACACTATTCTTGGACTTAGGATATTAAGCCCTGAAACTTTATAATTGACAAGTATCAATTAGTTTAGTTTCATTTACATTTGCTCGTTATTGTATTAGTTTTGCACAACACTTCACTCTTTTTAGGAAATGTGCACCTTAATATTTGATCGTCCAGTTCCTTGTGTAGAATGGAATCTCAACAGGAAGACTTGGAAATAGCCGGAGAAGCTTTTCCAATTGCTACTTCACTAAATGATCCTCCGGAAAGGACTTCTACTACTCTAAGTCATAAAGTCTTCCGACAACTGTGCATCCAATTTGGCATTGCCGAAGCAGATGCTTTACTTCCTGGGCCAAGCGATACTGCTGACAGGCCGCCTCTTGGCTTTGTTGCTGTGAACCGGCAGATGTGTTCAAGTGGAGCCATTCCTCCATTTAATGACTGTCTTCGGGAACTCCTCCTTCGGCTAACTATTTCTCCCTTTCAACTACACCCTAACGGATACTCCATCCTGCTGGGATTGTGTGTGCTTTTCAGGAGAACGTTGAACCGTTTTCCCTCTTTTGATGAAATTCGTTTCTTGTGCACATTTGCAAAGAACAAAGACCATCCTTCTATCATACTTGTGAGGAGTGCTAGGAATCGCAAACTAATTCTGGACTTGCCCGAAAGTGCCCACGGATTCTTGACTCAATTCTTTTATGTTCGCTGTCCTCCGGGATTTTATGCTATTTGGAGAGTCGGAAGTAAGATTACCTTTTACCGATTCATTTTCTAGATTTTTCATAATTCGAACCATCAAATGCTTAATTCCATTCTTTCTTCGTGCAGCACTTCCTTCTCTTCTTCGAGATACCAGCCGTAAGTCGATTTTAGATACTTTGAGTGCTGTTGACGTTGAAGAGAGGAGCGCCAAATTCTTGCTGAAAGATGAATTTCTACACCAGTTTGGCCTTTTACATCCTTCTAGATCGACTCAGATTCATGAAATTTCTAGTTCTGATGCGGAAACGTTAGTTTCTTCAGATTCCCAAGCAGAGGCCTCGAATGCCCCAGCTTCCATAGAAGAAACTGCATCAGAAGCACCCGTCGTGGAAGCTGCTTTGATAAAATGTTCCGCATCTACCGATGTTGTAGGGTCAATTAACAAACCGGCACTTGCCCCAATTATTGAGGAGGAAGAAAATCCTCGAATTTCTGAAAAATCAATTGATACAGAGGTTGAAAAAGAGAAGTCTGCTGAACACCTGGGTGATGACACCTTTGATGGCTTGAGCGATATCATGATAACTTCTCAAGAGCTTTTTGGGGATAACAATCCAAAAGCAACTTCTCCCGTTGTTGAGGCGACTTCCACCTTTAAACAAACCCGGACGCCTACTACGCCAGTCGTCTCTGTTTCCACACTAAAGCGTGGTCTGTAGTTTGACGCATGTAGCTTGCACGCCACACACACTTAGGATTTTTCAGCACTTATAAACATTTATCCTCTTTCTCCTGGAAATTTCTAAACTTTACTCCTTTTTTGCTTTCAGGTTCTCCAATGGGACGTACAGGTTCATATTATGACTCATTCAAGTACCGTGGAGGCCGCGGCACCTATGACTTTAGGAAGTACCTTGATATCCCAAAAGAAACAGATGAAGAGAGGGCTCGAAGGAAAGCCCAGGAGAAGCGGGATTACGATCAGCGGCAAAGAAGGAAAGATGCCGAGCGATATGACTCTTCGCATAGAAGTGACTACTCTCATAAGCGGATGTCTTACGATGATAAGGAAAAAAATCAGATTGCTGACGAACCGAGCAAACGATCTAAACCGATTGACGCGTCTGAAATTTCTGAAAAGACTGACGCTCCCATTCCTTCCGATATTCTGGCCAGCTCTCCTCCTCTGAAGAAATCTGACATTCAGACTATCATTAACCGACCGTAATATCAAGTCAAGGACGGCCCCCCAACACTTCAGAGCCGTTTTCCGAATTGGTGCCTAAAAGGGGTGCGCTTTGACTTGGACTTAGTTCCGATTGATAAGCAGGACATGCTTAGCAGTCTTGACGCAGTCAGGCTTGATATCGAGAGGATGTCGCAGTGGCAGAAGCTTGTCGATGAACTCCAAAGGGTTAATCGTGCAAACCTTGAGGCGATGCTGACTATGGAAAACGACAAGGCGGAATGGGACAAAATTTGCAAATAGCATAATGTCGAGATGACAAATATTGCCGATGGTTATGCAAAACTTGAGTCCGAGGTTAAAAAACTTAAGGAAGATCTTGCTTCTTCTTCTGCATCTCATACTCAAAAAGAAGAAGTCTTTCAAAAACAAGTGCGGGATGCACATGCTGCACAGAGAGATGTCGAAATGAAGCTTGCCGCTGAACAGCATATTACTGAGAAATACCGCACAGAAAACGCCGATCTGCGGGAAAAAGTCACCTCCCAAAACGTAGAGATTGATTTACTAAAGTCTCGACTTACTAAAGCTGAGGCAGAGCGTGATGAGGCTACCGCTGGCCGGGTTGCTGCCGTTGCCGAAAAGGAAGCGGCTGAGCAATCACATGAGGCGACGAAAGCAGACATCAGCTCTACCTTTTTCGACTTTTATTTACACAGCGTTCTGGGTCGTGGGAGCCTCTCTTTTCTTGGTCCCGGTTATGAAATTACATTGGCTGAAGTGTGGGAAGTCGCAATGGATATGCTTGGCGGGGCTGGCTATAATGAGTTGGAACTTGAGGAGCGCTATCTCGATGATGAGGCTCGTGCCGCTCTTGTTAAGGGGAAGGAGCAACTTGCCAAAATACGAGCTGAAACAACGGGAGAAGAGCCTCCAAAAGAAGAAGCTCCTTTAACTGCCCCCGTTCATACTTCCACTTCAGCCGACGTCAATATTATGGATTCCAGCTCCCATTCTTTACATCTAGCTAAAGTTGCCCAGGAAACTGCAACTACTCCTACTGAAGATGAGGCACTGGATGATATTGAAGCCGAGAAGTTTGAGGTTGATCTTGCAAAGCCAACTCCTCCAGGTACTTTTGGCGTCGTCTCGGGTCCAATGAACCAGTCATTTGACTTAGCCGAATTCGATGACCTACTTACTTGTTACTTAAATTTTGGTGAACCGATGCCTTCTTTATTTTCGGGGGATGTTGATTTTAACTTCTTTTCTTCTACAGCGGAGGCACCAAGCACTGCACAAGCTTTCACTCCTTCGGTTGCCATTCCTCCGTCTTCCCAAATTACTCCTCCTTCCGCTTCCCAACCGGGATCACAGGCAGAGAAAATCGAAGCTCTTCAAGGCTTGGATGATCCGGCTGCTTCTCAGGAGCAGAAGGCGGAGGATTTTGAAGACATTGAGAAGACCCCGGAGCGGTCTCTTGATGACGATACGAAGCTTTCAACATTGCTTGCTACTCCGGGGAGCGAGTCTTCTTCAAAGAGGAAGGGGAAGCGTGCTGTAAGGAAAAAGAAGAAGACTTCCACTGAAGAGGAAGCAGTAGTTGATCTGGCCGTACCGCTTTCTCCTTCTGCCCCTACCCGTTCACAACGACTTCAAAAACTAATCATTAGGCCGGGAAAGGGCTCCAAAGGTGTTGAGAAGAAGGAATAATCAAGCTGGATTTTCTACTTATTATTTTTGCTCTTTGCATGTATTGACCGGGGATTGTGCGGGTACCGGTCCCCGCTTTTGCTTGTTCGAGATATCTACACATGTAAAGAATTTTTATAGTACTAAATAAAACAATTATTTTACTTGTACAAACTCTTGTGTATGTGAGAATGCATTTTTTTTTTTTTTTTAGTGTAGAACAAACGATTCTTTTCACTTGTACAAACTTTTTTGTTTGTGTTTAAGAATGCATTTATCCCACAGCTTTTTCGCGTGATATTGTTATGTGCTTGTGGTATGTTGCTTGAATACTGCTTCTTATTGTTGTAGCCGTATCATATGATATTGCCCCTATACCACAAGTGCATTACAATATCTTTCGCTTTTAGCGAGACATGTATTTTCCATAGAATAACTATTCCGTTTTTGAGGGAATGATTATTCTACTTAAACGGAGCGTGTCTCATTTTCTGATAAGTTTTCACGCTTCAACCTTCGGAGATGTTTACTTCATGTTTTTGAGAAGTGAATTCTCCTACGCGGTAAAGCGAATCTCGGAAGAAGATATTACTTAGCACTTCGATTTCTGGGGAAGAGTTTTTTTTTTTTAAGATGAACAAGTAGGTCTTCCTTAAGAACCGAAGTGTGCCTCTAAGGAGGGCTTTATTTTCGTATTTTTGAGGAGTAGCATGTGGGCTCCGAAGAGTAGCATTATGCTTTGTGGAGTATTGGTGTGCCTCCGGAGAGGTCTTGTGGTTCCAAAGAAGTCTTGATTTTGGTCTCCGAAGAGAAGCAATTTTTGTATTTCTACTCGGGTGAAGTGGGTCTCCGAAGAGAAGCATTTTGCACTTTTACCCTAGTGAAATGTGCCTCCGAAAAGGGCTTTTACCTCCGAAGATGGCTTGTGCCTCCAAAGAGGGCTTGTGCCTCCGAAGAGGGCTTGTGCCTCCAAAAAGGGCTTTTGCCTCCGAAAAGGGCTTTTGCCTCCGAAGATGGCTTGTGCCTCCGAAGAGGGCTTGTGCCTCCGAAGAGGGCTTGTGCCTCCGAAAAGGGCTTTTGCCTCCGAAGAGGGCTTGTGATTGCCTGGAAGTTACTTTCTCATGGTCAGAGGTCTACGGGGCGAACGCAAGTTGCTTGATTGGATGTTTGCTTGCACAAACGATCGCAATTAACTAACAAGGTGCCCTTTTGGTAGTCCCACCGATCTTTTTGATTGAGTAAAGCACTCCCATTTATTGGCGTGCCTCGTTAGAGGGCTTTGGTTGGTTAGTGCGCCAGGTAGGTTGCGTCTCAGGGGCGAGTGGATCCACGGGGCGGACATACACTATCTGGTCGGATGCATCATGACCAGTTAGCGAGGGTCTTGTTCCTTCCATTTGGGAAGGCGTCCCTTTAGTGGATCTCCCGGCCTTCCTGTTGAGAGGCATACCTCCCTTTGTCTGCTTATTTGTTTGCTTGGCAATTTTCTCTCATCATCTGCCCATTAGCGATCTCTTATCATCATTTCCAAGCACATCTTTTTTCCTTTTGCGAGTAAATTGCTTCATTCGAAGGAGTGTACTTCACCGTTGAATGACTTCACGAGACAAATGCGAGTTATCTAGTTGGATGCCTGTTCATAACGACAATCTCAACTAGTGAACAAAGGTTTGTCCTAGTGAAGTCGCCAACTCTTTATGTGAAGTTTTCCTTGCGTAGGATTTGAGTTTGGAATTTTTGTTGTTTGGTTTTTGTGCAATAGCTAATTTATAGAGGTCGCTTAGCTTTGTGATGAGCAAGCCTTGTTATAATGTCCTGCAATTTTGAATCGATATTTTAGTGATACATTTAAAGTATTTACATATCGAAATAAAACAGGCATTATGAAATAGTAAAGAACACAAGATTTATAGTGGTTCGGCCAAGAATCGGGCCTACGTCCACTTTATAGCTTTCATTCATTTACACTGATTTACAATGTTTCACAATACAACAGATACATTCATCATCATTTTACAATCTTGAGCAGAGCTCTTTTCAAGTAAAATAAGGGCGTAAATGGTTGCTGTTCCAGGCCCTTGGAATTGGATCTCCTTCAACAGTTATGAGTTTGAAAGTGCCATCAAGAAGTTTAGTGCCTATGACATATGGCCGTTCCCAGTTTGGCCCAAACACACCAGTTGCTGTCATGATCCTTTTCAAAACCAAGTCTCCGATTTCAAAGCTGCGTTGGCGAACTTTGGAGTTGAAATGCCTGGCTATTCTCTGCTGATGAGCTGAAACTCTGAGCCTAGCTTCCTCTCTTTTCTCATCAAGAAAATCAAGTGCTTCAAGTTGCAGTTTTTCATTTTCGGTTTCATTGAAATGAACTCTTCTATGTGAAGGAACCTCTACTTCTACTGGAATCATTGCCTCAGATCCGTATGCCAGTGAGAATGGAGTGTGCCCAGTCGCAGTTTTGTGAGTAGTTCTGTACGCCCATAGTGCTAATGGAAGCTTATCAACCCAACCACCTTTTGCTTTTTCAAGTTGCTTTTTGATAGTTGACTTGATAATCTTGGTAACTGCTTCCACTTGCCCATTTGCCTGCGGATGAGCCACTGCTGAGAAGCTTTTTCGAATTCTGAATCGTTTGCAAAAATCCTGGAATTCTTCACTTTCAAATTGAGTGCCATTGTCGGTGATTATCTTCTGTGGCACACCATATCTGCAAATGATATTCTTCGTTACAAAATTTATCATCTTTTTAGAAGTGATGGTGGCCAAAGGTTCAGCTTCGGCCCATTTGGTGAAATAGTCAACGGCGACAATAGCATATTTAATTCCTGATTTAGCTATCGGCAATGGTCCAATTAGGTCTATTCCCCAAATGGCAAATGGCCATGGGCTGACCATTTGTGTGAGTTCGGTGGAAGGTGCTCTTGGGATTTTTGCAAATCTTTGGCATTTGTCACACTTCCTGGAGTAAGCTGCAGCATCTCGATTAATATCCGGCCAGAAATACCCATATCGGAGAATTTTCTTTGCAAGTGTTTGACCACCTGAATGGTCTCCACATTCTCCTCCGTGCACCTCTGCTAAGATTGTCTTGGCTTCTTCTTTAGTTACACATCGGAGTAGTGGGATTGAAAATCCCCGCCTGTATAATCGGCCATCTTGAATTATATACCTTGACGCTTTTCTCAATAATTTTCGACGTTCCTTAGAACCTTCTGGCAGGGAACCACTGAGTAAGTATTCTTTGATTGGAGTCATCCATGATTCATGCTCTTGAGACGTAGTCTTAATCCAATCAACATCCATTTCATCAATGCTTGGAGCTGACAGAACTTCTACAGGAACCAATCCCAGCAATTGAGCTTCTCCGGAACTTGAGTACTTTGCTAAAGAATCCGCCTTCTTATTTTCCTCTCGGGGTATGTGGCTTATTGAGTAGTGATCTAAATCATTGAGCAGTTCGGAAGTTTTTGTCAAATATGCAGGCAAATTCCCTCCTTTGGCTTGAAATTCCTTCTTCACCTGGCAGACAATAAGCTGAGAATCACTGAAAATCCGTATCACTTTGATATTTAATTCCTTGGCGATTTTCAATCCGGCAATAAGGGCTTCATATTCTGCTTCATTGTTCGTCGAAGGAAATTCCAGTCTTAATGCATAACATAGTGATCGTCCTTCGGGAGTTTCGAGCACAACTCCTGCCCCAGAACAATAATCATTTCTCGAGCCATCAACATACAACTTCCACTGTATCGGAATGCAGTCAGTGGTTTCTTCCTTACTGTCACCTTTGTCAGTGGATTCTGCAATGAAATCTGCTAAAGCTTGTCCGTTAATTGCTCTTCGAGGATGGTAAGTGATGTCATATTGGCTGAGTTCTATGTTCCACTTCAAGAGACGACCCGAAGTTTCAGGACGATACAGGACTTGCTTCAAAGGCTGATCAGTCAGGACCTTGATAGGATGAGATTGAAAATAGGGCCTCAACTTTCTGGAAGCGATTAGCAGACAATAAGCAAGTTTTTCTATCTTTGAATAATTCATCTCAGCCCCAGCGAACCGTTTGCTGATGTAGTAAACCGGACGTTGTATTTTCATATCTTCTCGTACGAGTGCTGCACTTAAAGCATGGGATGAAATTGCCAAATAGATGAAGAGATCTTCACCATTATTAGGCTTGGAGAGGACCGGAGGAGTTCTCATATGATGAATCAGTTGATCGAAAGCATTCTGACATTCAGGAGTCCATTCGAAATTTTTCTTTCCTTTCTTTAGAGCATCAAAGAAGGGAATGCATTTGTCTGTGGCCTTGGAAATGAAGCGACTAAGAGCGGCAACCTTTCCATTGAGACTTTGCAGTTCTTTCTTTGTTCTAGGGGCTTTAACTTCTCTTAGAGCTGTGATTTGAGCAGGATTGGCCACGATGCCCCTAATGCTCACGATGAAACCCAGGAATTTCCCAGACTCTACTCCGAATGAACATTTCAATGGATTGAGCTTCATTCCGTACTTTCGAAGAATTGAAAACATTTCTGCCAAGTGATCCATGTGGTCTACTGCTTTCTTTGACTTTACTAACATATCATCAACATAGACTTCCATCGTTTTGCCAATCTGAGGCTTGAACATAGCTTTGACAAGTCTTTGGTATGTTGCCCCTGCATTCTTTAACCCGAATGGCATAACTTTGTAATAGTAGAGTCCCACATCTGTAATAAAGCTTGTGTCCTCCTGATCTGGTTCATTCATCATAATCTGATTGTATCCGGAATAGGCATCCATAAAAGATAACAACTCATGTCCAGCCGTCCCATCTACTAGTTGATCGATTCTAGGCAACGGGAAGCAGTCTTTGGGGCAAGCTTTGTTCAGATCTGAGAAATCAATGCATACTCTCCACTTTCCATTTGCCTACTTAACCAGTACTGGATTCGAAACCCAATTTGGATAAGTGGATTCTTTGATGAAATTATTCTCTAAGAGGTGATCTACTTCTTCTTGTAAAGCTGCTGACCTTTCTGGACCTTGAGTTCTTCTTTTCTGTTTTACTGGTGTGAATTTCGGATCGACATTCAGAGTGTGAACAGCAATTGTTGGAGAGATTCCGCACATATCAGCATGACACCAAGCGAACACGTCCAGATTTGCTTTTAGAAATGATATCAGTGTATTTTGAACTGTTGTACTTAGTTGCGAACCCACATTAAGTACTTTATTTGGGTCTTTGGAGTCGACAGGTATTGGTACCGTAACTTCCACAGGCACCACTCTATTTTCCTCTGCACTGGATTTTCTGGGGTCCATTTCTCGCCTTGCACCACTATGCTCACCAGTGCAGGGGCCACCCTGTATTTGCTATAAGATTGGGTTTTTGATGCGGAGGGGAGCTGCCGCATCTTTACCCATCTCTCTCTTTCTGGCTTCCCGAAGCTCTATAAGATAACATTCACGTCCAGCATTTTGATCTCCCTTGATGACACCAACACCATTTTCTGTAGGAAACTTCATAGTTAGGCACCACGGGGCCAAAATGGCCTTGAATGCAGCCAGAGCTGGCCTGCCTAGGAAAGCATTGTAGGCAGAAAATCCATCAACAATCACAAAGGTTTGTTTTCGAGCTACCCTTTTCTGCCCTTCACCAAGTTCCACGAACAAATCGACAGTTCCGATTGGTTGCTGTGGTTCCCCAGTGAAACCAACGATCTTTTGTGATGAAGCCTGAACGTCGTTCATTGGGATCTTCATCTGGTCAAATGTTTTCTTGAAAAGTATATTGCAGGAAGCACCGCAATCAATGAGTACTGGTCTTACTATTGCTGGCCCAATTCCTGCAGAGATAACTAAGGGATCTATAGTGGGAGCTTCAATACCAATAGAATCCCTAGCCTTGAACAAAATATCATTATCTGAAATCTTTTGCTGTTTTAGGGGTGTAGAATTTTCTACAGCAAAAACATCTTCTTCTGCCGGGATATACTTCAAAGCATGAGCATATCGTTCCATCTCACCCCAGCTTTTGCCTGCTGGGTGTGGGCCCCCTGAAATGACGTTGATAACGGGCCTCTCAGATTCTTGTGCCGCAGCACCTTTACTTGAGCCTGACGGCTGATTAGAGGGTTGTTGTCTCTGAGTAGACGAAGATGGATCACTTCTGTTTTTCTTGACATATTGTTGCAGCTTGTTTTCTCTCAATAATTCTTCAATTAAGCTCTTTAAGTGACGACATTCATTGGTATCATGACCGGGTTGGTTGTGAAAACGGCAGAACTTTCCATTTCTCATAGCGCCTTTTCCCGGTTTTATCTCAGCCGGTTTGGGATAATCCACAGCATCTTTGGTGGCGAAGAAGATATTTTCCAGAGTGTCGGTCAATGGAGTGAAATCTGAGGGTTTGAAGAAGCGAGGTTTCTTTGTATCCTTTTGTTTCTTTCCCTCGTGATTTTCCCTTTTCTGACCTTCGGAATCTTTCTTTTCCGAAGCGGCAGTATTATTTTCCACCTTTGCTGCCACCACCTTCATTGATGCTGGAAGATTTTCCAAGCGTATGAATTCATCAGCTTTCTTGTAGAATTTCTCGAGAGAATTTGGCTCTTTCATCTTCAGCCATTTTCCAAATTCACTCGATTTGTCGATAGCACGCATCAAATAGGTCAAGATCATCCGTGGCTCTGCGTTATCAACTTCTGCCAGAGCTATATTGAAACGGTTCAGGAATGATTTAATAGGTTCTCCCGGATTCTGTTCAAGACTGGATAATGACATTATGTCCTTTGCCTTTGAAGCGTATAGCCTGAATTGCTCTTTAAACTTTCTAGTCAGATCGGAAAACTGATCTACTGATCGGACAGGAAGTTTGGTGAACCAGAGAAGTGCCACTCCTTCCAAATACACTGGTAAATACCGGCACTTGATTTCATCAGTTGCTCTCGCACCGGTCATGTGCCAGTCATACTTATACAAGAATTGGTTTGGATCACTTGTTCCCCGATAAGCAGGAATGGTGGGGGGAACAAATTTTCTAGGAAATTCAGCCTTTAGAATCTTCTCGGTAAACGGAGTCTTGCTTGGCGCGAACCCCCATTCACTCTCATCTTCACCTCTCTGCATGCTCTCTTTCATTATTTGCTTGATCATGCCAGAAAGATATTCCTCATTGTTCAAAGATTTTGCGGAGTAGACTTCTGCCATTTTCTCAGATGTTTGCCCGGGCAGATTTTCGTGGAAAATTGGCGATGGTCTAGATCCTTCAGCTCGGAGGGGTGCCCCTTCAGCAGCACCTGATCCCCCTGAGGAATATTCCTTCCTTCGGAGTTGCGAAGAGCATCAGCGGTGTTTTCTTCATTACCCACTGGTCTTTGGTTGGCACCAAGCAGAGCATTCAGTTTTTCCATCATCAGATTGTTTTGAGTCTCAATCTGTTGATATAGTCCGGATACAGCAGCGTCTAGCTCCTCTCGCGTCACCCCGACGCTTGGAGCTGCTTGACTTGGTGAAGCAGAGGTGGCGGTATCATCATGAACATTTTCAGATCTGACAACCTTTCGTTTCCTTCCAGGAGCCATTATATCTGATAGACTTCTGGTTTTGTAGGAAATCTTTTCAACAAACTTGTGTGAAGCAATGGTGAATGGTAGCCTGAGTTGGGTTCTCAGTGAAAGCACCAAAATGTTAACGGTAAAAAGTGAACGCTAACACCCGGTGTATGTAATAGGATTGTGAAAGCACCACCCGTGTGACGGGAACAGAAATCAAGCAGGAAAATAGCAGAAATGCAGTAAATGAACAACAGATTTATAGTGGTTCGGCCCGTAATTGAGCCTACGTCCACTTTATAGTCTCTTATTGCTGATTCGGTTACAATTTGATACAAATCTCTTCAAGAAACAGTACAATTCGATCACAAGAAACAATCTTGACTACTAGCTCAATCTTCGACGGTGAAACTCGATGATTCCATGTCGGATGTAAGGAATTTCTCTCGAAGCTTGTTGTAGTGTCACGAATGCTTGAAGGATCCTTGATTGCTGAATGAATGAAGAGTTTGACGGAGTAACAGCGCTGTAGAAATGATTTGCCAAAAGTCCCCTCAATGTTGGAAGTGATAGGGTATATATAGGAGCAGATTTCTGGGCAGGAATTCTGCCTAAGTCTTAGGTCGCGTACGACCTTAGTTAAGTCGTAGGTCGCGAGCGACCTAAGCTAGGTCGCTGTCCCTTTGCGGCTCCAGAAGTTAGCTGGTAAAGCTGTGCTTAGCTTCATTTGATCAAGTAGTAGGTCGTAAGCGAGTTAAAGATTAGCTATTTGAGCTTTAGGTCGCAGGGTGCTGAACATGTTTTAACAGTTAGGTCGCTAGCCTCTTTAGGTCGTCAAGTCCCTTAGGTCGCTAACTACCTT
This sequence comes from Allium fistulosum, assembly GCA_030737815.1. Lineage (NCBI taxonomy): Eukaryota > Viridiplantae > Streptophyta > Magnoliopsida > Asparagales > Amaryllidaceae > Allium > Allium fistulosum. Next base: position 618,851,589 of record CM060907.1, read on the forward strand.
AGGTTGTTAAGTCCTTTAGGTCGCTAGCTACCTTAGGTCGTTGAGTTCCGTAGGTCGCAATCCCTTCTGTTGCTAGGTCGCGAACTTCTTATGCTGTTAGGTCGCGAACTTCTTATGCTGTTAGGTCGCAAACTTCTTATGCTGTTAGGTCGCGAACTTCTTATGCTGTTAGGTCGCGAGATCCTCCTGGATCTTAGGTCGCAAGGCCTTTCCATCCTTAGGTCGCTGAAGATCTCTTAAGTCCTTAGGTCGCAATGCTTTCTTAGGTCGATGAAATAAAAGGATTAACACTTATGTTGTCGCGAAATGGTGGGTACGAATGAACAGTCTCTTTTGATTTGTTGAGTTTACCCAAGGTCGAGATGAGATTAAGACAAAGACCATGGGTCAATAGTTGTATATAATACAATCGATCAAGGTTTTATCTATCGCATGCAGACCTGTGATTTATTGAGTTTCCTTAAAGTCAAAACCCTAAGAAAAACGAGTCCTAATACCTAGTAGAGAAATTAAAAGGTTTTTATGTTTTCTCTTAGGGTTTTGAGAAATATAAAAGTATAGTGGGAGTTTATTAGATAAATGAAATAAAAACATTTAACCTTTATACTATTGTAAGAATATATGTTATACTAGTTAAAAATAATGTACTATGATAAATTTGTGCAACCAATATAATTGATAAAATGTTTATTAGTTAAAATATACAAATGAACTAAATTATGTTAGACAAAAAAATATAAAATATACTTACTAATAAATCTTTTAGCATGTTGTCACTTTATGACCCCTATAAGAGCTAATTTACACAACTACTAAAATATTCATGTCTCAATCGTTTAAGTGTTTATTTATCTGAGAACATGCATTGTCTTTTATGAGTTTTGAATCTTAAGCAACACATGAATATGGATATTTGTTCCATATTTGATTAGACGTAAATGTTTTACGGTAAACAGTCGCGATTCGTTATGTACGAAACCTCGATGAAATTAGTTCAATCAAAATAAGCTAGTAAACCATAATGAAAGAACATGTATTCAATACAATTGATTATAATAAGGATCTTGTTGTGTTAGATGTAGCACTAGACCAAGAGGTACAAGATGCACCTAGAAATTCGATCATTAAAATGTCAGTTTGACTAGTTTACGTGAAGCACAACTTATTTAATATCCTTAAATGTTAAGGATAGCCAAATTCATTTTTGTAAAGAGTTTGTTATAGTCTTGTAGCAAGGGCTTCCTTTTTAGTGGTTTCACCATTTTAAAAGGAAAACAAATGTATGAGAGTAGATGTAACTTAGGCACGGTTGGGATGAAGGAGAGCGTGATCACCTCTGCTTTATGAAAAGACATCTTAAATGAGAATCGTATAAATTACTAGTAGATACATAATATGAAATGAGAAATGTGATTTCTATTCCAAATGTATTTTCATTAAGAAAATTGTTTTCTATGAAAGTTATTTTTTCGAGTTTAAGATATTTGACTTGAAAATCTTGATTTAAACTGGTTGTGATGTATGAAATAATGTTCCATAATAAGTGGTTGATTGAAGCTTCATGTTTTGTAAGCTATTATAGTAGTGGCAGAAATAGTAGGAACATACCATATAACATTTCTTAGTTGACACATCAAGTTACGATAAACTATTTTCGTAAACATACCAAATATTACTTATCAAAAAATAATCATTTTCATTATTGATTGAAAATAGACATAGTTTTATTTTAATATGAATATTATGAACATTCGTTATAAGATAAAACTATAATCATGGTATTTGTTTTCATTAAAGCGATGCACTAGCTATGAAAAAATATAAAAGTATCTAAAATTTTGACAATTATTTTGGAGTTATAGACTAAGTCAAATTATTGAGAATTAGTTCTTTAATCATATGATTATGAATCATATTGTATTAGTGAATTTTATCCCAAATGATTAAGGCAAAGCACTCATTCAGTTGGAGCAACATAAGAGTTGGTGAACTTTTCAGATTGATACTTATAGATGTATGTAATCGTAAGATGATACCAAAATGGTTCTATATTCTTTATTAAATTCATTAATGATATCATAAACATGAACATATGTATTTGATACACATATGGTATGTCTATGAAAAGTTCATAGTATATAAATGGAAGTGAATAACACAACATGTGAAGTAAAAAAAACATAAAAAATTCGATTTGATCGAATAGGTGAGTATATTGGAAAAGGTTCCAAAAGTACCTAAAAGCAAATAAGATTCAATTTCAAAAGTCATGCCTCCCTGTGATACATAATGACGTATCGGTAAGGAGTAATCAGACTTTATTGGACAAAGTACGATTGATAATGAGTGAAGTTGAGTTAAATTCTTTCTGTTAGGATGTGTACGTAAGAGTAAGTACATAAGTTAATATTAATTTCATTCAAAGCATAGTTTACGAGATCATACAAGATAAAATTTTACAAGAAACCCTTACATATCCTAGGTCAAGAAGTTGACATGTTGTGTAAGTCAAGAGGCTATGTTAGTACCTGAGATATTGGTTTTGATGACAACAACTTTAGGAAATCATATAAAATATAAATATTGATGTTTTATCAAGGTATATAGTATCTAGTGCAGGCTATTAGATAGATAATGATTTAAGAAGACTATACAGTATCAAGTAAAGATTGAAGAGATTCAAGATGTTGATATAGAGACTCAAGAGCTAGAGAATGAAGACTCATGGGTATTGAAGAGTTCAAGATTTCAAAATATTCCAGATAAGTTATAGAGTCATACATTTATGTTAAAATTCTGATAGCACTTGATCTCTCTCTCACCTTTCTCTCTATTTTTAAATACTCTTTTGAAAACAACTTTTAAATAGTTTTCAATTTCTTATACTATAAAGATTATTTTAAGTTTTTCATATTTTACTAAGTTATTGTTTATTAAATTTTAATTTATATTGGTTTATTTTTCAAAAACCTTATCATATAATTTTACTTAAGTTTTATTATGATTTAAAAGAGTATAAATTATATTTAAGCATGTTTACAAATATCAAATTATTTTACAAAGCAATACATTTTCAAAATAATATTTTAAAGCGTTTTTCAAAATTACAAAGGATATGTCGACATACTCTACCCCTATATGTTGACATACAAGCCGTGATTTTCAAAAATCAAATTTCAAAAGAAGTGTCTATTCGTTGTATCTCTTCACGAGCAGACATGACCGTTATTTCTCTATAAATACCCGTCTTCCCAACGAATTTTATCATCATTTTTCATTCTTCTTCTCTCCTCCTTATCCGCTTTCACTTTCTAAACAAAAATATAACCATACTCTGTTGAATTTCAACCAGAATCAAACTCAATCGGCATTAGTTTGATTCTCTACCATTTGTTCTTTGATTTCTATCATCTCTCTCACTCTAATCAAGATCAAAGTGCTATTCAAGAGTTATAGGATCATTTGTTATCAAGATTGAAGATTTGAGTCTGTAAACCTCTACCAAATAAAACCGCTATACTTGTGGGTGAGATTGTAGCCTGTAAATCAATTAGGTGTGCTTAGTAGTCTGTAAATATAGTGGGGGTGCTTTTAGCTCGGAAATCAAGTGACTCTACCCAGTGGACGAGATTCTAGAGGGTGTGTCTCATTGCCTTAAAATCGAGATTGTATTTGCATTTACTAGTTGAAAGGAAATCCGTACAAGAAATTATTCGAGACTGGATGTAGGGTAACTCCAAACCAGTATAAAATCCTGGTGTGTTCTTTTCTTTTACTTTTACTACATTTACTTTAACTATTTTTTGATTCTGTGATTGTTTATGTGATTAATAATTACATAATTCTAAGTATAATTTTAAAAGATTTCAAAAAGATTCATATAGATAAGAAAACACTATTCACCCCCCTCTAGTGTTAATTTAGCCTTAAGATCCCTATTCCACAATCTTACATTTGGTATCAAAGCATTGGTTTTCAAAGTGTTCATAATCTGATTTTTGAAAAGTTTAAATGGCTACCAACACTGGTAATATTACTGTTAGTAACACGATTAATGCACTTGTTAGTAATTCATTTGTTGAAGGACAATCTACTTCTAGATCACCACTTTTTAATGGCAACAACTACACATATTGATAATGTAGAATGAAAATCTATTTACAATCAATTGGATTAGACACATGGAATATCACACAAACCGAGTACACTGAACCTGAAACTAATTTTGTACAATGGATTGCTGAACAAAAGGCAGTTACGCAAAGTAACTCTAAGGCCATGAATATATTATTCTGTTCACTAGATAAAAATGAATTTAATAGAGTATCTATATGTAAGTCTATATTTGAAATTTGAAGAACTTTGCAAGTTACACATGAAGGCACAAGTAAGGTTAAACAGATCAAGATTTCCATGTTAACAAACCAGTTTCAATTATTTAAAATAAGTCCATATCTGATATGTACAGTAGACTTTAAGATATAGTACACTCACTTATTACATTGGGTAAAAGTTTCTCTAAGGAGGATCAAGATTGAAAAATCCTCAATTCACTTACTCCTAAATAGGACCAAAAGACTCTTGCAATCAAAGAGACTAATGATATTAACAAACTAAAGATTGAAGAGTTAATTGGTAATTTAATGTCTTTTGAGGCATAAATATAGGGAAGAAGAGAAAACAAAGCAATAGAGAAGTGATTGATAGCATTCAATGCAATGACGGATAATCTGGATTCAGGTAGTGATAATGATGAAGAAATTGATTTCATGATAAGAAACTTCAGAAAATTCTTAAAATATAGGAAGATGAACAATCTTAAAAGAAATGATGACAAAAATTATGGAAACGGAAGTAGAAGCGGAAATGGAATTAGATGTTATAACTGTGATGAACCCAATCACTTAAAACGAGACTGTTCGCATCTCGAGAAACTGAAAACCACACCAAACACCGATTCATCTAGAAAATGGAGAAGAGCCTATACTACAACACTAGATGACTAAGACAAATCATCAAGTGAAAATAAATCAGATATGGAAATAACCAACATGTGCTTCATGGTAATACAGAATTCAGATATAATTGGTGAAGTAGGATTAGAAAAAGGTACGCATTTAATATCTAAGCTTTATATCATTTGAATTTTTGATTATTTGATTGTTAGGAATATCCTATAGATTAATAATAATATTGATTGAATATTGTGTGATTTTTATATTTTTTTATAATATAATAATAATATGAAATATATTGAAAATAATATTTAACTATTTTTAATATATTTTTCTGTAAATAGAATAACTATAAATAGTTATATGTAAAATAAAATAGGACATAGATAAAAACCAAATCACTTTTGAAAAATTCAATGCATATGTCGACGTACACCCCTAGCATATGTCGACATACATGTGCAGAATTTGAATTTCAATTTCAAATTCAAAATTTGAATTTTCCCTCCATCTTTTCACCTACCCCAATGTTTTGAAAAGGTGTCTCTTGACCAGACATGTCAATTGTTTCTCTATTTATTATCTCCATCTCTTTTCATTCAATTCACCTTTCATTTCAAAATTCAAACCTTTATCAACTCTCTTATCTCCTCAAAACATTCATCAATGGCTTCTTCAAGCACTCCAACCTTCATGAGACTCTCCAAAACTATCAAAAACTTTTTCTTCCATGATGAAGAATCCATGAAAACTTATATTAGTTATATAAATTATGGAAAAGTTTCTATGGGAAAGTTTGCTATTTTTAATGATTTTTCTACTTATGAAATTGATACTCTTTGTTCTCAAAATGGAATTCTCGGTTTAATTGATGCTTCTCAAAACGATTTTGTTTGCTATCCACACTTGGTCAAAATGTTTTATGAAAATTTGAAAGGGAAATTTCATGAAGTTGGAAAAGGAGAAGTGTGGAGTAGTGTTAAAGGAACTTTAATCATTGTAAATTGTGAACTTTTGGGTACCATTCTTGGATGCAAATCTACTAGAATGGACATTACTTCTTTCAAAATTGGTGAGCATGATCATGAAGTTTTTCATAACATTTTCGAAGGTGATGATAATTTTGAGTTTAAAATTCAAAATTTCAGTCCAAAAGCTAGAATTCTTAATCTTCTTTTACAACATACTATCACTCCTCGTTCGGAAAATTTTAATAATCCTACCTTGAAAGTATGTTAAGCTCCTTTTGCCAATTATGATCGATATGACATAAATTGAGCACAAGTTATTTTGGATGAATTTTATCCCAAAATTTTTCCAACCATGAAAATACACTATTTTCATTGTATTTATCTTACCCGTATTTTCAACTACGTTGGTGTTGACTTTAAAGGAGAGCAGTTTGTCTCTCGTAAAGTGTTTAATCAAGCAAATATAGCTCTTATGAAAATTCCACCAATTTTCGAGCCATATAAAACATTTGCGGAGAAAGAAGAGAGGTTAGCACATGAAGAGGAGGAAGAAATGCAAGAAGAGGAGGAAGAGGAAGAAGGAGAAGAAATAGATATCAAAGAAGAAGAGGAGGAGGAAACCTCCTTAGAAAGCATTGAATATCCACTCCGTTCTACTAACCAAGACCTTCTCAACAATCAAAAGAAGATTGTTGAAAACCAAAAGATTCTTAAGCGTTCCATGAGTAAGAAGTTAAACACTATTTCCAACAAAATGGACAAATTCTTTGGAAAAGTAAAACGCAAGCTTAGAATCTCTTTATCATCCTCTTCATCCATATCCTTCTAGTTAATATGTAGTTGTTTAAGTGTGCTGTATTTGGTTGTTTTAGTTCAAGTGTAGTTTGAATCTATGTATCTTTTCATTTTCTTATGTTCTATGTATTCTTTACCTTGATATTAATGAAAAATTTGTTTCTTTATTGTTATACATTGATTATCATCTTTGGAAATCATAACTAGTATATATAAGTTAAATACATTAGAATATCAAAACGAAACAGTTTTGGAAATTTGTATGTATATGTCGACATACCCTAGGTATGTATGTCGGTATGTCAACATACAACGGTAAGTTTTCAAAATTTTTTAATTTCGAAAATCGAATAGATAACAAATGTCTATTCAATTCCAACGACTATCCACCCCTTTAAATACACATTCAGACCAAAAATCACCCATTTTCCACTTTCTTTCTTCTTCCTTTACATTCCTAAACTCCAAATCATAAATAATGGCTTCTCCTATTCAAAAATTAACTGAAAACTTCGAAAAAACGCTTGAATCTTTCAAAAAAATCTCTCTTTCATCCTACGAAACTAGAGACACTTAGAATTGAGTCAAATGCAGATGATTAAGGAGCTAGAAAGACATTTCGACATGATTTGAAGGATGATCTTAGCCCTGAACAAAGAAGAACCAACCGCTAATCCAAAGTGCACTATCAAAAAAGATGATGAAAATTAGGAGGCTATTAAAGCGGATCCCATCTTTGGTGCTGATGGATGGGTTGAAGTACCACCACATGTCTAGTTCAAAAATAGGTTTGATTGTATATGTATACTTAATTTGATTGGATTGGTTTGTTTGGTTTATTTGAATTTGATTGGTTTTGAATTTATTTGAATCTGAATATTGTTTGGTGTGACATTATGTAACTTGGAATTAATTGAAATGTTGAATAAAGTTATCTCATTTTACATATCATATTCCTTATATATTATTCTTGTCATTTTGTATTTCATGATCATATTACTTATCACTTCTATATATATTTATATCAATATGAGTATATAGTGTTTTTGTTAGGGGGAGTTAGAACTTGTATTAAGAGTTAGGGTTAGAATTGTAGTTATAGTTGGTTATTTTTGATTGATGGCACAAGGAGAGAAATATATAAAATATTAGGCATAGATTAAGGGGGAGTTTTATATATTAGGCATAGATTAAGGGGAAGTTATATTATATTTTATATACAAAGTTGTCATCATCAAAAGGGGGGAGATTGTTAGTACTTGAGATATCGGTTTTGATGATAATAACTTTAGGAAATCATATAAAATATAAATACTAATGTTTTATCAAGGTATATAGTATATAGTGCAGGATATTAGATAGGTAATGATTTAATAAGACTATACGGTATCAAGTAAAGATAGAAGAGATTCAAGATGTTGATATAGAGAATCAGGATCTAGAGAATGAAGACTCATGAGTATTGAAGAGTTCAAGATTTGAAGATACTCCAGATAAGTTATATAGTCGTAGATTTATATTAAAATTTTGATAGCACTTGATCATTCTATCATCTCTCTCTCTATTTTTAAATAACTTTTTAAATATTCTTTTCAAAACAACTTTTAAATAGTTTTCAATTTCTTATACTTATATATTATTTTAATTTTTTGATTTTTACTAAGTTATTGATTTTATTAAATTTTGATTTATATTGGTTTATTTTTCAAGAACTTATCATATAATTTTACTCAAGTTTTATTATGATTTAAAAGTGTATAAATTATATTTAAGCATGTTTACAAAGTATCAAATTATTTTACAAAGCAATTCATTTTCAAAATAATATTTTAACGTGTTTTTCAAAATTACAAAGAGTATGTTGACATACTCTACCCCTCTATATCGACATACTAGCCGTGATTTTCAAAAATCAAATATCAAAAGAAGTGTGTATTCGTCGTATCTTTTCACGAAAGGACATGACCGTTATTCTCCTATATGTACCTGTCTTCCTAACGAATTTTATCATCAATTTTCATTCTTCTTCTCTCCTCTGTATCCTCTTTCATTTTCTAAACAAAAATATAACCATACTCTACTGAGTTTCAACTAGAATCAAACTCAACACTATTAGTTTGATTCTCTATCATTTGCTCTCTGATTTCTATCATCTCTCTCACTCCAATCAAGATCAAAGTGCTATTCAAGATTTATAGGATCATTTTTAATCAAGATTGAAGATCTGAGTCTGTTAAACTCTATCAAATAAAACTGCTATACTTGTGGGTGAGATTGTAGCCCGTAAATCAATTGGGTGTGCTTTGTAGCCCGTAAATTTAATGGGTGTGCTTGGAAATCAAGTGACACTATCCAGAGGTCGGGATTCTGGAGGGTGTGTCTTGTGGCCTTGAAATCGTCATTATATTTACATTTAGTAGTTGAAAAGAAATCCGTACAAGGAATTGTGCAGGACTGGATGTAGGTAACTCCGAATCAGTATAAAATCCCGGTGTGTTCTTTCCTTTTGCTTTTACTGCATTTACTTTTATCTGTGTTTTGATTCTGTGATTGTTTCTATGATTAATAATTGTATAATTCTAAGTATAATTTCAAAATATTTCAAAAAGATTCATATAAATTAGAAAACACTATTCACCCCCTAGTGTTAATTTAGCCTTAAGATCCCTATTCCGCAATCTTACAGGCTACACATAATATTTGTTCTTGAGGGATCTTAAGTGGATCACCCTAATGCAGTTTGGGGCAAGCTAATTATTTTGAACAATTCCTGTTATGAACATAAATTTTCCTTAACACAAAACAAATCATTTATATATATATGTGTGTGTGTATATGTATATAAAGGCACTTCATACGACATTTTTGAATGCTTGTTCAGTCATATCAAGAAACAAATGTTGTTTCAAGTATTGACAACTTCATGAAGGAATTTGTTTTAGAAATTATTGATAGTAAAATAGATTTGGAGATAAAAATGATTATGAAGGATGAATTGAAATTTACCATCCCAAATGTGACAATCCGCACCATTCGACACATCGGTCCAAAGCCTAGGACGACTTTCGGACTCGCATCGATGTTGAGAGGTACGAGCTATCGGGGTTTTTAAACATTTTAAAGAGAAAAGATACAACGATAAAATATAAGACATACTATACTTTCAAATCCTATAGCGGAAGTTAGAGAAATGTAAATACTGAAAATAGTCATCTCAGAAAGTATCCAAAACATAGTCTCAAAACGGTATGTATAGTCAAATCCACAGTATACAGAGATACATCAAGTAGTCCGATAAGATACTAGATACGGTAAATAGTACATTGAAAGTAACATGAGATAAAAAGCAACTCTAGTGCCAAGCTCGCCTCTCTAAGTACCATCGTTGGGCCTACCACCTGCCGCCCTGTCCTTCTATAGTGGGGAAAAATAAAGGAAAAAGGGCGGGTCAGACAAAAGTTTGGGGAATGAATTACGTCATTAATATACGGTGATCACATGTAATCGACTTTAGTAATACTCTATGTGATCTAGAATGTTTTACAAGTATCCGTGAATTATTTTTTTTCTTTATTTAAGGAGTTTAGTTTAATACGCACCTGCACTAACGACTTGTGCAGGCTCATATTTAGGGTCAATCAACTAATCGAACTACAAGACAATCAATGGTCGGCTAATAGATACTAGAAATATTTCACATAGGTTTCCCTATAATTTCCACCATGGGACTATGTTCCCACAACTATGACTATATGTAACTATTCCAACATAAGTTTCCCTACAATTTCCACCATGGGATTATATTTCCTACATTACGACTACACATGTCCTAGTTGCGCATTGAGGGAGAGCTCGCAATGCTGACTAGCTAAAGTGTCCTATCGTTGCTGCATCCGTGTCCAGCTGTCAATGGTAACATGATGCCTCTTATTGCACCACGTCGGGATCCATCAATAACACAGCAACACATCGTGTCACCATAAATACCAAGGAACTCCCATTGGTGCCGGGCCACATACTTCATCAGGCATCATCATTAGTGTTGCACGTCCACCGAAGAATCTCTTATGAGTACAATTTGCGATAGAATTGTCCCAGTCAAATACCGACCCTTGCAGGATAAATAACCCCACATAGGGAAATCTTCTCTACAATTACTAACAACCATATATTTATGTGTATTATATCTATACTATATAATTTAATTCATATTTGTGCCTTAGGCTGAGGTTCATACAACGCTCAGCAACGCTAATCAGTCGATCGCTTGACCTAAAGCGGTCGACCGGCTCCAATGAGCTATTGATCGGTCATCGTTGTTTACTGTTTTTAATTAGCAAAGATTTTTTGTTTTGTTTATTAATCATCATTGTCACATCCCAAAATTTTCGACTTTCGAAAATCCGACATCGATACTCACTTTATCGACTGTCGAGAAATCGAGTGCCGGAAACTCCAGTAGTGATGGTTTTAAGAAAAAGAAAAAGGCAGAAGAAGAAGAAGATAGAAGAAAAAGAGAAGAAAGAACAACAACAGAACAAGAGCAGAAACAGAACAGGAAACAATATCAGAATCTCACATATCGCAGCGGAACAATATATAATAGATAAATGAATATCATTTAAAAACAAAAGAATTATATCTGTTATTACATTACATCACATCATATCATCAGAGTCAATAAACAACAATGGACAGTTATATAAACTTGTCCTCATGCAGAATACACAGCGGAATAAATACTATCAGATACAATTACTACGTCTCGTCATCCAGCTTATCTCCAAGCTCCAGAATATCCAGAATATCCTGATAATATAACTCTAGGCTGCCCGTGTGGAAATTGGTGGGCACCCAGAGTTTAGAAGTGAACAATAAACTCCGAGTCAGTCATGGAGACTGGTGTGAGATCGTAAAACAGTTATTCTTTAAAATAAACAACAGGATAATTTTAAAGTAAATTTCGCAATGCTTTTGGAAAATGAAACTACCATAAGACCTCCCGCCACACACACAATGCAAACGCAGACTTGGAGGAGATTTCTTCTTATGATAGTCAAAGATGCTTACTACGCAAAAATCAAATTCTTTTTGATATTATTATTAGTGCATAGTGTAGAAAACATTTCGAAAGTAGAATATAAATCTTAGCCAGCATAGGTACCATTATATTATGCCTGCTATAGCTGCCTCCTGAGGAGACAGGTTATACAATTGAAATCGTAAAGGCTCGTATTGTTTCTTTGGATTTCCAACAAATGGTCAGGCTAAGGAACTTCCTATCCACGATGGGTACGTCCCTGGAATAGACGACCCGAGAACCTAACCGGATCTCTGCAAACACAAGGCCGGGTTACCTCTGCAAAAATAGGTAACTACTGACACGTGTATGCCATCCCCCGATCGTCACCGATCTTCCCGAGGATCCCCGATTCCAACAAACCACATAGAAAAAATAATGCAGTAACCACAGAGGTTAAGTATCTGGGCTCCATACCATGATACCACCTTTATCCAGAAGGAATGACATACACTAAGGGGCGCTACTCCCTAGAACCTTGCTGCATCCTTCCCGTTTCGACCATTTCCGGGGTGTGAGGCTCGACGAAGTCTCGTCCACAAAGCTACGCTTTCTCAAAAAGCCCTGCTTCGGGTCAAACAAAAATGATCAACCTATGATCACAAAGATATAAGATCAAACAAATGATCATATCACAAATGATCAAACACTGATCATTTCACAGCAACACTCAGTATGCCACGTTACCAAATTGGGATATATCGCTGATAAATTTCAACTACATAACCTCTGAGCTCGTACGTCTCAGAGAAGGGTGTTAAGCTAAGAGAATAAATTCTCCGCCACCAACAGAAATGTATTTGAAAGAAATCAGCTTTATATCTCAAATTGTAACGTCAGACACACAATCCATACAAGTCTGTTCCGGGATCGAACAGAACCGAAGGCACTTCTCACGAAGCCCTTGCACATCCGGATAATTTCCAATCACGTCAGGACTTCCCGTCACTAAGGGTGATAAAACCTCTAAATCGAAGATCAGTCGATGTAGAGTAACTCGACGGTAATCCTTCCGTTTTCAAAAATATCCGGTCTTCAACACCGGTCTTCAAATGCAATTCATAACGACGTATCACATATTCGGAATGGGTTATACGACCCCATGGTCCTTTCCCGGCTAACCCGAATAGTGAGCGATTATTCAAAATAAGTGTGGCATTCAAATTCATCCAATTCACAACAAATACCATTCAAGGTAATTATTGATAGTCGGTTATTTAACTATCAATAAAGATGCGCAACATCATCAGATTCCAAATAATTTTCCAAATTATTTCATCTTCCAAAAATATCTTTACTAGATATATTATTTCCACACTTCAATCTTTTGAAAACAATTTCAAATCAACTTCCACATTTCAATTTATCTTTAAAAGATAAAACCTCAAAACAGTTCATTTCATATTGGAAAAGCAATTCCATACTTATATAATAATAAGTAATTCACAAATCTATTTATTTTCAACACTTGAAAATATTCAATATACTTAAATCAAATTAAGTATACATTCATTCTTTAAGGAAATCATTTATCCTAACATCTATTTGAGTCAAAACGAATGTTACGTAAAACATCGTTATGACGACTCGAAATCACTAGTATAGGGATTCGAAATTTTAAGGTAGATATATAAAAATCCCAATACTACATAAAACATTTTCTTTTCGAAAATCATTTACTATAACAACAGTGTTATAGTCCACCATTTCCTTATATTTCTCGAAAACGTCTATTTCAACAATGAATGTTTAAATCTATGATTTCGATATTTAATCATTTTAAAACATCGTTAAAACAATTAACTTCATCTTAAATATTACGTTCCCAAAACCATATCCATTTTACTTAAAATATATTCACTGTCCAAAATCGTGAATATACTTCACTAACCACATTTCAATCTTTTCTCCACATTTATATTTCAATAATTATCCACTATCCAAAATCGCGGATATATCTCCTTTATTTAACTTCTATGTTTAACTTATCCATTTCAATTGGTTTTGGATTTATAAAACAACGTTTAGAAATCACGTTCATACTTCATAACAATTTCAATAAATATCCCACTTAAAGGCAAAAAAAATCCAATTTACAAGTAAATTTCTTATCAGCCTTTATTCTACAATTTCATTCATTTTATAACTTCATACTTTATAAATCTATAAACTTCAAACTTCACAGTTCTATAAACTTCAAACTTCAAAATTTATAATCCTATAAATTTTCTATCTTCCCAAGTTATAATTCTATAAGTTTCATATCTTTACAATTTAACACTTAAAAAAAACTCGTTTTAAAATTCCAATAATTTTAATTGATAAATATCAATTTTTTACATCTTTTATATCCATCGTTTTTAATAATACGAAAATCCAAATTTTAAACTATTTTATAAATTTCTTAACTGTTTATTTCAAAAACCACCTCTCGGTTATATTTCACCAAAATCTCAACCTTTATAACTTTAAAAATTTTATCGTTTGTAAATTAATTCAAAATTTTTAATAACGTATATTTACAAATAATCACTTTTAAAAAATCTCTTTTAAAATTAAAGATCGTTATTTTTAAACTTCAAAATTTTGAATCCAATGATGCAACGCATCAATTAGTCAATCACAACATCAACATCATATATCAACATATGATAACAGAATATACATCAATCCTGTAAATAAATAACTACTGGTGAGGAATCCAGTTGGATCCCTCCAACCTGTTTCCCTGCATCCAAAGACGTTAGCACAATACCAATCCCGCTCCAGTACGGAATTATCGTGCTATATGGGTTTTTATAAATCCGCTTACTAACGGCACAATAGGGTCTCATCCGCTATACGAGGCGGGAAATCATCAATCCAATATATACATATGCCAATATGTATATACTGCTATATATATAGATATATCCTATTATATCTAATACAAACAGCAATCAATCAGTCAATCAAAATCCAACTTCATTTGAGTGAGAAAATAATCTCACCTTAGATTTTATTTTGCCATCCCATTTTCCCATCCAGACTGTTTCTTCGATTATTTTAACCTTGTATAACAATTACATAATCTTATTACTATTTGAACAAATCGAATAAATAAATTTTTCGCTTAAAATTTTTAATTATCCAATGATTTTACTTTAACTTACTAACATTTGATTTAAACTAACTTCCTTATAAATATATGTATATTTATTTTTAACTTCATATATATAAAACTACTACTTTATAAAAATCCCATCTTTATATAAATTTTCTTTAAGTGACAAATTAAATAAATTTATTGGCTACATAAACTACCTTAATAAATCATTTTTAAAGTAAATTAAAATTTTTGTATGCCTATTTATATTTTTTTACTGTAAATCAAAAGCAAAATAAATTTTATTAACAAATCTTTTCTTTCTTTTTTTTTCCTACATATATATTTAAAACAAACTATATGGATCTCATAAGAATTTAATTTATATAAATTCTTTCAACTTCTAAAATTCCTACTTTTCCTGTTAATATACCTACTTATTACGTTTAAATTAAAATAGATATTTCATAACTTAAATTAACACTATGTTATATATATATACTTCTGTAAAATAAAATCTACTACCCAAATTATATTTTATTTCAAATGACTTAAACAAATTCAGAGAATACCTCACTGAACAAAGCAACAGCGTCGCCTCCTCCGGTTCGAACACCTCCTCAATCGAGTCTTGTCGAAAACAGCGCCTCGTCGTCATCAATTTCATGCTCGACTCGCCATCCACTACCTTGTGCCCTAAATTCAATCACGACGTCGCCAACAAGCGTCGCTTGCCTTAAAAAATCAATCGCGAGCCACTGTCGCCGATCGACAGCCAACCCAGACCCCATGATTCGCCTGCCCTAGCTTCGCCGCGAGTCGCCAACATCAACCATCTCATCGTGAACCCCTAGCTGCTCGCGATACTCCTCCCTGACGCGCACCACCGCCTCCCCCGATTTGCGACCACGCGAGCCTCACCTCGAAGAGCACCCCAAAATCGAACGCGATTTTGTTTCTGAACTGCTCCCTCCAACTCGAGTTGCCCCGCCCTCGAATTCGATTTGAACTGTTCTGAGCGAACGCGGATTTCGTTTGTCTTTGATTTGGAGATTGAATAAGAGAGGGCGCAATTTCGTTTGAATGTTTTTGGGGAAGGAAAAGAAGAACTGGCATCGGCCATTTATTTCTTTTAAACGAGAATTTTTTTGTTTTCGTTTCGATTTGAACTGGGGAGGAATGGAGAAGACGTATTTGAAAACAAAGGGAATGGTTGGCACGATTTCTTTTGCGTGATGCTCGGCGCGTTCAAAGGCTGAAACAAAGGGGAGACAATGTACTGAGTTGACCAGATTTTAAAATTTAAATTTAAATCGAATTTGATTTTATTTCAATGCGTTTGCGAGTCGTATTCTCACACAACAACTCCGATTAACACGAAATTTGAAACCCGATAATAATACAATATTACGAACCCAATGAAACTGGTTTCGTCAAATTCCGAGACTGTTTGAAAAATGACTATTTTTAAATATCGGTTCCAAAAATTAAATTCAAAACTGAACGAAACAGTTTAAAATTCAATTCTGAAGTTTCTATTATCTTTAGTGTTATCAATATAAATTTTAAAAGTATTTGAAATATTTTTCTTCGGCTTAAAATTAAAGATTCAAATTTTTGTCCAACTTCAATCGATTAAATTTTATAATTTAATCGTCAAATTCAAAGTTATATTCGGGATTCAAATTAAATCATCGTTCAAATATTTAAAATTAATTAAATATTCTCAATTTAATTCGTTCAAAATTCTGGGTCGTTACAATCATCGTCTCTAATTATAGTAAATTTAAATTATTATTTAACATACAATAACCCCAATTTATATATTTACAATTTATAATCATCCCAGTTTCATATATAATATTTCTAACTTTTAGTGAATCAATTTAACCTAGGTTTAGGACCAACATGGTTACCAGTTCTTATTAATTTGACAAAAGGGTATGTTTAACTTGAGTTAATTCTTAATCAATATATTTACATTAATGTTGACACTGTAACGACCCGTAAATTTCAACTGTTTTAATAACGTAATTAGTTGAAATTTTGTGAAATTTCAAACGATAAAATTTTGAAATAAAAATTAGATATTTGAAATGCGTCTAGTTAAACATAGCAACTGGTAAATTTTCGTTCGAAAATACGAAAGTTTATTTCGCGCGTAAATTTACTTCAATTTAATCAGTTAAAAAGAAATGAAAATAAAATGTTTCCGAAATCTAAATATTTTTACATAGAAAAATTCTAAACCATCTTCTGAGCAAGATGTCAGTTTGTCGTTTTTCCAAATTCGGACATCTTTGGCTCCGTCGATCTTATTTTTCAGTGTTTTTCTTGCATTTTCCGTCGGTAGAAAAATTCGAATTTTTATAATTCAATCATACCATTGATATTTTTATAGCGTTTTGATCGTCCTGTCGCACTGTTCTCTACGGTATATTCAATTGTCAATTTCGAAATCCAGTATGCGGTGCAATCTACGACACGCCCAGCATATCGGTTCAGAAATTGAGTCTTTTGGTTCCCTACGTCTTTACCTTTTCCAACGTGTGATACCAAGCGCCCTGGCCTTTCTTATTCTACCATTTAAATTCTAAATTGCTTTTCATTCCATCTTCCATTCGTTCTATCTCCTTTCTCTTCTGCTCGGTTCCATGTTCAACTACTTCTACTACTTTGGTCCTGAGAAAATTATAAAATATAAGGTTGCATATATTCTTTGCTTTGTTTTGCTATACCTTCGTTTCATCTCTACTTGGAACCGATGTTCCCTTTTGTTGCCAAGAACTCACTCCCCGTCGAGTGCTCTGACCGAGCCTCCACCGTTAAAGCCACCCACTATCCTCGTCCTCATCCTCTCCTCCTCTCCTCTGTCGATCTCAGTCTCCACCGCACCGCCACTTCACCGTCAGTCACCTCCGACCGATCTTCCTCCTCCATGCCACTTCGGCCTAACTTGCGCAGCCTTCGGCCCTCTTTCTGTCACCTTTGTATGCTGCCTTCTTTACATATATGGTACGTTATATAAGAAATGGTATAAATTAGGTACTCTATTGTATATATTAATACGTATATAGATTTACATATTATTATTTTTATATAATATAAGTTATATTTGTATGGGGAGTTTGGATCTGAGAAATTTTTTTATAGTCCACCTATGTTATACTATACTGTAGAACAGTTTAGATGAATGTTAATTTCTATGTTTACGGTTCACTATGTTTACATTATATAATATATTGTTTGCGTAGTATATAAATAACTTAGCTGTTTGTTTATAGAACGAACAATATAAAAGATATAAGCACTATTTGTACTGTGTCCTAGTTTATAATGTTGTTTATGTATGACAATATACGTTTGACATATATATGGTTATGTATTTTATCGTTTAAATATATTTATATCATTTAGTTGTTCGATTTTCCGTAGCTCCTACTGCATATTTTATATAGCTGTTACAATATTTTATGTTGCTTGAACAATTTTGACATGATAGCATACAAAGCTTTGTAATAATAATGAATACCATGCCTTGTATATATTAGTATAAATAAGCCTATAGTCTGCACTTTATAAGTAGGTGATATAAATACACTAGTTTACTCTTATATATATGTTAGCTTTCAAAAAATTTGACTTATATATATACACGTATAAGTTGTATATATGATTGTGCATATATTTCAAAATGATGTTAATGTCTGGAAAGGCTTTAAACTAGTTAATGTCTATAGTGTGCCTTTGAGTCTGCATGCATATTTTGTTGTTGGATATAACGTAAGTGTAAGTGCATATGTTTGCATTGATTTTTAAACTTATACATATATATGCTTTGAATGTGAAGTGTACACCTATAGTCTTTCAGACAGTAGCCATTGTTCATGTATGTTTGAAGAAATAAAGGTTTTGTTTATATATTGTTTCATATTTTCTTCTGACGATATAAGACGTATTTTATATTGCTTATATCCTATTATGACGTGGCGGCTTATGCTATAGAGTATTTGTGTACGAAAAAAAAGAATTGTTTATGTAGCCGCATGCAGCATAGTAGTGTATATTTAGTTTGCATATTTTCCAACATCTGCATATGTCTGTTATAAATTTTATATACATATAAGTTTATTTATTTTTACCCATCCGGTTCTGATTCGTTTTATCGATCACTGTTATCAGCATGGTTTGCCAAGCCTGTACCCATCGTGCTTTTCTTTGAAATTCGTGCTTGGATTCGTGATGCATTTCATTGTCAAAACTCTCTAGCCTCGAAAGGTGAGCACTCACTCACGATTAACGTTCTTTTATTTATTAGATTTGATTTCAATTGAAACGACAATTGAAATAGGCTTCTGTTAGTTAATTACACTGTTATATATGTTATTGCCTGTATCAGTTCACCTGTGACATCTGACACCATTATCTGTTAATTATTTATGCAATGATAATACAGTTTGGCTGATAATTGATTTATTGTTGATGTTTATATTGGACGTTAAATTGTTAATGTGAAAATGATAAATAGTATGAAATTGAACTTGATATAGGATAATTAAATGTTAAATTTGATTAACTGACATTTGTATAATATGACCCCTTTAACTGTTAAATTTATTGACACGTAGGATTTGTTTAATTACACTTTGAACCATTGAATGTATGTTGTTTAAATTGATGATGTATAAAATTGTAAATGGATGACTAGTGAAGAACCGTAATCTAATAATCTTTAATCTACATGAAATGATAGTGTAGATTCTAGAAATAATTATATTAATTCGTACAAATAACAATGCGAATTAATATGGTTATTTTGGGATTATTTGAATTGATTATTGGATTGATATTGATTGTTGTTATTGTTTGTTTATTTACTTTGACACCATCCCTGTGACATCCCGGAATTTTTGGCAATATCACTTTAGTAATCTGTATTAAATATTAAATTGATTTGCTGTATCTTTGTTAATAAAATTTGAATTGATACTTTGTTTTGATAAATATTTAATTGGTAAATTTTATCTGTAAAATTAATTGGTTATTTTCTATTTATTAATGTATATATATTCGTATACATTGTAAATAGTTGAGTTTTGTTTTTACTGAATTAATAAATTGTGTTTTTAAATTTCAAATATACCTTTATATGAATTGGAAATTATGTTTTATTGAATATTAAACTTTTCAAAGCTATTTATTTAAATAAATATATATGTGAGTTTTATACACTTTTGGTCAAACGATACATTTATATATCTTTATAAAATCAGTAGTATATTATAAAAGATAGTTTCTTTTATTAAATTTAATAAATGTATTATTTTTAAAGTAATATTAATAAAATAAATATATATGGAAATATAGGATTCTAGTGATAAGTTTAAAACATAGAAAATAAAACAAGATATATTTAAGACAACATTTAATTGTTTTGTAAAATATGAAGTAAGTAGTTTATAATAAAAGATAATTTCTTTTGTAATTTATTTTAATTGATAAATTGTGTTACTTTTAAATAATATTAATGAATACACTATAAATATCTTCAAGCAACTTGTTGAAAATAT
Source organism: Allium fistulosum (assembly GCA_030737815.1). NCBI lineage: Eukaryota > Viridiplantae > Streptophyta > Magnoliopsida > Asparagales > Amaryllidaceae > Allium > Allium fistulosum. Next base: position 618,872,045 of record CM060907.1, read on the forward strand.
CATTCCTTTACAATTTAAAAACACATATTGAAACAAAAGTAAGATGTAGAACAAAACAAAATAATAACAAGATAACATTTGTTATACTTCAAAAATGTATATACATGATGAAGACAAACATAAGCAAATCAAATGGGTGCAAGATGAGATCAAAATGGCAGTACAACGAAATATATATACAAGTTAGTAATAAAATCAAATAGTGCAGGCTGAAAATCAAAAGAAATATAAAATATGCTAGAATGTATAGGATAGGGTTATATGCAAACAAATGAGGACATGGACATTTAATGTTAGCTGCAATATTTCTTTACAACCATCAAAAGGAAGAACAAAATAATAAGTTAACAATTTAACCACAAGTTCAGGTGTACAGGCTGAAAATTTAAAAGGGAGTAAAGTAAAAATTTTCATGAACACTTAAACAAAACAGGGAAACATAAGTATAAATGCAAGCTTGCACAAGAAGGCAGTGAGGTATAAGTGAACGGGAAAAAAAGAGAAAAAAATAATATAAACAAATAGTATTGTACAAACACATTTAATGCCAGCCATAATATGGTTCATACCAGCCTCCATTTAGCCAAGAAAAATCTGTACTGTCGAATTTAGCAAGAAATATCACTGCAATTTGTACAAATGTTGATATCCTGTCTTCCTCCTTTTCCATATATCCCTGTCTGTTTGAGTGTTTTCTTTCATATACCATCTTTTCAAACCAGTTCGAGCTAAGCAAAAATGAAATGAAACTTTCATTTTAAAACTGAAACAAGGCTTCAAAACATTCAATATCATCAAGCAAATCAAAACTGAGAAGCAGAGAAGAGGAGTTCCGGCTTGTATTCAAGCCTGTTCAAATGGATCAAAGCCTCTGTTCTTCTTTTCATAAAAACTGTGAGTAACACAAACTTCGCCACTTTAAACATTTATATATATATAATCTGTAGCATCTATAGCTGTGAATATATGTGTTTATATCTATGAAATTCTCTGAGTATATTTGGAAAAAAATGGACAAATGTGTGTAGTTTGTTTAAAATGTTCCCTGTTATGAGATTCTAAACACAAGCCTTTGCTTTGAAATTAAATTTCTCTCAATCTGCTTACTAGTTGGGTTCTGGATTAAAAGACAGATTGTTAGTTAAGGTATATATTAGAGGTTAGAAATCTGTTAAAGCTAAATAAATATGGGTTGCCTCTGGAAAGGTTAAAAACACAGACACACTTTTAAATATTTCAAATTTCGAGTTACTCAATTCGCAATTTCATGAATGTGGATTGGATTCGAATACTAAAATATGAATTTTAAAGTAAAGATTCAAATTTTTAGTGTTCACATGGATGAGCAGTTTGTGCTTCTTCGTTTTCGACAATTCAAGTCACTGGGGTTGGTCGAGTTGATCAGAGGGACCGGCACTTGGTCCGGAGGTGGGGAAGGCTGTCGTGGGTCGGGGAAAAATGGTCTGGAGGTGGCCGGAGCACTGTGGTGGCAGCGGTGTACTTTTCTTATTTTTAAACCTAGTTTGGTGAGGTTTGATATCCTCGTCTCGTTCTCCGCCTACGAAGTATCGAGTGCCACGCGACCTTAGGGTTTGGTAGAGGGGAGGGAGACGAGTTCACGGCCGGAGTTGGGTAGCCGCTGGTGGTCGGAACGTGTAGCAATCGGTGATGACAGGTTTTGGTACGAGGATGGGTTACTGGTTCCAGGTTTCGAAATAATACTCGAATTTCGTTTTCGATTCGATGAGGGTGAATTGTTGCTCGAGTAGGGATGTTTGGTGATGGGTGGTTCGGGAAGATCATCAGAGATGATCGGCGAAGTGTATCACCGCCGTGCACGTACACCGTGCACAAGCTCTGGCGATTTTGGGAAAATTCGTAAAGGTTGGAGGAAGCAGGGGTTACTCGAGTTCGTCTCGAGTAATTCAAGTGTTTGCTCGGGGATTTCCCTCTGTTGACTCGAAGAATGTGGAGAGGCTCGGAATGATGTATGTTGCTCGAAGCAGATCCGTGAGTTTCTCGTGGGTTGCTCGAAGTAGAACTAAGGGAAGCATGGGAATGATGTTTCAGTTTAACCTGTAGAAAATTTTTAACAGTGCCTTTTTAATTTCTTGTTAAAGTAAAATCAAAAGACAACCCAGTTTTAAAATAAAAGTTTTAAATTTGTGAATTCAAGATAGTTTTAAAACTGATTTGGAAAAATAATAAAGTTAAAATTTTAAATATTTAAAAATGTTCAATAGTTAAGTATATTTAAAAAAAAGAAGTTGAATTCAAAAATGAAATCCAAATTGTTAAGGAAAGATTAAACGAAGTTAACTTCAAAGATTTAAATCAGAATTTAAATTTAAAGTTGATTTTTTTTAAATAATTTATTTTTCAAGAAGTTTATTTATATGATGTTGGAAACCGAATAGAATATTTTATTGAAGTTATTAAATTTGATTTAATTTTGAATAATAAATTAATAAATATAAATATGGTTAGTTTAACCTTGTTATAAATTTATGGTATTTAATTAAATTAATTAAATATGTTGTAGTTAATAAGTAAGATTTATTAGACAAATGTTTCCTTAATAAATTAGAAATCAGGAATATAAGAAGCTAATTTATTAATTGTTTAATAAATTTTAAATAAATTAGTTATTTATTTATTTAAATTTAAATATCACTTAATTATGGATTAATTAAGTGTAATTACTTAATAAGTAATTATTGATTAATAATTGAATAAAATTAGAAGATAATTACTTATTGAGAATAATTGTGGAAGCAATCGACTGAATAATCATTTTGTATTATAATTTGGAATTTGATTAATTTGAATGATCAAGTAATTAAAGAAATTAAAGATTTATTAATAATGGAATTAATTATTGATTAAGTAATTAATTAAAAGAGAAATCGAGATTTATCAATGATCGAATGACCAATCACTTATTAAAATAAATGGAGCAGATTGATTTAATTCGAGTTGAATCATTGGATAAATCACTTGTTGATTTGGATGTAAAATTACTTGGAAAGTAATTGATAGAAATTACTGGAGGTAATCAATTGGATGATGTTGTTGATGAAAGTTATTGGAGTAAATTTACTCGAAGTAAATCGTGGGATTAATTGAGTTTGTTATTGTGAAGTAATCAACTAAGGGAAGTTAATTACTGTATGAATTAAATCAGAAATATTTGATAGTATGTGATTTGGAGATTTGTTCTTCTTAATATAATTAATTAATAAAATAATTGATTTAAAGATCATTAATTATTATAATTAATGATATAATTGGAAATTCATTTAATTTGGCAATAATAAATCAATAAAGTAATTGAAAATAAAAAAAAAATCAATATGAATGTAATTTAATTTGGGATTTATCCAAAGGTTAATTACTGTATTGGGTTAAGAATAATTAATTTGTGAAATTAATTAAGGGTTAATTACTTAAATATAATTAAAGGATAAATAGGATGATATTGAAAGCCTTTGATTAATTGTTATTCCTAGTATGTGGGTTGAAATGCTATGTGATAAGATATGCTTGATTTAGATTGTAATGATGAGGTTATCTATGGTTGATGAATTGGGTGACATCATGTATTTACATTTGAATTGTATTTCACTTGAATAATTTAAATTTAGATGATATGGTTTCGGAGAGACCGGAGTCGGGTATTGGTAAATACCCGAAACACTTCGATTGTTTATAAATTGATAGGTGAAATCAATAGGCCGTAATAGAAGTATTTAAGTATAAGGAACCATTTAATCTAAGTTTTGGTACTTAGAAATTAATGTGTGAAATAAGTGGAGTTTAACAACTTGAGAAGTTGTAAATCTACGTATGAGTTACCCCGGGTTTTAAACAAGTTGTATGGTTTGGTATTCCTTGTTAAATGAGTTTACTCACGCTGGTTTCCAGCCTGACCCGGGTGTTACTTTGATGTAATGCTCGGGTCAGACCGAGTATTACAGATTTTCAGGTAAGGACGTTCTGGAGCTCAGGTGACTAGCTGGATGGCAGGACGTATGGAGTGTATTCCACTGTGATATATTGTAGTTATCTGAGACATGTGTTTTGTTTATGTCCAGTATCTGTGAATATATGTTGTAACTTTGATGTATTTAACTGTATTTGACTAATACGGTATTCTTTGTATAAAGAATATTATCTGATATTATATTTTATCCGCTGCGAATGTGAGATTCTGTGTTTTATTTTCTGTTTCTTCTCCTATCTCTTTCTTCTTTTTCATAACTATCTGGAATTTTCGGGATCGAAAATTCCGGGTCGTTACAGTTGGTATCAGAGCTGAAAGGTTAAGCGAGAACCTTGGCTCTGGTGGGAATTACTCATTATATAGAGTCTGGAGTACTCTAGAATGAATTGAGTGTATATATATAAGAGAGCGTACTTGTTATTTTCTTATATAAAGATTTTAAATGATTTTATATGTTTTGATATATAAAGCAATATTTCCTTCTAATAAATGTTAAGGTGATTGGTTGTTAAATTATTGAAATCAAATATTAAGAAGTAATATGATACAACCAAATTGGAAACAAATTAAATGGTAATAAAAATACAACCAAACTGAAATCTTGTATTGGAATTAAATCAAGTGAAAATGGAAGTACAACTAAATTAAAATCCAATGGAAATAAGGTTAATTTGGTTTAAAAGAATTAAACCAACCTTTGAGAATATAACTCGAATTTATATAATTCGAGATGGTTAAAATTTGAGATTGAAATGTGAGTTGCATTAGTTCAAATTGAATCTGATTTGAATTAAATGAATATGTGATTGAAGATGGATAAGTTTAAAATTCAAATGGGGAAATTTGATTTGGATTGAATTAAGATGAATTGAAATCGAAGTGGGTTCAATTGATATTAGTCCAAATTGATTGGAATAATTTGGATTATAATTAAAGTTGAATCTGTTTAAAATCAAATGAAATTTGATTTGGTTTGGGAAGGAAATCTAAATTGGAATTGAGTCAATTTAAATGGAAATGGATATTTAAATTGAATGAGTGGGAAAGTGAACAGTTTGGACTCGGGACTATTTTTTTTTAAAATTGTTTTAATATAAACTTATTTTTCCAAGTTATTAAGTATGTACAACCATTCTTTCTTAAAGCCAGATCATTTTATACTTGTTTTACAATTTTTGGAGCAATTTAACCATTTTTCAAATGTTTTCTAAACTAATTATTATTTTTCCACTATTTATAAAATAAATTACTATTTTACGACTATTTTGCAATTATCTAAATTTTCTATTACTATTTAACTATTTTCCAACTATTTTACAATTAGTTAACTATTTGGCAGCTATATTTCAAACTAGTAATTATTTTTCAATTATTTACCTATTTTTACATTTTCAAGCTATTTTCTAAACTGGTCGGAGTTCAAACTGTTATTGATTGAATACCCAACTGAGATAAGAATTGAGGTGATAATCCAAATGGAATTGAAGCAATTGTGAATAAATGAATGAAAATTAAAGTGAATATGAATAGAAAGGAAATTGATTTGGTTAATAATCAATGAAGTTAAATACGTAGGATGTACGTATATTATTCTATTCGCATAGTGATTGATCCAAATTCGAGCACAGAATTTCAAGATAGTATTATCGATTCGAGTTGGGATTTTTCGCTCGATTTTCGACGGCGAACCTGGATATGGATTTTTGATTGATTCTGGATATTCTCTATCATAGTTGTGACTATGCAAGGGGAATGACGGTTTCTGATCGAGGAACCAGATCTGAGTCCGCACTAGAAAGTCGGGTGGACAATACTAGTTCGGAAGTGAAATTGTGTGATCGAGTGAACAATCAGATTGATATTGCGTACGGATGGTATGGGTACATCGTACGGGTTTCAATAAAATTGATATTGAAATTTTTAGGGTAAGAAATGTAAAATGATTTTTGAAATGAAAAGTATATTTGTGAAATATAATGGAATTAGATATTTCTTTGGGTGAAATTTACTTTATGAAAGTAAGTAATTTGGTAAGCGACTTTATAGAGTAACCAAGTTAAAATATTTGATTTGGACTAAAAACAAAGTTATATATCTTTGTTATATATGATAAAACTCCCCTTGTTGAAACTATTGCCAAAAGAAAATGATTTTTAAAAATATTTGAAATATAAAGGTGAATTTATATAAGTACAAACTGATTCAAAGATTTTTCAAAACTTTTATTATATATGTTTATATAAAAAGGAACTTTTGTGAAAATGATTTTGAAAGAATTTTGAGGAAAGGTTTTGGGAACCTATGGATTTGGAAAGGCTTTTGATTTTTGGGTAAAATCAATATTGAGATTTGGAAAATCCCACTTTGGAAATTATCGATTTTGGGAATCAATTTTGTGTAAAGGAGCCTTATATGGAATTCATACTAGGTGTATGATTTTGAAAATATACTATATGTGTATAGTATAAAGTGTTTTGAGATTGAGCTCTGGGGAAAAAGGCGCTCCCTTGAAATGAACTTCTCAGGAGTGCCACAGGGTGGTACTGCCTTGAGCCTCTAAGGGGGAGGTTCTAAAGTTGATCCTGTGAGGAGTCCGGACAAAACTAGTTCCTGAGGATTATTGTGTAGCGAAAGTCGAGGGGCTGATGCCTACAGGGGCATTTGGGTTATGCTGTGACGACAGTGTAGCTCGATGTCACTGCGATCTACTGCAAACCATAGCGAAAGTCCTGTGTGCCGCTGAGAGCCAACAGTCTATGTTTGATTTTATATCGGTAGACTGCGACACTATGGTAACATAGCGAAAGTCGTGTGTGCCGCTGAGAGCCAACAGTCTATGTTTGATTTTACATCGGTAGACTGCGACCTATGTGGAAGTGGAGAAGTTTCATTTTGACAGCGTAATCGTGTGTGCCGCTGAGAGCCAACAGTTACATGGACTTTTGCTGTGACGGCAACGTAACCCTGGATGTAACTGCGATCTGTTGTGGGTTCCGTGGTATAATCAGTTACATGGACTTTTGCTGTGACGGCAACGTAACCCAGGATGTAACTGTGACCATGGATGGGTGTGATGATTTCCAGAGCATTCTCACCAGAGATATTTCCTCTATTTTCAAAACTGATTCTATATTTTCAATAAAATTATTTTCCCAATATTTTCACTGGATGTTGGAAACAGGTCTGCCAAGCACTTATAGATTTTCAGTCATACGCCTGATCAACGTATGACCGAATTTCTGTGAGAACGAGGATGGACTTGTCAAAACATCGAGTTATAAAAATATTTTTATAAAAACGACTTTGAAATAATACTATATAGATTTTTAAGTTATTTTGACAATGATCAAAGAATATTTATCTGATTTTAAGCATTACATCAATTCTGTTTTCGTTCCTTTTCGAGGACGAAAAGTTCTAAAGGGAGAAGGAATGTGACATCCCGGAATTTTTGGCAATATCACTTTAGTAATCTGTATTAAGTATTAAATTGATTTGCTGTATCTTTGTTAATAAAATTTGAATTGATACTTTGTTTTGATAAATATTTAATTGGTAAATTTTATCTGTAAAATTAATTGGTTATTTTCTATTTATTAATGTATATATATTCGTATACATTGTAAATAGTTGAGTTTTGTTTTTACTGAATTAATAAATTGTGTTTTTAAATTTCAAATATACCTTTATATGAATTGGAAATTATGTTTTATTGAATATTAAACTTTTCAAAGCTATTTATTTAAATAAATATATATGTGAGTTTTATACACTTTTGGTCAAACGATACATTTATATATCTTTATAAAATCAGTAGTATATTATAAAAGATAGTTTCTTTTATTAAATTTAATAAATGTATTATTTTTAAAGTAATATTAATAAAATAAATATATATGGAAATATAGGATTCTAGTGATAAGTTTAAAACATAGAAAATAAAACAAGATATATTTAAGACAACATTTAATTGTTTTGTAAAATATGAAGTAAGTAGTTTATAATAAAAGATAATTTCTTTTGTAATTTATTTTAATTGATAAATTGTGTTACTTTTAAATAATATTAATGAATACACTATAAATATCTTCAAGCAACTTGTTGAAAATATCATTCCTTTACAATTTAAAAACACATATTGAAACAAAAGTAAGATGTAGAACAAAACAAAATAATAACAAGATAACATTTGTTATACTTCAAAAATGTATATACAAGATGAAGACAAACATAAGCAAATCAAATGGGTGCAAGATGAGATCAAAATGGCAGTACAACGAAATATATATACAAGTTAGTAATAAAATCAAATAGTGCAGGCTGAAAATCAAAAGAAATATAAAATATGCTAGAATGTATAGGATAGGGTTATATGTAAACAAATGAGGACATGGACATTTAATGTTAGCTGCAATATTTCTTTACAACCATCAAAAGGAAGAACAAAATAATAAGTTAACAATTTAACCACAAGTTCAGGTGTACAGGCTGAAAATTTAAAAGGGAGTAAAGTAAAAATTTTCATGAACACTTAAACAAAACAGGGAAACATAAGTATAAATGCAAGCTTGCACAAGAAGGCAGTGAGGTATAAGTGAACGGGAAAAAAAGAGAAAAAAATAATATAAACAAATAGTATTGTACAAACACATTTAATGCCAGCCATAATATGGTTCATACCAGCCTCCATTTAGCCAAGAAAAATCTGTACTGTCGAATTTAGCAAGAAATATCACTGCAATTTGTACAAATGTTGATATCCTGTCTTCCTCCTTTTCCATATATCCCTGTCTGTTTGAGTGTTTTCTTTCATATACCATCTTTTCAAACCAGTTCGAGCTAAGCAAAAATGAAATGAAACTTTCATTTTAAAACTGAAACAAGGCTTCAAAACATTCAATATCATCAAGCAAATCAAAACTGAGAAGCAGAGAAGAGGAGTTCCGGCTTGTATTCAAGCCTGTTCAAATGGATCAAAGCCTCTGTTCTTCTTTTCATAAAAACTGTGAGTAACACAAACTTCGCCACTTTAAACATTTATATATATATAATCTGTAGCATCTATAGCTGTGAATATATGTGTTTATATCTATAAAATTCTCTGAGTATATTTGGAAAAAAATGGACAAATGTGTGTAGTTTGTTTAAAATGTTCCCTGTTATGAGATTCTAAACACAAGCCTTTGCTTTGAAATTAAATTTCTCTCAATCTGCTTACTAGTTGGGTTCTGGATTAAAAGACAGATTGTTAGTTAAGGTATATATTAGAGGTTAGAAATCTGTTAAAGCTAAATAAATATGGGTTGCCTCTGGAAAGGTTAAAAACACAGACACACTTTTAAATATGTCAAATTTCGAGTTACTCAATTCGCAATTTCATGAATGTGGATTGGATTCGAATACTAAAATATGAATTTTAAAGTAAAGATTCAAATTTTTAGTGTTCACATGGATGAGCAGTTTGTGCTTCTTCGTTTTCGACAATTCAAGTCACTGGGGTTGGTCGAGTTGATCAGAGGGACCGGCACTTGGTCCGGAGGTGGGGAAGGCTGCCGTGGGTCGGGGAAAAATGGTCTGGAGGTGGCCGGAGCACTGTGGTGGCAGCGGTGTACTTTTCTTATTTTTAAACCTAGTTTGGTGAGGTTTGATATCCTCGTCTCGTTCTCCGCCTACGAAGTATCGAGTGCCACGCGACCTTAGGGTTTGGTAGAGGGGAGGGAGACGAGTTCACGGCCGGAGTTGGGTAGCCGCTGGTGGTCGGAACGTGTAGCAATCGGTGATGACAGGTTTTGGTACGAGGATGGGTTACTGGTTCCAGGTTTCGAAATAATACTCGAATTTCGTTTTCGATTCGATGAGGGTGAATTGTTGCTCGAGTAGGGATGTTTGGTGATGGGTGGTTCGGGAAGATCATCAGAGATGATCGGCGAAGTGTATCACCGCCGTGCACGTACACCGTGCACAAGCTCTGGCGATTTTGGGAAAATTCGTAAAGGTTGGAGGAAGCAGGGGTTACTCGAGTTCGTCTCGAGTAATTCAAGTGTTTGCTCGGGGATTTCCCTCTGTTGACTCGAAGAATGTGGAGAGGCTCGGAATGATGTATGTTGCTCGAAGCAGATCCGTGAGTTTCTCGTGGGTTGCTCGAAGTAGAACTAAGGGAAGCATGGGAATGATGTTTCAGTTTAACCTGTAGAAAATTTTTAACAGTGCCTTTTTAATTTCTTGTTAAAGTAAAATCAAAAGACAACCCAGTTTTAAAATAAAAGTTTTAAATTTGTGAATTCAAGATAGTTTTAAAACTGATTTGGAAAAATAATAAAGTTAAAATTTTAAATATTTAAAAATGTTCAATAGTTAAGTATATTTAAAAAAAAGAAGTTGAATTCAAAAATGAAATCCAAATTGTTAAGGAAAGATTAAACGAAGTTAACTTCAAAGATTTAAATCAGAATTTAAATTTAAAGTTGATTTTTTTTAAATAATTTATTTTTCAAGAAGTTTATTTATATGATGTTGGAAACCGAATAGAATATTTTATTGAAGTTATTAAATTTGATTTAATTTTGAATAATAAATTAATAAATATAAATATGGTTAGTTTAACCTTGTTATAAATTTATGGTATTTAATTAAATTAATTAAATATGTTGTAGTTAATAAGTAAGATTTATTAGACAAATGTTTCCTTAATAAATTAGAAATCAGGAATATAAGAAGCTAATTTATTAATTGTTTAATAAATTTTAAATAAATTAGTTATTTATTTATTTAAATTTAAATATCACTTAATTATGGATTAATTAAGTGTAATTACTTAATAAGTAATTATTGATTAATAATTGAATAAAATTAGAAGATAATTACTTATTGAGAATAATTGTGGAAGCAATCGACTGAATAATCATTTTGTATTATAATTTGGAATTTGATTAATTTGAATGATCAAGTAATTAAAGAAATTAAAGATTTATTAATAATGGAATTAATTATTGATTAAGTAATTAATTAAAAGAGAAATCGAGATTTATCAATGATCGAATGACCAATCACTTATTAAAATAAATGGAGCAGATTGATTTAATTCGAGTTGAATCATTGGATAAATCACTTGTTGATTTGGATGTAAAATTACTTGGAAAGTAATTGATAGAAATTACTGGAGGTAATCAATTGGATGATGTTGTTGATGAAAGTTATTGGAGTAAATTTACTCGAAGTAAATCGTGGGATTAATTGAGTTTGTTATTGTGAAGTAATCAACTAAGGGAAGTTAATTACTGTATGAATTAAATCAGAAATATTTGATAGTATGTGATTTGGAGATTTGTTCTTCTTAATATAATTAATTAATAAAATAATTGATTTAAAGATCATTAATTATTATAATTAATGATATAATTGGAAATTCATTTAATTTGGCAATAATAAATCAATAAAGTAATTGAAAATAAAAAAAAAATCAATATGAATGTAATTTAATTTGGGATTTATCCAAAGGTTAATTACTGTATTAGGTTAAGAATAATTAATTTGTGAAATTAATTAAGGGTTAATTACTTAAATATAATTAAAGGATAAATAGGATGATATTGAAAGCCTTTGATTAATTGTTATTCCTAGTATGTGGGTTGAAATGCTATGTGATAAGATATGCTTGATTTAGATTGTAATGATGAGGTTATCTATGGTTGATGAATTGGGTGACATCATGTATTTACATTTGAATTGTATTTCACTTGAATAATTTAAATTTAGATGATATGGTTTCGGAGAGACCGGAGTCGGGTATTGGTAAATACCCGAAACACTTCGATTGTTTATAAATTGATAGGTGAAATCAATAGGCCGTAATAGAAGTATTTAAGTATAAGGAACCATTTAATCTAAGTTTTGGTACTTAGAAATTAATGTGTGAAATAAGTGGAGTTTAACAACTTGAGAAGTTGTAAATCTACGTATGAGTTACCCCGGGTTTTAAACAAGTTGTATGGTTTGGTATTCCTTGTTAAATGAGTTTACTCACGCTGGTTTCCAGCCTGACCCGGGTGTTACTTTGATGTAATGCTCGGGTCTGACCGAGTATTACAGATTTTCAGGTAAGGACGTTCTGGAGCTCAGGTGACTAGCTGGATGGCAGGACGTATGGAGTGTATTCCACTGTGATATATTGTAGTTATCTGAGACATGTGTTTTGTTTATGTCCAGTATCTGTGAATATATGTTGTAACTTTGATGTATTTAACTGTATTTGACTAATACGGTATTCTTTGTATAAAGAATATTATCTGATATTATATTTTATCCGCTGCGAATGTGAGATTCTGTGTTTTATTTTCTGTTTCTTCTCCTATCTCTTTCTTCTTTTTCATAACTATCTGGAATTTTCGGGATCGAAAATTCCGGGTCGTTACAATCCCAGTTATCATACTGCAAGTTCCCTTTGTTATGCTTTGATTTTGAATTGAATTGGAATCGGGTTGAAATGATAAATACCCAAATTAAACTTTGACCTAGGATAGAGAATTAAATAAAACCCGATTGGTCAATAATTTGATTTAAACATAAAACGAAGATTTTATTCGAATAAAAAATATGGTTTTGAAATGAAGTTGGAACTTGAATTTTATGAAAGGAAATGTTAATATTTAAAAATATGAAATAAAATATTTACAATGTAATTGATGAAAGAATGTTGTTAATTTGAGAAATGATTGAATTAAGTTTGAAATTATAATATAGTTTGAAATTATTAAACTTTGAAATGATTTAATAATTAAGTTTGAAATTTAATTAAGTTTGAAATTATTAAACTTGAAATTATTTAATAATTAAGTTTTGAATTATTTAATAATTAAATAAGATTGAATTATTTAATGATTTAATTGAATTGAATTCTTTAATAAGTGAAATTGAACTTTTGAATAAGTAAATTTTTACTTCGTAAATAATTGAAATTGAGTTTCTTTATTAATTAAGTTTGGAAATTTATTTAAGTAAGTAAATAAGTGAAATTGAATTTCTGTAACAAGAAATAAAATGTGATTTATTGAAATTAATGTAAGACTTGTAATTGAAAGAATTTGATTTGACGAATTTAATTTAATTCAAAATTGTAAGTTTGATATAATGAAGTTGAACTTAAGAAATTGATTTAATGATTTGGAAGTTTAATAGAAATTGTTTTGAATGATAAATTAATTTAACGATATTGAATGAAATCAATAAATGAATGAAAATTGATTTGAATGTTAAAACTAAATTGATTTAAATGATTTCGAAATGAAACTTTTGTACGAACTTGAATCAATATTTGAACTGTTTTGAATAAAGGTTGAAATTGAACTATAAGATTTGGAAATGGTAAATTGGAAGTTTTGAAACGTAAATTTTGGAAATCGGTTTAGAAAGACAAATGAAATGTTGATTTGCGAATTGAAATTGAAATTGAAATTGATTTGGTTTTGAAATATATTAACGACCAATCGGTGTTATAATCACGAAGGTTATTAAAGGAACCGGAGTCGGTTTGGGACATACTCACTGTCTAAACCGGAAACCACTTTAATAACTATACGCGAAGTGATGATCCAGAATGAAGTGGTTGGATTGGCGAACGTTGATGATTGAAGAAAGTGAACGATAATGGATAGCCTTGACACTTGTGTCAAATTGGAAATGACTAAAACAGGAGCTGTGCCGGGCCAATGGAGGATTAGCTACCTCAAGTGGACACACTTCTTCGTAAACTATTCTTTTACTTTGTGATTGATTGGTGCGCACCCTTGATTTGGGAGTGTTGTTTCACGGTGTTGCGGGCGCTGCGGCGTTGCGTTCTCACCAGTCCGGATCAGGCGAACGGTAGTGTCACTACCTTGGGTATTGCCTCATGTGCCTTGTCATACTTGTATTCCATTTATACGCGACCACTACGATTTTGATTTGTACCTTTAGTATATGGATTGCCCTCTGGTGACTTCCGGTTTTGGGGAAACTACGGTCTTGTATATGCTTTTGGGAATAAAAATGTGTTAAGGGTGGAATGGGCCATGACTTAACGCTATTTTGATATCTTATTATTACTGATAGACATTATCTACTTATCGTACACTACTACATAGTAGATAGTTTAACAGATCCTTAAAGGATGGGTATTCCAAACATCCTTTGAGTTACTTGTATTTCAATTGCTATTTCACTTGAGTTGGATTTATTAATATAAGAATGTTAATCCTGACTCGAGTGTCTTGTGTTTTTGCTTTACGCTCGGGTCAGACTGAGTGTACCGGTATTCGATGCTCACCTTTGGAGTTGGAGCTTTGCTTGAAGATCCAGCCATCTATTCTGCTTTCAGTATTCGATGATTCCAGTGATGTATTCTGATTTGTATCTGATGTATCGTGTTACTCTTCCATTGTATCTGGTTTAACTCTGATGTATCGTATTACTCTTCTGTTGTAAACTCTGATGTATCTTATATATTTATATAGTAGCTTCATGAACTACTATCTCTTTTATTTCCACTACAACTATTACTCTGTGTCTGTGATCTGTGATTATTTATTTATTGTATATGTTCAGTTTTGCCAATTTAAATTAACAACGCGGTATTTAGAGCAATTCAATTCCGGCATGAGTGTCTACCTATACACTTATAATGGATGCGAATGGTCCAAAATGTCGGGTCGTTACAGTTGGTATCAGAGCTTTGGTAGCTCTAGGCAAAACTCAACATATAGGGTAAATGTATTTACAGAATCACTCTCATTCGAGTTTCAATCTCTTCCTTTACTCAATTCCTTTGAATTTTGGAATGTTCCCTACGGTTCCAAATTTCATTCGTGTCCTTCACTATTCGTCTTCTGAATTCTGGAGTATCACACAACTCCACTTCGAATGATCTTTATAATGAATCGGCGGTCACGCCAAACTTCGAATGATTTGTAAAGGGGTGAAACTCCTTTACAATAGGCATCGATTTACCGGAGATTTATGTATCCTCGGTTTACGATGCTATCTATCTCCTGCTATACCTAAATTCTATTTCTTGAGATCGAATGTCGATTTACCTCGGAATTCCACATCGATCTTATTCTTGAAGTCACGGTCGATCCGGTTAAGGTTGCCCGCGATTTATATAAACTTATCAATCTTCCTACTTTGCTATTAATCATCATACCTTGTTTCGAACTTATCTTCGAATCAAAATTCTCTTGATTTGAGTCCATCAAAATTTGAATCTCCGTCTTTGCTTTGAAATCTATTCTTATATAGTCGAGCGAGGAAGTGTATTTGTAAATCAATATCGTTTTCAAATTTGGTAAACAAAATAAATTTTTGAATGATTATATTATATATAAATATAAGTTTTCTGAAATTAAATTATTAATGAATTTGTTGTCAGAAATGATAATATTTGATTATCATTTATTGTTGCAAACCATTGATTTTCCAACTTATAAGTAAATGGAAATTATAAACTTGGTTTATAAATTGATTTTGTAAATTTAAAATGAATTTAAATCAAGAATTCGAGAATTTAATTTCCGAAAATTTCAAACCTTGGTTTTAAGGGTTTTAAAATGTATTATCTAAAGTATTTTCGAATAAAATCATTTCATAGAAATTTTAGATGTTTAAATCAGTGCTCTTCTCTTTGTCGCTGGAAAATAATTTCGGTGATGGCGACCGCATCATCGACATTCATTTTCGAGTTTCGAAGTGGAGAAACCATTCTGTAGCTTTACTACGGTTTTGTTTTGAAAATACTTTGATTTGAATTTCTTCAGTATATTTTGATTTACATATATATAGGTATCTTATTTTAAAATTTAATTTGATTTGATATAAATATATTACATATATCTCTAAATTGTTTAAAGTTAATCGGAAATCTAATTCTTAAATTTTGTTAAAGGATGATTTTAATTATAAATAAAACCAAAATTTGGAATAAATATTTAAACTTGAATAATTGAATTGGGAAAATTTTATTTGTATATTGTTCAACTTCATTCTAATACAACTTACCTAAATCGTTCATAAGTTGAATATGTAATTGGATAATATATAAGACAAATTGAATTTATAAATAAAAATTTGAGTGTTTATAATAAATGTTATACACTAAATTTGATTATTAAGATGTTAATAGAGTTAGATAAGATAATAAGTAAATTCAGTTAATAATGAAATAAATTTGTTTTTAAAGAATTAATAAATTGAAATTTGATCAACTTATGAAAATACCTTGAATTTAAAAGCAATTAGTAAATATAAATTAATTTAAATCGAAACTTTAATGGTTTAAATTAATTTATATGGGTTAAATATATGTGATTAGATTCATTAAGTAGAATAAATTTAACAATAATTTGGAATAAAGAAGAATTTAAAATTGTTGAAGAAAATATGATTATAATAAAAGACTATTCGAATTTATGGTTTTAGTAAATTGAAGAAATGGGATAATAAGATAATGAATTTAGAAATAGTTGAGATTGATTTTAGTGAAATCAAATGGATTAAATCAATTATTGAATATAAATTAATTTAAATTTGAATTCATATGGTTTAAATTAATTATTTTGTATTTCAAATCTGTTTTCTTTCTGGTTGTTTCTATTCTCCTACCTCGTTCCTTTTCGGGGACGAAAAGTTTTGAGTGGGGGAGAGTGTAACGACCCGTAAATTTCAACTGTTTTAATAACGTAATTAGTTGAAATTTTGTGAAATTTCAAACGATAAAATTTTGAAATAAAAATTAGATATTTGAAATGCGTCTAGTTAAACATAGCAACTGGTAAATTTTCGTCCGAAAATACGAAAGTTTATTTCGCGCGTAAATTTACTTCAATTTAATCAGTTAAAAAGAAATGAAAATAAAATGTTTCCGAAATCTAAATATTTTTACATAGAAAATTCTAAACCATCTTCTGAGCAAGATGTCAGTTTGTCCTTTTTCATAATTCGGACATCTTTGGCTCCGTCGATCTTATTTTTCAGTGTTTTTCTTGCATTTTCCGCCGGTAGAAAAATTCGAATTTTTATAATTCAGTCATACCATTGATATTTTTATACCGTTTTGATCGTCCCGTCGGGCTGTTCTCTACGGTATATTCAATTGTCAATTTCGAAATCCAGTATGCGGTGCAATCTACGACACGCCCAGCATATCGGTTCAGAAATTGAGTCTTTTGGTTCCCTACGTCTTTACCTTTTCCAACATGTGATACCAACCGCCCTGGCCTTTCTTATTCTACCATTTAAATTCTAAATTGCTTTTCATTCCATCTTCCATTCGTTCTATCTCCTTTCTCTTCTGCTCGGTTCCATGTTCAACTACTTCTGCTACTTTGGTCCTGAGAAAATTATAAAATATAAGGTTGCATATATTCTTTGCTTTGTTTTGTTATACCTTCGTTTCATCTCTACTTGGAACCGATGTTCCCTTTTGTTGCCAAGACCTCACTCCCCGTCGAGTGCTCTGACCGAGCCTCCACCGTGAAAGCCACCCACTATCCTCGTCCTCATCCTCTCCTCCTCTCCCCTGTCGATCTCAGTCTCCACCGCACCGCCACTTCACCGTCAGTCACCTCCGACCGATCTTCCTCCTCCATGCCACTTCGGCCTAACTTGCGCAGCCTTCGGCCCTCTTTCTGTCACCTTTGTATGCTGCCTTCTTTACATATATGGTACGTTATATAAGAAATGGTTTAAATTAGGTACTCTATTGTATATATTAATGAAGTTACGTATATAGATTTACATATAATTATTTTTATATAATATAAGTTATATTTGTATGGGGAGTTTGGATCTGAGAATTTTGTTTATAGTCCACCTATGTTATACTATACTGTAGAACAGTTTAGATGAATGTTAATTTCTATGTTTACGGTTCACTATGTTTACATTATATAATATATTGTTTACGTAGTATATAAATAACTTAGCTGTTTGTTTATAGAACGAACAATATAAAAGATATAAGCACTATTTGTACTGTGTCCTAGTTTATAATGTTGTTTATGTAGGACAATATACGTTTGACATATATATGGTTATGTATTTTATCGTTTAAATATATTTATATCATTTAGTTGTTCGATTTGCCGTAGTTCCTACTGCATATTTTATATAGCTGTTACAATATTTTATGTTGCTTGAACAATTTTGACATGATAGCATACAAAGCTTTGTAATAATAATGAATACCATGCCTTGTATATATTAGTATAAATAAGCCTATAGTCTGCACTTTATAAGTAGGTGATATAAATACACTAGTTTACTCTTATATATATGTTAGCTTTCAAAACATTTGACTTATATATATACACGTATAAGTTGTATATATGATTGTGCATATATTTCAAAATGATGTTAATGTCTGGAAAGGCTTTAAACTAGTTAATGTCTATAGTGTGCCTTTGAGTCTGCATGCATATTTTGTTGTTGGATATAACATAAGTGTAAGTGCATATGTTTGCATTGATTTTTAAACTTATACATATATATGCTTTGAATTTGAAGTGTACACCTATAGTCTTTCAGACAGTAGCCATTGTTCATGTATGTTTGAAGAAATAAAGGTTTTGTTTATATATTGTTTCATATTTTCTTCTGACGATATAAGACGTATTTTATATTGCTTATATCCTATTATGACGTGGCGGCTTATGCTATAGAGTATTTGTGTACGAAAAAAAAGAATTGTTTATGTAGCCGCATGCAGCATAGTAGTGTATATTTAGTTTGCATATTTTCCAACATCTGCATATGTCTGTTATAAATTTTATATACATATAAGTTTATTTATTTTTACCCATCCGGTTCTGATTCATTTTATCGATCACTGTTATCAGCATGGTTCGCCAAGCCCGTACCCATCGTGCTTTTCTTTGAAATTCGTGCTTGGATTCGTGATGCATTTCATTGTCAAAACTCTCTAGCCTCGAAAGGTGAGCACTCACTCACGATTAACGTTCTTTTATTTATTAGATTTGATTTCAATTGAAACGACAATTGAAATAGGCTGCTGTTAGTTAATTACACTGTTATATATGTTATTGCCTGTATCAGTTCACCTGTGACATCTGACACCATTATCTGTTAATTATTTATGCAATGATAATACAGTTTGGCTGATAATTGATTTATTGTTGATGTTTATATTGGACGTTAAATTGTTAATGTGAAAATGATAAATAGTATGAAATTGAACTTGATATAGGATAATTAAATGTTAAATTTGATTAACTGACATTTGTATAATATGACCCCTTTAACTGTTAAATTTATTGACACGTAGGATTTGTTTAATTACACTTTGAACCATTGAATGTATGTTGTTTAAATTGATGATGTATAAAATTGTAAATGGATGACTAGTGAAGAACCGTAATGTAATAATCTTTAATCTACATGAAATGATAGTGTAGATTCTAGAAATAATTATATTAATTCGTACAAATAACAATGCGAATTAATATGGTTATTTTGGGATTATTTGAATTGATTATTGGATTGATATTGATTGTTGCTATTGTTTGTTTATTTACTTTGACACCATCCCAGTTATCATACTGCAAGTTCCCGGTGTTATCCTTTGATTTTGAATTGAATTGGAATCGGGTTGAAATGATAAATACCCAAATTAAACTTTGACCTAGGATAGAGAATTAAATAAAACCCGATTGGTCAATAATTTGATTTAAAAATAAAACGAAGATTTTATTCGAATAAATAATACGGTTTTGAAATGAAGTTGGAATTTGAATTTTATGAAAGGAAATGTTAATATTTAAAAATATGAAATAAAATATTTACAATGTAATTGATGAAAGAATGTTGTTAATTTGAGAAATGATTGAATTAAGTTTGAAATTATAATATAGTTTGAAATTATTAAACTTTGAAATGATTTAATAATTAAGTTTGAAATTTAATTAAGTTTGAAATTATTAAACTTGAAATTATTTAATAATTAAGTTTTGAATTATTTAATAATTAAATAAGATTGAACTATTTAATGATTTAATTGAATTGAATTCTTTAATAAGTGAAATTGAACTTTTGAATAAGTAAATTTTTACTTCGTAAATAATTGAAATTGAGTTTCTTTATTAATTAAGTTTGGAAATTTATTTAAGTAAATAAGTGAAATTGAATTTCTGTAACAAGAAATAAAATGTGATTTATTTAAATTAATGTAAGACTTGTAATTGAAAGAATTTGATTTGACGAATTTAATTTAATTCAAAATTGTAAGTTTGATATAATGAAGTTGAACTTAAGAAATTGATTTAATGATTTGGAAGTTTAATAGAAATTGTTTTGAATGATAAATTAATTTAACGATATTGAATGAAATCGATAAATGAATGAAAATTGATTTGAATGTTAAAACTAAATTGATTTAAATGATTTCGAAATGAAACTTTTGTACGAACTTGAATCAATATTTGAACTGTTTTGAATAAAGGTTGAAATTGAACTATAAGATTTGGAAACGGTAAATTGGAAGTTTTGAAACGTAAATTTTGGAAATTGGTTTAGAAAGACAAATGAAATGTTGATTTGCCAATTGAAATTGAAATTGAAATTGATTTGGTTTTGAAATATATTAACGACCAATCGGTGTTATAATCACGAAGGTTATTAAAGGAACCGGAGTCGGTTTGGGACATACTCACTATCTAAACCGGAAACCACTTTAATAACTATACGCGAAGTGATGATCCAGAATGAAGTGGTTGGATTGGCGAACGTTGATGATTGAAGAAAGTGAACGATAATGGATAGCCTTGACACTTGTGTCAAATTGGAAATGACTAAAACAGGAGCTGTGCTGGGCCAATGGAGGATTAGCTACCTCAAGTGGACACACTTCTTCGTAAACTATTCTTTTACTTTGTGATTGATTGGTGCGCACCCTTGATTTGGGAGTGTTGTTTCACGGTGTTGCGGGCGCTGCGGCGTTGCGTTCTCAACAGTCCGGATCAGGCGAACGGTAGTGTCACTACCTTGGGTATTGCCTCATGTGCCTTGTCATACTTGTATTCCATTTATACGCGACCACTACGATTTTGATTTGTACCTTTAGTATATGGATTGCCCTCTTGTGACTTCCGGTTTTGGGGAAACTACGGTCTTGTATATGCTTTTGGGAATAAAAATGTGTTAAGGGTGGAATGGGCCATGACTTAACGCTATTTTGATATCTTATTATTACTGATAGACATTATCTACTTATCGTACACTACTACATAGTAGATAGTTTAACAGATCCTTAAAGGATGGGTATTCCAAACATCCTTTGAGTTACTTGTATTTCAATTGCTATTTCACTTGAGTTAGATTTATTAATATAAGAATGTTAATCCTGACTCGAGTGTCTTGTGATTTTGCTTTACGCTCGGGTCAGACTGAGTGTACCGGTATTCGATGCTCACCTTTGGAGTTGGAGCTTTGCTTGAAGATCCAGCCATCTATTCTGCTTTCAGTATTCGATGATTCCAGTGATGTATTCTGATTTGTATCTGATGTATCGTGTTACTCTTCCGTTGTATCTGGTTTAACTCTGATGTATCGTATTACTCTTCTGTTGTAAACTCTGATGTATCTTATACATTTATATAGTAGCTTCATGAACTACTATCTCTTTTATTTCCGCTGCAACTATTACTCTGTGTCTGTGGTCTGTGATTATTTATTTATTGTATATGTTCAGTTTTGCCAATTTAAATTAACAACGCGGTATTTAGAGCAATTCAATTCCGGCATGAGTGTCTACCTATACACTTATAATGGATGCGAATGGTCCAAAATGTCGGGTCGTTACAGACACCAAATAGGCTATGCTTAGACAATCACTAACACAAATGCCTCTTCATCAAAATATGATTATGGCATAAGAAAGTGATTTGAAATTCAAATTTGATGGTCTATATTTCTAATTAATAGTTAATAGGCCATACTTAAAATAGATTTCATTTTCAACTTTGTTGTCATTTTCATGAGAGTTAGTAAGTGGTTTAAAGGTTGTGTTATAGTTTGATGGCTCATGTTGAGCTAATTAATAGCACAAATGAGCCATACTTATGATAAACACATCATTTAAACTCACTTATGACCAAAAAAGAGATCATAATTTCATTAATTGTTGAATTATATGATCTAGAGAGTGGATTTATCTCTAAATTGTCATTTAACTCTCATATTTTTATCTAATTTTCTTTTGCTAGTTCTTGTTAGTTTCTTACATTTTTAGCTAATCACACTTTCAAATTTGGTTAATTTGATTGAATAGAATTTTAAAATCATCAATTCCCTGCGGATCGACCCGTATTCGCCATGTACTACAAGTGTACGCCGTGCGCTTGCGGTTATTTTTATTTCGAAATTTTTCGATGGTTTTCTAATCCGATAGAAATTCCGTCGATTAATAAGTTTCCTTTCCAAAAAAAAATTAAAAAAAAAACTAAAAAAAAAACTGTATATATATTTTGTTTTTATTTCAGGTTGCCAATGCAGAATTGCAGAAGGAGTAGAAGTGCTTGCTAAAATAAATTGCTTGGGTGCTGAGCTTGCCAAAAAAAATGCTTGCTTATTTATAATTCTCTTTATTTGCCTTGCATTGTATATATCTATTGTTTTTGTTTGTCTTGCATTGTTGTTTACCTGCATCTAAAAAAATATATTCAGAAAACCAAAAAAACAAAAATCCATTCATAGTTGCATTGTTAATACACGTTTAATTTCTGCTTTGCATTTCATTTTGATTAATAATAACGGTTAGACATCGATAACACTTAGTTGTATATTGGCAAATTGTCTTATTTGAACAATTTAATTTCTCGGTGTCTAGGCTACGGCGAAGCAATAACCATTTATAAATATTATGGTGATTCGTAAATATTATAGTGGTTGTTTCTCTGAAGGTACTTAAACCTTCGGTTGCATTGCTACGGTGATTTGTGGTGCACCGATAAATCCTGTTTGTTACCTTGCTGAGAACTTTCTTGTTGAACTAAGACAATGTGTAATTATACAATTTTGGGTTAACTTTGGATAAGTCATTTGTAATTAATCCTTGCATTCATTTAGTTGCATTAGTTCGTGCATATAAAAAAAATCAAAAAATCAAAATCCAAAATATAAAAAAATTGTATATATTCCTTTTCCTTTGAAATTTTTAAATCCTTTTTTTTTAAAATTTAAAAATCCAAAAAAATTTAGAAAAAACTAGAATCCAAAAAAAAACTATAAAACATTTTCAAAAACAAAAAAAATTGAAAAACCAAAAAACAAAAAAAAATCAATTTCCCTTTTGAAAAATAAATTTTATTTGTAAATATTTTTCCTTTATAAAAAAAACCAAAAACATTCTTGAAAATGTCCGAATTCCCATATTCACTTGAATTTTACAATAGTTGTGAAAATCAATATAATCCATATGATTTCACTCCAAATTCCTATGGATATTTTAACAACAACTATTGTTTAAATGATTCAAATTTTGGACCACAAAATTTTCAAAATGATGACCAACCCTCAAATCTTGAAAAGAGCATTTCGTCTTTACTTGAAATCTCTACACAACAAAATCAAATGATAAATGATTTGTGTAATTCATATTTAGGCAATGATTCAAATCAAAGTTTTCAAAATAATCAAAATTTGAATTCAATTCAAAATTCAAACGATTTCGAGTATAACCCATGCCAATTCAATTGTGAACTGCAAAATGAATTTCAAAATCAAAACGAAAATGTAATCCACTTTTCAAATAATTTTGGCAATGGGAATACTCTCGACTATGATGCAAGTGAAAACTTTTGTTCTCAACAAATGCAAATCGAAAATCCTTAAGCTAATAATTATAAATTGGATTTTGTTGAACAAATGAACGAAATTTACGATGATCACACGGATTCGTTGTTTGAAACTTATATGAAACAACGTGAACAACAAAATCAAATCCCGATGTGTGACGAGTCAAGTGACAATCCATCTTTTACCCAAATCGAAGATTTTCAAATAACAACTTTTGAAATTGAAAATAACAATCTTTATGAAGTTGTTGAAAATACGGTAATTAAGTTGGATTTCAATTCTTTTGAGGGTGTGGAACCAAATTTAAAATTCAATCTTCCTTTTCTCGATTTCGAAAATTTGAATACAACAACTTTAGATTTTGAACTTGAGATATACGATGAAGTTGTTGATAATCCAAATAAGGAAGACGAATTCAATGAACACGATTTCTTTGGACTTTTCGCAGACAAGTTGTTAAATTACGATGGGGAAGACTTAAATCACCACTTTGATTTTGAAATCAACAATTTTGAAGAAGTTTTCAATGATAAATTTGAATTTCACGTTGGTGAAAATAAACTTGAACTTCAATCACTCATTTTATCAACCCGGAAAATCATCGAAAAGGAAACAACTCGTAAGATTTTTAATAAAACGACATTCGTTTTTCCAAATCAACATTCAACTTCGAAATCTTTTATGGTTTGGTTTTCCGTGCTTACGCTGTCTCTCGCATACTTGACGAGACAAATGAATCGGTCTTTGGAAGACCGTTTCATTTACTTTTTGACGATATACTATCTGATCTCGTGTAAATACCGTTAATTTTCATTTAAATAAAGGTCATGTTTTTATTTTTATTTTTCTCCTTCCACTTGGGTTAACTGTGGGGACATAGTCTAAATTAAGTGTGGGGGGAGACTCATCGTCGTTTTTCAATTTTTCATGGTTTATTTTTAATTTTTCTTTCCAAAATTTTAAAAAAATCTAAAAAACAAGAAAAAAAACAAAAAAAATGTTGTTTAGCATTTTTGATTTATTTTTAAAAACAAACACTATAGGATAAATATATGGTTTTGGTTAATTAAATTGAAATTTTTGAAAATTTATTTGTCTTAACAAAAATAAAAATGAAGTTTGATTACAAATAACAATGGTTTAACTAGTATATGGAAAGATTCATACGTGTTAATTATGAAATATATCCTAATTGAAAATCTTTGTTTTAAAAAGTGGTTGATTTAAAGTAAAGATATAACATTTTTTTTTGTCTTCTAAGTTAAATAGTGTTAAGATAATTTTGCGAAACTCTCTCTTTCAAAAAAAAACCAACACAAAAACAAAAAATATTTCTTGTATATATGTATATATTTTTTAATAAACACCTAGAGTCATGTGTTCGCACTCGTGTGTTCACTCGCCATGCTCCGTACCCTTCTCACATAAGCCCGAAAGGCAGTGCACGATCGGTATATCTGGCCTCTGTTTATCTGAGTTAGGTGAATATATATAAAAATTCTTTTTAATAACGCCTACAGTCAATAGGTGTTCACACATGTGTGTTCACTCGCCATGCTCTGTATTCCCCTTACATCAGTCCGCAAGGCAGTGCAAAGGTAATATATCTGGCCTCAGTTCACCTGAGTTAGGCATATATAAATATTGCTAATATCAACAAAATTTTCAAAAAAAATAAATAATGGAGAGAGTAAGCAATTGAAATCCAAGCACCGTTTTAGCTTATTTGATTTGACTTGTTATTGAAAAGAAATGAAAAATACCACTTTAATGAACTTTGATAATCGATAAGAATCCATTTCATAGTTACACTACGTAATCAACCGAAACAACGAGTTAAACTATAGTTTATTTGCTTTGATAACTTGATTTTTATTGGAACTTTTGACAAGTAAAATGACTTAAATTTTCAAGATAATAAACAAAACCTATATTTAACTTATTTGTGTCAATTTAAAAATAAATCCTTCATTGTAAATATTTTCAAAAACTTGCATTCATCTCCTTGTAAATAAATCTTGCATTGTGTAAATACTTTCATCCTGCATTTGGATTTTGTGGGTAGTATTCGCTGAAAACCCTCACGAGACAACACTCGTCCTACTGGGGACACCCAGAGGTTTAACGGCTTATTGCATATGCTCAATGCAATCGTGCTCACTTCGAAAACGGATTTATCTTAGTTTTTCTTTATTCAAGGACGAATAAAAAGATAAGTGTGTGAGTATTTGATGTGCACGTAAATGTGCATATTTTTACCACCATATTTAATCTATTTAAATTAAATAAATGATCATATTGGGTATTTTAACTTGTTTAAACCAAAATTCAAATTATTTGAAATTTTCATATATTCATCTTCATATAGGGGCAAAATGGTCATTTTTATGCATTTATTAAATTGTGAAAATTTACTTGGAATTTTCTATGTTGTTTTGTAGGAAATTTGGTGAATTTTACAAGTGGTTACATGATGATATATGCATGCACAAGAGTGAAGAGAACAAATGAAGATGGAAATAATTCAAAGTGAAGATAATGGAGGACCCCACCCACCCACCTACCTTAATGTACAAATTAGAGGCTAATGCACATGCTTATGGAATTAATGGCTTCATGTACACTTAAATGAGGATTATTTGGAGCTAATGATTACTTGGCCTCCACACTTCCTAAGAGGGTATTTCCTTCCGTAATCGCTTATTTAATTAATTTCCCTTCCAATTTTTCAAACGTTAATAAATTTTCATACTAGCTTCGATTTCAAATATGAAAATTGCCTAAAAAATCGCTACGAACATAATGGTGCAAGTTTCGTTGCCAAATTCGTAAGTTTGTGATAATTTTATTTTTACCCTTGTTATATTTAAATTTTATTCTTATATTAAATTTTGGTTAAATTATTGGGGTGTTACACCAAAATAGATAAACCTCATTAGAATGTCTAATAAGAACTCTCCTACATTAAACTAAAACTACAAGTTTAATATTAACATCTAGAAAAGAATTTCCTCAATTGTCAAATAAGTCGTTAAGAGTATTGACTCGGCAAAATGGCATGATGCACAAATCCTGAATGGATTCAAATTTTATTATCAAATTATGATTTTGATAATGGTACTCGAAAGGATATGATCTATCGGCTGTAAAAGTGTTTTTGAGAAAAAAGACCAACATAGTTTGAATATAGGAAGCTACGTTGATAATAATAATAGCGTATATTTTAATTGTTTAAATTCACATAACAGATTCATTATCCAACATGCTTAAGTTAATTTGTATTTTATTCGCAAAATTATCACTCAGTATAATTTTGAGTTTTGGTACATATATGTTGAAACAAAAATTCTAAATAAAGATTTAGAATAACTTATTTGCACATAACAACAAAAGTGTCTCGAAGTATGTGGGAGCGATACTCATTTTGTGGGTTTCAGATATGACCGAAGAAATGATACGAAAGTATCATTCAACAAGCATCGGAGTTAAGCAAAATTTTGATAGAAAAACAAGCAATTTAAAGTTCAGTCAAAATGTAAAAGAAGTGTGTGTCTGTAAAAAAGAACTATAATGGTACTAGAATATTTCTAAAAATTATAAGTAAACAACAAACTTATGATTGTTAACATGTACCCATGTTAAAATCATTATAGTTTGGTTGTTTATTTTCAACATTGGATTTGAATAGGCATCTTTTATAATCAGTATAAAAGGGTGTTGGAATGTCCCAAATGATATACATATACCATATTAAATGTTTAATGTAGAGCTTATGAGATGGTTTCCTTATGCATCAACAATATGAATTATAATATATATTATGATGTTTAGTATATCACATTTCGCTCATGTAATTGGTACAATAAGTGAATATCAAATTCAATTTAAGATTACTAAATGGTTTACTAAGGGCATTCTCGAGTTTTTACGAAAACTAGAATTGAAACAAGAACCTCTTATGAAGGAGTATTCGAACTCAAACTTCTTAAGTGATTTCAAGTATAGTTTGTCAATCCTAAATTCGCGTTTAATCTAGTCAAAGAGCTTTGAGTTTGGAATTTTCTTGAATGAAATATTATGGTTGATTCAACCAAAAGGCTAGGTACATCGCCATGAATAACGTATTAGCAAAAGTTATACATATGTAATGCATAAGGTAGGGGTGGTTTCAAATGTTGAGAACCCCACGACTTTGTTTTTTGAAAACAATGCCGCAATAAGGATCATGAAAGAACCTAATGCTCACAAGAAGTTGAGAAACATACTCTGAAAAGTTACACATGATAAATGTGATTTATCAACGTCGGAGAGAGTTGATTGACATAGTAGATAATTAATACAATATAACATATTCATTCAGTAAGGGACTAGTTCGATCATTTGAGAAAACCGATCGAAGGAATTTAGTTGAAATTCAATAATGGACCCCAAGTGCAAGTGAGAGATTGAAAGAGATAGTGGTATACCCAAGGTAGTCAATCTTGTTCATACTGACAATGTTTGTTTTCTTTTATAAGCTTCGCTATATTGTGATATAATTAACTAAGTAATTAATTTAAAGTATATAATAAAAAGTCATTAAATGATATGTTATGTGATAATAATTATAAGGAGTTGTAATCATGAGAAAATTATCACAATATAAAATAACATATTACTTTAAATATCATGGTCAAGATGTTTCAAGAAAGGATATCCATACATCCATGGAGACAAAAGTGTATAATGCTCTTTAAATGTTGGTCAATGTATAACTTATGGCTACTGCGGGCAACAGTAGGTTATGTATTGATAGTTAATGGATAACTATGGAATGATTTACTCAAGAGTTTCATGTTGGTTAATAGCAACTAGGCCAAAAATCTTAAGGTGGCGATGTTACATAATTCCATGGACTTGAGAATGTTGTGGAACTTCAATGTGAATTCTCCATTTTGATTATAGTTAAATCATGACATGATGTTTATCGAACCACTATAGTTGGGTCTGAGTTGAAGCATTCTAAGTTAAACACTATACAGTAGAGAAGTGGTCTCCTCGGTTGTATAAGGTTAGTATCACGGTCAACCATAATCAACTCAAAGTCAAAATCTTTGGCCAGAGTAATCTGGTTAATAATAAATGTGGTCATCGAACCAAGGAATTTGTTTATAGACTAACCGAGTTTAATAAGGATGATACTGTAATTTTGGCCAAACCAAATTCCATATATTCTGAAGTGATCTATTATTTGCGAAGAGAATGTGTGCAAAATAATTGTTGCTAAAATAATTACTTATGATGATCGCCCTATATCATCGGCACCAATATAACTAAATAATGCGCTGCAGTCATGCCTGACCGATATAGGACGATCATCTAAGTTGAAACAAGTAAATGTAACATATGACCTATCGTATATCTCACAGCACGTGGACAAAATATGATATCACATATACCACAAAAGAGATAGTAAAAACAGTGTGAACAAATCAACAGCATTAGAGTATAGTATCCACGGAATTACACATCAATAGTGGAGTTTATACAATGGAAATAAACTCAACAACTGTCTTAAATACAATGGTAAACAAAAATAGGCAAGCACTGTCATGGGCTCCATCGTATTGCTCAGCGGAATAAGCGTAGAATCCATATATGTAAATAGTACGTGGTAGCTCCATCTAGCTTGTCCTCCAAACAGCTACTGCGTTACCTAGACCTATTATCAACTCTACTCATTTAAGAGTACCCAAGATAATACGAAACAAACCATAATACCTGGAGTTAGACAATAGTCTGGTGTGAGCAGTAAATGAATCTCAAAATGCTATACAGGTAAACATGGTAAGGAATAAGGATACACGAACCATACCCGATCTGTCCCTGCAACCAAAGAATTAGCAAATAACACTACAATATGCTTCTCTACAATATCATAAAGATATACTACCAACCAAATAAAGGATATCATTCTTCAAGGTATTCCAATCCCCAATACCTACTTCCCATGATATCACTGAGTGATAGCCTACACTAGAAAGCAAGCCAAGCAATCATAGCAACCACAACAACCATAGCATCCAACAAGCAACCCTAGCATTACTCCTTTCCCATGCCTTGAATATATGGCAACTCGTATGACCACCAAGCCTAGGACTAATGGAAATCCCGGTTCTCTGTTGTACTCTCCTAACACCCCAACACCCCCGAGGCACTAGACCCAACATCCACGGGTCCATGGTATCCAAATTCTCGCTACCAACCCATGGGCATCCCCATTTACAATAGCCCTGCTTTGAGTACAACTGAAAACTCTTCGAGTGTCAATGATTCCTTAGCACATATAACTGAGCTCTCCTTTGCTACATTTGGACACTGAGCCCTTCTTGCTCAATCTAATTTCCATTATCCACGAGGAGCAACACCCATGCTCCCTGATCTTACGGCTCCCTCCTTTCCGAGCTGCCAGCTTCAAAACCTTCTTCCAACACAAGCCATCTTCCGAAGACCATAGCTTTTCATCATGCTATTGTATCGTCATCCAACTTGATACGAACGAGAAACCTCCTCCAGCACGATCTATAGATCTCAACAATAGTCCGTAGAAGTTCCACTACTACCGGACCTTCCTCTTAAACTCGGTTCCAACTCAAGCTTTGACTCGTCACCGACTTAAGCTCTTAACACGTCACCAACTTAAGCTCTTAACACATCACTAACTTAAGCTCTTAACTGATCACCAACTTAAGCTCTAAACTCATCACCAACTCAAGCCTTAACTCATCACCATCTCCTATACTTAGCTAATTTCCTTCACCATGCTATGGAACATCTCATCTAGCCAAGCTCTATCCATCTATGCTAACAACCAACTCACAGGAGCTACCATCTAAACCCGGTGCCGACTCAAACCTCTTAACTCGAGGCCGAGTTTAATCCTTAGAGAATTTTTGGATGCGACTTATCATGTAGGCTTCCCCTGTGCTTCAGAGCTCCTCCACCAAGTTTCATCCAATTCTGACCAATCTAGTCTCTAATTTGCTCAATTCTCTGACCTAAGTTTCTATGAAATCACAACGCTAGAAAACAATATCAAATTGTATCATCCAAACATAGAATAATAAGAAATTTCATTCAATCAACATGCAATCCATCAAAATAAGATAAGCAAGTCAATTTCTAACAAAGATCTACATATAGCATAAATATATGAGCATGACCAATGGTGATTTCTAATCAATCTAGATCATATTCATAGTTGAACATGTAGTTAAAGTTAGAAAAGGTTTTATGGCCAAAAATCAATTTTAAAACCGTTAAATCTTATAATTCTATAATAAAACATGCATAGTAATAGTGAGAAGGCATAAAACACTCAACAATTACCAAATTCAACCAACTCTTCTTTAGATCTAATCCGAACAGCGAAGATCCAATTCGAACAGCGAAGAAAAGCGCTCTAAATCAAGTAAATCAATGATCTCTACCTTCTAATCAATGCTCTAATCGTCAATCAACAATCTAATTAAAGGAGAGGTTTGGATGAATTAGGATGGATTTAGGGCTAATTAGCGTTTAGACCTAATTTGGAATGAGGGGGAAAAAAATTCATTTGACTCTCTGGCACTCTATTTATAGTGTTCTTTAATTAGACTAATGGGCTCACTAATGGACTTAATTAATTACACACTAATTCTAGTCAGTAGCTTCTAAAACTTAAAATAGACATAACTTCCTAATCATAAGTCTGTTTTCCTATAATGACCACTCTAGGAAAAGCGAAACCATCATCCTGAAGCAATGAAATTGGTTAGAGAGCCTAATTCAACTCCTATCAAAAGTTATCGCCCAAATAAGATTTTCTTGGTCAAAATGGTCACATAGAAATTCTAAAAAAATCATAGGCATGTAATATGTCCCTAGGAGTCATATCCCAAAATTATTGAATCATACGACCTCATGCAAATAAAATAAAAATATTTTACTATCCTTCGATACGTAAAATACGAGTCGTTACCGTACTGCTAAAGAAAATTTAAAAATTAATTTTTGTGAAAAGGTCTGTAAGCAATGAATTCTACCAATCCATCACATCACTAGCTAAGATGACATGTGAACGTTAATTTTTGAATTGTTCTGTAATGCCCTGGCCCATTACCTATGCTATTAGAGGGTGGTTACCGTCTGAAAACATAGAGTAAAGGACACGATAGGAGCGATCTCTCGTATATATTCCTTTGTGTCAACTCGAATATGTGATATCATATACCTGAATCTTTGCAAAGCAAGTATCTCATCTTGGCACAAAGCAATATACACAAGTTTCCAGGGTGAATAATATAGGTAGGATTACATAAAATAAAACATCAACAACAACAACATCGGTGTGGTCGAAAAGTCATACACACATACATGTAGATCACATCCTTATATACAACTGATGCCAACATCCAGTTACAGACACCATCAAAAAGATACATACATGACTATGCACATGTTCACCATCCCTCTTAAATACTAGAGTACTATCCTGAAGTCTCGAATGATCTGGTCGAAGATCACCCATCTTCTACGGTTAGTACGACAAAATGTGAGAAATGCAATACTATATCTAGACCATACACATTCCTCTCCAAATAGAATAAGATAGAAACAATATTGTAACGAACCGGGCTTTCAATCCTCGAAAATCGACACTAATATGCCCACTATATTACATGCCGAGTATTCAAGTGCCGAAAAACACCGATCGTTAGGGGAAAGAAAATAAAAGATAGAAAATAAGAACAAACACAGAATCTCACAATGCAATGGAATAACATATATTAATCAATATAATATTTACAAAGTCATTTACAAAATGATACATCAGAATCATACTAATGCAATTCCTAACTTAGGACAGTTATAACAGCCTGTCCTTATACACAGATATAGAGTATATAATATACATCGGAAACAAGATGATAACTATTTATCGATGAAGCCTCCTGCTCCAAGCTCCTCCAATAAAATGCATCTGAAGAAACCTAAACTACTTGGCTACTCGTAAAAATTTGTGCACCCGAGTTTTAGGGAAAGAAAATAAAACTTTAGGTCAGACATGGGTCTGGTGTGAGTAAACTCAAAACAACTGAATTATTTCTTTTAAAACTCTTTTAAAATCAAAGGTATCAGACCATGCCGCACATAAACACGGATAGGTTTTTACCTTATGATAACCAAAACATTTTACAGAAATTCAGTAATATTATAGTAATGTCAAGGGTTCAAAGTAAATTATTAAAATAGCTGGAATGCTTGCATCTCACATTCCAACATATTTAGTATACAACCAAAACTGTAAAGCTCGTATTGGAGAATGTATTCCAACTAATGACTGGGCTACTGGGGTACCGCCCATCACAATACACGTCTGGAAATTGTACCAAGATCGTAACTAACGACCCCCGCCAACACAAGACCGGCCTACCCCTTACTGGATAGTAACGAATATGTCATCACCTCGGCTGATTTGCAACCCTTTTCATATCGAGCTCTCATGCACAACCAATCCTTAGATATGTAGATGTATCGTATCTAGAAGGGTGACAACATACCATAATGGGTGCGACCCACATAGCCTTGCTGCATCTCCCTTATTTTAGTCATTCCCAGTTGATGAGGCTTGAGGCTACGTTTTACCTTTCTGAATAGCAATCCCTCTTGGAATGCTAACATTGCCCTCCAAGCAGTAATGCAGTGCCAGCATTCATCCATACAAGTTGTCTAGGATAAGGACAAACCGAAGGCACTACTTCTACTACATCCATTTTGGAACCACCCTAAGAATTATTAGCAAGCAGCCCTTGCACTTCAATGGCTCCGTCTTCGATCCCATGCTTTAAGATGTCTTCATTTTGAAATGCTTGTCCTGGATCGAAGTGGTTTTCAAATAGCATATCCGATCCCGGTCTCTTCCAAAAAACTTTTGATATTTCCGGTAAACTCAACCCCGGTTCTTTAGGAAATAAACAGACAAATGACAAGAGCGGAGTTCACCTCCTAACTGTTTACGGATGGATTTCCATATCATTTGTCCTAGAAGAACGAAACAAGTTTATACGTACAGTATAGCACCTTCGACGATAACTGTATCATATAATTCTCGTGTTTCTCCTATATATTTCCAAAGTTACATTTTTTCTAGATTTGATAGTTGGTTATTTAACTATCAAATAAACAAACATCCAATCATGGTTTAATTCCATATGGGATCCACTAAGCCTTTATTAATTCTCCTTAATTAATAAAACCACTTCATAAAACCTGATCACAAGATCTTTTCAAAACACTATTCCAAACCCCTTACATTTCCTTTTATACTTGGGAAACATTTATATACTTATCTCAATGTTATAAGTATATTACCAAACATTTGACTTTTCATGCCTTGAAACAAAATCATATGCTTATCTTACCAGTATAAGTATATTTACAAGCTTTTCAAAGTTTTCTTCTTTCCAAATCCCATGTTAAATAACCAAACATTTCTTTCAAATAAAACATTCCGCTTATCCTTTATAAAAAATTCCCTTTTTAAAAGCTCATCTCATATTTCAATTAACTTATAACTTCCAAAATAAAGTTATAACCCACTTTTATAAACCTTTAAGTTAATTTATAAACCTCTTTTCAAATCCCTAAAATGATTTATAAACCTTTTTCCTATTTTTGAAACTCTTTATACAAACCTTTATATACTCCTTTGTAAATATCATTTACAAAACATCATTTGTAAAATACCTTAATAACCCTTTTCGATAGTAAAACCCTATTCTATACACAAGTTATCATTTATAAATACCTTTATAAGAATTATATAACTTAAAAAACTATTTATAAACCCTTAGTCTCAAATTGATTAAAGGATTCAAGTAAATTCAAAATCATACTTTATAAATTCCAAATAAGGCTTAGCAGTCCCAATGGTACTTATTTAAGTTACCATTTTATTTCAATTTAATTCCAAGGCACTTATCATTTATTTACATAGGCCAACATATATGTAAATCCAACCAATTATCAAATCAGGGAATAAAATGTCAATACAACTCAACTAGCATATACATGTCTAAACAACATAATAACAGGATGGTGGTTTGTCCTGCTAAATAGATGTCCAAAACAATTTAATCAATTAATAACAGAATGGGGATTTATTCTGCTTAACACATGTCCACACAATCAAGTCACTTACACTATAGCAGAATGGTGTTTTGTTCTGCTAACGGATGTCATTTAATTCTCCTAATCATATGGGTTACTTAAGGGTCCGGACAAGAGATCCTTTAATTTGGAATTAGTTCGCTTTAAAAATAAAATTTATTTAAAACACATTTGTTTCAATTTTAAATCACCTTTGAAAAGATTTAAATGGATTTAATCAACTTAAACCCAAATTAAATCTTAATTAGCCCTAATTAAATCAAGATTAAATCATAACTAAATTATAACTATTCTTAATGAACTTGATTAAGTACTAATTAACTTCCTAATGCAACTTGATTAAGGTAATATCAAATTGTTTAAAAGTTAAACCCTAATTAATAAAATATTAATTAAATAATCCGTTAATTAAACAAATAATTAATTAACCATAAATCTTAATTAAATAATTATTAACCACTTAATTACTTCTTAACTACATTAATCACTAATTAAAACTTCATTAATTAATTAGTAGTCATTAACTTAACTTAAGTGATGATTAACCTTTAATCACTTTCTTAATTACCAATTAAGTGTCAATTACCTTTTAATTAACTAATTAATTAAATAATTAAATTACAAACTTAATTACTTTTTGATGTTACTAATTATGTTTGAAAAACTTTGTAAACTAATTTCAAAATAAAACAAATTTGAAATAGAAACTCAAACTTTTGTCGAACTACATCCATAGCGACTATCGTTATGAGTGCTGTTTGCTCTAACCCACCTTTAGGCGAAGCCAATTTACTAAAACATACTATTTCATGATTGAAACATACCTTAGTAAATTTTCACACTTTAAAACCTATTACGAAAACTTTAACCAAAATCTAAACTTTAAACTCTTGAAACGAGTTTGATTTCAAATCCGACCTCAAATCTGTCGCGACCACATACAAAGTTTCAACTTTGTTTTCAACCCATCATGACTATAGTCAAGTTCATCATCTACCCTTTATATTCAGACATCACATTCATATAACAAATTGTATACATATACCAATATTTATACAATTTCTAACTTTGCAATAACACATCCATTCGAGTGCTAATACTAACCCATACATTAGCACTTATCATCATATTTCAAACATGACAAGGTACAACATATATATAACATACATATAGCTAAGGATCAACACAATATATAAAGGAAAATTCTTTCCAAAAGATTAGGAATTTACTCATCAAACTTCTGCAAAAGCTATCTGAACTAAAGCTATACTTACCAACGACTCGCTAGCTTTGAATAGTGAAGGTTTTAGGTGCTAGCAACCCTCAAAATGGGCTTGGTCCATGTTTATGTAGGCTTGACTAGAGGTGTAGGGTGGATGTGGGGTAGTAGCTTGAAGGTAGAGGAGCT
This sequence comes from Allium fistulosum, assembly GCA_030737815.1. Lineage (NCBI taxonomy): Eukaryota > Viridiplantae > Streptophyta > Magnoliopsida > Asparagales > Amaryllidaceae > Allium > Allium fistulosum. Next base: position 618,908,482 of record CM060907.1, read on the forward strand.
TCGGGTTATCATCAATTTGTCGAAAAATGAACCCAAAATTAGGTCATTTTCCTACTAGTTTTTGGGCCGCCAACTCATGGAATTTGGAAAAGTAGTCAAAAGTAAAGTTGTAGTAATTTCTTTCCTTTATCATAACAAAAAAAGAATCACTCATTTTCAATTTGTTTTGAAGATGTTATGAACAAAATAAGAAGGGTAATTTTCGGACTTGAAATTCTGGGTGAAAAATTGCTTTGCAAGGATTGGGTATTTTGACATAGCTATGGTCGAAATTGGAAAAAATGGTCAAATAGAATGCTGTAGCCACTTGAATCTTAGGTGATTTAAAAAATAAGATCACCATTTGAGGTCAGAATGAAGAAGTTATGGTAGGAGAAAGAAGTGGTAAAAATGAGAGGAAATTAGAGCTATTTATAAGCAATTCGTCCTATGTCATCATTATGTAAAATCAAATCAACATCTTTTCCTCCCTCTCATGCATAACATCTCTACTCTCTAGTCACCTCATCCATGAAATTATGGCTAATGATGATTCATTATAAAAATATTCAAGATGTGACAATACTTATATATATATATATAATGTTTATTATTTTTTAATCTATGAGTTGTCACATCACTTGTTATTTAAAATTAATTATAAGATAATATTCTTAAGTATATGCTTATCTAGTTAATTAACTCTTATATATGTATATATATAATGCACAAAGACGAACAACATTTCCGTCAACTTTGCAGTGTCGAAAGGTCGAAATTTCGGAAAACGTTCTTCGGTCACATGTTCTGTTTTTCTACGAACTATTTAATTTGGTAAACGATTTTATCATCATTATTAATTTATTGAAATGAGTTTATTTTCATTATAAAACCTATATATTAAATATTTAAAATCAATTAAATATTCACTAATCAAAGTAGTGAAATTCCGGATCGTTACATTCTTCCCCCCTTAAAAGAAATTCGTCCCCGAAATTACACCTCGACCTATCCCAAAAAACACTTAAAACTATACATCAGCTCGTAAGATGTACATAGATCATTCTTATGCAAAATCTGATTCGATCTCAACTCGAATACATAACTTTCCCTTCGAACTAGTATCGCTCACCTGATTCTCTAGTGCGAACTCCTATCAGGCTCCCTGATTTGGAACCTCTATTCTCCTTACATAGTTGTAACTATGATACAAAACTTTGGTTCACACCAAGAACCCTCATCAAGTGCTTGCCGTCAAAGATCGAGTAATAGATCCTTATTCGGAATGGTGCAACACCTCAAATCCATGTACTCAAATCTTGGATCGCTCTATATGGAAAGAGAAATGATCTACGTCCAACTTACGCATTTACTTGATTGATTCTCCTTAATACCAATTTTATTTCCACCAAATTATTTATGAAAACATTTCAAAAACTATTCTTAGGTTCAACTTGTATGCTACTCCACTACATCCTAAGATCATATATCCCTATCTAATTCCATTATTCCATTTTGCTTTTATTATTCTAAGAAAATTCAAGATCCAAATACCCGGCTTTTATTTTCAAAAACTTTTTGAAATGGAACTCTATACTTAAATCATACAGATATATAGACCTAGCCCGGGTCCATAATTATACTAAGAAACTGAGTATCACCAAATAGTATCATACATTCCCTTACCAAGAAGGGTAATACTAAGGAAAAGTGTTTACAATCTGAACACATCTCTTCCCCAATTTTAAGTTATTTTCGAGCCACTCGGAACTTAACTTAAAAATATTTCTTTATTTCAAAATGTCATTTTTGGAGCAATACTTTACATTTTCCAACAACATTTATCATCAACTCACTTTGGGTTCGTTCTGGTTGAACTTGTTTCAATCGTACAATGATAAAAGAATAATTTAATAAGTACCCCACAACGTTCACCTAGGCAAACATCTGATCGTCACTTAGAAGATTATTCTGATCATCACAAAATAATCAAGACTTGTTCCTCGTACCAATCCAAAGGAAACACTCCTTAACATTTTCATTCCAAAATTTCATACTTGAACCAAATTGGTTTCAAATATTATTATTGTTATTTTCCAAAAACCTTGAAAATTATTTCCCAAAAGGACCAGGATTTAGGTTCTCAAGTTTTCAACCTAAATTCTTCCAACTTAAACGATACATTTTTATAAACCCATTTTATAAATCACTTCTATTAAACCATTTTTAAATATTTATCCTAAAATATTCTAACTTTGAAATCAAATTCTACCTCAACGTTAACATCGAACGCCTTTTAGTCAAACTGTGAAAATTAATTCACATGGTATTCGTTTCCATTTTTTCCCAATCCTTATCTACCCAACCCATATCTTAAAAGGGGAACATACTAGCAATAGTCGATGCTCAACTAGATGAGCATGATTAAACAAACCCTAAATGATAATAATAAAACATATTATTATCTCCTAACACCTCAACCAACTATATTACACTATTTGTGAAAATCATTCTTTTATATATAAAATATACCCTGGGTAAAATTATTTCACTTACCCAATTCCAAAACAATACTATGTCGATTTGATAAGTTTAAGTGTTTAGAAACCCCCATCGGTATAGTTGTATACCCTTTATCGACCAGAGTTCATAAGCCACTTAACTGATAAATCAACACAATATAAAACATTTGATAATCACTAATGTTAATCCTTCTATCTCAGCGACCTAGAACTTAGCGACCTAAGGAAAGGCTTGCGACCTAACTGTAAGGAAGGTATTGCGACCTAAAGACTTAAGAGATCTTCGCGACCTAAGGATGGAAAGGCTTGCGACCTAACAGCATAAGAAGCTCGCGACCTAAGGATGGAAAGGCTTGCGACCTAACAGCATAAGAAGCTCGCGACCTAAGGATGGAAAGGCTTGCGACCTAACAGTATAAGAAGCTCGCGACCTAAGGATGGAAAGGCCTTGCGACCTAACAGCATAAGAAGCTCGCGACCTAAGGATGGAAAGGCCTTGCGACCTAAGATCCAGGAGGATCTCACGACCTAACAACATAGGAGGCTCGCGACCTAGCAACAGAAAGGATTGCGACCTATGGAACTTAACGACCTAAGGTAGCTAGCGACCTAAAGGACTTAACAACCTAAGGTAGTTAGCGACCTAAGGGACTTGACGACCTAAAGAGGCTAGCGACCTAACTGTTAAAGCATGTTCAGCACCCTACGACCTAAAGCTCAGACAGCTATCCTTTAACTCGCTTACGACCTACTACTTGATCAAATGAAGCTAAGCCTAACTTCTGAAGCCGCAAAGGGACAGCGACCTAGCTTAGGTCGCTCGCGACCTACGACTTAACTAAGGTCGTACGCGACCTAAGACTTAGGCAGAATTCCTGCCCAGAAATCTGCTCCTATAAATACCCCATCACTTCCAACATTGAGGGGACTTTTGGCAAATCATTTCTACAGCGCTGTTACTCCGTCAAACTCTTCATTCATTCAGCAATCAAGGATCCTTCAAGCATTCGTGACACTACAACAAGCTTCGAGAGAAATTCTTAACATCTGACATGGATTCATCGAGTTTCACCGTCGAAGATTGAGCTAGTAGTCAAGATTGTTTCTTGTGATCAAATTGTACTATTTCTTGAAGAGATTTGTATCAAATTGTAACCGAATCAGCAATAAGAGACTATAAAGTGGACGTAGGCTCAATTACGGGCCGAACCACTATAAATCTGTTGTTCATTTACTGCATTTCTGCTATTTTCCTGCTGGATTTCTGTTCCCGTCACACGGGTGGTGCTTTCACAATCCTATTACACACACCGGGTGTTAGCGTTCACTTTCTACCGTTAACATTTTGGTGCTTTCACTGAGAACCCAACTCAGGCTACCATCCATCATTGCTTCACACAAGTTTGTTGAAAAGATTTCCTACAGAACCAGAAGTCTATCAGACATAATGGCTCCTGGAAGGAAACGAAAGGTTGTCAGATCTGAAAATGTTCATGATGATACCGCCACCTCTGCTTCACCAAGTCAAGCAGCTCCAAGCGTCGGGGTGACGCGAGAGGAGCTAGACGCTGCTGTATCCGGACTATACCAACAGATTGAGACTCAAAACAATCTGATGATGGAAAAACTGAATGCTCTGCTTGGTGCCAACCAAAGACCAGTGGGTAATGAAGAAAACACCGCTGATGCTCTTCGCAACTCCGAAGGGAGGAATATTCCTCAGGGGAGATCAGGTGCTGCTGAAGGGGAACCCCTCCGAGCTGAAGGATCTAGACCATCGCTAATTTTCCACGAAAATCTGCCCGGGCAAACATCTGAGAAAATGGCAGAAGTCTACTCCGCAAAATCTTTGAACAATGAGGAATATCTTTCTGGCATGATCAAGCAAATAATGAAAGAGAGCATGCAGAGAGGTGAAGATGAGAGTGAATGGGGATTCGCACCAAGTAAGACTCCATTTACCGAGAAGATTCTAAAGGCTGAATTTCCTAGAAAATTTGTTCCCCCCACCATTCCTGCTTATCGGGGAACAAGTGATCCAAACCAATTCTTGTATAAGTATGACTGGCACATGACCGGTGCGAGAGCAACTGATGAAATCAAGTGCCGGTATTTCCCAGTATATTTGGAAGGAGTGGGACTTCTCTGGTTCACCAAACTTCCTGTCCGATCAGTAGATCAGTTTTCCGATCTGACTAGAAAGTTTAAAGAGCAATTCAGGCTATACGCTTCAAAGGCAAAAGACATAATGTCATTATCCAGTCTTGAACAGAATCCGGGAGAACCTATTAAATCATTCCTGAACCGTTTCAATATAGCTCTGGCAGAAGTTGATAACGCAGAGCCACGGATGATCTTGACCTATTTGATGCGTGCTATCGACAAATCGAGCGAATTTGGAAAATGGCTGAAGATGAAAGAGCCAAATTCCCTCGAGAAATTCTACAAGAAAGCTGATGAATTCATACGCTTGGAAAATCTTCCAGCATCAATGAAGGTGGTGGCAACAAAGGTGGAAAATAATACTGCCGCTTCGGAAAAGAAAGATTCCGGAGGTCAGAATAGGGAAAATCACGAGGGGAAGAAACAAAAGGATACAAAGAAACCTCGCTTCTTCAAACCCTCAGATTTCACTCCATTGACCGACACTTTGGAAAATATCTTCTTCGCCACCAAAGATGCTGTGGATTATCCCAAACCGGCTGAGATAAAATCGGGAAAGGGCGCTATGAGAAATGGAAAGTTCTGTCGTTTTCACAACCAACCCGGTCATGATACCAATGACTGTCGCCACTTGAAGAGCTTAATTGAAGAATTATTGAGAGAAAACAAGCTGCAACAATATGTCAAGAAAAACAGAAGTGATCCATCTTCGTCTACTCAGAGACAACAACCCTCTAATCAGCCGTCAGGCTCAAGTAAAGGTACTACGGCACAAGAATCTGAGAGGCCCGTTATCAACGTCATTTCAGGGGGCCCACACCCAGCAGGCAAAAGCTGGGGTGAGATGGAACGATATGCTCATGCTTTGAAGTATATCCCGGCAGAAGAAGATGTTTTTGCTGTAGAAAATACTGCACCCCTAAAACAGCAAAAGATTTCAGATAATGATATTTTGTTCAAGGCTAGGGATTCTATTGGTATTGAAGCTCCCACCATAGATCCCTTAGTTATCTCTGCAGGAATTGGGCCAGCAATAGTAAGACGAGTACTCATTGATTGCGGTGCTTCCTGCAATATACTTTTCAAGAAAACATTTGACCAGATGAAGATCCCAATGATCGACGTTCAGGCTTCATCACAAAAGATCGTTGGTTTCACTGGGGAATCACAGCAACCAATCGGGACTGTCGATTTGTTCGTGGAACTTGGTGAAGGGCAGAAAAGGGTTGCTCGAAAACAAACCTTTGTGATTGTTGATGGATTTTCTGCCTACAATGCTTTCCTAGGCAGGCCAGCTCTGGCTGCATTCAAGGCCATTTTGGCCCCGTGGTGCCTAACTATGAAGTTTCCTACAGAAAATGGTGTTGGTGTCATCAAGGGAGATCAAAATGCTGGACGTGAATGTTATCTTATAGAGCTTCGAGAAGCCAGAAAGAGAGAGATGGGTAAAGATGCGGCAGCTCCCCTCCGCATCAAAAACCCAACCTTATAGTAAATACAGGGTGGCCCCTGCACTGGTGAGCATAGTGGTGCAAGGCGAGAAATGGACCCCAGAAAATCCAGTGCAGAGGAAAATAGAGTGGTGCCTGTGGAAGTTACGGTACCAATACCTGTCGACTCCAAAGACCCAAATAAAGTACTTAATGTGGGTTCGCAACTAAGTACAACAGTTCAAAATACACTGATATCATTTCTAAAAGCAAATCTGGACGTGTTCGCTTGGTGTCATGCTGATATGTGCGGAATCTCTCCAACAATTGCTGTTCACACTCTGAATGTCGATCCGAAATTCACACCGGTAAAACAGAAAAGAAGAACTCAAGGTCCAGAAAGGTCAGCAGCTTTAAAGGAAGAGGTAGATCGCCTCTTAGAGAATAATTTCATCAAAGAATCCACTTATCCAAATTGGGTTTCAAATCCAGTACTGGTTAAGAAGGCAAATGGAAAGTGGAGGGTATGCATTGATTTCTCAGATCTAAACAAAGCTTGCCCCAAAGACTGCTTCCCGTTGCCTAGAATCGATCAACTAGTAGATGGAACGGCTGGACATGAGTTGTTGTCTTTTATGGATGCCTATTCCGGATACAATCAGATTATGATGAATGAACCAGATCAGGAGGACACAAGCTTTATTACAGATGTGGGACTCTACTGTTACAAAGTCATGCCATTCGGGTTAAAGAATGCAGGGGCAACATACCAAAGACTTGTCAACGCTATGTTCAAGCCTCAGATTGGCAAAACAATGGAAGTCTATGTTGATGATATGTTAGTAAAGTCAAAGAAAGCAGTAGACCACATGGACCACTTGGCAGAGATGTTCTCAATTCTTCGGAAGTACGGAATGAAGCTCAATCCATTGAAATGTTCATTCGGAGTAGAGTCTGGAAATTCCTGGGTTTCATCGTGAGCGCTAGGGGCATCGAGGCCAATCCTGCTCAAATTACAGCTCTAAGAGAAGTTAAAGCCCCTAGAACAAAGAAAGAACTGCAAAGTCTCAATGGAAAGGTTGTCGCTCTTAGTCGCTTCATTTCCAAGGCCACAGACAAATGCATTCCCTTCTTTGATGCTCTAAATAAAGGAAAGAAAAATTTCGAATGGACTCTTGAATGTCAGAATGCTTTCGATCAACTGATTAATCATATGAGAACTCCTCCGGTCCTCTCCAAGCCTAGTGATGGTGAAGACCTCTTCATCTATTTAGCAATTTCATCCCATGCTTTAAGTGCAGCACTCGTACGAGAAGATATGAAAATACAACGTCCAGTTTACTACATCAGCAAACGGTTCGCTGGGGCTGAAATGAATTATTCAAAGATAGAAAAACTTGCTTATTGTCTGCTAATCGCTTCCAGGAAGTTGAGACCCTATTTTCAATCTCATCCTATCAAGGTCCTGACTGATCAACCTTTGAAGCAAGTCCTATATCGTCCTGAAACTTCGGGTCGTCTCTTGAAGTGGAACATAGAACTCAGCCAATATGACATCACTTACCATCCCCGAAGAGCAATTAACGGACAAGCTTTAGCAGATTTCATTGCAGAATCCACTGACAAAGGTGACAGTAAGGAAGAAACAGCTGACTGCATTCCGATACAGTGGAAGTTGTATGTTGATGGCTCGAGAAATGATTATTGTTCTGGGGCAGGAGTTGTGCTCGAAACTCCCGAAGGACGATCACTATGTTATGCATTGAGACTGGAATTTCCTTCGACAAACAATGAAGCAGAATATGAAGCCCTTAATGCCGGATTGAAAATTGCCCAGGAATTGAATATCAAAGTGATATAGATTTTCAGTGATTCTCAGCTTATTGTCTGCCAGGTGAAGAAGGAATTTCAAGCCAAAGGAGGGAATTTGCCTGCATATTTGACAAAAACTTCCGAACTCCTCAATGATTTAGATCACTACTCAATAAGCCACATACCCCGAGAGGAAAATATGAAGGCGGATTCTTTAGCAAAGTACTCAAGTTCCGGAGAAGCTCAATTGCTGGGATAGGTTCCTGTAGAAGTTCTGTCAGCTCCAAGCATTGATGAAATGGATATTGATTGGATTATGACTACGTCTCAAGAGCATGAATCATGGATGACTCCAATCAAAGAATAATTACTCAGTGGTTCTCTGCCAGAAAGTTCTAAGGAACGTCGAAAATTATTGAGAAAAGCGTCAAGGTATATAATTCAAGATGGCCGATTATACAGGCGGGGATTTTCAATCCCACTACTCCGATGTGTAACTAAAGAAGAAGCCAAGAAAATCTTAGCAGAGGTGCACGGAGGAGAATGTGGAGACCATTCAGGTGGTCAAACACTTGCAAAGAAAATTCTCCGATATGGGTATTTCTGGCCGGATATTAATCGAGATGCTGCAGCTTACTCCAGGAAGTGTGACAAATGCCAAAGATTTGCAAAAATCCCAAGAGCACCTTCCACCGAACTCACACAAATGGTCAGCCCATGGCCATTCGCCATTTGGGGAATAGACCTAATTGGACCATTGCCGATCGCTAAATCAGGAATTAAATATGCTATTGTCGCCGTTGACTATTTCACCAAATGGGCCGAAGCTGAACCTTTGGCCACCATCACTTCTAAAAAGATGATAAATTTTGTAACGAAGAATATCATTTGCAGATATGGTGTGCCACAGAAGATAATCACCGACAATGGCACTCAATTTGAAAGTGAAGAATTCCAGGATTTTTGCAAACGGTTCAGAATTCGAAAAAGCTTCTCAGCAGTGGCTCATCCGCAGGCAAATGGGCAAGTGGAAGCAGTTAACAAGATCATCAAGTCAACTATCAAAAAGCAACTTGAAAAAGCAAAAGGTGGTTGGGTTGATAGGCTTCCATTAGCACTATGGGCGTACAGAACTACTCACAAAACTGCGACCGGGCACACTCCATTTTCACTGGCATACGGATCTGAGGCAATGATTCCAGTAGAAGTAGAGGTTCCTTCACATAGAAGAGTTCATTTCAATGAAACCGAAAATGAAAAACTGCAACTTGAAGCGCTCGATTTTCTTGATGAGAAAAGAGAGGAAGCTAGGCTCAGAGTTTCAGCTCATCAGCAGAGAATAGCCAGGCATTTCAACTCCAAAGTTCGCCAACGCAGCTTTGAAATCGGAGACTTGGTTTTGAAAAGAATCATGACAGCAACTGGTGTGTTTGGGCCAAACTGGGAAGGGCCATATGTAATAGGCACTAAACTTCTTGATGGCACTTTCAAACTCATAACTGTTGAAGGAGATCCAATTCCTAGGGCCTGGAACAGCAACCATTTGCGCCCTTATTTTACTTGAAAAGAGCTCTGCTCAAAATTGTAAAATGATGATGAATGTATCAGTTGTATTGTGAAACATTGTAAATCAATGTAAATGAATGAAAGCTATAAAGTGGACGTAGGCCCGATTCTTGGCCGAACCACTATAAATCTTGTGTTCTTTACTATTTCATAATGCCTATTTTATTTCGATATGTAAATACTTTAAATGTATCGCTAAAATATCGATTCAAAATTGCAGGACATTATAACAAGGCTTGCCCATCACAAAGCTAAGCGACCTCTATAAATCAGCTATTACACAAAAACCAAACAACAAAAAATTCCAAACTCAAATCCTACGCAAGGAAAACTTCACATAAAAATTTGGTGACTTCACTGGGACAAACCTTTGTTCACTAGTTAAGATTGTCGTTATGAACGGGCATCCAACTAGATAACTCGCGTTTGTCTCGTGAAGTCATTCAACAGTGAAGTACACTCCTTCGGATGAAGCAATTTACTCGCAAAAGGAAAAAAGATGTGCTTGGAAATGATGATAAGAGATCGCTAATGGGCAGATGATGAGAGAAAATTGCCAAGCAAACAAAGAAGCAGACAAAGGGAGGTATGCCTCTCAACAGGAAGGCCGGGTGATCCACTAAAGGGGCGCCTTCCCAATCAGAAGGAACAAGACCCTCGCTAACTGGTCGTGATGCATCCGACCAGATAGCGTATGTCCGTCCCGTGGATCCACTCGCCCTTGAGACGCAACCTACCTGGCACACCAACCAACCAAAGCCCTCTAACGAGGCACGCCAATAAATGGGAGTGCTTTACTCAATCAAAAAGATCGGTGGGACTACCAAAGGGGCACCTTGTTAGTTAATTGCGATCGTTTGTGCGAGCAAACATCCAATCAAGCAACTTGTGTTCGCCCCGTAGACCTCTGACCATGAGAAAGTAACTTCCAGGCAATCACAAGCCCTCTTCGGAGGCACAAGCCCTCTTCGGAGGCACAAGCCCTCTTCGGAGGCACAAGCCCTCTTCGGAGGCACAAGCCCTCTTCGGAGGCACAAGCCATCTTCGGAGGTAAAAGCCCTTTTCGGAGGCACATTTCACTAGGGTAAAAGTGCAAAATACTTCTCTTCGGAGACCCACTTCACCCGAGTAGAAATACAAACATTGCTTCTCTTCGGAGACCAAAATCAAGACTTCTTTGGAAGCACAAGACCTCTCCGGGGGCACAACAACACTCCACAAAGCATAATGCTACTCTTCGGAGTCCACATGCTACTCCTCAAAAATACCAAAATAAAGCCCTCCTTAGAGGCACACTTCGGTTCTTAAGGAAGACCTACTTGTTCATCTTAAAAAAAAAAAAACTCTTCCCCAGAAATCGAAGTGCTAAGTAATATCTTCTTTTGAGATTCGCTTCATCGCGTAGGAGAATTCACTTCTCAAAAGCATGAAGTAAACATTTCCGAAGGTTGAAGCGTGAAAACTTATCCGGATATGAGACACGCTCCGTTTAAGTAGAATAATCATTCCCTCAAAGACGGAATAGTTATTCTATGAAAAATAAGAGTACAGTTCTCGCTAAAAGCAAAAGATATTGTAATGCACTTGTGGTATGGGGGCAATATCATATGATACGGCTACAACAATAAGAAGCAGTATTCAAGCAACATACCACAAGCACATAACAATATCACGCGAAAAAGCTGTGGGATAAATGCATTCTTAAACACAAACAAAAAAGTTTGTACAAGTGAAAAGAATCGTTTGTTCTACACTAAAAATAAAAAACAAATGCATTCTCACATACACAAGAGTTTGTACAAGTAAAATAATTGTTTTATTTAGTACTATAAAAATTCTTTACATGTGCAGATATCTCGAACAAGCAAAAGCGGGGACCGGTACCCGCACAATCCCCGGTCAGTACATGCAAAGAGCAAAAATAATAAGTAGAAAATCCAGCTTGATTATTCCTTCTTCTCAACACCTTTGGAGCCCTTTCCCGGCCTAATGATTAGCTTTTGAAGTCGTTGTGAACGGGTAGGGGCAGAAGGAGAAAGCGGTACGGCCAGATCAACTACTGCTTCCTCTTCAGTGGAAGTCTTCTTCTTTTTCCTTACAGCACGCTTCCCCTTCCTCTTTGAAGAAGACTCGCTCCCCGGAGTAGCAAGCAATGTTGAAAGCTTCGTATCGTCATCAAGAGACCGCTCCGGGGTCTTCTCAATGTCTTCAAAATCCTTCGCCTTCTGCTCCTGAGAAGCAGCCGGATCATCCAAGCCTTGAAGAGCTTCGATTTTCTCTGCCTGTGATCCCGGTTGGAAAGTAGAAGGAGGAGTAATTTGGGAAGACGGAGGAACGGCAACCGAAGGAGTGAAAGCTTGTGCAGTGCTTGGTGCCTCTGCTGTAGAAGAAAAGAAGTTAAAATCAACATCCCCCGAAAATAAAGAGGGCATCGGTTCACCAAAGTTTAAGTAACAAGTAAGAAGGTCATCGAATTCGGCTAAGTCAAATGACTGGTTCATTGGACCCGAGACGACGCCAAAAGTACCTGGAGGAGTTGGCTTTACAAGATCAACCTCAAACTTCTCGGTTTCAATATCATCCAATGCCTCATCTTCAGTAGGAGTAGTTGCAGTTTCTTGGGCAACTTTAGCTAGATGTAAAGAATGAGAGCTGGAATCCATAATATTAACATCGGCTGAAGTGGAAGTATGAAGGGGGGCAGTTAAAGGAGCCTCTTCTTTTGGAGGCTCTTCTCCCGTTGTTTCAGCTCGTATTTTGGCAAGTTGCTCCTTCCCCTTAACAAGAGCAGCACGAGCCTCATCATCGAGATAGCGCTCCTCAAGTTCCAACTCATTATAGCCAGCCGCGCCAAGCATATCCATTACGACTTCCCATACTTCCGCTAATGTAATTTCATAACCGGGACCAAGAAAAGAGAGGCTCCCACGACCTAGAACGCTGTGTAAATAAAAGTCGAATAAGGTAGAGCTGATGTCTGCTTTCGTCGCCTCATGTGATTGCTCAGCCGCTTCCTTTTCGGCAACGGCAGCAACCCGGCCAGCGGTAGCCTCATCACGCTCTGCCTCAGCTTTAGCAAGTCGAGACTTTAGTAACTCAATTTCTACGTTCTGGGAGGTGACCTTTTCCCACAAATCGATGTTTTCTGTGCGGTACTTCTCAGTAATATGCTGTTCAGCGGCAAGCTTCATTTCAACATCTCTCTGTGCAGCATGTGCATCCCGCACTTGTTTTTGGAAGACTTCTTCTTTTTGAGTATGAGATGCAGAAGAAGAGGCAAGATCTTCCTTAAGTTTTTTAACCTCGGACTCAAGTTTTGCATAACCATCAGCAATATTTGTCATCTCGAGATTATGCTGTTTGCAAATTTTGTCCCACTCCGCCTTGTCGTTTTCCATAGTCAGCATCGCCTCAAGGTTTGCACGATTAACCCTTTGGAGTTCATCGACAAGCTTCTGCCACTGCGACATCCTCTCGATATTAAGCCTGACTGCGTCAAGACTGCTAAGCATGTCTGGCTTATCAATCGGAACTAGGTCCAAGTCAAAGCGCACCCCTTTTAGGCACCAATTCGGAAAACGGCTCTGAAGTGTTGGGGGGCCGTCCTTGACTTGATATTGCGGTCTGTTAATGATAGTCTGAATGTCAAATTTCTTCAGAGGAGGAGAGCTGGCCAGAATATCGGAAGGAATGGGAGCGTCAGTCTTTTCAGAAATTTCAGACGCAACAATCGGTTTAGATCGCTTGCTCGGTTCGTCGGCAATCTGAGTTTTTCCCTTATCATCGTAAGACTTCCGCTTATGAGAGTAGTCACTTCTAAGCGAAGGGTCATATCGCTCGGCATCTTTCCTTCTTTGCCGCTGATCGTAATCCCGCTTCTCCTGGGCTTTCCTTCGAGCTCTCTCTTCATCTGTTTCTTTTGGGGTATCAAGGTACTTCCTAAAGTCATAGGAGCCGCGGCCTCCACGGTGCTTGAATGAGTCATAATATGAACCTGTACGTCCCATTGGAGAACCTGAAAGCAAAAAAGGAGTAAAGTTTAGAAATTTTCAGGAGAAAGAGGATAAATGTTTATTAAGGTGCTGAAAAAATCCTAAGTGTGTGTGGCGTGCAAGCTACATGCGTCAAACTACAGACCACGCTTTAGTGTGGAAACAGAGACGACTGGCGTAGTAGGCGTCCGGGTTTGTTTAAAGGTGGAAGTCGCCTCGACAACGGGAGAAGTTGCTTTTGGATTGTTATCCCCAAAAAGCTCTTGAGAAGTTATCATGATATCGCTCAAGCCATCAAAGGTGTCATCACCCAGGTGTTCAGCAGACTTCTCTTTTTCAACCTCTGTATCAATTGATTTTTCAGAAATTCGAGGATTTTCTTCCTCCTCAATAATTGGGGCAAGTGCCGGTTTGTTAATTGACCCTACAACATCGATAGATGCGGAACATTTTATCAAAGCAGCTTCCACGATGGGTGCTTCTGATGCAGTTTCTTCTACGGAAACTGGGGCATTCGAGGCCTCTGCTTGGGAATCTGAAGCAACTAACGTTTCCGCATCAGAACTCGAAATTTCATGAATCTGAGTCGATCTAGAAGGATGTAAAAGGCCAAACTGGTGCAGAAATTCATCTTTCAGCAAGAATTTGGCGCTCCTCTCTTCAACGTCAACAGCACTCAAAGTATCTAAAATCGACTTACGGCTGGTATCTCGAAGAAGAGAAGGAAGTGCTGCACGAAGAAAGAATGGAATTAAGCATTTGATGGTTCGAATTATGAAAAATCTAGAAAAATGAATCGGTAAAAGGTAATCTTACTTCCGACTCTCCAAATAGCATAAAATCCCGGAGGACAGCGAACATAAAAGAATTGAGTCAAGAATCCGTGGGCACTTTCAGGCAAGTCCAGAATTAGTTTGCGATTCCTAGCACTCCTCACAAGTATGATAGAAGGATGGTCTTTGTTCTTTGCAAATGTGCACAAGAAGCGAATTTCATCAAAAGAGGGAAAACGGTTCAACGTTCTCCTGAAAAGCACACACAATCCCAGCAGGATGGAGTATCCGTTAGGGTGTAGTTGAAAGGGAGAAATAGTTAGCCGAAGGAGGAGTTCCCGAAGACAGTCGTTAAATGGAGGGATGGATCCACTTGAACACATCTGCCGGTTCACAGCAACAAAGCCAAGAGGCGGCCTGTCAGCAGTGTCGCTTGGCCCAGGAAGTAAAGCATCTGCTTCGGCAATGCCAAATTGGATGCACAGTTGTCGGAAGACTTTATGACTTAGAGTTGTAGAAGTCCTTTCCGGAGGATCGTTTAGTGGAGTAGCAATTGGAAAAGCTTCGCCGGCTATTTCCAAGTCTTCCTGTTGAGATTCCATTCTACACAAGGAACTGAACGATCAAATATTAAGGTGCACGTTTCCTAAAAAGAGTGAAGTGTTGTGCAAAACTAATACAATAACGAGCAAATGTAAATGAAACTAAACTAATTGATACTTGTCAATTATAAAGTTTCAGGGCTTAATATCTTAAGTCCAAGAATAGTGTTGCGTTGATGCAAATAAATCAGCTTTAGTTGATCACTTCAATTTTGCTTTAATACTTCACTTAGATTTGTTAGTTCACAGCATTTCATTCACGAAGTTCATTTAAGTTTGATTTTCTTTGTCAACTAATCTATTGTTTGATGTGGGCAATCAATAGCAGTATATTCGTCCCATTTTTCTGTGAATGTTGTTTCTAAACAGGTTATTAGCATTAAAGTTGAGACAATCCGAGAAGAAGTACAAAGCCCAAAATAATCCAAATTCAAAAAATCAGTCAAAAGATGTTCAAAGTTCTAAGTGTTAGGTCGCTTACGACCTAACACAGGTTGCAGTGTTCTTATGCTATGTTGTTCAGGTTGAAAGTTCAAGACTGTGAAAAATTGTCCAAGTATTAGGTCGTTCAGCGACCTATCATGAGTCAGGATTTCTGTAGGTCGCACGTTGCAACTGAATGGATTAAGGTGGGGCAATTTTCTCTAAGTCCTAGGTCACGCACAATTGTTTAAGGTTGAGAACTCTCTAGGTCGCAAATGTTGTCAGATCGCAAAAAGCTTAAGTCGCTAAGCTTCCCCACGCGACCTAACTCTTAGGTCGTTCAAATCTGGTAGGCTGGTGACTTCCTCTCCAAGCAATGTCACATTGACTCCGATAACCCAATACCGCCAAACCAGAGGAATTGATCTTCCCCTTCGTTCTACCTCAACACGCCACCAATTAACCAGCAAATCAACTGCAAACCCTACAGATCCGTAGTAAAAAGCTTTCATACGATCATGAATCACCACGGCGTGTCAATTGACAAGCAAAAGTTATTGGAAACAACCGTTCAGAAAGCACAATGCACAAAATTAAGCTTGGGACAGGTAACAGCGATTCGTGATCGAGTGATGATTATGGATGAATAAAAGCCGATCCACTTACGAATTATGATTGGTGAAGAGGAATCGTTGGCTGATTGGGTCCAATTTGTCTCTGGAAGCCTGAAAAACTGTTAATGGCGATGGAGGTTCAAAACAGTAGGGTAGGGGAGAAGGTGCGACCTAACCAATTTATATGAAGCTAAGAGTGGGAGGCGAGGAGGCGCGTAAAAGCTCTAGGTCGTTTGCGACTTAGCGAGGGTAAATCGAAGCATATGACCTATGGCATAGTCATATGCTTCGAGGGGAAAATGTTAATCCTTCTATCTCAGCGACCTAGAACTTAGCGACCTAAGGAAAGGCTTGCGACCTAACTGTAAGGAAGGTATTGCGACCTAAAGACTTAAGAGATCTTCGCGACCTAAGGATGGAAAGGCTTGCGACCTAACAGCATAAGAAGCTCGCGACCTAAGGATGGAAAGGCTTGCGACCTAACAGCATAAGAAGCTCGCGACCTAAGGATGGAAAGGCTTGCGACCTAACAGCATAAGAAGCTCGCGACCTAAGGATGGAAAGGCCTTGCGACCTAACAGCATAAGAAGCTCGCGACCTAAGGATGGAAAGGCCTTGCGACCTAAGATCCAGGAGGATCTCACGACCTAACAGCATATGAGGCTCGCGACCTAGCAACAGAAAGGATTGCGACCTATGGAACTTAACGACCTAAGGTAGGTAGCGACCTAAAGGACTTAACAACCTAAGGTAGTTAGCGACCTAAGGGACTTGACGACCTAAAGAGGCTAGCGACCTAACTGTTAAAGCATGTTCAGCACCCTACGACCTAAAGCTCAGACAGCTATCCTTTAACTCGCTTACGACCTACTACTTGATCAAATGAAGCTAAGCCTAACTTCTGAAGCCGCAAAGGGACAGCGACCTAGCTTAGGTCGCTCGCGACCTACGACTTAACTAAGGTCGTACGAGACCTAAGACTTAGGCAGAATTCCTGCCCAGAAATCTGCTCCTATAAATACCCCATCACTTCCAACATTGAGGGGACTTTTGGCAAATCATTTCTACAGCGCTGTTACTCCGTCAAACTCTTCATTCATTCAGCAATCAAGGATCCTTCAAGCATTCGTGACACTACAACAAGCTTCGAGAGAAATTCTTAACATCTGACATGGATTCATCGAGTTTCACCGTCGAAGATTGAGCTAGTAGTCAAGATTGTTTCTTGTGATCAAATTGTACTGTTTCTTGAAGAGATTTGTATCAAATTGTAACCGAATCAGCAATAAGAGACTATAAAGTGGACGTAGGCTCAATTACGGGCCGAACCACTATAAATCTGTTGTTCATTTACTGCATTTCTGCTATTTTCCTGCTGGATTTCTGTTCCCGTCACACGGGTGGTGCTTTCACAATCCTATTACACACACCGGGTGTTAGCGTTCACTTTTTACCGTTAACAACTAACAAATACGCGCTCATATATATACACACTCAAACTCATTTTAGGGTATCACTTACCTTATCTCTAATGAGTTAACCCCACCAAAGCCAAGGTTCTCGCTTAACCTTCAGCTCTGATACCAAATGTAACGACCGTTGGCTTGTCAACCATCCGGCAGTGACGACCGGTGGGTTTTTCAACCATCCTAGCCCCACCATGGCAAACACTGGTACCTCGAATCTGCTTTTACGGCTAGCCTCGCGACCGTAAGCACCTAGCAAACCAACCCATCTAGGCCTTATACTACCTCTCCGGGACGTGTAAGGGTAAGAGATTCTTGCTCGCCACCAAACAGACAGCGAGAACCCCCTATCACGTTAATCCAACCAATGGAAACAGATCCGATTCTGGTCTCTTCGAAACAACTTTCGAAATTTCTGATAAACTCAACCTTAGTTCTTTAGGAAATAAACAGACAAATGACAAGAGCGGAGTTCACCTCCTAACTGTTTGTGGATGGATTTCCTTATCATTCATCCTAGAAGAACGAAACAAGTTTATACGTACAGTATAGCACCTTCGACGGTAACTGTACCATATAATTCTCGTGTTTCTCCTATATATTTTCAAAGTTACGTTTTGTCTAGATTTGATAGTTGGTTATTTAACTATCAAATAAGCAAACATCCAATCAAGGTTTAATTTCCATATGGGATCCACTAAGCCTTTATTAATTCTCTTTAATTAATAAAACCATTTTATAAAACCTGATCACAAGATCTTTTCAAAACACTATTCCCAAACCCCTTACATTTCATTTTATACTTGGGAAACATTTATATACTTATCTTAATGTTATAAGTATATTACCAAACATTTGACTTTTCATGCCTTGAAACAAAATCATATGCTTATCTTATCAGTATAAGTATATTTACAAACTTTTCAAAGTTTTCTTCTTTCCAAATCCCATGTTAAATATCCAAACATTCTTCCAAATAAAACATTCCACTTATCCTTTATCAAAAATTCCCTTTTTAAAAGCTCATCTCATATTTCAATTAACTTGTAACTTTAAAAATAAAGTTATAACCCACTTTTATAAACCTTTAAGTTAATTTATAAACCTCTTTTCAAATCTCTAAAATGATTTATAAACCTTTTTCCTATTTTTAAAACTCTTTATATAAACCTTTCTATACTCCTTTATAAATATCATTTACAAAACATTATTTGTAAAATACTTTAATAACCCTTTCCGATAGTAAAACCCTTTTCTATACACAAGTTATCATTTATAAATACCTTTATAAGAATTATATAACTTGAAAAACCATTTTCAAACCCTTAGTCTCAAATTGATTAAAGAATTTAAGTAAATTCAAAACCATACTTTATAAATTCCAAATAAGGCTTAACAGTCCTAATGGTACTTATTTAAGTTACCATTTTATTTCAATTTATTTCCAAGGCACTTATCAATTGTTTACATTGGCCAACATATATGTAAATCCAACCAATTACCAAATCAAGGAATAACATGTTAATACAACTGAACTAGCATATACATGTCTAAACAACATAATAGCAGGATGGTGAGTTGTCCTGCTAAATAGATGTCCAAAACAATTTAATCAATTAATAGCAGAACAGGGATTTATTCTACTTAACACATGTCCACACAATCAAATCACTTACACTATAGCAGAATGGTATTTTGTTCTGCTAATAGATGTCATTTAATTCTCCTAATTATATGGGTTACTTAAGGGTCCAAACAAGAGATCCTTTGATTTGGAATCAGTTCGCTTTAAAAAGAAAATTTATTTAGAGCACATTCGTTTTAGTTTTAAATCACCTTTGAAAAGATTTAAATAGATTTAATCAACCTAAACCCTAATTAATTCTTAATTAGCCCAAATTAAATCAAGATTAAATCATAAATAAATTCTAACTAGTCTTAACGAACTTGATTAAGTACTAATTAACTTCCTAATGCAACTTGGTTAAGGTTAAATCAAATTGTTTAAAAGTTAAACCCTAATTAATAAAATATTAATTAAATAAATAACTAATTAACCATTAATCTTAATTACATAAGTATTAATCACTTAATTACTTCTTAACCACATTAATCACTAATTAAAACTTCATTAATTAATTAGCAGTCATTAAATTAACTTAAGTGATAATTAACCTCTAATCACCTTCATAATTACCAATTAAGTGCCAGTTACCTTTTAATTAACTAATTAATTAATTAAATATACAAACTTAATTACTTTTTGATGTTACTAGTTATGTTTGAAAAACTTTTAAGCTAATTTCAAAATAAAACAAATTTGAAATAGAAAACTTTTGTCGAACTGCATCCATAGCGACTGTCACTATGAGTGTAGTTTGCTCTAGCCCACCTTTAAGCGAAGCCACTTTACTAAAACATACTATTTCATGATTGAAGCATACCTTAGTAAAATTTCCCACTTTAATACCAATTACGCAAACTTTAACCAAAATCTAAACTTTTGAAACGAGTTTGATTTCAAATCCGACCTCAAATTCGTCGCGACCACATACAAAGTTTCAACTTTGTTTTCAACCCATCATGACTATAGTCAAGTTCATCATCAACCCTTTATATTCACACATAACATTCATACAACAAATTGTATACATATACCAATATATATGCAATTTCTAACTTTGCAATAACACATCCATTCGAGTGCTAATACTAACCCATACATTAGCACTTATCATCACATTTCAAACATGCCAAGATCCAACATATATATAACATACATATAGCTAAGGAACAATACAACATATAAAGGAAAGTTCTTTCCAAAAGATTCGGAATTTACTCACCAAATTTCCGCAAAAGCTACCCGAACTTAAGCTATACTTGCCAACGACTCACTAGCTTTGTAGAATGAAGGCTTTAGGTGCTAGCAAGCCTCAAAATAGGCTTGGTCCCGGTGCATATAGGCTCGGCCAGAGGTGTGGGGTAGTAGCTTGAAGGTAGAGGAGCTTCGGGTTATCATCAATTTTTCAAAAAATGAACCCAAAATTAGGTCATTTTCCTACTAGTTTTTGGGCCGCCAACTCATGGAATTTGGAAAAGTAGTCAAAAGTAAAGTTGTAATAATTTCTTTCATTTATCATAACAAAAAAAGAATCACTCATTTTCAATTTGTTTTGAAGATGTTATGAACAAAAGAAGAAGAGTAATTTTCGGACTTGAAATTCTGGGTGAAAAATTGCTTTGCAAGGATTGGGTATTTTGACATAGCTATGGTCAAAATTGGAAACAATGGTCAGCTAGAATGCTGTAGCCACTGGAATCTTAGGTGATTTAAAAAATAGGATCACCATTTGAGGTCGGAATGAAGAAGTTATGGTACGAGAAAGAAGTGATAAAAATGAGAGGAAATTAGAGCTATTTATAAGCAATTCGTCCTATGTCATCATTATGTAAAATCAAATCAACATCTTTTCCTCCCTCTCATGCATCACATCTCTACTCTCCAGTCACCTTATCCATGAAATTATGGCTAATGATGATTCATTATAAAAATATTCAAGATGTGGCAATACTTATATATATATAATGTTCATTATTATTAAATCTATGAGTTGTCACATCACTTGTTATTTAAAATTAATTATAAGATAATATTCTTAAGTATATGCTTATCTAGTTAATTAACTCTTATATATGTATATATATAATGCACAAAGACGAACAACATTTCCGTCAACTTTGCAGTGTCGAAAGGTCGAAATTTCGGAAAACGTTCTTCGTCACATGTTCTGTTTTTCTACGAACTATTTAATTTGGTAAACGATTTTATCATCATTATTAATTTATTGAAATGAGTTTATTTTCATTATAAAACCTATATATTAAATATTTAAAATCAATTAAATATTCACTAATCAAAGTAGTGAAATTCCGGATCGTTACATTCTTCCCCCCTTAAAAGAAATTCGTCCCCGAAATTACACCTCGACCTATCCCAAAAAACACTTAAAACTATACATCAGCTCGTAAGATGTACATAGATCATTCTTATGCAAAATCTGATTCGATCTCAACTCAAATACATAACTTTCCCTTCGAACTAGTATCGCTCACCTGATTCTCTAGTGCGAACTCCTATCAGGCTCCCTGATTTGGAACCTCTATTCTCCTTACATAGTTGTAACTATGATACAAAACTTTGGTTCACACCAAGAACCCTCATCAAGTGCTTGCCGTCAAAGATCGAGTAATAGATCCTTATTCGGAATGGTGCAACACCTCAAAGCCATGTACTCAAATCTTGGATCGCTCTATATGGAAAGAGAAATGATCTACGTCCAACTTACGCATTTACTTGATTGATTCTCCTTAATACCAATTTTATTTCCACCAAATTATTTATGAAAACATTTCAAAAACTATTCTTAGGTTCAACTTGTATGCTACTCCACTACATCCTAAGATTATATATCCCTATCTAATTCCATTATTCCATTTTGCTTTTATTTTCCTAAGAAAATTCATGATCCAAATACCCGGCTTTTATTTTCAAAAACTTTTTGAAATGGAACTCTATACTTAAATCATACAGATATATAGACCTAGCCCGGGTCCATAATTATACTAAGAAACTGAGTATCACCAAATAGTATCATACATTCCCTTACCAAGAAGGGTAATACTTAGGAAAAGTGTTTACAATCTGAACACATCTCTTCCCCAATTTTAAGTTATTTTCGAGCCACTCGGAACTTAACTTAAAAATATTTCTTTATTTCAAAATGTCATTTTTGGAGCAATACTTTACATTTTCCAACAACATTTATCATCAACTCACTTTGGGTTCGTTCTGGTTGAACTTGTTTCAATCGTACAATGATAAAAGAATAATTTAATAAGTACCCCACAACGTTCACCTAGGCAAACATCTGATCGTCACTTAGAAGATTATTCTGATCATCACAAAATAATCAAGACTTGTTCCTCGTACCAATCCAAAGGAAACACTCCTTAACATTTTCATTCCAAAATTTCATACTTGAACCAAATTGGTTTCAAATATTATTATTGTTATTTTCCAAAAACCTTGAAAATTATTTCACAAAAGGACCAGGATTTAGGTTCACAAGTTTTCAACCTAAATTCTTCCAACTTAAATGATACATTTTTATAAACCCATTTTATAAATCACTTCTATTATACCATTTTTAAATATTTATCCTAAAATATTCTAACTTTGAAATCAAATTCTACCTCAACGTTAACATCGAACGCCTTTTAGTCAAACTGTGAAAATTAATTCACATGGTATTCGTTTCCATATTTTTCCCAATCCTTATCTACCCAACCCATATCTTAAAAGGGGAACATACTAGCAATAGTCGATGCTCAACTAGATGAGCATGATTAAACAAACCCTAAATGATAATAATAACAACATATTATTATCTCCTAACACCTCAACCAACTATATTACACTATTTGTGAAAATCATTCTTTTATATATAAAATATACCCTGGGTAAAATTATTTCACTTACCCAATTCCAAAACAATACTATGTCGATTTGATAAGTTTAAGTGTTTAGAAACCCCCATCGGTATAGTTGTATACCCTTTATCGACCAGAGTTCATAAGCCACTTAACTGATAAAACAACACAATATAAATATTTGATAATCACTAACAAATACGCGCTCATATATATACACACTCAAACTCATTTTAGGGTATCACTTACCTTATCTCTAATGAGTTAACCCCACCAAAGCCAAGGTTCTCGCTTAACCTTCAGCTCTGATACCAAATGTAACGACCGTTGGCTTGTCAACCATCCGACAGTGACGATCGGTGGGTTTTTCAACCATCCTAGCCCCACCATGGCAAACACTGGTACCTCGAATCTGCTTTTACGGCTAGCCTCGCGACCGTAAGCACCTAGCAAACCAACCCATCTAGGCCTTATACTACCTCTCCGGGACGTGTAAGGGTAAGAGATTCTTGCTCGCCACCAAACAGAAAGCGAGAACCCCCTATCACGTTAATCCAACCAATGGAAATAGATCCGATTCTGGTCTCTTCGAAACAACTTTCGATATTTCTAATAAACTCAACCCTAGTTCTTTAGGAAATAAACAGACAAATGACAAGAGCGGAGTTCACTTCCTAACTGTTTGTGGATGGATTTCCTTATCATTCATCCTAGAAGAACGAAACAAGTTTATACGTACAGTATACCACCTTCGACGGTAACTGTACCATATAATTCTCGTGTTTCTCCTATATATTTTCAAAGTTACGTTTTGTCTAGATTTGATAGTTGGTTATTTAACTATCAAATAAGCAAACATCCAATCAAGGTTTAATTTCCATATGGGATCCACTAAGCCTTTATTAATTCTCTTTAATTAATAAAACCATTTTATAAAACCTGATCACAAGATCTTTTCAAAACACTATTCCCAAACCCCTTACATTTCATTTTATACTTGGGAAACATTTATATACTTATCTTAGTGTTATAAGTATATTACCAAACATTTGACTTTTCATGCCTTGAAACAAAATCATATGCTTATCTTATCAGTATAAGTATATTTACAAACTTTTCAAAGTTTTCTTCTTTCCAAATCCCATGTTAAATATCCAAACATTCTTCCAAATAAAACATTCCGCTTATCCTTTATCAAAAATTCCCTTTTTAAAAGCTCATCTCATATTTCAATTAACTTATAACTTTAAAAGTAAAGTTATAACCCATTTTTATAAACCTTTAAGTTAATTTATAAACCTCTTTTCAAATCTCTAAAATGATTTATAAACCTTTTTCCTATTTTTAAAACTCTTTATATAAACCTTTCTATACTCCTTTATAAATATCATTTACAAAACATTATTTGTAAAATACTTTAATAACCCTTTGCGATAGTAAAACCCTTTTCTATACACAGGTTATCATTTATAAATACCTTTATAAGAATTATATAACTTGAAAAACCATTTTCAAACCCTTAGTCTCAAATTGATTAAAGAATTTAAGTAAATTCAAAACCATACTTTACAAATTCCAAATAAGGCTTAACAGTCCTAATGGTACTTATTTAAGTTACCATTTTATTTCAATTTATTTCCAAGGCACTTATCAATTGTTTACATTGGCCAACATATATGTAAATCCAACCAATTATCAAATCAAGGAATAACATGTTAATACAACTGAACTAGCATATACATGTCTAAACAACATAATAGCAGGATGGTGAGTTGTCCTGCTAAATAGATGTCCAAAACAATTTAATCAATTAATAGCAGAACAGGGATTTATTCTACTTAACACATGTCCACACAATCAAATCACTTACACTATAGCAGAATGGTATTTTGTTCTGCTAACAGATGTCATTTAATTCTCCTAATCATATGGGTTACTTAAGGGTCCAAACAAGAGATCCTTTGATTTGGAATTAGTTCGCTTTAAAAAGAAAATTTATTTAAAGCACATTCGTTTTAGTTTTAAATCACCTTTGAAAAGATTTAAATAGATTTAATCAACCTAAACCCTAATTAATTCTTAATTAGCCCTAATTAAATCAAGATTAAATCATAAATAAATTCTAACTAGTCTTAACGAACTTGATTAAGTACTAATTAACTTCCTAATGCAACTTGGTTAAGGTTAAATCAAATTGTTTAAAAGTTAAACCCTAATTAATAAAATATTAAATAAATAAATAACTAATTAACCATTAATCTTAATTACATAAGTATTAATCACTTAATTACTTCTTAACCACATTAATCACTAATTAAAAATTCATTAATTAATTAGCAGTCATTAAATTAACTTAAGTGATAATTAACCTCTAATCACCTTCATAATTACCAATTAAGTGCCAATTACCTTTTAATTAACTAATTAATTAATTAAATATACAAACTTAATTACTTTTTGATGTTACTAGTTATGTTTGAAAAACTTTTAACCTAATTTCAAAATAAAACAAATTTGAAATAGAAAACTTTTGTCGAACTGCATCCATAGCAACTGTCACTATGAGTGTAGTTTGCTCTAGCCCACCTTTAAGCGAAGCCACTTTACTAAAACATACTATTTCATGATTGAAGCATACCTTAGTAAAATTTCCCACTTTAATACCAATTACGCAAACTTTAACCAAAATCTAAACTTTTGAAACGAGTTTGATTTCAAATCCGACCTCAAATTCATCGCGACCACATACAAAGTTTCAACTTTGTTTTCAACCCATCATGACTATAGTCAAGTTCATCATCAACCCTTTATATTCACACATCACATTCATACAACAAATTGTATACATATACCAATATATATGCAATTTCTAACTTTGCAATAACACATCCATTCGAGTGCTAATACTAACCCATACATTAGCACTTATCATCACATTTCAAACATGCCAAGATCCAACATATATATAACATACATATAGCTAAGGAACAATACAACATATAAAGGAAAGTTCTTTCCAAAAGATTCGGAATTTACTCACCAAATTTCCGCAAAAGCTACCCGAACTTAAGCTATACTTGCCAACGACTCACTAGCTTTATAGAATGAAGGCTTTAGGTGCTAGCAAGCCTCAAAATAGGCTTGGTCCCGGTGCATATAGGCTCGGCCAGAGGTGTGGGGTAGTAGCTTGAAGGTAGAGGAGCTTCGGGTTATCATCAATTTTTCAAAAAATGAACCCAAAATTAGGTCATTTTCCTACTAGTTTTTGGGCCGCCAACTCATGGAATTTGGAAAAGTAGTCAAAAGTAAAGTTGTAGTAATTTCTTTCCTTTATCATAACAAAAAAAGAATCACTCATTTTCAATTTGTTTTGAAGATGTTATGAACAAAAGAAGAAGAGTAATTTTCGGACTTGAAATTCTGGGTGAAAAATTGCTTTGCAAGGATTGGGTATTTTGACATAGCTATGGTCAAAATTGGAAACAATGGTCAGCTAGAATGCTGTAGCCACTGGAATCTTAGGTGATTTAAAAAATAGGATCACCATTTGAGGTCAGAATGAAGAAGTTATGGTACGAGAAAGAAGTGATAAAAATGAGAGGAAATTAGAGCTATTTATAAGCAATTCGTCCTATGTCATCATTATGTAAAATCAAATCAACATCTTTTCCTCCCTCTCATGCATCACATCTCTACTCTCTAGTCACCTTATCCATGAAATTATGGCTAATGATGATTCATTATAAAAATATTCAAGATGTGGCAATACTTATATATATATAATGTTCATTATTATTAAATCTATGAGTTGTCACATCACTTGTTATTTAAAATTAATTATAAGATAATGCTCTTAAGTATATGCTTATCTGGTTAATTAACTCTTACATATGTGTATATATGGTGCACAAAGACAAACAACGTTCCCGATAACTTTCCAGTGTCGAAAGGTCGAAATTTCGGAAAACATTCTTCGATCACATTTTCTGTTTTTCTACGAACTATTTAATTTGGTAAACAAATTTTGAATGATTTTATCATCATTATTAATTTATTAAAATGAGTTTATTTTCATTATAAAACCTATATATTGAATATTTAAAATCAATTAAACATTCACTAATGAAAGCAGTGAAATTTCGGGTCGTTACAAATATTGTGAAAGTACATCTTGAAATACAACCTCAGTCTGACCCAAGTTGTTAAAACAAAAAAAAACCTGGGTCAGGCTAGAAAGGCACTACTCCTACTACATCCATTTTGGAATCACCCTCAAGATTAGTAGCGGTTAGCCATTGCACTTCACTGCTCCATCATCGATTACAAGCTCTTGTCTTCCTTTCAAAAACGTACTCGTTGGATCGAAGTGGTTTTCATATCGCAAATCCGATCCCGGTCTCTTTGAAACATAGTTCGATATTTTTCGGTAAACTCAACTCTGGTTCTTTAGGAAATACACAGACGAAAATAAGATCGAAGATCACCTCCTAACTGTTAGTGGGCGGATTTCCTTATAAACGTCTTAGAAGAACAAAACAAGTTTATACGTACAGTATAGCACCTCGAATGGTAACTGTACCACATAAATCCCGTGCTTCTTCTAGATATTTCCAAAGTCATATCTGGGTCCAGATTTGATAGTCGGTTATTTAACTATCAATAAACAATCAATTCAACAAAATATTCCATTTCCACTTATAAACAATTAATCTCATTTAATTTAGATTTTTAAATAAATTAAATCTCTTTATCCAAAAATGTACACTTATCTTATTTAATTCAGCATATCAACAAATTATCTTTTTCTTTCAAATATTTAAAAACCCTTTTAAATAGTATGGAAAGTACCGCTACGGCATCAAACCATGGATCACAGTTCAATGGTTACGTCTCTATCCCAGAGAAATCCAAGTCTTAACTACAGACACTCACTGCCTCTGATTACGCCATGCGAGTATACTAATAGTTCTCGAAAACTCTATTTAATAATTTTCAAAATAATACTTACAAATTTTCTATAATAATTCTCTAAGTAAAACTTTAGACAAAAACCACTTTTTAAATAAAAGCTATTTTATAAAATAGAAATGCTGATTAAACCTTTAATAATAATTAACTTCTATAACTAGCTTAATAAATATTTACTTTAAAAATTTTTAAACAATAAATAATTTTTTTTTCTAAAACATTCCTTTAACTCCTTTAATTTTTGTAATTAATACTTAAAATCTTCCTTTTAAAATAAACTTAACTTTTGTCGGAAAATATAATTCAACTCCAATATAGCCAGTCCATTTATTTATAAATCCCTCTCGATTTATTCCCAGCTTATTTTACGTCCAATTTCGTAAATTCCTTTCCGCATTTTTAAAAATAAATCTACCCTTTATTTTTAAAACAATTTACCCATTTCCTTATAAATTCCCACTTTGCATTTATAATTTCAATTATGCACTGATAATTAGTTCATTTTATTTTATAACCCTAGTTTATAATTTCCATAGTCCCATTATCACTTGAACCACTATTTCACACACTTAGTCGATTTTCAAATCGATTTCCTGAATTAAATTCCATTTTAAAATTTTATTTCTTGATTTACCCAAATTTATTCCAAAACCCCTTAATTTCCGATTCACTTCCTTTTTCTGATTTAAAATCTTATTTACATCTGGAATATTAATTTCATACTTTATTTAAGAAAATTTCAACTTTTATTTTTCCCAACCCATAAAATCTTAAATTTAAAAATAAACTCTTTTATACTTAAAACAATATCGCTTAAGTCCTCTAAACTCTTTTATTCACATTTATTCAAAAATCTCTATTTTTTTCCATACTTGAAATTTATTTAATAGGATTTTAAAATCACACCCTTTTACTTTTTCCCAAATGAATTCCTTTAATTTATTCAACTTCACTATAACTATTTTACTTAAAATTCCCTTTTATTTTCCTTCAAAAATCCAATCTTTATATTCTTGATATTTTAAAATGCCGAAAATATATAAAGCAATATCATAGCATCCAATAAATTTAATTTTCCAATATAACATATCACAGATTATTCAAATAAACCATATCACTGAATAAGAAAATATATTTTCAATATTTTTTGAGGAATCCAGTTGGATCCCTCCAACCTTTTTCCCTGCATCCACAGATCTTAGCGCACTATAAAAATACCAATCCCACTTCGAATGGGATATCGCGGTAAAAGGGTCATCCACTATTATGCGGGGCGCATAGGGTCTCATCCGCTATATAATGCGGGAATATCAATCACTCCAATACAAATATATATACTACTATATACATATATATAATCATCCAACAAATAATTATAAATCTACCAATCTAGTCAACATCCAATAATTTAAATTTAAAAACGGTAATCCAAATGAGTGAAAAATTCTCACCTTGATTTTCAACCGGTCGAATACCCAGATTTGAGTTATCAAAAATTCGAGCTGACTCCAAAAATATCCCCAAACAGTTCCTATGCGTAGACCTCGTTACTACAAACGTAAACGACAAACCGGATTCAATTTAAACCCTTTATTATGAGAGAGTTACGATTTTATAAGCTATCAATTTCGAATTTATAACTAACATTTTAATCATAAACCCACTAGCTAATTATTTATACTTAACATTAACTAACTACCATTCAAATCTAATCTAGTTCCTATGCATATGTATATATTTATCTAAAAGTGAATTTATATATTATTATTTTTCAAAGCCGAAAACAAGAGTAGATTATATATAACAGTTGTACTATTAGCATTGTCAACAAGTTACATATTCTGAAAAATGCAAACAGATGCTAAGTACCTCAACCAAACGTAATCGCGACTGCACCGCGACCACTTCCACTTGCGCAAATGCATGCGTACGAACGCTACCCCTCCCAACCTCAACCTCGCATCCAATTGCTTCGACGTTGCCATAATCTCGCACGAACCCTAACTCTGCCTTCGACTTGCCTCGCCACGCGAAACACGGCTCTACCCTCGAAGATATAAACCACGCTCAACGCTCTGCAAATCGCAACTCCCTTCTAACATCGTGACTGCCCACACTCGCCTACCTCATGCTCGCGCCTTGCAACCACCATCCCTAATACCCTCTGCCACTTGAACTTCGATCGATCCCGATTCCCACTCGATTGCATATTGAACGAACAAGAAACGATGCGTTAATAAAAGGGAGGGGAAGCAGTTGGTTTATTATTTGATTTTGGATTTCAAATCTTCGGCCATTACTTTTTTTTGAATTCGTTCTACGGTTTTAACTGAAGGATGGAAGGGTAAAGGAAATAAGAACCAAAGAGGAGAATGTCGTTTCCCAGAGAAGGGTACACGATATTATAAATGGATCGATTGGATTTCTTGATTTATTTTTTTCGAAAATGAACTGAAAGGAAAGAAAGAAGATGGACGTGATTTGATTTGGCCTTTGCATGAGGAAAATGGGCGGCTTGATTTTGATTTAATTTGACTGTGATTTGATTTTATAAAATTTTAATTTAATTTCAAAATATCTCGTTTTAGCAACTTGAAATTTTTGACCTCCTATCGAGGCGTGCTGCTAGGTGTTTATAATGTTATACCGCTATTCTGAATGCAATGGAAATGGTTTCGAGTCCTAATTCGATCGTATGGAGAAGATAGCTTTTTGGACCCAGTCATTATATTGAATTTTCAATATAAATTTCAACGCGTTTATATCCCGTACGACCACACGATAACTCCGAATGCTACGAAATTTGAAATCCGATAATAATACACTATTATGGATCCAATGGAACTAGTTTCGTCAAATTCCGAGACTGTGCCCCGGAAGGCTATTTTTAAACGTCAATTTAAATGATATATTTTTAAAACTAAACAAATAACTTTTAAATTCAATTTTAAAGCTTTTATTATCTTCTATATTATCAATATAAATTTCGTAAGCCTTTAAATTATTTTTGACAAGCTTAAAACTCAAGATTTAATATTTTAACCAATTTCCCATTTATTAAATTCAATAATTGAATTATCTAATAAATGGTTATATTTGAAATTCAAGTTAAAAATTAACTTTTAAATATTTAAAATCGATTAAATATTCAAATTTCAAATACCCAAAATTCCGGGTCGTTACAACTCTAAATTGCTATCATGCCTCCTGCACGTCTTCGGAAGCTTTATTTGTCTAAAGAGATACCTGTAAACCGCAACTCTCAAACTACTCAAAATCAATTGATTGCCCGATAGTTTAAGGGGAAAACATAAACTTCGAGTCAGACATAAGCCTGGTATGAATAATAATCTACCATCTCAAACCATTTAGATATCTAATGAGACCACGCCGCTTAGCGAAACAGGTTCTCCCCTCACTAGTGTCCTAAAACCTTTATAAAACCATATACTATGCTCCTGCATCCATAATGGTTAAAAACATAGTCATTTCCAAATATTTTGATGATATGCAAACATTTTAAAACATACTGTATTTCCCATCCTCTGTCTAATTGACTCCCGATCATATTTTATAGTTTCTAGGGTCACTATTAACCTATTAGTTTTCATGGGCTTACTAACAACCTTTTCATATTATATGGGTCCCTGTCCTATTTCATAGTTTTCATGGGTGCACTATGAACCTATTGACCCCTGCCAATTAACTTAACTCTACCACTCCTATGTGTTTAGTTGATACATGGGTTCCCCTGAACCTATTGGTTACTCCAATAACTCATCACTTATCCCAGTTTTCATGGGTTGAATAGGAACCTATTGGCCCCTGCTAATATCTTTTCTTGTTATCCTAGTTTTCATGGGTTGACTAGGAACCTATTGACAACTGTAAATAACTTAATCTGGACATAGTTTTCATGGGATCACTATGTACCAATTGGCCCCTGCCAACCACTCTTTATAACATAGTTTTCATGGGATGACTTTGAACCTATTGGTAACTCCAATAACTTCCTAATCATAGTTTTCATCGAGTCACTTTGAACCTATTGGTAACTCCAATAACTTCCTAATCATAGTTTTCATGGGATCACTATGAACCTGTCTCCCTGACAACTTCCATGTTTAGGCATCTTATACTTTGGTCTCCCTGACCTCTTGGATAGAATTATACTCATCCATGAGTTTAATCAATTTATATTCACTACTGGGTTAATCTATTCTTCTACCATTTATCTCCAAAGTACAGTTATTGGTACATTATAATGTGAATATATTTATATTTGAAGAAGCAAACATAATTGCAAAACAATACCACTCCTATGGGTTTAATATAAAACATGGTTAATCGCTTTAACCT
Source organism: Allium fistulosum (assembly GCA_030737815.1). Classification (NCBI taxonomy): domain Eukaryota; kingdom Viridiplantae; phylum Streptophyta; class Magnoliopsida; order Asparagales; family Amaryllidaceae; genus Allium; species Allium fistulosum. Next base: position 618,940,644 of record CM060907.1, read on the forward strand.
ATTATTATCAAGGAAAGCTCTTTCTCAAAACCATTACAAAAACTCCTTTAATTTATCCATGGGTTTCTCCTTTTAAAAATGAATTTGGGTTACAAAACCTTTCGAAACCTTGCTTTCGATTTCATAGGATGACCTCCTTCGAAAGCATTAAAATCTTTTCTCAAAACATTAGGCTCCTGCTTTTTCAATACTTTAAAACCTTCCTTTTGAAACCTTTCGATTGTATTAAAGTATTAACATTTAATCATTTAGAAGCATAGCTTCGAAACCAAAAGAAAATACCCCTTTCGAAACCATTGGAAGCAACCCTTCCAAAATCATTGAAAGTCCCCCTTTCGAATGCATTGGGTTTATACTTAAAATATTAATTGGGTCAAAGTGAACATAGGCGAAAGCATTACTATCGAAACCATCCTTTATCATATAAAAATATTGGGGAAAACATGATGGTGTCGGCATCATCCTTTCGAAAGCATAAAACATCTGGGTAAAATATTGGAAGGTTGGCTTCCAAACCATTGCTTCGAAACCCCTAACCCCTTTTGAAAGCTATTAGAAGTGGCTTATTTTTATAAAAACACAAAGCACCTTTCGACAGCATTGGTATCTTACATACCATCGAAAGGCTTAAAGTTACAGAAGGGTTTCGACTTGGTCGAAACTACCCCTTCCGAAGGCTTCAATTTCAAAAACTAAGTAACTCCTTCGGAAGCTACTTCTTTAAAAAAGGCGGCAGCTCTACTTTGAAAACTTGTTTTAAAATACCCTTTCACAAGCATTGGTTTCGAGTCCTTCGAAACCCCTTTGTAAATAGGCAAGCGCTTTTCTTTAGAAAATAAACCAAAGATCTTGACCCCTTCAAAAGCTATGTTTCGACACCCTACCTTCCGCCTTTCTCCAATACACTACATACCATCTTTGCGATACCTTGTGTATTGGTTTCGGCTTAGTAGTTTTCGACTAGGTTGAAGGGGAAAGCTCTGTGTCGAAAGGTACTTCCAAAGTAGGCGAAACCATCTTTTCTAAGTAAACCTGGTTTTATACTAATTAAAGTAAACCTTTTTCTAACTAACCTGCCACGTCTAAATACCAAATTGGTTGCCTTAACTTTTCAAATTCTTTACTAGGATAACTGCTGCTAATTTCAGATCTAAACCATGGTTAAGTTAATCAAATAAGCCCTTCCATTAAGCAAAACCAATTTTACAAAGAAGTCACTCTTCTAAAATAATTTAATTTGCCTAGTAAATCACTTTGGAAAAATCTCCTAAAATTCCAGAAATTCACTTTAATAATGTTATCTAACATATCAAAATTCCAGACCCAAATTCTTAATATATTTTTCAAAATAAATTTTGGAACCCAAATAACCATATTCTCCTTTAAAAATTCATAACAATCTTTCCATAGCTTGGAAAATTATCAAAATTGAAACCTAAATCCAAAATCATGTTTTACTTAACATAAAAATTTTCCATGGCATTTAAACATCAACTTATATTGGTTTTACCCTGTAACGCCCCACTCTGAGACCCACTGTAACAAAGAGTATTACGGGAGTAATACTGTCTGCTAAAGCGGAGAATAGAGTATAGTGGAAGCAACCGGAGTCGTTATTGCCAAGTACTGTAGAGTTGTGATCGATCACTCGCACAGATGCGGAACGCGCGAGACGGCGAGATCCTTCCCAGAAGGATAAAGGCCCAGAGGCACACGTCGAAAAAGTAACTGCTCCATAGAACAGGTGTCTAGAGACGGTTGCCCAAAGGCGTGGTGACCCAGAGGTCCAGTACTGGCTGCCCAGAGGCTAATGTGTCACAAACTTCTTGGAGAGGAACCCGTAAAGTGTTAACAATGAGTCAATACCCCACGTTCGCACTAAACGGTTTACTAACCAATAGCAAGCTCACACTCCAAACAATAAAAAGTCCACCTCGTATCATCGGTAAACTAGACCCAAAGGTCAAAACGATCAATCGAATAGGTCGGGGATTAACTGGAAAAAAATTCACACGGTTCCATAGGCCAAAGATTTCCTAACCATTTAAGCACCTTCCCACTTCGCTCTACGTGCTAAAAGTGAGTTTGACAGTTTTATTATAGAAAATAATGGTTCGAAACGGATTTATAATTGTGTGACGACTCGGGTTTTGCCTCGAGATTTTTGGGTTCAAAATAAAACAGTTTTAAAAATTTTATACAAGCCAAGTTTTAAATGATAATTGATAAATAATTACTTTGTATAATTAAATTAAAGCTAATTGCTTTGTATAAATGGTTTGAAAACTAATTACCTTGTGTAATTAAATTAAAAGAATCAATTATGTAATTACTTAAAGATTAATTTATCAAGGTAATTAAAACTTTAATTTTGTGATTAATTTGAAAGTTTATTTATTTAATAATTGGGATATATTAATTAATGATTAAAAAAATTGATAATTCAAGGGATTAAGAAACAATTGATTAAGGATAATTTATCCAATGATTAAAGTTGATTGAATTTATCAGATGATTAATCAAAGAATAATTAATTAGTATGGTTAATAAATTTAAGTACTAAATTTAAAGATGATTAATCAAAGATTTATTAATTAATGTAAATGGTTAAGGATGATCACTTATAAATTTTTTATAAATTAAGTGGTAATTAATTAATTTATTAAGGGTTAATTTATTAATTAAAGATAATAAATTTAATTAATGAATTATAATTGAAGGTTAATTAATTTATTTTTAATGGTTAATTTATAAATGATAAAAGAATAATTAATCAAAATGGTTTATAATCTATTGATAATTAATTAACCAAGATATGTAATTTATCCATAAGAAATAAATCTGAATGAATTAATCAGATAAATTCACTGACATTACTTATGAATGCTTGGATTCTATTAAATGTGAATTGTTTGATATCACTGATATATGATGCTTTGTGATACACCCTGATTTATGTTTTGATCCGTGATAAATTATCTGTGATGTAATTTATTATCTGTGATTTTTGTATATCTGTGATCTGTGCATGAACGATAAGCGTTATAGTTATATCGCTTATCAACTATATCTCTGTATTTTGATATGTGATGATTCATTGTGTTGCACTACTGTGTGAAACCCCTGGACCACACTTACACACACAAATATGGATTTCACGTGGGAATCGGCTAACTCACAGATAATTTAAATTTGATATTTTTGAAATTGAAATTTTAATTTCAATTGATTTTGAAATTGGAAATTTTGGTTTAAAGTGCAAAGCTTTTGAAATGGAATTTCAAATATAAAAGTTATTTTGAATAACTTAATCGAGTTTTGAAAATTTAAATAATTTGATTTAAATTTGAATTCAAGTTGGAACTTAAATCCTATGATTTGAAACTAGGGATTAAAGATGATATAAATGTGTTTATATGAATTTAAACCATTTAAAAGTGAAATTTTGAGAATTTGGATTTAACCCAAAGACTTTAACTCGTATGAATAAATCAGATTTTCTGAAATGAAACTGTTGTTTTAAAAGAATAAAAGCTTTCATATATATAAGAAATGAAATTCCAGTTTAATTAAAGGAATTTCAATATTGAATTGAAAATGGTTTTCCAAGTTATGAATGAATTGTTTTGAAAAGCTATGATTTGAATCTGTTATCTTTAACAGATTTAAAATAATGATTGGTTTAAATCATTTGAAATGGGATTGTTTTGAAAGCTATAAGTTAAATCTTGATTTAAAGGTTTAACGAGTTAATCAAATTGAAATGGAAATTAATTTGGAAAATCTGTGAATGAATCTTTTGTTTAAAAGATTAAAGTGTGGAAACTGTTTAAACCGTAAAGGTTGAATCTTTTTGTTTAAAGATTTAAAAATGGTAATTTGTTAAATCAGTTGAAAAGGAAGTTTGGGTATAAGTTGTGACTTAACTGAAATCCCATATCCATATGTTTTTAAATATTACGCTCACTATTCGGTTTAGCCGGGAGAGGACCTTTGGGTCGTATAACCCATTCCGAATATGTGATACGTCGTATATGGATCGCATTTGAAGACCGGTGTTGAAGACCGGATATTTTTGAAAACGGAAGGATTACCGTCGAGTTACTCTGCATCGGCTGATCCCCGGTATAGAGGTTTTATCACCCTTAGTGACGGGAAGTCCGGACGTGATTGGAAATTATCCGGATTTGCAAGGGCTTCGCGAGAAGTGCCTTCGGTTCTGTTCGAACCCGGAACAGACTTGTATGGATTGTATGTCTGGCATTGCACTTTGAGATATAAAGCCGATTTCTTTCAAATACATTTATGTTGGTGGCGGAGAATTTATTCTCTTAGCTTAACACCCTTCTCTGAGACGTACGAGCTCAGAGGTTATGTAGTTGAAATTTATCAGCGATATATTCCCAATTTGGTAATGTGGCATGCTGAGTGTTGCTGTGTGATGATCAGTGTTTGATCATTTGTGATATGATCATTTATTTGATCATTTATCTTTGTGATCATAGGTTGATCATCTGTTGACCCAAAGCGTGGCTTTTTGAAAAAGCGTAGCTTTGTGGACGAGACTTCGTCAGGGCCTCACTACCCGGAAATGGTCGAAACAGGAATGTTGCAGCAAGGTTATGAGGGTCGCGCCCTTTAGGGTATGTCATTTCCTTCTGGAAAGGGGTGGTATTATGGTATGGAGCCCTGATACTTACTCATGTGGATACACGTATTTATATGTGTGATGTTGGATATCGAGCGCTCGGATAAAGGTCCCAAAGGACCGGGAGGTGGCATATTCGTGAGTTACCTGTTACAGGGGTAACCCGGCCTTGTTTGGCAGAGAGCAGTTTGACTCTCGGGACGTCCCTCCAGAGGCGATCCCATGCGGCGGAAGGAAGTTCCTTAGCCTGACCATTTGTTGGAAATCCAAAAAAACAATACGCGACTTGTACGGTTTTAGTTGTATTACCTGCTATGGAATGTGGCGGTAACCTGCTATTGAACATAGTAGCTATAGTAGGCATACGATACTGGTCGTATGTTGGCTAAGATTAATATTATACTTTCGAAATGTTTCTACACTATGCACTAATAATAATATCAAAAATGATTTGATTTTGCGTAGTAAGCATGTTTGACTATCATAAGAAGAAATCTCCTCCAATTCTGCGTTTGCATTGTGTGTGTGGTGGGAGGTCTTATGGTAGTTTCATTTTCCAAAAGCATTGCGGATTCCAATGTTTAAAATCTTTTGCTGATTGTTTAAAGAAAAACTGTTTTTGTTGCTCACACCAGTCCCATGACTGATCCAGAGTTTATTGTTCCCTTCCTAAACTCTGGGTGCTCATAATTTTCCACACAAGCAGTCTAGAGTTGGGTTTCTTTTCAGATATTCAGGTTTAGTAGATTATCTGGAGCTAGTTCATTCATCGGAGTTGCTTATCTTGGAGTTGTGGATTCATTCTTGTCTAAAGATCATTTGGAGTTATCATTTCTATTGATATTGTTCCGCTGCTGTTGTTATCTTTTCTTTTCCGCTGCTATTTCTTGTATCATATCTCTGATGTATATTGACATTCATTGTATCACTCTGTTGTATCAGATATTGTATATCAATGTATTATTCTTTTCTTCCGCTGTGTTATTTACTTAATTGTGATATAGCTCCGGCGAATCGGATTTGAACGGTCGAATCTGCGGCATTCTAGTACAATGTGAAGTACGGATGTTGATTTTCGAGCGGGAAAAACCCGATCCGTTACAAGTGGTATCAGAGCTAAGGTTGAACTTTAGCTCAGGAGTATAACACGTTAAGTAGCTCATTAGAGATAGAGTGAAGTAAACTCTAGAATGAGTAATTCTCAGATATCCGTTCGAATGCCTCAGTAAATTCTCTTGCTATCCACTGATAGTAGATATGAGTGCAAGAAGAGGATGAGATAGGGGACAGAGAAATACGACTATAAATGGTCAATACTCTGTAACAACAAGAAAGCAATCTTTTCTCTATCGATCTCTTTGTTCGTCATCTTTTCTCAATTCTTCGGTAGTTTCTGGTAGATCCAGGAAGGAATTCGACATATTAATATGGGACATAAACTCCGGATGGACCAAAATTGTTTGTTTGGATGTATTGGTTGCTTTAATTGTCATGATTGATAGGTATACTTTAGTTCTGAACTGAAAATTTTGAAATTGTATCGATATATCTATTTATTCTTTGAGACCCAGTATATTCTACGAATGGTTAGTTATCCTTTCGAACCGATCGATGCCACTGCATATTCCGTAGATCTGGATAACCCGAGTATTTTGTTGAGTGTTAAGACAGATTCGTTCTTGTATCTGTTATTGATATTCTGATTTGGTAAGCCAAATGCAGAACAGATGTTCAGTTGATGAAATATTCTTCATCTATCTTTATGTCTCCTTGGTAATTTCGAGGACGAAATTCTTTTAAGGGGGGAAGTCTGTAACGACCCCGAATTTTAATCTATTTTAAATCGATAATTAAATTTATTTTTGAATAAAAATTGGTAAAATTTATTATCAATGAAAGCGAGTTTCCCCGAACCAAATAAATTTGATATAAATCATTTAAATTTAAATATTTTATCTATGTAGATATATATGTATATGGAATAAATATGAGTAAATTTGAATTTATATATATATATATATATACACACACACACACACATTGAACTTAAAATTGAATCACAAATAAATGGTTTAAAAAAAAAAAAAATGTATACCTTAGACACAAGTATGAAAATGAGTAAATAAAAATTTAAACGACATGTAAAATAGAAATGCGTTTCTATTACAAAGCACTTGCAAAGTGAATAATAAGTAACTAAACAAAATAAAATACGAACAAATAAAAGGTAAGTGTAGACTTGAAAAAGGGAAAACAAAATATGTACATGAATAGGGTTGAACAAGTACAAACATCTATATACAGGAAAAAAATATCAAACAAGGATAAGTATGAACGAACAAAGACAAGCCTAATTTATGCAAATATCTCTAGTACAGTCGAAATGAAGACATAAAATATATTTTGGTACAACTTTTAATTAATGAAGCCATCACAATTTACTTCAGCCACCAAAACCTGAGGTCTGCAGCCACCAAAGTAGAAAAGATAAATCTCTTTGGCTTGCAAATGAAGATAAGTTGTACGTGGTAATTAATGCTAGCCTCCAATTGAAACAAATATCTCTGGTTAACAAATAAACAAAATGTTTTTGTACATCTCTTATACCAGTATTAACACAACCCTGTACAACAAAATGTTATACCCAATAAACTCATTTTTATATATCAAACATCTTCAGTTGTTCATTCGAGACTAAGTAAAACCATAAATAAACTTCAACTTAGAGCAATGCAAACAAAATAGAAAAAAATCTGAAAGCATCAAACCAGAGAAGTGAATCAAAGATCAAAATCAAGGCTTCAGCTTGCAAATTTCACAAGCCAGTTTCAAAGTGGAAGCTCTGTTCTTTCCCTGTTCAATTCTTGTTTCCAGGTGAGCAACTTTAACTTTTAAAACCCTTTCTTTGAATTCAGTGATTGAGAATCTGTGAGCAAACCTTATTTTTAAAATCTGATCTGCTTGATTTCTATATGCCTATGATAATAACTTGAATTATGTTTAGCATGAATGTTTGTTTTTACGAAAATAGATGAACATCTCTGAGCAGATAAACATGCCCATATGTGTAAATATGTGGCCTCTGTTAGTTACAGGATTCAGAATTTTGTTTAAAATATAAGATTAAAATATAAAAATCCAACATCTCTTCGAATAATGACATTTAGATTATGATGTCTGAATAAAAAAATTGTTTATAACACTATACTCTACTTTTTAAAAATAAATTTTAGGTGTAGATATTTGTGGGATGTTCATAAAATTGAATATGACAGTGAAAATCTAATTCAAGTTAAAAATCGATGATTATGGTTTCTTGTTTGGATTTGATGAAGTGATTTGTAACAGAAAACTATGATTTTTGAATCAAGTTTCAAGATTTTTAGGTCGATAGATTGAGTGATATCAGGAGTTGAACGGAAAATGGGTTTGAACGAAATTCCGGCGATCAACGTCGAGCTGGGCGTCGTGATCAAGGGTGAAGGAAGCTGACGTATAGGAGAGCATGGGAAAAATGCTCGTTGAATTTTTCAATCGTCGAGGTGACGGCGAATGGAAGAAGTAGGGTTTTGATAGCAGGATCTTTTGATGTTGTTCTTCGAATTCGTGTAGCTCCGGTGGTGGATCGGAAGAGGCCGGGTTGGGCTGTATCAAGGCATTGGGGTGTGATAAAGTTTTGGACGTAGTGGCGAGTTGATTGGTGGTGGGAGGCAATGGCCAGAGTTGGATTATCAAATCGAACGTTGCTCCAGTAAGGCACTTGACTACCTCGTTTTGGATAGAGGAAGTCGATTGAAATTTTTGGGAGTCTGGGTCATCGACGAGGTCAAAGGTGACTCGTGGGTGGTCGCGAAGTTGGCCAAAGGGGCGACGAGTTCGTGTGCACGTACACACGTGCACGGTTGCTGTCTGGTTGATCGAATGTTGGGGAAGAAGGGTTGGTATCGGGTATAGCTCGAGTAAAATACAGGGACGACTCGAAGCAGATGGAAATTTGGTTGGCACGGGAATAGCTTGGGGTATTTGATGGTTTTACTCGGGTTTGACTCGAGATTTTTGGGTTCAAAATAAAACAGTTTTAAAAAATTTATACAAGCCAAGTTTTAAATGATAATTGATAAATAATTACTTTGTATAATTAAATTAAAGCTAATTGCTTTGTATAAATGGTTTGAAAACTAATTACCTTGTGTAATTAAATTAAAAGAATCAATTATGTAATTACTTAAAGATTAATTTATCAAGGTAATTAAAAATTTAATTTTGTGATTAATTTGAAAGTTTATTTATTTAATAATTGGGATATATTAATTAATGATTAAAAAAAATTGATAATTCAAGGGATTAAGAAACAATTGATTAAGGATAATTTATCCAATGATTAAAGTTGATTGAATTTATCAGATGATTAATCAAAGAATAATTAATTAGTATGGTTAATAAATTTAAGTACTAAATTTAAAGATGATTAATCAAAGATTTATTAATTAATGTAAATGGTTAAGGATGATCACTTATAAATTTTTTATAAATTAAGTGGTAATTAATTAATTTATTAAGGGTTAATTTATTAATTAAAGATAATAAATTTAATTAATGAATTATAATTGAAGGTTAATTAATTTATTTTTAATGGTTAATTTATAAATGATAAAAGAATAATTAATCAAAATGGTTTATAATCTATTGATAATTAATTAACCAAGATATGTAATTTATCCATAAGAAATAAATCTGAATGAATTAATCAGATAAATTCACTGACATTACTTATGAATGCTTGGATTCTATTAAATGTGAATTGTTTGATATCACTGATATATGATGCTTTGTGATACACCCTGATTTATGTTTTGATCCGTGATAAATTATCTATGATGTAATTTATTATCTGTGATTTTTGTATATCTGTGATCTGTGCATGAACGATAAGCGTTATAGTTATATCGCTTATCAACTATATCTCTGTATTTTGATATGTGATGATTCATTGTGTTGCACTACTGTGTGAAACCCCTGGACCACACTTTTACACACACAAATATGGATTTCACGTGGGAATCGGCTAAGTCACAGATAATTTAAATTTGATATTTTTGAAATTGAAATTTTAATTTCAATTGATTTTGAAATTGGAAATTTGGGTTTAAAGTGCAAAGCTTTTGAAATGGAATTTCAAATATAAAAGTTATTTTGAATAACTTAATCGAGTTTTGAAAATTTAAATAATTTGATTTAAATTTGAATTCAAGTTGGAAATTAAATCCTATGATTTGAAACTAGGGATTAAAGATAATATAAATGTGTTTATATGAATTTAAACCATTTAAAAGTGAAATTTTGAGAATTTGGATTTAACCCAAAGACTTTAACTCGTATGAATAAATCAGATTTTCTGAAATGAAACTGTTGTTTTAAAAGAATAAAAGCTTTCGTATATATAAGAAATGAAATTCCAGTTTAATTAAAGGAATTTCAATATTGAATTGAAAATGGTTTTCCAAGTTATGAATGAATTGTTTTGAAAAGCTATGATTTGAATCTGTTATCTTTAACAGATTTAAAATAATGATTGGTTTAAATCATTTGAAATGGGATTGTTTTGAAAGCTATAAGTTAAATCTTGATTTAAAGGTTTAATGAGTTAATCAAATTGAAATGGAAATTAATTTGGAAAATCTGTGAATGAATCTTTTGTTTAAAAGATTAAAGTGTGGAAACTGTTTAAACCGTAAAGGTTGAATCTTTTTGTTTAAAGATTTAAAAATGGTAATTTGTTAAATCAGTTGAAAAGGAATTTTGGGTATAAGTTGTGACTTAACTGAAATCCCATATCCATATGTTTTTAAATATTACGCTCACTATTCGGTTTAGCCGAGAGAGGACCTTTGGGTCGTATAACCCATTCCGAATATGTGATACGTCGTATATGGATCGCATTTGAAGACCGGTGTTGAAGACCAGATATTTTTGAAAACGGAAGGATTACCGTCGAGTTACTCTGCATCGGCTGATCCCCGGTATAGAGGTTTTATCACCCTTAGTGACGGGAAGTCCGGACGTGATTGGAAATTATCCGGATTTGCAAGGGCTTCGCGAGAAGTGCCTTCGGTTCTGTTCGAACCCGGAACAGACTTGTATGGATTGTATGTCTGACATTGCACTTTGAGATATAAAGCCGATTTCTTTCAAATACATTTATGTTGGTGGCGGAGAATTTATTCTCTTAGCTTAACACCCTTCTCTGAGACGTACGAGCTCAGAGGTTATGTAGTTGAAATTTATCAGCGATATATTCCCAATTTGGTAATGTGGCATGCTGAGTGTTGCTGTGTGATGATCAGTGTTTGATCATTTGTGATATGATCATTTATTTGATCATTTATCTTTGTGATCATAGGTTGATCATCTGTTGACCCAAAGCGTGGCTTTTTGAAAAAGCGTAGCTTTGTGGACGAGACTTCGTCAGGGCCTCACTAACCGGAAATGGTCGAAACAGGAATGTTGCGGCAAGGTTATGAGGGTCGCGCCCTTTAGGGTATGTCATTTCCTTCTGGAAAGGGGTGGTATTATGGTATGGAGCCCTGATACTTACTCATGTGGATACACGTATTTATATGTGTGATGTTGGATATCGAGCGCTCGGATAAAGGTCCCAAAGGACCGGGAGGTGGCATATTCGTGAGTTACCTGTTACAGGGGTAACCCGGCCTTGTTTGGCAGAGAGCAGTTTGTCTCTCGGGACGTCCCGCCAGAGGCGATCCCATGCGGCGGAAGGAAGTTCCTTAGCCTGACCATTTGTTGGAAATCCAAAGAAACAATACACGACTTGTACGGTTTTAGTTGTATTACCTGCTATGGAATGTGGCGGTAACCTGCTATTGAACATAGTAGCTATAGTAGGCATACGATACTGGTCGTATGTTGGCTAAGATTAATATTATACTTTCGAAATGTTTCTACACTATGCACTAATAATAATATCAAAAATGATTTGATTTTGCGTAGTAAGCATGTTTGACTATCATAAGAAGAAATCTCCTCCAATTCTGCGTTTGCATTGTGTGTGTGGTGGGAGGTCTTATGGTAGTTTCATTTTCCAAAAGCATTGCGGATTCCAATGTTTAAAATCTTTTGTTGATTGTTTAAAGATAAACTGTTTTTGTTGCTCACACCAGTCCCATGACTGATCCGGAGTTTATTGTTCCCTTCCTAAACTCTGGGTGCTCATAATTTTCCACACGAGCAGTCTAGAGTTGGGTTTCTTTTCAGATATTCAGGTTTAGTAGATTATCTGGAGCTAGTTCATTCATCGGAGTTGCTTATCTTGGAGTTGTGGATTCATTCTTGTCTGAAGATCATTTGGAGTTATCATTTCTATTGATATTGTTTCGCTGCTGTTGTTATCTTTTCTTTTCCGCTGCTATTTCTTGTATCATATCTCTGATGTATATTGATATTCATTGTATCACTCTGTTGTATCAGATATTGTATATCAATGTATTATTGTTTTCTTCCGCTGTGTTATTTACTTAATTGTGTTATAGCTCCGGCGAATCGGATTTGAACGGTCGAATCTGCGGCATTCTAGTACAATGTGAAGTACGGATGTTGATTTTCGAGCGGGCAAAACCCGATCCGTTACAAATTGATTTTGAGAACACTTTAAAACGGCTTTTGAAAACTCTCATATTATGGAGTAAATAGTTTACTAATTAAAAATAATATTATATAATAATTTCGAAAGCCATTTCGGGGTGAAAAATCCTTTTAAAACCTTTTTATAAGGCCCGTGTATGAAATCCAGAGACAAATCTCAAAGAAATCGATAAAACCAGAAAATCACTGAAAATATTCCAAGTGTTGGAAAATAGTCCAAAACTGACGCGAACCCAAGTTCGGAAAATTATTCGGACTAGCAAACTGAATCCGAATGGCATGAAATTTTTTTGGAACGTAGTCCGACATTCCTATTTCAGATCGCAATAAGAATTACTCAATTCCGACTTGAAACGAAGAAACGGCGTCGTCTCAAACTCGGACAAAAATCACAATACTCTACTGTGTCAAAACAGTGCAAAGGTCCCACTTCGACGACATGGTCGAAGGGTCACATGAACTCAGATCTTGATAAAAATTTGCAGGAGCGTAGAAAAGTACTCCTACTTTGATATGCAACAAGAATCATTCGGTTCCGACTTAAAACGAAGAAATGACAATGTTTCAAAGTTGGTCCGATGATAACTGAAAATGATCACTATTGTAAAACAATTTCTGGGTGCTACTTCGGCAATAGAAACAAAGTATCTAATGCACCCAGATCTAAACCAAACTTTGCATGGTTGAAGATCTCGACCTCATATTTTTAACGAGACCAAAAACAATGAAATCCGACAAAGGACGAGCCCGGTATGGTGTCGCAAAGTCGGGGTTCTACGCTGAAAACAACGGGAGCAAAGAGACTAAGGCCTGTAGCTATGCACTAACAGACCAGAGATGAAAAACCACAATTTTGGCATAGTAAACTTCCAATTCTAACAAGATGAATAAAACAAAAGTTGTAGCTTAGTTTCTAAGCTTTCCGGAATGACCAAGATCGTCAAATTCAGATCGGGGATGAAAATTCTATGACTAAAACAATTCTCAGATCTAAATTCTATATCACTGTCGTTGTGCTCTCGGGACAGTGGTAAGAATGCATAGTTTTGACGAAATTAACTTCGAAATTTCATGAAACTCAAAACATGAAACTTTTATCACTAAATCTAAGCTTTCCAGAACATCCAAAATTATTAGATTTGGATAAGAAACGAGTAACTTATGGCCAAATCAATTTCAGGTTTTTATTTTCTCAACCCTGTAGTTTGTTGTCAGGTCAGCGACAAACAAACGTGATTTCGACCATTCAAACCTCAAAACTAGGCGAAGCACAAAACATAAAAGTTATAGGCTATAGAATAAGCTTTCCAGAACATCAAGAAAATCTTAATTCCGATTTAAAATGAATGAGATATACCTAATTTACTAACAGCAATAAACTAATTATAATTTCAGCTAGCATATACTGCAAGTACCTTATGTGCACACCCCAAAATGAAAGCAAAGATGATCAAAGAGCTATGATTCACATGTTACATAATAAAACATGTGTTACTAACTGATTACCGAAATCAAAAGATGATTAAACACATATTAGAAGAGGTTTTTAGCAATATACCTCTCTAGAAAGCAACAAAGACCACTATAGTATCAACCCAAGTTAGCAAAAGATGATTAGGAGGCTATAAGATCAAAAAAACACATAAAACATGTGTTACCAAATAAATTTCAGAAATTAGAAAGATATAAAAACTGATTTGAGGTGGGTATTTGCATTACCTTTGCATAGAATGACTTGCATAAGCTAAAACTAGAAGGAGATGAAGATAGAGGCCATTTTTGTTAAGAAGCTTTAGAAAATGATTAGGGTTTTGATTAGGGATGAATGAATGAGGTTAGGAGAGTTTGAGATAATTTATAGAGGAGGTTTAGGGTGGGTTATTGGGCTAGGTTTAGTAACCCAATAAGAAGAGAGTTATTTACATATTTCCAAAATTTAGTCTAAGTGTTCATATATGTTTATAAAACTCATTTTTCTTATCCAAACCCGTTTAAAAATCTCTCCTAAAATATTTAACTTTCCAAAAATAACATTTTATCCTCATTTTAAATCCCATATTTCCCATTTAATTAAAATAGCCTTTTTCAAATAAATTTTTGTTATTCCAAATCCTTTTATGCTTCATTAAAATAAATAAAAATCCTAACTTTTATTTATTAATTGGTAATGCAAATCCCGGGTTGTTACAAACTCCCCCTTAAGAAAATTGCGTCCCCGCAATTCCTTAAGATAGATGTCGTCTATAACGTCAAATCCACAAAAGAAGTGATAGAGAAAAAATAGAGAATTCTCACCCGCAGAAGAAGATGGGAGAAAGCCAGGATAAGAGCGTTCGATAGATTCTCTGGTCTCCCAAGTGCAGTCCTTAGGATTTGGTGACCATTGAATCTTCACGAGTGGAACCTCTTTGTTGCGAAGGCGTCTAACCTCCGAATCAAGCACACGAAGAGGTTGCTGCTCCAAAGATAAATCAGGTAAGATCTCTAAATCAGGCACATCATGCGGCTCAATGATAGAATCAGGATCGCGGACACACATGCGAAGCTGGGAAACATGAAACACATCGTGCATTCCAGAGAAGTGAGCAGGTAGAGCCACACGATAAGCAACGGGGCCGATGCGTTCCGTAATAGGAAATGGTCCAACATAGCGAGGAGCCAACTTCCCTGTAGAGCTGAAACGCACAACCCCTTTCATAGGAGATATCTGAATAAAGACATGATCACCAATGGAGAACTCAAGAGGATTTCTACAGTTGTCCGCGTAGGATTTCTGACGGTTCTGCGCCTCTTTCATTCTCTAACGAATAAGAACAATCTTCTCAGAAGATTCCCGAACTGAATCTGGACCAAGAAGGAGCTTCTCGCCAGATTCTAACCAACACGAAGGAGAACGACATGGCCTTCCGTAAAGAGCCTCGAAAGGAGCCATGCCAATACTAGACTGAAAGCTGTTGTTGTAGGAGAACTCTACAAGCGGTAAGTGATCCTCCCAACTACCTCCGAATTCCAGAATACAACAGCGCAAAAGATCCTCTAAAACACGATTCACCCTCTCCATCTGACCGTCGGTCTGAGGATGATAAGCAATCGAGAAATTCAGCTTTGAGCCTAAAGCTGACTGTAGGCACTTCCAGAAGTGACTAGTAAAGATAGTGTCTCGATCACAGACGATAGAGCTAGAAATACCATGAAGTCGAACGACTTCCTTCACATATAGCTTGGCAAGCTGAGGAGCAGTCCGAGTGGACTTAATAGGAATGAAATGAGCTAATTTGGTCAAGCGATCGACGATGACCCAAATAGAAGTATGGCCTGACCTCGATCGAGGCAGACCGTCAATAAAATCCATGGATATCTGATTCCATTTCCACAATGGAATCTCTAGCGGCTGAAGAAGACCAGATGGACGCTGATGCTCAGCTTTGATCTGTTGACAAGTCATGCAACGGCTTACATAACTTGCAACATCACTCTTCATGCCCTCCCAATAAAATAGGCGACACATGTCGGCATACATCTTACTCGACCCGGGATGTATAGTGTACTTAGTGCGATGACACTTGTCTAGAATGTCACGCCTAAGTGATAAATCAGATGGTACCAAAATATGGTTCTTCCTGCGAAGACACCGATGAGAATCAATAGAATAATCCGACAATGTCTCATCACTGGATCCCGACTCAAGGAGATGAATATATCGCAACAAGTCTGGATCCTGCCGCTGAGCATGGGCAATGCGATCCAATAGAATAGGTCGAGCTTCCAAGCTGAATAACAATATCTGAGGATCCGAAGATGGAGCTCGATTTCGAATATCACACATAGAAAGAGTCTCAAGAATATCCCACTCGGCTATCATCATAGAAACTACTGCTGAGTGTTTGCGACTGAGTGCATCAGCCACACGATTACCCTTGCCAGGGGTATACTTAATGTCTAAGTCATATGAGGCAAGAAACTCAAGCCATCGCTGCTGCCTCATATTGAGATCCTTCTGACTGAATAAATACTTCAGCGACTTATGATCAGTGTAAAGAGTGAAGCGTTCTCCTAATAGAAAGTGACGCCACGTCTTCAAAGCAAAGACGATAGCTGCCAACTCAAGATCATGAGTCGGATAGCGAACCTCATTCGGACGTAGCTGCCTAGAAGCATAAGCAATTACCCGATCCTTCTGCATAAGCACAGCACCTAGCCCGCTAACACAAGCATCGGTGTAAACAACAAGATCATGGTTACTCTCTGGAACCACTAGAATAGGAGCATGATTTAGAAGTTCCTTCAGTCGCTGAAAGGAAGCTTCACACTTATCAGACCAAATAAAGCGAACACCCTTACGAGTCAGAGTCGTGAGGGGAAGTGCAACACGAGAGAAATCCTTGATAAATCGACGGTAATAACCCGCCAGACCAAGGAAGCTGCGAATATCATGAACGTTCTCAGGCTGCTTCCAATTCTGAATAGCTTCAATCTTGACAGGATCAATAGAAATACCCTCAGAAGAGACAATATGACCCAAGAACTTGACCTTGCTCTCCTAGAAATGGCACTTGGAGAGCTTGGCCCTAAGCTGATGCTGGCGAAGAATATCCAAGACGATCTGCAAATGATGAGCATGCTCTGCCTCGGATCTAGAATAAATAAGAATATTGTCGATGAAAACCAGAACGAATCTATTGATGTATTCCCGGAATACTCGATTCATAAGATCGACAAAGAAAGCCAGAGCGTTCGTCAAGCCGAACGGCATGACCAACCACTCAAAAGATCCATAACGAGTGCGAAATGCTGTAAGAGGAATGCTGTCTTCTGCGACTCGTAGCTGATGGAATCCGGTGGCAAGGTCAAGCTGAGAGAAGACCTTCGCACCGCTCAATTGGTCAAACATGTCGTCTATCCGAGGAAGTGGGTAGCGATTTCTGATGGTCAACTCATTAAGCTTGCGATATTCAATGCAAAGCCTAAGAGAGCCATCAGGCTTCTTAACGAAGACCACAGCAGCACCCCATGGCGAAGAACTGGATCGGATGAACTGCTTCGCTTCAAGCTCAACTAACTGCTTCCTGAGTTCCTCATTCTCCTTAGTAGACATCCTCGTGGGAGGATGCCCAAATGGGTGGGAGCCTGGAATGAGATCGATGCGGAACTCAATGGCCCGCTTTGGCGGCAGGCCTGATACTGGCTCGAATATATCGGGGAAATCCCGAACAACAGGAATACGAGATATGTCCACATCCTCATCTCGTGAATCAAGAGCAAATAAAGTAATATCAGAAATCCCAACATCCTGAAGAGCAATAGCTAACGGAGCGGACGAGTCAGGATGACGAAGAAATAATATCCGCTCCGAACAAATGATTTTGGCGTCGTACTGAGCGAGCCAATCCATGCCAAGAATCATATCAAAGCCCAAATACTCCATAACGTGGAGATTTGGACGGAAAGAAAAGCCACAAAGATCAATATCTATATTCTCACAGAGCAAGCTAAGGTTCGTGGATCCACCAATGGGATTCACAATCCTTAGTGAAGAAACCATACAAGTAACATCCAAGGATAAAGCATCTACTAGCTCCTTTGATACGAATGAGTGAGAGGCACCCGTATCAAAAAGAACTCTAATAGATCTACCATGAAATAAAATAGAGCCTTCGAGAACGGAAGGATGCGTACCTCGAGGCTGAGCTGAAGATTTAGGAGCCTTGGCAGCATTAAGCTTGCCAAATCTAGGAGGTGCAGTAGGACAAGTGGAATAATGTTGACCCTCCTTCTTACAATAGCGGCAGAAAAGAGGCTTGGGACACTCTTTAAACATATGATCGGTAGATTTAGTTAAGCACGATTCAAAGATAGATAATTCATTAAGGAATATTACGGAATATAATAGATTCCTACACATATTCCTAACTTATTTATCTAAAGGTGGATATGTTCAATTTGGATCGTATTATAACGTATTGTACTACGTGTCTGTTCTGTGTTTGATATGCTTAATTCTGAACCTTGGCTCTGATACCAAACTGTAACGCCCCACTCTGAGACCCACTGTAATAAAGAGTATTACGGGATTAATACTGTATGTTAAAGCGGAGAATAGAGTATAGTGGAAGCGACCATTTGTAATCAAGCTATAACTATCTACTGAATACGTCGAAAGAATGGTATTTATATTTTCTTTCAAGTGGTTTGACATATTCAATAAATATTCATAACGAAATTACAATGGCTAGAGACCTATCAGAACAAGAATAGTAATAAATGATAAAACATCACAGAACAGAATCACATAACAGATATAAAATCCCAAAACAATACATCGTCAATACAGATCCAAATACTATAAGTGGATATGAAGCCACTACCCACACATGTGAGTCAAAAATATGTACATATCAAAGTCTGAATAATAACAGAGTAGCGGAATAGTGGACAAATAAAAGCGCTATCTATCAGCATAGCAGATAATGTCCAAGCGGAAGCACATAAGCTAAGTCCAGAGACCTAACCTGAAACAACTCGGTCTGACCCGAGCGAAAACACTCGGGTCAGGCTAGCTAAACAATCTGTAATAACTGAGATATATAATAATGTGGTACATAAATAAAACAGTACTTTTCCTAAGAGAAGAGTATTTTGGACCACATGAATATAATGACGGTCCCTAATCATCAATCAACAGTAAAAATCTCCAAAGAGAATATCAGCACCAAAGTGTTGAATAAATAAAATCGCCTCATATCATCGGCGTAGCCAAAGCTATATAAAGTTGCCCATAGGCAATAATCCCAAGAGTGACCAGAGTTTGTAATCAATGCCCAATCAAAGATCGATGCTCCAAAGAGCAATGGGGATATACTGAAAAGTCAATGAAATCAAACACTGAAAAGCAGTGTCCATAGACACTGTGAATCCACAAGGTAATCGCACTTACATCGTATGGTTCCATAGAACCAACACCGAATGGCGGTACTCGAATGGATATAAAAATCATCAGATAATACAAGTATAGCACGTGCACCGACCGGAGTCGTTATTGCCAAGTACTGTAGAGTTGTGATCGATCACTCGCACAGATGCGGAACGCGCGAGACGGCGAGATCCTTCCCAGAAGGATAAAGGCCAAGAGGCACACGCCGAAAAAGTAACTGCTCCACAGAACAGGTGTCCAGAGACGGTTGCCCAGAGGCGTGGTGACCCAGAGGTCCAGTACTGGTTGCCCAGAGGCTAATGTGTCACAAACTTCTTGGAGAGAAACCCGTAAAGTGTTAACAATGAGTCCCATACCCCACGTTCGCACTAAACGGTTTACTAACCAATAGCAAGCTCACACTCCAAACAATAAAAAGTCCACCTCGTATCATCGGTAAACTAGACCCAAAGGTCAAAACGATCAATCGAATAGGTCGGGGATTAACCGGAAAGAAAATACACACGGTTCCATAGGCCGGAGATTTCCTAACCATTTAAGCACCTTCCCACTTCGATCTACGTGCTAAAAGTGAGTGTGAGATTTTTATTATAGAAAATAATGGTTCGAAACGGATTTATAATTGATTTTGAGAACACTTTAAAACGGCTTTTGAAAACTCTCCTATTATGGAGTAAATAGTTTACTAATTAAAAATAATATTATATAATAATTTTAAAAGCCATTTCGGAGTGAAAAATCCGTTTAAAACCCTTTTATAAGGCCCGTGTATGAAATCCAGAGACAAATCTCAAAGAAATCGATAAAATCAGAAAATCACTGAAAATATTCCAAGTGTTGGAAAATAGTCCAAAACTGACGTGAACCCAAGTTCGGAAAATTATTCGGACTAGCAAACTGAATTTGAATGGCATGAAAATTATTAGGAACGTAGTCCGACATTCCTACTTCACAACGCAAAAAGAATTACTCAATTCCGACTTGAAACGAAGAAACGGCGTCGTCTCAAAGTCGGACAAAAATCACAAAACTCTACTGTGTCAAAACAGTGCAAAGGTCCCACTACGACGACATGGTCGAAGGGTCACATGAACTCAGATCTTGATAAAAATTTGCAGGAGCGTAGAAAAGTACTCCTACTTTGATATGCAATAAGAATCATTCGGTTCCGACTTAAAACGAAGAAATGACAATGTTTCAAAGTTGGTCCGACGATAACTGAAAATGATCACTATTGTAAAACAATTTCTGGGTGCTACTTCGGCAATAGAAACAAAGTATCTAATGCACCCAGATCTAAACCAAACTTTGCATGGTTGAAGATCTCGACCTCATATTTTTAACGAGACCAAAAACAATGAAATCCGACAAAGGACGAGCCCGGTATGGCGTCGCAAAGTCGGGGTTCTGCGCTGAAAACAACGGGAGTAAAGAGACTAAGGCCTGTAGCTATGCAGTAACAGACCAGAGATGAAAAACCACAATTTTGGCATAGTAAACTTCCAATTCTAACAAGATGAATAAAATAAAAGTTGTAGCTTAGTTTCTAAGCTTTCCGGAATGACCAAGATCGTCAAATTCCGATCGGGGATGAAAATTCTATGACTAAAACAATTCTCAGATCTAAATTCTATATCACTGTCGTTGTGCTCTCGGGACAGTGGTAAGAATGCATAGTTTTGACGAAATTAACTTCGAAATTTCATGAAACTCAAAACATGAAACTTTTATCTCTAAATCTAAGCTTTCCAGAACATCCAAAATTATTAGATTTGGATAAGAAACGAGTAACTTATGGCCAAATCAATTTCAGGTTTTTATTTTCTCAACCATGTAGTTTATTGTCAGGTCAGCGACAAACAAACGTGATTTCGACCATTCAAACCTCAAAATTAGGCAAATCACAAAACATAAAAGTTATTGGCTATAGAATAAGCTTTCCAGAAAATCACGAAAATCTTAATTCCGATTTAAAATGAATGAGATATGCCTAATTTACTAATAGCAATAAACTAATTATAATTTCAGCTAGCATATACTACAAGTACCTTATGTGCACACCCCAAAATGAAAGCAAAGAAGATCAAAGAGCTATGATTCACATGTTACATAATAAAACATGTGTTACTAACTGATTACCAAAATCAAAAGATAATTAAACACATATTAGAAGAGGTTTTTAGCAATATACCTCTCTAGAAAGCAACAAAAACCACTATAGTATCAACCCAAGTTAGCAAAAGATGATTAGAAGGCTATAAGATCAAAAAAACACATAAAACATGTGTTACCAAATAAATTTCAGAAATTAGAAAGATATAAAAACTGATTTGAGGTGGGTATTTGCATTACCTTTGCATAGAATGACTTGCATAAGCTAAAACTAGAAGGAGATGAAGATAGAGGCCATTTTTGTTAAGAAGCTTTAGGAAATGATTAGGGTTTTGATTAGGGATGAATGAATGAGGTTAGGAGAGTTTAAGATAATTTATAGAGGAGGTTTAGGGTGGGTTATTGGTCTAGGTTTAGTAACCCAATAAGAAGAGAGTTATTTACATATTTCCAAAATTTAGTCTAAGTGTTCATATATGTTTATAAAACTCATTTTTCTTATCCAAACCCGTTTAAAAATCTCTCCTAAAATATTTAACTTTCCAAAAATAACATTTTATCCTCATTTTAAATCTCATATTTCCCATTTAATTAAAATAGCCTTTTTCAAATAAATTTTTGTTATTCCAAATCCTTTTATGCTTCATTAAAATAAATTAAAATCCTAACTTTTATTTATTAATTGGTAATGCAAATCCCGGGTTGTTACATACCCTAAATCCGTGTATATTCCCATTTAAACAATCTTGTTTAAATTAAATAAATCAATATTCTAGCATATCATCATCCAATTCACCATACAAACGAATTTACACTTAAATCCGTAAACATATGATTCAAACAAAAAACAGAGATGGAATTATTATTCACCTTGATTAAGATAAAGATATTGGATTGGGATTGATTTCCCCTAAGCTTGATTCTCTAGCTTTTAATTGTATTCCTTTTGTTAATGGTCGGCCTCTTCTTCTTACGTTTTGTTTTCAAAATGACGTGAATGGGAATGAAACGGTAGGAACGAAAATATATAAGGGTTATGGGCGGCAAATTCCTAATATCCCTTATATAATTTAATTAACCTTAAAAAACTCATTCTTAAGGCCCTTTTAATTATTTTATTAGGCACGGCCTTAATTGAATTTAATCAAATCTTAATCCCCTTATCACTTAACATTTACATTATTCTATTTAATTTATCTAATTATATCTCCTGAATAATGGTATAAAAAATTAGGGGTGTTATAGAAGTGCTATATAAAAGGTAAAACGTATCCTCAAGCCCCATTAACCAGGAATGACTAAAACATGGGAGATGCAGTAGGGCTAAGTGGGTCTCTCCCAAATAGGGTATGATCATCCCTATCGAGAGTCAACATCATCTCTTATTTGTATGCTTTAGGGCCCATTAATCAATGGGTGATCAAATTTGGTACTACTAGTCAAGTGGTAGGCCGGTTCTGTGTTGGCAGGTGAACGCGTCAAGGTCCTCGGTGTTATTTTATCTAGAGATGCACCGTGATGGGCAGTACCACAGTAGCCCAGTCATTGTATGGAATCCATTTCCTAATAAGTGCCTTCGGTCTTAGTTGTATACCTATCATTTTGGAATTTAATCAATGTGATAATTTTAGCTATGTTAATTATTTACTTGAAAACCCTAGCCATTATTATAATATCACTGGATCTTATACACAAATGTTTTGGTTATCCTAAGGAAAAAACTCATCCGTGTTTTTATGCGGCGTGGTCTTACGAGAGGCCTTTGAATTAAAAGTTGTTATAAAGTTAAAGACTTATGCTTTACTTACACCTGACCCTTGTCTGACCAAGAGTTTATTTTCCCTTTTCCTAAACTCTTTGGTGCTCAAATTTGAATGGGTAGCTAAGTAGTTCTGGTTCTTCCATAGAGTCATCTTGGAGGAGCTTGGAGTATGTGGCTTCATCGATAGCTAGTTATTACCTTGTTTTCCACTGTATTTTATGTATATTGTATCTGTTAGGTAGGGACAGGCTGTTATAATTGTCCTAGGCTAGAATTTGTATTAGAATGACTTTGATGTAACATTTCTGAAATGACTTTGTAATATATTATGTTGAGTAATATATATTGTTCAGTTGTGTTGTGAGATTCTATGCTGTTAGTTTCTTCTCTTCTATCTTATCTTTCTTTTGCTTTTACCCTTAATGGCTCGTCTTTCGAAGTAAGAAAGGTGGTTCGTTATAGGGTCATTCTTAGAAAGAATAATTCCATGCCACATTGGAGTATTTCTGCACGTAAAATTTCCATACTAAACCTTTTTAGCATGGTATCAATGTACATTTAATATGGAGATTTTTCGGTGAAAACAAGTGGTGTTTTGGAAATTCCGAGGGAATTGTTTTGGGTAAAATTAGGTTGATTTTGAAATTCAAAGGAAGTGGTTTGTTAAACCAAAAAGAGTATATATGTATATATTTGATTTCAAAGTGATTTGAAATATATACCGGGTGTTTGAATTCTGGAATTTTAATATAAATGTTGGGAAAAACCTCGGAAATAAGTTATGAACTTATAAAGTGAGGATGATTTCAGTAAGAAAAGAAAGTATGGAATTTGTAACGACCTGAAATTTTCAACCATTCGCATCCATATATGTCTGATTTGAATTGCTCAAAATATCAGATTGCTAATTTAAATTTCGCAAAACTCAGCATATACAGTAAATAAAATAATCACAGATTACAGACACAGAGTAATATAACAATAATGCAGCGGAAACAAAAGAATAGTAGTTCATGAAGCTACTATATAAATATAACAGAGTTAAACAAGATACAATAGAAGTCTCGAATACATAGATGTCTCAAAACAATAGTCATACACAAGATCTGAATACATCACTGGAATCAATTGAATAACTGATAGCAAAATCGATAGATAGCTGGATCTCCAAGCGAAGCGCCAACTCCAAAGGTAGGTCTCAAATGTTGTATCAGTCAGTCTGACCCGAGCGTAAAGCAAAACACAAAACACTCGAGTCAGGATTAACATTCTTATATCAATAAATCCAACTCAAGTGAAATAACAACTGAAATACAAGTAACTCAAAGGATGTTTGAGATAACCATCCTCTAAGGATCCGTTAAACAATCTACTATATAGTAATATACGCTATTATAATAATGTCTAATATAAAATAAACTTACTTTTAAATAGCATTAAGGCTTTACATTTTCCACCTTAACATGTAATAGTCCCAGTAGTCTATCCAGTATTAGCATACTCCCAAATCAGGGGCTACCCTCAATACTCCACAGGCTATGGGAGAAATCTCAACTCGTAGTAAAGCTCGATATGGTAGGTGGCACAGCACAACAAGGCAATGCCAGGGTAGATATACCAATTACGCATCCGGGCTGGTGGAAACGCATAGCAGCCACTACCGCCCACCTCGGAACACACTCCCAATCAAAATCGAAGGGTGGCCACCAAATCAATCACAAAGTAATAGAATGGTATTGAAGAAATGCATCCGATCAGAGGTGCTACCTCATTGGCCCGAGAATCGCTCCTGTTTTAGCCATCTTATGCCAACTCACGGGAGTCGGGTCCACGTTCATACCTCAATAGAATCGTCGCCACCATCCTACTTCATTCTGGAAACTCCACCGCGTACACAGTTGTTAAAGTGGTTTTCGGTATCGATGGATAGTATGTCCATATTCGATCCCGGTCTCTTTAACAACCAATCGTTATTATAACACCATGGTCATTTCAAAATAGTTTATATTTCAAAACCAAATTATCATTTTCATTTCAAACCAAATCAATACGATATCATTTCCATTTCAAATATATCTATTTCCAAAAAAAATCATATCACTTTCCAAAGTTATAACGTTTTCGAAATCATAGCCTTTAAAAATCAAAACACTTTGGAAATCACAGCATTGAAATCATAGCATTTTGGAAATCATAACACTTTGAAATGATAATATTTTGGAAATCATAACACTTTGAAATCATAACACTTTCCTTCAAACGGTTTAGATATTAATAATAGTATATAAAATAAAATAGTTTATAAAATAAAATAATTTATATAAAATAGTTATAAGTTAAAACAATTTATATTAAAATATTTTATATTGAAAATGATTTATATTAAAATAGTTTATATTAAAATAATTTATAAAGTAAAATATAAATAGTTTCAGATATAGTTTAAAAATACTTTATAAAATAAAATAGCTTCCTCAATTTCACAAATCGATTCAAATCAACTTGAATTCCAAAATTCAAATTTAATTAAATCTCAAATCATCAATTTCAATTCGATTCTGTTTCTAAATAAACCATTTCAAATTATCGATTTTCAAATACATATTTGAACCATAAAATAATCCATTCAAATTTCAACATATATCAAAGTCAATATATTCAACATTTCAAATCTAAATTCGATAATTTTATATATATATATATCAAATTCACTTTACTATTATTAGTTTGAAATATTTACTTAATCATTTCAATAATATCTAAATACAACTTCAATTTACAAACTTAAATAAACAAAATATCTAAATTTGAAATATTCATTTAAGTCACTTTTAATCAAATTCAAGTTATAAAATCATAGCTTTTAAAATTTCAAATTTAATTAATTTCAAATCAAACTTATTTAAGTAAAATTCTTAAATAGAATATAATTTCAAATCAATTTCAAATCATTATAAACTCTATATCTGAAAATATAGATATTAAATAAATACTTATATATCAAATTTATTAAATCAACTTTAATAAATCTTTAAAATCAATGTTTATTAAAACCATATATTTCCTTTCAAAATCAAAGAAATAATTTTCAAATATTTATATATAGACCAACGGTGTTTGTATATAATTTTCTATCCTATGGTCAAGTGATACGGATATTTATCATTTTAATCCACAATTTAAATATATATATACGGGTATATATCTTTTCAACCCGTAATCCCAAATTCAATTCAATGAAAATCGCTTGGGTTTATCATTTCAACCCATAACGATCTTCTCTTATTCTACAGATCGTTCGGGTATGTATCATTTCAACCCAAGTGAATTCTATACTAACAGGGAACTTGCAGAGTGATAACAGATATGATAATAACATAACTGGCATATAACATCAATAAAAATAACGAATAAAGGTAACAGATAATGGTAACAGATAATGGTGTCAGATGTCACAGGTGAACAGATACAAATAATAGCATCAAAATAGCAATATAAATAACTAACAACAGCATATTCCAATTTTCATTTCAATTGAAATCAAATTTACTAAATATAAGAACCTTAATCGTGAGTGATTGCTCACCTTTCGAGGCTAGAGAAATTTTGACAACTAAATAAACTACGAATTCCAAAGCAAAGCAAGATTGGCACGAATTGACGAACAAAGCTGATCAATAGAAATAGACGAAATCAAATCAGAATTGGATCGATGAATAAAATTGGTATAAGAGAACTTATTTATACATAACTATATATAATATATATATAAATCAAATTTTAAATTCAAACATATATTAAATTAAATATATATGCATTTTAAAATCCATTGTTTAAACTAAAACTCAAATAATAAAATCAACATATATACGCCATATAATTTGAAATAGCCACTTATATATATATATACTTTTATAATTTCACATATATATAGTATAATATTGAGTAAACAAACAGGTTTATATACGAACTAAAATAATACTAATAATAATAATAATAATAATAATATATAAATTAACAGTACATAAACAGACTATATACATAAAACATTATACATATCTACATATTACTTTTAACTTAAAAATCAAAACATATACTTTACTGTAAAATTACCGAATCTGAACATATTATATATATAAATATTTTAACACTGATATATATGTAACGACCCGGTATTTTCCACCATTCGCATCCGCACATGTCAGACTTGAATTGCTCAAAATATCAGATTGTAAATTTAAATTTGGCAAAACTCAACATATACAATAAATAAATCAATCACAGAATCACAGACACAGAGTAATATAATAATAACTTAGCGGAATAGATAAAATAGTAGTTCATGAAGCTACTATATAAACATCAGAGTTAGAAATAAAATACAAGATAATATCTCAAATGCAGTGAAGTCTCCAGTACGAGAAGATGACCTCTCTGAACAAATCAACTGGAAAAGCAGAAAGCTGAATCGATAGTTGGATCTCCAAACGAAGCTCCAAACTCCAAAGGTGAGTCTCAAATGCTGTATCACTCAGTTTGACCCGAGCGTAGAGCAAAACACAAAACACTCGAGTCAGGATTAACATTCTTATATTAGTAAATCCAACTCAAGTGAAATATCAACTGAAATACAAGTAACTTAAAGGATGTTTGGGATAACCATCCTCTAAGGATCTGTGGAACTATCTACAATGTAGAAATATACACTATAACACCGTGGTCATTCAATTTAATTTATACTTCAAACCAAAATATCATTTCATTTCAAATATATCCATTTTCCTAAATAATTTATAAAGTAAAGTATTTAAAATTTCCTCAAGTCTCACAAATCGATTCAAATTAACTCAAATTCCAAATTTTAATTTAATTCAATCTAAATTTTTCCATTTTAATTAATTCAGTTTCTAAATAACAAATTCAAATTATATTGATTGCAAATATAGATCTGAACCATTTAAATTCCAATATATTTCAAAGCTTTAATATTCAACAATTTCAAAGTTAAATTTAACAGTTTCATATAGTTCTTGATTTAACTTCATTTATTATTTAATCAGGGAATATTCACTTATTAAATTCAATATCATTTAACTAGCCTTAAATTACATTTTTACTAAATATTTCCTTAAATTTATTTAAACAAGAAATATTTATTAAGTTACTTAAATCAAACCCAAGTTATAAATCATATCTTAAATCTCAATTTCAATAAGTTTCAAATCGGTTTAATTAAATAAAATTATCTTCCCAACCTTAACTTATTCAAATTATTACCGAAATCTATTTTGAAACATAAATTTAAATACTTAACCATATTATATGTATTAAATCAATCTTAATTAAATTAAATATTATTATTAAATATATATATATATATATATATCATTACCATTTATATATAATAATTTAAGAATAAACATTTATTAAAAACCATATATTTCTTCCCAAATCCATAGAATTTATTTTCAAAATATTTATATATATGGACCAACGGTGTCTGTATATATATATCTATCATATGGTTAAGTGATACAGACATTTATCATTTCAATCCGTAATTTAAATATATACGGGTAGGTATCACTTCAACCCGTAATCCCAATTTCAATTCAAATGAAAATTGCTTGGGTTTATCATTTCAACCCATAACGATTTTCTCCTACTCTAAAGTCCGTTCGGGTATGTATCATTTCAACCCATAGTGATTTCTACACTAACAGGGAACTTGCAGAGTGATAACAGATAATATAAATACAACAACATGCATATATCATCAATAATAATTTAAACAACAGGATATGGTGTCATATCCCACAGGTGAACAGTTACATATAATAGCATATATAACAATTTAAATAACTACAGTAGAATATTTCAGTTGTCGTTTCAATTGAAATCAAATTTAATAAATATAAGAACGTTAAATCGTGAGGGATTACTCACCTTTCGAGGCTAGAGAAGAACGATAATGAGATGGATTACAAATCCAAGCACGAATTCAAAAGCAAAGCTAAATTGGCACGAATTCTAGGATCAAAGCTGGTAACAAGAATCGATAAAACGAATCAGAACCGATTGATGAAGATAGATGGTATGACGGAACTTATATGTATAACGATATATAACTATTTATTTAAAAAACATTTTTTAATTTCAAACACATATTAAATTTAATTAAATATGTATTTCAAAATCATTGGTTTAAAATAAACACATATAAAATAAATCTTCATATTGTATTCTCTTAAAGTCAATATTTATAAAAGTCCATAATTTACAAAATATTTCAAACAATATTAAATATATTATCTATATTCATTTAAACAAAACCCCTTTCAAAATATATGTCTGTTACAAATAAGTAGGCTAGCAAAACTGTTTATATAAATGCGAAATATAAGTAAAATGTACGTGAGCTAAAGGAAATGACAGCACCTCTAAAATCTTGGAAACAAGCTTTTAAACTGTACAACATAAAATGTATATCTTGAAAACACTCATATGGAAATGCATGTGTAAATGTGTACAAGTTCTTAAGGAAACCATACTGTATAATATAATTTTTTTTTACATATGAAAGTTGGAAACATTATATACTTAAACAATATATATAAAACACACGTACGTCACTTATATGATGCTATATGCGATACAATGCAATTCAAAGAAACTGTACTAACACTTTAAACATAATATCTCTATATATATACCTTAATATATAATAACATAAACTGGTATATATATAAACTATTACAAATATAAATCAATTTATATATAACTAATATGAAACGTACAAAGCATCACACATATAAAATTGTACCACATAAGACATATATATATATATATATATATATATATCTCACATATATATATTGTTTCAAACCAATATAAAACTATATTTCTGTGCACAAAAGATATAACACAATACCTTGGCTTGCATTCAACAGAGAGGAGAAAACAGACGAAAGAGGAGAGGAAGGCAAGCGGGTCATGGGCAGGTGGTTCGGGATGGATTTCCAAGTTGGTGGAGAGGCTGAGGCGGGTGGAGTTGATTGTGGGGTTGCTCTCGGTTTCAGGGAGGAGGCGGAGGCTGCTAGCGGCAATTTCTTGTTGCCGAGAAGGGATGGTCGACGGCAAATGGAAGAGCAAAGGCTGGAGTGGGTTCTTGGTGGCGAAGTGGCAGACGGAGGAAAGGCAAAGAGAGATGGTCGGTCGATGGCTTAGGTGATGGGAATATGAATGATTTTGGTGGGATGGCAACGAGCTTGAGAGGGGGAGAAAGAGAGAACAAAACAAAAATAAAAATTGAAAAGAATGAACAGTAGTAGAGGAAAGAGCAGAACCTCTTTTGTGAACAGTCACGATGAAAGAAGGGGTACCGTATATAATAAAAAATCAAGGAATGTAACAACCCAGTATTTTGCATCAATTGATTATCGTAATTAAACGATTAATTGATTGTTAATTTATGTTGAATATTTTAAATCAGCTGAAATTCTTTTGAAAGTTGATTAAGTGTATTTGAGCTTTGCAAATTTGAATCTCGGCCATCCATTTTGATGCCGTATTGTTTGAAGAATAACCATTCCCCTTTCTTTTATTTCGTTGGCCCGCTTTCTTTTTCTTGAGATAATGGCGGCTTTCGATTCGTCTCTTCTGGAATTAGGGCTTCAGCTCGATCTTTTTGCTCGATTCCGGAATTAGGGCTTCTCGAATCTCTGTTGCTCTAGCGAATCTAGAATTGAGGCTTCGGCTCCTCTTTGCATGATTCTGGAATTAGGGCTTTGACCTCTCGGTGATTTGTTGCTCTGAATTAGGACTTCAACTGCTCCAATTTGTGGCAAAGGTGAGTGATGTATTTCACTCACATCTAATTCCAATTTTTGTTTACTAGGACTTTGTTCGAATTCATATACTTCGTGATTTTGGGTTTTTCCTTGCTCTGTGCTTCACCCACGTCGATGATGATATTGGGTCTTCCATTTATACACGTCTGATTTTGATTAATGTGATATTCACGTTGTCGATTCTTTCCTTTATTATCTGTGTTATTCTGGGTAATTTCGTTGTTCACACGGTGTTGAGTTTTGAACGTTCGATCTTCAGATTGTTATTCTAGAACCTTTCCTGTTATAAATCTGACTTTTTCAACTTTGATTTGAAAATATACGGCTTTGATTTGTTCTTTGATTTTTGACTGTTTAAACAATTTTAAACTTGATTTTGAAACTGTGATATTATCACTTCTCTGACTTTTGACCACTGCCTTGACTTGCTTACTGTCGATGTTCACAACTTTGATTCGTTCACTGTTGATCATGGTTTTGTTTACTGTTTCACTGTGACTTTGGTCATCTTTTGGCCATCTGTAAATTCTGCGACATGACTTTTTACTTTAATCATGACTTTGATATTCTGTTTCTGGTCATCTTCGACTTCGACTTGGATTTTCTTAACTACTGTTTCAACTTGTTCTTTGAGTTACATTCTAACCTAACTTTGACATGCTTTTGTTATTGTCTGTCACTTGAACCTGACTTTGATCTTTACTTGACACTGTTAGATATGCATGTGTTCACTTGATCATGGTTGCAGTTGTATTCCATTTGAACTAATTCATGTAGGCAGTTGTCTTTGAGCATTCATTCCAGTAGTTGTGTTGCCATATTGAGTTGGTTCATGTTGTAGTCTTGATGCATTTGAACTGTAGCTGTTAGTTATGTATACAGCTCACTTGTTCACTTCTGTTGAGTTGATTCCTAGTTGAATCTGTGTACATGTTGCCTGAGATTTGCTGTTTTGGTTCATGTACCTTCTAGTCTCTATTGCACTGATTCATTTTTGTCTTCCATTTAAATTTGTACAGTCATATAGTTAATGTTGCTCTGGTTTCTGTAGCCTTTATATATGTGCATACATTTGTTCTGAAGTGTAGCTTCACTTGAGTCATTTACTTGATATTGCTTTACTTCCCTGTTGCCATTTTTTTAGTTGCACTGGTCATTTCCACTTGCTTGAACTTCACTTGAACATCTGATGTTCACCTCTGTTGCTACTGATCATTTCTATTGAATCTGTGTTGATGTACTTGATCATGTTACTGTGTACATGCACATTTTCATTGATTTTGTCCAGTTTAAGTTGTTTCTTTGATATGTTGGAGTTGCAGTGTCTTGTCACTTGTTCATTTGGACTTGAGTCACTTGAGTCTGCACATTCATATATACTTGTCCACCTATGCTCTGTGTACATGCTTTACTACATCTTGAACTTGAGTCATTAACTTGATATTGTTGCAGTGATACTCTGAATTTTGGTCGAGGCCATTTGCACTTGAGTTGAATCTGATTTGGATTTGATCTGGTGAACATTTGTGAATTTTTATTGTGTACATGTGTGCACATTGTCCATGTCTGCCTGCTTTGACATTTGAGGCCGTGGCATTGAGATTTGAATCTTCATTTGATTTTGGTTCGTTGATCTTTTGTGTATTTCGGGTTGTAGTGGTGAGGTAGTATACGCGTGCGTATACTGCAGCCCTACCAGAATTGATGTTTTAAATTGATTATTTTGTTGTTGTCTAATTATCTATTTGATAATTAGATTACGAGTTTCTAATTATTTATTAATAATGGGATTTCGTGTTAAATTTTCGTTTAGACAATTCTGTTGTTTTCTGAATTATCTTAATTGATAATCTGTTTATTTATTTCTGTTGATGATTTAAATTTGCTGATTTGTTGTTTAACACTGTTAAGTGTTATATCTACCGTTATCCGATTTCTTTGTTAATAGGGTCAGATAGACGAGAATTATTGTGACTGTCGTTTATTTGATTATTTGATTATTACTGCTTCTGTGCATTAATAACTGAGTTTGAATTAGACTGACCCGTGTATTATTTTCCTTTGAATTTAATACTCGGGTCAGACCCGAGTTATTTCAGGTTGTAGATTTCCTGCTTTGAGTTGCTGTTTGGACTATGAAGACTTTTCACATCTTTTGAAGTGGTCTACCTCTTTTTGTAGTAGTCGAGTCATTGTATAGGATGATATGTACTCATGTATATTAGTTGATAATGTACTTGTGTATATAACCTCCAGAGTCGACAGTTGTAGTTGTATCATTTGTATTGTGTCAACTGTATTGTAACTGACATCAGTTATATATATATGAGACTTTTTGTTATCTGTATTCCGCATCCTTTTGTATCTGTGTTATTATTATATATATTATCCTAAACTATTATGAACCATCGTAGTTCGTTGTATACTGGTAATTGGATATGTCGATGGGAGTAAATAAAGAACGATGAAAAATGAAAAATATATACCACTCCAATCGAGGTAACCAATACTAGTGTAAGGCCAACTACGGATAGCCGCTCCTATCCAGCCTTATTCTTCGTAATAACAGACAGTACTTCTTTTAATACTCTTTGTTATTGTGAGCATAGAGGTGGGGCATCACAAGGAAGCTTGAATCACGTGAAATAATTAAAGCAATTTAATGCGTGGTTTGTTCTGCACGTTTATTCAGGAAAAATCAAAGCAATTGATCGATTTGTAACTGATGTAAGATTTGAATGGACAGAGAAGAAATAAAATTATTTGTAACATTCGATTACCATGATTTCGTGCAAATTACTGAAGCAATTAATTATTTATTTGGGTTGCACGTTATAGATTTGAAAACAAGGGAAAATGTAAAGTCAAAATGTGGTATCGCTACGGTGAACGGTTTATTTTCTCCGTCGCGTACCGGATCTCAAAATACAAAAATAAATATACCGTAGAGATCAACACGACGAGACGATCAAAATGGTATATGGTTATCTGTGGTACGATCATCCGATCAAATGTCGATGATGGGTACCAAAAATGCTGCTATTTTGTCAAAAATAAGATAAACGGAGCAATAGCAGTCCAAATTTGGAAAAACGAAAGATGTCGTCTCCCTCAGAAGATGATTTAGAAATTTATTGTATAAAAATATTCAAGTTTGGAAAATATTTAATTATCACCAATATTTAACTGATTTAAATTGAAATAAAATTACACAATAAAATAAACTTCCATAAAATTAATTGAAAATTTACCAGTGGCTATGTTTAAACAGACGTATTCCAAATAATAAATTTTTAATTTCTAATTTTATTGTTTAAAATTTCACAAAATTACAATTAATTAAATAAATAAAATCACTCAAATTTTGGGTCGTTACACTCTCCCCCACTCAAAACTTTTCGTCCCCGAAAAGGAAGGAGGTAGGAGAATAGAACAACCAGAAATAGAAGTAGATTGAAAGTCAAGATTAAATAATTAATTTGAGAATATATAAAATTTTACTTGAAATATTCATTTGAAAACTTCATTTGAGATTCAATTTTCTTTAATACTTTAAATTTTTTTTTTCAAACCCATTTGTAAAATTTTCTTGCTTCCTTTATAAATACCATCTATATGTTTAAATAACACCTTTATAAATATATGTAAACTATTTGAAAACAATTATTTACATCCTTAGTTATATTTACAAAGAAGCTATTGAAAACATTAAATCCAAAATTCATAAATTTTATACATTTTATCTCAAGATACCTTCCGAATATTATTAATAAATCAATAATCAGTTTCTTTAAATATGTTGTATTTAATTAATAACTTCTAAAATATTTATAACACTAAAATTTTCTATTAAAACATGTAGTATATAAATAAACAATATTTAAAAAGGATATAGTCAACAAGGAAAGGAAGGAGGATTTGGAAAAGCAGAATATAGGTGAATAAATAAAGCTGAGCAGATAAGGTAGATTCAAAAGAATAGTATCGAGCATGAATAATTAATCAAACCATAAGGATTTCAATTTCAAATATTAATACGAAATTTCTTTGTTGGAAATACTTTTATAATAAAATACCTTTATAACGAAACAAATTTACTTTCGAAAATACTTTTATAACCCGATGTTTCAACAAGTTTATCCTCGTTCCTGCAGACTTTGGTCGTGCGTTGATCCGGTGCAAAGCTAGAATTCTTCAGGTACTTAGTAGACTTGTTTCAACACCCAGTGAACATACTGGAAAACTAAAAAAAACAGATATGGAAAGTACAATCCAAACAAAAAAACAAACAAAACCTTTGTCTAACCATGGATCACAGATACACAAAGGTTACGCCTGGATCCCCCAGGAAACATCTGTATCCGTAAGCTTTCTCAGCCTTATGAATTACGCCATGATGACTAGTAAACCGCAGATACACAAAGGTTATGCCTGGATCCCCCAGGAAACATCCGTATCCATAAGCTTTCTCAGCCCTGCGGATTTCGCTACTAATACGACCTACATAGATCACTGGATACACAATGGTTACGCCTGAATCCCCAAGGAAACATCCGTACCCCTGGGCCATCCAGCCAGGTGAATTACGCTATGTAGTCACGCTCGTAAGACCATGGGTAACGCTATGGAATTCGATGGAAACTCGAGTATCATATCCGGAAAACCAAAATCAGAAAAATATCGATAGAATGAATCCACAATGTGGCCACAAAGCAGATATCAAGCAAAATGCACTTTCCATATCTTTACTTCGAAAATATGTATCATATAGTACCTTTTCAAATCACTTTCAAATATCATACTTATATAAAGTCCATTATATATAAGATTTCATTTTCAAATCAAATACTTTCCAAAATCAATAGTATATCAAATCACACTTATATAGACTTCAATTATATAAGATTTCACTTTTCAAATTGAGTACCTTTTCAAATCCATAGTTTTCGAATCAACATCATACTTATACAAATCAATTTTTATATAAGTTCGACAACTCCCAAATCAAGTATTTAAAATAAGGTTCTCAATTCAACTCGTTTCAATATCCATTCAATTTTCAAAATCATATACACTTTCACCAAATTATTCTTCCAAATCAATATCTTCAGTTCCAAAGTTTCCAAAATAATAAATTTAGAAAATAAATCCAAATTTCCAAATCAATATAATTTAAGTCAAACAATTCATTTCCAAAATCATCTTATATTTACATAAGGTCCATCTTATATAAGGATCAAAAAATTTCAAAAATAAATTTCGCTGTACGAAGAGCTATATGGGATTGAACATCTTTGCTTACTAAAAGATTTTGAATTTAGAATAGTTTTGTATATAAAATAGTTTGAAAAATAGTTTTGTAAATAAAATAGTTTGTTTTAAGAAGAATAAAATAAAATAGTTTGAAAATGGTTTTAAATTGATAGTAGTTTGCATGAAAGAAAAATTCCAATTAAGTTACAAAGATATCCTACCCAACAACTTCCAATTTCAGCGTCAAGTATATCAATGATATTAGAACATAGGATGTACATACGTTATCATTTCGCAAAATCACATTCGATCGCTCGCTCGATCACACAAGTTTGCTTTCGAACTAGTATTGTCCATTAGACTTCCCTAATGCGGACTTCGATATGGTTTCTCGACTAGAAGCCATCAGCCTCCTTGCATAGCCATATACTATGATAGAGAATTTTAGAATCAATCCAAAAATCCATATCAAATATTCGCCATCAAGAATCGAACGAAAAATCCTAACACGAAATGGTGTAATTCACCTCGAACTTGTGTACTCAAACTTGGATCAAATTATTTATGCGAATAAAACAGCATATGTACAACTTGTTAAATATATAGTTTCATAAAGATGTTACTAAGTTAAAACATTTAAACTAAATTTTATTCAAAATATTCTGATGACCAAATTCTTTTCAAAACATTTCAAATCTAAATTTCATATCAGAAAAATTCAAAATAGCCTTATTCGTTAACTTAACAAAACAGTTTCAACTTATTTAAATCATATTACTACATACTTTAAACATACATACCAAACTTATATACTTTATACTTTTCAAAATTTCTTAGCTTTGAAAAGTTAACCTTGATTTGGAAGTGCTCGAACCTTCAAAATAGTCGAAGAAATCATATTTTCAATCCAAGAGTTGGAAATCACTAACAAATCCGTAAATCAATTCCAAAAGATATGGTTATATCAAACCAGTTCCAAAACTCAAGGACTGAACACCGGCTTACTTCAAA
Organism: Allium fistulosum; assembly: GCA_030737815.1. Classification (NCBI taxonomy): domain Eukaryota; kingdom Viridiplantae; phylum Streptophyta; class Magnoliopsida; order Asparagales; family Amaryllidaceae; genus Allium; species Allium fistulosum. The sequence goes on from CM060907.1 coordinate 618,977,870, forward strand.
TCATTTCAAATATATATATACATATATCTTTCGAATATCAAATCTTACTTTGCAATTTGAAATCAAAATGGTTTCACAAAATCACTCGCATTGCAAAGCTACTGAAGTGGCCTATCCCCCACTCTGAAACTCGAAAATCAATGTCGATGATGCATGCACTCATCAACGAAATTATTTTCCAGCGACATAAGTGAGTTCTGGACTTCTATTTTCTCAAACTTCTTTTGAAATTTCTTCGAAATCATTCGAAACTCATTAAAATCATTTGAAGCATTTCTTATTCGGAAAATACTTTTAGATCATATTATTATTATGTATTTCAAAATCTTAAAACCAAATTCAAAATACCGGATTTCAATTCTCGAATTTCAAATTTAAAATCCTTCAGTTATAAATCATTTTTAGATAAATCAAATTTCTTATATTTTTTTCTTTCAAAACTACAAATCCTTTCGAAACCTCAAATTCTCATTTTAAAAAGGGTATATAATCTTTATCGAAAACATTTCACTTTTATATATAGAATATAATCATACTTATCAAAATAATAATTTCGATATATAAAACACTTTCTAAAAATACACACAAACCCGATTTTCAATGGATTTCAAAACAAAGATAGAGATTCCGATTAGAGGGACTCCAATCGGATAGAATTTAGACTTGAAGATAGGTTCGAACGAAGATGAGATAATTAAATTTCAAAATAGAAGATGGATTTTCTTATATAAATCGCGGGCGACCTTAACTGGGTTGACCGTGACTTCAAAATAAGATCGGTGCAGAATTCTAAGGCAAATCGACATTCGATCGCAAGAGATAGAATTTGGCATAACAAGAGATAGCAGCATCTAAACCGAGGGATATATAAATCTCCGGTGAATCAATGCCAATTGTAAAGGAGTTTCACCCCTTCACAATTCATTCATAGATTTGTGGGATCGCCTATTCTTATAGAGATCATTCGAAGTGGAGTTATAGGATACTCCAGAATCAAAAGAATACAAATAGTGAGGGACACAAATGTATTTCAGAACCGAGGGAACGTTCCAAAATTCAAAGGAAATTCAAATCAAAGAGGAAAGAATTCAAGCTCGAATGAAAGTGATTCCGCATATAAATTTACTATATATGCTAAGTTTTGCCTAGAACTTAAGCTCTGATACCAACTGTAACGAGCCGCGCCAGAGGGGTAACACCCACCGTAGCATACAGTCGTACTTGTGTTCTGCCTTTACGGCCAGCCTCTCGACTGCACCAACCCCGTAGGGACATGTAGGAGTAAGATTCATCCGCTCGCTACCAAACCCAAATGCGAGAACCCCCTATCATGCTGCACCTGCCAAGTGCATAGGCAGCCACACATGTCAGACTTGAATTGCTCAAAATATCATATTGTAAATTTAAATTTGGCAAAACTCAACATATACAGTAAATAAATCAATCATAGAATCACAGACACAGAGTAATATAATAATAACGTAGCGGAATAGATAAAATAGTAGTTCATGAAGCTACTATATAAACATCAGAGTTAGAAATAAAATACAATAGAATATCTCAAATGCAGTGAAGTCTCCAGTACGAGTAGATGACCTCTATGAACAAATCAACTGGAAAAGCAGAAAGCTGAATCGATAGTTGGATCTCCAAACGAAGCTCCAAACTCCAAAGGTGAGTCTCAAATACTGTATCACTCAGTCTGACCCCGAGCGTAGAGCAAAACACAAAACACTCGAGTCAGGATTATCATTCTTATATCAATAAATCCAACTCTAGTGAAATATCAATTGAAATACAAGTAACTTAAAGGATGTTTGGGATAACCATCCTCTAAAGATCTGTGGAACTATCTACAATGTAGAAATATACACTATAACACCATGGTCATTCAATTTAATTTATACTTCAAACCAAAATATCATTTCATTTCAAATATATCCATTTTCCTAAATAATTTATAAAGTAAAGTATTTAAAATTTCCTCAAGTCTCACAAATCGATTCAAATTAACTCAAATTCCAAATTTCAATTTAATTCAATCTAAATTTTTCCATTTTAATTCAATTCAGTTTCTATATAACAAATTCAAATTATATTGATTTCAAATACAGATCTAAACCATTTAAATTCCAATATATTTCAAAGCTTTAATATTCAACAATTTCAAAGTTAAATTTAACAGTTTCACATAGCTCTTGATTTAACTTCATTTATTATTTAATCAGGGAATATTCACTTAATAAATTCAATATCATTTAACTAGCCTTAAATTACATTTTTACTAAATATTTCCTTAAATTTATTTAAACAAGAAATATTTATTAAGTTACTTAAATCAAACCCAAGTTATAAATCATATCTTAAATCTCAATTTCAATAAGTTTCAAATCGGTTTAATTAAATAAATTTATCTTCCCAACCTTAACTTATTCAAATTATTATCGAAATCTATTTTGAAACATAAATTTAAATACTTAACCATATTATATGTATTAAATCAATCTTAATTAAATTAAATATTATTATTAAATCTATATATATATATATCATTACCATTTATATATAATAATTTAAGAATAAACATTTATTAAAACCCATATATTTCTTCTCAAATCCATAGAATTTATTTTCAAAATATTTATATATATGGACCAACGGTGTCTGTATATATATATCTATCATATGGTTAAGTGATACAGACATTTATCATTTCAATCTGTAATTTAAATATATACGGGTAGGTATCACTTCAACCCGTAATCCCAATTTCAATTCAAATGAAAATCGCTTGGGTTTATCATTTCAACCCATAACGATTTTCTCCTATTCTAAAGTCCGTTCGGGTATGTATCATTTCAACCCATAGTGAATTCTATACTAACAGGGAACTTGCAGAGTGATAACAGATAATATAAATACAACAACAGGCATATATCATCAATAACAATATAGTATAAACAACAGGATATGGTGTCATATCCCACAGGTGAACAGTTACAGATAATAGCATATATAACAATTTAAATAACTACAGCAGAATATTTCAGTTGTCGTTTCAATTGAAATCAAATTTAATAAATATAAGAACGTTAAATCGTAAGGGATTACTCACCTTTCGAGGCTAGAGAAGAACGATAATGAGATGGATTACAAATCCAAGCACGAATTTCAAAGCAAAGCTAAATTGGCATGAATTCTAGGATCAAAGCTGGTAACAGAAATCGATAAAAAGAATCAGAACCGGATTGATGAAGATAGATGGTATGACTGAACTTATATGTATAACGATATATAACTATTTATATAAAAATCATTTTTAAATTTCAAACACATATTAAATTTAATTAAATATGTATTTCAAAATCATTAGTTTAAAATAAACACATATAAAATAAATCTTCATATTGTATTCTCTTAAAGTCAATATTTATAAAAGTCCATAATTTACAAAATATTTCAAACAATATTAAATATATTATCTATATTCATTTAAACAAAACCCCTTTCAAAATATATGTCTGTTACAAATAAGTAGGCTAGCAGAACTATTTATATAAATGTGAAATATAGGTAAAATGTACGTGAGCTATAGGAAATGACAACACCTCTCAAATCTTGGAAACAAGCTTTTAAATTGTACAACATAAAATGTATATCTTGAAAACACTCATATGGAAATGCATGCGTAAATGTGTACAAGTTCTTAAGGAAATCATACTGTATAATATAATTTTTTTTACATATGAAAGTTGGAAACATTATATACTTAAACAATATATATAAAACACACGTACGTCGCTCATATGATGCTATATGCGATACAATGCAATTCAAAGAAACTATACTAACACTTTAAACATAATATATATCTATATATATACCTTAATATATAATAACATAAACTGGTATATATATTGTAACATCCCAAAATTTTTAACGAAGTTTTTTTTTAAAATTAAACATTTTGAAATATTGATTTGAATTAAAAGTGTAGTAACTAGTGTAAAATGGGAAATTTAAACTTTACTTTTCGTTACGTATATTTATATCCGTTCTTAACTTTATATTTAACAATCAAAATTTTATTAATTGATGATAATAGCTATTTTATTTTTAGTGTGAAATGATACGTTATTTTATTTAAAGAAACGTTATCATTTTAAATTTATTAAATAAAAAAAAACAACAAGTAACGGTTGTACGTTACTTTGGGCGTTACATTTTACGTTCGTTGTTCCTTTGTCAATTTGATTTTTATATGCGTTGACTTTACAAAATTTTAGCTGCATATTTTCAGTTTGAAAATTTCAAAAATCTTGCTCAAATCTATCCTTAAATCGTGCACGTGAGAATCATTCCTTACCCCTTTACCTCCCGTACGTTCGTTCCAGCTGTGAATAATTAAATGCCTTTGATTTTGCTACCGTTCAACTTTATTATTGCCTTAATTTCTCTAACCGTTCAAAGCTACGTTTTGCCTTCTCCCTACAAAATTAGTGGGCAGCTGTTCATTTTGCTCTCATTCACAAATCTCCATTCCACAAAAATTTTCCTACAGCTTTCAATTGAGATTCACGTGAGCATCTCTCTGGAAGGTAAGGGACAAGCATCTTCTTCCCTTTTTTCATTTTTTTTTGTTTCAAATTTTGTGGTCTACTGCTTTTGTTTACTGTACCACGTTTTGCCTGCCTCCAAACCCTTTGCCAGATCACGTTCCAACCACCACAATCCATCACCGAGACCTACCACCACCTACCCCAAGTCCCTCTCCAGCCGAACCCCTGCCATCTGCCTCCATGCCGACACCACGGCAACCACCAGACCATCACCACCCACCAGCACCCACCACGAGACCAACCGCCTGCCACCACCACGACCCACCACCGCCTCCAACCCCACACCAGCCGTGACAGCCATCACCCAACCCTTCGCCAGAACCACCTCCACAACTCCATGCCAGCCCACCACCCAACCCCTTCGCTAGAACCACCTCCACAACCCCAACCGAGACCACCACCAGTCCCCACGTCACAGACCGAAACCCTGACAGCCCCGGTCCGAGACCAGACCAACCACACCCCTACCCAGGCCGAGACCAGACCAGCCACACTCCAAACCCATGCCGAGACCAACCAAGGTCAGACCGAGCCTTGCATATAAGAAAAATGAACAAACTGTTTCGTTCCTTTTTATTTTGTATTTTGGTTTTGTATTTGCTTTTCCTTGAGCCTGGTGTTTGAAAACAAAAGAGATTTGAGAAACTTCATTTGTCACCTCTGCATCTTTATTTTCGAAAGAAAAGTGCCAGACTGAGGTTTGTTTTGAGAAATGAACAAATTTTATTTTGTCACTTCTGTATTTTGGCATTCTAGTCTATATTCCCTATGGCTTTTGTTTTAGAAAAGGGAATGGGAAGAAAAAAAAATGCTTTTGGTCACGGGTAGGTATCCTAGGCTGTTTTTACTGACCACTGTTTTGAAAAAAAATTGTTTTGTCACTCTAGATTTTTAAGTAAACTGTTGTCACTTTGTAAATTGTTGGAGTTAGTCTATTTTCAAAGTGGTCGAGCTATTGTTTCGATTTTCAAACTTGTTTTTTTCTTTTTGTTTGTTTGCTTCATTTGAAATTCGTTATTCGTGCAATCTTAGATTTGATTATTTATTGTGCTTTTGGTTTGAATCTAGTTGGCGCATCCGCTAACAACTGATCGTGCTATCCGCGTGCTTTCGATTGACATCGTATTTCTCTTTCTGAATCGAATCTCCAAAAGAGCATAAAGGAAAAGGAATAGGAATACAACCCTCCCACTCCACGGCGACCATGGACGATTGTCAAGGTAAATTAAAACAATAGGATCTATCGTATTACTCACAGCGCATGGACAAAATACAATAGAACATATATATAGTGAAGCTTCACAGAATGAAATCCCATCAATAAAACTTCATAATAGTTGAATACAAGCATCTGAATAGTCAATACAACAAGCCTCACTACATAACACTCAGAGAATACAAACAGCGGAACATCCAGTACATATAACAAGAAGATAATATGCAACCCTCCAGCTCGTCTTCGATATCAGCAACGTGGGAAGCAAGAACAGCACCTGTCACCTGCTACCTAGTCTGCCCGTCCCAAAATGGACGAACAGCCCAAGGCAATAAGAATTAAAACATAAAGCCTTGAGTCAGACAACAGTCTTAGTGAGCAGTAAATTAACTAACAACATACCAAAAGAGCATAAAGGAAAAGGAATAGGAATACAACCCTCCCACTCCACCTCTTTCTACAGTGATAGCCCCCAAACACACACTAAGCAGAAGCAAACATAGCAGAGCATACAAGTTAAAGTAAAGTAATAATCATTCGAGTCAAGGGCGATGTTTTCCAAGTACAAACCCCCAAGGCCTAAACCAAGATCAGATAAGCACCCAGAAAATACCGCTCTTGAGACCGAATGACGATACAACCAAACATCCATGACTCTGGCTATCACTGTTATCACTGCTTCGATATCACCGTTAATAGAATGACCGGCACATTCTTTCAGCCGTCCGTCAAGGGCTAATGGAAACCCCGGTTCTAGACATAACTCCCGCACGTCGTCGCAGCCCGTGCCTAGGACTATCGAATCTGCCCAGAGTACTCGACCATCAACAGTTGGCCGTTGGGACTATCAAATCTGCCCAAACGTACTCTTGCTTAGAGCATGCTAGAACCTTCAACAACGATGCTATCCAAGCCTCCTAGTCATCCTCCTTGACGACTATTTCCATACTAGCTCAAGCACCTCTCAAGCATCCATTATCCTTAACTCGAATCATATCACCGAGTTACCAACGTGCTTGGAATGATCCCATCTGGATTAGACCAAGTCTTCATCATATGATGCCTCGCTTCATTACATCCTCGCAAAGCCTCATCTCAACATCACATCATCAAATCTATGCATAAGAGCTTCATCATCCCGCTACATATACCACGAGCAGCTTTCCCAATTCAAGAGCCTTTCCCTTAGCTTTTGAATCGTCTTTGGTCTAAATCAAATCATCAATCATCTAATTCATAGCAATCAACCAAGTCAAGCATTAATCCAAACAATCAAGCATTCAAATATGATCTAAGTAGACAATTATAACAATAATGGCATTTTCGTAATTAAAGAGTTGAAAGTCTAACAAGCATGAAAACATGAAAAATATCTCTACAAACTTGATGAATGAACTTGCATAGGTTAACATATGATAAAATGGATGTAACATCATCATGAATAATGGATCTATATGGATCTACACTTAGGATGAAGAAAATGCATGGAAATCCCTATTTTAACACCAAATCGAGCCAACAATCCGATATACTCCTTTGGATCCGTGTGAGAGATAATCACCACTCACCAAATCACCAAAACAAACTCAAATCAACACGCTTCAGATCTGGACAGCGAAGGATCAAGCTTGATCTATCACGAATCCGCTTCAAACGATGAAATCTAACTTCAATGGATGAAGATCTTCAACTTTAGCTCTTGGATCTTCGATCTTGATCTTCGATTTGGATGAAAGGAAGCACTAGATTAGAGTGGAGAAAAGAAGTGAAGAAGTGTAGAAGTCGAGCTCTCAAAATGGCAGCACTTCGTCGCTTCGAAATCCGGATCCCAAAAAGTGAGAACAACCCTTCCTATTTATAGCTGAAAATCCACTAAGTCGTAACTCGGCTATCTCCTAAGTCGTCTCCGACTTACGACCTAAGACACCTCCGACTTAACAAACCTTCAACCTAACAGACTACGACTTAGTGAACTTTCGACATAAGACTTAGCAGCTAACCCTTAAGTCGGTTGCGACTTAACACCTGCTCCTATACGACTTAACGACTCAACTGCTATGCCATCCTACGACTCAACGACCCAAATCCCCTACGACTTAAGACTTAACTCCCTTAAGTCATCTACGACTTAAGCTCATACACACCTAGCGACTTACCACTAGTCACGACTTATGACTTGGCAGAAGATACGACTTAACAGATCTATGCTTCTACGACTTAACAAATAACTGGGTTACGACTCAACTCCTAAGTCGTCTACGACTTAACACATAGGCTACGACTTAACGGGTTAAATTCTTAAGTCGTCTACTCCTATAAGTCGCTAACTCTATTAGGTCGCCTACCCTATAAGTCGGTCAACCTCTTAAGTCGTCTAACCGACCTAACTATGCTAACCCGGTAACTGCCAGGTCGCTAACTCTACTAAGTCGGTCAGTTCTTAGGTCGCTAACTCGCCCTGCCGACCTAACACTTAACTCACCAATACACTTAAGTCGCGCCTACCCCTTAAGTCGTTCAAACGACCTATCTCCAGACCCTTAACTCGCCATTCCTCTGGGTAGCTCCTATCCCCTAAGTCGTATACGACTTACGACTTATACTAAGTCGTGAACGACTTAGGACTTAGCCATATTTTTGCCTAAAATCTGAAATGGCTCAAAAATGCTAAAATTCCAGATTTTGACAAACTTTTCGATCCGTAAAATACGGGTCGTTACATTCTCTCCCCCTTAGGAATTTCGCCCCCGAAATTCCAAGCAAACAAAGCAATCGAAGACTATTCTGTACGCCTACCATCCATAGCAATCAACAAACCATACATCCAATTCTAGCTTAGCGTACAGAATTCTAAAACTTAGAACAAGTTACAATATCGTGAGATGAGACGACACCTTAGGGCCATACCTTGAAGAGTTCAGGATGAGCTGCCTTCATCCTCTCTTCCACCTCCCACGTACAGTCGTTATCATCATCACTCCATTGTATCTTGAGCAAGTTAACTACCTTCCTTCTAAGCTGTTTCGTGTCGGTTTCAACAACACGAAGCGGCTTACGAGGTCTTCTACCAACTAGATCAACTTCAAAATCTTCACAGCTATCAGCAGAGACCACTGTATTCGAGTCGTGCACATACTTCCGTAGATATGATACATGAAAAACATTGTGCACACTCGACATCTTCTTTGGTAACTCCAATCTGTAGGCGAGCTTTCCAATTCGCTCGATGATCGGGAATGGTCCAACAAATCTTGGAGTCAATTTTCCTTTCTTCCCGAATCGAATAACATTCTTCAGAGGAGAAATCTTCACAAAAACCATATTACCAACGTCGAACTCCAATTCCTTACGACGCTTATCAGCATAACTCTTCTGACGGTCTTGGGCTGCCTTCATTCGTTGCCGAATGATCTCTATACAATCTGAAGTCTGTCGAATCATCTCTGGCCCAAGTATCAGCTTTTCTCCTGTTTCTAACCAACATGTCGGTGAGTTACACGGTCTTCCATACAATGCCTCATATGGTGCCATACCAATGCTCGACTGGTAACTGTTGTTGTACGCAAACTCCACCAAATGAAGGTGATCTTCCCATGATCCTCCGAAGTCCAAAACACATGCTCTAAGAAGATCTTCCAAAACTCGGTTGACTCTCTCGGTCTGACCATCAGTTTGAGGGTGATAAGCTGTACTCAAACACAACTCGGTTCCCAAAACTTCCTGGAAGCTCTTCCAAAATCCACTAGTGAAGAATGGATCTCGATCGCTCACTATACTCTTCGGAATACCATGGAATCGAACTATCCACTTAACATACAACTCAGCCAACTTTGATGCAATCCTAGTCGATCGAACAGGAATGAACCTCGCACTCTTGGTCAGACGATCTACAATGACCCAAATCCCTTCATTTCCCGTTCTTGTTCTAGGCAATCCATCGATAAAATCCATCGACACTTGTTCCCACTTCCATGCAGGAACTTCTAATGGCTGAAGAAATCCACTAGGCTTCTTCTGTTCGGCTTTTACCAACTGGAAGTTCATACATTTGGAAATAAAATTTCCAACATCCTTCTTCATGCCTTCCCAGTAGTAGGTTCTCTTCATATCCCGATACATCTTATTTCCACCTGGATGAATTGTCAGCTTCGAGTGATGACTTTCCTTCAGGACTTCACTCCTCAATTCATCTATATCGGGAATAACTAGTCGTCCTTGCTTTCGAAGCCAACCCTCTCGATCGACCTCGAATCCTTTATCCTTTTCTGGATCCAATCCAGATTTCAATTCACGGATAATCTTGACAAGCTTATCGTCTCGTTTTTGGCTCTCGCCAATCCTTTCCACAAGAGAAGGTCTTATCGATAAGTTTGCCAACATCTCAGGTTCCAATTCACATCTAGGCCTGAAGTCAAATCCAGCTAAATACTCGAGACTCTTCCATTCTGAAAACATGGCTCCCAATCCTGCATGTCTTCGACTTAACGCATCTGCCACTGCGTTACCTTTTCCCGGAGTATAAGCTATACCAAAATCATATGATGCTAAAAACTCTAGCCAACGCTGCTGTCGAAGATTCAAATCCTTTTGGGAGAAAAGATACTTCAACGACTTATGATCTGTAAACAACTCGAATCGAACTCCCAACAGATAATGTCTCCACATCTTTAGAGCAAATACAATCGCCGCTAACTCCAAATCATGAGTCGGGTAATTCCTTTCATGCGGCTTCAGTTGTCGACTGGCATACGCAACAACTTTATCTCTCTGCATCAGCACTGCTCCAAGTCCAGTACCACATGCGTCGGTGTAAACCACCATCTCATCATTCCCACTTGGAATAGTCAAAACATGAGCACTTGTCAATCTCTCTTTCAGGATTCCGAAAGCTTGCTCACACTTAGCATCCCAACTGAACACTTGGTTCTTCTTCGTCAATCCTGTTAACGGTGCAGCTATCTTGGAGAAGTCTTTGATGAACCGTCGATAATATCCTGCTAATCCAAGAAAACTTCTCACATCAGATGCATTCTTAGGTCTAACCCAATCCTGGATTGCTTCCACCTTAGCGGGATCAACCGCTATCCCATTTCCAGAAATCACATGGCCTAAGAACCTCACTTCACTCTTCCAGAAGTGACACTTTGAAAACTTAGCCTTCAGTTGATGTTTCCGTAAGATTTCCAAAACAATACGCAAGTGCGTCTTGTGCTCTTCTTTAGTTCAGGAATAAATCAGAATATCATCCACGAACACAAGTACGAACTTGTTCAACTGATCTCTGAACACTCTATTCATAAGATCCACAAAATATGCTGGCGCGTTAGTCAATCCAAACGGCATTACCAGCCACTCAAAGAAACAAGATGGTGTCCTAAAAGCAGTCTTCGGCACACTATCCTTAGCCACTCTCAACTGGTGAAATCCCGTTGCCAAATCCATCTGAGAAAACACCTTAGCCTCGTGAAGCTGATCAAACAAGTCATCTATTCTCGGCAATGGATACTTGTTCTTCTTAGTCACCTTATTCAGCTCACGATAATCGACGCACAATCTCAACGACCCATCTGCCTTGGTTGCAAACACAACCGGTGCACCCCACTCGGACACACTACGCCGAATGAATCCTTTCTGCAAAAGATCATCAACTTGCACCCTCAACTCCTGCTGTTCCCTAGGCGCCATCCGCCTAAGAGGCATTACAACAGGTCTGGCTCCTTCAACTAGATCTATACGAAACTCGATCTCTCTATGTGGCGGTAACCCTTTGACTTCGTCAAAGACATCCTCGAATCCATTAGCGATTGGCACCGATGACAGTCCATCCCGTGGAACAACCAGCGAATACATGAAGCTCATGAAGATGCCTTCTTCATGCTTACATCATATCACAATCTTTCGCCCCTCCACATTCTCGACTGTCACTTCCAACCTTTCGCAATCAACCTTAGCCGCATATTTCCTAAGCCAGTCCATACCCAAAATAATTCCGAACCCCGCAAAGTTCAGAACAAAACAATCACAAACAAAAGAGCAACCATGACTCGACACAATCAGACCACGGCATAACATACACAAACAAGACGAACCCCCAACTGGATTAGTCACAACCAATGGCCTATCAACAATATCCGGTTCCAAACTTAACCGGCCTACGAGTTCATTACAAACAAACGAATGCGACGCCCCAGTATCAAACAATACTCTAACTGGAACACCACATAAGAAAAGAGTACCTTGAACCACCACACTCTTTCCCTTCTCTTCAGCGGTAGGAGCTTTCGAAGACGACGGAACAGCTCCCAAAGCATAAGCTTGCACAATCTGCTTATCCCTCCTCGGTTCTGGACAATTCTTCCTGAAATGCCCTGGCTTGTCACAGTTGTGACACTTCGCCGGCGCCTTCGGATTCTTGCAATCCTTAGAGAAATGGCCCTTCTGCTGACAGTTGTAGCAAGTCACTTCGCCCTTCGGCTTCTTCTGGCCATCCTTACCCTTCTGGTGTTGCTGCTTCCTCTTCTTGTTTCCACCCTGCTGGGGTTTAGACTCTTCCCTGGTCACAGCAACAACAGATCCTTCCTTAGGAAACAGACTCTCATGCCTGAGAGCTTTCTCCACAAGCTTCTCAAATGAATCATCTAAATGATCCACCAACTGCCTCCCAAGATAACTGTCCAAGCCTGTCACAAACTTCTCATTCTTCTGATATGCAGGTTCGATATAAGACCAAGCATACTTGGACAAAGCCTCGAACTCAGAAACATACTCAAGAACTGGTCTTCCACCTTGCTTGAGCTCCACAAACTTCTTGAACAGAACAGACTTCTGCGCTGTAGAAATGAACTTAGCTTCAAACCTGACTTGGAATTGCTCCCAAGTAATCTCTTCCTCCGGAGTATTGATGGTAATAGAGTTCCACCAATCAGAGGCTCTCCCTTGAAGCTGCCTTGATGCCAACTTCCTCTTAGTTGCATCATCAATTCCCAAATCACCAAAGATCCTTCTACAAGCATCTATCCATCTCTGGACTTCGATAGTTGATTCTGTTCCCAAGAAAACCTTCCCTCCAAGAGCAGTATAATCCTTCCACAACTTAGCAAAATCCACTGGTTTCGGAGTTTGGAATTGAACTCCAACATCTACTGCTGCCCATGGAACTGGTATCCTTCTTATGATCGAAGTCATCATAGCTTCGAACATAGCTGCATAATCAGTAGTCCCCTCAGTAGCACGGCCTTCCCTAGCAGCTGGTCTCCCTCTTCGACTCATTCTCAATATCTATAAAAAGGAATGATCAGAACATCTAGAGAAACAACTGCATAAAGGACTAACTTACTGCTAAACTACTATATTATATATAGTAATCATCCATCAAAATACAATTACGTCTCTCATACGTAGTTACGTCAGCGAGCGTTGGGTAAAATCGATTAACCAATGCTCTGATACCAAATGTGACGACCGCCCATGACCCCCGCACGGAATCTAGAGATAGTGCGCTGTAAAGTGTGCCAGGCGACCATGGACGATTGTCAAGGTAAATTAAAACAATAGGATCTATCGTATTACTCACAGCGCATGGACAAAATACAATAGAACATATATATAGTGAAGCTTCACAGAATGAAATCCCATCAATAAAACTTCATAATAGTTGAATACAAGCATCTGAATAGTCAATACAACAAGCCTCACTACATAACACTCAGAGAATACAAACAGCGGAACATCCAGTACATATAACAAGAAGATAATATGCAACCATCCAGCTCGTCTTCGATATCAGCAACGTGGGAAGCAAGAACAGCACCTGTCACCTGCTACCTAGTCTGCCCGTCCCAAAATGGACGAACAGCCCAAGGCAATAAGAATTAAAACATAAAGCCTTGAGTCAGACAACAGTCTTAGTGAGCAGTAAATTAACTAACAACGTACCAAAAGAGCATAAAGGAAAAGGAATAGGAATACAACCCTCCCACTCCACCTCTTTCTACAGTGATAGCCCCCAGACACACACTAAGCAGAAGCAAACATAGCAGAGCATACAATTTAAAGTAAAGTAATAATCATTCGAGTCAAGGGCGATGTTTTCCAAGTACAAACCCCCAAGGCCTAAACCAAGATCAGATAAGCACCCAGAAAATACCGCTCTTGAGACCGAATGACGATACAACCAAACATCCATGACTCTGGCTATCACTGTTATCACTGCTTTGATATCACCGTTAATTGAATGACCGGCACATTCTTTCAGCCGTCCGTCAAGGGCTAATGGAAACCCCGGTTCTAGACATAACTCCCGCACGTCGTCGCAGCCCGTGCCTAGGACTATCGAATCTGCCCAGAGTACTCGACCATCAACAGTTGGCCGTTGGGACTATCGAATCTGCCCAAACGTACTCTTGCTTAGAGCATGCTAGAACCTTCAACAACGATGCTATCCAAGCCTCCAGGTCATCCTCCTTGACGACTATTTCCATACTAGCTCAAGCACCTCTCAAGCATCCATTATCCTTAACTCGAATCATATCACCGAGTTACCAACGTGCTTGGAATGATCCCATTTGGATTAGACCAAGTCTTCATCATATGATGCCTCGCTTCATTACATCCTCGCAAAGCCTCATCTCAACATCACATCATCAAATCTATGCATAAGAGCTTCATCATCCCGCTACATATGCCACGAGCAGCTTTCCCAATTCAAGAGCCTTTCCCTTAGCTTTTGAATCGTCTTTGGTCTAAATCAAATCATCAATCATCTAATTCATAGCAATCAACCAAGTCAAACATTAATCCAAACAATCAAGCATTCAAATATGATCTAAGTAGACAATTATAACAATAATGGCATTTTCGTAATTAAAGAGTTGAAAGTCTAACAAGCATGAAAACATGAACAATATCTCTACAAACTTGATGAATGAACTTGCATAGGTTAACATATGATAAAATGGATGTAACATCATCATGAACAATGGATCTATATGGATCTACACTTAGGATGAAGAAAATGCATGGAAATCCCTATTTTAACACCAAATCGAGCCAATAATCCGATATACTCCTTTGGATCCGTGTGAGAGATAATCACCACTCACCAAATCACCAAAACAAACTCAAATCAACACGCTTCAGATCTGGACAGCGAAGGATCAAGCTTGATCTATCACGAATCCGCTTCAAACGATGAAATCTAACTTCAATGGATGAAGATCTTCAACTTTAGCTCTTGGATCTTCGATCTTGATCTTCGATTTGGATGAAAGGAAGCACTAGATTAGAGTGGAGAAAAGAAGTGAAGAAGTGTAGAAGTCGAGCTCTCAAAATGGCAGCACTTCGTCGCTTCGAAATCCGGATCCCAAAAAGTGAGAACAACCCTTCCTATTTATAGCTGAAAATCCACTAAGTCGTAACTCGGCTATCTCCTAAGTCGTCTCCGACTTACGACCTAAGACACCTCCGACTTAACAAAGCCTTCAACCTAACAGACTACGACTTAGTGAACTTTCGACATAAGACTTAGCAGCTAACCCTTAAGTCGGTTGCGACTTAACACTTGCTCCTATACGACTTAACGACTCAACTGCTATGCCATCCTACGACTCAACGACCCAAATCCCCTACGACTTAAGACTTAACTCCCTTAAGTCGTCTACGACTTAAGCTCATACGCACCTAGCGACTTACCACTAGTCACGACTTATGACTTGGCAGAAGATACGACTTAACAGATCTATGCTTCTACGACTTAACAAATAACTGGGTTACTACTCAACTCCTAAGTCGTCTACGACTTAACACATAGGCTACGACTTAACCGGGGTAAATTCTTAAGTCGTCTACTCCTATAAGTCGCTAACTCTATTAGGTCGCCTACCCTATAAGTCGGTCAACCTCTTAAGTCGTCTAACCGACCTAACTATGCTAACCCGGTAACTGCTAGGTCGCTAACTCTACTAAGTCGGTCAGTTCTTAGGTCGCTAACTCGCCCTGCCGACCTAACACTTAACTCACCAATACACTTAAGTCGCGCCTACCCCTTAAGTCGTTCAAACGACCTATCTCCAGACCCTTAACTCGCCATTCCTCTGGGTAGCTCCTATCCCCTAAGTCGTATACGAATTACGACTTAAACTAAGTCGTGAACGACTTAGGACTTAGCCATATTTTTGCCTAAAATCTGAAATGGCTCAAAAATGCTAAAATTCCAGATTTTGACAAACTTTTCGATCCGTAAAATACGGGTCGTTACACTCCAGCTCCGTAGAGGTGAGTAAATCTCACACGAATATTCATACTTATATGATTGTGAAACTACCGCAACTGAATGTGTAGAAATAAATAAATAAATAAATGATGTTATAATTACCTGTGATTTATTTATAGTTGATGTAAATTGTTAAAACTGCATATCGTATCATCTGTTATATTTTGTTCTTATTTTACTGTTATTCTGTTCTTTTAAATCAAACTGCAAGTTCCATGTAGAATAGAATCACTATGGGTTGAAATGATACCTACCCGAATGGACTTTAGAATAAGGGAAGGTCGTTATAGGCTGAAATGATAGGCCTGAACGATTTTCAATTTAATTTTATTTTCTTGGGATTGCGGGTTTGAAATGATAAAACCCGGATTTTTCTTTGTAAATTACGGATTGAAATGATATAGTATCCGTATCACTTGACTTAGGCTAGAAAATATTATACAGACCCGTGGTTATTTTTCTGTATTTTCTGGATACTTTTAAATAATTTAAATATTGTAATAATATTAAATTGATTTAAATCGAATTTTTAAGTGATTTATTTAGAATGGAAATGATTTTTCTATGCGATAAATATAAATAAATGGAGGAATATCGATTTTAAAACGAAACTTAAATTTGAAATTTTGACTAAAAGAAAAGATGGAAACTTAAGTTAATTAAATTGAAATGGAAATTTAGTTTTAAATTGGTGGAAAAATGGAGTTTAATTTTAAATGTTGAAATGAATGTAATAAGCAAATTTGTAAGTTTTGGTTTTAACTTGTAAAATTTCTCTTTAAAATAAATTAGTTAAAGGATCGAAATGAACATTTTTAATGTATGATTTTATAAGTTCTGAACTAGGTAGAATCTGTAGCACTTGTTAAGTGTTGTGGATTATATAAGTGAACCAAAAGACTAAAATGAACTAAGGCTATGGTAGTACTTGGTAAGTGCTGTTGTAGCAGAAACTAAAATTGAACCTGAACTAATAAAAGGGCTACTGTAGCACTTGTTAAGGACTGCAGTAGGCTGAAATATGATTTTGTTTAAACTGAACTGTTATAGCAGTTTATAAATGTTGTTTTTGCTGAATAAAATGTTTTCAAATATAACCTATAGTAGTTGTTTTTAAATGCTATGAAATGCTGAAATTTTAATAATTAGGGTTTTTGACTTAGTAAACGAACTCAGAATGGTTTGAAACTTTGGAAATTGAATACTTGATTTGAAAATATAATAATTACACTTTTAAAAGGTTTAAATGAATTATTTGATTGGAATATAAACTATTTAAAAGGTGACTTGAAATGATAATAAATGAGTATACCTATAAATTTAAAAGGTATTTAAAGTTGAATATTTAGATTTGAACTCAAATGATATTTGGAATATTAAAATGATTTGAAATGAAGTTTTGAAATGATATGATATTTTAAAAATATGGAAATGGTTTAGAATTGATTTAATCTTTATTTTGATAAAGATTTGGATTTGAAATGATATTCTATTTTGAAGTATAAACTGTTTTTAAAACTTATAACCACGGGTTATAATAACGTTGGGTTGTTAAAGAGACCGGGATCGGATATGGACATACTCTCTGTCTTACCGAAAACCACTTTGGCAACTATGTACGCGGTGGAGATTCCAGAATGAAGTAGGATGGTGGCGACGTTCTTAAGGTATGTTACGTGGACCCAACTCCCGTGAGTTGGCATAAGGTGGCTAAAACAGGAGCGATCTCGGACCAGTGAGGTAGCACCTCTTCTCGGACACATTTCTTCGATATTATACTCTTATTTGTGATTTGACTAGATGGCCATCCTCCGATTCGGGAATGTTGTTCGAGGTGGACGATAGTGGCTGCTATGCGCTCCATCAGTCCGTGTGCGTAATTGGTATATCTACCCTGGCATTGCCTAGTTGTGCCGTGTCACCTACCATATCGAGCTTTACTACGATTATGATTTTAAGATCCGACCGCGTTAAGGTTCTCCATCCCCTTAACGCTATTTTCCGATATGATTATACTTTACTTATTTAGACACTATTATAATAGCGAATATTACTACATAGTAGATATTTTAACGGATCCTTAGAGGATGGGCGGTCCCAAGCATCTTCTAAGTTACTTGTACCTTTACTACAGTTCACTTGAGTTGGTTTACATTGTATAAGTATGTATATCCTGACTCGAGTGTTTTGTGTTTTGCTTTACGCTCGGGTCAGCCTGAGGTATTCACAGATTTGGATTCCACTTTCTGGAGATTTGAATCGCTGGAGATTATCTGCTTGTCTTGTCCTATCTAATTCAGTTCTGTTGTTCTACTCAGCTTGTACCTGGTCATTGTATTTAGACTTCTGTTGTACTCTTTTTTTTTCTGTTATATCTTATGTAACTTTGTTATATTTATATAGTAGCTTCATGAACTACTATTTCTTTTACTTCCGCCGCATTATTTCACTCTGTGTCTGTGATCTGTGATTATATTTATTTACTGTATACTCTGAGATTTGCCAAATTTTATTTACAACGCGGTATTTTGAGCAATTCAACCCCGGCATGAGTGTCTACCTATACACTTATAATGGATGCGAATGGTTGAAAATATCGGGTCGTTACAGTTGGTATCAGAGCTTTGGCTTTGAGGCAAAACTTAGAATGTATGGTAAATTTATTTACTGAATCACTTTCGTTCGAGTTTGAATCTCTGCCTTTTGATTCGATTTCCTTTGAATTTTGGAACGTTCCCTGCGGTTTCGAAATTCATTCGTGTCCCTCACTATTCATCATCTTTTGATTCTGGAGTATCTCATAACTCGACTTCAAATGACCTTCATAGTGAATTGGCGGTCTCGCCAATATTCTAATTTTCATGTAAAGGGGTGAAACTCCTTTACAATTAGCATCGATTCACTAGTGATTTATATCCATCCTTTGTTTAGATGCTAATACCTTTTGTTATTCCAAACTCTATCTTTTAAGATCGGATGTAGATTTACCCCAGAAAATCCACACTTGATCTTATTCATTAAGTCATGGTTGACCCGGCTAAGGTTGCCCACGATTTATCTGAGCTTATCCATCTTCATATTTTGTCAATTAATCATCTTGTCTTTTGTGTCCAACCTATCTTCATAACATTTTTTAAAAAAAATTGTACTAGTAAAGCTATGTTTGTTTTATATATTGTGTTGTTTGAGTTGTTGATGATGATTTGGGTTTCCGATCGATTCGTCTGATCAACGCTATCGATAGGATTTCTAAAACACTTTGACAGAACAGACTGACACAATATTATTTTAAAATTGTTAATGAAATAAATTTTGATATATAGGTAAATTTATGGAACTTAATAAATTGATAATCTGAAGTAATAATACTTGATTTATCATTTGTTGTTCTATAAATGAATTTATAAATAATTGTTTATAAATTTATTTGGGAACTGAAATGAATTTAAAACAAGAAATTTAAAGAATTTAATTTCCGATGGTTTCAAACCTTGTGTTTAAAATTTTTAAAAGGATATTATTTAAAGTATTTTGAATAAAAAATTTGTCCCTAAAGGATTTTTAAAGTTTAAAAATTTAGTGCTCTTCTCTTTGTCGTCGGAAAATAATTTCGGTGATGACTGCAGCATCATCGACATTCATTTTCGAGTTTTGAACTGAAGAGACCGTTCTGTAGTCTTACTACAACTTTGTTTTGAAAGATTTAATTTATTTGAATTTCTAAATATGATTTGATTTATAAAATATATAGATATATGATTTAATTTGATTTGACATATTATGTATGTATATAATTACTTATCGCTAAATGGTTTGAAAGGAATCGGAAGTTTAATTCTAAAATTTTATTTTAAAGAATAATTTCAGTTATCAGAAGAAAATAAAAAATTTGAATAAATGATTCAAACTTGAGATAATTGAATTGGAAAGTTTTACTTGTATAACACACAATTGAATTCCAATATAACTTACCTAAATTACACAGAAGTTGAATATGAAATTGGATAATATACAATATAGAAAGGATTTTATAAATAAAAATTTGAGTGGTTATAATAAATGTTATACACTTAAATTTTAGTTATAAAAGATTAACAGAGGTAAATAGTAAAAAGAGAATTTAAAGGGATTTTATTTAAATAACTTAATAATCAAATTTGATTTAATATGGAACCTTAAGTCTAACCTAGGAATTTTAATAATGGTTATTTCCTGAAATGAATATGTTGTATAATAAATAATGTATCTTTGAATAGAGAAAATAAAATACATTTGAATTGGACATTTTGTAATAAAGTTTATTTAACTTGAATTCATAGTTTAATTGATGTCTAAATGAATAAATGTGTAAAGAAATGTGATTGTTATATTTGCTATGATAAATATTTTATTTATGAAATTGATATGTCTTGAAAAATGAATAATTATGATAGTTAAAATGTATTTTAACATCACTAAATTTGGATAATTGAGAATTTGGTTTTTCAAATGGAAAATTTAAGTGTAACTTATTGAAGGAATATCTATTTATGAAATGGGCATTTTAAATAAAGTGTTAGGTTATTTGTTAAATGAAGAGCTAAGTAAAAATAATGAACTTTTGACTTAATAAATGAAGTATAGTTTATTTGGATATTCCATTCATAAAAGTATGTTTTAATAAGTCTTAAGTTAAAAGATATCCAAATGAATATTTCTGGAATAAAACTGATTTGAAATACTAATATATCTACTGTAGCATTTTATAAGTGCTGCCGTTTGAAAATACAATGTTTTGGAAATTTTATAATTGAATGAACTTAGAAATGTTACAACTTTAAAATGGATATTATTTGACCTTGAATTAAAATGGTTTAAATGAAGATTTTTTTTTAAAGGAGTTTTGATTTTCTAAGTGTTATGTTTTTTTCAGAATAACATTTCCAATGTGTTATGATTTTAGTAGTATGTTTTCCAAATGTTAAACACCTCTAAATTGTTATGATTTCAAAACATTATGGTTTCAAAGTATTATCTTATTTTGTTTTTCAAACCATCTTTTGGTTGTCCTTATTTTCCCTCATCTTGCTACAGACTGGTATAAGCATCTTTCTATAATCTTTCTGTTTAGAAATCTTTTTATAATCTTTGTTACTCATTTTGGAATCTGAACACTGTTTTCCATCCATGGACCGTCGCTCAAGTGAAAAGGGTGATTCAGACTCTAGAGAATCTTTTTCATATTTGTGTTCTTGATTTGATCACCTCCATCTTGTTAAACTTGCCTATAACAATAGTTATCAGGCCAGTATTGAGACATCTCCATTTTCTGCTCTTTACGGATGACCTTGTAGATCTCATTCTTGCTGGATTGAATCCGGTAATCGTTTGGTTCTTGGTTCTGAGATGGTTTTGGAAGCGTCAGAGAGAGTTGAAGAGATTAAGAGGAAGATGAGGATTGCTCAAGATAGACAAAAGAAGTACGCTGATCGTCGAAGGCAGAGTTTAGAGTTTGCTGTTGGTGATTTGGTTTTCCTTAAGGCCTCTCCTTTAAGGAATGTTATTCGTTTTGGTCGTAGAGGAAAGCTTTCTCCTAGATTTGTAGGTCCTTTCCGCATTTTGGAAAGAATTGGCTCTCTTGCTTATCGTCTGGATTTATCCGAGAAATTTTCTGGAATATACAATGTCTTTCATGTATCTCATCTCCGTCGCTATCTGCATGATCCATCTCTTATTATCCAGCCTTCTGCTCTTGATAGTTTGGATATTGAGCCAAATCTGACTGTTGAGAGGAAGCCACTTCGTATCGTCGATCGAGGTACGAAGCAGCAAAGAAGAAAATCTGTAAACCTGGTCAAAGTGCAGTGGAGCACTGATGAACGGGATTGCACCTGGGAAACGGAGGAGAGCATTCGTGCTTCGAATCCGAAATTGTTTATTCCAAGTATTTTTGCTATACTGTCTTATCTTTCTTTGTTTCTTTTTCGTTCCTTTTCGAGGACGAAAAGTTTTAAGTGGGGGAGAGTGTAACAGCCCAAAATCTTTAACGAAGTTTTTTTTAAAAAAAATTAAACATTTTGAAATATTGATTTGAATTAAAAGTGTAGTAACTAGTGTAAAACGGGAAATTAAACTTTACTTTTCGTTACGTATATTTATATCCGTTCTTAACTTTATATTTAACAATCAAAATTTTATTAATTAATGATAATAGCTATTTTATTTTTAGTGTGAAATGATACGTTATATTATTTAAAGAAACGTTATCATTTTAAATTTATTAAATAAAAACAACAACAAGTAACGGTTGTACGTTACTTTGGGCGTTACATTTTACGTTCGTTGTTCCTTTGTCAATTTTATTTTTATATGCATTGACTTTACAAAATTTTAGCTGCATATTTTCAGTTTGAAAATTTCAAAAATCTTGCTCAAATCTATCCTTAAATCGTGCACGTGAGAATCATTCCTTACCCCTTTACCTCCCGTACGTTCGTTCCAGCTGTGAATAATTAAATGCCTTTGATTTTGCTACCGTTCAACTTAATTTATTGCCTTAATTTCTCTAACCGTTCAAAGCTACGTTTTGCCTTCTCCCTACAAAATTAGTGGGCAGCTGTTCATTTTGCTCTCGTTCACAAATCTCCATTCCACAAAAATTTTCCTACAGCTTTCAATTGAGATTCACGTGAGCATCTCTTTGGAAGGTAAGGGACAAGCATCTTCTTCCCTTTTTTCATTTTTTTTTTGTTTCAAATTTTGTGGTCTACTGCTTTTGTTTACTGTACCACGTTTTGCCTGCCTCCAAACCCTTTGCCAGATCACGTTCCAACCACCACAATCCATCACCGAGACCTACCACCACCTACCCCAAGTCCCTCTCCAGCCGAACCCCTGCCATCTGCCTCCATGCCGACACCACGGCAACCACCAGACCATCACCACCCACCAGCACCCACCACGAGACCAACCGCCTGCCACCACCATGACCCACCACCGCCTCCAACCCCACACCAGCCGTGACAGCCATCACCCAACCCTTCGCCAGAACCACCTCCACAACTCCATGCCAGCCCACCACCCAACCCCTTCGCTAGAACCACCTCCACAACCCCAACCGAGACCACCACCAGTCCCCACGTCACAGACCGAAACCCTGACAGCCCCGGTCCGAGACCAGACCAACCACACCCCTACCCAGGCCGAGACCAGACCAGCCACACTCCAAACCCATGCCGAGACCAACCAAGGTCAGACCGAGCCTTGCATATAAAAAAAATGAACAAACTGTTTCGTTCCTTTTTATTTTGTATTTTGGTTTTGTATTTGCTTTTCCTTGAGCCTGGTGTTTTAAAACAAAAGAGATTTGAGAAACTTCATTTGTCACCACTACATCTTTATTTTCGAAAGAATAGTGCCAGACTGAGGTTTGTTTTGAGAAATGAACAAATTTTATTTTGTCACTTTTGTATTTTGGCATTCTAGTCTATATTCCCTATGGCTTTTGTTTTAGAAAAGGGAATGGGAAGAAAAAAAATGCTTTTGGTCACGGGTTGGTATCCTAGGCTGTTTTTACTGACCATTGTTTTGAAAAAAAATTGTTTTGTCACTCTAGATTTTTAAGTAAACTGTTGTCACTTTTGTAAATCGTTGGAGTTAGTTTATTTTCAAAGTGGTCGAGCTATTGTTTCGATTTTCAAACTTGTTTTTTTCTTTTCGTTTGTTTGCTTCATTTGAAATTCGTTATTCGTGCAATCTTAGATTTGATTATTTATTGTGCTTTTGGTTTGAATCTAGTTGGCGCATCCGCAAACAACTGATCGTGCTATCCGCGTGCTTTCGATTGACATTGTATTTCTCTTTCTGAATCGAATCTCCAGCTCCGTAGAGGTGAGTAAATCTCACACGAATATTCATACTTATATGATTGTGAAACGACCGCAACTGAATGTGTAGAAATAAATAAATAAATAAATGATGTTATAATTACCTGTGATTTATTTATAGTTGATGTAAATTGTTAAAACTGCATATCGTATCATCTGTTATATTTTGTTCTTATTTTACTGTTATTCTGTTCTGCTATATAACACTGCAAGTTCCCTGTAGAATAGAATCACTATGGGTTGAAATGATACATACCCGAACGGACTTTAGAATAAGGGAAGGTCGTTATAGGCTGAAATGATAGGCCTGAACGATTTTCAATTTAATTTTATTTTCTTGGTATTGCGGGTTTGAAATGATAAAACCCGAATTTTTCTTTGTAAATTACGGATTGAAATGATATAGTATCCGTATCACTTGACTTAGGCTAGAAAATATTATACAGACCCGTGGTTATTTTTCTGTATTTTCTGGATACTTTTAAATAATTTAAATATTGTAATAATATTAAATTGATTTAAATCGAATTTTTAAGTGATATATTTAGAATGGAAATGATTTTTCTATGGGATAAATATAAATAAATGGAGGAATATTGATTTTAAAATGAAACTTAAATTTGAAATTTTGACTAAAAGAAAAGATGGAAACTTAAGTTAATTAAATTGAAATGGAAATTTAGTTTTAAATTGGTGGAAAAATGGAGTTTAATTTTAAATGTTGAAATGAATGTAATAAGCAAATTTGTAAGTTTTGGTTTTAACTTGTAAAATTTCTCTTTAAAATAAATTAGTTAAAGGATCGAAATGAACATTTTTAATGTATGATTTTATAAGTTCTGAACTAGGTAGAATCTGTAGCACTTGTTAAGTGTTGTGGACTATATAAGTGAACCAAAAGACTAAAATGAACTAAGGCTATGGTAGTACTTGGTAAGTGCTGTTGTAGCAGAAACTAAAATTGAACCTGAACTAATAAAAGGGCTACTGTAGCACTTGTTAAGGACTGCAGTAGGCTGAAATATGATTTTGTTTAAACTGAACTGTTACAGCAGTTTATAAATGTTGTTTTGCTGAATAAAATGTTTTCAAATATAACCTATAGCAGTTGTTTTTAAATGCTGTGAAATGCTGAAATTTTAATAATTAGGGTTTTTGACTTAGTAAACGAACTCAGAATGGTTTGAAACTTTGGAAATTGAATACTTGATTTGAAAATATAATAATTACACTTTTAAAAGGTTTAAATGAATTATTTGATTGGAATATAAACTATTTAAAAGGTGACTTGAAATGATAATAAATGAGTATACCTATAAATTTAAAAGGTATTTAAAGTTGAATATTTAGATTTGAACTCAAATGATATTTGGAATATTAAAATGATTTGAAATGAAGTTTTGAAATGATATGATATTTTAAAAATATGGAAATGGTTTAGAATTGATTTAATCTTTATTTTGATAAAGATTTGGATTTGAAATGATATTCTATTTTGAAGTATAAACTGTTTTTAAAACTTATAACCACGGGTTATAATAACGTTGGGTTGTTAAAGAGACCGGGATCGGATATGGACATACTCTCTGTCTTACCGAAAACCACTTTGGCAACTATGTACGCGGTGGAGATTCCAGAATGAAGTAGGATGGTGGCGACGTTCTTAAGGTATGTTACGTGGACCCAACTCCCGTGAGTTGGCATAAGGTGGCTAAAACAGGAGCGATCTCGGACCAGTGAGGTAGCTCCTCTTCTCGGACACATTTCTTCGATATTATACTCATATTTGTGATTTGACTAGATGGCCATCCTCCGATTTGGGAATGTTGTTCGAGGTGGACGATAGTGGCTGTTATGCGCTCCATCAGTCCGTGTGCGTAATTGGTATATCTACCCTGCCATTGCCTAGTTGTGCCGTGTCACCTACCATATCGAGCTTTACTATGATTATGATTTTAAGATCCGACCGCGTTAAGGTTCTCCATCCCCTTAACGCTATTTTCCGATATGATTATACTTTACTTATTTAGACACTATTATAATAGCGAATATTACTACATAGTAGATATTTTAACGGATCCTTAGAGGATGGGCGGTCCCAAGCATCTTCTAAGTTACTTGTACCTTTACTACAGTTCACTTGAGTTGGTTTACATTGTATAAGTATGTATATCCTGACTCGAGTGTTTTGTGTTTTTGTAACAACCCGGGGTTTTACCCCAATCAGTTATTGTCATTAAATGATAAAAATTGCTATCAGATTGCTATTGGAATTTTAAATCAATTTGAAATCCTTTTAAACAATTTGTTTAAGGATTGTAGTGGGCTTTACAAATTAAATCTAGCCTACGTTTACATTTTTGAAGTGATTCCCTTTGTTATTTTTATCGGCCGGTTCCCTCATAGTTTTAAAACCCTAGAAACAGTACGAACGAAAATAAAAATGGCAGCCACGATTTCTCGTTCGTCATCTCGTCCAAATTTGGGGTTATGGGGGGGGGGATCGAAAGCACTGCTTGTAGAGGTTCGATCGAAGGATGTTTTCGACCTTGTTTTGTCGATGGATTGGCTGCTCATAATTAAGGTGAGTAAAATTATATTACTCACATCTAATTCATTGTTATTTGATCGTTTGTTTCTTGATTTCCATGGGTTTTGATTTTTGGTTGGAACTTATTGCTTTGGATTCTATGGCTTTTGAGTTAATTTATTTTGGTCTCGGCCAATTTTGTGAAACCCACTTCTTGATTACTTTGAAACTTTGAAACTTCTGATGTTTAAAAATGCCGATCTTTACTCCGGCCTGAGTTGCAATTGTTTTTGCCTCGACGTTGAGAATTTCTGACTTGGTTTGATTTTTGCTCGATGTTGATAAAATTTGCCATAGCTTCGGCCATTGCTGTCTTTGGTTGAGAACTTGGGGTTGAACATGTTGTATCGAATTGTTTTGCCTCGTGCTTTAGATTGTCTGACCATTTTATTTCATGTATAATGTTGCCCCATTGCTTTGTCTGGTTTCTGATCCAATTTGGCTTGTGACATGGTTTCTCTGATATATTTTCTTCCGGTAGCACTTTCCTCTTTGTTCTAGTTTACTAACTGATTTATGATATTGGTCAATCGTATCGCCGACCTGCGGTTCGAATACCATGATTTCTGCACTTGTATTTGTTTCTGATTTCAAGTATATATGCCCTGAACATAAGTTTGTACTATGATTGTTCATTTTGGCAGTTGCCTTCATGATACCGAGTCTTCATGTCGTATTATATAGTCTTCACTTTGATTCTTCGTTGCCTTGACTGCACAGTCTTTATATTTAAAACAGTGTATCAATACAAGTGTAAAAATTGCAGTTTGATTATGCAAATTTTGAGTTTCATGTAAAACAGTCTCATGTACAGTTTGTTCTTGAGTATACAAGTGCACCACTGATGTGAGTGTTGATTTGTCTCTACTGATCATCCCTGTATCATTTTATAGTTTGTAATTACACCTGTTTATATAGGAACTACCTATGTATCTTCCACTGTTGCATTGACTTTGTACCAACCAGCTTGTAATTGCAGTCGCCGGCATCACTGTTTTATGTATGTGGGGTTTGGTCTTTGATGTTGAGGCCGCTTGTTGAATTTTATGCTTGTAAACTGTTTTAATACAAGTTGGTACCTTGTTTCATTTGAAGCAATTTGGTCGAGTTACTTTGAAAACACTTGACTTTGATTGCACATTTCTCTGACCAATAGTGGCACGCATATTTCACTGTTGTTTAAGTTTGAGTCCTGGATATACTTGTGAACTTCCATTGCTCCTCTGGCCACTTGTTGTTCACTGGTCTGTCTGAAGCCCAGTTTGGCCATATCTATACATCGAGACAGTTTATAGTTGCCATGTGTGTCTGCTGTACTATGTAGTAGCCGTGCTTGTGCATTCTTGTGGCTAGTTGCTTTTGAGTTTCATTGTTCAGACTGTAGCATTGACGTGTACATTACCGGTACATGTCGCTTTTCATTTTGATGAGTTGATGCCATTGGTTTCAGGATTCATTGAGCTTTTGGGAAATTTATCACAGTAGTGGCGAGGCAGTACACGCGTGCGTGTACTGCAGCCACACCGATATTTAATTTGATTTGGTGTTTTCTGTTTTTGGTTCCTTGAGCTTCTGTGTACTTTATCACTGTAGTGGCAAGGCAGTGCACGCGTGCGTGGACTGCAACCACACGGTATTGACTTTTTAATTAATATTTCAATTGTTTGAATTGTTTTGTGTTCAATTCAATATTTGAGAATTTTACATGATTCCACCTTTCGATTGATCGTTTTGTTGTCTCTAATTATCTATTCGATAATTAGATTCTGAGTTTCTTATTATTCTGTAATAATTGGATTTTGATGTTAATTTCCAGTTAGGTAATTCTGATGTTTTCTAAATTATCTTCATTGATATTCTGTACGGTTGTGGCAAGGCAATGCACGCGTGCGTGTACTATAGCCAAAACAGTATTGGCATTTTATGGATATTGATTATTATTGCTTCTGTGCATTAATAACTGAGTTTGAATTAGACTGACCCGTGTATTATTTTCTTTTGAATTTAATACTCGGGTCAGACCCGAGTTATTTCAGGTTGTAGATTTTCTTCTTTGAGTTGCTGTTCAGGATTTGAAGACTTTTCACATCTTCTGAAGTTGTCAGTGTCATTTTGTAGTAGTCGTGTCGTTGTATAGAACGATATGTATTCATGTATATTAGTCGATAATGTACTTGTATATATAACTTCTAGAGTCGACAGTTGTAGTTGTATCATATGTATTGTGTCAACTATGTATTAACTGACATCAGTTATATATATATGAGACTTTTGTTTTTATCTGTGTTCCGCATTTATATTATCTGTGTTATTGTTATATCTAATGTCCTAAACTATTATGAACTATCGTAGTTCGTTTTATACTGATAATTGGATATGTCGATGGGAGTAAATAAACAATAGATGAAAAATAAAAAGTATATATACTACTCCTATCGAGATAACTAATATTAGTGTAAGGCAAATTACGGATGGTCGCTCCTATCCAGCCTTATTCTTCGTAATAATAGACAGTATTTCTTTTAATACTCTTTGTTATTATGAGCATAGAGGTGGGGCGTCACAGTTGGCATCAGAGCTTGGGGTTTATGGACATAATATAAAACATAACTTGGATGGAACATATGTTACAACTATTGGTCGATGTTTTATTTGTACTTTGAGTCAAAACTAAAGTTTTGAAATTTGGATGAAATTTTTAAATATCTTTATTTAAAAATAATAGTGAAATTGTGTTCCGATGATTTGATTGATTTGTGTTCTATTTATCAGAGTGCGCAGCGGAAACAGTGAAACCGTCTTCGCTGAGTACAACTGATAATCTTTTTGATTTAAAAATCAAAATACGGAATCGATATGAATTTCAATTGTTGTTTACATAGCTGTAATTATTTTGTTTCTTTGAGAATTTCGAATCCGAATTGAGGATTCGAAGAAATTGCAGATATGTGATTTTTGTTGAAATTTCCGCTGGCTTTCTTTTGTATTAATCATCTATTGATTAGATTTTTGCTGTTTTGAATTATCTTCATTGAAGATACATTTGAATGATTTCTTTGTTCATTCTGTAGTACGTGCAAAAATTTGAATTGCACGTTACTGCATTTATTTACGTTGAACCGATGCTTGGTTATGAAACGTATTTTGTTGCCGTTATTTTTGTAACGGGATTTTTACACCAATGCTAGATTTTTGAAGCACGGTGTTTTATTGACAATTTTAATGAATGAAAATTCACTGATGTCACATTTTGATGTGAATTATTTTGATGAGATATTTGATGTTTTAAAATTACTATTGCTTTGACTTCAGTAACAGTCAAATTTTTAAAAGTGGATTTTCAAGCGGTTATACCGCAATGCTGATTTGTAACCGTTTTTACGGTATTTTGAGAAGTACAATTTCCTTATCGAAATTGTTACTGATTTGCTGCTTTAATCACGTGATTGGAAAATCGTTTTAAAATGAAAATTGTTTTACAAATTTTTAACAGTTTGCATTTTCAAAAGAATGAGAAAGCGACATAAACGATTCAGCAAAATCGAGGATTATGACCCCTTTCTTTTACTGTTTCGCTTAACTCCGGACTTGTCCAGTTGAGAAGGTGAATTGTTATTTTTACAAAATAAATAAAATTGTTTTCAGAAATTTAACAGTTTATGCTTTCAAAAGAATGAGGAAGCGATTTAAACGTTTCAGCAAAATCGAGGACTATGACCCCTTTCTTTTACTGTTTCGCTTAATTCCGGACTTGTCCGTTTGAGAATGTAAAGTGTATTTTTATAAAATACACAATTTTGCACTTTCAAGGAAACGATGAAGAGATTTAAACGATTTAGCAAAAGTGCGGAGTATGGAACCACACTTTTACTATTTCGGTTAATTCCGGACTCGTTAATTGAATATCTGTTGTTTTGATGAATTTGATGATTTCACACTTTCAAGGAAACGATGAAGAGAATCAAACGATTTAGTAAAACACGTGGTATGGGACATGTGCGTTTGCTATTTCGGTTAATTCCGGACTCGTTAATTGAAAAATTTTGATGCTTTCGTGTGCTTTCGAGCCACTTTGTTGGACCTTCGGGTCATTTGTTGGACCTCCGGGTCAATACCAGTACTAGACCTTCGGGTCATTTGTTGGACCTTCGGGTCATTTGTTGGGCGCCAAAATTATGTTGAGTACTTGGTAGGCTTCGGCCATTTGTTGATGCACGTGCGGCGAATTAAAAACTCGCCATCTGATGGGATCGATCCAAGCTTTTATGTTGATTTTCTAGTCTTCTTAATTGATTTCTAGATATTTGTTGTTTCTAATTATCTGCAGGTAATTAGATAACTGAGGTTATGAGATTTGATTATCGTTTTTGATAATCGAATATTTGTTGTTTCTGATTATCGCTTGTGATAATTAGATATTTGAGATTTAATTATCGTTGTTTGATAATTAAATATTTGTTGATTTGATTATCGTTTTTGATAATCGAATATTTGTTGTTTCTGATTATCGCTTGTGATAATTAGATATTTGAGATTTAATTATCGTTGTTTGATAATTAAATATTTGTTGATTTGATTATCGTTTTTTTTATAATCGAATATTTGTTGTTTCTGATTATCGCTTGTGATAATTAGATATTTGAGATTTAATTATCGTTGTTTGATAATTAAATATTTGTTGATTTGAGATTTAATTATCGCTTTAGATAATTAAATATTTGTTGATTTGAGATTTAATTATCGCTTTAGATAATTAAATATTTGTTGATTTGAGATTTAATTATCGCTTTAGATAATTAAATATTTGTTGATTTGAGATTTAATTATCGCTTGAGATAATTAAATATTTGTTGATTTGAGATTTAATTATCGCTTTGATAATTAAATATTTGTTGATTTGAGATTTAATTATCGCTTGAGATAATTAAATATTTGCTATTTTGAGATTTAATTAACGCTTGAGATAATTAAATATTTGTTGACTTGTTTCCTGATTATCGTTTGAGATAATTAGATATTCGTTGATTTAAGATTTCTAATTATCTGATAATTGTTTGCTAATTAGATGATTGTGTTTCATAATTATCTTTGTTGATAATTAGGTTTCGTTGTTTTCTGATTATCGTATCGATAATTAGATATTATTGTTTTATGAATTTCTGTATTTTAATTATCTGATTGATAATGGAATATAGCTGATAATTGTATTTGTTCAGTTTTGATTGTTTCTGATTATCTAATAGATAATCAAACTTTGTTGAGAATTTGTGTCCTTTATGGAATTAAAAGTTTTCTTTGGTGTTTACATTCTCGACTTTTATTTTTCTAGCTTAACTAGTTTATGTTAGAAAAATAATTATTAGTGACAACCTTAATTATGAAAATTGCGGGGACGCAATTTTTATAAGGAGGAGAGTCTGTAACAACCCGGGGTTTTACCCCAATCAGTTATTGTCATTAAATGATAAAAATTGCTATCAGATTGCTATTGGAATTTTAAATCAATTTGAAATCCTTTTAAACAATTTGTTTAAGGATTGTAGTGGGCTTTACAAATTAAATCTAGCCTACGTTTACATTTTTGAAGTGATTCCCTTTGTTATTTTTATCGGCCGGTTCCCTCATAGTTTTAAAACCCTAGAAACAGTACGAACGAAAATAAAAATGGCAGCCACGATTTCTCGTTCGTCTTCTCGTCCAAATTTGGGGTTATGGGGGGGGGATCGAAAGCACTGCTTGTAGAGGTTCGATCGAAGGATGTTTTCGACCTTGTTTCGTCGATGGATTGGCTGCTCATAATTAAGGTGAGTAAAATTATATTACTCACATCTAATTCATTGTTATTTGATCGTTTGTTTCTTGATTTCCATGGGTTTTGATTTTTGGTTGGAACTTATTGCTTTGGATTCTATGGCTTTCGAGTTAATTTATTTTGGTCTCGGCCAATTTTGTGAAACCCACTTCTTGATTACTTTGAAACTTTGAAACTTCTGATGTTTAAAAATGCCGATCTTTACTCCGTCCTGAGTTGCAATTGTTTTTGCCTCGACGTTGAGAATTTCTGACTTGGTTTGATTTTTGCTCGATGTTGATAAAATTTGCCATAGCTTCGGCCATTGCTGTCTTTGGTTGAGAACTTGGGGTTGAACATGTTGTATCGAATTGTTTTGCCTCGTGCTTTAGATTGTCTGACCATTTTATTTCATGTATAATGTTGCCCCATTGCTTTGTTTGGTTTCTGATCCAATTTGGCTTGTGACATGGTTTCTCTGATATATTTTCTTCCGGTAGCACTTTCCTCTTTGTTCTAGTTTACTAACTGATTTATGATATTGGTCAATCGTATCGCCGACCTGCGGTTCGAATACCATGATTTCTGCACTTGTATTTGTTTCTGATTTCAAGTATATATGCCCTGAACATAAGTTTGTACTATGATTGTTCATTTTGGCAGTTGCCTTCATGATACCGAGTCTTCATGTCGTATTATATAGTCTTCACTTTGATTCTTCGTTGCCTTGACTGCACAGTCTTTATATTTAAAACAGTGTATCAATACAAGTGTAAAAATTGCAGTTTGATTATGCAAATTTTGAGTTTCATGTAAAACAGTCTCATGTACAGTTTGTTCTTGAGTATACAAGTGCACCACTGATGTGAGTGTTGATTTGTCTCTACTGATCATCCCTGTATCATTTTATAGTTTGTAATTACACCTGTTTATATAGGAACTACCTATGTATCTTCCACTGTTGCATTGACTTTGTACCTACCAGCATGTAATTGCAGTCGCCGGCATCACTGTTTTATGTATGTGGGGTTTGGTCTTTGATGTTGAGGCTGCTTGTTGAATTTTATGCTTGTAAACTGTTTTAATATAAGTTGGTACCTTGTTTCATTTGAAGCAATTTGGTCGAGTTACTTTGAAAACACTTGACTTTGATTGCACATTTCTCTGACCAATAGTGGCACGCATATTTCACTGTTGTTTAAGTTTGAGTCCTGGATATACTTGTGAACTTCCATTGCTCCTCTGGCCACTTGTTGTTCACTGGTCTGTCTGAAGCCCAGTTTGGCCATATCTATACATCGAGACAGTTTATAGTTGCCATGTGTGTCTGCTGTACTATGTAGTAGCCGTGCTTGTGCATTCTTGTGGCTAGTTGCTTCTGAGTTTCATTGTTCAGACTGTAGCATTGATGTGTACATTACCGGTACATGTCGCTTTTCATTTTGATGAGTTGATGCCATTGGTTTCAGGATTCATTGAGCTTTTGGGAAATTTATCACAGTAGTGGCGAGGCAGTACACGCGTGCGTGTACTTCAGCCACACCGATATTTAATTTGATTTGGTGTTTTCTATTTTTGGTTCCTTGAGCTTCTGTGTACTTTATCACTGTAGTGGCAAGGCAGTGCACGCGTGCGTGGACTGCAACCACACGGTATTGACTTTTTAATTAATATTTCAATTGTTTGAATTGTTTTGTGTTCAATTCAATATTTGAGAATTTTACATGATTCCACCTTTCGATTGATCGTTTTGTTGTCTCTAATTATCTATTCGATAATTAGATTCTGAGTTTCTTATTATTCTGTAATAATTGGATTTTGATGTTAATTTCCAGTTAGGTAATTCTGATGTTTTCTAAATTATCTTCATTGATATTCTGACGTACGGTTGTGGCAAGGCAATGCACGCGTGCGTGTACTGCAGCCAAAACAGTATTGGCATTTTATGGATATTGATTATTATTGCTTCTGTGCATTAATAACTGAGTTTGAATTAGACTGACCCGTGTATTATTTTCTTTTGAATTTAATACTCGGGTCAGACCCGAGTTATTTCAGGTTGTAGATTTTCTTCTTTGAGTTGCTGTTCAGGATTTGAAGACTTTTCACATCTTCTGAAGTTGTCAGTGTCATTTTGTAGTAGTCGTGTCGTTGTATAGAACGATATGTATTCATGTATATTAGTCGATAATGTACTTGTATATATAACTTCTAGAGTCGACAGTTGTAGTTGTATCATATGTATTGTGTCAACTATGTATTAACTGACATCAGTTATATATATATGAGACTTTTGTTTTTATCTGTGTTCCGCATTTATATTATCTGTGTTATTGTTATATCTAATGTCCTAAACTATTATGAACTATCGTAGTTCGTTTTATACTGATAATTGGATATGTCGATGGGATTAAATAAACAATAGATGAAAAATAAAAAGTATATATACTACTCCTATCGAGATAACCAATATTAGTGTAAGGCAAATTACGGATGGTCGCTCCTATCCAGCCTTATTCTTCGTAATAATAGACAGTATTTCTTTTAATACTCTTTGTTATTATGAGCATAGAGGTGGGGCGTCACAGTTTTGCTTTACTGTCGGGTCAGCCTGAGTTATTCACAGATTTGGATTCCACTTTCTGGAGATTTGAATCGCTGGAGATTATCTGCTTGTCTTGTCCTATCTAATTCAGTTCTGTTGTTCTACTCAGCTTGTACCTGGTCATTGTATTTAGACTTCTGTTGTACTCTTTTTTTTTCTGTTGTATCTTATGTAACTTTGTTATATTTATATAGTAGCTTCATGAACTACTATTTCTTTTACTTCCGCTGCATTATTTCACTCTGTGTCTGTGATCTGTGATTATATTTATTTACTGTATACTCTGAGATTTGCCAAATTTTATTTACAACGCGGTATTTTGAGCAATTCAACCCCGGCATGAGTGTCTACCTATACACTTATAATGGATGCGAATGGTTGAAAATATCGGGTCGTTACATATATAAACTATTACAAATATAAATCAATTTATATATAACTAATATGAAACGTACAAAGTAGCACACATATAAAATTGTACCACATAAGACATATATATCTCTCATATATATATATATATATATATATATTGTTTCAAACCAATATAAAACTATATTTCTATGCACAAAAGATATAACACAATACCTTGGCATGCATTCAACAGAGAGGAGAAAACAGATGAAAGAGGAGATGTAACGCCCCACCTCTATGCTCACAATAACAAAGAGTATTAAAAGAAATACTGTCTGTTAAAGGCTGGATAGGAGTGGCCATCCGTAGTTGGCCTTACACTAATATTGGTTACCTCGATAGGAGTGGTATATACTTTTTCAATTTTCATCTTATTTATTTACTCCCATCGACATACCCAATTATCAGTATAAAACAAGCTACGATGGTTCATAATAGTTTAGGACATTAGATATAATAATAACACAGATAATATAAATGCGGAACACAGATAAAACAAAAATCTCATATGTATATATATAACTGATGTCAGTTACAATATAGTTGACACAGTACATATGATACAACTACAACTATTAACTCTGGAAGTTATATATACAAGTACATTATCAACTAATATACATGAATACATATCATCCTATACAATGACACTACTTCTACAAAATAACGAAAACTACTTCAAGAGATATAAAAAGTCTTCATAGCCCGAATATCAAATCAACAAATATTCGGGTTATGAAGACTTTTTATATCTCTTGAAGTAGTTTTCGTTGTTTTATAGAAGTCGTGTCATTGTATAGGATGGTATGTATTCATGGATATTAGTTGATAATGTACTTGTATATATAACTTCCAGAGTCGACAGTTGTAGTTGTATCATGTAACGACCCGCCATTTTGGACCATTCGCGTCCATTATAAGTGTATAGGTAGACACTCATGCCGGAGTTGAATTGTTCAAAATACCGCGTTGTTAATTTAAATTTGGCAAAACTGAACATATACAGTAAATAGATATAATCACAGATCACAGACACAGAGTAATAAATGCAGCGGAAATAAAGAGATAGTAGTTCATGAAGCTACTATATGAATATATAAAATACATCAGAGTTAAACCAGGTACAACGGAAGAGTAACATGATACATCAGATACAAATCAGAATACAACACTGGAATCATCGAATATCTGAAAGCTGGATAGATGGCTGGATCTTCAAGCAAAGCTCCAACTCCAAAGGTGAGTCTCGAATACTGATACACTCAGTCTGACCCGAGCGTAAAGCAAAAACACAAGACACTCGAGTCAGGATTAACATTCTTATATTAATAAATCCAACTCAAGTGAAATAGCAATTGAAATACAAGTAACTCAAAGGATGTTTGGAATAACCATCCTTTAAGGATCCGTTAAACTATCTACTAGGTAGTAATGTACGCTAAGTAGATAATGTCTATCAGTAATATAAAGATATCAAAGTAGGGTTAAGCAGGGCCCATACACCTCTTAACCTGTTTATTCCCAAAAGCATATACAAGACCGTAGTTTCCCCAAAACCGGAAGTCACCAGAGGGCAATCCATATACTAAAGGTACAAATCAAAATCGTAGTGGTCGCGAATAGGATAATCAGTATGACAAGGTACATGAGGCGATACCAACTAGGATACTAGTAGTTGCCTGATCCGGACTGATGTTGGGCATAGCAGCTACTACCCCAACACCGCGAAACAACACTCCCAAATCGAGGGGTGCACCCAAATCGAATCACAAAAGTAATAGATATGGTATCGAAGAAGTGTGTCCGCTAGAGATGGCGATCCTCAATGGCCCAGCGCGGCTCCTGTTTTAGTCATGTCAAGGGTCATCCAAAATCGTTCTCTTTCTTCAGTCAACGCGTTCATCAACCCATCCACTTCGTTCTGGATCAACACTCCGCGTATAGTTATTAAAGTGGTTTCGGTTCAGATAGAGAGTATATCCATTACCGATCCCGGTCTCTTTAATAACTTTCGTAATTATTACACCGATTGGTCGTTTATATATTTCAAAACCCAAATCAATTTCAATTTCAAATAGAATTCATAAATCAACATTTCATTTGTCTTTCAAAACCAATTTCCAATATTTACGTTTCAAAACTCCCAAATTCACAATTTCAAAATCTTATAATTCAATTTCAATTTCTTTTTAAAACAATTCAAATATTGATTCAAGTTCGTATATAAGTTTCATTCCGAAATCATTTAAATTAATTTAACATTCAAACCAATTTAAATCCATTTATCCATTTCATTTAATATTCGTTAAGTTACTTTTTCATTCAAAACAATTTCTATTAAATTTCCAATTCGTTAAATCAATTCTTAAGTTCAACTTCATTTAATCAAAATCTACAATTTTGAATTAAACTAAATTCGTCAAATCAAATTCTTTACATTTCAAGTCTTACATTAATTCCAAAATATCACATTTCATTTCTTGTTAAAGAAATTCCATTTCACTTATTTACTTACTTAAATAATTTTCCACAACTTAATTAATAAAGAAACTCAATTTCAGTTATTACGAAGTAAAATTCACTTATTCAAAACTTCAATTTCTCTTATTAAAGAATCCAAATCAATTTAATCATTAAATAATTCAATCTTATTTAATTATTAAATAATTCAAAACTTAATTATTAAATAATTTCAAAGTCTAATGATTTCAAAACTTAATTATAATTCCAAACTTAATTATTAAATCATTTCAAAGTTTAATAATTTCAAACTAAATTCAATTTCAAACTTAATTTCAAAATCATATTATTTATTCAAATAAAATCTTTATTTATTTAAATCAAATTCATTGACCAATCGGGTTTTATTTAAATTTCCTATCCTAGGTCAAAGTTCAATTTGGGTATTTATCATTTCAACCCTGATTCCAATTCAATTCAAAATCAAAACATATCAAAGGGAACTTGCAGTGTGATAACTGGGATGGTGTCAAAGTAAATAAACAAGCAATAACAACAATCAATATCAATCCAATAATCAATTCAAATAATCCCGAAATAACCGTATTAATTCGCATTGTTATTTGTACGAATTAATATAATTATTTCTAGAATCTACACTATCATTTCATGTAGATTAAAGATTATTACATTACGGTTTCCACTTGTCACTTCAATTACAATTTCATCCATCATCAATTTAACAACATACATTCAGTGGTTCAAAATGTAATTAAACAATCCTACGTGTCAATAAATTTAACAGTTTAAAGGGGTCATATCACTACACCACAAAGCTGTTTTAGCCACACCCCTATCCGCCTTATTTGATACGGCTCAAAGCCGTATCAAATTTGATACGGCTAATAACCGTATCAAAACGTTTAGATATGGTTTTTAGCCGTATCAAATTTGATACGGCTTTGAGCCGTATCAAATTCGTGCCTATTTTGGCTGGAAAATCATACACCCTGCAAAGCACGATCTCCCCCAACTTTCATTCCTTCCCTCGTTTTTTTCGTTCTCCCTCCGAAACATAAATATCGTTCTCCCAAGTCTCTTTTTCCCAAATTCGCGTCCGTTAACATCCAAAATCACGCAAACGCAATCCCTAATTTAGGGTTTTTCATCGGCACGATCTCTCCCAGCTTCTGCTTCTGCTACAGCTTCAGATTGTTGAGGTATTGAAAAACTAAATTATATTGTTGAGGTATTGATAATCGTTTGCTAATTATTTGTTTAATTATCTGTTTAATTTACACTGAAGCATTAACAGTGATGAATGAAGTACTGTGGCACTAATTATCTATTTAATTCTTTACGGTACTGCTTCTTAAATTTTTGGGCATTTTATATATTATGTGTATAATTGTGTTAGCCAGTAGATAAAGGAATAATCATTGCAGTTAAAATATAATTTCTAGGAGAGTTGTTTCCTAGTAAAAAGAATACACGGAACTGATGGAATCGTATAAAGTGTATGTTATTGGACAGAAAATTTTCCCTAAATTACTCAACTGATAGAGTAAAGAAACTAGAAATTTACATTGTCATTTGTTAGCTTTATGCTGCTGCCTAAGAGGCATAAACTTGGGGCTGAATGATGTGAACCATGTGTTATGTTTGTGTTTTGGGGAATAATCAAATTCAATTTGGGAGTTATGTTGTATATGGTTCTGGCATTATATATGGTTTTGATATTGTTGTATAAGTGGATAAAAGTATTGTTAATGGCGCAAGCCAAGTATCAGGAGAGGGGTAATGCGTAGACATTACTCCGGTGCTATAAAATAGCGCCGTTGTAATGGCAAATTTTTTGGAAACAGTTTGGTGTAGCAAAAAAAATTAATTTCTACATAAATTTTGTAAGTATAGCAAGAAACAGATATATATATAAATAATAGAATATAAATTACAATACACTTCATCATTTTGATAATTTTGAGAATAAGTTTAAATTTTACTCTAATATTAAATCAAAAAGTGTTAAATGTTTATCTGGCTTAGTTACACTTCTACAATTAGCATAATTTTCTGGCTCAGAATATATTGCATGAGAAGATGTACCAACTGCAAATTATCTCAACATGTATAGCATCCATTTATAACAATTTGCACCAACGGGAGCCTGTCTACAATTCATCTATTATTGTTATTTCTGGCATAATCACCAGTCAGTCTATATACAATGCTATCTTACAATATAAACGTTAACCTCAAGTTCAATTAGAAGGTGACACTTTCTGAGTCAACCTTAACAATTCTACAAGAAATCCATAACTAATAAAAATACAAAGAAAAATCATGCTAATTACATTGATGCTTACTTTTCCTCTGTATTGTTAATCTTATTAAATATTGTTATGTATGTATATATATATATATATATATTGTATAAGAAGTGTAGAGTCGCCAGGCAGTAGTAGGATGAAGGTGGTGGTTGAGGAGGGGAAGTGATTTTATATCAGATAGTCAGTAGTATAATAGTGTCAATGAGATGGTCAGGGATTTCTGGTAGTGGCCGAAGGAAATGTACAGTGTGTTTGTAGTGACAGGGGAAGATGTTTTCTTGATACAGATGGATGTTTGGTGGTTAATGAAGTAGTATAGGAAGCACTGTGGCAAGTGATGTTAGTCTAAAGTTGATGTAGATGTGGTCGATTTGTTACGATTAGGGCAGAGGGGTATAGTTTTGTGGTTTGAAGTATTTGAATGTGATGTATTATTGTATGGTATTGTGGCAGCAGAACTTAGAAGTTAGGCAGTAGTTTGATTGTGCTTTGAAGTGTGCACTTGTTTGATGAATGGTGTGCAAGGTAGAGCAGTAAGGGGTATGTGACAAAAGCAAATGTTGTAATGTGAAGTTCTAGTTGTAAGTGATGTTTTGGAGGAACAGTGCATAGCAGGTTTTTTTTGGGGTTTGAAATGGATGTTTAGAAGGATGAAG
This sequence comes from Allium fistulosum, assembly GCA_030737815.1. NCBI lineage: Eukaryota > Viridiplantae > Streptophyta > Magnoliopsida > Asparagales > Amaryllidaceae > Allium > Allium fistulosum. The sequence continues at coordinate 619,018,683 of CM060907.1, forward strand.
GTTTGAGTTGACAGTGATCGTTTGCCTTGTAGTTGCTCAGGCTAGAGGAGCTGCTGTGGGATTGGAGAAAGGCAGTTGTGGTTGAAATGGTGGTCAGTAATGTGGCATTGGAGAGTAGGGGAAGAACAGGAAGATGGTGATTGCCTTGTGATTGATTATTGACTGTGATGGAGTAATGGAAGTGGTGAAGCAGTAGACGGTGGTCTGTTGTTTTTGATGTGGTGGGCAAAGGAGGCCAGAAGGTGTTTGTGGGTGATTGTTGTGTGATGAAGTCAGTGTTGCTTGATGTAGAAGTTTTTGATGTATGAGATGATGTAAGTGTGATGGTTGTGGTGATAATTGCTGGTTGGTAATGTTTAGGAAGTAAACGGTGGAGTGGTGTAGTTATGGCAGGGGGAATGGGTGTCGCAGTAGTTTGGTTGGATGGTAGAGTAGTAATGCAGCTGCTTTGTAGAGTTTGTGATGGTATGGTCAGGTTTTGTGATAAGCAGAAGTTGGCTGATGTTTCTCTGGTGTTGTAGTTAAGCAAGAAGTGGTGAACAGAATTGTTGGCAATGAGTTTAGTAGGTGTTGACAGACAATAGTAAATGATCAGTGGTGATGGTCATGTTTAAACAACAGGGATGCAATTTGTAGAAATTAGAGGCAACAGTGGCGAGTCCCTGAAGTAAAGTATTTTATTTACATTTGAAAAAAGTTTACCCATACCCATGAGATTTGTCTTGATTTACATCTCTTTTGATTTGTATAAAAAATGGTCATTCGTGCCTTTTGATTTATTTTCTCTTTATCTTTATACGGAACTGTTGTTGACATCTTCAGATATCTCTTTATCGATTTGTCTTTTGTCTTCTTTTGCTACTAGATTTTTAGTCGACTCTTCATTGTGTCCTATTTGTATCATCTTTTTATATTTGTGAAACATTTCGTTATACTGGATTTTCTTGTGCTTGGGCTTAAGCTGGCTGGGATTGATAATTTAACAATGGACATGATTTATTGATGTAGCAGCTGCATTTAGATAACCCCAGTAAAATTCGTTTAGATCTGAAATTATATCTAAACACTTCTTAGAGAAATAATTTGCAAACCTCCTTCCTACTTCATTTTATTTACTAAGTTACCAAGTTTCCTAACAGTTATAAATTTTGAAAATGCTTCCAACGAGAAAAAATGTTGGTAATTTGTAACAATAATAACCGTTAACACTGAACTAATTAAAGGCAGTTTTGTTGGTAATTTGTAACCCACACAAATGATTTCAGTGACTGTCTCTGAAATACACACACAGCTTCTGGTAAAGGCACTTTTGTGATATAAGTTAGTAACTTGAACATGCATACAGTTTGATTTCGTATGCTTAAATAATATTGTACTCATTTACCATCACCACTGATCCATAGGAAATTTTTTAAATTTTAAAATTTTCTATTCAATCAAATTAGATCAAAGTTATGAGTTTGCAATTGACACTATTTATTTTATATATGAGATGAGATTAAACAATTGTTTATTCTTAAGTATTGTTTATTTTTTTTAAATGAAAAATGTAAAAAGAAGAAAAGACAATGTAAATGTATGAAATGGAAATGAGATGAATTTTTTTTTTGAAATGAAAATTGCAAATGCAAAATAAAAAGTAACAAATGCGAACATACACTCAAACAAATGCAAAGCAACAATTATTTAAGGCCAATAAAATCAAACTTGGGACTTTTAGAGTACGTCCTATATATACGCTCATATATATATATATTATATTTACGTCTAATGTTCTACTATATATGATATAGGAGGGCAATATGTCTTCCAGTATAGACAAAAAGTGGATAAATGAATCTGATCAAAGATCTACATACTATATAGACGGGGTGACGAAGTTTATTAGTTTTGTTGATGAAAATGGTGGTAAGAAAGGAGTGTATTTATGCCCTTGCACTCGGTGCGAAAATATGAAGACGATCAAATTAGATGACATTCATTTTCATTTGCTTAGATGGGGTTTTATCCAATCATATACCGTATGGTATTTTCATGGGGAAAAAAGGGTAGAGAAGGAAAAACAACAACCAGTTAGTCATGCCACAAGTACCGACGAGTCCGAACCTATTATGATGGATGATCTAGTCAATGATGTAGATAGATTTCATCATTTTCAACCTGAAAATCCGTTGTCTGATCATGCTAATGTTGGAGAGCCGTCTACGGTTAATGGCAGTTGGCAGGCCAATGAAAGTAAGAAGTATAAATCACTTTTTGGTAGCGCAAAAGAGCCACTGTATCCTTCATGTTCAAAAGGTTTGACGAAGCTGTATGCCATTGTGAAACTGAATAGCTTGAAGACCCAATACGGCTTTTCAAATAATGGTGTGACTGCACTCCTCGAACTAATAAAGGAGTTACTCCCAGAAGGTAACACGCTGCCGACAAAGTACTCTGACGTGAAGAAGTTAATTAAGCAAGTTGGGATGAATTACAAAACTTATGATGCATGCATCAATGATTGCATATTATACTGGAAAGATGATGCGAATAGAGTTTCGTGTACAAATTGCAACGAACCAAGATATATGACATCATTCAACGAAGAAAGAAAATGCATCAAAGTACCTCGAAAGACATTAAGACATTTTCCTTTAATTTCTAGATTGAAGAGATTGTATAGTGTACCATGGATAGCAGATGCGATGACCTGGCATGGTCGTGCCAAGTCTGATCCAACCGTAATGCGTCATCCATGTGACACTTCTCAATGGAAAGCCGCAGATTATTTTGACCAAACGTTTGCTGTCGAGCCACGAAATGTCACACTTGGAATAGCAACAGATGGTTTCTGTCCACATGCTTCTCTATCTAACCCTTACAGTTGTTGGCCAGTAATTGTAGTACCATATAATCTTCCACCGTCTATGTGCATGAAACGAGAGTTTTCAATGTTAACACTGTTGATTTCTGGACCAAAACAACCAGGGAAGGATATTGATATTTATTTACAGCCGTTGATAGACGAGTTAAAGCAGCTATGGGAAGGAGTCGTTACATATGATTCATTAAATAAATCCGAATTCATAATGAGAGCTAGGGTGTTGTGGGCAATCCATGATCACCCTGCTCTTGGGACTTTATCGGGATGTACAACTCACGGTTATTTTGCATGTCCGGTTTGTGGGGAAAACACTTGTTCTTATCATCTTCCTGAAAGTAAGAAAGTGTGTTACATGGGACATCGAATGTTTCTTCCTAAAGAACACAAGTTTCGATACGACAAGACAAATTTCAATAACGAACAAGAATTTCAACGTCCTAAACGGACATTGACCGGTTTTGAAGTTGAAAAGAAAGTAGCAAATATCAAAATGAAAGTTGGTAAACACAAAGAAGAAATTAGTCGAAAACGGAAAAAGTCAATTTATGAAGAAGTTGACAATGTTTCTGCATGGTACAGGAGGTCTATCTTTTTTGATTTACCATATTGGAAAGCAAATACGATTCGCCATAATATTGATGTTATGCATACGGAGAAAAATGTCACAGAGCATCTCATCAGCACCGTTATGGACCATAAAGATAAGTCAAAAGATGGCATCAATGCACGCAAGGATTTGAAAATCATGGGTATAAAACAAAAGTTGTGGGTGATGGAAGATCCTGAAACAAATAAAATAATCATACCAAAGGCAACTTTCACTTTGAGCAAAGAGGAAAAGATACGGTTTTGCACCGTTTTGAAAAACCTAAAAGTGCCCAACAAATTCTCTTCAAACTTCCACAACAATGTGAGCATCAATCCTCCCGAACTAAGAAATATGAAGTCACATGATTACCACGTCATAATGCAACATTTGCTTCCGGTATTGCTTCAACATTCTTATCCACAACATAAGGATCTGCGAAATGCTATTCATCGTATTAGTCTATTCTTTAACATTTTGTGCTCAAAGGTGATCAATAGGGAACACCTTATAAAAGCAAAGGCTAGTTTGGTAGAAGCAATGTGTGTTTTTGAAAAACATTTTCCACCTGCATTTTTTGATATCAGTATCCATCTTATGGTTCATTTAGCCGATGAAGCATTAATTTGTGGTCCTGTCAGATATAGATGGATGTATCCCTTTGAACGGTAAATAACTAATTTCAGTTATGTACATTAGTATTCGATAGAAATAGCTATTATGCACAATATATAATTGATCACATTCACAGGTTGATGAAAACATATAAAGGATATGTGCGCAACAAAAGATACATTGAAGGTTGTATTGCAGAAGGATATATTGTACAAGAAGCTAGTCTTTACTGCATGGAATATATGCCAAACGGAGGTGATGGCAATCATAAACATACCCGCGAAGCGTTTTTAGACGAGGACGATGAGTTTGCTGGTGAGATACCTTTAGATAATGGTAAAGATATAACGTTAACCCAAGTGCAGTTTGAACAAGTACGTAGATGGGTCCTTAATAAGTATGATGGATTGGATGAATGGAAGAAGTAAGTTCACACCTTTGTTTTGAATTTCCATTTTTTAATTCAATTTATGTATTCGGTTTGATATGTGTTTTCCGTAGGAGGTATAACTCCTATGCGAAAAGTACTAGATTTCAATCACGAGGCAGAGGTACAACTGTCGAAGTCGTTCAAAGTTTTACTCTATGGTTACGCAACGAGGTATTACAGCATCTTCAGTAGTTCACGTTATAAGTTGGCAATACACCTTCGTGACCATGTTTTGTTTTATTTATTGTATTTTATGTAGTTGTTGAAGTGCATCGATGTTGATCCAACTCTCTGGCGGCTAGTGCATGGGCCGAAGTTCACGGCGCTTAGTTATACTAAGTACCAAGTGAATGGTTTTTTATTTTCCACGAAAATGTACGAAAATCGTATGGTAACACAAGATAGCGGTGTATGCATGAAAGCAATTACAAAATTTAGAGCGAGTGGTAAAGATAAAAATTATAAGGAAGCAGAAACAACGTATTACGGAGTCATTCAGCAGATTCTTGAGTTGGATTACACTGACTTCAAACAAACAGTTTTTTATTGTGATTGGGTAAAGGTCGAGGATAAGATCAATGGTTGCAAAATAGATCCTGTTTCAAATTTGATCATGGTTAATTTAGGGAAAATGAAGAGCAAAGATAACGTGAATGATGAGCCATTTATTCTTGCATCAGAAGCGAGTCAAGTGTTCTACTCAAGAGATTTAAAAAGTAATGGTTGGTCTGTGGTTTTGCATACACCAAAACGGTTGACTACAAATGTGGATGACATTGAGTTTCCTACCGTCTATCAATCGGCTTTTGAAGATAATGAAAAATTAGAAGACCTTACCAAAACCATTTGTTAACTGATGAATTGTTAATGTGATTGGGTAAATGCTTCATTTCTCGTTTGAATTCCTATTCCTTGGGGTAGTAGGGGATTTATTTTTAAAACTAAACATGGAATCGAAATTACAAATGTAAACCATTTTCATTAGTTGATTGTAGTCAAATTTAAAATCCAAGTAGTTCTTCCGTTGTTATTGCTTTTTTACATTTGTTATTGCCATGACTTGATGGTTGATGAGAACGCTTTTATTGGCCAAACAACAAATTTTACATTGATGTTGATTTCATTTTTATTTCAGGACAGCTGAGGTGATCAAAACTTATTGGGTATTCAGAAATTCCAGCATTTTACAGTTATGACACAAAATCCAGCATCATCACATTCATCATGTTCAGAAGAAAAAATAGTTGATCAAAACTTATTTGGTATTCCAGTCTCAGAAAATGCTGGAAAAATCGCCACTATGCTGGGTAAACTAGTAAGAGCTCATGTGCCGATATCATACATAAGTTGGAACAAAGTACCCGACGCATATAAGGATGATGTTTGGAACCAATTGGTGGTAAGTTTTTACTTTGATTCATTTATGACGATATTTAAAAAATATTTATGGTCAGTGACTCTATTTGCAATGTATATGCACTACCTGTTACAGTTGGTTTCTGAAACCTGTTTTAAGTCTGATAGAATTGATTAACTTGTTTATGTATTTTACTTTTTGCAGAAAATGTATGCGCTCGACCCGCTTTCAAAGGAAATATTTTTAAAAAGAATGTCCGAGGCGTTTAGGAGACACAAAAAAAACTTGAGAGCAAGTTTTTATGACACTTTCGACAATGACGAAGAACGAATGAAGAATTGTCCACCTACAATTGCTCAAGAAGATTGGAACGAGTTCATAAAAAATGAAGCAACGCCTGAAGCGAGCGGAAGAAGGGAGTTAGCCAAAAAAAATAGATCATTGCTCAGTTATGCTCACCATACAGGCCGTAAAAGTCACGCTAGAATAGAACACGAAATGGTAATTTATATTCATTTTTTTTTTCCAAAATGATAAAAATCACAACTAACATATTTTATATATTACAGATCGTTGCAAATCCGTCTACAAATATCAACCGTCGTCTTGTATGGGAGAAGACACACACGAAAAAAGATGGTAGCATATCAGATGCCAATTCTTCGTACTTCGTAAGTTATTTTTGCTCCTAAGGTTAAACATGAGCAATTTTCTTTCTTTTATGCACTATGTGTCCATATAAGTATTATGCAATCTCAGGATCAAATTGCAAAATTGAAGGAAAAGATTACTGATAGTGATGAAGAAAAATTGACAGTGGATGAAGATATCGTATCACAAGTGATGGGAAAGGATACAAGGGGTAGGAGCCGCGGTGTTGGGACCGTCATACCAAAGACTAATATTAAGGCTTCTGCTATTGCACATAAACGATTGAAACATGTTTGTGGAGACAATGCTGAGTTGAAAATGAGGATGGGAAGTTTGGAGGGTACGGTGGGAAATTTGGAGAGTACAGTAGGAAATTTGTCTGGGAAAATGGAGCTTCTGATCAACATGGTGGGAAACATAGAAAAAGGAGGATGCAACACACAACCCGATGCTTCTAAATTCGTTGTTTCTCAATCCCAGGATACGACCAATGTGGTGAACAATCAAAAATGTGAAATCCTCAACTCTGATCTAGACATAATAGCAATAGGTATTTATTAGTTGTTTTTTATTCTTACTTGTTTTCGATGCAGTTATTTTGTTGGATAGATGTAGACAATAAATTTTATTGCAATAGGTATTGTATGTCGAGATTCTACATCGTCCAAAATCCATGGGAAATCTGTACCATCCACACATGAAAAATTGGTTTTGAACAATATACTGCTACCAGATGAGAGAACAAACAAAATAAATCATCAATTTGCAGAGACCTTTGTTGATGTTGGAGTGGGTGGGTATGTGTGCCATCCGAAGATTATGATTCGATATCTTTAGCAGGTAATTCAGTATTTCATTTCGTGTAGATATCATTATATTGCATATCACAAGAATTATACAAGTACGATTCACTACATATTTAGCGTACACCCAACATTTGCCCACAGCGGATAGATTGGCAAATTGGGGGCATGAGTGTAAAGCCATAGTGTGTACTTCGCAATAACTACAAAGAAAATCATGACATTTATTACGGATTGTGAATATAGTACTTATCTATGGAGAAGGCTACTCCTTAATTTAGATCTACAGCATGACACTGCGGCAACGTATCTCGAATTTGAAGCGGAGTTTTCCATCCAAATTAATTATGATTGGATTCTTGTTAATGTGAATGTTGACACTACATACACATAAACTATCATTGTTAAGACCGCTTTCTTCTTTGTTTCTTGTCTCCTTCTGATGGATCATCTTGATCTTCTGGCTTTCGCAAACCTGGCGATTTCCCATTATATAATTAAATAATTCCCACAAAAGGTTTTTAATTATACATATGTAATGTATTTAAAACTCTTTCGTAACATTGTATACATTTGAAATGAAACCAAAATCTTAAAGTAGCTATAAGTCATTTCATACATCTTTCTAACGTCCTTCGCATTCCTGATTCTTTCAAATCAAATAAAGTAATTATAACGAACTATTTATAACAACAAACATCTAGCAATTTTTTTTATTTGGTCTTGTTGTGATCTACGTTGAATTCAAGCCAATCGGACCATGTCTTTAATGCAAGCTCATAACTGCGGAGTGTCTCAATCTCTTTGTAAATGCCATCATTATTATCAAATGAACCCCATCTGGAATACATAGCGTAATGATCTTAGGAGTCGAGACATAATCCTTGAAACAAAAAGCTTGAACATATCACAGTAGTAACAGATCATGGATTTTACTTACAAGACCTTCATTATGTCTCTCCTCCACCAAAGATAAGAATTGAAAACCAAAACATCAGCATCCATCCAATGCCTTGCATGTTTCTCAATTGACTGAACTCGAACAATCCTATCAGCTATCCTGTGGTGTATTGGATGATCTGAGTTTGATTCCACAAGCAGCGGAGACCAATAAAATTCTATTGATGCATTATATTGCTGTACACAATATTCACATTCAGTTGCTACGATGTTAGAATGTTATATATAGATAAAATTATAATACCTTGGCTTTAAATGATGTCAGTGATCCAATTGATTCCGAAGACTTATATGGAGCTGGTATCACTGAATCTAGAAGACAAACCATTGAGATCCATTGGTTTCTATTCAGAGAATCACCAACAAATGTAAGTCTTTTGTTCCTCAGTTTCTCTAACAGTCTTGTCGCATTAAATCTGTTCAATTTGAGTTTCATATTACCTCAATTAGCATTAAGCTTATATGCCCATTGGCCTTAGTTCACATTCTTACACGATACGCATGATCAGTTTATTATATGTTTCTAAGCAGCAAATATTTTCATACCTTGGTAAATCACAATCATGGGGCTGCCATCTCCAATTTTGAAAACTCAAATCCTTCCTTCCAAATTTTTCACATGCAGATTGATCAGACATAAACATACACTTCTTCTCCGAATACAAAGGATATGTAGAATTATCAAAAACCCACTTGCCAGAAAATAAATCGCAGCCTTTTCCTTTCAATAGTTCAATTTCTTCTTCAGGCCATCTATTTGCATGTTGTGCAGTGAGGGTTATAGCATAGATGATAATGAAACCCATAAACATAGCAATGAAAGAGTTTAATGTGTTTCGTAGATTCCATTTTCTTGAATGAAGTTGACTCTTTCTGCCCATTTCAGATTCATGGCTTCATGGCGTGCTCCAAGAAAATGCTGGGAAATCAGTTCAACTCAATCAACATTGGCATGCCTAAATATATGAGGAGAAGCTTGAAAGAAGTGGAAAATTAAGTTGGGCACTTCACATGGCATTAACTATATTAGTTTCATTTGTGTTTGGACATGTAGTAATTTGTGTTTGCAACTTGTGTCACTTGTGTTTGGATCTTGAGTACTTCATTTAATTTTTGTTTGATAGTTGTGGAACAAGCTTTTTTTTTAACATTTTGATGCTGTTACGTTGTTTGGTTTGATGTTCGTTTGACTATGTTTGATGTTGCTTTGTTTCGACTATGTTATATAGATTTTCCTACCGTGCTGAATGGAATACTATATACTGAATTGAAGTATTAAATCTCTAAGATACGGTTCGTGGCCGTATCTAAATCTCTAATTAGATACGGCCTATGGCCGTATCTATTGGGAGAAATAGATACGGTCCATGGCCGTATCTATTGGGAGAAATAGATACGGTCCATGGCCGTATCTATTTGGACAGGTAGATACGGTCCATGGCCGTATCTATTGGGAGAAATAGATACGGTCCATGGCCGTATCTATTGGGAGAAATAGATACGGCCCAAGACCGTATCTATTTGGACAGGTAGATACGGCCTTGGGCCGTATCTAATTGGAGAAATAGATACGGTCTTGGGCCGTATCTAAATATTAAACACGCTTATTTTTGATACGGCTTTTGGCCGTGCCTAATGACTTTTGATACGGCCCTAAGCACTGCCTAATTAGCCTTTGTGGTGTAGTGTATTATACAAATGTCAGTTAATCAAATTTAACATTTAACTATCCTATATCAAGTTCAATTTCATACTATTTATCATTTTTAACATTAACGATTTAACGTCTAATATAAACATCAAAAATCAATCAATTATCAGCCAAACTGTATTATCATCGCATAAATAATTAACAGATAATGGTGTCAGGTGTCACAAGTAAACTGATACAGGTAATAGCATATATAACAGTGCAATTAACTAACAGCAGTATATTTCAATTGTCGTTTCAATTGAAATCAAATCTAATAAATAAAAGAACGTTAATCGTGAGTGAGTGCTCACCTTCCGAGGCTAGAGAGGACGGATAATGAAGTGAGTTACGAATTCGAACATGAACTTCGAAACAAAGCAAATTTGACACGATTCGACGGAAAGAACATGCACGACGGACAAGGCTGATAACTGGATCGATAAACAAATCAGGATAAATTTGATAGAACAGCAACGCTAAACAAATTATTATTATTATTTCCATAAAATCAATATTAATTTAAACACATATTAGTTTGAATAATAATAACACATATAAAATAGAGTATCTGTATAGTATAAATAACAAAAATGAATATAAACTTAATAATAAACTGATATAACTTCATAAAAAACCGAATGTAAATAATATACGACTACGTTAAATAAAATATATATGTAACTATTTATTCTATAACTCAAACTTTGAACAAAACGTATGCAAAAGAATACCTATGCACACTGACTATAAAATAAAACTGTAACAAAAACCTATATAACTAGATTCCAAAATCACATATGTGAAACTGCACTAACATATATATGATTATATAAACTGCCATATACGTGCATAAAATATATACACTACAAATCACGGCTACTAAGAACACACAAAACTTTTATATCATCTTTGAAAAACCCCAACACATGAAATAAAATCTTTATAATTATTAATTTCCAAACACATTTATTTGCTGTAGAAATATTAAGTAGCTAATGTCGAACTCGTATATACCAACATGCAAACCAACGTACAACATATAAATAGGTGCACGCTACTAGAACTCTATGTATAACTCTCCTATATTTTACACACTTTTAAACGCATATAAGGACTTACAGACCTATTACAATTAAAATCAGTATCCATTTTAAAATCAATATTTATCAATATAACATCTAGGACCTACTAACCGTATAGATTTTATAAACTAACCTACCATACCTGTACAAACATATACCAAAACATATCTATAAGTTTAGAAACCAAACTACTGCAATCATCCATATTGCAATATAGACTTATAAAATTTTAATATAAACATATATAAATATATATATAACCTATAAAACCTTATATATATATAAACAAACCGATCGTAGGCTAAACAACTTAAATAAACCTCAACGCTGAAATTTAAAAGATCAAAATATAGGCTAAATTCCAAAGCACGGGCACGAACCGAAGGAGACAATGCAAACATATATATATAACATGATTTGTATAACATGAGAATCGAAGGGATATATACACTGACCTTTTATGAAAAATAACAAAAGAGGAGCCAGGGTGGTCACGCTGTGACCGGAATGCAAAGGCGGTCGGGCTTCGAATGGTGACTGGGCACGGAATTCAAGGAGGCGGCTGCTGTGATACGGACAGGTGGCACAAGGCTGTAGTTGCGGGTAGGCGTACGGTTGGTGGGTGGACGAATGCGGGTCTGGGTGTGGTTCAGCGTGGAAGAAGGCTCGGCAGTCGAGGAGGTGAGGTAAAGGAGGAAGGGTTGTTGAGGCCGAGGTGAGTGAAAACGGGCGGTGGTCTATTTACATGGAGGGGAGAGTTCAAGTGCGGTGGATGAAGTGGAGGGCGGCAGGGACGTGATGGAGGCTTGTGGATGGTCGGGAAAGAAGATGGTGCGTGTGAGGCTTGCATGTGGAGGTGATAGAAGAGAGAGATGGGAAAGTGGAGAAGGTTGATTGTGTGGGGGGAGGGGGTACTGTCGAGGCTGTCATGGTGCCAACGTGTGCTCGGCGCTTGCTGGAGGCTATTGCGCAAGGAGGAAGTGGCAAAGGCTAGTCGAGTTTGGCTACAACGTTGAGGGTTGTGATTTGGATGGTTGCCATAGTTATGGAATGAAGGTGAAGATCTTGGTTTTCGGTGAGAAATTATGGAAAACGTGATAGTGGAAGTTGCGTGTAGTGTGGGCTGTTGCATGTCAGGGGTGGCGGCGAGATTGAATGTAGGAGTTGCATGTTTCATAGAAGAAGAAAGTGAACAGGCATATAAACGAATATACATAAACTTATATATTATATTATATTTACTTCAAATGGAACCAGAGAACAATATTAAACCGATAAGAATAGTAAAAGCTAAAATAAATTTTGAGAATATAAAAGGGTAGCAACGATCAATGTTTGAATTTTGAGAATTGGTAAGGCTGCCGCCTATTAAATGGTGGAATATGAAAACAAGTGGCTGATGGGAAAAGGAACATACAAAGTATACAAAAGGTCTCAGAAGAAAGGACACACGGATACCGATACGATTACCGGTTTTGCAAATTCCACTGTGTGCCGGACTTCAAAACACGTGAATGAATATACTGTGGAGATCAGCATCACGAGACGGTCAAAACGGTATCCGGATATCAGTGGTACGATCATCCGATCAAAATCGATATCAGTACCAGAATACTGCTATTTTGCAGAAAATAAGGACGACGGAGCAATAGATGTCCGAATTTGGAAAAATGACGAACTGACATCTTGCTCACAAGATGGTTTAGAATTTTTCTATGTAAAAATATTTTGGTTTTGAAAACGTTTTATTTTCAACGCTTTTTAACTGATTAAATTGAAGTGAATTTACGCGCGAAATAAACTTTCGTATTTCCGGACGAAAATTTACCAGTTGCTATGTTTAACTAGACGTATTCCAAATATCAAATTTATATTTCAAAATTTTATTGTTTAAAATTTCACAAAATTTTAACTAATTACGTTATTAAAACAGTTGAAATTTACGGGTCGTTACACTCTCCCCCACTCAAAACTTTTCGTCCCCGAAAAGGAACGAGGTAGGAGAATAGAAACAACCAGAAAGAAAACAGATTTGAAATACAAAATAACAATTAATTTAAACCATATAAATTCAAATTTAAATTAATTGATATTCAATAATTGATTTAATCCATTTGATTTTCTAAAGTTAAATCAAGCTTTAACTATTTCTAGATTGATTTTCTTATTATCCAATCATCTTAAATTAACAGTTTCAAAGTCATAAATTTGAATAGTCACTTATTGCAATCATATTTTATTTCAGCAATTTAAATTCTTCTTTATTCCAAATTACTGTTAAATTTATTCTTCTTAATATATCTAATCACATATATTTAACCCATATAAATTAATTTAAACCATACAGATTTCAGTTTAAATCAATTTGTATTCAATCATTGATTTTAAATTCAAGGTATTTCCATAAGTTGATCAAATTTCAATTTATTAATTCTTTCAAACAAATTTATTTCATTATTAACTGAGTTTACTTATTATCCTATCTAACTCTATTAACATCTTTATAATCAAAATTCAGTGTATAACATTTATTATAAACACTCAATTTTATTTATAAATTCAATTTATCTTATATGTTATCCAATCACATATTCAACTTCTGAATGATTTAGGTAAGTTGTATTAGAATGCAGTTGAACAATATACAAATAAAATTTTCCCAATTCAATTATTCAAGTTTAAATATTTATTCTAAATTTTGGTTTTATTTATAATTAAAATCATCCTTTAACATGATTTAAGAATTAGATTTCCGATTAAAACAATTTAGAGATATATATAATATATTTATATCAAATCAAATTAAATTTTAAAATAAGATACCCATGTATATAAATCAAATTATATTGAAGAAATTCAAATCAAAATATTTTTCAAACAAAACCATAGCAAAGCTACAGAATGGTTTCTCCACTTCGAAACTCAAAAATGAAAGTCGATGATGCGGCCGCCATCACCGAGATTATTTTCCAGCGACAAAGAGAAGAGCACTGATTTTAACATTTTAAAAATTCTTTGAAAACGATTTCTATTCGAAAAATACTTCCAATAATATATACTTTAAAATTAAAAATCAAAGTTCGAAATCACCGGAAATTAAATTCTCAAATTTCTGAATTAAATTTATTTCAAATTCCAAATCAATTTATAAACCGTATTTATAAATTTATTTAGAACAATAAATGATAATCAAATATTATCATTTCAACAACAATTTAATTAACTAATTAAATTCCAGAAAATTTTAACTTATATTTTACAATAAAATCAACAAATTTATTCCATTTACCAAATTTGAAAATAATATTGTGTCAGTTTGCTCTGTTCAAGTGTTTTGGAAATTCTATCGATAGCGCTGATCAGACGAATCGATCGAAAACCCAAATCAACATCAACAACTCAAACAACACAATATATTTACATTTTAAATATAAATTTACAAATACACTTCCTCGCTCGACTATATAAGAATAGATTTCAAAGCAAAGATAGAGATTCAAATTTGATGGACTCAAATCAAAGAGAATTTTGATTCGAAAAATAAGTTTGAAACAGAAGATGGGATAATTCAATTACCACAATCGGGAGATGGATGAGTTTATTAAATTCACGGGCAACCTTAACCGGGTCGTCCGTGACTTCAAGAATAAGATCGATGCAGAATTTCAAGGCAAATCTACATTCAATCTCAAGAATATAATTCAGGTATAACAGGAGATAGATAGCATCGTAAACCGAGGATACAGAAATCTCCGGTAAATCAATGCCTATTGTAAAGGAGTTTTGCTCCTTTACGAATCATTCGAAGGTTGGCGAGACCGCCGACCAATTATAGATATCATTCAAAATGGAGTTATGGGGTGCTCCAAAATTGAAAGAAGACGAATAGTGAGGGACACGAATGAATTTCAAAACCGAGGAGAACGTTCCAAAATTCGAAGAAATTGAGTCAAAGGAAGGGATTGAACTCGAATGAGAGTGATTCTGTAAATACATTTACCCTATATGTTAAGTTTTGCCTAGAGCTACCAAAGCTCTGATACCAACTGTAACGACCCGCCATTTTGGACCATTCGCGTCCATTATAAGTGTATAGGTAGATACTCATGCCGGAGTTGAATTGCTCAAAATACCGCGTTGTTAATTTAAATTTGGCAAAACTGAACATATACAGTAAATAGATATAATCACAGATCACAGACACAGAGTAATAAATGCAGCGGAAATAAAGAGATAGTAGTTCATGAAGCTACTATATGAATATATAAAATACATCAGAGTTAAACCAGGTACAACGGAAGAGTAACACGATACATCAGATACAAATCAGAATACAACACTGGAATCATCGAATATCTGAAAGCTGGATAGATGGCTGGATCTTCAAGCAAAGCTCCAACTCCAAAGGTGAGTCTCGAATACTGGTACACTCAGTCTGACCCGAGCGTAAAGCAAAAACACAAGACACTCGAGTCAGGATTAACATTCTTATATTAATAAATCCAACTCAAGTGAAATAGCAATTGAAATACAAGTAACTCAAAGGATGTTTGGAATAACCATCCTTTAAGGATCCGTTAAACTATCTACTAGGTAGTAATGTACGCTAAGTAGATAATGTCTATCAGTAATATAAAGATATCAAAGTAGGGTTAAGCAGGGCCCATACACCTCTTAACCTGTTTATTCCCAAAAGCATATACAAGACCGTAGTTTCCCCAAAACCGGAAGTCACCAGAGGGCAATCCATATACTAAAGGTACAAATCAAAATCGTAGTGGTCGCGAATAGGATAATCAGTATGACAAGGTACATGAGGCGATACCAACTAGGATACTAGTAGTTGCCTGATCCGGACTGATGTTGGGCATAGCAACTACTACCCCAACACCGCGAAACAACACTCCCAAATCGAGGGGTGCACCCAAATCGAATCACAAAAGTAATAGATATGGTATCGAAGAAGTGTGTCCGCTAGAGATGGCGATCCTCAATGGCCCGGCGCGGCTCCTGTTTTAGTCATGTCAAGGGTCATCCAAAATCGTTCTCTTTCTTCAGTCAACGCGTTCATCAACCCATCCACTTCGTTCTGGATCAACACTCCGCGTATAGTTATTAAAGTGGTTTCGGTTCAGATAGAGAGTATATCCATTACCGATCCCGGTCTCTTTAATAACTTTCGTAATTATTACACCGATTGGTCGTTTATATATTTCAAAACCCAAATCAATTTCAATTTCAAATAGAATTCGTAAATCAACATTTCATTTGTCTTTCAAAACCAATTTCCAATATTTACGTTTCAAAACTCCCAAATTCACAATTTCAAAATCTTATAATTCAATTTCAATTTCTTTTTAAAACAATTCAAATATTGATTCAAGTTCGTATATAAGTTTCATTCCGAAATCATTTAAATTAATTTAACATTCAAACCAATTTAAATCCATTTATCCATTTCATTTAATATTCGTTAAGTTACTTTTTCATTCAAAACAATTTCTATTAAATTTCCAATTCGTTAAATCAATTCTTAAGTTCAACTTCATTTAATCAAAATCTACAATTTTGAATTAAACTAAATTCGTCAAATCAAATTCTTTACATTTCAAGTCTTAAATTAATTCCAAAATATCACATTTCATTTCTTGTTAAAGAAATTCCATTTCACTTATTTACTTACTTAAATAATTTTCCACAACTTAATTAATAAAGAAACTCAATTTCAGTTATTACGAAGTAAAATTCACTTATTCAAAACTTCAATTTCTCTTATTAAAGAATCCAAATCAATTTAATCATTAAATAATTCAATCTTATTTAATTATTAAATAATTCAAAACTTAATTATTAAATAATTTCAAAGTCTAATGATTTCAAAACTTAATTATAATTCCAAACTTAATTATTAAATCATTTCAAAGTTTAATAATTTCAAACTAAATTCAATTTCAAACTTAATTTCAAAACCATATTATTTATTCAAATAAAATCTTTATTTATTTAAATCAAATTCATTGACCAATCGGGTTTTATTTAAATTTCCTATCCTAGGTCAAAGTTCAATTTGGGTATTTATCATTTCAACCCTGATTCCAATTCAATTCAAAATCAAAACATATCAAAGGGAACTTGCAGTGTGATAACTGGGATTGTGTCAAAGTAAATAAACAAGCAATAACAACAATCAATATCAATCCAATAATCAATTCAAATAATCCCGAAATAACCGTATTAATTCGCATTGTTATTTGTACGAATTAATATAATTATTTCTAGAATCTACACTATCATTTCATGTAGATTAAAGATTATTACATTACGGTTTCCACTTGTCACTTCAATTACAATTTCATCCATCATCAATTTAACAACATACATTCAGTGGTTCAAAATGTAATTAAACAATCCTACGTGTCAATAAATTTAACAGTTTAAAGGGGTCATATTATACAAATGTCTGTTAATCAAATTTAACATTTAACTATCCTATATCAAGTTCAATTTCATACTATTTATCATTTTTAACATTAACGATTTAACGTCTAATATAAACATCAACAATCAATCAATTATCAGCCAAACTGTATTATCATCGCATAAATAATTAACAGATAATGGTGTCAGGTGTCACAGGTAAACTGATACAGGTAATAGCATATATAACAGTGCAATTAACTAACAGCAGTATATTTCAATTGTCGTTTCAATTGAAATCAAATCTAATAAATAAAAAGAACGTTAATCGTGAGTGAGTGCTCACCTTCCGAGGCTAGAGAGGACGGATAATGAAGTGAGTTACGAATCCGAACATGAACTTCGAAACAAAGCAAATTTGACACGATTCGACGGAAAGAACATGCACGACGGACAAGGCTGATAACTGGATCGATAAACAAATCAGGATAAATTTGATAGAACAGCAACGCTAAACAAATTATTATTATTATTTCCATAAAATCAATATTAATTTAAACACATATTAGTTTGAATAATAATAACACATATAAAATAGAGTATCTGTATAGTATAAATAACAAAAATGAATATAAACTTAATAATAAACTGATATAACTTCATAAAAAACCGAATGTAAATAATATACGACTACGTTAAATAAAATATATATGTAACTATTTATTCTATAACTCAAACTTTGAACAAAACGTATGCAAAAGAATACCTATGCACACTGACTATAAAATAAAACTGTAACAAAAACCTATATAACTAGATTCCAAAATCACATATGTGAAACTGCACTAACATATATATGATTATATAAACTGCCATATACGTGCATAAAATATATACACTACAAATCACGGCTACTAAGAACACACAAAACTTTTATATCATCTTTGAAAAACCCCAAAACATGAAATAAAATCTTTATAATTATTAATTTCCAAACACATTTATTTGCTGTAGAAATATTAAGTAGCTAATGTCGAACTCGTATATACCAACATGCAAACCAACGTACAACATATAAATAGGTGCACGCTACTAGAACTCTATGTATAACTCTCCTATATTTTACACACTTTTAAACGCATATAAGGACTTACAGACCTATTACAATTAAAATCAGTATCCATTTTAAAATCAATATTTATCAATATAACATCTAGGACCTACTAACCGTATAGATTTTATAAACTAACCTACCATACCTGTACAAACATATACCAAAACATATCTATAAGTTTAGAAACCAAACTACTGCAATCATCCATATTGCAATATAGACTTATAAAATTTTAATATAAACATATATAAATATATATATAACCTATAAAACCTTATATATATATAAACAAACCGATCGTAGGCTAAACAACTTAAATAAACCTCAACGCTGAAATTTAAAAGATCAAAATATAGGCTAAATTCCAAAGCACGGGCACGAACCGAAGGAGACAATGCAAACATATATATATAACATGATTTGTATAACATGAGAATCGAAGGGATATATACACTGACCTTTTATGAAAAATAACAAAAGAGGAGCCAGGGTGGTCACGCTGTGACCGGAATGCAAAGGCGGTCGGGCTTCGAATGGTGACTGGGTACGGAATTCAAGGAGGCGGCTGCTGTGATACGGACAGGTGGCACAAGGCTGTAGTTGCGGGTAGGCGTACGGTTGGTGGGTGGACGAATGCGGGTCTGGGTGTGGTTCAGCGTGGAAGAAGGCTCGGCAGTCGAGGAGGTGAGGTAAAGGAGGAAGGGTTGTTGAGGCCGAGGTGAGTGAAAACGGGCGGTGGTCTATTTACATGGAGGGGAGAGTTCAAGTGCGGTGGATGAAGTGGAGGGCGGCAGGGACGTGATGGAGGCTTGTGGATGGTCGGGAAAGAAGATGGTGCGTGTGAGGCTTGCATGTGGAGGTGATAGAAGAGAGAGATGGGAAAGTGGAGAAGGTTGATTGTGTGGGGGGAGGGGGTACTGTCGAGGCTGTCATGGTGCCAGCGTGTGCTCGGCGCTTGCTGGAGGCTATTGCGCAAGGAGGAAGTGGCAAAGGCTAGTCGAGTTTGGCTACAACGTTGAGGGTTGTGATTTGGATGGTTGCCATAGTTATGGAATGAAGGTGAAGATCTTGGTTTTCGGTGAGAAATTATGGAAAACGTGATAGTGGAAGTTGCGTGTAGTGTGGGCTGTTGCATGTCAGGGGTGGCGGCGAGATTGAATGTAGGAGTTGCATGTTTCATAGAAGAAGAAAGTGAACAGGCATATAAACGAATATACATAAACTTATATATTATATTATATTTACTTCAAATGGAACCAGAGAACAATATTAAACCGATAAGAATAGTAAAAGCTAAAATAAATTTTGAGAATATAAAAGGGTAGCAACGATCAATGTTTGAATTTTGAGAATTGGTAAGGCTGCCGCCTATTAAATGGTGGAATATGAAAACAAGTGGCTGATGGGAAAAGGAACATACAAAGTATACAAAAGGTCTCAGAAGAAAGGACAGACGGATACCGATACGATTACCGGTTTTGCAAATTCCACTGTGTGCCGGACTTCAAAACACGTGAATGAATATACTGTGGAGATCAGCATCACGAGACGGTCAAAACGGTATCCGGATATCAGTGGTACGATCATCCGATCAAAATCGATATCAGTACCAGAATACTGCTATTTTGCTGAAAATAAGGACGACGGAGCAATAGATGTCCGAATTTGGAAAAATGACGAACTGACATCTTGCTCAGAAGATGGTTTAGAATTTTTCTATGTAAAAATATTTTGGTTTTGAAAACGTTTTATTTTCAACGCTTTTTAACTGATTAAATTGAAGTGAATTTACGCGCGAAATAAACTTTCGTATTTCCGGACGAAAATTTACCAGTTGCTATGTTTAACTAGACGTATTCCAAATATCAAATTTATATTTCAAAATTTTATCGTTTAAAATTTCACAAATTTTTAACTAATTACGTTATTAAAACAGTTGAAATTTACGGGTCGTTACATATCATATGTACTGTGTCAACTATATTGTAACTAACATCAGTTATATATATATGAGACTTTTGTTTTATCTGTGTTCCGCATTTATATTATCTGTGTTATTATTATATCTAATGTCCTAAACTATTATGAACCATCGTAGCTTGTTTTATACTGATAATTGGGTATGTCGATGGGAGTAAATAAATAAGATGAAAATTGAAAAAGTATATACCACTCCTATCGAGGTAACCAATATTAGTGTAAGGCCAACTACGGATGGCCGCTCTTATCCAGCCTTATTCTTCGCGATAACAGACAGTATTTCTTTTAATACTCTTTGTTATTGTGAGCATAGAGGTGGGGCGTTACAGGAGAGGAAGGCAAGCGGGTCGCGAGCAGGTGGTTCGGGATGGATTTCCAAGTCGGTGGAGAGGCTGAGGCGGGTGGAGTT
This sequence comes from Allium fistulosum, assembly GCA_030737815.1. Taxonomy (NCBI): domain Eukaryota; kingdom Viridiplantae; phylum Streptophyta; class Magnoliopsida; order Asparagales; family Amaryllidaceae; genus Allium; species Allium fistulosum. The sequence continues at coordinate 619,039,646 of CM060907.1, forward strand.
GATCGCGGGGTTGCTCTCGGTTTCATGGAGGAGGCGGAGGCTGCTAGCAGCAATTGCTTGTTGCCGAGAGGGGATGGTCGATGGCAAATGGGAGGGCAGAGGCTGGAGTGGGTTCTCGGTGGCGAAGTGGCGGACGGAGGAAAGGCAGAGAGAGATGGTCGGTCGATGGCTTAGGTGATGGGAATATGAATGATTTTGGTGGGATGGCAACGAGCTTGAGAGGGGGAGAAAGAGAGAACAAAACAAAAATAAAAATTGAAAATAATGAACAGTAGAAGAGGAAAGAGCAGAACCTCTTTTGTGAACAGTCACGATGAAAGAAGGGGTACCGTATATAATAAAAAATCAAGGAAGCTTGAATCACGTGAAATAATTAAAGCAATTTAATGCGTGGTTTGTTCTGCACGTTGATTCAGGAAAAATCAAAGCAATTGATCGATTTGTAACTAATGTTAGATTTGAAGGGACAGAGAAGAATAAAATTATTTGTAACAGTCGATTCCCATGATTTCATGCAAATTACTGAAGCAATTAATTATTTATTTGGGTTGCACGTTATAGATTTGAAAACAAGGGAAAATGTAAAGTCAAAATGTGGTACCGCTACGGTGAACAGTTTATTTTCTCCATCATGTACCGGATCTCAAAATACAGAAATAAATATACCGCAAAGATCAGCAGGACGAGACGATCAAAACGGTATATGGATATCTGTGGTACAATCATCCGATCAAAAGTCGATAATCGGTACCAAAAATGCTGCAATTTTGTCAGAAAGAAGATAAACGGAGCAATAGCTGTCCAAATTTGAAAAAAACGAAAGATGACGTCTCCCTCAGAAGATGATTTAGAAATTTATTGTATAAAAATATTCAAGTTTGGAAAACATTTAATTATCACCAATATTTAACTGATTTAAATTGAAATAAAATTACACAATAAAATAAACTTCAATAAAATTAATTGAAAATTCACCAGTTACTATGTTTAAATAGACGTATTTCAAATAATAAATTTTTAATTTCAAATTTTATTGTTTAAAATTTCAAAAAATTTCAATTAGTTAAATAAATAAAATCACTAAAATTTTGGATCGATACAATATATATAGCCTTTCTCTCAATAATACAAAACAGGAAAAACAAATCAAATTTATGCATAGGCCAACGGACCTTATATAACTTACTAACATACATATAATATAAATCATATAAACTGATAATAGATAGTATAGTAACATGTTCTTACCCTTTAAACGTATAATAAAATATTCCAAACATATTATATCTACTAGTATAAGCAAATAAACAATATGTATTATTATTATAAACACTATAAACTCACTAAAATAGTATATCAGCAATATATATACGAACAAAATTGTATACTATAAAACAATATATATATATATATATATATATATATATTTGTGTGTAAACCTTTGATAAAGATGCAAAATATACGTATGCAATTTATATATATAATATGCATAACTTACATATATATTTATATATATTAAACTAGTATCCTTACCTGCATATACCTTTAAACAAATAGGTTAGTAACATAACAAGATAATATGTATAATATTCTTTACAAATACTAATCACAATATATCATCACGCAAACCTATATATATTAATAAAACAACAGGCTAATCTTTATACAAATATATACTATATATATATTAGATACTACACATATATAATAAAGTCAAAGGTATACATAGTACACGTATGCAACTTATGAAAAATAACTACATATTTACTAACAAATATATATAAACTACTTTATATCTGGAAGCAAATATATGTATGAACCACTCCCATATATTCTTATATAATATACATAGACAAATTTATAACCTTGTATATATTATATATTTTTAAAATCAACAGGTTGAACTCAACTTGTATAAACTTAAATATATTATTAACATATATAAATGACTAACAGATTCGAATGTAACATATTATACAACTTTGTAAACTAATATACATGCAGATTATGTATAAACATATTATATATAAAATTTATACCACTAACAGACTAATGCAAAACTAATATAAGTAGATTATAAAACATGTATTAACTTATATCTATGTAATAGTAGAAAAAAGAAGAGTTGGCTACCAGAAAGCAAGGACCGAGCCCATAACCAGAAAGTCAGAAAGTGGTCTCGGCGAAGCCAAAGGAGCTGAGGGCTGACGCGGCCAGGAAGCTGGAAGGTGGTCGGAAGGCTTGGGAAGGCGTGTGTTTCTCATAAGTTCGGCCAGGGGAGATGACGGTCGAAGGCAGTAGAAGGAAAAGGCCGATGAAACTGCTTGGTCTTTGAGGGTAGATGGTGGCGGAAAGACAAAGGTGAGAGACCGATGAGGTGGTGATGGAAAGCTAGGTGGCGAGGAGATCTGCACCGAGAGGTCACGAGCAACCGAAATAACCGGGTTCTCTGGAAAAATGCGAACCTTGATATGCAAGAAAGAAAAGGGAGACGATCTGGATTTCAGAGGAAACCAATAAAAGATAGAAAATAAACAGTTTACATTCTCATCATATTTTAAACGAACAAAAAATGAACCAGAGAAATTTGAAACTGAAAAAAAAACCAAAGGTCAGGTCAATAGGAAATTCAGTGGAAATAAATTCTAATGGCTATTGGCCCAAAGACTACACGGTGGAAAAATTGAAAAGACTAAGGAACCAAAAGTTGAAATTTCGTAACCGATACGGTTATCCGTTTCACGGATTCCGCTGTGAACCGAGCTTCAAAACATAGAATTGAATATACCATAGAATTCAGCATGACGAGACGATCAAAACGGTATACAGATATCAGTGGTACGATCATCTGATCAAAAGTCGATAATCGGTACCGATAAACGCTGCTATTCCGTACGGAAAAATCCAAACTGAGCTAGAAACGTCCAAAATTTGCGAAACGAATTATGCAGTCTTATTCAGAGTGTTCTAAATAAATTTTCTCATGTTGACATATTTAGGTTTCGGAACACTTTTATTATCATCAATTTTTAACTGATATAGATTGGAACAAAATTACACTAGAAAATAAACTTCCAAATTATCTAATGAAATTTTACCAGTTGCTATGTTAATACAGACGCATTTCAAATACCAAATTTAAATTTCAAAATTTTACTGTTTAAAGTTTCACAATATTTCAATTAAATATATAAATATAATTATCTAAAATTTACGGGTCATTACACTCTCCCCCACTCAAAACTTTTCGTCCCCGAAAAGGAAGGAGATAGGAGAATAGAACAACCCAAAGAAAATTAGATTAAAACAAAATAAAATAATTAATTCAAACCATTTAAATTTTAAATTAATTAATCTTCAATAATTGATTTAATCCATTTGATTTCACTTAAGTTAAATCAATCTATCTATTTCTAAATTCGTTATCTAATTATCTAGTCATCCTCAATTAACAATTTCTAAATCATCAATTTGTGTAATCATATATTATACTCATATTTTATTCAACAAATTTAATTCTTTTATTCCAAATTATTATTAAGTTTGTTCCACTTAATATATCTTATCACATATATTTAAACCATATAAATTAATTTAAACCATATAAATTTAAATTTGAATTAATTTATATTCAATAATTGATTTTAAATTCAAAGTATTTCCATAAGTTGATCTAATTTCAATTTATTAATTCCATCAAAAAAAATGTATTTGTTTCATCTGTTATTCAATTAACTTATTATTCTATTCATCTCAATTTACATTTTTATAATCGAAAATCAAGTGTATAACATTTATTATAAACACTCAATTTTCTTTATAAAATCATCTTATATTGTATATTATCCAATTACATTTTTTACTTCTGAATAATTTAGGTAAGTTATATTGAAATGCAATTTAATATTATACAAATAAAAATTTCCAATTCAATTATTTCAAGTTTAAATACTTATTCAAAATTTAGCTTTATTTATAATTGAAAACATCCTTTAACATAATTTTAAGAATTAAATTTTCGTTTAATTTCAAACCCTTTAGAGATAATTATGTATATACTATATATATTAAATCAAATTAAATTTAAAATAATTTACCCATATATATATATTTAAATCAAGTAATAATTAAGAAATTCAAATCAAAATATTTTTCCAAAACAAATCCGTAGCAAAGCTACAGAACGGTCTCTCCGCTTCGAAACTCGAAAATGAATGTCGATGATGCGGCCGCCATCACCAAAATTATTTTACAGTGACAAAGAGAAGAGCACTGATTTCAACATTTTTTTTTAAATTCTTTGAAAACGGTTTCAATTCGAAAATACCTTTAAACAATATACACCTTAAAACTTAAAACCAAGGTTTGAAATCACCGGAAATTAAATTCTCAGATTCCAAATTTAAATTCATTTAAATTTCAAATCAATTTATAAACCATGTTTATAAATTCATTTATAGAAAAATAAATGAGAACCAAATATTATCATTCAAACAACCAATTTAATTAACTATTAAATTCCAGAAATTTTTTACTTATATATATATGATATAATCATACCAATTTATTTCATTTACCAACTTTGAAAATAATATTGTTTCAGTTTGTTCTGTTCAAGTGTTTTGGAAATCCTATCGTTAGCGTTGATCAGACGAATCGATCGAAAACCCAAATCAACATCAACAACTCAAACAACACAATATATAAAACATTTTACTATTAATTACAAATACACTCCCTCACTCGATGATACAGAATAGATTTCAAAACAAGGATAAAGATTCAAATTGGAGGGATCCTAACTAAAAGAATTCAACTAATAGGCTCGATAGGGAGAAATAGATTTCAAAGAGAGAAAGGAATGGATAGACTTATATAAATCGCGGGCAACCTTAATCGGCCAACTGTGACTTCAATAATAAGATCGATACAGAATTCTGATGCAAATCGACATCCGATCACCAGAAATAGAGTTCGGTATAGCAAAAGATAATAGCATTGTAAACCGACGATACAAAATCTCCGGTGAATCAATACCGATTGTAAAGGAGTTTCACCCATTTACAAATCATTCAAAGATTGGCGAGACCGCCGATTTATTATAGAGATTATTCAAAGTGGAGTTATGGAATTCTCCAGAATCAAGAAGATACGAATAGGGGAGACAAGAGTGGACTTTGGAACCGAAGTGAACGTTCCAAAATTCAAAGGAAACCGAGTCAAAGAAGAAGGAATTCAGGCTTGAACGAAAGTTATTCTATAATTGAATTTTACTCTATATTATGAGTTTTACCTAAAACCAGAGCTCTGATACCAACTATAACGACCTGAAATTTTCAACCATTCGCATTCATGCATGTCAGATTTGAATTGCTCAAAATATCAGATTGTTAATTTAAATTTGGCAAAACTCAGCATATACAGTAAAAAATAATCACAGATAATAGACACAGAGTAATATAACAATAATGCAGCGGAAACAAAAGAATAGTAGTTCATGAAGCTACTATATAAATATAACAGAGTTAAACAAGATACAACAGAAGTCTCGAACACATAGATGTCTCAAAACAATAGTCAAATACAAGATCTGAATACATCACTGGAATCAACTGAATAACTGATAGCAGAATTGATAGATAGCTGGATCTTCAAGCGAAGCTCCAACTCCAAAGGTGAGTCTCAAATGCTGTATCACTCAGTCTGACCCGAGCGTAAAGAAAAACACAAAACACTCGAGTCAGGATTAACATTCTTATATCAATAAATCTAACTCAAGTGAAATAACAACTGAAATACAAGTATCTCAAAGGATGTTTGGGATAACTATCCTCTAAGGATCCGTTAAACTATCTACTATGTAGTAATATACGCTATTATAATAATGTCTAATATAAAATAAACTTACTTTTAAATAGCATTAAGGCTTTACATTTTCCACCTTAACACGTAATAGTCCCAGTAGTCTATCCAGTATTAGCATACTCCCAAATCGGGGGCTACCCTCAATACTCCACAGGCTATGGGAGAAATCTCAACTCGTAGTAAAGCTCGATATGGTAGGTGACACGGTACAACAAGGCATTGCCAGGGTAGATATACCAATTACGCATCCGGGCTGGTGGAAACGTATAGCAGCCACTACCGCCCAACCCAGAACACACTCCCAATCAAAATCGAAGGTTGGCCACCAAATCAATCACAAAGTAATAGAATGGTATCGAAGAAAGACGTCCGATCAGAGGTGCTACCTCATTGGCCCGAGAATCGCTCCTGTTTTAGCCACCATATGCCAACTCACGGGAGTCGGATCCACGTTCATACCTCAATAGAATCGTCGCCACCATCCTAATTCATTATGGAATCTCCACCGCGTACACAGTTGTTAAAGTGGTTTTTGGTATCGACAGAGAGTATGTCCATATCCGATCGAGGTCTCTTTAACAACCAATCGTTATAATAACACCGCGGTCATTTCAAAAAAGTTTATACTTCAAAACTAAATTATCATTTTCATTTCAAACCAAATCAATATGATATCATTTCCATTTCAAATATATTCATTTCCAAAAAAAAATCATATCACTTTCCAAAGATATAACGTTTTCGGAATCATAGTCTTTAAAAATCAAAACACTTTGGAAATCACAGCATTGAAATCATAGCATTTTGGAAATCATAACACTTTGAAATTATAGCATTTTGGAAATCATAACACTTTGAAATCATAACACTTTCCTTCAAATAGTTTAGATATTAATAATAGTATATAAAATAAAATAGTTTATAAAATAAAATAATTTATATAAAATAGTTATAAGTTAAAACAATTTATATTAAAATAATTTATATTGAAAATGATTTATATTAAAATAGTTTATATTAAAATAATTTATAAAGTAAAATATAATAGTTTTAGATATAGTTTAAAAATACTTTATAAAATAAAATAGCTTCCTCAATTTCATAAATCGATTCAAATCAACTCGAATTCCAAAATTCAAATTTAATCAAATCTCAAATCATCAATTTCAATTTGATTCTGTTTCTAAATAAACCATTTCAAATTATCGATTTTCAAATACATATTTGAACCATAAAATAATCCATTCAAATTTCAATATATATCAAAGTCAATATATTCAACATTTCAAAACTAAATTCGATAATTATATATATATATATATATATATATCAAATTCACTTTACTATTATTAGTTTGAAATATTTACTTAATCATTTCAATAATATCTAAATACAACTTCGATTTACAAACTTAAATAAACAAAATATCTAAATTTGAAATATTCATTTAAGTCACTTTTAATCAAATTCAAGTTATAAAATCATAGCTTTTAAAATTTCAAATTTAATAAATTTCAAATCAAACTTATTGAAGTAAAATTCTTAAATAGAATATAATTTCAAATCAATTTCAAATCATTATAAACCTATATCTGAAAATATAGATAGTAAATAAATACTTATATATCAACTTTATTAAATCCACTTTAATAAATCTTTAAAATCAATGTTTATTAAAACTATATATTTTCTTTCAAAATCAAAGAAATAATTTTCAAATATTTATATATAGACTAACGGTGTCTGTATATAATTTTCTATCCTATGGTCAAGTGATACAGATATTTATCATTTCAATCTGCAATTTAAATATATATATATATATATATATACGGGTATATATCTTTTCAACCCGTAATCCCAAATTCAATTCAATGAAAATCGCTTGGGTTTATCATTTCAACCCATAACGATCTTCTCTTATTCTACAAATCGTTCGGGTATGTATCATTTCAACCCAAGTGAATTCTATACTAACAGGGAACTTGCAGAGTGATAACAGATATGATAATAACATAACTGGCATATAACATCAATAAAAATAACGGATAAATGTAACAGATAATGTAGTCAGATGTCACAGATGAACAGATACAGATAATAGCATAAAAATAGCAATATAAATAACTAACAATAGCATATTCCAATTTTCATTTCAGTTGAAATCAAATTTACTAAATATAAGAACCTTAATCGTGAGTGATTGCTCACCTTTCGAGGCTAGAGAAAGTTTGACAATAGAACAAACTACGAATTCTAAAGAAAAACAAGATTGGCATAAATTGACGAACAAAGCTGATCAATAGGAATAGACGAAATCAAATCAGAATTGGATCAATGAATAAAATTGGTATAAGAGAACTTATTTATACATAACTATTTATAATATATATATATAAATCAAATTCTAAATTCAAATGTATATTAAATTAAATATATATGCATTTTAAAATCCATTGTTTAAACTAAAACTCAAATAATAAAATCAACATATATACGTCATATAATTTGAAATAGCCACTTATATATATATACTTTTATAATTTCACATATATACAGTATAATATTGAGTAAACAAATAGGTTTATATATGAACAAAAATAATAATACTACTACTAATAATAATAATATATAAATTAACAGTACATAAACAGACTATATACATTAAACATTATACATATCTACATATTACTTTTAACTTAAAAATCAAAACATATACTTTATTGTAAAATTACCGAATCTGAACATATTATATATATAAATATTTTAACACTGATATATATATAGCCTTTCTCTCAATAATACAAAACAGGAAAAAAAACAAATTTATGCATAGGCCAACGGACCTTATATAACTTACTAACATACATATAATATAATTCATATAAACTGATAATAGATAGTACAGTAACATGTTCTTACCCTTTAAACGTATAATAAAATATTCCAAACCTATTATATCTACTAGTATAAGCAAATAAACAATATGTATTATTATTATAAACACTATAAACTCGCTAAAACAGTATATCAGCAATATATATACGAACAGAATTGTATACTATAAAACAATATATATATATATATATGTGTGTGTGTGTGTGTGTAAACCTTTGATAAAGATGCAAAATATACGTATGAAATTTATATATATAATATGCATAACTTACATATATATTTATATATATTAAACTAGTATCCTTGCCTGCATATACCTTTAAACAAACAAGTCGGTAACATAATAAGATAATATGTATAATATTCTTTACAAATACTAATCACAATATATCATCACGCAAACCTATATATATTAGTAAAACAACATGCTAATCTTTATACAAATATGTACTATATATATATTAGATACTACACATATATAATAAAGTCAAAGGTATATATAGTACACGTACGCAACTTACGAAAAATAACTACATATTTACTAACAAATATATATAAACTACTTTATATCTGGATATACAAAAAACAAAATTTAGATAAGCAAATATATGTATGAACCACTCCCATACATTCTTATATAATATACATAGACAAATTTATAACCTTGTATATATTATATATTTTTAAAATCAACAGGTTGAACTCAACTTGTATAAACTTAAATATATAACTAACATATATAAATGACTAACAGATTCGAATGTAACATATTATACAACTTTGTAAACTAATATACATGCAGATTATGTATAAACATATTATATATAAAATTTATACCACTAACAGACTAATGCAAAACTAATATAAGTAGATTATAAAACATGTATTAACTTATATCTATGTAAGAGTAGAAAAAAGAAGAGTTGGCTACCAGAAAGCAAGGACCGAGCCCATAACCAGAAAGTCAGAAGGTGGTATCGGAGAAGCCAGAGGAGCTGAGGGCTGACGCGGCCAGGAAGCTGGAAGGTGGTTGGAAGGCTTGGGAAGGCATGTGTTTCTCATAAGTTCGGCCAGGGGAGATGACGGTCGAAGGCAGTAGAAGGAAAAGGCCGATGAAACTGCTTGGTCTTTGAGGGTAGATGGTGGTGGAAAGACAAAGGTGAGAGACCCGATGAGGTGGTGATGGAAAGCTAGGTGGCGAGGAGATCTGCACCGAGAGGTCACAAGCAACCGAAATAACCGGGTACTCTGGAAAAATGCAAACCTTGATATGCAAGAAAGAAAAGGGAGACGATCTGGATTTCAGAGGAAACCAATAAAAGACAGAAAATAAACAGTTTACATTCTCATCATATTTTAAACGAACAAAAAATGAACCAGAGAAATTTGAAACTGAAAAAAAAACCAAAGGTCAGGTCAATAGGAAATTCAGTGGAAATAAATTCTAAAGGCTATTCGCCCAAAGACTTCACGGTGGAAAAATTGAAAAGACTAAGGAAACAAAAGTTGAAATTTCGTAACCGATACGGTTATCCGTTTCACGGATTCCGCTGTGAACCGAGCTTCAAAACATAGAATTGAATATACCGTAGAGTTCAGCACGACGAGATAATCAAAACGGTATACAGATATTAGTGGTACGATCATCCGATCAAAAGTCGATAATCGGTACCGATAAACGCTGCTATTCTATACGGAAAAATCCAAATGGAGCTAGAAACGTCCAAAAAGTGTGATTTTTATGTTGAAATGAAAATAAAGGATTTTGAATTAGAAGATCAAAACTAATTATTTGTTTGAAATTAAATGATTTAGGAAGGTGGAATATCGAGTTTCAACTAAGTGGTTTTTGTTAAGTTAATGGGTTTGGAGCACTTTTCCTGCCTTAGCAATTTCAGGGACGAAATTCTTTTAAGGGCGGAGGAATGTAACGACCCGGATTTTTTGACGTTTGATTTGGATATTTAAATGTGTTTAAATATTGATTTGGAATTTATAATTGAGTAAGTAAGTTTTTCAGGACTGAAATTTTAAGCCACTTTGTAAGATTTTGAAATCGTCGATTTGATCGACGCGTTAAAATAGCGATCCGAGGCATAGTCTCGGAATTCGATGAAACCAGTTCCATTGGATCTGTAATAGTGTGTTGTTATCGGATTTCAAATTTCATAGCATTTGGGTATAGCATTTGATCGTACGATCTGAAAATGCCTAGAGATAATTTAATTTAATTTAATTTAAATTATCAATTTAAAATCTATCTTCCACATACGACCGAACTAAGCTTCGAGAACTTGTTCCATTTCGTTCAAAATAGGGGTAGAACATTAAGAATGCCAAGCGGCATGCCTTGATAGGGGTTTGGGATTTTAAGGTGCCATCAACGAAATATATATATATATATAATCAAATCAAAGTCAATCTCAGCCACCCTAGCCTGTCTCGAGCCAACCTATTCATGTACGAAGCCGCCTATTCATCGTTAAAATCACGTCTTCTTCTTCCCAAATTCAAATTAGTTGAAAGCAGAAAGAAAAAAAATTTATAAAATAAAACGAAATCTCATTCGACTAAAAATATACATATATAATCGAAATCAATTCGACTTTCAAATGGAAATCATGAAATTTCCTCCTTCCTTCCTTCATCAGTTCAAAATTCACTGAAAAAAAAGAATTCGTTCGAATTAAAAAAATAGAGAATGAACGAGCGAGGGCAAGCAGCATTGATGATGAAGGGGGAGGGCTCGAACTCGAGCAAGGCAGTGTCGCGATGGGTCTGTAGTCGACTAGGTGGTTCGATTTTGTGAATTCAGGCGAGGTCGAGGTCGCGGTGGCAGTTTGGGATTTCAGGAAGTGGCAACGGTGATTCTCGAGCATGACAGTGACAAGGGGCAGATGCCTCGACTTGGTGATCGTAATCGCGAGTGATTATGGCAACGAAATGCGACTTGGTGGTCGAGCTTGTAAGGGCGCGGCTATAGGCGGAGGTGATGCAGACGTAGGGCACGCGTGCGCGCGTGAAGATTGCTTGCATGTAGATGGGTGTGTACTGTGGGTTCGAACTTGGAGATGAGCAGGCGTTGTTTGAAAGGGAAAGAGGTATTAAAAGTAATTAAAGATTAATTATATAATTATTTTATTTAACCATTAGCTTATCAATTATGTTTAACTCTGATCGTATAAATAAGAATGTCATTTTAAATTTATACGAGGACTGTTAACCCGCCTTTTGGCAAGGCTGGAGACAGGCGGATTTAACTAAAATCGACTGCTCGTTTGTCGAGACTAGAATACGATGGGTTTGAGCCAGTTGGATGGATATGCGATCAGTCATGGGTGGTTCGGTGTGGGTCGTTCGATCAAGGTGGCTCGGTCATACATGGCTCGATGAAGGGGTGGTGATCATGCTGGTTCGGTCATGGTACTTAAGCCAAGGTGGCCCGGTGCGACTGGCTCGGTGAGTATGGCTTGGCAAGCATGGCTCGATATAAGTGGATCGGCATCATGAACGGGTCAGCATGACGAGTAGATCGGCATCAAGAATGGGTCGGCATGACGATTGGATCGGCATCATGAGTGGATCGGCATCACGAGTGGATCGGCATCACGAGTGGATCGGCATCATGAGTGGATCGGCATGGTTGAGTGGCTCGGGGTTAGCATGGAGTTATGCTCGGGTCGGCAATACATTTTCTTCGGGTCACACGCAGGGAAGCTTCGAGTCGGTAGGATGAAGACCCTGGATCGGCTAAAGAGGGTCGGTGCTTTGAAGAAGGAAGATCGGCACTGGGTTGCTCCGAGTCTCAGGGAAATTTACTTCGGGTCGTGTGCAGGTGTGCTTCGAGTCATGCCTAGGGGATATTAGGTCGGCGTATTATGAACTCGGGTTCGGTCGTAGTGTTGAGTCTTGGATCAGCCATGGTGTTGATGGGCTCGGACCACTCAAGAAGCCCAGTAACTCGGGTTTTGCCTATAAATACAGCATGCGGGGCTTTAGAAAGGGGATCTTCATTTTGTTTCCCTTCTTCTTCCTCATTAAGGCTACTCTGCCATTATTGTTTTGAATACTCTGGATAGTAACTGTAATTGATTCTCATATCAATAAAAAGGAAATTTTTGGAGTGGACGTAGGCCAGAGTCAGCCGAACCACTATAAATCCTCTGTTTTTTCTACTTTCTTTTTAATTTTTATTGTTCTTCATATTTATACTCTCTACATACACTCAATCTATTATCTGTGACTGTTAGTTCATGCTTTCATTTATGTTTGGGTGTTAGTGACCAATTTTGGCGCTAACATTTTGGTGCTTTCACTGGGAATTGAACTCAGGGATTCTAAAGCTTGATCTTGGATTTAAAGGTTAGGGAACTTGGATTCTGGAGACTATGGCAAAGCCATCAACTAGGTAACAGAGGATGGAAAGGAGTCAGCAAGAGGGAAGTCCGGAGGCTTCCTCTTTAGCTAATCAAGCCTCAATCTACATCACTAGGGATGAGATGTAGGTCATGATGAATTTCATGCAGGGGCAACTGATGAAAAGGCAAGAGGAAATGATACAGACCCTTTTCAGACAATTTGGACAAGCAGGAACTGCAAGAGCTCAGATCCATGGAGCTGGATCAGAAGGACTCAACTGGCAAGCAGATGGAGTGGTTTAGCAGGGGACAACCCTCAATCAGCAAACAAATATCAATCCGGATGGACCTAGACTCGAGGGCACACCACCAAGTAATGCTAGACCAATCCATGGAGGGATACCAGATGACGTTGCACAGCCTGGCGCCAACAGAAATACAGGAGTACGTGACGAGGAGTATGTGCCAGAGTTCCCTCGAGGACTTGGAGGGCAGTTAGGAAATGGAGATAAGGGGCAACCTCTGATAGATAAAACTGGATTAGCCGACATTATCAGGCGAACTATTCGCGGAGGTCTGACAAACAGACATTTGGAGGGAGTCAACAAAAGTTCGTTTACCCGTAACATCAAGATAGCTAGGAATCCACCCAATTTCAAGCTACCTACTCTGGAAGTATACAACGGTAAGACGGATCCCAATGACCACTTGATGAGGTACACAAGGCATCTGGAAGTGCTGGGCGCATCAAAAGAGGTTATGGCCCGGTGTTTCCCCCTGTACATGACAGATATAACTTCTATGTGGTTCAGACAGCTGGAAAATGGGTCTATTAGAACATGGATAGAACTAGTGGATAGGTTCTGGAAATAGTTTCAAGTTCACATCTAGAGGCGAAAGAATGTGATGACACTTACATCGGTGAAGCAGAGGACGGATGAATCGCTCAGGACTTACGTAACTCCGTTTAATGCAGCAGTTGCTTTGGTGGATCGGCCGGATCCATCAATGGTTCTGATAGCGGCGGTGTCAGGAATCACGAATAATTCGGATTTCAAAGTATCGTTGATACGGGATCCACCAATGGATCTTGGGGAATTTTTTCACGAAGCTGAGAGATTTATTCGACAAGAGGATGCATGTTTGGATATGAGGTCAAAGAAAGTAAACATGGTTAAGGATGAAGAACCGTCTGGTGAAAACTCAGGTAAAGATAAGGATAAAGGAAATAGGAAGTGCTGGGGAGAACCAAAATTCTCCACTTACGTAGGACTGAATGAGACATTGGAACGGATATACTTGGATACTCGGGATCGCCTTCCCTATCGAAGGCCGACAAGGAGGGAACCCTCAGAACGTGAAAAGGCATCATGAAGACAGTCTCTTTCATGACCTGGACGGGCATGATACTAACAGCTACAGGCATCTAAAGGATATATTCGAGGAGCATGTAAGGAACAGTTGCGGCAATATGCGAAACTCGGAATGCGGCGGTGGAACAGGAGTAGCCACCGCCTACCTTGAACGACGATGGCGCGAGGCCCGGGAATGGTGGTCGGTTGGTCATTAATTAATCATGATGGTTTGGAATAAGTAACAAACTTTGGACTAACGACGAAGTCGCTTACTCATGTACGGGGATAGAGATAACCCCTAGGCATGCTCTGAGACGATGATAAACCGTGATGCTCTGGTTTGTGAAATCTGTTTTTTCTTTTTGGCTTGGACACTTGCTTTTTCTGGTTTGGTTTTGGAGTTTGATTTGAACTCTCTATTTTGTTTATTTTCTGATTTGAATTCTGGTTTGGACGTTTTCCTTTTGGTTTGGACTTTTGATATGGATTTTTGGTTTTCTGGTTCGATTTGGATTTTGATTGGATTTTCCTCTGGTTTTTGGTTAAAAGGTCGTTGAGCATGGACTATGCTCGGCAAGGGTCTGGAGAGACCAGGATTCGGCCTAGGACTTAGGCCCCATATTATCTATTTGTTACTATTCCAGGTCATCGAGTATGGACTATGCTCGGCAAGGGTCCGGAGCGACCAGGATTCGGCTTAGGACTTAAGCCATAGAATTGCTTAGCGTTCAGGGACACTGAACCAGGAACACCATGGCATTACTTAACACAGGTCGCCGAGTGTGGATTACGCTTGGCAAGAACCCGAAAAGGTTACGGATTTGGATATTGGCTATGAACAGCCAAGGATTTGGACATGGACCCCGGAGCGGTCCCGGATTTGGATATCGACCTGGAGAGGTCGTGGATGTGGTTATTGGTTATTGGATATGGATGGGTTAGAACTAGGTTGTCGGGTTCGGATGGATATGGACTTTGGATATCGGATTTGAGGCTATACAAAACACACCCTCCAATAGCAAGGCATGTTTTGGGGAGTAAATGTTAACCCGCCTTTTGGCAAGGCCGGAGAGAGGCGGATTTAACTAAAATCGACTACTCGTTTGTCGAGACTGGAATACGATGGGTTTGAGCCAGTTGGATGGATAGGCGATTAGTCATGGGTGGTTCGATGTGGGTCGTTCGATCAAGGTAGCTCGGTCATACATGGCTCGGTCAAGGAGAGGGTATAAAGCATGGTTCGGTCATGGTACTTAAGCCAAGGTGGCCCGGTGCGACTGGCTCGGTGAGTATGGCTCGATAAGCATGGCTTGATACAAGTGGATCGCCATCATGAATAGGTCGGCATGACGAGTGGATCGACATGACGAGTGGATTGACATCACGAGTGGATCGGCATGGTTGAGTGGCTCGGGGTTGGCATGGAGTTATGCTCCGGTCGGCAATACATATTCTTGGGTCACACGCAGGGAAGCTTCGGGTTGGTAGGATGAAGACCCTGGATCGGCTAAAGGGGGTCGGTGCTTTGAAGAAGGAGGATCGACACTGGGTTGCTCCGAGTCTCAGGGCAATTTACTTTGGGTCGTTTGCAGGTGTGCTTCGAGTCATGCCTAGGGAATATCAGGTAGGCGTATTATGAACTCGGGGTAGGTCGTAGTGTTGAGTCTTGGATCGGCCATGGTGTTGATAGGCTCGGACCACTCAAGAAGCCCATTAACTCGAGTTTTGCCTATAAATATAGCGTGCAGGGCTTCAGAAAGGGGATCTTCATTCTGTTTCTCTTCTTCTTCCTCATTAAGGCTACTCTGCCATTATTTTTTTGAAAACTCTGGATGGTAACTGTAATTGATTCTCATATTAATAAAAAGGATATTTTTGGAGTGGACATAGGCCGGAGTAAGCCGAACCACTATAAATCCTCTGTTTTTTCTACTTTCTTTTTAATTTTTATTGTTCTTCATATTTATACTCTCTACATACACTCTATCTATTATCTGTGACTGTTAGTTAGTGCTTTCATTTATGTTTGGGTGTTAGCGACCAATTTTGGCGCTAACAAGGACCAAAAATCATTTAAACAAGTAAAGTTAGTTCGTATCTGGAAAGTCTATGCAATAGAATGGGTTTGGAATTTTTCGAAGGAGGCTGGATAATTTAAAATCTGGATGTTCAGAAAAATAAAAATCAAGGTGAGAATTCTCACTCATTTGGATTACTAGAATTTATTTTAAATAGTTAAATTAAATTTTTAAATGCTGGTTGAACTTATAAATTATTATATGTTGAATGATGTTATGTTAAATATATATAGTAGTATATATATTAGTAGTTGGATTGATATTCCCGCATATTTTAGTGGACGAGACCATATGCGCCCCGCATAATAGCGGATGATCCTATATAACGCGATATCCCCCTCGAAGTGGGATTGGTAATTTTTATATTTCATTAACATCTATGGATGCGGGGAAACAGGTTGGAGGGATCCATCTGGATTCCTCAAATTTATATTGATTGTTTTTCATATATATAATATATGATGTGTTAGAATAATATGTTATAAATTATTGTTGTAATGTGAATTATGGGATATTATAGTAGCACTGGCCTTACTTTTGATATTTTAAATACCATAAATATTATTTTTGGAATTTGAATGGATTTAAAAAGAAATTTTAAATATAAAATATTTATATTGAAATTTGGAATATTTTAAGTAAGTTAAATTAGATTGTGTGAATTGTATTTAACTTAAGGAAAGTTAAATAAATTTATTGGGAATTGAGACAATAATAAATTCGAATGGTGAAATTGCTATATAAATATAAGTAAGGAAGTGGAAAAATTTTAAATTGAAATTGAATTATTACTTGATTTAAAATGAATGGATTAAAAATAAATTTGTTTGTAGTGAAGTTTAATTTAAGTATGAATAACTCGAATATGGTTTTGAAATGTTGGTTAAAAGGAAATTGAGTTGGAAGTGGGAATAAATGAGTTTATATAGCTTATAAAAATTGAAATTAATGAAATAAAAATATATTTAAGCTATAAGTGATATAAATTTTGAGTAAATAATAAAATATGGATATACTCGAGTATGGAATTGATAGGAATGTGAAAAATATGTTCTGAATCTCATTAAATTGAGAAGATGGAATAGAACAACCAAAATAAAAATGGTATGGTATTCTAAAAGTGAGGAATAAAAGGTCGAACATGAATTTTAAAAATAAAATTTGAACTCAAGAAAACTAAATAAGGTGATTTTTGAAATGAAAATCAAATATTGGAATATAAATTGAAAGTGTAATAATTAGATCAGTTAATTGAATAAGGAACTCCAAAGTAAATAGAATTCGACTTAATTGTAAACGAATTAAATATAATTGGAAATATCGTCGAATTAAATAGAATTGGATTGAAATGGTGACAATTTAAGTTACAAACAAATTCAATTTAGGTATAAATAAATTGAATATAGCCGTGGGTGTCGTTTAAATAAATACGAGCTTGTTTGTCGAGACTAGAATACGATGGGTTTGAGCCAGTTGGATGGATATGCGATCAGTCATGGGTGGTTCGGTGTGGGTCGTTCGATCAAGGTGGCTCGGTCATACATGGCTCGATGAAGGGGTGGTGATCATGCTGGTTCGGTCATGGTACTTAAGCCAAGGTGGCCCGGTGCGACTGGCTCGGTGAGTATGGCTCGGCAAGCATGGCTCGATATAAGTGGATCGGCATCATGAACGGGTCAGCATGACGAGTAGATCGGCATCAAGAACGGGTCGGCATGACGATTGGATCGGCATCATGAGTGGATCGGCATCACGAGTGGATCGGCATCACGAGTGGATCGGCATCACGAGTGGATCGGCATGGTTGAGTGGCTCGGGGTTAGCATGGAGTTATGCTCGGGTCGGCAATACATTTTCTTCGGGTCACACGCAGGGAAGCTTCGAGTCGGTAGGATGAAGACCCTGGATCGGCTAAAGAGGGTCGGTGCTTTGAAGAAGGAAGATCGGCACTGGGTTGCTCCAAGTCTTAGGGAAATTTACTTCGGGTCGTGTGCAGGTGTGCTTCGAGTCATGCCTAGGGGATATTAGGTCGGCGTATTATGAACTCGGGTTCGGTCGTAGTGTTGAGTCTTGGATCAGCCATGGTGTTGATGGGCTCGGACCACTCAAGAAGCCCAGTAACTCGGGTTTTGCCTATAAATACAGCATGCGGGGCTTTAGAAAGGGGATCTTCATTTTGTTTCCCTTCTTCTTCCTCATTAAGGCTACTCTGCCATTATTGTTTTGAATTCTTTGGATAGTAACTGTAATTGATTCTCATATCAATAAAAAGGAAATTTTTGGAGTGGACGTAGGCCAGAGTCAACCGAACCACTATAAATCCTCTGTTTTTTCTACTTTCTTTTTAATTTTTATTGTTCTTCATATTTATACTCTCTACATACACTCAATCTATTATCTGTGACTGTTAGTTCATGCTTTCATTTACGTTTGGGTGTTAGTGACCAATTTTGGCGCTAACATTTTGGTGCTTTCACTGGGAATTGAACTCAGGGATTCTAAATCTTGATCTTGGATTTAAAGGTTTGGGAACTTGGATTCTGGAGACTATGGCAAAGCCATCAACTAGGTAACAAAGGATGGAAAGGAGTCAGCAAGAGGGAAGTCCGGAGGCTTCCTCTTTAGCTAATCAAGCCTCAATCTACATCACTAGGGACGAGATGTAGGTCATGATGAATTTCATGCAGGGGCAACTGATGAAAAGGCAAGAGGAAATGATACAGACCCTTTTCAGACAATTTGGACAAGCAGGAACTGCAAGAGCTCAGATCCATGGAGCTGGATCAGAAGGACTCAACTGGCAAGCAGATGGAGTGGTTTAGCAGGGGACAACCCTCAATCAGCAAACAAATATCAATTCGGATGGACCTAGACTCGAGGGCACACCACCAAGTAATGCTAGACCAATCCATGGAGGGATTCCAGATGACGTTGCACAGCCTGGCGCCAACAGAAATACAGGAGTACGTGACGAGGAGTATGTGCCAGAGTTCCCTCGAGGACTTGGAGGGCAGTTAGGAAATGGAGATAAGGGGCAACCTCTGATAGATAAAACTGGATTAGCCGACATTATCAGGCGAACTATTCGCGGAGGTCTGACAAACAGACATTTGGAGGGAGTCAACAAAAGTTCGTTTACCCGTAACATCAAGATAGCTAGGAATCCACCCAATTTCAAGCTACCTACTCTGGAAGTATACAACGGTAAGACGGATCCCAATGACCACTTGATGAGGTACACAAGGCATCTGGAAGTGATGGGCGCATCAAAAGAGGTTATGGCCCGGTGTTTCCCCCTGTACATGACAGATATAACTTCTATGTGGTTCAGACAGCTGGAAAATGGGTCTATTAGAACATGGATAGAACTAGTGGATAGGTTCTGGAAATAGTTTCAAGTTCACATCTAGAGGCGAAAGAATGTGATGACACTTACATCGGTGAAGCAGAGGACGGATGAATCGCTCAGGACTTACGTAACTCCGTTTAATGCAGCAGTTGCTTTGGTGGATCGGCCGGATCCATCAATGGTTCTGATAGCGGCGGTGTCAGGAATCACGAATAATTCGGATTTCAAAGTATCGTTGATACGGGATCCACCAATGGATCTTGGGGAATTTTTTCACGAAGCTGAGAGATTTATTCGACAAGAGGATGCATGTTTGGATATGAGGTCAAAGGAAGTAAACATGGTTAAGGATGAAGAACCGTCTGGTGAAAACTCAGGTAAAGATAAGGATAAAGGAAATAGGAAGTGCTGGGGAGAACCAAAATTCTCCACTTACGTAGGACTGAATGAGACATTGGAACGGATATACTTGGATACTCGGGATCGCCTTCCCTATCGAAGGCCGACAAGGAGGGAACCCTCAGAACGTGAAAAGGCATCAAGAAGACAGTCTCTTTCATGACCTGGACGGGCATGATACTAACAGCTACAGGCATCTAAAGGATATATTCGAGGAGCATGTAAGGAACAGTTGCGGCAATATGCGAAACTCGGAATGCGGCGGTGGAACAGGAGTAACCACCGCCTACCTTGAACGACGATGGCGCGAGGCCCGGGAATAGTGGTCGGTTGGTCATCAATTAATCATGATGGTTTGGAATAAGTAACAAACTTTGGGCTAACGACTAAGTCGCTTACTCATGTACGGGGACAGAGATAACCCCTAGGCATGCTCTGAGACGATGATAAACCGTGATGCTCTGGTTTGTGAAATCTGTTTTTTCTTTTTGGCTTGGACACTTGCTTTTTCTGGTTTGGTTTTGGAGTTTGATTTGAACTCTCTATTTTGTTTATTTTCTGATTTGAATTCTGGTTTGGACGTTTTCCTTTTGGTTTGGACTTTTGATATGGATTTTTGGTTTTCTGGTTCGATTTGGATTTTGATTGGATTTTCCTCTGGTTTTTGGTTAAAAGGTCGTTGAGCATGGACTATGCTCGGCAAGGGTCTGGAGAGACCAGGATTCGGCCTAGGACTTAGGCCCCATATTATCTATTGGTTACTATTCCAGGTCATCGAGTATGGACTATGCTCGGCAAGGGTCCGGAGCGACCAGGATTCGGCTTAGGACTTAAGCCATAGAATTGCTTAGCGTTCAGGGACACTGAACCAGGAACACCATGGCATTACTTAACACAGGTCGCCGAGTGTGGATTACGCTTGGCAAGAACCCGAAAAGGTTACGGATTTGGATATTGGCTATGAACAGCCAAGGATTTGGACATGGACCCCGGAGCGGTCCCGGATTTGGATATCGACCTGGAGAGGTCGTGGATGTGGTTATTGGTTATTGGATATGGATGGGTTAGAACTAGGTTGTCGGGTTCGGATGGATATGGACTTTGGATATCGGATTTGAGGCTATACAAAACACACCCTCCAATAGCAAGGCATGTTTTGGGGAGTAAATGTTAACCCGCCTTTTGGCAAGGCCGGAGAGAGGCGGATTTAACTAAAATCGACTACTCGTTTGTCGAGACTGGAATACGATGGGTTTGAGCCAGTTGGATGGATAGGCGATTAGTCATGGGTGGTTCGATGTGGGTCGTTCGATCAAGGTAGCTCGGTCATACATGGCTCGGTCAAGGAGAGGGTATAAAGCATGGTTCGGTCATGGTACTTAAGCCAAGGTGGCCCGGTGCGACTGGCTCGGTGAGTATGGCTCGATAAGCATGGCTTGATACAAGTGGATCGTCATCATGAATAGGTCGGCATGACGAGTGGATCGGCATGACGAGTGGATTGACATCACGAGTGGATCGGCATGGTTGAGTGGCTCGGGGTTGGCATGGAGTTATGCTCCGGTCGGCAATACATATTCTTGGGTCACACGCAGGGAAGCTTCGGGTTGGTAGGATGAAGACCCTGGATCGGCTAAAGGGGGTCGGTGCTTTGAAGAAGGAGGATCGACACTGGGTTGCTCCGAGTCTCAGGGCAATTTACTTTGGGTCGTTTGCAGGTGTGCTTCGAGTCATGCCTAGGGAATATCAGGTAGGCGTATTATGAACTCGGGGTAGGTCGTAGTGTTGAGTCTTGGATCGGCCATGGTGTTGATAGGCTCGGACCACTCAAGAAGCCCATTAACTCGAGTTTTGCCTATAAATATAGCGTGCGGGGCTTCAGAAAGGGGATCTTCATTCTGTTTCTCTTCTTCTTCCTCATTAAGGCTACTCTGCCATTATTACTTTGAAAACTCTGGATGGTAACTGTAATTGATTCTCATATTAATAAAAAGGAAATTTTTGGAGTGGACATAGGCCGGAGTAAGCCGAACCACTATAAATCCTCTGTTTTTTCTACTTTCTTTTTAATTTTTATTGTTCTTCATATTTATACTCTCTACATACACTCTATCTATTATCTGTGACTGTTAGTTAGTGCTTTCATTTATGTTTGGGTGTTAGCGACCAATTTTGGCGCTAACAAGGACCAAAAATCATTTAAACAAGTAAAGTTAGTTTGTATCTGGAAAGTCTATGCAATAGAATGGGTTTGGAATTTTTCGAAGGAGGCTGGATAATTTAAAATCTGGATGTTCAGAAAAATAAAAATCAAGGTGAGAATTCTCACTCATTTGGATTACTAGAATTTATTTTAAATAGTTAAATTAAATTTTTAAATGCTGGTTGAACTTATAAATTATTATATGTTGAATGATGTTATGTTAAATATATATAGTAGTATATATATTAGTAGTTGGATTGATATTCCCGCATATTTTAGTGGACGAGACCATATGCGCCCCGCATAATAGCGGATGATCCTATATAACGCGATATCCCCCTCGAAGTAGGATTGGTAATTTTTATATTTCATTAACATCTATGGATGCGGGGAAACAGGTTGGAGGGATCCATCTGGATTCCTCAAATTTATATTGATTGTTTTTCATATATATAATATATGATGTGTTAGAATAATATGTTATAAATTATTGTTGTAATGTGAATTATGGGATATTATAGTAGCACTGGCCTTACTTTTGATATTTTAAATACCATAAATATTATTTTTGGAATTTGAATGGATTTAAAAAGAAATTTTAAATATAAAATATTTATATTGAAATTTGGAATATTTTAAGTAAGTTAAATTAGATTGTGTGAATTGTATTTAACTTAAGGAAAGTTAAATAAATTTATTGGGAATTGAGACAATAATAAATTCGAATGGTGAAATTGCTATATAAATATAAGTAAGGAAGTGGAAAATTTTTAAATTGAAATTGAATTATTACTTGATTTAAATTGAATGGATTAAAAATAAATTTGTTTGTAGTGAAGTTTAATTTAAGTATGAATAACTCGAATATGGTTTTGAAATGTTGGTTAAAAGGAAATTGAGTTGGAAGTGGGAATAAATGAGTTTATATAGCTTATAAAAATTGAAATTAATGAAATAAAAATATATTTAAGCTATAAGTGATATAAATTTTGAGTAAATAATAAAATATGGATATACTCGAGTATGGAATTGATAGGAATGTGAAAAATATGTTCTGAATCTCATTAAATTGAGAAGATGGAATAGAACAACCAAAATAAAAATGGTATGGTATTCTAAAAGTGAGGAATAAAAGGTCGAACATGAATTTTAAAAATAAAATTTGAACTCAAGAAAACTAAATAAGGTGATTTTTGAAATGAAAATCAAATATTGGAATATAAATTGAAAGTGTAATAATTAGATCAGTTAATTGAATAAGGAACTCCAAAGTAAATAGAATTCGACTTAATTGTAAACGAATTAAATATAATTGGAAATATCGTCGAATTAAATAGAATTGGATTGAAATGGTGACAATTTAAGTTACAAACAAATTCAATTTAGGTATAAATAAATTGAATATGGCCGTGGGTGTCGTTTAAATAAATACGAGCTTGAAATTAAAATTTGTCGTGGATTGGATGAATGAACTAATTAAATTAATTAGTAAATGGAATGGAATTTGATTGAATGAGAATCAATCTGAAATTTTAATTGGAATTTGTTGCAAAGGAAAGGAACTTAAGTTGTATGGCTGAAATAAATAGAGAATAAACAAATAAACTTAAGTTAATAATTTTGGATAGAAGCTTGGCTTAAATAAATTTGTGAAATGGTTATTTAATAAATTAGCAGGGAATGATTCCGTGCCTAATAAAAAGGATTTGGATATAATGAAAGTGGATATAAATGGAGTGCAACTAAATTGATCGTGAATAAGTTTGAAATGGAATAGAATTGAATATAAATTGATTTGGAATCAATTTAAAATAGTTATAAACTGAAGTGGTTATTTTAATAAATGGATATCGCCAAATTTGCATGGAAAAATTGTCGTTTGACAAAAATGGAAGAAAACAAAATTCTGTGAATTAATAGAAAGTGGATAAATTGATTTTTAAATCAATTTGGAATGGATATGAGTTTGTTTGGTATAAAAATGAAGTGAATCCAAGTAAATTGAGTTGTAAATCATTCGAATTGAATATGAATCGATTGAAAGAAATTAAATTAGTATCGGAACCTTATAATTGCTTACAAATACATGTTTAGCATGATTGGGTTATGAAGCTTATGTGTTTTAACCATTTAAATGAATGAAATGTTATTAAATTTCATGTTTTGGGTACTTACGTGTTTAAATTGAGTAAGTACAGGTACATTGAGCTGTTTTGCTTGACTTTGATTGCGCGAATTGCAAAATAAATAAGCCGCTTGCTTAAAAACACTAAAATAAGGTACGTTTTCAGATTAAATATCGCAAAATATATATGTAACGACCCACTATTTTGGACCATTCAAATCGACAATAAATTCACACATGTTGGACTTGAATAATTCAAAACAATAGATTGTAAATAAAATTTGGAAAAACTCAGAATATATAGTAAATAAATCACAGATCACGGACACAGAGTAATATAACAGTGCAGCGGAAGCAAAGAAATAGTAGTTCATGAAGCTACTATATATGTATACATAAGAGTTAACAAGATACAATAGAAATCACGAATACAAAGATGTCTCAATACAATAGTCAAATACAAGATCTGAATACATCTCTAAAATCAACTGAATAACTGAAAGCGAAATAGATAGCTGGATCTCCAAGCAAAGTTCCAACTCCAAAGGTGAGTCTCGAATGCTGTATCACTCAGTCTGACCCGAGCGTAAAGAAAAACACAAAACACTCGAGTCAGGACATACATACTTATACAATGTAAACCAACTCAAGTGAACTGTAATATAAAGGTACAAGTAACTTAAAGGATGCTTGGGACCGCCCATCCTCTAAGGATCCGCTAAACTATTTACTATGTAGTAATATTCGCTAATATAATAATGTCTATAGTAATATTCGTTAATATAATAGCGTTAAAGGGTTACCCATATAGCCCTTAACACATAATAGTCCCAGTAGTCTATCCAGTATCAGCGTACCCCCAAATTGGGAGCTACCCTCAATACTCCACAGGCTACAGCACAAATCCTAACTCGTAGTAAAGCTCGATATGGTAGGTGACATGGCATAACAAGGCAATGCCAGGGTAGATATACCAATTACGTACACGGGCCAGTGAAAACGCATTGCAGCCACTACTGCCCACCTCGGAACACACTCCCAAATAAAAATCGAAGGGTGGGGACCAAATCAATCACAAAGTAATAGAATAGTATCGAAGAAATGTGTCCGATCAGAGGTGCTACCTCATTGGCCTGATGATCGCTCCTGTTTTAGCCACCTTAAGCTAGCTCGTGGGAGTCGGGTCCACGTAAATATACCTTTAGGATCGTCGCCACCAACCTACTTCATTCTGGAATCTCCACCGCGTACACAGTTGTTAAAGTGGGTTTCGGTATCGATAGAGAGTATGCCCATATCTGATCGCGATCTCTTTAACAACCAATCATTATTAAAACCCATGGATATTTATTTCAAAATAATTTATATTTCAAAACCAAATATCATATCCATTTCAAAACTAGTTTATACTTCAAAACCAAAATATCATGTTCAAAACTAGTTTATACTTCAAAACCAAAATATCATTTGAACAAACCCAAATTTCCAATCACTAAATATTTCAATTTATTTAAACTTGAAATATTCCTTTTTAAATCATCTTAAACAAAAACCACTTTATAAGGTCATACTCTTAAAACTTCAATTGCCAATCAATATATTCAAAGAAAATTCTTAATTAAATACTATTTCAAATAAATTCATTTCCAAAATCATAGTACTTTCAAAGTTATAGCATTATTAAGTTCATTCATTCAATTATATCAATTTCGAAAACCTTGTATTAACTTATAAATTTCAAATTGGTTTATATTTCACCTCAAAACATATTCATTTAAACCATTTAAATTCAATGTCAAAATCTTCCAAAATATATTCATTTCCAAAGTTCATTGAAATTTCAGCCACAACAGCACTTATAAAGTGTTACGGTAAATATATTAACATTTCAAAACATTGTCAAATTCAAAACAGCAGCACCTATAAAGTGCTACAGTAGGTATTAGTATTTCAAAACAGTTTAGTTTCAGAAATAGCAGCATTTATAAACTGCTGTAGTAAGTATTTTAGTATTTCAAAAACCTAGTTTAATTTCAGAAACAGCAGCACTTATAAACTGCTGCAGTATATATATATTAGTATTTCAAAAACCGTTCAAATTCAGAAACAGCAGCACTTATAAAGTGTTGTAGTATTGTACTTATTTCAGAACATAGTTAAATTTCAGAAACAGCAGCACTTTGGAAATGCTGCCAATACAATTCCAAATTTATTATAACATTTCAGAAACATTAAAAGTTCAATATTTAGCCATTTTAACTTATAAAAACATATCTTACATTTCAACAATATTCATTTGGATATCATTTAACTTATGATTTAAATAAAATAACCTTTTAATAATTAAATATCCAATTAAATTATGATTCATTTATTAAGTCAAAATACACTATTTTTCTTAACCTTTATTTTTAACCACTAAGCTAACACTTTATTTTAAAATACTCATTTCATAAATAGGACTAAATTTCTATTTATTTACTTAACTTAACATTTCTATTTGAAGAAACATATTTCCAATTATCAAGTTAAGTCATAATTAAAGTTACATTTTTCCATTTAAAAATCATAACTATTTATTTTACAAAACATAACATTTCACAAAAGAATATTTTATCATAGTTAATATAACAATCAATCTTTTCTTTTAGATATATTCATTTAGACATCAATTAACTATGATTTCTAGTTAAATAAATTTTATCACAAAATGTCCAATTAAAACTGTATTCCATTTTATCAGTTCAAAATACATTATTTATTACACAAACATGTCTGTTTCATAAAGTAAGATTCATAACAATTACTAGGATAGATTTAAAAGTTCCATATTAAATCAAATTCAAATATTAAGTTATTTATCATCAATAAAGATCCTTAATTTCTATTTAAAACCAACACATCTTTATAATTTCAATTAAAGCCACTTATAGACTTATAAAATTTAAACTTATAGGAAACCGATATATCTTTATAATTTAAAATCCTTAAATCAACTTTAAGTTCAAGTTTCATATATTAAAAATTCAAAATAATTAATAAACTTTTAGGAGAATATTATATTAAAGGTTTATCCATGGGTCTGTATAATATTTTCTAACCTAGGACAAGTGATACAGATATGTATCATTTCAATCCGTAATTTAAAAGAAAAATATGGGTTCTATCATTTCAAACCCGCAATCCCAAGTAAATCAAATACAATAAAATAAATAAAAATCGCACGAGCCTATCATGTCAGCTCATAATGATTTTTCCTTATTCTAAAGTCTGTTCGGGTATGTATCATTTCAACCCATAGTGATAGGGAACTTGCAGTGTGAGATACAACAATTAAAATGAACAGCATAACATATAATAACATATCAAGTAATGTAACAGGTATTTAAACAGCATTTACCATCATATAATATATCACAGGCATGTATGAATAACATATCAGTTTATACAGATTCACTTTTCATCATTTCACAATAATATAAGTACATATGTCTAGAGTGATAAAACTCACCTTTTTAAAGCTGGAGATAACAAACAAGAGACACAAAACAAATTCTGAAAGCACGACAAAGCACGAACAAGATTTTTTTAATGGAGAGTCAAGATCCAATCTTGTATACAAACAATTTACAAAATTATAAGAATAAAATTCAACACAAAGATTTATAGATTAAAACAATGAAAAGAATGAATCAAAGTGACATAACCTTGGTTTAAATCAATCAAGTGGCTAGGCCATGGTCAAGTGGGATTGACCACACCATGTAGTGCTCGGCCTCATCATGTTTAGAGGCACCTAGGCTTGGGCAAAGTGGTGTGTACACGGTTATGGTGAGGAATTTGAAGAGATGGAGATTACAACTTCATTGGAAGGCCAAAAGGTCAAAGGGAAGAGGGGTTTTGGTTCAGCCCTAAGTCTCTATGTGCTCGGTCATGGCTATGGCATGGGTCAAGGCAACATGAAGCATGGCTATGGTGATGTAGTGGTCATGGAAAAGCAAGGAGGTGAATGGAATTGTTGTGGCCGAGCAAACCAAGGAAGAGGAAGGTGAATATGTGGTCTAGGCTAGGGTTTTTGGTCATGACTTGTGATGTTTTTAGATCTAGTGGTCACGGCCTAAGGGTGGAGGAGATGATGATGGGTGATGATGGTCGGCATAGTGATGGAGACGGTGTAGTGGTCGGCTAAGGCATGGTAGTGGCCGAGCAAGACATGGAGAAAACAAAGAGAAAAGAAAAAAAAAGAATAGAAAAAAAGAAGAAGAGGAAGCCATGGATCTTGTATATTATTTTCTAGAAATAAAATGAGAAAGGAGTGAAGGGGAAATAATCTTGTACGTGATTTGAGAAGAGTAATTCACGGCTAGGAATGAGGAATAGGTTATGAACGGCTATGGTAGGAAATAAATAGGCTAAGCAAATAAAGGCAAGCAATAAAGAGGCTAGTGAATGAGGGGATTTATTTCCTATTTAATAAAATAACTTATGTAATATCTTTCAATCAGAAGAGGCAAATGAAGAGGTGAGATATTTTGGAAGATTTGTACGTGATTTTCAACTTGATATGCACGGCTATGAGGAGTTTGGATGGAAAGAAAGTTGAAATGAATGTTAAGAAACGGAAAAGGCAGGAGTTACGGGAAAAAGAAACATATATATATTTTCTTAAATTTGTATAGAATGTTTCATTTCTAAATGTGAAATCTTGTTAATTGTATACATCAATTAAGATTTAAAACCAATTAATTAATTTACCTTAGTTCCATTCCTTTTACCAATTTATTACTTTATAATAAATGTACGTTTCTATTTATTTTATACATTCACACCTACCGTTACTGCATAAATTCTCATTAATGACATTAAAGATTTTCTAATTAGTTTATTGACTAAATAGGAAACTTATAAAAGCTATTATCACTACCCTTTAATTTACACTTAAGTTTATCATATATTCAACTAATTATCATAACTACTTACCTAATATTGAATTCATTCAATTATTATCAATTATACAAATTTATTTATTTATACACCACTTACCCTTATTTACTTATATTTAAATTTATACTCAAATATAACTGTTATAACTAAATTAATAGGCCAATTTAAATAGTAACTCACACCCGTTACTATTACTTTAATCCACATTAATGAATCCATTATTATTTACAAATCAAATGTTACAATTACTCAATTAACACTGATTTACTTCCATTTCTATTTATCACATATTATTTCATTAATGATCCAACATTCAAACATGTTTCTTACATTCAAATTTATAACTAATTTACATTATTTCACCATTGGGACTTCATTTCAATTGTTACTAATTAGTTCTAATTACCATTGTTCAATTATTAATAGATAAAGTTTTTTTTTCTATATTAAATCACCCAAAACTTATTAACCTAACAAATTAAATTATTGAAAATTTTACGGGTCGTTACAATATAAATATTGATATATATTGTGTTTTCCGACCGTGTGGGTCGATGTATATATTTTTATCTCTCTTGTCATATTGCAAAAGGTCCTCAGTACAAAGTAGACTCTGCCAAAAATTTCAGAAATTTAGGGTGTTAGATAAATTTTGAAAATTTTTGGAAAATTTTTTGTTAACTTAAAAAGGGTGATTTTTAAGTTGAAATAAAAATAAAAGATTTTGAATTAGAAGATGAAAACTAATTGTTTGTTTGAAATTAAAAGATTTAGGAAGGTGGAATATCGAGTTTTAACTAATTGGGTTTTGTTAAGTTAATGGGTTTGGAGCATTTTTCCCGCCTTAGCAATTTCGGGGACGAAATTCTTTTAAGGGTGGAGGAATGTAATGACTCAGATTTTTCAACGTTTGATTTGGGATATTTAAATGTGTTTAAATATTGATTTGGAATTTATAATTGAGTTAGTAAGTTTTCCAGGACTGAAATTTTAAGCCATTTTGCAAGATTTCGAAATCGTCGATTTGATCGACGCGATAAAATAGTGATCTGGGGCACGGTCTTGGAATTCGATGAAACCAGTTCCATTGGATCTGTAATAGTGTGTTATTATCGGATTTTCAAATTTCGTAGCATTTGGGTTTACCGTTTGGTTGTACGGTCTGAAAGCGCCTAGAGATAATTTAATTTAATTTAATTTAAATATCAATTTAATACGCTATCTTCCACATACGATCGAACTAGGCTTTGAGACTTGTTCCATTTCATTCGAAATAAGGGTAGAACATTATGAATGCCAGGCGGCACGCCTTAATAGGGGTTCGGGATTTTAAGGTGCCATCAATGAAATATTTATATATATAAATAATCAAATCAAAGTCAATCTTAGCTCCCCTAGCCTGTCTCGAGCCAACCTATTCCTGTATGAAGCCGCCTATTTATTGTTTAAATCATGTCTTCTTCTTCCCAAATTCAAATCAGTTGAAAGCGGAGAGAAACTTTTTTTATACAATAGAACGACATCTCGTTCAACTAAAAATATACATATATAATCCAAATCAATTTGACTTTCAGATGGAAATCATGAAATTTCCCCCTTCCTCCGTTCATCGGTTCAAAATTCATGAAAAACAGAATTCGTTCGAATTAAAAAAAAGAATGAACGAGTGAGGGCAGGTGGCATCGATGTTGAAGGGGGAGGGCTCGAACTCGACCATGGCAGTGTTGCGATGGTCTGCAGTCGACTAGGTGGTTCGATTTCATGAATTCAGGCGAGGTCGAGGTCGTGGTGGCAGTTTGGGATTTTAGGAAGTGGCGACGGCGATTCTCGAGCGCGACAGTGACAAGGGGCAGACGCCTCGACTTGGTGATGGTAATCGCGAGTGATTCTGGCAACGAAACGCGACTTGGTGGTCGAGCTTGGAAGGGCGCGACTATAGGCGGAGGTGATGTAGGCGTAGGGTACACGTGCACGTGTGAAGATTGCTCACATGCAGGTGTGTATGTATGGTGGGTTCGAACTTGGAGATGAGCGGCTGTTGTTTGAAAGGGAAAGAGGTATTAAAGGTAATTAAAGATTAATTTTATAATTAGTTTATTTAACCATTAGCTTATCAATTATGTTTAACTCTGATCGTATTAAATTTATACGAGGACCAAAAATCATTTAAACAAGTCAAGTTAGTCGTATCTGGAAAGTCTATGCAATAGAACTGGTTTGGAATTTTTCGAAGGCAACTAGATAATTTAAAATCTGGATGTTCCGAGAAATAAAAATCGGGGTGAGAAATTCTCACTCATTTGGATTACAAGAATTTATTTAAATTGTTAAAATAAATTGTTGAATGTAGTTGAATTTATAAATTATTATCTGTTGAATGATGTTATGTTAAATATATATATAAATAGTAGTATATATAGTAGTAGTTAGATTGATATTCCCGCATATATTAGCGGATGAGACCCTATGCGCCCTGCATAATAGCGGATGACCCTATATACCGCAATATCCCCCTCGAAGTGGGATTGGTATTTTTTTATGTTGCACTAACATCTGTGGATGTAGGGAAACAGGTTGGATGGATCCAACTGGATTCCTCAAATTTATATTGATTGTTTTTCATATATATAATATATGATGTGTTAGAATAATCTGTTATAGATTATTGTTGTAATGTGAGTTGTGGTATGCTATAGTAGCACTGGCCTTACTTTTGGTATTTTAAATACTATAAATATTATTTTTGGAGTTTGAAAGCATTTAAATAGAAATTTTGAATATAAAATATTTATATCGAAATTTGGAATATTTTAAAAGAGATTGATTTGGTTGAAATAATAATTTGATTTGGAATTGTACTTAACTATTCGTAAAATATTTTAATTAGAGATTTTTGAAAAAAAGCTATATAAAGGATTTTTAACAGTCGAATTTTTAAGGGGTATTCTGGATTTGTGGGAAAGAAGTGGAAATCGGTATTAAAAATAAATTTGTAAAATAAATGGAATTTATAAGGAAATGGATTTATAAATGGAATTTTATTAATAAGATTAATTTTTATAGACAAGAAAAACTAGGGGAGTTTGTAAATTTATAAACGATGTTTATAAATAAGGGAAAACGATAGTAGTTGTTAAATTAGGAATATAAAATTCATAGGGTGAATTTATATTAGAATATGGAAATAGGGTTGAAGGAAAATAGTGGATACTATTTTTGAAAATTGGAAATGGTTAGGAGAATCAGAATGAAATCGATGGGTCGTGAATCTAGAGTAATCTATAAATTAATTGGTTATTGAGATTTTAAAAATAAATTTTATTACTATGAAATTAAGTTGTTTTTAAAAAGGGAAGTTATTTATCAAACTATGTAAATTTTGAACTAGTAGAATTGAAATACATTGAAAAGTGAATTTTTTTTTCAAATAATTAATATTTATTTTAATAAATCCTATTTTTTTTAGAAATCAGCTTGGAAAATTGATTTGTTTATCTAAAAATGAGTTATTGATGTTTATAAAAAGAGTTTCGATATTTTTAAATAATTACTTAAACATATCTTAAAAATAAATTATTATTCTTTTAAATACTTATTATATATATTTAGTTTAGAATTGATTTTAATTTATTTATAAATCCTCTCGAGATTTGTAAACGGAGTTTATTAACAAAGATGATTTTTATAAGAGAAATCTTATAGTGAAATTCTGGTAACTTAAGGAAATTTCCGAAGTATTTAAATATAGAAACTTCAGAAATGAATTAAAATTCATAAAAGGAAAGTTAGAAATGGGTAGTTGAGATTATAGACGAGTATAATCGATTTTGGAAATTTTAAAGGGGATTAATTAATAAATTTTGGAAACTTTTTGAATCCATGATAAATGGGTTTAGGAAATTTCAAGTGGGCTATAAGAATTTTGAGAAGTATGAAATAAAGGGAATATTCCTATGTTTTGGAAATAAAGTGATTTTAGGAAAATATACTTATAAATATTTTCTAAGTATTAAACTGAGAGGATTTGAAATATTTAACTACGAGATTGTTATTTTAGAAATATCTCTCAAAAGGTTGAATTATAAATGGAACTGAAAGAAATATTCTAAGTGTTGATATGGTTTGAAATATCATGTTATTGATATAAGAATTTGGATTTGTTTTCAATTATTGAATATATATCCTTGTAAAGATATTTTGAAATGAATGTTTGGAAAATTTATAAAATGAGGCCCAGTGACTGCTTATGGATGTTATTTGATAGTTAAATAACCGACTATCAATATTGATCAATTTCGTTAATCATTTCGAAGAGACCGGGATTAGATTTAATTATCCAAAAACCACTTCGATCCGGTTTGAACGTTACAAATGGATACCGTGAAGATAGTGAAGACGGTGATTCGGTTTGTCCAAATCCAGGGCAACTTGTATGGAAGAATGCTATCAAAACATCATCATTGGAGGACGATGAGCATTCTAAGTGGAATTGTTCTTGGAAGGTAACGTTTAGCCTCAAGCCTCAACAACCGAGAATGATTAAAACAGGGGATATGCAGCAAGGCTAAGTTGGTCGCATCCAATTAGGGTATGTTATCACTTTTCTAGATATCCTCGGAAATATATATAAATTATGGATATGGTTGTGCATGAAAAAGGGAGCACTCAATTTTTAAGGGTTGGAACACCCAGGGTGATAACATATTCGGTTCTATCCAGGTTAGGGGTAGTCTGGTCTTGTGTAGCAAGCAATCCCGGCGAGGTCCTTGGTACATTTTCTAGAGGTGTACTATGATGGGCGGTATCTCAGTAGCCCAGTCATTGTATGGGATCCATTCTCCAATACAAGCCTTTACGGTTTTGTTTGTAGAGCCTGGTATGCTGGAATTTAATTAATGTAACAATTTTGGCTATTTGAATAAGTATTTGTATTTAGACACTATTATAATATCACTGGATTTTCTATAAAATATTGATGCAGCGCAGCCCTCATTTGTCCAAGGTATAAGTCGTGACCGACTTAAGGAAGGAAGCATAAGTCGTATGCGACTTAAAGAAGCAGGTCTACGACCTAAGGAGTCATGTGAAAAAAGGCTACGACTTAAAAGCCTAAGTCGTCCACGAGCTAAATCTAACAAACAAGGTGTAAGTCGTACGCGACTTAAGGAGGCGGTGATGAGTCGTCCACGACTGAACTGGAAAGCCAAAGGGGAAGTTGTGACGAGTTTACGACTTAACGAAGCAACTATAACTCGTCTACGACTTAACAGGGAGATGAGTCGCTCACGACTCAAGGAGGAGAATACACAAGTGTTAAGTCAGATACGACTTAAGGCAGATGATAAGTCGGCACCGAGTTACGATGCAGTTAAATCATATCATCTTATGTCGCCGAAGCCTGGAAACCGTTCATCCTTACACCCAGTTAATCTGGACCAATGATTCTTAAGACGAATGAAGCTGGTTATCTTAAGTCGCGTGAAGATGGATGTCGTTGAATCTTATGCCGAGTTAATCTAGACCATTGATTCTTAAGTCGTAGAAAGCTGTTGTTGTGTTGCATTGTTAAGCCGCATCTGTTATAAGTCGTATGCCGTTGTTTGTTAAGTCGTTAAGGTCTTATGTCGTAAGTCGTCTGTACATATGTCTTGAGTCGTACGTTGTAAGTCGAATGGCGTCTGTTTCTGTTGAGTCGTAAGTCGTGTACGAGTTATGATGAGTCGTAGGTGATGAGTCGGAAACGACTTAAGACTTATGATGAGTCGTAGGTGATGAGTCATATATGACTTATGATGAGTCGTAGGTGATGAGTCGAAAACGACTTAAGACTTAGGAATTTTTCTGGATATGTGTTGTAGCCTATAAATAGGCAAGTTGTGTCATTTTGTAAGGTTGTTGAATATTGAATAAAATTCTCTTTTGTTAGCTTTGTGCTTCCAATTTCAATTGGTAGTCGAGTGTATCTCCTATCTCCACTTACGTCATTCGAGTGCGCTCGAATCATCGTTTGCTGAAGCCGATTCACGGAATCTTGTGCGCAAGATCAACGTTGAAGAATCGTAGATCTCTTTCCCGGTATCTTCGGATCAACGAGTCAGAGATAGCTAGAGTTCGGTATCTTCGGATCAACGAATTCGGGCATTTCAGTATCCATCAATCCACAGATTGCTATTTTCATCGATTGAAGATGGTCTAGAATTATCCGCTGCGTCAAATATTTTGGTTTTCGTAAGGGAAAACCCATCGTGTTTATGTGTGATGCGGTCTTACAAGATACCTTTTTTTCAAAAGATTTTGATAACTCTAATAATTCAAATTGAGTGTGTTTTCTCACGCTGGTTTTCCAGAATGACTCGGGTGTTATTTTATTATAATGCTCGGGTCAGACCGAGTATTATAGATTCAGGATAGAATGCTATGGAGCTCTGGAGACAAACTGGATGACATAGATGTATTTCCGTACTTGATTTATATTCCACTATATGAGGACAAGTTATTATAACTGTCCAGATTGATGTATTGATTGTTGTACTCTGATGTTTGTAATTATAAAACAGTTACAAATTCTTTTGTATAAAAATCTGTTATTATATATTATATTTTGTTCCACTGCGATTGTGAGATTCTGTGTGTTGTTGTTTTATTTTCTTCTACCTCTTTCTTCTTCTTCGCCCTAGTTATTCGCTCTTTCGTACAATTTGGGTTGAAAAAGAGTGAATTATTATCAACTCAAAGGGTACGGAAGTGCGGGTCGCTAGATTAATAAACCTAAATCATAATATATAGAGTAAATATACATAATGTTTTAACAAAGGTTTAATTAAGTTAAAATTAAAAGCAACAAATTCTTTTTTAAATACGCTTTAGTGCAAATATATTATTCATGTAAATAAAAATAAGAACAAGTGCAAATTAATAAAATGATTTTTATTTGAGATTTTTCCTTTTTACCCCATTGTCAATGCACCTGATCTAATAGGAAAATCAATTTGATTTATGGTTATAAAGGAAAAATAATATCAAGAATTATTTTTAATACATTAGAATGACCTTACTATAATAGGTAATATCATGCGTATATAGATATATATCTGTGAGTGTCTATATATATGTATATATATTATATTTTTCCATTAATATATAAATATATATAATATTTTTTCTCTACCGTAATTTAAGGAAGCAACTTAAACTAACATACACACACATATATATAAGGGAAACAATTTGAGGAAGATAATTTAATTTTTTTCGATTTTAAATTTATATTATTTATATATGTTGACTAGAAATTTAACCAACCTCAGAATTGCAATTACGAGTCAACACTAGCAAGTGACCAACCTCAGAATTACAATTACGAGTCAACACTAGCAAGTAGCCAACCTCAAATAC
This sequence comes from Allium fistulosum, assembly GCA_030737815.1. Taxonomy (NCBI): domain Eukaryota; kingdom Viridiplantae; phylum Streptophyta; class Magnoliopsida; order Asparagales; family Amaryllidaceae; genus Allium; species Allium fistulosum. Next base: position 619,076,615 of record CM060907.1, read on the forward strand.
CACAAAACCAACGCTGAAAATGAATGTGAGACAAAAAAGGGAATTATTGATGGAATTGGAGGAAGTTTCGAAGAACCATTGAAGATGCAGTGGAAAAACTTGAAAGAGAAGCTTTAGAATCGTTAAAGGCAACTGTAAAAGTTGGTTGAAAATGAAGAGGAAGGACGACATCGGTTTGTATAGTTTTGGTGTTTGATCTGAGCCTTGGATTGAATAGGCAGGAAACGACCTGGACTATCTAGGTTAAAATTGATTACCTTGTTAAATCTACCCTCCCATTTCTGAACCGTCTCTATAACCGAATCACCGCATCTGCAAGAAGATGACACATGTTGATAGCATTGGATGCGTAAATGAAAGTCTAGCTTTACCCATAGAAGTGAACTTGGAGGGTAAAATGTTGCTTGTTTTTCTCGCAAAGCAATAAATGTGTTGGACCACTGGTTTCCCAATGCAATTGCCTTACCTTGTATGGCCTCGAAATCACTTTGCCCATCTATTATCCTTACAAGCATTTGTGTAGCTCGCAATGGGCGTTAGTGCCCTACATACACTAGCTTCAAAGTATGGCCCAACTAAATGTGGCACATAGTAAAATGCTTGCCCATCAAAGACAACCCGAACACATAATGGAGGCCACTCTTCTGCTCTCCCTCTCCAGGCCACTAAGTCCATGCCGCCCAACAACCTACCCAGGGCCTGCAAATAAAAGCAACAACTGTGCACTCCTCCACTGAAAAAATTGGCATAAACAACATTATGCATTTGAAAAAAGCTGTAACTTATTGCAACCTCTCTATTACCCGACACTTTGGGCCGGCTACATGATGATAGTCACAGAGCCTATGGTTGAGTTCGGATGTAACTTGAGTTAATAATGGGTTGGAAGTATAAGAGGCTGGTGTAACTTAAGTTTAGTTCGACCTATGCATGGCTTAGTGTATTTGATGGTGGTCGGCATGATTGTAAGGCACAAGAATACAAGGTGAATCGGCATTGGAATGTAAATGTGACGGACCGGCTAAGAGTGGCTCAGCCAAGGTCGTTCGGTCGAGGTGGTTCGGCCACTCATCGCTCGGCCTTGAATAAAAGGTCATCGCTTGGCCTAGAAGTCACAAATGAATCCTACATAGGAAGGTCCGTATGTCATCGAATGGAAGTTTGGAGAAGGAACCTTCAAGCTAGCGATTGTCGATGGCATGACACTCCCCAAAGCCTGGAATAGCGAGCATTTGCGTCGTTATTACACTTAGCCTATTTCTTTTGCACTTTAGTAGCAACTGTTTCCAGTATATGTTTCTTTTGTTGTTCTTTGTTTTTGGCATGTAATAAGACAATTCAGTTTGTTCCTATTTGTTATGATCAATAAAGGCTCAAAGCCGTTTTTTCTATGAACTGTTGATATTCCATGCATTATAATTCCATGGCAAAAATTAAATTACATTATTCTGACCGGCGTATGGACGCACAAACAAAATTAAAAGTCAATCAATAAAATAAAAAATCTCTAAGTCCCCGAAGCGCGGACCAGAGTGCTCCGAATCCCCGAAGTGCGGACTAGAGTATAAACGACTTAAAAATCTCTATGTCCTCGGAGCGCGGACTAGAGTGCTCTGAGTCCCCGGAGTGCGGACTAGAGTATAAACGACTTAAAAATCTCTAAATCCCCGGAGCGCGGACTACAGTATAAACGACTTAAAAATCTCTATGTCCCCGGAGCGTGGACTAGAGTACTCTAAGTCCCCAAAGTGCGGACTAGAGTATAAACGACCTAAAAATCTCTAAGTTCCCGGAGCGCGGACTAGAGTACTCTGAGTCCCCGGAGTGCGGACTAGAGTACTGTGAGTCCCCGGAGTGCGGACTAGAGTATAAACGACTTAAAAATATCTAAGTCCCCGGAGCGCGGACTAGAGTACTCTAAGTCCCCGGTGTGCGGACTAGAGTATAAACGACTTAAAAATCTCTAAGTCCCCGGAGCGCGGACTAGAGGACTCTGAGTCCTCGGAGTGCGGACTAGATTATAAACGACTTAAAAATCTCTAAGACCCCGGAGCGCGGACCAGAGTACTTTGAGTCCTCGTATTGCGGATTAGTGTACAAACGAATCATAAAATCTCTAAGTCCCCGAAGCACGGACTAAAATATAAGCAACTCAGAAATCTCCAAGTCATGTGGAAACGAACAGGTACTTACATGACCCATAAAACTTTGAATGTCAAGTACTAGTTGGATGATAAGCTAAATAGCGAGAATCATCGAAGACAAAGAAACAAAATTTTATTTATTTACTAATCGAAGATTTAGTTCCATTACAACTTCTCCTAAACTTGGAGCAAAAAGTCTATTCACAACGACTATAAAAGTAAATAGAAACAACTACATGACTTAGGCGGAGCGAGGTATGACAAGAAAATAATTACTTCTTTGACTTCTTCTCTTTCTTCGGTTTCTTCGAAGACTCCTCAGCCAAGCGCTTTTCTTGGACCCTCTGCTTCCTAGTGAGGCGGTATCTGGGGCAGGAGGAGGGACATCCAGAGGTGTGTTCCCCCCAGGGAGGATTATCTTCAAGGGCCTATTTAAAGGATTATCGAGTTTCATCACCTGAGTTTCAATCTTAATTTCAGCCTTCTTTTTTTCCTCCTCCGCGATTCGTTCCCCCATGCTAAGTTTTGAAGTAGGTTCGAAAGAGCCCGTGATTTCAACCTCGTCATGTTCGTCCATAGGCAAGGGATCCTCGGTCTTGTCCTCATCGAGCGCTCCGATTACTTGGGCATCGGGTCCGGGAGTATCCCCAGTGTGAAGCTCTTCCGCTATTTTTTCTTCCTTCTCCATGGCGACATCGCTCCTTGGAGTTGGTTCAGGATCAGAATGACTTACATGGAGTCATAAAGGATAAGTATTAGAATACATCTATTGTTCATCAAAAGCGATGGTCCTTTCAACCCTAGAAAGAAAAATTACATACCGGCTTTCGGTTGACTCTCAGCTGTTTTAGGAGTCTCACCCTCTGGAATAGGGGAAAGAACATGAAAATCAAGCCCAGGTTTCTTTGGGATATAGCCAACATGCTGCTCGAAAGGATCGAGTGATGAGCAACCAACCGGCTGGGCGGAAGGAGGAACTGGAGACTCAGTTCGGGATGGGCCAGCAACGTCGTCCTTCCCTTTCGATGAGGAGGAATCTCTTCCGTAGAGGGCTTTGGCTGCGGATAAGTCGGAAGGCTCGTTTCCTCGAAGCACTTCCTTCACAAGAGAATCCTCATCAATCTCTTCGGTGCCCAGCTCCACTCGCTTAATTTCTATTAGAGTATCCCATGCTTCGGCTAATGATTCGAGCTAACCCTCGCCAAGAAATGATAGATCTCGATGCATGAGAACTCGAGCATTATATTCAGCAATAAGCAGATCAAATAAGCATTTAATTTCTTCTCTGTCGGCTTCAGCAGCTGCTTCGAGGCGAGAATCTATTTCTGTCAGAGCCATTCTTTTGCCTTCCAAACGGGTTGCATCCTTTAGCGCTTCAGTTTAGAAAGTTCCTCGTCAAGCTTCATCTTTAAGAGTCGTGTTGCGATGATTTCCTCGCAATATCGCTGTGACTCTTCCTCTGCAGCGGTTTTCTCTTCTTTCTCTTTAAGCAGCAGTTCCTCTAGTTCTTTAACTCGTCGGGCGAGGATATTCTTTTCTTTCTAGATGGAGTCTTGTTCTAAGGCTAGAACACCACTACGTTGTACTGCCTCATCAATTTCCTTTTTGTGAGTGGCTTCCAAACGGCTGACTGCCTCAGCTGTATCTTTAGCGTTTCTGGGCAGCCTTAAGTTGAGATTTGTACAAGGAAAGCTCTTCATCCTGGGCTTTAATAATATCTTTATCATGGATGGCTTCAAGTTTCAGGCGATCGATTTCATGCTAACGTTCCATAGAAACTTCTGAAACTTTTTCTACCAAATGAACAAACGCATCGTGTTGGACATAGACATCGTTGTTACAGGCGATGGCGCTTTGTTTGACGTGCCTTGGAATAGGATGAATTGCTGGAAGAAATTTCAATCCGTCGAAGCATATTTTTGGAAATGTGGCTTTAAGCTTAGATAATTTTTCAGCTGTCGATGGATCATGTGCAGAATTTGGAGGAGTATGCCTAGCCGGAGTCACTGACTTTTTATGAGGCTCACGAGATTGTTTGGTGTTGGATGAACCAAAGTGTTGGTTGCGAGGAGCTTCAAATTGAGGTCCCTTCTGAGCAGATTTTTCTTTATTGTGCTCTAAGTGAGGGGGAGGATCGTTGGGATATAAAGAATGGCCGTAAGTTCTTCTTCGAGAAGACGATGAGTCTCTGGGACGGTAGTCCCTATCACCGCTGTCATCCTTGTCTCGGCGTCTACCTGATCCCGAATCCCGATCGGAGTGGTGAAAGATAGAGGACCCGCGAAGGCGGTCAAAGTCGTGTGAGCACCCCATATCACCTACACAGAAACCAAGTGAAGACGAGTTAGTGAGGATCACACGATGGCTAAAATTTAAGTGTAGGGTAAAGTGTGAGTGTTCGTGTGTGTCCTAGTGTTTCCCCCCGACGGACCAATTTCTTTAGCTTTACTTATTAGGGTTTTCTCTCCTTGATGACAAGCTTGATCACCTTCATCGCCTCTTACGGGTGAATTAAGTTCCATGGCTTCTGGATCATTGAAGTCGTAATTTAGCAAGTCATCGGGGATGGTCAGGTCTGATAGACCTTTAAGCGAACCCTCTAGATGTTGGGGAGACGACTCTTTCTCGATTGGAGTAATTGTAACTTTTGAAGTTCCGCCCACTAATTTCTTTCTCAGTTTGTAGGCTAGGCCTTTTTTCCTCTTTGAAGGAGGGGGCGGTTCATCGATCCCGGGTGCGTCGGTTATTTGTGCCGAGTCAGGACTTATATTCTCGTCGGTTGCTTCTGGCATCCCGGTCTCCTTAATTTCACCTTCCTCGGTTGTATCGGAGGCCCATTATGCAGGAAGCACCGAAGGTCCAGCCTGCTCTTTGCCTTTCTCCACAGCAGATCCAGTTGTAGTGGCGCCAGTCGGGAGGCTAGTTCGACGACCTTCCATCTATAATCCAAACCTTGAAAGCAATTCATTGGAAATAACAGATTTGATCTCCCGGTCTCTCACGGGAATAGCTTGAATGGCCTCGACAGCCTCGGAATATTCGGCGCCTTCCGGTCATGGGCGGATACCTATAAAAGTCCAAAGATATTTAGGAAAGATTCATTTCGAGCCTCAAGCAAATATTAGTCAAGGAATAAAACTTACTCCCTTCCAGCCATCTCCTTGCAGAACTGGGGGGGCAGCGTACGTAGAACCACTCTTGCTTGTACTGGGAGAATTAACTCCACGCCCCCATCAGGATTTGACACTTGGAATGTGGTTCGAGAAATAGGAAGGATGCACTGTCAGACCGTCTTTTAAAGCGGTAGATATAGCGGATATCCTCAGGAGTAGGGAGTCTGAATAAGGTGCTCATGAAGAGAATACAAGTGCCATAGATAAACGCATGACTATTGGGATGTAGCTGTGCCGGAGCAATCAAGATATACCGTAACACTTTACGGAGGAAAGAGTTGAAAGGTGGCACGCTACCAACCCAGCACATTAATTTATTACACGTTGTATATCCGGTTGGGAGCAGGTAAGGCCGATCTTGCCCCGACGGAACTAAAACGTCGTTGAAAGGGATTCCATGAATTGTGCACAACCGACGAAGAGCGGTTTCGCCGATTTTTGAAGCTTGTGAATCAATAGGATTATCCAGAATGACTGCTCCGTCTATAACACCAGGAGCCGGGCCAATAACTGCAGCTGATGGATCCTGAACACCCTATGTAAGAGTTGTTGGTTGATCCGAATTTCCCACTACTTCCTGTTGAGAACTTGGCTCGGGCTTATCAAAAACTATAGCAAAGATCGATTTTCTGGACATCTTTTAAGAGTAATGGATGTGAACAGATACCTGTTTAAACTATACTTGAAAGACAGTTGATATCAGATATAATGGCAAAAATGTTCCCCCCGCGTGGTGTGTGAGCTAGTGTGATGGTTCAAGTAAAGGATACAAATAAATTAGAGTTTCGAAGAGTAGGGTGTAGTACGACGGGCTTTAAGTTGTCATCTTTAGCAAGCTTTAAGTTTACGTTTACAATGGTTCAAATTGTGAAGTTATTAGTCCTGATTATTTCTATGTGCCTTTGAACTTAGGTTCGTATCATGGATTTATGGATGTATGATTAAGTATGAAAATAAGCAGTGATATTCTATTCTATGAGTCGAGGTGAGGAAAGTGTGTTTGTCAATGCCGACTCCCTCTCCTACAGGCCGCCGAATGACTACTTAGACCAAAGGCAACCGACCCACTCGCTCACTCAGATTATACAAAACCAGACACATCCAACCTCTGCCAATCTACTCTTCTCTTAGACCCCTATCGAGTTGTTCTACTAACAAAATCCTACTAGCCCGGACTTCCTTAGATGAGCCACCGACCCACTCACTCTCAGCTCTCTCACTCTCTAATCACCGAACAACCCACTAGGACTATGCCGAACCATGCTCCTAGGTTCATACCGACCCACACTATCTCCCTTAACGCCAAACGACTCCCCCGCCAAGAACAATGAACTACACCTCTAAACTCCTACCGACCCACAACGTCACGCAAAGTTAACGAGCCATACACTCGTTCTCTCAGAGCGATCGGCCTGCACTCGCTCTTGGAACGTTGAACCCCTCTTCTCCTTTTCTTTCTTCACTGAGCGACATTCTCTTTCCTCCTCCTAAGTCCTGACATCCGATTTAAGAAATGGCAACTACTCCTCCTAGGCAGCTTATGCTGTCGTCCATCAAAGCCAGGCCAAGGCCTTAACCTAAAGTCCACTCTTATTCCTAATTCATCTCTTTCCCTCTTCTAAATCATCCTTTATCTATTCCTATAGCAATAGAAGAGGAAGAACCATCCAACCGAACACTTAAACTTTTCATATGACTCCGGGTTTGGAAAGAAATTTGTACCTATGGAGAGAACTCGAAGTATGCGGTGGTTTCGAGATGTTGGGCTGGGGAATTGTTCGAGTTCATGAGCAATTAAAGTCGTAAGGTAGGTAGTTTGGATTCGATGGAAGGCTGGGTAATGAATAAAGCCCAGAGAGGAGTGAGTTGACAACTCTGGGAAGGTAAGGTAAAAGTGGGAGGAAGGAGAAAGAACGAAGGCTGGATTTATATATAGGAGAAGGAAGATGAACGGGCGGTACCCAGTAGAGCTGGTCAACACATCTGAATGGGTCGGAGATGAAGAATGCGGTTCGAACCGAACGTGTAGCTCGGTATTTGTATGCCGATCCACATTTTGTCTTGGAACAATAATGAATAAACAATAATATATGTATACTTATGTGAGTACATATGTACGCGTGTATATATGCATATATAAATATATGTGCATGAATAATGTTCAGAAAATCCACCATGATTCAGCCTTCAAGGGGTTGTGTTTAAACAGCTTTTGAAATGTTAAAAACGGGACTTAAATGAATGTTGGATTTTCTGAAACAGTACTGAATGAGCTAGCTCCTGAAAATAAGGATTGATTGTTTGTTCAAAGCACGTCGTGTTGATTCACACGGCGCACTTTGAGGGGCAAATGTTACCCGACACTTTAGGCCGGCTACATGGTGATAGTCGCAGAGCCTATGGTTGAGTTTGGATGTGACTTGAGTTAAGAATGGGTTGGAAGTATAAGAGGCTGGTGTAACTTAAGTTTAGTTCGACCTATGCATGGCTTGGTGTATTTGATGGTGGTCGGCATGATTGTAAGGCATAAGAATACAAGGTGAATCAGCATTGGAATGTAAATGTGGCAGACCGGCCAAGAGTGGCTCAGCCAAGGTCGTTCGGTCGAGGTGGTTCGGCCACTCATTGCTCAGCCTTGAAGAAAAGGTCATCGCTCGGCCGAGATAGGCAAGACAAAGTGGTTCGGCCGAGAAGGGTTCGGTCCCAGTCTCTCGTTGTGGATTTGGTTCGGCCAATGGTGGTCCGGCTTTAGAGATAATGAGATATATAACACTCGACCAAGGAAGGAAAGGCAGGACAGTTTGGCCTAGATGGTTCGGCATTTGTAGTTCGACCTAGATGGGTTAGCAAGCATCGTTCGGTTGTGATAGGGAAGATAATGCTGTTCGGTAAGGACTGGCTCGGCACGTGTGGCTCGACGCAGCTGGGTCGGTGAACTTTGAGGAGGTTGATAAATTCTTCAACCTACAACAGAGTGACACGACGAACGTGTATTTGCTTCGAGTCATCAGCCATTCGCCTCGAGTCCCTTGAGAAGTTGTTTCGAATCATTCGTCAAGATGCCCTGGTTCAACATTCGTCGTTCGACTGAAGGTCGTTCGGTATGCCTGGTCCGGTCAACTTGACTTACAACTATGGGCCAAACTACCTTGGTCTTGGGCCTGCACAGAGAGTCCAGCCTATCTTCGTCTATAAATAGAGAGGCAGGGGTATAGTTGAAGTGACCTTTTTTCGAGAACTCCAGGGATACTCTGCCATTTTTGGTACTCCCTTCTTTCAGTTCAAACTTGTATTCAAGTTATTTGTTTATGGATTGTATCTGTATTCAAGTCTTTGAGAAAAGCAATAAAGATTACATTAACAGTGGATGTAGGCAGTTACGCCGAACCACTATAATTCTGGTGTTCTTGTTTCTACAGTTAGTTTTGCGTATATTCCTCTGTTCTAATTTACTATCTTCATTAATCTCTCTACACAAACCTTCTCTTGGGTGTTAGTGACCAATTCTGGTGCTAACACTCTCCACGTCCTTCATTGTCCACATGGCAAATGCGTTATTGTTCAACAACTCCTCATCCATATGGCGCCTCTTGACAATAGCATGTTTTGGTATAAAACACCAACTAGCTATCATCTGAATCATTTGGCCCAATTGGCATCCAGCTGACCCGCATATGAGTCATCGAACTCCATCAAAAGTAGATTATAGGCATTGATGCACTAATCCGAGTCGTCCTAACTATATTACAGCTGCTATAAATACAATATTAAATGCACTTGTACAAGGGTCAATTCTCGTTAATTTCTCTTATTGTTATCTCTTGTAAATCAGCAATTGTTACCAAAAAGCTCAAAGTAATAGAAATTATTATAATAATGAATGTAGATCATTCTCGATCAAACTACTCTAAACCTTATGTTCTTTTACTTCTTTTAGCATTTAATACCTTGCTTCTCTTTTCATTTACAATTTATTAACTACGGCATTAACATGCAACCTTTGCTAATACTATCTCATAATTGAAATTCCGAATTGGCTAAATTTCTAATCAACAATATATATATATATATATGTATATATGTATGTATGTATGTATGTATATGTATGTATGTATGTATGTATGTATGTATGTATTTTATATTAAATTATACATATACATTATTAACTACCCAAATATATGCTTATATATGTATATATATTCATATATGTATTTATTTTTGGTTTAAAATATATTTTGAGATATATTTTTATTTAACTTTGAAATTCAAATCGAGTTTGACTAATTCAGGCATATATATCAAAATAAAGTGTATATATATACATATCTATGTATGTATGCATGCATGTATGTAAGACATAAGCATATGAATTGTATATATGAATATAATAATATATGTATAATTATACACACACACATACATATAAGTTTATGTTTAAATATTTGTAACAATTAATTTATTTTTAAAATAATTTTTTTGGTCGAGATAATAGTATGATATATGTATATATAAATTTATAATATTTTAAATGAAGTGTGTACTTTAGATCAATTGGTTGTTAACACATTGGTATACTCTTTAGATCACTATTCCTTCTCCTTGAACTTGGTGTGAAAATCCAAGCTTCAAGGCTATAACTAATTTTCTAATGGAGGTTAGGGTTTAAGGTTTTGTTTTTATGTTTGTGTCTCCATGAATTAGAAAATGAAGTATATTTATAGCCTCTCTTAGGCTAGAGAATAGATGTATGTTTCCACCTTTTTCTCGTATCGCTCAATATTTGATAAACAATTTACCAAATATCAATTAGAGCAAATGCAGCAATCGAGAATTACAACCCTTTCTGTTGTATGGCCGGACATTCCCATACACGGGCTTCCATAACATCAGGCCTAATTAATATACCATATATTAATTTAATATTTATGTAAGCCCGTATATTTAATAAAACCAATATAAAACAATTATACATTAAGTTAACTAGTTTTAAAGCCTTAAATAAATAACTAAATGCCATAAAAAGTTCAGTTTAACATTTTTATTAATTTATAACATTTATAAATTAGTTTAAATTAGTTGAACTAGAAATTAGCTAACAACTCGGTTGTGCTACCCTAATGGGAACTCAGTCCTTATTTAGTAGTTAAACAATTTAAATACCGAAGCTTGATGTAGTTTGCTGAAATACAAAATCAGGCATGTGTTTAGTCACATAAATCATTTATGAGAAATCCAATTTTCAATCTTTCTTAAGCCACACCTAATAACGATATTTTATAAGCATTTTATTTTCATTATCACTCTAAGATATCTAGAGTTTGGTCAAAGGTTAAAAACTCCAATAATATTTATAATTAATTGCATAGGCAACTTTAAAGTCCTTAGTTAATTCTGATAATATTTATTGATTAATCGTTTTACTCTGGCTTTAGATTTTGACTTTAGGTTGACTACCATTGACGGTGATACTAACCTTCCAAACAAAATGAGACGAATCCTCTTTTGAGTAGTGTTTTAATTCAAGCAGTTCCATGTGTACATAACAATGGTCGTAACATGATAGTTATGTCATGTGAATAACCATAATAAAAGTATAGTCCAACTAGTTAAGATCAACAATACTCTTAAATCTAAGGACTACTATATGCAGTTACAAGAGATCTTCTAATTTGAATTAGTAATATCAAGCTATAGAAAAATCTCATTGAGTCATTTTATGGTTGTTCCTGGGACGACCTGCATTTCGGAAGGTTTAAATCGACAATAATCCACACATGTCCGACTCAAACAATTTGAAACACAAATAATCAATGGGGTTAATTAAGAAAAATAAGAAAAGAAGGAAAACAATACACATAATCTCGCAGCGGAATGACAAAATATAATAATCAAATAAACAGTTCATGAATTTGTTTATACTATACATTTGATTAAAATTTTACAACATTTAACATAGTTATACATACAACAAGAACAAAATATAATGGAGCGGAACACATGATGCAAGGGAATAATACTAGTAATAATATACCAAATCTTCGTCCTCCAAAAAATAATCTTCAATGCGCTGAAATACTTAGGACTTTCCCGAGCGTAATGAAAAGACAAAACACTCAAGTTAGGGCTAAAAATCCTTATATTATTCAAATTAATATCACATATAACATGAGTGTAATAGCATCAGAGATGTTTACGGGGTTTTACATCTTTTATCCAGTGTATAACATGTGTGCAATAACTCAAGAGATGTTTCGGGATTTTCCATCTCTTAAGGATCCATCAAAATATTTATATATAGTAGAATACGTTATATATATAATGTCTAATCGGTAAAATAAATATTTTTCTTAGCGTTAAGGCTTTACATTAATCCCCCTTAATGCGTTTTTAAGCATTGTCATACTACAGTTTACATATAATGCCCCAATAGCACGTCGGGGGATAAGGATGCGCCGTGATACAACAACACTAAACCAAACACATAGTGATCTCGTATAAGGATAAAAGTATGACAAGGCACATGAGGCAATGCCCAAGGTAGGATACTACCAGTTCGAGTCGTAGGGCTGGTGGTAACGCATCGTCGCCACGACCGCCCACCGCGTACATCCATCCTATATCGAGTCGAAGGGCGGTCATCCCAAATCAAGGTGCACCAATCGAAACCAACATCAAAAGTAATAGTATGGACCAGGTCCAAGAAGAAAATTGAAGAACGGATGTCCGTTAGGGGTAGCTAGCCCACTTGGCCCTGTCTAGCCATCCTGTTTTAGTCACTTCAAATTGGCACAAGTGTCGGGGTCTATCCATCATCGTTCTCTTTTTTCAAATCCAGCAAACATACGCCAAATCCAACCACTTAGTTCTAGAGTCTCCTCCGTGTACACAGTTGTTAAAGTGGTTCCAATATTGACAGAGAGTATGCAAATAAGAGGCTCCGGTATCTTTAACAACCAAATGTTGTTTTACACACCGGTTGGTACTTTACATTTCAAAATCGATTTATACTTATATCAAAATATCATATTCACTTCAAAATATCATTTATTTTTAAATATCATATTTACTCAAAATATGTCAATTTCATTTAAAATCATTTCGCTCCAATATTTCAATTTCACTTCCAAAATAGTTTTGAATTTCAATTTAGGTTATAACTTCATTTTAACCCAATTCGCATTAAATCCATGATTTAAATATAAACAGTCCACTTTGACTAGTTTGAATTTTTAGAAAATAGTTTGAATAATTTCAAATAGTTTAAAAAGTTAAAATAATTTAAATAGTTTAGATACTAAAATAGATTATATATTAAATGATTTAAAAATTTGAATAATTTGAAAATTTAAAAAGATGAATTTTAAAACGGTTCATAGGAAAATAGTTTATAGTGAAAATAATTTCAAATGCAAAACCGTTTCTTCCCATTTCCAATAAATCTGGATTCACGTCCAAATTTAAATCAAACTGATTCAATTTCAGATTTTCCAATTCAGATCACCTTAAATCTTAAATTTTTTGATGGTGGTTTTTCTATGAGTTAGAAAATCGTTGAAAAATTTAAATAAAAATTAACTGCAAGCGCACGGCGTACAATGTTAGTACGTGGCGAGTACGGGTCGATCCGCAGGGAATTGTTTAGATTTTAAAAATCCTATTCAATCAAATTAAACCAATATTTGAAATGTTTTTAAGCTAAAAAATGTAAATAAACTTGCGAAAGAAAATGAATAAAAATATGAGAGTTTGAAAGCAATTTAGAGGTAATGTCCTTCTCAAGATCACATAAATCAACATATATGAAATTATGATCTCTCTTTTGGTCATTAGTGAGTTTAATTGATGTGTTTATCATATGTATGGAATATTTGTGCTATTAATTAGCCCAATATAAACCATCAAACTATAACACACCCATTAAACCACTTTTTAACTCTCATGAAAATGACAATGAACTTGAAATAAAATCTATTCTAAGCAAGGTCTATTAACTATTGATTTGAAATATAGACCAACAAATATTGATTTTAAAATCACTTCATTACAATAATCATATGTAGATGAAGAGATAATTTGTGTTTGTGTTTGTTTAAGCATAGCCTATTTGGTGTCAACAACATAGGCTATCAAATTCAAAGCTAAAACAAATTTTTTTAACCAAATTAAACATTGTCATTAAGCACAAAAAGAGATCACAAGTTATCCAAATGTTGGATCTACATGATTAAGAGAGCTTCATTAGCCCTAAAGTGAAGGGGTTTAGCCTCTCATATTTGTTATCATTTCAACAAATGTAGCATTCAACATAAAATATAAACAAGAAGAAAATGCAAGCTAAGTCAAAAAGAGCTAATTAAAATGAAATAAAAGCTATTCTACTTGCATAAGAAATGAAACTAAGCTACTAACATAAGAGGAAAGGGAGCATGTAATAGGAAAGAGCATGAACCAAAATTGCATAAAAAAGAAAATTACATGATAGAAGAAAATGGCTAAGTAGCCATGAAAAAGAAAAGACAGTTTGTAATTTATTTTTGAGCCTCAAACTAAACTAACTAAAATGGAGGCTCAAAGGAGGCTAAGAGCTTAATTACATGAACATATTGGGTATTTATACAAGTTTTGAAACCCTAATCATATTTTTGGGAACTACCCAAATTGCCCTTGAGGAAGTGTGGCCACCAAGTTATCATTAGCATGAGATAATCCTCCATTTAAACGTGCATGTAACTTTAATGGCCATTTGCATGTGCATTAGCTCCTAATGGTATATCAAGGAAAGTGGGTAGGTGGGGTCCTCCATGATTCATGAAATGAATTATTTCCATCTTCATTTGCTTGTCTTCTCTTGTGCATGCATATTTTCCATGAAACCTCTTCCAAAATTCATTAAAATTCCTACAAAACAACATTAAAATATCCAAGTAAATTTTCTCAAATTAATATATGCACAAAAAGACCATTTTGCCCCTATATGAAGATGAATAAATGGTGATTTAAAAATAATGGAAATATTGGTTTAAACATATTAAAATACCCTATATGCCCATTTATTTAGTGAAAATATGCACATTTACATGCACATCAAATATCCCCACACTTATCTTTTTATTCGTCCTCGAATAAACTAAAATTAAGATAAACCTATTTTCATAGGGAGCACGATTGCATTGAGCATATGCAACAAGCTGTTAAACCTCTAGGTGTCCCTAGTAGGACGAGTGTTGTCTCGTGAGGGTTTTCAACGAATACTACCCACAAAATCCAAATGCAAAGTGAAAAATTCCTAAATGCAAGATTTATTTACAAAGATATGGATGCAAAATTTTGAAGATATTTACAAATGAAAATTTTACTTTTAAATTGACACAAATAATTTAAATATAAGTTATGGTCATTATCAAGAAATTTAAGTCCTTTTGCTTGTCAAAATTTCCAATAAAAATTAAGTTATTATAACAAATAAACTCTAGTTTGGCTAGTTGTTTCAGTTGATAATATAGTGCAATTATGAAATGTATCCTTAGTTGATTTGCAAAGTTTATCAAAGTGGTATTTTCATTTCTTTTGAATAACAAGTCAAATGAAATAAGTAAAAATAATGCTTTGATTTTAATTGCTTACTCTCTCTCATTTGAAAATTTTATTGATATTAACAATATTTACATATGCCTAACTCAAAAAACTGAGGCTAGATATATCACCCATGCACTGCCTTTCGGGCTTATGTGAGGGGAATACAGAGCGTGACAAGTGAACACACAAGTGTGTACACCTATCGACTGTAGGCGTTATTAATAAAAGAATTTTTATATACATACACCTAAATCAGATAAACTGAGGCCAGATACACCGATCATGCACTGCCTTTCGGGCTTAAGTGACAAGGGTATAGAGCATGGCGAGTGTACATACTTGCGTGTCAACACATGACTCTAGGTGTTAATATAAAAAAAATACATATATACAAATATTTTATTTTTTTATATATATTTTTTTGTTTGTTTTTTTATATTTTTTTTTGAAGAGAGAGTTTTGCAAAATCATCTTAACACCATTTAACTTCGAAGATAAAAAACGTTATATCTTTTTCTTTAAGTTAATCACTCTTTAAACAAAGATTTCAATTAGGATATACTTCATAATTATCACCCATGAACCTTCCTAAATACTAGTTAAACCAGAGTTATTTGTAATCAAACTTTATTTCTATTTTTGTTGAGACAAATAAATTTTCAAAAATTTCAATTTAATAACCAAAATCCTATACTTTTCCTATAGTGTTTCTTTAAAAATAAATCCAAATGCTAAAAAGATAATTGTTTTGGCATTTTTTTGAAATTTTTTTAGGTTTTGGAAAGAAAATGAAAAAAATAAACTATGAAAATTCGAAAATGAAGATGAGACTCCCCCCATACTTGATTTTGACTGTGTCCCCACAATCAACCAAGTGAAAGGAGAAAACGTAAAATAAAAACAAGACCTATATTTACATGAAAATGAAAAGATTATTATACATCAGAAAATTGTTGTTAAAGAGTAAATGAAACGGTCTTCCAAAGATCGATTCATTTGTCTCGTCAAGTATGAGAGACATAGCTCAAGCACGAAAAACCAAACCATAAAAATTTTCCAAGTTGAATGCTGATTTGGAAAAATGAATATCGTTTTATGAAAAATCGTGTGAGTTGTTTTATTTTCGATGATTTTCGAGGTTGATTAAACAATTGGTTGAAGTTCAAATTTATTTACACCAAATTTAATTTTAAGCTCATCATTGACGAATTCTTCAAAATTATTGATTTCAAAATCAAAATATGATTTAAATCTTTCCCTTCGGAATTCAACAACTCATTTTCGAAAAGTCTAAAGAAAACGTGTTCACTGAATTCGTCTTCCTTTGTTGAATTATTCACAATTTCATTGCATATATCAAGTTCAAAATCCAAATTTGTTGTGTTCAATTTTTCAAAATCAGAAAAAGGAAGATCGAATTTTAAATCGAGTTTCTCACGTTCAAAAGAATTGAAATCCAACTCAATTACCACATTTTCAACAACTTTATTAAGATTATCATTTTCCATTCCAAAAGTTGTTATTTGAAAATCGTCAATTTTGGTAAAAGATGGATTATCATTTGACTCGTCACATGTTGGAATTTGATTTTGTTGCTTACGTTGTTTCATATAGGTTTCAAATAACAAATTCGAGTGATCATTGTGAATTTCATCCATTTGCTCAATAAAATCCAATTTATAATTACTAACTTGAGGATTTTCAATTTGAAATTGTTGAGAACAAAAACTGTTCATTGCACCATAGTCGAGATTATTCTCATTGCCAAAATTATTTGAAAAGTAGTTCACATTTTCATTTTGACTTTGAAATTCATTTTGGAGTTCGAAATTGTATTGGCCTGAATTATACTCGAAATCATTTGAATTTTGAAGCGAATTCAAATTTTGATTAGTTTGAAACCTTTGACTTGAATCATTGCACAAATATGAAACACAAATCATTTATCCTTTGATTTTGTTGTGTAGGGAGTTCAAGGACAAAATCATTTCAATGCTATTTTCAAGATTTGACGGTTGGTCATCATTATGAAAATTTTGTGGTTCAAAATTCGAATTGTTTGTACAATAGTTGTTGTTACAATATCCATTTGAATTAGGAGCGGAATTATATGGATTATATTGATTTTCACAACTATCGTAAAATTCATCTAAGTAGGGAAATTCAGACATTTTCAGAAACTGTTTTTTTCTTCTTTTTTTTGTAAAGGAAAACTATTAACCAAAAAGAATTTATTTTTAAAAAAGGGAATTTGATTTTTGTTTTGTTGTTTTTTTTTCAATTTTTTTGTTTTTGAAAAGATTATTATATTTTTTTGTTTTTCTAAAAAAACTAACTTAATTTTTTTTTTGGATTTTTTTACTTTGATTTAAAAATTTCAAAAGAAAGGATTTAAAAACTAAGTTAAGGAATATTTACAATTTTTTTTAGTTTTTGATTTTGACTTTTTTTTATTTTTTTTGTTGATATGCACGAACTAATGCAACTAAATGAATGCAAATGACTTATTTACAAATTTTCTATCCTAAGTAGCTGCTAACCCAAAATTGTATAAACACACTTTGTCTTAATCCACCAAGATAGTTTTCAGCTAGGTAACAGACAGGATTTATCGGTGCACCACGAATCACTGTAGCAATGCGGCCGAAGGTTTAAGTACCTTTAGAGAAACAACCACTATAATATTTACGAATCACCATAATATTTATAAATGGTTATTGCTCCATCGTAGCCTAGACACTATGAAATTAAATTGTCAAAAGAGGACAACTTGTCAATATACAATTAAGCCCTAGGTGAGCTCGTGACACCCTTAAGATGTCTAACCGTTATTATTAGTTATGTTTTAAGATGAAATGCAAAACTAAAATTAAACGTGTATTAACAATGCAACTACGAATGAATTTTTTTTTGTTTTTTTCTAATAAAATTCAAGCAACTAGCAATGCAAGGCAAATAAAAATAAGGGATAAGGGCACGATACTAGAGCTTGTAGAATTATTAGCAATTTTATTTTAAGCAGCAATTTTTTTTATATAAGCAAGCACTTTATTTTTGGCAAGCAAAGCGATGTAAGCAATTCCTCTCGATTCTCTGCTTTGGCAACCTGAAACTTAAAACAATATATATACAGTTTTTTTAGAAGAAGAAAGAAAAAAAAGCAAAACAAAACAAATGAAAACACCACAAAACAAAAGAAAACAAAACAATTGAAACATGTTATATATATATATATATTAAATAAGAGATGAAAAAAAGAAAAGAAACTTAAAACTTAAAGCTAAAAAAAGAAAAAAGAAAAGAAAAAGAAAACACACACCATAACCCGGCCCAATTTGCAATGAAGAAAACACCATGACTTACCACTTAATCAAACGAAAACCACAAGATAATACACAGAGCAAATCAAAAGATTTTTCTTAAAATTCTCAAATCTCAAAAATTTCAAATCGAATTTGATTTCGCAAATCAAAAGTCTTTCCTTTTTTTACGGGGTCGGTTCGTGTTGATTTTGGGTTGTGGAGTTTGCGATGTTGTGAAGGAAGAGTGGGTGTTCGAGTGGTTGCGAATTATCAATTTAGTGTTCGATTTGTGCTTTTGAGCTTCAGTTGTTTCGAGTTGGATTGCTATGTAGTTCTAATGGCGATTTCGATGATGGGTGGCAGTAGCTATGGGGTAATGGCAGCAGCGAAGCTATGGAGGGGAAGGCAAAAATGATTTGAATTGCAGTCAGAAGTTGATGGCAGTGGGTTGCATCGATATGGCAGTGAACATGTTAGTGCATAGGTTGGTGATGTGCATGTAAATATGCATATTTTACCACCATATTTAATCTATTTAAATTAAATAAATGATCATATTGGGTATTTTAACTTGTTTAAAACAAAACTCATATTATTTCAAATCGTCACATATTCATCTTCTTCCAGGGGCAAAATGGTCATTTTTGTGCATATATTAATTTTCTAAAATTTAATTGAAAATTTCTATATTATTTTGTAGGAATTTAAATTCAAATACAAGTGGCTTCATGAAGATATATGCATGCACAAGAGTGAATACAAAGGAATGGAGATGGAAATAATTCATTTCATAGATCATGGAGGACCCCACCTACCCACATACCTTCATGTACAAATTAGAGGCTAATGCACATGCTAATAGAGTTTAAAGCTTCATGCACATCTAAATAAGGATTATTTGAAGCTAATGATAACTTGGCCACCACACTTCCTAAGAGGGTAGTTCCCAAAAAATGAATTAGGGTTTCCAAACATGTATAAATACCCCTTATCTTCATGTAATTGTTCTCTCTTCTTATAGGTTTCTCCTCTTTAGTTTAGTTTAGGTTCATAAATAAAAGAAAGCTCACTTTCTCTTTTCATGGCTACTTAGCCATTTTTATTTCATGTAATTTTCCTTTTTTTTATGCAATGTTAAATTAGTGTTCTCTTTTATTTACATGCTCTTTTCCTTTCATGTTAGCAGTTGGTTTATTTTTCATGCATGTAGATTAGTTTTTCTTTTACTTTGCTCTCTTTTTCCTTTTCTTTTTCTTTCATGTTGCAAGCTACATTTGTTGAATTGATAACAAATATGAGAGGCCAAACCCCTTCAATTTAGGGGTAATGAAGCTCTCTAATCATGTAGCTTCAACATAATTTGATGTTTATGCTCCATTTTTGTGCTTAATGAGAATGATTGAAGTGGTTTAACTTGTTGTTTTTGCTTTGAATTTGATAGCCTATATTGTTGACACCAAATAGGCTATGTTTAAACAATCACTAAACAATAATTGCCACTTTATCTACATATGATGATGGTAATGAAGTGAATGTTGAAATTAAAATTTGATGGTCTATATTTCTAATTCATAGTTAATAGGCCATATTTAAAATAGATTTCATTTTCAACTTGTTGTCATTTTTCATGAGAATTCGTAAGTGGTTTAAGGGGTGTGTTAAAGTTTTATGGCTTATGTTGGGCTAATTAATAGTACAAATATGTTATACTTATGGTAAACACATCATTTAAATTCACTAATGACCAAAAAAAGAGATCATAATTTCATAATTTGTTGAACTATATGATCTAGAGAGTGGAATTATCTCTAAATTATCATTTAACTCTCATATTTTTATCACTTTATTTTTGTTAAGTTCTCTCATTTTCTAGTTTAAACATTCTCTCGAGTTTGGTATAATTTGATTGAATAGAGATTTAGAATTAACAATTCCCTACGGATCGACCCATACTTGCCACGTACTAACAATTGTACGCCGTGCGCTTGCGGTAATTTTAATTTTAAATTTATCGATGATTTCTAAACTCATAAAAAAACCGTCGACGAACAAAATTTTTGGCGCCGTTGCTGGGGAATAGTTTTGATTTTAATTCCTATTCTTCGAATTGTTTTTCGTTTGATTTATTGTGTGTGTTTGTTTGCATTTAAAAAAAATTGTGTGTTTGTTGTGTGATTTTATTTGGTGCATCTCTTGTTTACAATTTGCATTAGCATTTTCATAAATTTAAAAAAAATAACCTACAATTTCAAAAACAAAAAAAATTATTACATTCCATTTACATTTTTTTGCATTTACAATTTTCATTTCCTTCTTTTCTTTACATTTACCAAAAAAGAGGAGACACTCTTCCATTGTGCATTTCACCGTGCAGTGCAAAACTATCCCTTTGCCTCGCAAACTACAGTTATATCCTTCCCCTGCTCCTCCTATATAAACCACATTCAACTCCTCTACAAATCATTCCACCAACCGGCATACATCCTTTCACCAAATAACAACTGCAGCAAGTTCACCGGCAATAACTCATTTTCTGTCTCCACTCAAAACTGCCTGTTAAAACCATTCTTAACTGCCTTCATCTTTCCACTATGCAAGTGCACATTTACATCGCTATTTCCCACTTCTCTGACCTGCCTTGCAACTACAACTCAGGCACATAACTTCCCTGCCTTCTCTGTTATAATCATCCTCTGCCACAATCATCACTACATCATCTTCTAAACCAAACTTTCCACATTTGCGCAACCTGTTTTCCTTTTCTCAACAGCCACCATCTAACTATTTTAAGTCACCTTCACTAACCGCTGCTCAACTTCATTTCCACTCATCAACCCAGCTATCAAACAGCCTAACCAAAACCATCACTGCTTGAAACAACAAAGTATCTACTGATCACCATAACAATCCATCCACCATACGAACCATCCACTACAATGTTCACCTCTACCCCTTTGCTATAACAACCACAATTCGACAACTCACATACTCACTTCATTACAACACTGCCTTGCCTACTCACTTCATCACAACCATCTCCTCCATTTTAGGCCTACAATTCTCCATAACTGCCTACAAACTTCTTACCAAGGTTTTAAATACCGGAATTCGGTCATGTTTCGTCTCGGAATTTTTACACAAGTTATCTCGTATCGGGGGAGATCTCGGACGAGATGCGTACATATCAGGTGTACATCTCGGATCGACATCTCGGGTCTTAAAATGCATCTCGGGAATATCTCGAATGTACTTATGTGTCCAAAATTGATGTGTCAAAAATTTATTTAACGGATATAACTTTCTTAGTAAAAATAAAAATAGTAACATACCTAATTTACATGGAAAAAGGAATATTTTTAGAAGAGTAGTAGCTTGATTAGCTTAATTGATTTGGTAATGATTGAATAATATCCTTTTATTTGAACATAATAAAGAAGTGAAACCTTTCGCTATGACTCATTGAGATAAAAAGTAAAGAATATGTTCAAGAAGTTGGTAAATTATAATTGGATTGAGTAGTTTCTTTTGAATCAATATGAAAATAAAAAATATTATGCAAAATAAGAAAAATGTATAATTTCGGGTGAGATCTCGAATTGGGATTTTGATCCATATTTCGGGTGAGATTTGAATATCTCGGACGAGATGAGTGTCGATGGAGATATGGAGGAGATTTGATGTTTCGTCTCGTTTAAGTGTGAAAAGGAGATCTCGGAGGAGATCTCGAGCGATATATAGGAGATTTAAAACCATGCTTCTTACTGTTGTCAACATTCCAGACAACTACAGCCACCAACCCAAAGTCAACTGCCTTCATACAATTTCACAAACATCCCAACCATCTGCCTGACCATTCTTCACCAATCTCCACTGTTGCCCCTTTGAATATTAACCAAACAGTGCATAATCATCCTTACTGCACCATCCAACTACTGACCAAGTTATACACCATCCACCAATTTCTGTGGACTTCCCCTTCATCAAACAAACACCTACCTCTGTTATTTCCAGTTATTGTGCACAGTGCCTCTGCTTCAACATCTCCAACTGCTTCACTTACAAATTACAACATCACTTCCATCAACTTACAAAACCTACCATCATCTCTGTCACTTCAAAGCAACCACCAAAAAACTGCACCTACAACAGCCTGCGACCATTCAACACAAACTGCCACAAGACAAGCAAACTTCTTCAACCACTTCAACCCACACATCATACTATTTCTACTGCTAACAAACTTTCAACTGACGTGTTACACCATCTCACTTCCCCCAACCTGACACACTGCTGACAACTACTGCTTCCAATTGCATTCACAGCTAACAAGCACCACACCATCGTAGTACATCTCCGGTGCAACTTGCACAGACCACCACACCTAAACAGAACTACCATACCCAAACTGCCTTTCACCCTCATTTCAACAAACACCCACAATATATAAACATCATCAACGTATCCTCACCTCTGCTTATTCTTTTTAACTTCATCTGCACTTCACAATACAGTGAATTCATAAACTGCCTCATCTCTGTCACACCAGTGATCCATTTCACCACATACAACAGAATCAATCGAAACACTCACCTGCCATCATCCCTGAACCACCAATCGAACCCGTTACCAACTCACTACTTCAAAGAAGCCACAAAATCATCATCAATCGCTTCATCCAATCATGCAGCCCTGAAGCATCACTATCGCGACCCGAATTCCCCAACTGCGAACCATCAACTGCACTTTCAATTGAGGAATTTGATTCATAGGTATTCGTTTGGATTGTGATTCATGTTGATTTCTAAAAAAATTGTGATTTTTGGTATTCGTCTACGATTTGATTCTCTTGAAATAGTTTTGGGTTTGATGATGTTAAACAAGTGACAAGCTAAATTACATTAGTTTGGGCCAGGTTGGTAGTGAATTTCATTCTAAAGTTTAACTACGGGAGGAAACTTGTTTTTATTTAAAAAAAAGGAAAAAATTTCTTTGATTTACTTTGTTTTATCCTTATATATATATAAATTAGTTTTTTTTTGTTTTAATTTGTTTCAAATTACATTTTTTTTATAAAAAAACAAAAACAAAAACAAAAACTGTATAAATCTTGTTTTATTTCAGGTTGCCAAAGTAGAATTGCAGAAGGAGCAGAAGTGCTTGCTAAAATAAATTGCTTGGTTTGCAGATCTTGCCAAAAAAAATAACTACTTGCTTATTTATAATTTTCTTTTTATTTTCCTTACATTGTATATATATATTTTTTTTGTTTGTCTTGCATTGTTGTTTACTTGCATTTTAAAAAAATTCAGAAAACCAAAAACAAAACAAAATCCATTCGTAGTTGCATTGTTAATATACGTTTAATTTTTGCTTTGCATTTTATTCTAGAATTTTGTTTAGTAATAACGGTTAGACATCGATAACACTTAATTGTATATTGGAAAATTGTCTTCTTTGAACAATTTAATTTCTTAGTGTCTAGGCTACGGCAGAGTAATAACCATTTATAAATATTACGGTGATTCATAAATATTATAGTGGTTGTTCCTCTGAAGGTACTTAAACCTTTGGCTGCATTGCTACGGTGATTCATGATGCACCGATAAATCATGTCTGTTACCCGGTTGAGAACTATCTTATTGATCTACGACAAAGTGTGATTATACAATTTTGGGTTAACTTAGGATAAATCATTTGTGATTAAACTCTTGCATTCATTTAATTGCATTAGTTCATGCATATTTAAAAAGAAAAAAATTGTAAACGTTCCTCTTCTTTTTCTCTGAAATTGTAATCATTTTCCTTTGAAATTTCAAAAATCCAAAAATTTAGAAAAGCAAAAATCCAAAAAAACAAATTTTAAAAACCTTTTCAAAAAAGAAGAAAAAATTTGAAAAACTAAAAAACAAAACAAAAATCAATTTCCCTTTTGAAAAATAAATTCTATTTGAAAATATTTTTCCTTTATAAAAAAACAAAAACATTCTTGAAAATGTCTGAATTTCCTTACTCACATGAATTCTACGATAGTTGTGAAAATCAATATAATCCATATAATTTCACACTAAATTCTTATGGATATTTCAACAACAACTATTGTTTAAACGATTCAAATTTTAAACCACAAAATTTTCAAAATGATGACCAACCTTCAAATCTTGGAAATAACATTTCGTCTTTACTTGAAATCTCTACACAACAAAATCAAATGATAAATTATTTGTGTAATTCTTATTTGTGTGATAATTCAAGTCAAAGTTTTCAAAATAATAAAAATTTGAATTCACTTCCAAATTCAAATGATTTTGATTATAACCCATGCCAATCCAATTTTGAACTCCAAAATGAATTTTAAACCCAAAATGGAAATGTGAACCAGTTTTTAAATGAATTTGGCAATGGGAATAGTTTTAATAATGGTGCGATTGACAATTTTTGTTCTCAACAAATTCAAATTGAAAATTCTCAAATTAATAATCATGAATTTGATTTAGTTCAGCAAATAGAAAAAGATTACGAGGATTTGTTACGTGAAACGTACAAAAAATTTCGTGAAAAACAAAATCAAATCCCAACTTGTGAAGAATCAAATAATAATCCACCGCTTATCGAATTTGACGATTCTTTTTCTCAACAAGTCCAAATCAAAAATCCTCAAGTTAATAATTATAAATTTGATTTTGTTGAACAAATGAACGAAATTTTCAATGATCACACGAATTTGTTGCGTGAAACCTACAAAAAATTACGTGAACAACAAAATCAAATCCCAATGTGTGACGAGTCAAACGATAATCCATCTTTTACCCAAATTAATGATTTTCAAATAACAACTTTTAAAATAGAAAACGACAATCTTAATGAAGTTGTTGAAAATACGGTAATTGAGTTGGATTTCAATTCATTTGAGAGTGTGGAACCAAATTTAAAATTCGATCTTCCTTTTCTCGTTTCAAAAATTTGAATACAAAAACTTTGAATTTTGGACTTAATATATGCGATGAAGTTGTTGATAATCCAAATAAGGAAGACGAATTCAATGAACACGATTTCTTTGGACTTTTCGAAAACGAGTTGTCGAATTCTGAAGGTGAAGATTTAAATCACCATTTTGATTTTGAAATTAATAATTCTGAAGAATTTTTCAATGAAGAGCTTGAATTTCAATTTGGTGAAAATAAACTTGAACTTCAACCAATTGTTTTATCAACCCCAAAATCATCGAAAATAAAACTCGTACGATTTTTAATAAAACGACATTCGTTTTTCCAAATCAACATTCAACTCTGAAATCTTATATGATTTGGTTTTTTGTGCTCAAGCCGTGTCTCGCACATTTGACGAGACAAATGAATCGGTCTTTGGAAGACCGGTTTATTTACTCTTTAACAGCATATTTTATGATGTCTTGTAAATAATCATCTTTTCATTTTCATTTAAATAAAGGTCATATTTTTATTTTTGTTTTATTTTTCTCCTTTCACTTGGGTTGACTGTGGGGACACAGTCAAAATCAAGTGTGGGGAGACACATCATCATTTTCTATTTTTCATGGTTTATTTTTACATTTTCTTTCCAAAAAAAATTTCTAAAAAAATATCAAAAACAAAAAAATATATATTTTTAAGAATATTGATCTATTTTTAAAGAAACACTATAGGATATGGTTTTGTTTAATTAAATTGAAATATTTGAAAATTTTATTTGTCTCAACAAAAATAAAAATGAAGTTTGATTACAAATAACAATGGTTTAACTAGTATATAGGAAGGTTCATATGTGTTAATTATGAAATATCCGAATTGAAAATCTTTGTTTTAAAAAGAGGTGAATTCAAATAAAAGGATATAACATTTTTTTGTCTTCTAAGTTAAATGGTGCTAAGATGATTTTGCAAAACTCTCTCTTCAAAAAAAAACAAAAAAACAAAAAAAACAAAAAAAAAATCTTGTATATATGTATGTATTTTTCTTAATAAACACCTAGAGTCATGTGTTCACACTCGTGTGTTCACTCGCCATGCTCTGTACCCTTCTCATGTAATCCCAAAAGGCAGTGCACGATCGGTATATCTGGCCTCAGTTTATCCGAGTTAGGAGTATGTATATAAAAATTCTTTCTAAATAACGCCTACAGTCGATAAGTGTTCACACTTGTGTGTTCACCCACCACGCTCTGTATTCCCTCACATAACTCTGCAAGGCAGTGCACGGGTAATATATATGGCCTCAGTTTATCTGAGTTAGGCATATGTAAATATTGTTAATATCAACAAAATTTTCAAAAGAAAAAATGGAGAGAGTTAGCAAATGAAATTCAAGCACTATTTTAACTTATTTGATTTGACTTGTTATTGAAAAGAAATGAAAATACCACTTTGATAAACTTTGATAATCAACTAAGGATCTATTTCATGGTTACACTTTGTTATCAACTGAAACAATGAGTTAAACTATTGTCTATTTGTCATGATAACTTGATTTTTGTTGGAAATTTTGACGAGTAAATGACTTAAATTTTCAAGATAATGACCAAAACTTATATTTAACTTATTTGTGTCTATTTAAAAGTAAATCTCTCATTTGTAAATATTTTCAAAAACTCGCTTTCATCTCTTTGTAAATAAATCTTGCATTTTGTACATATTTTCATCCTGCATTTGGATTTTGCGGGTAGTATCCGTTGAAAACCCTCACGAGACAACACTCGTCCTACTGGGGACACCCAGAGGTTTAACGGCTTGTTGCATATGCTCAATACAATCATGCTCCCAACGAAAACGGATTTAGCTTAGTTTTTCTTTATTTGAGTACGAATAAAAAGATAAGTGTGGGGGTATTTATGTGCATGTAAATGTGCATATTTTTACCACCATAGTTAATCTATTTAAATTAAATAAATGATCATATTGGGTATTTTAACTTTTTTAAACCAAAATTCAAATTATTTGAAATCGTCACATATTCATCTTCATCCAAGGGCAAAATGGTCATTTTTGTGCATATATTAATTTTCTAAAATTTAATTGAAAATTTCTATGTTATTTTATGGGAATTTAAATTCAAATACAAGTGGCTTTATGAAGATATATGCATGCACAAGAGTGAATACAAAGGAATGGAGATGGAAATAATTCATTTCATGGATCATGGAGGACCCCACCTACCCACATACCTTCATGTACAAATTAGAGGCTAATGCACGTGCTAATAGAGTTTCAAGCTTCCTGCACATCTAAATGAGAATTATTTAAAGCTAATGAAAACTTGGCCATCACACTTCCTAAGAGGGTATTGTGGGTAGTTCCCAAAAAATGAATTAGGGTTTCCAAACATGTATAAATACCTCTTATCTTCATGTAATTGGTCTCTCTTCTTTTAGGTTCTCTTCTCTTTAGTTTAGTTTAGGTTCATAAATAATAGAAAGCACTCTTTCTCTTTTCATGGCTACTTAGCCATTTTTATTTCATGTAATTTTCCTTTTTTTATGCAATGTTAAATTAGTGTTCTCTTTTATTTACATGCTCTTTTTCTTTCATGTTACTAGTTAGTTTATTTTTCATCCAAGTAGATTAGTTTTTCTTTTACTTTGCTCTCTTTTTCCTTTTATTTTTCTTTCATGTTGCAAGCTACATTTGTTGAAATGATAACAAATATGAGAGGCTAAACCCCTTCAATTTAGGGGTAATGAAGCTCTCTAATCATGTAGCTTCAATAGAATTTGATGTTTATGCTCTATTTTTGTGCTTAATGAGAATGATTGAAGTGGTTTAACTTGCTGTTTTTGCTTTGAATTTGATAGCCTATATTGTTGACACTAAATAGGCTATGCTTAAACAATCACTAAATAATAATTACCTCTACATCTACATATGATGGTGGTAATGAAGTGAATGTTGAAATTAAAATTTGATGGTCTATATTTCCAATTCATAGTTAATAGGCCATGCTTAAAGTAGATTTCATTTTCAACTTGTTGCCATTTTTCATGAGAATTCGTAAGTGGTTTAAGGGGTGTATAAAGTTTGATGGCTTGTGTTGGGCTAATTAATAGCATAGATATGTCATACTTATGATAAACACATCATTTAAATTCACTAATGACCAAAAAAGAGATATCATAATTTCATAATTTGTTGAACTATATGATCTAGGGAGTGGAATTATCTCTAAATTGTCATTTAACTCTCATATTTTTATCACTTTATTTTTGTTAAGTTTTCTCATTTTCTAGTTTAAACATTCTCTCGAGTTTGGTATAATTTGATTGAATAGAGATTTAGAATCAACAATTCCCTACGGATCGACCCGTACTCGCCACGTACTAACAATTGTACGCTGTGCACTTGCGGTAATTTTAATTTTAAATTTATCGTCGATTTTCTAAACTCATAGAAAAACCATCGATGAACAGTTGGGAAGGCAATGTTGAACTGTGGTTGAAAGTAGTGTATGGCAGTGGATGTGGTTATTGTGACAGGCAGGGGCTTGTAGTAAGGATGGTGATGTGATTTTGGTGTTGGGTAAGTGGTTGGTTGAGTTTTGTGGGTATTCAAGTGTGCAGTAGAATTGTAGCTACAGTGATGATGTAGGGAAGCTGAATTGTTGCTTACGAGGCAGATGGATGGATGTAGTCAATAAGCAGTGGATTAAGATAGTATATTGTGGTTTGTCGATGTTGTTGGTTGCTGCAGTTATGGTGGGGGAGTGATTGTTTTGGTGGGTGACTTTTGAAATAGTTGTGGTAAGAAATTTTAAAGTGTAATGTAATGGTGAAAGTTTAATGATTGTCAGAAGTGAGGGATGAATAGTTTTGAAATTTGATGTGCGGTAAAGAAGTATCTGCGGTAGTGAAGTTTTGACGTTAGTAATGTATATATGTGCAGTTGGTCAGAGAGTACAGATGGTGGTTGAAGTGCTAATGTATGGAAATGGCAGTGAAATGCAAAGTTCGTATATGTTGAATGAACTTTGGGGTTGTGAAGTAGTAGTGTTTGGAAAAATGTATGCAAAGTTTGATGGTTCACTGGTGTGTTGCCGTAGGTAGGGTGTGCAGGGGTTAGTTGGCTGTTTGGGTTGAAGGAGGATGTGATGTAGACGTGTGCAATGTGATGTGAAAGTAGTATGCAGTGGGATGTTACTTGAGGCAACTTGTATTTGCTGTAGTAGGGGGTGTAGGGGTGCAGGTAGTTGGCTGTAGTGATGTGCACTGATGTTTGTTGTTAGTGTAGTTGTATGCTGAGTTATGGGTAGGGGATGAAAGTGTATGTTTGTGGTAGTGGAGATTGTGGTCAGTTTTTGTAATGAGGTGATGAAGTGGTCTTGATTGAGCATTGAACTGATGTGGTTGTAGCAGTGTGAAATGAAGCAGAGAGGTTTTTAAATATGAACTGCGGCAAAGAGATGAAAGCAAGTTGTTTGTAAAGTGTGTAGAGGAGTATGGGTGAATTGAAATGTTTGTACTGCAGGGGGATTGGTTTGGGATCAAGCAGCAAGGAGGTGTATGCTTGCACTTTCACTATGCAGGGGAATGTATGGATGATCTGTTGATATAGGAGATTTTGGGCAGTAAGAGGGAGGTAATGCTATGGCTGCTGGTTTGTTTACGCAATAGAGAATGTGGCAGAGGTATGTAGTTGGCTGAAGGGGCAGTGAAGTGATTATGTTACAGAGGAGTTGTACGACAGATGCACAGAGGGTATGTAGGTAGTTTGTAATGCACAGAGGGTTTGTTAAGCAACAGATGTATGATGGTGGAGTTTGGGGATGCATTGTGCAGGTGCACTGCAGGAAGAGGGTGGTTGATGTTATGTTAGAAGTTCAGGTGATCAGTTGGTAAAAGAAGGGTAAGCAGGCAGAGGATGTGCACAGTTTTTTATTTCTATGCAGGGTAGAGGCAAAAAATTTTTTGCAAATGAAACCGTAAATGTAAATTGAAAAATTGTAACAGTGCTGTAAAACAATGAAATGAAATTTTTTATTTGTGTTTTGAAATGTTTATGTTTTTTATATAGAATTGCAAATGAAAAAACAACAAGCACACAATCAAAATGTGAGTAAAAATCAAACAAAAAGCACATAACACAAACTTTTTTTAAAATGCAATATACTCACAGAACAAACACACAATAAAAACAATCAAACAAAAATAATTCAGAAAATAGAAAACTAAAATCAAATCAATTCCCCGGCAACGGCGTGAAAAACTTGTTTGACGGTGGTTTTTCTATAAGTTAGAAAATCGCCGAAAACTTTTAAATAAAAATTAACCGCAAGCGCACGGCGTACAATATTAGTACATGGCGAGTACGGATCGATCCCCAAGGAATTGTTTAGATTATAAAAATTCTATTCAATCAAATTAAACTAATATTTGAAATGTTTTTGAGCTAAAAAAATGTAAATAAACTAGCAAAAGAAAATGGACAAAAATATGAGAGTTTGAAAGCAATTTAGAGGCAATGTCCTTCTCAAGATTACATAAATCAACATATATGAAATTATGATCTCTCTTTTGGTCATTAGTGTGTTTAATTGATGTGTTTATCATAAGTATGCAATATTTGTGCTATTAATTAGCCCAATATAAACCATCAAACTATAACACACCCATTAAACCACTTTTTAACTCTCACGAAAATGACAATGAACTTGAAATAAAATATATTATAAGCATGGTCTATTAACTATTGATTAGAATATAGACCACCAAATTTTGATTCTAAAATCACTTCATTACCATAATCATATGTAGATGAAGAGGTAATTTGTGTTTGTGTTTGTTTAAGCATAGCCTATTTGGTGTCAACAACATAGGCTATCAAATTCAAAGCTAAAACAACAAATTTTAACCAAATCAAACATTGTCATTAACAAAAAGAGATCACAAGTTATCAATGTTGAATATACATGATTAACAGAGCTTCATTACCACTAAATTGAATGGGTTTAGCCTCTCATATTTGTTATCATTTCAACAAATGTAGCATTCAACATGAAATAAAAACAAGAATAAAATGCAAGCTAAGTAAAAAAGAGCTAACTAAAATGAAATAAAAGCTATTCTACTTGCATAAGAAATGAAACTAAGCTACTTACATATGAGGAAAGAGAGCATGTAATAGGAAAGAGCATGAACTAAAATTGCACAAAAATAAGAAAATTACATGAAAGAAGAAAATGGCTAAGAAGCCATGGAAAAGAAAAGATAGTTTGTAATTTATTTTCGAGCCTCAAACTAAACTAACTAAAATGGATGCTCAAAGGAGGCTAAGAGCTTAATTACATGAACATATGGGGTATTTATACAAGTTTTGAAACCCTAATCATATTTTTGGTAACTACCCAAATTGCCATTGAGGAAGTGTGGCCACCAAGTTTATGACGACCCACCCTTCTCGATTCTCGGAAATCGACACAAAATTTACCACAGTATAATATGCCGACGATCGAGTGCCGGAAAAGACAGATTGTTGAGGAAGAAGAAAGAAGATAGAAGAAAGAAGGAACTAAACAACATCAGGATATCACAATCGCAGCAGAACAAAATATAATAAATAATAACAGCTCTTTACACAAAATGAAAACTACATCTGTTTTATACAATACATCATCAGAGTATATCATAAGTGAACAACAATTACCAGCCTGGCAGTTATATCAACCTGCCTCACAACTTGCGGGCAATTTCAAACAACATAACAGCGGAATAAACAAGCACGGATAATACGTCTTGAACTTCGGCTCCTCTCCTGAGCTCCAAAGTATCCAATCCTGAACCTGAAATACTCGGTCTGACCCGAGCATTATAATGAAATAACACCCGAGTCAGTCTGGAATACCACCGTCAGAAAAATACATCCAAACTGATTATTAAAGTTCAAAAATCCTTTGAAATCAAAAGCATCTCGTAAGACCACGCCACAAATAAACATGTCGGGTTTTTAGCTTACGATAGCCAAAACACTTTCTTATCAAATCCATCTGATATTATAATAGTGTCTATATACAAATACTTATTCAAATAGCTGAAATTGTTACATGATTAAATTCCAGCATACTAGCCACAAAGTGGGTAATACAAACAAAACCCGTAAAGGCACGTAGGGAGAATGGATTTCCAACTAATGACTAGGCACTGGGGTACCACATGTCACAGTACCTGGTGTAAATCAGCGTACCGAGGATCCACCCTAAATCCCCTGCAACACAAGACCGGAACCATCCCTTACTGGATAATTCCGAGTAAGATCACCCCACGGTTGTGATCAGCAACCACACCACTAAGCCGAAATAACAAGGGACATCTAGATAGGGATGACCTCATTCTAATGGGTGCGACCCACATAGCCTTGCTGCATAACCCCTGATTTTCAGTCATTCCCGGTTGATGAGGCTTGAGGCTAAGCGTTACCTTTATAGAACATATCCCTTAGAATGCCCATCGTCCACCTGACGATGTTCGAAAAGCATTCATCCATACAAGTCCGTTCTGGGTTCGAACGGAACCGAAGGCACTACTCCTACTACATCCATTTGGAATCACCCTCAGGATTAGTAGCGACTAGCCCTTGCACTTCACAGCTCCATCTTCAATTCCAAACTCGTTTTTCCACGAAAACGTACAAACCGAATCGAAGTGGTTTTTGAGAAATAAATCCCGATCCCGGTCTCTTCGAATCGATCAGCGCATTGGCCAATATTGATAGTCGGTTATTTAACTATCAATTAACATCCACAACATCCACCAACATAAATAATTCCTCAAATTTATGTTTTCCTCAAAATATCTTCGCAAGATATATTTCTATTTTCAACCCTTTGAAAACAGTTTAAATCCACTTCCTTTTACGGAAATAAATTTCTCAACATTTTCTATTCCCCAATGAAATAGCCAAGTCCAAATACTTTAGATTTTTAAAATAATTTAAATCACTTTATCCAAATATATTTTAAGAATATTTAAGGTAAAACTATTTTTATAAAATATAAAACTAACTTTAAAATAAAAGTTAAGTCGAACTAAATTTTAGAATAAGAGTTACAAACTTCTATATAAGTTCCAAATAAAACTTTAACCAACTATCTTTAAATAAATCCATTTTATAAATATAAATAATAATAATATTTCTTTAAAACATAATACCAATTAATCCTTTTAAAGAATTACTACTATAACTAATTTTGTAAATATTTAATTTAAAATTCTTACAACTTAAATAATAATTTCTTGAAAACATTCTTTTTAAAAACAAATTTAAAGCTTTTAACTTTTATTTAAAAATCTGCTTTAAAACGTACTTGGCTTTTCAAGGAAATACACTTCCATTTCAGAATACCAAAGAATTCTTTTTATAAATCTCGCTGGATTTATCTAAATTCAAATTTACGACTCAACCCGTAAATTTCTTCCAACACTTTTAAAAATAAAACTCCCTTTTTATTTTTAAGCACACTTCCCATTTCCTGGAAATCACTTTCAAACTATACTTTTGAAAATCAATAAAAAATTCCTGAGTAACTTAAATCAAATAGCTCCTTTTAATATAAAGTTACTATATTAAAAATCTATGTTAAAGTTTCCTTTAGAAGCATAATACTAATTTACCTTTAATATAATTAAATACCGTAATTACTTAAATAAATATTTACCTTTCTCTTAAAATAATTAAAATAATTATTTATCTAAAACATTCCAAAACACATTTTTAAACTTCTATTTTTCACTTTGAAAGCTTTTCTTTGAAACTTACTACATTTCCCAGGAAAAGAAAATACACATTCCAACTTAAAAGTGATTCCACTATTTCTTTTAACACAATTTGCACTTCTTATAGAAAATCCCACCGGAAATCTATACTTTTAAATTTATCCTCCGATAAATATCCCAATTCATTTATAAACCCGACTTATAAATTCTCATTTCTTATTTTCCCTCTTTAAACCACAGTTTCAAAAACTCTTAACAAATTTCAAACCAATTTCCCAAATTTAATCTCCTTAAATTCATTACTTAAATATCCCTTTCATTTTCCCTTTTAATCCCAATTCATTCTATTGATATTTTGGAATACCAGATTATATTCACAGTATAACAAAATTCCAAATCAGTCTATCACAGGATATCAATGAAAGTTATCATAGATTATGAACATAATTTCTATATTGTGAGGAATCCAGTTGGATCCCTCCAACCTATTTCCTTGCATCCACATATGTTAGCACAAAAAATAATATCGAACAACCCGATGATAATTATCACATTCAACTAATCAACCAATCATTTAAATATTAACTATTTAAACTACCAGTATTACAAATGTGAGTGAGATTAACTTACCTTGAATTGTCGAGCGTTTAAATTTTAAATTAAATCGAACCGTTCGATTTAATCCAAAAATTTCCACTTGCTCCAATCGTCACCGGATCTGCTTCAGTGCGTAGATTGCGTCGCTGCGATTCTAACGCTTCTTGTTTCGTCGCAATCTGATAACGTATGACCAAGATATTCAGTTTTAAAGGTTGTAAATAAAATTTACAAAACAATTTCTTTTTTTTCTTTTTTATTATTATACCAAAGCAAAAATCGTGACCGCATGCACACGAAAGAGAATCACAGCCACAGAAGCTTTCCCTCCCCCAAAGCTCATTCCAGGCTATTATCGAACCCAAAGCCGCTACCACAAATCGAAAATCGCGACTATCCCTGATGCCATTCACCTCGATTAGAGGCCACCACTCCGAAGTCCAACGTCAACTCCACCACCACCCAGAATTTCGTCGAACTCGGCTCCACCATTACCTCGATAAACGCGCCTGAAACGAACACGAATGCTGCCTTCTAGCTTCCCCTACGGTCGACAAGAACGCAAATCAACCGTTGGATCTGAGCATCTCTCCGTCCTCTACAATATTCCAATTGGAAGTTTTTGAAATGGGTTGATGGTTTGGTCGGAAATTGAAGGGGGAGGGTGGTTGGTTTCAGCCATTGATAAAGAACGAAGGCGGCAGCCACTGAAAGGAAACTAGGGTTTCCTCTTTACGCGTGAATATATATAGATTTATATAATAATTTAATAATAAATTATAAATTACTTAACTTTTAAAACGAATTCCAATTAAAACGTGCCGACAGGCGTTTATAAGGTTTTACCCGCATTCCGAACACAATGTAATGTGTTTCGGAGGCTAATTTGATCATATGTGGAAGATAGCTTTTTGGTTCGATTTAAAATATTAAATTATCGATATTTATTCCAACGCGTTTCTCACCCGTACGAACAAACGGTAAATCCAAAAGCTACGAGATTTGAAATCCGATAATAATTAACTATTACGGATCCAATGGAACAAGTTTCATCGAATTCCGAGACTGTGCCCCGGAAGGCTATTTTAACTCGTCGATTAATTCGACCGATTTCCAAAATCGTCGAAATCATTTAAAATCTCAGTTTTAAAATTTTACTAACTTGATTATAAATCAAATAGAATTTATATTCACATTGGGAATCATTCTGATTCATTTCGAACCAAAATCTGATTATTTGCATTATTACAATATTAAATTCCATTATTAAATAAATATAATGTTTCAAATTCAACTTATCGACTTTTGATTCCATCCAAAAGTCCAATATAAAAATTCAAATCAAATTAGACTTAAAATAAACTTTAGAAACCATTTTCATAACCATTTACATCCAGATTCACAAATTTCCCAATTTTAAATATTTAAATATTATTTATCCAAATCCAATTAAATTGCCATATTTGAAATTATAACTAAATTTATTGATTCAACCAGATCTTTGCACTTCAAAATAAAATTATAATCCACATTCAACATTTAAAATGAATTAAATGTTCAAAATCTAACAACCGAAATTCCGGGTGGTTACATTCCTCCCCCCTTATAAAAATTTCGTCCCCGAAATTTGCGAAGGTAGGAAAAATGCTACTAAACTTAATAACTTACCTCAAAATCCATTTAATTACAACTTACATTCACTTCCCAAAACTCTTTAGTTTAATCCAAAACCATTTGCTTTTATATTTTAACTCAAAAGCTTTGTTTTCAACATCATTCCAAAAACAACTTTCCTATTTAACCAAAATTTTCAAAACTTTCAAAAAATTTCTAAGTCCCAAAATTTTTGACAGCATCTCCTTTGTACAGAGAGCCTTTTACAATATCACAATAGATATAAATATGTATACATCGACCCACACGGTCGGAAAAACAAAAACTGTTCATATTTCCTATTTTTATTGCGTAGGCGTACCTTAGATTAGCATTTTAAAAGCAAGCAGCTAATTAATTATGCATTTACGCGCTCCAACTCAATCGATTGCCTCCCGCACCTGTACTTCTCAAACAAGCACATTAGTTTCCAATAATATGAGATTTTTACAACATTTCATTCATTAAACTAGCCAAACACATCAATTTCATAACCTATCCAACCAATTTCCATAATTCTACATGCTAACCATATTTTATAAGCTATCACAAGGTTTTAACACCATTTTAATCTTCTTCACAAATCCATATTTCATTTATATACAAATCCAATTAATAGGATTTCAATCCATTCCAATTGATTTAAAAACGAATTTTAGTTACTTCCTTTAATTCATTTACTTCCGTTTATGACCAAACAACCAATTTCTATGCAAATTTGATGTTACTCAAGTAAACATCCATCACTTAAGCTTATATCCAATTTAAATTAATTCCAACCCAATTTATATTAATTTCATTTCATTCTGAATTATTCACAACCCAACATTCTCATTTCCATCACATTATTAAATTAAATCCATATTCTTACATTTCAATTATTATCCAAATAGGTTTTATCCAAGACCATATCCTAACCTCGACAACACTTCTTTCACAATTTTCTTAAGTTATTCCAACTTCTAATAACTCCA
Organism: Allium fistulosum; assembly: GCA_030737815.1. Lineage (NCBI taxonomy): Eukaryota > Viridiplantae > Streptophyta > Magnoliopsida > Asparagales > Amaryllidaceae > Allium > Allium fistulosum. The sequence goes on from CM060907.1 coordinate 619,113,742, forward strand.
TTTCTTCTCACATCAACTTTATTTCACCTTAATTTGATTCTCATCTAATCAAATTCCCATCCATTTACTAATTTTAATTCAATTAGTTTACTCATTCAATCCATTTAGATTTTAATTCATCTTCACAATTCATTCCTGAATTTATTCTATTAATAACATAGCCATTTTTAATTATTCTATACCCAAACTGGATTTATTTGCAGCTCAAATCATTTCTATTTTAATCCAACTTCATTTCATTCGACAATATTTCCATCATATTTAATTCATTTATAATATATGTCGAATTCTATTTATAATGCAAGCTTTATTTCAAACTTCACTATTAACTCGTAACTCAACTTCTATTTATCCACATTAGGTTTCATTTTCAGATTTCATTAGCTAGTTAATTATCTATTTAGTTCACTTCTAAATCTTAAAGCAACATTTGATTTTTTTTATCGACCAAAATATCAACAATTTTATTTTGGATTTTATTTAACCTTTCAAATTTTTATAAGCTATCAAAATTTTTATCTATCCCAATACAATTTCCATTTAATTCAGCTTACGCTAAATTCATCTTCATACTATTCTTTGGATTTAGTTGAGTGAGCATCTACTACATTCAATATCATTTTAACTAAATTAAATTTCCTTCCAGTTTTAATCCTATACCGATTTAGTTCAAGTTCAATTAATTTTATTTAGCCAACTCAAATTAATACCATTTCCTCTACTAATTTAAATAAGGATTTCGACTTCATTCAATATTATTTATAACACAACTGAATTTTTAATTTCAGTTAAATTCAAGCCAAACTCAACTAAATTTACTTCTCAATATATAAACTTCTACACTTATTTATTAACCTAAGTCCATTCACATTTCATATTTCACTTTGTCTTATTTCCCTTTACTTTTAATTTAGGATTTAACTTTTGAATTTCCCATAAAATACCAACCATTTTACTTTGGTTCACAATTCCATTTCTTATTCATAAGTTCACTAACTTATTTATTTAAAAGCTTATATAGCTCATTTGATTCATTTTCATTTTATAATCACAATTCCAGATTATATATATATATATAACACTTAATAACTTAAGGATATAAATTTCATTGCACAATTATAATCCACGATTATAATCATTTTTCATTTTAACTTTATCCAAATCAATTCAATTTCAATTTATTTAACTTATCCTGAGTTAAATTCAAATATATTTTACTCACCCCCATATGCTCAAATTAAATTTTAACTTCAAGATTAAAATTTCATTCTTCTTTCTTATTAATATCAACTTCACTTCATAAGTTCAACAGTTGATTCATTTTAACTTTCACAATTTTATTTTAAATAGAATTTCCAGAATTTAATTTCCCGGTCTTATTTCAAAACCAATTTGAAATAATAATCAACACACACCCACTTGGTGTATCAAATCAAATCTCCTGATTCCAAAATACTTGGTTTTACCAAAACAAATTTCCCCCTTGAAATTTCTAAAACAACTTGCATAACCAATCACCACGGTAGCAATCCATCACTTTAGAAACTCGAAAATGAATTCTAATGATGTGGCCATCATCATCAGGATTATTTTCCAGCGACTGTAGTGAGTTCAGTGCTTCTTTACTTCCACAATTCCATTTCAAAACAATTTCCATCCAAAAATATTTCCCAAAATAATACCCTTATTATTTCCTTCAAACACTTTGGAAAACATTTCAAACATTCCCAAGATTCCCAATCTTTGTTTAAATTCATTTAAACACCTATCAAAATTTCTGGAATTTAAATTCTAGTTTAAATCAAATCTTAGTTATATTTCTTTGTATTATTTCATACTTACATAATTCTATTTGATTATAAACCATTTCAAATTTTAGATTCCTATTCGATTATAATATTAACAATCAAACATCCAAATATATATAATAATTTCAGAAAATTATTTCTTTCATTTCAAAATATAATTTTGGGTAAAATTATTTCATTTACCCACTTTAAACAATACTATGTCGGTTTATCTTGTTTAAGAGTTTAGAAACCCCTATCGATACGGTTGTACTTCTCGTACCGATCAGAATTCATAAACACTCAACCGATAAGTCAACACAATATAAAAACCATTTTATATTCACTAACAATTACGCGCTCATAACTATTATTACACTCAAACTCATTTCTAGAGTACTATTTACTCTATCCTTAATGAGTAATTTTTTTTCCACCAAAGCCTAGGTTGTCGCCAACCTAAGCTCTGATACCACGTGAAACGGTCTAGACTTTTCAACCATCGACAACGGCCACAACTGGTAGGCTTTTCAACCATCCCAGCCCCACCGTGGCATTCATTGGTACCTCGAATTTGCTTTTACGGCCAGCCTCTCGACTGTAAGCACCTAGCAAACCAACCCAAGGCCTTATACTACCTCAAAGGGACATGTAGGGGTAAGAGTCTCCCGTTCGCCACCAAACACGAAGCAAGAACCCCCTATCATGCTGTAATATAGCAAACCCGATCTCGGTCACTTCGAAACGATCAGCGCATTGGCCAATATTGATAGTTGGTTATTTAACTATCAATTAACATCCACAACATCCACCAACATAAATAATTCCTCAAATTTATGTTTTCCTCAAAATATCTTCGCAAGATATATTTCTATTTTCAACCCTTTGAGAACAGTTTAAATCCACTTCCTTTTACGGAAATAAATTTCTCAACATTTTCTATTCCCCACTGAAATAGCCAAGTCCAAATACTTTTGATTTTTAAAATAATTTAAATCACTTTATCCAAATATATTTTAAGAATATTTAAGGTAAAACTATTTTTATAAAATATAAAACTAACTTTAAAATAAAAGTTAAGTCGAACTAAATTTTAGAATAAGAGTTACAAACTTCTATATAAGTTCCAAATAAAACTTTAACCAACTATCTTTATATAAATCCATTTTATAAATATAAATAATAATTATATTTCTTTAAAACATAATACCAATTAATCCATTTAAAGAATTACTACTATAACTAATTTTGTAAATATTTAATTTAAAATTCTTACAACTTAAATAATAATTTCTTGAAAACATTCTTTTTAACAACAAATTTAAAGCTTTTATCTTTTATTTAAAAATATGCTTTATAACGTACTTGGCTTTTCAAGGAAATACACTTCCATTTCAGAATACCAACAAATTCTTTTATAAATCTCGCTGGATTTATCTAAATTCAAATTTACGACTCAACCCATAAATTTCTTCCAACACTTTTAAAAATAAAACTCCCCTTTTATTTTTAAGCACACTTCCCATTTCCTGGAAATCACTTTCAAAATATACTTTTGAAAATCTATAAAAATTTCCTGAGTAACTTAAATCAAAAAGCTCCTTTTAATATAAAGTTACTATATTAAAAATCTATGTTAAAGTTTCCTTTAGAAGCATAATACTAATTTACCTTTAATATAATTAAATACCGTAATTACTTAAATAAATATTTACCTTTCTCTTAAAATAAATAAAATAATTAGTTATCTAAAACATTCCAAAACACATTTTTAAACTTCTATTTTTCACTTTGAAAGCTTTTCTTTGAAACTTACTACATTTCCCAGGAAAAGAAAATACACATTCCACCTTAAAAGTGATTCCGCTATTTCTTTTAACACAATTTGCACTTCTTATAGAAAATCCTACCGGAAATCTATACTTTTAAATTTATCCTCCGATAAATATCCCAATTCATTTATAAACCCGACTTATAAATTATCATTTCTTATTTTCCCTCTTTAAACCACAGTTTCAAAAACTATTAACAAATTTCAAACCAATTTCCCAAATTTAATCTCCTTAAACCCATTACTTAAAAATCCCTTTCATTTTCCCTTTTAATCCTAATTCATTCTATTGATATTTTGGAATACCAGATTATAATCACAGCATAACAAAATTCAAAATTAGTCCATCACAGGATATCAATGAAATATATCACAGATTATGAACATAATTTCTATATTGTGAGGAATCCAGCTGGATCCCTCCAACCCGTTTCCCTGCATCCACAGATGTTAGCACAACAAATAATATCGAACAACCCGATGATAATTATCACATTCAACTAATCAACCAATCATTTAAATAGTAACTATTTAAACTACCAGTATTCCAGATGTGAGTGAGATTATCTCACCTTGAATTGTCGAGCGTTTAAATTTTAAATTAAATCGAACAGTTCGATTTAATCCAAAAATTTCAACTTGCTCCAATCGTCGCTGGATCTGCTTCAGCGCGCAGATCGCGTCGCTGCGATTCTAACGCTTCTTGTTTCGTCGCAATCTGATAACGTATGACCAAGATATTCAGTTTTAAAGGTTGTAAATAAAATTTACAAAACAATTTCTTTTTTTTTCTTTTTTTTTATTATACCAAAGCAAAAATCATGACCGCATGCACACAAAAGAGAATCACGACCAGAGATGCTCCCCCCAAAGCTCGTTCCAGGCTATTATCGAACCCAAAGCCGCTACTACAAATCGAAAATCGCGACCATCCCTGATGCCATTCACCTTGATCAGAGGCCACCACTCCGAAGCCCAACCTCAACTCCACCTCCACCCAGAATTTCGTCGAACTCGGCTCCACCATTACCTCGATAAATGCGCCTGAAATGAACACGAACGCTGCCTTCTAGCTTCCCCTACGGTCGACAAGAACGCAAATCAACTGTTGGATTTGAGCATCTCTCCATCCTCTACAATATTCCAGTTAGAAGTTTTTGAAATGGGTTGATGGTTTGGTCGGAAATTGAAGGGGAAGGGTGGTTGGTTTCGGCCATTGATAAAGAACGAAGGCGGCGGCCACTGAAAGGAAACTACGGTTTCCTTTTTGCGCGTGAATATATATAGATTCATATAATAATTTAATAATAAATTATAAATTACTTAACTTTTAAAACGAATTCCAATTAAAACGTGCCGACAGGCGTTTATAAGGTTTTACCCGCATTTCTAACACAATGTGTAACAACCCGCATATCTATCGATATTTTATTTAAATATTTTATCGTTAGTCGGATGTTAGTCCAAAAAGCTACTTTTTGCATACGGTCAAATTAGGACTCGAGACTACTTCCATTGAGTTCAAAATGACGTTTGCGATCTTTTTAAGTGTAAACTTCGATATGTTTGGAGATAGTGAACTTTTCGGCACTTTTTCCCGCCTTTGACTTTGGTTTGGACTGCACCCCTTTAGTTCAGCCCAACCCTCTTTCTCATTTGTTCAAACACTTCAAGCTTTGTCAAAAATGGTGGTGGGAAAGAGATATTAAAACTCCCAACTCAAATTCTATTGCTAATCCGAGATTCAACATCAAATTCAAGTAGAAGATTGTGGATTCAAGCTTTGGATTGCTTCTCCTTGCTTTCAATCTTCATCTTCATCAATTTCGTGGAAAAGGTGAGATTTTTAATCTCACATCTCGCCTATAACTGTCATTGGGTTGTTGGGGATGATACCTCATCACTTTAGCATGTTTGTTTGCATTTGGTTTGGATTGGATTGGCGAAAAACTACAAATTTTGGCGTTTTGGTGAGTTTCTGGCCTTAAGTCGTTTCTGGCCATCGCTAAGTCGTCCACGAGTTAAGCCTAAGTCGTAAGTCGTTCGCTTTGAAAAGTCACACGGAGCATAAGTCATTCCAGGCCTTAAGTCGTTCTGGGTGTGCTAAGTCGTTCGCGAGTTAAGGGCTTAAGTCGCGCGCGTTGAAAAGTCACCGCCTTTGTATTTCTGTTCGCCTGTGCTAAGTCGTCCACGAGTTAAGCCATAGGTCGTCCACGAGTTAACCCCTTAAGTCGTCCACGAGTTAACATCTTAGGTCGTACCCGAGTTAAGAGTTAAGTCGTTGCCTTCTGCTATCTCGTCCTGGCTTAGGTCGTACTGAGATAAGTCGTTAGGTCGTATAGACCTTAGCTCGTAGCTCGTATTTGAGCTTAAGTCGTTAAGTTGTATCGACTTTAAGTCGTTGGGTCATACACCCTCTTAAGTCGTAAGTCGTTCGCGAGATAAGCAAGTACTAAGTCGTTCGCGAGTTAAAACCTTAAGTCGTAGGTCGCCTCCGACCTAATATTTCCACTGCTATTTCACTAGGTCGCTTGACCTTAAGTCGTAGGTCGTCTCCGACCTATGCCCCACTAAGTCGCATCCCACTTAGGTCGCAGGACTCTGTTAAGTCGTAGGTCGTCTCCGACCTTACACTTGGTTTTGTTAGTTCGCGATTTCCTTAGGTCGTATGACCTATTTTTCCTTAGGTCGCTGGACCGCTTGCCTTCACTAGGTCGTACCGTGACGGGGCGCTGCCCCTGTAACGACCCGATATTTTCAACCATTCGCATCCATTATAAGTGTATAGGTAGACACTCATGCCGGAGTTGAATTGCTCAAAATACCGCGTTGTAATTAAAATTTGGCAAATCTCAGAATATACAATAAATAAATATAATCACAGATCACAGACACAGAGTAAAATAATGCAGCGAAAGTAAAAGAAATAGTAGTTCATGAAGCTACTATGAAAATATATCAGCGTTACATAAGATACAACATAAGAAATAAAGTACAGCAGAAGTCTCAATACAATAACCAAGTACAGGCTGAATAGAACAACGGAACCGAAGTTGATAGAACAAGACTAGCAAATAATCTCCAGCGATTCAAATCTCCAGAAGGTGGAAATCCAAATCTGTGAATACTCAGGCTGACCCGAGCGTAAAGCAAAACACAAAACACTCGAGTCAGGAACAATATATACTTATATAATGTAAACCAACTCAAGTGAACTGTAATAAAGGTACAAGTAACTTAGAAGATGCTTGGGACCGCCCATCCTCTAAGGATCCGTTAAAATATCTACTATGTAGTAATATTCGCTATTATAATAATGTCTAATAAGTAAAGTATAATCATATAGAAAATAGCGTTAAGGGGATGGAGAACCTTAACGCGGTCGGATCTTAAAATCATAATCGTAGTAAAGCTCGATATGGTAGGTGACACGGCACAACTAGGCAATGCCAGGGTAGATATACCAATTACGCACATGGACTGATGGATACGCATAGCAGCCACTACCGTTCCACCTCGAAAAACACTCCCAAATCGGAGGATGGCCATCTAATCAATCACAACGAAGAGTATAATATCGAAGAAATGTGTCCGAGAAGAGGTGCTACCTCACTGGTCCGAGATCGCTCCTGTTTTAGCCACCTTATGCCAACTCACGGGAGTTGGGTCCACGTAACATACCTTAAGAACGTCGCCACCATCCTACTTCATTCTGGAATCTCCACCGCGTACACGGTTGTCAAAGTGGTTTTCGGTATCGACAGAGAGTATGTCCATATCCGATCCCGGTCTCTTTGCCAACCAATCGTTATTATAACCCGTGGTTATAACTTTTAAAAATAGTTTATGTTTCAAATCAAAATACATCCTTTAAACCATTTCAAAATCATATCATTTATTTCAAACTAATACATACTTTCAAACCCAAAACATATCTATTCAAAACCAATTCAAAAATATATCATTTCCATTTCAAAAACCAATTCAATAATATATCATTTCAATAAAACCCAAATTTCAAAATCACTGAATATTTCCTTTAATTTATTAAACTTGAAATCTTCCTTTAAATTATCATAGCATTTTGGTAATGTAACCTTAAGGAATCATAGCATTTTTGGAATGTAATACTTCCCAATTTAACATTTTATATAATCAAAGTATTTATATACTTACAAAATTTTTAACATGGTCATTTTATCATAGCCTTATAGTTAAATAAACTTTGTTATTGTAATATCCAATTTAATGCTAAAATTCTTATGTTAAGTTAAGAGTACCTTATTAACTTACATTATCATTACAATAAAGAAACTTTATTATTTTAGTCATTAAAATATGTCATTTACATTTATTAAAACTTACATATTAAATGTACTTTTTAACTTACATTCCTATTACAGTAAAGAGCATTTATCATTTAATCAATATTACACTAATTAAACTTACATTATCGAATGTACGTTTTAATTTACGTTTTATTACAAAAGGGGCATTTATTATTTTAAATCAATATTACACAAATTAAGACTTACATGTTTCTTTCATTAATTAAGACTTTACATGTTTCTTTCAGTAGGTAAAACTTTACATATTTCTTTCATTAATTAGAACTTTACACGTTTCTTTCATAAATTAAACTTTACATATTTCTTTCATTAATTAGAACTTTACACGTTTCTTTCACAATAAATTTCTTATAATTAAATCCAATTTTCAACAATTTACTTAATAAGTTTAAGTGTAAAAGTTCCAATTCTTCACATTTCAACAAATAGACTTAACACTTCAAATTTAAATTACCATTTCACAATTTAACAAAATTTCCAATTTATTTAATTAACTTAAACCTTTAATTAAAACCAAATTTCACATTTCCTAGTCAAGTTATATTTTAAAAGATCACTTTTAAACATTTATTTATTTAACCACTTAAATTCATAGAAAAATCAATAATACTTAATAATCACTTAAATTCAAATTTAATCAAATTATCATATTTACCATTTCCAAATAAAATTTAATATCCATTTTATTTATATAACTTAAATATCATTTTTAACCAAAATTCCAAATTTCCAACTTAAGTTATATTTCAAAAATCCAGTTAAACCATTCATTAATTACATTTTTAACACATAGAAAAATCATAATTTCTTTAATTCAAAATATTTCAAAATCTGTTTAAATCAAATTTCATAAATTTATATTTTTAAATTACTTAAAAATATTCAAAACACTTTATAAAATAACCACGGGCCTGTATATAATTTTCTAACCTAGGTCAAGTGATACGGATATGTATCATTTCAATCCGCAGTTAGAAAAGAAAAATCCGGGTTCTATCATTTCAAACCCGCAATCCCAAGTTAAAATAATTTAAATAAAAATCATTCAGGCCTATCATTTCAGCCCATAATGATTTTTCCCTATTCTAAAGTCCGTTCGGGTATGTATCATTTCAACCCATAGTGATTCTAATCTACAGGGAACTTGCAATGGTGATAACAGATATAAATAATAGAATAACATTAAATAATAGTAACATATGATATAATAAGTGTAATAACAGGTGTGAACATCATATGATAATAATATAAACATATATAACATGATGATATACATTACAGATTCAAATGGTGTCGGTTTATCAGTTATATAGGTACATATTGTCTGGTGAGAATAACTCACCTTTTTACGCTGGAGTTTGCAAAACAAAATACACAGATAAATTCCAGAAAGCACAATAGCACGATTTGATTTGAGTGGAGAGATCCAAGATATAAACCTTGTATACAAAAATAAAGCAAAGTACTTTATAAATATATTTGCAATACCAAAGATAAAATTGAAACAAATGGAAACTAGGCTAGACAAATAACATCACCTAGCTTTAAATCAATGTTTGCTTGATCTTGCCTCAACTTGTGCTCAACCATACATGCTTATGGTTAGGCCATGATGTTTTCATGTGGAAATAGATCAGGTTTGGACAGTGGAGGGTGATGGTGCAGCAGCAGCCAAAGGTCATGTAGTTGCTGGTGGTGGTGGTTCTAGGGGTGGCCAAGGTGATAGATGAAGGTGGTGGTGAAGCATATGTGGTTTAGGCATTGTTTGGAAGGGTTTTTGTGCAATTTTGTGGTGCTAACTTAAATGGATGGGCATGGCTTGTCATGGTCAGTGGAGGAGGAGGTGCAGCTGTAGATGGTGGTGGGGCTGAAGGTGGAGAGGATGGTGGAGATGAAGGTGGTAGAGGCCAAGCAAAGCTAGAAGAGGAGGAAGGCAAAATCAATGGAAATTGTGAAGTAAAGAAGAGATAAAGGAAGAAGATAAGAGGAGAATGGAAGCCATATTTTTTTTTAGGGTTTAGGAGCTTTGGAATTTCGTGAATGAGAGAAAAAAAGAGTGGCGGCTGAAGAAATGAGGAGATGTTGCCAATTGAATGAAAAGTTAGGTTAAAAAGTAGAAGGGTTAGAAAATAAAAGGGCCTTAGGAAGATAGAAAGTTTAAGGCCTTTCAAATTTCTTTAATTCATTTTTATAAGTTTATATTTCTGATAATAACAGAAATTCCAGTTAAAAATTCGAAAATTTGATAAAATATAAAAATATATATAATATTTATTGATTATTTAAAGTAGAATTAAGGAAAATAGTTAAAAAGTGAACTAGACTAGAAAATTTTGAAATTGAATAGAAAATTTTTTAGAAAATTCATATGAGCTTGCAATATATTTTTAAACATAAATAATATATAAAATTAAAATATATTCACAAAATAAATATTTAAAATTTAATTTACATATAATTTTTAATGAAGAAAATAGCAGAAAATAGGAAAACAGCCTTTAAAAATGAAAAATAAATACAGTAAATTTTGGAAAAATACTATTATCAATTTAAAAACATAAAAAGACAAAATATACATAAAAACATATTAACACATATTAAAGCAAAATATAAGAAAGAAAATATGATTTAAAAAAATTTAAAATAGGCAAAATTGCACAAATAAACAAATTATACTAAAAATTCAAATGTACATAACTTTTACATTTTAACTCCGTTTTCAACGAAACGAAAAAGTAGTGTTCAAGTTATTAAATCTATTTTCATAATAAAAGATAAAATTTATAATTTCAAACTATTAAAAATTTAAACTTAAAAGTCAAAGTTTGACTATTGACCAAAATTCACATTTTCAGGAAATATTAAATTTAGTCATATTTGGAATTCTAATCCACATCAAAGTCAAAGTTTATATTTAAAATAACAAAATTTATTCTTTTCATAAATAAAGCTTTTGAATCTGGAAAAATCAATAAAAAATATATTTGAAAAATACAGGGTTGTTACACTCTCCCCAACTCAAAACTTTTCGTCCCCGAAAAGGAACGAGGTACGGGAAAGCATAGAAAAAGATAGAATGAAATAGAATTAAGACAAGATGATAAGACGATTGGAATTACACCTGATAATTATTGTTATAGGTAAGTTTAACAAGATGGAGGTGATCAAATCAAGAATATAAGCACGAAAAAGATCCTCTATAGTCTGAATCTCCCTTTCACTTGACCGACAGTCTATGAATGGAAAAACAGTGTTCAGATCCAGATGAGTAATAAAGATTATCATAGATTACAGAAAGATTTCTAAATAGACTGGTATAAGCAATAGCCTTCCCATTCTGTAACAAGATAAGGGAAATAAGGACAACCAAAAGATAGTTTGGAAAAAACAAAATGTAACAACCCGCATTTATACGATAATATATTTAAATATTTTATTTAAATATGATATCGTCTATTCGTATTTAAAATCCTAAATATGAATTTTTATCGTGGTCGAATCCGTTGTTCTAATGGATTCAAATCGTGTTTTAAATATCGTCAAAGTGTTTGACCATCATGGTTTGTTATTTTTTTAAATTCAGTGGGCTTAATATTGTTGTTTGGCCCATTAAAATTATCTCCCTTAACCGTGGTTTTCTTCAGGCTGATGTCTTGGCCTCTCCCTATTATTCATTTGGTCATTCACGTTCAAAATAAACGAACGAAATAAAATAGTCAGAGAGGAGAAGGCGACTAGGGTTTCGCGGCTCCTCCTCCTCTCGAAGCCAACGCTCCTCCTCCTCCAGGTGCGTGCTCAAGTCGTGAGGTGCCCTCAACGGCAGGCTCGGGTTCGCAGCGACGCTGGCAGAGCTCAAGGCTAGGGTTTGGAGCAATCGAGGGCGTGAGTCGTTCGCGCTTCGATGGCATAGGTGAGTAATCTTGTACTCACATCTAATTTAACTTGCCAGTGATGATTTAGGGTTCATATAGGATTCTCGTTCCTATATTCTCGTTTGATTTGATTTCGTTGAATTTGTCACCTCTTCTGCTCGGCCGTTCGATTATTGATGGATGTTGAGATAATTTTTGACCTTATCAAAAATACGTATATATGAGATTCTCGGTTTCATGGCCATCACGATGTTGAAATTTGACTTTGTCATATGCGTATATATTGTTTTTCTTTTTCGTGATAATCACGGTATTGATTATGTTGCTCCGTGATTTTCTTTGACTTTGGCTTCGATCATTTTACTTTGTCCACTGTTGATTTTTCTTGTTGACATCTGCATTGAATTTGATTTCTCTGTGAATCATTTATCTGGCATTCTTCTCTGTTGCACTTCCTTACTGTCACTTCCTTGGTTTGCCTGTTGTTTGTGGTCAGTTGCATCGAGTTGGCCTTGTAGTTGTGTAGACTGTAGTCTCTTTGCATTATGATTACTGTGAACTATCTGACCATGTTGGATTTCTTTGTATGTCTGTGACATTGTTGTTGACCCTGGGTAGCTCTGGTTACTTGATCATCACTGTTGTATTGGTCATCTGGACTTGTATTTGTTGGTATTTGTACTGATGTGGCCTGGTCTGGTGGCATCATGTATATTTGCAGTTTCACTTCACTGTGCCCTTGTTCATTTGTACATGAGTGTGAAGTAGTGTTGCATTCCTTAGTGCTCGACCTGATGCCTGCTCTGTTCACTTTGATTCTGTTGTGTCTTGTTCATCTGGTTAAATTGAGTCAGGCTCCATTTATGTCTAGTGGTCTGCACCCTGGAGATTCATTTGAGTTGCATTATTGGTCTGTACCATTCTGACCTGTTACATTGAGTTGGTCTGGCCTGAACTCGATTTTAGGGTAATTGTTGTTGTGCACTGATTTGAGCTTCTTATCTGATTTGCTTCTGAGTTCATTTGCATGATGTTGAGCATTAGATTTCATTGTGTATATCTGCACTTGACACTGTCGAACTTAATGTGGTAATTGGGTTAGTGTTCTGGTTTATGTAATTTCTTACAGTCACTGCCTTGTAATTTCAGAGCCTTATCGTCACTGACGTTTCTGTCGTATTGATGTTGCTTGGCATTCATTGCCCCTGTCCACTGTTTCATTATGGTGCCCCTGTAGTTGTTGGCGTCTCCGTACATTGCCTGAGTCACTTGTATCTGCTGTTGCTTGTTGTTCGATCTATTTGACTTCGCCTTTGTTTATGACGTTGGTACTTCACTCTATCTTCTACCTGTAGTCTCACTGTTTCATGTTATCACTTCTTGGTATCTGCCTTCACCTGCGTCCATTTCAGTTGAACTGCAATTCATACTAAGTTGTGCACTTGATTTAGTTGTACACTTACTGTGCACATTTCATATCATGCCCTGATATTGTGCAGCCCACTCGACACTGTGTTACTTTGACTGTTCATTGGCCTTGTGTTGAACCCGATTTTTGGGTCTGACCTTTGCAGTTTCTTCGCACTGTTGTGGCGAGGCAGTGCACACGTGCGTGCACTGCAGCCACCCAGAATCGACAGTTTTGAATTGATCTTTTATGCCGTGTTGGCGAGGCCGTACACGCGTGCGTGTACGACAGCCAATCAGCATTGATGTTTTTAATTGACATTTCAATTGTTTAAACTGCTTTGGATTTCTGATTTATTGTTTAACACTGTTTAGTGTTATATCTGCCGTTATCCGATTCTTTTATCAAAGAATCGGATATACGAGATTTCTTTGACTGTCGTCTTTTTGAGATTTGATTATCATTGCTTCTGTGCAATAATAACTGAGTTTGAATTAGACTGACCCGGGTATTATTTTCTTTTGAATGTAATACTCGGGTCAGACCGAGTATTTACAGGTTGTAGATTTTTAGCTTTGGGTTGATGCTAGAGCTATGAAGACTTTTTATATCAGTTGAAGTGGTCTTCGTCTTGTTGTAGTAGTCAGTGTGTCTGTTTTAAGATGATAATGTATTCATGTATATTAGTCGATAATGTACTTGTATATATAACTTCTTGAGTCGACAGTTGTAGTTGTATCATTTGTATTGTGTCAAATGTATTGTAACTGATATCAGTTATTGTATATATGAGACTTTTCGTTCCATCTTTATTCCGCATTTATGTATCTGTGTTATTTTTATATCTATTGTTCTAAACTATTATAGCCACTGTGTAGTAGCGTTGAGTTTGTATCGGTATGTCGGATTTCCTCTAAAGATGAAATGCAATGTTTTATTATCTGACATATCGGTGCTCGCACAAAGCAATTACATAGATGGTCGCTCCTCAACAGCCTTATTCTCCGTGCTAGTTGACAGCACTACACCGTAGTGTTCTTGGCTAGCATGGGTATAGAGGTGGGGCGTCACAGCTTGGTATCAGAGCTTGGGGTTTAGGACAATTATAAAACATAACTTAGATGGAGCATGTGTTACAACTATTTGTTGACGTTTTATCTCTCATCTTTACATATGATTATTTTTGACTGTTAGGTATGAATTCCTAACGCTTATTCATGTGTTTTCGGCTTTGAATTGATTTAGCCGATGTTGATTTTGTTTTAATTTGGCAAATTAAAGCCATTTTGACTTTTGGACTTTGTTCCACTTTTGTTCTATGCTATGAGTGTCATTGTGTACCTGTTACACTGTGATGAAAAATAGCTGGACCAGTTGCAAAATTGAGTAATTTTGATTTCTCATTCACATCTAGTTTGAATTCCAGCGATTTTGAACTTGATATTTTGTGTTTTCCCCATCTTGAATTCCATTCGACTTCGGTCACTTTGTTTTTGAGAAATTGCTAATTTCTTGATTTTCAAGACTCTGATTTTGTTTGCCGTTGGTCTCTTTGATAATGATGATTGATTCATTTTGTACTCGACTGCGGCTATTAATTGTTGGCTTCGACATTAACTTGATTCTTACTTTTGTTGAAGTCATTTATGCATTTCCGCTCAATTTGCTTTGTTTTTCCAGTTGATGATCGATTCTTCTTTTCTAAATTAGTTGTTATCACCTTTGTCGATTTTGATAACTTCTATTTCTGGAATTTTTGGTATTCCTACTTTGATGAATTTGGAATCGAATTCTTTGGATTCTATTCACATCTTCGTATGTGAATTCTTGTGATTGATTGTTTCTACAATCATTTTTGTGATTTGTCACTTTAAAAATATAAAGGTTTTCTATACTAGTAGTAAATATTAAAATCCTTTTTCTCCAAACGATTTCAAAACTATTTTACTACAAAGCTCTTTTTCTTAAACCGTTTTCCAATCTATTAGTATATACAAACCTTTATTTCACTCGTATGAGAAATTGAATTAAACGGCCTAGTAAAACAAGTGGTATGAAACGCTTGCGTTTACTTCGTCGGTTAACTCCTGGACTTGTTCGATTGAACCTTTTGTGACAATTTTCTAGTGTAGATTTACAGTTTGTTCGTAAATATTTAAGTTAAGCAAGTGGTTATGGGACATGAAGCTAAACTTTTATATTTACTAGCTTAGTGTAATTGACACTTCTCGTTGATCATGACGATCATTTTATGATTTAGACTAGCAATTGTGCGATGTCTTTTTGTTTGCAAGGTTAGACTAGACCGCAGTGGTGTGATTCCGACTCACACGTATCTCTTTGTTCGCAAGGTTAGTCTAGACCGCAGTAGTGTGATTCCGACTCACACATATCTTTTTGTTTGCGAGGTTAGACTAGACACCACTTGTGTGGTTCCATTCACACATACCTTTTTGCTTTTTGGTTAGTCTGGACCTTAATTTGTGTGATTCCACTCACACATATCTTTTTGTTTGCGAGGTTAGACTAGACACCACTTGTGTGATTCCATTCACACATACCTTTTTGCTTTTTGGTTAGTCTGGACCTTAATTAGTGTGATTCCGACTCACACATATCTTTTCGTTTGCAAGGTTAGACTAGACACCACTTGTGTGATTCCATTCACACATACCTTTTTACTTTTTGGTTAGTCTGGACCTTAATTTGTGTGATTCCACTCACCCATGTCTTTTTCTCTGCGAGGTTAGCCTAGACCTCAATCTGTGTGATTCCGACTCACACGCGTGGGATAGCGACCCACGGTCTTCGGACCATTCCTGTGTGAAACTTTAATGGATGGCTTCCATGAGATAGCGTCTCATCTTGTGATACCGGTATTTTGGAGTTTTCATGCTCCCATTTTGTGATAGGCATTTCCCTTTTCCTTTTTATGGTTTAGACTAGCAAATGTGCAATGTCTCTTTCTCTGCGAGGTTAGCCTAGACCTCAATCTGTGTGATTCCGACTCACACGCGTGGGATAGCGACCCACGGTCTTCGGACCATTCCTGTGTGAAACCTTAATGGTTAGCCACCATGAGATAGCGTCTCGTCTTGTGAAACCGGTGTTTTGGAGTTTTCATACTCCCGTTTTCTGATAGGCTTTTTCCCCCCTTTTTATGATTTCTGGATTTCTTGTGATGATTTCTAGAATTTGTGCTTCACCAATTTTCGTGATTTCTATTGACAAGTTTTGTCAATTTTTGTGTATTGGTGAATTCATGTGTTATTGACTTGTTATGAATACAAGTTTAGGGTATGATATCCCTTTCTATCTTTGAGAAGATTCTTGTGACATTTTTGATGAATGAAAATTCATTTGGCATTATATTTTGATGCCAGTTATTTTGATGAGATTTTGACGTGTTAACTTCAGTACTCGTCAATTTTGAAATGGATTTACAAGCGGTTCTCCCGCAATACTGATATTGCTAATTTAATCACGTGTTTTCAAAATTCTTTATTTTAAAAAAAAAAAAGTTGTTTCAAAAATATAAATTAAAATTGTTTTCAAAATTTTTACAGCTTACATTTTCAAAAGAACGAGGAAGCGATTTAAACATTTCAGAAAAATCGAGGACTATGACCCCTTTCTTTTACTGATTCGCTTAATTCCGGACTTGTCCGTTTGAGAATGTGAAATGTTACTTTTAAAAAACATACAATTCTGCACTTTCAAGGAAACGATAAAGAGATTTAAACGATTTAGCAAAAGTAAGGAGTATGGAACCATACTTTTACTACTTCGGTTAATTCCGGACTCGTTAATTGAATATTTGTGATTTCTGATTATCGTTTTTGATAATCAGATATTTGTGAAATTTGATTATCATTTGAGATAATTAAATATTTTTCGATTTGATAATCGAATCTTTGTGATTTCTGATTATCGTTTTTGATAATCAGATATTTGTGAAATTTGATTATCGTTTGAGATAATTAAATACTTTTCGATTTGATAATCGAATCTTTGTGATTTCTGATTATCGTTTTTGATAATCAGATATTTGTGAAAATTCGATTATCGTTTTTGATGATTGAATATTTGCGATTTTGAGATTTGAGCTTCGTCTTTTTCTCTGGCAATTCAAGTGAGTAATCTGATTTACTCACATTCAATTCGTGCAGTATGTGAATTCTGCTCTGTCTTCCCTTTTCTTTTAAATGCCGGAACTCGATTGATTCTTGCTTTTGATAGTCGTCTGATCTTGATTCCTTGATCCCCACGATGTTGATTCTTTTGATTTCAATCAGTCGGACCTTTTGATTCTATATCTAATACTTCCCTGCTGACATTCGCTTTGCTTATTCATTCGACATTGCCATGCTCTTATGGTTGTTACCGTTTATCCATTTATTCCTTGTGATTGCGAGGACGCAATTTCTTTAAGGAGGGAAGTCTGTAACAACCCGCATTTATACGATAATATATTTAAATATTTTATTTAAATATGATATCGTCTATTCGTATTTAAAATCCTATATATGAATTTTTATCGTGGTCGAATCCGTTGTTCTAATGGATTCAAATCGTGTTTTAAATATCGTCAAAGTGTTTGACCATCATGGTTTGTTATTTTTTTAAATTCAGTGGGCTTAATATTGTTGTTTGGCCCATTAAAATTATCTCCCTTAACCGTGGTTTTCTTCAGGCTGATGTCTTGGCCTCTCCCTATTATTCATTTGGTCATTCACGTTCAAAATAAACGAACGAAATAAAATAGTCAGAGAGGAGAAGGCGACTAGGGTTTCGCGGCTCCTCCTCCTCTCGAAGCCAACGCTCCTCCTCCTCCAGGTGCGTGCTCAAGTCGTGAGGTGCCCTCAACGGCAGGCTCGGGTTCGCAGCGACGCTGGCGGAGCTCAAGGCTAGGGTTTGGAGCAATCGAGGGCGTGAGTCGTTCGCGCTTCGATGGCATAGGTGAGTAATCTTGTACTCACATCTAATTTAACTTGCCAGTGATGATTTAGGGTTCATATAGGGTTCTCGTTCCTATATTCTCGTTTGATTTGATTTCGTTGAATTTGTCACCACTTCTGCTCGGCCGTTCGATTATTGATGGATGTTGAGATAATTTTTGACCTTATCAAAAATACGTATATATGAGATTCTCGGTTTCATGGTCATCACGATGTTGAAATTTGACTTTGTCATATGCGTATATATTGTTTTTCTTTTTCGTGATAATCACGGTATTGATTATGTTGCTCCGTGATTTTCTTTGACTTTGGCTTCGATCATTTTACTTTGTCCACTGTTGATTTTTCTTGTTGACATCTGCATTGAATTTGATTTCTCTGTGAATCATTTATCTGGCATTCTTCTCTGTTGCACTTCCTTACTATCACTTCCTTGGTTTGCCTGTTGTTTGTGGTCAGTTGCATCGAGTTGGCCTTGTAGTTGTGTAGACTGTAGTCTCTTTGCATTATGATTACTGTGAACTATCTGACCATGTTGGATTTCTTTGTATGTCTGTGACATTGTTGTTGACCCTGGGTAGCTCTGGTTACTTGATCATCACTGTTGTATTGGTCATCTGGACTTGTATTTGTTGGTATTTGTACTGATGTGGCCTGGTCTGGTGGCATCATGTATATTTGCAGTTTCACTTCACTGTGCCCTTGTTCATTTGTACATGAGTGTGAAGTAGTGTTGCATTCCTTAGTGCTCGACCTGATGCCTGCTCTGTTCACTTTGATTCTGTTGTGTCTTGTTCATCTGGTTAAATTGAGTCAGGCTCCATTTATGTCTAGTGGTCTGCACCCTGGAGATTCATTTGAGTTGCATTATTGGTCTGTACCATTCTGACCTGTTACATTGAGTTGGTCTGGCCTGAACTCGATTTTAGGGTAATTGTTGTTGTGCACTGATTTGAGCTTCTTATCTGATTTGCTTCTGAGTTCATTTGCATGATGTTGAGCATTAGATTTCATTGTGTATATCTGCACTTGACACTGTCGAACTTAATGTGGTAATTGGGTTAGTGTTCTGGTTTATGTAATTTCTTACAGTCACTGCCTTGTAATTTCAGAGCCTTATCGTCACTGACGTTTCTGTCGTATTGATGTTGCTTGGCATTCATTTCCCCTGTCCACTGTTTCATTATGGTGCCCCTGTAGTTGTTGGTGTCTCCGTACATTGCCTGAGTCATTTGTATCTGCTGTTGCTTGTTGTTCGATCTATTTGACTTCGCCTTTGTTTATGACGTTGGTACTTCACTCTATCTTCTACCTGTAGTCTCACTGTTTCATGTTATCACTTCTTGGTATCTGCCTTCACCTGCGTCCATTTCAGTTGAACTGCAATTCATACTAAGTTGTGCACTTGATTTAGTTGTACACTTACTACGCACATTTCATATCATGCCCTGATATTGTGCAGCCCACTCGACACTGTGTTACTTTGACTGTTCATTGGCCTTGTGTTGAACCCGATTTGTGGGTCTGACCTTTGCAGTTTCTTCGCACTGTTGTGGCGAGGCAGTGCACGCGTGCGTGCACTGCAGCCACCCAGAATCGACAGTTTTGAATTGATCTTTTATGCCGTGTTGGCGAGGCCGTACACGCGTGCGTGTACGACAGCCAATCAGCATTGATGTTTTTAATTGACATTTCAATTGTTTAAACTACTTTGGATTTCTGATTTATTGTTTAACACTGTTTAGTGTTATATCTGCCGTTATCCGATTCTTTTATCAAGGAATCGGATATACGAGATTTCTTTGACTGTCGTCTTTTTGAGATTTGATTATCATTGCTTCTGTGCACTAATAACTGAGTTTGAATTAGACTGACCCGGGTATTATTTTCTTTTGAATGTAATACTCGGGTCAGACCGAGTATTTACAGGTTGTAGATTTTTAGCTTTGGGTTGATGCTAGAGCTATGAAGACTTTTTATATCAGTTGAAGTGGTCTTCGTCTTGTTGTAGTAGTCAGTGTGTCTGTTTTAAGATGATAATGTATTCATGTATATTAGTCGATAATGTACTTGTATATATAACTTCTTGAGTCGACAGTTGTAGTTGTATCATTTGTATTGTGTCAAATGTATTGTAACTGATATCAGTTATTGTATATATGAGACTTTTCGTTCCATCTTTATTCCGCATTTATGTATCTGTGTTATTTTTATATCTATTGTTCTAAACTATTATAGCCACTGTGTAGTAGCGTTGAGTTTGTATCGGTATGTCGGATTTCCTCTAAAGATGAAATGCAATGTTTTATTATCTGACATATCGGTGCTCGCACAAAGCAATTACATAGATGGTCGCTCCTCAACAGCCTTATTCTCCGTGCTAGTTGACAGCACTACACCGTAGTGTTCTTGGCTAGCATGGGTATAGAGGTGGGGCGTCACACAAAACCAGATAATAAATTTAAAACCATAATGCTTTGAAATCATAACAATTTAGGGATGTTTATCATTTGGAAATTACACTGCTAAAATCATAACACTTTTGACAAGTTATTCTTTTTTTTTTAAACATAATACTTAGAAAATCATAACACCCTAAAAAAAGTAATCTTCATTTAAACCATTTTAATTCAAGGTCATATAATATTCATTTTAAAGTTGTAACATTTCTAAGTTCATTTAATTATAAAAATTTCCAAAACATTGTATTTTCAAAATAGTAGTACTTATAAAATGCTACAGTAGATATATTAATATTTCAAATCAGTTCAATTCCAGAAATATTTATTTGGATATCATTTAACTTATGACTTATTAAACAAACTTTATGAATGGAATATTCAAATCAAACTATACTTCATTTATTAAGTTAAAAGTTCACTATTTTAGTTAGCTCTTAATTTAACACATAACCTAACACTTTATTTAAAATACCCATTTCATAAATAGATATTCCTTTAATAAGTTACACTTAAAATTTCATTTGAAAACCAAATTCTCAATTATCAAATTTTAGTGATGTTAAAATACATTTTAACTATTTAAATCATAATTATTCATTTTTCAAGACATATCTATTTCATAAATAAAATATTTATCATAGCAAATATAACAATCAAATTCCTTTACACATTTATTCATTTAGACATCAATTAAACTATGAATTCAAGTTAAATAAACTTTATTACAAAATGTCCAATTCCAATGTATTTTATTTTATCTATTCAAAGATACATTATTTATTATACAACATATTCGTTTCAGGAAATAACCATTATTAAAATTCCTAGGTTAGACTTAAGGTTCCATATTAAATCAAATTTGATTATTAAGTTATTTAAATAAAATCTCTTTAAATTCCTTTTTCACTATTTACCTCTGTTAATCTTTTATAACTAAAATTTAAGTTTATAACATTTATTATAACCACTCAAATTTTATTTATAAAATCATTTATGTACTGCATATTATCCAATTACATTGTTAACTTCAAAAAAATTTAAGGTAAGTTATATTTGAATGCAATTGTATTATACAAATAAAACTTTCTAATTCAATTATCTCAAGTTTGAATCATTTATCCAAATTTTTTATTTTTTCTTCTTATAATTGAAATTATTCTTTAAGATGAAATTTAAGAATTAATTTTCCGGTTTCCTTCAAACCAATTAGAGATAAATAAATATATGTACATAATATGTCAAATCAATTTAAATCATATATCTATATATATTATAAATCAAATCATATTTAGAAATTCAAATAAATTAAATCTTTCAAAACAAAGCTGTAGTAAGACTATAGAACAGTCTCTTCAGTTCAAAACTCGAAAATGAACGTCGATGATGCTGTAGTCATCATCGAAATTATTTTCCAGCGACAAAGAGAAGAGCACTTAATTTTTAAACTTTAAAATCCTTTAGAGACAAATTTTTTATTCAAAAATACTTTAAATTATATCCTTTTAAAAATTTTAAACACAAGGTTTGAAATCCATCGGAAACTTGAATTCTCAAATTCTTGATTCAAATTCATTTCAGTTCCCAAATCAATTTATAAACAACTATTTATAAATTCATTTGTAGAACAATAAATGATAAATCAAGTATTATCATTTCAAATTATCAATTTAAATCAATTTATTAAGTTCCATAAATTTACTTATATATCAAAATTTTATTTCATTAACCAAATTTAAAATAATATCGTGTCAGTTTGTTCTGTTAAAGTGTTTTAGAAATCCTATCGATAGCGTTGATCAGACGAATCGATCGGAAATCCAAATCAACATCAACAACTCAAACAACACCATATATAAAACAAAACATAGATTTACAAGTACAATTCAAAATGTTTGGAGATAGTTTAGAAACAAAAGACAAGATGGTTAAACAGAGTAGAGAGATGGGTAAGCTTAGGTAAATCGCGGACAACCTTAATCGGGTCAACCGTGACTTAAAGAATAAGATCGATGTGGATTTTTCTGGGATAAATCTACGTTCGATCTCAAGAGATAGAGTTTGGAATAATAAAAGATATTAGCATCTAAACCAAGGATAGATAAAATCTCTGGTGAATCGATGCTGACTGTAAAGGATTTTCACCCCTTTACAAGAAAATTAGAATATTGGCGAGATCGCCAATTCACTATAAAGATCATTCGAAGTGGAGTTATGTGATACTCCAAAATCAAAAGAAGATGAATAGTGAGGGACAAGAATGAATTTTGGAACCGCAGGAAACGTTCCAAAATTCAAAGGAAATCGAATCAAAAGGAAGAGATTCAAACTCGAACGAAAGTGATTCTGTAAATAAATTTACCATACATTCTAAGTTTTGCCTCAAAGCCAAAGCTCTGATACCAACTGTAACGACCCGATATTTTCAACCATTCGCATCCATTATAAGTGTATAGGTAGACACTCATGCCGGAGTTGAATTGCTCAAAATACCGCGTTGTAATTAAAATTTGGCAAATCCCAGAATATACAGTAAATAAATATAATCACAGATCACAGACACAGAGTAAAATAATGCAGCGGAAGTAAAAGAAATAGTAGTTCATGAAGCTACTATTAAAATATATCAGAGTTACATAAGATACAACATAAGAAATAAAGTACAGCAGAAGTCTCAATACAATAACCAAGTACAGGCTGAATAGTACAACGGAACCGAAGTTGATAGAACAAGACTAGCAAATAATCTCCAGCGATTCAAATCTCCAGAAGGTGGAAATCCAAATCTGTGAATACTCAGGCTGACCCGAGCGTAAAGCAAAACACAAAACACTCGAGTCAGGACAATATATACTTATATAATGTAAACCAACTCAAGTGAACTGTAATAAAGGTACAAGTAACTTAGAAGATGCTTGGGACCGCCCATCCTCTAAGGATCCGTTAAAATATCTACTATGTAGTAATATTCGCTATTATAATAATGTCTAATAAGTAAAGTATAATCATATAGAAAATAGCGTTAAGGGGATGGAGAACCTTAACGCGGTCGGATCTTAAAATCATAATCGTAGTAAAGCTCGATATGGTAGGTGACACGGCACAACTAGGCAATGCTAGGGTAGATATACCAATTACGCACACGGACTGATGGATACGCATAGCAGCCACTACCATTCCACCTCGAACAACACTCCCAAATCGGAGGATGGCCATCTAATCAATCACAAGGAAGAGTATAATATCGAAGAAATGTGTCCGAGAAGAGGTGCTACCTCACTGGTCCGAGATCGCTCCTGTTTTAGCCACCTTATGCCAACTCACGGGAGTTGGGTCCACGTCACATACCTTAAGAACGTCGCCACCATCCTACTTCATTCTGGAATCTCCACCGCGTACACGGTTGTCAAAGTGGTTTTCGGTATCGACAGAGAGTATGTCCATATCCGATCCCGGTCTCTTTGCCAACCAATCGTTATTATAACCCGTGGTTATAACTTTTAAAAATAGTTTATGTTTCAAATCAAAATACATCCTTTAAACCATTTCAAAATCATATCATTTATTTCAAACTAATACATACTTTCAAACCCAAAACATATCTATTCAAAACCAATTCAAAAATATATCATTTCCATTTCAAAAACCAATTCAATAATATATCATTTCAATAAAACCCAAATTTCAAAATCACTGAATATTTCCTTTAATTTATTAAACTTGAAATCTTCCTTTAAATTATCATAGCATTTTGGTAATGTAACCTTAAGGAATCATAGCATTTTTGGAATGTAATACTTCCCAATTTAACATTTTATATAATCAAAGTATTTATATACTTACAAATTTTTTAACATGGTCATTTTATCATAGCCTTATAGTTAAATAAACTTTGTTACTGTAATATCCAATTTAATGCTAAAATTCTTATGTTAAGTTAAGAGTACCTTATTAACTTACATTATCATTACAATAAAGAAACTTTATTATTTTAGTCATTAAAATATGTCATTTACATTAATTAAAACTTACATATTAAATGTACTTTTTAACTTACATTCCTATTACAGTAAAGTGCATTTATCATTTAATCAATATTACACTAATTAAACTTACATTATCGAATGTACGTTTTAATTTACGTTTTATTACAAAAGGGGCATTTATTATTTTAAATCAATATTACACAAATTAAGACTTACATGTTTCTTTCATTAATTAAGACTTTACATGTTTCTTTCAATAGGTAAAACTTTACATATTTCTTTCATTAATTAGAACTTTACACGTTTCTTTCATAAATTAAACTTTACATATTTCTTTCATTAATTAGAACTTTACACGTTTCTTTCACAATAAATTTCTTATAATTAAATCCAATTTTCAACAATTTACTTAATAAGTTTAAGTGTAAAAGTTCCAATTCTTCACATTTCAACAAATAGACTTAACACTTCAAATTTAAATTACCATTTCACAATTTAACAAAATTTCCAATTTATTTAATTAACTTAAACCTTTAATTAAAACCAAATTTCACATTTCCTAGTCAAGTTATATTTTAAAAGATCACTTTTAAACATTCATTTATTTAACCACTTAAATTCATAGAAAAATCAATAATACTTAATAATCACTTAAATTCAAATTTAATCAAATTATCATATTTACCATTTCCAAATAAAATTTAATATCCATTTTATTTATATAACTTAAATATCATTTTTAACCAAAATTCCAAATTTCCAACTTAAGTTATATTTCAAAAATCCAGTTAAACCATTCATTAATTACATTTTTAACACATAGAAAAATCATAATTTCTTTAATTCAAAATATTTCAAAATCTGTTTAAATCAAATTTCATAAATTTATATTTTTAAATTACTTAAAAATATTCAAAACACTTTATAAAATAACCACGGGCCTGTATATAATTTTCTAACCTAGGTCAAGTGATACGGATATGTATCATTTCAATCCGTAGTTAAAAAAGAAAAATCCGGGTTCTATCATTTCAAACCCGCAATCCCAAGTTAAAATAATTTAAATAAAAATCATTCAGGCCTATCATTTCAGCCCATAATGATTTTTCCCTATTCTAAAGTCCGTTCGGGTATGTATCATTTCAACCCATAGTGATTCTAATCTACATGGAACTTGCAATGGTGATAACAGATATAAATAATAGAATAACATTAAATAATAGTAACATATGATATAATAAGTGTAATAACAGGTGTGAACATCATATGATAATAATATAAACATATATAACATGATGATATACATTACAGATTCAAATGGTGTCGGTTTATCAGTTATATAGGTACATATTGTCTGGTGAGAATAACTCACCTTTTTACGCTGGAGTTTGCCAAACAAAATACACAGATAAATTCCAGAAAGCACAATAGCACGATTTGATTTGAGTGGAGAGATCCAAGATATAAACCTTGTATACAAAAAAAAGCAAAGTACATTATAAATATATTTGCAATACCAAAGATAAAATTGAAACAAATGGAAACTAGGCTAGACAAATAACATCACCTAGCTTTAAATCAATGTTTGCTTGATCTTGCCTCAACTTGTGCTCAACCATACATGCTTATGGTTAGGCCATGATGTTTTCATGTGGAAATAGATCGTGTTTGGACAGTGGAGGGTGATGGTGCAGCAGCAGCCAAAGGTCATGTAGTTGCTGGTGGTGGTGGTTCTAGGGGTGGCCAAGGTGATAGATGAAGGTGGTGGTGAAGCATATGTGGTTTAGGCATTGTTTGGAAGGGTTTTTGTGCAATTTTGTGGTGCTAACTTAAATGGATGGGCATGGCTTGTCATGGTCAGTGGAGGAGGAGGAGGTGCAGCTGTTGTGACGACCGCCCATGACCCCTGCACCGAATCTAGAGATAATGCGCTGCAAAGGGTGCCAGGCGACCATGGACGATTGTCAAGGTAAGATTTTAAACAACAGAATCTATCGTATTACTCACAGCGCATGGATAAAATACAATAGAACATATGTATAGTGAAGCTTTACAGAACAAAATGACATCATATAAAACTCCATAATAGTTGAATACAAGCATCCACATAGTCAATACATCAAGCCTCACTACATATCTCTCAGAGAAAACATAACAGCGGAATATCCAGTACATATAATAAGAAGATAATATGCAACCCTCCAGCTCGTCTTCGATATCAGCATCGTGAGAAGAGAACAGCACCTGTCACCTGCTACCTAGTCTGCCCGTCCCAAAATGGACGAACAGCCCAAGGCAATAAGAATTAAAAACATAAAGCCTTGAGTCAGACAACAGTCTTAGTGAGCAGTTAATTAACTAACAACATACCAAAAGAATATAAAGGAAAAGGAATAGGAATACAACCCTCCCACTCCAACCTCATTCTACAGTGATAGCCCCCAGACACACACTAAGCAGAAGCAAACATTGCAGAGCATACAATTTAAAGTAAAGCTACTATCACTCGAGTCAAGGGCGATGTTTTCCAAGTACCAAGGCCTAAATCAGATAAGCACCCAGAAAATACCGCTCTTGAGTCCGAATGACGATACAACCAAACATCCATGACTCTGGCTATCACTGTTATCATTGCCTCGATATCACCGTTAATTGAATGACCGGCACATTCTTTCAGCCATCCGTCAAGGGCTAATGGAAACCCCGGTTCTAGACATAACTCCCGCACGTCGTCGCAGCCCGTGCCTAGGACTATCGAATCTGCCCAGAGTACTCGACCATCAACAGTTGGCCGTTGGGACTATCGAATCCGGCCAAACATACTCTTGCTTAGAGCATGCTAGAACCTTCAACAACGATGCTATCCAAGCCTCCTAGTCATCCTCCTCGACGACTATTCTCATATTCATTCATTATCCTCAACTCGAATTATATCACCGAGTTATCAACATGCTTGGAATGATCCCGCCTGGATTAGACCAAGTCTTCATCATATGATGCCTCGCTTCATTACATCCTCGCAAAGCTTCATCTCAACTTCACATCATCAAATCTGTGCATAGGAGCTTCATCATCCCGCTACATATGCCACGAGCAGCTTTTCCAATTCAAGAGCCTTTCCCTTAGCTTTTGAATCACCTTCGATCTAAATCTAATCATCAATCATCTAGTTCATAACAATCAATCAAATCAAACATCAATCCAAGCAATCAAGCATTCAAAAATGATCTAAGTAGACAATTATAACAATAATGGCATTTTCGTAATTAAAGAGTTGAAAGTCCAATAATCATGAAAACATGGATTATATCTCTACAAACTTGATGAATGAACTTGCATAGGTTAACATATGATAAAATGGATGTAACATCATCATGAACAATGGATCTATATGGATCTACACATAGGATGAAGAAAATGCATGGAAATCTCTATTTTAACACCAAATCAAGCCAACAATCCGATATACTCCTTTGGATCCGCGTGAGAGATAATCACCACTCACCAAATCACCTAAACAATCCAAAAGATAACAACTCCAGATCTGGACAGCGAAGAACTAAGCTAGATCCGACAAGATCTCACTTCAAACGAAGAAATCTCTCTTGAAAAGATGAAGATCTTCAATCTTGATCTTCGATTTGGATGGATGGAAGCACTAGATTAGAGTGGAGAAAAGAAGTGAAGAAGTGTAGAAGTCGAGCTCTCAAAATGGCAGCACTTCGTCGCTTCAAAATCCGGATCCCAAAAATGAAGAGAAGCTCTCCTATTTATAGCTGAAAACTGCCCTTAAGTCGTAACTCGGCTATCTTCTTAAGTCGGTGCCGACCTAACACTTAAGCCTCTACCGACCTAGCAACCTCCGACTCAACACGTGCGCATATACAAACCCTGTCTACGACTTAATGCGCACGCGCCTTAACTAGTTAGACGACTTACGACTTACTGCTATGCCGAGTTAACCAGCCTATACGACCTAACGACTTAACTGCCTCGCCGACCTACGACTTAATCATATGACCGACCCAACGAAGCAGACTCATCATACTGCCGCAAAACCCAAGTCCTAAGTCGGTTGACGACTCAACAACTTAACACAGGAGACGACCTACCGACTCATAACTCAACACACACTGCCGACCTAACACTTAACACCCAAACACTTAGGTCGCTCACAACATGTCCTTAGGTCGTTGCCGACCTAACTCTACTCCAGAATACTTAGGCTGCCTACCATTCTTCCTTAGGTCGCCCTAACCTCTTAAGTCGGTCAACCCCACTTCCTTAACTCGGCAACGACTTAACAAATAACTTGTCAGACATGCTAACTACTAAGTCGTCCAGGTCTTAAGTCGACCACTATCTTAACTCGTCAGCCGACTTAACACTTAACTCACCACTATCCTTAAGTCGGTTAATACTATAAGTCGGTCAACTTCTTAGATAGGCTACTCCCTTAAGTCGGTCACTCGACCTAAGCCACCCTATGACTTAACTTCCTTAACCCGGTTAATCCCTTAGGTCGTCCTAAACTATCAACCGACTTAAACCACTCCCCTATCTTCCTTAGGTCGTCGCCGACCTACCACTTAGTCATTAACCCGTCCAGACCTATTTCTTAACTCGTCCAAACTTCCTAAGTCGGCTACGACTTAAGACTTAAGAAAAATTCTGCTAAAACCTGAAATGACTTAACAACAATACAACCAAAGGTCAATTATTTTAGAATGTTTTGATCCGTAAAAATACGGGTCGTTACATTCTCTCCCCCTTAGGAATTTCGCCCCCGAAATTCCAAACAAACAAGGCAATCAAAGCTATTCTGTACGCCTATCATCCATAACAATCAATAAACCATGCATCCAATTCTAGCTTAGCGTACAGAATTCTAAGACTTAGAACAAGTTACAATTTCGTTAGATGACACGACACCTTAGGGCCATACCTTGAAGAGTTCAGGATGAGCTGCTTTCATCCTCTCTTCCACCTCCCACGTACAGTCGTTATCATCGTCACTCCATTGTATCTTGAGCAACTTAACTATCTTCCTCCTAAGCTGTTTCGTGTCAGTTTCAACAACACGAAGCGGCTTACGAGGTCTTCTATCGACTGGATCAACTTCTAAGTCTTCACAGCTATCAGCAGAAACCACCATACTCGAGTCGTGCACACACTTCCGTAGATATGATACATGAAAAACATTGTGCACACTCGACATCTTCTCTGGTAACTCCAATCTGTAAGCGAGCTTTCCAATTCGCTCGATGATCGGGAATGGTCCAACAAATCTCGGAGTCAATTTTCCTTTCTTCCCGAATCGGATAACATTCTTCAGTGGAGAAATCTTCACAAAAACCATATCACCAACGTCGAATTCCAAATCCTTTCGACGCTTATCAGCATAACTCTTCTGACGGTCTTGGGCTGCCTTCATTCGTTGCCGAATGATCTCTATGCAATCTGAAGTCTGACGAATCATCTCTGGCCCAAGCATCAGCTTTTCTCCAGTTTCCAACCAACATGTCGGAGAGTTACACGGTCTTCCATACAATGCCTCATATGGTGCCATACCAATGCTTGACTGGTAACTGTTGTTGTACGCAAACTCCACCAAATGAAGGTGATCTTCCCATGATCCTCCGAAATCCAAAACGCAAGCTCTGAGGAGATCTTCCAAAACTCGGTTGACTCTCTCGGTCTGACCATCTGTTTGAGGGTGATAAGCTGTACTCAAACACAACTCGGTTCCCAAAACTTCCTGGAAGCTCTTCCAAAATCCACTAGTGAACAATGGATCTCGATCGCTCACTATACTCTTCGGAATACCATGGAAACGAACTATCCACTTAACATACAACTCAGCCAACTTTGATGCAGTCCTAGTTGATCGAACAGGAATGAATCGTGCACTCTTAGTCAGACGATCCACAATGACCCAAATCCCTTCATTTCCCGTTCTGGTTCTAGGCAATCCATCAATAAAATCCATCGACACTTGTTCCCACTTCCATGTAGGAACTTCTAATGGCTGAAGCAATCCACTTGGCTTCTTCTGTTCGGCTTTTACCAACTGGCAATTCATACATTTGGAAATAAAATTTCCAACATCCTTCTTCATACCTTCCCAATAGTAGGTTCTCTTCATATCCCGATACATCTTATTTCCACCTGGATGAATTGTCAACTTCGAGTGATGACTTTCCTTCAGAACTTCACTCCTCAATTCATCTATATCGGGAACAACTAGTCGTCCTTGCTTCCGAAGCCAACCCTCTCGATCGACCTCGAATCCTTTATCCTTTTCTGGATCCAATCCAGATTCCAATTCACAGATAATCTTGACAAGCTTATCATCTCGCTTTTGGCTCTCACCAATCCTTTCCACAAGAGTGGGCCTTATTGATAAGTTTTCCAACATCTCAGGTTCCAGTTCACATCTAGGCCTGAAGTCAAATCCAGCTAAATACTCGAGACTCTTCCATTCTGAAAACATGGCTCCCAATCCTGCATGTCTTCGACTTAACGCATCTGCCACTGCGTTACCTTTTCCCGGAGTATAAGCTATACCAAAATCATATGATGCTAAAAACTCTAGCCAACGTTGCTGCCGAAGATTCAAATCCTTTTGGGAGAAAAGATACTTCAACGACTTGTGATCCGTAAACAACTCGAATCGAACTCCCAACAGATAATGTCTCCACATCTTTAGAGCAAATACAATCGCTGCTAATTCCAAATCATGAGTTGGGTAATTCCTTTCATGCGGCTTCAGTTGTCGACTGGCATACGCAACAACTTTATCCTTCTGCATCAGCACTGCTCCAAGTCCAGTACCACATGCGTCGGTGTAGACCACCATCTCATCATTCCCACTAGGAATAGTCAAAACAGGAGCACTCGACAATCTCTCTTTCAGGATTCCGAAAGCTTGCTCACACTTAGCATTCCAACTGAACACTTGGTTCTTCTTCGTCAATCCTGTTAATGGTGCAGCTACCTTGGAGAAGTCTTTGATAAACCGTCGATAATATCCTGCTAATCCAAGAAAACTTCTCACATCAGATGCATTCTTAGGTCTGACCCAATCCTGGATTGCTGCCACCTTAGCTGGATCAACCGCTATTCCACTTCCAGAAATCACATGGCCTAAGAACCTCACTTCACTCTTCCAGAAGTGGCACTTCGAAAACTTAGCCTTCAGCTGATGTTTCCGTAAGATCTCCAAAACAATACGCAAGTGCGTCTTGTGCTCTTCTTCCGTTCTGGAATAAATCAGAATATCATCCACGAACACAAGTACGAACTTGTTCAACTGATCTCTGAACACTCTATTCATAAGATCCACAAAATATGCTGGCGCGTTAGTCAATCCAAACGGCATTACCAGCCATTCAAAGAAACCGGATGGTGTCCTAAAAGCAGTCTTCGGCACACTATCCTTAGCCACTCTCAACTGGTGAAATCCCGTTGCCAAATCCATCTGAGAAAACACCTTAGCTTCGTGAAGCTGATCAAACAAGTCATCTATTCTCGGCAATGGATACTTGTTCTTCTTAGTCACCTTATTCAGCTCACGATAATCCACACACAATCTCAACGATCCATCTGCCTTGGTTGCAAACACAACTGGTGCACCCCACTCGGACACACTACGCCGAATGAATCCTTTCTGCAAAAGATCATCTACTTGCACCCTCAACTCCTGCTGTTCCTTAGGCGCCATCCGCCTAAGAGGCATCACAACAGGTCTGGCTCCTTCAACTAGATCTATACGAAACTCGATCTCTCTATGCGGCGGCAACCCTTTGACTTCGTCAAAGACATCCTCGAATCCATTAGCGATCGGCACTGATGACAGTCCATCCCGTGGAACAACTAGCGAATACATGAAGCTCATGAAGACGCCTTCTTCATGCTTACATCGTATCACAATCTTTCGCCCCTCCACATTCTCGACTGTCACTTCCAACCTTTCGCAATCAACCTTAGCCGCATACTTCCTAAGCCAGTCCATACCCAAGATAATTCCGAACCCCGCAAAGTTCAGAACAAAACAATCACAAACAAAAGAGCAACCATGACTCGACACAACTAGACCACGGCATAACATACACAAACAAGACGAACCCCCAACTGGGTTAGTCACAACCAATGGCCTATCAACAATATCCGGCTTCAAGTCTAACCGGCCTACTAGTTCATTACAAACAAACGAGTGTGACGCTCCAGTATCAAACAGAACTCTAACTGGAACACCACATAGGAAAAGAGTACCTTGAACAACTACACTCTTTCCCTTCTCTTCAGCAGTAGGAGCTTTCGAAGACGACGGAACAGCTCCTAAAGCATAGGCTTGCACAATCTGCCTGTCCTTCCTTGGTTCTGGACAATTCTTCCTGAAATGCCCCGGCTTGTCACAGTTGTGACACTTCATCGGTGCCTTCGGATTCTTACAATCCTTAGAGAAATGGCCCTTCTGCTGACAATTGTAGCAAGTCACCTCGCCTTTCGGCTTCTTCTGGCCATCCTTACCCTTCTGCTGCTGCTGCTTCCTCTTCTGGTTTCCACCCTGCTGTGGTTTAGACTCTCCCTTGGTAACAGCAACAACAGGTCCTTCCTTAGGAAACAGACTCTCATGCCTAAGAGCTTTCTCCACAAGCTTCTCAAATGAATCGTCCAAATGATCCACCAACTGTCTCCCAAGATAACTATCCAAGCCGGTCACAAACTTCTCATTCTTCTGATAAGCAGATTCAATATATGACCGGGCATATTTGGACAAAGCTTCAAACTCAGAAACATACTCAAGAACTGATCTTCCACCCTGCTTGAGCTCTACAAACTTCTTGAACAGAACAGACTTCTGAGCTGTAGAAATGAACTTAGCCTCAAATCTGACTTGGAATTGCTCCCAAGTAATCTCTTCTTCCGGAGTAGTGATGGTAATAGAGTTCCACCAATCAGAAGCTCTCCCTTGAAGCTGCCTCGATGCCAACTTCCTCTTAGTTGCATCATCAATTCCCAAATCACCAAAGATCCTTCTACAAGCATCTATCCACCTTTGGACCTCAATGGTAGATTCTGTTCCTAAGAAAACCTTCCCTCCAAGAGCAGTATAATCCTTGCACAGCTTAGCAAAATCCACTGGTTTCGGAGTTTGGACTTGAACTCCAACATCTACTGCTGCCCCCGGAACTGGTATCCTTCTCATGATCGAAGTCATCATAGCTTCGAACATGGCTGCATAATCAGCAGTCTCTTCAGTAGCACGGCCTTCCCTAGCAGCTGGTCTCCCTCTTCGACTCATTCTCAATATCTATAAAAAGGAATGATTAGAACATCTAGAGAAACAACTGCATAAAGGACTCAAACCATACTAAGCTACTATATTATATATAGTAATCATCCATCAAAATACAATTACGTCTCTCATACGTAGTTACGACAACGAGCGTTGGGTAGAATCGATTAACCAATGCTCTGATACCAAATGTGACGACCGCCCATGACCCCTGCACCGAATCTAGAGATAGTGCGCTGCAAAGGGTGCCAGGCGACCATGGACGATTGTCAAGGTAAGATTTTAAACAACAGAATCTATCGTATTACTCACAGCGCATGGATAAAATACAATAGAACATATGTATAGTGAAGCTTTACAGAACAAAATGACATCATATAAAACTCCATAATAGTTGAATACAAGCATCCACATAGTCAATACATCAAGCCTCACTACATATCTCTCAGAGAAAACATAACAGCGGAATATCCAGTACATATAATAAGAAGATAATATGCAACCCTCCAGCTCGTCTTCGATATCAGCATCGTGAGAAGAGAACAGCACCTGTCACCTGCTACCTAATCTGCCCGTCCCAAAATGGACGAACAGCCCAAGGCAATACGAATTAAAAACATAAAGCCTTGAGTCAGACAACAGTCTTAGTGAGCAGTTAATTAACTAACAACATACCAAAAGAATATAAAGGAAAAGGAATAGGAATACAACCCTCCCACTCCAACCTCATTCTACAGTGATAGCCCCCAGACACACACTAAGCAGAAGCAAACATAGCAGAGCATACAATTTAAAGTAAAGCTACTATCACTCGAGTCAAGGGCGATGTTTTCCAAGTACCAAGGCCTAAATCAGATAAGCACCCAGAAAATACCGCTCTTGAGTCCGAATGACGATACAACCAAACATCCATGACTCTGGCTATCACTATTATCATTGCCTCGATATCACCGTTAATTGAATGACCGGCACATTCTTTCAGCCGTCCGTCAAGGGCTAATGGAAACCCCGGTTCTAGACATAACTCCCGCACGTCGTCGCAGCCCGTGCCTAGGACTATCGAATCTGCCCAGAGTACTCGACCATCAACAGTTGGCCGTTGGGACTATCGAATCCGCCCAAACGTACTCTTGCTTAGAGCATGCTAGAACCTTCAACAACGATGCTATCCAAGACTCCTAGTCATCCTCCTCGACGACTATTCTCATATTCATTCATTATCCTCAACTCGAATCATATCACCGAGTTATCAACATGCTTGGAATGATCCCGCCTGGATTAGACCAAGTCTTCATCATATGATGCCTCGCTTCATTACATCCTCGCAAAGCTTCATCTCAACTTCACATCATCAAATCTGTGCATAGGAGCTTCATCATCCCGCTACATATGCCACGAGCAGCTTTTCCAATTCAAGAGCCTTTCCCTTAGCTTTTGAATCACCTTCGATCTAAATCTAATCATCAATCATCTAGTTCATAACAATCAATCAAATCAAACATCAATCCAAGCAATCAAGCATTCAAAAATGATCTAAGTAGACAATTATAACAATAATGGCATTTTCGTAATTAAAGAGTTGAAAGTCCAATAATCATGAAAACATGGATTATATCTCTACAAACTTGATGAATGAACTTGCATAGGTTAACATATGATAAAATGGATGTAACATCATCATGAACAATGGATCTATATGGATCTACACATAGGATGAAGAAAATGCATGGAAATCTCTATTTTAACACCAAATCAAGCCAACAATCCGATATACTCCTTTGGATCCGCGTGAGAGATAATCACCACTCACCAAATCACCTAAACAATCCAAAAGATAACAACTCCAGATCTGGACAGCGAAGAACTAAGCTAGATCCGACAAGATCTCACTTCAAACGAAGAAATCTCTCTTGAAAAGATGAAGATCTTCAATCTTGATCTTCGATTTGGATGGATGGAAGCACTAGATTAGAGTGGAGAAAAGAAGTGAAGAAGTGTAGAAGTCGAGCTCTCAAAATGGCAGCACTTCGTCGCTTCAAAATCCGGATCCCAAAAATGAAGAGAAGCTCTCCTATTTATAGCTGAAAACTGCCCTTAAGTCGTAACTCGGCTATCTTCTTAAGTCGGTGCCGACCTAACACTTAAGCCTCTGCCGACCTAGCAACCTCCGACTCAACACGTGCGCATATACAAACCCTGTCTACGACTTAATGCGCACGCGCCTTAACTAGTTAGACGACTTACGACTTACTGCTATGCCGAGTTAACCAGCCTATACGACCTAACGACTTAACTGCCTCGCCGACCTACGACTTAATCATATGACCGACCCAACGAAGCAGACTCATCATACTGCCGCAAAACCCAAGTCCTAAGTCGGTTGACGACTCAACAACTTAACACAGGAGACGACCTACCGACTCATAACTCAACACACACTGCCGACCTAACACTTAACACCCAAACACTTAGGTCGCTCACAACTTGTCCTTAGGTCGTTGCCGACCTAACTCTACTCCAGAATACTTAGGCTGCCTACCATTCTTCCTTAGGTCGCCCTAACCTCTTAAGTCGGTCAACCCCACTTCCTTAACTCGGCAACGACTTAACAAATAACTTGTCAGACATGCTAACTACTAAGTCGTCCAGGTCTTAAGTCGACCACTATCTTAACTCGTCAGCCGACTTAACACTTAACTCACCACTATCCTTAAGTCGGTTAATACTATAAGTCGGTCAACTTCTTAGATAGGCTACTCCCTTAAGTCGGTCACTCGACCTAAGCCACCCTATGACTTAAATTCCTTAACCCGGTTAATCCCTTAGGTCGTCCTAAACTATCAACCGACTTAAACCACTCCCCTATCTTCCTTAGGTCGTCGCCGACCTACCACTTAGTCATTAACCCGTCCAGACCTATTTCTTAACTCGTCCAAACTTCCTAAGTCGGCTACGACTTAAGACTTAAGAAAAATTCTGCTAAAACCTGAAATGACTTAACAACAATACAACCAAAGGTCAATCATTTTAGAATGTTTTGATCCGTAAAAATACGGGTCGTTACAGCTGTAGATGGTGGTGGGGCTGAAGGTGGAGAGGATGGTGGAGATGAAGGTGGTAGAGGCCAAGCAAAGCTAGAAGAGGAGGAAGGCAAAATCAATGGAAATTGTGAAGTAAAGAAGAGATAAAGGAAGAAGATAAGAGGAGAATGGAAGCCATATTTTTTTTAGGGTTTAGGAGCTTTGGAATTTCGTGAATGAGAGAAAAAAAAATGGCGGCTGAAGAAATGAGGAGATGTTGCCAATTGAATGAAAAGTTAGGTTAAAAAGTAGAAGGGTTAGAAAATAAAAGGGCCTTAGGAAGATAGAAAGTTTAAGGCCTTTCAAATTTCTTTAATTCATTTTTATAAGTTTATATTTCTGATAATAACAGAAATTCCAGTTAAAAATTCGAAAATTTGATAAAATATAAAAATATATATAATATTTATTGATTATTTAAAGTAGAATTAAGGAAAATAGTTAAAACAGTGAACTAGACTAGAAAATTTTGAAATTGAATAGAAATTTTTTTAGAAAATTCATATGAGCTTGCAATATATTTTTAAACATAAATAATATATAAAATTAAAATATATTCACAAAATAAATATTTAAAATTTAATTTACATATAATTTTTACTGAAGAAAATAGCAGAAAATAGGAAAACAGCCTTTAAAAATGAAAAATAAATACAGTAAATTTTGGAAAAATACTATTATCAATTTAAAAACATAAAAAGACAAAATATACATAAAAAATATATTAACACATATTAAAACAAAATATAAGAAAGAAAATATGATTTAAAAAAATTTAAAATAGGCAAAATTGCACAAATAAACAAATTATACTAAAAATTGAAATGTACATAACTTTTACATTTTAACTCCGTTTTCAACGAAACGAAAAGTAGTGTTCAAGTTATTAAATCTTTTTTCATAATAAAAGATAAAATTTATAATTTCAAACTATTAAAAATTTAAACTTAAAAGTCAAAGTTTGACTATTGACCAAAATTCACATTTTCAGGAAATATTAAATTTAGTCATATTTGGAATTCTAATCCACATCAAAGTCAAAGTTTATATTTAAAATAACAAAATTTATTCTTTTCATAAATAAAGCTTTTGAATCTGGAAAAATCAATAAAAAATATATTTGAAAAATACAGGGTTGTTACAGCCCCGCACCCCGCCGGGGGCGCTGCCCCTTGGACCCCCGCGACCTGACCGGGCAGGTCGAACCCCGTATTACTTTGCGTAGGCAATCTTATCTGAAAAGCATTCATCAGAACTTCCACTTTGATGCATTTTGAGCTGATTTCCTTGGATTTTATTCACGTCTCCGAATGTGAATTTTTGTGATAGATTGTTCCAACAATCATTTTATGACTTGTCACTTTAAAGATATGAAGGTTTTAATACTAGTAGTAAATATCAAAACACTTTCATCAAATTGATTTCAACACTATTTTTAATATCAAAAGATTGTTTTCTCAAACCGATTTCCAATCTACTAATATATATAAGCCTTTACTTCACTCGAACGAGAAATCGACTTAAACGACTTAGTAAAACGAGTGGTATGAAACGCTTGCGTTCACTTTGTCGGTTAGCTCTTGGACTTGTTCGATTGAACCCTTTTGTGACAATTTCCTAGTGAAGATCTACAGTTTGTTCGTAAATATTTAAGTTAAGCAAGTGGTTATGGGACATGAAGCTAAACTCATATATTTACTAGCTTAGTGTGATTGACACTTCCTTATGATCATGACGATCATTCTTGTGATTTAGACTAGCGATTGAGCGATGTCTCTTCGTCCGTGTGTTCGGACTTGCCTTCGGGCCATCCGTGTGTTCGGAAAATAAAATGGATAGCATCCATGAGATAGCTTCTCGTTCGTGTGCTCGGACTTCCCCCTTTTAGTGATTTCTGGATTTCGTGTGTTGATTTCTGGGATTTGTTCTGGATTTCGTGTGTTGATTTCTGGATTTGGTGCTTCACCAATGTAACGTCCCAGATTTTCGCGCTCGAAAATCGACATCCATACTTTACATCGTACTCGAATGCCGTAGGTTCAACCGTTCAAATCCGAGTCGCCGGAGCTTATAACACAGTTAAGTAAATATCACAGCGGAATAAAAAGAATATAGATATACAACATCTGATACAATATCCAGATACAATGATGATACAATGAATATCTATATACATCAGAGATATGATACAATAAATTGCAGCGGAAAGAAAATTAGATAACATCAGCAGCGGATAATCTTCATCTCCAAAGCACGATCCAGAAATAGCTCGAACTCCCAATAACGAGGCACAAAGATAAGCAAGTGCAGTCTGATCCAAAGACTGAACTAGCTCCAGATAATCTACTAAATCTGAATATCTGAAAAACCAAACTCTAGACTGCTCGTGTAGAAAATTATGAGCACCCAGAGTTTAGGAAAGAAACAATAAACTCCGGATCAGTCATGGGACTGGTGTGAGCAACAAAAACAGTTTATCTTTAAAAACAAATAGCAGAGAATTTTAAAGTCAATTCGAAATGCTTTTGGAAAATGAAACTACCATAAGACCTCCCACCACACACACAATGCAAACGCAGAATTGGAGGAGATTTCTTCTTATGATAGTCAAAGATGCTTACTACGCAAAATCAAATCATTTTTGATATTATTACTAGTGCATAGTGTAGAAAAAATTTCGAAAGTAGAATATAAATCTTAGCCAGCATAGACATTTCGCACTTATGCCTACTATAGCTACCATGTTCAACAGCAGGTTACCACCACATTCCATGGCAGGTAATACAACTAAAACCGTACAGGGCTCGTATTGTTTTGTTTGGATTTCCAACAAATGGTCAGGCTAAGGAACTTCCTATTCCACGAAAGAAACGCCTCTGGCGGGACGTTCCGAGAACCAACTGTTCTCTGCCAAACAAGGCCGGCAACCCCTTTTCCCAAGGGATAAAAGAAACCTCAGATATGCCACCCCCGGTCCTTTGGGACCTTTATCCGAGCGCTCGATAACCAACATCACACATCATAAAGAAAGTGTATCCACATGAGTAAGTATCTGGGCTCCATACCATGATACTACCCTTTTCCAGAAGGAATGGTCATACCCTAGGGGAGCTACCCCTGAAAACCTTGCCGCACAATTCCTGTTTCGACCATTACCGGGTTGTGAGGCTCGACGAAGTCTCGTCCACAAAGCTACGCTTTTTCAAAAAGCCACGCTTCGGGTCAAACAAATGATCAACCTATGATCACAAAGATATAAGATCAAACAAATGATCATATCGCAAATGATCAAACACTGATCATTTCACAGCAGCACTCAGCATGCCACATTACCAAATTGGGATATATCGCTGATAAATTTCAACTACATAACCTCTGAGCTCGTACGTCTCAGAGAAGGGTGTTAAGCTAAGAGAATAAATTCTCCGCCACCAACAGAAATGTATTTGAAAGAAATCGGCTTTATATCTCAAAGTGTAATGTCAGACATGTATCCATACAAGTCTGTTCCGGGTTCGAACAGAACCGAAGGCACTTCTCACGAAGCCCTTGCACATCCGGATAATTTCCAATCACGTCCGGACTTCCTGTCACAAAAAGAGTGATATAAATCTCTATACCGGAGCAACTCAGTGCAGAGACATTCGACAGATTGTCCTTTCATTTTCGAAAATATCCGGTCTTCATCACCGGTCTTCAAATGCCATCCATATACGACGTATCACTATTCGGAATGGGTTATACGACCCAAAGGTCCTTTCCCGGCTAACCCGAATAGTGACCGCAATAAAAAAAACATATGGATATGGGATTTCAATTAAGTCACAACTTAACAATTCCAAACTTTCTTTCAAATGGTTTAAACCAATTACCATTTCAAATCTTTTAAACAAAAAGATTCATTTACAGATTTTTCCAAATCAATTCTCATTTCAATTTGATTAACTCGTTAAATCTTTAAATCAAAGATTTAACTTATAGCTTTCAAAACAATTTCATTTCTAATGGGTTAAACAAAACATCATTTTAAATCTGTTAAAAATAAACAGATTTAATTCATAGCTTTCAAAAAAGAATTCATTCATAGCCTTTTAAAATATTTCAATTTCATTTTGAATTTGAAACCTTTCAACACAAATTGGAAGTTCACTTCTTATATGAAAGCTGTTATTATTTGAAAACAAATAGTTTTCGTTTAAGAAAAATCCAATTATATTTACATGAGTTAAAACCGGTTTATTTTATTCACATTCCAAAGTCAATACTTTTTAAAATGGTTTAACTCATATATAACAGGTATAAAATCTCTAATCCCTATTTTCAAATCATAGAGTTCAATTTCAAATCTTGAATTTAAGTTTAAATCAAATTATTTAAACTTCAAAACTTAATCAGGTTATTCGAAAATAAGTTTCATCTTTGAAATTTCATTTCAAAAGCTTTTCACATTTAAACCGAAATTTCTAATTTCAAAATCAATTGAAATTAAAATTTCAATTTCAAAAATATCAAATTTAAATTATCTGTGACTTAACCGATTTCCACGTGAAATCCATATTTGTGTGTGTAACAGTGTGGTCTAGGGGTTTTACACACAATAGTGCAACATCAATCATCACAGATCAAAATACAGGATATAGTTGATAAACGATATAAACTATATCGCTCATCGTTCATTCACAAATCACAGATATATATCACAGATAAGTAAATTACAGATCATAGCATAAATCAGGATGTATCACAAAGCATCATATATCAGGGATATCAAACAATCAAATCAATAGAATCCAAACAATCACAAGTAAGGTCAATTTATACCTGATTATAATTTGTTTATACCCGATTAATTACTTATGAATAAAATACAAATCTTGGTTAATTAATCATTAATTAATTTTTAAACCATTTTAATTAAGTAACCTTTAAATCATTTATTAATTATCCTCAAATTAATTTCCTTAATTTATACATCATATTAATCAATTAACCTTAAACTAATTACTTAATTAATTAACCCCTTAATTGCTTTCATTAAGTAATTAACAGTTTACAATTTATTATCTTCAATTGATTATTCAATTAATTATCAAAATTTATTTTATTAGTTCGTTATTATCATAATCCTAGTTAATGACCTTCACTAACTATTAACAATTCTTTAATTACTTTTCTCAAAGTAATTTACCAAGATTTATCATTTTTAATTACAATTTAAATTTAAAACTCCTTTTATTTCAAGACTAAGATTTGAATTCAGATTTAAATCTCCGATTTTAAACTTTACTTACAATTCAAACTTCCCCTTAAAATTCAAACTACTTAAACCTTTTTAACGTAGTTAAACAAATTACCATTTTAACTTAACAAACAATCATTATTTAAAAAGAATAAATTTAGAAATTAAATTAACTTGATTTTGTTTAAAGTTTAAAACTGGAAATTCTAATACCCGAAACAACCCCGAGAGTTTCCCGAGAATTTTCCTAGCTTGCTTCGAGTTTTTCTCCAAATCGATCCGATAGCTTCTGTTAAAAATAAATTTGTTTAAAAAAAAACACAGTATACACTAGAAATTACTCGAGTTTACACCCGAGCCAGAGCACGATCTTCCCGAGTTCGACTTCGAGACGCCATTCATCTTCCCAACTTTACCCCACTGACACCATCACCAGGATGTGCACGTGCACAGCCTTTCGCCGACGATCTGGCGAACACCAGCACCTCTAACAAGTCACGCATCGACCCTACATTCGAGAGCACTGATCATTCCAACGCCAGCAACCCCAGAACGAGATCGAACTTCCAGTTCGAAACTCGAACCCATCCTCACCAAACAAATCTGCTTTGCCCCACCTCCTCCGGCCGTCTGAGGCCATAAAAATTCAACTGGAGCTTCGTCTCGACCCAACGCCGCTGTCCCCACCGGAGTCCTGAAGTCCGATGGCCCATAGGCGGAGCGGCGAACACGTTTTCCAGACCGTATATTTTTCGAGCTTAAACCCTACTTCGATCTCGAACTCCCAATCCACGCAATGGATAATTTTTTTTGATAATTTTCGTGACATCCCTGATGTTTATCCTATCTCCAATTCAAGTTTAAGCATTTACTATTGCTTCGATCACGAGAAATTGGTGAAAATTCCATTTTGATTCAAATGCGAACTGCTCTTTAGTTACTGAACTAAAAATCCTCATTCAAGTTTTAAAAATCATAATTTGAAGTATAGGTTCAGATTATAATATGGAATCAATATTTTACAACCTTTTATCTTTATCAAATTTCAACTTGAAACCTGTAACAATGTTTCCAGTGGAAAATAATTTACTGTAGGTTCAAACAATCTTTACAAAAATCATGTTCGAGGATTAAAACAACTTGATTTGTTTGAAAACCCAAGCTTGTCAGTGATTAAGGCAAATAAACTTCAATTTTAAAAACAAATGTACTCCCTGCATGAATGACACAGAGCATCACTGGGATATTATATACTGGAATATGAACAAAGCAGTTATAATTGAAGTTTAAAATGTTTTAAATAAACTTTATATCCTTTATAAAATCATGTTTACTCACAAGGAACACATATAAATAGATTAAAGGTTTAAATCAAAAGTTTGCTCACAGATAAGTATTCAGCAGATTCATATTTTTAAATTCTTAAAACAAAAGTTGCTCACCGTTGTTTTGGAAGAAGAACAGAGTTTTTCCTTTTTAAACCAGGTTTTGAAACATTTGCAAGCTGAAGCTCCCTTTAATTTCTTCTTGTTTGTCTTGTTGATTGTTGTTTAAAGTTGAATTTCTTTTGTTTAAGTTGTAAATGATACTCACTTCAATTTTTTCCCTAGCTTTGAACTGATCGAATGTGAATGAGAATGGATATGTGGAAACAGTTTACAGGTGATGATATTTGTTCAACAGGTATGGCTGAGAAGAAAAATGTGTGCTAGGATATTTTACAGTGTACTAAAGATATCTTAACATTAAATGCCTATGTCCTTATGTCTACACAATACACATCTCCTACTTTATTTCGTATGTACTTAGATAGGTTTTTCTTTTCTATATCTATTCAAATGTACATATTCATTCCTGTACAAGCATGGAGACATATTCCCTTTTATACTTAGTTAAATTCTTGCCTTTCTTACTTACTTACAGCCGTGCAACATGAACATAAAATTTTATATTTTATACTTTGTTTTACAACCTTGCAACATATGTTTCCAGCATTTCTCTAAGTGTTCACTTTTCCTTATAGTTAACATGAGTATCTATAGCTTATTAACATGCATTTATTTTAGTTCGGGGAAACTCGCTTCCGTTTATAATAAATTTTACAATTTTTATCCAAAAATTTATTTAATTATCAATTTAAATAAATTAAAAATCTAGGGTCGTTACAAACTTCCCCCCTTAAAAGAATTTCGTCCTCGAAATTCGCAGGCACGAAACAACACAGAGATAGCCAGATTCGATCTCCTATAACTCCTTAACTTAAGATATGAATTCCAAACTCAAGTCGGAATATCTCATAATACATACCAATTGTCCCTCTTCGGACTTTGGTTTTCAAAAGAAGTTTCAATAGAATTTCAAAATTCCAGTTTCAAACGAAATCGTTTTAATTGATACAATTCAATTTAGCCTTCATATTCTATTAATCAATTTATCTCAATTT
Source organism: Allium fistulosum (assembly GCA_030737815.1). Classification (NCBI taxonomy): domain Eukaryota; kingdom Viridiplantae; phylum Streptophyta; class Magnoliopsida; order Asparagales; family Amaryllidaceae; genus Allium; species Allium fistulosum. The sequence goes on from CM060907.1 coordinate 619,158,455, forward strand.
AAAATTTTCAATTTCAAACTCATTAATGTTTAAATCAAAAAGCTGATAAGAAACCGATTAAGATACGAGGTAAGAATTCCTACAACGATTCGTAAGGCATCACTGCACCGAAACTTCTTCTTGTAGCTGATACGAAGGAATCAAAAGAATTTGAAAACGAATCAAAGGAGCTTGATAAGAAAGTTATTTCCACTGTTGCAGGGTATTGACATTTGTAGTCATACTTCCCTGTCCCCTATCTCGTTCTCTTCTTGTACTCATACTTACTATCAGTGGATAGTAAGAGAATTTACTGAGACGTTCAGACGGATATCTGAGAATTACTCATTCTAGAGTTTACTTCACTCTATCTCTAATGAGCTACTTAACGTGTTATACTCCTGAGCTAAAGTTCAACCTTAGCTCTGATACCAAATGTAACGTCCCAGATTTTCGCACTCGAAAATCGACATCCATACTTTACATCGTACTCGAATGCCGTAGGTTCGACCATTCAAATCCGAGTCGCCGGAGCTTATAACACAGTTAAGTAAATATCACAGCGGAATAAAAAGAATAAAGATATACAACATCTGATACAATATCCAGATACAATGATGATACAATGAATATCTATATACATCAGAGATATGATACAATAAATTGCAGCGGAAAGAAAATTAGATAACATCAGCAGCGGATAATCTTCATCTCCAAAGCACGATCCAGAAATAGCTCGAACTCCCAATAACGAGGCACAAAGATAAGCAAGTGCAGTCTGATCCAAAGACTGAACTAGCTCCAGATAATCTACTAAATCTGAATATCTGAAAAACCAAACTCTAGACTGCTCGTGTAGAAAATTATGAGCACCCAGAGTTTAGGAAAGAAACAATAAACTCCGGATCAGTCATGGGACTGGTGTGAGCAACAAAAACAGTTTATCTTTAAAAACAAATAGCAGAGAATTTTAAAGTCAATTCGAAATGCTTTTGGAAAATGAAACTACCATAAGACCTCCCACCACACACACAATGCAAACGCAGAATTGGAGGAGATTTCTTCTTATGATAGTCAAAGATGCTTACTACGCAAAATCAAATCATTTTTGATATTATTACTAGTGCATAGTGTAGAAAAAATTTCGAAAGTAGAATATAAATCTTAGCCAGCATAGACATTTCGCACTTATGCCTACTATAGCTACCATGTTCAACAGCAGGTTACCACCACATTCCATGGCAGGTAATACAACTAAAACCGTACAGGGCTCGTATTGTTTTGTTTGGATTTCCAACAAATGGTCAGGCTAAGGAACTTCCTATTCCACGAAAGAAACGCCTCTGGTGGGACGTTCCGAGAACCAACGTTCTCTGCCAAACAAGGCCGGCAACCCCTTTTCCCAAGGGATAAAAGAAACCTCAGATATGCCACCCCCGGTCCTTTGGGACCTTTATCCGAGCGCTCGATAACCAACATCACACATCATAAAGAAAGTGTATCCACATGAGTAAGTATCTGGGCTCCATACCATGATACTACCCTTTTCCAGAAGGAATGGTCATACCCTAGGGGAGCTACCCCTGAAAACCTTGCCGCACAATTCCTGTTTCGACCATTACCGGGTTGTGAGGCTCGACGAAGTCTCGTCCACAAAGCTACGCTTTTTCAAAAAGCCACGCTTCGGGTCAAACAAATGATCAACCTATGATCACAAAGATATAAGATCAAACAAATGATCATATCGCAAATGATCAAACACTGATCATTTCACAGCAGCACTCAGCACGCCACATTACCAAATTGGGATATATCGCTGATAAATTTCAACTACATAACCTCTGAGCTCGTACGTCTCAGAGAAGGGTGTTAAGCTAAGAGAATAAATTCTCCGCCACCAACAGAAATGTATTTGAAAGAAATCGGCTTTATATCTCAAAGTGTAATGTCAGACATGTATCCATACAAGTCTGTTCCGGGTTCGAACAGAACCGAAGGCACTTCTCACGAAGCCCTTGCACATCCGGATAATTTCCAATCACGTCCGGACTTCCTGTCACAAAACGAGTGATATAAATCTCTATACCGGAGCAACTCAGTGCAGAGACATTCGACAGGTTGTCCTTTCATTTTCGAAAATATCCGGTCTTCATCACCGGTCTTCAAATGCCATCCATATACGACGTATCACTATTCGGAATGGGTTATACGACCCAAAGGTCCTTTCCCGGCTAACCCGAATAGTGACCGCAATAAAAAAAAAACATATGGATATGGGATTTCAATTAAGTCACAACTTAACAATTCCAAACTTTCTTTCAAATGGTTTAAACCAATTACCATTTCAAATCTTTTAAACAAAAAGATTCATTTACAGATTTTTCCAAATCAATTCTCATTTCAATTTGATTAACTCGTTAAATCTTTAAATCAAAGATTTAACTTATAGCTTTCAAAACAATTTCATTTATAATGGGTTAAACAAAACATCATTTTAAATCTGTTAAAAATAAACAGATTTAATTCATAGCTTTCAAAAAAGAATTCATTCATAGCCTTTTAAAATATTTCAATTTCATTTTGAATTTGAAACCTTTCAACACAAATTGGAAGTTCACTTCTTATATGAAAGCTGTTATTATTTGAAAACAAATAGTTTTCGTTTAAGAAAAATCCAATTATATTTACATGAGTTAAAACCGGTTTATTTTATTCACATTCCAAAGTCAATACTTTTTAAAATGGTTTAACTCATATATAACAGGTATAAAATCTCTAATCCCTATTTTCAAATCATAGAGTTCAATTTCAAATCTTGAATTTAAGTTTAAATCAAATTATTTAAACTTCAAAACTTAATCAGGTTATTCGAAAATAAGTTTCATCTTTGAAATTTCATTTCAAAAGCTTTTCACATTTAAACCGAAATTTCTAATTTCAAAATCAATTGAAATTAAAATTTCAATTTCAAAAATATCAAATTTAAATTATCTGTGACTTAACCGATTTCCACGTGAAATCCATATTTGTGTGTGTAACAGTGTGGTCTAGGGGTTTTACACACAATAGTGCAACATCAATCATCACAGATCAAAATACAGGATATAGTTGATAAACGATATAAACTATATCGCTCATCGTTCATTCACAAATCACAGATATATATCACAGATAAGTAAATTACAGATCATAGCATAAATCAGGATGTATCACAAAGCATCATATATCAGGGATATCAAACAATCAAATCAATAGAATCCAAACAATCACAAGTAAGGTCAATTTATACCTGATTATAATTAGTTTATACCCGATTAATTACTTATGAATAAAATACAAATCTTGGTTAATTAATCATTAATTAATTTTTAAACCATTTTAATTAAGTAACCTTTAAATCATTTATTAATTATCCTCAAATTAATTTCCTTAATTTATACATCATATTAATCAATTAACCTTAAACTAATTACTTAATTAATTAACCCCTTAATTGCTTTCATTAAGTAATTAACAGTTTACTATTTATTATCTTCAATTGATTAATTCAATTAATTATCAAAATTTATTTTATTAGTTCGTTATTATCATAATCCTAGTTAATGACCTTCACTAACTATTAACAATTCTTTAATTACTTTTCTCAAAGTAATTTACCAAGATTTATCATTTTTAATTACAATTTAAATTTAAAACTCCTTTTATTTCAAGACTAAGATTTGAATTCAGATTTAAATCTCCGATTTTAAACTTTACTTACAATTCAAACTTCCCCTTAAAATTCAAACTACTTAAACCTTTTTAACGTAGTTAAACAAATTACCATTTTAACTTAACAAACAATCATTATTTAAAAAGAATAAATTTAGAAATTAAATTAACTTGATTTTGTTTAAAGTTTAAAACTGGAAATTCTAATACCCGAAACAACCCCGAGAGTTTCCCGAGAATTTTCCTAGCTTGCTTCGAGTTTTTCTCCAAATCGACCCGATAGCTTCTGTTAAAAATAAATTTGTTTAAAAAAAAACACAGTATACACTAGAAATTACTCGAGTTTACACCCGAGCCAGAGCACGATCTTCCCGAGTTCGACTTCGAGACGCCATTCATCTTCCCAACTTTACCCCACTGACACCATCACCAGGATGTGCACGTGCACAGCCTTTCGCCGACGATCTGGCGAACACCAGCACCTCTAACAAGTCACGCATCGATCCTACATTCGATAGCACTGATCATTCCAACGCCAGCAACCCCAGAACGAGATCGAACTTCCAGTTCGAAACTCGAACCCATCCTCACCAAACAAATCTGCTTCGCCCCACCTCCTCCGGCCGTCTGAGGCCATAAAAATTCAACTGGAGCTTCGTCTCGACCCAACGCCGCTGTCCCCACCGGAGTCCTGAAGTCCGATGGCCCATAGGCGGAGCGGCGAACACGTTTTCCAGACCGTATATTTTTCGAGCTTAAACCCTACTTCGATCTCGAACTCCCAATCCACGCAATGGATAATTTTTTTTGATAATTTTCGTGACATCCCTGATGTTTATCCTATCTCCAATTCAAGTTTAAGCATTTACTATTGCTTCGATCACGTGAAATTGGTGAAAATTCCATTTTGATTCAAATGCGAACTGCTCTTTAGTTACTGAACTAAAAATCCTCATTCAAGTTTTAAAAATCATAATTTGAAGTATAGGTTCAGATTATAATATGGAATCAATATTTTACAACCTTTTATCTTTATCAAATTTCAACTTGAAACCTGTAACAATGTTTCCAGTGGAAAATAATTTACTGTAGGTTCAAACAATCTTTACAAAAATCATGTTCGAGGATTAAAACAACTTGATTTGTTTGAAAACCCAAGCTTGTCAGTGATTAAGGCAAATAAACTTCAATTTTAAAAACAAATGTACTCCCTGCATGAATGACACAGAGCATCACTGGGATATTATATACTGGAATATGAACAAAGCAGTTATAATTGAAGTTTAAACTGTTTTAAATAAACTTTATATCCTTTATAAAATCATGTTTACTCACAAGCAACACATATAAATAGATTAAAGGTTTAAATCAAAAGTTTGCTCACAGATAAGTATTCAGCAGATTCATATTTTTAAATTCTTAAAACAAAAGTTGCTCACCGTTGTTTTGGAAGAAGAACAGAGTTTTTCCTTTTTAAACCAGGTTTTGAAACATTTGCAAGCTGAAGCTCCCTTTAATTTCTTCTTGTTTGTCTTGTTGATTGTTGTTTAAAGTTGAATTTCTTTTGTTTAAGTTGTAAATGATACTCACTTCAATTTTTTCCCTAGCTTTGAACTGATCGAATGTGAATGAGAATGGATATATGGAAATAGTTTACAGGTGATGATATTTGTTCAACAGGTATGGCTGAGAAGAAAAATGTGTGCTAGGATATTTTACAGTGTACTAAAGATATCTTAACATTAAATGCCTATGTCCTTATGTCTACACAATACACATCTCCTACTTTATTTCGTATGTACTTAGATAGGTTTTTCTTTTCTATATCTATTCAAATGTACATATTCATTCCTGTACAAGCATGGAGACATATTCCCTTTTATACTTAGTTAAATTCTTGCCTTTCTTACTTACTTACAGCCGTGCAACATGAACATAAAATTTTATATTTTATACTTTGTTTTACAACCTTGCAACATATGTTTCCAGCATTTCTCTAAGTGTTCACTTTTCCTTATAGTTAACATGAGTATCTATAGCTTATTAACATGCATTTATTTTAGTTCGGGGAAACTCGCTTCCGTTTATAATAAATTTTACAATTTTTATCCAAAAATTTATTTAATTATCAATTTAAATAAATTAAAAATCTAGGGTCGTTACAACCAACTTTTGTGGTTTTCACTGATATGATATCAGTTTTTGTGTATTGGTGAATTTGTGTGTCATTACCTTTATTCGTAGGATCAATCCACAACCTCTCCGAGTAAAAAAAAAAATTGTTCTTGGTTCATTCCGCCATCCCGCCTGTGTGTTTGGATCTTTGAGAAGATTCTTGTGACATTGATTAATCCCTTGTTGATTATCATTTACATACTTATAGTAGTATGCCATCATGGTTATTATATGTTTATGCCATACCCCTTATCCTATATCATGTCATCTGATATTTATAGTTAGACCGATCCGTTTATTATTTTCTTATAAATAATACTCGGGTCAGACCGAGATGTTACAGGTGCTTCTGCTTGACTTCTCTTCTGGATTATTCTGACTTTTGGCTAACTACTTAGATTAGTAGTTTTTGGTTGTACACATTTGAGATATAGACTCTATGTTGTGTATCTATTCTTTTGTATAGCACGTGATGCTATTCTTTTGTATTATCGTGGATCTTTCTGACCACTACTCTGATGTACACTTTCATGTGTTATATATTTATTCATATCTTCTTCCGCCTTTGTGATATGGATGTCTGTGACTGATTTATGTTATGATTATTTCTATGTTTGTTTTCGAAGATTATATATAGCCACCGTGTGATAGCTTTGTGTTTGTATCGGTATGTCGGATTTCCTCCTTAAAAGATATGCATTCTATTCTATCTGACGTATCGGTGATCGCACAAAGAAGTTACATGGATGGTCGCTCCTCCACAGCCTTATTCTCCGTGCTAATTGACAGCACTACATCGTAGTGTTCTTGGTTAGCGTGGGTATAGAGGTGGGGCGTCACACAATGTAACGTTTTTCGGAGGCTAATTTGATCATATGTGGAAGATAGCTTTTTGATTCGATTTAAAATATTAAATTATCGATATTTATTCCAACGCGTTTCTCACCCGTACGAACAAACGGTAACTCCAAAAGCTACGAGATTTTAAATCCGATAATAATTAACTATTACGGATCCAATGGAACTAGTTTCGTAGAATTCCAAGACTGTGCCCCGGAAGGCTATTTTAACTCGTCGATTAATTCGTCCGATTTCCAAAATCGTCGAAATCATTTAAAATCTCACTTTTAAAATTTTACTAACTTGATTATAAATCAAATAGAATTTATATTCACATTAGGAATCATTCTGATTCATTTCGAACCAAAATCTGATTATTTGCATTATTACAATATTAAATTCCATTATTAAATAAATATAATGTTTCAAATTCAACTTATCGACTTTTGATTCCATCCAAAAGTCCAATATAAAAATTCAAATCAAATTAGACTTAAAATAAACTTTAGAAACCATTTACATCCAGATTCACAAATTTCCCAATTTCAAATATTTAATTATTATTTATCCAAATCCAATTAAATTGCCATATTTGAAATTATAACTAAATTTATCGATTCAACCAGATCTTTGCACTTCAAAATCAAATTATAATCCACATTCAACATTTAAAATGAATTAAATGTTCAAAATCTAACGACCGAAATTCCGGGTCGTTACAAAGTTATCATTAGTATGAGATAATCCTTCATTTAAATGTGTATGTAACTTTAATGGCCATTTGCATGTGCATTAGCTCCTAATGGTAGATCAAGGAAAGTGGGTAGGTGGGGTCCTCCATGATTCATGAAATGAATTATTTCCATATTCATTTGTTTATCTTCCCTTGTGCATGCAAATTTTTCATGAAGCCTCTTCCAAAATTCACTAAAATTCCTACAAAATAGCACTAAAATATCCAAGTAAATTTTCTCAAATTAATATATGCACAAAAATGACTAGTTTGGCCCTATATGAAGATGAATAAGTGATGATTTGATAATAATTGAAATATTGGTTTAAACATGTTAAAATACTTTATATGCCCATTTATTTAGTAAAAATATGCACATTTACGTGCACATCAAAATCAATTCAAATCGACTCAATTTCGATTTCAGTTCAAGTTAATTTCAATTTCAATTCAAATTAATTTTGATTTCAATTCTAATTAATTTCAATTTCGACTCTCAATTTTAAACCATTTCAATTTATATAAATTCCAAGTCTAATTTCAATTTATCGATTCAAATTACTTAAATCAAATTGAAACTTCAATATTCAATTTAAGGTTCAAATCTTTAAAATAATTCAATTTTGAACCAAATTTAGAAATATCCATTTATATCACTTTTACTTAAATAAATTCGAAGTTCAAGTAAAAGTTCAAACCCTTAAAAAAATTTCAATTTCAATAATTCAAGTCACATGTTGATTTTTTTTACTTCACATTTCAAAATAAATTCTTAAAACAATTTCTTTCCCAATTTCGGTTTCAACATTTCAAGACTCGAATTCGAAATTAATTCAATTCTCATAAATTCAATTTTTATTTCTTTAAATTAAAATCATTAAATGGATTCAAAATCAAGAATTTAAAACTATTTAATTTAACCAATCTAGTATCCGTATATAATTTTCTATCTTATGGCCAAGTGATTAGTTATTTCAATTTTTAATTTCAATGATGGATATATATCATTTCAATCCAAACCAAAGGGTCACATGTATATATCATTTCAAGTTATTTCTTAATTTATTTGATATAATTCAGATAATAGTTTATATACTATCAAATAATTTACAGGGTGATAACAGGGATATATAAAATAAATAAACACCCAAATCATCCAATACATCAACCAATAAACATCCATCACAAACAACATTCAAATCAGTCAAAATATCACAACCATTAACTTGTTATCAATATCGGGTGTTTAACTTGCAATTCATTTTCAATTTCAAATTGAACTGGCAAATTAAATTCCTATCGGTTCAATTCATATGCTAATTTAAATGTTCGTTAAATCACCAAACAACAGTCAATAAAATTAAATCACTTCATGATTTCGGTTTAACTAACATAAAATTATTTTAGTAATTCATGAGCATTTTGAAACACTCACCTTTATTTGAAACTGAAAATTTTCCGGCTTCAAATAAATTTCAATTTGATTCCATGACGTAGACGACGTCGATACGAATCCAATGCAACACGTTTCGCTTGAAATGGACCTCGTACGAGAAAGTTATACGATAATTAGCATAACGATTTAGTAACATATAATTAACAAAATTAATTAATTAAAATAATTAAAACTAAAACTAACCCTCTTTGACCTGCTCGAGCATGTGTTCCCTCCTACTTTCCCAAGTCGAAGTCGCGACCTTCCTGTTGTCTTTTTTTATTAATCGATCGTTGCATCTAATCGTTGCCGACCAGCCCAGGCACGCCGCCGCACCCACCGCCGCGCCACTAGTCGCGCTCGCGCGCATACATGGTCGTCAAGAAACCCTAAACTGCACCGTCGACCTCGCACGCCGCCTACGCGCGCCACCGCTTTGTCCACAGCCTCCCCCCAAGTGCGCATCTCCCTAGTCGAACGCGACTCGCGATTTTTATTTTTATTTTTTTCTCTGATGCAAAATTGAATGAATGGGAGGATGTACTGAGGGGAGACAAAACATATGCGGACGTACGAAATGTTGGATGAGGGTAAATATATATATTATTATTATTATTAGAAACTATCTAACTTTTAACGTCCGAAATTCTCAAACTCCAAATGAAGCATGCCACCTGGCGTTCTATAGGTTGTACGTCCATTTCGAACATAATGGAACCAGTCTTGAGAGCCAATTCCATCATATTCAGAAGATAGCTTTTCAAAATCAAATTATTTTAATTAAATTCCTTTAATTATTTTCTACGCGTTTCAAGATCGCACGGCCAAATGATAAGTCCGATCGCTACGAAATTTGAAATCCTATGATATTTCACTATTACAGATTCGATGAAATGGGTTTTGTCAGAATTCAAGATAGTGCCCAAAATGACTATTTTTACACGTTAATTAAAACAAGGAATTTTCCAAAATAAATTAATTCACTTTTGAATTTAATTTTACTAGTTAACAATTTACATTCTTGTTTAAATAAAATTTAAATCAACTTTTGAAATCATTTTCATTCATATTAAAAGTCAAGATTTAATTATTTAAATAATTTTCAATATTAAATGTAAACAATTTAATTATCCAATAAATCACTATATTCGAGATATAAGTTATTTAACTTATAAAATTTAACTTCTAAAACGAATTCAAATAATAAAACAACCACCACACTTAGTTCCACTTCTTTACTCAGAGTATTCCAATACTCCAATCCCGATAAATCCCAATATTATAATTTCAATAAATCCATAATATTATATTTCAAATGAATTTCAATTATTAAAAAATTATTTTAATCTTCATCTAAATAATTCAACATTTATTACTCAATTCTAGCTATTGATTATAAATACATTCAATATATATAATTTCATTTCAATACTTATTATTGCCTAAATCTTGGAAATTGTTTATTTCAAAATTTTATTCAAGTTAATATTCAATAAACTACATTAATAAATCATTAAATTTTTATTTCTAAGCATTCATTCAATAATTATATTAAATTTAATAACTTAAAATAATAAAAAATACGGGTCGTTACAATCTCCCTCACTCAAAACTTTTCGTTATCGAAAAGTGGTTAAGTAAGGAATCTAACAATTAATATATTTTATTCAAAATAATCAACTTATAAAACTTTAAAATCTTATTTTGGCAAAACCTTTACTACGCTTCGACTACGCCATTCTGATACCTGCTTTAAGGAAATTACAACTTATTTATAAAAAAGTTATAAAATTTTAAAAATCTCAAAAAAATTCTAACACCCGAATTAGCGGAAAAATTCGGCAGTGTCTCCTTTGCGCGGCTCGATCGTAAAAATTTACAATATAAATATACAACCAAATATACATCTCATCTCAATGACGAGGCATCTCGTAGGGAAAAAATATAAAAGTGCAGTATGTAATCCGAGATATGTAACTTATTATTATTAATACGAGCGAGTTCACTCATATTAAGCAAGCAAAAGCAAATCAAACTGCGTTTACGTCGTAACGGTCTTCGTGTGTACCTATCTCTACTTAAATTTGAATATTAGTTGCATATAAAGGATATAGAAAGCATGTATGAGTTTAATAGGCTATATAACATGAATTCTGAATCCAAATCATAAGCACAAGCACTAATACACAACTATAACAATCATAAGCAGCCAAAAACAATCATAACAATGATTTGCAACCAAAGAAACCATTCAAAAATTGCGATGACCTACCTATTTGGACGGTTTAAATCGACAATAAACCACACATGTCTACTCAAACCATTCAAAAGGAAGGATTGTCGATGGGGTTTAATAATAAAATAAGAGAAAAGAAGGAAAACAATACACAGAATCTCACAGCGGAATGACAAAATATAATAATCAAATAAACAGTTCATGAAGCTGTTTTCCAATATACATTTGATTACACAAATTTTACACAAAATCAGAGTACAATTAACAAACATACAAAATAATGCAGTGGAATAATAATAGTAAATATGGTCTAGTTGACTCCATCTTCATCTTCAAGGAATAGTGTCTTCAAACACTGAAATACTCAAACTGACCCGAGCGTAATGAAAAGACAAAACACTCGAGTTAGAACTAAAAGTTCTAATGCAAGTAAATCAATAACAAGTAAATATGAGTGTAATAGCTTCAGAGATGTTACGGGATTTTCCATCTCCTAAGGATCTATCAAACTATCTATATGTAGTAAGATACGTTATATATGTAATGTCTATCAGTAAAGTAATGTATTAAAATAGCATTAAGGCTTTACATCAATCCCCTTTAACACATTTTTAAGCATGTAGTTTATGCAGTAACTGTAACACAACCAATAATGTCGGTAGCTAGTGATTCCCCTATAGATACCATACTAAAACAAAATCGTAGTGGACGCGTATAAGGATAAAAGTATGACAAAGCACGTGAGGCAATGCCCAATGTAGGATTATACTAGTTTACCCTTTCTGGCTGGTCGTAACACATCGTAGCCACGACTGCCTAACGAGTCCACCACCCCAAAATAAAATCAATATGCACCGATCAAGTCAAAAGTCAATATAATATGAAGGGGTAGGGTCTCTAAAGGTTGCTAACCCCTTGGCTAGACATAGGCTCTTGCTTTAGTCATTTCAAATTGACACAAGTGTCGGGGTCATACATCATCGTTCTCTTTCTTCATTGCAGTAAACGTCGCCAATTCAACCTCTACATCCTGGATAACATCCACCGTATACACGGTTGTTAAAGTGGTTCCGGTAGAATAACAGAGAGTATGCCATTCATCCGGCCCCGGTCTCTTTAACAACCAATCATCCATTTTAAACACCGGTCGGTTTTTTTAAATTTCAAGACCCAGTCATACTTCATATCAAAATATCATATTTTCTTTAAAATCATTTCGAATTCAAATAGGTTATACTTTCAAAACATTCGTATTTAAATCAATGATTTAAATCTAAAAAATTCCCATTTTTAAAATAGTTTGAATATTAAAAATGGTTTTTGAATAATGAAAATAGTTTAAATATTGAAAATAGTTTAGATACTAGTTTTAAAATTGGAAATAGTTTGAAATAACTAAAATAGTTTAAAGATTTAAAATAGTTTGAATATAAAATAGTTTAATATTGAAAATAGTTTAGATAATTAAAATTGTTTATATATTAAAATAATTTGACTATTAAAATAGTTTATATTAAAACTGTTTCTTTCTTCCACAACAATTTGAACTCATGTTCCAAATCACAACGAAATCAATTTTTCGACTTCCAATTCAAGTAAATCTCATATTCCAAATTCAATTGAAATTAGCCTTAATTCAAAACGATTTCATACTTTACTTCAAATTACATTTAAACGGTTCTATTCAAATGGCTAAAAGTTTCAGTTCAATTTCTCATTTTTAAACAATTTAGTTTAAAACCATTTCACATCCAAAACTTTGAAATACCACTTTAAACCACTTTAATTACAGTAAATTCAAAGTTTAAATTAAAATTTAAACCTTTAAATTAATTCACTTTCAGTAAATTCAAATCATATCTCAATTTCAACTTTAAGATTTCAGATTAAATCTTTAAACAAATTTATTTGCACAGTTTCTGTTATAATATTTCAAATTTTGACTTGGATAATGATTCAATTCATATAAAGCAAAATTTTATTTTTTTAAAAACTATATCGTTTAAACCAATTCAAATTTAAGATTTATAACCATTTAATTTAACCAAACCGGTGTCCTTATATAATTTTCTACCCTATGGCCAAGTGATAAGTTAATTCAATTTTAATTACATGGATGGATATATATCATTTCCAACCAAAATTAAATGACATCGGTATATATAATTTCAACCAATTTCTTAGTTTATTTGAAATAATTCAAATGACAATTTAATAGATGTTAAATAATAAATGGGGTAGTGAGAGGAATATATCAAAATAACAACAACCATACATCCAACATCAATCAATAGGCATTCAATAACAACCAATAGCCAAATCAACCAATATATCAGAACTGTTACTAATTATCAATTGTTGGTATTTAACTAGCAATTAAATCCAATATTAATTTAAATGTATTAATTTAAATGTCAATTTAAACTACCAAACAACAACCAATAAAATTCTTATCACTTCATAAATTTAATTCAACTAACATAAGAAGATTTAGTATTGTGTGGGTGGGTTTAATCACTCACCTTTGATTTTAAGCCCATTAAAAATCCAATAAAAGCCCAAAATATAACCAGTCTCCAAATCTAACCAAACAAGTTTCATATTATTTGGAATTTCGATACGAATCCAACGGAAGAAACCGCACACCAATCGGAGTTCGTATGCAAAAGTTATGAAGATTAGAACATTTGAATTTTAAAATTAAATAAAATAGGAAAGGGAAAAATCGTAATTAATATAACCTTCCCAAACCCCTTATGTACAAAACAACCCACTAGGCCATTCTTTGTTTTGCCGTCGCCGCCACTTAGAGGCCATCGGCCATCGATCAGAACCCACCATCAGAACCGCCTCCCCAAACTCCCCCATCGCCAGAAATGCCGCCGCCTCTGGTGCTCCCTCTAGGCAAGAAAACGGCCACGACCGCATCAACTTTGATCATAGAATGCCGCGAATCCAGATGCAATTAGCTCGATCCAACCATTCAACTTGTCAATCTCGTCGAGCACTACAACTTTCGTTTAGACTTCGTCGCGAATCGGTGGGCGATGAAAGAGAACTAAGGGAAAGAAGAAGGAGTGCTTTCAGCCATTGAAAGTGGAGGCCATGAAAACTAGGGTTTCCAATATATTTTAAGAATCAGTCTCAATTTGCATGCCTATTTATAGCGTAAGGTCAAAAACAGCTCTAATCGAGGCTTGTTGACAGGTAATTTATATGTAAAAAGACCTTCTGAACACAATGGAACTAGTGTAACAACCCGCATATTTATCGATTTTATATTTAAATATTTTATTTAAATATTTTATCGTTAGTCGGATGTTAGTCTGAAAAGCTACTTTTTGCATACGGTCGAATTAGGACTCGAGACTACTTCTAATGAGTTCGGAACGCCGTTTGCAATCTTTTAAGTATAAACATCGATATGTTTGGAGATAGTGAAATTTTCGTCACTTTTTGCTTTGGGCTTTTGGTTTGGGCTGCACCCCTTCTTTAGTTCAGCCCAACCCTCTTCTTCCTCACTTCTTAAAACACTTCAAGCTTTATCAAAAATGGTGGAGAGAATGGGAAATTAAAATTCCAAGTTCAAGTTCATCTGCTAATCCCTCATTTAACTCCGGATTCAAGTACAAGATATTGGATTCAAGCTTTGGATTGCTTCTCCTTGCTTTCAAGCTTCATCTTCATCCATGTTAGTGAAAAGGTGAGATTTTTAATCTCACGTCTTGCCTATATCTGTCATTGGACTGTTTGGGATGTATTCCTATCACTTTAACATGCACATTTGCATTTGGTTTGGATTGGATTGGCGAAAAACTCCACTTTTTAGCGTTTTTGGTGAATTTCCAGCCTTAGGTCGTTCTGGACCCTTAGGTCGCTCGGGTTCGTGGCATGCGCGTGGAAAAGTCGCCTGGACTTAAGTCATAGGTCATTTCCGACCTATAATCTCTAGACAAACCTTAGGTCGCTCGTCCACTAAGTCGGCCTGGTTTATCTCATAGGTCATCTCCGACCTAAGCTCCTGCTAAGTCATTCGAGTTAGGTCGTTGGACCATTTACCTTAGGTCGCTCGTCCACTAAGTCGGCCTGGTTTATCTCGTAGGTCGTCACCGACCTAGGCTTCTGTTAAGTCGTAGGTCGCGTGGTTTTTAGGTCGCATGACCTTTAAACCGATAGGTCGTTAGACCTATAACTCGTTGGGTTGACCACCTTTAGGTCATGAACCTTGTTAAGTCGTTCACCCTCCATTTCGTAAGTCGTAAGTCGTTACCGACCTTAACCTCCTCTGCTAGTTAGGTCGTGTGCTTTTAGGTCGTTCGACTCTGTTAAGTCGTAGGTCGTTGGACCTTAAGTCGCTCGCCTCCCTTAACTCCAGTTAGGTCGCTCGGCCATTGTGTTAGGTCGCGTGAACCCTTAGATCGTTAGACCTCATTTTGCTTTAGGTCGTAGGCCGCTTGTCTTCAATTAGGTCGTACTGTTTTGGACATTGCCCCCACACCCCCACCTAGGGGGTTGCCACCCCCCTGGACCACCCTCCGTAGGGGATCTTATCTGAAAAACATTCAACAGAACTTCCGACTTTGATGGTTTTGGGAATTGATTTCTTTGGATTTTTCTCACGTCTTCGAATGTGAATTTATGTGATTCGATTTGTTTCAACAATCGTTTTGTGACTTGTCACTTTAAAGATATGAAGGTTTCAATACTAGTAGTAAATATCAAAACTCTTTCATCAAATCGATTTCAACACTATTTTAAATACCAAAAGTTCGTTTTCTCAAACCGATTTCCAATCTTCTAGTATATACAAGCCTTTACTTCACTCGGATGAGAAATTGACTTAAAAGACTTAGTAAAACGAGTGGTATGAAACGCTTGCGTTCACTTCGTCGGTTAGCTCTTGGACTTGTTCGATTGAACCCTTTTGTGACAATTTCCTAGTGAAGATTTACAGCTTGTTCGTAAATGTTTAAGTTAAGCAAGTGGTTATGGGACATGAAGCTAAACTCATATATTTACTAGCTTGGTGTGATCGACACTTCCTTATGATCATGACGATCATTTTTGTGATTTAGACTAGCGATTGAGCGATGTCTCTTTGTCTGCGAGGGAGACTAGACCCCGCTTTTGTGATGTTTGACCATCACATATATGGGGTAGCACCACATGGTCTTCGGGCCATTCGTGTGTCAAAGGCCTTCGGGTCATTCGTGTGTTCGACAAATTAAATGGATAGCTTCCATGAGATAGCTTCTCGTCCGTGTTCTCGGACTTCCCCCTTTTTGTGATTTCTGGATTTCGTGTGTTGATTTTTGGGATTTGTTCTGGATTTCGTGTGTTGATTTCTGGATTTAGTGCTTCACCAATTTTCGTGGTTTTCATTGATATGCTTTATCAATTTTTGTGTATTGGTGAATTCGTGTGTCATTACCTTTTTATGGGTTTGGATCTTTGAGAAGATTCTTGTGATATTGATTAATCTCTTGTTGATTATCATTTTCATACTTATAGTAGTATGCCGTTATGGTTATTATATGTTTATGCCGTACCCCTTATTCTATATCATGTCATCTGATATTTATAGTTAGACTGATCCGTTTATTATTTTCTTATAAATAATACTCGGGTCAGACCGAGATGTTACAAGTGCTTCTACTTGACTTCTCTTTCGGATTATTCTGACTTTTGGCTAACTACTTAGATTAGTTGTTTTTGGTTGTACACATTTGAGATATAGACTCTATGTTGTGTATTTATTCTGTTGTATAGCACGTGTTGCTATTCTTTTGTATTATCGTGGATCTTTCTGACCACTACTTTGATGTACACTTTCATGTGTTATATATATATTCATATCTTCTTCCGCCTTTGTGATATGGATGTCTGTGATTGATTTATGTTATGATTACTTCTATGTTTGCTTCCAAAGATTATATATAGCCACCGTGTGATAGCTTTGAGTTTGTATCGGTATGTCGGATTTCCTCCTTAAATGATATGCATCCTATTCTATCTGACATATCGGTGCTCGCACAAAGAAGTTACATGGATGGTCGCTCCTCCACAGCCTTATTCTCCGTGCTAATTGACAGCACTACATCGTAGTGTTCTTGGTTAGCGTGGGTATAGAGGTGGGGCGTCACAACTAGTTTCGAGGCCTAATTTCATTGTATACAAATGTTAACATTTTATTATTCGATAAATTAAAATTAACTTATATTCGAATAATTTACCAATTCACAATTATGGACAAATACAATATTTCTAATTTACAAATACGTTATTACAAACCACAACGTTCATTAATAACTTGATTTTATTATTAATCCACATTTGAGTCAATTTGAATAATTATATTTCAAAATAACATTTTTCATTTGAATATAAATCGATTGGGTCAAAAGGCCCGAAAAGTCCGTTTCGTTCCCAAAATGAAAATAGGTCATCCCATATATTGAAATACAGGTTTTCAATATTTTTAAACTCAATTAAACTAATTTCAAACCTTAATTCTATTGTATATAGAAGTTAGCTTTAAAAATATAATTACATTTATATTTACGCGTTAATTAAACGAATTATTGTTAAACTGATTTACTCACTTTTAAATTCTGAATTAAAAGTTTTCTTTGATCATTCTTGGTTAAACAGAAATTAATAATCTTTTTAAAATTAAATTTCCCATGGTAAATTCAATATTTAAATATTAGGTTAATTTCAACATTAAATTACAATAGTGATAAAATCCTAGTTTAATACATTTAAATCTCAAATAATTCCTTTTATATTGGTTTACATGTTCTTTATATTACATCAAATTTCCTTTTCAATTAAAACATATGTTTCCTTTTTATTTCCTCAACTTTCTCTTTTATTTTAATTCAAACATATGTTTCTATTATTACGTTCATTAATTACAATTAATGTTCTCTTTATTTTTATTTGAAAGATTTCAATTACATTTAATTTCTCATTGATTGCCTAATTAATTGATTTAAATAATGAGGTATGAAATAAACAATTGTTACAACTTAGTAATTTAAACACGTTTATAAAATTATTGTTTACAAACAAAGGTTAATAAATCTACGCACTAAATAATTGATTTCATACTCCATATTAAAACTAATTTCAATTAATAACATATGATTACATCAATTTATACATCATTTATTTTATTCCTTATTACCTTAGTAATTTCAATTGATTGAAATTACATTAACATGATAGTCAATTACATTCAATCAATATTATTGAATTATATTCTAATTTGCATTACCATCTTTCACTTCAGTGTACTTATTGTTTTAGAATTCATTCAAGATCAAGTTTGTAATAACCTACCTTTTTGGACATTTTAAATGGACATACGCGTCAAACTCAAACCATTCAGAAGGGTAGATTGTTATGGGGTAAACAAGAAAAAGCAGAGAAAGAAAAAAACAAATATAGAATCTCGGAGCGGAATGATAAAATATAATAATCAAATAAACAGTTTATGAAGCTGTTTACAAATAACATTGATTAAACTTTTATAATACCGATCAGTGTTACATACAACAAGAATAAATAATAAATAAATGCAGCGGAACAGCATGATGCAGTGGAATAAATATGATAAATAATAATAGTATGAAATCTTCGCCTTCACCCTCCAGAAAGCAGTCTTCGATAACTGAAAAGTTTAGACTGACCCGAGCGAATCGAAAAGACAAAACACTCGAGTCAGAACTAAAAGATCTTATGTAAGTTAAACCAGCATCATATAAATATGAGTGTAACGGCGTCGGAGATGTTTACGGGTTTTGATATCACCTATCCAGTGTCAAACGTGAGTGTAATAACTTAAGAGATGTTCGAGATTCCCATCTCCTAAGGATCCGTTCAACTATCTATATACATAGTACAATACGCTATTATAATAGTGTCTACAGTAAAGTAAAGTATTAAAATAGCGTAAGGCGTTACCCATATCCCCCTTAACACATTTTATATAATGCCGTAGTCTATACAGATACTGTAAACTCCACCCGCGGGTGGGCTATCAAGGAGCACTCCATAGGTACGAAACAAAACAAACTCGTATAAGGCGCGATAGGGCATGTGAACACGGCACTCGAGGTAATTCCAGGGTAGATATACCAATTGCACTCTCGGATTGGTGGTAACGCATAGCAGCTGCTACCGCCTACCTTGGACACACTCCCAAATCAAAATCAAGGGGTGGCCACCAAATCAATCACAAATTCAGAATATAGTATCGAAGAAATGTGCCCGGTAGGAGGAATGACCTCACTTGGCCCTGTATAGCTCATGTTTTAGCCACATCAAGCTGACTCACGGGAGTTAGGGTCACGTAAATACCTCATACAGAATCGTTCGCCAAACCATCCTACTTCATTTCTGGAATCTCCACCACGTACACAATTGTTAAAGTGGTTTTCGGTAATGATAGAGAGTATGACAATATCTGATCCCGGTCTCTTTAACAACCAAACGCTTATTTCACACCGTATGATTCTTTTACATTTCAAAAAGTCAATTCACAAATTTATAGCAAAATATCATGTTCGATTTCAAACCATATTCACTTTCATAACCATATTCACTTCAAAATCATATTCGCTTTTGAAAATATCGATAATATAAGCTAATTAAATCCTCATTTCAAAACCATCCTATTTACTCTCAAATATGTCATTTCGCAAAAGGGTATCAATTCCAAATTCCAACGTAGGTTGTAGATCATCATCAAGGATTTAAATATAAATACTTCAACTTTACACAGTTTGAAATTTTAGAAAATAGTTTAGGTAATTATAAATAGTTTATATAGTTTTAAAAATAGTCCAAATAGATTTAAAATAGTTTAAATAGTAAAAATATAGTTTAAATAGTAAAATAGTTTAAATAGATTTAAATTTGATTTAATCAGTTTAAAATGATTTAAATAGATTAAATAGATTTAAATTATATTAAGTAGATTTTTACATATATTAAATAAGTTTAAAATAGATTAAATAGATTTAAATTATATTAAATGGATTTAAAATAGATTAAATAAATTTAATTAGTTTAAAATAGGTAAAATAGGTTGAATTGGATTAAATAGGTTGTAGTAGATTAATATAAATTAAAATAGTTTTAAATTGATTAAAATAGTTAATTTAATTAAAATAGTTTAAATTAGTTTAAATAGATTTCAAAGTTATATCCAAACATTTTCAATAACTCAATTTCGATAAATTCATTTATATTTGACACCTCAACTTTGAAATTCAAATTTAAATCCTTTGAACAATTCATTAAATCAATTCCAATTTCACATCTACGCTTGGACTTTCAAAAATAATTCAATTTATATAAATCAATTTCTATTCCAAAATACTAGTTAACTAAATTCAAAATTTAAAGATTCAAAGGACATTTAATTTAACCAATCCAGAGTCCGTATATAATTTTCTACCCCAGGGTCAAGTGATACGATATTTATCATTTCAATCCGTAATTTAAAATTTTACGGTTATATATCATTAAATTTTACGGTTATATATCATTTCAAACCGCAATCCCGAATTAAATAAAAATCTAAAAAAATCGCTCGAGTCTATCATTTCAACCCAAAACGATTTTTCCTTAATCTATAGATCGTTCGGGTATGTATTATTTCAACCCATAGAGAACTTGCAGTGTTATAACAATATAAAATACAACATCCATTCATCCAATATCAACAATCCAACATCCATCTCAATCATCATCCAAATCAATCAACAAATATCATAACTGATCGTCAATAACAGGTATTAAATTGACAATTAAATTCAATATTAAATTAAACAATGATTAAATGCAATAAAAGTCAAATTTAACTAGAATGACAATTCAAACATACCAAACATCAATCAATTAATTTCTAATCACATCATAAATTTAATTTAACTAACATAAGATAAACTAGTATTTGTGAGTGGGTAAAAACACTCACCTTTGATTTTAAATCGAATTAAAATCCAATTTAGGGCCCAAATTTAAACAGTCTCAGAATTCATCCAAACCAGCGTCAAAATGTCCGAAATTCCAATACGATCCCAGCGAAATAAACCGCGCGTAAATCCGACCTCGTATGCAAACATTATATTAATTAGAAGTTGTATGATATATAATATAAAACGAATAAAATAAAATAATTATTATTACACGTCGCCTCAATTGTTCCTATGCTTCAACCCAGGCACGAGATTTTGAATGCGCGCCTCGAACACCTAACGCCGCCTGACCCCTGCATCGCGCCACCAAGGTACAATCGCGACCCCCCCTTTGCCTTGCCGCAACCTCGCCAGAGGGCCACCGCCTCGCCCCGACCTCCATCGATCCCTCCATCGTCCACGAACACGGAGGAAGAAAGGCAGCCGCCGGCTTAACTATTTACCCTAGTTGAATTATTGACGAAGATCCAACCGTTGATACGACGATCAACCTACACCGATGAACTCCACCCGCTGCTCTCCACATACCGGTACCCTTGATTTGACGATCCGACAAAGTTGATCACGACAAGATGAACGGCCGAGGTTTAATCATCAATTTCTGGCCACATAGAAATCCAAATCGAAAAATTAACCATGGATTTGAATTGCGCTCGTCAAGAGCTTCAAATCGATATATAATATGATAGGGTTTGGAGGGATTTGATTTTGAAGTTAAATTTGAAATTGAATCTGCAATTTGGGAATTAGGGTTTTGTAATTGTATTTGGTTCTGCCACTGAGAAGGAGAAGTAGACAAATGGAATTTGTACGTACAGAACTAGGTAATGGCTGCTAGGGTTTGAGAAACAATGTGTATTTATATGGACAAGGCCCGATAAAAAGAATGACACATCCAATTGATTCGAAACGACAACAACGACCCAGAAAGCCCGTTTCGCTTCCGAAACGAAAGTGGATCATCCTATATATCAAAATAGAGGCTATTGATAATTTTAAAGTCAATGGAATAGGTTTCAAGTCCAAATTCCATCGTATGAAGAAGTTAGCTATAAAATCAGCTTATTTCAAATTGAATTTAATTAAATTGATTTCTGCGCGTTTCGAGTCCGTACGATCAACGACAAGTCCGATCATTACGAAACTTGAAACCTTACAATAATTCACCATTACGGATCCGATGAAACTGGTTTCATCGAAATCCGAGAAAGTGGCCAAAGTGGCTATTTTCATGTTAATTAAATAAATTAATATTAAATTAATTAATCACTTTTTAATTTCAAATTTAATAACCAACAATTTTCATCATTTTTCATTACTTAGACATTTACAAAAATTTAAAACAAGTTTACATATAATCTTAGTGTTAAATGATACAATAATTACAGTGTTCAATTCAACTTTAATTAAATCCAATTAATTATAATTAATTCCAATAAATTATTTAATTCGATTCCAATCTTTTTATTCAATCAATTATTACTCTATTAACATAGTTAACATTTGTTTATATCTTATTTCACTAATATGCTACAATTTCCATCTTTTACCATATTAGTTGTAGTATTCCACTAATATTGAACCTTTGTTGATTTTGACATTAATTATAATTTAAAAATCCCATAACTTCATTTATTGTAACGACCCACTATTTTGGACCATTCAAATCGACAATAATCCACACATGTTTGACTTGAATAATTCAAAATAACAGATTGTAATAAAATTTGGAGCAAATAAAATCAAATCCAGAATCACAAACATAGAATATCAGAATAACTCACAGCGGAAATTAAATACCATGGTAGTTCATGAAGCTACTATAACAAACTCTCAAAATATAATACATAATATCAGTCTGAAACATGTACAATAGAAATCTCCAAAAACATAGAAGTTTATAAATACCAGAACTAAGATAGAACAACTAAAACTGAAATGGATAGATAACTAGATAAGCAGAATCTCCAGCGATTCCTAGCTCCAGAAAAGAAATCCAAAGCTAAGCTGTAAATACTCAGGCTGACCCGAGCGTAAAGTAAAACACAAAACACTCGAGTCAGGACAATATATACTTATATAATGTAAACCAACTCAATTGAACTGTAACAGTAATACACAATAACTTAAAGGATGCTTGGGACCGCCCATCCTCTAAGGATCAGTTAAACCATAAGTTTAAATACATCCGTGGTTTAAATTTCAAAATAGTAATTTATGTTTGAAATCAAATATCATTTCAAAATTCAATATCATTCAAAAAAATCCATTTCAAAATGTCACAATATCATATCTTTTCAAAACTACATTCATTTTATTTAAAATACCATTTCAACACACATTTCAAAATAGTTTATATTTCAAACAAATTACTTCATTTTAAATCATTAAAATGAAGTTATTATATTTTCAAAATTTAAATCTTCCAAAGTCCATTTATTTACTTAAACTTATCAAAACAATGAAAATTCACCTTTCACAGCATTTGGAAAATGCTATAGAAAGTTACTTTCAAAACAGTTCAATTTTACAAAAGGCAGCATTAAAATACTGTAATAGGGTTACATTATTTCAAATAAAACCTTAATTAAATTCCACAATTATAGCACTTATAAAGTGCTAAAATATTCCTTTATTAAAATTTAGCCATTTGGTTCATTTATATCAACTACAGCATTTATAATTGCTGTAATATCCTTTACCTTAGAAATAATAGCATTTTAGAAATGCTGTTAATTAAAATTCAGGATTTTCAATAGAGTGTCACAAGCAATTATATTTTTATATAAATCATTTTCAACTTATAAAATCATAATTTCTCACTTTTAAAACAATCATTTAAATGCCCGTATATTCATGATTTTATAAAGTTAAATTTCTATTCAAAAGTCAATATTTATAATAATTCACATATTAAATTCACACATTAAATTTCAAATCTTTATAATTAAATTTTAACTTAACACTTAAGTTTAAATCTCCCATATAACTTATTTTCATTTTATTTACTTACCTTCAAAATTTCACTTTTAAACAAAGTTCATAAATTCCAATTTAAGCTATATTTCAAAAAAAAAGTCAACTTAATATTCATTCATTTCACATTTTTAACTTTATTCAAAAATCATTAATATATATTATAAAATCATTTTAAATTCATTTTAATTCCAAATATCATAAATTTATCATATTTCATATTAAATTTAAATTCCATTTCATCACCAAATTAGAATTTCCAAAATAACTTACATTTCAAATTTCCAACTTTACCATTTATTTATTTCACTTATAAATTCTCAGAAAATCAAAATACTTTACAAAAATCATTTTTAATTAAGTTGAAATCAAAATATTATAATATTTACATTTCTAAAATAATTTAAAATTTTTAGAAAACATATATTAACCACGGGTCTGTAACTCATTTTCTAGCATAGATAAAGTAATACGGATACTATATCTTTTCAATCAGTAATTACAAAGAAAAATCCGGGTTTGATCCTTTCAAACCCACAATCCCAAGTAAGAATGAAATGAAAACTGCTCAGGCCTATCATTTCAGCCTATAACGATTTTCCCCTATTCTAAAGTCCGTTCGGGTATGTATCATTTCAACCCATAGTGATTCTAATCTACATGGAACTTGCGGTGTGATAAACTGATATAAATAAAAGAATAGCATGATATAATAGTAACATATGGTATAACAGATGTAAATAAAGGTGTGAACATCATATGAATATAATAAGGCAGTTATAACAGGATGATGTAAATTACATATTCAAATGGTGTCAGTTTACAAGTTATATAAGTACACATCGTCTGGTCAGAATTACTCACTTGTATAAGCTGGAGATGACAACCAATTGCATAAAAAAGGAACTTCAAAGGCACGATAACACGACAATGATTTGGGAGTGGGAGAGCCAAAGCTAATTTCCTTGTTAAATATCAAACAAAACAAATACAAACATGAATTACAAACCGAAATATTACAAAACAATGCTAGGAATAACTACCCAATTCAAAGCTAGAGCTTTTGCACTTGCATTCAACATCATATGCTTCAGCCATAGGCTGGAAAAGCACTGTTATGGGATGGTTTTGGATCAGGTTTGGATCAGGTTAAAGCCATATAGGGGTCGGTCATAGCAATATAAGGAAGAGATGAAGGATATGTGCTTGAATTTCAAAACAAGGAAACTACAAGTGGTTTCTATGCCACAATGGTTCGACCCTATGCAACATGGGCACGGCCAGGCCTGTAGTGGACTGGAGAATGGTGTGGCAGTGGCTTTGGGTCAGGTAGGTGCTGGTGGAAGTGATGCAAGAGGCGGCCAAGGTGGTGGTTGGACTGGGAAGGCAATATGTTCTAGGCTATAGGGTTTTAGGTGGATGTTTGCTCAATTTTTGGTGGATCTACATCATATATGGCCATGGCTATGGATGGTCAGTGGGCTGGAGAAGATGGTGGCCTGATGTGGTGGTGGTGAAGGCAGCCATGGTGATGGAGGAGCAAGGCCAAGCTACCTAAATTTGAAGGCAAGTGTAAAAATCATAAGAACAAGAAGAAAAAGAGTAGAAAAGAAGAAGAAGTTTACCAAATTTTTGTTCAGGTGTGGAGGCCGAAATTTTTGGAGTAAGAAGCTATTTTTTTACGTGAAAATGGAAGGAAGTAATCAGCTGAAGAAAATGATAAGGTCAGCCAATAGTAAATGCAAGTGTTGGTTAGAAAATGAAAAGGCAAGAATACAAAAAGACTAGGAATAACAAAAGTCACAAACTCTTCATATTTCCATATTTTCTTTTTATAAGTTTAAATATCTGAAAATACATATAATTTCAGTTAAAATTCGAAAATATAACAAATATACAAAATATAAATAAATAAATATTAATTATATATGATTAAAATAAGAAAATAGTACAAAATGAAAACTAGTCTAGAAAATTCGAAAATAAACAGGATAAACTTTGGAAGATTTATATGGACTTAGAAAATATTTATAAATAAAGATAATAACATAAAATAAAAATGCTTTCACAAAAGTAAATAAATAAAATTTAATTAAATATAATTTAAATTAAGAGAATAGCAGAAAAATAGAAACTAGCCTTTTAAAAATAGGAAATAAATGCAATAAATTTTGGAAAATTTTTATTGTCACTTTTAAAAATATTAAAGGACAGAGTATCCATAAAATAACATATTAACACAAATTAAAATAAAATATGACAAAGAAAATGTAATTTATATAATTTAAAATAGACAAAATTGTTAAATAAATCAAATTGCACTCAAAATTGAAATGTACATAACTTTTACAATTCAAATCCGTATTCAATGAAACGAAAAGTAGTTTTCAAGTTATTAAATCTATTTTCATAATAAATGATAAAATTTAAGAATTTAAATATTTAAATTTAAGGTTTAAAAATCAAAGTTGACCAGTTTGACCAGAAATCCCTTTTTCAAGAAAGTGTTCAATTTATACCAGTTTGAAATTAAAATTCACATAATAATCAACATTTATATTTAAAAATGAAATGTTTGAAATAAAACAAGTTTAAAATAATTTAAAATAAAATAAAGTCAAATTTAAATATATGCAGAAATCTAGGGTTGTTACATTTATCTTGGTTTCATTTTTATTATTAAATCAATTCATTGCCTTTTGAGTGTAATAGACATTTCTGTACATTTCATTACATTCCCAATTTGCAGTTATTTATTAACTCACATTAATGTAATATTTATTTGTAATTGATTAATTAAATTGGTAACAAATAACAATTATCACCATTTCTACATTTAATCACATTTGTAAGTTTATAATTTATAAACAAATGTTATAACAACTTACACCATGCTAATTCTATCCAATTTCAATTTATTACACATTATTTCATTAATTAATCAACTTTAAATTATCAATTGCTCTTTTAAATCCAATTATCAATTAATACACACATTATTATAATTAGGTTACAACCTACAACCAATTATAACTTTTTTAATCCTTTTAATTAATTGGAATTACATTTAAAGCAGTTATCAATTACCTTAAATTAATACTATTACATTTTATTCCGGTTTTATACTTATTATTAAATCAAAAAAATTTATTTCTTCCAACATTAAATCACAAAACCTTATTAAATTTACAAATTTTAGTTATCGGAAATTATGGGTCGTTACACTTTTCCCTACTCAAAACTTTTGTCCTCGAAAAGGAAAAAGAAGGGAAAAGAAGAAATTAAGCAATCAATATATTTTATTCAAAATATTAAATTTATAAACAATTAATTTACATAATTAAATAATTTATATAAAATATATCAATTTATAACCATTGAATCCTTTTATATTCAAGTTAATAAAAGTTTGAAAACATTTCACAAAATTTTTCTCAGTCCAAAATTCACGGAAAATTTCGGCAGAGTCTCCTTTCTACGGAGAGGTTATCAATAATAACAATATATATCATATTTTTCAAAATAAAATATTCCAAACCCTGGGAAAAATAATATAATATCGCTAGAAAACCGTAATCCGAGAACGTACCTATTTGTCGGGCAAACAACGCTTATTTTATAAAACCAAAAGCAATAGCTATTGCTTCCATACCTATATTTCACTTATATAATCCAAAAGGGTTAATAATTATGTAAAAGAGAATTATTTAAGTTGTTTCAACCAATAACAACAAAACATCACAACATAACAACAATTTCATACAAACAAATCATACAATCATCACATATAGTCAAGATATAAATTTTACATCCATAGCAACCAACAATTGGTTTGTTCCGGTTTAGAAACCTCTAATCGTATAAAATGTTAAACAAATTATGAAGTAAATCATACACTCAACAGTCGTAGATAAAACTTTATAAAATATTTATACATTTCTACACAAATTAGAAGTATCCTTTCCCAACCAATCCATAAGCCAAACAAACAAAGAATTCAACATATTTTTAAGTTTACTCTATTTATCCTTTCACATCATTTATTGTTCATTTTTTTCATACAATGATTTTCTTTAATTCACGTTCATTACTTACCAAATTTTCATTCATTTATGTAAGGTCTATTTCATTAATTTACATTCTTTACTTACATAAGTTATATCCATTTTAATTATTTGGATCATAAATGAATTCATCATTGAAGTATTATATACATTTTTATTTCAGTTTACTTCACATTTACAAATTTAGTTTGCTCTTCTTCTTCTTTTTCATCATTTACTTTTCTTTTCTCATTCATATAATGTCTATTTTCATTAATTTACATTCGCTACTACTTACAAAAGTTCATTTCTCCTTTATTCATACAATGCCATTGTAAAGACCCGCAAATCCGTCTTCCGAAAACCCGACACTGCTACGTCCACTGTAGCAATTGCCGAACAATCGGATGGCGAAAACGCGAAACTTTAATATTTAAAAGAAGAGGAGGAAGAGAAGATAGAAGAAAAAGAAAGAAGAACAACAACAGAACAAGAGCAGAAACAGAAAACAATAACAGAAT
The DNA here is from genome assembly GCA_030737815.1 of Allium fistulosum. Lineage (NCBI taxonomy): Eukaryota > Viridiplantae > Streptophyta > Magnoliopsida > Asparagales > Amaryllidaceae > Allium > Allium fistulosum. The sequence continues at coordinate 619,187,093 of CM060907.1, forward strand.
CTCACATATCGCAGCGGAACAATATATAATAAATAACATTAGTCTTTTAAAACAAAGAACTATATCAGTTTATACATACATCAATCATCAGAGTCAATATACAACAATGGACAGTTATATAAACTTGTCCTCATACAGAATACACAGCGGAATAAATACTATCAGATACAAATACTACGTCTCGCCATCCAGCTTGCTTCCAAAGCTCCAGAATATCCAGAATATCCTGATAATATAACTCTAGGCTGCCCGTGTGGAAATTGGTGGGCACCCAGAGTTTAGAAGGGAAACAATAAACTCCGAGTCAGTCATGGTGACTGGTGTGAGATCGTAAAACAGTTTATCTTTAATTTTAACAACAGAAATATTTTTAAAGTCAATTCGCAATGCTTTTGGAAAATGAAACTACCATAAGACCTCCCACCACACACACAATGCAAACGCAGACTTGGAGGAGATTTCTTCTTATGATAGTCAAAGATGCTTACTACGCAAAAATCAAATTCTTTTTGATATTATTATTATTATTAGTGCATAGTGGAAAACATTTCGAAAGTAGAATATAAATCTTAGCCAGCATAGGTACCATTATATTATGCCTGCTATAGCTGCCTCCTGAGGAGACAGGTTATACAATTGAAATCGTAAAGGCTCGTATTGTTTCTTTGGATTTCCAACAAATGGTCAGGCTAAGGAACTTCCTATCCACGATGGGTACGTCCCTGGAATAGACGACCCGAGAATCTAACGTTACGGTTAGATCTCTGCCAACACAAGGCCGGGTTACCTCTGCAAAAATAGGTAACTACTGACACGCGTATGCCATCCCCCGATCGTCACCGATCTTCCCGAGGATCCCCGATTTCCAACAAACCACAAAGTAATAATAACTGTGCAGCAACCACAGAGGTTAAGTATCTGGGCTCCATACCATGATACCACCTTTATCCAGAAGGAATGACATACACTAAGGGGCGCTACTCCCTAGAACCTTGCTGCATCCTTCCTGTTTCGACCATTTCCGGGGTGTGAGGCTCGACGAAGTCTCGTCCACAAAGCTACGCTTTCTCAAAAAGCCCTGCTTCGGGTCAAACAAAATGATCAACCTATGATCACAAAGATATAAGATCAAACAAATGATCATATCACAAATGATCAAACACTGATCATTTCACAGCAACACTCAGTATGCCACGTTACCAAATTGGGATATATCGCTGATGAATTTCAACTACATAACCTCTGAGCTCGTACGTCTCAGAGAAGGGTGTTAAGCTAAGAGAATAAATTCTCCGCCACCAACAGAAATGTATTTGAAAGAAATCAGCTTTATATCTCAAAGTGTAACGTCAGACACACAATCCATACAAGTCTGTTCCGGGATCGAACAGAACCGAAGGCACTTCTCACGAAGCCCTTGCATATCCGGATAGTTTTCAATCACGTCAGGACTTCCCGTCACTAAGGGTGATAAAACCTCTAAATCGAAGATCAGTCGATGTAGAGTAACTCGACGGTAATCCTTCCGTTTTCAAAAATATCCGGTCTTCAACACCGGTCTTCAAATGCGATTCATAACGACGTATCACATATTCGGAATGGGTTATACGACCCCATGGTCCTTTCCCGGCTAACCCGAATAGTGAGCGTTTATTTAAAAACAAGTGTGGCATTCAAATTCATTCAATTCACAACAAATACCTACTCAAGGTAATTATTGATAGTCGGTTATTTAACTATCAATAAAGATGCGCAACATCATCAGATTCCAAATAATTTTCCAAATTTTTTCATCTTCAAAAATATCTTTTACTAGATATAAAATTTCCACACTTCTAAAATAAATCGATATTTATTTTTCTAAACAGTTTCCCTTTCTTTTATAAATCCCATAGTGAATTAATATTTCAAAAATATCTACTGATATACGATTTTCAAATCGATTCCAATATTCAACTTCATTTTATCTTTAAGAAGATAAAATCTCAAAACGTTTCATTTCATTTTGGAAAAGCATTTCCATACTTATTTAATAATAAGTATTTCACAAATCATTTATTTTCAACATTGGAAAATATTCGATATACTTAAATCAAATTAAGTATATATTTCATTCTTTAAGGAAATCTCTTTTCTATAACAACATCAATTTGAGTCAAAACGAATGTTACGTAAAACATCGTTACGACGACTCAAAAATCACTAGTATAGGGATTCGAAATTTAGATAGAAATGTAAATCCCAATACTAGATAAAAACATTTCCTTTCGGAAATCATTTACTATAACAACAGTGTTATAGTCCACCATTTCCTTATTTTTCGAAAACGTCTATTTCAACAAGAACTGCGGAAATCTCTGCTTTCGATTAAAAATACATTTTTTAAAAACATCTCTAAAATGTTTAGCTTCATTTTTAATATCACTTCTTCAAAAACGTATCCATTTTACTTAACAATATATTCACTATCCAAAATTGTGAATATACTTTACTATTTACATTTCACTATTTTCTACACGTTTTATTTCAAAAATAATTCGCTATCCAAAATCGCGAATATATCTCCTTTGATAATCTTCTATATTTAATTTATCAAATTCAATCGATTGGTTTCCGAATTTATAAAACAACGTTTATAAATTCCATTTTCTATTTTCTACAACAACTCCGGTTAATAATTCTCATTTTATTAATCTTCAAAAATTCACTTATAAGAATGAGTGATTTCGGATTTATAAAACAACGTTTATAAATCACATTTGTACTTTATAACGATTTCAACTTACAAAATCATTTCATGTAGCAATTTCTATTTATATCCCAATTAAGTGCAAAAATCTGATTTATAAGTAAATTACTTATAAATCGTTTATTCTACAACATCTATTCACTTTATAACTTCACGTTATAAATCTATTTATTTCATTCACTTATGAAATCCTTTTTATACTTCTTTTTTAACACTTATAAAAATTCGTTTTATAAGTCCAATATTTCGATTTATAAAATATCAATTTTACGAATCTTTTTATACAAATCTTTTATAGTTATTCAAAAATCCCAACTTAAACCATTTTATAAGTAAATCGACTTTTTATTTCAAAACGACACTTCGATTATATTTCACTAAAAATTATAACTTTTATAACTTTAAAATTCTAGACGTTTATTTTTCTGAAATAAATAAATTCAAAAATTCGATAAACGTCTACTTTTTCGAAAATCACTTTAAAATCTTTTTTAAAATAAAAGTCGTTATTTTTACATTTCAAAACTGAATCCGATGATGCAACAACACCAATCAGTCCATCACAACAGTCAATATCATATATCAATATGATAACAGAATATATCAAAATATCTGTAAATAATTAATTACAGTTGAGGAATCCAGTTGGATCCCTCCAACCTGTTTCCCTGCATCCAAAGACGTCAGCACAATACCAATTCCGCTCCAGTACGGAATTATCGCGGTATATAGGTTTTTATAAATCCGCTTACTAACGGCGCAATAGGGTCTCATCCGCTATACGAGGCGGGAAATCAATCAATCCAATATATACATATGCCAATATGTATATATCGCTATATATATAGATATATCCTATCATATCTAATAGCACATTCAAACAGTCAATCATCAATCAATAACTGTAAATAATTCCACATTCAAATTTGAGTGAGAAGATCTCACCGAGATTTCAATTCTGATTTCAGCGTTTATTTCGAATAAAATAAACAGATGTTTAATTTCATCCGAAATTCACACTAGCTCCAAATGGCTCCAATTCAGTTCCAACGCGTAGTATTCGTCAATACGATCCCATCGCAAAAAATCTCGTCGTAATCTGATAACGTATGACCAAGTTACGATTTTTCAAAGTTTATACAATTTAGATATAATTAATTTACAAATTATCTCAAATTCAAACCCACAGCTTCATCACCTCCGTTCATTTCCAGGAGATGAAATCTGGCCGCTACCTGCTTCTCCCTCACGCGCGCGTGCACCAGACATTCAAAACGAAACAAAACCCAACGCCGCCACGAAACCCTAAATCTCGCGGCCTTCACGATGCATCTGGAGATGATCAACGACCGGAGTTTTGAAGCCCAACGCGACTGCTTCCATCGCCGTGAGTATAAGCGAACTCGGTTGTCCCTATGCCTCGGGATACGCGTGCGAACGGCAGGCCTTCACGATCCAAATCCCACCACCACATCGCTCTGATGACCATCATCACCGTATGGATCGAAAGGTCTCGACAAATGCTACAACTCTCGTGTTGAATACTTCCTGAAATAACGTGTGGATTTGATGATTTTGAGGGAAGAAGAAGATGAATTGCTGGCCGTTCAGCAATGTTGGTGGCGGCTCTGAAATAAAACCCTAGGCTCGGTCTTCTAATTGCAAAATGAAGAATATAGGTCCTTATATAGAAAATTGCCCAATTTACTATTCATCAAAATTTTTCCGAACTCCGAATCGAACGTGCCGGCTGACGTTTCTAAGGTTTACCCCGCGTTCCGAACGCAATGGAACAGGTTTCGGAAGCTAATTCGATCGTCTGTGCGAGATATGGAATTAAACGATCAATTTAAATTAAACCGATTTAAATCGATTTCAAGGCGTTTTGACTTGCCCCGGACAAACGGTAAATCCAAAAATTACGAAATTTGAAATCTTACAATAATATCACATTACGGATCCGATGAAACTGGTTTCGTCGAAATCCGAGACCGTTTGAAAAATGACTATTTTAACTCGACGATTTAAAATTAAAACGATATCGATGCGTTTCGAGTTGCCACGGTCAAACGATAACTCCGATGGATACGAAAATTGAAATCCGATAATAACTAACTATTACGGATCCAATGGAACTGGTCTCGTTCAATTCTGAGACTGTTCGAAAATTGGCTATTTTTCAGTCGATAATTAAATATTAAAATAATCGATTTTCACAATTTAACTCCAAATTCGATTCTGAAAGTTCTATAACCTTTCTATAACTCCAGTATGATAAAATAAAATTTTACAAATCATTTTCAATCATTTTTAATCCAGATTTCAATTATCTCTGGAATTTCACTATTTAATTTATCGATTTAATTATCAAATTAAATCCAATATTCGAATAATAAATCATTCGACTTCCAAATTCCATTTATTTATATTTAAAATCAATTAAATATTCGAATTTTAATTATCAAAAATTCTGGGTCGTTACAAACTTCCCCCCTTAAAAGAATTTCGTCCTCGAAATTACAAGTTAGGAAGAAAGGTCCTTAACTCGTCTACTATTTTTCACAATTTAATAGTTTTTCTCAAATTTTCAAAACCAATCTTTCTAATAAAGATTCGTTATCATTCAACTCGTTTCCCAATTTCAATTATAAGTTTCAAACAACATTGTTTATTTCAAAATTCAAATTCGAGTTTAAATTCAAATTTAAACTTTCAAATTTTTCTCAAAATTTTTCTAACGCCCGAAATTTTCGAAAAATTTCGCCAGCGTCTCCTTTGCGCGGTTAACATGGCACGACTACAAAACGTCCCTACGGACTCTCAGATTTCAAAAAGAAAAAGAAAAAGCCAAGCGGCTAGACAAGAAATCATCAAAAACTCATATTCAAATTTAAATACATACCTTTTTCGAGCAATTCAAATTATCTGTGAAATCAAATCCAATTTCCTTTATAACCTGTATATCCTACTAGCCATAATATCTAGTTGCATATATTCAAACCATTTCGTACATTTAATTACAAAATTTTCAATATAAACTGCTTATACATTTTTACTTCACTGTTGAAGTTATATATATTCATTATCATTTAATTTTACATTTCACATTCATGTGAATTCAATTCACAATTTCAATCTAATTTGGATTCAGTTTACAATTTCAATTTTATCTTCATTCAATTAGCTTCACTTACTAATTTTAGTTTAATACTTCACAATCAAATTCAAATTCAGTCTTACTTTCTTACAAATTCAAAATGAATCTTAACATTTCGATTTTATTCTCTTGCACTTACAATTTCAATTTTTTATTTATTCATTCTGAAACTCATTCACTAATTCATTTACATTAGACTGATTCAACATTCAATTATTTCAATAGCTTAATTCGTTTATCAATCCAATTCAGATTCTCAATTTTATAAGTTATATAACTTATATTCAAAAAATTACTACTTGAATTTTTTTTATTGATTCACTTATACTTACTTTAATTTAACTCAAAATTCCTTAAGTTAAATTTATTCAATCTAAATTCACAACAAATTGTATAAGTTATCAACTCATTTATTATTCTCATAAATATTTTAAATAGGATCTCAGAGTCTTTTCAATCTTTTCAAAACCATTTTTGAAAACAATTCAAATTATCCCTTGAATTTTCAAAACAAAACTCAATTTTTCAAACAACTTTCATTTAAAACAATCGGCAGCAATTTCTCTTTTGGAAACCCGAAAATGAACACCGGTGATGTCGCGATCATCATCGGAATTATTTTCCAGCGACCGAAAAGAGTTTAGAGCCTTTCATTCCGTTAAAACATTTTTCAAAACCTTTGAAATTCATCTTCAAATCAAAAAGGAATTAAACTTTCCAAATCTCCAAAATTTTCAAATTCTTTTCAAAACCTTTCCAAAAACTTCTCTGGAATTCCGTTTTAAATTACAAATCACATTTATAATTCATATTCTCAAATTTCATTTGCATGTGAATTTATTTCTTAACTTTGGAGTTACGATTTCAATTTCTTATTCAATTTCAGTGATGATAATTCACTATTATTACTTCCTAACATCCATGCAACCATATACTGTAATAATTTACAGAAAAATCATTTCTTTTATATACAAAAATAGTTTTGGGCAAAATTATCTCATTTACCCTATTTAAAACAATACTGTGCCGAATTGTTCTATATAAGTGTTTAGAGATCCCTATCGATAGAGTTGTACGGACAATACCGACCAGAATCCATATACCACTCAACAAACCAATCATCACAATATAAAACAATTTTATATTCAAATAACAAATACGCGCTCATATCTATTATTACACTCAACTCATTCTAGAGTACTACTGACTCTATCTCTAATGAGTAACACCCAACAGAGCAGGGTTGTCGCTTAACCATATGCTCTGATACCAAATGTAAAGACCCGCAAATCCGTCTTCCGAAAACCCGACACTGCTACGTCCACTGTAGCAATTGCCGAACAATCGGATGGCGAAAACGCGAAACTTTAATATTTAAAAGAAGAGGAGGAAGAGAAGATAGAAGAAAAAGAAAGAAGAACAACAACAGAACAAGAGCAGAAACAGAAAACAATAACAGAATCTCACATATCGCAGCGGAACAATATATAATAAATAACATTAGTCTTTTAAAACAAAGAACTATATCAGTTTATACATACATCAATCATCAGAGTCAATATACAACAATGGACAGTTATATAAACTTGTCCTCATACAGAATACACAGCGGAATAAATACTATCAGATACAAATACTACGTCTCGCCATCCAGCTTGCTTCCAAAGCTCCAGAATATCCAGAATATCCTGATAATATAACTCTAGGCTGCCCGTGTGGAAATTGGTGGGCACCCAGAGTTTAGAAGGGAAACAATAAACTCCGAGTCAGTCATGGTGACTGGTGTGAGATCGTAAAACAGTTTATCTTTAATTTTAACAACAGAAATATTTTTAAAGTCAATTCGCAATGCTTTTGGAAAATGAAACTACCATAAGACCTCCCACCACACACACAATGCAAACGCAGACTTGGAGGAGATTTCTTCTTATGATAGTCAAAGATGCTTACTACGCAAAAATCAAATTCTTTTTGATATTATTATTATTATTAGTGCATAGTGGAAAACATTTCGAAAGTAGAATATAAATCTTAGCCAGCATAGGTACCATTATATTATGCCTGCTATAGCTGCCTCCTGAGGAGACAGGTTATACAATTGAAATCGTAAAGGCTCGTATTGTTTCTTTGGATTTCCAACAAATGGTCAGGCTAAGGAACTTCCTATCCACGATGGGTACGTCCCTGGAATAGACGACCCGAGAATCTAACGTTACGGTTAGATCTCTGCCAACACAAGGCCGGGTTACCTCTGCAAAAATAGGTAACTACTGACACGCGTATGCCATCCCCCGATCGTCACCGATCTTCCCGAGGATCCCCGATTTCCAACAAACCACAAAGTAATAATAACTGTGCAGCAACCACAGAGGTTAAGTATCTGGGCTCCATACCATGATACCACCTTTATCCAGAAGGAATGACATACACTAAGGGGCGCTACTCCCTAGAACCTTGCTGCATCCTTCCTGTTTCGACCATTTCCGGGGTGTGAGGCTCGACGAAGTCTCGTCCACAAAGCTACGCTTTCTCAAAAAGCCCTGCTTCGGGTCAAACAAAATGATCAACCTATGATCACAAAGATATAAGATCAAACAAATGATCATATCACAAATGATCAAACACTGATCATTTCACAGCAACACTCAGTATGCCACGTTACCAAATTGGGATATATCGCTGATGAATTTCAACTACATAACCTCTGAGCTCGTACGTCTCAGAGAAGGGTGTTAAGCTAAGAGAATAAATTCTCCGCCACCAACAGAAATGTATTTGAAAGAAATCAGCTTTATATCTCAAAGTGTAACGTCAGACACACAATCCATACAAGTCTGTTCCGGGATCGAACAGAACCGAAGGCACTTCTCACGAAGCCCTTGCATATCCGGATAGTTTTCAATCACGTCAGGACTTCCCGTCACTAAGGGTGATAAAACCTCTAAATCGAAGATCAGTCGATGTAGAGTAACTCGACGGTAATCCTTCCGTTTTCAAAAATATCCGGTCTTCAACACCGGTCTTCAAATGCGATTCATAACGACGTATCACATATTCGGAATGGGTTATACGACCCCATGGTCCTTTCCCGGCTAACCCGAATAGTGAGCGTTTATTTAAAAACAAGTGTGGCATTCAAATTCATTCAATTCACAACAAATACCTACTCAAGGTAATTATTGATAGTCGGTTATTTAACTATCAATAAAGATGCGCAACATCATCAGATTCCAAATAATTTTCCAAATTTTTTCATCTTCAAAAATATCTTTTACTAGATATAAAATTTCCACACTTCTAAAATAAATCGATATTTATTTTTCTAAACAGTTTCCCTTTCTTTTATAAATCCCATAGTGAATTAATATTTCAAAAATATCTACTGATATACGATTTTCAAATCGATTCCAATATTCAACTTCATTTTATCTTTAAGAAGATAAAATCTCAAAACGTTTCATTTCATTTTGGAAAAGCATTTCCATACTTATTTAATAATAAGTATTTCACAAATCATTTATTTTCAACATTGGAAAATATTCGATATACTTAAATCAAATTAAGTATATATTTCATTCTTTAAGGAAATCTCTTTTCTATAACAACATCAATTTGAGTCAAAACGAATGTTACGTAAAACATCGTTACGACGACTCAAAAATCACTAGTATAGGGATTCGAAATTTAGATAGATATGTAAATCCCAATACTAGATAAAAACATTTCCTTTCGGAAATCATTTACTATAACAACAGTGTTATAGTCCACCATTTCCTTATTTTTCGAAAACGTCTATTTCAACAAGAACTGCGGAAATCTCTGCTTTCGATTAAAAATACATTTTTTTAAAAACATCTCTAAAATGTTTAGCTTCATTTTTAATATCACTTCTTCAAAAACGTATCCATTTTACTTAACAATATATTCACTATCCAAAATTGTGAATATACTTTACTATTTACATTTCACTATTTTCTACACGTTTTATTTCAAAAATAATTCGCTATCCAAAATCGTGAATATATCTCCTTTGATAATCTTCTATATTTAATTTATCAAATTCAATCGATTGGTTTCCGAATTTATAAAACAACGTTTATAAATTCCATTTTCTATTTTCTACAACAACTCCGGTTAATAATTCTCATTTTATTAATCTTCAAAAATTCACTTATAAGAATGAGTGATTTCGGATTTATAAAACAACGTTTATAAATCACATTTGTACTTTATAACGATTTCAACTTACAAAATCATTTCATGTAGCAATTTCTATTTATATCCCAATTAAGTGCAAAAATCTGATTTATAAGTAAATTACTTATAAATCGTTTATTCTACAACATCTATTCACTTTATAACTTCACGTTATAAATCTATTTATTTCATTCACTTATGAAATCCTTTTTATACTTCTTTTTTAACACTTATAAAAATTCGTTTTATAAGTCCAATATTTCGATTTATAAAATATCAATTTTACGAATCTTTTTATACAAATCTTTTATAGTTATTCAAAAATCCCAACTTAAACCATTTTATAAGTAAATCGACTTTTTATTTCAAAACGACACTTCGATTATATTTCACTAAAAATTATAACTTTTATAACTTTAAAATTCTAGACGTTTATTTTTCTGAAATAAATAAATTCAAAAATTCGATAAACGTCTACTTTTTCGAAAATCACTTTAAAATCTTTTTTAAAATAAAAGTCGTTATTTTTACATTTCAAAACTGAATCCGATGATGCAACAACACCAATCAGTCGATCACAACAGTCAATATCATATATCAATATGATAACAGAATATATCAAAATATCTGTAAATAATTAATTACAGTTGAGGAATCCAGTTGGATCCCTCCAACCTGTTTCCCTGCATCCAAAGACGTCAGCACAATACCAATTCCGCTCCAGTACGGAATTATCGCGGTATATAGGTTTTTATAAATCCGCTTACTAACGGCGCAATAGGGTCTCATCCGCTATACGAGGCGGGAAATCAATCAATCCAATATATACATATGCCAATATGTATATATCGCTATATATATAGATATATCCTATCATATCTAATAGCACATTCAAACAGTCAATCATCAATCAATAACTGTAAATAATTCCACATTCAAATTTGAGTGAGAAGATCTCACCGAGATTTCAATTCTGATTTCAGCGTTTATTTCGAATAAAATAAACAGATGTTTAATTTCATCCGAAATTCACACTAGCTCCAAATGGCTCCAATTCAGTTCCAACGCGTAGTATTCGTCAATACGATCCCATCGCAAAAAATCTCGTCGTAATCTGATAACGTATGACCAAGTTACGATTTTTCAAAGTTTATACAATTTAGATATAATTAATTTACAAATTATCTCAAATTCAAACCCACAGCTTCATCACCTCCGTTCATTTCCAGGAGATGAAATCTGGTCGCTACCTGCTTCTCCCTCACGCGCGCGTGCACCAGACATTCAAAACGAAACAAAACCCAACGCCGCCACGAAACCCTAAATCTCGCGGCCTTCACGATGCATCTGGAGATGATCAACGACCGGAGTTTTGAAGCCCAACGCGACTGCTTCCATCGCCGTGAGTATAAGCGAACTCGGTTGTCCCTATGCCTCGGGATACGCGTGCGAACGGCAGGCCTTCACGATCCAAATCCCACCACCACATCGCTCTGATGACCATCATCACCGTATGGATCGAAAGGTCTCGACAAATGCTACAACTCTCGTGTTGAATACTTCCTGAAATAACGTGTGGATTTGATGATTTTGAGGGAAGAAGAAGATGAATTGCTGGCCGTTCAGCAATGTTGGTGGCGGCTCTGAAATAAAACCCTAGGCTCGGTCTTCTAATTGCAAAATGAAGAATATAGGTCCTTATATAGAAAATTGCCCAATTTACTATTCATCAAAATTTTTCCGAACTCCGAATCGAACGTGCCGGCTGACGTTTCTAAGGTTTACCCCGCGTTCCGAACGCAATGGAACAGGTTTCGGAAGCTAATTCGATCGTCTGTGCGAGATATGGAATTAAACGATCAATTTAAATTAAACCGATTTAAATCGATTTCAAGGCGTTTTGACTTGCCCCGGACAAACGGTAAATCCAAAAATTACGAAATTTGAAATCTTACAATAATATCACATTACGGATCCGATGAAACTGGTTTCGTCGAAATCCGAGACCGTTTGAAAAATGACTATTTTAACTCGACGATTTAAAATTAAAACGATATCGATGCGTTTCGAGTTGCCACGGTCAAACGATAACTCCGATGGATACGAAAATTGAAATCCGATAATAACTAACTATTACGGATCCAATGGAACTGGTCTCGTTCAATTCTGAGACTGTTCGAAAATTGGCTATTTTTCAGTCGATAATTAAATATTAAAATAATCGATTTTCACAATTTAACTCCAAATTCGATTCTGAAAGTTCTATAACCTTTCTATAACTCCAGTATGATAAAATAAAATTTTACAAATCATTTTCAATCATTTTTAATCCAGATTTCAATTATCTCTGGAATTTCACTATTTAATTTATCGATTTAATTATCAAATTAAATCCAATATTCGAATAATAAATCATTCGACTTCCAAATTCCATTTATTTATATTTAAAATCAATTAAATATTCGAATTTTAATTATCAAAAATTCTGGGTCGTTACAGCCATTTTCTTCCATTTTTATTACTTTACATTAATTGCTTAAATAACTTATTTTTATTTCAATTATTGGATTGTACATTATTAGGTAGTTTCTTTACAATTCAATTCACCATTTATAGATTATTTCTTTTTCTTCACATTCTTCCATATATAGTATTATTGAATATTAACTCCATTTCGAAGTTATTTCAATGGTTTCTGAAGTTATAATCATTCAATCTATATAGTACTCATTTTAATTATAAATGGCTTCAATATTAATTCAAGTTTATAATTATTTACTTACAGTATTCATCTTTTCTATTACATTTAATTTGTAACATTTCAAGTTATTAACATAAGTTTATAGTGTTAGCGATAAAATTGGTCACCAACACCGAAATCCAGATGAAAGCACCAACCAACAGTCGCAGATAACAGATAGAATGTATGTAGAGAGTATAAATATGAAGAATAGTTAAAATTAAAAAGAAAGCAGTAATAACACAAGATTTATAGTGGTTCGGCTGAATCCGGCCTACGTCCACTCTAGAAATTTCCTTTTTATTGATGTTAGAATCAATTATAGTTACAATCTAGAGTTTTTAGAACGACAATGGCAGAGCAGCCTTAGTATAGAAGATGAGGAGAAACAGAATGAAGATCCACTTTTCTAAAGCCCCTCCTGCTGTATTTATAGGCTAAGTTCAAGTTACCGGGCTCCTTGAGTGGTCCGGGCCCATTGAGACCATAGCCGAACCTATGCCCTTCATTACGACCGACCTTTAGCCTTGTACATGCCGACCTGAAGCATCCTGCGTATTATCCCGAAGTTAGCCTATCCAAAACTCGAAGCAAACGAGGAGCCGACCCAAAGCAGCTATAACATGTCGACCTGCACTTCTTCTGCCGATCCGACCCTCTTTAGCCGAACCTATCCACTCGACCGACACACAGCATGACGAACCACCACCTTATGCCGACCCACATGTGAACTCCAGCATGCCGATCCACTCAACCATGCCGGTCCACACCATCCTGCCGAACCACCTCTTCTCAACTACCTTGGCCGAACCAGAACATGACGAACCATCAAGGCCGATCCCATCGAGGCCAAACCACCTATGTTGAACCATACCTGGCCGACCCATCTCAACATTCACACCATGACCGAACAACATGACCTCCCTTCCTTTACCCGACCGAACCTCCTCAACAGATCCACTTCGACCTACCTACCCTGACCGATCCTACCTGACCGATCCACTCCACTGCCGATCCACTCGTGATGTCGAACTACCTTGATGCTGATCCACTTTGACACCGAACCACTTTAACTCGTCGATCCATGCATGACCGATCATGTATCCATCCAACTAGCTTAAACCCATCGTATTCCAATCTCGATAAACGAGTAGTCGATTTAATTAAATCCGCCTGTCCATGGCCTTGTCCAAAAGGCGGGTTAACATTTGCCCCCCAAAACATGCCTTGCTATTGGAAGGTGTATTTTGAATAGCCTCAAATCCGATGTCCGAAGTCCATATGTTATCCATAGCCGTACCTTCCGATTCATAATCCAATCCATTTTATCCAAGTGCCATTTTCGTATCCTTATCCAAATCTACGACCGCTCTGAGTCGATATCCAATTCCTATCCAGTAACCAAATCCTCATCCAATTCCACATCCATCCGAACCCGACAACTGAGTTCTAATCCATCCATATCCAATAACCAATAACCACATCCACGACCTCTCCGAGTTAGTACCCAAATCCGGGACCGCTCTGGGTCCATGCCCAAATCCTTCGCTATTCATAGCCAATATCCAAATCTGTAACCACTCCGGGTTCTTTCTAAGCGTAATCCACACTCGACGACCTGTGTTAAGTAATGCCATGGTGTTCCTGGTTCAGTGTCCCTAAACGCTAAGTAATCTCGTGGCTTAAGTCCTAAGCCGAATCCTGGTCGCTCTGGACCCTTGTCGAGCACAATCCATACTCGACGACCTGAAATAGTAACCGATAGATATTATGGGGCCTAAGTACTAGGTCAAATCCTGGTCTCTCCGGACTCTTGCCGAGCATAGTCCATGCTCGACGATCTTATAGCCAAAAACTAGAGGAAAATCCAATCGAAATCCAATCCGAAATCCTAATCAAACCAGCAATCCAAATCAAACCAAAAATCCATATCAGAAATCCAAACCAAAAGACAAACGTCCAAACCGGAATCCAAAACAGAAAACAAGCAAAACCGGGAGTTCAAACCAAACTCCAAAACCAAACCAGAAAAAGCAAGTGTCCAAGCCTAAAAGAAAAAACAGATTTCACAAACCAGAGCATCATGGTTTATCATCATCTCAGAGCATGCCTAGTGTTTGTCTCCGTCCCCGTACATGAGTAAGTGACTTAGCCGTCTACCAAGAGTTTGCTACTTATTCCATACCACCCTGATCAGTTGATGACCAACCAACCATCATTCCTGGGCCTCGCACTATCATTATTTGAGGTAGATGGTGGCTGCTCCTGTTCCACCGCTGCAATCCGAGTTTCGACATATTGTCGCAAATAACCATTCCCTACATGCTCCTCAATTATATCCTTTAGGCGTCGGCAACTGTTAGTACCATGTCTGTAACGACCCGTAAATTTTTAATAATTTTATTTGTTTTAATAATATATTTAATTGAAATTTTGTGAAATTTTAAATAATAAAATTTTGAAATATAAATTTGATATTTGAAATACGTCTATTTCAACATAGCAACTGGTAAATTTTCATCAGATAATATTGAAGTGTATTTTCTAGTGTAATTTTATTTCAATTCAAATCAGTTAAATATTTGATAATAATAAAATGTTCTTCAAACTGAATATTTTTTTCTATAGAAAATTTGTAAATCATCTTCTGAGTGAGACGACATCTTTCGTTTCTTAAAATTTGGACTTCTATTGCTCCGTTTATCTTATTTCTGGCAAATTAGCAGCCTTTTCGGTACCGATTATCGACTTTTGATCGGATGATCGTACCACTAATATCGGTATACTGTTTTGATCGCCTCGTCGTGCTGATCTCCATAATATATTTGTTCCTGTGTTTTGAAGCCCGGTTCAGAGCGGAATCTTTACCTTTTGGCTTCCGGTGACCATTTATATTCATCGGATGATCCCAATGGTCATTGCATTCAATATTTTTCAGAAATTATTATTTGTGACCTTTGGATTCTTACGTTTTCAATAGCCATCTGTTATTATTACTTTAGAAATTTCAGTGTACCAGCCTTGCTTTTGATAGACCGCTATATTTCATTTTGCCCTTCTGTTCTTCACAAGAGTTTCTTTTTATTTCAAGCCTGTTCACTTTCTCTTTCGTTTCCTCTACAGCTTGCACCTATTTGCATGCAATCTTCTTCCATTCTTCATCAAAGATTCTCCATGGTAGCTCGCATCCAGGCCATCCTACCATGCATGTTTTTCTCGTCTCAAGTCTATCGCCATAGCCAACCTCATCCGCCATCAACCTGCTTGCAGCTTGCTCGACCTCATCAACTATTCGATCCTTCTTCCATCCCAGATCTCGACCAAGTTTCTCTGTCTTGACGTGCTTCTCTTTTCTAGCTACAGCTGAGCCATCCAAACCTTGTTCCTTTTGTTATGTAAAGGTATATATTTATTTTGCATATTATATATATAGGTTTATACAGTAGCTACTTATGTATACATGTGTTTTGGTTTTCAAAATAAATTTGAAAGCTTATACGAATGGGATAGATAACTGTTATATCGGTATTCAATTGTATCCTACTTATATATAGTTTTAACAGTACGTATTGTTATATATACTTGTTTGGCTATATATTCAAATTAGTTTGGTTATATATATAGATTTATATGAGTATATATATTTTGAAGTTATCTGAATATGCCGAGAGTTTATGTTGTGTATAAAATTTTGTATTATATTGGGTAACATATTCTCTTATTGTCTATAGGGGTCAGTTTGTATATATATATTATATAGTGTTGTGTAGGTTAGTTTTTAAATATATATAAAATATCCAGTTCGAAAAGGTTTTGTTCACATTAGTTTCGAATTGCATATTTTATAAGTTTATGATTTTATAATAGTTTTATATATAATCAAACCTTTTACTATTTGGTATGATGTAAGTATATTGGTTATATATAGTACGTGTATATAGTTATGTATATAGGTGGGACTGTATAATTTAGCTTTGACAAAATTTAGAAGTTACAATATAAAGGGTATATATAATATGTTTAAAGCATTAACATTTTGTAGTTTTGTATATATATACACTGTTTATAAATATAAGTTATATTATTTTTTTAATATATGTATAAGTCTATTAGTTTATGAATTGCAGCATGCTTTATTAGTATTATTTATTAATATAAATTTATAGACATTATAGCAATTTAAATTAATATTATATTAATGTAAGTTATATAGGTATATATATTAGCTCTATCTGGATCTACTTTCTGAAATGAGATAAGTTTGCAAGTATAATAATATTTTTTAATCTGTTAAGTTTATATATATGATTTTTTTATTTGTCTAGTTGAATATATATAGAATACTTAAGTTTTTAAATAATCCATTTGTTCTTTGCTTGTTTATATACTTGTCAATGCTTGTTTCGATATATATATATATATATATATATATATATATTTACTGTTTTTAAATATGATAAGTATATAAGTACATATACAATTATTTTAAATTTTGAAATGTATATAGACTTTAAACTATATATATAGATATATATATATATGAGTTTGATTTAATAATGATTTGAAGTTATATTATTTTAATATTGGTCTTGAATTGAAATATTGAAATAAATAAATAATATAATAATAATGTACATATTTTCAGTTTAAATGATTCTGATTCGTTTCCATCAATTCATATTTATCAGCCTTATTCGTCGAATTCGTGCCAATCTCGCTTTGCTTTGGATTTCTTGCTTGGATTTGTAACTCATCTTAGTCCCGTTCATCTCTAACCTCAAAAGGTGAGCAATCACTCACGATTAACGTTCTTATATTTATTAAATTTGATTTCAATTGAAACGACAATTGAGACATACCGCTGTTAGTTATTTACATTGCTATATATATGATATTATCTGTAACTGTTCGCTTGTGACATCTGACACCATTATCTGTTATTTATATTGATGATATATGCATGTTATGTTATTATCATATCTGTTATCAATCTACAAGTTCCCAGTTAGTATAGAATTCACTATGGGTTGAAATGATACATACCCGAACGATCTTGTAGAATAGGAGAAAATCGTTATGGGTTGAAATGATAAACCCAAACGATTTTCATTGAATTGAATTTGGGATTGCGGGTTGAAAAGATATATACCCGTATATATTTAAATTGCGGATTGAAATGATAAATATCCGTATCACTTGACCATAGGGTAGAAAATTATATATAGACACCACTGGTCTATATATAAATATTTTGAAAATGATTTCTATGGTTTTGAAAGGAAATATATGGTTTTGATAAATATTGATTTTAAAGATTTATTAAAGTTTATTTAATAAAGTTGATATATAATATGTTTAAGTATTAAAATTTATATTTTTGAATATAGAGTTTGTAATGATTCGGTTTGTAAAGATAAATTCGAAATTGATTTGAAATTTTATTTATTTAAGAATTATACTTAAATAAGTTTGATTTGAAATTTATTGAATTTGAAATTTTAAAGAAGTGTTTTACAACTTGAAATTTGATTAAAGGTGACTTAAATGGATATTTCAAACTTATATAAATTTAAATGGGATATTTTGTAAGTTGAAGTTGTATTCAAATGATATTGAAATCATTAGGTAAATATTTCAAAAAAAAAACTAAATAATAGAAAAGTGAATTAATATATATATATATATAAAATTATCGAATTTAGTTTAGAAATGTGGAATATTTGAAGCTTTGGAATATATTGAAATTGAACTGGTTTATTTGTGGTTCAAATCGGTATTTGAAATCGGTATAACTTGAAAATGTTTAATTGAATTGGAATTGAAATTGATGATTTAGATTTGATTAAATTTGAAATTTGAATTCGAATTGATTTGAATCGATTTGTGAAAGTCGAGGAAACTATTTTATTTTATAAAGTAATTTTAAATTATATTTAAAACTATTGATATTTTACTTTATAAATTATTTTAATATAAACTATTTTAATATAAATCATTTTTAATATAAATTATTTTATTATAAACTATTTTAACTTATAACTATTTCTACAAACTATTTTATTTATAAACTATTTTATTTATAAACTATTATATTATATATACTAATTTTAATATCTAAACTGTTTAAGAGGAAAGTGTTATGATTTCCAAAATGCTATAATTTCAAAAGTGTTATGATTTCCAAAATGCTATAATTTCAAAAGTGTTATGATTTCCAAAATGCTATAATTTCAAAGTGTTATGATTTCAAGCTATGATTTCAAAGAGTTATGAATTTCAAGGTTTTGATTTCCAAAGACTTATGATTTCAGGAGCGTTATAACTTTGAAAGTGCTATGATTTTGGAAATGGATATATATATTTGAAATGGAAATGATATTTCGGTTTTGAAGTATAAACTATTTGAAATGACCACGGTGTTATAATAACGATTGGTTGTTAATGAGACCGGGATCAGATATGGGCATACTCTCTGTCGATACCGAAAACCACTTTAACAACCGTGTACGCGGTGGAGATTCCATAATGAAGTAGGATGGTGGCGACGATCCTATTGAGGTATGAACGTGGACCCGACTCCCATGAGTTGGCATAAGGTGGCTAAAACAGGAGCGATTCTCGGGCCAATAAGGTAGCACCTCTGATCGGACGCATTTCTTCGATACATTTTTATTACTTTGTGATTAATTTGGTGGCCACCCTTCGATTTTGATTGGGTGCGTGTTCCGAGGTGGGCGGTAGTGGCTGCTATGCGTTTCAACCAACCCGGTTGCGTAATTGGTATATCTACTCTGGTATTGCCTTGTTGTGCCGTGTCACCTACCATATCGAGCTTTACTACGAGTTTGGATTTGTGCCTTAGCCTGTGGAGTATTGAGAGTAGCTCCTGATCTGGGGGTATGCTGATACTAGATAGACTACTGGGACTATTATGTGTTAAGGGGAATATTGGGTCACTCCTTAATGCTATTTTAAAGTAATTTTATTTTACTTTAGACATTATTATAATAGCGTATATTACTACAGAGTAGATAGTTTAACGGATCCTTAGAGGATGGTTATCCCAAACATCCTTTGAGTTACTTGTATTTCAGTTGATATTTCACTTGAGTTGGATTTATTGATATAAGAATGTTAATCCTGACTCGAGTGTTTTTGGTTTGCTTCATGCTCGGGTCAGACTGAGTAATACAGCCTTTGAGACTCACCTTTGGAGTTGGAGCTTCGCTTGGAGATCTAACTATCTAACCAGCTTTCAGTTATTCAGTTGATTCCAGTGATGTATTTAGATCTTGTATTTGACTATTGTATTGAGACATCTATGTATTCGTGAATTCTGTTGTATCTTGTTTAACTCTATTATATATATATATATATATCTAGTAGCTTCATGAACTACTATTCTTTTGTTTCCGCTGCATTATTGTTATATTACTCTGTGTCTGTGATCTGTGATTATCTTATTTACTTTATATGTTGGTTTTGCCAAATTTAAATTAACAATATGATATTTTGAGCAATTCAAATCCGACATGTATGGATGCGAATGGTTGAAAATTTCAGGTCGTTACATGTGGTATCAGAGCTTTGGCTCTAGGCAAAACTTAGCATATATGGTAAATTTATTTATAGAACTACTTTCGTTCGAGCTTGAATCTCTTCCTTTTTGACTCGACTTCTTTTGAATTTTGGAACGTTCCCTACGGTTCTGTGATGCCCCACCTCTATACCCATGCTAGCCAAGAACACTACGGTGTAATGCTTTCGACTAGCACGGAGAATAAGGCTGTTGAGGAGCGACCATCCGTATAATTGCTTTTTGCGAGCACCGATATGTTAGAAAGTATAGCATGCATTTCATTTAAGGAGGAAATCCGACATACCGATACAAACTCAAAGCTATCACACGGTGGCTATATATAGTCTTCGAAAACAAACATAGAAATAAACATAACACAAATCAGTCACAGACATCCATATCACAAAGGCGGAAAAAGATATGAATATAGATATATAACACATGAAAGTGTACATCAGAGTAGTGGTCAGAAAGATCCACAATAACACAAAAGAATAGCAACATGTGCTATACAAAAGAACAAGTATACATCATAGAGTCTATATCTCAAATGTATACAACAAAAACTACTAATCTAAGTAGTTAGCCAAAAGTCAGAGTAATCCCAGAAGAGAAGTCAAGCAGAAGCACTTGTAACATCTCGGTCTGACCCAAGTATTATTTCATAAGAAAATAATAAACGGATCAGTCTAGCTATAAATATTAGAGGACATGATATAGAATAAAAGATATGGCATAAACATATAATAACCATAATGGCATACTACTATAAGTATGTAAATGATAACCAACAAGAGATTAATCAATATCACAAAAATCTTCTCAAAGATAAAATGGGGTATCATACCCTAAACTTGTATTCATAACAAGTCAATGGCACACGAATTCACCAATGCACAAAAGTTGATAAAACTTATCAATGAAAATCACGAAAATTGGTGAAGCACAAATTCCAGAAATCAACACACGAAATCCAGAAATCACAAAAAGCGGGAGGCATATCACACGAACGGGAGCATGAAAGCTCACCAACATATGTATCACATGAACGAGACGCTATCTCATGGTAGCTAACCATTAATTTTTGAACACACGAACGGCCCGAAGACCATGGAGCGCTACCCCACATATGTGAGTAGAAACATCACACAAACGGGGTCTAGTCTCCCTCGCAGACAAAGAGACATCGCTCAATCACTAGTCTAAATCACAAAAATGATCGTCATGATCATTAAGAAGTGTTAATTACACCAAGCTAGTAAATATATGAGTTTAGCTTCATGTCCCATAACCACTTGGTTAACTTAAATATTTACTAACAAACTGTAGAGCTTCACTAGAAAATTGTCATAAAAGGTTCAATCGAACAAGTCCAAGAATTAACCGACGAAGTGAACGCAAGCGTTTCATACCACTCGTTTTACTAAGTCATTTAATTAGATTTCTCGTACGAGTGAGGTAAAGGTTTGTATATACTAATAGATTGGAAAACGGTTTAGGAAAAAGAGCTTTGTAATAAAATAGAGTTGAAATCGTTTTGATGAAAGAGTTTTTGATATATATACTACTAGTATTGAAACCTTTATATTTTTAAAGTGACAAATCTCAAAATGATTGTAGAACAATCAGTCACAAAAATTCACACTCGAAGATGTGAATAAAACATAAGGAAATTAGCTCAAGATGCATCAAAGGGAAAGCTCCCTTGCGACCTAACCGAAATTCAACACAGGAAGAAGGCGCGACCTAAGATGGCGCGACCTAACATGGTGCTACGAGCTAAAGGGGGTGAATGACCTAACTAGGTCAAGCTAAGAAACAGGTGGGTGCGACCTAACACGGTCGAGCTAAGGAGAAGGATCGAGCGACCTAACTTGGAAACAGGCCGAACGACCTAAAGGTTGAGGCCGAGCGACCTAGTGGTTGCAACCTAAAAATGGCAACAAAGTCAAGCAACTTAGAGGCCAGTGACCTAAAGTGGAAAGGTGATCAAGCGACCTAAAGAATTGCGACCTAAGGTGAACAAGGGTCGAGCGACCTAAGGTCTTCAACATGGCTGAGCGACCTAACGATATAAAGACCAAGCGACCTATCGAGGTGAGCGACCTAACATGTCGAACTAGCACGTGGAGCGACCTATCGAGGTGAGCGACCTAACATGTCAAACTAGCACATGGAGCGACCTATCGGGGTGAGCGACCTAACATGTCGAACTAGCACGTGGAGCGACCTATCGGGGTAAGCGACCTAACATGTCGAACTAGCACGTGGAGCGACCTATCGGTGCCGAGCGACCTAAGGTACAAACGAGCTAAGGGGCGAACGACCTATGTGTTGAATCGAGCTGCACTGCGCGACATAGGGGGAAACGACCTATAGCCAGCGTGACTCTTCCATGCCGTGCGACCTAGCGAGGCAGAACGAGCTAACTGTAGTTTTTTGCCAGAAACACCAAAATTTGGGGTTTTTCACCAATCCAATCCAAACCAAATGCAAATGTACATGCTAAAGGGATAGAAATTCATTCCCAACAACCCAAGATAGTTATAGACAAGAATGTGAGATAAAAATCTCACCTTTTCACGGAAATTGATGGAGATGAAGCTTGAAAGCAAAGCAAGAACAATAACAAACTTGAATCAATGTCTTCACTTGAATTTGGAGTAGATGTTGGATTAGCAATGAAGACTAAGGTTTTGGAGTTTTAATTTCCCATTCCCTCTACCATTTTTGAAGAAGCTTTAGAGTTAGGAAGTGAAGAATGATTTAATGAAGAGGAGAAGCGGGTAGGGACTGAGTTAACAAGTGGTTCAGCCCAAACCAAAGCCCTAGGCGAAAAAGTGGCGAAAATTCCACTATCTCCAAACATATCACAGTTTATACTTAAAAGATTGAAAACGACGTTTTGAACTCAATGGAAGTGGTCTCGAGTCCTAATTTGTTCGTATGCAAAAAGTAGCTTTTCGGACTAAAATCCGACTAACGATAAAATATTTAAATAAAATATTTAAATATAAAATCGACAAATATGCGGGTTGTTACAGGTTCCAAACCCATTCTTTTCTCTCCCTATTCGTCTTCTTTTGATTCTGGAGTATCCCATGACTCCACTTCGAATGATCTTTATAATAAATTGGCGGTCTCGCCAATCTTCGAATGATATGTAAAGGGGTGAAAGTCCTTTACAATTAGCATCGATTCACCGAAGATTTCTGTATCCTCGGTTTACAATGCTATCTATCTCTTGTTATCCCGAATTCTATCTCTTGAGATCTGATGCAGATTTACCCCAGAACCCCATATCGATCTTATTCTTTAAGTCATGGTTGACCCGGTTAAGGTTGCCCGCAATTTATATAAGTTTATTCATTCCCTTATTCTGTTATTTAATCATCTTGTCTTTTGTTTCCAACTTATCTTCAAATCATTCTTGAAGTGTATTTTTGTAAACTAATATTTAAAATGTTCTATATATTGTGTTGTTTGAGTTGTTGATGTTGATTTGGGTTTTCGATCGATTCGTCTGATCAATGCTATCATTAGGATTTCCAAAACACTTGAACAGAGCAAACTGACACAATATTATTTACAAATTTGGTAAATGAAATAAATTTCTATGATTATATTATATATATATAAGTAAATTTCTTGAAATTTAATAAGTTAACTGAATTGGTTGTTTGAAATGATAATATTTGATTATCATTCATTGTTCTATAAATAAATTTATAAACATTGTTTATAAATTGATTTGGAATTGAAATGAATTTAAATCAGGAATTTGAGAATTTAATTTCCGGTAATTTCAAGCTTTGGTTTTAAAGTTTTAAAGTGTATATTATTTAAAGTAATTTCAAATAGAAATCGTTTCAAAAAAAATTAAAAATGTTGAAATCAGTGCTCTTCTCTTTGCCGCTGGAAAATAATTTCGGTGATGACGGCCGCATCATCGACATTCATTTTTGAGTTTCGAAGTGGAGAGACCATTCTGTATCTTTGCTATGGTTTTGTTTTGGAAAAAAAAAATAATTTTATTTGAATTTCTTAAGTATGATTTGATTTATATATATATATATGTATGTATAGTATTTTAAAATTTAATTGGATTTGATATATATAATATACACATAATTACCTCTGAATGGTTAAAGTGAATCGGAAATTTAATTCTTAAATTATGTTAAAGGATGATTTCAATTATAAATAAAGCCAAATTTTTGAATAAATATTTAAACTTGAAATAAGTTGAATGAGAAAATTTTACTTGTATAATACTCGATTACATTTCAATATAACTTACCTAAATTATTCAGAAGTTGAAAATGTAATCGGAAAATATATAATATAAAGAAATTTATAAATAAAATTTGAGTGGTTATTATAAATGATATACACTTAAATTTTATTATAAAAATGTTAATAGAGATGAACAGAATAATAAGTTAATTAAATAATAGATGAGACAAATAAATTTGTTTTGAAGGAAGTAATTAATTGAAATTAGATTAAATTATGGAAATACCTTGAATTTAAATCAATTATTGAATATAAATTTCAATTTAAATAAATTTATATGGTTTAAATTAATTTATATGGTTTAAATATATGTGATAAGATATATTAAGTGGAATAAAGTGAATAATAATTTGGAATAAAAGAATTTAATTTGTTGAATAAAATAAGAGTATAATAAATGATTATACAAATTGATGATTTAGAAATTTTTAATTGAGGATGACTACATAATAAGACAATGAATTTAGAAATAGATAGACTGAATCAACTTAAGTGAACTCAAATGGATTAAATCAAACCGTTGAATGTTAATTAGTTTAATTTAAAATTTATATGGTTTAAATTAATTGGTTATTTTAATTTCCAACCTAGTTTCTTTCTGGTTGTTTCCATTCTCCTACCTCGTTCCTTTACGGGGACGAAAAGTTTTGAGTGGGGGAGAGTGTAACGACCCGTAAATTTTTAATAATTTTATTTTTTTTAATAATATATTTAATTGAAATTTTGTGAAATTTTAAATAATAAAATTTTGAAATATAAATTTGATATTTGAAATACGTCTATTTCAACATAGAAACTGGTAAATTTTCATCAGATAATATTGAAGTTTATTTTCTAGTGTAATTTTATTTCAATTCAAATCAGTTAAATATTTGATGATAATAAAATGTTTTTCAAAACTAATTATTTTTTTCTATAAAAATTTGTAAATCATCTTCTGAGTGAGACATCATCTTTTGTATCTTCAAATTTGGACTTCTATTGCTCCGTTTATCTTATTTCTGGCAAATTAGCAGCCTTTACGGTGCCGATTATCGACTTTTGATCTGATGATCGTACCACTAATATCGGTATACTGTTTTGATCGTTTCGTCATGCTGATCTCCATAGTATATTCGTTCCTGTGTTTTGAAGCCCTGTTCAGAGCGGAATCCGTGAAACGGATGACCGTATCAGTATTCAAATTTTTACCTTTTGGCTTTCAGTGACCACTTATATTCATCGGATGATCCCAATGGTCATTGCATTCAATATTTTTCAAAAATTATTATTTGTGACCTTTGGATTCTTACGTTTTCAATAGCCATCTGTTATAAATTTCACTGTACCAGGCTTGCTTTTGATAGACCGCTATATTTCATTTTGCCCTTCTGTTCAGTTTCTTTTTATATCAAGCCTGTTCACTTTCTCTTTCGTTTCCTCTACAGCTTGCACCTATTTAGACACAATCTTCTTCCATTCTTCATCAAATATTCTCCATGGTAGCTCACGTCTAGGCCATTCCTACCGTGCATGTTTTTCTAGTCTCAAATCTATCGCCATAGCCGACCTCATCCGCCATCAACCTACTTGCAGCTTGCTCGACCTCATCTGCTATTCGATCCTTCTTCCTTCCCAGATCTCGACCAAATTTCTCTATCTTGCCGTTCTTCTCTTTTCTAGCTACAGCCGAGCCATCCAAACCTTGTTCCTTTTGTTATGTAAAGGTATATATTTATTTTGCATATTATATATATAGGTTTATACAGTAGCTACTTATGTATACGTGTGTTTTGGTTTTCAAAATAAATTTAAAAGCTTATACGAATGGGATAGATAACTGTTATATCGGAATTCAATTGTATCCTACTTATATATAGTTTTAACAGTACGTATTGTTATATATACTTGTTTGGCTATATATTCAAATTAGTTTGGTTATATATATAGATTTATATGAGTATATATATTTTGAAGTTATCTGAATATGCCGAGAGTTTATGTTGTGTATAAAATTTTGTATTATATTGGGTTTCATATTCTGTTATTGTATATAGGGGTCAGTTTGTATATATAGTATATTGTGTTGTGTAGGTTAGTTTTTAAATATATACAAAATATCCAGTTCGAAAATGTTCTGTTCACATTAGTTCGACTTGCATATTTTATAAGTTTATGATTTTATAATAGTTTTATATATAATCAAACCTGTTATTATTTGGTATGATGTAAGTATATTGGTTATATATATTACTTGTATATAGTTATGTATATAGGCGGGACTATATAGTTTAGCTTTGACAAAATTTAGAAGTTATAATATAAAGGGTATATATAATATGTTTAAAGCATTAACATTTTGTAGTTATATATATATATACACTGTTTATAAATATAAGTTATATTATTTTATTAATATATGTATAAGTCTATTAGTTTATGAACTGCAGCATGCTTTATTAGTATTAGTTATTAATATAAATTTGTAGACATTATAGCAATCTAAATTAATATTATATTAATGTAAGTTATATAGGTATATATATTAGCTCTATCTGGATCTACTTTTTGAAATGAGATGAGTTGCAAGTATAATAATAGTTTTTAATCTGTTAAGTTTATATATATGATTTTTTTATTTATTTGTCTAGTTGAATATATATAGAATACTTAAGTTTTTAAATAATCCATTTGTTCTCTGCTTGTTTATATACTTGTCAATGCTTGTTTCGATATATATATATATATATATATATATATATATATATATATATATATGAGTTTGATTTAATAATGATTTGAAGTTATATTATTTTAATATTGGTCTTGAATTGAAATATTGAAATAAATAAATAATATAATAATAATGTACATATTTTCAGTTTAAATGATTCTGATTCGTTTCCATCAATTCATATTTATCAGCATTGTTCATCGAATTCATGCCAATCTTGCTTTGCTTTTGATTTCTTGCTTGGATTAGTAACTCATCTTAGTCCCGTTCATCTCTAACCTCGAAAGATGAGAAATCACTCACGATTAATGTTCTTATATTTATTAAATTTGATTTCAATTGAAACGACAATTGAGACATACTGCTGTTAGTTATTTACATTGCTATATATATGCTATTATCTGTATCTGTTCACCTATGACATCTGACACCATTATCTGTTATTTATATTGATGATATATGCATGTTATGTTATTATCATATCTATTATCACTTTGCAAGTTCCCAGTTAGTACAGAATTCACTATGGGTTGAAATGATACATACCCGAACGATCTTGTAGAATAGGAGAAAATCGTTATGGGTTGAAATGATAAACCCAAGCGATTTTCATTGAATTGAATTTGGGATTGTGGGTTGAAAAGATATATACACGTATATATTTAAATTGCGGATTGAAATGATAAATATCTGTATCACTTGACCATAGGGTAGAAAATTATATACAAACATCGGTGGTCTATATATAAATATTTTGAAAATGATTTCTATGGTTTTGAAAGGAGATATATTGTAATAACCCGGATTTTGGAACATCTGTAAATTGATAATTAACTGGGTTAATTAATAGAAATACTGATTTTATTTGGATTAATAAATGAAATTCTGATAATTAGAATATATCTGGATATGTATATAGATGAATTTGAACTATAATAAATACTGACTTATAAATATCTAGATAAATATTCATTTGATAATATTTGTTTAATGATCTTCTTTTATAAATATTTATTTGGCAAAATTTATCTTTTCAAAGCTAATATAAAATATATATATAGAATCAACTTTAAACAAATTTTTGGAAATTCTATACATATTTATATGTAAGGGTGGTTTGTAAATAAGTAAAGTGAGATTTAATTTAGGATTTAAAAATATATATGATTTTATTGGAATGTAATTTGTTTTATATTATTTTCTTTAAAAGGTTTTTTTTTATATTAAGAGAAGTATTTATTAATTAGGAAATTAAATAAGAAAGCTTTATAAATCATTTAAAAATTTATAAACTCATGCATAATTACAAGTGTTAGTTTATAAAGCTTGTTAATAACATGTGTAAGGTGATAAACAAATGTAAATGACAAATGGTTGATGAAATTAACAAGTGGCAAAGATGTTTTCTCTTGAAATGATAATGTAAATAAAAATCAAAATCTTTAAACCAGGCTGCTCATTTTTTTTAGTTCAAAAGTTTCTCAGTTTTAAAAACTTCTCAAAACCTGAGAAAATAAATACAAAACAGAAAATAAATCAAAGCAAAGTTAAAAATCTGAAACCTGGAAATAAGATAAAAGCTTCAGTTCAAATTTTTCGAGATCAAAAACTTCAACCTGAAATACAATGCAAAGCAGAGGCAACAATCTTAAATCAAATGCAAGTTCAAACCTGAGATCAGTGTAAATCAAAACCAAATTCAAACCTGGAAATCAAGTTCAAGTTTTCAATCTAGAAGCCTGGCAACCCAAAGATTTAAGCAACAACATGATCAGATCAAAGCAGATCAATTCCCAGGATCTGTTCCTGGTTCTGGAAAATCATGTGAGTAAACTACCAAATTTTCTGTTCTCTGATTCAAACATTTTTCTGTGAGTAAACTAACACACTTAATCTTGAATCTGATAATATATCTTGATATTTTAGGATTAATACTAGTAGTTATTGTGGACAATGTTGTATGGATGTGAATATATCAGTGCATGTCTGTTATACAGATATATATATACATGTTCTTGTAGGCTAGAAACAGAATCATAAATCATAATCTCTTCCATCATTCTCTTATAGGTTTAGATGATTAAATGAAAAATGTTTAAATAAACCAGATCTTAATTGTAAAATATTTTTAAGAATAATCAGTTTAAGTTTTTATTTGAAAATTTGAAATATACAGTGAAAACTTAAAATCCTGTCAAATTCAAGTATCACGGTTTCGAATTTCATTCACCTCACCTAACTCGATTTCAAAAACCATGAATTTTAAGAACAAAATCAATATTATTAGTTTAGTAATTTGTGGGAAATTGCGAATTGAACGGAAAATCTATTTTGGATAGATTCTGGTGATCGGAGAAAGTTTGGGCCTTGGGGTTGTGGCCAGAGAAGGGTTGTAGGTTGGGGAATGGGGGAAAAATGGTGGTAAAATTTTATGATGGCCGGAGTAGCCTGGTGGGGGTGAAGTAGGGTTTAAGGTTCAATTTTGTTCGACGATGTTGTTCGAGTTCATGCGACATCGACAGTTGATCGAAGGTGATCACACCAGGGGGAAATTATGCGTGAGGATGTGGAGTGGTTCTGGGTTGACTGACGTGGCTCCAGATGGTCGAAGGTGATGGCATGGGGGAAGTTCTGTTCTTCGAATTTGGTTCTAGTGGAATCGAACTAGCTCGATTTTGATTTCCAGTCGAGTTCGTCAAACTGGATGGTTGGGAAGATTGAGGTGGGTGACGGCGACTTGCTGGCGTTCGGAACGTTGATCGGAGATGGTTGGATCAGGTGTACACGTGCACACGTGTATGTTTGGGTTGGGATAGTTGTGCTGTGAGTTCGAGTTTGGGGAAGACGATCGTTTCTTGGTGTCGAACTCGAGACATTGTGTGAGTAACTCGGAGACGTGAGTGGATCGCGAGTAGCACGAGAGAGGCTCGGGGATTTTAGAAAATTACTCGGGTTAAATTGTGATGAGTTTTTCTGTTTTAAGTGGAAACTTGTACAAAGTTAAAATACAGTTTTAAAGCTAAAATAAAATCAAATGCAGGTTTAAAAAAAAATGAAACATATACAGGTTTTAAAAGTGAAGTAAAATGTTGTTTGGTTTTTGAAATTTGAGGTTATGATATGTACAGTTTTATAAAAAATTTAGTAATACAAAGTTGTAATGCAAAGTTTAAGTAATTTAATTGGTAATTAAAAATTTATTAATTGGGTTATAATTAAGTATTAATTAAAGGGATAAATGTTTTAAAAATATGCGATAGGAAATTAATAAAAGGAATGTTTTATCTTATAATTACTTAAGGATTTGATAATTAATGAAGTAATTAAAGAGTCATTAATTAAGCTAATTAATTAATGATTAAATATTAATTAATTTGTAACTAAGGATTGTTAATTAGGTGATTAGAATTAATTAATTAATGATTAGAGATAATTAATTAATGATTAAGCATTAATTAATTAAGTAATTAAGTATTAATTAATTAGAAATTAGAAATAAATAAATTGGTAATTAAAAATTGAATTAACTATTAATTAAAGATTAATTGATTTGTAATTAAGTTTTATTAATTAATTAATAATTAAGGTTTGTTAATTAATAATTAAGGAGTAATTAATTAGGAAATTAAAGATTAATTAATTGATTTGTATGGTAATCAAGGAATGATTAAATTAAATGGTTTGTAATTAATTAATGATTGATTAAGCAAGGTTAAGTAATTAATTATTAAATAATTACTTTAATTAAGTGATTAGAGAATCATTAATTATTGTGACTAATTAATTAAGGAGATTTATTAAAAGTTAATATGAATGGTTAAGGCTAATTAATCTATGGGGTACTTAAAGGTTAATTACTTAATGTAATTAAAGGATAATTAACCAAGGATGATTAATTAAGATGGATGATTAAAGAATGATTTATTAACAAATATTGAGTATGCAGGATTAAGGTAATCTAAATGATTAAAGTTGGTAATTAATTTAATTGGAGATTAATTAAATTAATTTGTAATTATATATTTAATAAATCTTGTTATGGATGATTGAATTGTGTGAATGCTTTGAATTGATCGATATCTCTGATGTGTGATGCTTTGTGATATGAATAGGTTAAACTGTGATAATGTAGATTACCTATCTAAGTTGAATTGTTGTATGATATCCTGGATTTAAATTGTATTGTTTAAAATCTAACAACTTGGATTAGAGATGACATTGAATTCGAAGAGACCGGGGTCGGGTATCAGTAAATGCCCGAAACCACTTCGATTTGTAATTTACAATAATTCTTTGTAAATTTGATATGTGAAATCAAATAGGCTGGATTGGAATAAATGATATAAACTGGGTCATTTAATCTGAGTAATAATGCTTAGATATGATTTTAAGATGTGTATTTGACTATGGCAAGTTAAGAACTCGTAATAAGGTACGAGTTACCCAGGTTTAAATAAGTTGTATGCTTTAGTATTCCATGTTAGATGGGTTTACTCACGCTGGTTTCCAGCCTGACCCGGGTGTTACTTTGATGTAATGCTCGGGTCAGACCGAGTATTACAGATTTCAGGTAAGGACGTTCTGGAGCTCAGAAGGCGAGCTGGATGGCAGGAACGTATGAAGAGTGATATATTGTTATTTATTGAGTCGAGTTATTTTAACTGTTCAGTGATTGTGCAATGTGTAACTCTGATGTATTAATAAATGTAATTAACTGATACAGCTTTCCTTGTATAACTGATATTATTATTTGATATTGTATTTTAATCCGCTGCGAATGTGAGAATCTGTGTCTTGTTCTGTTTCTTTCTTCTATCTCTTTCGTTTTCTTCTAACTATCTGGAATTTTCGGGTTCGAAATTTCCGGGTCGTTACATTTGGTATCAGAGCGAAGGTTAAGCGAGAACCTTGGCTCTGTTGGGATTACTCGTTAAGAATAGGGTCAATGGTACCCTAGAACGAGTTGAGTGTGTATATATATATATGAGAGCGTAATTGTTATTTTCCTATATAAGGGTTATAAATGATTTTATATAAGAATATATTTTGATATATAAAATGATATTTCTTTCTAATAAATATTAAGGTAATTGGTTGTTAAAATATTGGAATTAAATTAAATGGTAATAGAAATACAACCAAATTAAAATTGAATAAAGATAAGTTTGAAATGGATCCAAACTGAAATTAAATTTGTAGAAATAAAGATAATAATGAAATGTTTAGGGAAGTAAACTTTTAGGTGAATATGACTTATAAATTGGAATTGAAGATAGTTTGAAATTGTGAAATTTTAAATTCTAAATCCAGAAAACTTGGAATTATTTTAAAGAAATCTGTTTGAAATTAAAACCAAAGGTGAAAAAAAATTTAAGACATAACTTGGTGTGTAAAGTAAATAAAGAAAATGTATAAATGAGGATATACATAATATCAAAGACAATTTAAAATAAACTCTAAGTGTTGAGTTTTAAATTTTCCTTGGAATGTGATATGAAAACCCAAAGTGATAAGTTTTGAACTTATAAGTGGGAAGATTATTAATATAAAGTTTAAAATTTGAAATGGGGATTCAAATTGAGTAAGGTTAATGGGATTCAATTGAAATTAACATAGAAGAAGTTAAATAAGTTTGGAATGAACAATCTGATTTGAAAATTTCAAGATGAAATTTAAATTTAACTTGGGTAGTTAAATGGTTAATTTAAATGGGAGTTATGAGTAATCTCAAAATGGGTTTGAGATCTGGAAATTTAAAATGGATAATAAATTAGAATCTGAAGATTTAATTTGTTTTTAAATGCTTATTTGAACTTTATAATAAGTTAAGTAAAGATAATCTTAAAATGGAATTTTGGAATTTGGATCCAGAATTAAATGGTTTAAAGATTTAAGTTGTTAAATTGAAAATTAAGGTTGATTTGATTTAAAAGTAAAGGTTAATTTGATTTAAAGGATTAAATCAACATTTAAAATTTTAACTCGAATTTATATAATTCGAGATAGTTTTAAATTGAAATTTGAATGAAATTGGTTCAAATTGAATTTGATTTACATTAATTTAGAATTGTGATTGAAGATGGATAAGCATAAGTTTAAATGGAAAATTTGAATTGAAATAATTTGAAATAAAATTGAAGTTGAATGAGTTCAAATTCAAATAGGAATTGGGATAAATTCAAACTGGAATTGAAATGAATTAAAATTTATTCAAATTTATTCAAATGGTGAATTAAGATTGAAATAAATTGAAATTGAAGCTGGTTCAATTTGAAATTAATCCAAATTGGATTTGAAATAATTTGGAAATTGTGATTAAAGTTGAATAAGTTTAAAATCAAATGGAATTTGATTTGAATTTGGAAAGGAATTAAGATTAATTCAACTTGAATTGGGATTAAATCAATTTCTATTTAAATTGAAGTATTGAGTCAATTTAAATGGAAGAGGAAATCTAAACTGAATAAAAGGGAAATTAATTGGGAATGGAGATTG
Organism: Allium fistulosum; assembly: GCA_030737815.1. Taxonomy (NCBI): domain Eukaryota; kingdom Viridiplantae; phylum Streptophyta; class Magnoliopsida; order Asparagales; family Amaryllidaceae; genus Allium; species Allium fistulosum. Next base: position 619,221,019 of record CM060907.1, read on the forward strand.
GGAAATTAAACAGTTTGGCTCTAGATTATTTTCAAAATAAATTGTTTAAATACAAATATATTTTTTCAAACTATTTACTATACAATCTTTCTTTTTAAAGCCAAACTATTTTATACTTATTTTACAATTATTTTGGAACTATTTAACTATTTTGAAACTGTCTTATAAACTAATTACTATTTTTCAGTTACTTATATCTAATCACTATTTTAAAAACTATTTTGCAATTATCTAACTATTTTATACGTACTTAACTATTTTACAGTTATTTTACAAACTAATAACTATTTCTCAACTACTTATCTATTTTTAAACTTTTCCAAGCTATTTTTAAAATTTAAATTGGTCAGAGTTCAAACTGTTTGTAATTAAAGTAATAACTCAATTGGAAATGGAAGCAATTGAGAATAAGTGAATGGAATTAAAGGAAATGTGAATAGAAAAGAGAATTGATTTGGCTAAAGTTAAATACGTAGGATGTGCGTATATTATTCTATTCGCATAGTGATTTGATCCAGATTCGAACACAGAATTTCGAGATAATATTATCGATCCGAGTTGGGATTTTTCGCTCGATTTTCGACGGCGAACCTGGATATGGATTGTTGATTGGTTCTGGATATTCTCTATCATAGTTGTGACTATGCAAGGAGAATGACGGTTTCTGATCAGGAAACCAGATCTGAGTCCGCACTAGGAAGTCGGGAGGACGATACTAGTTCGGAAGAGAAATTGTGTGATCGAGTGAGCGATCAGATTGGTATTGCGTACGAATGATATGAGTACATCGTACGAGTTTGGATGAAATTGATATTGAAATTTGTGGATAAGGATTGTAAAATGGTCTTTGAAATGAAAAGTATATTTGTGAAATATAATGGAATTGGATATTTCTTTGGTTGAAATTTACTTTATGGAAGTAAGTAAATGGTAAATAACTTTATAAAGAAATCAAACTTGAATATTTGATTTGACAATAAATAAATTTATATTTTGTAATATGATAAACTTCCCTTACTGAATCTAGCCAGAATAAAAAGTGTTTTGAAATATTTAATGTATAAAAGAGGTTTTATACAAGTTTGAAGTGATCCAAAGATTTTCAAAGTTATATATATCTATATATATATATATATATATATATATATAAAGGATCTTATGAGAATGATTTTGAAAAAGGTTTTGAGAACCTATGAATTTGGAAATGGCTTTTGATTTTTGGGAAAATCAATTTTGGATTTTGGAAAGCCTAGTTGAGAATTATCGATTTTGGTAATCGATTTTGTGTAAAGGAGATTTTGATAAATCATAAAGGGTATGATCTGAAGATACTATAAGTATATAGTATAAATTATTTTGAGAATAGCTCTGGGGAAAAAGGCGCTTCCTTGAAATGAACTTCTCAGGAGTGCCACTGGGTGGTACTGCCTTGAGCCCCAAGGGGGGATTCTAAAGTTGATCCTGTGAGGAGTCCGGAATAAACTAGTTCCTGAGGATTATTTGTGTAGCGAAAGTCGAGGGGCTGGTGCCCACGGAGGCATTTGGGTTATGCTGTGACGACAGTTTAACTCAATGTCACTGCGATCTACTGCAGACCATAGCGAAAGTCATGTGTGCCGCTGAGAGCCAACTGTCTACGTCTGATTTTATATCGGTAGACTGTGACACTATGGTAACATAGCGAAAGTCGTTTGTGCCGCTGAGAGCCAACAGTCTGCGTTTGATTTTATATCGGTAGACTGCGACCTATGTGGGAGAAGTTTCATTCTTTTGGCAGCGAAATTCGGTGGCGCTGATGCCTACAGTTACATGGACTTTTGCTGTGATGGCAACGTAACCCTGGATGTAACTGCGATCTATAGCGGGTTCCATGGCGTAATCGAGGAGCGCGGAGACCTACAGTTATCTGTGGATTTTGCTGGGACGGCAACGTAACCATCGGGTTAACTGCGACCATGGATGAGGGTGATGATTTCCAGAGTATTCTTACCAAAGATATTTCCTCAATTTCAAAAATGTTTTCTATATTTTCAATAAATTATTTTCCAAGGATTTCACTGGGTGTTGAAAACGGGTTTGCTAAGTCCTTATAGATTTTCAGTCCTACGTCTGATCAACGTATGACCGAATTCTGTAAGAACGAGGATGAACTTGTTGAAACATCGAGTTATAAAAGTATTTTTATAAAAAAAAATTTGTAATACTATATAGATTTTAAAGTGTTTTAAAAATGAAAAATATAATTTATCTGATTTTATGTATTAAGTAAATTCTGGCTTCGTTCCTTTTCGAGGACGAAAAGATTCTAAGGGGGGAGGAATGTAATAACCCGGATTTTGGAACATCTGTAAATTGATAATTAACTGGGTTAATTAATAGAAATACTGATTTTATTTGGATTAATAAATGAAATTCTGATAATTAGAATATATCTGGATATGTATATAGATGAATTTGAACTATAATAAATACTGACTTATAAATATCTAGATAAATATTCATTTGATAATATTTGTTTAATGATCTTCTTTTATAAATATTTATTTGGCAAAATTTATCTTTTCAAAGCTAATATAAAATATATATATAGAATCAACTTTAAACAAATTTTTGGAAATTCTATACATATTTATATGTAAGGGTGGTTTGTAAATAAGTAAAGTGAGATTTAATTTAGGATTTAAAAATATATATGATTTTATTGGAATGTAATTTGTTTTATATTATTTTCTTTAAAAGGTTTTTTTTTTATATTAAGAGAAGTATTTATTAATTAGGAAATTAAATAAGAAAGCTTTATAAATCATTTAAAAATTTATAAACTCATGCATAATTACAAGTGTTAGTTTATAAAGCTTGTTAATAACATGTGTAAGGTGATAAACAAATGTAAATGACAAATGGTTGATGAAATTAACAAGTGGCAAAGATGTTTTCTCTTGAAATGATAATGTAAATAAAAATCAAAATCTTTAAACCAGGCTGCTCATTTTTTTTAGTTCAAAAGTTTCTCAGTTTTAAAAACTTCTCAAAACCTGAGAAAATAAATACAAAACAGAAAATAAATCAAAGCAAAGTTAAAAATCTGAAACCTGGAAATAAGATAAAAGCTTCAGTTCAAATTTTTCAAGATCAAAAACTTCAACCTGAAATACAATGCAAAGCAGAGGCAACAATCTTAAATCAAATGCAAGTTCAAACCTGAGATCAGTGTAAATCAAAACCAAATTCAAACCTGGAAATCAAGTTCAAGTTTTCAATCTAGAAGCCTGGCAACCCAAAGATTTAAGCAACAACATGATCAGATCAAAGCAGATCAATTCCCAGGATCTGTTCCTGGTTCTGGAAAATCATGTGAGTAAACTACCAAATTTTCTGTTCTCTGATTCAAACATTTTTCTGTGAGTAAACTAACACACTTAATCTTGAATCTGATAATATATCTTGATATTTTAGGATTAATACTAGTAGTTATTGTGGACAATGTTGTATGGATGTGAATATATCAGTGCATGTCTGTTATACAGATATATATATACATGTTCTTGTAGGCTAGAAACAGAATCATAAATCATAATCTCTTCCATCATTCTCTTATAGGTTTAGATGATTAAATGAAAAATGTTTAAATAAACCAGATCTTAATTGTAAAATATTTTTAAGAATAATCAGTTTAAGTTTTTATTTGAAAATTTGAAATATACAGTGAAAACTTAAAATCCTGTCAAATTCAAGTATCACGGTTTCGAATTTCATTCACCTCACCTAACTCGATTTCAAAAACCATGAATTTTAAGAACAAAATCAATATTATTAGTTTAGTAATTTGTGGGAAATTGCGAATTGAACGGAAAATCTATTTTGGATAGATTCTGGTGATCGGAGAAAGTTTGGGCCTTGGGGTTGTGGCCAGAGAAGGGTTGTAGGTTGGGGAATGAGGGAAAAATGGTGGTAAAATTTTATGATGGCCGGAGTAGCCTGGTGGGGGTGAAGTAGGGTTTAAGGTTCAATTTTGGTCGACGATGTTGTTCGAGTTCATGCGACATCGACAGTTGATCGAAGGTGATCACACCAGGGGGAAATTATGCGTGAGGATGTGGAGTGGTTCTGGGTTGACTGACGTGGCTCCAGATGGTCGAAGGTGATGGCACGGGGGAAGTTCTGTTCTTCGAATTTGGTTCTAGTGGAATCGAACTAGCTCGATTTTGATTTCCAGTCGAGTTCGTCAAACTGGATGGTTGGGAAGATTGAGGTGGGTGACGGCGACTTGCTGGCGTTCGGAACGTTGATCGGAGATGGTTGGATCAGGTGTACACGTGCACACGTGTATGTTTGGGTTGGGATAGTTGTGCTGTGAGTTCGAGTTTGGGGAAGACGATCGTTTCTTGGTGTCGAACTCGAGACATTGTGTGAGTAACTCGGAGACGTGAGTGGATCGCGAGTAGCACGAGAGAGGCTCGGGGATTTTAGAAAATTACTCGGGTTAAATTGTGATGAGTTTTTCTGTTTTAAGTGGAAACTTGTACAAAGTTAAAATACAGTTTTAAAGCTAAAATAAAATCAAATGCAGGTTTAAAAAAAATGAAACATATACAGGTTTTAAAAGTGAAGTAAAATGTTGTTTGGTTTTTGAAATTTGAGGTTATGATATGTACAGTTTTATAAAAAATTTAGTAATACAAAGTTGTAATGCAAAGTTTAAGTAATTTAATTGGTAATTAAAAATTTATTAATTGGGTTATAATTAAGTATTAATTAAAGGGATAAATGTTTTAAAAATATGCGATAGGAAATTAATAAAAGGAATGTTTTATCTTATAATTACTTAAGGATTTGATAATTAATGAAGTAATTAAAGAGTCATTAATTAAGCTAATTAATTAATGATTAAATATTAATTAATTTGTAACTAAGGATTGTTAATTAGGTGATTAGAATTAATTAATTAATGATTAGAGATAATTAATTAATGATTAAGCATTAATTAATTAAGTAATTAAGTATTAATTAATTAGAAATTAGAAATAAATAAATTGGTAATTAAAAATTGAATTAACTATTAATTAAAGATTAATTGATTTGTAATTAAGTTTTATTAATTAATTAATAATTAAGGTTTGTTAATTAATAATTAAGGAGTAATTAATTAGGAAATTAAAGATTAATTAATTGATTTGTATGGTAATCAAGGAATGATTAAATTAAATGGTTTGTAATGAATTAATGATTGATTAAGCAAGGTTAAGTAATTAATTATTAAATAATTACTTTAATTAAGTGATTAGAGAATCATTAATTATTGTGACTAATTAATTAAGGAGATTTATTAAAAGTTAATATGAATGGTTAAGGCTAATTAATCTATGGGGTACTTAAAGGTTAATTACTTAATGTAATTAAAGGATAATTAACCAAGGATGATTAATTAAGATGGATGATTAAAGAATGATTTATTAACAAATATTGAGTATGCAGGATTAAGGTAATCTAAATGATTAAAGTTGGTAATTAATTTAATTGGAGATTAATTAAATTAATTTGTAATTATATATTTAATAAATCTTGTTATGGATGATTGAATTGTGTGAATGCTTTGAATTGATCGATATCTCTGATGTGTGATGCTCTGTGATATGAATAGGTTAAACTGTGATAATGTAGATTACCTATCTAAGTTGAATTGTTGTATGATATCTTGGATTTAAATTGTATTGTTTAAAATCTAACAACTTGGATTAGAGATGACATTGAATTCGAAGAGACCGGGGTCGGGTATCAGTAAATGCCCGAAACCACTTCGATTTGTAATTTACAATAATTCTTTGTAAATTTGATATGTGAAATCAAATAGGCTGGATTGGAATAAATGATATAAACTGGGTCATTTAATCTGAGTAATAATGCTTAGATATGATTGTAAGATGTGTATTTGACTATGGCAAGTTAAGAACTCGTAATAAGGTACGAGTTACCCAGGTTTAAATAAGTTGTATGCTTTAGTATTCCATGTTAGATGGGTTTACTCACGCTGGTTTCCAGCCTGACCCGGGTGTTACTTTGATGTAATGCTCGGGTCAGACCGAGTATTACAGATTTCAGGTAAGGACGTTCTGGAGCTCAGAAGGCGAGCTGGATGGCAGGAACGTATGAAGAGTGATATATTGTTATTTATTGAGTCGAGTTATTTTAACTGTTCAATGATTGTGCAATGTGTAACTCTGATGTATTAATAAATGTAATTAACTGATACAGCTTTCCTTGTATAACTGATATTATTATTTGATATTGTATTTTAATCCGCTGCGAATGTGAGAATCTGTGTCTTGTTCTGTTTCTTTCTTCTATCTCTTTCGTTTTCTTCTATGTAACGATCCGGATTTTCGCGTTCGAAAATCGACATCCATACTTTACATCGTACTCGAATGCCGTAGATCCGACCGTTCAAATCCGATTCGCCGGAGCTTATAACAACATTAAGTAAATAACACAGCGGAATAAATGAATAATACATTGATATACAATATCTGATACAACAGAGTGATACAATGAATATCAATATACATCAGAGATATGATACAACAAATAGCAGCGGAAAAGAAAACAATAACAACAGCAGCGGATAATCTTCATCTTCAAAGACAAATCCAGAAATAGCTCGAACTCCCAATAACGATGCACGAAGATAAGCAAGTGCAGTCCGATCCAAAGACTGAACTAGCTCCAGATAATCTACTAAACCTGAATATCTGAAAAAACCAAACTCTAGACTGCTCGTGTGGAAAATTATGAGCACCCAGAGTTTAGGAAAGAAACAATAAACTCCGGATCAGTCATGGGACTGGTGTGAGCAACAAAAACAGTTTATCTTTAAAACAAACAGCAGAAAATTTTAAAGTCAAATTCGCAATGCTTTTGGAAAATGAAACTACCATAAGACCTCCCACCACACACACAATGCAAACGCAGACTTGGAGGAGATTTCTTCTTATGATAGTCAAAGATGCTTACTACGCAAAATCAAATCATTTTGATATTATTATTAGTGCATAGTTGAAAACATTTCGAAAGTAGAATATAAATCTTAGCCAGCATAGGTACCATTATATTATGCCTACTATAGCTACCATATTAGATGGCAGGTTCTACAACTAATACCGTACACAGTTCGTATTGGAAGATGGATTTCCAACAAATGGTCAGGCTAAGGAACTTCCTATCCACGATGGGTACGTCCCTGGAATAGACGACCCGAGAAATAACCTAACATTACGGTTAGATCTCTGCCAACACAAGGCCGGGTTACCTCTGCAAAAATAGGTAACTACTGACACGCGTATGCCATCCCCCGATCGTCACCGATCTTCCCGAGGATCCTCGATTTCCAACAAACCACATAGAAAAATAATGCAGTAACCACAGAGGTTAAGTATCTGGGCTCCATACCATGATACCACCTTTATCCAGAAGGAATGACATACACTAAGGGGCGCTACTCCCTAGAACCTTGCTGCATTCGTCCTGTTTCGACCATTTCCGGGGTGTGAGGCTCGACGAAGTCTCGTCCACAAAGCTACGTTTTTTCAAAAAGCCACGCTTTGGGTCAAACAAATGATCAACCTATGATCACAAAGATATAAGATCAAACAAATGATCATATCACAAATGATCAAACACTGATCATCACACAGCAACACTCAGCATGCCACATTACCAAATTGGGATATATCGCTGATAAATTTCAACTACATAACCTCTGAGCTCGTACGTCTCAGAGAAGGGTGTTAAGCTAAGAGAATAAATTCTCCGCCACCAACAGAAATGTATTTGAAAGAAATCGGCTTTATATCTCAAAGTGTAATGTCAGACATGTATCCATACAAGTCTGTTCCGGGTTCGAACAGAACCGAAGGCACTTCTCACGAAGCCCTTGCAATTCCGGATAATTTCCAATCACGTCCGGACTTCCCGTCACAAAAGAGTGATATAAATCTCTATACCGGCGCGACTCAGTGCAGAGACATTCGACAGGTTGTCCTTTCATTTTCGAAAAATATCCGGTCTTCAACACCGGTCTTCAAATGCTATCCATATACGACGTATCACTATTCGGAATGGGTTATACGACCCAAAGGTCTTTTCCCGGCTAACCCGAATAGTGAGCGAAATATTTAAAAACATACGGATATTGGGATTTCAATTAAGTCACAACTTAAACCCAAACTTTCTTTTCAAATGGGTTATCAAATTACCATCTTAATCTTTTTAAACAAAAAGATTCAATTCACAAAGTTCACTTAATTTCACAAAGATTCATTCTCAGATTTTCCAAATCAATTTCCCTTTCAATTTAATTAACTCGTTAAATCTTTAAATCAAAGATTTAACTCATAGCTTTCAAAACAATTCCATTTCAAATGGGTTAAACAAAACATCATTTTAAATCTGTTAAAAATAGACAGATTTAATTCATAGCTTTCAAAAAGAATTCATTCATAACTTGGAAAATCCATTTTTCAATTCACTTGAAATTCCTTTAATTAAACTGGAATTTCAATTCTTATCTAAAAGCTTTTATCATTTGAAAACAACAGTTTTCAATTTGGAAATCCGATTCATTTATACGAGTTAAGGTTCTTGGGTTAAATCCAAATTCCCAACTTATACTTTTAAAATGGTTTAAATTCATATAAACACATTTATATCATCTTTACTCCCTAGTTTCCAAATCATAGCTTAATTTCAAACTTGAATCCAAATTTAAATCTAACTATTCAAATTTTCAAAAACTCGGTTAAGTTATTTAAAATAACTTTTATCTTTGAAATTCCATTTCAAAAGCTTTTCACTTTAAACCCGAATTTCAAATTTCAAAATCAATTGAAATAAAAAAAAAAAAATTAATTTCAAAACAATCAAATTTAAATTATCTGTGACTTAACCGATTTCCACGTGAAATCCATATTTGTGTGTGTATAAGTGTGGTCCAGGGGTTTTACACACAATAGTGCAATCATCACATATCAAAATACAGGATATAGTTGATAAGCGATATAAACTATACGCTTATCATTCATTCACAGATCACAGATATATATCACAGGTAAGTAAACTACAGATCACAACATAAATCAGGGTGTATCACAAAGCATTATATATCAGGGATATCAAACAATTTAACATTTAATAGAATCTAAACATTCACAAGTGAATCTATTAATCAACTGATTTATTTAAATCAGATGTATCAATTTATAAATCCGGGTTAATTATCGTAATTTAATTACAAATTATTTGAAAATCTTTCTTTCAAATTTATTAGTTAACCCTTAATTATTAACCAATCATTCTTAAATCAATGAATCTTTAATTATTAAATTAATCTTAATCAATTGCCATTATTAGTTAATCCTTTGATTTATTAACAAATAATTAATTCACATTTTTAAATTATCATTTAATTAATTACATTCAGTAATTATTTATTCATTTCTTCTCTAAGTAATTAATTTTTTTTTTTTTTCCAAATCGTCAAGTGATTATTAATTTAAACTTTGGTTAATACATTTAAACTTATAATTACAAATTATCAATTTCCATTCTAATTATCTTAATGGTTAAAGAATTTAAATCTTAATCTTCATTTACTTAAAGAAAACCCATTTTCCATTTATTTAATTAAGTTTCACTTAAATATGTTTGGAAACATTTATTTCAAATTTTCTTTGAGCTTTCAGTTTAAACTCCAAGTTCAAACGATCATAAATTTAACTTTAAATCACTTTATAAACTAACTTTTAAAACTTTAAATTACAAATTAAAACAATACTTAGTTATGAAGGGGTTTAAATCGAATTTACTTAATCTAAATCTCTTTAAATTTGTTTAAAGTGTTTAAATTAAAACTTTATTTTGTTTCAAAAGTCTGGAAATTTTAAACACTTAATTTTACTCAATTTAACATTGGTTTTAAATTTTTAAAACCCACACTTTAAAAACTGTTTAAAATCTGGTTCAGTTTAAACTTGAACAAATGACCCGAGTCCTCTGTAATTTACTTCGAGAAATTTATCAATTTACCCGAGCCAAACAAAGAATTACTCGAGTAATTCTCGAGCTCACTTCCCTGTCATCACCAGTAAGACACAGGCGCCAGAACTCTCGTCTGTGCACGTGCACGTCACCAGCCACCACGTCCGGTCATCCACGACCACCTCCACACCTCGACGATCATCTCGACACCCAATCCCAAGCCCCCGATCATCCACTCAGGCTCGAAAACGAAATTGAGTACCTATCATGAAACTGGACCAAAACCCATAGCCTGGAACTACGCCGTGCCCCCAACTCCGATCGCCAGATCGCCAATGCCTCCGGCTACATCCTAAACTACCATCCCTCTACCACCTCCCCGAGTTGCAGTGCACTCGATCAAATACAAGTGTCGTAGTGGTCAATCCATTCGACCCCTAAAAACTAGGTCACCAGATTTTAGTTGCTCCTCGCCGCCACCACGATGATCTGCCGACTAGTCCACCATTTTTCCCACGCTCCCCCATCACTCCTCTACCTCTCGACCAACCCACGACGTCTCCAGTCGACGAAGTAACCCACGGCACCCCAAAAGGCTCAAAACAGTGAAACGAGAACTGCTCTTCAATGCGATCACTAAAAATTATGATTTCGATTTTAAAAATCATATTTTGGATCAAGAACTTAGGATATATCACTGAATTCGTCAATCAAGATATTTGGGTTTCTCGTTTTATTACACATGCACTGTGGGTTTACATTTTCAGTGAGGTTTTAAATTTAATTTAACTTAAACAAATTTTTAAAATCTTCTTTATGACAAAGCAAACCAATTTTGTCTAAACTTCAAGTTTAAACAGAATTAAAATCAAAGGGATTGAATTCAAATCAAAACTTGTGAACTGAAACTATAAAAACAGGGTGTGCTCTGATGGAAACAATTATGCATACAATATATCCAGAAATACAGCAATATATACATTCAAACATACATATTTCAGGTACCAAATCATGCAACTATACTCAGAAACTCAAACTTTTAGAAGTGATGTTACTCACATTCATCAACATACCCAAATATCAATCACTGATATCAATATATAAAAACAGAATCAGAGGGGAGTTTGCTCACCGATTTAAGAAGATGAACAGAACTTGCTTTGTTGTTTAGATTCCCTTGCAGTTTTGAATTTTGTTTAAAGCTTCAACTTGTTTTATTTTCCAGTCTGCAGACTTCAATTTATATTTGCTTCAGGTTGTTGTTTAAGGTTGAGATGATATCACTTCATTTTTTTTTCTCTCCTTAGCTTTAAAATGAACGAACTAATGAGAAGGTTGATGTATAGGAAGTTTACAGGTGATAGGTTTATTTGTTTAAGCTGAGACTTTCCCCTTCTTTTGCTTACTGATGTGAATTACAACATACTTGCATTAATTGCATTGTACCCTGCATATTCTTCCCATACTTCAGCTGTACAAGTTGAAGAAATTCGTGTGGCTTCATTTATTAGCTTGTACAAACTCATATTTTATTTTGTTTATTCTTGAATTTCTTTTATACTTCTTCTTGCCTGAACTAATTTTCTTCCCAGGCTACACTTGCCTAGCTTGATCTAATTTGGTTTAGTTTTTCGGCTGGAAAGATCTTGCTATTGAGATTACTTTGTTTCCCTTTTGTTTTGTTTTGATTACTTTTAAAATACAAGTGAACTTCGAATTTTTTTATTAAATCTTTCTTTATTATTTTTATTTGTTTTATACTCACTTAATTAAATCATACTTAAATGTATTTTATTATAACATACATTTTAAAATTTTATTTTCTATTTAAAGCTTAATTATCAACATTCACCTAATATTTATTGTCTTATATCTATTTTATAAACTCAAACCATCTTTAACCATCAATTCAAATATATATACATATATTTATCATTTATCTCTAAACCATTTATTTTTAACTTTTAAATCCAAATAGAAATATATATTAAATTTGCTCGTATATACCTAAATATATATATATACATTCAATATACACACATATACTCACATATACGCTATTTACAATATTTTAATCCCAAATGATTTATTCAGAATATACTTGGATATCGGGGAAACTCGCTCCATTTAATCAATTAAATTTACAAATTTTTATCCAAAAATTTATTTAATCATAAATTTAACTCAAGAATTCATTTAATTATAAATTTAAATAAATTTAAATTTCAGGGTCGTGACAAATTTCCCCCCTTAAAAGAATTTCGTCCTCGAAATTCGCAGGCACGAAAATAACAGAGATAGATAGATTCAATCTCCTATAACTCTTCAAACACAAGACACGGATTCCGAATTCAAGTCGGAATATCTCAAAATATATACCAATTTGTCCCTCTTCGGACTTTGGTATTCACAAGAAATTACAATAGAATTTCAAATTCGGTTTTAAACGATATCGTTTTAATTGATTCAATTCAATTTGCCCTCATATTTTATTAATCAAATTTAATTCAATTTAAAATTTCAATTTCAAATTCATTAAGGTTTAAATCCAAAAGCTGATAAGAAACCGATGAAATATGAAGTAACGACTTTCTACAACTTCGTCTTGTAGCTGGTACGAAGCAGTCAAAAGAATTTTGGAAACGAGTCAAAGAAAATTGATAGAGAAAGATTGTTTCCACTGTTGCAGGGTATTGACCATTTATAGTCGTACTCCCTGTCCCCTATCTCGTCCTCTTCTTTTACTCATACTTACTATCAGTGGATAGCAAGAGAGTTTACTGAGACGTTCAGACGGATATCTTAGGAATTACTCATTCTAGAGTTTACTTCACTCTATCTCTAATGAGCTACTTAACGTGTTATACTCCTGAGCTAAAGTTCAACCTTAGCTCTGATACCAAATGTAACGATCCGGATTTTCGCGTTCGAAAATCGACATCCATACTTTACATCGTACTCGAATGCCGTAGATCCGACCGTTCAAATCCGATTCGCCGGAGCTTATAACAACATTAAGTAAATAACACAGCGGAATAAATGAATAATACATTGATATACAATATCTGATACAACAGAGTGATACAATGAATATCAATATACATCAGAGATATGATACAACAAATAGCAGCGGAAAAGAAAACAATAACAACAGCAGCGGATAATCTTCATCTTCAAAGACAAATCCAGAAATAGCTCGAACTCCCAATAACGATGCACGAAGATAAGCAAGTGCAGTCCGATCCAAAGACTGAACTAGCTCCAGATAATCTACTAAACCTGAATATCTGAAAAAACCAAACTCTAGACTGCTCGTGTGGAAAATTATGAGCACCCAGAGTTTAGGAAAGAAACAATAAACTCCGGATCAGTCATGGGACTGGTGTGAGCAACAAAAACAGTTTATCTTTAAAACAAACAGCAGAAAATTTTAAAGTCAAATTCGCAATGCTTTTGGAAAATGAAACTACCATAAGACCTCCCACCACACACACAATGCAAACGCAGACTTGGAGGAGATTTCTTCTTATGATAGTCAAAGATGCTTACTACGCAAAATCAAATCATTTTGATATTATTATTAGTGCATAGTTGAAAACATTTCGAAAGTAGAATATAAATCTTAGCCAGCATAGGTACCATTATATTATGCCTACTATAGCTACCATATTAGATGGCAGGTTCTACAACTAATACCGTACACAGTTCGTATTGGAAGATGGATTTCCAACAAATGGTCAGGCTAAGGAACTTCCTATCCACGATGGGTACGTCCCTGGAATAGACGACCCGAGAAATAACCTAACATTACGGTTAGATCTCTGCCAACACAAGGCCGGGTTACCTCTGCAAAAATAGGTAACTACTGACACGCGTATGCCATCCCCCGATCGTCACCGATCTTCCCGAGGATCCTCGATTTCCAACAAACCACATAGAAAAATAATGCAGTAACCACAGAGGTTAAGTATCTGGGCTCCATACCATGATACCACCTTTATCCAGAAGGAATGACATACACTAAGGGGCGCTACTCCCTAGAACCTTGCTGCATTCGTCCTGTTTCGACCATTTCCGGGGTGTGAGGCTCGACGAAGTCTCGTCCACAAAGCTACGTTTTTTCAAAAAGCCACGCTTTGGGTCAAACAAATGATCAACCTATGATCACAAAGATATAAGATCAAACAAATGATCATATCACAAATGATCAAACACTGATCATCACACAGCAACACTCAGCATGCCACATTACCAAATTGGGATATATCGCTGATAAATTTCAACTACATAACCTCTGAGCTCGTACGTCTCAGAGAAGGGTGTTAAGCTAAGAGAATAAATTCTCCGCCACCAACAGAAATGTATTTGAAAGAAATCGGCTTTATATCTCAAAGTGTAATGTCAGACATGTATCCATACAAGTCTGTTCCGGGTTCGAACAGAACCGAAGGCACTTCTCACGAAGCCCTTGCAATTCCGGATAATTTCCAATCACGTCCGGACTTCCCGTCACAAAAGAGTGATATAAATCTCTATACCGGCGCGACTCAGTGCAGAGACATTCGACAGGTTGTCCTTTCATTTTCGAAAAATATCCGGTCTTCAACACCGGTCTTCAAATGCGATCCATATACGACGTATCACTATTCGGAATGGGTTATACGACCCAAAGGTCTTTTCCCGGCTAACCCGAATAGTGAGCGAAATATTTAAAAACATACGGATATTGGGATTTCAATTAAGTCACAACTTAAACCCAAACTTTCTTTTCAAATGGGTTATCAAATTACCATCTTAATCTTCTTAAACAAAAAGATTCAATTCACAAAGTTCACTTAATTTCACAAAGATTCATTCTCAGATTTTCCAAATCAATTTCCCTTTCAATTTAATTAACTCGTTAAATCTTTAAATCAAAGATTTAACTCATAGCTTTCAAAACAATTCCATTTCAAATGGGTTAAACAAAACATCATTTTAAATCTGTTAAAAATAGACAGATTTAATTCATAGCTTTCAAAAAGAATTCATTCATAACTTGGAAAATCCATTTTTCAATTCACTTGAAATTCCTTTAATTAAACTGGAATTTCAATTCTTATCTAAAAGCTTTTATCATTTGAAAACAACAGTTTTCAATTTGGAAATCCGATTCATTTATACGAGTTAAGGTTCTTGGGTTAAATCCAAATTCCCAACTTATACTTTTAAAATGGTTTAAATTCATATAAACACATTTATATCATCTTTACTCCCTAGTTTCCAAATCATAGCTTAATTTCAAACTTGAATCCAAATTTAAATCTAACTATTCAAATTTTCAAAAACTCGGTTAAGTTATTTAAAATAACTTTTATCTTTGAAATTCCATTTCAAAAGCTTTTCACTTTAAACCCGAATTTCAAATTTCAAAATCAATTGAAATAAAAAAAAAAAAAATTAATTTCAAAACAATCAAATTTAAATTATCTGTGACTTAACCGATTTCCACGTGAAATCCATATTTGTGTGTGTATAAGTGTGGTCCAGGGGTTTTACACACAATAGTGCAATCATCACATATCAAAATACAGGATATAGTTGATAAGCGATATAAACTATACGCTTATCATTCATTCACAGATCACAGATATATATCACAGGTAAGTAAACTACAGATCACAACATAAATCAGGGTGTATCACAAAGCATTATATATCAGGGATATCAAACAATTTAACATTTAATAGAATCTAAACATTCACAAGTGAATCTATTAATCAACTGATTTATTTAAATCAGATGTATCAATTTATAAATCCGGGTTAATTATCGTAATTTAATTACAAATTATTTGAAAATCTTTCTTTCAAATTTATTAGTTAACCCTTAATTATTAACCAATCATTCTTAAATCAATGAATCTTTAATTATTAAATTAATCTTAATCAATTGCCATTATTAGTTAATCCTTTGATTTATTAACAAATAATTAATTCACATTTTTAAATTATCATTTAATTAATTACATTCAGTAATTATTTATTCATTTCTTCTCTAAGTAATTAATTTTTTTTTTTTTTCCAAATCGTCAAGTGATTATTAATTTAAACTTTGGTTAATACATTTAAACTTATAATTACAAATTATCAATTTCCATTCTAATTATCTTAATGGTTAAAGAATTTAAATCTTAATCTTCATTTACTTAAAGAAAACCCATTTTCCATTTATTTAATTAAGTTTCACTTAAATATGTTTGGAAACATTTATTTCAAATTTTCTTTGAGCTTTCAGTTTAAACTCCAAGTTCAAACGATCATAAATTTAACTTTAAATCACTTTATAAACTAACTTTTAAAACTTTAAATTACAAATTAAAACAATACTTAGTTATGAAGGGGTTTAAATCGAATTTACTTAATCTAAATCTCTTTAAATTTGTTTAAAGTGTTTAAATTAAAACTTTATTTTGTTTCAAAAGTCTGGAAATTTTAAACACTTAATTTTACTCAATTTAACATTGGTTTTAAATTTTTAAAACCCACACTTTAAAAACTGTTTAAAATCTGGTTCAGTTTAAACTTGAACAAATGACCCGAGTCCTCTGTAATTTACTTCGAGAAATTTATCAATTTACCCGAGCCAAACAAAGAATTACTCGAGTAATTCTCGAGCTCACTTCCCTGTCATCACCAGTAAGACACAGGCGCCAGAACTCTCGTCTGTGCACGTGCACGTCACCAGCCACCACGTCCGGTCATCCACGACCACCTCCACACCTCGACGATCATCTCGACACCCAATCCCAAGCCCCCGATCATCCACTCAGGCTCGAAAACGAAATTGAGTACCTGTCATGAAACTGGACCAAAACCCATAGCCTGGAACTACGCCGTGCCCCCAACTCCGATCGCCAGATCGCCAATGCCTCCGGCTACATCCTAAACTACCATCCCTCTACCACCTCCCCGAGTTGCAGTGCACTCTATCAAATACAAGTGTCGTAGTGGTCAATCCATTCGACCCCTAAAAACTAGGTCACCAGATTTTAGTTGCTCCTCGCCGCCACCACGATGATCTGCCGACTAGTCCACCATTTTTCCCACGCTCCCCCATCACTCCTCTACCTCTCGACCAACCCACGACGTCTCCAGTCGACGAAGTAACCCACGGCACCCCAAAAGGCTCAAAACAGTGAAACGAGAACTGCTCTTCAATGCGATCACTAAAAATTATGATTTCGATTTTAAAAATCATATTTTGGATCAAGAACTTAGGATATATCACTGAATTCGTCAATCAAGATATTTGGGTTTCTCGTTTTATTACACATGCACTGTGGGTTTACATTTTCAGTGAGGTTTTAAATTTAATTTAACTTAAACAAATTTTTAAAATCTTCTTTATGACAAAGCAAACCAATTTTGTCTAAACTTCAAGTTTAAACAGAATTAAAATCAAAGGGATTGAATTCAAATCAAAACTTGTGAACTGAAACTATAAAAACAGGGTGTGCTCTGATGGAAACAATTATGCATACAATATATCCAGAAATACAGCAATATATACATTCAAACATACATATTTCAGGTACCAAATCATGCAACTATACTCAGAAACTCAAACTTTTAGAAGTGATGTTACTCACATTCATCAACATACCCAAATATCAATCACTGATATCAATATATAAAAACAGAATCAGAGGGGAGTTTGCTCACCGATTTAAGAAGATGAACAGAACTTGCTTTGTTGTTTAGATTCCCTTGCAGTTTTGAATTTTGTTTAAAGCTTCAACTTGTTTTATTTTCCAGTCTGCAGACTTCAATTTATATTTGCTTCAGGTTGTTGTTTAAGGTTGAGATGATATCACTTCATTTTTTTTTCTCTCCTTAGCTTTAAAATGAACGAACTAATGAGAAGGTTGATGTATAGGAAGTTTACAGGTGATAGGTTTATTTGTTTAAGCTGAGACTTTCCCCTTCTTTTGCTTACTGATGTGAATTACAACATACTTGCATTAATTGCATTGTACCCTGCATATTCTTCCCATACTTCAGCTGTACAAGTTGAAGAAATTCGTGTGGCTTCATTTATTAGCTTGTACAAACTCATATTTTATTTTGTTTATTCTTGAATTTCTTTTATACTTCTTCTTGCCTGAACTAATTTTCTTCCCAGGCTACACTTGCCTAGCTTGATCTAATTTGGTTTAGTTTTTCGGCTGGAAAGATCTTGCTATTGAGATTACTTTGTTTCCCTTTTGTTTTGTTTTGATTACTTTTAAAATACAAGTGAACTTCGAATTTTTTTTATTAAATCTTTCTTTATTATTTTTATTTGTTTTATACTCACTTAATTAAATCATACTTAAATGTATTTTATTATAACATACATTTTAAAATTTTATTTTCTATTTAAAGCTTAATTATCAACATTCACCTAATATTTATTGTCTTATATCTATTTTATAAACTCAAACCATCTTTAACCATCAATTCAAATATATATACATATATTTATCATTTATCTCTAAACCATTTATTTTTAACTTTTAAATCCAAATAGAAATATATATTAAATTTGCTCGTATATACCTAAATATATATATATACATTCAATATACACACATATACTCACATATACGCTATTTACAATATTTTAATCCCAAATGATTTATTCAGAATATACTTGGATATCGGGGAAACTCGCTCCATTTAATCAATTAAATTTACAAATTTTTATCCAAAAATTTATTTAATCATAAATTTAACTCAAGAATTCATTTAATTATAAATTTAAATAAATTTAAATTTCAGGGTCGTGACATTCTAACTATCTGGAATTTTCGGGTTCGAAATTTCTGGGTCGTTACATATATGGTTTTGAGAAATATTTATTTTAATGGTTTATTAAAGTTGATTTAATAAAGTTGATATATAATATGTTTAAGTATTTATTTAAAATTTATATTTTCGAATATAGAGTTTGTAATGATTCGGTTTGTAAAGATAAATTTGAAATTGATTTGAAATTTAATTTATCTAAGAATTATACTTAAATAAGTTTGATTTGAAATTTATTGAATTTAAAATTAAAAGAAATGTTTTACAACTTGAAATTTGATTAAAGGTGACTTAAATGGATATTTCAAACTTATATAAATTTAAATGGGATATTTTGTAAATTGAAGTTGTATTCAAATGATATTGAAATCATTAGGTAAATATTTCAAAAAAAACTAAATAATAGAAAAGTGAATTGATATATATATATAAAATTATCGAATTTAGTTTTGAAATATGGAATATTTGAAGCTTTGGAATATATTGAAATTAAACTGGTTTATTTGTGGTTCAAATCGGTATTTGAAATCGATATAACTTGAAAATGTTTAATTGAATTGGAATTGAAATTGATGATTTAGATTTAATTAAATTTTAAATTCGAATTCGAAATGATTTGAATCGATTTGTGAAAGTCGAGGAAACTATTTTATTTTATAAAGTAATTTTAAATTATATTTAAAACTATTGATATTTTACTTTATAAATTATTTTAATATAAACTATTTTAATATAAATCATTTTTAATATAAATTATTTTATTATAAACTATTTTAACTTATAACTATTTATATAAACTATTTTATTTATAAACTATTTTATTTATAAACTATTTTATTATATATACTAATTTTAATGTCTAAACTGTTTAAGAGGAAAGTGTTATGATTTCCAAAATGCTATAATTTCAAAAGTGTTATGATTTCCAAAATGCTATAATTTCAAAGTGTTATGATTTCAAGCTATGATTTCAAGCTATGATTTCAAAGAATTATGAATTTCAAGGTTTTGATTTCCAAAGTGTTTTGATTTTAAAAGACTTATGATTTCGGGAGCGTTATAACTTTGAAAGTGCTATGATTTTGGAAATGGATATATATATATATATATTTGAAATGGAAATGATATTTTAGTTTTGAAGTATAAACTATTTGTGTGATATCCCGGGAATTTGGCAATATCAATTTAATAATCTTTATTAATAATTAAATTGATTTGATGATTTCATTTTATAAAATTGACAAGTTTATTCATTTTAAAAGGCTAATAATATTTTAATTGGCAATATGTATTAATATCTTTTCTAACAATTTAAAATTGGGAAGATTTATCTTTCTAAAACTAATATAAGTGTTTATATTTATAATGTATATATATAGGTATATATATTATAAATAGGGAGTCTTTAATTTAATAAAAGGATAAGTTATCAAATTATAATATATATGTATATATATATTGTTATTTGAAGTTATGTATTAAATTCAATATGATAATTATCAAGCTAATGTTAAAAGTATTTTTCATTTAGAATATATATATTTGCATATATTGGAATGAAAAGAATATTGAATTTGAATTTAATAAAGTATTTCCAAACTTTAATCTTTATATAATTTGTAACTTGGAAATTTGTAATTTGACTTAATACTTTTGAAAAAGATATTTATAATTTAAATAACAAGAATAATTTCTTATTTATTATAAATATATATTTTAGTTTAAGTTTTAAATAAGATTTAAATTAAGAAGTTCATTTGTTTTTAATATTCTTTTCTTTTTAAAATTCAAAAATAAGTTGAATTGATTTGTAAATATATATATATAGAGTTAAAATAAATTTCTCAAGTATATAAAATATGTTATATTCATTTGATCAAGGCATAAGTTATTTTAAATAATTGATTTTACATTTGTATATTTATATAGAAATCTAAAAGCTTAATTTATAAAAGATAAATACATTTTATACTTGTAAATATTTCATAAATAAATATATGTATAACTTAAATAAGTTTTAAATAAGATAATAACTTTTGTAACAATTGTTAAACATTAATTAAACATTAAATAACCCTTATATAACATTTGTAAATCATTAATTAAGTATTAAAAACACTTGTTCACATTTTGATATATGTAAGTGACAATTGTAAATATGTGTAAACAAACTAAGGCATTAAAGAGACACATGTCAAATTCTCTTAATAACTAAATTTAAAAATTAATATGTAAGAAGAAAAATCTGTTTTCTCTTTTCAGTTGAAGATTATCTTTTCTTCATTTCTTTCTCCACTAATACAATTCGAATCAAATCAAAAAGAAGATCAAATCAGTCTCAAACCTATCAATTAGTAACCAAAGATCAACAGCAAGAATCAAATTGCAAGTTTTTAATTCAACAAAGCAAAAGAAATTCAAATCTGGAACATGCAGCCTGGAACAAATCTATTTTCTGCTTCTCTGTTCTCTGCATTTTGTCTGGTGAGTAAATATTATTTTAAAAACAGATCTATGTTTTGTTTATGTGATGATTTATCATCTGAAATGTTGTAATGAATGCATGTTTGTATATTAGTGTTTGAAATGTCTGTATGCATGCCTGTATAGTTACATTTGAATGCCTGTGAAGTTTTCATAATCTCTGTGTGATAATAGCAGTATTCATTTCATAATAAAATCAATAACTTGAAGTTGATTGTGAATTGGTTAATGATTTATAAATAGGAGTTGTTTACAATCAAGTAATCTATCAACTAAAAATAATTACAGGATTTAAAAGTGAATAATTGGCTCTGAAATTTTGAGTTTACAGTAAATTTTCAATTTGGGTCAAAAATTTATTAAATCGAATTTGAGTTTGAATTACATGTTTGAATTCGTGAGTGGAAACCATGAATTTTAGTGTATATATCAAGATTTTTAGATTGGTAATTGAAGAGGATTTTGGGATTTTCTGTTTTGGGCATTTTGGTCGATTCATGGCGAACGACGACGAGTTGGCCATCGAGGGTGAGCATGAAGGTGAATGGGACAATGGCAATCATCAGAAAAATAGTTTGGTATTTTATTGATGATCGTGGTGGCTGAAATTGGTCAAGTTAGGGTTTAAGACTCTGCTTTTCTCGTGATGATCATATGGGTTTCGCGGCACCGATGGACAAACGGAGTTGATCGCATATGGTTCTGGAGGCTTGGGGCAGTGAGGCGGAGCTGGGGTTAAGACGGCGAGGAGTTTCGAAGCTTTGGTTGCCGTGGAGGATGGTTTTTCTGGTAATGGTGGTTTTGAACTGTTGGGTTCGAAAGGTCGAAAACGATTCTCGTTCGAATCGAGAACATCTGGGTGGTCGTACGTGAAGACGAGGTTGATATTGACTTGCCGGAGACCAGAACGGAGATCATCAACGTCCAGCGTGTGTGTGCACGTGCACGAGCAAGTCTGTGCATCTGGGAACGATGGGTTGGGGAAGAAAGGAAATACTCGGGGAGATCTCGTGATTTTTGCCAAGCGACTCGAAGTAGGGTGAGGTATGTTGTTGTCTCGAGAGTTGCTTCGAGTTTATTAGGGTTTTACTCGGATTTGGGGTTTAGCTGGTAATAAGAATTGAACAAGAAATGTTTTTAAGTTTTAAACAAAAGAAATTTTGTTTTCATAATATTTTCTGAGTTTAAACAAAAGTTAAACAAGTTTATATATTTTATAATATTAAGTTTCAAAATAAAATAAGTAGATTTTGAAATAAATTTGTATTTAATTATATTTAATAACTTTGGAAAAGTTTAAAGATTTAAAGGTTTAATCTAAAATGTGTTGATTATTAATTGATTTCTAAAATCTTATATTTTAAATTAATTAAGGTTTATTGATTAAGATTTAGTAATCAATTAAACTAAGGATTTTTCTTAAGTATTTAGAATGTTGTTTTAATTAAAGATAATTAAATTTGAAAAGGAAATTTAGATAATTAAATTATTTTAATTATAAAGTGTTATTGGTAAATAATTGATTTAAATTAAGATAGTAGTTTCTTAATTAAGAACCTTTAATATAATAAAGTAAGAATCATTTAATTAAATTTAAATGATTAAATTAAATTAATTAATTTGTGATTTCTTAAGATAATCACTTATAAATTAAATTAAGTATAATTACTTGATGAAGTAATTAAGGAATAATTACTGAATGTAATTAAGAAAAAGGGAAGTTATTTAATAAAATAATTAGAGAATAATTATTTTATGAAAGTAATCAAATAAGAAGTGATTAAGGCTAATTACCTAGTGTTATTAATTAAATAATTTATTTAATTAAAGGATTAAGGATAATTAATAAGGTAATTAATTAATTGTTAAGGTAATCAATTAAAAGAAATAAATTAAGGAAGATAATTAATTAGAGTTAATTACTGGTTAAGTTTAATCAAAGGTGATTAATAAATCATGGTTTAATTAAAGGTTAATTACTTAATGTAATTAATAAATAATTAAAGGTATGATTAGGGATCATTAGTTTATAATTAATGATGTAATTGAGAGTTGATTAATTAAGATAAATTAATCAAATGAAAAGTGATTAATTAAAATTAATTAAGGATTAAAGTAATTAATTATAATTAATTAATTAATGAAGTAATTAAAGGTTAATTACTGTATTTGGTTAAGGATAATTAATTTGTGAAATTAATTAAGATAATTACTTAAATATAATTAAAGAATGATTAATCAAGGTGATTAATTAAAGTGGATAATTAGAGAAAGATTAATTAATTTATTTGTAATTAATTAATGATTATATAAGTAAGATTTATAATGAAGTAATTAATTTAATTTACTTTAAATTAATTAAGAGATGAAGTAATTAATTTAATTCACTTTAAATTAATTAAAGATAGAGATAGTTAATTTAATTCATTTTAAATTAATTATGTTATGATTAAGTAAATCATTTCTTATATAAGAATGAACGACATTGATTGTCTTGAATGAATGTATCTCAGAAATAAGATAAGATGTTGTATAGTATGAATGCTTGGTTGCATTATGATGGTAATATAGATTGACTATTGTGATGTTGATATGGATTACCTATTTGGTTATGAATCATCTGTTTAATTGATAATGTGATTATCAATTGTGAATTGTGAATTATCTATCTGTATGAATATAGATAAGTTAAATTGTTTAAACCTTTAAACAACTTGGCCTTAAAAGATACGTTTTGGATTTCGATGAGACCGGGATCGGGTTTCCGTATACCGGTTGTTTGCACAAAAAATGGACAAACACCTCAAAGTTGTATGATTTAGTAGATCTTATGTTATTCTTAGTGATTTGGGTGATTTATGAAAATATATGAAAAGCAGGGGCTAAACTGTAAAAAGACACGCAGATTTATAGTGGTTCAGCCAGAATGTGCCTACGTCCACTTTATATGTTATTTCTCTTCTCTTGTTTTGATTACAAGTACAAAGCTTTGATACAAGTAAAAGAAAGTTGTTTGAAAGTTCTCTCCGTGCTTGAGCTCTCAAACTTGTCCCCCATTGTTGTACCCCTGCCTCTCTATTTATAGAGTGAGGTTGGGGGCAGGGGTCTTGGATGTATACAGCTGCTGGTGGGCCTGGGCTGAAGTGATCTGGCCTGGCAGTCTGGTTCGGTATTCTCTTGGTTCGGTGAAGTATGGAGTTGGTCTGGTTGGGCTTCATCCGGTGAAGTGTGGAGTGGTGAGGTTGGACCGGTGGCAGTTGCCGGTTGAAGGTCTACCGAATGGACACGAGGGAGGGCTGCCGAATGGGTTATGCCGAATGGACTCGGGGGAGAGCTGCCGAATGGGTCATGCCGAATGGACTCGGGGGAGAGCTGCCGAATGAATCACGTCTCTGGGTCTCGAGGTCTTCCGGGTAAGAATTCACCCAACATTTGCCCCCCAAAGTAGGGCATATGTCTAACATATGTCGTGCTTTGTCTTCCTTCGTTCGGTCTTGGTTGCGCCGAGCCAGTTGGTCCGGTCGATGTGCTTCGCTTATAAATAAGGGCGCCACTCTACTATTGTTTCTTCACTTTTCGAGATAGCCGAACCACTTGACTCCCATTTTTTCCGAACTAGACCCTTATCATTGCCGAATCAGGTGAGATTTTATTCTGCCGAATGAGATCTTATTCTCGTATTACCGGACGAGAACGGGAGACACCGAATGAACCCATACTTGAACCACCGAATGGACCTTGAGAGTTCGAGAATTTCCATTGTCTTTACCGAATGACGATGGGAGTTTGAGCACTTTGAACTTTCTTTGCTTACACTCGAGACACCGAATGAACCCATACTTGAACCACCGAATGAAAATGATACTGAATATGTTTTTACCGAATGAAGTCATATACTTGTTTATATCCTCTGTTCTAAATGTGTTTTTCCGGTATTGTAGATAATGTCTCGCAAAGTAGAAACTCGATCAGACAAGAAGCGATCCGTGGGTGAAGGAGAGTCATCGGCTGTGCCCCCAGCTCAATCAGGATCGGAGCGTCATGGGCCCGCCCCGAGGTCATTAGTGGATGGATATGGTCCTCAGGAGTTGCTGGATTCCCCGCCTGACTGCTTTCCTAGCCTTCTCAAAGAGGAGCAACTCGATGTTATATCTCGTTCTTTTGGGATTGATAGAGCCCTCATGCTGCTGCCGGGTCCAGGAGTCATGCCATACAGTCCTCCCGAAGGATACTTCGCTTATAGCAGGTACCATTGCATGTGTGGTGCTATCCCGCCTCTCAATGCTTGGATAGTTAGCTTCCTCACGTACCTGAAGGTGGCCCCATTTCAGCTTCAGCCCAACTCTTACGCCATACTGGTGAGCCTTTTCGTTATTTTTCGGAGGAAGTATGGTCGCGCTCCCTCCAACCGGGAGATCCGGTACTTGTACAACTTAAGGGGCTACAAGAAGGGGTCCCCATATATTAACTTGGAATCTGCTGTGACCTTCAAGCCGGTCCTGGACCTTTATTCCAAATTCAGCATGTTCAAGAAAGAATGGTTCTTTGTTAGGGACGACTCCGTCTCTATCCGGCGCTTTACCTCTGGATGTAAGTTGATGCTTTTACTTATAATTTCTATCCTGATTGTGATGCTTCTTCTCATACTTTCTCATTTTTGCTAGCGACAGGTGGCTTTCCTGTTGTGGAAACTGACCGCCTGGTTCAGACGGCGGCGGAGATAGAAGGCATTCTTGGGAAATACAGATCATCTGCTTACTTGATTAGAAATGCGATCCTTCTAGAATACAACTTGATCCTTCCGCAGCAGTCTGTAGTTAAGTTGAGGGAAACGGCGGAAGAGAGGGCGGCTGCTCAGGCCAAGGGAGGCGTTGCGGCAGAGGGTGGAAAGAGAAAACCATTCACGAAACCTCCAGCCGTTGGAGGTAAGAAACTTAAGAGGTCAGACGGTCCTTCTCCCAGCAATTGTCCACTTACTCAGGGGGAGATAGACGCGGAGGAGGAAAGAGGTGAGGCGGAGGGCGGGAGTGACGTTGAGCGTCTTGGTGACGAGGGTGGCGATGGACAGGGTGGTGATGGTTCCAGGGCTTTGTCTTCTGGGCAAGTAGGCGAGATGCAAGAGTGGACGGACGATGCTCTCCGTCAGGCTTTTGAGGAGTTGGGTGATGATCCGGCTTTGGTAGAGAAGACCGGGGAGGCGGACAAAACCGGGACTGGTGCAAGTGAGTCTTCTCCGACTATTCCGGCCAAGGTGGCTCTGACAACTCAAGGTGAACTCTTGACCCCTGCATGCTTCACTAATGATAGGGACTTAGGAATATTTTATGACCCGCTCCCGTCCTGGAATGAAATCCGGGACTTATTGCAGTATCCCACTCCTCCCCAGGGTTTGTACAACCACAGCTGTGTTTCTTTTCCTTTTCTAATCTTGCAATTTACCGCGTTCCTTGAATCATATTGTAATGTAAGATTATGACACTTGTTCTTTATATCAGGAGCAGGCAAGACGCCCAAAGCTTCAGACCTTCGACACAGGCTCGAGCAATATAAACTTTCCAAAATTTCTGCTAAGCCGAAGCCCTCAGCCCAACGCTCCGGGGATGTAGTCGGGTACCGTCCTCTTCTTGGGGTCATCGAAGAGGGTATTCAGCAGAGGAAGAGGAGTCATCCTTTATCCGAAACTTCGCTCGGTTCTCAGCCTCCGGCTCAGCCTATTCATGATATTACTGAGGAGGGCAGCGAGTTTGTATCTTCTCCACACCCATCCGGAAACCCTTCTGTTGTTCATATCGACCGTCCCGATCTGGCCCGTAATCCATTTGCCGGTCATCCTGATCTGGATCCGGGTTCTCAGGATATTAATTTTGACGAAGTTACTGGTGAACACCTTCTCCCCCGTAACCCCATGGTACGAGTACTTGACGAAGCCAAGTCCTTAGACCTCGATCTACTCACCACTCGTATAGTCACTATGGGAGACGAGGCCAAGGCCAACATTGATCGGGTGGCGGAGGAGGCCAAGAAGCTGATGGGGCATCACGCTCGGCTGGTTAAGGCCGGAGAGGAGATAGGGAGCGCCAATATCCGACTTCGATTGGTGGTCTCGGATCAGGCCAAGCAGCTTGCGGATCAGGCTATCCAGATTTCTCAGCATGAGGCTGCCACTGGGCGATTAAGGAGAACCATGGAAGAGGCTAGTCGGGCCGAATTGCGGAAAATGGAAGCTGCTTGCAAAGAGCGGATTGATATGGCTATTACCACGGTGGATGAGGTTCGGAGAGCGGATCTCGAGCAGGTGGAGGAATTGTCCGAGAAGCTTGAGGCTGCCGAGCTTGCTCAAGCTAAGTTGAGGGAAGAGATGGCGGTGATGCGGAGGTCCCTTCAAGCTGATTGCTCGAGATACAGACTGGAGAGAGATGCTGCCGTGGAAAGGTTGTCGGCCTCCGATGCCCGGATGAGGGAGTTTGAGGAGAACGAAGGAATGATGGATGACATGCTCCAGGACATGTATTTCCGGACTTGGAAGCAGGGTAACCTCTCTTGGATGGATGATTATCCCAGAGTCATGGCCAAGATATATCTTCGGGCTTTGGAGGAGGCTAAGGCTGATGCAGATAAAGAGGGTGGAACGGTCTTCAGTATGGATGTGGTCACGGCCCAGTTCACCAAGGAGGAGAAAATGGCGGTAAAGGAGGGTATGCGGCTGCTTGCTGCTGAAGAGGCGGGTGTGCAGGTAGAAGATGACGACCAGGATGGTCAAGAAGCTAGTACTGGTAAGTCTTCCTTTCTAGTCTTTCTGTTAACTTGGTTACTCATCACTAATGAACCCTTTTTATGACCGGACAGGCGGGCAAAAGAACAAGGACAAGACTTCGACGCAACCAGCTCCATGACTGAACCTGAAAAATTCTTTTTGTAGGCTTGGCATTGTTGTATCTGTTAGTCTTAAGACAGTAGGGTAACTTCCAAGTTGTAATTCTTGCTACTTGTAATAACATTATTCTTGACGTGTAATTTTTTAGCTCAAGTTGATTTTGTCATTTCTTGAATATTTGTTGCTATTTCGACATATCGTATGAGAAATGTAGCTATGTGTATTCTTGTAATTAAATTGTGTTTGATGTCAGATTCTGGTTTTAAATCATAATCTCATGACTTGCAATGTTAGCGTGTGGTGTGGAAAAATCAAATTATAGTCATGCATTTGTACATAAAGGAAGAAAATACCGCCTTTCATGTTCTGTTTGTAAATGGCAGTTTCGAATATCTTATATGACCAAGCATGGAGAGCAGTTGACTGCCCCGCCATCTGATTGTGAATCTCTGCATCCATTGGCGGGTACCTCTTACCCTGCATCCTGTACTTTATGGTTTGTTATAGAGGATAGGAGGAAAGTTTTTTAAGTAAAATTGAAATATGTGAAATAGTAAAACTTCCAGTCACGGAAGGCCTTCGATGTGCTTAAGTTCGTGGCAAACGGGTTTTGTAGTCACTTTCCCTAGCTGTGGGTCTTGGAGACATTTGTCACCCATCTTACGCCTCCGCGGGGAGTTAATTCTTTTTTACCACAGCCGCACTTAAGACACACCGGAGCCGAGATCGCGCACAGTAACTACCCGGGCCATTATGGCCCGTACTCATGGGTATTATTCGACTTACTGTGGCCGGCTAGCGTGGGTGCCGATCGTCAACTGTGAACTGCCCCTGGCTGGCCACACCTTATGTTGGGGCTTATAATCGGTTCACAGTCGCCGGCGAGCCTAACGCCGTAATGAGCTGCCTCGGCTATAGTCGGCCTTCTCGGTGGCTTATAATCGGCTCATTACAGTTGGCTTTAAGGGCCGTCGCGAGCAATGAGTTAACCCGCAGCAGAGGGATGCTGGAGCAAAAGTGTCTCATTGGCGAGGGCATAGATTCGCATAGTACCTGTTGGGGCTTGTCCACGTGGAGTTGCATTGTGGAGTGCTTTGAATAGAAATGCTATATGCTCAGGATTTTGTTCAACAGAAAAGGATAAAGTTAACAAGCAGCCAAGATACAAAGGAACAAGTTAAAAAGAGACAAGGCTTTTTTAAAGTGGTTCGGCACGAAAAAATGCCTACGTCCACTGATTCTCTTCGTTAATTCACTTCATATGGGCAATACAAGTTAAGAAAAGTATCGACGGAGGTGTTGGATGTTCCATGCCCTCTGGAACACCTCCCCGTCCACTGTTGACAAAATATAGGCTCCGTTGTGGAGATCTTTATGAATTACATATGGTCCATCCCAGATTGGGTCTAGTGCTCCGGGGCGAGGGAAGATTCGCTTGAGGACAAGATCCCCTTCTCGTAAGGCACGATGCTTGACTTTGGAGTTGTATTGTGCTGCCACCTTTTGCTTGTGGGCTGCTGTTTTTAGGACTGCATCATTCCTTCTCTCCTCGACTAGATCCAAAGACATGTTGAGGAGCTCTTCGTTTTCTTCTGGGTTATAGTGGATCCTACGGTGGGAAGGCACAATGGTTTCAACTGGGAGCATAGCCTCCGATCCGTATGCCAAAGAGAAAGGAGTGTGCCCTGTTGATGTTCTGAAAGATGTGCGGTAGGCCCATAGTGCCGTAGGGAGTTCATCCACCCAAGCGCCCTTTGACTTTTCGAGCTTCTTTTTGATCAGAGTTTTCAGAATTTTGTTGACTGCTTCGACTTGTCCGTTTGCTTGGGGATATGCTACGGATGAGAAGCTTTTGCGAATTCCGTGTTCTTGGCACCAGTTGGCGAATTCCTCGCTGTCAAACTGAAGTCCATTGTCTGATATGATTTTTAGTGGGACTCCGTACCTGCACAGAACATTTTTGATTAAGAAGTTGATAACTTTTGCTGAAGATACTTTATTTAGAGGTTCTGCTTCCACCCATTTGGTGAAATAGTCGACTGCTACTATAGCATATTTGGCGCCGCCTCGACCCATTGGCAGTTCACCGATTAAGTCAATTCCCCATACTGCAAAGGGCCAAGGGCTGGTCATCTGGGTAATCTCGGTTGTTGGTAGCCGAGGGACCTTAGCAAACTTTTGGCATCTGTCACACTTCTTGACGAAATCTAAGGCGTCCTTGCTTAAGGTGGGCCAGAAATATCCGTATCGGAGTATCTTTTTTGCTAATGTTTGCCCTCCGGTGTGATCTCCGCAGCTTCCTTGATGAATGTTGGATAAGATTTCCTTGGCTTCCCTTCCGGCGACACACCTTAATAATGGGTTAGAGAACCCACGCCGATAGAGGATGTCTCCTTGTATTGTGTAGCGGGACGCTTTCCTCAAGATTTTCTTGACTTCGTTACGCCCGTCGGGTAGTGTGCCATTTTGTAGGTAGTCTCGGATGGGAGTTATCCAAGTTGCTTCTTCGGTTGCAGCTATCAGATTCACTTGTTCAAAACTCGGGATCATTTGCTTTGAGACAGTTACTGCCCCGAAGATGGCGACGTCTCTCATACTTGCTTGCTTTGCCAATTCGTCGGCCTCTTGGTTCTCTTCCCGAGGGATGTGTTTGACTAAGTAGTGGTCCAATCGGCTGAGAAGTAACTTGGTCTTCTTTAGATATGCTATGAGTCGTTCTTCTCGAGCTTGGAATTCCCCTAGTATTTGATTAACAATAAGCTGAGAATCGCTGTGAAGACACAAAGAATTGGCTCCGATCTCGATAGCAATTTCTAATCCGGCTATTACTGCTTCGTATTCTGCATCGTTGTTGGTGGCAGTGAACTCCAACCTTATAGCATAGTGCAGTTTATTTCCCCTGGGAGTGATGATTACCACACCTGCCCCCGAGCCTTGTTCGTTAGATGCACCGTCCACAAAGAGATTCCACTTGATATCTTCTGTTATTTCCAGTTGCTCCTTATCCTCGTTGGTAGTGAATTCTGCAATGAAGTCAGCCATGGCTTGTCCCTTGATGGCGGTGCGAGGGTGATAGGTGATATCATATTGACTCAGCTCAATACACCATTTAAGTAGTCGCCCGGAAGTGTCGGGACGATGGAGTACCTGCCTCAGTGGTTGATTGGTCAGAACCTTGATGGAATGGGATTGGAAGTAATGACGTAGCTTTCGTGAAGTGATTAGTAAACAGTATGCTAACTTTTCGAGCTTAGGATATCTGACTTCTGCCCCAGTAAACCTTTTACTGACGAAGTAAACTGGTCGTTGCGTACGGTTATCTTCTCTTACCAAGGCAGCGCTTAGAGCGTGAGATGACACAGCAAGGTATAGGTATAATTCTTCGCCTTCGCTTGGGGTCGAGAGTACTGGTGGTTTCTGGAGGTGTTCGATTAGGTTAAGGAAAGCGGTCAAGCATTCGTCCGTCCATTCGAACTTTCCTTTATCTTTCTTTAGAGCTTCGAAAAAGGGGACGCACTTGTCCGTTGCTTTGGAGATGAATCGGCTTAGGGCAGCCACTTTTCCATTTAGGCTTTGCATTTCCTTTCGGGTGGAAGGTATCTTGATGTCTCTTAATGCTCGGACTTGTTCAGGGTTTGCTTCTATCCCTCGGGCATGGACGATGAATCCTAAGAATTTTCCTGATGACACTCCGAAGGAGCACTTTAGTGGATTCAACTTCATTCCATACTGTCGAAGTACCTGGAACATCTCGCCCAGGTGGCTTACGTGATCTTTGGCTTTCCGTGATTTTACCAGCATGTCGTCTACATATACTTCCATTGTTTGTCCTATTAGCCCTGCGAACATCTTGTTGACGAGGCGCTGGTAGGTGGCTCCTGCGTTTTTAAGTCCGAAGGGCATCACTCTGTAGCAGTACAAACCCCGGTCGGTGATGAAACTAGTGTGATCTTGGTCGGGAGCATGCATAGGAATTTGGTTATATCCTGAGTATGCATCCATAAAAGACAGGAGTTCGTGCCCGGCTGTGCTGTCTACAAGTTGGTCGATTCTGGGAAGCGGGAAGCAATCCTTTGGGCAGGCGTCATTTAGGTTGGAGAAGTCAATGCAGGTCCGCCACTTCCCATTAGCCTTCTTTACTAGTACCGGGTTGGCGATCCATTCTGGGTAAATAGCTTCTCGTATGAAGTCATTGGCGAGTAGATTCTTTACTTCTTCATCGAGGGCTGCTGATCGCTCTGCCCCCATACTTCTCTTCTTTTGTTTTACGGGTGCCTTGGTAGGATCAATTTTTAATACGTGGCACGCTATGTTGGGGGAGATTCCGGTCATGTCAGCGTGTGACCAAGCGAATACATCTAAGTTGTGGCGGAGAAAATCAACGAGTTGTTCCTTCAATTCGGTTTTCAATTGCGACCCAATTTTCAGTAGCCTACTTGAGTCGTGCTTGTCTACAGATATAAACTCCATAGCCTCTGCAGGCTCGGCGGTGGCCTCCTCCTCTTTGTCCCTCGGGTCTAATTCATTGAAAGGGTCGCTGGTGTATCGAAGAGGAGGGGCTTTCTTTAGTTGCTATGCTTCAAGGCTTTTTGTGCAGAGAGCAATCTCTACACCTTTCCCTTTATCTCTCCTGTGGTTGTTGCGAAGTTCGGTTACATAGCAGTCTCGTGCAATATCTTGGTCTCCTTCCACTTCCCCTACCCCACTGTCTGTTGGAAATTTCATTTTTAGGCACCACGGGGCTAGGACAATCTGGAAGTCAGATAGGGCTGGTCTTCCTAGGAAGGCGTTGTAGGCCGAATGGTTTTCTATCAGCACAAACGTCTGTTTCCTTACAACGGAGCGGGGATGGCTTCCGATTTCAACGAAGAGGTCCAGCTGCCCGATGGGCATTTTCGCATCTCCAGTGAAACCGTGTAGCGGTTTATCGCAGGGAGATACGTCCTTCATTGACAACCTCATTTTGTCGAATGCGTGTTTGAACAGGATATTTACAGAGCTTCCAGTGTCTACCAGGATTCGGTAAACTTCGGCGGGACCGAGTCGGGCAGAGATAACCATGGGATCCATGTGAGGGTATTGTCTTCCTTCTAGGTCGCGTTTACTGAATGAGATGTCATCACTTTCTTTCCGCTTTGGGTGGCGCTCTTCTATAACCGTATTGACACAGTCTCTATTGTCTCTGAGCGACTTCCCATATCTTTCCATCTCTTTCCAACTTCTGTCTGCGATGTGTGGACCTCCTGAGATGGTATGGACCACTATCTTCTCTTGACTAGAGCTGCTAGCGTTGCGGTCGCCTCTGCCGGTCCCTGGTGAGGGTAGCCTTGGGTTTTCATTGGCAGGATCTGGAGTCCTGCCTTGACTTTTTACATAGCGTTCCAGTTTCTTTCTTCTGATGTGTTCCTCAATCAGATCTCGGAGATGATGGCATTCGTTGGTATCATGTCCGTGGGATTCGTGGAAGCGGCAGAATTTTCCAGATTTCTGTGCGCTATCTGATTCCTTCTTGTATGGTGGGCGTTTGTATCTAACTTCGCCTTGGGTGGCAAGGAAGATGTTTTCGACGGTCTCGTTCAAAGGGGTGTAAGAGTCGAATCTTGGTCCTGGCCGATATAGGCGTTTCTCTACTTTCTTGCCCCCAGCATTGTCTCTGGAATCATTTCTTCGAACGTCCCTTGCCACAGCAGGGGCATTGCCATGGGTCGTCTTACTTTGCTGTCCTGACTGCCCCTCAATGGCAGCATCCTCAAGCCTCATGTATTTCCCGGCTTCATGGAAGAAATCGGGTAAAGTAGCTGGTTTTTCTTTTGTCAATCTCCTAGCAAATTTGGTGTCCGGATGCACCCCACTGCAGAGGGCCATTAGGATAAGCTTCTCATCGGCATCTTGAACTGCGGCTGCTGCGGCGTTGAATCTGGTTAGGTATTGTTGCAGCTTTTCTCCAGGTTTCTGTTTGACGCTGGATAAGGAATAAGCGTCCTTAGGTTGCTCCACATGAATGCGGAACTGACTGATGAATTTTTCTTTCAACATTTCCCATGAGCTGATGGATCCTTGGGGTAGATGACAGAACCAGGAGGTAGCAAGATCTGCTAAGAAGAGCGGGAAGCATTTGCACAGCACTCCCTCTGTTGCTCCACTCATGAGCATATGCTGCGTGTACCTCTGTAAGTGTACAACGGGATCGGAGGTTCCTTTGTAGGGTTCCATTGTTGGCATCTTCCATTCTCGGGGGGTGATAGCAATTTCGATATTGCGGGCGAAAGGGCTGGTTACCCTAGCGCCTATCCCTCGATCTCTTTGCTCCCGTTGGACACACTCTCTGAATAAGCGTGCCATCCTTTCATCAGAATTTGGAGCGGACAGAAATGAGTTTGGTTCCGTTCTGTGGGGTTGACTCCGACCAGACAACCTGTAGGGATGGTATCGTCTATCATTCCTCATATTTTCCAGTGGCTGCCTTTGATCTTCTGGGAGCATGCTTGGGTCAGCTACAGTTGGCCCTTGCCTTGATCTTCCCCTGTTGGGTTCTGATCTAAGCACTTCCTCGGGTCCAACTTCGGGCTGAACTCTAGCTCGGCCCCGTTCATTGGTGTTCCTGTGGTTAGGCAGCATGACCGGCTCAGCTGCAGTTGACCTCCGCCCGGTACCTTCCGCGTTGGGTTCGGCACCAAACGCTTCCTCAGGCCTAACTTCGGGCTGAGCTCGGTCTCGGCTCCTACCATGGCTACCCCTGCCGTTAGCTCCTTCGAAGAAGGAAGATCTTTGCTGTCTCTGAGATCCTCCAGATTGGGACTCGCCCCATGATTCAGTGTTGCGGTTGGATTCTTCAGCGTCCCTCAAGCGTGACATGAGATGGTCTACCAAGGCTTCCTGCTGGGACGTGAAGCGGTTAGTTACTTCAACAACAACTCTGTCCAAATCTGCCCTAGTAATTGCTGCAGGCTGTTCTGTGGCAGGAGTGGCTGGGTTAGCCTGTCCTTCATTTGTTGCCGTTGCTGGAGGAGGACGGTTCACTTGATTTGTGGCAGCTGGATCAGGAAGGCTGCTGGCTGCGATGTTTTTTCCTTTGTTAACATCTTTTCTCTGTTTGGGAGGCATGTTTTCCAAGCGGCGGACGATGGTGTTAGGAAAACTTGTTAAGCGGATGAAGCTGAAGCTTCGAGCTTCTAGTTCTCAGTGAAAGCACCAAAAATGTTTGCACAAAAAATGGACAAACACCTCAAAGTTGTATGATTTAGTAGATCTTATGTTATTCTTAGTGATTTGGGTGATTTATGAAAATATATGAAAAGCAGGGGCTAAACTGTAAAAAGACACGCAGATTTATAGTGGTTCAGCCAGAATGTGCCTACGTCCACTTTATATGTTATTTCTCTTCTCTTGTTTTGATTACAAGTACAAAGCTTTGATACAAGTAAAAGAAAGTTGTTTGAAAGTTCTCTCCGTGCTTGAGCTCTCAAACTTGTCCCCCATTGTTGTACCCCTGCCTCTCTATTTATAGAGTGAGGTTGGGGGCAGGGGTCTTGGATGTATACAGCTGCTGGTGGGCCTGGGCTGAAGTGATCTGGCCTGGCAGTCTGGTTCGGTATTCTCTTGGTTCGGTGAAGTATGGAGTTGGTCTGGTTGGGCTTCATCCGGTGAAGTGTGGAGTGGTGAGGTTGGACCGGTGGCAGTTGCCGGTTGAAGGTCTACCGAATGGACACGAGGGAGGGCTGCCGAATGGGTTATGCCGAATGGACTCGGGGGAGAGCTGCCGAATGGGTCATGCCGAATGGACTCGGGGGAGAGCTGCCGAATGAATCACGTCTCTGGGTCTCGAGGTCTTCCGGGTAAGAATTCACCCAACACCGGTATTCCAGGTCTGGAGACCCGAATACCACATCGATCCAAATTAACGATAGGTCGTGAATCTCAAGTGAAGATGAAGATTCAGAGTGCAAGGGTTATTGTCGTTAACTCTGAGGGTGATTCCAAAACGAGTGTAACGAGATAATGCCTTCGGTTTCGTTCGAACCCGGAACGAACTTGTATGGATTGAATGCTTTCAACACATCGTCAGGCGGACGATGAGCATTCTAAGTGATATGTTCTGATTAAAGGTAATCGTAACCTCAAGCCTCATCAACCGGGAATGGCTAAAACAGGGGAGGTGCAGCAAGGCTTCGTGGGTAGCGCCCACTGAGAGCAAGATAGATCCCTGTCTAGAGGTCCCTTTCTATATTTCGGCTTAGTGGGTAGTTGGAACTGCAGCCAACTACGGGGTTGTCTTGTTCGGGATTATCCAGTAAGGGATGGTTCCGGCTTTGTGTTGCAGGGGAGCGGGCGTACTCCTCGGTACGGTGATCTAGGCCACGTACTGTGACGGGCGGTACCCCAGTAGCCCTGCCATTGTATGGAATCCAAACTCCAATAAGTGCCGTACGTATTAGTTGTGCCCAACTATGTTGGAATGTGAGATGTAAGCATTTCAGCTATTTCTGTATTTTACTTGAAAACCCTAGACCCTATTATAATATAACTGGATTTCCTATCAAATGATTTGGTTAGCGTAAGGTAAAAACTTTTCCACGTTTATGTGTGGGAAGTCTTACGTGATACCTTTGTTTTCAAAAGGTTTTGAAGTTAAACAATTTTAACCCGTTTACTCACACCAGACCCATGTCTGACCCAAGTGTTTATTTTCTGTTTTATTAAACCTTGGGTACTCAATTTTTACGAGTAGCCAAGGGATTCAGGTTAGTCTTGACGAATACTGGAGGAGCTGAGGAGCAGGAGGCTTCAGCGAGTAGATATATAGAGTTTCCGCTGTGTTTGTATTAGTCTGTATTGTACTGGTATACTTGTGTTGTATAATAGACAGAAGTTTATAACTGTCTATTCTGTGATGTATAAATTGTGTACTCTGATGTATATGATACTATGTAATATCTTATGTGATAATATATTTCTCGTTCCGCTGTGAGATTTCTGATGTTTTGTTGTTCTCTCTTCTTTTCTTTTCTTCTTCTATCCCTTTCTTTCTTCATAACGATGCGTCTTTCTGGGCAAAGAAAGCCGGGTCGTTACATTTGGTATCAGAGCGGTAGGTTGAGTGAATACCTAGGCTCTGGAGTGGTGTCTATCTTGAGAGCGCGTATTTGTAATTTTTATATAACTATATATATATTTATTCTACCTATTTATTGGGTTACCTGTTTGGGTTTTCCAATATGAGTTATAAAGGTAGATAAGGTGGTAGTGTGTGTAACACAATTACCAATAGTTAGAGTCTGAGTGTTGAGTTTGGAAGTGTATTTGTCGAGACTGTAGACCTAATATCGTCTCGAGTGAGCTTTGTTGTGGTGTAAAGATTTCACCGATCTCTGAAGGAAACCTGTTAAGGTTCGGAGTTTATCTTTGAAATTGGATGAGCAAAAGCGAATGATGGTATCTTGGTAACTTCTGGAAGAAGTAGCTGTGTGGTGAGACGCAGTGACTATGGATGTTTCCGAAGATGTTTCTTTTGGAGCAAGTTTTAGGAAGTATATCTGCTTCGGTGTTGTGGCTGGGTCCAGCAGGGTGTTTATGTTTGATTTGAGGTCCGAGTTTCTCGAAGAGTTTTGGATTAGGAAGTCTTTGGCGTCAGTGTCAGCGGTGCAACTCGGAAGTGTTCTGTGTTGGCAGGAAGTTTTCTAGCTGAGAAGTTTTTCTAGAGGAGGAATCCAAAAGCAGCAGAGTGGATCCATTTCTTCGATGAATTGGATAGTTAAGTATGAGCTGTTCTAATTTATGAAGAGAGAACAGTATCTGTGGAAGTTAGGTCGAGTTGATCGCAAAAGAGACTTGCGATTGTTCGAGTGTTCTCATGGGTTATTGGAGATTGAGATTCCGTATCAACTTGATTAGTGGAGTTACCGGAAGTTCAGCTTAGTAGAAGGATGTCTTCTAGAGAAGAATTTGGTGAAGCAGCTTAGGATTCTTTGGAGAGGGATTGATCAGTCCTAATTTTCTGGAGGGAATTCTTCTGGGATGTTTTGACCAAGTGGAATGGTTCACTAAGAATTTATGGTATGGTGAACTGTGGATGATCAAGTTTGTGCTCGAGTTTCTTCGACAGCATTCTCATCTATTCCAGATCAGAGTTGTGCAGCGGAAGCAAGATAGCAGCTATTCTAGAGTGGAAGCAACCAGAAGTTGTAATTTTCTTGGAGTAAAGGATTTCTATAGGAAATTCAAGTATATCTCTAAGTATGAAGGATTTTTCAGGATTTGGAGGTAAGGTTGTCAAGTGCAACTGTTTGGCTATTTCAGATAGGAGAAGTAGTTCGAAGTGCTCTAATGATTGTGGAGTAGAGTTGTGTTCTGGATTTTGGCGTATTTTTGGAAACCATTTTGTTGAGTAGGATCCGGAAATTGGTTTGATGTTGGTCTAGATTATTTCAAGAAGCATCAGCAAGGGTTAAGCTGATCAGGAAGGATCTGTAGACAGCCCAGGATCGTCTGAAGATTTTTGTGGATAAGAGACGGAGGAATTTTGAATTCGAAGTTGGAGACTTCGTTGTTGTTGAAGTTTCTCTGATAAAAAGGGAACTATAAGATTGGGTAAGTCTGGGAAGTCAGCTCCGAGTTATTTTGGATCTCTTCTGTATGCTGATTTGGATAAGTGCTTTGATCTACTGGATTGAATTGTCAGTTTGGATAACTGGAATTCATTTTGTTTCACGTATCTCTGAGAGAGTACGTATTTGATCTATCTCTGGTTGTGGAACCAGCAGTTCTGGAGGATTTGGTTGTTGAGTCAGACTCGTCTGTAGTCTGATATCTTGTTTAGTTCTGTAGATCTAGATGAGTAGAAGCTTTATAGCTTAGTAGTTTTGATTGTTTGTAAAGCGAGTATTCCGGTATATATATACACTTGGGGAAACTCGAGGAAATTCTATCTAGAATTTTGTCTGGATAGTTAAATTTGTTTGATTAAATTGTTTGCTATGATTGTTAGAATATGATTGATATGTATGGTTGCTGTTTGAAATTAAAATTAAAATTTTGCTGGGTTATTAAATTATCTTTGCTTTTAAATTTCGGGGACGAAATTATTTTAAGGGGGGAGGAATGTGATATCCCGGGAATTTGGCAATATCAATTTAATAATCTTTATTAATAATTAAATTGATTTGATGATTTCATTTTATAAAATTGACAAGTTTATTCATTTTAAAAGGCTAATAATATTTTAATTGGCAATATGTATTAATATCTTTTCTAACAATTTAAAATTGGGAAGATTTATCTTTCTAAAACTAATATAAGTGTTTATATTTATAATGTATATATATAGGTATATATATTATAAATAGGGAGTCTTTAATTTAATAAAAGGATAAGTTATCAAATTATAATATATATGTATATATATATTGTTATTTGAAGTTATGTATTAAATTCAATATGATAATTATCAAGCTAATGTTAAAAGTATTTTTCATTTAGAATATATATATTTGCATATATTGGAATGAAAAGAATATTGAATTTGAATTTAATAAAGTATTTCCAAACTTTAATCTTTATATAATTTGTAACTTGGAAATTTGTAATTTGACTTAATACTTTTGAAAAAGATATTTATAATTTAAATAACAAGAATAATTTCTTATTTATTATAAATATATATTTTAGTTTAAGTTTTAAATAAGATTTAAATTAAGAAGTTCATTTGTTTTTAATATTCTTTTCTTTTTAAAATTCAAAAATAAGTTGAATTGATTTGTAAATATATATATATAGAGTTAAAATAAATTTCTCAAGTATATAAAATATGTTATATTCATTTGATCAAGGCATAAGTTATTTTAAATAATTGATTTTACATTTGTATATTTATATAGAAATCTAA
This sequence comes from Allium fistulosum, assembly GCA_030737815.1. NCBI lineage: Eukaryota > Viridiplantae > Streptophyta > Magnoliopsida > Asparagales > Amaryllidaceae > Allium > Allium fistulosum. The sequence goes on from CM060907.1 coordinate 619,261,115, forward strand.
AAGCTTAATTTATAAAAGATAAATACATTTTATACTTGTAAATATTTCATAAATAAATATATGTATAACTTAAATAAGTTTTAAATAAGATAATAACTTTTGTAACAATTGTTAAACATTAATTAAACATTAAATAACCCTTATATAACATTTGTAAATCATTAATTAAGTATTAAAAACACTTGTTCACATTTTGATATATGTAAGTGACAATTGTAAATATGTGTAAACAAACTAAGGCATTAAAGAGACACATGTCAAATTCTCTTAATAACTAAATTTAAAAATTAATATGTAAGAAGAAAAATCTGTTTTCTCTTTTCAGTTGAAGATTATCTTTTCTTCATTTCTTTCTCCACTAATACAATTCGAATCAAATCAAAAAGAAGATCAAATCAGTCTCAAACCTATCAATTAGTAACCAAAGATCAACAGCAAGAATCAAATTGCAAGTTTTTAATTCAACAAAGCAAAAGAAATTCAAATCTGGAACATGCAGCCTGGAACAAATCTATTTTCTGCTTCTCTGTTCTCTGCATTTTGTCTGGTGAGTAAATATTATTTTAAAAACAGATCTATGTTTTGTTTATGTGATGATTTATCATCTGAAATGTTGTAATGAATGCATGTTTGTATATTAGTGTTTGAAATGTCTGTATGCATGCCTGTATAGTTACATTTGAATGCCTGTGAAGTTTTCATAATCTCTGTGTGATAATAGCAGTATTCATTTCATAATAAAATCAATAACTTGAAGTTGATTGTGAATTGGTTAATGATTTATAAATAGGAGTTGTTTACAATCAAGTAATCTATCAACTAAAAATAATTACAGGATTTAAAAGTGAATAATTGGCTCTGAAATTTTGAGTTTACAGTAAATTTTCAATTTGGGTCAAAAATTTATTAAATCGAATTTGAGTTTGAATTACATGTTTGAATTCGTGAGTGGAAACCATGAATTTTAGTGTATATATCAAGATTTTTAGATTGGTAATTGAAGAGGATTTTGGGATTTTCTGTTTTGGGCATTTTGGTCGATTCATGGCGAACGACGACGAGTTGGCCATCGAGGGTGAGCATGAAGGTGAATGGGACAATGGCAATCATCAGAAAAATAGTTTGGTATTTTATTGATGATCGTGGTGGCTGAAATTGGTCAAGTTAGGGTTTAAGACTCTGCTTTTCTCGTGATGATCATATGGGTTTCGCGGCACCGATGGACAAACGGAGTTGATCGCATATGGTTCTGGAGGCTTGGGGCAGTGAGGCGGAGCTGGGGTTAAGACGGCGAGGAGTTTCGAAGCTTTGGTTGCCGTGGAGGATGGTTTTTCTGGTAATGGTGGTTTTGAACTGTTGGGTTCGAAAGGTCGAAAACGATTCTCGTTCGAATCGAGAACATCTGGGTGGTCGTACGTGAAGACGAGGTTGATATTGACTTGCCGGAGACCAGAACGGAGATCATCAACGTCCAGCGTGTGTGTGCACGTGCACGAGCAAGTCTGTGCATCTGGGAACGATGGGTTGGGGAAGAAAGGAAATACTCGGGGAGATCTCGTGATTTTTGCCAAGCGACTCGAAGTAGGGTGAGGTATGTTGTTGTCTCGAGAGTTGCTTCGAGTTTATTAGGGTTTTACTCGGATTTGGGGTTTAGCTGGTAATAAGAATTGAACAGGAAATGTTTTTAAGTTTTAAACAAAAGAAATTTTGTTTTCATAATATTTTCTGAGTTTAAACAAAAGTTAAACAAGTTTATATATTTTATAATATTAAGTTTCAAAATAAAATAAGTAGATTTTGAAATAAATTTGTATTTAATTATATTTAATAACTTTGGAAAAGTTTAAAGATTTAAAGGTTTAATCTAAAATGTGTTGATTATTAATTGATTTCTAAAATCTTATATTTTAAATTAATTAAGGTTTATTGATTAAGATTTAGTAATCAATTAAACTAAGGATTTTTCTTAAGTATTTAGAATGTTGTTTTAATTAAAGATAATTAAATTTGAAAAGGAAATTTAGATAATTAAATTATTTTAATTATAAAGTGTTATTGGTAAATAATTGATTTAAATTAAGATAGTAGTTTCTTAATTAAGAACCTTTAATATAATAAAGTAAGAATCATTTAATTAAATTTAAATGATTAAATTAAATTAATTAATTTGTGATTTCTTAAGATAATCACTTATAAATTAAATTAAGTATAATTACTTGATGAAGTAATTAAGGAATAATTACTGAATGTAATTAAGAAAAAGGGAAGTTATTTAATAAAATAATTAGAGAATAATTATTTTATGAAAGTAATCAAATAAGAAGTGATTAAGGCTAATTACCTAGTGTTATTAATTAAATAATTTATTTAATTAAAGGATTAAGGATAATTAATAAGGTAATTAATTAATTGTTAAGGTAATCAATTAAAAGAAATAAATTAAGGAAGATAATTAATTAGAGTTAATTACTGGTTAAGTTTAATCAAAGGTGATTAATAAATCATGGTTTAATTAAAGGTTAATTACTTAATGTAATTAATAAATAATTAAAGGTATGATTAGGGATCATTAGTTTATAATTAATGATGTAATTGAGAGTTGATTAATTAAGATAAATTAATCAAATGAAAAGTGATTAATTAAAATTAATTAAGGATTAAAGTAATTAATTATAATTAATTAATTAATGAAGTAATTAAAGGTTAATTACTGTATTTGGTTAAGGATAATTAATTTGTGAAATTAATTAAGATAATTACTTAAATATAATTAAAGAATGATTAATCAAGGTGATTAATTAAAGTGGATAATTAGAGAAAGATTAATTAATTTATTTGTAATTAATTAATGATTATATAAGTAAGATTTATAATGAAGTAATTAATTTAATTTACTTTAAATTAATTAAGAGATGAAGTAATTAATTTAATTCACTTTAAATTAATTAAAGATAGAGATAGTTAATTTAATTCATTTTAAATTAATTATGTTATGATTAAGTAAATCATTTCTTATATAAGAATGAACGACATTGATTGTCTTGAATGAATGTATCTCAGAAATAAGATAAGATGTTGTATAGTATGAATGCTTGGTTGCATTATGATGGTAATATAGATTGACTATTGTGATGTTGATATGGATTACCTATTTGGTTATGAATCATCTGTTTAATTGATAATGTGATTATCAATTGTGAATTGTGAATTATCTATCTGTATGAATATAGATAAGTTAAATTGTTTAAACCTTTAAACAACTTGGCCTTAAAAGATACGTTTTGGATTTCGATGAGACCGGGATCGGGTTTCCGTATACCGGTATTCCAGGTCTGGAGACCCGAATACCACATCGATCCAAATTAACGATAGGTCGTGAATCTCAAGTGAAGATGAAGATTCAGAGTGCAAGGGTTATTGTCGTTAACTCTGAGGGTGATTCCAAAACGAGTGTAACGAGATAATGCCTTCGGTTTCGTTCGAACCCGGAACGAACTTGTATGGATTGAATGCTTTCAACACATCGTCAGGCGGACGATGAGCATTCTAAGTGATATGTTCTGATTAAAGGTAATCGTAACCTCAAGCCTCATCAACCGGGAATGGCTAAAACAGGGGAGGTGCAGCAAGGCTTCGTGGGTAGCGCCCACTGAGAGCAAGATAGATCCCTGTCTAGAGGTCCCTTTCTATATTTCGGCTTAGTGGGTAGTTGGAACTGCAGCCAACTACGGGGTTGTCTTGTTCGGGATTATCCAGTAAGGGATGGTTCCGGCTTTGTGTTGCAGGGGAGCGGGCGTACTCCTCGGTACGGTGATCTAGGCCACGTACTGTGACGGGCAGTACCCCAGTAGCCCTGCCATTGTATGGAATCCAAACTCCAATAAGTGCCGTACGTATTAGTTGTGCCCAACTATGTTGGAATGTGAGATGTAAGCATTTCAGCTATTTCTGTATTTTACTTGAAAACCCTAGACCCTATTATAATATAACTGGATTTCCTATCAAATGATTTGGTTAGCGTAAGGTAAAAACTTTTCCACGTTTATGTGTGGGAAGTCTTACGTGATACCTTTGTTTTCAAAAGGTTTTGAAGTTAAACAATTTTAACCCGTTTACTCACACCAGACCCATGTCTGACCCAAGTGTTTATTTTCCGTTTTATTAAACCTTGGGTACTCAATTTTTACGAGTAGCCAAGGGATTCAGGTTAGTCTTGACGAATACTGGAGGAGCTGAGGAGCAGGAGGCTTCAGCGAGTAGATATATAGAGTTTCCGCTGTGTTTGTATTAGTCTGTATTGTACTGGTATACTTGTGTTGTATAATAGACAGAAGTTTATAACTGTCTATTCTGTGATGTATAAATTGTGTACTCTGATGTATATGATACTATGTAATATCTTATGTGATAATATATTTCTCGTTCCGCTGTGAGATTTCTGATGTTTTGTTGTTCTCTCTTCTTTTCTTTTCTTCTTCTATCCCTTTCTTTCTTCATAACGATGCGTCTTTCTGGGCAAAGAAAGCCGGGTCGTTACAATTTGAAATGACCACGGTGTTATAATAACGATTGGTTGTTAAAGAGACCGGGATCGGATATGGGCATACCCGATACCGAAAACCACTTTAACAACTGTGTACGCACTGGAGATTCTAGAATGAAGTATGATGGTGGCGACGATCTTATTGAGGTATGAACGTGGACCCGACTCCCGTGAGTTGGCATAAGGTGGCTAAAAAAGGAGCAATTCTCGGGCCAATGAGGTAGCACCTCTAATCGGACGCATTTCTTCGATACATTTCTATTACTTTATGATTGATTTGGTGGCCACCCTTCGATTTTGATTGGGAGTGTGTTCCGAGGTGGGTGGTAGTGGCTGCTATGCGTTTCCAATAGCCCAGATGTGTAATTGGTATATCTACCCTGGCATTGCCTTGTTGTGCCGTGTCACCTACAATATCGAGCTTTACTACGAGTTTGGATTTGTGCCATAGCCTGTGGAGTATTGAGGGTAGCTCTCGATCAAGGGGTATGCTGATACTGGATAGACTACAGGGACTATTATGTGTTAAGGGGAATATTGGGTCACTCCTTAATGCTATTTTAAAGTAAGTTTATTTTACTTTAGACATTATTATAATAGCGTATATTATTACATAGTAGATAGTTTAACAGATCCTTAGAGGATGGTTATCCCAAACATCCTTTGAGTTACTTGTATTTCAGTTGATATTTCACTTGAGTTGGATTTATTGATATAAGAATGTTAATCCTTACTCGAGTGTTTTGTGTTTTGCTTCACGCTCTAGTCAGACTGAGTGATACAGCCTTTGAGACTCACCTTTGGAGTTAAAGCTTCGCTTGGAGATCTAGCTATCTATCCAACTTTCAGTTATTCAGTTGATTCCAGTGATGTATTCAGATCTTGTATTTGACTATTGTATTGAGACATCTATGTATTCATGATTTCTATTGTATCTTGTTTAACTCTGTTATATATATATATACTAGTAGCTTCATGAACTACTATTCTTTTGTTTCCGCTGCATTATTGTTATATTACTCTGTGTCTGTGATCTGTGATTATCTTATTTACTGTATATGTTGGTTTTGCCAAATTTAAATTAACAATCTGATATTTTGAGCAATTCAAATTCGACATGTATGGATGCGAATGGTTGAAAATTTCAGGTCGTTACAATGCCCGTCCAGGTCATGAAAGAGACAGTGCCTTCCCGATGCTCTTTCGCATTATGAAGGTTCCCTCCTTGCCGGCCTTCGATAAGGAAGGCGATCCCGAGTACCCAAGTATATCTGCTCCAATGTTGCATTCAATCCTGTGTAAGTGGAGAATTTTGGCTCCCTCTAGCGCTCCCTCTTCCCTTTATCTTTGTCTTTACCCGAGCTTTCACCAGGTGGTCCTATGTCCTTAACCATATTTACTTCCTTTGATTTCATATCCAAACATGCATCCTCTTGCCGAAGAAATCTCTCAGCTTGATAAAATAATTCCACGAGATCCATTGGTGGGTCCCGTATCAACGATACTTTAAAATCCAAATTATCCCTGTAACATTCCCCCTTTTGACCGCCTCTAGTCGGTAATTAAACCAACTCGAAACGTTTAAAAAGACGAATTGTTATTTAGTTTATAAGGTTTAAACAGAATCAGCCACAGAAACACAGAATAAAACAATGAATTAAAACAAATGAGAATTTATTTCATTACTATAAATCTTTTTATATACATCAGAGTTTATACAATTTAATACTAATACAGCGGAATATCTTAAAATACAATTTTCTCGAAATAAATGATTCTTTACTCTCTCTCTAACTTCGCTGCTCGAAAATCTTCAAGCTGTAGAAATACTCGGTCTGACCCGAGTATTATATTCAAAAGAAAATAATACACAGGTCAGTCTAATTCAAACCAGTTTATGAGTGCATATAGGCAGTAATAATTTAAATAGACGACGGTCACAATAATTCCCGTCTATCCGACTCTTTTAACAAAGAAACCGGATAACGAAAATTTTAACACTAAACAGTGTTAAAACAATAAATCAGCAGATTTAAATCATCAACAGAGATAAACAGTGTTATTGGCTGCCGTACACACGTGTGCATTCGTACACATGTGCACTGCCCCGCCAACTCGTGTGCATAGATAACGGTGCAACATGCAACAGTGAGACTCGAGACCAATACAACACAGTGCCCAAACAGTATCAAACTGACTCACAAGTGAGCAAAGTAAACATCATGTTTCGGCTATACTGGAACCATAAGTGAAACTCAATTCAGAAGTGAAGTGCAACAGTGAATGATTCAACATATCCAACTAGAAGTGCAGTGAACCCAAACAAGGTTCAAGTAATGAAGTAAAACAAGCACACCCCCATGACCATAATTGTGACAACTAATGGCAGAGCATATATGTACAAATCAGGGTAGAAGGAGATGCAGTGAAACAGGCTACAAAGACAACAACATGGATGCAGATTCAAAACTGTCTACCAGTAACAAAATGACCAAATGCAAAGTCACTAAACTCATGCAAGTGAAACAACACAGTGCAGACCAGAGACAAGCATGTACAAGAGGCAACAGAATCCAAACTAGCATATGCAACTCACAAACCAAAACTGGACAGAGCAACATGATGAACTACTGACAACAATATTACAAATGCAACTCCAACATCAGAAACTACAGTTGCTACCAAGTGATGAAATGTGCACAGTGCCACCAAGCAACTGCTACATACAAAATGATCAACCAAGTTCAACAAGGCAAATGCATGCAGACAGTTCAATAGAGAAGTGCATAAGCATCACAAGGCTGAAGTCTACAAAACAAGACAGAGGTAGCAGCTTCAAAAGCCAACAATAAATTCAAAAAAATAGGAATAGCAACAAGTCAGGGTCAAAGTACTATTGCATACAGACCTGAGGACCATCTGAAGAATCAAATATAAATGGTAATGCCTCAACAACTGCAACAATCACACTAATACAATCTTAAGTGAAAGTGCTCGATTAAAAGGTAATGGACAGGACAAATGACTACAACAACCAAATGCAGACTGTTAGTACATCTGAAATGCACTATATCAAACAGTGATAACGTGGATGCCGACTCAAGTACATCAAGCAAAGAACTCGACAAGTGGACTAGGCCATACACTACAAAAGTATCAACTACCAGAGTAGTAAATGACACTACATGATCAGATAAAAATAATTGGAATTTAGTTTTAAATTTAAAACCGTGTATAAAAAAAATAGGGAAGAACAACAAATTCAGACATGCATACTTGTATCACAGCATATAATTCAAATTTCATACTGAACATCACATAATTATTAACATGCAAGCATCAACAATCATACGAATTTTTTTTCACAAGCAACAAGTTATAATTTATTTAAACTTTTAGTTTTAAAGTTTACTCACGGTTTTGAAGGTGTCAAAACAGTCCTACCTTGTTTAACTTGGACTCAAATTTAAAATTTTACTTTAGGATCAAACAAAAGAAATATCAATTTAACAACGAACAAGTCAGCGATCACAGTTAATCTTGAATTAAAGACATGAGTGCAGACAAACCAAACCCAAGATTTCAAAATGCAGTGGCCATACACATATATACATACAAAAATGTATGTATACAAATGATCAGCCATCAAAGTGCAGACAAGAATTGTCACGACCCTGAAATTTTGAATTTATTTAAATTAATAATTAAATGAATTTTTGAGTTAAATTTAGGATTTAATAAATTTTTGAATAAAAATTGCGAAATTTAATTGATTAAATGGAGCGAGTTTCCCCGATATCCAAGTATATTATGTATAAATTATTTTATATTAAAAAATTGTAAATAGTGTATATGTGAATATATGGGTGTATATTGAATGTATATATAGTTTTATACAGATTAGATTTTTATTACATATCTAAGTAAATTAATACAAAGTAAGCTTTTAACAACAATGTTAAAATAGAAAATCATTTATAAAGTAATAAAAATAAAATGCAAGTTAAAAGGGAAGCAAACCAAATAAGCATGTACACTTGAAAACAAGACAACATAATAAGTGCAGCCACCATTTTTAGAAAGAAAAGAAAATAGCAAAGAAATGTTATGCAGGCAAGAATAGGAAAAGAAGAAAAGTATGCAAATAAAAGAAGAAAATAAACAAAGTAAGTAGATTTAAAATAAAATGTAAAACCCAACGTCATCATCCCTCAGCCGAAAACAAAAGCAAATCAAGTCACAAAGATATTAAGTATAAATTGTACAAAAGTAAGATGCAGCCACCAAAACAAAGCAAAGGAAATAAGATATCTTTTTACAAATAAACAAAGTACACAATATAATACATATCAGCTGAGCAATAAATGCAACATGCTCTAGCAATTAATGAATGCCATAACTTTAGTACAAAGCAAAGGTAACAATCCCTCTGTACAAATTCCCATATACCAACTCCTCAACATCAGTTCGTTCAAAACAACTAAGGCCTGAGAGGAAAAAAATGAAGTGAATGTCATTTGTAAACAAAACAAGCATCTCAAATTTAAACATCAAAACAAATCAATGGAAAACCAGAGATGAAGAAATGATTTCTTTCCAGTTTCCAGTTTTCAAATTCAAGCAAATCCAAGCTTCTCTGTTCTAAGTATAAACAGGTGAGCAAACTCCTAAACATAAAGGCTTGAATCTGTTATATTTTGATGATGCCTGAAATGAAGTTGTTTGATATGTTTGCATGATTGATTTTATCTGGATATATGCTTTGAATTGCTCTGTTCATCTATACTGGTGAGTAACATCACTTAATAACAATTTTAACATATAATTATGATGCATGTGTATGTGAATAAGTGTGTTATACCTTTCTATATGAATGCCCTGTGAATATTGAAGAGCAGGTGTGTACAGGCTGTTACTCCCCTATGTTCTCGGTTTGAAGTTTTCAACACAAAACATGGATTTAAAAACCATTTCCACTTGATCTACTCAATGTTTGGACTTAGGATCAAAACAAAAAAATGTATGTTTGATCGTGAACTAGGTTTTAAGATTTTATTTAAGTTAAACAACATTGGATTTGTCTCTGGGAATCAAAGAACTGAGCAAAGCTTTAATTTTGTCAAATTTCGAACACTTTAAATCATGAATTCAGATGTGCAGACTGAATTCTTACACTTAATCAAGTTTTTTTAAAACAAAAATTAAGATTTTTAGAATAAAGATTGGAGAGCAATTTGAGATTGTCTGAAATTCTTTGTTTTGGTCGTTTCCGGTGATCTCGAGGTTGAGGTAGGTCGGAGTTCTTTGAGAGGGTAGAGGAGTGATCAGGGGTCCTAGGAAAAATACGGGTTGGGGTTGCAGGCGAATGTGGCGGCGTCGGTGATGTATTCTAGTTCGTAGCCCTAGTTTTTGTGAGGTCGAGATTTTTGATTCGATCGTCTTCTATGATGGATCGAGTGCTACGATATCTGGGAAGATGATAGGGGTTGAGTTGATGATGGTGTACCCAGGTTTCCAGACCTTCTAATGGTCGAACATCGGAGAACGGCGGCATTTCAGGTCTGGGGAAGTTCTTCATTCAGTGTTTCCAGGTTTCAGTTGTGAGCTCGAATTCAATTTCGAATGGTGGGCTAACGATCTAATGATCGGAGGTGGGTGCGAAGGCAGTTTCCGATGTGGGAGGACCATCAGAGATGGTCGGTGGCAACAAGAAGCTGCCGTGCACATGCACGCCACACTTTTTGAATCTGGGCAGTTTGTTTAGTTGAGTAGGAAGAGTTCGAGTAATCCTCGAGAAACTTTATGTTAGGCTCGAAGAATTTCGCATGGGACTCGAAGCGGATAGGTGTTGTTCTCGAAGTAAACAGGGGAGACTCGGGAGAAACGTGGTTGGAGCTCGGGGAAAGGAAGTGATTGCTCGGGTGGTTTTAGTTTCAAAGCTGCGGTATTAAAATAAAAAGAAGTTAAGCAAATTTGTGATTCAACAGGTCTTAAGCATTGTGAATTTAATAAATGTTTAACAAAAGTAAATTTAAACTTTATTACCAGTTTAATTTTATAGTTAATACTTTACAATGTCTCAACTCTTAATTGTTATTTTAACTAAGTAATTGTTTTAAGTTAAGTATTAAATTAATTAACTTTTAAAAGTTTTTAGTTAGTAATAAATTGGTAATTAACTACTTAACGTTAATTAATAAATGATCAATAGTTAATTAATTAAGTAATTTAATTAAGAATTAATAAATGATAAATTAAGTGATTAGCAGTTAATAAAGGGGAAATTAAGTTTCATGAATAATTAAGGTTATTAATTAATGATTAAGGAATAGTTAATTAAGTTAACTTGATCAAGAAGTAATTAATTAAATAGTGTGAAATAAAATAATTAAGTAATTAAGACTTAATAATTAATTAAGAATTGATTTGTTAATTAACTAATTTGAAATGAAATAAATAATTAATTGATAAATTAATTATGATTTAATAAATTATTGAGTTTACCTATGGATGTCTGGATTCTATTGGATGGTTTGATTGTTTTGATATCCCTGATATATGATGCTTTGTGATACATCCTGATTTATGCTATGATCTGTAATTTACTTATCTGTGATATATATCTGTGATTTGTGAATGAACGATGAGCGATATAGTTTATATCGTTTATCAACTATATCCTGTATTTTGATCTGTGATGATTGATGTTGCACTGTTGTGTGTAAAACCCCTAGACCACACTGTTACACACACAAATATGGATTTCACGTGGAAATCGGTTAAGTCACAGATAATTTAAATTTGATGTTTTGAAATTGAAATTTTAATTTCAATTGATTTTGAAATTAGAAATTTGGGTTTAAAGTGAAAAGCTTTTGAAATGGAATTTCAAAGATGAAATTTGATTTTGAATAACTTGATGAAGTTTTGGAAGTTTAAATAATTTGATTTAAAACTTAAAGTCAAGTTTAAAAATTGAATTCTAAAATTTGAAACTAGGGATTAAAGATGTTTATATATGGGTTAAACTATTTTAAAAAGTATTGATTTTGGAATGTGAATATAATTCAAGGACTTTAACCCGTGCAAATAAAATTGGATTTTTTCTTAAATGAAAACTGTTTGTTTTCAAATGATAAAAGCTTTCATATATATATATATAAAATGAAATTCCAATTTAAAGGAATTTCAAGTATGAATTGAAAGATGGTTTTCCAAGTTATGAATGAATTCTTTTTGAAAGCTATGAATTGAATCTGTTTAATTTTAACAGATTTAAAATGATGTTTTGTTTAAACCCTTTGAAATGAAATTGTCTTGAAAACTATAAGTTAAATCTTTGATTTAAAGATTTAACGAGTTAATCCAATTGAAACAGAAATTGTTTTGGAAAAACTGTGAATGAATCTTTGTGAAAATTAAGTGAACTCTGTAAATAAATCTTTTTGTTTAAAAGATTTGAAATGGTAATTTGTTAAACCATTTGAAGAAAGAAGTTGAATTATTAAGTTGTGACTTAATTGAAATCCCATATCCATATGTTTTAAATATTACGCTCGTTATTCGGGTTAGCCGGGAAAAGACATTTGTGTCATATAACCCATTCCGAATAGTGATACGTCGTATATGGATGGCATTTGAAGACCGGTGTTGAAGACCGGATATTTACGAAAACGAAAGGACAACTCGTCGAATGTCTCTGCACCGACTGGTCCCCGGTATAGAGATTTTATCACCCTTTGTGATGGGAAGTCCGGGCGGGATTGTGAATACCCGGAATTGCAAGGGCTTCGTAAGAAGTGCCTTCGGTTCTGTTCGAACCCGGAACAGACTTGTATGGATACATGTCTGACATTACACTTTGAGATATAAAGCCGATTTCTTTCAAATACATTTCTGTTGGTGGCGGAGAATTTATTCTCTTAGCTTAACACCCTTCTCTGAGACGTACGAGCTCAGAGGTTATGTAGTTGAAATTTATCAGCGATATATCCCAATTTGGTAATGTGGCATGCTGAGTGTTGCTGTGTGATGATCAGTGTTTGATCATTTGCGATATGATCATTTGTTTGATCTTATATCTTTGTGATCATAGGTTGATCATTTGTTTGACCCGAAGCATGGCTTTGTGAACAAAGCGTAGCTTTGTGGACGAGACTTCGTCGAGCCTCACACCCCGGAAATGGTCAAAACAGGAAAAATGCGGCAAGGTTCTAGGGAGTAGCGCCCCTTAGTGTATGTCATTCCTTCTGGATAAAGGTGGTATCATGGTATGGAGCCCAGATACTTAACCTCTGTGGTTGCTGCAAATTTATTACTTTGTGGTTTGTTGGAAATCGGGGATCCTCGGGAAGATCGGTGACGATCAGGGGATGGCATACGCGTGTCAGTAGTTACCTATTTTTGCAGAGGTAACTCGGCCTTGTGTTGGCAGAGATCCGGTTAGGTTCTCGGGTCGTCTATTCCAGGGACGAACCCATCGTGGATAGGAAGTTCCTTAGCCTGACCATTTGTTGGAAATCCAAAGAAACAATACGCGACTTGTACGGTTTTAGTTGTATTACCTGCTATGGAATGTGGCGGTAACCTGCTATTGAACATGGTAGCTATAGTAGGCATAAGTGCGGAATGCCTATGCTGGCTAAGATTTATATTGTACTTTCGAAATGTTTTCCACTATGCACTAATAATAATATCAAAATGATTTGATTTTGCGTAGTAAGCATCTTTGACTATCATAAGAAGAAATCTCCTCCAATTCTGCGTTTGCATTGTGTGTGTGGTGGGAGGTCTTATGGTAGTTTCATTTTCTAAAAGCATTGCGAATTGACTTTAAAATTCTCTGCTGTTTGTTTTAAAGATAAACTGTTTTTGTTGCTCACACCAGTCCCACGACTGACTCGGAGTTTATTGTTCATTTCCTAAACTCTGGGTGCTCATAATTTTCTACACGAGCAGTCTAGAGTAGGGTTTTTCAGATAGTCAGGTTCAGTAGATTTTCTGGAGCTAGTTCAGTCTTTGGATCGGACTGCACTTGCTTATCTTGGTGTATCGTTATTGGGAGTTCGAGCTACTGCTGGAGTTCTCTCTTGAAGACTATCTTAGAGTTATTTGTTCCGCTGCTGATGTTAGTTATCTATTTTCTTTTCCGCTGCTATTTGTTGTATCATATCTCTGATGTATATAGATATTCATTGTATCATCATTGTATCTGGATATTGTATCAGATGTTGTATATCGATATTCTTTTTTTTCCGCTGTGTTATTTACTTAATGTTGTTATAAGCTCCGGAGAACCAGATTTGGCATTTGAATCTACGGCATTTTGAGTACAAGTGAAGTACGGGTGCCGATTTTCGAAGGCCAACTTTTGGGTCTTCACAAGAATGAAGTCAGTGCCAATAGTAATGACAGCAACTCCATCAAGTCGTGACTCAAACTCCAAAATACAGTCAGAGATGTCAACAAGTATGTAAACTACAAGTCAACAAATAAGAAATCAACTTCAAGTTATGAAAGCAACTACTGGACCAAGGTGGAATAAAGACTACAGGGACAATACATATATATATACATACATAAATGTATGTATACACATTGTTTCAGTGCCTATTCAAGTGCACATAAAGGTTCAAACACCCAAAAGCATTTAGCAGCAGTTTCGAATAATCCAGACAACAAATACTTCAACTACATATACCACATATGTCGACCATGCAACAGATACATGATCGAGGATGCAGACTCAAGTTCACAAATGCAGAGAAACCCAGATCCAATCCAAATCAGTTCGAATAAAGTTCGATAGCAACTGTGACGACCCGACTTCCTACGCCCAGGAAATCGCATCGTTTTGAAGAAAAGAAAGAGGTGAGAAAATAGAAAAGATAGAAAGAAGAAGAAACAACATCAGAATCTCAACAGCGGAATGAATAAAATATAATATATCACATAAATATCATATACATCAGAGTACATAGATAATACATCACATACTAGACAGTTATAAACACCTGTCTAGTTAATACAACTCAACATCACAGAGATACAACACAGCGGAATATACAGAATAACACTGACACAGCGGAACCAATATATATATCTACACGCTGAAGCCTCCTGCTCCAATGCTCCTCCAGAATTCGTCAAAGCTAAACCTGAATCCCTTGACTACCCGTAAAAATTTGGGTACCCGAGAGTTTATGAAAAACAGAAATAAACTTCGGGTCAGACATGGGTCTGGTATGAGTAACAGGTTAAAGTTGCTTAACTTTGAAAACCATTTGAAACAAAAGGTATCACGTAAGACTTCCCACACATAAACATGGAAAAGTTTTTACCTTACGCTAACCAAAACATTTGATAGGAAATCTAGTGATATTATAATAGTGTCTAGGGTTTTCAAGTAAATAGAAAATAGCTGAAATTGTTACATCTATTAAATTCCAGCATACTAGCCACAATGTGGGTAATACAATCAAAACCGTAAGGTCACGTAGGGAAAATGGGTTTCCATCAATGGCTGGGCTACTGGGGTACCGCCCGTCACAGTACGTGGCCTAGATCACCGTACCGAGGAGTACGCCCGCTCCCCTGCAACACAAAGCCGGACCCGTTCCTTACTGAACAGTTCCAAACGAGACAACCCCGGCAGTTGGACGTCTCCACTGCCCACACAATCGAAATAAAAAGGGACATCTAGACAGGAGAAAATCTCGCTCTCAAGTGGGTGCTACCCACGAAGCTTTGCTGCACCTCCCCTGTTTTAGCCATTCCCGGTTGATGAGGCTTGAGGTCACGATTACCTGAATAGGACTCATCACTTAGAATGCTCATCGTCCACCTGACGATGTGCTGAAAGCATTCAATCCATATAAGTTCGTTCCGGGTTCGAACGAAACCGAAGGCATTATCTCGTTACACTCATATTGGAATCACCCTCAGAGTTAACGACGATAACCCTTGCACTCTGAATCTTCATCTCGAATCTATAAGTACTATTTCCGTCAAACTCATTACGGAATCACCCACAGAGTTATACTGACGAATAGTTCTTATACCTCGAGTCTTCACTTGCTCCATTTGGATTTCATGACCTATCGTTATTTTGGATCGATGTGGTATTCGGGTCTCCAGACCTGGAATCCCGGTATACGGAAACCCGATCCCGGTCTCATCAAAATCCAAACCGTGTCTTTTAAGGCCAAGTTGTTTTAAAGGTTAAAACAATTCAATTATCTATATCAACATAGATAGATAAATCACAATATCACAGATAAATGATCACATATCAGCATAAATGGATAATCTATGATATCACACTTAAATCAGAGCATCCAAAACAAAACAGAGATTACTCATCACATAACTGAGTTTTCAATCAATCAATGGGAATCCATATCATCCATTCATAAACAAGGATAATAATTACATCGTTGATAATTAATTTAAAATGAATTAAATCAATTACCTTACCTTTAATTAATTTAAAGTTAATTAAATTAATTACTTCATCATTATTAACTCACCTATACTAATTAATTATTAATTAATTAATCATCATCCCATTATTCCTTTTTATTAATCATCCCTGATAAATTTCTTTAATTACATTTAAGTAAATTCTTTGAGTTACTTCTTAGATTAATTACTTAACCAATTATAGAAATTAACCTTTACATAACTTCATTTATTAATTAACTAAAGTTAATTACATTACATAATTAATTATATTAATAAATTTCTTCATTTATTAATTTATCCAAATACATTTATTCCAAATTCCAACATTAATTATAATAATTAATGATCTCGAATTAAATTTACAATTTGATTAAATCAAAGTAATTAATCCTAAATTTAACCCACAATATAAATCACCCTTGATTAATCAAATCAGTAATTAACTCCTTTAATTACTTTATAATATATTTATCTCCAATTAATCCCTTGATTAATTATAAAAAGTAATTATACTCTAATTATTTTATTAACAAACTCATCCCATTAACTACGTCTTGTAATTACTTACCAATTACTTCTCTGAGTAATTATACTTATCACATCACAAATTGATTACTCAGATTTATTAAAATAAGTTAATTAACCTGAATAAATCAAATTACTCAAAAATCAAAATGAGTAATTTATTCCTGAATTAATTCCCACTAATCAATTTCACTTAAACAAATACAATGTTGATTATTTAATTAATTAATCTAATTAAATCTAATCATATTCATTAATTAACTTTTAACCCATCATTGGTTAACCCATTCACTACCCTTTTATAAATCCCATTTTAAATTAATTATACTTATCAATCATACTTCTTTCATTAAGTAATTGACCTTAAAAGCTTATACTTAATCAGATTCATTTAGATATTAGCTCTTTGGTAATTACATTATTAATCATCTCTTAACTAATACTTAATAATCTTTAATTAATTAATTATTCCAATAACATTCTTAAATCACCTTTAAAACATTAACTAATTTAAATATTTTTATTATGAGTGTAAAGAATATTTACATAGAGAACATATATAAGGAAAACTTTAACAAACTTAATTAATTTATTCAAAATTTTAGCCTTTAAAAATACATCGCTAATCAACTTGCAAATTTAGTTATGAAATCATTTAACTTTCGCTTCAACTCCTTTATAAAGAATTTATCAAAATCAAGTTTATTTATTTGTTTTGAAATCAGACTTACTTTAAAATTCAAAGCTTGTTAAAAGAACACAAAACAAAGACAGGTTTTATCAAACCCTGTAAATCAACATTTCTCGAGCAACCCATTGTTTTGCTTCGAGTCCAGACTTGGCTTAACTCGGGTAAATCACGAAAATGCTCTGGAAAAACCCGAGACACCACCCTGCTTTTCCTCTTCCTTCTTTTCTTTTAAAATCTTGCTTTGTTTAACTATTGGAAGCATATATCACTCGTGTACGACCCAGTAATCACTCGAGTCCATTACCCAGTTTCCACGAGATCGCTTCGAGACGACTCTTTCTTCCCCAACTACATGAACTGATACCAGTTCAATCATTGTGCACGTGCACATGACGTTCTCGCCGCCGCTTCCCCTGACGATCCTTCAGACACCTCGGCGAACCACCACCAGGACGACTCCGCCCCACGAAACTGCGCCACGAAGCCCCAGACTAATTCGAGCACTCTCGAGCTCCACTGGTAAACAACTCCGGCCAAAAACCTCCTCGTCCAAACGATTCCGGCCATCAGACGTCAAGAGAATTTGTCCACACCTCGGCGAACTCCTCCTCCACCTTTCCTCAATGTTGCGTTGCACTCGATCAACCACGCCGGTCGTGGCGATCGAATTACCTCAACCCAGAAAAACTAGGTTTCCAAAAAGAAGTTGATTACCGCATCTTCCATGATGGATTACATCGCCATTCAGTATTTTTCTTATGAGCTACGTTCACTCCTCCATCGATAGGCCGAACCCCGACCATCATCTCCTCATAGATCATCAGAAAATCTCTCGAAATGCTTTTCTGATCAAATCCAAACTGCTCTCGAATTCAATCACTAAAAATTTAGATTTTAATGTTAAAAATCCTATTTTTGTATAAGAAATCGATTTATATAACTGAATATAAGAATTTTAATACTTGGATTTTGACTTATTTAAATGTGCTCTGTATTTTACTTTGTTTTCAGAGACAACTCAAGGATGTTTTGGTTTAAAACAGTTTGTAATCTAAAGTCCATGGTATAACAATTTATAATGTTCTAAACTAAGGTAGAAGTGAAGTTTGAATCAGGGTATTTGATTATAAATTAGTTTAGAACCTGGAATTTGAAAACAGTGAACATCTAGACCATACACAAAGCATGTACATACATATATTCACAGCGATAAAAACATGTTCACAGGCATATTATATTCAGAGATGATCATGCAATTTAACTATATACTTATATTTTTAAAAACATTTGTTACTCACCATTTTGTAAAAGACAGAGCATCAGTTTTGAATTCCCTGAAAACTGGAAATGTTTTCCACTCTGATCTTCTTGCCATTTTGCTTCTCCACTATGTTGTAGTTGTTGGAGTTTAGTTGCATTTGATTGCTAGTTTTTGATGTTTAAATGAATCTTGTTTTAAGCTTTAAGTGGAGTTTCATTTTATCCTTGCTTAACTCGAACTGGAATGGAAAAATGATAGGAGAAATAGCTTGCAAGTTGAAGTTTAAAACAATTTACAGGGTTTCACATTTTTTTTTTCTCGTCAGAGATATTTTATAGAAATGTAGGCTGAAAGGAATTCTTATACACTCGAACAGATTTTGTTGGCTGCTCATAAATGAAGACATTAAATGATCTTTGTACCTTGTGTCATATTTTACAACTATACCTTATATTTTTATTTGCCCGAGTCTTAGACTACAAGCCATCAGCCAATACAAGATGCAAATATATTCATGTTTTACTTTGCTTTTGTTTCCTTAAGTATTGCAGGCATGTTTATATTCGAACCATCCATTTGTTTTGATGTTATCCTGTACAACTTTAGTTATATTTTTCTTGGTTCAATTGACTATGCAGGTCTGTTTTACATTTTAACAATTTAAAATGTTACTCTAGTATATTTATAAAGTGTAATGGATGTTGTTTGATTACTTGGCATTGTACTTGAGTTTCATATTTTATACTTACCTCTATTTTATATATTTGCCTGTGACTTCATTTGCAAGCTACCAGTGTGTTTCATTTTTACCTTGTATTTTGCCTTTGAATACTTGTTGTTCTTAAAGCCTGCATAATCATATTCGAACCTTGTTTTTATGTAATCCTTTACACTTGCCTATACCAGCTAATTGACTAGGCAGATTTTGGTTAAGGCTGGCACATCACTTCCCATGATTTACATCTTCTTATTTTCAAATTTGCAATGTGATAGAAATATTATTGTAATGTTTTTTTTTAATTTAAAAAGTGAGGGATGTTGTTTGATTAAGTTGTTAGATTGAGTAGTGTTTGTTTTTATTATTTACAAAACGATAAAGTTTATCTCACGTATTTATTTTATTTGTGTTATCGTTTTTAATGTGTTGTCGATTATAAAATGTATTTGTTTTATTACTTACAAACGATAAAATTTCACTCACGTATATTTGTTTCACTAGTTATTTCAATCTGCGTATTTGTTATGCGTATTATCATATTGTATTTCTATTTGAACATTTTATTTATTTATATTATAAAAATTCACTTATCAAATAAAAATAAAAATAAATAATTTAAACCAAGAAATTATTCTTTTATTCACATTACTTATTTCATAATATATGCTAAAATATTATTTGACCAAAAATTGAATTTATAACATATATATATTTAAACTATAAATTTTTAACAAGCAATACTTTAAAAAGAAAATAAAAATAAAATTCTTTTGTTAATAATTATAAATCTAAACCAAAGTTAGAAATAAGTTCAAAACAATTCAAACATTTATCTACAATATTTAAAACAATATATTTGTGAATTTAATAGCTTTGAAAAACTTATTTTTGAAATAAACAATAATTTCCAAATCACTAGAATATATATATATATATATATATTATTAGAAATTTGAAAACAAATTTATCGATTAAATTTAAAACAGAACTTCCCTATCTATGATATATACCAATATATATAAAATAGATAGAAAATAATTCACAATACAATATTAATTAAGTGAAAAGTACCAATTCAAATGTTATAATCCAAAGATATTTCAAATCAATTAAATATTTATCAGAAGAAAAATATTAATTCAGATCTTATAATCCAATAATATATCAATTCAATTTAATATTCATCACATATTATTAAATCGATATTGCTCGAAATTCCGGGATGTCACATTCCTCCCCCCTTAAAAGAATTTCGTCCCCGAAATTTAAAACAAAGGTAATTTAATAATCTATTTAAAAATTTAATTATAAAACACAAGCATATATCATTAAACAGCCATAGCATCCAATTCATCCAACCAAACAAAACTAACTATCCAGACAAAAATTCCGAATAGAATTCTCTCGAGTTTCCCCGAGTATAAATATCGGGTTACTCGCTCTATAGAATCCAAACCATCAACACTATTAAACTACAGAGCTCCTACTCATCTAGATCCACCCAACTAGACAGGATACCAGACTGTAGACAAGTCTGACTCAACAACCAAAACTCCCTGAACTGCTGGTTCCAAAATCCGAAACAGAATCTTACACGTACTCCCTCAGAGACACGTGAAACACAACGAATCACAGCTATCCAAACTGGCAATTCACACTCCAGAAGATCAAACACTAACTTCTCCAGAACACAGAGAAAATCCAGAACATCTCGGAACTAAATTCCCGATCTCACCAAACTATACAGCTCCTTCGATCCGAGAAAACTTCAACAACAACGAAGTCTCTAACTTCGAATTCCAAATTCCTCCGTCTCTTATCCACCAAATTCTTCAGACGATCCAAGGCTGCTCTCATCACTACCAATCAGCTAAATCTCCGCTGATGCCTTCTAGAACAGTCTGAATTCAAAACAATCCAGTAAAATTGATCTTCTCGCGATCAACTCAAAATCAAGAACACAATCCTTACCATCATCCGTAGAAAACAACTTCTCTTCTCCAGAAAGAAAAACCGATGCACTCCCAACTACTTCCGCTGCGCCACTCTGATATGGGTAGATAAAAATGTAGATGATGCACCCAAACACAACTTCCACTGATACCCAATTGTGGCGGACCTAGGCTTTGCAACCATCAGTCAGCAAATCACAACCGGTAAGCCTCTCAACTAATCCGAAAATATGGTTCTACAGATCCACAAAGAGAAAACCCAGAAGTTCCTCCAAAACCTGAGCCGCTTCACTAAAAATCTTCCTCCAAAAACCATCCTACTACTAAGCTGAACCACCGGTATCACTCCTGAAATACGGTCGATACCAAACTCAATCTCCAGGTGCTGACAACTCTGATTTTCTGAAGTCACCCAGAAAGAAGAATCTCTAAACACAAGAGAACGCTCAAATAATCGCAAGTCACTTTTGCGACCATCCCAGACTAATTCAAAGAAAAACTGTTCCCCTTTACCCAACAGAACAGCCTACGCTCACTAATCAATCCATCGAAGAAATGGATTCACACTGCTGCTTCTGAACTCACTGCTAAGCCAGAAAGCTTCTTTACCAACACAGAAAACTCCGAGCTGCACTACTGACACTAATGCCAAGGAATTTGTAATCTAAAGTTCTTCGAGAAATTCGGACCCCGAATCAAACAGATACATTCTGCTGAACACCGCCACAACACCGAAGCAGACTTACTTCCCTAACTCGTTCCAAATAAATATCTTCGGAGACATCCACAGTCACTGCGTCTCATCACACAGCTACTACATCTCGAGAGAATCAAAATATCATCTCTCTTCTGCCCAACCGACAGATCAAACTATACTCATCCAAACTCTCAAAAATCCGCTCACACGAGCGCGATCATCTTACACTTAAAGGCTGGACTTCGAATCCTTAACAGATTTCCTTTAGAAACTCAAAGAAATTCTTACACCACAAATTCATTCGAGACGAACTGTAGACCCAATATCGTCTCGGTCGATACACTTCAAACCTCAATAAATTCAACCATTGGTAGTCGTGTTACATACCACTACCACCCTATTTACCTTTATACTTATATTGGGATACCCGAACAGGTAACCCCACCGATAGGTAGAATTAAATAAATATATATATATATCAAAAATACAAATACGCCCTCTCAAGGAAGAAATCACTTAAGAGCCTAGGTATTCACTCAACCTAGTGCTCTGATACCAACTGTGACGTCCTAGGCTTTTCAACCATCAGCAACGGCTCACGACCGGTAGGCTTTTCAACCATCCCAGCCCCGCTGTGGCTCACAGTGATACCTCGGGTTTGCTTTTACGGCCAGCCTCTCGACTCGCAACCAACCCCGCAAGGCCTTATACTACCCCCGGGGGCATGTAGGGGTAAGAGTCTCCCGTTCGCCACCTAACGCAAAGCGAGAACCCCCTATCACGCTGTAATGTAGCAAACCCGATCCCCTGTCTCATCAAAATCCAAACCGTGTCTTTTAAGGCCAAGTTGTTTTAAAGGTTAAAACAATTCAATTATCTATATCAACATAGATAGATAAATCACAATATCACAGATAAATGATCACATATCAGCATAAATGGATAATCTATGATATCACACTTAAATCAGAGCATCCAAAACAAAACAGAGATTACTCATCACATAACTGAGTTTTCAATCAATCAATGGGAATCCATATCATCCATTCATAAACAAGGATAATAATTACATCGTTGATAATTAATTTAAAATGAATTAAATCAATTACCTTACCTTTAATTAATTTAAAGTTAATTAAATTAATTACTTCATCATTATTAACTCACCTATACTAATTAATTATTAATTAATTAATCATCATCCCATTATTCCTTTTTATTAATCATCCCTCATAAATTTCTTTAATTACATTTAAGTAAATTCTTTGAGTTACTTCTTAGATTAATTACTTAACCAATTATAGAAATTAACCTTTACATAACTTCATTTATTAATTAACTAAAGTTAATTACATTACATAATTAATTATATTAATAAATTTCTTCATTTATTAATTTATCCAAATACATTTATTCCAAATTCCAACATTAATTATAATAATTAATGATCTCGAATTAAATTTACAATTTGATTAAATCAAAGTAATTAATCCTAAATTTAACCCACAATATAAATCACCCTTGATTAATCAAATCAGTAATTAACTCCTTTAATTACTTTATAATATATTTATCTCCAATTAATCCCTTGATTAATTATAAAAAGTAATTATACTCTAATTATTTTATTAACAAACTCATCCCATTAACTACGTCTTGTAATTACTTACCAATTACTTCTCTGAGTAATTATACTTATCACATCACAAATTGATTACTTAGATTTATTAAAATAAGTTAATTAACCTGAATAAATCAAATTACTCAAAAATCAAAATGAGTAATTTATTCCTGAATTAATTCCCACTAATCAATTTCACTTAAACAAATACAATGTTGATTATTTAATTAATTAATCTAATTAAATCTAATCATATTCATTAATTAACTTTTAACCCATCATTGGTTAACCCATTCACTACCCTTTTATAAATCCCATTTTAAATTAATTATACTTATCAATCATACTTCTTTCATTAAGTAATTGACCTTAAAAGCTTATACTTAATCAGATTCATTTAGATATTAGCTCTTTGGTAATTACATTATTAATCATCTCTTAACTAATACTTAATAATCTTTAATTAATTAATTATTCCAATAACATTCTTAAATCACCTTTAAAACATTAACTAATTTAAATATTTTTATTATGAGTGTAAAGAATATTTACATAGAGAACATATATAAGGAAAACTTTAACAAACTTAATTAATTTATTCAAAATTTTAGCCTTTAAAAATACATCGCTAATCAACTTGCAAATTTAGTTATGAAATCATTTAACTTTCGCTTCAACTCCTTTATAAAGAATTTATCAAAATCAAGTTTATTTATTTGTTTTGAAATCAGACTTACTTTAAAATTCAAAGCTTGTTAAAAGAACACAAAACAAAGACAGGTTTTATCAAACCCTGTAAATCAACATTTCTCGAGCAACCCATTGTTTTGCTTCGAGTCCAGACTTGGCTTAACTCGGGTAAATCACGAAAATGCTCTGGAAAAACCCGAGACACCACCCTGCTTTTCCTCTTCCTTCTTTTCTTTTAAAATCTTGCTTTGTTTAACTACTGGAAGCATATATCACTCGTGTACGACCCAGTAATCACTCGAGTCCATTACCCAGTTTCCACGAGATCGCTTCGAGACGACTCTTTCTTCCCCAACTACATGAACTGATACCAGTTCAATCATTGTGCACGTGCACATGACGTTCTCGCCGCCGCTTCCCCTGACGATCCTTCAGACACCTCGGCGAACCACCACCAGGACGACTCCGCCCCACGAAACTGCGCCACGAAGCCCCAGACTAATTCGAGCACTCTCGAGCTCCACTGGTAAACAACTCCGGCCAAAAACCTCCTCGTCCAAACGATTCCGGCCATCAGACGTCAAGAGAATTTGTCCACACCTCGGCGAACTCCTCCTCCACCTTTCCTCAATGTTGCGTTGCACTCGATCAACCACGCCGGTCGTGGCGATCGAATTACCTCAACCCAGAAAAACTAGGTTTCCAAAAAGAAGTTGATTACCGCATCTTCCATGATGGATTACATCGCCATTCAGTATTTTTCTTATGAGCTACGTTCACTCCTCCATCGATAGGCCGAACCCCGACCATCATCTCCTCATAGATCATCAGAAAATCTCTCGAAATGCTTTTCTGATCAAATCCAAACTGCTCTCGAATTCAATCACTAAAAATTTAGATTTTAATGTTAAAAATCCTATTTTTGTATAAGAAATCGATTTATATAACTGAATATAAGAATTTTAATACTTGGATTTTGACTTATTTAAATGTGCTCTGTATTTTACTTTGTTTTCAGAGACAACTCAAGGATGTTTTGGTTTAAAACAGTTTGTAATCTAAAGTCCATGGTATAACAATTTATAATGTTCTAAACTAAGGTAGAAGTGAAGTTTGAATCAGGGTATTTGATTATAAATTAGTTTAGAACCTGGAATTTGAAAACAGTGAACATCTAGACCATACACAAAGCATGTACATACATATATTCACAGAGATAAAAACATGTTCACAGGCATATTATATTCAGAGATGATCATGCAATTTAACTATATACTTATATTTTTAAAAACATTTGTTACTCACCATTTTGTAAAAGACAGAGCATCAGTTTTGAATTCCCTGAAAACTGGAAATGTTTTCCACTCTGATCTTCTTGCCATTTTGCTTCTCCACTATGTTGTAGTTGTTGGAGTTTAGTTGCATTTGATTGCTAGTTTTTGATGTTTAAATGAATCTTGTTTTAAGCTTTAAGTGGAGTTTCATTTTATCCTTGCTTAACTCGAACTGGAATGGAAAAATGATAGGAGAAATAGCTTGCAAGTTGAAGTTTAAAACAATTTACAGGGTTTCACATTTTTTTTTTCTCGTCAGAGATATTTTATAGAAATGTAGGCTGAAAGGAATTCTTATACACTCGAACAGATTTTGTTGGCTGCTCATAAATGAAGACATTAAATGATCTTTGTACCTTGTGTCATATTTTACAACTATACCTTATATTTTTATTTGCCCGAGTCTTAGACTACAAGCCATCAGCCAATACAAGATGCAAATATATTCATGTTTTACTTTGCTTTTGTTTCCTTAAGTATTGCAGGCATGTTTATATTCGAACCATCCATTTGTTTTGATGTTATCCTGTACAACTTTAGTTATATTTTTCTTGGTTCAATTGACTATGCAGGTCTGTTTTACATTTTAACAATTTAAAATGTTACTCTAGTATATTTATAAAGTGTAATGGATGTTGTTTGATTACTTGGCATTGTACTTGAGTTTCATATTTTATACTTACCTCTATTTTATATATTTGCCTGTGACTTCATTTGCAAGCTACCAGTGTGTTTCATTTTTACCTTGTATTTTGCCTTTGAATACTTGTTGTTCTTAAAGCCTGCATAATCATATTCGAACCTTGTTTTTATGTAATCCTTTACACTTGCCTATACCAGCTAATTGACTAGGCAGATTTTGGTTAAGGCTGGCACATCACTTCCCATGATTTACATCTTCTTATTTTCAAATTTGCAATGTGATAGAAATATTATTGTAATGTTTTTTTTTAATTTAAAAAGTGAGGGATGTTGTTTGATTAAGTTGTTAGATTGAGTAGTGTTTGTTTTTATTATTTACAAAACGATAAAGTTTATCTCACGTATTTATTTTATTTGTGTTATCGTTTTTAATGTGTTGTCGATTATAAAATGTATTTGTTTTATTACTTACAAACGATAAAATTTCACTCACGTATATTTGTTTCACTAGTTATTTCAATCTGCGTATTTGTTATGCGTATTATCATATTGTATTTCTATTTGAACATTTTATTTATTTATATTATAAAAATTCACTTATCAAATAAAAATAAAAATAAATAATTTAAACCAAGAAATTATTCTTTTATTCACATTACTTATTTCATAATATATGCTAAAATATTATTTGACCAAAAATTGAATTTATAACATATATATATTTAAACTATAAATTTTTAACAAGCAATACTTTAAAAAGAAAATAAAAATAAAATTCTTTTGTTAATAATTATAAATCTAAACCAAAGTTAGAAATAAGTTCAAAACAATTCAAACATTTATCTACAATATTTAAAACAATATATTTGTGAATTTAATAGCTTTGAAAAACTTATTTTTGAAATAAACAATAATTTCCAAATCACTAGAATATATATATATATATATATATTATTAGAAATTTGAAAACAAATTTATCGATTAAATTTAAAACAGAACTTCCCTATCTATGATATATACCAATATATATAAAATAGATAGAAAATAATTCACAATACAATATTAATTAAGTGAAAAGTACCAATTCAAATGTTATAATCCAAAGATATTTCAAATCAATTAAATATTTATCAGAAGAAAAATATTAATTCAGATCTTATAATCCAATAATATATTAATTCAATTTAATATTCATCACATATTATTAAATCGATATTGCTCGAAATTCCGGGATGTCACAGCAACTATCAAGCATAAATAAGTGTGCAGTCATGACCAAGGAAATGAATTTGAACGTATAAGTCAAAACATTCTTAAGCATCGAAACGAAGATCAGTGGCCAAGACAGTAGCAACTCATAAATCAAAGTCAACAACGTGATAAACGAAATTATAACGATTAAAAAATCAAGCTGGGAAATGAAAATCATCTCAGATTTCAAGTCAAAATCCAAAATAATTCAAGCCGTGGTTACGAATTCAAAGTCGAATAAATCAAACAATCAAACGACGAAAATCACAATTGAACGAGACAGATTGAATTAGATGTGAGAAATTTCTCACCTTCGCTTGAAGTGGTCGCGAGCAAGGAACGGAAGTCGAACGAACAGATTCGCCAGCGAATTGAATCAACGCCGAAGCCCTAGATTTGAGTCGCCACCATTTTTTCGTCTTCGATTTTTTTTCTTAGGGTTACGAATGAATGAGAAAAATAGAGGGGTTCGTGATTTAACCGAGACAAGGGTATGGGCTGATATGGGTTGGGTATGGTATAGGGTATGGTTTTTATTTTATTTTCTTTTTATCTTTTATTTTTGTTTTCATTTAAAAACTGATTTATTTTGTAAAGATATTTTCTTTAATTTGTTTTGTTTAAATCTTGTTGCTAAAATTTTAAACTATGTGTATTTATTCATTTATTTTGTATTAATTAAATTTTACAAAAGAATTTCAATTGATTTACAATTTCCAAATTCAAACAGAAATTAACGATCGATATTAAATCGTTAATTTACGAAGATTTTATCGTTATAAAATTTTCCAACAATAAATAGCAAATATCTGACAACTTTAATCATTTACTGATGATTATGATTTTGAGCAAAAATCCAGGTTGTTACAGAAATTCAATTTTGAATTCGATTTAATTTTATACGCGTTTTTACGCCGTATGTTCACAAAACAATTCCGATAAATACGAAAATTGAAATCCGGTAATAATTCAATATTACAGACCCAATGAAACTCGTTTCGTCAAATTTCGAGACGGTGCCTCGGAAGACTATTTTTTTTATTCAATTCAAACGATACAATTTCAAAATTGAACAAATCGCTTTCAAATTCAATTCTGAAGCTTCTATTACCTTCAGTATTATCAATATGAATCCTCCAAGCCTTTAAATTATTTTTAACCGGCTTAATATTGAAGATTCAAATTTTATTCAATTTTCAATAGATTAAATTCAAAAATTTAATCGCCAATTCCTTCTGATAATTTGAAATTCAAGTCAAATCATCATTCAAATATTTAAAATTAATTAAATATTTTCAATTTAAATTGTTCAAAATTCAGGGTCGTTACAAACTCCCCTCCTTAAAAACTTTTCGTCCACGAAAAGGAAAAGTTGTTAAAATTTTATCGATATTTATACTCTAGTCAATTTTTTTCTAAACTTAAAACTTATTACAAATAAATGAATATAGGATTCATTCCATTTGTTTAATCTCACTAGTTCTGTTTATTTTCTCTTTTGTTCAATGATTTTCAAAAATCAAAACCCAAAAGTCTTTTATCAACATTTTTGATTTACAACTCAGATTCAAACTTAAAATTCTTCACATTAGAGATTTATATAATATATCTCTTCCAAAGCTGTGGACTTTCAAAACATTACAAAGATCCTCTTCCTTAATTCATTAGGTAGGAATTATGTAATTTTAATTTCAAACTATTGATTTGATATTTAAAGTTTGAAAATACTTGCTAACTCGAAATTTAACAAGTCCATCTTCGTTCTCACAGACATTAGGCATACGCTGGCCAGGCGCAGGTCTAAAAATCTCCAAGTACTAAATATACTTGCTTCAATTCCCAGTGAAAATACTTTTAAAAATTCTTTAAAAATGGATATGGAAAGCACGTTCCCCCATGGATTACAGTTCCACCCGGCGGTTACGCTACTATCCCAGTAGAGTCGCTTGTGGCTGTAGATTTCACATCTCTTAAATTTCGCCATGGTTGTCGCCATAGATTGCAGTACACACGGCGGTTACGCTACTATCCCAGTAGAATCGCTCGTGTCTGTAGGCATCACGCCCCTCAAATTTCGCCTGGCATTAGATTGCAGTTTACCCGGCGGTTACGCCACTATCCCAGTGGTATCGCTTGTAACTGTGGGCATCTCGCCCCTCAAATTACGCTAATCATCAATCAAATCTAATCTCATCGCGATGAACTATCGCGAAGGATTTCCGATTCAAATAGTCACTCTGACTAAAATTCTACGTAGCTACGAATTTCAAATGGATACTCTTCACGAGTTCCAATACCTTCTCCAATAATAAATGGAAGGTACTTTTCCACATCCTCAGTTTAGAAAACATAATATCATATATGTAGTACTTTCATTTCACATTTCGTACATATCACATCTATGTAAACATACATAAGATTTCCATAACAATGTCTTTCTAAACTAACGGTTTCAAATTTACCGCATTCATATATATAAGTTCTAAAAACTTACATATCCATATTCACAACAAAATAGAGGATTTCAAAATTTCCCTCTAAGTCGATTTGGAAATTTAAGGTTATCTCAAACCTAATTCATATTTAAAATTCCATTTATTATCGACTTTCACATTCGATTTGAATTACACGCTTACATCGTCAATTCTTAACACAGAATTGATGTCTATCGATATATAACCTCTGAGCTCGTACGTCTCAGAGAAGGGTGTTAAGCTAAGAGAATAAATTCTCCGCCACCAACAGATATATATTTAATAGAGATCAATTGCTATGTCATCAATTCACAATGTTAGACATACAATCCAAATCATCATCTGAAATTCAAAGCTCAACTTATATTGTCTTTGATGTCGAAGTTAAACTCAATTTTAACTTAACGATTCAATCTTTTGAAAAATTTCAAATTGAACAAATTGTTCAAATTCTCATTTAACTTTTCAACTTCGACTTCAAAAATGAATTTCAAATCATTTATCCCTTACGGAATATATTCACAACATTTCACATTTGGAAAAACATTTCCATACTTATTTAAAAATAAGTAATTCACAATCCATTTTATTTTCAACATCTGAAAATATTCGATATACTTTAATCAAAATTAAGTATATATTTCATCTTTAAGGAAATCATTCTCTTTCACATATTCATTTGAGTCAAAACGAATGTTACGTAAAACATCGTTACGACAACTCAAAATCACTAGTATAGGGATTCAAAAATTAGATAGATGTATAAATCCCAATACTATACAAAACATTTCCTTTCGGAAATCATTTACTATAACAACAGTGTTATAGTCCATCATTTTCTTATATTCGAAAACGTCTATTTCAACAATAAATGTTGAAATCTATGGTTTCGATATTCAATGCCTTTGAAAACATCTTTTAAAACAATTAACTTCGTTTTAAAATATCACTTTCCAAAAATAAGTCCATTTTATTCAATAATATATTCACGGTCTAAAATTGTGAATATACTTCGTTTAACAAACTATACAGAATTTTACTTATCAAAATAAGTCAGTTTCGAATTTATAAACAACGTTTATAAATTCTATTCCTATTCATAGACTTCAATTCATAAAAATTGCTTCATTAACCATTCCTTTATAACTCAGTTTTATATCAGAATTTTAATTCATAAGTGAATTACTTATAAATTCTTTTATTTCGCAACTTCGAATCATTTTATAACTTCACATTATGAAACTTTTAAATTTCTGAAACTTTTCATCCACTTATGAAATCCATTAAATATTTCATTTTTAACACTTATACAATTCCAATATTATATCAACACTTTCAAATCTTCAATTTAAGCCGTTTATAATAATTCAAAATTTCCAATTTAAACTATTATATAAATTTATCAGTTTTCCATTTCCAAAATAATCTACTAGTTCTTTAGTAAATCATTCATCGAATTGATTTCCAATTTTAATCACATTTGATTCTTTCACATTGGATTTTACTAACATTCATTCATATTCAATTAGTTCACATTCACTAATTCATATTCAAGTTAGATTGCTTCAATTCAAATCAAATTTGATTCTATTTAGATTTCTTACCTTTCAATTTGAATTCAATTTACATAGCTTTCAAATTCCATTAATACAATTTCATTAACACTTAATGAATTTCTATACAATCAACTAGCAAAACCAATGCACATTCAACTTAACCAAATTTATTTACTTTGCTTGCATTCAATTTGGTTTAACACACTTAATTTCAATTGGTTTATATTCCAATTCTGATTGAATTCTTATACTCACCATATTCACTAATTCGCTTTTACAATTAAAGTTGAATTTCCTTTATATAACTCAAATTCATATTCATTCTTCACTTTATCAATTCATTTTGATATCAAATTCAATTTGATTCACTATTACTTAAGCCATGTTTCATTTTATCTTCACTTGCATTTATTTTCACCATAAAACTTAAGTTCGTCTCACATCTATTTTATTTAACTTTACTAAAGTCAAATTCATATCTCTATTCAAAATTCAGATTTTGTTTCACTTAACAAAACTGTTTAACATTTAACAACTGGTTTTACTTAAATTTCTCATTTTATAAGTTAAACAACTTATAACTTTAAACTTCCCAATTCATATCATATAATCACTTATCTTTCAAGTTCAACTTTTCATCTCAATAATTTATCTAATCCATTTTAATTTATTTAACTTTCTTTTAGTTAAATTTCAAATCCATTCATTTATTAATACTAATTCAATTCAATTTAACTTTTCTTAAGTTAAAGATCTTCATTTTCAAAAACAATTTTATACTTCTTTGGATTTGAAAAACGTTCTCTTTTTAAAGTGTTTCTAGTAACTATTCATATTAAACATCATAAACTAAGCTTTGTGTAAACCAAAGCTCTGATACCACCTTGTAACATTCCCCCTTTTGACCGCCTCCAGTCGGTAATTAAACCAACTCGAAACGTTCAAAAAGACGAATTGTTATTTAGTTTATAAGGTTTAAACAGAATCAGCCACAGAAACACAGAATAAAACAATGAATTAAAACAAATGAGAATTTATTTCATTACTATAAATCTTTTTATATACATCAGAGTTTATACAATTTAATACTAATACAGCGGAATATCTTAAAATACAATTTTCTCGAAATAAATGATTCTTTACTCTCTCTCTAACTTCGCTGCTCGAAAATCTTCAAGCTGTAGAAATACTCGGTCTGACCCGAGTATTATATTCAAAAGAAAATAATACACAGGTCAGTCTAATTCAAACCAGTTTATGAGTGCATATAGGCAGTAATAATTTAAATAGACGACGGTCACAATAATTCCCGTCTATCCGACTCTTTTAACAAAGAAACCGGATAACGAAAATTTTAACACTAAACAGTGTTAAAACAATAAATCAGCAGATTTAAATCATCAACAGAGATAAACAGTGTTATTGGTTGCCGTACACACGTGTGCATTCGTACACATGTGCACTGCCCCGCCAACTCGTGTGCATAGATAACGGTGCAACATGCAACAGTGAGACTCGAGACCAATACAACACAGTGCCCAAACAGTATCAAACTGACTCACAAGTGAGCAAAGTAAACATCATGTTTCGGCTATACTGGAACCATAAGTGAAACTCAATTCAAAAGTGAAGTGCAACAGTGAATGATTCAACATATCCAACTAGAAGTGCAGTGAACCCAAACAAGGTTCAAGTAATGAAGTAAAACAAGCACACCCCCATGACCATAATTGTGACAACTAATGGCAGAGCATATATGTACAAATCAGGGTAGAAGGAGATGCAGTGAAACAGGCTACAAAGACAACAACATGGATGCAGATTCAAAACTGTCTACCAGTAACAAAATGACCAAATGCAAAGTCACTAAACTCATGCAAGTGAAACAACACAGTGCAGACCAGAGACAAGCATGTACAAGAGGCAACAGAATCCAAACTAGCATATGCAACTCACAAACCAAAACTGGACAGAGCAACATGATGAACTACTGACAACAATATTACAAATGCAACTCCAACATCAGAAACTACAGTTGCTACCAAGTGATGAAATGTGCACAGTGCCACCAAGCAACTGCTACATACAAAATGATCAACCAAGTTCAACAAGGCAAATGCATGCAGACAGTTCAATAGAGAAGTGCATAAGCATCACAAGGCTGAAGTCTACAAAACAAGACAGAGGTAGCAGCTTCAAAAGCCAACAATAAATTCAAAAAAATAGGAATAGCAACAAGTCAGGGTCAAAGTACTATTGCATACAGACCTGAGGACCATCTGAAGAATCAAATATAAATGGTAATGCCTCAACAACTGCAACAATCACACTAATACAATCTTAAGTGAAAGTGCTCGATTAAAAGGTAATGGACAGGACAAATGACTGCAACAACCAAATGCAGACTGTTAGTACATCTGAAATGCACTATATCAAACAGTGATAACGTGGATGCCGACTCAAGTACATCAAGCAAAGAACTCGACAAGTGGACCAGGCCATACACTACAAAAGTATCAACTACCAGAGTAGTAAATGACACTACATGATCAGATAAAAATAATTGGAATTTAGTTTTAAATT
Organism: Allium fistulosum; assembly: GCA_030737815.1. Taxonomy (NCBI): domain Eukaryota; kingdom Viridiplantae; phylum Streptophyta; class Magnoliopsida; order Asparagales; family Amaryllidaceae; genus Allium; species Allium fistulosum. The sequence goes on from CM060907.1 coordinate 619,295,116, forward strand.
TAAAACCGTGTATAAAAAAAATAGGGAAGAACAACAAATTCAGACATGCATACTTGTATCACAGCATATAATTCAAATTTCATACTGAACATCACATAATTATTAACATGCAAGCATCAACAATCATACGAATTTTTTTTCACAAGCAACAAGTTATAATTTATTTAAACTTTTAGTTTTAAAGTTTACTCACGGTTTTGAAGGTTTCAAAACAGTCCTACCTTGTTTAACTTGGACTCAAATTTAAAATTTTACTTTAGGATCAAACAAAAGAAATATCAATTTAACAACGAACAAGTCAGCGATCACAGTTAATCTTGAATTAAAGACATGAGTGCAGACAAACCAAACCCAAGATTTCAGAATGCAGTGGCCATACACATATATACATACAAAAATGTATGTATACAAATGATCAGCCATCAAAGTGCAGACAAGAATGAAGTCAGTGCCAATAGTAATGACAGCAACTCCATCAAGTCGTGACTCAAACTCCAAAATACAGTCAGAGATGTCAACAAGTATGTAAACTACAAGTCAACAAATAAGAAATCAACTTCAAGTTATGAAAGCAACTACTGGACCAAGGTGGAATAAAGACTACAGGGACAATACATATATATATACATACATAAATATATGTATACACATTGTTTCAGTGCCTATTCAAGTGCACATAAAGGTTCAAACACCCAAAAGCATTTAGCAGCAGTTTCGAATAATCCAGACAACAAATACTTCAACTACATATACTACATATGTCGACCATGCAACAGATACATGATCGAGGATGCAGACTCAAGTTCACAAATGCAGAGAAACCCAGATCCAATCCAAATCAGTTCGAATAAAGTTCGATAGCAACTATCAAGCATAAATAAGTGTGCAGTCATGACCAAGGAAATGAATTTGAACGTATAAGTCAAAACATTCTTAAGCATCGAAACGAAGATCAGTGGCCAAGACAGTAGCAACTCATAAATCAAAGTCAACAACGTGATAAACGAAATTATCACGATTAAAAAATCAAGCTAGGAAATGAAAATCATCTCAGATTTCAAGTCAAAATCCAAAATAATTCAAGCCGTGGTTACGAATTCAAAGTCGAATAAATCAAACAATCAAACGACGAAAATCACAATTGAACGAGAGATTGAATTAGATGTGAGAAATTTCTCACCTTCGCTTGAAGTGGTCGCGAGCAAGGAACGGAAGTCGAACGAACAGATTCGCCAGCGAATTGAATCAACGCCGAAGCCCTAGATTTGAGTCGCCACCATTTTTTCGTCTTCGATTTTTTTTCTTAGGGTTACGAATGAATGAGAAAAATAGGGGGGTTCGTGGTTTAACCGAGACAAGGGTATGGGCTGATATGGGTTGGGTATGGTATAGGGTATGGTTTTTATTTTATTTTCTTTTTATCTTTTATTTTTGTTTTCATTTAAAAACTGATTTATTTTGTAAAGATATTTTCTTTAATTTGTTTTGTTTAAATCTTGTTGCTAAAATTTTAAACTATGTGTATTTATTCATTTATTTTGTATTAATTAAATTTTACAAAAGAATTTCAATTGATTTACAATTTCCAAATTCGAACAGAAATTAACGATCGATATTAAATCGTTAATTTACGAAGATTTTATCGTTATAAAATTTTCCAACAATAAACAGCAAATATCTGACAACTTTAATCATTTACTGATGATTATGATTTTGAGCAAAAATCCAGGTTGTTACAGAAATTCAATTTTGAATTCGATTTAATTTTATACGCGTTTTTACGCCGTATGTTCACAAAACAATTCCGATAAATACGAAAATTGAAATCCGGTAATAATTCAATATTACGGACCCAATGAAACTCGTTTCGTCAAATTTCGAGACGGTGCCTCGGAAGACTATTTTTTTTTATTCAATTCAAACGATACAATTTCAAAATTGAACAAATCGCTTTCAAATTCAATTCTGAAGCTTCTATTACCTTCAGTATTATCAATATGAATCCTCCAAGCCTTTAAATCATTTTTAACCGGCTTAATATTGAAGATTCAAATTTTATTCAATTTTCAATAGATTAAATTCAAAAATTTAATCGCCAATTGCTTCTGATAATTTGAAATTCAAGTCAAATCATCATTCAAATATTTAAAATTAATTAAATATTTTCAATTTAAATTGTTCAAAATTCAGGGTCGTTACAATCCCCGACTACTGATACTACATCCATCAGAACCATTGATGGATCCGGCCGATCCACCGAACTAACTACTGCATTAAACCAAGTTAAGAAAGTCCTGAATGATTCATCTGCTCTCTGTTTAACTGACGTCAGTGTCATCACATTCTTCGGCCTTTTTATGTGAACTCGAAACTGCTTCAAGAACATGTCCACCAGTTATGTCCATGTTCCAATAGATCCATCTTCCAGCTATCTGAATCACATAGCAGCTATATCGATCAATTACTGGGGAAAACACCAGGCCATAACCTCCTTTGATGCCCCTAGCACTTCCATATGCCTTGTGTACCTCATCAAGTGGTCAGTGGGATCCGTCTTACCGTTTTATACTTCCAGAGTGGGCAACTTGAAATCGGGTGGATTCCTAGCCATCGTGATGTTATGGGTAAACGGACTTCTGTTTACTCCCTCCAAATCCTTGTTTGTCAAACCTCCGCGAATGTTTCTCCTGATAATATCAGCTAATCCAGTGTTATCTACCAGGGGTTGCCCCTTATCCATATTTCCTAACTGCCCTCCAAGCCCTCTGTAACGACCCGAGTTTCCAGACCCGGAAAATCGAACCATTTTAGTTAAGAAGAAGAGGTAGAAGAAGAAAAATAGAAAACAAAATCAGAATCTAACCATCGCAGCGGAATAAAATATAATATATATTAACAGATCTTTACACAAATCAAAACTATATCAGTTTTATATAATATAGCATCAGAGTATACGCTAGAGAACACATAACATACAACTGGACAATAACCATATCATGTCCTCAATACAACAGAGTACAACAATCAACACAGCGGAATATATATATATATATATAAACAAGTACGGGAGATACGTCTCGCCATCCAGCTCATCTCCTGAGATCCACAGCATCATATCCTGAACCTGTTTATCTCGGTCTGACCCGAGCATTATATAAAACAATACCCGAGTCAGTCTGGAATACCAGCGTGAGAAAATCACACTCAAATTGATTATTAAAGTTTCAAAATCCTTTGAAAACAAAAGCATCTCGTAAGACCACGCCACAAATAAACATGTCGGGTTTTTACCTTACGATAGCTAAAACACTTTATATCAAAATCCTCTGATATTATAATAGTGTCTACAGAAAGTAAAATAGAATCTAGCTGAAATGCTTGCATCTCACATTTCAACAATAGTTGGGCACAATCAAAACCGTACAGGCACGTAGGGAGAATGGATTTCCAACGAATGACTAGGCACTGGGGTACCACCTGTCACAGTACGTGGCCTAGATCACAGTACCGAGGAGTACGCCCGCTCCCCTGCAACACAAGACCGGAATCATCCCTTACTGGATAATTCCAAATAAAATCACCCCACGGTTGGGATCAGCAACTGCAACACTAAGCCGAAATATAAGGGACATCTAGACAGGGATGACCTTACTCTCAAGTGGGGGCTACCCACGAAGCCTTGCTGCATAACCCCTGATTTTCAGTCATTCCCGGTTGATGAGGCTCGAGGCTAAACGATACCTTTTCAGAACATATCCCTTAGAATGCCCATCGTCCACCTGACGATGTCACGAAAGCATTCATCCATACAAGTCCGTCCCGGGTTCGAACGGAACCGAAGGCACTACTCCTACTACATCCATTTTGGAAATATCCTCAGGATTAATAGCGACTAGCCCTTGCACTTCACTACTCCATCTTCGACTCTGAACACGTTACACGAAACGTACAAACCGGATCGAAGTGGTATTCGAGTCTCCAGACCTAGAATCCCGGTATACGGAAACCCGATCCCGGTCTCTTCGAAACGATCAGCGCATTTGGCCAATATTGATAGTCGGTTATTTAACTATCAATTAACATCCACAAGCAACCATCACACAATAAATAATTTCCCACATTATTTATTTGCCCAAATATCTTTCCAAGATATATTTCCAAATTTTCAAAGCTCATTTGAAAACAATTTCAAAACAGTTTCCGCTTACGGAAAACATTTCCCAAATAATTATTTCCACTGAATCACCAAGTACAAAATACTTTTAAATTTAAAATAATTTAAAAACACTTTATTTTTAATATATCTTATGATCATTGAAATCAAACTACTTTAATACTTTATTAAAAATATATACTTTAAAATAAACCACTTTATAAATATAAACTAAATTTCTTCTTTTAAAACATAATAGCAAATTGCTTTTATATAATTACTACAATAATATATTTTTGAAAATACTACTTTAGGCTTTAACATTTAGAAATAATAAATTTCCTAAAATATGCTTTTAAAACACAATTAGAACTTTTAACTTATATATAAATATTGCTTTGAAAACGTACTTGGCTATCCAAAGAAATACCCTTCTCTTCACATCTTTTAATAATAAATCAACATTTATTTTAAACCAATTCATATTCCCTTTATAAATTTCCTCCTTGAATTTATATTTCAAATATCCTCTGATATTCCATTTTACTTTATAAACCCAGTTTATATCTCCAAATTCTCATTTCTCTTTAAATTTCAAATCCCAAAGTATTTAAATCAATTTATAATTGATTTCCCAATTTATTTTACTTTGAAATAAATTTCCTTACTTAATCCATTTATTTCCAAATTCATAAACTTCCAGATTTTATTTCTCATTATGATTTAAAATCTTTAAACCGACACAAGTTTCAGATTTCCCAAATTCTTTCTTTCTTTTTAATTACATTTAAACATTGAATTAAAATAAATTATTTATCCCTTTTAAATAATATCACATAAGTTTTTAAATTTAATATTTCTCGGTTTATTCAAAATTCTTCTTTCCCATATTTATTAGAATTTTGGAAATCACTTTTATTCTTAATCAGATTCATTCTCAAATTTATTCCAAACTCTTTATAATTATTTTACTTAAAAATTTACTCTTTTATTTTTTTCAAAAATTCCATTCTAGAGATTTTGATAATTCAGCACATCCAAATCGGTCCAACCAAACCATAACATCCAATTATCCATATAATTCATCACAGGATATCAAAAATCATATCACAGAATATTTAAACAAAATTAAATATTTTGAGGAATCCAGTTGGATCCCTCCAACCTGTTTCCCTACATCCACAGACATTAGCACAATACCAATTTCACTTCAAAGTGGAATATCGCGGTATATGGGTTTTATAAAATATCATCCGCTATTATGCGGCGCATAGGGTCTCATCCGCTATATAAATGCGGGAATATCAACAACTCAAATATATACATATGCCAATATGTATATATTGCTATATACTACTATATACCATATAAATCAAATCAATTAATTCAATCATTCATCCCTATTTAAATTTAACCAATTAAATTTAAAATTAAACTGAGTGAGATTAACTCACCTTTGCTTTTATTTGCCATCCCTTCCAATATTGCCTTGATTTTCCGATTATCGACCTTAAATACCATTATTCAACTTATTAATATTTTGGATAAATCGATCAATTAATTTCTAATTTGATAATTTAATTACCCCATAATTTATTTCAACTAATAGTTTAATTAATGAAATATTATTATTTATTTTTTAACAAAATAAATTAAATAGGTTTATTAAACAAATCTAGCTCCAAAATAAAATTTCCATTTAATAATTCATTTAACTAAAAATTCATTTCAAACAGATGATTTCCGATTAAATAAAATATTTTCATCAACTAAAATAATTAAATATGTTTATTAAATAAATTGATCGTTGATATACATTTATAATACTGAAACCGAATAACTTTATAGTTTACTGTAAACATTATATTATATATATATATATATATATATTTCTTTACTGCCAGCCCTTATAAAATTTAATTCGTTTATCACTGTTAAATCAAAATTAATTGAAGAATAAAGATCTGAATACCTCACTGCCTTCTCCTCATCACAGTCGCAGCCCTAAACGAACACGACTCTAGCCTCACTGATATAACTGGAAGCAAATCATTAACATTTCCAGGCTTGCCATTTCCACAAGCAACTGGAGTGCGACCAGTGGAACTCAACAAGTCCAGCCTTCACCACACATCGACGTGACTTCATCCTTCCTCTTCCCTGCTTCGCGAACACTCCCCAAGATCCCAAACGAATGTCGAAACCCTCGAATCACGACACGAGCAGCGTCGTTGCTAAAATCGCAAGCCCAAGCTGGAATCAACTACACTCCCATCACCATCATACGCGACCGATTCTACTTCACATGGATTCGAACTCTCGACGTCACGGCCTCACGCATCCAACCCTAACTCGAGCAGATTGTTTCGAGTGGAAGGAAGTTGTCGATCTGAGAGGGAACGACCACGGAATTCGATTCGAACGAGCGAATTTGTTCGTTTGTTTTATCACATTTTTGAAAGAGGGAGGATTTGTTTTCGTCCGAACAAGAATTCTAGAGTGACTGCCATTTTCTCGTGATTCCTCTCGGCCTTGAATGGAAAAGATGAAAGAGGGGAAGAACGAGATAGGTGAAGGCACGATTTTGTTTTGAACAAGGAGCGGCCATTTTCTCTTTAAGCGAATGAATTTTGGTTTCAGTTTGAACTGAAGGCTTAAAGAGGAAGAAAAGGGGAACGAGATATTTAAAATTGAATGAGGCATGCTCTGCACGATTATTTCGTGATCTTCGGCATGATTCAAGGAGATAACTGATGTGATAAGCCCCTCTTTTCATTATTTAAATTTAATTTGTTTTCGATACAATTTCAACGCGTTTATGTGTCTTATGCTCGCACAACTACTCCAAACAATACGAAATTTGAAATCCAATAATAATTCAATATTACGGACCAAATGGAACTGGTTTCGTCGAATTCCGAGACTGTGCCTCGGAAGGCTATTTTTAAATTCAATTTAAACGATATATTTTTAAAACTGAACAAAATGCCTTGAAATTCCATTTTGAAAGTTCTATCATCTTCAGTATTATTAGTATGAATTTTACGAGCTTTCAAAATATTTTTAATTAGCTTAGAATGCCAGATTTACTATTTTATCCAACTTCAATATAAATTTAATTTAATTATTAAATTACTCAATAAACAGCGATATTTGAAATTTAAGTTTATAATTAACCTCTGAATATTTAAAATTAATTAAATATTCCAATTTCAAATGCTCAAAAATTCCGGGTCGTCACACCCTCGGGGGAATTCTGGTACATACTCCTTATCATGCACTTTTGTATCCCTGTTGGCGCTGGCTGTGCAGCGTCATCTGGTATCCCTCCATGGATTGGTCCAGCATTACCTGGTGGTGTGCCCCCGAGTCGAGGTCCATCCAGATTGGTAGTTGTTTGCTAATTGGGGGCTGCCCCCTGCTGAACCACTCCATTTACTTGTCTATTGAGTCCTTCTGATCCGACTCCATGGATCTGAGCTCCTATAGCTCCTGCTATTCCTGCTTGCCCAAATTGTCTAAGAAGTGTCTACATCATTTCCTCTTGCCTTTTCATCAGCTGTTCCTGCATGGAATCCATCATGATTTGCATCTCGTCCCTAGTGATGTAGATCAAGGCTTGATTAGCTCCAGAGGAAGCCTCCTGACTTCCCTCTTGCTGGCTCCTTTCCGTTCTCTGTCTCCTAGTTGATTGCTTTGCCATATTCTCCAGAATCCAAGTTCCTAAGCCTTTAAATCCAAAATCCAAGCTTCTAAATCCCTGAGTGCTAGCTTTCTCCATGAAAGCACTAAAATGTTAGCGCCAAAATTAGTCACTAACACCCAAATCCATATGAAAGCACCAACCAGCAATCACAGATAATAGATAGAATGTATGTAGAGAGTATAAATATGAAAAACAGTAAAAATTAAAAAGAAAGCAGTAATAACATAAGATTTATAGTGGTACGGGTGACTCCGGCCTACGTCCACTCCAGAAATTTTCTTTTTATTAATGTTAGAATCAATTACAGTTACAATCCATAGTTTTTATAACGACAATGGCAGAGCAGCCTTAGTATAGAAGATGACGAGAAACAGAATGAAGATCCCCTTTTCTAAAGCCCCTCATGCTGTATTTATAGGCAAAGTTTACCGGGCTTCTTGAGTGGTCCAGGCCCATTGAGACTATAGACGAACCTATGCCCTTCATTACGATCGACCTTGAGCCTTGTACATGCCGACCTGAAGCATCCTGGGTATTAACCCGAAGTTGGCCTATCCAAAACTCGAAGTAAACGAGCAGCCGACCCAAAGCAGCTATAACATGCCGACCTCCACTTCTTCTGCCGATCCGACCCTCTTTAGCCGAACCTATCCACTGGACCAACCCACAGCATGCCGAACCACCACATTATGCCGACCCACTCATGAACTCCAGCACACCGATCCACTCAACCATGCCGGTCCACACCATCTTGCCAAACCACCTCTTCCCAACTACCTTTGCCGAACCAGAACATGATGAACCATCAAGGCCGATCCCATCGAGGCCGAACCACCTATGCCGAACCATACATGGCCGACCCATCTCGACTTTCACACCATGATCGAACGACATGATCTCCCTTCCTTTGCCCGACCGAACCTCCTCAACTGATCCACTTCGACCTATCTACCCTGACCGATCCTACCTAACCAATCCACTCCACTGCCGATCCACTCGTGATGTCGAACTACCTTGATGCCGATCCACTTTGATGCCGAACCACTTTAACTCGTCGATCCGTACATGACCGATCATCTATCCAACCAACTAGCTCAAACCCATCGTATTCCAATCTCGACAAACGAGTAGTCGATTTAATTAAATCTGCCTGTCCATGGCCTTGCCCAAAAGGCGGGTTAACATATAACAATTTATAACATTAGAATTCTTATTTATTGAAATAATTCTATTGAACACTTTCTTTACCATAAGTTTACTTATAAGATATTCTATTACATATCCTTATTAACATTTCAACTTTTAGTAATTTGGTAAGTTATATATATATATATATATGTGTGTCTTTTAGAATGCAATTGAATATTACCCAAGTTTCTCTTATATATTTTTTCAACAAATGATCAATAGTTTCCATTTCTTATTTTCATTTCCTTTTTATTTACAGTTTTCAAAATTTTAGCTTCTTATATTTAATCATTTCAACATCAAATTTCTTATCTTCATTTTAGCAGTTTCCAATTATTAATATAGTCAAGATTCTAATCATTACAATAATTTCTGTTTCTAATTTATAGGAACTCAAGAACTAAACAATCGAGTTCCATTTCAATCCTTTTAAAACAATATATATATAATCATATCTTTTATACATATCAAATCATATTTGGAATTCAAAATTAAGATTAATTTATCAAAACAATTGTGTAGTAAAATTACTACAACGGTCTTCCCACTTTGAAACTCGAAAATGAACGTCGATGATGCGTGCACTCATCACCGAAATTAATTTTCAGCGACAGAGAGGGGAGCACAGAACTTATTTCCTTCAAAAATTTCTTTTTAAAACATTTCTTTCAAATCATATTGAAATATTCACATCAGAAAATACTTCTAAATACTACTAATATTATATTCCAAAATCTTTCGAAAGAAATTTTCAAAAATCCCGGAACTTAAGTTCTAAACTTCCAATTTATATTTACTTTATTTGTAAATCCTATTTTCCAATCAATATTTATAAAATTCCTCTACCTAACAAATAACATATTACATCCAACTATATCATTTATAAAATTTTATTATTTTACATACAAAATATATAATAGGCAAAATTATTTCATTTACCTATATTTCAAAACAAGTATTGTGTCGGTCTGCTTTATTAAGTGTTTAGGAATCCCTATCGATGTCATAACGTCTTATGCACCGACCAGAATTTATAAATACAAAACAGAACAAATTAACACAATACAAAAACCTTTTATAACACTAACAAATACGCTCTCTCATATATATACACGCAGCGACTCATTCTAGGGTATTACTGTAACGACCCTGAATTTTGAACGATTTAAATTGAAAATATTTAATTAATTTTAAATATTTGAATGATGATTTGACTTGAATTTCAAATTATCAGGATGAATTGGCGATTGAATTTTTGAATTTAATCTATTGAAAGTTGAATAAAATTTGAATCTTCAATTTTAAGCCGGTTAAAAATAATTTAAAGGCTTGGAAAATTCATATTGATAATACTGAAGGTAATAGAAGCTTCAGAATTGAATTTGAAAGAGATTTGTTCAATTTTGAAATTGTATCGTTTGAATCGAATTTAAAAATAGTTTTCCGAGGCACAGTCTCGGAATTTGACGAAACGAGTTTCATTGGGTCCGTGATATTGAATTATTACTGGATTTCAATTTTCGTATTTATCGGAATTGTTTTATGAATATACGGCGTATAAACGCGTATAAAATTAAATCGAATTCAATTTGAATTTCTGTAACAACCGGGGTTTTGCCCAAAATTATAATCATTAGTAAATGATTTATGTTGACAGTTAAATTCCTGTTTGTTGTTGGAAATTTTATAACGGTAAAATTTTCGTCAAATTGGCAATGTAAAATGGTTGTTAAATTTTATTTAAATTGTAAATCGATTGAAATTCTTTATTTAAATTTTTATTTGTATAAAATGAATAAATACACATAGCTAAATTTTAACATGATAATTTAAAAACAAAACAAGTTAAAGAAAATGATATTTGCAAAAACAAAAAAATTTGATTTAAAAAGAAAGAAAAAAAAAATATAAAACACCATACCCTAACCCATACCCAACATACCTCAAGCCCATACCCTTATTCTCTGTTAAAACCACGAAACCATCCTCCCCTTTTCATTCAAACCCTAAAACAACGAAATCGAACGAGAGAAAGAAAATAAATGGCGGCGATTCTTCGGCTTCGCTCGTCTCCGATCCAAAATCTAGGGCTTCGATCTGGAAACGATCGTCTGTGGCTGCTTCAATTTAGGCTAAGAAGATCGTCACTTCGATTTTGGAATGGCCGCTAGGGTTGCCTCCGCTTGATTCTCGAGATACCTTCGGCTACGACGTCGAATTCGTCCTCTTCGAAAAACAAAGGTGAGTAGCCCTCACATCTAATTCCTACTTCAAGTGTATTAGTGTTCGAATTCTACAATTTTCGTTCGTATTTGATTGTTGGATTCGACTCTTGTTGTTGGCCATTGATTTGGATAGATATTCGAGTTGTTATCATTTGGGTTTGAATCCCTGTTTCCCTAAATTCTCGTTCGTCTTTGTATGTTTGAATTTATCTTTGGCCAATCGATTTTGTTTTGATGATGCGATTTTTTTTTCTGACTTAATCAAAATGCGTATGCATTTGAAAAATCTCGGGCGACTTGGTTTTTGAAATCCTCGGTTTCGAATTTTGACTGTCTCCGTGTATTTCTCTGTTGACTTGTTCAATTTTGATAAAAAAAAAAGAGTTGATGTTGTTACATCCTGTCTTGATATTCATTGGGAGTTTGCACCTTTGAGTTAGATTGTTCTGACCTTACACCTGTGAGTTTAACTTGCACTACCTGTTACACATCATTAGTTTGAAACTGTTACATGTGTATATTGCTGGTTGCATTTGCTCCTGGTAATGTTCACTGTTATACTTCACCGGTCTTCGTATTTGTTCATTCTGACCATCTGACTTTGGCTTTGTTAAAACTGTTACCTTGTAATTGTGCTTCCTATATAGGTGTATACGTATGTATATACATATGTATATATTTATGTGGAGATTGCATTGTTGTTTCTCTATGGTATACTCGAATTGACCTGTAGTTGTATTCATGTACACACTTGTGTTGTTGTAGCTGTTGTTGATATAGTGCTTCAGTACTTTGCAGTGTAGACTTGATTGAATTTGTAGACTTCAGCCTCGTGATGCTTATGAACTTCTCTATTGAACTGTCTGCATGCATTTGCCTTGTTGAACTTGGTGGATCATTTTGTATGTAGCAGTTGCGTGGTGGCACTGTGCACATTTCATCACTTGGTAGCAACTGTAGTTTCTGATGTTGGAGTTGCATTTGTAATATTGTTGTCAGTAGTTCATCATGTTGCTCTGTCCAGTTTTGGTTTGTGAGTTGCATATTGTTACTGTAATATGTCTTCAACCTGATAACACTTCACCTATGATATTCTATCCGGTCATTGCTATCATTTGGTTTGCCTATTAGGTCGTCTGCATTTTTGAGTTTCATCACTGTTTCATTTTTTTTACTATTGTATAGTCATGCACTCTTATATAAATACAATTTTTGCATGTATCTGCTACCTTGACTTGTTAACCCATGTGTCCTATTGCCTTGAAGAATAGTCCCTGTCTATTACTAGATTTGTGAATTTGCCTTGCCTTTGTCCATCTTTGCTAAATGTATGTACATCTCTACCTATTACTAAGTGCATGGACATACATTTGTGAATGTAAATTCGCCTTGTTCATATTTTATTTGTCCTATTGCCTGTACATGTTTTAGTAGCTTAATTTGACTTGTACAAATATCTTTGTTTATTTTATTGTCCTTTACTTTGAAGTAGGCTGCCCTTTTCATTTCTTGCTTTGATTTTCGTTTTTATCCAATTGCCTGGGAAACAAAATTTTATTTTATAACCTTGCTATAAAACTTAAACCTCACTTTGTACATCACTTGTTGTCTCTTTTACTGCCTGTACTGTTTCATTACACTATTGCAGTCTTGCCCATAGTATTCAAGTGGTGGCCGCAGTACATGTTGCAGTTTGCCCTTGAATTCAAAGTGGGGCTGCAGTTCATTTTTTTTTAAAAGAATTCTGCACTTGATGAAATGTGCAGTAATGAGTTGTTTGGAAACTTGTTCTTGAGTTTGCTTGGGTATTGAACTGTTTCTTGCCTCTTTGATACTTGCAGTTTACTGACTTGACCTCTGCAGCTTTGATTGCTGTTAGTATTCACTCGAGTTGGCGAGGCAGTGCACATGTATGTGTGTGTGCGCTGCAGCCACCCAAACTCGACAGTTTCGAATTGATATTTCTTTGCGTCGTGATGCATTGATTTTTTATGCTGTATTGGCGAGGCCGTACACGCGTGCGTGTACGGCAGCCAATCAAAACTTCGATGATCTTAAAATGACAATTTCAATTGTTTTAAATTGATTTAGTCGAGTTGATAAATTGTTTATTTATCCCTGTTGATGATTTAAATCTGCTGATTTATTGTTTAACACTGTTTAGTGTTAAAATTTTCGTTATCCGGTTTCTTTGTTTGAAGAGTCGGATAGACGGGAATTATTGTGACTGTCGTCTATTTAAATTATTACTGCCTATATGCACTAATAAACTGGTTTGAATTAGACTGACCTGTGTATTATTTTCTTTTGAATATAATACTCGGGTCAGACCGAGTATTTTTACAACTTGAAGATTTTCGAGCAGCGAAGTTAGAGAGAGAGTAAAGAACCATTTTTAGTTTCTGAAGAAAATTGTATTTTAAGATATTCCGCTGTATCTGTATTAAAATTGTATAAACTCTGATGTATATAAAAAGATTTATAGAAATGAAATAAATTCTCATTTGTTTTAATTCAGTGTTATTATTCTGTGTTTCTATGGCTGATTCTGTTTAAACCTTATAAACTAAATAACAATTCGTCTTTTTGAACGTTTCGAGTTGGTTTAATTACCGACTGGAGATGGTCAAAAGGGGGAATGTTACAGGTGGTATCAGAGCTTTGGTTTACACAAAGCTTAGTTTATGATGTTTAATATGAATAGTTACTAGAAACACTTTAAAAAGGAAACGTTTTTCAAATCCAAAGAAGTATAAAATTGTTTTTGGAAATAAAGATTTTTAACTTAAGAAAAGTTAAATTGAAGTGAGTTGGCATTAATAAATATATGGATTTGAAATTTAACTTAAGAAAAGTTAAATTGAATTGAATTAGTGTTAATAAATATACGATTTGAAATTTAACTAAAGGAAGTTAAATAAATTGAACTGGATTTGATAAATTATTGAGATGGAAATTTAAACTTAAAGGATAAGTGATTGTATAATATGAATTGGAAAGTTTAAAATTAATAAGTTGTTTAACTTATAAAATGAGAAATTTAAATGAAACCAGTTGTTAAATGGTTAAACAGTTTTGTTAAGTGAAACAAAATCTGAATTGTGATATGAATTTGACTTTAGTAAAAGTTAAATAAAATGATTTGAGAAATGAAATCTAAGTTAAGTTAAATAAAATAGAATTTCAAATAACTTAGAGGCGAACTTAAGTTTTATGGTGAAAATAAATGCAAGTGAAGATAAAATGAAACATAGTTAAGTAATAGTGAATCAAATTTAATTGGATATAAAAATGAATGGATAAACTGATGTAATGAATATGAATTTGAGTATATAAAGGAAAATTCAACTTTAAATGTAAAAGTGAATTTGTGAATATGGTGAGTATTAGAATTCAATCTGAATTAGAATATAAACCAATTGAAATTAAGTATGTTGAACCAAATTGAATGTAAGCAAAGTAAATAAATTTGGTTAAATTGAATGTGCATTGGTTTTGCTAGTTGATTGTATGGAAAATTCATTAAGTATTAATGAAATTGTATTAATGGAAATTGGAAAGCTGAGTAAATTGAATTCAAATTGAAAGGTAAGAAATTTAAATAGAATCAAATTTGATTTGAATTGAAGCAAACTGACTTGAATATGAATTAGTGAATGTGAACTAATTGGATATGAATAAATGTTAGTAAAATCCAATGTGAATGAATCAAATGTGATTAAATTGGAAATCAAGTTGATGAATGATTTACTACAGAACTAGTAGATTATCTTGGAAATGGAAAACTGATAAATTTATGTAATAATTTGAATTGGAAATTTTGAATTATTATAAACGGTTTATATTGAAGATTTGAAAAGATTGATATTATATTGGAATTTTAAAATGATTTGTATAAGTGTTAAAATGAAATATTTAATGGATTTCATAAGTGAATGGAAATTTCAGAATTAAGATTGTGAAGTTATAAAATGAATCGAAGTTGCAAAATAAAAGAATTTATAAGTAATTCACTTATAAATTAAAATTCTGATATAAAACTGAGTTATAAAGGAATGGGTTAATAAAGCAATTTTTATAAATTGAAGTCTTTATGAATAGGAATAGAATTTATAAACGTTGTTTATAAATTCGAAACTGGCTTATTTTGATAAGTAAAATTATGTATAGTTTGTTAAAAGTAGTATATTCACAATTTTGGACCGTGAATATATTATTGAATAAAATGGACATGTTTTGGGAAAGTGATATTTTAAAACGAAGTAATTGTTTTAAAAAGATGTTTTCAAAGGCATTGAATATCGAAACCATAGATTTCAACATTCATTGTTGAAATAGACGTTTTCGAATATAAGGAAATGATGGACTATAACACTGTTGTTATAGTAAATGATTTCCGAAAGGAAATATTTTGTATAGTATTGGGATTTATACATCTATCTAAATTTCGAATCCTTATACTAGTGATTTTGAGTTGTCGTAACGATGTTTTACGTAACATTCGTTTTAACTCAAATGAATATGTGAAAGAAAATGATTTCCTTAAAGATGAAATATATACTTAATTTTGATTTAAGTATATCGAATATTTTCAAATATTGAAAATAAATGGATTTGTGAATTACTTATTTTTAAATAAGTATGGAAATGTTTTTCCAAATATGAAATGTTGTGAATATATTCCGTAAGGAATAAATGATTTGAAATTCATTTTTGAAGTCGAAGTTGAAAAGTTAAATGAGAATTTGAACAATTTGTTCAAATTGAAATTTTTCAAAAAATTGAATCGTTAAGTTAAAATTGAGTTTAACTTCGACATCAAAGACAATATAAGTTGAGCTTTGAATTTCAGATGATGATTTGGATTGTATGTCTAACATTGTGAATTGATGACATAGCAATTGATCTCTATTAAATATATATCTGTTGGTGGCGGAGAATTTATTCTCTTAGCTTAACACCCTTCTCTGAGACGTACGAGCTCAGAGGTTATATATCGATAGACATCAATTCTGTGTTGAGAATTGACGATGTAAGCGTGTAATTCAAATCGAATGTGAAAGTCGATAATGAAATGGAATTATGAATATGAATTAGGTTTGAGATAACCTTAAATTTCCAAATCGACTTAGAGGAATTTTTTTGAAATCCTCTATTTTGTTATGAATATGAGATATGTAAGTTTTAGAACTTATATATATGAATGCGGTGAATTGAAACCGTTAGTTTAGAAAGACATTGTTATGGAAATCTTATGTATGTTTACATAGATGTTATATGTACGAAATGTGAAATGAAAGTACTACATATATGATATTATGTTTTCTAAACTGAGGATGTGGAAAAGTACCTTCCATTTATTATTAATGAAGGTATTGGAACTCGTGAAGAGTATCCATTTGAAATTCGTAGCTACGTAGAATTTTAGTCAGAGTGACTATTTGAATCGGAAATCCTTCGCGATAGTTCATCGCGATGAGATTAGATTTGATTGATGATGTTAGCGTAATTTGAGGGGCGAGATGCCCACAGTTACGAGCGACTCCACTGGGATAGTGGCGTAACCGCCGAGTAAACTGCAATCTAATGCCAGGCGAAATTTGAGGGGCGTGATGCCTACAGACACGAGCGACTCTACTGGGATAGTAGCGTAACCGCCGTGTGTACTGCAATCTATGGCGACAACCATGGCGAAATTTAAGAGATGTGAAATCTACAGCCACAAGCGACTCTACTGGGATAGTAGCGTAACCGCCGGGTAAACTGTAATCCATGGGGGAACGTGCTTTCCATATCCATTTTTAAAAGAATTTTTTTTAAAAGTATTTTCACTGGGAATTGAAGCAAGTATGTTTAGTACTTGGAGATTTTTAGACCTGCGCCTGGCCAGCGTATGCCTAATGTCTGTGAGAACGAAGATGGACTTGTTAAATTTCGAGTTAGCAAGTATTTTCAAACTGTAAATAGTGAATCAATGATTTGAAAGTAAAATTACGAAATTCCTACTTAATGAACTAAGGAAGAGGATCTTTGTAATGTTTTGAAAGTCCACAGCTTTGGAAGATATATATTATATAAATCTCTAATGTGAAGAATTTTAAGTTTGAATCTGAGTTGTAAATCGAAAATGTTGATAAAAGACTTTTGGGTGTTGATTTTAGAAATCAATGATTGTAGAAATCATTGAATAAAAGAGAAGATAAACAGAACTAGTGAGATTAAATCGAATGGAATGAATTCTACATATATTCATTTATTTTAAATAAGTATCGAGCTTGAAAAAAATTTTTAGTAGGATATAAATATTGGTGAAATTTTAACAACCTTTCCTTTTCGTGGACGAAAAGTTTTTAAGGAGGGGAGTTTGTAACGACCCTGAATTTTGAACGATTTAAATTGAAAATATTTAATTAATTTTAAATATTTGAATGATGATTTGACTTGAATTTCAAATTATCAGGATGAATTGGCGATTGAATTTTTGAATTTAATCTATTGAAAGTTGAATAAAATTTGAATCTTCAATTTTAAGCCGGTTAAAAATAATTTAAAGGCTTGGAAAATTCATATTGATAATACTGAAGGTAATAGAAGCTTCAGAATTGAATTTGAAAGCGATTTGTTCAATTTTGAAATTGTATCGTTTGAATCGAATTTAAAAATAGTTTTCCGAGGCACAGTCTCGGAATTTGACGAAACGAGTTTCATTGGGTCCGTGATATTGAATTATTACTGGATTTCAATTTTCGTATTTATCGGAATTGTTTTATGAATATACGGCGTATAAACGCGTATAAAATTAAATCGAATTCAATTTGAATTTCTGTAACAACCGGGGTTTTGCCCAAAATTATAATCATTAGTAAATGATTTATGTTGACAGTTAAATTCCTGTTTGTTGTTGGAAATTTTATAACGGTAAAATTTTCGTCAAATTGGCAATGTAAAATGGTTGTTAAATTTTATTTAAATTGTAAATCGATTGAAATTCTTTATTTAAATTTTTATTTGTATAAAATGAATAAATACACATAGCTAAATTTTAACATGATAATTTAAAAACAAAACAAGTTAAAGAAAATGATATTTGCAAAAACAAAAAAATTTGATTTAAAAAGAAAGAAAAAAAAATATAAAACACCATACCCTAACCCATACCCAACATACCTCAAGCCCATACCCTTATTCTCTGTTAAAACCACGAAACCATCCTCCCCTTTTCATTCAAACCCTAAAACAACGAAATCGAACGAGAGAAAGAAAATAAATGGCGGCGATTCTTCGGCTTCGCTCGTCTCCGATCCAAAATCTAGGGCTTCGATCTGGAAACGATCGTCTGTGGCTGCTTCAATTTAGGCTAAGAAGATCGTCACTTCGATTTTGGAATGGCCGCTAGGGTTGCCTCCGCTTGATTCTCGAGATACCTTCGGCTACGACGTCGAATTCGTCCTCTTCGAAAAACAAAGGTGAGTAGCCCTCACATCTAATTCCTACTTCAAGTGTATTAGTGTTCGAATTCTACAATTTTCGTTCGTATTTGATTGTTGGATTCGACTCTTGTTGTTGGCCATTGATTTGGATAGATATTCGAGTTGTTATCATTTGGGTTTGAATCCCTGTTTTCCTAAATTCTCGTTCGTCTTTGTATGTTTGAATTTATCTTTGGCCAATCGATTTTGTTTTGATGATGCGATTTTTTTTTCTGACTTAATCAAAATGCGTATGCATTTGAAAAATCTCGGGCGACTTGGTTTTTGAAATCCTCGGTTTCGAATTTTGACTGTCTCCGTGTATTTCTCTGTTGACTTGTTCAATTTTGATAAAAAAAAAAGAGTTGATGTTGTTACATCCTGTCTTGATATTCATTGGGAGTTTGCACCTTTGAGTTAGATTGTTCTGACCTTACACCTGTGAGTTTAACTTGCACTACCTGTTACACATCATTAGTTTGAAACTGTTACATGTGTATATTGCTGGTTGCATTTGCTCCTGGTAATGTTCACTGTTATACTTCACCGGTCTTCGTATTTGTTCATTCTGACCATCTGACTTTGGCTTTGTTAAAACTGTTACCTTGTAATTGTGCTTCCTATATAGGTGTATACGTATGTATATACATATGTATATATTTATGTGGAGATTGCATTGTTGTTTCTCTATGGTATACTCGAATTGACCTGTAGTTGTATTCATGTACACACTTGTGTTGTTGTAGCTGTTGTTGATATAGTGCTTCAGTACTTTGCAGTGTAGACTTGATTGAATTTGTAGACTTCAGCCTCGTGATGCTTATGAACTTCTCTATTGAACTGTCTGCATGCATTTGCCTTGTTGAACTTGGTGGATCATTTTGTATGTAGCAGTTGCGTGGTGGCACTGTGCACATTTCATCACTTGGTAGCAACTGTAGTTTCTGATGTTGGAGTTGCATTTGTAATATTGTTGTCAGTAGTTCATCATGTTGCTCTGTCCAGTTTTGGTTTGTGAGTTGCATATTGTTACTGTAATATGTCTTCAACCTGATAACACTTCACCTATGATATTCTATCCGGTCATTGCTATCATTTGGTTTGCCTATTAGGTCGTCTGCATTTTTGAGTTTCATCACTGTTTCATTTTTTTTACTATTGTATAGTCATGCACTCTTATATAAATACAATTTTTGCATGTATCTGCTACCTTGACTTGTTAACCCATGTGTCCTATTGCCTTGAAGAATAGTCCCTGTCTATTACTAGATTTGTGAATTTGCCTTGCCTTTGTCCATCTTTGCTAAATGTATGTACATCTCTACCTATTACTAAGTGCATGGACATACATTTGTGAATGTAAATTCGCCTTGTTCATATTTTATTTGTCCTATTGCCTGTACATGTTTTAGTAGCTTAATTTGACTTGTACAAATATCTTTGTTTATTTTATTGTCCTTTACTTTGAAGTAGGCTGCCCTTTTCATTTCTTGCTTTGATTTTCGTTTTTATCCAATTGCCTGGGAAACAAAATTTTATTTTATAACCTTGCTATAAAACTTAAACCTCACTTTGTACATCACTTGTTGTCTCTTTTACTGCCTGTACTGTTTCATTACACTATTGCAGTCTTGCCCATAGTATTCAAGTGGTGGCCGCAGTACATGTTGCAGTTTGCCCTTGAATTCAAAGTGGGGCTGCAGTTCATTTTTTTTTAAAAGAATTCTGCACTTGATGAAATGTGCAGTAATGAGTTGTTTGGAAACTTGTTCTTGAGTTTGCTTGGGTATTGAACTGTTTCTTGCCTCTTTGATACTTGCAGTTTACTGACTTGACCTCTGCAGCTTTGATTGCTGTTAGTATTCACTCGAGTTGGCGAGGCAGTGCACATGTATGTGTGTGTGCGCTGCAGCCACCCAAACTCGACAGTTTCGAATTGATATTTCTTTGCGTCGTGATGCATTGATTTTTTATGCTGTATTGGCGAGGCCGTACACGCGTGCGTGTACGGCAGCCAATCAAAACTTCGATGATCTTAAAATGACAATTTCAATTGTTTTAAATTGATTTAGTCGAGTTGATAAATTGTTTATTTATCCCTGTTGATGATTTAAATCTGCTGATTTATTGTTTAACACTGTTTAGTGTTAAAATTTTCGTTATCCGGTTTCTTTGTTTGAAGAGTCGGATAGACGGGAATTATTGTGACTGTCGTCTATTTAAATTATTACTGCCTATATGCACTAATAAACTGGTTTGAATTAGACTGACCTGTGTATTATTTTCTTTTGAATATAATACTCGGGTCAGACCGAGTATTTTTACAGCTTGAAGATTTTCGAGCAGCGAAGTTAGAGAGAGAGTAAAGAACCATTTTTAGTTTCTGAAGAAAATTGTATTTTAAGATATTCCGCTGTATCTGTATTAAAATTGTATAAACTCTGATGTATATAAAAAGATTTATAGAAATGAAATAAATTCTCATTTGTTTTAATTCAGTGTTATTATTCTGTGTTTCTATGGCTGATTCTGTTTAAACCTTATAAACTAAATAACAATTCGTCTTTTTGAACGTTTCGAGTTGGTTTAATTACCGACTGGAGATGGTCAAAAGGGGGAATGTTACAATTACTACCCTATTCTATAGGAGTCAAACCCCACAGAGCTAAGGTTATCGCTAAACCAAAGCTCTGATACCAACTGTAACGACCTGGCTTTTTGGACGTTTTAAACAAACACACGCGTCAAACTCAAACCATTCAGAAGGGCAAATTGTTATGGGGTAAATAAGAAAAAGCAGAGAAAGAAAAAAACAAATACAGAATCCCGTAGCGAAATGACAAAATATAATAATCAAATAAACAGTTCATGAAGCTGTTTACAAATAACATTGATTAAACTTTTATAATACCGATCAGAGTTACATACAACAAGAATAAATAATAAATAAATGCAGCGGAACAGCATGATGTAGTGGAATAAATATGATAAATAATAATAGTACAAAATCTTCGTCTTCGTCCTCTAGAAAGCAGTCTTCGATAACTGAAAAGTTCAGACTGACCCGAGCGAATTGAAAAGATCGGAACTAAAAGATCTTATGTAAGTTAAATCAAAAGCATATAAATATGAGTGTAACGGCGTAGGAGATGTTTACGGGTTTTGACCCTATCCAATGTCAAACATGAGTGCAATAACTTAAGAGATGTTCAGGATTCCCATCACCTAAGGATCCGTTAAACTATCTACATACATAGTACAATACTATATTATAATAGTGTCTACAGTAAAGTAAAGTATTAAAATAGCGTTAAGGCGTTACCCATATCCCCCTTAACACATTTAATATAATGTCGTAGTCTATACAGATACTGTAAACTACACCCGCAGGTGGCTATCAGGGAGCACTCCATAGGTACGGCACAAAACAAACTCGTAGAAGGCGCGATAGGGCATGTGAACACGGCACTCGAGGCAATGCCAGGTTAGATATACCAATTGCACTCCCAGACTGGTGGTAACACATAGCAGCTACTACCGCCCACCTCGGATACACTCCCAAATCAAAATCAAGGTTGGCCACCAAATCAATCACAAAGTCAGAATATAGTATCAAAGAAATGTGCCCACTAGGAGGAATGACCTCACTTGACCCGGTAGAGCTCCTGTTTTAGCCACATCAAGCTGACTCACGGGAGTCAGGGTCACGTAAATACCTCATACAGAATCGTTCGCCAAACCATCCTACTTCATTTATGGAATATCCACCACGTACACAGGACTCTTTAACAACCAATTGCTTATTTCACACCGGATGGTTCTTTTACATTTCAAAAAGTCAATTCACAAATTTATATCAAAATATCATGTTTGATTTCAAACCATATTACTTTTGGAATCATATTCACTTTCATAACCATATTCACTTCAAAATATTATTCGCTTTTGAAAATATCGATAATATAAGCTAATTAAATCCTCATTTTAAAACCATCCTCTTTACTCTCAAATATGTCATTTCACAAAAGGGTATCAATTCCAAATTCCAACGTAGGTTGTAAATCATCATCAAGGATTTAAATATAAATACTTCAACTTTACATAGTTTGAAATTTTAGAAAATAATTTAGGTAATTATATATAGTTTATATAGTTTTAAAAACTGTTTAAATAGATTTAAAATAGTTTAAATAGTAAAAATATAGTTTAAATAGTAAAAATATAGTTTAAATAGTAAAATAGATTTAAATTTGACTTAATTAGTTTAAAATGATTTAAGTAGATTAAATAGATTTAAATTATATTAAGTAGATTTTTACATAGATTAAATAAGTTTAAAATAGATTAAATAGATTTAAATTATATAAAATGGATTTAAAATAGATTAAATAAATTTAATTAGTTTAAAATAGGTAAAATAGGTTGAATTGGATTAAATAGGTTGTAGTAGATTAATATAAATTAAAATAGTTTTAAATTGATTAAAATAGTTAATTTAATTAAAATAGTTTAAATTAGTTTAAATAGATTTCAAAGTTATATCCAACCATTTTCAATAACTCAATTTCGATAAATTCATTTATATTTGACACCTCAACTTTGAAATTCAAATTTAAATCCTTTGAACAAATCATTAAATCAATTCCAATTTCACATCTACGCTTGGACTTTCGAAAATAATTCAGTTTATATAAACCAATTTCTTTTCCAAAATACCAGTTAACTAAATTCAAAATTTAAAGATTCAAAGGCCATTTAATTTAACCAATCCGGAGTCCGTATATAATTTTCTACCCTAGGGTCAAGTGATACGGATATTTATCATTTCAATCCGCAATTTAAAATTTTACGGTTATATATCATTTCAAGCCGCAATCCCGAATTAAATAAAAATCCAAAAAAATCGCTCGAGTCTATCATTTCAACCCATAACGATTTTTCCCTAATCTATAGATTGTTCGGGTATGTATTATTTAACACATAGGGAACTTGCAGTGTTATAACAATATAAAATACAACATCCATTCATCCAATATCAACAATCCAACATCCATCTCAATCATCATCCAAATCAATCAACAAACATCAATAGATAACTGATCGTCATTAACGTGTATTAAATTGACAATTAAATTCAATATTAAATTAAACGATGATTAAATGCAATAAAAGTCAAGTTTAACTAGAATGACAATTTAAACATACCAAACATCAATCTATTAATTTCTAATCACATCATAAATTTAATTTAACTAACATAAGATAATCTAGTATTTGTGAGTGGGTCAAAATACCCACCTTTGATTTTAAATCGAATTAAAATCCAATTTAGGGCCCAAATTCAAACAGTCTCATAATTTGTCCAAACTAGCGTCAAAATGTTTGAAATTCCGATACGATCCCAACAAAACAAACCGCGCGTAAATCCGACCAAGTACGCAAAAATTATACTAATTAGAAGTTGTACGATATATAATATAAAACGAATAAAATAAAATAATTATTATTACACGCCACTTCGATCGTTTGCACGCTTCAACCCAAGCTTGAGATTTCGAACGCGCGCCTCGAACACCTGACGCTGCCTGACCCCTTCACCCGCCGCCCAGGTAAAATCTCGACCCCCCCTTTGCCTTGCCACGACCTCGGTAGAGGGCCGCCACCTCGCCCCGGCCTCCATCGATCTCCCCATCGTCCACGAACACGGAGGAAGAAAGGCAGCCGCCGCCTTAAGTATTTAACCCTAGTTGAATTTTTGACAAAGATCCAACCATTGATACGATGAACAACCTATACCGATGAACTCCACCCGCTGCTCTCCACATACCGGTATCCTCGATTTGACGATCCGACAAAGTTGATCACGACAAGATGAACGGCCGAGGTTTAATCATCAATTTCTGGCCACATAGAAATTCAAATCGAAAAACTAACCACGGATTTGAATTGTGCATGTCAAGGGCTTCAAATCGATATATAATATGATAGGGTTTGAAGGGATTTGAGTTTGAAGTTAAATTTGAAGTTGAATATTCAATTTGGGAATTAGGGTTTTGTAATTGGATTTGGTTCTGCCATTGAGAAGGAGAAGTGGACAGATGGAATTTGTACGTACAGCACTAGATAATGGCTGCTAGGGTTTGAGAAACAAAGTGTATTTATATGGATAAGGCTCGATAAAAAGAATGACACTCCAATTGATTCGAGACGACAACAACGACCCGGAAAGCCCGTTTCGCTTCCGAAACGAAAGTGGGTTATCTCATATATCAAAATAGGGGCTTTTGATAATTTTAAACTCAATGGAACATGTGTCAAGTCCTAATTCCATCGTACGAAGAAGTTAGATTTAAAATCAGCTTATTCCAAATTGATTTCAACTGAATTTAATTAAATTGATTTCTGCGCGTTTCGAGCCCGTACGATCAAATGACAAGTCCGATTGCTACGAAACTTGAAACCTTACAATAATTCACCATTACGGATCCGATGAAACTAGTTTCGTCAAAATCCGAGACAGTGGCCAAAGTGGCTATTTTCACGTTAATTAAATAAATTAATATTAAATTAATTAATCGCTTTTTAATTTCAAATTTAATAACTAGCGATTTTCATTGTTTTTCATTACTTAGACATTTACAAAAATTCAAAACAAGTTTACATATAATCTTAGTGTTAAATGATACAATAATTACAGTGTTCAATTTCAACTATAATTAAATCCAATTAATTATAATTAATTCCAATAAATTAATTTAATTCAATTCCAATCTTTTTATTCAATCAATTATTACTCTATTAACATAGTTAGCATTTGTTTATATCTTATTTCACTAATATGCTACAATTTCCATCTTTTACTATATTAGTTGTATTATTCCACTAATATTGAACCTTTATTGATTTTGACATTAATTATAATTTAAAAATCCCACAACTTCATTTATCATGGTTTCATTTTTATTATTAAATCAATTCATTGCCTTATGAGTGTAATAGACATTTTTGTGCATTTCGTTACATTCCCAATTTGCAGTTACTGTATTAACTAACATTAATGTAACATTTATTTGTAATTGATTGATTAAATTGGTAACAAATAACAATTGTCACCATTTCTACATTTAACCACATTTGTAAGTTTATAAAAACAAATGTTATAACAACTTACACTATGCTAATTCTATCCAATTTCAATTTATTACACATTTTTTCATTAATTAATCAACTTTTAAATTATCAATTGCTCTTTTAAATCCAATTATCAATTAATACACACATTATTATAATTAGTTTACAACCTACAACCAATTATAACTTTTTTAATCCTTTTAATTAATTGGATTTACATTTAAAGCAATTATCAATTACCTTAAATTAATACTGTTACATTTTATTCCAGTTTTATTCTTATTATTAAATCATAAATTTTTATTTCTTCCAACATTAAATCACAAAACCTTATTAAATTTACAAATTTTAATTATCAAAAATTACGGGTCGTTACAAAGTTATAAATTATAACAATTTTTTCATTAATAAACCATATTTTAAATTATGACAATATTAAATTCCAAAATCTTATTTAATTTAATATTTTTAACTATCAAAAATACGGGTCGTTACAATCTCCCCCACTCAAAACTTTTCGTCCCCAAAAAGGAACAAGAAAGAATCAAGAAATTTGATATATCTTATTCAAAATAGTCAATTTATAAACAATTAACTAGTATAAACTTGAAAATAACTCAACTTCTATGAAAAATTCTCTAAGTCTTAAATTCACGGAAAATCCGATAGAATCTCCTTTGCGTAGCTAGGTCCGGAAAAGTAACAATATCAATAATTACATTGTATATTTCATGTTTCAAAAATAAAGCATCCCGAACCATGGGAAAACAATAAAATACCGCTATAAAATCGTAATCCGAAAACGTACCTGTTTGTCGGGCAAACAAAGCTCTATTTATGAAATCAAAGCAACAAGCTATTGCTTCTATAAACCTGTATCTTACTTGCATAATCCAAAAGTTAAAACTACTTAAAAGATTAATATATAAGTTATTTCGATCAAAAACACAAACAACACAACATATATAATAATCATATGCAAACAAAAGCAGTAGGACCATTATATGCAACAAAAGAATCCATCACACATCCATAGCAACCAAAAACTAATGGTTTGTTCAGGTTTAGAAACTTTTCATCATACAAGGGTGATAAATAAATTACCAAGTGTACCGTACGCTCAATAGCCTTAGATAATTACTTAATAGATTATTCATACAACATCAACCAATTTGAAGTTTCATTTCCCCAAACTTCCCATAAGTTAAACAACAAAGAATTTAAATATTATTTAAGTTTGTATGATGTACATATATCATTGCTTGAATACACATATTTCACTTCGAACTAGTATTGTTAACCCGACCACTCTAGTGCGGACTTTGATCCGATTTCTTGATTAGAAATTTCCATTCTCCTTGCATAGCCATAAACTATGATAGAAACTTCAAAATCATATCAAAAATTCATATCAAATGTTCGCCGTCAAGAATCGAGCGAAAAATCCTAATCTAGGCTGGTGTGAATTTTCACAAATCATGTATTCAAATTTTTACATTATTACACTGGGCTACTTGCAAATTCCAACTAGGCTAATCCTCCCATGCATTAGTTCTCCTCTTGTATTCTGCCTTCTATATCTGTCTCTGACAGATTAGAATTAGTTTTTGAGGTTAGTGATGATGAAATCAAACATTATGTTTTCACTATGAACTCAGACGGCTCTCCTTACCCTGATGGATTCAATGCCCATTTTTTTCAAAGTTTATTGGCATATTATAAGGTCTGATGTCATTAAAGCAGTGAAAAACTTCTTCAAACATAACAAAATGCTTACTGCCATAACTGCCACAAAAATTGCTTTAGTTTCGAAGGTCCAACACCCCAACTCAGTCACTCAATTTAGACCCATAGCTTGTTGCAATGTACTATATAAATGTATTGCCAAAATCCTTGCAGCTAGAATGAAAAAAGCTCTTGCCTCAATTATATCTGCAAATCAAACTGCCTTTCTTCCTGGTAGAGACATAACCGACAATATCCTTCTGACATTTGAGTTACTAAAGTGCTATAAAAGGCAAAACATCTCTCCTAGATGTGCCATGAAACTTGATCTCCAAAACGCTTTTGATACAGTTCAGTGGAAAGCCATCATATACATCCTCCATTTCATGCATTTTCCACACACCTTCCTAGCCTGGATATATACTTGTATTTCAACTATCAGCTACTCTTTGAGTCTAAATGGATTTATTTTTGGCTACTTCAATGGTACTCAAGGGTTGAGGCAAGGGGATCCAATTTCCCCTTACCTTTTTATAAGTGTTATGGAATTTTTCACTGGCATTCTCAATAGAGAAATGGAAAATAAACTTCTGGACTATCATCCTATGTGTAAAAATCCCCCAATATCAGCCCTCCTATTTTCCGATGACCTTATGTTGTTTACCAAGCCAAATACTAAATCTATCTCCAATGCTCTGGCTGTTCTTCAACATTTTTCTCTCTTAACTGACTTATATGTTAACTCTAGCAAATCTAAAATTATTTTTGGTGGCGTTACCGATGAAATAAAAATTGCTTTGACCGCTATGTCATACCTTAGCCCTTTTGACAATAAGGAATCATGCTTGGGAGCTCCTAATATAACCAGCTAGGTCAAAGCATCTCACTGCCTTTCAATGTATGAGAAAATTACTGCAAAGCTTTCCTCCTGGCCAATCTCCAAAATTTCTATTGCGGGAAGAGTCATAATAGTTAAGTATATTGCCTTTGCTATGTGCCTATACTATGCCAGAATTTACATTCTTCCTTCTGCATTAATATCCAAAATAAACTCAGCTTTGAACCATTTTCTTTGGCATGGTAACCCCTTCTCCAGGAAGCTCATTCCAATATCTTCCAAATCTGTCTGTTGTCCAGATAATAAGGGAGGTCTGAGAGTAATGAATATCAAGCAATGGAATAAGGCTGCTCATTCCACTCATATTGAAAAATTGTTGAAGGAGGATAACAATCTTTAGGCAAAATGGAGTAGGATCCACCTGCTCAAAAAAAGTCACTTTTGGACTATGCATATACCCACTGACTGCAGTGGTACTTGGAGAAACATGCTTAAACTAAGAGCCTTATTCCTTCCTTCTTTCTAGTATACCATGAAGAACAACGACTCCATTTCTTTCTGGCACGATGGTCGGAAAAAGGTGTAATTCTATCAAATATGATTCCATACAACTTGCAAAGATTGACTGGAATTCTTGAAGTAGCTAAGGTTAGCGATTACATGATTGATAACAGGATATCCCTTCCCTACTCCAGTTCATTCTTGGTCAGGTCTGCATGGGCAAAGCTTGAATGTATAAATTTCCAGCAACTTGATTATGCCACTTCTTGGGGAGACTTCCCTCATTCAATTAAAAGTGTGAATAATTTTCTTTGTTTACTAAATGACTATGGCTTCTTCCCTTGGCATACAAGAATTTGGACTAAGAACTCTCCTCCCAGTCATAATTTTCTTTTTTGGAGAGTCAAAAGAGGATGCCTTCATACTTGTGAAAAACTATTTGCATTGGGTTTGATTGCCCACTCATCTTGCCCTCTGTGTACCAGCTCTGTGGAAAACATTGAGCACTTATTTTTTACATGCCCCTACTCATTCTTTATCTGGATACGTCTGTTGAGACACTGCAACTTACACTCTCCAAATATGGACTCTGGAATTGAATGGTACTACATTTTCAAAGCCACAAGATGGAAGACTACAAGAGTAGCATTTCTTCTGAAAATTTTAAAATTATGTATTCATCATATTTGGGCTGAAAGAAATTCTCTGGTGTTTTCAGGTAAATGTACCTCTAAACATGATCTCTTTCTTGCCTTAGTATGGTCGATCTAGTTAGTTTGTTTCTGCTTAATGCCTTGTGTTTTGTCATGTGCTTGGAGGTTTTTGCCATTATGCTTCGGGTCTAGTTTGGGTCTTGCTTGGGTTTGTGTCTGCTTTGATTTCTCTTGTTCATTTTCCCTTGCAGCCTCTTGGAGTTTTGAAGGCCTTTTCTTCGTCTTTCCTCTGGGGGTTTTGGTCTCCCATGTAATGCAATTTTATATGTCAAGTGGTGATAGCTATCTTTTTTTTCTTCTTTTCTTACTTCCTTGTCTCTCTCTGTATTCCTTTATTTATACTTGTAATGTTCTTTACTTGCTATAAATAAAAGGTATGGGCCCTATCAACCCCACTGGCTTTGCAAAAAAAAAGAATTTGGATCAGAACTGTTATGCGAATAAAATGATCTACACATAACTTACATATTTTATTCTATTGGTTTATTTAACACATCATTTACTTTTCATTTATTTTAATTCTCATTCATTCATACAAGGTCATCATTTATTAATTTACATTCATTTACTTACATTTTTTCCCATTCAATATTTAAAATCATCAATAAATAAATTCTTAAAGTATTACATAAGTTTCTTGCAGTTTAATTCACATTTATTATTATATAACTTGATTTCCATTTAATATTAATATTCATTAATGAATCATCTCATACTTCAGTTTCTCTACCTTTTTATTCATATTTATTCCTTCATATATAGTATCATTTAATGATAAATCTATTTGTGAATCATTTCAACATTTTCTTAAGTTTATAATCATTTACTTAAATAGTATTCACTTTCTACTATTTAATTTAATTATTAAGCATTTCAAACATTAACTTATGTTTATAGCATTTCTTGTAACATCATAATTCTTTATTTGTAGACATAATTTCATTTTTGAAACATTATTATTACTTAAGTTTTTACATGTATGATATTCCATTAAATCCTATAAGCATATACCAAAGTCTTATTCATTTTACTTAACAAAAATGTTCAATAGTTTAAATCTATTTTAATATTCATTATCTTTAAATTCTAGAGTTACTAAACTTCAACTTTTATATTTTCATTAAAAAATTATCTTTTAATTCAGATTTCAATTTGGAAGTTTCCAACTTAGTAAAATAGTCTAGATTCCATTCTATTACAATAATTGAAAATCACTAATTAACAGAAAACTTAAGAACTAAACACCAAATTTCATTGCAAATCATCTTGAAATAATATATACTTATATCTTTTATTTTTATATCAAATCATACTTAGAAAATTAGAATTAAAATTTGTTTCACCAAAACAACTATGTAGCAAAACTACTACAGTGGTCTTCCTACTTTGAAACTCGAAAATGAACGTCGATGATGACGCGGTCATCACCGAAATTATTTTCCAGTGACAAAAGAAGGGAGTACATAATTTATTTTCTCTAAAGTTCTTTTAAACATTTCTTTCACATCCTTTTGAAAACATTTTGAAAACATTTCTATTTGCAAATACTTCCAAATAATACTAATATTATTTTTTTGAAATCTTTGAAACCAATTTCAAAACACCGGAACTTAATTTCTTAAATTTTCAATTTAAATTCATTTTATTTGTAAAACTTATTTTACAAACCATATTTATAAAATTTCACTTTCTAACAAACAAACATATTACATACAACATTATCAATTTATAAAAATTATTCTTCTTTTATATATAAAATATAGTTTTAGGTAAAATCATTTCATTTACTAATTTCAAAAGAAATATTGTGTCGTTTTACCATGTTCAAATGTTTAAAAATCCCTATCGATGTCATAGCATCCTATGTACCGATCGAAATTCATAAATACTCAATAGAATAAATTAACATAATATAAAACATTTTATAACTCTAACAAATATGCATTCTCATAGATATACAGTCAAACTCATTCTAGAGTATTACTAATGTAATGACCCATAATTTTCAATAATTAAAAATTGTAAATTAAATAAAGTTTTGTGATTTAATGTTGGAAGAAATAAAAACTTGTGATTAATAATAAGAATATAATTGGAATAAAATGTAATAGTATTAATTTAAGGTAATTTATAATTGCTTTGGATGAAATTCCAATTAATTAACTAGATTAAAGAGTTGTAATTGATATAGATTATAAATAAATGACAGTAATGAATGTATTAATGAATAGTTGGATTAAAATAGAAATTTATAATTTAAAAGTTGATTGATTAATGAAATAATGTGTAATGAATTGTAACTGAATAAATTTAGTGTTGTGGTAGTAATTATAACACTTGTTGTGGATAATAAACTTATAAGATGTGACTAAAGGTTAATGGTGACAACTACTATATGTTACCCATTTATTTAGCCTGTTAAATTAAATTTGAAATCAATTGTAATTTATTCACTTAATTTGTGTAGTTAATGTAGATAGAATTAATAATTGTAGAATTAATATAGTGTAAGTTGTTATAACATTTTTTGTAAATAATAAACTTACAAATGTTATTAAATGTAGTAATGGTGACAATTGTTGTTTGTTACCAATATATTTAATCAATCGCAATTAAATGTAATTTAATGTTACTTTAATATGAGTTAAGACGATAACTGTAAAGGTAAATGCAATAAAATGTATACAAATGTTAATTATATTAACAAGGCAATAACTGATTCAATAAATAAGTGAAATCAAGATAAATAAATTAATTGGGATTTTAAATTATAATTAATGTGTAAAATTGAGAAAAATTCAATATAATTGGAATATAATAGTTAATACAAATAAAAGATGGAAATTGTAGCATATTAGCATAATAAGATATAAACAAATGTTAACTATGTTAATAGAGTAATAATTGATTGAATAAAAAGGATTGAAATCAAATTTAATCAGTTTATTGGAATTAAATTTTAATTAATTGGATTAATTGTAGTTGAAACTGAACATTGTATTTAGGAAAATAATTAACACTGAATTGATATCAAAATTTGCTTTAAGTTATTATAAATGTCTAAGAGGTCAAAAATGATGAAAATTTGTTAGTTTATAAATATTGAATTAAAAAGTAATTAATTAATTTAATATTAATTTATTTAATTAACGTAAAAATAGCCATTTTGGCCACTAACTCGAATTTTGACAAAACTACTTTCATCGGATAAGTAACGGTGAATTATTGTAGGATTTCAAGTTTCGTATCAATCGAACTTGTCGTTTGATCGTACGGGCTTGAAACGCACAGAAATCAATTTAATTAAATTCAATTGAAATCAATTTGAAATAAGCTGATTTTAAGCTAACTTCTTCATACGATGGAATTAGGATTTGAAACATGTTCCATTGAGTTTAAAAATATCGAAAACATCTATTTCGATATATGGGATGACCCACTTTCGTTTCAGAAGTGAAACGGGCTTTATGGGTCGTTTATCGTTCAACTTTCCAATCAATCTAGTCCATTCATTTCTATTTCTGATCTGCCTATAAATAGCCTATTATAAACCCTAGCTATTTCTTATTCCATTTGTCTGTACGTACAATTCTATTTGCTTTTCTCTTTCCAATGGCAGACAAACCAAAACCAATTCCAAATTCAAATTGCAAATCAAAATCAAATCGAAAAATCCAACTCCTTCAAACCATATCAAATTATATATCGATTTGAAGCTCTCGACGAGCACAAGTAAAATCTGCAGTTAGTTTTCCGATTTGGGTTACTATGTGGCCGAATTTCGAGGAATAATTCTCGATCGTTCATCGATCATCGATCAACTTCGACTGATCGTCAAATTAATGATACTGGGTTGTAGAGAGTGTCGAGCGGAGTTCATCTAGGTGATTAGTTTGGCAAATCAACGGTCGGGTGGTCGCAAAAAAATTCATTAGGTAACGACCCAGAATTTTTGATAATTAAAATTCGAATATTTAATTGATTTTAAATATTAATAAATGAATTTAATAAGTCGAATAATTTATTTATCGGACATTGGATTTACCTGGGTAATTAAATCGATAATTTAATGATTGAAATGCCAGAGATAATTGAAAATCGAGTTTAATATGATTGAAAACGATTTGGAAAATTTTATTTAATCATACTGGAGTTATAGAAATGTTTTAGAACTTTTAAAATTGAATTTGGAGTTAATCTGTGAAAATTGAATATTTTAATATTTAATTATCGACTGTAAAAATAGCCAATTTTCGAACAGTCTCAGAATTGAACGAGACCAGTTCCATTGGATCCGTAATAGTTAGTTATTATCGGATTTCAATTTTCGTATCCATCGGAGTTGTCGTTTGACCGTGGCAGCTCGAAACGCATCGATATCGTTTTAATTTTAAATCGTCGAGTTAAAATAGTCATTTTTCAGAAAGTCTCGGATTTCGACGAAACCAGTTTCATCGGATCCGTAATGTGATATTATTGTAAGATTTCAAATTTCGTAATTTTTGGATTTACCATTTGTCCGGTACAAATTAAAACGCCTCGAAATCGATTTAAATCGGTTTAATTTAAATTGATCGTTTAATTCCATATCTTGCACAGATGATCGAATTAGCTTCCAAAACTTATTCCATTGTGTCCGGAACGCGGGATAAACCCTAGAAACGATGGTGACCGCGCGTAAATCGGAGTTTGGGAATCCCGGATGAATAGTGTCGTTCAAATTTCTATAAATAGTCCATCTTCATTCACAAATTAGAGGAAATAAAACCCTAACCCTAATTTTAAACGTTCAGCCGCCACCTTCTAAATCAATGGCCGAAATACATCTTTCTTCTCCCCTCAAAATCTCTCGATTCGTGAAGAATTTGCAGAAACTTCCAACTAACAAATCGAAGAGCTAGGCGAGCTCTATAGTTCGACCGGTGGAGATCGCCATCAAGGTGCTGTGAAGGCCGGAATATGCTCTAATAGGCGGCGCGTTTGGGTGCCAATATCGTGAGAACGACAGCACGTGGGGGCACCGCACTTGGCTCGAGTGTCGAGGGGGTTGAGGAGTTCCATTTGGCGCTTGCTGATCATCGCCGAAGTGGACGAGGTGGTTGAGTGATTTAGGGTTAAACGGCGGCAGTGGGTGCGTACGCGAGTTTGAATTGGAGGGGGAAGGAAGTAGCGTGGAACGGCTGAGATCAGGGAATCAAAACGAACGGTGATGATTTAGTTAAGGATTGAAAATTAATAAATGTGTAAATTTATTGTATTTAAATTAGTATTAACTTCAAAATGTCGTATCTCTTTCGTACGAGGTCAGAAAATTACGAAACGAAAAGCGTTGGCTTCATTTTGTCGAATACTACGCAATGGAGCTGAATTGGAGCCATTTGGAGCTAGTTTGAATTTCGGGTAAAATTAAACGCCGTTTAATTTTATTCGAAAATAAACGCTGAAATCAGAATTAAAATCAAGGTGAGATCTTCTCACTCAAATTGAATGTGGAATTTTTACAGTTATTGATTGATTTGATTGACTGTTTGGATTTGTGATATTAGATATTTTAGGATATATCTATATATAGCAATATATACATATTGGCATATGTATATATTGGATTGATTGATTTCCCGCCTCGTATAGTGGATGAGACCCTATTGCGCCGTTAGTAAGCGGATTTTTATAAAACCCATATACCGCGATAATTCCGTACTGGAGCGGAATTGGTGTTGTGCTAACATCTTTGGATGCAGGGAAACAGGTTGGAGGGATCCAACTGGATTCCTCAACTGTATTTACTTATTTACAGATATTCTGATATATTCTGTTATCATATGATGATATATGATATTTGACTGTTGTGATGGACTGATTGGTGTTGTGGCCTCATCGGATTCAGTTTTGAAATGTAAAAATAACGACTTGTACTTTAAAAGGGTTTTTTTAAAGTGATTTTTGGAAATATACGTTTTATGGAATTTTTGAATCGATTTATAAACGTAAAATTTTGAAGTTATAAAAGTTAAGATTTTTGTGAATTATGACCGTAAGGTGATTTTTGGAAATAAATAGTTTAAGCAATTTATAAAATGGTTTGAACTGAGATTTTCGAATTTTTTGGTGAACAGTTTATTTAAAAGATTTAAAAAGTTGATATTTATAAATTTAAAATACTGGAATTTTAAAACGAGATGATAAGTGTTAAAAATGAAATTTATAGAATTATAAATCGTGAAGATATAGAATTTATAGATTTTAAATTGTGAAGTTATAAAATGGACGAAACTGTAGAATAAGAGATTTATAAGAGATTAACTTATAAATTGGATTTTTGCCTTTAAATGGAATATTGATCGAATTATCAATAAAGAAGATTTATTAAATTGAAGTCGTTAGAAAATAGAAATAGAATTTATAAACGTGTTTATAAATTCAAAATCAGTTGAATTTGAGAAATTAAATATCGAAGATTATCAAAGAAGATATATTCGCGTTTTTGGATAGCGAAATTTTATTGAAATAAATATGTAGAAAGACTGAAATTTGGTTAGTGAAGTATATTCACGATTTTGGACAGTGAATATATTGTTAAGTAAAATGGATTTATTTTTGAACAAGTGATATCAAAAATGAAGTTAAACATTTAAAGATGTTTTAAAATGTATTATGAATCGAAAGCATAGATTTCAACAGTTCTTGTTGAAATAGGCGTTTTCGAGAAATAAGGAAATGATGGACTATAACACTGTTGTTATAGTAAATGATTTCCGAAAGGAAATATTTTTTTGTAGTATTGGGATTTATATATCTATCAAAAATCCGAATCCCTATACTAGTGATTTTGAGTCGTCGTAACGATGTTTTACGTAACATTCATTTTGACTCAAATAAATATTGTTATAGTAAATGATTTCCTAAAAGAATGAAATATATACTTAATTTGATTTAAGTATATCGAATATTTTCCAAGTGTTGAAAATAAATGATTTGTGAAATACTTATTATTAAATAAGTAGGGAAATGCTTTTCCAATATAAGATGAACGTTTTGAGAATTTATCTTTGTAAAGATAAATTGAAATTGAATATTGAAATCGATTTGAGAATCGTATATCTGTAGATATTTGAAAAATATAAATTCACTATGGAATTTATAAAAGGGAGACTGTTTAAAAATAAATATCGATTTATTTTAGAAGTGTGGAAAATTTTATACCTAGTAAAAGATATTTTGAAAAT
Organism: Allium fistulosum; assembly: GCA_030737815.1. Lineage (NCBI taxonomy): Eukaryota > Viridiplantae > Streptophyta > Magnoliopsida > Asparagales > Amaryllidaceae > Allium > Allium fistulosum. The sequence continues at coordinate 619,331,991 of CM060907.1, forward strand.
AAATAATTTGGAAAATTATTTGGAATCTGATGATGTTGCGCATCTTTATTGATAGTTAAATAACCGACTATCAATAATTACCTTGAGTAGGTATTTGTTGTGAATTGGATGAATTTGAATGCCACACTTATTTTTGAATTAACGCTCACTATTCGGGTTAGCCGGGAAAGGACCTTGGGGTCGTATAACCCATTCCGAATATGTGATACGTCGTTATGAATTGCATTCGAAGACCGGTGTTGAAGACCGGATATTTTTGAAAACGGAAGGATTACCGTCGAGTTACTCTACATCGGCTGATCTCCGGTTTAGAGGTTTTATCACCCTTAGTGACGGGAAGTCCTGACGTGATTGAAAATTATCCGGAAATGCAAGGGCTTCATGAGAAGTGCCTTCGGTTCTGTTCGATCCCGGAACAGACTTGTATGGATTGTGTGTCTGACGTTACAATTTGAGATATAAAGCTGATTTCTTTCAAATACATTTCTGTTGGTGGCGGAGAATTTATTCTCTTAGCTTAACACCCTTCTCTGAGACGTACGAGCTCAGAGGTTATGTAGTTGAAATTTATCAGCGATATATCCCAATTTGGTAACGTGGCATACTGAGTGTTGCTGTGAAATGATCAGTGTTTGATCATTTGTGATATGATCATTTGTTTGATCTTATATCTTTGTGATCATAGGTTGATCATTTTGTTTGACCCGAAGCAGGGCTTTTTGTAGAAAGCGTAGCTTTGTGGACGAGACTTCGTCGAGCCTCACACCCCGGAAATGGTCGAAACAGGAAGGATGCAGCAAGGTTCTAGGGAGTAGCGCCCCTTAGTGTATGTCATTCCTTCTGGATAAAGGTGGTATCATGGTATGGAGCCCAGATACTTAACCTCTGTGGTTACTGCATTTATTTTTATCTATGTGGTTTGTTGCGAATCGGGGATCCTCGGGAAGATCGGTGACGATCGGGGGATGGCATACGCGTGTCAGTAGTTACCTATTTTTGCAGAGGTAACCCGGCCTTGTGTTGGCAGAGATCTGGTTAGGTTCTCGGGTCGTCTATTCCAGGGACGTACCCATCGTGGATAGGAAGTTCCTTAGCCTGACCATTTGTTGGAAATCCAAAGAAACAATACGAGCCTTGTACGGTTTTAGTTGTAGAACCTGCCATTTAATATGGTAGCTATAGCAAGCATACTATAATGGTACCTATGCTGGCTAAGATTTATATTCTACTTTCGAAATGATTTCTACACTATGCACTAATAATAATATCAAAAATGATTTGATTTTGCGTAGTAAGCATTTTTGACTATCATAAGAAGAAATCTCCTCCAATTCTGCGTTTGCATTGTGTGTGTGGCGGGAGGTCTTATGGTAGTTTCATTTTCCAAAAGCATTGCGAATTTGACTTTAAATTCTTCTGTTGTTTATTTTAAAGAATAACTGTTTTACGATCTCACACCAGTCACCATGACTGACTCGGAGTTTATTGTTCCCTTCTAAACTCTGGGTGCCCACCAATTTCCACACGGGCAGCCTAGAGTTATGTTATCAGGATATTCTGGATATTCTGGAGCTTTGGAAGCAAGCTGGATGGCGAGACGTAGTATTTGTATCTGATAGTATTTATTCCGCTGTGTATTCTGTATGAGGACAAGTTTATATAACTGTCCATTGTTGTTTATTGACTCTGATGATATGATGTGATGTAATGTAATAACAGATATAATTCTTTTGTTTTTAAATGATATTCATTTATCTATTATATATTGTTCCGCTGCGATATGTGAGATTCTGATATTGTTTTCTGTTTCTGTTCTGCTCTTGTTCTGTTGTTGTTTTTCTTTCTTTTTCTTCTATCTTCTTCTTCTAACTTTTCTTCTTTCTTAAAACCATAACTTTTCGGGTTTCCGGCATTCGATGGCTCAGCAGTCGATAAAGTGAGTATCGATGTTGAATTTTCGAAAGTCGAAAATTTTCGGGATGTTACATTTGGTATCAGAGCATATGGTTAAGCGACAACCCTGCTCTGTTGGGTGTTACTCATTAGAGATAGAGTTAGCAGTACTCTAGAATGAGTTGAGTGTAATAATAGATACGAGTGCGTATTTGTTATTTGAATATAAAATTGTTTTATATTGTGATGATTGGTTTGTTGAGTGGTATATGGATTCTGGTCGGTATTGTCCGTACAACTCTATCGATAGGGATCTCTAAACACTCGAATAGAACAATTCGGCACAATATTGTTTTAAATAGGGTGAATAAAATAATTTTGCCCAAAACTATTTTTGTATATAAAAGAAATGATTTTTCTGTAAATTATTACAGTATATGGATGTTTGGTTGTTAGGAAGTAATAATGTTATCATTATTATATGAAATTGGATAAGAAATTGAAATCCTAACTCCAAAGTTAAGAAATAAAATTCACATATAATTGAAATTTGAGAATATAAATTATAAATGTGATTGTAATTTAAAACGGAATTCCAGAAAAGTTTTTGGAAATGTTTTGAAAAGAATCTGAAAATTTTGGTGATTTGAAAGTTTAAATCTTTTTGATCTGAAAATGGATTTCGAAAGTTTTGAAAAATATTTTGGAGAGATGAAAAGCTCTAAACTCTTTTCGGTCGCTGGAAAATAACTTCGATGATGACCGCGGCATCATTGGTGTTCATTTTCGGGTTTCCAAAAGAGGAATTGCTGCCAAATTGTTTTAAATGAAAGTTGTTTGAAAAATTTGGATTTTTGTTTTAGAAAATTCAAAGGATAATTTGAATTGTTTTCAAAATGGCTTTGATGTTGAAAAGACTCTGGAATACTATATATAAAAATATTATGAAATTGATAATTTATAAAATATTGAAATCTGATTGGAATAAAATTCAAATTGTAAATGAATTTATAACTTGGAATAGAATTCAAGAAGGTAATTGAAAATTTAAAATTCAATGATTATAAAAGAAAGGATTATAATTATAAAAGAAAGGCAAATTTGAATGAAGTGAATAAGATTGAAACTGAACGTTGAAGACAAATTTGAATAAAGAGAATTAGAATTTGTGATGAATTAGTAACTGGAACTAATCTAAAATAAACAGTGTAAATGAAAGCTAATCAATGAAAGTCAATATTCAGAAGTTGAATTGAATCCAAATTAGATTAAAATTGTAAATAGAATCCAAATAAGATTGGAATTGTGAATTAAATTCAAATGAAATTTGAAATGTGAAATTGAATGAAAATGATATAAGAAGTTTATATTGAAAATTTTGTAATAGAATTTGCAAAATGGTTTGAATGCTGTAACTAGATATAATGGCTAGTAGGATATACAGGTGTATAAAGGGATTGGAAAATTTATTTCACAGATAATTCGAATTGCTCGAAAAAGGTACGTATTTAAATTTCTATATGAGATTTGCTGATTTCTTGTCTAGCCGCTTGGCTTTTTTCTTTTTCTTTTTGAAATCTGAGAGTCCGTAGGGACGTTTTGTAGTAGTGCCGTATTAGCCGCGCAAAGGAGACGCTGGCGAAATTTTTCGAAAATTCGAGGGTTAGAAAATTTTTGAGAAAATTTGAATGTTTAAATCTGAATTTAAATTTGAATTTGAATTGAGAAGTAAAACAAGATTGTTTTTAAACTTATAATTAGAGTTGGAAAAGTTAGTAGAATTAATAACGAATCTATAGTAGAAAGATTTGTTTTGATGAATTGATAAAACTATTAGATATTGAAAAATAGTAGACGAGTTAAGGACCACTTTTCCTAACTTGTAATTTCGAGGACGAAATTCTTTTAAGGGGGGAAGTTTGTAACGACCCAGAATTTTTGATAATTAAAATTCGAATATTTAATTGATTTTAAATATTAATAAATGAATTTAATAAGTCGAATAATTTATTTATCGGACATTGGATTTACCTGGGTAATTAAATCGATAATTTAATGATTGAAATGCCAGAGATAATTGAAAATCGAGTTTAATATGATTGAAAACGATTTGGAAAATTTTATTTAATCATACTGGAGTTATAGAAATGTTTTAGAACTTTTAAAATTGAATTTGGAGTTAATCTGTGAAAATTGAATATTTTAATATTTAATTATCGACTGTAAAAATAGCCAATTTTCGAACAGTCTCAGAATTGAACGAGACCAGTTCCATTGGATCCGTAATAGTTAGTTATTATCGGATTTCAATTTTCGTATCCATCGGAGTTGTCGTTTGACCGTGGCAGCTCGAAACGCATCGATATCGTTTTAATTTTAAATCGTCGAGTTAAAATAGTCATTTTTCAGAAAGTCTCGGATTTCGACGAAACTAGTTTCATCGGATCCGTAATGTGATATTATTGTAAGATTTCAAATTTCGTAATTTTTGGATTTACCATTTGTCCGGTACAAATTAAAACGCCTCGAAATCGATTTAAATCGGTTTAATTTAAATTGATCGTTTAATTCCATATCTTGCACAGACGATCGAATTAGCTTCCAAAACCTATTCCATTGTGTCCGGAACGCGGGATAAACCCTAGAAACGATGGTGACCGCGCGTAAATCGGAGTTTGGGAATCCCGGATGAATAGTGTCGTTCAAATTTCTATAAATAGTCCATCTTCATTCACAAATTAGAGGAAATAAAACCCTAACCCTAATTTTAAACGTTCAGCCGCCACCTTCTAAATCAATGGCCGAAATACATCTTTCTTCTCCCCTCAAAATCTCTCGATTCGTGAAGAATTTGCAGAAACTTCCAACTAACAAATCGAAGAGCTAGGCGAGCTCTATAGTTCGACCGGTGGAGATCGCCATCAAGGTGCTGTGAAGGCCGGAATATGCTCTAATAGGCGGCGCGTTTGGGTACCAATATCGTGAGAATGACAGCATGTGGGGGCACCGCACTTGGCTCGAGTGTCGAGGGGGTTGAGGAGTTCCATTTGGCGCTTGCTGATCATCGCCGAAGTGGACGAGGTGGTTGAGTGATTTAGGGTTAAACGGCGGCAGTGGGTGCGTACGCGAGTTTGAATTGGAGGGGGAAGGAAGTAGCGTGGAACGGCTGAGATCAGGGAATCAAAACGAACGGTGATGATTTAGTTAAGGATTGAAAATTAATAAATGTGTAAATTTATTGTATTTAAATTAGTATTAACTTCAAAATGTCGTATCTCTTTCGTACGAGGTCAGAAAATTACGAAACGAAAAGCGTTGGCTTCATTTTGTCGAATACTACCCAATGGAGCTGAATTGGAGCCATTTGGAGCTAGTTTGAATTTCGGGTAAAATTAAACGCTGTTTAATTTTATTCGAAAATAAACGCTGAAATCAGAATTAAAATCAAGGTGAGATCTTCTCACTCAAATTGAATGTGGAATTTTTACAGTTATTGATTGATTTGATTGACTGTTTGGATTTGTGATATTAGATATTTTAGGATATATCTATATATAGCAATATATACATATTGGCATATGTATATATTGGATTGATTGATTTCCTGCCTCGTATAGCGGATGAGACCCTATTGCGCCGTTAGTAAGCGGATTTTTATAAAACCCATATACCGTGATAATTCCGTACTGAAGCGGAATTGGTATTGTGCTAACATCTTTGGATGCAGGGAAACAGGTTGGAGGGATCCAACTGGATTCCTCAACTGTATTTACTTATTTATAGATATTCTGATATATTCTGTTATCATATGATGATATATGATATTTGACTGTTGTGATGGACTGATTGGTGTTGTGGCCTCATCGGATTCAGTTTTGAAATGTAAAAATAACGACTTGTACTTTAAAAGGGGTTTTTTAAAGTGATTTTTGGAAATATACGTTTTATGGAATTTTTGAATCGATTTATAAACGTAAAATTTTGAAGTTATAAAAGTTAAGATTTTTGTGAATTATGACCGTAAGGTGATTTTTGGAAATAAATAGTTTAAGCAATTTATAAAATTGTTTGAACTGAGATTTTCGAATTTTTTGGTGAACAGTTTATTTAAAAGATTTAAAAAGTTGATATTTATAAATTTAAAATACTGGAATTTTAAAACGAGATGATAAGTGTTAAAAATGAAATTTATAGAATTATAAATCGTGAAGATATAGAATTTATAGATTTTAAATTGTGAAGTTATAAAATGGACGAAACTGTAGAATAAGAGATTTATAAGAGATTAACTTATAAATTGGATTTTTGCCTTTAAATGGAATATTGATCGAATTATCAATAAAGAAGATTTATTAAATTGAAGTCGTTAGAAAATAGAAATAGAATTTATAAACGTGTTTATAAATTCAAAATCAGTTGAATTTGAGAAATTAAATATCGAAGATTATCAAAGAAGATATATTCGCGTTTTTGGATAGCGAAATTTTATTGAAATAAATATGTAGAAAGACTGAAATTTGGTTAGTGAAGTATATTCACGATTTTGGACAGTGAATATATTGTTAAGTAAAATGGATTTATTTTTGAAGAAGTGATATTAAAAATGAAGTTAAACATTTTAAAGATGTTTTAAAATGTATTATGAATCGAAAGCATAGATTTCAACAGTTCTTGTTGAAATAGGCGTTTTCGAGAAATAAGGAAATGATGGACTATAACACTGTTGTTATAGTAAATGATTTCCGAAAGGAAATATTTTTATGTAGTATTGGGATTTATATATCTATCAAAAATCCGAATCCCTATACTAGTGATTTTGAGTCGTCGTAACGATGTTTTACGTAACATTCGTTTTGACTCAAATAAATATTGTTATAGTAAATGATTTCCTAAAAGAATGAAATATATACTTAATTTGATTTAAGTATATCGAATATTTTCCAAGTGTTGAAAATAAATGATTTGTGAAATACTTATTATTAAATAAGTAGGGAAATGCTTTTCCAATATAAGATGAACGTTTTAAGAATTTATCTTTGTAAAGATAAATTGAAATTGAATATTGAAATCGATTTGAGAATCGTATATCTGTAGATATTTGAAAAATATAAATTCACTATGGAATTTATAAAAGGGAGACTGTTTAAAAATAAATATCGATTTATTTTAGAAGTGTGGAAAATTTTATACCTAGTAAAAGATATTTTGAAAATAAATAATTTGGAAAATTATTTGGAATCTGATGATGTTGCGCATCTTTATTGATAGTTAAATAACCGACTATCAATAATTACCTTGAGTAGGTATTTGTTGTGAATTGGATGAATTTGAATGCCACACTTATTTTTGAATTAACGCTCACTATTCGGGTTAGCTGGGAAAGGACCATGGGGTCGTATAACCCATTCCGAATATGTGATACGTCGTTATGAATTGCATTCGAAGACCGGTGTTGAAGACCGGATATTTTTGAAAATGGAAGGATTACCGTCGAGTTACTCTACATCGGTTGATCTCCGGTTTATAGGTTTTATCACCCTTAGTGACGGGAAGTCCTGACGTGATTGAAAATTATCCGGAAATGCAAGGGCTTCGTGAGAAGTGCCTTCGGTTCTGTTCGATCCCGGAACAGACTTGTATGGATTGTGTGTCTGACGTTACAATTTGAGATATAAAGCTGATTTCTTTCAAATACATTTCTGTTGGTGGCGGAGAATTTATTCTCTTAGCTTAACACCCTTCTCTGAGACGTACGAGCTCAGAGGTTATGTAGTTGAAATTTATCAGCGATATATCCCAATTTGGTAACGTGGCATACTGAGTGTTGCTGTGAAATGATCAGTGTTTGATCATTTGTGATATGATCATTTGTTTGATCTTATATCTTTGTGATCATAGGTTGATCATTTTGTTTGACCCGAAGCAGGGCTTTTTGTAGAAAGCGTAGCTTTGTGGACGAGACTTCGTCGAGCCTCACACCCCGGAAATGGTCGAAACAGGAAGGATGCAGCAAGGTTCTAGGGAGTAGCGCCCCTTAGTGTATGTCATTCCTTCTGGATAAAGGTGGTATCATGGTATGGAGCCCAGATACTTAACCTCTGTGGTTACTGCATTTACTTTTATCTATGTGGTTTGTTGCGAATCGGGGATCCTCGGGAAGATCGGTGACGATCGGGGGATGGCATACGCGTGTCAGTAGTTACCTATTTTTGCAGAGGTAACCCGGCCTTGTGTTGGCAGAGATCCGGTTAGGTTCTCGGGTCGTCTATTCCAGGGACGTACCCATCGTGGATAGGAAGTTCCTTAGCCTGACCATTTGTTGGAAATCCAAAGAAACAATACGAGCCTTGTACGGTTTAGTTGTAGAACCTGCCATTTAATATGGTAGCTATAGCAAGCATACTATAATGGTACCTATGCTGACTAAGATTTATATTCTACTTTCGAAATGATTTCTACACTATGCACTAATAATAATATCAAAAATGATTTGATTTTGCGTAGTAAGCATTTTTGACTATCATAAGAAGAAATCTCCTCCAATTCTGCGTTTGCATTGTGTGTGTGGCGGGAGGTCTTATGGTAGTTTCATTTTCCAAAAGCATTGCGAATTTGACTTTAAATTCTTCTGTTGTTTATTTTAAAGAATAACTGTTTTACGATCTCACACCAGTCACCATGACTGACTCGGAGTTTATTGTTCCCTTCTAAACTCTGGGTGCCCACCAATTTCCACACGGGCAGCCTAGAGTTATGTTATCAGGATATTCTGGATATTCTGGAGCTTTGGAAGCAAGCTGGATGGCGAGACGTAGTATTTGTATCTGATAGTATTTATTCCGCTGTGTATTCTGTATGAGGACAAGTTTATATAACTGTCCATTGTTGTTTATTGACTCTGATGATATGATGTGATGTAATGTAATAACAGATATAATTCTTTTGTTTTTAAATGATATTCATTTATCTATTATATATTGTTCCGCTGCGATATGTGAGATTCTGATATTGTTTTCTGTTTCTGTTCTGCTCTTGTTCTGTTGTTGTTTTTCTTTCTTTTTCTTCTATCTTCTTCTTCTAACTTTTCTTCTTTCTTAAAACCATAACTTTTCGGGTTTCCGGAATTCGATGGCTCAGCAGTCGATAAAGTGAGTATCGATGTTGAATTTTCGAAAGTCGAAAATTTTCGGGATGTTACATTAGGGTTTCATAGTTTGGCGACGACTTGGCTTTTTACGGTGATCGGAGGGGTCGCGTGAGGCTCTTTGGGGTCAACAAGCGGTGGAGGTCATGGCGATAAGGATTGATGTGGTTGGAATTGCTCTGAGGCACGTGCGATCGTCATTATTCACTGGCGGATGTAGTTCAAAACTAGAGTTCGAACAATCCTCGTGATGCAAGGGTTCTGAAAGGAGGTAGTGACGTGGATTATTTTATTTTTTTAATTGATTTTATAATATAAATCGTATAATGTTCTAACTATCCTATCTTTTTCATATGAACTCTATTTTACGCGCGGTTTGTTCTGCTGGGATCGAATCGAAATTTCGGACATTTTGACGTTGGTTTGGATGAATTTTGAGACCGATGAAATTTGGGTCTTTATTTGAATTTCAAAACGATTTGAGTTCAAATCGATTTAAATTAAAATGTGAGTGTTTTAACCCACTCACAACTACTAAATTATTTTATGTTGGTTAAATTTAATTTATGATGTGATTAGAAATTTATTGATCGATGTTTGGTATACTTAAATTGTCATTCTAGTTAAATTTGACTTTTATTGCATTTAATCATCGTTTAATTTAATATTAAAATTTAAATTGTCAATTTAATACCTGTATTGATTATAAATTATTTATTGATGTTTATTGGTTAATCTGGATGATGATTGTGATGTATGTTTGATTGTTGATATAGGATGACTGGATGTTATATTTTCATATGCTATAACATTGCAAGTTCCTTATGGGTTGAAATGATAAATACCCGAACGATCTGTAGATTAGGGAAAAATCGTTATGGGTTGAAATGATAGACTTGAGCGATTTTAGGGATTTTATTTAATTCAGGATTGCAGTTTGAAATGATATATAACCGTAAAATTTTAAATTGCGGATTGAAATGATAAATATCCGTGTCACTTGACCCTAAGGTAGAAAATTATATACGAACACTGAATTAGTTAAATTAATGATTTTGAATCTCTGAAATTTTGAATTCAGTTAACTGGTATTTTGAAATAGAAATTGGTTTATATAAACTGAATTATTTTCCTAAATCCAAGTGTAAATGCTAAAATTGGAATTAATTTAATGAATTGTTCAAAGGATTTAAAATTGAAATTTCCAAGTTGAAGTGTCAAATATAAATGAATTTTTTGGAATTGAGTTACTGAAAATGTTGGGATACAACTTTGAAATTTATTTAAACAAATTTAAGCTATTTTAATTAAATTAACCATTTCAATCAATTTAAAACTATTTTAAATTTATATTAATCTTTTACAACTTATTTAATCCAATTTAATCTATTTCACCTATTTTAAACTAATTAAATTTATTTAATCTATTTTAAACCCATTTAATATAATTTAAACCTATTTAATCTATAATTAATCTGTTTAAATCATTTTAAAACTAATTAAATCAAATTTAAATCTATTTAAACTATTTTTCCTATTTAAACTATTTTAAATCTAGTTAAACTATTTTAAAACTATATAAACTATTTATAATTACCTATACTATTTTCTAAAATTTCAGACTGTGTAAAGTTGAAGTATTTATATTTAAATCCTTGATGATGATACAACCTAAGTTGGAAATTGGAATTGATACCCTTTTGTGAAATGGCATATTTGAGTGAATAAGATGATTTTGAAATGAAGAATCAATTAACATAACTTATCAACAATTTCCAAGTGAACATGATTTCAAAAGTGAATATGATTTGAAAGTGAATATGTTTTGGAAGTGAATATGATTTTGAAAGTGAATATAGTTTGAAAGTGAATATGATTTCGAAAGAGATATGATATTTTGATATAAATTGTGAATTGACCGTTTTTAAATGTAAAAGAACCATACGGTGTGAAATAAGCGTTTGGTTGTTAAAGAGACCGGGATCGGATATTGTCATACTCTCTGCCAATACTGAAAACCACTTTAACAACTGTGTACGTGGTGGAGATTCCAGAAATGAAGTAGGATGGTTTGGCGAACGATTTCTGTATGAGGTATGACGTGACCCTGAATCCCGTGAGTCAGCTTAGATGTGACTAAAACAGGAGCCATGCCGGGCCAAGTAAGGTCGCACCTCCGATCGGACACATTTCGTCGATACCATATTATGACTTTGTGATGATTTGGTGGCCACCCTTTGATTTTGATTTGAGAGTGTGTTCCGATGTGGGCGGTAGTAGCTGATATGCATTACCACCAGTCCGGATCCGCAATTGGTATATCTACCCTGGCATTGCCTCGAGTGCCGTGTTCACATGCCCGAACACGCCTTCTATGGGTTTGGTTTGTACCATACCTATGGAGTGCCCGTTGATAGCCCTCTAGTTTACGGAGGAATTACGTTACTGTATAGACTATGGGAATATATAAACATGTGTTAAGGGGATATGGGTAACGCCTTAACGTTATTTTAATACTTTACTTTATTATAGACACTGTTATAATAGCGTATTGTACTACATAGTAGATAGTTTAACGGATCCTTAGGAGATGGAAATCCCCAACATCTCTTAAGTTATTACACTCATGTTAGACACTAGATAGGAGATGTCAAACCCCGTAAACATCTCTGACACCTTTACACTCATATTTATTTACTGTTGATTTAACTTACATAAGATCTTTTAGTTCTGACTTGAGTGTGTAGTCTTTTCAATTCGCTTGGGTCAATCTAAGCTTTTTAGTGTATCGAAGACCACTTTCTGGAGGATGAAGACGAAGAGTTGTATTATTACTATCTATTATAGTTTTTCCACTACATCATGTTTTTCCGCTGCATTTATTTACTTATTTATTCCTGTTTTATGTAACTCTGATTTTTGTTGTAAAGAATAATCAAATGTATTTTTAAAACAGCTTCATGAACTGTTTATTAGATTATTATATTTTTTCCATTCCGCTGCGAGATTCTATATTTGTTTTTCTTTCTTTCTCTTCTTTTTATTATTTACCCCATAATAATCTGCCCTTTTGAATGGTTTGAGTCGACGTGTGTGTCTGCTTAAAACATCCAAAAAGGCAGGTCGTTACAGTTGGTATCAGAGCTTTGGTTTAGCGATAACCTTAGCTTTGTGGGGTCTGACTCAGATTAAATAGGGTAGAATATCCTAGAATGAGTCGCTGAGTGTATATATATGAGAGAGCATATTTGTTAGTGTTATAAAAGGTTTTTATATTGTGTTAATTTGTTCCAATTTTTATTTATAAATTCTGGTTGGTGCATAGGATGCTATGACATCGATAGGAATTTCTAAACACTTAATAGGCAGACCGACACAAATTTTTTTTTGAAATATAGGTAAATGAAATAATTTTACCTATTATATATTTTTCTATATAAAATAATAAATTTTATAAATGATATAGTTGGTTGATATATATGTTGTTTGTTAGGTAGAGAAATTTTATAAATATTGATTGAACAATAAAATTTATAAATAAAATGAATATAAACTGAAAGTTTTAGAATTTAAATTCCGGGATTTGGAAATTTCTTTCAAAAGGTTTTGGAATATAATATTAGTAGTATTAAGAAGTATTTTTTGATATGAATATTTCAAGATGATTTGAAAGAAAGTCTTAAAAAAGAATTTTTAAAGGAAAAGTGTTGTACTCCCCTCTCTGTCGCTGGAAAATAATTTCGGTGATGAGTGCATGCAACATCGACGTTCATCTACGAGTTTCAAAGTGGCTAGACGGCTGTAGTGGTTTTACTAGACCTTGTTTTGGTAAATGAATTTTAATTTTTAATTTCTAAATATGATTTGATCTATAAAGGATAAATATATATATTATTTTCTAAGAGACTAAAATGAACCCAGAGTTTAGTTCTTAGATTTTTCTGATAATTAGTAGTTTCAATTATTATAATGAATGGAATCTTGACTATATTATTAGTTGGAAAATTCTAAAATGAAAACAAGAAATTTGATGTTAAAATGATTAATGAAATAGATAAGAAATTGAAAATTTGTAAACAGTAAATAAAAAGGAAAATGAAAATAAGAAATGGTAACTATTGAACATTTTTGTTAACTAAATAAATAAGAGAAACTTGGGTGATATTCAATTGCATTCTTAAAAACATATATATAACTTACCAATATATTAAAAAGTTGAAATGTAATAAAAATATATAATAGAATATCATGCAAGTAAAACCTGAAAAAAAATGAAAGTGTTTAATGGAATTACTTTTATAAATAAGAATTCTTATATTATAAACTATTATAAACTAGAGTTAATAGTTGAAATGTTACTAATTAAATGTAATAAAGGTGAATAATGTAAGAAAAATGATTATAAACTTAAGTTGAGATTTTAAGCTATTTATAATCCGGTTTAATAGTAAAGGTGAATACTGTAAGTAAATAATTATAAACTTGAATCAATATTGAAGCCATTTATAATTAAAAATGAGTACTATGTAAATTGAATGATTCTAACCTCAGAAAACATTGAAATGGTTTAAAAGTGGATTTAATATTCAATAATACTATATACAAAAGAATAAATGTGCAAAAGAAATAATCTATAAGTGGTGAATTCAATTGTAAAGAAACTTACCTAATACTGTATAATCCAATAACTGAAATAAAAATAAATTGTTTAAGAAATGAATGTGGAAGTAATAAAATGGAAGGAAATGGCACTGTATGAATAAAGGGGAAATGAACTCTTGTAAATAATAAAGAATGTAAATTAATGAAAATAAACATTATATGAATGAGGAAAGAGAAGTAAATGATGAAGAAAGAAAAAGAAAATCAAACTAAATTGTAAATGTGAAGTAAACTGAAATATAATATATACAATACTTCAATAATGAATTCATTCATGATCCAAATGATTTAAATGGAAATAACTTACGTAAGCAATGAAGGTAAGTAATGAAAAGAAATTGGTATTGTATAAATATAAATGAATGGAAAATGAATTTTGTAAGTGGTAAAGGAAAAAGTAATTAAACAAGCATTGTCCGAACAAATGAAAATGAATAGTAAATAATGTGAAAAAAAAGTAATTATAATAAAGCATAAGTATTATTTGAAATTGTGTTGAACCTTTGATTGTTTGACTTGTGGATTGGTTGGGAAAGGATACTTCTACTGTGTAGGATGTATAAATGATCTAGTGAGTTTTATCTAAGACTGTTGAGTGTATGGTATACTTAGTAGTTTATTTATCATTTTATATGATTAGAAGTTCTGAATTCGAACAAAACCATTTAACTTGGTTGCTATGAATGGATGATTGACTTCTTTGCTGAAAATGATGTTTGTACTATTTGTTTGCAAAATGCTTATTGTTATGTCGTATTGATTTATTTGTTATTGATTGAAACAACTTAAAATATTTCTCTTTTACTTAATTATTAACCTCTTTGGATTATGTAAGAGAAAATACAGGTATGGAAGCAATAGCTACTACTTTTGGTTTCATAATTTAAGTGTTGTTTGCCCGACAAATAGGTACGTTCTCGGATTATGGTTTTCTAGCGATATTATATTATTTTCCCGTGGTTGGGACATATTTTATTTTGAAATATATGATATATATTGTTATTATTGATATTATTATTTCTCCCAGACCTCTCCGTACAAAGGAGACTCTACCGAAATTTTCTGTGAATTTTGGACTTAGAAAATTTTTGTGAAATGTTTCCCAAACTTTTGTTAACTTGAATATATAAGGATTTAATTGTTATAAATTGATATATTTTATTCAAATTATTTAATTATGTAAATGAATTGTTTATAAATTTAATATTTTGAATAATATATATTGATTTCTTAATTCCTTCTTTTCCCCTTCTTTTTCCTTTTCGAGGACGAAAAGTTTTGAGTGGGGGAGAGTGTAACGACCCGTAATTTTCGATAATTAAAAATTGTAAATTAAATAAAGTTTTGTGATTTAATGTTGGAAGAAATATAAACTTGTGATTAATAATAAGAATAAAATGTAATAGTATTAATTTAAGGTAATTTATAATTGCTTTGTGTTATCCCGCCTTTTAGCAAGGCCGTGATACCAAAAGATAAACTAGAAACCAAGGATCGCTAATATCGAGTACGCATAGGTTCACCATGGATATCCACGAATTTTTTCCTAGTCCGGATCAAGCCAAAATTGATATGACACGACAAGCGAAGCTATGAGAGTCAACGTTCCAAATTTCAGGTCAATCCGAGTTCGTATGCTCAAGTTACGATCGATGCAAAATTGGATAAGAACAGCCTCTGATCGAATCGCTTAGTTCGAATCCATCAGGAATGCCTACTTCGACTCGCTCCACTTCACATCCATCAGAGAATCGCTGTTCGACTCGCTCCACTTCGACTCCATCAGAGAGCCTCTGTTCGACTCGCTCCGCTTCACATCCATCAAAGAATCGATGTTCGACTCGCTCCACTTCGACTCCATCTCAGAGCCTCTGTTCGACTCGCCCCACTTCGACTCCATCTCAGAGCCTCTGTTCGACTCGCTCCACATTCATCAGAGAACCACTATTCAACTCCATTTAGTTCGACTCCATCAGAGAGCCGCATTTCGAGTCGCTCCACTTCGCATCCATGCGAAGACTTCTACCTCCATCGATGCGAACTGCACCTCTTTTATCGATGCAGACAAAACAATACCATCGATACGAACAAGGCGAAAGTCCTAGAGCGACTCGATCAAAACAGCGTCAAGGGCGGAGCGATCCAGGGATTCAAGCACCACGTCACCGGGTCGAATGAGAGCGAGTCGAAGTGAGGGAGTCGAACGAAACAGCCAACCTAGAATCCCATTTCGTATCGATCATATCTCCTAATCTACAAGTCCAAATGCTATGAAATTTTCACAGAAGGCTACGTGCATGCTAAAGAATGTCCACGCCAAATTTCGACTCCATTGGATGAAATCTTGATCGATACGAAATCCGTTCGTATCGGTCACGGATCAGACCGAAACTTCACGGGCTTGCGCGCGTGGGCCTGGTCACGTGCCAGAGAGGGTCTCCCGAGATCTGAGCGAAATACTAGCCTCCTACACCTAAAAATAGAGCCCCAGGGCATACAGAAAAAGGGCTTCTTCTTCTTCTTTGAGTTCTCCAACGCCCAGACTCTGCCAGATCCAGATCTAAACTCCCTTGCTGCATCCAATAGCGAAATTCACTGCTGTGAATCATAATTATCGGCTGTAACTCATTGAATTCACTTGTAATCTTTAAAGAAACATCAATAAAGCAATCAACTTCAAAGTGGACGTAGGAAAGATCGCCGAACCACTATAAATCTTGCGTCTATATCTATTTCTTTCCGTTTTTAAGTTCATTATTCTTCACTCTTTATCCTCTACAATACTTAGATCTGTGATCTGTGACTATATACTGCTAATTTGTGTTCATACACTGGTGCTTTCACGGTATTTGTGGTTTGTAACCATTTTTGGCTCAAACACTTTGGATGAAATTCCAATTAATTAAAAGGATTAAAGAGTTATAATTGATACAGATTGTAAATAAATGATAGTAATGAATGTATTAATGGATAATTGGATTAAAAGAGAAATTGATAATTTAAAAGTTGATTGATTAATGTAATAATGTGTAATGAATTGTAACTGAATAAATTTAGTGTTGTGGTAGTAATTATAACACTTGTTGTGGATAATAAACTTATAAGGTGTGACTAAAGGTTAATGGTGACAATTACTATATGTTACCCATATATTTAGCCTGTTAAATTAAATTTGAAATCAATTGCAATTAATTCACTTAATTTGTGCAGTTAATGTAGATAAAATTGATAATTGTAGAATTAGTATAGTGTAAGTTGTTATAAAAATTTTTGTAAATAATAAACTTACAAATGTTATTAAATGTAGTAATGGTGACAATTGTTGTTTGTTACCAATATATTTAATCAATTGCAATTAAATGTAATTTAATGTTACTTTAATATGAGTTAAGATGATAACTGTTAAGGTAAATGCAATAAAATGTATAGAAATGTTAATTATATTCACAAGGCAATAACTGATTCAATAAAAGAGTGAAATCAAGATAAATAAATTAATTGGGATTTCAAATTATAATTAATGTGTAAAATTGACAAAAAATTAGTATAATTGGAATATGGTAGTTAATACAAATAAGAGATGGAAATTGTAGCTTATTAGCGTAATAAGATATAACAAATGTTAACTATGTTAATAGAGTAATAATTGAATGAATAAAAAGGATTGAAATCAAATTTAATCAGTTTATTGGAATGAAATTTTAATTAATTGGATTAATTGTAGTTGAAACTGAACACTGTATTTAGGAAAATAATTAACGCTGAATTGATATCTAAATTTGCTTTAAGTTATTATAAATTTATAAGAGGTCAAAAATGATGAAAATTTGTTAGTTTATAAATATTAAATTAAAAAGTGATTAATTAATTTAATATTAATTTATTTAATTAAAGTAAAAATAGCCATTTGGGCTACTAACTCGGATTTCGACAAAACCAGTTTCATCGGATCCGTAACGGTGAATTATTGTAGGATTTCAAGTTTCGTAGCAATTCGACTTGTTGTTTGATCGTACGGGCTTGAAACGCACAGAAATCAATTTAATTAAATTCAATTGTAATCAATTTGAAATAAGCTGATTTTAAGCTAACTTATTAATACGATGGAATTAGGATTTGAAACCTGTTCCATTGTGTTTAAAAATATCGAAAACATCTATTTCGATATATAAGATGACCCACTTTCGTTTCGGAAGCGAAACGGGCTTTTCGGGTCGTTTATCGTTCAACTTTCAAATCAATCTAGTCCATTCATTTCTATTTCTGATCTACCTTTAAATAGCCTATTATAAACCCTAGCTATTTCTTATTCCATTTGTCTGTACGTACAATTCTATCTACTTCTCTCTTTCCAATGGCATACAAACCAAAACCAATTCCAAATTCAAATTGCAAATCAAAATCAAATCGAAAAATCCAACTCCTTCAAACCATATCAAATTATATATCGATTTGAAGCCCACGATGAGCGCAAGTCGAATCTACAGTTATTTTTTCGATTTGGGTTTCTGTGTGGCCGGAATTCGAGGAATAATTCTCGGTCGTTCATCGATCGTCTATCAACTTTGACTGATCGTCAAATTAATGATACTGGGTTGTAGAGAGTGTCGAGCGGAGTTCATCTAGGTGGTTAGTTTGGCAAATCAACGGTCGGATGGTCGCAAAAAAATTCATTAGGGTTTCATAGTTCGGTGGCGGCTTGGCTTTTAAGGGTGATAGGAGGGGTTGCGCGAGGCTCGGTGGGGTCGGCAGGCGGTGGAGGTCATGGCGATAGGGATTGATGTGGTCGGAGTTTCTCTAAGGCGCGTGCGATCATCGTTGTTCACTGGCGGCTGTAGTTCGAAATTGGAGTTCGAACAATCCTCGTGATGCTAGGGTTCTGAAAGGAGGTAGTGACGTGGATTATTTTATTTTTTTAATTGATTTTATAATATAAATCGTATAATGTTATAACTATCATATCATTTTCATATGAACTCGGTTTTATGCGTGGTTTGTTCCGCTGGGATTGAATCGAAATTTCGAACATTTTGATGCTGGTTTGGACGAATTCTGAGACAGTTGAAATTTGGGCCATTATTTGAATTTTAAATCGATTTGAATTCAAAGGTGAGTGTTTTAACCCGTTCACAACTACAAAATTATCTTATGTTGGTTAAATTTAATTTATGATGTGATTAGAAATTTATTGATCGATGTTTGGTATATTTAAATTGTCATTTTAGTTAAATTTTACTTTTATTGCGTTTAATCATTGTTTAATTTAGTATTAAATTTTAAATTATCAATTTAATACCTGTATTAATTATCAGTTATTTATTGATGTTTATTGGTTGATCTGGATGATGATTGTTATGTATGTTCGATTATTGATATTGGATGACTAGATGTTGTATTTTTATATGTTATAACACTGCAAGTTCCTTATGGGTTGAAATGATACATACCCGAACGATTTGTAGATTAGGGAAAAATCATTATAGGTTGAAATAATATACTCGAGCAATTTTATAGATTTTATTTAATTTGGCATTGCAGTTTGAAATGATATATAACCGTAGAATTTTAAATTGTAGATTGAAATGATAAATATCCGTATCACTTGACCCTATGGTAGAAAATTATATACGGACACCGGATTGGTTAAATTAAATGATTTTGAATCTTTGAAATTTTGAATTCTGTAACGACCCAGAATTTTGAACAAATTAAATTGGAAATATTTAATTAATTTTAAATATTTGAACGATGATTTAATTTGAATCCCTACTATAACTTTGAATTTGGCGATTAAATTATAAAATTTAATCTGTTAATAGTTGAATAAAAATTTATATCTCCATTTTTAAGCTGAAGAAAAATATTTCGAAAGCTTTTATAATTCGTGTTGATATTACTGAAGATAACGGAAGCTTCAGAATTGAATTTGGGAGTGAATTGTTCAGTTTGAAATTAAATCGTTCGAATCGAATTTAAAAATAGCCGTCCGAGGCACAGTCTTGGAATTCAACGAAACCAGTTCCATTGGGTCCGTAACGTGGAATTATTGTCAGGTTTCAATTTTCGTATCGATTGGAGTTATTCTGTGAACGTACGACGTGTAAACGCATCGAAATTTATTCGAATTCGAATTTAAATTTAAATTTAAATAAATTGGTAACGTCTGCACGTTCGTCCCTTTAATCACGCCTAAGATTATGCCTAAAATCGCGATACAAAATCGTGCGAGCACGACTCTTCTCTGATAAATCACGAGCCTCTCCAGTGAAACAAACGAAGTCGATTCCTTCGTTCAAACGAATCCCTTTGTCAACTGAATCAATGGCCGCTCCTCTAAAATTTAAACCCGGATAAAATCAAAAACAAGCTACCCGTTTATTTTTAAAAAACGCATACCCCACCTTTCTCTAATCAAAATCGACATCACAAAAGATCGAGCGAAGGGTTCGGCGCGAGCAAGGGGTTGTAGCCTCAGCGGCTTCATCTAGGGTTTCGCGAAGTGAATCGGTGGTGGCGGCTCGCTGGAGGGTGTGGCACTGGAGAAGTCGCGGCTGGGTGTTAGTGGCAGTCGCGAGCGGCGAGCATTGCAAGGCCGGGGTTGTGGAGTTCGTCGAGGCAGTGGAAGGGCGGCGCTCGAAATTTGGATGTGTACGATGGCAGCATATCGCGAGTCGCGGCGATGACGGCGACTCAAGGGACCGACGTGGGAAGTCTGGCGATCGATCGAGGCAGACTCGCATGGAAACTGGTGGATGGATACGGCGTCGCGGCAGGTAGATGGGGGTCGCTGATGTCTCGGCTGGTTCTGACGTTCGACAGTGATGGTCGATGGCGTCTTCGAGTTCGGCAGTTCGTAGGCAGTAAGGTTGTTAACGTCAAAATATGAACGATAACACCCGGTGTGTGTAATAAGATCGTGAAAGCACCACCCGTGTGATGGGAACAGAAGTTAAGCAGGAAAATAGCAAAAATGCAGTAAAAGATAGCAATTTATAGTGGTTCGGCTTGAGATTTAGCCTACGTCCACTTTGAATCTCTTTATTATTGAATCTGGTTACAAATTGATACAAATCTCCTATGAAAACAGTACAACTCGATCACAAGAAACAATCTTGACTACTAGCTCAATCTTCGGCGATGAAACTCGATGAATCCATGTCGGATGTTAAGAATTTCTCTCGAAGTTTGTTGTAGTGTCTTGAATGCTTGAAGGATCCTTGTTTGCTGAATGATTGGAGAGTTCGACAGAGTAACGACGCTTTAGAAATGAATTGCCCAAAAGTCCCTCTCAAGTTGGAAGTGATGTCCTATTTATAGAAGCTGATTTCTGGGTGGAAAATTTGCCTAAGTCTTAGGTCGCGCGCGACCTTAGTTAGGTCGTAGGTCGCGAACGACCTAAGCTAGGTCGCTGTCACCTTGCGGTTCCACGAGTTACTATGCTTGTCTTCATTTGATCAAGTAATAGGTCGCACGCGAGTTACAGAATAGCTGTGGGGGCTCTAGGTCGTAGGGCGCTGAACTTCCTTTAATAGTTAGGTCGCTAACCTATTTAAGTCGTCAAGTTCCTTAGGTCGCTAACTACCTTAGGTTGCTAAGCCCTTTAGGTCGCTAGCTACCTTAGGTCGTTGAGTTCCATAGGTCGCAATCCTTTCTGACTCCTTAGGTCGCGAGACCTTCTGCAGCCTTAGGTCGCGAAGCTTTCCTCCCCCCTTAGGTCGCGAGGTCTTCTGGACCTTAGGTCGCAAAGAAGTTAGGTCGCAGCTCATCCTTAGGTCGCAGCATCCTTAGGTCGCAGCATTTCTTTAGGTCGCAAAGAAGTTAGGTCGCAGCTCATCCTTAGGTCGCAGCATCCTTAGGTCGCAGCATTTCTTTAGGTCGCAAAGAAGTTAGGTCGCAGCTCATCCTTAGGTCGCAGCATCCTTAGGTCGCAGCATTTCTTTAGGTCGCAAAGAAGTTAGGTCGCAGCTCATCCTTAGGTCGCAAAGAAGTTAGGTCGCAGCTCATCCTTAGGTCGCAGCATCCTTAGGTCGCAGCATTTCTTTAGGTCGCAAAGAAGTTAGGTCGCAGCTCATCCTTAGGTCGCAGCATCCTTAGGTCGTATTGTTTTAGGTCGCTGAACTGAAAGAGTTAACATTTGCCCCTCGAAGTATATGACTATATTCTAGGTCGTATGCTTCGACTCAACTTGGCTAGGTCGCGAATCGACTTAAAACTCGCACGCCTGTTCACCTCCCTTCTTAAGTCCCATATAAATTGGTTAGGTCGCATCTTCCTTCTTACCCTACTGTCCTGAGCCTCCATCGCCATTAACAGTTCCTTCGATCTTCCAGAGACAAATTTGACTTAATCAGCCAACGATTCTTCCTCGCCGATCATAATTCGTAAGTGGATTAGCTTATACTTGCCCATAGTCACTGTTTTGAGCATGAATCGTTGTCGCTCGACCTAAGCCCAATTCCATGCATCACGCCTTTTTGTACGGTAGTCTTAATCGACTTTCGTTCGTCGTTTGACGTGTTGGGATGATTTTCGATCATACGGAAGGTTTTGCTATGGATCTGTAGGATTTGCCACTGATTCTCTAGTCAATCGGTGATAGGTTGAGGTGGGATGAAGGGGATGATGATTCCTTTTTTGAACTGGTGGTATTGGGTTATTGGACCCAATATGATGTTGCTTGGAGAAGAAGTCATCAACCTATCAGATTTGAACGCCCTAAGAGTTAGGTCGCGTGGGAATGTTTAACGACCTTAGCCTTTGCGACCTGACGGCATTTACGACCTAGAGTATCTCCAACCTAAAAACAATTGTGCTCGACCTAGGACTTAAGAGAATTGCCTCGCCTTAATCCATTCAGCTGCAACACGCGACCTACAGAAATCCTGACTTATGATAGGTCGCTGACCGACCTAAGACTTAGCAATTTTTCACAGTTTTGAACTTTCAACCTGAACAACATGGCACAAGAACATTGCAACCTGTGTTAGGTTGTAAGCGACCTAATACTTAGAATTTTGAACAGCTTTTGACTTTCTGGACTTGAATCATTTTGGGTTTTGCACTTCTTCTCGGATTGCCTCGACTTTAATGCTGATAACCTGTTTATAAGCAACATTCACAGAAAAAATGGGACGAATATACTGCTACTGATTGCCCACATCAAACAGCAGATTAGTTGTTAAAGAAAACCAAACTTAAATGAACTTCGTGAATGAAATGTTGTGAACTAACAAATATAAGTGAAGTATTAAGGCAAAATTGAAGTGATCAACTAAAGCTGATTTATTTGCATTAACGCAACACTATTCCTGGACTTAAAATATTAAGCCCCGAAACTTTTTAATTGACAAGTATCAATTAGTTTAATTTCATTTACGTTTGCTCATTATTGTATTAGTTTTGCACAACACTTCAATCTTTTTAGGAAACGTGCACCTTAATATTTGATCGTCCAGTTCCTTGTGTAGAATGGAATCTCAACAAGAAGACTTGGAAATAGCCGGAGAATCTTTTCCAATTGCTACTCCACTAATCGACCCTCCGGAAAGGACTTCTACTACTTTAAGTCATAAAGTCTTCCGACAACTGTGCATCCAATTCGGCATTGCCGAAGCAGATGCTTTACTTCCTGGGCCAAGCGATACTGCTGACAGGCCGCCTCTTGGCTTCGTTGCTGTGAACCGGCAGATGTGTTCAAGTGGAGCCATCCCTCCATTTAATGATTGTCTTCGGGAACTCCTCCTTCGGCTAACTATTTCTCCCTTTCAACTACACCCTAACGGATACTCCATCCTGCTGGGATTGTGTGTGCTTTTCAGGAGAACGTTGAACCGTTTTCCCTCTTTTGATGAAATTCGCTTCTTGTGCACATTTGCAAAGAACAAGGACCATCCTTCTATTATACTTGGGAGGAGTGCTAGGAATCGCAAACTGATTCTGGACTTGCCTGAAAGTGCCCACGGATTTTTGACTCAATTCTTCTATGTTCGCTGTCCTCCGGGATTTTATGCTATTTGGAGAGTCGGAAGTAAGATTACCTCTTACCAATTCATTTTTTCTAAATTTCTCATAATTCGAACCATCAAATGCTTAATTCCATTCTTTCTTCGTGCAGCACTTCCTTCTCTTCTCCGAGATACCAGCCGTAAGTCAATTTTAGATACTTTGAATGCTGTTGACGCTGAAGAGAGGAGTGCCAAATTCTTGTTGAAAGATGAATTTCTGCACCAGTTTGGCCTTTTACATTCTTCTAGATCGACTCAGATTCAAGAAGTTTCTAGCTCTGAGGCGGAAACGTTAATTGCTTCAGATTCCCAAGCAGAGGCCTCGAATGCCCCAGCTTTTGCAGAAGAAACTGCATCAGAAGCACCCGTCATGGAGGCTGCCTTGGTAAAATGTTCCACATCCATCGATGTCGCAGGGTTAGTCAGCAAGTCGGCGCTTACCCCAATTACCGAAGAGGAAGAGAATCCTCAAGTTCCTGAGAAATCCATCGATACAGAGGTTGAAAAAGAGAAGTCTGCTGAACTCCTAGATGACGCCTTCGACGGCTTGAGTGATATCATGATAACTTCCCAAGAGCTTTTTGGGGATAACAATCCAAAAGCAACTTCTCCCGTTGTCGAGGCGACTTCCACCTTTAAACAAACCCAGACGCCTACTACGCCAGTCGTCTCTGTTTCCACACTAAAGCGTGGTCTGTAGCTTGACGCATGTAGCTTGCACGCCACACACACTTAGGATTTTCCAGCACTTATAAACATTTATCCTCTTTTCCCTGGAAATTCCTAAACTTTACTCCTTTTTTGCTTTCAGGTTCTCCAATGGGACGTACAGGTTCATATTATGATTCATTCAAGCACCGTGGAGGCCGCGGCACCTATGACTTTAGGAAGTACCTTGATACTCCAAAGGAAACAGATGAAGAGAGGGCTCGAAAGAAAGCCCAGGAGAAGCGGGATTACGATCAGTGGCAAAGAAGGAAAGATGCCGAGCGATACGACTCTTCGCACAGGAGTGACTATTCTCATAAGCGGAAGTCTTATGATGATAAGGGAAAAACTCAGATTGCCGATGAACCGAGCAAACGATCTAAACCGATTGACACGTCTGAAATTTCTGAAAAAACTGACGCTCCCATTCCTTCTGATGTCCTAGCTAGCTCTCCTCCTCTGAAGAAATCTGACATTCAGACTATCATTAACAGACCGCAATATCAAGTCAAGGACGGTCCCCCAACACTCCAGAGCCGTTTCCCGAATTGGTGCCTAAAAGGGGTACGCTTTGACTTGGACATAGTTCCAATTGATAAATCAGACATGCTTAGCAGTCTTGACGCAGTCAGACTTAATATCGAGAGGATGTCGCAGTGGCAGAAGCTGGTCGATGAACTCCAAAGGGTCAATCATCTTAACCTTGAGGCGATGATGACAATGGAGAATGATAAAGCAGAATGGGACAAATGGCGTAAGCAGCATGACGCGGAAATGACGAGTATTGCAGATGACAATGCAAAGCTTGCGTCTGAAGTTAAGCAGCTTAAGGAAAATCTCGCTTCTTCTTCTGCATCATATACTCAAAAAGAAGAAGTCTTTCAGAAGCAAGTGCGGGACGCACATGCTGCACAAAGAGATGTAGAAATGAAGCTTGCCGCCGAACAGCACGTTAAAGAGAAGTACCGCACAGAAAACGCTGAACTGCGGGAAAAGGTCACCTCCCAGAACATGGAGATTGAGTTACTAAAGTCTCGACTTGCTAAAGTTGAGGCAGAGCGTGATGAGGCTACCGCTGGCTGGATCGCTGCCGTTGCCGAAAAGGAAGCGGCCGAGCAATCACATGAAGCGATGAAAGCAGACGTCAGCTCTACCTTATTTGACTTTTATTTACGCAGCGTTCTGGGTCGTGGGAGCCTCTCTTTTCTTGGTCCCGATTATGAAATTACATTGGCTGAAGTGTGGGAAGTCGCGATGGATATGCTTGGCGGGGCTGGCTATAATGAGCTGGAACTTGAGGAGCGTTATCTCAATGATGAGGATCGCGCCGCTCTTGTTAAGGGGAAAGAGCTACTTGCCAAAGCACGAGCTGAAACAGCGGGAGAAGAGCCTCCAAAAGAAGAAGCTCCTTTAACTGCCCCCGTCCAAACTTCCACTTCAGCTGACGTTAATATTATAGATTCCAGCCCTCATTCTTTACATTTAGCTAAAGTTGCCCAGGAGACTGCAACTACTCCTACTGAAGATGAGGCACTGGATGATATTGAAGCCGAGAAGTTTGAGGTAGATCTTGTGAAGCCAACTCCTCCAGGTACTCTTGGTGTCGTCTCGGGTCTAATGAACCAGTCATTTGACTTAGCCGAATTCGATGACCTTCTTACTTGTTACTTAAACTTTGGTGAACCGATGCCTTCTTTATTTTCGGGGGATGCTGACTTTAACTTCTTTTCTTCTACAGCGGAGGCACCAAGCACTACACAAGCTTTCACTCCTTCGATTGTCGTTCCTCCGTCTTCCCAAATTACTCCTCCCTCTGCTTCCCAACCAGGATCACAAGCAGAGAAAATCGAAGCTCTTCAAGGCTTGGATGATCCAGCTGCTTCTCAAGAACAGAAGGCGGAGGATTTTGAAGACATCGAGAAGACCCCGGAGCGGTCTCTTGACGACGATACGAAGCTTTCAACACTGCTGACTACTCCGGGGAGCGAGTCTTCTTCAAAAAGGAAGGGGAAACGTGCTGTAAGGAAAAAGAAGAAGACTTCCACTGAAGAGGAAGCAGTAGTTGATCCGGCTGTACCGCTTTCTCCTTCTGTCCCTGCCCGTTCTCAGCAGCTTCAAAAGCTAATCATTAGGCCGGGAAAGAGCTCCAAGGGTGGTGAGAAGAAGGAATAATCAAGCTGGATTTTCTACTTATTATTTTTGCTCTTTGCATGTATTGACCGGGGATTGTGCGGGTACCGGTCCCCGCTTTTGCTTTTTGAGACATCTGCGTATGTAAAGAATTTTCATAGTACTAAATAAAACAATTATTTTACTTGTACAAACTCTTGTGTATGTGAGAATGATCTATCTTTTATTTTAAGTGTAGAACAAACGATTCTTCTTACTTGTGCAAACTTTTTGTCTGCGTTTGAGAATGCATTTATTCCACATCTGTTTCGCGTGATATTGTTATGTGTCTGTGGTATGTTGCTTGAATACTGCTTTTTATTGTTGTAGCCGTATCATATGATATTGCCCCTATACCACAAGTGCATAACAATATCTTTCGCTTTTAGCGAGACCTGTACTCTTATTTTCCATAGAATAACTATTCCGTCTTTGAGGGAATGATTATTCTACTTAAACGGAGCGTGTCTCATTAACGTCAAAATATGAACGATAACACCCGGTGTGTGTAATAAGATCGTGAAAGCACCACCCGTGTGACGGGAACAGAAGTTAAGAGGAAAATAGCAGAAATGCAGTAAAAGACAGCAATTTATAGTGGTTCGGCTTGAGATTTAGCCTACGTCCACTTTGAATCTCTCTTGATGACACCAACACCATTTTCTGTAGGAAACTTCATAGTTAAGCACCACGGGGCCAAAATGGCCTTGAATGCAGCTAGAGCTGGCCTGCCTAGGAAAGCATTGTAGGCAGAAAATCCATCGACAATCACAAAGGTTTTTTTTCGAGTTACCCTTTTCTGCCCTTCACCAAGTTCCACGAACAAGTCGACAGTTCCGATTGGTTGCTGTGGTTCCCCAGTGAAACCAACGATCTTTTGTGATGAAGCCTGAACGTCGGTCATTGGGATTTTCATCTGGTCAAACGTTTTCTTGAAAAGTATATTGCAGGAAGCACCGCAATCGATGAGTATTCGTCTTACTATTGCTGGCCCAATTCCTGCAGATATAACCAAGGGGTCTATGGTTGGAGCTTCAATACCAATAGAATCCCTAGCCTTGAACAAAATATCATTATCTGAAATCTTTTGCTGTTTTAGGGGTACTGTGTTTTCTACAGCAAAAACATCTTCTTCTGCCGGGACATACTTCAAAGCGTGAGCATATCGTTCCATCTCACCCCAGCTTTTGCCTGCTGGGTGTGGGCCCCCTGAAATGACGTTGATAACGGGCCTCTCAGATTCTTGTGCCGCAGCACCTTTGCCTGAGCCTGACGGCTGATTAGAGGGTTGTTGTTTCTGAGTAGATGAAGATGGATCACTTCTGTTTTTCTTGACATATTGTTGCAGCTTGTTTTCTCTCAATAATTCTTCAATTAAGCTCTTTAAGTGACGACAGTCATTGGTATCATGACCAGGTTGGTTGTGAAAACGACAGAACTTTCCATTTCTCATAGCGCCCTTTCCTGGTTTTATCTCGGCCGGTTTGGGATAATCCACATCATCTTTGGTGGCGAAGAAGATATTTTCCAGAGTGTCGGTCAATGGAGTGAAATCTGAGGGTTTGAAGAAGCGAGGTTTCGTTAAATCCTTTTGTTTCTTCCCCTCGTGATTTTCCCTTTTCTGACCTCCGGAATCTTTCTTTTCCGAAGCGGTAGTATTATTTTCCACCTTTGTTGATGCTGGAAGATTTTCCAAGCGTATGAATTCATCGGCTTTCTTGTAGAACTTCTCGAGAGAATTTGGCTCTTTCATCTTGAGCCATTTTCCAAATTCGCTCGATTTGTCGATAGCACGCATCAAATAGGTCAAGATCATCCGTGGCTCTGCGTTATCAACTTCCGCCAGAGCTATATTGAAACGGTTCAGGAATGATTTAATAGGTTCTCCCGGATTCTGTTCAAGACTGGATAATGACATTATGTCCTTTGCTTTTGAAGCATATAGCCTGAATTGCTCTTTAAACTTTCTAGTCAGATCGGAAAACTGATCTACTGATCGGACAGGGAGTTTGGTGAACCAGAGAAGTGCCACTCCTTCCAAATATACTGGGAAATACCGACATTTGATTTCATCAGTTGCTCTCGCACCGGTCATGTGCCAATCATACTTATACAAGAATTGGTTTGGATCACTTGTTCCCCGATAAGCAGGAATGGTGGGGGGAACAAATTTTCTAGGAAATTCAGCCTTTAGAATCTTCTCGGTAAATGGAGTCTTGCTTGGCGCGAATCCCCATTCACTTTCATCTTCACCTCTCTGCATGCTCTCTTTCATTATTTGCTTGATCATGCCAGAAAGATATTCCTCATTGTTCAAAGATTTTGCGGAGTAGACTTCTGCCATTTTCTCAGATGTTTGCCCGGGCAGATTTTCGTGGAAAATTGGCGATGGTCTAGATCCTTCAGCTCGGAGGGGTGCCCCTTCAGCAGCACCTGATCCCCCCTGAGGAATATTCCTCCCTTCGGAGTTGCGAAGAGCATCAGCGGTGTTTTCTTCATTACCCACTGGTCTTTGGTTGGCACCAAGCAGAGCGTTCAGTTTTTCCATCATCAGATTGTTTTGAGTCTCAATCTGCTGGTATAGTCCGGATACAGTAGCGTCTAGCTCCTCTCGCGTCACCCCGACGCTTGGAGTTGCTTGACTTGGTGAAGCAGAGGTGGCGGTATCATCATGAACATTTTCAGATCTGACAACCTTTCGTTTCCTTCCAGGAGCCATTATGTCTAATAGACTTCTAGTTCTGTAGGAAATCTTTTCAACAAACTTGTGTGAAGCAATGATGGAATGGTAGCCTGAGTTCAATTCTCAGTGAAAGCACCAAAATGTTAACGTCAAAATATGAACGATAACACCCGGTGTGTGTAATAAGATCGTGAAAGCACCACCCGTGCGACGGGAACAGAAGTTAAGCAGGAAAATAGCAGAAATGCAGTAAAAGACAGCAATTTATAGTGGTTCGGCTTGAGATTTAGCCTACGTCCACTTTGAATCTCTTTATTATTGAATCTGGTTACAAATTGATACAAATCTCCTATGAAAACAGTACAACTCGATCACAAGAAACAATCTTGACTACTAGCTCAATCTTCGGCGATGAAACTCGATGAATCCATGTCGGATGTTAAGAATTTCTCTCGAAGTTTGTTGTAGTGTCTTGAATGCTTGAAGGATCCTTGTTTGCTGAATGATTGGAGAGTTCGACAGAGTAACGACGCTTTAAAAATGAATTGCCCAAAAGTCCCTCTAAAGTTGGAAGTGATGTCCTATTTATAGAAGCTGATTTCTGGGTGGAAAATTTGCCTAAGTCTTAGGTCGCGCGCGACCTTAGTTAGGTCGTAGGTCGCGAACGACCTAAGCTAGGTCGCTGTCACCTTGCGGTTCCACGAGTTACTATGCTTGTCTTCATTTGATCAAGTAATAGGTCGCACGCGAGTTACAGAATAGCTGTGGGGGCTCTAGGTCGTAGGGCGCTGAACTTCCTTTAATAGTTAGGTCGCTAACCTATTTAAGTCGTCAAGTTCCTTAGGTCGCTAACTACCTTAGGTTGCTAAGCCCTTTAGGTCGCTAGCTACCTTAGGTCGTTGAGTTCCATAGGTCGCAATCCTTTCTGCCTCCTTAGGTCGCGAGACCTTCTGCAGCCTTAGGTCGCGAAGCTTTCCTCCCCCCTTAGGTCGCGAGGTCTTCTGGACCTTAGGTCGCAAAGAAGTTAGGTCGCAGCTCATCCTTAGGTCGCAGCATCCTTAGGTCGCAGCATTTCTTTAGGTCGCAAAGAAGTTAGGTCGCAGCTCATCCTTAGGTCGCAGCATCCTTAGGTCGCAGCATTTCTTTAGGTCGCAAAGAAGTTAGGTCGCAGCTCATCCTTAGGTCGCAGCATCCTTAGGTCGCAGCATTTCTTTAGGTCGCAAAGAAGTTAGGTCGCAGCTCATCCTTAGGTCGCAAAGAAGTTAGGTCGCAGCTCATCCTTAGGTCGCAGCATCCTTAGGTCGCAGCATTTCTTTAGGTCGCAAAGAAGTTAGGTCGCAGCTCATCCTTAGGTCGCAGCATCCTTAGGTTGTAGAGTTTTAGGTCGCTGAACTGAAAGAGTTAACAAAGGTATTAGCCTTTCGAAATTTTAAATTTAATTTAAATCTGAATGGAAATTGCCATTAGCTATATACAGTTTTGAAAAAATATTTACAGTAAAACAAGAAATTTTATACAGAGTAAGATTTGAAAAAAAAAGAAATTCGATTTAATTTAATAGATTGATAAGAGAAAGTTGTTAATAAAATAATTTGGCTAATTTTATTTACCTAATGGGGAATTAATTGTTAAATTAGTTCAAATCAAAATTTTTAAACAATTTAATCCATTGAAAAGAAACTGATTGTCGATAATTTCGAATATTAATAGATTGTGTAAATTTGTTTATACAAGGTCTATAAATGAAGAAAAACAAAGTGGTCAAATTGGAAAATGGATGGCAAATTAAAAAGCTAAGGTGAGATTTTTCTCACTCAAAAATTGATTGCAGTTATTGATTGTTTGATATGATTGCTATGTTGATGTGATATTAGATATAGTAGGATATATCTATATATATATAGCAATATATACATATTGGCATATGTATATATTGGATTGATGATTTCCCGCCTCGTATAGCGGATGAGACCCTATTGCACCGTTAGTAAGCGGATTTTTATAAAACCTATATACCGCGATATTCCACCTCGAAGTGGAATTGGTATTGTGCTAACGTCTTTGGATGCAGGGAAACAGGTTGGAGGGATCCAACTGGACCACTCACATTGATTGAATTTATTTCTATTGTGATATGAATCTATGAATGATTATAGTGATGCTATTAATCATATTGATATCTGGAAATTGTTTGAAGGCTAAAATTTAGCTGAATGGATGTTTGACATCATTGGATTCCAAAGATAAACGAAATTGAATTTTTGAAATCAAAATAGAAATTTCTAAGTGAATTAATTTTAGAAATTTAATAAATTTTGAAGAAAGGAATTTTTAAAGTATAAAAGCTGATTTTTATAATCTTATTGAATAAATTCCAGAATAAAGTGAAATTGCTAAATAAATGAATTTCATAAAACAGTGATTATAAATTGAAGAATTTAATTTAAATTTGGATTTTTAAATAGATTGAAAGAAACAATTGAAATTTATTTTCTTTAAAAGGAATTTATTTAAAAGGAGATAAGTCGGAAATCCAACTAGAAATTTAATTTGGTAAATTGAAATAATTTGGGAAATCAATGTAAAATGATTTCAATTTGAAGAATCCATTTAAAAACAGGATGTTGAATAATTTGAGAAAAATAAGGAATTTATTTAGTGATAAATAAAATTAGAAATCAATCTGTAATTGATTTAATATTTGGAAATGAATTTTTGAGAAATCAGTATGGAAATTTCATTTAAAGTTGAAAATAAATTTTTAAATCAATATCGAAATTGATTTGGGATTGAAGTTTTTATAAATAGAATTGGAATTTATAAAAGTTGTTTATAAATCCGAAATCACTTATTTGATAAATAAAAATATAGAAGTTGATAAAAAGAAGATTTATAAGTCGAGGTTATTATTAAAATAGAAATAGAATTTATAACCGTGTTTATAAATTCGAAATCGATTGAATTTGATAAATTAAATATAGAAGATTATTAAAGAAGATATATTCGCAATTTTGGATAGCGAATGTTTATTGAAATAAAAATGTGTAGAAATGATTGAAATTGGGTTAAGTGAATTATATTCACGATTTTGGACAGTGAATATATTATTGAATAAAATGGATTCATTTTTGAAGAAGTGATATTTTAAATGAAGTTAAATTGTTTTTAACGATGTTTTAAAATATGTTAAATATCGAAAACATAGATTTCAACATTTATTGTTGAAATAGACGTTTTCGAGGAAGAAGGAAATGATGGACTATAACACTGTTGTTATAGTAAATGATTTCCGAAAGGAAATGTTTTTAATGTAGTATTGTGATTTATATATCTATCTAAATCCGAATCCCTATACTAGTGATTTTGAGTCATTGTAACGATGTTTTACGTAACATTCGTTTTGACTCAAATTAAAGTTGTTATGATAAATGATTTCCTTAAAGAATGAATTTATACTTAAATTTGATTTAAGTATATTGAATATTTTCAAATGTTGAAAATAAAGGATTTGTGAAACACTTATTATTAAATAAGTATGGAATGTTTTCCAAAATGAAATGAAACGTTTTGAGATTTTATCTTCTTAAAGATAAATCGAAATTGAATATTTGAAAACGATTGAAAATCGAATATTAGTAGATATTCGAAAAATGTAAATTCAATATGGAATTTATAAAGGAAAGGGAAACTGTTTAGGAAAATAAACGTTGATTTATTTTTGAAGTGTGGGAATTTTATATCTAGTAAAGATATTTTTGGAAAATAAATAATTTTGGAAAATTATTTGGAATCTGATGATGTTGCGCATCTTTATTGATAGTTAAATAACCGACTATCAATAATTACCTTGAATATGGTATTTGTTGTGAATTGGATGAATTTGAATGCCACACTTATTTTTGAATAAGCGCTCACTATTCGGGTTAGCCGGGAAAGGACCATGGGGTCGTATAACCCATTCCGAATATGTAATACGTCGTTATGAATTGCATTCGAAGACCGGTGTTGAAGACCGGATATTTTTGAAAACGGAAGGATTACCGTCGAGTTACTCTACATCGGCTGATCTCCGGTTTAGAGATTTTATCACCCTTAGTGACGGGAAGTCCGGACGTGATTAGAAATTTATCCGGATATGCAAGGGCTTCGTGAGAAGTGCCTTCGGTTCTGTTCGATCCCGGAACAGACTTGTATGGATTGTGTGTCTGACGTTACAATTTGAGATATAAAGCTGATTCCTTTCAAATACATTTCTGTTGGTGGCGGAGAATTTATTCTCTTAGCTTAACACCCTTCTCTGAGACGTACGAGCTCAGAGGTTATGTAGTTGAAATTTATCAGCGATATACTCCCAATTTTGTAACGTGGCATACTAAGTGTTGCTGTGAAATGATCAGTGTTTGATCATTTGCGATATGATCATTTGTTTGATCTTATATCTTTGTGATCATAGGTTGATCATTTTGTTTGACCCGAAGCATGGCTTTGTAGAAAGCGTAGCTTTGTGGACGAGACTTCGTCGAGCCTCACACCCCGGAAATGGTCGAAACAGGAAGGATGCGGCAAGGTTCTAGGGAGTAGCGCCCCTTAGTGTATGTCATTCCTTCTGGATAAAGGTGGTATCATGGTATGAAGCCCAGATACTTAACCTCTGTGGTTGCTGCAAATTTATTACTTTGTGGTTGTTGCGAATCGGGGATCCTCGGGAAGATCGGTGACGATCGGGGGATGGCATACGCGTGTCAGTAGTTACCTATTTTTGCAGAGGTAACCCGGCCTTGTGTTGGCAGAGATCTAACCGTAATGTTAGGTTATTTCTCGGGTCGTCTATTCCAGGGACGTACCCATCGTGGATAGGAAGTTCCTTAGCCTGGCCATTTGTTGGAAATCCAAAGAAACAATACGAGCCTTGTACGGTTTTAGTTGTAGAACCTATCATTCACTTATGGTGGTCACCACTGTTTGGATGGTAGCTATAGTAGGCATAAGTGCGGAATGCCTATGCTGGCTAAGATTAATATTATACTTTCGAAATGTTTTCTACACTATGCACTAATAATAATATCAAAAAGAATTTGTTTTTTTGCGTAGTAAGCATCTTTGACTATCATAAGAAGAAATCTCCTCCAATTCTGCGTTTGCATTGTGTGTGTGGCGGGAGGTCTTATGGTAGTTTCATTTTCCAAAAGCATTGCGAATTGACTTTAAAAATTATTTTTGTTGTTATAAAGAATAACTGTTTTACGATCTCACACCAGTCACCATGACTGACTCGGAGTTTATTGTTCCCTTCTAAACTCTGGGTGCCCACCAATTTCCACACGGGCAGTCTAGAGTTAGATTATCAGGATATTCTGGAGCTTTGGAGATGAGCTGGATGACGAGACGTAGTATTTGTATCTGATGGTATTTATTCCGCTGTGTATTCTGTATGAGGACAAGTTTATATAACTGTTCATTGTTGTATATTGACTCTGATTGATGTATCTATAAAATGATATAGTTCTTTGTTTTAGAGATTATTCATTTATCTATTATATATTGTTCCGCTGCGAATGTGAGATTCTGTTCTGTTTCTGTTGTTCTGTGTTGTTCTTCTCTTCTTCTCTTTTTTTCTTCTATCTTCTTCTTTTGCCTTTTTCTTCTTTCCAAAACCATAACTTTTCGGGTTTCCGGCATTCGATGGCTCGGCAGTCGATAAAGTGAGTATCGATGTCGAATTTTCGAAAGTCGAAAATTTCCGTACATGACAAAGTGGTATCAGAGCATATGGTTAAGCGACAACCCTGCTCTGTTGGGTGTTACTCATTAGAAATAGAGTCTGTAGTACTCTAGAATGAGTTTGAGTGTAATAATAGATATGAGCGCGTATTTGTTAGTGAATATAAAAATGTTTTATATTGTGTTTGCTTATCCGTTAAGATGTTTGTGAATTTTGGTCGGTATGTGGGACGCCATATTATCGATAGGGATTTCTAAACACTTAAACGAGGCAAGACGACATAGTATTGTTTTAAAATAGGGTGAATGAAATAATTTTGCCCAAAACTATTTTTGTATAGAAAAGAAATGTTTTTCTATAAAGTACTATAGTATATGGTTGCATGGATGTTAGGAAGTAATAATAGTGAATTATCATCACTAAAATTGGATAAGAAATTAAAATCGTAACTCCAAAGTTAAGAAATAAATCCATATACAAATGAAATTTAAAGAATGTAAATTATAAATGTGAATTGTAATTTAAAACGGAATTCCAGAGGAGTTTTTGGAAATGTTTTGAAAAGAATTTGGAAATTTTGGAATTAAATTCCTTTTTGATTTGAAAATGAATTTCAAAGGGTTTGAAAGGTATTCTAGAGAGATGAAAGCTCTAAACTCTTTTAGGTCGCTGGAAAATAATCCTGATGATGATGGCCACATCATTAGAATTCATTTTCGGGTTTCCAAAAGAGGAAATTGCTGCCAAATTATTTTTAATGGAAGTGTTTGGAAAATTTGGGTTTATGTTTTGGAAATTCAAGGATAATTTGAATTGTTTTCAAAAATGGTTTTGAAAAGATTGAAAAGACTCTGGGATTCTATTTAAAATATCTATGGGAATAATAGATGAGTTGATAACTTATACAAATTGAATATTGATAGAATAAATTCAATTTAAAGGATGAAGTTAAATTAATGTAAGTACATGAGAATCAATTTAATGGAAATGAAATTGAATGTTGAAATTCATTTTGAATTTGTAAGCAATGAATTGAATTGAATAATTATAAATTAAAGATGAATGTTAAACTTTGTTTTGAATTTGTTAGCAAATGTAATTCAAGCTGAATATTGGAAATTGGAATTTGTAACGAATTAGTAATTGGAACTAATTTAAAATAGTACAGTTGTGAATAAAAGATAGTTGATAAATTCAATATTCAAAAGTAAACTGAATCCAAATTAGATTGAAATTGAATTCAAATAAATTGAAATGTAAAGTTAAATGAGAATAGATATATAACTTCAACACTGAAGTAGAAATGGTATAAGAAGTATATATTGAAAATTTTGTAATAGAATTTGCAAAATGGTTTGAATGTTGTAACTAGATGTTATGGCTAGTAGGATATACAGGTGTAAAGGAATTGGGATTTTAATTTTGAAGAGAATTTGAATTGCTCGACAAAAGGTAAGTATTTGAATTATAATATGAGTTTTTGCTGATTTCTTCTCTAGCCGCTTGGCATTTTTCTTTTCTTTTTGAAATCTGAGAGTCCGTAGGGACGTTTTGTAGTCGTACCGTATTAGCCGCGCAAAGGAGACGCTGGCGAAATTTTTCGAAAATCTCGAGTGTTAGAAAATTTTGAGAAAATTTTGAAAGTTTAAATTTGAATTTAAATTTAAATTTGAATTGTTAAGAAAACAATGATGTTTGAAAACTATGAAAGGTTTGGAAATTAGTTGAATGATAACGAATCTTTAGTAGAAAGATTTGTTTTGATAAATTGATAAAACTATTAGATGTTGAAAGATAGTAGACGAGTTAAGGACTTTTTCTTCCTGACTTGTAATGTCATGACGAAATTCTTTTAAGGGGGGAAGTCTGTAACGACCCAGAATTTTGAACAAATTAAATTGGAAATATTTAATTAATTTTAAATATTTGAACGATGATTTAATTTGAATCCCCGATATAACTTTGA
The DNA here is from genome assembly GCA_030737815.1 of Allium fistulosum. Taxonomy (NCBI): domain Eukaryota; kingdom Viridiplantae; phylum Streptophyta; class Magnoliopsida; order Asparagales; family Amaryllidaceae; genus Allium; species Allium fistulosum. The sequence continues at coordinate 619,368,942 of CM060907.1, forward strand.
ATTTGGCGATTAAATTATAAAATTTAATCTGTTAATAGTTGAATAAAAATTTATATCTTCATTTTTAAGCTGAAGAAAAATATTTCGAAAGCTTTTAAAATTCGTGTTGATATTACTGAAGATAACGGAAGCTTCAGAATCGAATTTGGGAGTGAATTGTTCAGTTTGAAATTAAATCGTTCGAATCGAATTTAAAAATAGCCGTCCGAGGCACAGTCTCGGAATTCAACGAAACCAGTTCCATTGGGTCCGTAACGTGGAATTATTGTCGGGTTTCAATTTTCGTATCGATTGGAGTTATTCTGTGAACGTACGACGTGTAAACGCATCGAAATTTATTCGAATTCGAATTTAAATTTAAATTTAAATAAATTGGTAACGTCTGCACGTTCGTCCCTTTAATCACGCCTAAGATTATGCCTAAAATCGCGATACAAAATCATGCGAGCATGACTCTTCTCTGATAAATCATGAGCCTCTCCAGTGAAACAAACGAAGTCGATTCCTTCGTTCAAACGAATCCCTTTGTCAACTGAATCAATGGCCGCTCCTCTAAAATTTAAACCCAGATAAAATCAAAAACAAGCTACCCATTCATTTTTTAAAAACGCATACCCCACCTTTCTCTAATCGAAATCGACATCACAAAAGATCGAGCGAAGGGTTCGAGCGCGAGCAAGGGGTTGTAGCCTCAGCGGCTTCATCTAGGGTTTCGCGAAGTGAATCGGTGGTGGCGGCTCGCTGGAGGGGGTGGCACTGGCGAAGTCGCGGCTGGGTGTTAGTGGCAGTCGCGAGCAGCGAGCATCGCAAGGCCGGGGTTGTGGAGTTCGTCGAGGCAGTGGAAGGGCGGCGCTCGAAATTTGGATGTGTACGATGGCAGCATATCGCGAGTCGCGGCGATGACGGCGACTCAAGGGATCGACGTGGGAAGTCTGGCGATCGATCGAGGCAGACTCGCGTGGCAACTGGTGGATGGATACGGCGTCGCGGCAGGTAGATGGGGGTTGCTGATGTCTCGGCTGGTTCTGACGTTCGACAGTGATGGTCGATGGCGTCTTCGAGTTCGGCAGTTCGTAGGCAGTAAGGTATTAGCCTTTCGAAATTTTAAATTTAATTTAAATCTGAAAGGAAATTGCCATTAGCTATATACAGTTTTGAAAAAATATTTACAGTAAAACAAGAAATTTTATACAGAGTAAGATTTGAAAAAAAAGAAATTCGATTTAATTTAATAGATTGATAAGAGAAAGTTGTTAATAAAATAATTTGGCTAATTTTATTTACCTAATGGGGAATTAATTATTAAATTAGTTCAAATCAAAATTTTTAAACAATTTAATCCATTGAAAAGAAACTGATTGTCGATAATTTCGAATATTAATAGATTGTGTAAATTTGTTTATACAAGGTCTATAAATGAAGAAAAACAAAGTGGTCAAATTGGAAAATGGATGGCAAATTAAAAAGCTAAGGTGAGATTATTCTCACTCAAAAATTGATTGCAGTTATTGATTGTTTGATATGATTGCTATGTTGATGTGATATTTGATATAGTAGGATATATCTATATATATATAGCAATATATACATATTGGCATATGTATATATTGGATTGATGATTTCCCGCCTCGTATAGCGGATGAGACCCTATTGCGCCGTTAGTAAGCGGATTTTTATAAAACCTATATACCGCGATATTCCACCTCGAAGTGGAATTGGTATTGTGCTAACGTCTTTGGATGCAGGGAAACAGGTTGGAGGGATCCAACTGGACCCCTCACATTGATTGAATTTATTTCTATTGTGATATGAATCTGTGAATGATTATAGTGATGTTATTAATCATATTGATATCTTGAAATTGTTTGAAGGCTAAAATTTAGCTGAATGGATGTTTGACATCATTGGATTCCAAAGATAAACGAAATTGAATTTTTGAAATCAAAATAGAAATTTCTAAGTGAATTAATTTTAGAAATTTAATAAATTTTGAAGAAAGGAATTTTTAAAGTATAAAAGCTGATTTTTATAATCTTATTGAATAAATTCCAGAATAAAGTGAAATTGCTAAATAAATGAATTTCATAAAACAGTGATTATAAATTGAAGAATTTAATTTAAATTTGGATTTTTAAATAGATTGAAAGAAACAATTGAAATTTATTTTCTTTAAAAGGAATTTATTTAAAAGGAGATAAGTCGGAAATCCAACTAGAAATTTAATTTGGTAAATTGAAATAATTTGGGAAATCAATGTAAAATGATTTCAATTTGAAGAATCCATTTAAAAACAGGATGTTGAATAATTTGAGAAAAATAAGGAATTTATTTAGTGATAAATAAAATTAGAAATCAATCTGTAATTGATTTAATATTTGGAAATGAATTTTTGAGAAATCAGTATGGAAATTTCATTTAAAGTTGAAAATAAATTTTTAAATCAATATCGAAATTGATTTGGGATTGAAGTTTTTATAAATAGAATTGGAATTTATAAAAGTTGTTAATAAATCCGAAATCACTTATTTTGATAAGTAAAAATATAGAAGTTGATAAAAAGAAGATTTATAAGTCGAGGTTATTATTAAAATAGAAATAGAATTTATAACCGTGTTTATAAATTCGAAATCGATTGAATTTGATAAATTAAATATAGAAGATTATTAAAGAAGATATATTCGCAATTTTGGATAGCGAATGTTTATTGAAATAAAAATGTGTAGAAATGATTGAAATTGGGTTAAGTGAATTATATTCACGATTTTGGACAGTGAATATATTATTGAATAAAATGGATTCATTTTTGAAGAAGTGATATTTTAAATGAAGTTAAATTGTTTTTAACGATGTTTTAAAATATGTTAAATATCGAAAACATAGATTTCAACATTTATTGTTGAAATAGATGTTAGCACCAAAATTGGTCACTAACCTCGTTCAGAAAGGTTGTGTAGAGATATAAGTGATGAAAGCAAATTAAACAGAGAAGACAATCCTAATTCAAGTGCAGAAAGTAAGAACACCAAATTTATAGTGGTTCGGCGTAATTGCCTACGTCCACTTTGCTCAACTTTATTGATTTCCTTTATGATTGATTACAAATACAATTCGTGAATCAAATGCTTGAATGAAGGTGTTTAAGTAGAGAAGATGAGTCTTGAAAATGGCAGAGTCTCCCCGTATTTTCTCTCTCCAAAAGGATCCCTTTCACTGTGACCCTGCCCCTCTATTTATAGGCAAAGATGGGCTGGACTCCCCAAGTGGGCTGATTGCCGAACGTTCCAGCCCGAGTACAGTGGTCGCCGTATGCCGAGCAAGGTTCGCCGAACGATCTCCGCCGAACCATTCCTTCTATGCCGAACGGTGTGCTGGTTAGTTGTGTTGAACGTCTCCTGGATGGCGAGTATTACGCCGAACACCATAGGATGCCGAGTACTCTTGTATGCCGAGCAGCCTTGATTCCGAGCGACCTTGTATGCCGAACAGCCTTGATGCCGAACAGCCTTGATGCCGAGTACTCTGGTATGCCGACCAGTCTTGTATGCCGAGCAGCCTTGATGCCGAGTACTCTGGTATGCTGAGCAGTCTTGTATGCCGACCAGTCTAGATGCCGAGCAGCCTTGATGCCGAGTACTGTGGTACGCCGAGCAGTCTTGATGCCGAGCACTTATGGGATGCCGAACACTAGTTGACGCTGAGCATAGGTTGTTGCCGAGTGCCAGTTGATGCCGAACACTACTTGGTGCCGAGTACACTTGCTGCCGAGTACTACGCCGAGTAGTCTCGATGCCGAACACTGCCGAGTATTATGCCGAACACTCCTGGACACCGGATACTAAGGACGCCGAGTACTACGCCGAGTACACATGGATGATGGTTGCTTCGTCGAACATTCCTGGATGCCGGACACTCTCTGATGCCGAGCACTAGTTGCCTGGTCAAATCCCCAGGAAACACTTGCCCCCCAAAGTGTATTGCGTGGCCGAACGTGATGCGCTTTGAATCTGGTACAATCTACCTCGGAGGTACCCTCTCGAGAATGCTAGCAAAGGGAGGTGCGAGACGAACAAGCTTGGGATGCCGAACGACACGTTCTGAGCCGAACGTTCCTAGCGTGCCGAACGTCACTCCACCTTAATGCCGAGTACTCCGGTATTGACCGGTTCTGCCGGATATAGCCCCTTCGACTTCCTCCATTCCCCTCTATAAAACCAGTCCCTTCTCTTCCTTTTCTCCTTTTACTTCTTATTTCCTCCGTTCTCACAATTCTGTTCAATCGTCCGAATTTGAGACTTAACTACTCCATCTCAATCTTCGATCTGCACACTTAGGTATTTTTCATCGTATACTCAAACGAGATGTTCGAACGAAGTCGTGTAGAGGGTTTTTGTATAGCCTGTCTGTATTGCCGAACGACATAGCGTGGAGGAGTTAGGAGTATGTCCGCCTATTGCCTTAGTTTCCTCGTGTTGGATCGAGGTCAAAAGGAAGAAAAAGAATGAAAGGTGTTGGAGAGGGTAATGGCGCCGTTCGCTGCTCCGGCGCATGTGGTCACGTGCCGGACGGTGTAACGGTTAGTTGCCGGACGGTACCTCAGCCGGACAAGGCCAGGCCGAACGCTCACTAACGAGTCGAACTATAATTGAGCCGAACGAACCAAAGCCAATCAATGCCCAAACGCCGAGCATTTCACATGCCGAACAATACAATTGCCGAACACTTGACATGCCGAACAACTGACATGCCGAACAATATAATTGCCGAACACTTTATATGCCGAACAATACAATTGCCGAACACCTTTCATGCCGAACAATATAATTGCCGAACACGTTATATGCCGAACAATATAATTGCCGAACACCTTATATGCCGAACAATACAATTGCCGAACAATATAATTGCCGAACACCTTATATGCCGAACAATACAATTGCCGCACACTTTACTTAGGACGATGAACATTACTAAAATGCCGATCAGTATAAATGTTAAACTACACTTAGGCCGGTCACTCTAGAAATCATATGTCTTTTGAACCTGAAACTGTAATCACCTCAAGGCGGGCTTTTGAGACGGTCAGCGATGACGGTCTTCGAAGGCGATGATCCGAAGCTAATTATTATATCTTTATTGTTGTCTTTACACGATTGCTTGCACTAGTTCACACACCACGTGGGGGGGAAAATTCGTGATGCTGATTCTAACGCTCAACGTTTTTCAAGTATAGCTTTCTCAAGCATTTAGCCAGGTTCATTATTTATTCGGGATGTCAGGAAAATCTAGTTCTGCCACCATATCTGACAGGCCTGGGCCGTCAGCAAAGCAAGGAGCCGCAGATGCTTCCAACCCGTCAATCTCTCCCGCTCATAATCTGGCGCCCGATGCTCTGGAGTCAACCATCTTATTGGACAATCCGGTCGATTCTCAAGCCTCGAGCATCAACGAGGCCGCTCTGCGACGGATATGTTCCATTCACGGAATTCCCTTTACCGACGTGTTAGTTCCTTCGAGACACGACCGTCCTCATTTGCCCCCGGTCGGGTACACGGCCTGCAACAAGTTCATGTGCTGGATGGGCAGCGTGCCTCCGTTTAACCTATTTCTCCGGGATGTGCTGCAGTATATAGATATCGCTCCGTCGCAGCTGCACCCGAATGGTCATGCGTTCCTATATGGGACTTATTTACTCTTCATGGCTGTCTTCTCCAGACCTCCAACCCCCGGTGATATTCGATACATTTACATGTTCAAGAGACGGAAAGATAGCCCTTCCTTCATCTTCCTCGAGCCGTATCACAAGTGCCAGATCTTGACAGGGGCCTGCAGCAAGTTCGCCCTGTACAAACAGGAATGGTTCTATGTGCGATGCCCGTCTGGTTTCGCTAGGAGATGGGTTGAAGGCAGTAAGTCTCTCTGCTGAACCGTTACTCGTACTCAATGGGAGTCATGTTTTTTCTTAACTCTTCATCTCATCTTTTCAGGTATTAACCCACGTCCGGAAGGCCGAGGATATTCTGATGCTGTGGACGCGATTAGAGCTCTCCCGGCCGAGGACCGAGATATTCGAGCTATCATTTCAAATGAATCGCTGTCGGGGTTCGGCTTGCTAGCTCCTGATCGTCGGGTCAGCCTTTCAGAAGGCGTTACAATTCCCAAACCTCCATCCGGTAAAGGGAAAAAACTTGCCGGCCCGTCGTCGCGTCGCGCTCCCGTCGCGCACGAAGAAGGCGAGCGTAGAGAGGGTGATGCACCCGACACTCAGGGCGAGAACGTGGGTCCTGCTTGGAATCCGGCAATCGAAGTTCAGGATATTGAGACGTCATCCTCCCCTTCGAAGGGAAAGAAAAAGCTGAAATATACGGTTCAGAAAGAGAAAGTCGGCGACACCTCAAAATCTACGCCTATCCCTCCTGAAAAAGAGGCTTCTTCACAGCGTCTGGAGAGTTCTCTAAGGGGTCTCTCGAACCTCTCTATCCCCGAAGACATACTTAATTATGGGTTCGATGATCCTGAAGCTCTCAAATTCTCGTCGCCCGCTAGAGGCAATGTAGGAGTTCAACTCCCGGCTCACAGAGATAATACCCCGATTAGCAAAGACAAACGAACGGGTCCGTCGGGGGGAACACTTAGGACACACACGCACACGCGCATTCCATAGCATACTTCAAGTCTTTTTAATTCGTGAATTCTCCTTAATTCGTTGTTATCTTCCTTCTTTGCAGGTGATATGGGCCGCTCCCACGGACTTGACCGCCTTCAAGGGTCTTCAATATTTCATCACTCCGGACGGGATTCCGGTTCGGGCAGACGCCGGGACCGAGGTGATTATGAGGATAGGGACAATCGTCCGCGCGAATCGTCTCATCGCAAGAAAGCGCACTATCAATCTTCCCAGTCCCGTGATCTTCCTCCTACAACTGAGCCGGATAAAGAGAAGTCTCTGCAGAAGGGCTATCAGTCCGATGCTGCTCGAGAACAACATTCCAGTTCATCGAGTACGAGGCAAGTTCGGGAGCCGCGCAAAAGAACGGAATTCTCTAAGCCTCCTCCTCCTGCTCCTGCCGTGGACCCAACCGTTGCGGAAAAGATGGTCGATCTTAAGGCCAAGTTTCCGAAGATTTGTTTTGACGGTTTGAAATTCCTCCCGGCCATCCATCACATTCCTGGGCACGTGAAGCAAAGTGCCATTGCATGCAACAATGACGTCTATGTTCAACATGACGCATTCGTGCACTTGGTGGAGAAGATATCAGAAGTATCTGTTGAGCGTCAACACGAGATTGACCGTCTGACTCTGGAGGCTGACAGCGATAAGAAAATCATCAAACTCCAAGACGAAGAACTCGCCTCTTATAAGTTAAAGCTAGAAGCCGCTGAACAAGGCGCAAAAGATACTGCCGAGGCAGTTACTCGCTTAGAGGTGGCTCACAAAAAGGAGCTTGATGAAGCAGTTCAGCGCAGCGGCGCCCTTGCCCTAGAAAAAGACTCTGTTCAAAAAGAAAGGGACGTGCTCGCTATCCAAGTCAAAGAGCTGAAAGAACAACTCTCCAAGGAGAAAGAAGACAAAATAGCCGCTCAGGAAGAATCACAGCGGTATTGCGATGAGATTGTTGCTACCCGGCTCCTCAAGGCAAAGCTCGACGGTGAACTTGCCGGGGTCGAGAGAATGAAGGATGAAGCCCGTGAGGAGGGTAAAAGAATGGCTGAGGAGGAGCTTGATTCTCGCCTTGAGGCGGCCGCAGAGGCTGGCAGGGAAGAGGTCAAAAGTATGTTTGACCCGTTGATTGCCGAGTACGGAGCCCGCGTCCTTATGCACCGCGACCTAACATTCTTGGGCGACGGCTATCATGAATCCCTAGCTGAGGCATGGGAGACTCTGATAAAGATCAAGAAAGTCGAATCAGGCTCCGAAGAAATCGACGAGGATGCACTGGTGAAGGAGTTCCTGAGGGGGAATGAGCCATCGGATTTATCCGTAGCATTGGCTCTCTATGGCAAAGGCTCTTCCCCTTCGAAAGAGAAGAACAACGAGGCTGGCCCGTCAGAGGCCGACACTACTACTCCTCACATTGCCGCTCCTTATGCTGCTCAATCGGCTGGTCGGTCGACGCTTGATCCATTCGAGCAACACGCCAGTTATGATCCCGAAGATCCCGGGCTTGGCGTTCATGTGCTGTCACCTATCCTGGAGGGTGAAACCCCGCGCGCCACCGACAGTCAACCTGATCCTGGTAGGATATTCTTCTTTCTCTAGAAATCGAAGTGATCCCGTCATTTTTCAACAGTGGTTATTTGTTCTAATGCCCACTTCTTATATTTCTCACAGGTTGTTCTGACACTGAGCCAACTCCGAGGAGCGATGACGCCAAGGAGGAAGCGGGGAAAACAAGCGACGCTGCTCACGCAGAGGTAACTCCCGGCCCAGACGCTCAAGTGATCGGGGCGCTCGACGATGACAAACTTGACACCTCGTCTCCGGCCGAAGGAAGCGACGAAGTTAAAATTACTGGCGCCTCTGAGCATACTTCAGAGATGAGCATGAAGGATCGTCTCGCCGACGAGGAGAAGAGAAAGGTCAAAGTCAAGGTTGAATCCGAAGTCCTGGAACTTACTGACCCGCGGAATAGACCTTTGAAAATCATTCTCCCGGGCAGGTCCAAACCATTAGATGTTCCGTCTCCTACTCCTGACTCCGTCTCTCTAGCAAGCAAAAAGTCCAAGAAGAAACGTGAGGGAGAGGAGTCGTCGAAAACACCGAAGGCGGACAAGAAGAAGAAGTCGAAGAAATGATCGATGCACTTGTTCAACAAGTTTTTTGCTTAAGTTTGTAATAGTTTCTACCTTTCATAACTTGTAGTTTGTACAGACCCGAATTTTGTGGGAGTGATCTTGTATCCCTATTTTGGACTTATCGAATAAAATTTCAGTTTCTTCTTGTTTGAATGATTCTCTTGTCTTTATTTGGTTTGCTGACACTGTGCTCCGGGGACTTGGAGACTTAAGACTGTTCATACTCTAGTCCGCGCTCTGGGGGCTTAGAGTACTCCGCTCCGCACTCCGGGGACTCGGAGATTGGAAATCGTTTATACTCTAGTCCGCGCTCTGGGGACTTAGAGTACTCCGCTCCGCACTCTGGGGATTCGGAGATTGTAAATCGTTTATACTCTAGTCCGCGTTCTGGGGACTTGGAGTACTCCGCTCCGCACTCTGGGGATTCGGAGATTGTAAATCGTTTATACTCTAGTCCGCGCTCTGGGGACTTAGAGTACTCCGCTCCGCACTCTGGGGATTCGGAGATTGTAAATCGTTTATACTCTAGTCCGCGCTCTGGGGACTTAGAGTACTCCGCTCCGCACTCTGGGGATTCGGAGATTGGAAATCGTTTATACTCTAGTCCGCGCTCTGGGGACTTAGAGTACTCCGCTCCGCACTCTGGGGATTCGGAGATTGTAAATCGTTTATACTCTAGTCCGCGTTCTGGGGACTTGGAGTACTCCGCTCCGCACTCTGGGGATTCGGAGATTGTAAATCGTTTATACTCTAGTCCGCGCTCTGGGGACTTAGAGTACTCCGCTCCGCACTCTGGGGATTCGGAGATTGTAAATCGTTTATACTCTAGTCCGCGCTCTGGGGACTTAGAGTACTCCGCTCCGCACTCTGGGGATTCGGAGATTGTAAATCGTTTATACTCTAGTCCGCGTTCTGGGGACTTGGAGTACTCCGCTCCGCACTCTGGGGATTCGGAGATTGTAAATCGTTTATACTCTAGTCCGCGCTCTGGGGACTTAGAGTACTCCGCTCCGCACTCTGGGGATTCGGAGATTGTAAATCGTTTATACTCTAGTCCGCGCTCTGGGGACTTAGAGTACTCCGCTCCGCACTCTGGGGATTCGGAGATTGGAAATCGTTTATACTCTAGTCCGTGCTCTGGGGACTTAGAGTACTCCGCTCCGCACTCTGGGGATTCGGAGATTGTAAATCGTTTATACTCTAGTCCACGCTCTGGGGACTTAGAGTACTCCGCTCCGCACTCTGGGGATTCGGAGATTGTAAATCGTTTATACTCTAGTCCGCGCTCTGGGGACTTAGAGTACTCCGCTCCGCACTCTGGGGATTCGGAGATTGTAAATCGTTTATACTCTAGTCTGCGCTCTGGGGACTTAGAGTACTCCGCTCCGCACTCTGGGGATTCGGAGATTGGAAATCGTTTATACTCTAGTCCGCGCTCTGGGGACTTAGAGTACTCCGCTCCGCACTCTGGGGATTCAGAGATTGGAAATCGTTTATATGAGTCTGTACGCCGCACAGAATAATGTAATTTATCATTCGATTAAGAGATACAGAAACTTCATAGAAAATGTGGCTTCAAGCCTTTATTAATGAAAATCAACTAAATTGTCCGATTACAACTTCAAAAGGAAACTAAGTCATTATTGAATGGAAACATGCGGAAAACAATAATGCCTATAACAAGAAAGGGAAACATGCTAAATGTAATAGTGCCGCAAATGTTCACTGTTCCATGCTCGGGGGAGTGTCGTGCCATCAACGGTCGCTAGCTTGAATGTTCCTTCTCCAAGCTTCCGTTCAATGGCATATGGACCTTCCCAGCTGGGATTCATGCGTGATGGTACTGGGAAGACTCGTTTCAGAACGAGATCACCCACATCAAAGATTCTTGGGCGGACTCTGCCATCGTAGTAGCGCTTGACTCGATGTCTGTGCGCCGCCGCCCTTAACTCAGCTTCTTCACGCTTTTCGTCGATGCAGTCCAGTGATTCCAGCAAGAGGTTTTGGTTCGTCTTGGGGGTCATAGTATGTCACTCGGTGCGATGGAACTTCAAGTTCCACGGGTATCACGGCTTCAGAACCGTATGCCAAGGCGAACGGAGTGTGGCCGATCGCGGACTTGTGGGTAGTCCTATATGCCCATAATGCTGTCGGGAGTTCATCTACCCACTTGCCTCCAACCTTCTCCAGACGCTTCTTTAGTATGGACTTGATTATCTTGTTAACGGCCTCGACTTGTCCGTTAGCTTTTGGGTGTGCAACGGCAGCGAACTTTTTCTCGATGCCGTACTTTAGACAGAACTCTTTGAACTCTTTACTTTCGAATTGCGTTCCGTTATCTGTAATGATGGTGCGTGGAAGACCAAAGCGGCATATGATGTTTCGTACAACGAAATTAATGACTTTCTTAGAGGTGATAGTGGCCAAAGGTTCTGCCTCAGCCCATTTCGTGAAATAGTCGACCGCAACTATCGCGTATTTCGCACCACCTTTGGATAGAGGCAAAGAGCCGATTATGTCGATTCCCCAGATCGCGAATGGCCAAGGGCTGATCATTTGTGTGAGTTCCGTTGACGGAGCCCTCGGGATTTTTGCATATCTCTGACACTTGTCGCATTTTCTTGCGTAGTCCGCGGCATCCCGGTTTACGGTAGGCCAGTAATACCCATAGCGGAGGATCTTCTTTGCTAGCGTTTGCCCCCCAGTATGGTCGCCGCATTCCCCTTCGTGGACTTCCCTCAAGACTCGCTTTGTTTCATCATGAGCGATGCATCGTAGTAATGGGATTGAGAATCCTTTCCGGTACATGGATCCATCCTGCATTACGTACCGCGCAGCCTTTCGAAGGACCTGTCGTCTTTCGCTTCTTCTTTCTGGTAAAGCCCCAGTTGTCAGGTACAGTTTGAATGGGGTTATCCACGAGTCCTTCTCGATCTCTGTTTCCAACACAAGATCGATTTTCATCTCGCCCGTACTCGGGGCATGCAAGACTTCCACGGGATACAATCCCATTTGCTGAACATCGTCGGTACTTGCGAACTTAGCCAACAAGTCGGCTTCTTTGTTTTGTTCTCGCGGGATATGCGAAATGTCATAACGCTCAAGATTTGATAGTAGTTCCTGGACCTAAACGAGGTACGGAGCAAGCTTTCGTCCTTTTGCTTGGTAGTCTCCTCGCACTTGGTATACCACTAACTGCGAGTCACAAAAGACTTCGATTGATTTGATTCCGATTTCTTTGATAAGCTTCAAGCCAGCGATCAATGCTTCATATTCAGCTTCGTTGTTCGTAGCCGGAAAATCGAGCTTCAGGGCATAACAGATTGATCGGTTTTCCGGAGTTATAAGAACTACGCCCGCGCCGGAGCAACGGTCGTTTGATGCACCGTCAGTGTATAACTTCCATCGTATGGGGGGAATGATGTCGTGATCGTCCGGTTTGATGGGTATGGTAAATTCAGCGATGAAGTCTGCTAACGCTTGCCCTCGGATAGCTCTCCGTGGTAAGTATGCGATATCGAATTGGCTCAACTCGATGTTCCATTTCAGCAATCTTCCAGAAGTTTCTGGTCGCTGAAGTACCTGCCTCAGGGGTTGATCGGTATAAACGCCGATTGAATGCGCTTGAAAGTATGGGCGTAGCTTGCGCGATGCAATCACCAAGCAATAAGCCAATTTCTCAGTTTTAGGGTAATTCTTCTCTGCCCCCGTTAAACGCTTGCTAACATAATATACCGGCTTCTGGACTCGATCCTCCTCACGGACCAAAGCTGCGCTTATCGCATGAGGGGATATAGCCAAGTAAACGTACAGCATCTCGTGGTCCACTGGTTTAGATAGCATCGGTGGGCTCTCCAGATGCCTTACCAGGTTTTGGAAAGCTTCCTCGCAGCTAGACGTCCATTCAAAATTCCTCTTTCCTTTCTTTATTATGTCGAAGAATGGGATGCACTTGTCAGTTGCCTTGGATATAAATCGACTTAGCGCAGCCACTTTTCCGTTCAAGCTCTGTACCTGCTTTACAGTCCTGGGTGCTTGTACGTCTCGAATGGCTTGGATCTTTTCTGGGTTGGCTTCGATTCCCCTAGCGTTGACGATGAATCCTAAAAACTTCCCTGATGCAACGCCGAAAGAACACTTCAGCGGGTTGATCTTCATTCCATAGGACCTGAGTATGTTAAACATTTCAGCTAAGTCTTGGATGTGGTCGTTTGACTGCCGTGACTTCACGAGCATGTCATCCACATAGACTTCCATGGTTTTGCCCAGCTGGTCCTTGAACAATCGATTCACCAGACGTTGGTAAGTTGCTCCAGCATTCTTTAATCCAAAGGGCATCACTACATAGCAATACAGCCCGACATTTGTAACGAAGCTGGTGTGTTCTTGGTCCGGAATATGCATTGGGATTTGGTTGTATCCTGAGTACGCATCCATGAATGACAATAATTCGTGTCCTGCTGTGGAATCGACCAACTGATCGATCCTAGGCAACGGGAAACTGTCCTTAGGGCATGCTTTGTTCAAGTCGGAATAATCTACGCAAGTTCTCCATTTCCCATTTGCCTTTTTTACTAGCACAGGGTTGGAAACCCACTCCGGGTAGAGGGCGTCGCGAACGAACCCATTTGCTTTGAGTTTGTCCACCTCCTCTCCAAGAGCGGCGGATCTCTCTGGATCCATTCCTCTCCTCTTTTGCTTGACTGGGACGTATTTCGGGTCTATGTTCAACATATGACTTGTGATGGCGGGAGAAATCCCACACATATCAGAATGCGTCCAGGCAAAAACATCGAGGTTTGCTCGGAGGAAGTCGCTAAGGTCTTCTGTCATTGCGGGGCTTAACTGTGATCCGATTTTCAGTATTCGCGAAGGGTCGTCACGGCTAACTGAAATGTCGATTGTTAATTCAGCCGGTGCCGCCTTCTCTTCCCTGGGTTTCTCATCGTCGTCTCTCGGATCTATATCTCCGTAGATCCGAGAACTATGCCCGAGCCAGGGCTCAGGCACTACTTGTCAATTATTCGCGTTGAGGATGCGGACAGGATTGTCCGTACCCTTTCCTTTTTCCCTCCGGTGGGCTTCACGGAGCTCGGCCACATAACAAGAACGACCAGCTGCTTGGTCTCCGTGAACAATGCCTACTCCTTTGTCAGTTGGGAACTTCAAAGTCAAGCACTACGGGGCTAGTGCCGCCCTAAATTCAGCCAGGGCCGGCCGACCCAAGAAAACATTATATGGAGAGTCCACATCCAAAACTATAAAGGGTAGAATTCGTACCCTCCGACGCTCGCCTTGTCCCAGTTCAACTGGTAACTCGACATATCCCACTGCATCAGTCGCAGCGCCGTTAAAACCGTGGATACGAGCTTTGGACGGTTTCAAGTCTTTTGTCTCTAGCTTCATCTGATCATATGCCTTCTTGAAGATGATGTTGACTGAACTTTCACAATCAATCAAGATTCTTTTTACATACGCTGGTCCGATTGTTGCAGATATGACCATGGGATCGATGGTCGGAGCCTCTATCTGATCAGCGTCTCTGTTTCTGAACACAATATCGTCTGTCATCACGCGCTGCTGCTTAGCAGGGGTCCCGTCCTCTACGTTTGAACAGCACTCGAAATCCGCATGCTTCAAGGAGCTCGCATATCGCTCCATCTCTTGCCAGTTCTTATCTGCGGGATGAGGTCCGCCGATAATTGTATTTATAACCAGTCTCCCAACAGTTCGGGCAGGTTCCTCTGGATGACGTGGAGCTGGTGCACGACCTGGGTCGGACGTTCCCTGTCCTCCTTCCTGCGGATCCTTCACAAATTCTTGCTACTTCTTTTGTCTGATCAATTTCTCGATAGCGTCATGTAGGTGTCTGCATTCTTCCGTGTTGTGTCCATAGGTTTCATGGAAGCGGCAATATTTCCCAGTCCGTTTCTGTTCTTCAGTCGATTCTTTCGGACGTGGTTTTCTGTACTGAAAAGTATTGCATGTGGATAGGTAAATGTTCTCAAGTGGGGCGTTTAGCGGAGTGTACTCGTTGTAGCTTGGAATTCTCGACTTCCACTTTCCCGCTTCTTTCCTCTTTCCTTGACTCCTTCCTCCGGACTCTTTGGGCTGCACAGGCTTATTCTGGACGTTGACTTGGACCTTTCCTGAATTGTCTCCAGATTGCTTCACAGCAATGTTGCTCTTAATTGACTCTTGGGCAGGTCCCGGTGCCTTGTCTCGTCGTACCCACCTAGCTTCCTCTCTTCTTATGAACTGGTGCGCCTTGGAGTAGAAACGCTCTAGCGTAGTCGGAGGTTTTCCTGCCAGCCAATCTCCGAATTCAGAATCCGGATCTACACCTCTCATCACAGCCATTAGAATTGCGTGGTCGTTGGGATTACTGACTTCAGTTGCCGCAACGTGGAATCTTTGTAAGTACTCCTTCAGCGACTCTCCGGGATTTTGGATTACACTCGACAGAGACATCACGTCCTTCGGGCGTGTAGTGTGTATCCTGAACTGCTCAATAAACTTCTTTGCCAACTCCTCGAAATTTGATACGGATCGCGGAGGAAGTCGGGTGAACCACATAGTAGCGATCCCAGATAGAGTAATCGGAAAGCACCTACACTTGGTGGCATCATTTGCTCTGGCTGAATCCATCATCCATTCATACCTCATTACATGTTGTCTGGGGTCAGTCTTTCCTTCGTATGCAGGAATGGTTGGCATGCTAAACTTCTTGGGGTAGGACGCTTGCAGCACAACATCCGTGAACGGAGTATGACTTCTTGACACTCCCCAATCGTCATTTGACAAGCCCTGATTTTCTTTCATCAGTTGCCTGATCATGGCTGTCAGATCGGGTGTCTGTATGGAAGCTGGGAGGTTGGAGTCAGTTCTACGTGCCTGTCCATGCTGATGCCTCCTTTCCTGGCGATCTGCCAATCGTGCGTCATGAGGTTCAACATTGTTAACATCTTGATGATCTGGAGCTCCCTCCTCCACCTGTACTCCAGTTCGGAAGTTTCCAGTTCTGGCTTGGTCGCGGTCTCCTGTTGTTCGAACAGCAGCATCTGCCCTTGCGGTTTCAGTCTTACGGCGTCTGCGCCTGGGTGGCTCATCAGAAGAAGTTGAGCTATCAGAAGAGGAATAAGCAGCTTGATTGCCCCAGCATTCTGTTGCTGCTGTTGAGTGAGTTGTGCCATCAGGCTGGCATTAGCTTGCATCTGTTCTCCCAGTTGTCTCCTGCTTTCCCTAAGTTCTCTCATCAAGTCGTTGAACTCCACTCTGGTGACAACTGGAGTCTGTTCTTGAGCGGCAATCCCTGCACTCGGGATTGCTGGTTGATTGCTAGGTCCTGCTTGTTGCACGCTAGCAGTCTCTCGGGCATCCTCATTAAGGGAAGCTGACCTGGTACGTGGTCTTGCCATTGTAGAGTTATTGGTATGAACTCTGAGTAGAATCAACGGATGTCCTATCAGTGAGTCGGATCTTCTTTGGGGGATTTATTCAATCCAGTAGCTTCAAAGCAGATCCTTGAGGTCTGAGAATTCAACTCTCAATGAAAGCACCAAAGTGTTAGCACCAAAATTGGTCACTAACCTCGTTCAGAAAGGTTGTGTAGAGATATAAGTGATGAAAGCAAATTAAACAGAGAAGACAATCCTAATTCAAGTGCAGAAAGTAAGAACACCAAATTTATAGTGGTTCGGCGTAATTGCCTACGTCCACTTTGCTCAACTTTATTGATTTCCTTTATGATTGATTACAAATACAATTCGTGAATCAAATCCTTGAATGAAGGTGTTTAAGTAGAGAAGATGAGTCTTGAAAATGACAGAGTCTCCCCGTATTTTCTCTCTCCAAAAGGATCCCTTTCACTGTGACCCTGCCCCTCTATTTATAGGCAAAGATGGGCTGGACTCCCCAAGTGGGCTGATTGCCGAACGTTCCAGCCCGAGTACAGTGGTCGCCGTATGCCGAGCAAGGTTCGCCGAACGATCTCCGCCGAACCATTCCTTCTATGCCGAACGGTGTGCTGGTTAGTTGTGTTGAACGTCTCCTGGATGGCGAGTATTACGCCGAACACCATAGGATGCCGAGTACTCTTGTATGCCGATCAGCCTTGATTCCGAGCGACCTTGTATGCCGAACAGCCTTGATGCCGAACAGCCTTGATGCCGAGTACTCTGGTATGCCGACCAGTCTTGTATGCCGAGCAGCCTTGATGCCGAGTACTCTGGTATGCCGAGCAGTCTTGTATGCCGACCAGTCTAGATGCCGAGCAGCCTTGATGCCGAGTACTGTGGTACGCCGAGCAGTCTTGATGCCGAGCACTTATGGGATGCCGAACACTAGTTGACGCTGAGCATAGGTTGTTGCCGAGTGCCAGTTGATGCCGAACACTACTTGGTGCCGAGTACCCTTGCTGCCGAGTACTACGCCGAGTAGTCTCGATGCCGAACACTGCCGAGTATTATGCCGAACACTCCTGGACACCGGATACTAAGGACGCCGAGTACTACGCCGAGTACACATGGATGATGGTTGCTTCGCCGAACATTCCTGGATGCCGGACACTCTCCGATGCCGAGCACTAGTTGCCTGGTCAAATCCCCAGGAAACAATAGACGTTTTCGAGGAAGAAGGAAATGATGGACTATAACACTGTTGTTATAGTAAATGATTTCCGAAAGGAAATGTTTTTAATGTAGTATTGTGATTTATATATCTATCTAAATCCGAATCCCTATACTAGTGATTTTGAGTCGTCGTAACGATGTTTTACGTAACATTCATTTTGACTCAAATTAATGTTGTTATGATAAATGATTTCCTTAAATAATGAATTTATACTTAAATTTGATTTAAGTATATTGAATATTTTCAAATGTTGAAAATAAAGGATTTGTGAAACACTTATTATTAAATAAGTATGGAATGTTTTCCAAAATGAAATGAAATGTTTTGAGATTTTATCTTCTTAAAGATAAATCGAAATTGAATATTTGAAAACGATTGAAAATCTAATATTAGTAGATATTCGAAAAATTTAAATTCAATATGGAATTTATAAAGGAAAGGGAAACTGTTTAGGAAAATAAACGTTGATTTATTTTTGAAGTGTGGGAATTTTATATCTAGTAAAGATATTTTTGGAAAATAAATAATTTTGGAAAATTATTTGGAATCTGATGATGTTGCGCATCTTTATTGATAGTTAAATAACCGACTATCAATAATTACCTTGAATATGGTATTTGTTGTGAATTGGATGAATTTGAATGCCACACTTATTTTTGAATAAGCGCTCACTATTCGGGTTAGCCGGGAAAGGACCATGGGGTCGTATAACCCATTCCGAATATGTGATACGTCGTTATGAATTGCATTCGAAGACCGGTGTTGAAGACCGGATATTTTTGAAAACGGAAGGATTACCGTCGAGTTACTCTACATCGGCTGATCTCCGGTTTAGAGATTTTATCACCCTTAGTGACGGGAAGTCCGGACGTGATTAGAAATTTATCTGGATATGCAAGGGCTTCGTGAGAAGTGCCTTCGGTTCTGTTCGATCTCGGAACAGACTTGTATGGATTGTGTGTCTGACGTTACAATTTGAGATATAAAGCTGATTCCTTTCAAATACATTTCTGTTGGTGGCGGAGAATTTATTCTCTTAGCTTAACACCCTTCTCTGAGACGTACGAGCTCAGAGGTTATGTAGTTGAAATTTATCAGCGATATACTCCCAATTTGGTAACGTGGCATACTAAGTGTTGCTGTGAAATGATCAGTGTTTGATCATTTGCGATATGATCATTTGTTTGATCTTATATCTTTGTTGTCAAGACCCAAAAGTCGACCTTCGAAAATCGGCACCCGTACTTCACTGGTACTCAAAATGCCGTAGATTCAAATGTCGAATCTGGTTCTCGGGAGCTTATAACACAGTTAAGTAAATAACACAGCGGAATAAAAGAATAATACATTGATATACAATATCTGATACAACAGAGTGATACAATGAATATCTATATACATCAGAGATATGATACAACAAATAGCAGCGGAAAAGAAAACGATAACATCAGCAGCGGATAATCTCCATCTTCAAAGCACTAATCCAGAAATAACTCAAACTCTCAATAACGATGCACAAAGATAAGCAAATGCAGACCGATCCAAAGACTGAACTAGCTCCAGAAAATCTACTAAACCTGAATATCTGAAAAACCCAACTCTAGACTGCCCGTGTGGAAAATAGTGGGCACCCAGAGTTTAGGAAGGGAACAATAAACTCCAGATCAGTCATGGGACTAGTGTGAGCAACAAAAACAGTTTATCTTTTTTTTAAAAAACAAATAGCAGAGAATTTTAAAGTCAATTCGCAATGCTTTTCTAAAATGAAACTACCATAAGACCTCCCACCACACACACAATGCAAACGCAGACTTGGAGGAGATTTCTTCTTATGATAGTCAAAGATGCTTACTACGCAAAAGTCAAATCATTTGATATTATTATTAGTGCATAGTGTAGAAAACATTTCGAAAGTAGAATATTGATCTTAGCCGACATAGGTACCATTATAGTATGCCTACTATAGCTACCATATTAAATGGCAGGTTCTACAACTAAAACCGTACAAGGTTCGTATTGTTTTTTTGGATTTCCAACAAATGGTCAGGCTAAGGAACTTCCTATGCCACGATGGATACGTCCCTGGAATAGACGACCCGAGAACCTAACCGGATCTCTGCCAACATAAGGCCGGGTTACCTCTGCAAAAATAGGTAACTACTGACACGCGTATGCCATCCCCCGATCGTCACCGATCTTCCCGAGGATCCTCGATTTCCAACAACCACAAAGTAATAAACTTGCAGCAACCACAGAGGTTAAGTATCTGGGCTCCATACCATGATACCACCTTTATCCAGAAGGAATGACATACACTAAGTGGTGCTACTCCCTAGAACCTTGCTGCATCCTTCCTGTTTTGACCATTTCCGGGGTGTGAGGCTCGACGAAGTCTCGTCCACAAAGCTACGCTTTCTACAAAGCCATGCTTCGGGTCAAACAAATGATCAACCTATGATCACAAAGATATAAGATCAAACAAATGATCATATCGCAAATGATCAAACACTGATCATCACACAGCAACACTCAGCATGCCACATTACCAAATTGGGATATATCGCTGATAAATTTCAATTACATAACCTCTGAGCTCGTACGTCTCAGAGAAGGGTGTTAAGCTAAGAGAATAAATTCTCCGCCACCAACAGATATGTATTTGAAAGAAATCGGCTTTATATCTCAAAGTGTAATGTCAGACATGTATCCATACAAGTCTGTTCCGAGTTTGAACAGAACCGAAGGCACTTCTCACGAAGCCCTTGCAATTCCGGATAACTTTCAATCACGTCCGGACTTCCCGTCACAAAAGAGTGATATAAATCTCTATACCGGCGCGACTCAGTGCAGAGACATTCGACAGGTTGTCCTTTCATTTTCGAAAAATATCCGGTCTTCAACACCGGTCTTCAAATGCTATCTATATACGACGTATCACTATTCGGAATGGGTTATATGACACAATTGTCTTTTCCCGGCTAACCCGAATAGTGAGCGAAATATTTAAAAACATACGGATATTGGGATTTCAATTAAGTCACAACTTAAACCCAAACTTCTCTTTTCAAATGGTTTAACAAATTACCATTTTAATCTTTTAAACAAAAAGATTCAATTCATAAAGTTCACTTAATTTCACAAAGATTCATTCATCAATTTTCCAAATCGATTTCCATTTCAGTTTAATTAATTCGTTAAATCTTTAAATCAAAGATTTAACTTATAGTTTTCA
Source organism: Allium fistulosum (assembly GCA_030737815.1). Classification (NCBI taxonomy): domain Eukaryota; kingdom Viridiplantae; phylum Streptophyta; class Magnoliopsida; order Asparagales; family Amaryllidaceae; genus Allium; species Allium fistulosum. The sequence goes on from CM060907.1 coordinate 619,389,598, forward strand.
AAATAAATTCATTTCGAATGGTTTAAACAAATCATCATTTTTAAAATCTATTAAAAATAGACAGATTTAATTCATAGCTTTCAAAAAGAATTCATTCATAACTTGGAAAATCCATTTTTCAATTAAATCTTGAAATTCCTTTAATTAAACTGGAATTTCATTTCTTATCTGAAAGCTTTTATCATTCGAAAACAACAGTTTTCATTTTGGAAATCTGATTCATTCATACGAGTTGAAATCCTTGGGTTAAATTCAAATTCTCAAAATTTTACTTTTAAAATGGTTTAAATTCATATAAACACATTTATGACCTTTTTAATCCCTAGTTTCAAATCATAGATTTAACTTCAAACCTGAATTCAAATTTAAATCTAATTATTTAAATTTTCAAAAACTCAATTGAGTTATTCAAAATAACTTTTATCTTTGAAATTCCATTTCAAAAGCTTTTTATTTTAAACCCAAATTTCTAATTTCAAAATCAATTGAAATTAAAATTTTCAATTTCGAAAACATCAAATTTAAATTATCTGTGACTTAACCGATTTCCACGTGAAATCCATATTTGTGTGTGTATGGTGTAGTCCAGGGATTCAACACAATAGTGCAACATCAATCATCACAGATATATCGATAAGCGGTATAATCGATAACGCTTATCTTCATTCACAGATTCATAGATAAAATAAATTTATCAGTCACAAAGATTCACTATTACAATTCGATGTGGGTTTCGGATAACCAACTGGAATCCGACTCCCTGTCGCATCGAAATTCAAATGCCTTTTTATGGGCAAAGGGTTTTATATTCACATAGTAATATATCACAGAAACGGAAAATCTCAGATCACAACATAAATCAGGATGTATCACAAAGCATCATATATCAGGGATATCCAACAATTCATATCATTCAACAGAATTCAAACATTCATAAGTAAGGTCAGTTAATTGTCTGATTAATTCAAATCAGATAAAATTCTTATGGATTATCAATTCTGGTTAATTAATCATCGATAAATTACAAATTATTTTGATTTATTATTCTTTAATCATTTATAAATCAACCATTAATAATAAATTAATTAGCCTTCTATTATAATTCATCAATCTTAAATTATTAAATAATTAATCTTTAATTATTTAACTTACCATTTAATTAATTATCTTCCATTAATAAATTGACCCTTTATTAATTATCATTTAATTAATTTTCCTTAATCGATCGAAACATGTGATTATTCTTAATCACTTAATCAATTTTAACTATTTATTAATTACTTTTAATTAAGTAATTATTTTTAAGTAATTACCTTTAATTACATCACTAAAAAATTACGCTTCAAAAAAATTTATTAAGTAATTATACTTATCACGTTTACTTTCCCATTTCACTTTAAATTTAAGACTTAAAAATGAATATAAATTTTAACTTTAACAAAGTTTAAAACACATTTAAAAACAATATTCACCTTTAAACTTACTTTTAACTCCTTAAAATATACTTTCAATTAGTTAATCAAATTAAATTTAAAACTTAATTTATTCTCAAAGTTTCAAAACTAACTTGAATTAATGATTACACATTGATTTTAAAACTTAGCTTAACTTTGTTTACAACAGCTTATAATTTAAATTTAATTAAATTTGGTTTGAATTTAAAAGCTACAGACAGATTTGAAACAACCCTGTAACCATCCCAGCCCAACCCAAATTTGAAGCAAAATGCTTCGAGTCCAATCCCCCCCGGAGACACTCATCACTTGACTTCGAGTCGACCTTCAACTTTCTCGTGCTCGTCACCGAGAAACCCAACATTAAAAACATACACAGACACCACCTCGCACCCGTGCACGTGCACAAACGAGATGGCCAGCTCCAGTCATCGCCGCGACTCCGAGCATGTCGACGATCATCTCCAGATCGAGCTCCGACCACTCGCACCGTTCCACCAATTCGAAATCAAAATTTTGGGGTCGTGTTTGAAAACCTGGAACACTCGATACTATCGACCCCCACAAACCTGTCAACGCGCCACATCATCAACTTCGATCACCAGAGACGCTGTACTCCCGGCCACGAACGCCCTGACCATTCACGAACCCATCCCCCGTGGTCCCATCGAACTCGATGCAACAGAGGGAATGAACGAATCGATTTCATGATCTTGCCTAAAACTAGGGTTAGAAATAAAAACTCCTCCCCATCATCGCCACAGTCCTCTTCGCCACCTCGAGCCATTTTTCCTGGCAACCCCGTAGCCTCCTCCGTCTCCACAAACAACCCCGAGCCACTCGAATCCTTCGATCACCAAAAAATGGTAAAAATGCATATTTTGTTCAACTATTAACTACAACTAGGACAGTTAACTAAAAATCCTCATTTTAGTTTTTAAAATCGAGTTTTCAGATAAGAATTCAGTTTATAAACTCGAATTTATATTTTAAGCTATTTGAAATTTCACTTATTTTAAGTGTTACTGGTCTTGAGATTTCAGAGCAGTTTTTCTCTATTTTCTTAAATACAAAAATTTAAGAATTCACTTTAAAATCAAACAAACTGATTTTGTTTAAATACTTTATCCCAACAATCTCTAGATTGAGCAGAAATGATTGTTGACTTAAATCCGAGTTTCAAATTTAATAAACAGAGGTGTTTTCCAGATTATTTAACAAGCAGGCATCATATATTCATAGAATGGCATCAATATATATATACACACATAACATACTTATTCCAGACGTAAGAAACATAATAGAATATACTTAAGCAAAATTTAAATTTAAGTTACTCACCTTAAATTTTGGACAGAGAAGCAAAGCCTGGAATGATTTATTTGAATCTGATGTTGCTCAAGTTTAATCTGTTGCTTAAAGATAAATTCGAACTGGAACTTGAATTTAGACCCATTTGTTTAAACTTGTATTGCTTTGGGTCCCCAAATTTTGTTTTGATCTTCTGCTCTAATTCCTGAAACCTTTTGATTTCTTCTCTGTTCTGTTTGCTTTTGTTTATTTTGCAAGCTTGTTTTATCTTTTATATATATATTGTTAAATTTGAATGGATTTGCTTTCATTATCTCAGATTGAAATGGAGAGGCCGAGGTGATATATATAAAGAAGAGATACAGCAGGGTAAAGGTCTGAAGTGATAGGGTATGGTGGCTGATGATGTATCATTTGAGCTAGCATTAAATGCTTTGGCCTTGTTTCCATGCTTAGCCCATGTCTTCATACTTTGTATTTGTTTTTAAAGGCATATTTTATTTGCCTACCTTTCTTTAGCTCGGCTGAGAATATATATATTTGTACCAGAGATGTCTTACATTCTTTACTTTGACTTGTTCATACTTAGTTTATTTTATTATGTTTTCTAGTTAACATGTTGTTGTATTTTTTTTTTTTTTTTTTGGCTAATGTATTCACTTACATTTGTATTTGTTTTGTGTTAGATTTTATTTAGGTGTATTTACTTTTCTTTGTTATCATTCTATATACATATATACAATTCTTAAAGTTTAAATGATTTATACTGAATTTATTTAAATTTGGAGAAACTCGAATTAATTAATCAATAAATTTTACATATTTTATTCAAAAATCCAATTAATTATAAATTTAAATATATATAAAATCCAGGGTCGTTACAAATTTCCCCCCTTAAAAGAATTTCGTCCTCGAAATTCGCAGGCACGAAATAGCAAAGAGATAGACAGATTCGATCTCCTTATAACTCCTCAAACTTACGATATGAATTCCAAACTCAAGTCGGAATATCTCAGAATACATACCAATTCGTCCATCTTCGGACTTTGGTATTCACAAGAAATTTCAATAGAATTTCAAAATTTGGTTTCAAACGAAATCGTTTTATCAATCCAATTCAAATTTAACTTCATATCCTGTTAATCAATTTAACTCAATTTAAAATTTTCAATTTCAAATTCATTAAGATATAAATCAAAAAGCTGATAAGAAATCGATGAAATACGAGGTAAGGATTTTCTACAACGATTCATAGAGCCATCATCACACCGAAAATTCTTTCTGGAGCTAATACAAAGAAATCAAAAGAATTTGGAAAGACGAATCAAAAGAATTTTGAAATCGAATCAAAGAAGATTGATAAGAAAGATTGTTTCCACTGTTGCAGGTTATTGACCATTTATAGTCGTACTTCCCTGTCCCCTATCTCGTCTTCTTCTTTTACTCATACTCACTATCAGTGGATAGCAAGAGAATTTACTGAGACGTTCAGACGGATATCTGAGAAATACTCATTCTAGAGTTTACTTCACTCTATCTCTAATGAGCTACTTAATGTGTTATACTCCTGAGCTAAAGTTCAACCAAAGCTCTGATACCACTTGTCAAGACCCAAAAGTCGACCTTCGAAAATCGGCACCCGTACTTCACTGGTACTCAAAATGCCGTAGATTCAAATGTCGAATCTGGTTCTCGGGAGCTTATAACACAGTTAAGTAAATAACACAGCGGAATAAAAGAATAATACATTGATATACAATATCTGATACAACAGAGTGATACAATGAATATCTATATACATCAGAGATATGATACAACAAATAGCAGCGGAAAAGAAAACGATAACATCAGCAGTGGATAATCTCCATATTCAAAGCACTAATCCTGAAATAACTCAAACTCTCAATAACGATGCACAAAGATAAGCAAATGCAGTCCGATCCAAAGACTGAACTAGCTCCAGAAAATCTACTAAACCTGGATATCTGAAAAACCCAACTCTAGACTGCCCGTGTGGAAAATAGTGGGCACCCAGAGTTTAGGAAGGGAACAATAAACTCCAGATCAGTCATGGGACTGGTGTGAGCAACAAAAACAGTTTATCTTTTTTTTAAAAAAACAAATAGCAGAGAATTTTAAAGTCAATTCGCAATGCTTTTCTAAAATGAAACTACCATAAGACCTCCCACCACACACACAATGCAAACGCAGACTTGGAGGAGATTTCTTCTTATGATAGTCAAAGATGCTTACTACGCAAAAGTCAAATCATTTGATATTATTATTAGTGCATAGTGTAGAAAACATTTCAAAAGTAGAATATTGATCTTAGCCGACATAGGTACCATTATAGTATGCCTACTATAGCTACCATATTAAATGGCAGGTTCTACAACTAAAACCGTACAAGGTTCGTATTGTTTCTTTGGATTTCCAACAAATGGTCAGGCTAAGGAACTTCCTATGCCACGATGGGTACGTCCCTGGAATAGACGACCCGAGAACCTAACCAGATCTCTGCCAACACAAGGCCGGGTTACCTCTGCAAAAATAGGTAACTACTGACACGCGTATGCCATCCCCCGATCGTCACCGATCTTCCCGAGGATCCCGATTTCCAACAACCACAAAGTAATAAACTTGCAGCAACCACAGAGGTTAAGTATCTGGGCTCCATACCATGATACCACCTTTATCCAGAAGGAATGACATACACTAAGGGGCGCTACTCCCTAGAACCTTGCTGCATCCTTCCTGTTTTGACCATTTCCGGGGTGTGAGGCTCGACGAAGTCTCGTCCACAAAGCTACGCTTTCTACAAAGCCATGCTTCGGGCCAAACAAATGATCAACCTATGATCACAAAGATATAAGATCAAACAAATGATCATATCGCAAATGATCAAACACTGATCATCACACAACAACACTCAGCATGCCACATTACCAAATTGGGATATATCGCTGATAAATTTCAATTACATAACCTCTGAGCTCGTACGTCTCAGAGAAGGGTGTTAAGCTAAGAGAATAAATTCTCCGCCACCAACAGATATGTATTTGAAAGAAATCGGCTTTATATCTCAAAGTGTAATGTCAGACATGTATCCATACAAGTCTGTTCCGAGTTCGAACAGAACGGAAGGCACTTCTCACGAAGCCCTTGCAATTTCGGATAACTTTCAATCACGTCCGGACTTCCCGTCACAAAAGAGTGATATAAATCTCTATACCGGCGCGACTCAGTGCAGAGACATTCGACAGGTTGTCCTTTCATTTTCGAAAAATATCCGGTCTTCAACACCGGTCTTCAAATGCTATCCATATACGACGTATCACTATTCGGAATGGGTTATATGACACAATTGTCTTTTCCCGGCTAACCCGAATAGTGAGCGAAATATTTAAAAACATACGGATATTGGGATTTCAATTAAGTCACAACTTAAACCCAAACTTCTCTTTTCAAATGGTTTAACAAATTACCATTTTAATCTTTTAAACAAAAAGATTCAATTCATAAAGTTCACTTAATTTCACAAAGATTCATTCATCGATTTTCCAAATCGATTTCCATTTCAGTTTAATTAATTCGTTAAATCTTTAAATCAAAGATTTAACTTATAGTTTTCAAAATAATTTCATTTCGAATGGTTTAAACAAATCATCATTTTTAAAATCTGTTAAAAATAGACAGATTAAATTCATAGCTTTCAAAAAGAATTCATTCATAACTTGGAAAATCCATTTTTCAATTAAATCTTGAAATTCCTTTAATTAAACTGGAATTTCATTTCTTATCTGAAAGCTTTTATCATTCGAAAACAACAGTTTTCATTTTGGAAATCTGATTCATTCATACGAGTTGAAATCCTTGGGTTAAATTCAAATTCTCAAAATTTTACTTTTAAAATGGTTTAAATTCATATAAACACATTTATGACCTTTTTAATCCCTAGTTTCAAATCATAGATTTAACTTCAAACCTGAATTCAAATTTAAATCTAATTATTTAAATTTTCAAAAACTCAGTTGAGTTATTCAAAATAACTTTTATCTTTGAAATTCCATTTCAAAAGCTTTTTATTTTAAACCCAAATTTCTAATTTCAAAATCAATTGAAATTAAAAATTTCAATTTCGAAAACATCAAATTTAAATTATCTGTGACTTAACCGATTTCCACGTGAAATCCATATTTGTGTGTGTATGGTGTAGTCCAGGGATTCAACACAATAGTGCAACATCAATCATCACAGATATATCGATAAGCGGTATAATCGATAACGCTTATCTTCATTCACAGATTCATAGATAAAATAAATTTATCAGTCACAAAGATTCACTATTACAATTCGATGTGGGTTTCGGATAACCAACTGGAATCCGACTCCCTGTCGCATCGAAATTCAAATGCCTTTTTACGGGCAAAGGGTTTCATATTCACATAGTAATATATCACAGAAACGGAAAATCTCAGATCACAACATAAATCAGGATGTATCACAAAGCATCATATATAAGGGATATCCAACAATTCATATCATTCAACAGAATTCAAACATTCATAAGTAAGGTCAGTTAATTGTCTGATTAATTCAAATCAGATAAAATTCTTATGGATTATCAATTCTGGTTAATTAATCATCGATAAATTACAAATTATTTTGATTTATTATTCTTTAATCATTTATAAATCAACCATTAATAATAAATTAATTAGCCTTCTATTATAATTCATCAATCTTAAATTATTAAATAATTAAACTTTAATTATTTAACTTACCATTTAATTAATTATCTTCCATTAATAAATTGACCCTTTATTAATTATCATTTAATTAATTTTCCTTAATCGATCGAAACATGTGATTATTCTTAATCACTTAATCAATTTTAACTATTTATTAATTACTTTTAATTAAGTAATTATTTTTAAGTAATTACCTTTAATTACATCACTAAAAAATTACGCTTCAAAAACATTTATTAAGTAATTATACTTATCACATTTACTTTCCCATTTCACTTTAAATTTAAGACTTAAAAATGAATATAAATTTTAACTTTAACAAAGTTTAAAACACATTTAAAAACAATATTCACCTTTAAACTTACTTTTAACTCCTTAAAATATACTTTCAATTAGTTAATCAAATTAAATTTAAAACTTAATTTATTCTCAAAGTTTCAAAACTAACTTGAATTAATGATTACACATTGATTTTAAAACTTAGCTTAACTTTGTTTACAACAGCTTATAATTTAAATTTAATTAAATTTGGTTTGAATTTAAAAGCTACAGACAGATTTGAAACAACCCTGTAACCATCCCAGCCCAACCCAAATTTGAAGCAAAATGCTTCGAGTCCAATCCCCCCCCCGAGACACTCATCACTTGACTTCGAGTCGACCTTCAACTTTCTCGTGCTCGTCACCGAGAAACCCAACATTAAAAACATACACAGACACCACCTCGCACCCGTGCACGTGCACAAACGAGATGGCCAGCTCCAGTCATCGCCGCGACTCCGAGCATGTCGACGATCATCTCCAGATCGAGCTCCGACCACTCGCACCGTTCCACCAATTCGAAATCAAAATTTTGGGGTCGTGTTTGAAAACCTAGAACACTCGATACTGTCGACCCCCACAAACCTGTCAACGCGCTACATCATCAACTTCGACCACCAGAGACGCTGCACTCCCGGCCACGAACGCCCTGACCATTCACGAACCCATCCCCCGTGGTCCCATCGAACTCGATGCAACAGAGGGAACGAACGAATCGATTTCATGATCTTGCCTAAAACTAGGGTTAGAAATAAAAACTCCTCCCCATCATCGCCACAGTCCTCTTCGCCACCTCGAGCCATTTTTCCTGGCAACCCCGTAGCCTCCTCCGTCTCCACAAACAACCCCGAGCCACTCGAATCCTTCGATCACCAAAAAATGGTAAAAATGCATATTTTGTTCAACTATTAACTACAACTAGGACAGTTAACTAAAAATCCTCATTTTAGTTTTTAAAATCGAGTTTTCAGATAAGAATTCAGTTTATAAACTCGAATTTATATTTTAAGCTATTTGAAATTTCACTTATTTTAAGTGTTACTGGTCTTGAGATTTCAGAGCAGTTTTTCTCTATTTTCTTAAATACAAAAATTTAAGAATTCACTTTAAAATCAAACAAACTGATTTTGTTTAAATACTTTATCCCAACAATCTCTAGATTGAGCAGAAATGATTGTTGACTTAAATCCGAGTTTCAAATTTAATAAACAGAGGTGTTTTCCAGATTATTTAACAAGCAGGCATCATATATTCATAGAATGGCATCAATATATATACACACACATAACATACTTATTCCAGACGTAAGAAACATAATAGAATATACTTAAGCAAAATTTAAATTTAAGTTACTCACCTTAAATTTTGGACAGAGAAGCAAAGCCTGGAATGATTTATTTGAATCTGATGTTGCTCAAGTTTAATCTGTTGCTTAAAGATAAATTCGAACTGGAACTTGAATTTAGACCCATTTGTTTAAACTTGTATTGCTTTGGGTCCCCAAATTTTGTTTTGATCTTCTGCTCTAATTCCTGAAACCTTTTGATTTCTTCTCTGTTCTGTTTGCTTTTGTTTATTTTGCAAGCTTGTTTTATCTTTTATATATATATTGTTAAATTTGAATGGATTTGCTTTCATTATCTCAGATTGAAATGGAGAGGCCGAGGTGATATATATAAAGAAGAGATACAGCAGGGTAAAGGTCTGAAGTGATAGGGTATGGTGGCTGATGATGTATCATTTGAGCTAGCATTAAATGCTTTGGCCTTGTTTCCATGCTTAGCCCATGTCTTCATACTTTGTATTTGTTTTTAAAGGCATATTTTATTTGCCTACCTTTCTTTAGCTCGGCTGAGAATATATATATTTGTACCAGAGATGTCTTACATTCTTTACTTTGACTTGTTCATACTTAGTTTATTTTATTATGTTTTCTAGTTAACATGTTGTTGTATTTTTTTTTTTGGCTAATGTATTCACTTACATTTGTATTTGTTTTGTGTTAGATTTTATTTAGGTGTATTTACTTTTCTTTGTTATCATTTTATATACATATATACAATTCTTAAAGTTTAAATGATTTATACTGAATTTATTTAAATTTGGAGAAACTCGAATTAATTAATCAATAAATTTTACATATTTTATTCAAAAATCCAATTAATTATAAATTTAAATATATATAAAATCCAGGGTCGTTACATTTGTGATCATAGGTTGATCATTTTGTTTGACCCGAAGCATGGCTTTGTAGAAAGCGTAGCTTTGTGGACGAGACTTCGTCGAGCCTCACACCCCGGAAATGGTCGAAACAGGAAGGATGCGGCAAGGTTCTAGGGAGTAGCGCCCCTTAGTGTATGTCATTCCTTCTGGATAAAGGTGGTATCATGGTATGGAGCCCAGATACTTAACCTCTGTGGTTGCTGCAAATTTATTACTTTGTGGTTGTTGCGAATCGGGGATCCTCGGGAAGATCGGTGACGATCGGGGGATGGCATACGCGTGTCAGTAGTTACCTATTTTTGCAGAGGTAACCCGGCCTTGTGTTGGCAGAGATCTAACCGTAATGTTAGGTTATTTCTCGGGTCGTCTATTCCAGGGACGTACCCATTGTGGATAGGAAGTTCCTTAGCCTGGCCATTTGTTGGAAATCCAAAGAAACAATACGAGCCTTGTACAGTTTTAGTTGTAGAACCTATCATTCACTTATGGTGGTCACCACTGTTTGGATGGTAGCTATAGTAGGCATAAGTGCGGAATGCCTATGTTGGCTAAGATTAATATTATAGTTTCGAAATGTTTTCTACACTATGCACTAATAATAATATCAAAAAGAATTTGATTTTTTGCGTAGTAAGCATCTTTGACTATCATAAGAAGAAATCTCCTCCAATTTTGCGTTTGCATTGTGTGTGGCGGGAGGTCTTATGGTAGTTTCATTTTCCAAAAGCATTGCGAATTGACTTTAAAAATTATTTTTGTTGTTATAAAGAATAACTGTTTTACGATCTCACACCAGTCACCATGACTGACTCGGAGTTTATTGTTCCCTCCTAAACTCTGGGTGCCCACCAATTTCCACACGGGCAGTCTAGAGTTAGATTATCAGGATATTCTGGAGCTTTGGAGATGAGCTGGATGACGAGACGTAGTATTTGTATCTAATAGTATTTATTCCGCTGTGTATTCTGTATGAGGACAAGTTTATATAACTGTTCATTGTTGTATATTGACTCTGATTGATGTATGTATAAAATGATATAGTTCTTTGTTTTAGAGATTATTCATTTATCTATTATATGTTGTTCCGCTGCGAATGTGAGATTCTGTTCTGTTTCTGTTGTTCTGTGTTGTTCTTCTCTTCTTCTCTTTTTTTCTTTTATCTTCTTCTTCTGCCTTTTTCTTCTTTCCAAAACCATAACTTTTCGGGTTTCCGGCATTCGATGGCTCGGCAGTCGATAAAGTGAGTATCGATGTCGAATTTTCGAAAGTCGAAAATTTCCGTACGTGACAAATTCAGTTAACTGGTATTTTGAAATAGAAATTGATTTATATCAACTGAATTATTTTCGTAAATCCAAGTGTAAATGCTGAAATTAGAATTGATTTAATGAATTGTTCAAAGGATTTAAAATTGAAATTTCCAAGTTGAAGTGTCAAATATAAATGAATTTATTGGAATTGAGTTATTGAAAATGTTGGGACACAACTTTGAAATCTATTCAAACAAATTTAAGCTATTTTAATTAAATTAACCATTTCAATCAATTTAAAACTATTTTAAATTTATATTATTCTATTAGAACTTATTTAATCCAATTTAATCTATTTCACCTATTTTAAACTAATCTATTTTAAACCCATTTAATATAATTTAAACCTATTTAATCTATTTAAATCATTTAAAACTAATTAAATCAAATTTAAATCTATTTAAACTATTTTTACTATTTAAACTATTTTAAATCTAGTTAAACTAATTTAAAACTATATAAACTATTTATAATTACTTAAACTATTTTCTAAAATTTCAGACTGTGTAAAGTTGAAGTATTTATATTTAAATCCTTGATGATGATACAACGTAAGTTGGAAATTGGAATTGATACCTTTTTGTGAAATGACATATTTGTGTGAATAAGATGATTTTGAAATGAAGAACCAATTAACATAACTTATCAACAATTTCCAAGTGAACATGATTTCAAAAGTGAATATGATTTGAAAGTGAATATGTTTTGGAAGTGAATATGATTTTGAATGTGAATATAGTTTGAAAGTGAATATGATTTCGAAAGAGATATGATATTTTGATATAAATTGTGAATTGACCGTTTTTAAATGTAAAAGAACCATACGGTGTGAAATAAGCGTTTGGTTGTTAAAGAGACCGGGATCGGATATTGTCATACTCTCTGCCAATACTGAAAACCACTTTAACAACTGTGTACGTGGTGGAGATTCCAGAAATGAAGTAGGATGGTTTGGCGAACGATTTCTGTATGAGGTATGACGTGTCCTTGACTCCCGTGAGTCAGCTTAGATGTGACTAAAATAGGAGCTATGCCGGGCCAAGTGAGGTCGCACCTCCGATCGGACACATTTCTTTGATACCATATTATGACTTTGTGATGATTTGGTGGCCACCCTTTGATTTTGATTTGGGAGTGTGTTCCGAGGTGGGTGGTAGTAGCTGCTATGCGTTACCACCAGTCCGGATCCGCAATTGGTATATGTAAAGACCCGTATTTTTGGGTCATCGAATTCGAATATTTAAAATGTAACGACCCATAATTTAATCACTTTGAACATGAATAGTTAATATGTTTTTAAATGATTAAATAATGGATTTCATATTTAAAATTATTAACCTTGCCTAATAAAATAGAATAGTATAATTACCTGCCTAATAAAACAAGAAAGAATTATTAACCCTGCCTAATAAAATAGAATAGTATAATTACTTGCCTAATAAAACAAAAGAGAATTATTAACCTTGCCTAATAAAATAGAATAGTATAATTACCTGCCTAATAAAACAAGAAAGAATTATTAACCCTGCCTAATAAAATAGAATAGTATAATTACTTGCCTAATAAAACAAGAGAAATTATTAACCTTGCCTAATAAAACAGAACAGTATAATTACTTGCCTAATAAAACAAAATAGCATAATGATTATTATATTCCATGTGGATGGTTGCCATTGGACCAAAATCTGGTCGAATCAGGTTCTGCCATGCGGATGGTTGCCATTGGACCAAAATCTGGTCGAATCATGTTATGCCATAGTTGATAAGGAGGATTTCTATTGGACCAAAATGTGGTCGAATCAAATTAAGCCATCAAGATGTTTTCTATTGGACCAAAATGTGGTCGAATCAAATTAGGCCATAAAGCTGGTTTCTATTGGACCAAAATATGGTCGAATCTGGTTAGGCTATAGGAAATGACTAAAGTACCCTTCTCTTCACCTATAAATAGCCAAGTCCATATCTCATTTTATTTCATTCACAAACTAAAGAATGGAGGAGTGGATCCCACGGTGAGAAATTATATCACTTAATATAGTGTTTATATTGGTTGTGATTGGATGAATGGATTGATAGTTATGGATGTTTTAACTATATGATAGTTATATCAGTATTTAATTGTTAAAATATTCGGTTATACCATATACTTCTTGTTTGGATGATATGAAGGTATATATGGATGTTAATAGTGATAACACTGCACGTTACACTTATTATACACACCCATTTGGATTTAAACGGATATTGGTTAAGTCTCGATTTAAAATAATAATAATATAATATTCAAATTTGAGTGGAAATTTGAATATTCGAATTTTATAATTTAAACTATTTGGAAATGATATTGGAGATATATTGAAAAACTTTTGTAAAAGAAGTTATTTATTTGAAATCATTTTAAATATAAAATGGCATGTTCAACTTTGGAAATATAAATAATAATTTAAATCGATTTAGAAAAGTGAAGTTAAGTTCGCTATATAAATAAAGGTTTATAATCAATTAAATGATTCCAATAGTATTATATATAGTTTATTTTGATTTCTGGAAAGTTTGGATTAAATCGGATGAAAATTAGAAAAATAATATTATTATATTATTTAAATATTCAATTAAATCAATTAAATTGAATAAAAAGGTTATGAATTGAGAAATGAAGTTTTTATAGTATATATGAAGTATATATGATTTAAAAGATAATAGAAGTAATTTAAATCATATTTGAATGGTTTTAGTTGTACAAATACACTATATTTGCGACACTAATCTTAGACCTTACTTAACAAATTAAGTTACGTCGTTTTAACCGGAAATTGGTTGGATTAATCTTTTAATTAAGATTTATTATGGAATGGTGAAATCTTTTAAAGATTTAAAGGAATACGATTCAGATTTACGTTAAGTCTAATAATTGGTTTTATTTACCAAATTTTAAGGAAGAGACTTATACAATCCTGTATATCCATATGGTTTGGAAATAGCGCTTATTATTCGGAAAGACCGGGATTTTCCCATTTCAAACAATAATACGATGGTATGAAGAGAATGATGGATAAGAAGGCAATGATGAAGACCGGGATCTTCTCATTGAAAGGACTGCTTGTTGATTTCTCTTTACAGAGTTGCTCCTGTCTAGAGAATAGAACTCTATATTTTTAGCAGTGGTCCTGACAATGTTTGGGGATTTACCGGATATACAAGGACCTCTCACCTTTTGGGAAAAGGTTGAGGAATAAGGTGCCTTCGATTTCGTTCAGTCCCAGAACGAACTTGTGAATGGATGGATTGTCTGACATTACATTCTAATTTTATATGATTGATCTTTATTAACGTATATCTGCTTGGTGGCGGAGAATTTATTCTCTTAGCTTAACACCTTTCCTTGAGACATATGAGCTCAAGGGGTATGCATTGGTAGAAATCAGTTATGTAATTTTGGATTGGTAATGTGACATTCCAAAGAATTCTATGGATGGATCAAGGCTTTTGTTGAAAAGCAGAGCCTTGTGGGTACGAGACTTCTCGAACCTCACACCCCGGGAATGGCCGAAACAGGAATGAATGCGGCAAGGTGTAGGATGTCTATTCCCTTCTAGATATATATAGTGATACCATGGTATGGAACCCAGGTATTCACTTTGTGGATTATATATTTATATAGCTGTACTGTGGTCTTACACGCCCAGTATTTGCTTGATGTGGATGTTGGAAAAGATCGGGGCCCCGTTTTAAAGGTTGGTAACAACCGGGGGATGGATAGACTTGAGTAAGTAGTTACCATTGAGTGGTAACCCGACCTTGTGTTGGCAGAGAAACAGTAGTTTCTCGGGACGTCCCTCTAGAGGCGTACCCAATCGTGGATGAGGAAGTTCCTTTGCCTGGTCATTATTGGAAACTCATTCTCCAATACGAACCTTGTACGATTTTGATTGTATTACCCACTGTTTAATACAGTGGCTATAGTAGGCATACCATCATGTGACGTATGCTGGCTAAATTAATAATTTTATTTTGAAAATGGTTTTCAATCACTAAGCACTATAATAATATTTAAAGGATATTTTTAACGTATCAAAGGCATGTTTGACTGTCATAAGGAGAAACCTCGACCATGTGTGCATTTGCATCTTGTGTGCGGATCGAGACCTTATGATAGTTTCATTTTCCAAAAGCATATACGGAAATTGTTTTCAAAAGAAACTATATTTTTAAGTTCTCACACCAGTCCCATGACTGACCTGGAGTGTATTGTTTTCCCCTAAACTCTGGGTGCCCATAATTTTCCACACGGGCAGTCTAGAGTTAGGTTTGTCAGTTAGATCTGGAGCTAGGATATTTGGAGCAATTATGGATGTAAGACTTGAAGATGGAGCATTTGGAGATTTTGCTTTATTTTCCACTGTAGTTGTTATTCCGCTGTATTTATGTAAACTCTGAAATGTAAACTCTGTTGTATATGAATAAAAGAGAGGTTGTTTCACTTCCGCTGTGTTCTGATATTTCTGATATGTTTATTATCCCAACCCCTAACAATCAAGGATTCCGATCATTTGATTTACGACATTTGAATACATTCAATTATATTCAGGTGTAGATTTTGAAGGGTCGATAATCCTAATCGCTAGGAAAGACGTGAATCCTTATCTTTTGAGTTGGACTTGTATACATTTTAGTCAATTCAAAGGGGGAGAATTTACGGGACTTTACAGTATATCTACCTTGGCATTGCCTCGAGTGCCATGTTTACAAGCCTTAGCACGCCTTCTACGAGTTTGGTTTGTGCCATACCTATGGAGTGCCCTCTAATAGCCCTCCAGTTTACGGAGGAATTACGGTATTGTATAGACTATGGGAATATATAAAAATGTGTTAAGGGGATATGGGTAACGCCTTAACACAATTTTAATACTTTACTTTATTGTAGACACTATTATAATAGCATATTGTACTACATAGTAGATAGTTTAACGGATCCTTAGGAGATGGAAATCCCAAACATCTCTTAAGTTATTGCACTCACGTTTGACACTGGATAGGAGATGTCAAACCCCGTAAACAACTCTGACACCGTTACACTCATATTTATTTACTGTTGATTTAACTTACATAAGATCTTTTAGTTCTGACTCGAGTGCTTTGTCTTTTCAATTTGCTCGGGTCAGTCTGAGAATTTCAGTGTATCGAAGACCACTTTCTGGAGGATGAAGACGAAGAGTTGTATTATTACTATCTGTTATAGTTATTCCACTACATCATGTTGTTCCGCTGCATTTATTTATTCCTATTTTATGTAACTCAGATTTTGTTGTAAAGAATAATCAAATGTATTTTAAAACAGCTTTAGGAACTGTTTATTTGATTATTATATTTTTTCCATTCCACTGCGAGATTCTGTATTTGTTTTTATTTCTTTCTCTGCTTTTTCTTTTTTACCCCATAACAATATGCTCCTTTAAATGGTTTGAGTCGATGTGTATGTTTGCTTAAAACGTCCAAAAGGCTGGTCGTTACAACTAACCCTATCTCTAATGAATTTAACCCCCAACAGGCTAAGGTATCTCTAAACCAAAGCTTTGATACCAACGGTGACGACCCACCATTTTGGATGGTTTAAATCGACAATAAACCATACATGTCTAACTCAAACCATTCAAAAGGGAGAATAGTCAATGGGGTTTGATAAAAAAACAAGAGAAAAGAAGGAAAACAATACACAGATTCTCGCAGCGGAATAACAAAATATAATAATCAAATAAACAGTTCATGAAGCTATTTTACAACATACATTTGATTACACAAATTTTACACAAAATCAAAGTACAATCAACAAACATAACAAATAATGCAGCGGAATAATAATAGTAAATATGGTCTAGCCAACTCCATCTTCATCTTCAAGGAATAGTGTCTTCGAACAATGAAATACTAAGGCTGACCCAAGCGTAACGAAAAGAAAAAACACTCGAGTCAGAATTAAAAGTTCTAATGTAAGTTAAATCAATAACAGGTAAATAGGAGTCTAATTAGCTTCAGAGATGTTACGGGATTTTCCATCTCCTATCAAGTGTACAACGTGAGTGCAATAACGTAAGAGATGTTACGAGATTTTCCATCTCCTAAGGATCCGTCAAACTATCTATATGTAGTAAGATAGGCTATATATGTAATGTCTATCAGTAAAGTACTAAATTAGCATTAAGGCTTTACATTGATTCCCCTTAACACATTTTTAAGCAGGTAGTCTATGCAGGTCCTGTAACACAACCAGTAACGTCGGTAGCCGGTAAGTCCCCTATAAGTACCATGCTAAAACAAAATCATAGTGGGCATGTATAAGGATAAAAGTATGACAAGGCACATGAGGCAATGCCCAATGTAGGATTATACAAGTTTACCCTTTTTGGCTGGTCGTAACACATCGTAGCCATGACTGTCGACCGAGTCCACCACCCCCAAAATCAAATCAATGTGAACCGATCAAGTCAAAAGTCAATATAATACGAAGGAGTGGGGCCCCTAAAGGTAGCTTACCCCTTGGCCAGACATAGACTCTTGTTTTAGTCAGTTCAAATTGACACAAGTGTCGGGGTCATCCATCATCGTTCTCTTTCTTCATTCTAGTAAACATCGCCAATTCAACCTCTACATTCTGGATAACATCCACCACATACATGGTTGTTAAAGTGGTTCTGGTAGAATAACACAGAGTATGCCATTCATCCGGCCCCGGTCTCTTTAACAACCAATCGTCCATTATACACACCGGTCGGTTCTTTTAAATTTCAAGAACTAGTCATACTTTGTAACGACCCGTAATTTTCGATAATTTAAAAATAGTTAATTTACTAAGATTCTATGATTTAATATTGGAAGAAATAAAATTTTGTAATTTATTAATGAAATAATAAATAGAATGAAATGTAACAATATTAATTTGAGTTAATCATTAACAACTTTAATGAAATTCTAATCAATGAAAATAATGTAAATGTTATAACTTGGTTATAAATTTAACATAAGGGAACAAATGTAAATATTGAATTAATATATGAAATAGTATAACATATGGTAATTGAATAAGATTAGTATTATGTAAGCAATTATAATATTTGTTTGTAATAATAAACTTATAAAGATGATTAAAAAAAAGGTAACAACTGTAAATTATCATTTTCCTATTTATGGGGTTTTTAGGCTTAAGGAAAAAATTGAAAAAAAATTTAGTCTCACGGACAACATATTTGTTTTTTAGGCTGAAGGACACTTTCTAGTGCAAATTACAGAATGATAATTATAACTATCATTTTCTGTTTACACTAAAAAGTGTCTTTCAGACTGAAAAGCAAACTTGTTGTCCCTGAGACTAAATTTTTTTGCAACTTCTTCCCTGTGCCCATTTTCCTATTTATTTTATCTGTTAAATTAAATTAGAAATCAATTGCAATAAATATAATTTATTATTACATTAATGTAAATTAAGGTAATAATTGGAAAAAATGTTAATTTCATTCATAATATGACAATTGGTTGAATAAAAGAATTGAAATCAAGGTTGATCAATTTTATTGGAATATAAATTATAATAATTGGGGTTATTGCAGTTAAATGAAATTAAAAGTTACGTTAATGGAAATTAAGATAAAATTGGATAATATTTGTGTAGTAAGATATAAACCATGATAGTTATACCCATAAGATAAAAATTGGTTGTATAACAATATTAAAACCAAATAAATGGATTTATTGGAATTTTAATTCATAATTGCTGAATTTATTGAAATTGAAATTTAACATTGTAATTGGTGAAACATTCAACATTGAATTGATATAATTTTTTTTAAAAGGATTATAAATTACTAAGTCATCTAAGATAATAGAAATTGTAAATAATTAAATTTGAATTAAAAAGTGATTAATTAATTTAATTATTTATATATTTAGTTAACGTGAAAATATACATTTTGGCCACTGACTCGGATTTCGACGAAACCAGTTTCATCGGATCTGTAACAGTGAAATATTGTAGGATTTCAAGTTTTGAAGCGATCGGACTTGTCGTTTGATCATACGGGCTCGAAACGTCTAGAAATCAATTTAATAGAAATTAATTGAAATCAATTTGAAATAAGCTGATTTTAACATAACTTCTTCATACGATGGAATTAGGACTTGAAACATGTTCCATTGAATTTAAAAATATTGAAAACATCTATTTTGATATATGGAATGACCCATTTTCGTCCCGGAGACAGAACGGGCTTTTCGGGTCGTTTATCGTTCAACTTCCAAATCAAATCTGATTCATTCATTTCTATTTCTGATTTGCCTATAAATTGTCCGTTATAAACCCTAGCTACTTATTATTTTAATTTATCTATACGTACAATTCCTTCTCAACTCCTCATTCCAATGGCAGACAAACCAAAAACCAAATTCCTAATTCAATTTCAAATCAAAAATTAAAACTCCTCAAAATATATTGAATTATATATCGATTTGAAGCTCTCGACGAGTGCAGGCCAAATCAGCAGTCTGTTTCTTGATCTGAGTTTCTGTGTGCCCAGAATTCGATGGTTTATTTTCAGTCATTCATCTTGTTCCGATGAACTTTGCCTAATCGTCGAATCTTTGGTACAGTTTTGTGGAGAGGACCGATGGGAGTGCATCGGTGAAATTCATTCGTCAAATTGATGATCAGATTGGCCAGAAAAATTTGATTAGGGTTTTATAGATGTGGCGACTGCTCTATTGGCAGCATCAGTGGCGGCGTTTGGTCCCACGTGGCCTTGGGGGTCGATTGTGGCAGGCGGGGAGGTCTAACCGTCATCGGCCATGGGTGGACGTTCGTGAAGAAGGCGACGTTGCTCAGTGCTTGTGTAAGAGATGAGTTCGAACGCGATGTGTTCTGGAAGTGGGCGCCTGTGACGTGGCAGAGGTGAGGATGTTTTCTTTTTTTTGTTTTATTTTATTTTTATTTAAAATTTCAATTTCAACGCGTTCTAATATGCGTAACTTTTGCATACAAGCTCCAATTCACGCGCAGCTTTTTTCGTTGGGATCGTATTTGAATTTCAGACATTTTGAAACTGGTTTGGAAGAATTTTGGGACTGTTAAATTTTGAGCCCTAATTTGGATTTCAAATCGATTTGAATCCAAAGGTAAGTGTTTTGACCCACTCACAACTTCTAAAATTCTTATGTTAGTTAAATTAAATGTATGATGTGATTGAAAATTTATTTATGGTTGTTTGGTATATTTAAATTTGCAAATTCTATTAATTTGAATTTATTTTGAATTACATTGTCATTTAATTTATTATTGAGTTAAATTGCTAGTTAATTTCCTGTACATAATAATCTGTTAATTGTTGATATTTATTGGTCGAAATGGATGATGATTGTGATGGATATTTGAATTTATTATTGCATGATTGGATGCTATATTTGATTTATGAAATGCCATCACTCTGCAAGTTACCTTAGTTATTGTTTAGGAAAATCACTATGGGTTGAAATGATATATACCCGAACGATCTATAGATTAGGGAAAAATCATTATGGGTTGAAATGATAAACTCGAGCGATTTTATGGATTTTAATATAAATTCGGGATTTTGGTTTGAAATGATATATAACCGTAAAATTTTAAGTTGTGGATTGAAATGATAAATATCTGTATCACTTGACCCTAGGGTAGAGAATTATATACGGACACCTTGGTTAAATTAAATGATTTTAAAAATCCAAATTTTTTGAATTCAATTAAAGGATATTTTAAAATAAAATTTGATTTATATAAATTGAATTATTATGGAAAATCAGGTTTTATGTTGAAATTTGAATTGGTTTAAAGGAATTGCTTTAAGGAATTTAATTGAAATTTTAAATTGATTTTTGAAGTATAATTGAAACTTATAGGAATTGAGTTATTGAAATTGTTTGAATATAACTTTGAATATGTATTAAAATTGAAGTAGCTAAATTTGATATTTCAAACGTGAATTGAAATCGATGTAAATGTAAATATTTTATTGAGAAGTTAAATGGAAATTTGGAATTAGATTTTGTTGATTTAGAAATTGGAAATGATTTAAGTGTGTTGGAATGAAACAAATAGTTTTTATTTTTAAATTCATACTTTAATATAAGCTGAGAAAAATTATCATTTTAAATTTCTAATTATTAAGATTTTAAATTTATCTAACTATTTTAACCTATATTAACTATTATAACTATTTAAACTATATTCTAAATTTTCAGACTAAGTAAAGTGGAAGTGCATATATTCAAAATCCTTGATTTACAAACGAATACGGTTAAATGGTGTTATAACCTAAATTGGGATTTATATAACATATTTTGAGTAAATATGAATTTTTGAAATGAAGGTTTTAAAACTATTTTGAAATTTGATTTTTGAAAGAAAATACGATTCGGAAATGATATGATTCGAAAATGAATATAATTTCGAAAGTGATATGGTTTGAATTGAATATGATATTTTGATAACGATTTTGGAAACGTAAAAGAACCATCCGGTGTGTAATAAGCGATTAGTTGTTAAAGATACCGGAATCGGATATTGTCATACTCTCTGCCAATACCGAAAACCACTTTAACAACTGTGTACGTGGTGGAGATTCCAGAAATGAAGTAGGATGGTTTGGTGAACGATTTCTGTATGAGGTATGACATGAACCTGACTTCCGTGAGTCAGCATAGATGTGACTAAAACAGGAGCCATGCCGGGTCAAGTAAGGTCGCACCTCCGATCGGGCACATTTCTTCGATACCATTCTATTACTTTATGATTGATTTGGTGGCCACCCTTGATTTTGATTTGGGAGTGTGTCTGAGGTGGGCGGTAGTAGCTGTTATGCATTACCAGCAGTCTGGATCCGCAATTGGTATATCTACCCTGGCATTGCCTCGAGTGCTGTGTTCACATGACCTAGCGCGCCTTCTATGAGTTTGGTTTGTACCATACCTATGGAGTGCCCTCTGATAGCTCTCCAGTTTATGGAGGAATTATGGTACTGTATAGACTATGGGAATATATAAAAATGTGTTAAGGGGATATGGGTAACGTGTGACGACCGCCCATGACCCCTGCACCGAATCTAGTGATAGTGCGCTGTAAAGTGTGCCAGGCGACCATGGACGATTGTCAGGGTAGATTAAAACAACAGAATCTATCGTATTACTCACAGCGCATGGACAAAATACAATAGAACATACATATAGTGAAGCTTTACAGAATATATGCCATCATATAAAACTTCATAATAGTTGAATACAAGCATCCAAATAGCCAATACAACAAGCCTCACTACATAACACTCAGAGAATACAAAACAGCGGAACATCCAGTACATATAATAAGAAGATAATATGCAACCCTCCAGCTCGTCTTCGATATCAGCATCGTGAGAAGAGAACAGCACCTGTCACCTGCTACCTAGTCTGCCCGTCCCAAAAATGGACGAACAGCCCAAGGCAATAAGAATTAAAACATAAAGCCTTGAGTCAGACAACAGTCTTAGTGAGCAGTAAATTAACTAACAACATACCAAAAGAGCATAAAGGAAAAGGAATAGGAATACAACCCTCCCACTCCACCTCTTTCTACAATGATAGCCCCCAGACACACAATAAGCAGAAGCAACATAGCAGAGCATACCATTTAAAGTAAAGTAATAATCATTCGAGTCAATGGCGATGTTTTCCAAGTACCAAGGCCTAAATCAGATAAGCACCCAGAAAATACCGCTCTTGAGTCCGAACGACGATACAACCAAACATCCATGACTCTGGCTATCACTGTTATCACTGCTTCGATATCACCGTTAATTGAATGACCGGCACATTCTTTCAGCCGTCCGTCAAGGGCTAATGGAAACCCCGGTTCTAGACATAACTCCTGCACGTCGTCGCAGCCCGTGCCTAGGACTATCGAATCTGCCCAGAGTACTCGACCATCAACAGTTGGCCGTTGGGACCATCGAATCTGCCCAAACGTACTCTTGCTTAGAGTATGCTAGAACCTTCAACAACGATGCTATCCAAGCCTCCTAGTCATCCTCCTCGACGACTATTCTCATATCCATTCATTATCCTCAACTCGAATCATATCACCGAGTTATCAACATGCTTGGAATGATCCCGTCTGGATTAGACCAAGTCTTCATCACATGATTGCCTCGCTTCATCACATCCTTGCAAAGCCTCATCTCAACATCACATCATCAAATCTACGCATAAGAGCTTCATCATCCCGCTACATATGCCACGAGCAGCATACCTAATTCAAGAGCCTTTCTCCTAGCTTTTGAATCATCTTCGGTCTAAATCAAACCATCAATCATCTAATTCATAACAATCAATCAAACCAAACATTAATCCAAGCAATCAAGCATTCAAATATGATCTAAGTAGATAATTATAACAATAATGGCATTTTCGTAATTAAAGAGTTGAAAGTCTAACATGCATGAAATCATAAGAAATATCTCTACAATCTTGATGAATGAACTTGCATAGGTTAACACTTAGTAAAAATGGTTGTCAAATCATCATGAACAATGGATCTACATGGATCAACACTTAGGATGAAGAAAATGCATGGAAATCACTATTTTAACACCAAATCGAGCCAACAATCCGATATACTCCTTTGGATCCGTGTGAGAGATAATCACCACTCACCAAATCACCTAAACAACCCCAAATCAACACGCTTCAGATCTGGACAGCGAAGGATAAATCTTGATCTATCACGAATCCGCTTCAAACGAAGAAATCTCTCTTGAAAAGATGAAGATCTTCAATCTAAGCTCTTGAATCTTCAATCTTGATCTTCGATATGGATGGAAGGAATCACTAGATTAGAGTAGAGAAAAGAAATGAAGAAGTGTAGAAGTCGAGCTCTCAAAATGGCAGCACTTCGTCGCTTCAAAATCCGGATCCCAAAAAGTGAGAAAAACCCTTCCTATTTATAGCAGAAATTTCCTTAAGTCGTAACTCGGCTATCTCCATAGGTCGTTTCCGACCTAAGCCTCTCCGACCTAACAGATATGCACGCGCGCCCCAACTCCTACGACCTAACACTTACCTGTCTATGACTCACGACATAACATCTATCTCCTAAGTCGGTCATAACTTATAGCATGCGCGCCTACGACTCAATTGAGAAGCGACCTAACAACATTACGACCTAACTCCTTAAGCTACCACGCGACCTAACATAAGTCGCAAACAACTGTACTGCGACCTAACTACTAAGCCAAAGCCCAGCGACCTAGCAACTCGCGCGACCTACGACTTAACAAGTGCGCGACTTACGACTTAGAAATCACGCAACCTAACACTTAAGCTATACCCTGCGACCTAACAACCCATACATAAGTCGCTTACTCACTTAAGTCGCACTATTACTTAACTTGCTAACTCGCTGTTTCTTAACTCGGTCACTTCCTTAGGTTGTCTATCCCTTAGGTCGTTAACTCACCCAGTCGACTTAACTTGGCAACGACTTAAACACTTAACTCGGTAACAATTTAACTCGCCACTATCCTTAAGTCGCGCCTACCTCTTAAGTTGTCCAAACGACCTATCTCCAATCTCTTAACCCGCCATTTCCCTGGGTAGCTCCTATCCCCTAAGTCGTATACGACTTACGACTTATACTAAGTCGTGAACGACTTAGGACTTAGCCATATTTTTGCCTAAAACTCATATGTCACCACTTTAACCCAGTTAATCTCTTAAGTCGGCAACTCGACCCAGACTTCTCTTAACTCGTCCAAACCGACTTAGGACTTAGAAAAATTCTGAATGACTTATCAACAATGTAACCAATTGTCAACTGTTTTACGATGTTTCGATCCGTAAAATACGGGTCGTTACATTCTCTCCCCCTTAGGAATTTCGCCCCCGAAATTCCAAGCAAACAAAGCAATCGAAGACTATTCTGTACGCCTACCATCCATAGCAATCAACAAACCATACATCCAATTCTAGCTTAGCGTACAGAATTCTAAAACTTAGAACAAGTTACAATATCGTGAGATGAGACGACACCTTAGGGCCATACCTTGAAGAGTTCAGGATGAGCTGCCTTCATCCTCTCTTCCACCTCCCACGTACAGTCGTTATCATCATCACTCCATTGTATCTTGAGCAACTTAACTACCTTCCTCCTAAGCTGTTTCATGTCGGTTTCAACAACACGAAGCGGCTTACGAGGTCTTCTATCAATTGGATCAACTTCGAAGTCTTCACAGCTATCAGCAGAAACCACTGTATTCGAGTCGTGCACATACTTCCGTAGATATGATACATGAAAAACATTGTGCACACTCGACATCTTCTCTGGTAACTCACATCTGTAGGCGAGCTTTCCAATTCGCTCGATGATCGGGAATGGTCCAACAATTCTCGGAGTCAATTTTCCTTTCTTCCCGCATCGAATAACATTCTTCAGTGGAGAAATCTTCACAAAAACCATATCACCTACGTCGAACTCCAAGTCCTTACGACGCTTATCAGCATAACTCTTCTGACGGTCTTGGGCTGCCTTCATTCGTTGTCGAATGATCTCTATACAATCTGAAGTCTGCCGAATCATCTCTGGCCCAAGTATCATCTTTTCTCCAGTTTCCAACCAACATGTCGGAGAGTTACACGGTCTTCCATACAATGCCTCATACGGTGCCATACTAATGCTTGACTGGTAACTGTTGTTGTACGCAAACTCCACCAAATGAAGGTGATCTTCCCATGATCCTCCGAAGTCCAAAACACATGCTCTAAGAAGATCTTCCAAAACTCGGTTGACTCTCTCGGTCTGACCATCTGTTTGAGGGTGATAAGCTGTACTCAAACACAACTCGGTTCCCAAAACTTCCTGGAAGCTCTTCCAAAATCCACTAGTGAACAATGGGTCTCGATCGCTCACTATACTCTTCGGAATACCATGGAATCGAACTATCCACTTAACATACAACTCAGCCAACTTTGATGCAGTCCTAGTCGATCGAACAGGAATGAATCTTGCGCTCTTAGTCAGACGATCCACAATGACCCAAATCCCTTCATTTCCCGTTCTGGCTCTAGGTAATCCATCAATAAAGTCCATCGATATTTGCTCCCACTTCCATGTAGGAACTTCTAATGGCTGAAGTAATCCACTTGGCTTTTTCTGTTCAGCCTTTACCAACTGGCAGTTCATGCACTTGGAAATAAAATTTCCAACATCCTTCTTCATGCCTTCCCAGTAGTAGGTTCTCTTCATATCCCGATACATCTTATTTCCACCTGGTTGAATTGTCAGCTTCGAGTGATGACTTTCCTTCAGGACTTCACTCCTCAATTCATCTATATCGGGAACAACTAGTCGTCCTTGCTTTCGAAGCCAACCCTCTCGATCGACCTCGAATCCTTTATCCTTTTCTGGATCCAATCCAGATTCCAATTCACGGATAATCTTGACAAGCTTATCGTCTCGCTTTTGGCTCTCGCCAATCCTTTCCACAAGAGAAGGTCTTATCGATAAGTTTGCCAACATCTCAGGTTCCAATTCACATCTAGGCCTGAAGTCAAATCCAGCTAAATACTCGAGACTCTTCCATTCTGAAAACATGGCTCCCAATCCTGCATGTCTTCGACTTAACGCATCTTCCACTGCGTTACCCTTTCCCGGAGTATAAGCTATACCAAAATCATATGATGCTAAAAACTCTAGCCAACGTTGCTGCCGAAGATTCAAATCCTTTTGGGAGAAAAGTTACTTCAACGATTTATGATCCGTAAACAACTCGAATCGAACTCCCAACAGATAATGTCTCCACATCTTCAGAGCAAATACAATCGCCGCTAACTCCAAATCATGAGTCGGGTAATTCCTTTCATGCGGCTTTAGTTGTCGACTTGCATATGCAACAACTTTATCCCTCTGCATCAGCACTCCTCCAAGTCCAGTACCACATGCGTCGGTGTAAACCACCATCTCATCATTCCCACTTGGAATAGTCAAAACAGGAGCACTTGTCAATCTCTCTTTCAGGATTCCGAAAGCTTGCTCACACTTAGCATCCCACTTGAACACTTGGTTCTTCTTCGTCAATCCTGTTAACGGTGCAGCTATCTTGGAGAAGTCTTTGATAAACCGTCGATAATATCCTGCTAATCCAAGAAAACTTCTCACATCAGATGCATTCTTAGGTCTAACCCAATCCTGGATTGCTGCCACCTTAGCGGGATCAACCGCTATCTCATTTCCAGAAATCACATGGCCTAATAACCTCACTTCACTCTTCCAGAAGTGACACTTCGAAAACTTAGCCTTCAGCTGATGTTTCCGCAAGATTTCCAAAACAATACGCAAGTGCGTCTTGTGCTCCTCTTCCGTTCTGGAATAAATCAGAATATCATCCACGAACACAAGTACGAACTTGTTCAACTGATCTCTGAACACTCTATTCATAAGATCCACAAAATATGCTGGCATGTTAGTCAATCCAAACGGCATTACCAGCCACTCAAAGAAACCGGATGGTGTCCTAAAAGCAGTCTTCGGCACACTATCCTTAGCCACTCTCAACTGGTGAAATCCCATTGCCAAATCCATCTGAGAAAACACCTTAGCCTCGTGAAGCTGATCAAACTAGTCATCTATTCTCGGCAATGGATACTTGTTCTTCTTTGTCACCTTATTCAGCTCACGATAATCCACACACAATCTCAACGACCCATCTGCCTTGGTTGCAAACACAACTGGTGCACCCCACTCGGACACACTACGCCGAATGAATCCTTTCTGCAAAAGATCATCAACTTGCACCCTCAACTCCTGTTGTTCCCTAGGCGCCATCCGCCTAAGAGGCATCACAACAGGTCTGGCTCTTTCAACTAGATCTATACGAAACTCGATCTCTCTATGCGGCGGCAACCCTTTGACTTCGTCAAAGACATCTTCGAATCCATTAGCGATTGGCACCGATGACAGTCCATCCCATGGAACAACCAGCGAATACATGAAGCTCATGAAGACGCCTTCCTCATGCTTACATCGTATTACAACCTTTTGCCCCTCCACATTCTCGACTGTCACTTCCAACCTCTCGCAATCAACCTTTGCCGCATACTTCCTAAGCCAGTCCATACCCAAAATAATTCCGAACCCCGCAAAGTTCAGAACAAAGCAATCACAAACAAAAGAGCAACCATGACTCGATACAACTAGACCATGGCATAACATACACAAACAAGACGAACCCCCAACTGGATTAGTCACAACCAATGGCCTATCAACAATATCCGGCTTCAAATCTAACCGGCCTACGAGTTCATTACAAACAAACGAATGCGATGCTCCAGTATCAAACAAAACTCTAACTGGAACACCACATAGGAAAAGAGTACCTTGAACAACCACACTCTTTCCTTTTTTTTTCAGCAGTAGGAGCTTTCGAAGATGACGGAACAGCTCCTAAAGCATAAGCTTGCACAATCTGCTTGTCCCTCCTCGGTTCTGGACAATTCTTCCTGAAATGCCCCGGCTTGTCACAGTTGTGGCACTTCACCGGCGCTTTCGGATTCTTGCAATCCCTGGAGAGATGGCCTTTTTGCTGACAGTTGTAGCAAGTCACCTCGCCTTTCGGCTTCTTCTGGCCATCCTTACCCTTCAGCTGCTGCTGCTTCCTCTTCTTGTTTCCACCCTGCTGGGGTTTAGACTCTTCCCTGGTCACAGCAACAACAGATCCTTCCTTAGGAAACAGACTCTCATGCCTAAGAGCTTTCTCCACAAGCTTCTCAAATGAATCGTCCAAATGATCCACCAACTGTCTCCCAAGATAACTGTCCAAGCCTGTCACAAACTTCTCATTCTTCTGGTATGTAGACTCAATATATGACCGGGCATACTTGGACAACGCTTCAAACTCAGAAACATACTCAAGAACTGATCTCCCTCCTTGCTTGAGCTCCACAAACTTCTTGAACAGAACAGACTTCTGAGCTGTAGAAATGAACTTAGCTTCAAACCTAACTTGGAATTGCTCCCAAGTAATCTCTTCCTCCGGAGTAGTGATGGTAATAGAATTCCACCAATCAGAGGCTCTCCCTTGAAGCTGCCTTGATGCCAACTTCCTCTTAGTTGCATCCTCAATTCCCAAATCACCAAAGATCCTTCTACAAGCATCCATCCACCTCTGGACCTCAATAGTTGATTCTGTTCCCAAGAAAACCTTCCCTCCAAGAGCAGTATAGTCCTTGCACAACTTAGCAAAATCCACTGGTTTCGGAGTCTAAACCTGAACTCCAACATCAACTGCCGCCCCCGGAACTGGTATCCTTCTCATGATCGAAGTCATCATAGCTTCGAACATGGCTGCATAATCAGCAGCCCCCTCAGTAGCACGGCCTTCCCTAGCAGCTGGTCTCCCTCTTCGACTCATTCTCAATATCTATAAAAAGGAATGATTAGAAAATCTAGAGAAACAACTGCATAAAGGACTCAATTCTACTAAGCTACTATATTATATATAGTATTCATCCATCAAAATACAATTATGTCTCTCATACGTAATTACGTCAGTGAGCGTTGGGTAAAATCGATTAACCAATGCTCTGATACCAAATGTGACGACCGCCCATGACCCCTGCACCGAATCTAGTGATAGTGCGCTGTAAAGTGTGCCAGGCGACCATGGACGATTGTCAGGGTAGATTAAAACAACAGAATCTATCGTATTACTCACAGCGCATGGACAAAATACAATAGAACATATATATAGTGAAGCTTTACAGAATATATGCCATCATATAAAACTTCATAATAGTTGAATACAAGCATCCAAATAGCCAATACAACAAGCCTCACTACATAACACTCAGAGAATACAAAACAGCGGAACATCCAGTACATATAATAAGAAGATAATATGCAACCCTCCAGCTCGTCTTCGATATCAGCATCGTGAGAAGAGAACAGCACCTGTCACCTGCTACCTAGTCTGCCCGTCCCAAAAATGGACGAACAGCCCAAGGCAATAAGAATTAAAACATAAAGCCTTGAGTCAGACAACAGTCTTAGTGAGCAGTAAATTAACTAACAACATACCAAAAGAGCATAAAGGAAAAGGAATAGGAATACAACCCTCCCACTCCACCTCTTTCTACAGTGATAGCCCCCAGACACACAATAAGCAGAAGCAACATAGCAGAGCATACCATTTAAAGTAAAGTAATAATCATTCGAGTCAAGGGCGATGTTTTCCAAGTACCAAGGCCTAAATCAGATAAGCACCCAGAAAATACCGCTCTTGAGTCCGAACGACGATACAACCAAACATCCATGACTCTGGCTATCACTGTTATCACTGCTTCGATATCACCGTTAATTGAATGACCGGCACATTCTTTCAGCCGTCCGTCAAGGGCTAATGGAAACCCCGGTTCTAGACATAACTCCCGCACGTCGTCGCAGCCCGTGCCTAGGACTATCGAATCTGCCCAGAGTACTCGACCATCAACAGTTGGCCATTGGGACTATCGAATCTGCCCAAACGTACTCTTGCTTAGAGTATGCTAGAACCTTCAACAACGATGCTATCCAAGCCTCCTAGTCATCCTCCTCGACGACTATTCTCATATCCATTCATTATCCTCAACTCGAATCATATCACCGAGTTATCAACATGCTTGGAATGATCCCGTCTGGATTAGACCAAGTCTTCATCACATGATTGCCTTGCTTCATCACATCCTCGCAAAGCCTCATCTCAACATCACATCATCAAATCTATGCATAAGAGCTTCATCATCCCGCTACATATGCCACGAGCAGCTTACCTAATTCAAGAGCCTTTCTCCTAGCTTTTGAATCATCTTCGGTCTAAATCAAACCATCAATCATCTAATTCATAACAATCAATCAAACCAAACATTAATCCAAGCAATCAAGCATTCAAATATGATCTAAGTAGATAATTATAACAATAATGGCATTTTCGTAATTAAAGAGTTGAAAGTCTAACATGCATGAAATCATAAGAAATATCTCTACAATCTTGATGAATGAACTTGCATAGGTTAACACTTAGTAAAAATGGTTGTCAAATCATCATGAACAATGGATCTACATGGATCTACACTTAGGATAAAGAAAATGCATGAAAATCACTATTTTAACACCAAATCGAGCCAACAATCCGATATACTCCTTTGGATCCGTGTGAGAGATAATCACCACTCACCAAATCACCTAAACAACCCCAAATCAACACGCTTCAGATCTGGACAGCGAAGGATAAATCTTGATCTATCACGAATCCGCTTCAAATGAAGAAATCTCTCTTGAAAAGATGAAGATCTTCAATCTAAGCTCTTGAATCTTCAATCTTGATCTTCGATATGGATGGAAGGAATCACTAGATTAGAGTAGAGAAAAGAAATGAAGAAGTGTAGAAGTTGAGCTCTCAAAATGGCAGCACTTCGTCGCTTCAAAATCCGGATCCCAAAAAGTGAGAAAAACCCTTCCTATTTATAGCAGAAATTTCCTTAAGTCGTAACTCGGCTATCTCCATAGGTCGTTTCCGACCTAAGCCTCTCCGACCTAACAGATATGCACGCGCGCCCCAACTCCTACGACCTAACACTTACCTGTCTATGACTCACGACATAACAACTATCTCCTAAGTCGGTCACAACTTATAGCATGCGCGCCTACGACTCAATTGAGAAGCGACCTAACAACATTACGACCTAACTCCTTAAGCTACCACGCGAACATAAGTCGCAAACAACTGGACTGCGACCTAACTACTAAGCCAAAGCCCAGCGACCTAGCAACTCGCGCGACCTACGACTTAACAAGTGCGCGACTTACGACTTAGAAATCACGCGACCTAACACTTAAGCTATACCCTACGACCTAACAACCCATACATAAGTCGCTTACCCACTTAATTCGCACTATTACTTAACTTGCTAACTCGCTGTTTCTTAACTCGATCACTTCCTTAGGTTGTCTATCCCTTAGGTCATTAACTCACCCAGTCGACTTAACTTGGCAACGACTTAAACACTTAACTCGGTAACAATTTAACTCACCACTATCCTTAAGTCGCGCCTACCTCTTAAGTCGTCCAAACGACCTATCTCCAATCTCTTAACCCGCCATTTCCCTGGGTAGCTCCTATCTCCTAAGTCGTATACGACTTACGACTTATACTAAGTCGTGAACGACTTAGGACTTAGCAATATTTTTGCCTAAAACTCATATGTCACCACTTTAACCCAGTTAATCTCTTAAGTCGGAAACTCGACCCAGACTTCTCTTAACTCGTCCAAATAGACTTAGGACTTAGAAAAATTCTGAATGACTTATCAATAATGTAACCAATTGTCAACTGTTTTACGATGTTCCGATCCATAAAATACGGGTCGTTACATAACGCCTTAACGTTATTTTAATACTTTACTTTATTATAGACACTGTTATAATAGTGTATTGTACTACATAGTAGATAGTTTAACGGACCCTTGGGAGATGTGAATCCCGAACATCTCTTAAGTTACTGCACTCACGTTAGACACTGGATATGAGATGTCAAACTCCGTAAACATCTCTGACGTCGTCACACGCATATTTACCATTGATTTAACTTACATAAGATCTTTTAGTTCTGACTCGAGTGTTTTGTCTTTTCAATTCGCTCGGGTCAGCCTGAGCATTTCAGGGTTGAAGACCTTATTTCTAGAGGACGAAGATGAAGATTTGTACTAGTATTATTTATTATATTCCGCTGCATCATGTTGTTCCGCTGCATTTATTTATTTATTTATTCTTGTTGTTTGTAACTCTGATTCTGTATTGTAAAAGAATAATCAAATGTATTTATAAAATAGCTTCATGAACTATTATTTGATCATTATATTTTGTCATTCCGCTGCGATATTCTGTATTTGTTTTATTTCTATCTCTTTTCTTATTTATCCCATAACGATCTGCCTTTTTGGATGGTTTGAGTTTGACGTGTGTGTCTGCTTAAAGCGCCCAAAAAGGCACGTCGTTACATACTTCATATCAAAATACCAGATTTGCTTTAAAATCATTTCGAATTCAAATAGGTTATACTTTCAAAACATTTTTCTTTAAATCAATGATTTAAATCTAAACAATTCCCACTTTTAAAAAAGTTTGAATATTAAAAATGGTTTTTGAATAAAGAAAATAGTTTGAATATTGAAAATAGTTTGGATACTAGTTTTAATATTGGAAATAGTTTGAAATAACTAAAATAGTTTGAATATAAAATAGTTTTAATATTGAAAATAGTTTAGATAATTAAAATAGTTTATATATTAAAATAATTTGATTATTAAAAATAGTTTTTATATTAAAACTGTTTCTTTCTTCCACAACAATTTGAATTCATGTTCCAAATCACAATGAAATCAATTTTTTGACTTCCAATTCAAGTAAATCTCATATTAAAAATTTAATTGAAATCAGCCTCAATTCAAAACGATTTCAAACTTTACTTCAAATTCAATTTAAACGGTTCTATTCAAGTGGTTGAAAGTTTCAGTTCAATTTCTCATTTTTAAACAATTTAGTTTAAAACCATTTCACCTCCGAAACTTTGAAATACCACTTTAAACCACTTTAATTACAGTAAATTAAAAGTTTAAATTAAAATTTAAACCTTTAAATTATTTCACTTTTAGTAAATTCAAATCATATCTCAATTTCAACTTTAAGATTTTAGATTAAATCTTTAAACAATTTCATTTACACAGTTTCTATTACAACATTTCAGATTTTGACTTAGATAATGATTCAATTCATATAAAGCAAAAATTTATTTTCTTTAAAACTATATCTTTTAAAATAATTCAAATTTAAGATTTGTAACCATTTAGTTTAACCAATCTGGTGTCCGTATATAATTTTCTACCCAATGGCCAAGTGATAAGTTAATTCAATTTTAATTACATGGATGGATATATATCATTTCCACCCAAAATTAAATGACATAGGTATATATGATTTCAACCTATTTTTTAGTTTATTTGAAATAATTCCAATGACAATTTATGGGATGTTAAAAAATAAATGGGGTAATAACAGGAATATATCAAAATAAATCAACAACCATACATCCAACGTCAATCAATAGGCATCCAATAACAACCTACATCCAAATCAACTAATATATTAGAACAATTACTAATTATCAATTATCGGCTTTTAACAAAGCAATTAAATTAAATATTAATTTAAATGTCAATTTAATTCAATATAAAATTCAAATTAATTTAAATGTCAATTTAAACTACCAATCAGCAACCAATAAAATTCTTATCACTTCATAAATTTAATTCAACTAACATAAGAAGATTTAGTATTGTGTGGGTGGGTTTAATCGCTCACTTTTGATTTTAAGCCCATTAAAAATCCAATAAAAGCCCAAAATATCAACAGTCTCCAAATCTAACCAAACCAGTTTCATGTTCTTTGGAATTTCGATACGAATCCAACGGAAGAAACCGTGCACCAATCGGAGTTCGTATGCAAAAGTTTAGAAGATTAGAACATTTGAATTTTAAAATTAAATAAAATAGGAAAGGGAAAAATCATAATTAATATAACCTTCCCAAACCACTTACGTACAAAACAACCCACCAGGCCGTTCTTTGTTTCACCGCCGCCCCCTAGAGGCCATCGGCCTTCGATCAGAACCCATCACCAGAACCGCCTCGGCAAACTCCACCTTCGCTAGAAATGCCACCGCCTCCGGTGCTCCCTCTTGGCCAGAAAACGACCACGACCATGCGGATCTCGATCATAGATTGCGGCAAATCCTGATGCAATTAGCTCGATCCAACCTTACATCTTATAGATCTCGTCGAGCACTACAACTTTCGTTTAGACTTCGTCGCGAATCATAGGCGATGAAAGAGATCTAAGGGAAAGAAGAAGGAGAGCTTCCGCCATTGAAAGTGGAGGCCATGAAAACTAGGGTTTCTAATATATTTTAAGAATCAGTCTCGATTTGCATGCCTATTTATAGCGTAAGGTCCAAAATAGCCCGAACTCCAATCGAGGCATGCTGACAGGCAATCTATATGTAAAAAGGCCTTCTGAACACAATGGAACTAGTTTCGAGGCCTAATTCCATCGTATACAAAAGTTAACATTTTATTGTTTGATAAATTTAAATTAACTTATATTCAAATAATTTACCAATTCACAGTTATGGACAAATACAATATTTCTAATTTACAAATACGTTATTACAAACCACATTCATTAATAACTTGATTTTATTATTCCATATTTGAATCAATTTGAATAATTACATGTCAAAATAACATTTTTCATTTGAATATAAATCGTTTGGGTCAAAAGGGCCGAAAAGCAGGTTCCGTTCCCGAAACGAAAATAGGTCATCCCATATATTGAAATATAGTTTTTCAATATTTTTATACTCAATTAAACTAATTTCAAACCCTAATTCTATTATATATAGAAGTTAGCTTTAAAAATTGAATTACATTTATATTTACGCGTTAATTAAACGAATTATTGTTAAATTGATTTACTCACTTTTAAACTATAAATTAAACGTTTTCTATCATCATTCTTGGTTAAACAGAATTAATAATATTTTTAAAATTAATATTCTCATGTTAAATTCAATATTTAAATGATAGATTAATTTCAACATTAAATTACAATATTGATAAAATCCTAGTTTATTACATCTAAATCTCAAATAATTCCTTTTATTTTGATTTACATGTTCTTTATATTACATCAAATTTCCTTTACAATTAAAATATATGTTTCCTTTTTATTTCCTCAACTTCTTTTTTTAGCAAAGCTAGTGAGGTTGACTGGGCCCCTACCAGATTTTATTAAATAAAATTAATTAATTCAAAACATGCTTTGAACCAAAGAAAGGAAAAAACAAACACGTAAGGGAAACAAGAAATCAACCATACAAGGAGGAGAACTAAAATAAAATAAAAGAGATTTCAAGTCCATGTTAGAGCAAATCCAACAGGAAACTTGAAAGGAGATCTCTTCAATTGCATCCGAGTTCTTCTCTTTATTTCATGCCATAGACACTCCATGGTTTTCCTTTTTCCTTCAAATACAATTGCATTCTTCTCCCTCCAAATGATATCAAGATATATTTTAGTACACAGAGCAGTCAACCTGGATCTTGCATTTTTCCTACTAGAAGCTTTAAAACCATTGTTCCACTCATTTACAGACATTATGCAAGAAGGTCTTCTACCTGCATTGCTCATAGTTCTCAACCACAACAGGAACAACACTGGACATTCAAAAAACAAGTGGGCAGAGGACTCATCATTCAAATAGCAGAAAACACAATCTCTACTGCATAACATCATGTAACCATTTACAATATTAGTGGTCATCAAAGCAGAGTTGAGGGCCTTCCCCAACATTAAGTTTTCAGAAGAGGAGGAATCATTCCTCCATATGATGCCAGCCCACTTCTTAGAAGGTAGGGAAACAGTTCCAGTGAGCAGTAAGTACACAGAAACAATTGAATGTTGCTTTTTATTCCAGGAATTTTGCAATGTGGGTTGAATATGGTACTGCTTGCTCTGAATATTCTCCCATAGCTGTCTAACTGCTTGGTTACTGATGTAAGGAAGTTAAAGAAACCCATCATAAACATAGTCATTGGCCTTTGCTTGAAGATGTATACCAGTTTGAACAAGCTGCTGATTAGATAAGACTTTAGATAATATGATTCCACTACCAACCCACTGCTCATTCCAGAAACTTATAGTGTTGCTACCATTAAAATGGGATTGAATATAGGGTAAGAACAAGTTTCTTAATTGCAGCACTTTCCACCAAGTCCAACTACAGGATTGTGGGATATCCATATTCCAAAATTCTTTCCTTCCTATCTAGTAGTGCCAGACCTATTGCACCCAAACACTATCTTTTCTATTAATAATATCATTAAAGTGCTTGCTAAACGCTTCCATATTCCAAACTTTAATATTATGGATTCCCAATCCTCCCATGCTGAGAGGGGCTTCAAACATGGAGAAAGAGCAAGGAAGCAGCTTTCTATTATGCATTGATCTAATCCAGTAAAATCTGAGCATGGCAGATCTAACTAGCCTCACCAATTTTCCAGGGAGAATGATAGTACGAGCGCAATACACCATCATGGAGAAGATGACTGACTTTATAAGGACCAGCCTGCCTAACTGAGAAAGGAATTTTTTTGACCAATAATTCATGGTGGCAGTGATTTTACTGTACAAAGGCAGGCAGTTGGCTAAATTGATTCTTTTAGTAATGAGAGGCAATCCCAAATAATTCATGTCTCCATCCATGCTTTTAAACCCAGATGCCTAATACAAACTATTAGCAAGAATTTCTGGAACACCAGAGAGAAGGATGCTTGATTTATCGGGATTGGTTCTGAGTCAGCCATCTTGTAGAAGGTTTCTAAGGATTGGAAAATGCAACTCATCCTGACAACACATCCACCTACATGTTCCACCTACCTAGTCATTTTAACTGTTTCAACCATTTTCACATCCAAACAACACATCCACCTACATGTTCAATCTGTTTTTCCCCCTTGTCCTTTTATCTTACCTTAGTTTATGCTGACAATTACCTTATTCCTAGAAGCATTTTCCTTAATTCTCTTCCACCTCTCAGGCTGGATACCCACCCCTGGCTGGTGGTCTGATATTTTAACTGTTGCTGTCTCCTTGAGGATAAAAATTGGTAGTCTTCCTCTCCTCCCTAAAGACATTGCACCCCTTAACATTGCCTTGACAGATTCTGACTTAATCCCTATCTCCAAATCTGGTGCCAAATTCTCTTGGAACAACAGAAGTAGAGGTGTTCGAACCTTCTCTACAATTGATCATGCCTTTTGTAATCTTCCCTCTTTATCTCAATGGCCTTCTTTTTCTGTCTTTTTACCACAACTGATTCTTTCTGACCATTCCCCTTTAATTATAAACCCAGGGCTCCCCATTAATAAAGATAAGAGAAGTTTTAAGTACTACAATGCTTGGGCCAAGCATCCTCATTTTCAAGTATTATATTGCAAACTCATTCTACTAATTACTATGGTAATCCCATGTTCAAGTTTTATAGGAAACTGAAGGATATAAAGGTGGCTTTAAAGCATCGGGCTCGCAGCATTTTTAGCACTGGTAGTTTGATGTCTGCTAATTTGAAGCTTCAGCTGAAAACTGCCAAGGATAAAATGATGGACCATCCCAATGAGGTTGCAATAGCTCAAGAGGAGAGTAGGATTTTTCAGGAACTTAACAGTACAATTGAAATAAAATCAAGTATGAAAAGACAACAACTTTGTGATAAATGGAATGAAGAGGGCGACAAAATCTCTATATACTTTCATGCTTCTATTAAAGCCAAGCAAGTCAAGCCTCCCCACTATCAATCATGATGATGCCATTGCTTTGACCACTAAAGTGATAGATGCAGAGATTAAAAACACCCTTTTCTCCATGAACATGTAGTCAGCTGGTGGGCCTGATGGTCACAATGTTAATTTTTTCATCTCCTCCTGGAATGTTGTTGGATCTGACTTTTGCAAAGCCATTCATAATTTTTTTGACAAATGCAAACTCCTTCATGCAGTAAACTCCACCAACATTGTAATGACCCGATATTTTCAACCATTCGCATCCGCACATGTCGGACATGAATTGCTCAAAATACCGCGTTGTAAATAAAATTTGGCAAATCTCAGAATATACAGTAAACAAATATAATCACAGATCACAGACACAGAGTAAAATAAAGCAGCAGAAGTAAAAGAAATAGTAGTTCATGAAGCTACTATATAAATATATCAGAGTTACATAAGATATAACAAAAGAAATAGAGTACAACAGAAGTCTTAATAAAATAACCAAGTACAAGCTGAGTAGAACAACGGAACTGAAATAGATAGGACAAGACAAGCAGATAATCTCCAGCGATTCAAATCTCCAAGAGAGTGGAAATCCAAATCTGTGAATAACTCAGGCTGACCCGAGCGTAAAGCAAAACACAAAACACTCGAATCAGGACAATATATACTTATATAATGTAAACCAACTCAAGTGAACTGTAATAAAGGTACAAGTAACTTAAAGAATGCTTGGGATCGCCCATTCTTTAAGGATCCATTAAACTATCTACTATGTAGTAATATTCGCTATTATAATCATGTCTAATATAAAATAAACATACTTTTAAATAGCATTAAGGCTTTACATTTTCCACCTTAACACGTAATAGTCCCAGTAGTCTATCCAGTATTAGCATACTCCCAAAATGGGGGCTACCCTCGATACTCCACAGGCTACGGGAGAAATCACAAATCGTAGTAAAGCTCGATATGGTAGGTGACACGGCACAACTAGGCAATGCCAGGGTAGATATACCAATTACGCATCCGGACTGGTGGTGACGCATAGCAGCCACTACCACCCACCTCGAACAACAATCCCAAATCAAGGCTGCGCACCAAATCAATCACAAGTAATAGAATGGTATCGAAGAAGTGTGTCCGATCAGAGGTGCTACCTCCTTGGCTCGTCGATCGCTCGTGTTTTAGCCACCTTATGCCAACTCACGGGAGTTGGGTCCATGTATATACCTTAGGATCGTCGCCACCATCCTACTTCATTCTGGAAACTCCACCGCGTACACAGTTGTCAAAGTGGTTTTCGGTATCGACAGAGAGTATGTCCATATCCGATCCCGGTCCCTTTAACAACCAATCGTTATTATAACCCGTGGTTATAATTTAAAAACAGTTTATACTTCAAAATAGAATATCATTTCAATTCCAAATCTTTATCAAAATAAAGATTAAATCAATTCCAAACCATTTCAATATTTTTAAAATATCATATCATTTCAAAACTTAATTTCAAATCATTTCAATATATCAAAATATCATATTTTTCCAAAACTTCATTTCAAATCATTTTAATATATCAAAATATCATATCCCTTCAAACTTCATTTCAAATCATTTTAATATACCAAAATATCATTTGAGTTCAAATCTAAATATTCAACTTTAAATACTTTTTAAATTTAAAGATATCATTCATTTATTATCATTTCAAGTCACCTTTTAAATAGTTTATATTTCAATCAAAATAATTCATCTAAACCATTTAAAAGTGTAAATATTATACTTTCAAATCAAGTATTAAAATTTTCAAAGTTTTGATTCAATTCAATCATTTATTTCAATTA
Organism: Allium fistulosum; assembly: GCA_030737815.1. NCBI lineage: Eukaryota > Viridiplantae > Streptophyta > Magnoliopsida > Asparagales > Amaryllidaceae > Allium > Allium fistulosum. The sequence continues at coordinate 619,430,272 of CM060907.1, forward strand.
AATTTCCATAGGCCATTTCAAATCTTATAAATTTCAAATATAGATTTAATCCACAAAATAACTATTCAAATTATAAAATAAATTCCAAATCTTTATTATCCTATATTTCATAAGTCTAATATCTTTTAAATAGATTCAAATTACAAGTAAAGTGTTAGCGCCAAAATTGGTCACTAACCCCCAAATCCAGATGAAAGCACCAAATACCAGTCACAGCTTAGAGATAGAATGTATGTAGAGAGTAATAATGTGAAGAACAGTTAAAACTAAAATGAAAGCTGTAAAGAACAACAGATTTTATAATGGTTCGGCTAACTCCGGCCTACGTCTACTCCAAAAGTTTGCTTTTTATTGCTGTAATAATCGATTACAGTTACAAAATGGCAGAGTTGCCTTAGCCTTAGAAAAGAGAAAGTAAGATAGCAGAAAGAAGATGAAGAAGATCCCTTTCCACTATGCCCCTGCCTCTCTATATATAGACAAAGATGGGTTGGACCTCCCTGGTGGGCCTGGTAGCTGAATACCTCAGCCCAAATGGAGTGGTCTCCATATGCCGAACCATAGATGTCGAACGCTGAATGCCGAACAAGGTGTGAATGCCGAACGATCTTCTCATGCCGATCAGAAGTGAGGCCGAACACCCTGAATGTCGTGGGAGGCATTTTCGCCGAACGATACCGGAGGCCGATCCAGTGTATTCGTGTTGAACGACTGATTACCGAAAAAAACTTAGGCCGAACGATACTCTGGCCGAACGCTACCAAGGCAGAACCATCTCTTGGCCGAACGATACTTAGGCCGAACAATAGTTTATGACGAACAATTCTGCAATGCCGAACGTTCGTACATGCCGAACGTTATACCCTGCCGAACGTCTCTCAATGCTGAACGTTCCTTGATGCCGAGCGCTTCCGAATGCCGAGCGTAGCTTGACGCCGAATGCCACCTGGATGCCGAATGCTTCATGGAATGCCGAACCACTCATGTATGACGGACGTTCTATGTATGCCGAGTACTCTTGAACGCTATTCGAACGTGAATGCCAGACGAACCATTTATGCCGAACCTCCATCATGCCAAACCATTGATCAACCTTTATCCAATCATATTTCCATCTTCCAAGCACGTTGCGTCATCCATCCATCCAGTCGACTGAATCCATCGTGCTCTAGCCTCGACGATCGTGCAGTTGATTAGGTTAAACCCGTCTGTCCGCGACCTTGCCAAAAGGCGGGTTAACACTTGCCCCCCAAAACATGCCTTGCTTTGAAAGGTGTGTTTTGAATAGCCTCAAGTCCAATATCCTAAGTATGTATGTTATCCACATCCATACTTTCTGATTCATAATCCAACCCATTACCAAGCCATCTTATCCGAGTGCCACGGCCATATTCTGATCCATTTCCACGACTGTTCCGAGTCGATGTCCGATTCCGAATCCAGCAACCAAATCCATATCCATTTGAACTCGACAACCAGGTTATAGTCCATCCATTTTCAATAACCAATAACCACATCCATGACCTCTCCGGGTCGATGTCCAAATCCGAGACTGTTTCGGGTCCATGCCCAAATCCTTAGCTGTTCATAGACAATATCCAAATCCGTAACCTCTCCGGGTTCCTGCCAAGTGCAATCCACACTTGACGACCTATGTTAAGTAATTCCATGGTGTTCATGGTTCAGTGTCCCTGAACGTCGAATAATGCCGTGGCTTAAGTCCTAAGCCGAATCCTAGTCACTCCGGACCCTTGCCGAGCATAGTCCATACTCGACGACCTAAAATAGTAACCGATAATATATGGCCTAAGTCCTAGGCCGAATCCTGGTCTCTTCGGACCCTTGCCGAGCATAGTCCATACTCGACGACCTTTTAGCCAAAATCCAGAGGAAATCCAATCAAAATCCAATCCAAAATCCAAATCCAAATAGAAAACCAGAAATCCATATCAAAAATCCATACCAAAAACAAAAATCCAAACCAGAATCCAAACCAGAAAACGAGCAAAACAGGAAGTTCAAACCAAACTCCAAAACCAAACCAGAAAAAGCAAATGTGCAAGTCAAAGGAAAAAACAAATTTCACAAACCAGGGCGTCTCGGTAAGCCATCATCTCAGAGCATGCCTGAGGGTTATCTCCGACCCCGTACATGAGTAAGTGATTTAACCATTTGCCCGGAGTTTGTTACTTATTCCAAACCATCAAGATTAGTTGATGACCAATCGGCCACCATCCCTGGGCCTCATGCCCTCATCGTTCAAGGTGGGCGGTGGCTGCTCCGGTTCCACCGCCACATTCCGAGTTTCAACATATTGTCGCAACTGACCATTCCTCATATGCTCCTCGATTATGTCCTTCAAATGCCGGCAGCTGTTAGTATCATGCCCGTTCAGGTCATGAAAATGACAGTGTCTTCCTGACGCCCTTTCTCGTTCTGAGGGCTCTCTCCTCGTCGACCTTCGATATGGAAGGCGATCTCGAGTGTCCAAGAATATCCGCTCCAGCGTTGCATTCAATCCTATGTAAGTGGAGAACTTTGGTTCTCCCCAACGCTTCCTTTTTGCTTTATCCTTGCCCCCACCCGAGCTTTTGTCGGGTAGTCCTCCATCCTTAATCATGTTTACTTCCTTTGACCTCATGTCCAAACATGCATCCTCTTGTCGAAGAAATCTCTCAGCTTCATGAAAGAATTCCCCAAGATCCAACGGTGGGTCCCGTATCAACGATACTTTGAACTCCGAATTATCTCTGACTCCTGATACTACAGCCATCAGAACCATTGATGGATCCGACCGATCCACCGAAGCAGCTGCTGCATTAAATCGAGTTAAGAATGTCCTGAGTGATTCATCCACCCCTTGTTTGACTGACGTTAGTGTCATCACGTTCTTTGGCCTTTTTATGTGAAATCGAAAATGACTTTAGAATTTGTCCACCAGTTCCGTCCATGCTCCAATGGATCCGTCCTCCAGCTGTCTGAACCACATAGCAGCAATATCAGTCAAGTACAGGGGGAAACATCGGGCCATAACTTCCTCCGTTGCCCCCAGTACTTCCATATGCCTGGTGTACCTCATCAAGTGGTCGGTGGGATCTGTCTTCCCATTGTATACTTCCAGAGTGGGTAGTTTGAAATCGGGCGGATTTCTAGCTGTCCTAATATTCTGGGTAAACGGACTTTTGTTAACTCCCTCTGAATCCCTGTTTGTCAGACCTCCGCGAATAGTCCGCCTGATAATGTCAGCCAATCCAGTGTTCCCAACAAAGGGTTGCCCCCTATCCATGTTTCCAGACTGCCTCCCAAGTCCCTGAGAAAATTTTGGCACATATTCCTCATCACGTACTCTTGTATTCCTATCGACGTCAGGCCGCGGAGCGTCATCCGGTATCCCTCCATGAACTGGTCCAGCATTACCTGGAGGTGTGCCCCCGAGTCTAGGTCCACCTAGATTGTTAGTTGTTTGTTGATTGGGAGCTGTCCCCCGCTGAATCACTCCATCTGTCTGCTGGTTGAGTTCCTCTGGTCCAGTTCCAAGAACTTGGGCACCTGCAGTTCCAGGTTGTCCAAATTTCCTAAGAAGAGCTTGCATCATCTCCTCTTGCCGTTTCATCATCTGCTCCTGCATAGAATTCATCATCACTTGCATCTCGTCCCGAGTTATGTAGATAGATGCATGATCCTCTCTAGCTCCAGAAGAGGCCGCTTGACTTCCTTCCTGATTGCTTCTTTCCGCTGCTTGCTTCCTTGTTGGTGGTCTAGCCATTGCTTTCTAGGATCCAAGTTCCTAACTCCAAAATTCTCGAGTGTTTCAATTCTCAGTGAAAGCACCAAAGTGTTAGCGCCAAAATTGGTCACAAACCCCCAAATCCAGATGAAAGCACCAAATACCAGTCACAGCTCAGAGATAGAATGTATGTAGAGAGTAATAATGTGAAGAACAGTTAAAACTAAAATGAAAGCAGTAAAGAACAACAGATTTTATAGTGGTTCGGCTAACTCTGGCCTACGTCCACTCCAGAAGTTTGCTTTTTATTGCTATAATAATCGATTACAGTTACAAAATGGCAGAGTTGCCTTAGCCTTAGAAAAGAGAAAGTAAGATAGCAGAAAGAAGATGAAGAAGATCCCTTTTCACTGTGCCCCTGCATCTCTATTTATAGACAAAGATGGGTTGGACCTCCCTGGTGGGCCTGGTAGCTGAATACCTCAGCCCAAATGGAGTGGTCTCCATATGCCGAACCATAGATGTCGAACGCTGAATGCCGAACAAGGTGTAAATGCCGAACGACCTTCTCATGCCGATCAGAAGTGAGGCCGAACACCCTGAATGTCGTGGGAGGCATTTTCGCCGAACGATACCGGAGGCCGATCCAGTGTATTCGTGCTGAACGACTGATTGCCAAACAAAACTTAAGCCGGACGATACTCTGGCCGAATGCTACCAAGGCCGAACCATCTCTTGGCCGAACGATACTTAGGCCGAACAATAGTTTATGACGAACAATTCTGCCATGCCGAACGTTCGTACATGCCGAACGTTATACCCTACCGAACGTCTCTCGATGCCGAATGTTCCTTGATGCCGAGCGCTTCCGAGATGCCGAGCGTAGCTTGACGCCGAACGCCACCTGGATGCCAAATGCTTCATGGAATGCCGAACCACTCATGTATGCCGGACGCTCTATGTATGCCGAGTACTCTTGAACGCTATTCAAACGTGAATGCCAGATGAACCATTTATGCCCAACCTCCATCATACCGAACCATTGATCAACCTTTATCCAATCATATTTCCATCTTCCAAGCACGTTGCGTCATCCATCCATCCAGTCGACTAAATCCATCGTGCTCTAGCCTCGACGATAATGTAGTTGATTGGGTTAAACCCGTCTGCCCGCGACCTTGCCAAAAGGTGGGTTAACATAAACCAATTATTTTTCATACTAATATAAACTTCAATTATTTATTCCAAGATTTAATATCATTTATTTAATTTAAATTTAAATACCATTTAATCACATTTCAAAATAGTTGTATTTCCCAAATCAACTATTCCATTTAAATCATTTAAAGTCAATTCATTATATTTAATAACTAAATATTTAATTTCCAAAATTATATCTTTTTCAAAGATCATTTATTCATTTGAATTTAATAAACAAAGAAAATTCAACTTTCACAGCACTTAGAAAATGCTACGAAATGTTATGTTTAAAAACAGTTCATTAACCAAAAGACGACATTTAAATGCTGTAATATCTTAATTTAGTTTCAACTAAAATTTTAGTTAAAATTAAAAACTATAGCACTAACAAATTGCCATAATAACCCTTAGTTCAAATTTGCTATTTGGTTCATTTAAAACAATTACAGCATTTTCCAATGCTGTAATATCTTTACATTACATTTCAAAAATGTTGTCAAATCAAATTCAGAGTTTTTATTTACAATTTCACACATAATTAACTTTTAATATAAATCATTTTTAACTTATAAAATCATTCACAATTAAAAACAATCATTTAAATACCTTTATTTCTATGATTTTATAAAGTCAAATTTCCATACAAAAATCAAGTTAAATAACAATTAAATTTTCATTTCTTTAATTAAATTCTTAACTTAACAACTAAGTTTAAATTTCCAAAATATAACTTATTTCCGTTTATTTTACTTAATTAAAATTTCACCTTTAAACAAATTTCACAAAATTCAATTTAAGTTATATTTCCAAATTCAGTTTAAATATTCATTTATTCATATTTTAATTTATACAAAATCATTAACACTTTTAAAAATTATTATTACTTAATAAAATCATTAAATTCATATTTTAAATCAAATTTTTCATATTTTCTTACTTTACATAAATTCCATTTATAAACAAAATCATAAATTCCAAAATTAACTTATATTTCAAATTCTACTTCACCATTTACTTAATTCTCTTATATAATTTGTAGAAAATCACAAATACTTTATAGAAATCATTTTAATAAAATTTAAATCAAAATATCATAATATTTACATTTTTACAATATTTTAAAAATTTCAGAAAAATATATAAATCATGGGTCTGTATAAAATTTTCTAGCCTGGGTCAAGTGATACGGATATATATCATTTCAATCCGCAGTTTACAAAGAAAAACCGGGTTCTATCATTTCAAACCCGCAATCCCAAGTGATATAAACAAATAAATAAAAACCGTTCAGGCCTAACATTTCAGCCCATAACGATTTTTCCCTATTCTAAAGTCCGTTCGGGTATGTATCATTTCAACCCATAGTGATTTCTAATCTACAGGGAACTTGCAGTGTGATAAACTGATAAAAATGAACAGTATACAATATATAACAGTAACAGATGATATAACATATGTATAAACATGGATGAACGTCATATAATCATAATATAACAATTATAACAGGATGATATAAATTTACAGATTCAAATGGTGTCAATTTACTAGTTATATAAGTACACATCGTCTGGTGAGAATTACTCACCTGTATTAGCTGGAGATGACAAACAACAACACACAATAGAGAAGCTTCGAAGGCACGACACACAAATATGATTTGAGAGTGGAGAGCCAAAGGAATTTGACTTGTTCAAACATTTACACAAAACAATACAATTTATATAAGTTTCAAAACAATTCAACACTAGACAATGTTAGAAATCAATGCCCAAAACAAAGACAAATGTTTTGCACTTGTTCTCAACTTCACATACTTCAGTTATGGACTGAAATAGCACAGCAAAGGCATGAATTAAGGTCTGGTTTGGGTCCCTATAGGGTTGGCCTAGCATGGGTTTGATGGTGAAGAGAAGTATAGGTGCAACAAATCTACACTACAAGGCAAATACAAGGCAAATATCAACATTTCAAGGCTATGAATGGGCTCGACCAGAGGCTATGTGGGTAAGGCCTGATGTCCAGATGGTGGTGGATGATGTGGCAGAGGGTGGAGGTCAGGTCAGAGGTGGTGGTGGTGGATAAAGTGGCGGCAAGTGGTGGGTAAAGGTGATGATGCAAAACTAGGTCTAGGCTTTCATGTAAGTGATGGATTTTTGGGTTTTTGTGGTGATGCATGCCATAGGGGTGCTCGGCCTAGAGTTGGTGATGATCTAGGGTGGTAGTTGGTCGGAGCATCAGGTGGTGGAGGTCAGCCAAGGGCTGGAGGAGGAGGAGCCAATCAAATCTAGATGAGAACAAGTGCAAAAATCAATGTAAACAAGTAGAAAAGGAATAAGAAAAAGTTGAAAATCATTACCCAAACTTTCCTCAATAGCCATGGCCGAAATTCTTTTGTTTCAGAAATGAAAATGAATGTACGTGAATAGAAAATAGAGTATGCAGCTGAAAGATGTGGATAGTAAAGGCTAATTGATGAAAAGATAAGTTACAAATGTGAAAGGTTGGAAGATAAAAGGCCTTAGGCAAATCAAAAGTCATAACCTTTCAAATTTCTTTTAATTTCTTTATATAAGTTTATATAACTGAAAATAATTATAAATTCAGTTTAAATTCGAAACTGTAACAAAATATAAATAAATAATTAATATTATATATATGATTAAAATAAGAAAATAGCACAAAATGAAAACTAGTCTAAAAAATTTGAAAATAAATTCAATACACTTTGGAAAAACTATTTTAACTTAAATACATGTAAAATGAATATAAATAGAGTAAAACACAGCAAATAAAATTGAATGTATAAAATAAATAAATAACTTTTAATTATATATAATTAAATTAAGAAAATAGCAAAGAAAATGGAAACTAGGTTTCAAAAATTGAAATAAATTCAAGTAAACTTTAGAAAAATTATACTATCACTTTAAAATTATTAAAAGATAAAAATATACATAAAATAACATATTAACACATATTAAAATAAAATATGAAAATGAAAATATAATTTATATAATTTAAACTAACAAAATTGCAGAATAAAACAAATTGCACTCAATATTGAAATATACATAACTTTTACAGTTTAACTCCGTTTTCAACGAAACAAAAAGCAGTGTTCAAGTTATTACATATATTTTCATAATAAAAGATAAAATGTAAGATTTTAAATAATTTAAATTTGAAGTTTAAAAGTCAAAGTTTGAACAGTTTGACCAGAAATTCTCTTTACAGTAAAATATTCAAATTATACTAGTTTGAACTATAAATCACTTAATAATCAACATTTATATTTAAAAATGAAATATTTGAAATAAAACATTTTAAAAATAATTTAAAAATAAAAGAAAGTCAAATTTAAAATATATACAAAAATCTAGGGTTGTTACACTCTCCCCCACTCAAAACTTTTCGTCTCCGAAAAGGAATGAGGTACGGGAAAGCGCAGAAAAAGATAGAGTGAAATAAGATTAAGACAAGATGACAAGGAGATTGAAATTATACCTGATAACCATTGTTATAGGTAAGTTTAACAAGGTGGATGGCAAGCAATGCTCAGATTCAAATTAAGTACCAAAGATTTATTAAAGATTATAGGAAGATTTCTAACCAGAAAGACTATAGAAAGATGCCTATACCAGTCTGTAGCAAGATGAGGCAAATAAGGACAACTAAAGACAAATTTGAAACAAAATAAGATAATAAGTTTTAAACCATGGAAATTTCAACTTAAATTGATAATTAATTTTACACAAGTTAAATAAATCTTAACTGCCTCTAATTACATTATCTTATCATCTAATTTTCTTAAACTAACAATTTCTAAAATCATGGATTTGATTAAAATTAAGTGTATAAAATTCAATAAATTTAATTCTTCTTTATTCCTAATTAAAATTAAATTTATTCCTCTCAATATATTTTATCACCTATGTTAAATATACTTACCCTTATTATAACTGTTTTAATTTATTTTTAGTTCCTTTAACATCATTTATATTGTAGATTATTCAATTAACCTTTTATTCTATTTACCTTTGTTAATCTTTTTATAACTAAAATTTAAGTGTATAATATTTATTATAACCACTCAAATTTTATTTATAAAAATCTTTTTATATTGTATATTATCCAATTACATTGTTAACTTCTAACAATTAAGGTAAGTTGTATTTGAATGCAATTGAGTATTATACAAATAAAACTTTCTAAAATTAATATACACTATAAACATTCTAATTCAATCATTTCAAGCTTGAATATTTATTCAAAATTTTGATTTTCTTTTTATACTTGAAGTTATTATTTAAGATAGAATTTAAGAATAAAATTTCCGATTCCTTTCAAACCATTTAGAGATAAATAAATATATGTACATAATTTGTCAAATCACATTTAAATCATATATCTATATATATTATAAATCAAATCATATTTTAGAAATTCAAATCAATTAAATTTCCGAAAACAAAACTGTAGCAAGACTACAGAACGGTCTCTTCACTTCGAAACTCGAAAATGAACGTCGATGATGCTGTGGTTGTCACCCAAATTATTTTCCAGCGACAAAGAGAAGAGCACTAAAATTTTAAAACTTTAAAATTCTTTGGAAACAAATTTCTATTCAAAATACTTTAAATAATGCAGTCATTTAAAACTTTAAACACAAGGTTTGAAACCATCGAAAATTAAATTCTCAGATTCTTGATTTAAATTCATTTCAGTTCCCAAATCAAATTTATAAACAACTATTTATAAATTCATTTATAGAATGATAAATCAAGTATTATCAATTTCAAATAATCAATTTAAATCAATTTATTAAGTTCCATAATATTTACTTATATCAAAATTTATTTCATTAACCAAATTTAAAAATAATATTGTGTCAGTTTGTTCTGTCAAAGTGTTTTAGAAATCCTATCGATAGCGTTGATCAGACGAATCGATCGGAAGCCCAAATCAATATCAACAACTCAAACAACACAATATATAAAACAAACATAGATTTACAAGTAAAAATTCAAAAATGTTTGGAGATATTTTGGAAACAAAACAAGATGACTAATTATCAAATTATGAAAATGGATAAGCTTAGATAAATCGCGGGCAACCTTAACCGGGTCAACCGTGACTTAATGAATAAGATCAAATGTGTATTTTTTTTCTGGGGTAATTCTACATCCGATCTCAAGAGATAGAGTTTGGAATAACAAAAGATATTAGCATCTAAACCAAGGATAGATATAAATCTCTGGTGAATCGATGCTAATTGTAAAGGAGTTTTCCCCCTTTTACAAGTCATTAGAGTATTGGCGAGACCGCCAATTCACTATAAAGCTCAATCGAAGCGGAGTTATGGGATACTCCAGAATCAAAAGAAGATAAATAGTGAGGGACAAGAATGGATTTTAGAACCGTAGGGAACGTTCCAAAAATTCAAAGGAAATTCGAATCAAGTGGAAAAGATTCAAACTCGAACGAAAGTGATTCTGTAAATAAATCTACTCCATATGCTGAGTTTTGCCTCAAAGCCAAAGCTCTGATACCAACTGTAACGACCCAATATTTTCAACCATTCGCATCCGCACATGTCGAACTTGAATTGCTCAAAATACCGCATTGTAAATAAAATTTGGCAAATCTCAGAATATACAGTAAATAAATATAATCACAGATCACAGACACAGAGTAAAATAAAGCAGCGGAAGTAAAAGAAATAGTAGTTCATGAAGCTACTATATAAATATATCAGAGCTACATAAGATATAACAGAAGAAATAGAGTACAACAGAAGTTTTAATAAAATAACCAAGTACAAGCTGAGTAGAACAACGGAACTGAAATAGATAGGACAAGACAAGCAGATAATCTCCAGCGATTCAAATCTCCAAGAGAGTGGAAATCCAAATCTGTGAATAACTCAGGCTGACCCGAGCGTAAAGCAAAACACAAAACACTCGAGTCAGGACAATATATACTTATATAATGTAACCAACTCAAGTGAACTATAATAAAGGTACAAGTAACTTAAAGAATGCTTGGGATCGCCCATTCTTTAAGGATCCGTTAAACTATCTACTATGTAGTAATATTCGCTATTATAATAATGTCTAATATAAAATAAACGTACTTTTAAATAGCATTAAGGCTTTACATTTTCCACCTTAACACGTAATAGTCCCAGTAGTCTATCTAGTATTAGCATACTCCCAAAATGGGGGCTACCCTCGATACTCCACAGGCTACGGGAGAAATCACAAATCGTAGTAAAGCTCGATATGGTAGGTGCTGTGTAGTTAATGCCCCGCTATTACCTCGCTATATCTCATAGCGGATTTCTATCGCTACGATATTTCCATATAGCCCCAAAATATAGCCTTTCCGCTTTAAGCCCCGCTATTTCCGCTATATCCCGTTATTCCCGCTATATTCCGCTATTTCCGCTATATCTTCTTTAATAAAATGAATTGAAAAATTGCATTTATACATTATAAAAATTATGAAATTGATTTATTTGATTTAATTTTTAATATATTTTTAGAATGAAATACTCTAATATTCTACTAAATTCAATTATGTTATATAACAGTTTTACGTTTATTTAAAGTATATTCGCACATGTTTTTATTTAATATTATTTATGTATTAATTATAATTCATTTGAATGATATTTTTTTTCATTTAATTACCAATTAAATATCTGTAAAAACATTAAGTACGAGTTTTATATGCTATTTTAGAGTCATCCGCTATATCCCGCTATATCCTCGCTGTATCCCCGCTATGACTTTTTGCACCTCCACCGCTTTGAATCTGCCGAGCGCTTTAACTGCACAGGGTAGGTGACACGGCACAACTAGGCAATGCCAGGGTAGATATACCAATTACGCATCCGGACTGGTGGTGACGCATAGCAGCCACTACCGCCCACCTCGAACAACACCCCCAAATCAAGGGTGCACACCAAATCAATCACAAGTAATAGAATGGTATCGAAAAAGTGTGTCCGATCAGAGGTGCTACCTCCTTGGCCCGTCGATCGCTCCTGTTTTAGTCACCTTATGCCAACTCACGGGAGTTGGGACCACGTATATACCTTAGGATCGTCGCCACCATCCTACTTCATTCTGGAAACTCCACCGTGTACACAGTTGTCAAAGTGGTTTTCGGTATCGACAGAGAGTATGTCCATATCCGATCCCGGTCTCTTTAACAACCAATCGTTATTATAACCCGTGGTTATAATTTAAAAACAGTTTATACTTCAAAATAGAATATCATTTCAAATCCAAATCTTTATCAAAATAAAGATTAAATCAATTCCAAACCATTTCAATATTTTTAAAATATCATATCATTTCAAAACTTAATTTCAAATCATTTCAATATATCAAAATATCATATTTTTCCAAAACTTCATTTCAAATCATTTTAATATATCAAAATATCATATCCCTTCAAACTTCATTTCAAATCATTTTAGTATACCAAAATATCATTTGAGTTCAAATATAAATATTCAACTTTAAATACTTTTTAAATTTAAAGATATCATTCATTTATTATCATTTCAAGTCACCTTTTAAATAGTTTATATTTCAATCAAAATAATTCATCTAAACCATTTAAAAGTGTAAATATTATACTTTCAAATCAAGTATTAAAATTTTCAAAGTTTTGATTCAATTCAATCATTTATTTCAATTAAATTTCCATAGGCCATTTCAAATCTGATAAATTTCAAATATAGATTTAATCCACAAAATAACTATTCAAATTATAAAATAAATTCCAAAGCTTTATTATCCTATATTTCATAAGTCTAATATCTTTTAAATAGATTCAAATTACAAGTAAACCAATTATTTTTCATACTAATATAAACTTCAATTATTTATTCCAAGATTTAATATCATTTATTTAATTTAAATTTAAATACCATTTAATCACATTTCAAAATAGTTGTATTTCCCAAATCAACTATTCCATTTAAATCATTTAAAGTCAATTCATTATATTTAATAACTAAATATTTAATTTCCAAAATTTTATCTTTTTCAAAGATCATTTATTCATTTGAATTTAATAAACAAAGAAAATTCAACTTTCGCAGCACTTAGAAAATGCTACGAAATGTTATGTTTAAAAACAGTTCATTAACCAAAAGACGGCATTTAAATGCTGTAATATCTTAATTTAGTTTCAACTAAAATTTTAGTTAAATTTAAAAACTATAGCACTAACAAAGTGCTATAATAACCCTTAGTTCAAATTTGCTATTTGGTTCATTTAAAACAATTACAGCATTTTCTAATGCTGTAATATCTTTACATTACATTTCAAAAATGTTGTCAAATCAAATTCAGTGTTTTTATTTACAATTTCACACATAATTAACTTTTAATATAAATCATTTTTAACTTATAAAATCATATATTTTCACAATTAAAAACAATCATTTAAATACCTTTATTTCTATGATTTTATAAAGTCAAATTTCCATACAAAAATCAAGTTAAATAACAATTAAACTTTCATTTCTTTAATTAAATTCTTAACTTAACAACTAAGTTTAAATTTCCAAAATATAACTTATTTCCATTTATTTTACTTAATTAAAATTTCACCTTTAAAAAAATTTCACAAAATTCAATTTAAGTTATATTTCCAAATTCAGTTTAAATATTCATTTATTCATATTTTAATTTATACAAAATCATTAACACTTTTAAAAATTATTATTACTTAATAAAATCATTAAATTCATCTTTTAAATCAAATTTGTCATATTTTCTTACTTTACATAAATTCCATTTATAAACAAAATCATAAATTCCAAAATTAACTTATATTTCAAATTCTACTTCACCATTTACTTAATTCACTTATATAATTTGTAGAAAATCACAAATACTTTATAGAAATCATTTTAATAAAATTTAAATCAAAATATCATAATATTTACATTTTTACAATATTTTAAAAATTTCAGAAAAATATATAAACCATGGGTCTGTATAAAATTTTCTAGCCTAGGTCAAGTGATACAGATATATATCATTTCAATCCGCAGTTTACAAAGAAAAACCGGGTTCTATCATTTTAAACCCGCAATCCCAAGTGATATAAACAAATAAATAAAAATCGTTCAGACCTATCATTTCATCCCATAACGATTTTTCCCTATTCTAAAGTCCGTTCGGGTGTGTATCATTTCAACCCATAGTGATTTCTAATCTACAGGGAACTTGTAGTGTGATAAACTGATAAAAATGAACAGTATACAATATATAACTGTAACGATCATGATTTTTCGACGCTCGAAAGTCGACATTAATACGTCCACTGTATCAAATGCAGCACAATCGAATGCCGGAAAACCGAACCATTAGGGTTAAAAGAAGAGGTAGAAGAAGATAGAAGAAAAAGAAAGAACAGAAAAACAGAAACAGAAACAACAACAGAATCTCACATTCGCAGCGGAACAATATATAATAGATAATCACTAGTCTTTTTAAATCAAAGAACTATATCATTTTATACATACATCAATCATAGTCAATATACAACTCGATACAACAATGGACAGTTATATAAATTTGTCCACATACAGAATACACAACGGAATAAAATAAACAAGTACGAGAGTACGCTTCGCCATCCAACTTGCTTCCAAAGCTCCAGAATATCCGGAATATCCCGATAACATAACTCTAGGCTGCCCGTGTGGAAAATTATGGGCACTCAGAGTTTAGAAGGGAACAATAAACTCCGAGTCAGTCATGGTGACTGGTGTGAGATCGTAAAATAGTTATTTTCACAAAGGAAATAAAATTAATTCGCAATGCTTTTGGAAAATGAAACTACCATAAGACATCTCGCCACACACACAATGCAAATGCAGAATTAGAGTAGATTTCTTCTTATGATAATCAAATATGCTTACTACGCAAATCATTGGATATTATTATTAATCTCTAGTGCAGAAAACATTTCGAAAGTATAATATTAATCTTGGCCAGCATAGGCATTTCACGTTATGCCTACTATAGCTACTATGTTCAATAGCAGGTTACCGCCACATTCCATAGCAAGTAATACAACTAAAACCGTACAAGGTTCGTATTGTTTCTTTGGATTTTCCAACAAATGGTCAGGCTAAGGAACTTCCTTTCCTACTGCCGAATGGGATCGCCTCTGGCTGGACGTCCCGAGAGACCAAATGCTCTCTGCCAAACAAGGCCGGGTTACCCCTGTAACTAGGTAACTCACGAATATGTCATCCCCCGGTCCTTTGGGACCTTTATCCGAGCGCTCGGTAACCAATATCACACATAATAAATAAAGTGTGTCCACATGAGTAAGTATCTGGGCTCCATACCGTGATACCACCCCTTTCCAGAAGGAAATGACATACCCTAAAGGGCGCAACCCTCATAACCTTGCCGCAACATTCCTGTTTCGACCATTTCCGGGTTGTTGAGGCCCTGACGAAGTCTCGTCCACAAAGCCACGCTTTGATCACAAATGATCAAATAAATGATCATCATTACAGCAACACTCATCATGCCACATTACCAAATTGGGAATATATCGCTGATAAATTTCAACTACATAACCTCTGAGCTCGTATGTCTCAGAGAAGGGTGTTAAGCTAAGAGAATAAATTCTCCGCCACCAACAGAAATGTATTTGAAAGAAATCAGCTTTACATCTCAAAACGTAATGCCAGACACGTAAACATACAAGTCTGTTCTGGGTTCGAACAGAACCGAATGCACTTCAAAAGAAGCCCTTGCAATCCGAATATTCACAATCCCGATAAAACTTCCCATCACAAAGGAAATCTCAATACCGTAGCTAAAGGTGCAGAGACAATCGATAGGTCATCCTATCGTTTTCACAAATACCCGGTCTTCACCACCAGTCTTCAATACGATCCATATCGTCGTATAATTATTCGGAATGGGTTATCTGACACAAAGGTCCTTTCCCGGCTAAACCGAATAATAAGCGTTTGTTTTAAAAACAAATTCAAGTGCCATTTCAAAGGCAAATATTGATAGTCGGTGATTTAACTATCAATAATATTCACAACAACCATCAGATTTAAATAATTTTCCCAAATAATTTTTTTTCAAAATATCTTTATAAGATATATATTTTCCACGCTTCACATTTGAAAACAAATTTAAAATCACAATTTCACCTTTCAACTTTTGAAAATAAATTTCAAATCAATTTCCTTACGCGGAATATATTTCCAACTATATCTTTTAAAAACCCACTTAGAACTTTTAATTTATATTTTAAAAGCTACTTTGGAATATACTCGGTTTTCCAAGGAAAATACACTTCCATTTAAAAATGGTCCGTTTAAACCAATTTAATAAATCCATATCGATTTATTTTAAATTTACGTTCCAAATCCGTAAATTTACTGTCACACTTAAAAATAAATCAGCGTTTATTTTTAAAACAAATTTCCCTTTCCTTTATAAATTCTATTCGGAATTTACATTCTCAAATATTCATTTTCAACACCAATCGACTTTCAAATTTATTTCTCAATTTTATTTCAAAACCTAAATCTAATTCCAAATTGATTTCTAAATTCATTTCAACACAAAAATCATTTTTCAAATCGATTTTTAAGTTTATTTCGAATTCCCAAATTGATTTTCCAAACATTTATTCCAAACACCAAATCGATTAAAAATGGATTTCCCAGGATTTATTTTAAATACCACATCAATAATCAAATTGATTTCAAACAAAATTATCATCTTTTAGAATAAATTCCTTTATTCTCTTCTAAACCATTTAAAATTCCATTTTCAATAAATTTTCCAACTTTCGAAAAATACTATTAAAAATCCATTTATAACAATCTTCCCATAATTTTGAAATAATTCGATAACATTTCAAAAATCAACTTTACGCTTTTAAAATTACTTCTTTTAATTTATCCAATTCTTTCAAAAGGAATTTACTTAAAATTTCCAATTTAAATTTCATAAATCCAATTTCATTTATTTCTGGTATCCAGCGATACCAAAAATAACTTGGCTAAATTTAGCCTTCAACAATACAATCACAGATATAATCATACACAGATTTTAAATAATTAACACATAACATATGAAATAAATTCATATAATTTGAGGAATCCAATTGGATCCCTCCAACCTGTTTCCTTGCATCCACAGATGTTAGCACAATACCAATTCCACTTCGAGGTGGAATATCGCGGTATATGGGATTTTATAAAATATCATCCGCTTACTAACGGCGCAATAGGGTCTCATCCGCTATACAATGCGGGAAATCAACAACTTCAATATATACATATGCCAATATATATATTGCTATATATATAGATATATCCTACTATATCTAATATCGCAACCAAACAACAATCAATAACTGCAATTCAAATTTAAATCTGAGTGAGAAGATCTCACCTTTGCTTTTTATTTTGCAATCCATTTTTCCATTTCGGCTTGTTTCTCCATTGGATTAGACCTTGTATAACAATTTATACCACTTATTAATGTTTAATCAATCGAAAACCACTTATCATTAAATAATTTAATCGATTAATGTTTTAAAATTTTAAACTAAAAATTTCTTTATTAATTTATTTTGAGTAACCAAAATAATTAAGTAAGTTGATTAAAACAGTTAAATCTCCAAATCCATTATTTAAAATAAACTAGCAATTTAAAATATGTATATTTATTTTATTTTCATTTTTATACTGCATATAAAATAATCTCTACAGGTTTGAACATTTTAAAAATTCCTACTCTTCCAAATTTTTTCTACACGCATATATATATATTTTCTCTAATTTACAGTTATATCTTTGTTTAAATCTAAAACAAATTATCTTCACCTTACTGTATATGTATATACTGTAAATCCATATTAAATTGAAATAGGATGTATACCTTACTGAACAAAGATGAATCCAGGCTCGAACTCGACTTCTTTCTACCGATGAACGCCAGAATTGCCCTGCCATCGCACGCACAACCCAAAATTGCAACTCGACGAATGCTCCTTGCCGACTTTCGCGAGCGTGCGCATGTGCCTCCACGACATCGATGTCGCGACCTCGATCTCACACGTCCAACAATCTCAACGAATTCACGAACCATCGAGTCGCCTCCACCCAGAACACCGCTCGTACACCTATGAATGTCGCGACCTTTCCACATCGCCAATGAATCCACACCACCAATTGCCCAGGCTTCGATTTCGATTGCCAATGCCCCTTACGAATATGAAATCGCGATTCGACTTCGATTATTTTTTTTTTTTTGGTGGAAGAAAATTTTGAGTAGCGCGGCCATAATCAGATTTTGATTTCATCCTTTCGAACTAAAGATAGGAGGGGATTTGGGGTAAAACTGTTTCGAACTGGAGATAACAAAACAAGGGAATTCTCGCAACCATTATTATTTTGAACGAGAACGAACAGATTTGTTTTGAACAAAATTAATTTTCTCTGGCCATTTGAACGAAATAGAGAGGAGACAAGAGAACGTGATTTGGCAGAAAGTAAGTCGGTATTGAAAAGTTGATTAAAAATTTATATTTTTATATTCAAAAATATCCCGTTATATTATATCAGCGCGTTTGCTTATCGTACGATCACACGATAACTCTAATCACTACGAAAATTGAAATCCGGTAATAATACAATATTACAGATCCAATGGAACTGGTTTCGTCGAAATCCGAGACTGTGCCCCAGAACGTTATTTTTAAATTCAATTTAAACGATATAAATTCAAAACTGAACAAAACACTTCCAAATTCAATCCTGAAAGTTCCAGTACCTTCAGAATTATCAATATAGATTTTCTAAGCTTTGAAAATATTTTTAATCAGCTTAAAAATCAAGATTCAATATTTTACCTAGATTTTAACAATTAAATTCACTAATTTAATTATCAAATCCATTCAAATATTTGAATTTCAAATTAAACTATCATTCGAATATTTAAACTCATTTAAATATTCACTTTTTAAATATCAAAAATTCAGGGTCGTTACAATCTTCCCCCCTTAAAAGAATTTCGTCCCGAAATTACAAGTAAAGAAGAATGCTCCAATACCCGTTAACTATTTTCTCAAATCCAAATAGTTTTATCAAATTTTCAAACACAAATCTGTTTATTAAAGATTTGTTATCACTTCAACTAACTTTCCAAACACTTTCATAGTTTTCAAACAACTTTATTTTACTTCACAATTCAAATTTAAATTTAAATTCAAATTGTTAATTATCCAAAATTTCTCAAAAATTTTCTAACTCTCGAAATTTCCGAAAAATTTCGCCAACGTCTCCTTTGCGCGGCTAATATGGTACGACTACAAAATGTCCCTACGGACTCTCAGATTTCAAAAAGAGAAAAGAAAGCCAAGCGGCTAGACAAGAAAATCACCAAATCTCATACTGAAATTCAAATACATACCTTTTTCGAGCAATTCAAATTTATCTTTCAAATCAAAATTTCCAATTCCTTTATACACATGTATATCCTACTAGCCATAATATCCAATTACAATATTCAATTCACAATTTCAATTCTATTTGAATTCATCTTACTTTCAAATTTTAATTCAGGTTTACATTTCGAATTTTACTTGAATTTGATTCATCTTCCATTTCTGAATATTGAGTTTCATTTACCTTTATTCCAAATTCCAATTTTAAATCTTTTGTCATTAGTGAAAAATTTTCAAAAATTCCAAATTTTTCTAACTCCCAAAATTTTCAGAAAATTTTGGAGGAGTTTCCTTTGTACGGAGGAGCTTTTGCAATATGACAAAAGATATAAATATATATACATCGACCCACTCGGTCGGAAAAGCAGAAAAACAGTTCATATTTCCTATTTTTATTGCGTAAGCGTACTTTTTAGCATTTTAAGCAAAGCAGTTATTTTATTACCATTTACACAACCAAAATGCAGCCAAACGGCTTCAAAAACCTGCACTTACTCAATTTAAACAGGTAAGTGACAATATATAAGAAATCTATTAACATTTCATTCATTTTCAATAACAAATATATAGATTTCATTAGCAATATACTCAAAACAATTTCCATAAGCAATCTATATGGTTTCGATTCAACTTAAATCGCTTCCATCTAATTCACATTCAATTTCTATTCAATTCAAGTGATTAACAACTCACTTTCTTACATTCAATTCATTTCTAAATGAATCTAACTCATATCTATTTCAATCGATACAAAAATCAATTTCTATTTGCTTTTATTAACTCATAGAATTTATACAATCTCGTTTTTGTCAAACGATAATTCTTTCTATTCAGATTTGTTAATATTCATGCAACTAAATGATTACTTGAACTAACAATCATTTAAATTGATTCCATTTAATTTAACTTACATTCCATATTCTCATTCATTTCATTTGAAACCATTTCACAAAAATTTTCTTAAGTCGAGCATTTATTTAATATTTACTTAAGTTATTTCACTTCAAAACTCAAGTTCATTTCCTTGTAAACAATTTCCAATTTCAATTCTTGATTTGATTTTTTATTTATCAATTTTATTCCATTCACTAATTTAATTTAATTAGTACATTCACTTATTCTTTTTGAATTTCACATTTCCATATTCAATTCATCATGAATTCATTTTATCAATAACAAGGAAAATTTCAATTTATTTCTACTACCCACTTGAATTTATATACAAATTCAAACCATTTAAAATTTATCTTACAACTCAACTTTAGTTTAACCAATTCAATCTCCAATTCATTATTTCGTGAATTAATAAATTATCAAATCAGTTTACTTAAACTCAATTCATTTTATTTTATTTTCCCAAGTTTGGATTTTTATTCAACTTTATTCAAATCAAATTTCATTCCATTTCTTTAATTCATTTATTTACAAATGTAAACTCATTTGTTCATTCACAAATTCATTTCTTTTCACTTTGAATCTCATTCCAATTAGATTTCAAATATTTTATAAGTTATCAACTTATTTACATTCCATAACGTTTTAAAGAAATTCCATAGTCAAACAATTTCTATGGCACTTTATTTTAATTTAGAGAATTCATTTATTTATTCACATTACCAATTTCATTTCCTTAATGAATTTTATTCTCAAATACTTTCCTAGAATTCTATTTCCAATTATAAATTTCATTTACAATTTATATTTACAAATCTCATTTGTAAATGAATTCAATTCCTTATCTTTTCAATTCGTATTTAAAAATTTCATTTGTTAAATGAATTTATCTCTAAATCTTCGGTTATACCATTATATCTTATTCAATTTTCATATAACATTGATAATAATTCAATATTATCTTTTCCTAACAACCAAGCATCCATATACTATGATAATTCGTAGAAAATTATTTCTTTTCTATACAAAAATAGTTTTGGGCAAAATTATTTCATTTACCTTATTTAAAACAATACTGTGTCAGTTTACCTTGTTTAAGAGTTTAGAAACTCCTATCGATCACAGTTAGCTAGACTGCACCGACCAGAATCTATAAACAATCAACCGATAAGTCAACACAATACAAAACAAATTTTGTATTCACTAACAAAT
Source organism: Allium fistulosum (assembly GCA_030737815.1). Classification (NCBI taxonomy): domain Eukaryota; kingdom Viridiplantae; phylum Streptophyta; class Magnoliopsida; order Asparagales; family Amaryllidaceae; genus Allium; species Allium fistulosum. The sequence goes on from CM060907.1 coordinate 619,451,828, forward strand.
ACGCACTCGTATCTATTATTACACTCAACTGATTCTAGAGTACTACTGACTCTATCTCTAATGAGTAACACCCAACAGAGCAGGGTTGTCGCTTAACCGGATGCTCTGATACCACATGTAACGATCACGATTTTTCGACGCTCGAAAGTCGACATTAATACGTCCACTGTATCAAATGCAGCGCAATCGAATGCCGGAAAACCGAACCATTAGGGTTAAAAGAAGAGGTAGAAGAAGACAGAAGAAAAAGAAAGAACAAGAAAACAGAAACAGAAACAACAACAGAATCTCACATTCGCAGCGGAAGAATATATAATAGATAATCACTAGTCTTTTTAAATCAAAGAACTATATCATTTTATACATACATCAATCAGAGTCAATATACAACTCGATACAACAATGGACAGTTATATAAATTTGTCCACATACAGAATACACAGCGGAATAAAATAAACAAGTACGAGAGTACGCTTCGCCATCCAACTTGCTTCCAAAGCTCCAGAATATCCGGAATATCCCGATAACATAACTCTAGGCTGCCCGTGTGGAAAATTATGGGCACTCAGAGTTTAGAAGGGAACAATAAACTCCGAGTCAGTCATGGTGACTGGTGTGAGATCGTAAAATAGTTATTTTCACAAAGGAAATAAAATTAATTCGCAATGCTTTTGGAAAATGAAACTACCATAAGACATCTCGCCACACACACAATGCAAATGCAGAATTAGAGTAGATTTCTTCTTATGATAATCAAATATGCTTACTACGCAAATCATTGGATATTATTATTAATCTCTAGTGCAGAAAACATTTCGAAAGTATAATATTAATCTTAGCCAGCATAGGCATTTCACGTTATGCCTACTATAGCTACTATGTTCAATAGCAGGTTACCGCCACATTCCATAGCAGGTAATACAACTAAAACCGTACAAGGTTCGTATTGTTTCTTTGGATTTTCCAACAAATGGTCAGGCTAAGGAACTTCCTTTCCTACTGCCGAATGGGATCGCCTCTGGCTGGACGTCCCGAGAGACAAACTGCTCTCTGCCAAACAAGGCCGGGTTACCCCTGTAACTTGGTAACTCATGAATATGTCATCCCTCGGTCCTTTGGGACCTTTATCCGAGCGCTCGGTAACCAATATCACACATAATAAATAAAGTGTGTCCACATGAGTAAGTATCTGGGCTCCATACCATGATACCACCCCTTTCCAGAAGGAAATGACATACCCTAAAGGGCGCGACCCTCATAACCTTGCCGCAACATTCCTGTTTCGACCATTTCCGGGTTGTTGAGGCCCTGACGAAGTCTCGTCCACAAAGCTACGCTTTTTCACAAAGCCACGCTTTGATCACAAACGATCAAATAAATGATCATCATTACAGCAACACTCAGCAAGCCACATGACCAAATTGGGAATATATCGCTGATAGATTTCAACTACATAACCTCTGAGCTCGTATGTCTCAAAGAAGGGTGTTAAGCTAAGAGAATAAATTCTCCACCACCAACAGAAATGTATTGAAAGAAATCAACTTTACATCTCAAAACGTAATGTCAGACACTTAACCATACAAGTCTATTCCGGGTTCGAACAGAACCGAAGGCACTTCAAAAGAAGCCCTTGCAATCCGGATATTCACAATCCCGATAAAACTTCCCATCACAAAGGAAATCTCAATACTGTAGCTAACGGTGCAGAGACAATCAATAGGTCATCCTATCGTTTTCACAAATACCCGGTCTTCACCACCAGTCTTCAATACAATCCATATCGTCGTATTATTATTCGGAATGGGTTATCTGACACAAAGGTCCTTTCCCGGCTAAACCGAATAATAAGCTATTGTTTTAAAAACAAATTCAAGTGCCATTTCAAAGGCAAATATTGATAGTCGGTGATTTAACCATCAATAATATTCACAACAATCATCAGATTTAAATAATTTTCCCAAATTATTTATTTTCAAAATATCTTCATAAGATATATATTTTCCACACTTCACATTTGAAAACCAATTTCAAATCACAATTTCACCTTTCAACTTTTGAAAATAAATTTCAAATCAATTTCCTTACGCGGAATATATTTCCAAGTATATCTTTTAAAAACCCACTTAGAACTTTTAATTTATATTTTAAAAGCTACTTTGGAATATACTTGGTTTTCCAAGGAAAATACACTTCCATTTCAAAATGGTCCATTTAAACCAATTTAATAAATCCTTATCGATTTATTTTAAATTTACGTTCCAAATCCGTAAATTTACTTTCACACTTAAAAATAAATCAGCGTTTATTTTTAAAACAAATTTCCCTTTCCTTTATAAATTCTATTCGTAATTTACATTCTCAAATATTCATTTTCAACACCAATCGACTTTCAAATTTATTTCTCAATTTTATTTCAAAACCCAAATCTAATTCCAAATTGATTTCTAAATTCATTTCAACACAAAAATCATTTGTCAAATCGATTTCTAAGTTTATTTCGAATTCCCAAATTGATTTTCCAAACATTTATTCCAAACACCAAATCGATTAAAAATGGATTTCCCAGGATTTATTTTAAATACCACATCAATTATCAAATTGATTTCAAACAAAATTATCATCTTTTAGAATAAATTCCTTTATTCTCTTCCAAACCATTTAAAATTCCATTTTCAATAAAATTTCCAACTTTCAAAAAATACTATTAAAAATCCATTTATAACAATCTTCCCATAATTTTGAAATAATTCGATAACATTTCAAAAATCAACTTTACGCTTTTAAAATTACCTCCTTTATTTTATCCAATTCTTTCAAAAGGAATTTACTTAAAATTTCCAATTTAAATTTCAAAAATCCAATTTCATTTATTTCTGGTATCCAGCGATACCAAAAATACATTCGGCTAAATTTAGCTTCAACAATACAATCATAGATATAATCATACACAGATTTTAAATAATTAACACAAAATATGAAATAAATTCATATAATTTGAGGAATCCAGTTGGATCCCTCCAACCTGTTTCCCTGCATCCACAGATGTTAGCACAATACCAATTCCACTTCGACGTGGAATATCGCGGTATATGGGATTTTATAAAATATCATCCGCTTACTAACGGCGCAATAGGGTCTCATCCGCTATACAATGCGGGAAATCAACAACTGCAATATATACATATGCCAATATATATATATTTCTATATATATATATAGATATATCCTACTATATCTAATATCACAACCAAACAACAATCAATAACTGCAATTCAAATTTAAATCTGAGTGAGAAGATCTCACCTTTGCCTTTTATTTTGCAATCCATGTTTCCATTTCGGCTTGTTTCTCCATTGGATTAGACCTTGTATAACAATTTATACCACTTATTAATGTTTAATCAATCGAAAACCACTTATCATTAAATAATTTAATCGATTAATGTTTTAAATTTTTAAACTAAAAATTTCTTTATTACTTTATTTTGAGTAACCAAAATAATTAAGTAAGTTGATTAAAACAGTTAAATCTCCAAATCCATTATTTAAAATAAACTAGTAATTTAAAATATGTATATTTATTTTATTTTCATTTTTATACTACATATAAAATAATCTCTACGGGTTTGAACATTTTAAAAATTCCTACTCTTCCAAATTTTTTCTACACGCATATATATATATATATATATATATTTTCTCTAATTTACAGTTATATCTTTGTTTAAATCTAAAACAAATTATCTTCACCTTACTGTATATGTATATACTGTAAATCCATATTAAATTGAAATAGGATGTATACCTTACTAAACAAAGATGAACCCAGGCTCGAACTCGACTTCTTTCTACCGACGAACGCTAGAATTGCCCTGCCATCGCACGCGCAACCCAAAATTGCAACTCGACGAATGCTCCTTGCCGACTTTCGCGAGCGTGCGCGTGTGCCTCCACGACATCGATGTCGCGACCTCGATCTCACACGTCCAACAATCTCGACGAATTCATGAACCATCGAGTAGCCTCCACCCAGAACACCGCTCGTACACCTATGAATGTCGTGACCTTTCCACATCGCCAATGAATACACACCACCAATTGCTCAGGCTTCGATTTCGATTGCCAATGCCCCTTACGAATATGAAATCGCGATTCGACTTCGATTTTTTACTTTATTTTATTTTTTTTGGTGGAAGAAACTTTTGAGGAGCGTGGCCATAATCAGATTTTGATTTCGTCCTTTCGAACTGAACATAGGAGGGGATTTGGGGAAAAACTATTTCGAACTGGAGATAACAAAACAAGGGAATTCTCGTGGCCATTATTATTTTAAACGAGAACGAACAGATTTGTTTTGAACGAGATTAATTTTCTCTGGCCATTTGAACGAAATAGAGAGGAGACAAGAGAACGTGATTTGGCAGAAAGTAAGTCGGTATTGAAAAGTTGATTAAAAATTTATATTTTTATATTCAAAAATATCCCGTTATATTATATCAGCGCGTTTGCTTATCGTACGATCACACGATAACTCTGATCACTACGAAAATTGAAATCCGGTAATAATACAATATTATGGATCCAATGGAACTGGTTTCGTCGAAATCTGAGACTGTGCCCCGGAACGCTATTTTCAAATTCAATTTAAATGATATAAATTCAAAACTGAACAAAACACTTCCAAATTCAATCTTGAAAGTTCCAGTACCTTCAGAATTATCAATATAGATTTTCTAAGCTTTGAAAATATTTTTAATCAGCTTAAAAATCAAGATTCAATATTTTACCCAGATTTTAACAATTAAATTCACTAATTTAATTATCAAATTCATTCAAATATTTGAATTTCAAATTAAACTATCATTCGAATATTTAAACTCATTTAAATATTCACTTTTTAAATATCAAAAATTCAGGGTCGTTACAATAACAGTAACATATGATATAACATATGTATAAACAGGGATGAACATCATATAATCATAATATAACAATTATAATAGGATGATATAAATTTACAGATTCAAATGGTGTCAGTTTACTAGTTATATAAGTACACATCATCTGGTGAGAATTACTCATCTGTATTAGCTGGAGATGACAAACAACAACACACAATAGAGAAGCTTCGAAGGCACGACAACACGAATATGATTTGAGAGTGGAGAGCCAAAGGAATTTGACTTGTTCAAACATTTACACAAAACAATACAATTTATATAAGTTTCAAAACAATTCAACAGTAGACAATGTTAGAAATCAATGCCCAAAACAAAGACAAATGTTTTGCACTTGTTCTCAACTTCACATACTTCAGTTATGGACTGAAATAGCACAGCAAAGGCATGAATTAAGGTCTGGTTTGGGTCCCTATAGTGTTGGCCTAGCATGGGTTTGATGGTGAAGAGAGGTATAGGTGCAACAAATCTACACTACAAGGCAAATACAAGGCAAATATCAACATTTCAAGGCTATGAATGGGCTCGACCAGAGGCTATGTGGGTAAGGCATGATGTCCAGATGGTGGTGGATGATGTGGCAGAGGGTGGAGGTCAGGTCAGAGGTGGTGGTGGTGGAGGAAGTGGCGGCAAGTGGTGGGTAAAGGTGATGATGCAAAACTAGGTCTAGGCTTTCATGTAAGTGATGGATTTTTGGGTTTTTGTGGTGATGCATGCCATAGGGGTGCTGGGCCTGGAGTTGGTGATGATCTAGGATGGTAGTTGGTCGGAGCATCAGGTGGTGGAGGTCAGCCAAGGGCTGGAGGAGGAGGAGCCAATCAAATCTAGATGAGAACAAGTGCAAAAATCAATGTAAACAAGTAGAAAAAGAATAAGAAAATGTTGAAAATCATTACCCAAACTTTCCTCAATAGCCATGGCCGAAATTCTTTTGTTTCAGAAATGAAAATGAATGTACGTGAATAGAAAATAGAGTATGCAGCTGAAAGATGTGGATAGTAAAGGCTAATTGATGAAAAGATAAGTTACAAATGTGAAAGGTTGGAAGATAAAAGGCCTTAGGCAAATCAAAAGTCATAACCATTCAAATTTCTTTTAATTTCTTTATATAAGTTTATATAACTGAAAATAATTATAAATTCAGTTTAAATTCGAAAATGTAACAAAATATAAAATATAAATAAATAATTAATAATATATATATGATTAAAATAAGAAAATAGCACAAAATGAAAACTAGTCTAGAAAATTTGAAAATAAATTCAATACACTTTGGAAAAACTATTTTAACTTAAATACATGTAAAATGAATATAAATAGAGTAAAACACAGCAAATAAAAGTGAATGTATAAAATAAATAAATAAATAACTTTTAAATATATATAATTAAATTAAGAAAATAGCAAAGAAAATGGAAACTAGGTTTCAAAAATTGAAATAAATTCAAGTAAACTTTAGAAAAATTATACTATCACTTTAAAATTATTAAAAGATAAAAATATACATAAAATAACATATTAACACATATTAAAATAAAATATGAAAAATAAAATATAATTTATACAATTTAAAATAACAAAATTGCAGAATAAAACAAATTGCACTCAATATTGAAATATACATAACTTTTACAGTTTAACTCCGTTTTCAACGAAACAAAAAGCAGTGTTCAAGTTATTACATCTATTTTCATAATAAAAGATAAAATTTAAGATTTTAAATAATTTAAATTTGAAGTTTAAAAGTCAAAGTTTGAATAGTTTGACCAGAAATTCTCTTTACAGTAAAATATTCAAATTATACTAGTTTGAACTATAAATCACTTAATAATCAACATTTATATTTAAAAATGAAATATTTGAAATAAAACATTTTAAAAATAATTTAAAAATAAAAGAAAGTCAAATTTAAAATATATACAAAAATCTAGGGTTGTTACAAACATTCTTTAATTCCTAAAAACAACTCTTCATCCACTGTCTCTTCCTTTAGACTTATTTCCTGTTGTAATGTTGTATATAAATGCATTTCTAAAATTCTTGCATCTAGGCTTGTTGCTCTCTTACCTAGACTAATCTCCCGCAACTAAGTTACCTTTTTGCCTGGTAGAAGTATTTTGGATAACATTCTTCTCGCTCAATAGTTATTAAAGGGTTACGATAGGACTTCATCCACTCCTACTACTGTTTTAAAACTTGATATTTCAAAGGCGTATGACAATGTGCATTGGTCAACAATTTTCAGAACTATGGCAATAATGGGTTTCCCCAAAGTATTTGTGGCTTAGGTCTACACCTACATATCAACACAAGCATTCTCTGTGATCATCAATGGCGGGCATGTTGGTTTTTTAGAAGTAAGCATGGAATTCAACAGGGAGATCCTATAAGTTCCTATCTCTTCATTATGGTTATGGAAGTCTTCTCTAACATGTTGTCTTTGAAGTACAATAGTAGACTTGTCAAATATCATCCAAAATGTAGTCACTTGCAAGTGTCCTTATCATGTTTGTTGATGATGTTTTAGTTTTTTCAACTTTCTCTTTTATTTTAATTCAAACATATGTTTCTATTATTACGTTCATTAATAACATTTAGTGTTCTCTTTTCTTTTATTTGAATGATTTCAATTACATTTAATTCCTTATTGATTACCTAATTAATTGATTTAAATAATGAGGTGAGAAATAAACAATTGTTACAACTTAGTAATTTAAACACATTTATAAAATTATTGTTTACATACAAAGGTTAATAAATCTACATACTAAATAATTGATTTCATACTCCATATTAAAACCAATTTCAATTAATAACATATGATTACATCAATTTATACATCATTTATTCTATTCCTTATTACCTTTGTAATTTCAATTGATTGAAATTACATTAACATAGTACTCAATTACATTCAATCAATATTATTAAATTATATTTTAATTTGCATTACCATCTTTCACTTCAGTGTAGTTATTGTTTTAGAATTCATTCAAGATCAAGTTATAAGTTCTAACAATTTTTTTTCATTAATAAACCATAAATTTTAATTTATGACAATATTAAATTCCAAAATCTTATTTAATTTAATATTTTTAACTATCAAAAATACGAGTTGTTACAATAATTAATATCCATCCAATTAATTCATAATAATATGAATTCACATTACCCAATGTCCATATTTAATTTATACACTATCATTTCTTATTAACATTCATTCTTTATTAACATCTAATTGGTTTATTTCCAGTTTATTCAAATCTATTTCATTTACATTCAATTTATTTGCATTCAATTTTTTAAATTTCAATTGTTTCACTTTATGTTTAACAACATTTCATACAAATTCATTTATGGACCATTTTATAAAATCATTTCATTTAATCTTATTTAAGTTAAATATTATTTCATTACCACTTAGTATATTCTCTTTAATACTAATATCATTTATAAACCATTTCATAAACCATTTAAGTTTATTATAAAAATTTTACAAAACGCAACTCATATTTATTATTACTTCATAACTTAAGTTCATATTAATTGTGACGACCGCCCATGAACCCTGTATTGAACCTAGAGAAAGTGCGCTATAAAGTGTGCCAGACGACCATGGACGATTGTCAGGGTAAATTTAAACAGCAAAATCTATCGTATTACTCACAGCGCATGGACAAAATACAATAGAACATATATAGTGAAGCTTTACAGAATAGAATGTCATCACATAAAACTTCATAATAGTTGAACACAACATCTGAATAGTCAATACAACAAGCCTCACTACATATCACTCAGAGAATATACAAAATAGCGGAACATCCAGTACATATAGTAAGAAGATAATATGCAAGCCTCCAGCTCGTCTTCGACATCAGCATCGTGGGAAGCAAGAACAGCACCTGTCACCTGCTACCTAGTCTGCCCATCCCAAAATGGACGAACAGCCCAAGGCAATAAGAGTTAAAACATAAAGCCTTGAGTCAGACAACAGTCTTAGTGAGCGGTAAATTAACTAACAACATACCAAAAGAGCATAAAGGAAAAGGAATAGGAATACAACCCTCCCACTCCACCTCTTTCTACAGTGATAGCCCCCAGATACACACTAAGCAGAAGCAAACACAGCAGAGCATACAATTTAAAGTAAAGCAATTATTACTCGAGTCAAGGGCGATGTTTTCCAAGTACAAACTCCCAAGGCCTAAACCAAGATCAGATAAGCACCCAGAAAATACCGCTCTTGAGACCGAATGACGATACAACCAAACATCCATGACTCTGGGTATCACTGTTATCATTGCTTCGATATCATCGTTAATTGAATGACCGGCACATTCTTTCAGCCGTCCATCAAGGGCTAATGGAAACCCCGGTTCTAGACATAACTCCGCACGTCATCGTGACCCGTGCCTAGGACTATCGAATCTGCCCAGAGTACTTGACTACCAATCATTAGCCTTCAGGGACTATCGAATCTGCCCAACGTACTCTTGCTTTGAGCATGCTAGAACCTTCAACAACGATGAGATCTCAGCCTTCTAGTCATCCTCCTAGACGACTATTTCGATACTAGCTCAAGCGCCTCTCGAGCAAACCATTATCCTCAAACTCGAACCATATCACCGAGTTATCAATCTACTTGGAATGATCCCGTCTGGATTAGACCAAGACTATCTCATATCATGCTTCGCTTCCTCATCATCATAGCAAAGCTTCATCTCAACATCATCATCAAATCTATCCATATGAGCTTCCACACCCGCCACATATGCCACAAGCAGCTTTCCCAATTCAAGAGCCTTTCCCTTAGCTTTTGAATCATCTTCGGTCTAAATAAAATCATCAATCATCTAATTCATAGCAATCAATCAAGTCAAACATTAATCCAAGTAATCAAGCATTCAAATATAAGCTAAATGGACAATCATAACAATAATGGCAATTTCGTAATTAAAGAGTCAAAAGTCTAACAAGCATGAAACATGATCAATATCTCTATAATCTTGATGAATGAACTTGCATAGGTTAACATGTAGTAAAATGGTTATCAAATCATCATGAACAATGAATCTATATGGATCTATACTTAGGTTTACAAAAATGCATGGAAATCACTATTTTAACACCAAAATCAAGCCAACGATCCGATATACTCCTTTGGATCCATGTGAGAGATAATCACCACTCACCAAATCACCTAAACACCTTAAAAGAAACCCACTTCAGATCTGGACAGCGAAGAATCTAACTCGATCTATCACAAATCCGCTTCAAACGATGAAATCTCTCTTCAATGGATGAAGATCTTCAATCTAAGCTCTTCGATCTTCGATTTGATCTTCGATATGGATGGAAGGAATCACTAGATTAGAGTGGAGAAAAGAAGTGAAGAAGTGTAGAAGTCGAGCTCTCAAAATGGCAGCACTTCGCCGCTTCGAAATCCGAATCCCAAAAATGAAGAAAACCCCTCCTATTTATAGGCTGATTTCCTCCCTAGGTCGGCCACTTTTAGGTCGTCCACCTCCTTAAGTCGTTGCCGACTTAACCCTCTCTCTTACCTACGACTTAGCTGCCTCAACGACCTACGACCTAATGCGCGCGCGACCTATGGATTAACGCAACACAAGTGCGCGACTTAACTGGGTAGCCGACCTAAAACCCACGCGACTTAACAGGGTTGCGACTTAAGCCTACGACTTAACGAGGTTACGACCTACGACTTAGAAAGAGCTCCGACCTAACACATGCGCATCCATACGACCTAACAAATGAATGCGCGCGACCTAACACTCATGCGACCTACCGACTTAGCAACAGGCGCGACCTAACACACGCGCGCGTTCCCTCCTAAGTCGCCTGGACGACTTAACGACTTAGCACCATTGCGACTTAACAAAGTCGCGACCTAACTACTAAATAACTGTCACGACCCGACTTTCTATGCCCAGAAAGACGTATCGTGAATTAAGAAAGAAAGGGATAGAAGAAGAAAAGAAAGAAAAGAAGAAAGAACAACAACATCAGAAACTCACAGCGGAACGAATGAAATATAATATATCATATAAAATATTACATAGTATCATATACATCAGAGTTACACAACTTATACAACACATATTAGACAGTTATAAACATCTGTCTAATTCATACAACTCAAGTATCACAGATACAGACACAACATATACACAGCGGAATCATCATATATCTACACGGTGAAGCCTCCTGCTCCAAATCTCCTCCAGAATTCGTCAAAGCTAACCTGAATCCCTCGACTACTCAATACAATATTGAGTACCCAAGAGTTTAATAAAACAGAAAATAAACACTTGGGTCAGACATGGGTCTGGTGTGAGTAAACGGTTAGATTGCTTAACTTTGAAAACTTTTGAAAACAAAAGTATCACGTAAGACTCCCCACAAATAAACATGGGTAAGTTTTTACCTTACGCTAACTAAAACATTTGATAGGAAATCCGATTGTATTATAATAGGGTCTAGGGTTTTCAAGTAAAATACAGAAATAGCTGAAATGCTTACATCTCACATTCCAACATAGTTGGGCACAACTAATACGTACGGCACTTATTGGAGTTTGGATTCCATACAATGGCAGGGCTACTGGGGTACCGCCCGTCACAGTACGTGGCCTAGATCACCGTACCGAGGAGTACGCCCGCTCCCCTGCAACACAAAGCCGGAACCATCCCTTACTGGATAATTCCGAACAAGATAATCCCGTAGTTGGCGCAACCAACCACACACTAAGCCGAATAAAAAGAAAAGGGACCTCTAGACAGGGATCTATCTTGCTCTCAATGGGTGCTACCCACGAAGCCTTGCTGCACCTCCCCTGTTTTAGCCATTCCCGGTTGATGAGGCTTGAGGTTACGATTACCTTTAATCAGAACATATCACTTAGAATGCTCATCGTCCGCCTGACGATGTGCTGAAAGCATTCAATCCATACAAGTTCGTTCCGGGTTCGAACGAAACCGAAGGCATTATCTCGTTACACTCGTTTTGGAATCACCCTCAGAGTTAACGACAATAACCCTTGCACTCTGAATCTTCATCTTCACTTGAAATTCACGATCTATCGTTAATTTGGATCGATGTGGTATTCGGGTCTCCAGACCTGGAATTTCGGTATACGGAAACCCGATCCTGGTCTTATCGAAATCCAAAACGTATCTTTTAAGGCCAAGTTGTTTAAAGGTTTAAACATTTAAACTTATATACATAATGATATAAAAACAGATAAATGAATCACATTATCACAATAGATAATTCATATCAACATTCATTTCACAAAGCAGCCTATCACATATATCAGAGATATCCAAATCATCCAATATCAACCAATCACCCAATATCAATCATCCAATATTAACCAATCATTCAAAAGCAGAATTGATTAATTCCAAATCAATTTAATTAACCTTTAATTAAATTAATTACTATCCTTTAATTACTTGGATTACCTTAATCCTGCTTACTAGCATTAATTAATTACAAATTAATTAATTAATCATCTCTTAATGATCTTCCTTAATTAATCTACTTTAATTACATTCAAGTAATTAGCCTTTAATTAATTTCACAAATTAATTATCCTTAACCATTTACAGTAATTAACCTTTAATTACTATTATTAATTACAATAATTAAACTATAATTAATTATATAAATCCTCAATTAATTATAATTAATTAATCACACTTTAATTAATCACTTTTATTAATCAACCTTGATTAATTATAATAATTAAAAATCCTCTAATTACTTCATTAATTAATTACCTTCTAGTTAATTAAATAATTAATCTTTAATTAACTACATTCATTAATTAACCTTAATTAATCATAAACAGTAATTAACAATTTGTAATTACTTATCTTAATTAATTACTCCTTAATTAATTATATTAACCTTGATTAATTAACCTAATTAATTAATCTTTAATTACTTCATTAAGTAATTATTAATCAATTTAAATTAACAAATAATCCCTAATTAATTACTTTATTAATTAATTACTTTAAAATTAATTACACTTAGTAATTAATCTTAAATTAAACATATTTAATTAATCACATTATTAATTAACCTAAATCCTTTAATTAATTTCTCTTAATTAATTAACTTCAAATCCATTATATTAATTAATCCTTTAATTAATACCACCAAATGATTAACCCTTAATCAATTACATTTAATTACTTTCATAAGTAATTATCCACTAATTACTTTCATAAGCAATTTCTCTTAAATTAATTACATTGGGTAATTATCCATTAATTACCTCACTAAATAATTTCACTAAATAAAACATAAGTGATTATCTTCCTAAAATTAATTATAAATAAATTAATAAATAAATCATTACTTAATCTCTAATTCATTTATTAACCATCCACTAATTACTTCATTAAGTAATTATTTTTAATTATAAATAAATAATAATCTTTAATTTATTTTACTCATTAACTATCTTTAATTAATTCCAATCTTTAAAGATAAACTCATCATTTGAATTAAATAATTATTTCTAACATTATATTTCATTTTAAAACATGTTTAGAAATCAATTATATATTTAAATAAAATTATACTTAAAAAAAAACAAAACAATTTGAACCCTTAATTTTTAATATACTTAAAATCTTGAAAAATCCTTTTTAAACATGTTTTATTTAAATTAACCCAATATTCATCTTCGAAAACTTGATTATCATATTCTTTAAACTTATTCACTTTAATTATATTTTAAAACTAATTAAAACATTCATCTTTGAACGGATTACTTCCTTAACTTAAAAACTTGTTTAAGAATTTACAAACTTGATTCTTTACAAAACTATTGCTTTTGAACTCGAAACAAATTGAAAAAAAACAACTTCCAGTTTTAAAAACAGAATAACCCGAGTAAACTTCACAAAAGCACTAGCCTTTCCCGAGTCTTCCATCACTCTTATCTACTTCGAGTCGTCACTCAAAAATCACGAGACTAAACCCGAGTTTCTCTTCGTCTTCCCTAACACGATCGACCAGACACCCAAACGTGCACACGAACATGCACTGTGCACGTGCACCGACGTCGCCGGCCACCATAGATCGTCGCGACCATCGCCTACAACCACTCGACCACGTGCGAACACGAAAACCAACCCAGATCGAAGAATTTCTTTGCGAATCAAAATCGAGCATCTCTGTTGCTTCCTGGAACCCAAACCATCGATAACCCAGTTTACTCCGACGATCTCGATCACCAGTATCCACGCCGACCACACTAGAGCTTCGTCTCGAACCCCTCCATCGATTCTACCCCTCGCGTTCGACAACAACGAGCCATCGATGCCACCATTCTCCTCGTCGACAATGATGAACCAAACACAGTTTAACCCTAGTTTGCTCGAATCCGATCTCCTTGGCCATTGGAAAAATTCTGAAGCATTTTTCCATTCATCATCAACTCACAATCTAGCTTCGACCTAGATTATAGCTCCGATCAACACGCCGATCAACGGTAAATCATCAAAAACCCCAATTCGTTCAAACCCAAAATTCACACGAATTTTTCAACTAAAAATTCCAAAATGCATATCAAAATTCATGATTTGGTTTATGTATTCATTTCATAATACTGAATCCATAGATTTCACAGTTTGAAATTTTCATATCATTCATCATTCTCTGATATCCTTGGTTTAACAGAGATGCCAGATTTTTATTTAACTATATTAAGTTTTTAATCCTTAATCTACACTAATTCAAACATCCTTGGTTTGTAAATCAAGTCTTAATAATAATTTTTACCAGAGAAAATTTAATTCAAATTAAATCAAGAACATCTGGACCATAAACAGAGTAGGAACAGTCAAGCATACTCTTACATATATGTATATCTACAGCAGATTCATATAAACATATTCATCTCATCATCAACTAGCATGCAACCAAATTTTGTACCAGATTTATTTATTTTTATAAAGTTACTCACATACGAATCAATATCATCACAATCATCAAGATTAAAACTGTTTTTTTTTAAAAAAACTATGTTTACTCACCATTTTATAAGCAGAGCAGTTTTTATTGCTTCCAGGCTTGAATATTTTGAATTCTGGCAAAAAGCTTTTTGATTTTCTTTGTTACTGAAATCTTTTGCATGCCTTATTTATGTTGAATCTGTAACTTGAATTGTTGCAGGTTGGTTTACTTGTTGAGTTGTTCCTTGCTCAGGTTGAAAATTAAAACTGATGTTGATCTTCTCATTTGCTCATTTGAAATACAGGTTGATTTGTAATTTGAATATCAAGTTTCAGGTTTCGATTTACTTTTAGTTTTCAATTTCAGGTTGAAGAAAATTTTCTGGTTTGAGTTAAGAAAAGAAGACGAGGAATGAATGTGTTATGTAAAAACTAGTTTTCTTCTTAAAACATATATTTAAAAATAACAATAGAAATGTTGCCACATGTTATTAGATTGATTATCAAGCTTACACTTGTTATTACCATGTGTTAAGATATTAACACATGTCCTAAGTAAATTTTAAATAAATTTTATTTAATTTAAATGTTAATATAAAACTTTTCATACTTAATTTACTAATTAATAAATACTTATCTTAGTATATATGTATATATAATTACTTTAGAGAAAATATTATAAAACAAATAAAATCTTATACATATATTTTTAAATCCAAAACATTTATCTTTATTGTTTAAGGAATATAAATTTAAAATACCAAATATCTCTTGAAAAGTATTATATTAAATTATACCTTCCAAATTACACTTTATATATTAAAATTTGAAAAACTTTTATTAAATTCAAACCAAAATTCCAATATATACAAATATACACATATATTTAAATAGAAAATATTTTTAACATTAATTTGAGAATTATTATATTGAATTTTAAAATATAACTCCAAATCACACTATATATACATATATATTATAATTTGAAAACACATCTTTTATTTAACCAAAAGAGTCTCTATTCACAATATATATATATATATATCAATATATATATTATAAATAGAATCTATTTTTATTAGTTTTGGAAATAAATCTTATCAATTTTAAATTATTAGAAAAAGATATAAATAAATATTACCAAATTAAATATAGCCAGATTAAATATTTATTATCCTTTAAAAGATTAAATTACCAAATTAAATTAAAATTATAAAGAAAATTATCAATCCAATTAAATTATCAATACAGATTATTAAATTTAAATTGCCCAAAAACCCGGGATATCACATTCCTCCCCCCTTAAAATAATTTCGTCCTCGAAATTAAAAGCAAAGTTAATTTAATAATCCAACAAATATTTTAATTTCAAACACAAACCTATCATCCAATTTTTAACAACCAAAGCAACCAATCAATCAAACATACAAACCTAACTAACTATTCTGATACAAATCAGGATAGATCTACTAACACTATCTCGAGCTTTCCCAATACAACACCGGGAGACTCGCTCTACAGATGCTAAACAAACAACGCCATTATGATCCAGAGCTCCTCACTTCTCTAGATCCACTAATCTGAACAAAATATCAGATCACACTCAAATCCAGCTCAACTCCCAAATCCATCTGAACTGCAGATCCTACAATCAGCGATGAATCATACACGTACTCCCTCAGAGATACGTGAAATAGAATGAATTCCAGATATCCAAACCGGCCATTCAATCCTGTAGACAAAGAACTACTTCTCTCGAGAACACAGGAAAATCCAAAATACTTTTGGAGCTAACTTTCCAGACTTACCAAATCTTATAGTTCTTTAATCGGAGAAAAACTTAAACAACTTCCAATTTCCAACTCCGAATTCCAAACTCCGTCTTATATCTGCCTAACTCATCAGACGATCCCGAGCTACCTCATCTCTTCCCGATCAGCTCAACCTTCGCTGATGCTTCTTGAAACAAATATGAACCAAGCACAAAATGATCTTCAAATCTGCTGAAATCCACAAACTCTACTCCACAAGAAATAGAAGACTGAACTTCCTTCTCCCAGATTCCAGAAAATTCTATACACACTTAGAAATTCACATAAACTTCTTGTAGAAATCTGAGGTTACTTCCTTTCTTGCACAGCTACTACCTTTGCTTTCGCTGCACAACTCTGATTTGAAATAGATGAGAATGTCGATGAACTCGAGCACAAACTAGATCCACAAACAAGCGGAAACATTGGTTATCTTAAAGACATAACCAACTTCTCAAAGAATAGACGAGTCCTCGGTCAAGGGTACTGTCTTCAGCTATCCTTGGCTAGAGGAAACTTGAAACTAGAAGCAGAAGAGAAAACACAGATACTTCATAAAATTCTAAGATACTTCACCAAATCCTTCTCTAGGAACCAAATCGATATAAACTAAATCTTTGACCTCTTCGATAACTTTTACTTCCTCTTGAGATGTCTCAATTTCATACAAAAGATTACTCAAGATGAACTCTCAAAATAATCGCAATTCACTTTTGCGATCCTACCTAGTTCGGATTCCAAAGAAACTGTTCTCTCTTTACTAATTAAAACAGCCTTAAACTTTTCCAAACAAGGTTAACCCTTCAAGAAAACATTCACCATCTTCCCGGACTGCTGATAGAAGAATCACAAAGATTCCGGTACCATCGAAGAAACGAACCACACTGCTGCTTCCAAACTCTATCTCGACAGCACACCGAACACTCCGAGCTGCACTGCTATCACAGCTAACCAAGAACTTCTAATCCAAAGGCTTCTCAAAACTAAAACCATCAACAAACCTCTCAACGAATCTCCGAGATGGCAGACATCCAAAAGAAACTCGGGCTCCAAACCAATCGCCAATAACTTACTCTTCTTAAGGGAACAATGAGACCATGTCCGAAGAACAACTAATCGACCTTAGTCCCATACTTCAAAATAGACAAAACTCTCTTACTTGATATCAGAGAATTCCTATACAGTCGAGTCTTTCCTGCGGTAGACATCAACTGTTCCTCCAATACCTTCTTAATCTTGTTCCAAAAGAAAATCTCCTTCGGGAACATCCATAGATACTGCGTCTTATCACACAACTGCTCCTTCCTGAAGTCGCCAAGCTACCATCAGTTACTTCTGCACAACTGATAGATTCAACTCTAGAAAATCTGCTCACCCGAGCTCAACCAATTTTACATTCCAATAATGGACTCCAAATCTTGAAAAAGATTTTCTTCAGAGATCCGAGACATCCTTACTCCATACTGCCAATTTACTCGAGACGATATTGGGTTTACAGTCTCGATATATACTTCCAACCTCAAACATTCAAACTCCAACTATTGGTAATTGTGTTACACACACTACCACCTTATCTACCTTTATAACTCATATTGGAAAACCCGAACAGGTAACCCAATAAATAGGTAGAAATACATAAATATATATATTTAAAATAATATTTTTTTTTTATATAGAAATTATTTCTGGGTAAAATTATTTCATCTACCTCTTTAAAACAATATTGTGTCTGTTGGCCTGGTTCAAGTGTTTAGAGATCCCTATCAATAACGTTAGCTACTCGTATTGACCAGAATCCATATACCACTCAACCGATCAATTAACACAATATAAAACCATTTTTATATAACTAACAATTACGCGCTCTCAAGATAGACACCACTTCAGAGCCTAGGTATTCACTCAACCTACAGCTCTGATACCAACTGTCACGACCCGACTTTCTATGCCCAGAAAGACGTATCGTGAATTAAGAAAGAAAGGGATAGAAGAAGAAAAGAAAGAAAAGAAGAAAGAACAACAACATCAGAAACTCACAGCGGAACGAATGAAATATAATATATCATATAAAATATTACATAGTATCATATACATCAGAGTTACACAACTTATACAACACATATTAGACAGTTATAAACATCTGTCTAATTCATACAACTCAAGTATCACAGATACAGACACAACATATACACAGCGGAA
This sequence comes from Allium fistulosum, assembly GCA_030737815.1. Classification (NCBI taxonomy): domain Eukaryota; kingdom Viridiplantae; phylum Streptophyta; class Magnoliopsida; order Asparagales; family Amaryllidaceae; genus Allium; species Allium fistulosum. Next base: position 619,470,793 of record CM060907.1, read on the forward strand.
TCATCATATATCTACACGGTGAAGCCTCCTGCTCCAAATCTCCTCCAGAATTCGTCAAAGCTAACCTGAATCCCTCGACTACTCAATACAATATTGAGTACCCAAGAGTTTAATAAAACAGAAAATAAACACTTGGGTCAGACATGGGTCTGGTGTGAGTAAACGGTTAGATTTCTTAACTTTGAAAACTTTTGAAAACAAAAGTATCACGTAAGACTCCCCACAAATAAACATGGGTAAGTTTTTACCTTACGCTAACTAAAACATTTGATAGGAAATCCGATTGTATTATAATAGGGTCTAGGGTTTTCAAGTAAAATACAGAAATAGCTGAAATGCTTACATCTCACATTCCAACATAGTTGGGCACAACTAATACGTACGGCACTTATTGGAGTTTGGATTCCATACAATGGCAGGGCTACTGGGGTACCGCCCGTCACAGTACGTGGCCTAGATCACCGTACCGAGGAGTACGCCCGCTCCCCTGCAACACAAAGCCGGAACCATCCCTTACTGGATAATTCCGAACAAGATAATCCCGTAGTTGGCGCGACTAACCACACACTAAGCCGAATAAAAAGAAAAGGGACCTCTAGACAGGGATCTATCTTGCTCTCAATGGGTGCTACCCACGAAGCCTTGCTGCACCTCCCCTGTTTTAGCCATTCCCGGTTGATGAGGCTTGAGGTTACGATTACCTTTAATCAGAACATATCACTTAGAATGCTCATCGTCCGCCTGACGATGTGCTGAAAGCATTCAATCCATACAAGTTCGTTCCGGGTTCGAACGAAACCGAAGGCATTATCTCGTTACACTCGTTTTGGAATCACCCTCAGAGTTAACGACAATAACCCTTGCACTCTGAATCTTCATCTTCACTTGAAATTCACGATCTATCGTTAATTTGGATCGATGTGGTATTCGGGTCTCCAGACCTGGAATTCCGGTATACGGAAACCCGATCCCGGTCTCATCGAAATCCAAAACGTATCTTTTAAGGCCAAGTTGTTTAAAGGTTTAAACATTTAAACTTATATACATAATGATATAAAAACAGATAAATGAATCACATTATCACAATAGATAATTCATATCAACATTCATTTCACAAAGCAACCTATCACATATATCAGAGATATCCAAATCATCCAATATCAACCAATCACCCAATATCAATCATCCAATATTAACCAATCATTCAAAAGCAGAATTGATTAATTCCAAATCAATTTAATTAACCTTTAATTAAATTAATTACTATCCTTTAATTACTTGGATTACCTTAATCCTGCTTACTAGCATTAATTAATTACAAATTAATTAATTAATCATCTCTTAATGATCTTCCTTAATTAATCTACTTTAATTACATTCAAGTAATTAGCCTTTAATTAATTTTACAAATTAATTATCCTTAACCATTTACAGTAATTAACCTTTAATTACTATTATTAATTACAATAATTAAACTATAATTAATTATATAAATCCTCAATTAATTATAATAATTAAAAATCACTTTTATTAATCACTTTTATTAATCAACCTTGATTAATTATAATAATTAAAAATCCTCTAATTACTTCATTAATTAATTACCTTCTAGTTAATTAAATAATTAATCTTTAATTAACTACATTCATTAATTAACCTTAATTAATCATAAACAGTAATTAACAATTTGTAATTACTTATCTTAATTAATTACTTCTTAATTAATTATATTAACCTTGATTAATTAATCTAATTAATTAATCTTTAATTACTTCATTAAGTAATTATTAATCAATTTAAATTAACAAATAATCCCTAATTAATTACTTTATTAATTAATTACTTTAAAATTAATTACACTTAGTAATTAATCTTAAATTAAACATATTTAATTAATCACATTATTAATTAACCTAAATCCTTTAATTAATTTCTCTTAATTAATTAACTTCAAATCCATTATATTAATTAATCCTTTAATTAATACCACCAAATGATTAACCCTTAATCAATTACATTTAATTACTTTCATAAGTAATTATCCACTAATTACTTTCATAAGCAATTTCTCTTAAATTAATTACATTGGGTAATTATCCATTAATTACCTCACTAAATAATTTCACTAAATAAAACATAAGTGATTATCTTCCTAAAATTAATTATAAATAAATTAATAAATAAATCATTACTTAATCTCTAATTCATTTATTAACCATCCACTAATTACTTCATTAAGTAATTATTTTTAATTATAAATAAATAATAATCTTTAATTTATTTTACTCATTAACTATCTTTAATTAATTCCAATCTTTAAAGATAAACTCATCATTTGAATTAAATAATTATTTCTAACATTATATTTCATTTTAAAACAAGTTTAGAAATCAATTATATATTTAAATAAAATTATACTTAAAAAAAACAAAACAATTTGAACCCTTAATTTTTAATATACTTAAAATCTTGAAAAATCCTTTTTAAACATGTTTTATTTAAATTAACCCAATATTCATCTTCGAAAACTTGATTATCATATTCTTTAAACTTATTCACTTTAATTATATTTTAAAACTAATTAAAACATTCATCTTTGAACGGATTACTTCCTTAACTTAAAAACTTGTTTAAGAATTTACAAACTTGATTCTTTACAAAACTATTGCTTTTGAACTCGAAACAAATTGAAAAAAAAACAACTTCCAGTTTTAAAAACAGAATAACCCGAGTAAACTTCACAAAAGCACTAGCCTTTCCCGAGTCTTCCATCACTCTTATCTACTTCGAGTCGTCACTCAAAAATCACGAGACTAAACCCGAGTTTCTCTTCGTCTTCCCCAACACGATCGACCAGACACCCAAACGTGCACACGAACATGCACTGTGCACGTGCACTGACGTCGCCGGCCACCATAGATCGTCGCGACCATCGCCTACAACCACTCGACCACGTGCGAACAAGAAAACCAACCCAGATCGAAGAATTTCTTTGCGAATCAAAATCGAGCATCTCTGTTGCTTCCTGGAACCCAAACCATCGATAACCCATTTTACTCCGACGATCTCGATCACCAGTATCCACGCCGACCACACTAGAGCTTCGTCTCGAACCCCTCCATCGATTCTACCCCTCGCGTTCGACAACAACGAGCCATCGATGCCACCATTCTCCTCGTCGACAATGATGAACCAAACACAGTTTAACCCTAGTTTGCTCGAATCCGATCTCCTTGGCCATTGGAAAAATTCTGAAGCATTTTTCCATTCATCATCAACTCACAATCTAGCTTCGACCTAGATTATAGCTCCGATCAACACGCCGATCAACGGTAAATCGTCAAAAACCCCAATTCGTTCAAACCCAAAATTCACACGAATTTTTCAACTAAAAATTCCAAAATGCATATCAAAATTCATGATTTGGTTTATGTATTCATTTCATAATACTGAATCCATAGATTTCACAGTTTGAAATTTTCATATCATTCATCATTCTCTGATATCCTTGGTTTAACAGAGATGCCAGATTTTTATTTAACTATATTAAGTTTTTAATCCTTAATCTACACTAATTCAAACATCCTTGGTTTGTAAATCAAGTCTTAATAATAATTTTTACCAGAGAAAATTTAATTCAAATTAAATCAAGAACATCTGGACCATAAACAGAGTAGGAACAATCAAGCATACTCTTACATATATGTATATCTACAGCAGATTCATATAAACATATTCATCTCATCATCAACTAGCATGCAACCAAATTTTGTACCAGATTTATTTATTTTTATAAATTACTCACATACGAATCAATATCATCACAAGCATCAAGATTTAAAACTGTTTTTTTTTTTAAAAAACTATGTTTACTCACCATTTTATAAGCAGAGCAGTTTTTATTGCTTCCAGGCTTGAATATTTTGAATTCTGGCAAAAAGCTTTTTGATTTTCTTTGTTACTGAAATCCTTTGCATGCCTTATTTATGTTGAATCTGTAACTTGAATTGTTGCAGGTTGGTTTACTTGTTGAGTTGTTCCTTGCTCAGGTTGAAAATTAAAACTGATGTTGATCTTCTCATTTGCTCATTTGAAATACAGGTTGATTTGTAATTTGAATATCAAGTTTCAGGTTTCGATTTACTTTTAGTTTTCAATTTCAGGTTGAAGAAAATTTTCTGGTTTGAGTTAAGAAAAGAAGACAAGGAATGAATGTGTTATGTAAAAACTAGTTTTCTTCTTAAAACATATATTTAAAAATAACAATAGAAATGTTGCCACATGTTATTAGATTGATTATCAAGCTTACACTTGTTATTACCATGTGTTAAGATATTAACACATGTCCTAAGTAAATTTTAAATAAATTTTATTTAATTTAAATGTTAATATAAAACTTTTCATACTTAATTTACTAATTAATAAATACTTATCTTAGTATATATGTATATATAATTACTTTAGAGAAAATATTATAAAACAAATAAAATCTTATACATATATTTTTAAATCCAAAACATTTATCTTTATTGTTTAAGGAATATAAATTTAAAATACCAAGTATCTCTTGAAAAGTATTATATTAAATTATACCTTCCAAATTACACTTTATATATTAAAATTTGAAAAACTTTTATTAAATTCAAACCAAAATTCCAATATATACAAATATACACATATATTTAAATAGAAAATATTTTTAACATTAATTTGAGAATTATTATATTGAATTTTAAAATATAACTCCAAATCACACTATATATACATATATATTATAATTTGAAAACACATCTTTTATTTAACCAAAAGAGTCTCTATTCACAATATATATATATATATATATATATATCAATATATATATTATAAATAGAATCTATTTTTATTAGTTTTGGAAATAAATCTTATCAATTTTAAATTATTAGAAAAAGATATAAATAAATATTACCAAATTAAATATAGCCAGATTAAATATTTATTATCCTTTAAAAGATTAAATTACCAAATTAAATTAAAATTATAAAGAAAATTATCAATCCAATTAAATTATCAATACAGATTATTAAATTTAAATTGCCCAAAAACCCGGGATATCACAATAACCACGCGGCATAACTGGGTTACGGCCTAACCCCTTACGACCAAATACCTAAGTCGTCTACGACTTACTCCTTAGGTCGCTCACTACTACTTAGGTCGTTGCCGACCTAACTATGCCAACTCGATAACCGCTAGGTCGCCAACTCTCTTAACTCGCTAATGCCTATAGGTCGCTAACTCTTAGGTCGGAAACCCTTAGGTCGGTCAAGTACTATAGGTCGTCCCAAACTCATAAACGACCTAAACCAATACGACTTATCTTCCATACGACCTATCTCAATCCTTAGGTCGCCTACGACATAACTTCCCTAGGTCTCCTATCCTTCTTAAGTCGGTCAATTCCTTAAGTCGCTCCATTCTCTTAAGTCGCTCACGATCTAATTTCTACTCGACTTAAGCTTCGAACGACTTAAACCCTAGACGACTTAACAACTGTAACGACCCAGAATTTTTGATAATTAAAATTCTAATATTTAATTAATTTTAAATATTAATAAATGGAATTTAGAAGTCGAATGATTTATTTTTCGAATATTGGATTTTATTTGATAATTAAATCGATAAATTAAATAGTGAAATCCCAGAATAATTGAAAATCGAGTTTAATATGATTGAAAATGATTTGTAAAATTTTATTTAATCATACTGGAGTTATAGAAAGGTTATAGAACTTTTAGAATCGAATTTGGAGTTAATCTATAAAAATTGAATATTTTAATATTTAATTATCGACTGTAATAATAGCCAATTTTCGAACAGTCTCAGAATTGAACGAAACCAGTTCCATTGGATCCGTAATAGTTAGTTATTATCGGATTTCAATTTTCGTATCAATCGGAGTTGTCATTTGACCGTGGCAGCTCGAAACGCATCGATATCGTTTAATTTTAAATCGTCGAGTTAAAAATAGTCATTTTTCAGACAGTGTCGGATTTCGACGAAACCAGTTTCATCGGATCCGTAATGTGATATTATTGTAAGATTTCAAATTTCGTAATTTTTGGATTTACCGTTTGTCCGGGGCAAGTCAAAACGCCTCGAAATCGATTTAAATCGGTTTAATTTAAATTGATCGTTTATTGCCATATCTCACACATACGATCGAATTAGCTTCCGAAACACGTTCCATTGCGTTCGGAACGCGGGGTAAACCTTAGAAACGTCAGCCGGCACGTTCGATTCGGAGTTCGGAAAATTTCGATGAATAGTAAATTGGGCAAATTTCTATAAAAGGACATGTTATCTTCACTTTTGCAAAGCAAAGACAACCCTAGGGTTTTGAACGTAGCCGCCACTTGCTATTTCGAAGGCCAGAATCTCGTTTCGTTCTTCCCAATTCTTCTTTCAATCCATCGACAATTAGGGGAAAATGTCAACTGCAAAGGTGAAGAGCTTCGCAAGCTCTACGATGTGAACGGTCATGATCGCGTTTGGAGCTGTGGATCGATGGGGGTTTGGGTCCAAAGGCGATGGCTTTAGGTCACGTTTTCTGGCCGGTGGTGGCGCTAGGGGGGTGCGGTCGGAGGCTGGGGGGAGCTCTCGTGTGGGCACGCGTCATGGAACATCTCGATCGAGCTAGGTGTCGTCGTGGAGGGAGGATAATTCAAGGAGGGAATGGCGGCCATGGGTTTTGAGTTGCCTGGGAGGAAAAACGTGAAGGAGAGGGAGAAGAAAGATGCGGCCAGGATTTGCCCATCTCGTGATCAACGGTCCAGATTTGCTAGGTTTAAAAATTTAAAAGAAAATGTAAATTTAATTATATTTAAATTGTGTAATCTTTGTAATAGCATATCTTTTTGCTGCGTGATCAGAATTTGACGAAACAAAATGTGTTGGAATCGTCTCGACGTGTACTTCGCTATGCAACTGATTTGGAATCGTTTGGAGCTAGTTTGAATTTCGGGTAAAATTAAACGTGCGTTTAATTTTATTCGAAATAAACGTTGAAATCAGAATTGAAATCAAGGTGAGATCTTCTCACTCAAATGAAAGTGGATTTTCTTTTACAGTTATTAATTGATGATTGACTGTTTGGATGTGATATTAGATATAGTAGGATATATATCTATATATAGCAATATATACATATTGGCATATGTATATATTGGATTGATTGATTTCCCGCCTCGTATAGCGGATGAGACCCTATTGCACCGTTAGTAAGCGGATTTTTATAAAACCCATATACCGCGATAATTCCGTACTGGAGCGGAATTGGTATTGTGCTAACATCTGTGGATGCAGGGAAACAGGTTGGAGGGATCCAACTGGATTCCTCACCGTATTGATTATTTACAGATATTGTGATATATTCTGTTATCATATGATGATATATGATATTGACTGTTGTGATGGACTGATTGGTGTTGTTGCATCATCGGATTCAGTTTTGAAATGTAAAAATAACGACTGTTATTTTAAAAAGGGTTTTTAAAGTGATTTTTGAAAATATACGTTTTATGGAATTTTTGAATCGATTTATAAACGTAAAATTTTAAAGTTATAAAAGTTATAATTTTTAGTGAAATATAACCGAAGTGTCGTTTTTGAAATAAAAGTCGATTTATTTATAAAATGGTTTAAGTTGGGATTTTTGAATAACTATAAACGATTTGTATAGAAAGATTTATAAAATTGATATTTTTGTAAATCAAAATATTGGACTTATAAAACGAATTTTGATAAGTGTTAGAAAGAAGTATAAATGGATTTCATAAGTGAATGAAATTAATAGATTTATAACGTGAAGTTATAAAGTAAATAGATATTGTAGAATAAAAGATTTATAAGAAATTTACTTATAAATTTGACTTTTGCACTTAGATGGGATATAAATAGAAATTGCAAAATGAAATGATTTTGTAAGTTGAAATCGTTATAAAGTACAAATGTGATTTATAAACGTTGTTTTATAAATCCGAAATCACTTATTCTTATAAGTGAATTTTTGAAGTTAATAAAATGAGATTTATAAACCGGAGTTGTTATAGAAAATAGAAAATGGAATTTATAAACGTTGTTTTATAAATTCGGAAACCAATCGATTGAATTTGATAAATTAAATATAGAAGATTATCAAAGGAGATATATTCGCGATTTTGGATAGCGAATTATTATCGAAATAAAACGTGTAGAAAATAGTGAAATGTAAATAGTAAAGTATATTCATGATTTTGGATAGTGAATATATTGTTAAGTAAAATGAACTTGTTTTGGGAAAGCGATATTACAGAAATGAAGTAATTGTTTTAAAAGATGTTTTAAAACGTGATAAGTATCGAATACATAGATTTCAACATTTATTGTTGAAATAGACATTTTCGAGAAATAAGGAAATGGTGGACTATAACACTGTTGTTATAGTAAATGGTTTCCGAAAGGGAATATTTTCGTATGGTATTGGGATTCATATATCTATCTAAATTCCGAATCCCTATACTAGTGATTTTGAGTCGTCGTAACGATGTTTTACGTAACATTCGTTTTGACTCAAATAAAGGTGTTAAAAGAATGGTTTCCTTAAAGAATGAATATATACTTAATTATAATTTAAGTATATCGAATATTTTCCAAGTGGTGAAAATAAATGATTTGTGAAATACTATTTTTTAAATAAGTATGGAAATGCTTTTCCAAAATGAAATGAAACGTTTTGAGAATTTATCCTTGTAAAGATAAATTGAAGGTGAATATTGAAATCGATTTGAAAATCGTATATCAGTAGATATTTTTGAAATATAAATTCAATATGGAATTTATAAAGGATAGGGAAACTGTTTAGAAAAATAAACGTTGATTTATTTTTAAAGTGTGGAAATTTTATATCTAGTAAAGATATTTTTGGAAAAGAAATAATTTTGGAAAATTATTTGGAATCTGATGATGTTGCGCATCTTTATTGATAGTTAAATAACCGACTATCAATATTTACCTTTAGATAGGTATTTGTTGTGAATTGGATGAATTTGAATGCCATACTTATTTTTGAATAAGCGCTCACTATTCGGGTTAGCCGGGAAAGGACCATGGGGTCGTATAACCCATTCCGAATATGTGATACGTCGTTATGAATTGCATTCGAAGACCGGTGTTGAAGACCGGATATTTTTGAAAACGGAAGGATTACCGTCGAGTTACTCTACATCGGCTGATCTCCGATTTAGAGGTTTTTATCACCCTTAGTGACGAGAAGTCCGGACGTGATTGAAAATTATCCGGATATGCAAGGGCTTCGTGAGAAGTGCCTTCGGTTCTGTTCGATCCCGGAACAGACTTGTATGGATTGTGTGTCTGACATTACACTTTGAGATATAAAGCCGATTTCTTTCAAATACATATCTGTTGGTGGCGGAGAATTAATTCTCTTAGCTTAACACCCTTCTCTGAGACGTACGAGCTCAGAGGTTATGTAGTTGAAGTTATCAGCGATATATCCCAATTTGGTAACGTGGCATGCTGAGTGTTGCTGTGTGATGATCAGTGTTTGATCATTTGTGATATGATCATTTGTTTGATCTTATATCTTTGTGATCATAGGTTGATCATTTTGTTTGACCCGAAGCATAGCTTTTGTGAAAAAGCGTAGCTTTGTGGACGAGACTTCGTCGAGCCTCACACCCCGGAAATGGTCGAAACAGGAATGTTGCGGCAAGGTTATGAGGGTCGCGCCCTTTAGGGTATGTCATTTCCTTCTGGAAAGGGGTGGTATCATGGTATGGAGCCCAGATACTTACTCATGTGGATACACTTTCTTTATGATGTGTGATGTTGGATATCGAGCGCTCGGATAAAGGTCCCAAAGGACCGGGTGATGACATATTCGTGAGTTACCTGTTACAGGGGTAACCCGGCCTTGTTTGGCAGAGAGCAGTTTGTCTCTCGGGACGTCCAGCCAGAGGCGATCCTATTCGGCAGGAGGAAAGGAAGTTCCTTAGCCTGACCATTTGTTGGAAAATCCAAAGAAACAATACGTGACGTGTACGGTTTTGGTTGTATTACCTGCTATGGAATGTGGCGGTAACCTGCTATTGAACATAGTAGCTATAGTAGGCATACGATACTGGTCGTATGTTGGCTAAGATTAATATTATACTTTCGAAATGTTTTCTACACTATGCACTAATAATAATATCAAAAAGGATTTGATTTTGCGTAGTAAGCATCTTTGACTATCATAAGAAGAAATCTCCTCCAATTCTGCGTTTGCATTGTGTGTGTGGCGGGAGGTCTTATGGTAGTTTCATTTTCCAAAAGCATTGCGAATTTGTCTTATTTTCTTTGTGAAAAATAACTGTTTTACGATCTCACACCAGTCACCATGACTGACTCGGAGTTTATTGTTCCCTTCTAAACTCTGGGTGCCCACAAATTTTCACACGGGCAGTTCGGAGTTAGGTTATCAGGTTATTCTGGATATTCTGGAGCTTTGGAGATAAGCTGGATGACGAGACGTAGTATTTGTATCTGATAGTATTTATTCCGCTGTGTATTCTGTATGAGGACAAGTTTATATAACTGTCCATTGTTTTTTATTGACTCTGATGATATGATGTGATGTAATGTAATAACAGATATAATTCTTTGTTTTAAAGATTATGCAATTATCTATTATATATTGTTCCGCTGCGATATGTGAGATTCTGATATTGTTTCTGTTCTGATGTTGTTCTGTTGTTCTTCTTTTCTTTTTCTTCTATCTTTTCTTCTACCTCTTCTTTTAAAACCCTAATGGTTCGGTTTTTCGTTCACCTTGAGTAAATCGATGGAGATTAGTGTCGATTAAAAAGGGTACGGAAAAGCGGGCTATTACATTTGGTATCAGAGCTTATGGTTAAGCGACAACCTTGCTCTGTTGGGTGTTACTCATTAGAGATAGAGTCAGAAGTGCTCTAGAATGAGTTGAGTGTAATAATAGATACGAGTGCGTATTTGTTAGTTAATATAAAATTGTTTTATATTGTGATGATTGGTTTGTTGAGTGGTATATGGATTCTGGTCGGTATTGTCCGTACAACTCTATCGATAGGGATCTCTAAACACTCGAATAGAACAATTCGGCACAGTATTGTTTTAAATAGGGTAAATGAGATAATTTTGCCCAAAACTATTTTTGTATAGAAAAGAAATGTTTTTCTATAAAGTACTATAGTATATGGTTGCATGGTTGTTAGGAAGTAATAATATTAAATTATTATCAATGAAATTGAATAAGAAATTGGAATCATAACTCCAAAGTTAAGAGATAAATCCATGTACAAATGAAATTTAAGAATGTAAAATTATAAATGTGAATTGTAATTTGAAATGGGATTCCAGAGAAGTTTTTGGAAATGTTTTGAAAAGAATTTGAAAATTTTGGAGATTTGGAAAGTTTAAATCATTTTTGATTTGAAAATGAACTTCAAAGGTTTTGAAAAGTATTTTGACGGAATGAAAAGCTCTAAACTCTTTTCGGTCGCTGGAAAATAATTCCGATGATGATCGCGACATCACCGGTGTTCATTTTCGGGTTTCCAAAAGGGGAATTGCTGCCAATTGTTTTAAATGGAAGTTGTTTTGAAAATTTGGATTTTGTTTTAGAAAATTCAAAGGATAATTTGAACTGTTTTCAAAAATGGTTTTTGAAATGTTGGTAAACTCTGGAATACTATGTAGAAATATTTATGAAATATAAATGTGAGATATAATTTGAAATAAAGTTCCAGAAAAATATTTGAAGATAAAATTCATAAAGGAATAGAATTAGTAATATGAATGTATAGATGATTTTATAAATCAAGATGTAAATAAGTCGAAGACTTATAAAATATTTGGAATTTGATAGAAATGAGATTCAAATTGAAAATAAAAGAATTTGTGAACAAATAAATAAATTTGCAAGGGCAAATGCGAGGAAATAAAATTGAATGTTAAAATTCATTTCGAATTTGTAGGCAATAAATTGAATTGAATAATTATAAATGAAGATAAAACTGGAATTGAAACTGAATGTTGAAAGCAAATTTGAATAAAGTGAATTACATTTGGTATAAATTGTAATTCAAACTAATTTAAAATGGTGCAGTTATGAATGAAAGATAATCGATAAAATTCAATATTCGGAATTGAAGATAAATTGAATTCCAATAGAATTAAAATTGAGAATTGAATTCAAATGAGATTAGAAATGTAAAATTGAATGGATATGAATATGTAACTTCAACAATGAAGTAAGCTAAAGATATATAAGCAGTTGATATTGGAAATTTTGTAATAAAATGTGCAAAATGGTTTGAATATATGTAACAAGATATTATGGCTAGTAGGATATACAGGTGTTATAAAGGAATTGGATTTGATTTCAAAGGTAATATTGAATTGCTCAACAAAAGGTAAGTATTTATATTTCAATATGAAATTTGATGATTTCTTGTCTAGCCGCTTGGCTTTTTCTTTTTCTTTTTGAAATCTGAGAGTCCGTAGGGACGTTTTGTAGTCGTACCGTATTAGCCGCGCAAAGGAGACGCTGGCGAAATTTTTCGGAAAATTAGGGCGTTAGAAAAATTTTGAGAAAATTTGGAAGTTTAAATTTGAATTTAAACTAAAAAAAATTGAATTGTTAAGAAAACAATGTTGTTTTGAACTATAATTGAAGTTGGAAAGCTAGTTGAATTAATAACGAATCTTTAATAGAAAAAAATTGTTTTGAAAATTTGATAAAACTATTGGATTGTGAAAAATAGTAGACGAGTTAAGGACCATTTTTCCTAACTTGTAATTTCGAGGACGAAATTCTTTTAAGGGGGGAAGTTTGTAACGACCCAGAATTTTTGATAATTAAAATTCTAATATTTAATTAATTTTAAATATTAATAAATGGAATTTAGAAGTCGAATGATTTATTTTTCGAATATTGGATTTTATTTGATAATTAAATCGATAAATTAAATAGTGAAATCCCAGAATAATTGAAAATCGAGTTTAATATGATTGAAAATGATTTGTAAAATTTTATTTAATCATACTGGAGTTATAGAAAGGTTATAGAACTTTTAGAATCGAATTTGGAGTTAATCTATAAAAATTGAATATTTTAATATTTAATTATCGACTGTAATAATAGCCAATTTTCGAACAGTCTCAGAATTGAACGAAACCAGTTCCATTGGATCCGTAATAGTTAGTTATTATCGGATTTCAATTTTCGTATCAATCGGAGTTGTCATTTGACCGTGGCAGCTCGAAACGCATCGATATCGTTTTAATTTTAAATCGTCGAGTTAAAAATAGTCATTTTTCAGACAGTGTCGGATTTCGACGAAACCAGTTTCATCGGATCCGTAATGTGATATTATTGTAAGATTTCAAATTTCGTAATTTTTGGATTTACCGTTTGTCCGGGGCAAGTCAAAACGCCTCGAAATCGATTTAAATCGGTTTAATTTAAATTGATCGTTTATTGCCATATCTCACACATACGATCGAATTAGCTTCCGAAACACGTTCCATTGCGTTCGGAACGCGGGGTAAACCTTAGAAACGTCAGCCGGCACGTTCGATTCGGAGTTCGGAAAATTTCGATGAATAGTAAATTGGGCAAATTTCTATAAAAGGACATGTTATCTTCACTTTTGCAAAGCAAAGACAACCCTAGGGTTTTTGTAACGACCCGAAATTTTCGAAGCCGAAAATTCCAGATAGTTATGAAAAAGAAGAAAGAGGTAGAAGAAGAAGAAGAACAGAAACATCAGCATCTCACATTCGCAGCGGATAAAATATAATAATAAATAAATACAGTTTACAAGAATATTATATCTGTCGATTACATTTTTATACATCAGAGTTTTACATATACTCAGTCACTGAATATATACAGTAATCATGTCTCAATAATACAATAATATACTGCAGCAGAAATACTCTGCACGTACTTGCCATCTAGCTCGTCTCCTGAGCTCCAGAACGTCCTTACCTGAAAATCTGTAACACTCGGTCTGACCCGAGCATTACATCAAAGTAACACCCGGGTCAGGCTGGAAACCAGCGTGAGTAAACCCGACTAACATGGAATACAACCATACAACTATATAAACCCGGGTAACATATCAATTTATCCAATTTACAATTTGCAATAGACAATACTTATTTCACATATCAATTTCTAAGTACCCACTTAGATAAAACAATCCCATTCATTTACATCGGTTTATTCCAACCTATTGATTTCACATATCAATTTATTTTTAATTCGAAGTGGTTCCGGGTATTTCCCAATACCCGACCCCAGTCTCTTCGAGTCTTATGCCATCCTATTCCAAAATATCCAAATAAACGCAACATTTCATACCAGAGATATCAATTCATTCAAAGCATCACTACCATTCCATCATCCATCAACCAAGCGTATTCACATACAAATCAATTCAATTGATTCAAATTGGATTTCAAACCTCCATCACTTAGATTTCTTCATTTAACGTTATTTATTCCAAATCAATTTATTGGTCATCCCATTTTTATTCATCTCAATTAATCACTCTTGATTAATGATTCTTCAATCGCATTCATGTAACTATCTTTAATTAACTTCTCGATACCCATTTATTCTTACCCCAACAATAAGCAATCTTTTAATTTTTTTTCCACAAATTAATTAACTATAACCAATTACACTAGTTCTTAATTACTTATATTAATTGACTTCTCATAAGTCACTTATTATGAATTTATTTACCTCAATTAATCAAATCCTTAATTACTTCATTAATTATAAAAATTAATGATTTCCAATTATTTACTTTAGTTCGACCCCAATATTAATCATTCTTGATCACTCTCAACCTGTAATTAACTATCTTCTTATTTACTTTATCAATAAATTAATTATTCCATAATTTGTTGTTTCAATTAATCGCTCGGTTAATTACACACACTAATTTTTTTTTAATTTATTAATTACATAAAGTAATTACTTATTAAACCACCCAATGATTATTCTAAATCAATTTCCATTTCATTAGTTACTTAAGCTTCCATTAATTATCTCAAACCCTTAATTACTAAATTTATCAACCCAATCACTAATTATCTGAATTCATTAATCACCCTTATATTTCCTCCAGAAGTCCAATTTATATATTTCGATAACTTAGGGTATCGAAATATTCAAGCAAATCACAGCACTCAGCTGTTCAATTACCGAAATATTTATCATAGAATATCAATCATTCCAGTATGTACTATATAGCTCATTAATCTAATTCAACCATTCAACCCATCATTTAAATTTAAACATTTGAATTTTAAAAAAAATTCAGAAGCGTGAGGTTTACTCACCTTTGTTTCATTCGCAATTCCATCCTATCCTGATTTGTTCCTTCCCAACTATTGACCTTGTATAAACATTACATAACTTATTAATATCTGGAATAATCAGATAATCCTTCACTATTTATTGATTTTAATCTATCTAATAATTGAATAATAATTTCATTTGATAATTATAATTTAATTTATCTAAAAATTAAATTTTATAAAGAACTTCCTTTAAATATCTTAAAATAAAATTAACTGCTAAAAATCTGCAATTACCTCTAAAGAAACCCGCAGCATCCTACCCCTTTGCGACCAGATCTTGACCAAGCTTCGCAAGCCACTCTCCCACTCGTCGCTGCCCCCAAATACGCGTCCAAACTACCAGACCCTCGCGACGTCAGGTCCTCCTATCACACGCGACGACAACTCGAGCTCCAGATCCTAACTCAAACGCAACCCCACTGCCTATCATCCTTGAGCTTGAGCTCGACTTTTGACAATAACCCAATCGTACGTAGGCGATTCGAGGGTTCGAACCGATCTCGAAGGTGGAGGAACGCGCGCGACCGATCAGGCTTCCGGTCTACGATGGAGTTGCTTTTGATCGAGAGAAGGAAGAAAAGGGCTTCGTCTAATCTTCTGAGCTTGCGGCGAGGCCATGGCTTCGGCCATTAGATTTGTTTCCCTTTTTTTTTGATTTCGCTTAGTACCGGAGATAACTCGACCATTAATCTCGAACGAACGAATTAAAAGAGATGGAGATAAAATATCGGTTGGGAAGCTTCACGAGTACGCGTTGGATAAAAATATCTCTGACTATTTGTACTTCAAATTTTATTATATTACAAAATTCCCAAAACGCCCCGTTAATTACTACTAGAAATTTCAAATTCCTGTTAAGGAATGCTGCTAGGCGATTACAAGGTTTTACCCGTATTCCAATCACAACAGAACGTGGTCCGGAGGCTAATTCGATCGTACGCGAGTTACCGAAGAAAACGATCAAATTTAAATTAAATCGGTTAAAATAGTTTCTAAGCGTTTTGAGTTGTCAGAGTCAGACGACAATCCTGATTGCTACGAAAATTGAAATCCGATAATAACTAACTATTACGGATTCAATGGAACTGGTTTCGTCGAATTTCGAGACTGTGCTTCGGAAAGCTATTTTTAAATATCGATTTAAACGATATATTATTAAAACTGAACAAATCACCTTTATATTAAATTTCCACCATTCTATTATCTTCAATATCATCATTATAAATTTTATAAACCCTTAAATTATTTAAACAGACTTAAAACTCCAGATTCAATAATTTACCAAATTTTCGATTGCTAAATTCAACCATTAATTATCCAATAAATGGTGATATTTGAATTCAAGCTAAAAATCCACTTTTGAATAATTAAAATCAATTAATTATTCCCATTTCAAATATCCAAAAATTACGGATCGTCACATTCTTCCCCCCTTAAAAGAATTTCGTCCCCGAAATTACTAGTTAGGAAGAATGGTGTCATACCTGTTTACCTTTCCCCCAAAACCAACAGATCAATATCTTATCATCTATCTTTTATACTAAACCCTTAATCATCTTACTAACTTCCCAAACTCTCGCCTACAGTTTCCCAACAATACCACTTTCCTCAACATCCAAATTTCAATTCCAAACCAAATTTTTATATTATCAAAAAAAATTTCTCAAAAATTTTCTAACTCTCTAAATTTTCGAAAAATTTTGCCAGCGTCTCCTTTGCGCGGCTAGCTCGGTACTACTACAAAAGGCCTTTACAGGCTCCCAAATTCTCAAAAAGAAACAAAAGCCAAGTGGCTATATCAAAACCCAATCCAATTTCATACAGGTATTTAAATACTTACCTTTTTGTCGGGCAATTCAAATTTATTCTTTGGAATCAAATCCAATTTCCTTTTCTCTTTTATACCTGCATATCTTATTTAGCAACAATCTCCAATCATAACCTTTTAAATCATTTTACCTTTCTTATACAGGTTTTCATATTTACTTCTATTCAATTTATTTCTAATTTTGAATATTAATTTATCTTTTGTTTATAACTGGTTCGTAGCGTTATTTAAATTTGTTTCATTTACTAATTTACTTCAATTCCCAATTTGAAATCGTTCTGTCATTAACAAAAATGTTCAAAAATTTTCTAACTCCAAAATTTACGGAAAATTTTGACAGAGTCTCCTCTGTACGGAGGGACTTCTGCGATATCGCAGGATGCACAAATATATATATACATCGGCCTCAGGCCGGAAATCACAATATATATCAATATGTGCAGTTCATATCTCCTATTTTGAATTCTTTTGCGTAGGCGTACCTTTATTTAGCATTTTTAAAGCAAGCAGCTTATTTATTTTAGCATTTATTGCATCCAAATCCAGCCAAACGGCCTTCAGGTACCTGTACCATCTCAATTTACAAATGTAAGTACTATATATAGGAAGTTCATAACATTTCCCTTACTTTCAATAGCTAAACACATGTATTTTATAAGCAACAAGCATCAACGCTTTTCATAAATGATCTATATAACATTAAAGCCCATTCAATTTCTTTCAACCAATTTTATATGCCATTTCATCCCAGTTCAATGGTTTATCACTCTAGTGCTTACATTCAATTTATTTTTAAGCAAAACAACTCATAATCATATCAATTGGTTCCAAATCAATTATATTCGCATCCACTAATTTATAGAATTTAATTAAATCTCATTTACGTCAAACGACAATCATTTCTACGCAATTCGATGATATCCATGTGAATAAACAATTACTTAAGTTTTATAACCAATTCAAATTGATTCCGACTCAATTTTATTTTATTCCATTCCATTCTAATTTATTCACAACCATTTTATTTAGCTTGACACATTTAATTTTCGTATACTACTAGCCATTTCCAAACTAATTTAATCCGAGCTTTTATTTAATGGCTTTTACCCTTATTCGAAGCCAAGCTGCTATAAATTATAAACTTAAGTTAATTTACTTTAATTTATTCCAACATCAAACTTAAGTTTACTTCTATTTGATTCTCATTTAATCAAATCTCATTAAATTTAATTAGCCCATCCACTTAAATTTTATTTTAATTCACTTTCTCAATTCATTCGCGAATCTATTTTATTTATACCAAGCCATTCTCAATTTCTAGTGTAATTCACTTTCATTTCATTCGACAACACTCCCATTATATCTAGTTTGCTTGCAAATTTCGTTAATTATCCAAATCACACTTGAATTTTATTTGAAATTCAATCCTTCACTATTTCAATCCAACTCTATTTTATTTTTATTTTTACAACATCTCTTCTTATTTAATTCATTATCAAATCCCAGTCGAATTCTATTTACAACTCAAATCCATTTCCAAACTCCCTTATTAACTTACAATCCATTTATTTAACCGAGTTAAATTTTATTAATATACTCTATAAAATAATTATTTAGCTAATTAGCTTACTTCCAACCTTTAAATCAATATTCGATTTTATTACACAAATCACTTTATTAAATTTTCCTGAGTTTAAAGTTTATAAATTCAGTTTGGATTTCCTTTCATTTTCCAAAATTCCAACACTTTTATTTTAAAATTTAGAAATGCTTTTAAATTCAAATAATATTATTAAAATAGCTTTTTATAAAAAATACTTTTTATAACTCGATGTCTCAACCAGTCCATCCTTGTTCTCACATAAATTCAGTCATACGTTGATCAGGCGTAGGACTGAAAATCTATAAGTACTTAGCAGACTCATTTTCGACATCCAGTGAAAATACTTCGAAAGTAATTTTACTTGAAAATATCGAAAATAGTTTTTGAAAACAGTTTACTGAAAATATCTTTGGTGAGAATGCTCTGGAAATCATCACACCCATCTATGGACACAGTTACATCCAGGGTTACGTTGCCGTCGTAGCAAAAGTCCATGTAACTGATTACACCATAGAACCCACGACAGATCGCAGTTACATCCAGGGTTACGTTGCCGTCGCAGCAAAAGTCCATGTAACTGCAGGCTCTCAGCGGCCTCACGATTACGCTGTCGAAATGAAACTTCTCCACTCCTACATAGGTCGCAGTCTACCGATGTAAAATCAAACATAGACTGTTGGCTCTCAGCGGCACACACGACCTTCGCTATGTTACCATAGTGTCACAGTCTACCGATATAAAATCAAACGCAGACTGCTGGCTCTCAGCGGCACACACGACTTTCGCTATGGTACACTACTCATAATCCTCAGGAACTAGTTTTGTCCGGACTCCTCACAGGATCAAATTTAGAACCTCCCCCTTAGAGGCTCAAGGCAGTACCACCCAATGGCACTCCTGAGAAGCTCATTTCAAGGGAGCGCCTTTTTCCCCAGAGCCAATCTCAAAACACTTTATACTATACACATATAGTATTTTCAAATCATACACCTAGTATGAATTTCACATAGGTACCTTTACACAAAATCGATTCCCAAAAATCGATAATTCACAAATCAGGCTTTTCCAAATTCCAATATTGATTTTACCCAAAAATCAAAAGCCTTTCAAATTCGCAGGTTCCCAAAACCTTTTCCAAAATTCTCATAAGATCCTTTATATATATATACAGATATATATAATTTTTAAAACTTTGGATCATTTTCAAGCTTGTATAAAACTCCTTTTATACTTCAAACACTTTCAAAAATCCTTTTCTATTTACATTCACTTGAATTTCCATTCACATACTCACAATTGCTTTAATTTCATGGGATTATCACTTCAATCCTTATCTCAATTGAGTATTTAACCAATAACAGTTTGAACTCCGACCGGTTTATATTTAGAAAATAGCTTGAAATTTTTAAAACAGATAAGTAGTTGAAAATAATTATTAGTTTGTAAAATAGCCATAAAATAATTAACTAGTTGCAAAATAATTAGAAAATAGTTAAATAGTTATAGAAATTTTAGATAATTGCAAAATAGTCGTAAAATAGTAATTAATTTATAAACCAGTTGAAAAATAGTAATTAGTTTAGAAACAGTTGAAAAATGGTTAAATAGCTCCAAAAATAATTGTAAAACAAGTATAAAATAATTTGTCTTAAGGAAGGAAGGTTGTATATATTTAATAGCTTGGAAAAATGAATTTATATTAAACAATTTATACTGAAGATAGTCCAGAGTCAAAACTGTCCACTTTCCCATCAATTCAATTTAAATTTCCACTTCCATTTAAATTGACCCAATTCCAATTTAAATACTCCAATTTCCATTGGACTTGATTCATTCCCAATTCAACTTTAATTAATTCTCAAATTTCTTTCAAATTTCAAATCAAATTCCATTTGATTTTTACTTATTCAACTTTATTTATAACTTCACTTTTACAACTTCTATTTATAATCAATTTCATTCACATTTTACTTTTAACTCGGAATTATATATTTTATTTAGCCAATATATTTTTATTATTCCATAAACATTTTAATCAAGATTCCAGAGTTTAAACAAATTTCCAAAATTTCAGTATCACCTTAAAATTCAACTATATCCAAAATGCTTTGGCAAATTCAATTATTCCCTTTGAATTTCAAAACCAAACCCAGTTCACAAGCAATTCCAATTTAAATCAATTTGTTAGCAATTTCTCTTCTAGAAACTCGAAAATGAACATCGACGATGCTGCAGTCATCACCGACGTTATTTTCCAGTAACCGAAAGAGTTCAATGCTTTTATCTTATTAAAACATTTCCAAATATTTTTAATTTCAAATCTCCCAGATTGCAAATTCAACACAAAAATATTTTTGAAATAATACTATTATTTCTCCAAAACCTTTGGAAACCACTTTCAAATCCAAGGAATTTTAAATTTTCCCAAAAATCTTCAAATCTCCAATCCATCCAATTCATATTTAAACATTACTCCGAAATTTTCATCTTACTTTATTTTCAAATATTCTCTGGAATTCTATTTCAAATTATAATCCCATTTATTTCAATTTATAAATTACATTTACTATCTATATTTCAAATTCCAATCAATTTGGACTGATACCACCCACTTCAGTTCCAATCACTTCAATTTAATCCAATTCAAATTGTCCATTTGAATTTTTAAACTTATCCATCTTCAATCACAAATCCAATTAATTCCAACCGGATTCAATTTAAATGAATTCAATTCCAACTTCAAATTTTAACCATCTCGAATTATATAAATTCGAGTTAAATTCTCAAAGATTGGTTTAACTTTTTAAACCAAATTAACCTTGTTCATTCAAAGTTTTTAAACAATTTAATTTTTGAGTTCTAATTCTAGAACTCCAATTTAATCAATTTAAATCTTAATTTGGTTGTATTTTCTGTTACCACTTAATTTAATTTCAAGTTTTCAATTAGGTTGTATTTTATATTACTTCTTAATTTAATTTCAATTTAACAACCAATCACCTAAATATTTATTGGAAGGAAATATTGCTTTATATATCAAAATATATTTTTATATAAAATCATTCAAAACCTTTATATAAGAAAATAACAAGTACGCTCTCATATAAATATATTCAACTCATTCTAGAGTACTACAGACTCTATTAAATGAGTAATTCCCACCAGAGCCAAGGTTCTCGCTTAACCTTTCAGCTCTGATACCAACTGTAACGACCCGAAATTTTCGAAGCCGAAAATTCCAGATAGTTATGAAAAAGAAGAAAGAGGTAGAAGAAGAAGAAGAACAGAAACATCAGCATCTCACATTCGCAGCGGATAAAATATAATAATAAATAAATACAGTTTACAAGAATATTATATCTGTCGATTACATTTTTATACATCAGAGTTTTACATATACTCAGTCACTGAATATATACAGTAATCATGTCTCAATAATACAATAATATACTGCAGCAGAAATACTCTGCACGTACTTGCCATCTAGCTCGTCTCCTGAGCTCCAGAACGTCCTTACCTGAAAATCTGTAACACTCGGTCTGACCCGAGCATTACATCAAAGTAACACCCGGGTCAGGCTGGAAACCAGCGTGAGTAAACCCGACTAACATGGAATACAACCATACAACTATATAAACCCGGGTAACATATCAATTTATCCAATTTACAATTTGCAATAGACAATACTTATTTCACATATCAATTTCTAAGTACCCACTTAGATAAAACAATCCCATTCATTTACATCGGTTTATTCCAACCTATTGATTTCACATATCAATTTATTTTTAATTCGAAGTGGTTCCGGGTATTTCCCAATACCCGACCCCAGTCTCTTCGAGTCTCATGCCATCCTATTCCAAAATATCCAAATAAACGCAACATTTCATACCAGAGATATCAATTCATTCAAAGCATCACTACCATTCCATCATCCATCAACCAAGCGTATTCACATACAAATCAATTCAATTGATTCAAATTGGATTTCAAACCTCCATCACTTAGATTTCTTCATTTAACGTTATTTATTCCAAATCAATTTATTGGTCATCCCATTTTTATTCATCTCAATTAATCACTCTTGATTAATGATTCTTCAATCGCATTCATGTAACTATCTTTAATTAACTTCTCGATACCCATTTATTCTTACCCCAACAATAAGCAATCTTTTAATTTTTTTTCCACAAATTAATTAACTATAACCAATTACACTAGTTCTTAATTACTTATATTAATTGACTTCTCATAAGTCACTTATTATGAATTTATTTACCTCAATTAATCAAATCCTTAATTACTTCATTAATTATAAAAATTAATGATTTCCAATTATTTACTTTAGTTCGACCCCAATATTAATCATTCTTGATCACTCTCAACCTGTAATTAACTATCTTCTTATTTACTTTATCAATAAATTAATTATTCCATAATTTGTTGTTTCAATTAATCGCTCGGTTAATTACACACAGTAATTTTTTTTTAATTTATTAATTACATAAAGTAATTACTTATTAAACCACCCAATGATTATTCTAAATCAATTTCCATTTCATTAGTTACTTAAGCTTCCATTAATTATCTCAAACCCTTAATTACTAAATTTATCAACCCAATCACTAATTATCTGAATTCATTAATCACCCTTATATTTCCTCCAGAAGTCCAATTTATATATTTCGATAACTTAGGGTATCGAAATATTCAAGCAAATCACAGCACTCAGCTGTTCAATTACCGAAATATTTATCATAGAATATCAATCATTCCAGTATGTACTATATAGCTCATTAATCTAATTCAACCATTCAACCCATCATTTAAATTTAAACATTTGAATTTTAAAAAAAATTCAGAAGCGTGAGGTTTACTCACCTTTGTTTCATTCGCAATTCCATCCTATCCTGATTTGTTCCTTCCCAACTATTGACCTTGTATAAACATTACATAACTTATTAATATCTGGAATAATCAGATAATCCATCACTATTTATTGATTTTAATCTATCTAATAATTGAATAATAATTTCATTTGATAATTATAATTTAATTTATCTAAAAATTAAATTTTATAAAGAACTTCCTTTAAATATCTTAAAATAAAATTAACTGCTAAAAATCTGCAATTACCTCTAAAGAAACCCGCAGCATCCTACCCCTTTGCGACCAGATCTTGACCAAGCTTCGCAAGCCACTCTCCCACTCGTCGCTGCCCCCAAATACGCGTCCAAACTACCAGACCCTCGCGACGTCAGGTCCTCCTATCACACGCGACGACAACTCGAGCTCCAGATCCTAACTCAAACGCAACCCCACTGCCTATCATCCTTGAGCTTGAGCTCGACTTTTGACAATAACCCAATCGTACGTAGGCGATTCGAGGGTTCGAACCGATCTCGAAGGTGGAGGAACGCGCGCGACCGATCAGGCTTCCGGTCTACGATGGAGTTGCTTTTGATCGAGAGAAGGAAGAAAAGGGCTTCGTCTAATCTTCTGAGCTTGCGGCGAGGCCATGGCTTCGGCCATTAGATTTGTTTCCCTTTTTTTTGATTTCGCTTAGTACCGGAGATAACTCGACCATTAATCTCGAACGAACGAATTAAAAGAGATGGAGATAAAATATCGGTTGGGAAGCTTCACGAGTACGCGTTGGATAAAAATATCTCTGACTATTTGTACTTCAAATTTTATTATATTACAAAATTCCCAAAACGCCCCGTTAATTACTACTAGAAATTTCAAATTCCTGTTAAGGAATGCTGCTAGGCGATTACAAGGTTTTACCCGTATTCCAATCACAACAGAACGTGGTCCGGAGGCTAATTCGATCGTACGCGAGTTACCGAAGAAAACGATCAAATTTAAATTAAATCGGTTAAAATAGTTTCTAAGCGTTTTGAGTTGTCAGAGTCAGACGACAATCCTGATTGCTACGAAAATTGAAATCCGATAATAACTAACTATTACGGATTCAATGGAACTGGTTTCGTCGAATTTCGAGACTGTGCTTCGGAAAGCTATTTTTAAATATCGATTTAAACGATATATTATTAAAACTGAACAAATCACCTTTATATTAAATTTCCACCATTCTATTATCTTCAATATCATCATTATAAATTTTATAAACCCTTAAATTATTTAAACAGACTTAAAACTCCAGATTCAATAATTTACCAAATTTTCGATTGCTAAATTCAACCATTAATTATCCAATAAATGGTGATATTTGAATTCAAGCTAAAAATCCACTTTTGAATAATTAAAATCAATTAATTATTCCCATTTCAAATATCCAAAAATTACGGATCGTCACAGTTTTGAACGTAGCCGCCACTTGCTATTTCGAAGGCCAGAATCTCGTTTCGTTCTTCCCAATTCTTCTTTCAATCCATCGACAATTAGGGGAAAATGTCAACTGCAAAGGTGAAGAGCTTCGCAAGCTCTACGATGTGAACGGTCATGATCGCGTTTGGAGCTGTGGATCGATGGGGGTTTGGGTCCAAAGGCGATGGCTTTAGGTCACGTTTTCTGGCCGGTGGTGGCGCTAGGGGGGTGCGGTCGGAGGCTGGGGGGAGCTCTCGTGTGGGCATGCGTCATGGAACATCTCGATCGAGCTAGGTGTCGTCGTGGAGGGAGGATAATTCAAGGAGGGAATGGCGGCCATGGGTTTTGAGTTGCCTGGGAGGAAAAACGTGAAGGAGAGGGAGAAGAAAGATACGGCCAGGATTTGCCCATCTCGTGATCAACGGTCCAGATTTGCTAGGTTTAAAAATTTAAAAGAAAATGTAAATTTAATTATATTTAAATTGTGTAATCTTTGTAATAGCATATCTTTTTGCTGCGTGATCAGAATTTGACGAAACAAAATGCGTTGGAATCGTCTCGACGTGTACTTCGCTATGCAACTGATTTGGAATCGTTTGGAGCTAGTTTGAATTTCGGGTAAAATTAAACGTGCGTTTAATTTTATTCGAAATAAACGTTGAAATCAGAATTGAAATCAAGGTGAGATCTTCTCACTCAAATGAAAGTGGATTTTCTTTTACAGTTATTGATTGATGATTGACTGTTTGGATGTGATATTAGATATAGTAGGATATATATCTATATATAGCAATATATACATATTGGCATATGTATATATTGGATTGATTGATTTCCCGCCTCGTATAGCAGATGAGACCCTATTGCACCGTTAGTAAGCGGATTTTTATAAAACCCATATACCGCGATAATTCCGTACTGGAGCGGAATTGGTATTGTGCTAACATCTGTGGATGCAGGGAAACAGGTTGGAGGGATCCAACTGGATTCCTCACCGTATTGATTATTTACAGATATTGTGATATATTCTGTTATCATATGATGATATATGATATTGACTGTTGTGATGGACTGATTGGTGTTGTTGCATCATCGGATTCAGTTTTGAAATGTAAAAATAACGACTGTTATTTTAAAAAGGGTTTTTAAAGTGATTTTTGAAAATATATGTTTTATGGAATTTTTGAATCGATTTATAAACGTAAAATTTTAAAGTTATAAAAGTTATAATTTTTAGTGAAATATAACCGAAGTGTCGTTTTTGAAATAAAAGTCGATTTATTTATAAAATGGTTTAAGTTGGGATTTTTGAATAACTATAAACGATTTGTATAGAAAGATTTATAAAATTGATATTTTTGTAAATCAAAATATTGGACTTATAAAACGAATTTTGATAAGTGTTAGAAAGAAGTATAAATGGATTTCATAAGTGAATGAAATTAATAGATTTATAACATGAAGTTATAAAGTAAATAGATATTGTAGAATAAAAGATTTATAAGAAATTTACTTATAAATTTGACTTTTGCACTTAGATGGGATATAAATAGAAATTGCAAAATGAAATGATTTTGTAAGTTGAAATCGTTATAAAGTACAAATGTGATTTATAAACGTTGTTTTATAAATCCGAAATCACTTATTCTTATAAGTGAATTTTTGAAGTTAATAAAATGAGATTTATAAACCGGAGTTGTTATAGAAAATAGAAAATGGAATTTATAAACGTTGTTTTATAAATTCGGAAACCAATCGATTGAATTTGATAAATTAAATATAGAAGATTATCAAAGGAGATATATTCGCGATTTTGGATAGCGAATTATTATCGAAATAAAACGTGTAGAAAATAGTGAAATGTAAATAGTAAAGTATATTCATGATTTTGGATAGTGAATATATTGTTAAGTAAAATGAACTTGTTTTGGGAAAGCGATATTACAGAAATGAAGTAATTGTTTTAAAAGATGTTTTAAAACGTGATAAGTATCGAATACATAGATTTCAACATTTATTGTTGAAATAGACGTTTTCGAGAAATAAGGAAATGGTGGACTATAACACTGTTGTTATAGTAAATGGTTTCCGAAAGGGAATATTTTCGTATGGTATTGGGATTCATATATCTATCTAAATTCCGAATCCCTATACTAGTGATTTTGAGTCGTCGTAACGATGTTTTACGTAACATTCGTTTTGACTCAAATAAAGGTGTTAAAAGAATGGTTTCCTTAAAGAATGAATATATACTTAATTATAATTTAAGTATATCGAATATTTTCCAAGTGGTGAAAATAAATGATTTGTGAAATACTATTTTTTAAATAAGTATGGAAATGCTTTTCCAAAATGAAATGAAACGTTTTGAGAATTTATCCTTGTAAAGATAAATTGAAGGTGAATATTGAAATCGATTTGAAAATCGTATATCAGTAGATATTTTTGAAATATAAATTCAATATGGAATTTATAAAGGAAAGGGAAACTGTTTAGAAAAATAAACGTTGATTTATTTTTAAAGTGTGGAAATTTTATATCTAGTAAAGATATTTTTGGAAAAGAAATAATTTTGGAAAATTATTTGGAATCTGATGATGTTGCGCATCTTTATTGATAGTTAAATAACCGACTATCAATATTTACCTTTAGATAGGTATTTGTTGTGAATTGGATGAATTTGAATGCCACACTTATTTTTGAATAAGCGCTCACTATTCGGGTTAGCCGGGAAAGGACCATGGGGTCGTATAACCCATTCCGAATATGTGATACGTCGTTATGAATTGCATTCGAAGACCGGTGTTGAAGACCGGATATTTTTGAAAACGGAAGGATTACCGTCGAGTTACTCTACATCGGCTGATCTCCGATTTAGAGGTTTTTATCACCCTTAGTGACGGGAAGTCCGGACGTGATTGAAAATTATCCGGATATGCAAGGGCTTCGTGAGAAGTGCCTTCGGTTCTGTTCGATCCCGGAACAGACTTGTATGGATTGTGTGTCTGACATTACACTTTGAGATATAAAGCCGATTTCTTTCAAATACATATCTGTTGGTGGCGGAGAATTAATTCTCTTAGCTTAACACCCTTCTCTGAGACGTACGAGCTCAGAGGTTATGTAGTTGAAGTTATCAGCGATATATCCCAATTTGGTAACGTGGCATGCTGAGTGTTGCTGTGTGATGATCAGTGTTTGATCATTTGTGATATGATCATTTGTTTGATCTTATATCTTTGTGATCATAGGTTGATCATTTTGTTTGACCCGAAGCATAGCTTTTGTGAAAAAGCGTAGCTTTGTGGACGAGACTTCGTCGAACCTCACACCCCGGAAATGGTCGAAACAGGAATGTTGCGGCAAGGTTATGAGGGTCGCGCCCTTTAGGGTATGTCATTTCCTTCTGGAAAGGGGTGGTATCATGGTATGGAGCCCAGATACTTACTCATGTGGATACACTTTCTTTATGATGTGTGATGTTGGATATCGAGCGCTCGGATAAAGGTCCCAAAGGACCGGGTGATGACATATTCGTGAGTTACCTGTTACAGGGGTAACCCGGCCTTGTTTGGCAGAGAGCAGTTTGTCTCTCGGGACGTCCAGCCAGAGGCGATCCTATTCGGCAGGAGGAAAGGAAGTTCCTTAGCCTGACCATTTGTTGGAAAATCCAAAGAAACAATACGTGACGTGTACGGTTTTGGTTGTATTACCTGCTATGGAATGTGGTGGTAACCTGCTATTGAACATAGTAGCTATAGTAGGCATACGATACTGGTCGTATGTTGGCTAAGATTAATATTATACTTTCGAAATGTTTTCTACACTATGCACTAATAATAATATCAAAAAGGATTTGATTTTGCGTAGTAAGCATCTTTGACTATCATAAGAAGAAATCTCCTCCAATTCTGCGTTTGCATTGTGTGTGTGGCGGGAGGTCTTATGGTAGTTTCATTTTCCAAAAGCATTGCGAATTTGTCTTATTTTCTTTGTGAAAAATAACTGTTTTACGATCTCACACCAGTCACCATGACTGACTCGGAGTTTATTGTTCCCTTCTAAACTCTGGGTGCCCACAAATTTTCACACGGGCAGTTCGGAGTTAGGTTATCAGGTTATTCTGGATATTCTGGAGCTTTGGAGATAAGCTGGATGACGAGATGTAGTATTTGTATCTGATAGTATTTATTCCGCTGTGTATTCTGTATGAGGACAAGTTTATATAACTGTCCATTGTTTTTTATTGACTCTGATGATATGATGTGATGTAATGTAATAACAGATATAATTCTTTGTTTTAAAGATTATGCAATTATCTATTATATATTGTTCCGCTGCGATATGTGAGATTCTGATATTATTTCTGTTCTGATGTTGTTCTGTTGTTCTTCTTTTCTTTTTCTTCTATCTTTTCTTCTACCTCTTCTTTTAAAACCCTAATGGTTCGGTTTTTCGTTCACCTTGAGTAAATCGATGGAGATTAGTGTCGATTAAAAAGGGTACGGAAAAGCGGGCTATTACAACAACATTACGACCTAATGACCATAGTTTTACGATGTTTCGATCCGTAAAAATACGGGTCGTTACATTCTCTCCCCCTTAGGAATTTCGTCCCCGAAATTCCGAACAAACAGGAGCAATCAAAGACTATTCTGCACGCCTACCATCCATAGCAATCAACAAACCATGCATCCAATCCTAGCTTAGCATGCAGAATTCTAAAACTAGAACAAGTTACAATATTGTGAGATGACACGACACCTTACGGCCATACCTTGAAGAGTTCAGGATGAGTTGCCTTCATCCTCTCTTCCACCTCCCACGTACAATCGTTATAATCATCACTCCATTGTATCTTGAGCAACTTAACTACCTTCCTCCTAAGCTGTTTCGTGTCGGTTTCCACAACACGAAGCGGCTTACGAGGTCTCTTATCGACTGGATCAACTTCAAAATCTTCACAGCTATCAGCAGAAACCACTGTATTCGAGTCGTGCACATACTTCCGTAGATACGATATGTGAAAAACATTGTGCACGCTCGACATCTTCTCTGGTAACTCCAATCTGTAGGCGAGCTTTCCAATTCGCTCGATGATCGGGAATGGTCCAACAATTCTCGGAGTCAACTTTCCTTTCTTCCCGAATCGAATAACATTCTTCAGTGGAGAAATCTTCACAAAGACCATATCACCTACGTCGAATTCCAAATCCTTACGACGCTTATCGGCATAACTTCTCTGACGATCTTGGGCTGCCTTTATTCGTTGCCGAACGATCTCTATGCAATCCGAAGTCTGTCGAATCATCTCTAGCCCAAGCATCAACTTTTCTCCTGTCTCTAACCAACATGTCGGAGAGTTACACGGTCTTCCATACAATGCCTCATACGGTGCCATACCAATGCTCCACTGGTAACTGTTGTTATACGAAAATTCCACCAAATGAAGATGATCTTCCCATGATCCTCCGAAATCCAAAACACAAGCTCTGAGAAGATCTTCCAAAACTCGGTTGACTCTCTCGGTCTGACCATCTGTTTGAGGATGATAAGCTGTACTCAAACACAACTCGGTTCCCCAAACTTCCTGGAAGCTCTTCCAAAATCCACTAGTGAACAATGGATCTCGATCGCTCACTATACTCTTCGGAATACCATGGAATCAAACTATCCACTTAACATACAACTCAGCCAACTTTGATGCAGTCCTAGCCGATCGAACAGGAATGAATCTTGCAATCTTAGTCAGACGATCAACGATGACCCAAATCCCTTCATTTCCCATTCTGGTTCTAGGTAATCCATCGACACTTGCTCCCACTTCCATGTAGGAACTTCTAATGGCTGAAGCAATCCACTTGGCTTCTTCTGTTCGGCTTTTACCAACTGGCAGTTCATGCACTTGGAAATAAAATTTCCAACATCCTTCTTCATACCTTCCCAGTAATAGGTTCTCTTCATATCCCGATACATCTTATTTCCACCTGGATGAATGGTCAACTTCGAGTGATGACTTTCCTTCAGAACTTCACTCCTCAATTCATCTATATCAGGAACAACTAGTCGTCCTTGCTTTCGAAGCCAACCCTCTCGATCGACTCCGAATCCTTTATCCTTTTCTGGGTCCAATCTAGATTCCAAATCACGGATAATCTTGACAATCTTATCGTCTCACTTTTGGCTCTCGCCAATTCTTTCCACAAGAGTGGGTCTTATTGATAAGTTTGCCAACATCTCAGGTTCCAATTCGCATCTAGGCCTGAAGTCAAATCCAGCTAAATACTCGAGATTCTTCCATTCTGAAAACATGGCTCCCAATCCTACATGTCTTCGACTTTACGCATCTGCCACTACGTTACCTTTTCCCGGAGTATAAGCTATACCAAAATCATATGATGCTAAAAACTCTAGCCAACGTTCCTGCCGAAGATTCAAATCCTTCTGGGAGAAAAGATACTTCAACGACTTATGATCTGTAAACAACTCAAATCGAACTCCCAATAGATAATGTCTCCACATCTTCAGAGCAAAAACAATCGCCGCTAACTCCAAATCATGAGTCGGGTAATTCCTTTCATGCGGCTTCAGTTGTCGACTAGCATACGCAACAACTTTATCCTTCTGCATCAGCACTGCTCCAAGTCCAGTACCACATGCGTCGGTGTAAACCACCATCTCATCATTCCCACTTGGAATAGTCAAAACAGGAGCACTTGTCAATCGCTCTTTCAGGATTCTGAAAGCTTGCTCACACTTATCATCCCATCTGAACACTTGGTTCTTCTTTGTCAATCCTGTTAACGGTGCAGCTATCTTGGAGAAGTCCTTGATAAACCGACGATAATATCCTGCTAATCCAAGAAAACTCCTCACATCCGATGCATTCTTAGGTCTAACCCAATCCTGGATTGCTGCCACCTTAGCGGGATCAACCGCTATTCCATTTCCAGAAATCACATGACCTAAGAACCTCACTTCACTCTTCCAGAAGTGACACTTCGAAAACTTAGCCTTCAGCTGATGTTTCCGTAAGATTTCCAAAACAATACGCAAGTGCGTCTTGTGCTCTTCTTCAGTTCTGGAATAAATCAGAATATCATCCACAAACACAAGTACGAACTTATTCAACTGATCTCTAAACACTCTATTCATAAGACCCACAAAATATGCTGGCGCATTAGTCAATCCAAACGGCATTACCAGCCACTCAAAGAAACCGGATGGTGTTCTGAAAGCAGTCTTCGGCACACTATCCTTAGCCACTCTCAACTGGTGAAATCCCGTTGCCAAATCCATCTGAGAAAACACCTTAGCTTCGTGAAGCTGATCAAACAAGTCATCTATTCTCGGCAATGGATACTTGTTCTTCTTAGTCACTTTATTCAGCTCACGATAATCCACACACAATCTCAATGACCCATCTGCCTTGGTTGCAAACACAACTGGTGCACCCCATTCGGACACACTACGCCGAATGAATCCTTTCTTCAAAAGATCATCAACCTGCACCCTCAACTCCTGCTGTTCCCTAGGCGCCATCCGCCTAAGAGGCATCACAACAGGTCTGGCTCCTTCAACTAGATCTATACAAAACTCGATCTCTCTATGCGGCGGTAACCCTTTGACCTCGTCAAAGACATCCTCAAATCCATTAGTGATTGGCACAGATGACAGTCCATCCCATGGAACAACCAGCGAATACATAAAGCTCATGAAGACGCCTTCTTCATGCTTACATCGTATCACAATCTTTTGCCCCTCCACATTCTCGACTGTCACTTCCAACCTTTCACAATCAACCTTTGCCGCATACTTCCTAAGCCAGTCCATACCCAAAATAATTCCGAACCCCGAAAAGTTCAGAACAAAGCAATCACAAACAAAAGAGCAATCATGACTCGATACAATCAGACCACGGCATAGCATACACAAACAAGACGAACCCCCAACTGGATTAGTCACAACCAATGGCCTATCAACGATATCCGGTTCCAAACCCAACCGGCCTACAAGTTCGTTACAAACAAATGAATGCGATGCCCCAGTATCAAATAACACTCTAACTGGAACACCACATATGGAAAGAGTATCTTGAACCACTACACTCTTTCCTTTCTCTTCAGCGGTAGGAGCTTTCGAAGATGATGGAACAGCTCCCAAAGCATAAGCTTGCACAATCTGCTTGTCCTTCCACGGTTCTGGACAATTCTTCCTGATATGCCCCGGCTTGTCACAATTGTGACACTTCATCGATATCTTCGGATTCTTACAATCCTTAGAGAAATGGCCCTTCTGCTGACAATTGTAGCAGGTCACCTCGCCTTTCGGCTTCTTCTGGCCATCCTTACCCTTTTGCAGTTGCTGCTTCCTCTTCTTGTTTCCACCCTGCTGTGGTTTAGACTCTTCCCTGGTCACAGCAACAACAGATCCTTCCTTAGGAAACAGATTTTCATGCCTGAGAGCCTTTTCCACAAGCTTCTCAAATGAATCGTCCAAATGATCCACCAACTGCCTCCCAAGATAACTGTCCAGACCTGTCACAAACTTCTCATTCTTCTGATATGAAGTTTCAATATACGACCGGGCATACTTGGACAAAGCCTCAAACTCAGAAACATACTCAAGAACTAGTCTTCCACCTTGCTTGAGCTCCACAAACTTCTTGAACAGAATAGACTTCTGAGCTGTAGAAATGAACTTAGCTTCAAATCTGGCTTGGAATTGCACCCAAGTGATTTCTTCCTCCGGAGTATCAATAGTGATAGAGTTCCACCAATCAGAAGCTCTCCCTTGAAGCTGTCTTGATGCTAACTTCCTCTTAGTCGCATCCTCAATTCCCAAATCACCAAAGATCCTTCTACAAGCATCTATCCACCTCTGGACTTCAATGGTTGATTCTGTTCCCAAGAAAACCTTTCCTCCAAGAGCAGTGTAGTCCTTACACAGCTTAGCAAAATCCACCGGTCTTGGAGTTTGAACTTGAACTCCAACATCCACCGATGGCCCCGGAGCTGGCATCCTTCTCATGATCGAAGTCATCATAGCTTCGAACATAGCAGCATAATCTGCAGCTCCCTCAGTAGCACGGTTTTCCCTAACAGCTGGTCTCCCTCTTCGACTCATCCTTAATATCTATAAAAAGGAATGATTAGCACACCTTGAGAAACAACTGCATAAAAGACTCAAACTCTACTAAGCTACTATATTACATATAGTAATCATCCATCAAAATACAATTACGTCTCTCATACGTAGTTACGTCAGCGAGCGTTGGGTAAAATCGATTAACCAATGCTCTGATACCAAATGTGACGACCGCCCATGAACCCTCCACTGAACCTAGAGAAAGTGCGCTGTAAAGTGTGCTAGGCGACCATGGACGATTGTCAGGGTAAATTTAAACAGCAAAATCTATCGTATTACTCACAGCGCATGGACAAAATACAATAGAACATATATAGTGAAGCTTTACAGAATAGAATGTCATCACATAAAACTTCATAATAGTTGAACACAACATCTGAATAGTCAATACAACAAGCCTCACTACATATCACTCAGAGAATATACAAAACAGCGGAACATCCAGTACATATAGTAAGAAGATAATATGTAAGCCTTCAGCTCGTCTTCGACATCAGCATCGTGGGAAGCAAGAACAGCACCTATCACCTGCTACCTAGTCTGCCCGTCGCAAAATGGACGAACAGCCCAAGGCAATAAGAGTTAAAACATAAAGCCTTGAGTCAGACAACAGTCTTAGTGAGCGGTAAATTAACTAACAACATACCAAAAGAGCATAAAGGAAAAGGAATAGGAATACAACCCTCCCACTCCACCTCTTTCTACAGTGATAGCCCCCAGACATACACTAAGCAGAAGCAAACACAGCAGAGCATACAATTTAAAGTAAAGCAATTATTACTCGAGTCAAGGGCGATGTTTTCCAAGTACAAACCCCCAAGGCCTAAACCAAGATCAGATAAGCTCCCAGAAAATACCGCTCTTGAGACCGAATGACGATACAACCAAACATCCATGACTCTGTCTATCACTATTATCATTGCTTCGATATCATCGTTAATTGAATGACCGGCACATTCTTTCAGCCGTCCGTCAAGGGCTAATGGAAACCCCGGTTCTAGACATAACTCCGCACGTCATCGTGACCCATGCCTAGGACTATCGAATCTGCCCAGAGTACTTGACTACCAATCATTAGCCTTCAGGGACTATCGAATCCGCCCAACGTACTCTTGCTTTGTGCATGCTAGAACCTTCAACAACGATGAGATCTCAGCCTTCTAGTCATCCTCCTAGACGACTATTTCCATACTAGCTCAAGCGCCTCTCTAGCAAACCATTATCCTCAAACTCGAACCATATCACCGAGTTATCAATCTGCTTGGAATGATCCCGTCTGGATTAGACCAAGACTATCTCATATCATGCTTCGCTTCCTCATCATCATAGCAAAGCTTCATCTCAACATCATCATCAAATCTATCCATATGAGCTTCCACACCCGCCATATATGCCACAAGTAGCTTTCCCAATTCAAGAGCCTTTCCCTTAGCTTTTGAATCATCTTCGGTCTAAATCAAATCATCAATCATCTAATTCATAGCAATCAATCAAGTCAAACATTAATCCAAGTAATCAAGCATTCAAATATAAGCTAAATGGACAATTATAACAATAATGGCAATTTCGTAATTAAAGAGTCAAAAGTCTAACAAGCATGAAACATGATCAGTATCTCTATAATCTTGATGAATGAACTTGCATAGGTTAACATGTAGTAAAATGGTTATCAAATCATCATGAACAATGAATCTATATGGATCTATACTTAGGTTTACAAAAATGCATGGAAATCACTATTTTAAGACCAAAATCAAGCCAACGATCCGATATACTCCTTTGGATCCGTGTGAGAGATAATCACCACTCACCAAATCACCTTAAAAGAAACCCACTTCAGATCTAGACAGCGAAGAATCTAACTCGATCTATCACAAATCCGCTTCAAACGTTGAAATCTCTCTTCGATGGATGAAGATCTTCAATCTAAGCTCTTCGATCTTCGATTTGATCTTCGATATGGATGGAAGGAATCACTAGATTAGAGTGGAGAAAAGAAGTGAAGAAGTGTAGAAGTCGAGCTCTCAAAATGGCAGCACTTCGTCGCTTCGAAATCCGGATCCCAAAAATGAAGAAAACCCCTCCTATTTATAGGCTGATTTCCTCCCTAGGTCGGCCACTTTTAGGTCGTCCACCTCCTTAAGTCGTTGCCGACTTAACCCTCTCTCCTTCCTACGACTTAGCTGCCTCAACGACCTACGACCTAATGCGCGCGCGACCTATGGCTTAACGCAACACAAGTGCGCGACTTAACTGGGTAGCCGACCTAAAACCCACGCGACTTAACAGGGTTGCGACTTAAGCCTACGACCTAACGAGGTTACGACCTACGACTTAGCAGGAGCTCCGACCTAACACATGCGCATCCATACGACCTAACAAACGAATGCGCGCGACCTAACACTCATGCGACCTACCGACTTAGCAACAGGCGTGACCTAACACACGCGCGCGTTCCCTCCTAAGTCGCCTGGACGACTTAACGACTTAGCATCATTGCGACTTAACAAAGTCGCGACCTAACTACTAAATAACCACGCGGCATAACTGGGTTACGGCCTAACCCCTTACGACCAAATACCTAAGTCGACTACGACTTACTCCTTAGGTCGTTGCCGACCTAACTATGCCAACTCGATAACCGCTAGGTCGCCAACTCTCTTAACTCGCTAATGCCTATAGGTCGCTAACTCTTAGGTCGGAAACCCTTAGGTCGGTCAAGTACTATAGGTCGTCCCAAACTCATAAACGACCTAAACCAATACGACTTATCTTCCATACGACCTATCTCAATCCTTAGGTCGCCTACGACATAACTTCCCTAGGTCGCCTATCCTTCTTAAGTCGGTCAATTCCTTAAGTCGCTCCATTCTCTTAAGTCGCTCACGATCTAATTTCTACTCGACTTAAGCTTCGAACGACTTAAACCCTAGACGACTTAACAACATTACGACCTAATGACCATAGTTTTACGATGTTTCGATCCATAAAAATATGGGTCGTTACATTAATTCATTGATTCACTTCATGGTTCATTTCATTAATTCATATTATTAACTTTACTTAAGTAAATTTTATTTTGTAACTCAAATTCATATTAATAAAATTTTCTTTTTATCGCAACCAATTTCAATTAACTTTTCTTAAGTTAACTTTCATCTTATAATTCATTTCATTAACTTATTTCATTAATTCATTCCATTCAACTTGACTTTAGTAAAATTTCATTTCATAATTCAAATTTCAAATTTCTTATTTCATTAACCATTTCTTAAGTTTATAATCGTTTTATACAGATGTATCTTCTTTTACACAATATTATTCAAATTATAATTATCTCAGAAAGCTATAACTAAATCTTAAAACATCCTTTACAAATTTATTTATTTTATTTTATAAATAATTTACAAAGATATGATTTAATTTATTATTTGTTTACCTTCTCTTAAGTTCATATCTAAATAATATTTTTTTTGTTTACTACTCAAATTATTCATTTCACATTTCTTAGAACATTAATGAAGTGTATAACATTTCTTATAACAACTTAATTTTATTTTTTTATTTTTTTATAAGCATTTCTTTAAACACAATTTCAATTTGAAACATTTTTATTACTTAAGTTCATACTTGTATAATATTCTGTTACATATTCATATTTAACATTTCAACTTTTTAAACATTTCTAGTAAGTTATATATATGGTTTTATAATGTAATTGAGTGCTATACAAATTTATCTTATTCATTTTAGTTAACAAGAATATTCAATAATTTACACAAGTTTAAATTTCCATCATCTTGAAATTTAAGAGTTATAATTTGACTTCTCATATTGCTTTTAAAAACTTAGCTTCAATTTCTTATTTCTCATTTTAGAAGTTTCCAACTATTCATAAAAAATCACTTATTCCAACAACTAAAAATCATTAATTGACAAGAACTTAAGAATTCAAATACTTGGCTTATTTCAAATCATCTTGAAATATATATACTCGTTTCTTTTATATATATCAAATCATATCTAGAAATTTTAAATCAAAATCTGTTTATCGAACCAAATGCATAGCAAAGCTACTAAGTGGCCTCCCCCACTTTGAGACTCGAAAATGAATGTCGATGATGCGGCCATCATCACCGAAATTATTTTCCAGCGACAGAAGGGAGGAGTACAAGACTTGTTTCAATTTAATTCCTTTTGATATACTTTTATTTGTAAATATTTTTAAATAACACTAATTATTATACCAAAATCTTAGAAAACAATTTCGAAAGCACCGGGATTTAAGTTCTCAAATTCTCAGCTTTTAAATCCTTTATATTTATAAGCTATATTATAAATATACTTATACAATTCCATTACCTTATTATGAAAACATTTCGTTAATTTAAATCTTTGTTATTGCAAACAATTCTTATTGTAATTAGATTCCAATTCAATTTTATTATTGTACGCTTCATGAAATAGAGTTCACAAAGTATTCGTTTTAGTTTAATTCAACCAA
Source organism: Allium fistulosum (assembly GCA_030737815.1). NCBI lineage: Eukaryota > Viridiplantae > Streptophyta > Magnoliopsida > Asparagales > Amaryllidaceae > Allium > Allium fistulosum. The sequence continues at coordinate 619,509,640 of CM060907.1, forward strand.
TAATCGATGATAACTAAATATTATCATCTCCTAACAACAAACATTCATTAATAATCATACAGGTTTACGAAAGTTATCGTTTTTTATATAAAATATAATTTAGGTAAAACTATTTCATTTACCCGATTTTAAAACAATATTATGTCGACTTGCCTCGTTTAAGTGTTTAGAAACCCCTATCAATAGCATGGCGTCCTACGCACCGACCAGAATTTATAAACAACTCAATAAATAAGTAAACACAATATAAAACATATTATAACACAAACAAGTACACGCTCTCATATATATATGCTCAGAAAAACTCATTCTAGGGTATTACTACCCTATCTCTAATGAGTCCAACCCCACAAAGCTAAGGTTATCGTTAAACCAAAGTTCTGATACCAACTGTGACGACCTGCATTTCAGAAGGTTTAAATCGACAATAATCCACACATGTCCAACTTAAACAATTCGAAACACGATAATCAATGGGGTTAATTAAGAAAAATAAGAAAAGAAGAAAATGAACACAGAATCTCGCAGTAGAATGAGAAAATATAATAATCAAATAAACAGTTCATGAAGCTGTTTATACTGTACATTTGATTAAAATTTTACAACATTTATCAGAGTTATGCATACAACAGGAACAAAAAATAATGCAGCAGAACACAGGATGCAAGGGAACAATACTAGTAATAATATACCAAATCTTTGTCTTCATCCTCCAGAAAATAATCTTCAATGCGTTAAAAAACTCAAGACTGACCCGAGCATAATTAAAATACAAAACACTCGAGTCAGGGATAAAATACCCTTATATGAGTCAAATCAATATCACATATAACATGAGTGTAATAGCATCAGAGATGTTTATGGGGTTTTACATCTCTTATCCAGTGTATAACGTGCGTGCAATAACTCAAGAGAAGTTACAGGATTTTCCATCTCTTAAGGATCCGCCAAAGTATTTATATATAGTAGAATACGCTATATGTGTAATGTCTAATCAGTAAAATAAATATTTTTCTTAGCGTTAAGGCTTTACATTAATCCCCCTTAACGTGTTTTTAAGCATTGTCGTACAGTTTGCATAAAACGCCCCAGTAGCACGTCGGGGGACAAGGATGCACCATGATACGATAACACTAAACCAAACTCGTAGTGGTCTTGTATATGGGCTGGTGGTAACGCATCGTAGCCATGACCGCCCACCGCATACATCCATCCCATATCGAGTCAAAGGGAGGTCATCCCAAATCAAGGTGCACCAATCAAAACCAACATCAAAAGTAATAGTATAAACCAAGTCCGAGAAGAAAATCAAAGAATAGATGTCCGATTAGCCCTATCATGTCGTTCTGTTTTAATCATTTCAAATTAGCACAAGTGTCGGGGTCTATCCATCATCATTTTCTTTCTTCAAATCCAGCAAACATACGCCAAATTCAACCACTTCGTTCAGGAATCTCCTCCGCGTATAGAGTTGTTAAAGTGGTTCCAATATTGAGAGAGAGTACGCCAATAAGAGGCTTTGGTCTCTTTAACAACCAAACGTCATTTTACACACTAGTTGGTACTTTTACATTTCAAAATCGATTTATACTTGATATCAAAATATCATATTCACTTCAAAATATCATTTAATTCAAAATATCATATTTACTGAAAATATGTCAATTTCACTTGAAATCATTTCGCTCCAATATTTCAATTTCAATTCCAAAATCGTTTCGAATTTCAACTTAGGTTATAACTTCATTTTAACCAAATTCACATAATCCATGATTTAATATAAACAGTTCCCACTTTGACCGGTTTAAAATTTTAGAAAATAGTTTGAATAATTTTAAAAAATTTAAAATGTTAAAATAGTTTAGATATTAAAATAGAATATATATTAAATGATTTGAAATTTTGAATAATTTTAAAATTTAAAAAGATGAATTTTAAAACAGTTATTAGGAAAATGGTTTATAGTGAAAATAATTTCAAATTCAAAGCTGTTTCTTCCCATTTCCAATAAATCTAGATTCAGGTCCAAATTTAAATCAAACTGATTCAGTTTCAAATCTTTCAATTCAGATCATCTTAAATCTTAAATCAATTCAAATCGACTCAATTTCAATTTCAATCCAAATGTATATCAATTTCAATTTCAATTCAAATTAATTTCGATTTAGATTTCAATTCGAATTAATTTCAATTTCGATTCTCAATTTTAAACCATTTTAATTTATAAAATTCCAAGTCCAATTTCAATTTACCGATTCAAATTACTTAAATCAAATTTAAACTTCAATATTCAATTTAAGGTTCAAATATTTAAAATAATTCAATTTCGAGCCAAATTTAGAAATATCCATTTGTATCACTTTTACATAAATAAATTCGGAGTTCAAGTATGCTATGGAAAATTTTCTTGGAACTAGAAATACCTCACTCCAGATTTGCTTGGAACAAGCGTATTTGGAATTGGCATACCAGTGAGAGACTGAATGTAACAACCCGCATATTTATCAATTTTTTTTATTTTTATTTTTTTTATTTAAATATTTTATTGTTAGTCGGGTGTTAGTCCGAAAAGCTACTTTTTGCATACGGTCAAATTAGGACTCGAGACCACTTCCATTGAGTTCAAAATGACGTTTGCGATCTTTTTGAGTGTAAACTTCGATATGTTTGGAGTTATTGGAATTTTCGCTACTTTTTCCCGCTTATGACTTTGGTTTGGACTGCACCCTTCACTAACTCAGTTCAACCCCCTTCTCTTCATAACTTCATCTCTTCACTCAAACATTCAAGCTTCTTCAACAATGGTGGAGGGAATGGGAAATTAAAACTCCAAAGCTTTTATCTTCATTGCTAATCCAACATCTACACCGAATTCAAGTGAAGACATTGATTCAAGCTTGTTCTTGCTCTTGTTTTGCTTCAAGCTTCATCTTTATTAGTTTTTGGTGCAAAGGTGAGATTTTTAATCTCACATCTTGCCTATAACCGTCATTGGACTGTTGGGAATGATTCCCTATCGCTTTTGTATGAACATTTGCTTTTGGTTTGGAGTGGATTGGCGAAAAGCCCAATTTTCATTGTTTTTGGTGATTTTCTGGCACTAGGTCGTTCTGGAATGTTAGTTTGCCTGGCTTTAGGTCGTTTCCGACCTATTATCACTCGGCAAATGCTAGGTCGCTCGTCCCAGTATAAGTCGTAGGTCGTTGGACCATAGGTCGCTCTGGCGTAGATCTGGACTTAGGTCGCTCGCTCCTTTCTTCGCTAGGTCGCGGCAACACTAGGTCACTAGGTCGCTTCCGACCTTGTTTCACTTGGCAGCACTTGGTCGAAGCAACTCTAGATCGTTAGGTCACTTCCGACCTTACATCACTCGGAGGTACTAGGTCGCGGCTACGTTAGGTCGTAGGTTGCTCACTGTGCTTCAGTCGCTAGGTCGCTAGCTCGTAGGTCGCTAGCTCGTAGGTCGCTAAGTCGTAGGTCGTCTCCGACCTTATATCGCCCGGCTTGTTTGAGTTAGGTCGCGCCACTTTTAAGTCGCGTCTCTTTTAGGTCGCGAGTTCCTTAAGTCGCTCGCCTTTAGGTCGTTTGACCTGTTTTGCCTTAGGTCGTAGGTCGCGTAACCTTTTAGGTCGCGTACCCCTTTAGGTCGCGCGCCTCTTTGTTGTATCATGTTAGGTCGTGAATTTTTAGGTCGCTTGACCTTATCTCCTTTAGGTCGCATGACCACTAGGTCGCTCCAGTTAGGTCGCTCGACCCTATCACATGCTCTCTCCAGTTAGGTCGCTTGCCTTCACTAGTTAACCCCGTAGCGGGGACGTTGCCCCCGCACCCCCACCTAGGGGGTTGCCACCCCCCTGGACCCCCCTCCGTAGGGGATCTTATCTGAAAAACATTCACAGAATTTCTACTATGATGGTTTTGGAATTGATTTCTTTGGACTTTACTCACGTCTTCGAACGTGAATTCATGAGATTCGATTTGTTTCAACAATCGTTTTGTGACTTGTCACTTTAAAAATATAAAGGTTTCAATACTAGTAGTAATTATCAAAACTCTTTCATCAAGACGATTTCAACACTATTTTAAATATAGAGCACGTTTTCTCAAACCGTTTTTCAATCTACTAGTATATACAAGCCTTTACTTCACTCGGATGAGAAATCGAATTAAACGACTTAGTAAAACGAGTGGTATGAAACGCTTGCGTTCACTTTGTCGGTTAGCTCTTGGACTTGTTCGATTGAACCCTTTTTGTGACAGTTTCCTAGTAAAGATCTACAGTTTGTTCGTAAATATTTAAGTTAAGCTAGTGGTTATGGGACATGAAGCTAAACTCATATATTTACTAGCTTAGTGTAATTGACACTTCCTTATGATCATGACGATCATTTTTGTGATTTAGACTAGCGATTGAGTGATGTCTCTTTGTCTGCGAGGGAGACTAGACCCCGCTTTTGTGATGTTTCGCCATCACATATATGGGGTAGCACCCCATGGTCTTCGGGACATTTCTGTGTGGAAATTTAATGGATAGCTTCCATGAGATAGCTTCTCATTTATGTGTTTCACGCGTTGGTGAGTTTGTAAACTCCCGTTCATGTGTTAGGCCTTCCCCCTTTTTATGTGTTTTTCTGGATTTCTAGTGTTGATTTCTGGAATTTGTGCTTCACCACTTTTCATGATTTTCATAGATATAATATCAGTTTTTGTGCATTGGAGAATTCATGTGTCATTGACTTGTTATGAATACAAGTTTAGGGTATGATACCCTATTTTATCTTTGAGAAGATTCTTGTGATATTGATTAATCTCTTATTGATTTTCAATTACATACTTATAGTAATATGCCATTATGGTTATTACATGTTCATTCCATATCTTTTACTTTATACCATATCATCTGATATTTATAGCTAGACTGATCCGTTTATTACTTTCTTATAAATAATACTCGGGTCAGACCGAGATGTCACAGGTGTTTCTGCTTGACTTCTCTTCAGGATTATTCTGACTTTTGGCTAACTACATAGATTAGTAGTTTTTGGATGTACACATTTGAGATATAGACTCTATGTTGTGTACTTATTCTTTTGTATAGCACGTGTTGCTATCCTTTTGTATTATCGTGGATCTTTCCGACCACTACTCTGATGTACACTTTTATGTGTTATATTTATTCATATCTTCTTCCGCCTTTGCGATATGGATGTCTGTGACTGATTTATGTTATGATTATTTCTATGTTTGTTTCCGAAGATTATATATAGCCACTGTGTAATAGCCTTGGGTTTGTATCGGTATGTCGGATTTCCTCCTTAAATGATATGCATTCTATTCTATCTGACATATCGATGCTTGCACAAAGAAGTTACATAGATGGTCGCTCCTCCACAGCCTTATTCTCCGTGCTAGTCGACAGCACTACACCGTAGTGTTCTTGTCTAGTGTAGGTATAGAGGTGGGGCGTCACAGCTTGGTATCAGAGCCAAACTTTGGAACAATGTAGAATAACTTAACAAGGATCATCGTCGTAAGTCCTTCTTAGGAGTTGTACCTTAGGATTAATTCGAGTCTTTGTACCGATTCATCCTATTTTCTTTTATGATTCCTTGTTTTCTCTATCAAGATTGCTTGATAGTCATTTTGAGAATAACCATTTTCTTCTTCCTCCTTTCTTAAAGAAGAAGAGATGGTTAATTCTGGCAGTCCTAGCGCTAGTCAATCCAGTAGTCCTTCTCTGGATGGCATATTCATGTCTGCCCAACAACTTTTGGATCTTGCTAAGAATCAAAGGTTTATCTGTGCTTTGGGTAAGAGCCCCGAAATGGTTTTACCTTTGAAACTTGAAGTTCCTTTCAATCAACTTGTGGATATCACTCTTCGACATGAAGAGGCTGATAAGGGAATTGATAGTGATATTGGGATTTCTAAGAAGAGGCACATTAAGTTCAAAAGCCCTTATCCCGATAAGAAGGTGAAGCAACCTACTTTGGTAGCAAAGACTCCAATCCCTAATCTTGGAAGATGCTACAATTGTGATTCTAGGGATCACATATAAATAAGTGTCCTAGACCTATCTCTTGCCGCTATTGTAAAGGTGCGGACCATTTTATGTCTTCCTGTTCCAAACTTCAAAGAAAGAAGGAAGTGGAACAAGAAACTCCGGTAGTTGATACTCCTACCGCTAGTCGTAAACAATGCTTCAATTGTGGTTCCACAGACCATTATGTTATTAAGTGCCCGAAACCCCTCTATTGCCGCTATTGCAAAGGCTCGGGTCATTACTTATCTACATGTCCCATACTTCAAAGTAGGAGAGAGGGAAAGCCGCAAGCCCCTAGCAACTCTTCTCTTGGTCAAGCTAATTCTTATTCAATCCTTGATTTCATTTGTTTGTGATTATCTTATTCAAGTTCTTTTTGATATGAGTTCATCTCATTATTTTTATCAAAAGAACTTGTGGTTCATTTTCTTTAAACATTTTTGGGCTTGATGACTTCTTTGAGGATTGCGAATCCGGATTGGTGGATCCGCAACACTCAGTTTGCTTTCTATTGATGTCGAAATTATTTCATGTGATTTTTCTTTCCGAACGTTTTGCATATTATGCGTTGTTTTGGTTTCGGAATTTATTTGCGTGAAAGGATTGGCTTAATCATTATGAAGCCCATGTCCTATTCTTTTTTTCCGAATGGACTATTCATTTTCGACATTCTAAATCTGTTAAGCAGATTCATATTTTTCCTCTGTGATTTTGATTCCAAATTAATGGCATCATTTTATTCTTTAAGCTCACATGTTGAGTAAAGAATTATTTCTCTCAATTGAGTAGATTTGAATTTTCCGGAATCTTTGAGCTGTCTTAGGATCATCACCTAAGCAATCTTTTAAGAGGTGTTGAGGTCTTTCCAGTTTGACCTTGCCACCGGATTTCATTAGCTAGGAGTTGCGGGAGTTAGCATTCCGCTTACCACATTCCGCATTCGTTATGCTTCTTATGAATGACTTATTATGTCATTCGGTTTATCCAGCTTATTTCATCCAATTTATAAACCGAGTATTCTATGAATATCTCAATAATTCCATTCTTGTATTTATTAATTTTGGATGAAAATAGAAATTTAAAATTTTGCAAATCTTTTTCATAAGATTTATTTATAAAGTCTAATTTGATTTTTAATTAAACAAGCAAAGAATATTCTCAAAACTTTTAAGAGATATTTTCATCATATTGAAGATGATTTTGTGTTGTATTGCCCATTTAGTGTTTTAAGAGTTCTGGTCGATGCGCTTGATCAACGTTATCGATAGGAATCTCCTAAACGCTTTGATGAGACAGTCAGACACGATACATATATTGACTCGAAAAGATGTAAATTTTTCTAGAAGGACTATTTCATAAAAATAAATGTAATTTTGAAAGTTTTAGCTTTTCAGGAAAGAAGATTATTTAAAAGAAATTCTTTCTTTTTGATATTCTTATTCTTATGATTCCCGAAGGGAACCAAAAACTTTATCTTTTGTACCAATGCTAATCGTATTGGTTTGGATGCCATTCTCTTGCAAAAGAGAGCGCACAATCACTTGTGCTTCTAGATCCTAAAAGCCGATCGAGGCTAGGTATGTCACTTATGATCTGGTACTCGCGGCTATTTATTTTGCTTTCCAAGTTTGGCATCATCATCCTGGGGAAGAAATTTGTTCTCCACCTCGATTATAAATTATTGGGATATCTATTTTCTCACAAGGAATTTAATTTGTGCCAACCATGTTGGCTCGAACCCCTTGTATCTTATGATCTTGATATCTATCTATTTTCTCACAAGGAATTTAATTTGTGCCAACCATGTTGGCTCGAATCCCTTGTATCTTATGATCTTGATATCCTTTATACCCCGGAAAGGGAAACCGTGTTGCCAATACCCTTAGTCTTTAGCAACAAGCAGTTATTTCTTTGATGATATCCGAATGGAATGATCTCGATATTTCCTCCACTCGTGAGATTCGAGATCGTGAGTTCTAATTCATGTTCATCTCTTGTTTTATGAAGCCTTGAGGCTCATCCTTCTCTTTTAGACTGCAATCTTGAAGCTCAAAGACTAGATCCCGAATTGGCTCTTCTTAGCCAAAGTTGTAGGGATAAAATTAATATTCAATGTTGAAAGACTTCGATATTGATTTTCGTGGCGGCATTCGAAAATTTGGTAGACTTATCGTACCAAATATTAGTGATCTTCGTAAAGATACTTTAGAAGATTCTCATCATGCTGAATTTACCATTCATCCCGGTAGTAGTAAAATGTACGCCAAGGTGAGGCGGCTTTATTATTGGGAGTGAATAAAATCTGTTATTGCTAACTTTGTTAAGTGTTGCATGACTTGCCAACTTCACAAAGGCATGGTGGGTTATTGCAACCTTTAGAAATTCCAATTTGGAAGTGGGATCAAATTTCCATGGATTTTAGTTATGGCCTTTCCCGTTCTTGTTCGGGTCATGATAGCTTATGAGTGATAGTTGACAGACTTACTATATCTGCCCATTTTACATCTCTTCGGTCTAACCGAACCGTTTCTTTTTTGGCCAAACTCTTATCAAGGAAATTGGTAAATTGCATGGTGTCCCTACTTCTATTGTTAGCAATCGTGATCCATTGTTTATTAGTGGATTTTGGGAAAATCTTCGAGACTTTTTTTTAACAGCGCTTATCACGCCCAGTCCGATGGACAAACTGAGCGTGTGAATCAAACTCTCGAAGATCTTCTTTGTGCTTGTGTGCTTGATTTCGGTGAAGTTGGGAAGATCATATTTCACTCGTTGAATTTTCCTATAAATAACAGCTTCCAATCTAGTATTGGTATGGCTCCTTTCTAGGCACTCTATGGAAGGCCATGCCGATCTCCTTCTTGTTGGCTTGAGGTCGGTGAGAAGCTGGTTTTAGGTCAAGATTTTTATTCGTGTTTCACCTATTAACGGTGTTTTACGTTTCAGTCGATCGGGAAAGTTCGCACTTCAATATATTGGGTCATTTCCTATCACTGGACATAGTGAATCCATGACGTATCGCCTTTTATTACCGGCTCAAATTTCCTGCTATTCGTGACATGTTTCACGTTTCTCAATTACGAAAATGCTTTTGAGATTCCTATTTTTATTCTTGAGTCTGGTGTTGTGGAAGAAACTGAAGTTTCACCTAATTTAACTTTTTGAGCAGCATCCTATTCGTATTATTGCTTCGGAAGTCAAACATCTTCGAAAATAAAAATATTCTCTTTGTATGAGTTCTATGATTCTCAAATCCCAAGGATTTCTCTTGGGGAATCTAGAGTATTCATCAAGCGAACACATCCGGACTTACTTTCGCATGCTCTTTATGGTGAACTTCTTATTTCAAATTTCTTTTTGTGTTAATATGCTTTTATTGTTGTTACTTTTTATTTCCATCTTATATATTGCGAGGACGCAATTTCTTTAAAGAGGGGAGTCTGTAACAACCCGCATATTTATCAATTTTTTTTTATTTTTTTTATTTTATTTAAATATTTTATTGTTAGTCAGGTGTTAGTCCGAAAAGCTACTTTTTGCATACGGTCAAATTAGGACTCGAGACCACTTCCATTGAGTTCAAAATGACGTTTGCGATCTTTTTGAGTGTAAACTTCGATAGGTTTGGAGTTAGTGGAATTTTCGCTACTTTTCCCCGCTTGTGACTTTGGTTTGGACTACACCCTTCACTAACTAAGTCCAACCCCCTTCTCTTCATAACTTCATCTCTTCACTCAAACATTCAAGCTTCTTCAACAATGGTGGAGGGAATGGGAAATTAAAACTCCAAAGCTTTTATCTTCATTGCTAATCCAACATCTACTCCGAATTCAAGTGAAGACATTGATTCAAGCTTGTTCTTGCTCTTGTTTTGCTTCAAGCTTCATCTTCATTGGTTTTTGGTGCAAAGGTGAGATTTTTAATCTCACATCTTGCCAATAACCGTCATTGGACTGTTGGGAATGATTCCCTATCACTTTTGTATGAACATTTGCTTTTGGTTTGGAGTGGATTGGCGAAAAACCCAATTTTCATTGTTTTTGGTGATTTTCTGGCACTAGGTCATTCTGGAATGTTAGCTCGCCTGGTTTTAGGTCGTTTCCGACCTATTATCACTCGGCAAATGCTAGGTCGCTCGTCCCAGTATAAGTCGTAGGTCGTTGGACCATAGGTCGCTCTGGCGTAGATCTGGACTTAGGTCGCTCGCTCCTTTCTTCGCTAGGTCGCGGCAACACTAGGTCGCTAGGTCGCTTCCGACCTTATTTCACTTGGCAGCACTTGGTCGAAGCAACTCTAGGTCGTTAGGTCGCTTCCGACCTTACATCACTCGGAGGTACTAGGTCGCGGCTACGTTAGGTCGTAGGTCGCTCGCTGTGCTTCAGTCGCTAGGTCGCTAGCTCGTAGGTCGCTAGCTCGTAGGTCGCTAAGTCGTAGGTCGTCTCCGACCTTATATCGCCCGGCTTGTTTGAGTTAGGTCGCGCCACTTTTAAGTCGCGTCTCTTTTAGGTCGCGAGTTCCTTAAGTCGCTCGCCTTTAGGTCGTTTGACCTGTTTTGCCTTAGGTCGTAGGTCGCGTAACCTTTTAGGTCGCGTACCCCTTTAGGTCGCGCGCCTCTTTGCTGTATCATGTTAGGTCGCGAATTTTTAGGTTGCTTGACCTTATCTCCTTTAGGTCGCATGACCACTAGGTCGCTCCAGTTAGGTCGCTCGACCCTATCCCATGCTCTCTCCAGTTAGGTCGCTTGCCTTCACTGGGTAACCCCGTAACAGGGACGTTGCCCCCGCACCCCCACCTTGGGGGTTGCCACACCCCTGGACCCCCCTTCGTAGGGGATCTTATCTGAAAAACATTCATAGAATTTCTACTATGATGGTTTTGGGATTGATTTCTTTGGACTTTACTCACGTCTTCGAACGTGAATTCATGAGATTCGATTTGTTTCAACAATCCTTTTGTGACTTGTCACTTTAAAAATAGAAAGGTTTCAATACTAGTAGTAATTATCAAAAGTCTTTCATCAAGACGATTTCAACGCTATTTTAAATATAAAGCACGTTTTCTCAAACCGTTTTTCAATCTACTAGTATATACAAGCCTTTACTTCACTCGGATGAGAAATCGAATTAAACGACTTAGTAAAACGAGTGGTATGAAACGCTTGCGTTCACTTCGTCGGTCAGCTCTTGGACTTGTTCGATTGAACTCTTTTTGTAACAGTTTCCTAGTGAAGATCTACAGTTTGTTCGTAAATATTTAAGTTAAGCTAGTGGTTATGGGACATGAAGCTAAACTCATATATGTATTGCCTTAGTGTAATTGACACTTCCTTATGATCATGACGATCATTTTTGTGATTTAGACTAGCGATTGAGTGATGTCTCTTTGTCTGCGAGGGAGACTAGACCCTGCTTTTGTGATGTTTCGCCATCACATATATGGGGTAGCACCCCATGGTCTTCGGGCCATTTCTGTGTGGAAAACCCCATGGTCTTCGGGCCATTTCTGTGTGGAAATTTAATGGATAGCTTCCATGAGATAGCTTCTCATTTATGTGTTTCACGCGTTGGTGAGTTTGTAAACTCCCGTTCATGTGTTAGGCCTTTCCCCTTTTTATGTGTTTTTCTGGATTTCTGGTGTTGATTTCTGGAATTTGTGCTTCACCACTTTTCATGATTTTCATTGATATGATATCAGTTTTTGTGCATTGGAGAATTCATGTGTCATTGACTTGTTATGAATACAAGTTTAGGGTATGATACCCTATTTTATCTTTGAGAAGATTCTTGTAATATTGATTAATCTCTTGTTGATTTTCAATTACATACTTATAGTAGTATGTCATTATGGTTATTACATGTTCATTCCATGTCTTTTACTTTATACCGTATCATCTGATATTTATAGCTAGACTGATCCGTTTATTATTTTCTTATAAATAATACTCGGGTCAGACCGAGATGTCACAGGTGTTTCTGCTTGACTTCTCTTCAGGATTATTCTGACTTTTGGCTAACTACATAGATTAGTAGTTTTTGGATGTACACATTTGAGATATAGACTCTATGTTGTGTACTTATTCTTTTGTATAGCACGTGTTGCTATCCTTTTGTATTATCGTGGATCTTTCCGACCACTACTCTGATGTACACTTTTATATGTTATATATTTATTCATATCTTCTTCCGCTTTTGTGATATGGATGTCTGTGACTGATTTATGTTATGATTATTTCTATGTTTGTTTCCGAAGATTATATATAGCCACTGTGTAATAGCCTTGGGTTTGTATCGGTATGTCGGATTTCCTCCTTAAATGATATGCATTCTATTCTATCTGACATATCGGTGCTCGCACAAAGAAGTTACATGGATGGTCACTCCTCCACAGCCTTGTTCTCTGTGCTAGTCGACAGCACTACACCGTAGTGTTCTTGTCTAGCATGGGTATAGAGGTGGGGCGTCACACTTAACTTTATGCTGTGGAAAATTTTCAAGAATGCATTACATACTAAGGCAAACCTAAGTAGAAAAGGCATTTCTTTGAATAAAATATGCATTCTGTGTCAAAACAGTGAAGAAGATGTTCACCACCTTTTTTTCTCTTGTCCGTTCTCATATTTCATATGGTCTAAAATTAGATTGAAGAGAGGCTTATCTCGACCTTTTTGGGATAGCAAAGATTGAATGGTTTAACATATACACTGCAACAAAATGGAAAACAACTTCTTCATATGCCTTGCTTCTCTACGTAAAGGTAACAACTGCAGAGCTGTGGTGAGAGAGGAATGAAATCTTGTTTACTAACAAGATTAGAAAGAGACTCGATGTCTTCCATTGAATTTGCAAGCAAATACGCTCTACGATGACCTACTCTTCCTTCCCTTTTAATGAGGGAGTGGTACGTCTCTGGGAATAACTTGTTTCTTTGTCTTGGTTTTTTAATTATTTTTTACTCTTTTTCTTCATTTCTTTTCGTAGTTTACCTCAGTAATTCTTATTTATGATGTAAGAACTTTCTCCTTTCATTATAAATACATGGTAAGGGCCATAATCCCCGCTGGCTTTGCCCAAAAAAATTCGAAGTTCAAGTAAAAGTTCAAACGCTTTAAACAATTTCAATTTCAATAATTCAAGTCACATGTCGATTTTTTATACTTCACATTTCAAAATAAATTCGTAAAATAATTTCTTTCCCAATTTTAATTTCAACATTTCAAGACTCGAATTCCAAATTAATTCAATTCTCATAAATTCAATTTTTATTTCTTTAAATCAAAATCATTAAATGGATTCAAATTTAAGAATTTAAAACTATTTAATTTAACCAATCCGGTGTATGTATGTAATTCCTATGGCCAAGTGATCAGTTATTTCAATTTTTAATTCTAGGGATGGATATATATCATTTCAATCCAAATCAAAGTGTCATAGGTATGTATCCTTTCAACCTATTTCTTAATTTATTCAAAGTAATTTAGATAACAATTTATATACTGTCAAATAATTTACAGGGTGATAACAGGGATATATAAAAATAAATAAACACCCAAATCATCCAATACATCAACCAATAAACATCCATCACAAAAACCATACAAATCAGTCAAAATATCACAACCATTAACTAGTTATCAATATCGGGTGTTTAACTAGTAATTCAATTTCAAATTGAATTATCGAATTAAATTCCTATCAGTTCAATTCATATGCCAATTTAAATGTCAGTTAAATCACCAAAACAATAGTCAATAAAATTAAATCACTTCATGATTTCGATTTAACTAACATAAAAATATTTTAGTAATTCATGAGCATTTTAAAACACTCACCTTTATTTGAAACTAAAAATTTTCTTGCTTTAAATAAATTTCAATTCGATTCCATGTCATAGACGATTCGATACGAATCTAATGCAAATCGTTTCGCTCGAAACGGACCTCGTACGAGAAGGTTATACGATAACTAGGATAATGATTTATTAACATATAATTAAAAAATTAATTAACTAAAATAATTAAAACTTAAACTAATCCTCTCTGACATGCTCGAGTATGTGTTCCCTCCTTCTTTCCCAAGCCGAATTCGCGACCGTCATGTTGTCTTTTTTTATTAATCGATCGCTGCATCTCATCGTCGACCAGCCCAGGCACGTTGCTGCACCCACTGCTATGCCACCAGTCGCGCTCGCGCGCATCACACGGTCTTCGAGAAACCCTAAACTGCGCCATCGACCTCACCTGCCGCCTGTGCCTACGCGAACCACCGCTTCGTCCACAGCCTCCCTCCACGCGCACATCTCCCCGGTTGAACGCGGCTCGTGATTTTTTTTTCTCTGATGCAAAATTGAATGAGTGGAAGGATGTACTGAGGGGAGATAAAACTTATGAGGGCACACGAAATGTTGGATGAGGGTGTATATATATATTATTATACTTATAAAATATCTATCTATTAACGTTCGAAATTCTCAAACTTCAAACGAAACGTGCCGCTTGGCGTTCTATATGTTATACCCCCATTCTGAACATAAGAGAACTAGTCTCGAGAGCCAATTCCAACATATTCAGAAGTTAGCTTTTCAAAATCAAATTATTTTAATTAACTTCATTTAATTAATTTCTACGCGTTTCAAGCTCGCACGACCAAATGATAAGTCTGATCGCTATGAAATTTGAAATCCTATAATAATTCACTATTATAGATCCAATGAAATTGGTTTTGTTGGAATCCAAGACAGTGCCCAGAAAGACTATTTTACACGTTAATTAAAACGAGGAATTTTCCAAAATAAATTTATTCACTTTTAAATTCAATTTTAAAAGTTAATAATTTTCATTCTTGTTTAAATAAAATTTAAATCAACTTTTGAAATTATTTTCATTCATATAAAATTCAAGATTCGATTATTTAAATAATTTTCAGTATTAAATTAAAACAATTTAATTATCCAATAAATCACTATATTCGAAATATAAGTTATTTAAGTTTTAAAATTTAACTTTTAAAATGAATTCAAATAATAAAATAACCGCTGCACTTAGTTCCACTTCTTTATTTAAAGTATTCCAATAATCCAATTCCGATGATTCCCAATATTAGAATTTCAATAAATTTATAATATTATATTTCAAATGAATTTTAGTTATCAAACAATTATTTTATTCTTCATCTAAATAATTCAACATTAATTATTCAATTCCAGCCATTGATTATAATTACATTCAATATATAGAATTTCATTTCAATACTTGTTATTGCCTAAATCTTCGAAATTGTTTATTTCAAAATTTTATTCAAGTTCATATTCAATAAACTACATTAATAAATCATTAAATTTTTATTTCTAACCATTTTCGTTCAATAATTATATTAAATTTAATAACTTAAAATAGTTAAAAATACGGGTCGTTACAGTTCTAATTTCCAAATAATCACAGGTACATAATTCCTCAGTGTCTCCAAGGGTCATGAGTAAATTGCCATTGTCTGGAGAGCATTATGTATACTAGTCTCAACAAATATATTGATATTGTTTTCCTAATACATCTTGACTAGGAACAATTTAAGGGTAATTATTTACTAGATATGAGATGGAAGGAATGATGATAAACATGGAATGAGAACTAGAGCATATGGGTAGCCAGGAGGTGTCCTTTAGTTTAAATCCACCTTTATTCTTCCTGACTAGAGATGAGATGGAAGTAACGATGATAAAAATGCAAATGATTTTGTTGGTTCGACGTGAGGAGATGTTGAATAGCTTTTTCCCAATGCATAGAGCAGCTGGATTTTCTAGAAATCAAGACCAGAGGAGGTTAGAAAGTAGAGATGATGGATTAGAAGCAACGAGGCATGAGATGAGACAAGTTCAACTTGGCCCCAACTTCCACAGTTGATCTTTACCGATTGATACCGTTCAACCGGCCAACTGGGAAGAGTTGGTTTGGAACATAAAAATGAAAGGATGCATCGGGGGAATGATTTTGAGCTTAGAACAAAGATATGAATGCAAACTTGTAGCCGTAGGGAGATGAACGAGAAGGTCCCTGAAGAAACGAGGGGAACGAGGAAGCCTTGGATCAAAGGTATGTTGAGCCATAGAGATTTCCTTGAATCAACAAGATTGTAAAGCTGAGATGGTATAGTGGGAACTTCGAGGTAGAGCCCCATATCAAAGTTTGGAGGATGTGAACTGAAACCCCTTTACTATTAAATATGCGAGTATATGATTTTTGTTTGATGATAATAAACATATATATATTCATTTAAATGTATTTGTTAATGTACTATTTTATTTTTCATAATTAGATAAATATTTGCTGAATAAATAAATAACACAGAATTTAAATTCAAACGGATATTTTATTCAAACAAATATTTATTACAATTTTGAAAAGTACAAATTTAAGCTCTCACTATATATATACACATATTTCAATTACATTACAATTCAATCACATCACATTTTTCACTATACATACATTAGCACCTCATTACATATCACTCGTTCACTCAATTTTATCTTCAACTCTATTCCAGATTGAATCTAGCATCTGAGTTATCTGCAAAATACACACTGACGTAGTAAAATTGAAAAAGAAATATTTGTGTAGTGTAAAATAAAATGTGTATTTTGAAAATATTATTTGCCTCAGTCATTTGGGTTGTTCGTCATTATTTAAATTTGAATTCATCATACACGACCAGCTTGTGACATGCACAGTGTATCACTGTACATGCCACAAGGCCGTGCACACCGATATACACTTGATAAAATTACAGGGACAGGTGTGCACAAGGGCAAACCCAATTAAAAGTCGGGTTCAACTCAAGTGCAATAAAAATAAAGTCACGACACGAGCACAAGGTCAACCTCAAGCTTTAAGCTGGATTCAACTCAGGTGCAATACAAAATTATGGGTCAAGATACATACAACATAGCCTCGACCAAAAAATTCGAATGTACACTTGAACCCAGACTGGTCAGAGAAACAAGTAATCAAGTCAAGCTACAACATGAACCAATGGCCAGATTCAAACAACAAAGTGCACCATAAATTGATATAAGTCTTTAGACATGCATACAACTCAATAGCCAGAGGATCAAGTGAAGTATAAAAGAAAATGCAGACTGCATAAGAATCAACATACAGTGTATCAAGCTTCAAAAGGTACCAGATTCAAAGCAACTTGAGCTAGCTCAATGAACCAACTAAGTGCACATTTATACATATATAAATATATATATGTCCAACCAAACAAAGTTCAAGGAAGGGAACCAAAATGCAGACAAGTTCAGTGGCAACCAAACTGAAGTAAAGACCAACAGCAAGTGTCGACCAAGCAGCAAACAAAACAAGCAGCTTCCACATATGACAACAGTACAATGCAAAGCAGGACAACTTGGTAACTAGAATGGCATAAAGACACATACCACAAATGTAACTCAAAGGCTCGAAGCAGCAGCAGCCTTAACAAGTGAATGGCCAAGACCAAAACAAAGCAAGCCTGGCACAATGGAAACAAGCTTACATGACTCGAAGGCAACTAAATACAAGAGAAGGCCTCAACATCAAATAACAAACGAACTCAGTGCAAACAAGTACACAAGCTATTCCATACAACATGACTCAAGTGCATATGAACTCAGTCAACAAAAGAGGCATACAACAATCAAGTGAAGGCATGGAGGCTACACGGCAGTATGCAGTGCAAAGTGCAGACTCAAATATCAGTGAAAACGAAACAGTGGCTCAATAACTTGATATGCAAACAATTGCAATGCACGAGTACATGATACAAATGCATATGTGTACAGCATGAACCAAGTAGGCCAGTGAATAGTAAGTGGTACAAGATCGAACCAGACTATATGTAATCTAGAGCAATAGCAGTTTCAAAATAATCAAGGCAAGTTCGAACAAATCCAAAGTAAAGCCAGACATGCTATAAACTCAAAGCCATGGGTCATCAAGGTAGAGTTCAAACAAAAGAAATTCATATAGCAGGCTTTTACAAAGTCAAATGTAACAGTTTCAAACCAAAGTCAGAGACGTGGTGGCCAAGGAGTCGAACGAAGTAAATCAAACCGTGTTAAGCAAGTAAATAAAATATACGATTTTGAACAAGTCA
The DNA here is from genome assembly GCA_030737815.1 of Allium fistulosum. Lineage (NCBI taxonomy): Eukaryota > Viridiplantae > Streptophyta > Magnoliopsida > Asparagales > Amaryllidaceae > Allium > Allium fistulosum. Next base: position 619,527,814 of record CM060907.1, read on the forward strand.
GTAATCATCTCAAGCATTCAAGCAAAATCAAGTGGTCGAGAAAAATCATCAAGCAGTAAAATACGAACAAAACTATAGGAATTAAGATCCTATATAAACCATTAACATCATCGGCCTCAAGTGCATCGAGTTCAAGCAAGCTAATCAGAAAAGCAAAGAGAATAAATCACATACCACTTTAGTCGAACTCGATCAAAAATTGGAGGAGCTGTGTGCAAAGCGAAGGGACCATCGATCGACAAAGCAAGGGACGTTGAATCATCATTCGATCGAGCAATTGAAGTTGGTAGCCTCAATTTATCAGAAGCCCTAGTTTTCGTACAGAGGAATGAACGAGAAAATTGTCACAAAGAAGAAGATACAGCCAAACAAATAAAAGAGAAAAGGGGGATTATTTTTTTAGTGTTTTTTTGGGCCGGCTTCTATAATATTATATTTCGGCTTTAAATTTAAAAATTATGGTTTCATTTGTTTTTCAGTTGTTTTTATTTTGTAATTTTTTTTAACTCGTGTAATTGTCTAGTTGTGTGACTAGGGGACGAACTACGGTGGTGTAGTTCGAGAATTCGCAACTCAATGGCTGAGTTGTAGCAGGGTTTTGAGCATAGAGTTAGGTTAGTCGATAGAGGGTGTTGCGAGTTTACATGTGTAAGCGTCCGACTACTTAATTTCTAGTAGAAACCTTGGGGGCAACACGTAGGCAGGGTTTTGCCGAAGCTGGGTAAATCTGTGTGTTCTATTTTTTGCTTTTATTATTCTGCTATTATCTGTGCTGTTGTTATTCGACTATTATCTATGCTGAAATTATTGTATATAGTTCCACAATAAATTTTTATAATTAATAGTATCACCCTATTAACCCCCCCCCCCTTTAAGGTGAAATCGATCCTACAAGTGGTATTAGAGCTAGGAACAAAAGCCATTTTTCTGTTTTAAAATTTTGATTTTTCAAATACCAATTTTTGTTTTAAAATTTGAATTTTTAAAAATGGCTTCTTTTAATAATGCTTTGTTGAGGGTCAGTCCATAGTTAGACCACTAATGTTCAATGGTGAATATGCTTATTGGAAAAATAGAATGAAATTTTTTTTGAAAACCATTGATGCTTGGAATATTGTTGAGAAAGGTTATAGGACCCCAACTATAATGGTAGATAATCAGGAAATAGATAAATCGATGGATCAATGGATAGATCTTGAAAATAGACTACAAAATGCTAATGCTAAAGCTATGAATTCTATTATTTGTTCATTGAATCAAATCGAATTTAATCGTGTCTCACATTGTCTAACTGCGCAAGAAATCTGGCACACACTAGAAGCGACTCACGAAGGAACATCTCAAGTCAAGGAATCTCGCCTTGCCATGCTAAGTAGCAAATACGAGAATTTCATAATGGCCAAGGAAGAAAATGTCAAAGAGATATACGGGTGACTTTCCAATATCGTATACAAATCAAAAGCTCTTGGAAAATCATACACAGAGTTGGAAATAGTTCGAAAAATCCTCAGAGTCCTTCCATGAAGTTTTGAAGCAAAAGTCATAGCTATTCAAGAATCAAAGGATTTGAAGCAGATCAAGGTTGAAGAACTCATCGGAAATCTCACCACTTACGAGCTAGAAATGAAGTTCAAGGAAATGCACGAAGGAGGTGATACTCAAAAGAAATCAATAGCTCTCAAAGGAACAACGAAAAGTGATGATGATGGAGCAGCTGAGCTGGCGCTACTAATAAAAGGATTTAAAAAGTGGAACCGCAAATACGAAAATCCAGCTCTAAATCAACAACTGAAAAGCAGAATAGCCAAAGCACTAGACAACTCAGACAAGCAAGAGATCATTTTTCACAAGTGCAACAAACCCGATCATATCAAGCCCAATTGTCCACAGAATCGATTCAGCCACGGAAAGAAACATAAAAGGAGAAGTTTTGGAGCCACTTGGGATGAAACGGATGAGGATGATAAAAGCACTGGCAGTGAGAGCGAAAAAGCAGATCTGTGCCTTCGAGGTGATATAACTGACAGTAATGATGATGACGAGCCAAGCGAGGTATCAAAACTTACTCATTCAGAGTTGCTTATATATTTTCACGAAGTAAATGGCTGTTTTGGACGACTTAGGGAGAAATACGCTAAACTTGAATCACAAAGAGATACTTTGATAGATTTAAATAAATAGCTTGATCAATTAGTTAAAAACTATCAAAGCAAGAGCCCTAAGTGTGATAAGTGTCCAACATTCGAAGAAGAAATTAAAAAAATCAGAAATTAGAATTAAATCGCTTGAAAATGAAATTCTAATTTTGAAAGAAAGTGAAAATACGAGGAGAGAAAATTCTATTAAAAAGTGCACACAATTATTAAATAAAAATGAATCTCTCAAAACACAAGTCCAACAACTGTCTACGACTTTAGGAAAATTTTCAAAAAGTGAAAGATCGCTAAATATGCTATTAGGGAAACAAACTATTAATACTGTTAGACAAGGACTTGGGTATAATCAATCTGAATGTCTTAGAAGTGAAATTAATCAAGTCAAATCCGAGTGCACAATTTGTAGAAAAATTTGACACAATCAAAATAATTGTTGGTATAGACCCAAACACGTGAAAACCATTCCAATTTGGGTTCCAAAAGGTATGAATATAAAATCTCTTAAAGTCAAACAAATCTGGGTGCCGGAAGGAACTTATGTAAATAGTTTTTGGTCTCCACAAACTTATTTTTAAAAATCTTTTGCCACTAACAACCATGGACCTATAAAAACAAATAGGTCACAAAAATCTTTTATCGTGTAGGTATGGTGGCAGACTAAGGAACAACAACAGTATTATCTGGATTCTGGCTATTCCAGACACACAACGGGCAACAAATCAAAGTTCCTATGATGCCCCACCTCTATGCTCATAATAACAAAGAGTATTAAAAGAAATACTGTCTATTATTACAAAGAATAAGGCTGGATAGGAGCGGCCATCCGTAGTTGGCCTTACACTAGTATTGGTTACCTCGATAGGAGTGGTATATACTTTTAATTTTTCATCTCTCATTTATTTACTCCCATCGACATACCCAATTCTAGTATAAAACGAACTACGATGGTTCATAATAGTTTAGGACAACATATATAATAATAACACAAATACAAAAGAATGTGGAACACAGATAACAAAAGATCACATATATATATATAACTGATGTCAATTACAATACAATTGACCCAATACATATGATACAACTACAACTATCGACTCAAGAAGTTATATATACAAGTACATTATCAACTAATATACATGAATACATATCATCTTAAAACAGACACACTTACTACTACAACAAGACGAAGACCACTTCAAATGATATAAAAAGTCTTCAAAGCTCAACAGCAACTCAAAGCAGGAAATCTACAACCTGAAATAACTCGGGTCTGACCCGAGTATTACATTCAAAAGAAAATAATACACGGGTCAGTCTAATTCAAACTCAATTATTAGTGCATAGAAGCAATAATAATCAAACATCAAGTAGACGACAGTCACAGAAATCTCGTATATCCAACTCTTCGATAAGAGGATCGGATAATGGCAGATAATACACTAAACAATGTTAAACAACAAATCAGCAGATTTAAATCCTCAACAAAGATAAGTGAAAAGAATATCAATGAAGATAATTTAGAAAGACAACAGAATTGCCTAATGGCAAATAACAACAAAATCTAATTATTAATAAATAATTAGAAAACTCATAATCTAATTACCAATTAGATAATTAGACAACAACAGAATGATCAAACCACCAAAGCAAAACACAATATCAAACTATTGAATTGGCAACACGAAACAATTTCATCAATTGAAATCAATCAATTCAAAACGTCAAATTCTGAATTGGCCGCAGTACATGCACGCGTGCACTGCCTCGCCAATACAGTGATGAAATCCACAAAAGCTCAATGAAACAGAAGCAAATGGCAATAACTCAAATCAAAATACAATTCAAAATATATTGAATTGGACATACGAACAATTTCAAACAATTGAAATTTCAATTAAAGAGTCAATGCTGTTTTGGCTGCAATACTTGTGGCTCACGTGTACTGCCTCGCCAATACAGCATATGATGAAATATGCAAAAGATTTAGATATGCACAAGATCAGATGAATTGTGCACATCAGCCCAGAACTGCATATACAGGAATGCAATATCACAAAAACAGTGATAAACTATATCCTGTCAAACTCAAGGATATATTTATAAAGTATATAAATGACCAACTCAATGAAACTACTTGAAGACAATACATAAACATGTATACACACATGTATGCATACATGTTATAACAGCAAACCCAAACCAAGCATGGTATGGAAGCAACCATACCAGTTCAAGTTAAGGCAACTTATAGTGCAACATGACAACAAACAGTGGAACAACATTATCATGATGCCAAGTACAACAAAATCTCGAGTATCATCAACAAAAGGATACCACATATATGCAACTGTAACGCTGGACAGTGCAAGTGACAATGCAAGCTACAGGTCGAACTCGAGTGCAAATGGATATGCATAATAACTACACCAATTCTATCAGGAGCATATGCAGTGTACAGTGCGTGACTGCAAATGCAAATAGGTAGGTACAAAGTCAAAGTGAACAATGAAATGCAAGTGACAACAAGACTCAATTGTACTCGAGTCCAAATGCAACAGTATGCAAACGCACTCAGGTCAAAGCCAGGTTCAAGTGTAAAACAATATTAAGTAAATGACTCAAGTGAAGCTACACTTCAAAGCATAGTTAAACATGCAAATGAAACTGTCCAAGGAACTGGCAATACAGTGAAAGTGCATCAGTGACTCAAGTACAACAAATCAGAGAACATATGAAAAGTCTGGATGCAAAATGACCAGAACAATGAATGCATAGCTATAGTTCATCAAGACTACAACATGAGGCACTGCAACTCAATATGGCAACACAACTACTGGAATGAATGCTCAAAGACAACTGTCTACATGAATTAGTTCAAATGGAATACAACTGCAACCATGATCAAGTGAACACATGCAAATCTAACAGTGTCAAGTAAAGATCAAAGTCAGGTTCAAGTGACAAACAATAACAAAAGCATGTCAAAGTTAGGTTAGAATGTAACTCAAAGAACAAGTTGAAACAGTGAACAAAACCATGATCAACAGTGAACGAATCAAAGTTGTGAACATCGACAGTAAGCAAGTCAAGGCAGTGGTCAAAAGTCAGAGAAGTGATAATATCACAGTTTCAAAATCAAGCAGGAATTTTCAAAAATGATCGAAGTCAGTTCTCATAGCAAATGCAAAGTCAAATTCTCATCTCAACATTATGTTCACAAAAATCAAGTTTGCAAACCAAGTGTCAATGACTGAAAGGGAACAGCAGTTTTAAAAATGACAAAGCAGTTCTTTTGCAATTTTCATCTCAAAGTCCAGCAAATTCAAAACCGTGGAGACCAAAACAAGAATCGATCAAAAATCAACACCAACAAAACCCCAATTTAAGTTCGAATAGCAAACAGAGGCTGAAGCCAAAATACATTCACATAAATCATAGTTAAAATCGATGTCCATCGAAAATGCAACAAAAACCCAAATGCTCGATACAACACCAAGTCATCACGTCAATCGTCAAGACCCAGAAAATAACCAAGACAGAGAACATCACTTCCAACATGTTCAAATGGGAGACAAATCAAGTGACGAACTTAACGATCGAATAAGAACGAAATCGTAGAAATACGAACACTAATAAGCTAGAGATAGGAATTAGATGTGAGTATAATACTCACCATTTGTGACGACCCAACAGAACGCGATCCCTCTCGATCGAGCAAGCCGAAATCACGGCACAAAGAATTTGAACGAAGCCCTAATTTGAAAAACGAACGAATGAAGATAGCGGGTTCGCCATTATTTCCTTCATTCGATTTTAGGGTTCCAACGAAAAATTAATAAGGTAAAGGGAACAGGTTGACACTTAGGTGGTTATCACGGCAAAACCAATATGGGCCATGATTATTATCTTTAAAGCCCGAATAAAATTTTTTACAAATTCAAAAAAAATTCAATCGATTCAAAATTGCAAAGCTACTCAATTCCTTAATCAATATATTAAAGAGTCGTAACCAAATTTAAAACTTCAAACAGCAATTAGCTATCAATTTAATCGTCATTTGACGAAAATAAATTTTCACAAAACTCCAGGTTGTTACAGACTCCCCTCCTTTTAAAAATTGCGTCCCCGCAATTTTCATAATTAAAGTTGTCTATAATAATTATTTTTCTAACCCAAACTGGTTAAGCTAGAAAAATAAAGAACGAGAATACAAACGCCAAAGGAATCCTTTATCTTCATAAAAGAGATTCACAAATTTTCAACAAAATCTAACTATCAATAGATAATCAGAAAACATCATAAAACTGAATAATTACAATTATCAACAATATTCACTTATCAATTAGATAATTTGAATACAAAAATCACAAACAGCAATATCTAATTATCGATACGATAATTAGCAACAGAAAAATCTAGTTATCAAAACGGTAATCAGAAAACAACAAAGGTCTAATTATCAAAAACGATAATCAGAATTCTCAAATCAACAATTATTCAATTATCAAAACGATAATTAAATCTCAATCAACAAATATTTAATTATCAAAAAAACGATAATCAAATCTCAAATCAATAAATATTCGATTATCAAAAACGATAATCAAATCTCAAATCAACAAATATTCGATTATAAAAAACGATAATCAAATTTCAAATCAACAAATATTCGATTATCAAAAACGATAATCAAATTTCAAATCAGCAAATATTCAATTATCTAAAGCGATAATTAAATCTCAAATCAGCAAATATTTAATTATCAAAAGCGATAATTAAATTCCAAATCAGCAAATATTTAATTATCAAAAGCGATAATTAAATCTCAAATCAGCAAACATTTAATTATCAAAAGCGATAATGAAATCTCAAATCAGCAAATATTTAATTATCGAAAGTGATAATTAAATCTCAAATCATCAAATATTTAATTATCAAAAGCGATAATTAAATTCCAAATCAGCAAATATTTAATTATCAAAAGCGATAATTAAATCTCAAATCAGCAAATATTTAATTATCAAAAGCGATAATTAAATCTCAAATCAGCAAATATTTAATTATCAAAAGCAATAATTAAATTCCAAATCAGCAAATATTTAATTATCAAAAGCGATAATTAAATCTCAAATCAGCAAATATTTAATTATCTAAAGCGATAATTAAATTTCAAATCAGCAAATACTTAATTATCAAAAGCGATAAATAAATCTCAAATCAGCAAATATTTAATTATCAAAAGCGATAATTAAATTCCAAATCAGCAAATATTTAATTATCAAAAGCGATAATTAAATCTCAAATCAGCAAATATTTAATTATTAACAGCGATAATTAAATTCAAAATCAGCCAATATTTAATTATCAAAAGCAATAATTAAGTTCCAAATCAGCAAATATTTAATTATCAAAAGCGATAATTAAATCTCAAATCAACAAATATTTAATTATCAAAAGCGATAATTAAATCTCAAATCAGCAAATATTTAATTATCAAAAGCGATAATTAAATTCCAAATCAGCAAATATTTAATTATCAAAAGCGATAATTAAATCTCAAATCAGCAAATATTAATTATCTAAAGCAATAATTAAATCTCAAATCAGCAAATATTTAATTATCAAAAGCGATAATTAAATTCCAAATCAGCAAATATTTAATTATCAAAAGCGATAATTAAATCTCAAATCAGCAAATATTTAATTATCAAAAGCGATAATCAAAACTCATATCAACAAATATCTAATTATCACAAGCGATAATTAGAGACAACAAATATCCGATTATCAAAAACGATAATCAGAACTCATATCAACAAATATCTAATTATCACAAGCGATAATTAGAGGCAACAAATATCCGATTATCAAAAACGATAATCAGAACTCATATCAACAAATATCTAATTATCACAAGCGATAATTAGAGGCAACAAATATCCGATTATCAAAAACGATAATCAGAACTCATATCAACAAATATCTAATTATCACAAGCGATAATTAGAGGCAACAAATATCCGATTATCAAAAACGATAATCAGAACTCATATCAACAAATATCTAATTATCACAAGTGATAATTAGAGACAACAAATATCCGATTATCAAAAACGATAATCAGAACTCATATCAAAAGATATCTAATTATCACAAGCGATAATTAGAGACAACAAATATACGATTATCAAAAACGATAATCAGAACTCATATCAACAAATATTTAATTATCAATACGATAATTAAATCTCATAACATCAGATATCTAATTACCTGCAGATAATTAGAAACAACAAATATCTAGAAATCAATTAAGAAGACTAGAAAATCAACATAAAAGCTTGGATCGATCCCATCAGATGGCGAGTTTTTAATTCGCCGCACGTGCATCTCATATGGCCAAAGCCTACTAAGTACTCAACATAATTTTGGCACCCATCAGATTGACCCGAAGGTCCGTAGAGTGACCCGAAGGTCTAGTATTGGTATTTGACCCGAAGGTCCTCATATGACCCGAAGGTCCTCATAGTGGCTCGAAAGTACACGAAATCATCAAATATTTCAATTAACGAGTCCGGAATTAACCAAAATAGTAAACGCACCTGTCCCATAACCACGAGTTTTACTAAATCGTTTAATTCTCTTCATCGTTTCCTTGAAAGTGCAAAATCATCAAAATAGCAGATATTTCAATTAACGAGTCCGGAATTAACCGAAATAGCAAACGCACATGTCCCATACCACGTGTTTTACTAAATCGTTTGATTCTCTTCATTGTTTCCTTGAAAGTGCAAAATTGTGTATTTTGTAAAAATACACTTTACATTCTCAAACGGACAAGTCCGGAATTAAGCGAATCAGTAAAAGAAAGGGGTCATAGTCCTCGATTTAGCTGAATCATTTAAGTCGCTTCCTCATTCTATTGAAAGCGCAAACTGAAAAATTTTGTAAAATAATTTTCATTTTTAAAACGATTTCCAATCACGTTATTAAAGCAGCAATATTAGTAACAATTTCGATAAGGAAATTTTACTTCTCAAAATACCGTAAAAACGGGTCACATATCAGCATTGCGGTATAACCGCTTGAAAATCCACTTTTAAAATTTGACGGTTACTGAAGCCAAAGCGACAGTAGTTTTTAAACGTCAAAATCTCATCAAAATAATTCACATCAAAATGTAACACCAGTGAATTTTCATTCATTAAAAATGCCACAAAACACCGTGCTTCAAAAATATAGCATTGGTGTAAAAATCCCGTTATAAAAATAACGGCAACAAAATACGTTTCATAACCAAGCATCGGTTCAACGTAAAATAAATGCAGTAACGTGCAACTCAAATTTGCAAGTACTATAAAATGAACAAAGAAATCATTCGAATGTATCTTCAATGAAGATAATTCAAAACAGCAAAAATCAAATCAATATATGATTAGCATAAAAGAAACCCAGCAAAAATCTCAACAAAATCACATAGCTGCAATCGCTTCGAATCCTCAAATCGGATTCGAACTTTTCAAAGAAACAAATTAAACACAGCTATGTAAACACAAATGAAATCTATTTCAATTTCCTATTTCGATTTTTAAATCAAAAAGATTATCAGTTGTACTCAGCGAAGACAGTTTCACTGTTTCCGCTGCGCACTCTGATAAACAGTACCCAAATCAATCAAATCAACAAAACACAGTTTCACTTTTATTTTTAAATAAAGATACTTAAAAATTTCATCCAAATTTCAAAACTTTAGTTTTTGACTCAAAGCACAAATAAAACATCGACCAATAGTTGTAACACATGTTCCATCCAAGTTATGTTTTATATTATGTCCATAAACCCCAAGCTCTGATACCAACTGTGACGCCCCACCTCTATGCTCATAATAACAAAGAGTATTAAAAGAAATACTGTCTATTATTACGAAGAATAAGGCTGGATAGGAGCGGCCATCCGTAGTTGGCCTTACACTAGTATTGGTTACCTCGATAGGAGTGGTATATACTTTTAATTTTTCATCTCTCGTTTATTTACTCCCATCGACATACCCAATTCTAGTATAAAACGAACTACGATGGTTCATAATAGTTTAGGACAACATATATAATACTAACACAGATACAAAAGAATGCGGAACACAGATAACAAAAGATCTCATATATATATAACTGATGTCAATTACAATACAGTTGACCCAATACATATGATACAACTACAACTGTCGACTCAAGAAGTTATATATACAAGTACATTATCGACTAATATACATGAATACATATCATCTTAAAACAGACAAACTGACTACTACAACAAGAGGAAGACCACTTCAAATGATATAAAAAGTCTTCAAAGCTCAACAACAACTCAAAGCAGGAAATCTACAACCTGAAATAACTCAGGTCTGACCCGAGTATTACATTCAAAAGAAAATAATACACGGGTCAGTCTAATTCAAACTCAGTTATTAGTGCATAGAAGCAATAATAATCAAACATCAAGTAGACGACAGTCACAGAAATCTCGTATATCCAACTCTTCGATAAGAGGATCGGATAACGGTAGATAATACACTAAATAATGTTAAACAACAAATCAGCAGATTTAAATCCTCAACAAAGATAAGTGAAAAGAATATCAATGAAGATAATTTAGAAAGACAACAGAATTGCCTAATGGCAAATAACAACAAAATCTAATTATTAATAAATAATTAGAAAACTCATAATCTAATTACCAATTAGATAATTAGACAACAACAGAATGATCAAACCACCAAAGCAAAACACAATATCAAACTATTGAATTGGCAACGTGAAACAATTTCATCAATTGAAATCAATCAATTCAAAACGTCAAATTCTGAATTGGCCGCAGTACACGCATGCGTGCACTGCCTCGCCAATACAGTGATGAAATCCACAAAAGCTCAATGAAACAGAAGCAAATGGCAACAACTCAAATCAAAATACAATTCAAAATATATTGAATTAGACATACGAACAATTTCAAACAATTGAAATTTCAATTAAAGAGTCAATGTTGTTTTGGCTGCAGTACACGTGGCTCACGTGTACTGCCTCGCCAATACAGCATATGATCAAATATGCAAAAGATTTAGATATGCACAAGATCTGATGAATTGTGCACATCAGCCCAGAACTGCATATACAGGACTACAATATCACAAAAACAGTGATAAACTATTTCCTGTCAAACTCAAGGATATATATATAAAGTATATAAATGACCAACTCAATGAAACTACTTGAAGACAATACATAAACATGTATACACACATGTATGCATACATGTTATAACAGCAAACCCAAACCAGGCATGGTATGGAAGCAACCAGACCAGTTCAAGTTAAGGCAACTTATAGTGCAACATGACAACAAATAGTGGAACAACATTATCACGATGCCAAGTACAACAAAATCTCGAGTATCATCAACAAAAGGATACAACATATATGCAACTTTAATGCTGGACAGTGCAAGTGACAATGCAAGCTACAGGTCGAACTCGAGTGCAAATGGATATGCATAATAACTACACCAATTCTATCAGGAGCATATGCAGTGTACAGTGCGTGACTGCAAATGCAAACAGGTAGGTACAAAGTCAAAGTGAACAATGAAATGCAAGTGACAACAAGACTCAATTGTACTCGAGTCCAAATGCAACAGTATGCAAACGCACTCAGGTCAAATCCAGGTTCAAGTGTAAAACAATATCAAGTAAATGACTCAAGTGAAGCTACACTTCAAAGCATAGTTAAACATGCAAATGAAACTATCCAAGGAACTGGCAATACAGTGAAAGTGCATCAGTGACTCAAGTAAAACAAATCAGAGAACATATGAAAAGTCTGGATGCAAAATGACCAGAACAATGAATGCATAGCTATAGTTCATCAAGACTACAGCATGAGGCACTGCAACTCAATATGGCAACACAACTACTGGAATGAATGCTCAAAGACAACTGTCTACATGAATTAGTTCAAATGGAATACAACTGCAACCATGATCAAGTGAACACATGCAAATCTAACAGTGTCAAGTAAAGATCAAAGTCAGGTTCAAGTGACAAACAATAACAAAAGCATGTCAAAGTTAGGTTAGAATGTAACTCAAAGAACAAGTTGAAACAGTGAACAAAACCATGATCAACAGTGAACGAATCAAAGTTGTGAACATCGACAGTAAGCAAGTCAAGGCAGTGGTCAAAAGTCAGAGAAGTGATAATATCACAGTTTCAAAATAAAGCAGGAATTTTCAAAAATGATCGAAGTCAGTTCTCATAGCAAATGCAAAGTCAAATTCTCATCTCAACATTATGTTCACAAAAATCAAGTTTGCAAACCAAGTGTCAATGACTGAAAGGGAACAGCAGTTTTAAAAATGACAAAGCGGTTCTTTTGCAATTTTCATCTCAAAGTCCAGCAAATTCAAAACCGTGGAGACCAAAACAAGAATCGATCAAAAATCAACACCAACAAAACCCCAATTTAAGTTCGAATAGCAAACAGAGGCTGAAGCCAAAATACATTCACATAAATCATAGTTAAAATCGATGTCCATCGAAAATGCAACAAAAACCCAAATGCTCGATACAACACCAAGTCATCACGTCAATCGTCAAGACCCAGAAAATAACCAAGACAGAGAACATCACTTCCAACATGTTCAAATGGGAGACAAATCAAGTGACGAACTTAACGATCGAATAAGAATGAAATCGTAGAAATACGAACACTAATAAGCTAGAGATAGGAATTAGATGTGAGTATAATACTCACCATTTTTGACGACCCAACAGAACGCGATCCCTCTCGATCGAGCAAGCCGAAATCACGGCACAAAGAATTTGAACGAAGCCCTAATTTGAAAAACGAACGAATGAAGATAGCGTGTTCGCCATTATTTCCTTCATTCGATTTTAGGGTTCCAACGAAAAATGAATAAGGTAAAGGGAACGGGTTGACACTTAGGTGGTTATCACGGCAAAACCAATATGGGCCATGATTATTATCTTTAATGCCCGAATAAAAATTTTTACAAATTCAAAAAGAATTTCGATCGATTCAAAATTGCAAAGCTACTCAATTCCTTAATCAATATATTAAAGAGTCGTAACCAAATTTAAAACTTCAAACAGCAATTAGCTATCAATTTAATCATCATTTGAGGAAAATAAATTTTCACAAAACTCCAGGTTGTTACAGACTCCCCTCCTTTTAAAAATTGCGTCCCCGCAATTTTCATAATTAAAGTTGTCTATAGTAATTATTTTTCTAACCCAAACTGGTTAAGCTAGAAAAATAAAGAACGAGAATATAAACGCCAAAGGAATCCTTTATCTTCATAAAAGAGATTCACAAATTTTCAACAAAATCTAACTATCAATAGATAATCAGAAAACATCATAAAACTGAATAATTACAATTATCAGCAATATTCACTTATCAATTAGATAATTTGAATACAAAAATCACAAACAGCAATATCTAATTATCGATACGATAATTAGCAACAGAAAAATCTAGTTATCAAAACGGTAATCAGAAAACAACAAAGGTCTAATTATCAAAAACGATAATCAGAATTCTCAAATCAACAATTATTCAATTATCAAAACGATAATTAAATCTCAATCAACAAATATTTAATTATCAAAAAAACGATAATCAAATCTCAAACAACAAATATTTAATTATCAAAAAAACGATAATCAAATCTCAAATCAATAAATATTCGATTATCAAAAACGATAATCAAATCTTAAATCAACAAATATTCGATTATCAAAAACGATAATCAAATTTCAAATCAATAAATATTCGATTATCAAAAACGATAATCAAATTTCAAATCAGCAAATATTCAATTATCTAAAGCGATAATTAAATCTCAAATCAGCAAATATTTAATTATCAAAAGCGATAATTAAATTCCAAATCAGCAAATATTTAATTATCAAAAGCGATAATTAAATCTCAAATCAGCAAATATTTAATTATCAAAAGCGATTATTAAATCTCAAATCAACAAATATTTAATTATCGAAAGCGATAATTAAATCTCAAATCAGCAAATATTTAATTATCAAAAGCGATAATTAAATTCCAAATCAGCAAATATTTAAATATCAAAAGCGATAATTAAATCTCAAATCAGCAAATATTTAATTATCAAAAGCGATAATTAAATCTCAAATCAGCAAATATTTAATTATCAAAAGCGATAATTAAATTCCAAATCAGCAAATATTTAATTATCAAAAGCGATAATTAAATCTCAAATCAGCAAATATTTAATTATCTAAAGCGATAATTAAATTTCAAATCAGTAAATATTTAATTATCAAAAGCGATAATTAAATCTCAAATCAGCAAATATTTAATTATCAAAAGCGATAATTAAATTCCAAATCAGCAAATATTTAATTATCAAAAGCGATAATTAAATCTCAAATCAGCAAATATTTAATTATCAATAGCGATAATTAAATTCCAAATCAGCAAATATTTAATTATCAAAAGCGATAATTAAATTCCAAATCAGTAAATATTTAATTATCAAAAGCGATAATTAAATCTCAAATCAACAAATATTTAATTATCAAAAGCGATAATTAAATCTCAAATCAGCAAATATTTAATTATCAAAAGCGATAATTAAATTCCAAATCAGCAAATATTTAATTATCAAAAGGGATAATTAAATCTCAAATCAGCAAATATTTAATTATCTAAAGTGATAATTAAATCTCAAATCAGCAAATATTTAATTATCAAAAGCGATAATTAAATTCCAAATCAGCAAATATTTAATTATCAAAAGTGATAATTAAATCTCAAATCAGCAAATATTTAATTATCAAAAGCGATAATCAAAACTCATATCAACAAATATCTAATTATCACAAGCGATAATTAGAGACAACAAATATCCGATTATCAAAAACGATAATCAGAACTCATATCAACAAATATCTAATTATCACAAGCGATAATTAGAGGCAACAAATATCTGATTATCAAAAACGATAATCAGAACTCATATGAACAAATATCTAATTATCACAAGCGATAATTAGAGGCAACAAATATCCGATTATCAAAAACGATAATCAGAACTCATATCAACAAATATCTAATTATCACAAGCGATAATTAGAGACAACAAATATCCGATTATCAAAAACGATAATGAGAACTCATATCAAAAGATATCTAATTATCACAAGAGATAATTAGAGACAACAAATATCCGATTATCAAAAACGATAATCAGAACTCATATCAACAAATATTTAATTACCGATACGATAATAAAATCTCATAACATCTGATATCTAATTACCTGCAGATATTTAGAAACAACAAATATCTAGAAATCAATTAAGAAGACTAGAAAATCAACAAAAAAGCTTGGATCGATCCCATCAGATGGCGAGTTTTTAATTCGCCGCACGTGCATCTCATATGGCCGAAGCCTACCAAGTACTCAACATAAGTTTGGCACCCATCAGATTGACTCGAAGGTCCGTAGAGTGACCCGAAGGTCTAGTATTGGTATTTGACCCGAAGGTCCTCATATGACCCGAAGGTCCTCATAGTGGCTCGAAAGCACACGAAATCATCAAATATTTCAATTAACGAGTCCGGAATTAACCAAAATAGTAAACGTACCTGTCCCATAACCACGAGTTTTACTAAATCGTTTAATTCTCTTCATCGTTTCCTTGAAAGTACAAAATCATCAAAATCATCAAAATAGCGGATATTTCAATTAACGAGTCCGGAATTAACCGAAATAGCAAACGCACATGTCCCATACCACGTGTTTTACTAAATCGTTTGATTCTCTTCATCGTTTCCTTGAAAGTGCAAAATTGTGTATTTTGTAAAAATACACTTTACATTCTCAAACGGACAAGTCCGGAATTAAGCGAATCAGTAAAAGAAAGGGGTCATAGTCCTCGATTTTGCTGAATCGTTTAAGTCGCTTCCTCATTCTATTGAAAGCGCAAACTGAAAAATTTTGTAAAACAATTTTCATTTTTAAAACGATTTCCAATCACGTGATTAAAGCAACAATATTAGTAACAATTTCGATAAGGAAATTGTACTTCTCAAAATACCGTAAAAACGGGTCACATATCAGCATTGCGGTATAACCGCTTGAAAATCCACTTTTAAAATTTGACGGTTACTAAAGCCAAAGCGACAGTAGTTTTTAAACGTCAAAATCTCATTAAAATAATTCACATCAAAATGTAGCACTAATGAATTTTCATTCATTAAAAATGCCACAAAACACCGTGCTTCAAAAATATAGCATTGGTGTAAAAATCCCGTTATAAAAATAACGGCAACAAAATACGTTTCATAACCAAGCATCGGTTCAACGTAAAATAAATGCAGTAACGTGCAACTCAAATTTGCAAGTACTATAAAATGAACAAAGAAATCATTCGAATGTATCTTCAATGAAGATAATTCAAAACAGCAAAAATCTAATCAATATATGATTAGCATAAAAGAAACCCAGCAAAAATCTCAACAAAATCACATAGCTGCAATCGCTTCGAATCCTTAAATCGGATTCGAAATTTTCAAAGAACAAATTAAACACAGCTATGTAAACACAAATGAAATCTATTTCAATTTCCTATTTCGATTTTTAAATCAAAAAGATTATCAGTTGTACACAACGAAGACAGTTTCACTGTTTCCGCTACGCACTCTGATAAACAGTACCCAAATCAATCAAATCAACAAAACACAGTTTCACTTTTATTTTTAAATAAAGATACTTAAAAATTTCATCCAAATTTCAAAACTTTAGTTTTTGACTCAAAGCACAAATAAAACATCGACCAATAGTTGTAACACATGTTCCATCCAAGTTATGTTTTATATTATGTCCATAAACCCCAAGCTCTGATACCAACTGTGACGCCCCACCTCTATGCTCATAATAACAAAGAGTATTAAAAGAAATACTGTCTATTATTACGAAGAATAAGGCTGGATAGGAGCGGCCATCCGTAGTTGGCCTTACACTAGTATTGGTTACCTCGATAGGAGTGGTATATACTTTTAATTTTTCATCTCTCATTTATTTACTCCCATCGACATACCCAATTCTAGTATAAAACGAACTACGATGGTTCATAATAGTTTAGGACAACATATATAATAATAACACAGATACAAAAGAATGCGGAACACAGATAACAAAAGATCTCATATATATATATAACTGATGTCAATTACAATACAGTTGACCCAATGCATATGATACAACTACAACTGTCGACTCAAGAAGTTATATATACAAGTACATTATCGACAAATATACATGAATACATATCATCTTAAAACAGACACACTGATTACTACAACAAGACGAAGACCACTTCAAATGATATAAAAAGTCTTCAAAGCTCAACAACAACTCAAAGCAGGAAATCTACAACCTGAAATAACTCGGGTCTGACCTGAGTATTACATTCAAAATAAAATAATACACGGGTCAGTCTAATTCAAACTCAGTTATTAGTGCATAGAAGCAATAATAATCAAACATCAAGTAGACGACAGTCACAGAAATCTCGTATATCCAACTCTTCGATAAGAGGATCGGATAACGGCAGATAATACACTAAACAATGTTAAACAACAAATCAGCAGATTTAAATCCTCAACAAAGATAAGTGAAAAGAATATCAATGAAGATAATTTAGAAAGACAACAGAATTGCCTAATGGAAAATAACAACAAAATCTAATTATTAATAAATAATTAGAAAACTCATAATCTAATTACCAATTAGATAATTAGACAACAACAGAATGATCAAACCACCAAAGCAAAACACAATATCAAACTATTGAATTGGCAACACGAAACAATTTCATCAATTGAAATCAATCAATTCAAAAAGTCAAATTCTGAATTGGTCGCAGTACACGCACGCTTGCACTGCCTCGCTAATACAGTGATGAAATCCACAAAAGCTCAATGAAACAGAAGCAAATGGTAACAACTCAAATCAAAATACAATTCAAAATATATTGAATTGGACATACGAACAATTTCAAACAATTGAAATTTCAATTAAAGAGTCAATGCTGTTTTGGCTGCAGTACACGTGGCTCACGTGTACTGCCTCGCTAATACATCATATGATGAAATTTGCAAAAGATTTAGATATGCACAAGATCAGATGAATTGTGCACATCAGCCCAGAACTGCATATACAGGAATGCAATATCACAAAAACAGAGATAAAATATTTCCTGTCAAACTCAAGGATATATATATAAAGTATATAAATGACCAACTCAATGAAACTACTTGAAGACAATACATAAACATGTATGCATACATGTTATAACAGCAAACCCAAACCAGGCATGGTATGGAAGCAACCAGACCAGTTCAAGTTAAGGCAACTTATAGTGCAACATGACAACAAATAGTGGAACAACATTATCACGATGCCAAGTACAACAAAATCTCGAGTATCATCAACAAAAGGATACAACATATATGCAACTTTAATGTTGGACAGTGCAAGTGACAATGCAAGCTACAGGTCGAACTCGAGTGCAAATGGATATGCATAATAACTACACCAATTCTATCAGGAGCATATGCAGTGTACAGTGCGTGACTGCAAATGCAAACAGGTAGGTACAAAGTCAAAGTGAACAATGAAATGCAAGTGACAACAAGACTCAATTGTACTCGAGTCCAAATGCAACAGTATGCAAACGCACTCAGGTCAAAGCCAGGTTCAAGTGTAAAACAATATCAAGTAAATGACTCAAGTGAAGCTACACTTCAAAGAATAGTTAAACATGCAAATGAAACTGTCCAAGGAACTGGCAATACAGTGAAAGTGCATCAGTGACTCAAGTACAACAAATCAGAGAACATATGAAAAGTCTGAATGCAAAATGACCAGAACAATGAATGCATAGCTACAGTTCATCAAGACTACAACATGAAGCACTGCAACTCAATATGGCAACACAACTACTGGAATGAATGCTCAAAGACAACTGTCTACATGAATTAGTTCAAATGGAATACAATTGCAACCATGATCAAGTGAACACATGCAAATCTAACAGTCTCAAGTAAAGATCAAAGTCAGGTTCAAGTGACAAACAATAACAAAAGCATGTCAAAGTTAGGTTAGAATGTAACTCAAAGAACAAGTTGAAACAGTGAACAAAACCATGATCAACAGTGAACGAATCAAAGTTGTGAACATCGATAGTAAGCAAGTCAAGGCAGTGGTCAAAAGTCAGAGAAGTGATAATATCACAGTTTCAAAATCAAGCAGGAATTTTCAAAAATGATCGAAGTCGGTTCTCATAGCAAATGCAAAGTCAAATTCTCATCTCAACATTATGTACACAAAAATCAAGTTTGCAAACCAAGTGTCAATGACTGAAAGGGAACAGCAGTTTTAAAAATGACAAAGCAGTTCTTTTGCAATTTTCATCTCAAAGTCCAGCAAATTCAAAACCGTGGAGACCAAAACAAGAATCGATCAAAAATCAACACCAACAAAACCCCAATTTAAGTTCGAATAGCAAACAGAGACTGAAGCCAAAATACATTCACATAAATCATAGTTAAAATCGATGTCCATCGAAAATGCAACAAAAACCCAAATGCTCGATACAACACCAAGTCATCACGTCAATCGTCAAGACCCAGAAAATAACCAAGACAGAGAACATCACTTCCAACATGTTCAAATGGCAGACAAATCAAGTGACGAACTTAATGATCGAATAAGAACGAAATCATAGAAATACGAACACTAATAAGCTAGAGATAGGAATTAGATGTGAGTATAATACTCACCATTTTTGACGACCCAGCAGAACGTGATCCCTCTCGATCGAGCAAGCCGAAATCACGGCACAAAGAATTTGAACGAAGCCCTAATTTGAAAAACGAACGAATGAAGATATCGTGGCCACCATTATTTCCTTCATTCGATTTTAGGGTTCCAACGAAAAATGAATAAGGTAAAGGGAACGGGTTGACACTTAGGTGGTTATCACGACAAAACCAATATGGGCCATGATTACTATCTTTAAAGCCCGAATAAAATTTTTACAAATTCAAAAAGAATTTCGATCGATTCAAAATTGCAAAGCTACTCAATTCCTTAATCAATATATTAAAGAGTCGCAACCAAATTTAAAACTTCAAACAGCAATTAGCTATCAATTTAATCGTCATTTGACAAAAATAAATTTTCACAAAACTCCAGGTTGTTACAGTTCCTTAGCCTAGTACAATGGTGGCAGAATCACAGTGGATGGCAAATGAAAAATTATCGTAAAGGTAAAAGAGGTAATGGTATATTTATTTTGAACGATATATTTAATGTGAAAATCTGCACCGTAATCAAATCAGCCAGTTATGTGATAATAAAATAAATGTTGATTTTGATTATGACTCATTTGATATGTTCTTATTCGACTTGTTCTTATTTGTGCAAAAATGTTAACCAATCATCATTTCATTCTTGAACTAGTTCATATAGATTTGTTTGGATTCATGATGGTGTTTTGATGATTACTCATAATACAGGTGGATATATTTGCTGCTTCAGGATCTGACACTATGGTCACTACGTGTAAATTTGCACGATTTCAATTCAAATTTAAAAGAATTTCATTGTTAAAAAAGATTTTAAGATATTTTGTTGCACACTTCACGGTCTGGTCTATAACATTCGTCTAATGATAAATTTGAGTCAACAAGAAATTCAGATGCAGATTACACTGGTAATCTAGTTGATAGAAAAATTACTAGTGGAAAGAGTTGTATGCTGAAACATTCATTAGAAGCATCACATTTTCAAAGAAAATATCTGCATATTTTTACATTTCAAATAATTTTCAATAAGCAAACATTTTTCTAAAACCCCTTCCAGAAAATCATTTTTGTTGACCTTGTTTCAGATTAGTCATTTTAGAAAATTTGATTTTATAATTATTTTTGGATTTGATCTTAAATGACTATATTAACAAATCTGACTCCCTACTGATTATCGAAAAGATAAATAGTGATTGAAAAAGTGATGAGTGTTGATATTAATCATATATTATAACTTGAGACAGTATAAATAGTAAATTTCTTTAGAAATTTAAACAAGAGTTATAAAAACTTTTTGTTGGTAAAAATTCCATGACCATTTCTATTTCTATCATATTTCTAACGATCTTCACTCATAAAAATCCATCAAAGTATGTCAATATGTGGTATTTTAAATGGGAAATCATTCGTTTTCATTTTATTATATTTTTAGCAATAAAAGCATCCAAAGTATTCTCTCTCATTTAAAAGTCCTCACGGTTATGCATGGATGAATTACTTGGAATTTTTTATTATGTGCTTCCATGCTCATTTAAAAGTCCTCACGGTTATGCATGTATGGAATGCATATCAAAATTAATTGATTAAATAGATAAGTTGATTCTAATCTCATTTAAAAGTCCTTATGGTTATGCGTGGTTAGAAGATACTTGAATTCATTTTGAAAAAAATTGGGAATACTACTAATCTCATTTAAAAGTCCTAACGTTATGCATGGTTAGTACATATTCAAATTCCTGATATAAATATACCACAAATAGACACAACTATATGGTTTTATATGATGACATCATCCCTATCATTCTAAAGTGGAATATGCATCAAACAGAGTATTTATGATTTTTGTTTGATTTTTTATTGAAATTTAATATTTATACTCGATAGGGTATTAATGTCCTATTAATGTCTATCACTTTATCTCTACTTTTTTAACATTGTTACTCTTTTGCTAATAACAAAAGGGGGAGAGAAAAGTTAAGATTTTGGAAAATAAAGGTCAAATATTTTATTTTGTATTTTGTATTTGCATCCAGGCTCATTTGCATATTTTTATTTATTTTCATGCATATATGAAGGGGGAGTTTTTTGCAAAGAGGGAGCATTAAAATAGGGGGAGCAAATTGAATGATCAAATACATTTAATAAATTCAAAATCTTAAATATATGTTTGTTATCATCAAAGGGAGAGATTGTTAAATATGCGAGTATATAATTTTTGTTTGATGATAATAAACATATATATTCATTTAAATGTATTTGTTAATGTACTATTTTATTTTTCATAATTTGATAAATATTTGCTGAATAAATAAATAACATAGAATTTAAATTCAAACGGATATTTTATTCAAAAAAATATTTATTACAATTTTGAATGGTACAAATTTGAGCTCTCACTATATATATACAAATTTCAATTACATTACAATTTCAATCACATCACATTTTTCACTATACATACATTAGCACCTCACTACATATCACTCGTTCAATCAATTTTATCTTCAACTCTATTCCAGATTGAATCCAGCATTGAGTTATCTGCAAAATACACACAGACGCAGTAAAATTGAAAAAGAAATATTTGTGTAGAGTAAAATAAAATGTGTATTTTGAAAATAATATTTGCCTTAGTCATTTGGGTTGTTCGTCATCATTTAAATTTGAATTCATCATACACGAACAGCTTGTGACATGCACAGTGTATCACTGTACATGCCACAAGGCCGTGCACACCGATATACACTTGATAAAATTACAGGGGCAGGTGAGCACAAGGTCAAACCCAATTAAAAGCCGGGTTCAACTCAAGTGCAATACAAATAAAGTCACGACACGAGCACAAGGTCAAACCCAAGCTTTAAGCTGGATTCAACTCAGGTGCAATACAAAACTATGTGTCAAGATACATACAACACAGCCTCGACCAAAAAATTCGAATGTACACTTGAACCCAGACTGGTCAGAGAAACAAGTAATCAAGATAAGCTACAACATGAACCAATGGCCAGATTCAAACAACAAAGTGCACCATAAATTGATACAAGACTTCAGACTTGCATACAACTCAACAACCAGAGGATCAAGTGAAGTATACAAGCAAATGCAGACTACATAAGAATCAACATACAGTGTATCAAGCTTAAAAAGGTACCGGATTCAAAGCAACTTCAACTAGCTTAATGAACCAACTAAGTGCACATGTATACATATATAAATATATATATAGGTCCAACCAAACAAAGTTCAAGCAAGGGAACCAAAATGCAGACAAGTTCTGTGGCAACCAAACTGAAGTAAAGACCAACAACAAGTGTCGACCAGGTAGCAAACAAAACAAGCAGCTTACACATGTGGCAAAAGTACAACGCAAAGTAGGACAACTTGGTAACTAGCATGGCACAAAGACACAGACCACAAATGTAACTCAAAGGCTCGAAGCAGCAGCAGCCTTAACAAGTGAATGGCCAAGACCAAAACAAAGCACGCCTGGCACAATGGAAACAAGCTTACATGACTCGAAGGCAACTAAATACAAGAGAAGGCCTCAACATCAAATAACAAACGAACTCAGTGCAAACAAGTACATGAGCTATTCCAGACAACATGACTCAAGTGCATATGAACTCAGTCAACAAAAGAGGCATACAACACTCAAGTGAAGGCATGGAGGCTACATGGAAGTATGCAGTGCACAGTGCAGACTCAAATATCAGTGAAAATGAAACAGTGGCTCAACAACTTGATATGCAAACAAATGCAATGCACGAGTATAGGATACAAATGCATATATGTATAGCATGAACCAAATAGACCAGTGAACAGCATGTGGTACAAGACCAAACCAGACTGTATGTTATCTAGAGCAATAGCAGTTTCAAAATAATCAAGGCAAGTTCGAACAAATCCAAAGTAAAGCCAGACATGCCAGAAACTCAAAGCCGTGGGTCATCAAGGTAGAGTTCGAACAAAAGAAATTCACATAGCAGGCTTTTACAAAGTCAAATGTAACAGTTTCAAACCAAAGCCAGAGACGTGGTGGCCAAGGAGTCGAACGAAGTAAATCAAAACCGTGTTAATCAAGTAAACAAAATATACGATTTTGAACAAGTCAGTAATCATCTCAAGCATTCAAGCAAAATCAAGTGGCCGAGAAAAATCATCAGACGGTAAAATACGAATGAAATTATAGGAATTAAAATCCTATATAAACCATTAACATCATCGGCCTCAAGTGCATCGAGTTCAAGCAAGCTAATCAGAAAAGCAAAGAGAATAAATCACATACCACTTTAGTCGAACCCGATCAAAAATTGGAGCAGCGGTGTGCAAAGCGAAGAGACCATCGATCAACAAAGCAAGGGACGCTGAATCATCATTCGATTGAGCAATTGAAGTCGGCAGCCTCAATTTATCAGAAGCCCTAGTTTTTGTACAGAGGAACAAACGAGAAAATTGTCACAAAGAAGAAGATACAACCAAACAAATAAAAGAGAAAAAGGGGATTATTTTCCTAGTGTTTTGTTTTGGGCCGGCTTCTATAATATTATATTTGGGCTTTAAATTTTAAAAATTAGGGTTTCATTTGTTTTTCATTTGTTTTTATTTTGTAATTATTTTTAACTCATGTAATTGTCTAGTCGTGTGACTAGGGGACGAACTACGACAGTGTAGTTTGAGAATTCGCAACACAGTGGCTGAGTTGTGGCAGGGTTTTGAGCGTAGAGTTTGGTTAGTGGATAGCGGGTGTCACGAGTTTACGTGTGTAAGCGTCTGACTACTTAATTTCTAGTAGAAACCTTAGGGGCAGCACATAGGCAGGGTTTTGCCGAAGCTGGGTAAATCTGTGTGTTCTATTTTTTGCTTTTATTATTCTGCTATTATCTGTGCTGCTGTTATTCGACTATTATCTGTGCTGAAATTATTGTATATACTTTTGCAATAAATTTTTATAATTAATAGTGTCACCCTATTCACCCCCACTCTAGGGTTAAATCGATCCTACATTTACCCCAAACAATCAATATGCTAGAAATCCACCCAATTTTAAGCCGCCTACATTAGAACCCTATAATGGAAGAACCGCCCTAACCCTATAATGGAAGAAGCGCTCCTATAGTTCATTTGATGGGATACATCTAACAAATGTGAGTGTTGGGAGCTTTGGAGCAAGTAATGGGACGTTGCTTCCATCGTACTTCAATGATTTTCCTACCATGTGGTTTTACTAACTCAATAATGGATCCATTAGAACATGGACTGAATTTTGAGAGATTCATGAGTCAGTTTAGGATTCATATTGCTCGGTGAATAAATATGATGACACTTTCAAACATGAAGTAGAGGGAAAAACAATCTTTGCGAAGCTATTTAACTAGATTTAATGCAGCCGCTACTGCAGTTCAGAAACTAGATTCATCAATAGTTTTTATGGAAGTGGTTGCACGAGTCGCTAATATTACCATGTTTAAGAATGCATTAAAAAGGGATCCACCAATGAATTTAGCATATTTCTATTGTCGAGTTGAAAGATATTTGAGTCAAGAAGACGTGAAAGAAGAAAATGTCAAAGTTAACGCTATAGAGGATGAAGGAAGATCCAAGGCAGGACCTGGAAAGGATAAAGGAAAGAGAAAGGCTGATGATAATTTCAAAGCTCTGAAGTGTCAGAAGAGAGAGCCGAAGTTTTCCTCATACATTGACTTGACCGAAAACCCAAAGAGGATTTACTTGGATACCAAGGGGAAAATTCAAATCAACTAAGAAAGAGCCCATGGAATGGGAAAAAATCTGGGATGACTATTACATGAGCTGGAAGGACATGAGACAAATGAGTGCAGACACTTGAGAGATCATATAGAGGAGCATGTTCAGAGCCACCGAGTACAGCAGTATGTAAGGAACTTGATAGTCATGGTACAAACCTTAATAGTGCCGCAGATGCAACCACCAACTATGGTGGACGAACTCGGTCATAGCCGAGGATTTGGGTAGAGCATGATTATCCCATGATCGAGATGGATTGGAATTAGGTTTATTTTTCCATTTTATTTTTTGCTTTAAATGGATAATAATGATTTACTATCAGAATACTTACACATGCACATGACCTTGATTGGTACCATAGGCATGCTTTGAGTTAAAGCCTAAGAGTAATCCTTGATTGGACTATTTGCATAAAAAAAAATTTGATGCACTTTGATATAGATTCTATGAACAAAATTCTAATTGATATTTAGCCATGAACTCATTTGAAAATGATATATAATTTTAACATTGTTGCTGGATACTAATGGAACTTGGTTATATCTTAAATTTAATACATAGTCTAATAGATTATGGTTCCCTGACCGAAGAGTTGGGGCGATGAACCATGAAATACAAGCCCCTCACCAGAAAGTGAGTGGATGAGTTTGTATAGGACAACAAGCTCCCCCACCTGTGAGTGAGTGGATGGACTTGCCTTAAACATTGAGTCCCCTTGCCGAAGAGTGGGTAGATGGGTTCAATATAGAATTACAACTATCTTTTCCAAAGACATTATAGTTTAACTTCATGGTGTGAACACTTATTGATTCAAAATGACTTGATATATGATTACTTGCTTGAGATACATAGATTCGGTAGGACTTGCTTGTAATGGAATGTTGACAAATATCAACCTATTTGCATGCAATTGTCCAACCGGAATTGCATGATAGCATGATATATAATTTATTTATGGTATATGAATCCTGAGAGAATGCATATGATGACTCATGATTAACATTAAGGCAAGTATACGAATCCTTGACTTTGATGGGTTTGGAATGACTTTTGATTTGCATATGAGTTCGATAGACCTGGACGATTCACCAAAATTGATCCGATAGTGTAGCAACCTGGTGTCAAGAAGAAATAAATTAGTAATTTGATAATAAAGATTAAATAATTAAATGCAATTTAATATAATAATGTGAAATTATGGAATGATCTTGAGATTAAATGGAAAATAATTTTATTAAAATGAAAAGAATACTATTATTAATAAATGTTAATTTGATAATTTGTTTATCATAAATTAATAATAATATGAAATGAAAATGATGAATAAATTCCATAAAGGATAAAATTTTAAGTTGGAAATGTATTCTAATAATAAATAGAATTTTAATTTTTTTAAATATTAAAGTAATTTGGAATTTGATTAATAGGAAAATACTGTCAAGGACAATTTTATAGGCTTTTTTATTACTTAGGACTGCCCACTAATATTTTATTCTTAAGGACCAAATGTTAAAATAGTTTAAAAAGCCTTGACCGCTGCACTTTCTCGTTTCTTCTCCGATCTCGAATTCAAAATGGAGATAAACAACGAAAAATAAAACAAGGGCAGATGCGAATCTAATTCGAATTCAAATAAAAAAACAAAAATGAAGCGGCTTGAATCAAGTTCTATCGAGTCGGATTTCCTAGAATTGCAGTTCACATCGCGGGTTTAAGGTGCTGTTTGTGATGGACAGTGGAAGGTTGCTTAGTCGGTTTGGATGATGGAGGTTTGGTGCAATAGTTGAATGTGTGAAGTTTTTGGCGAATTTGGGTTGTGTTTCAGGTTGTTGAAGTTTGAGGAGATGGAGTTAGTTTTGAAGAAGGTTGTGGTTTCTGGTTGCTTAGTGATAGGGAAGACAGGATCACTATTGCTGGTGCTAGGATTAGGTTGCTGAAGGCACACTATAGGATGCAGATTTGTAACGACCCGCTATTTTAGACCATTCAAATCGACAATAAATCCACACATGTCGGACTTGAATAATTCAAAATATCATATTGTTATTTAAATTTGGCAAACTCATCATATACAGTAAATAAATCAATCACAGAATCACAAACACAGAGTAATACAATAATACACAGCGGAATAGATAAAATAGTAGTTCATGAAGCTACTATATAAACAACAGAGTTAGAAATAAAATACAACAGAATATCTCAAATGCAGTGAAGTCTCCAGTAGAACAAATGACTTTTCTGAACAAATCAACTAGAAGAGCTGAAAGCTGAGGCAATAGTTGGATCTCCAAAGGAAGCTCCAAACTCCAAGGGTGAGTCTCAAATGCTGTATCACTCGGTCTGACCAGAGCGTAAAGCAAAACACAAAAACACTTGAGTCAGGATTAACATTCTTATATCAATAAATCCAACTCAAGTGAAATATCAACTGAAATACAAGTAACTTAAAGGATGTTTGGGATAACCATCCTCTAAGGATCTTCGGAACTATCTACAAGGTGGAAATATACACTATAACACCGTGGTCATTCCAAATTAATTTATCCTTTAAAACCAAAATATCATTTCATTTCAAATATATCTATTTTCCAAAATAGTATATATATATAGGTTAAATAATTTAAAAGTAAAGTATTTAAAATTTCCTCAAGTCTCACAAATCAATTCACATCCATCCAAATTCCAAATTCCAATTTATTCAAAGCTCAATTCATTAATTCAATTCAGTTTTAAATATACCATTTAAATTTTCAATATATTTCAAAGCTTTAATACTCAACATTTTCAAAGTTAAATTTAACAGTTTCATATAGCTCTTGATTTAACTTTATTATTATTTAATCGGGGAATATTCCCTTCATAAATTCAATATCATCTAACTAGCCTTAAATTTCATTTTTACTAAATATTTCCTTAAATTTATTTGAACAAGAAATATTCATTAAATTATTTTAAATCAAACCCAAGTTATAAATCATATCTTAAATCTCAATTTCAATAAGTTTCAAATCGGTTTAATTAAATAAAATTCTTTAATGAATGCAATTTCAACTAAATTCAAATTATCTTCCCAACCTTAACTTATTCAAATTATTACTGAAATCTATTTTGAAACATAACTTTAAATACTTAACCATATTATATGTATTAAATCAATCTTAATTAAATTAAACATTATTAGTCTATATATATATATATCATTACCATTTATATATACTAATTTAAGAATCAACATTTATTAAAACCATATATTTCTTCCCAAATCCATAGAATTTATTTTCAAAATATATAAATATATATGGACCAACGATGTCTGTATATATATCCATTATATGGTTAAGTGATACAGATATTTATCATTTCAATCCGAAATTTAAATATATACGGGTAGATATCATTTCCACCTGTAATCCTAATTTCAATTCAAATGAAAATCGCTTGGGTTTATCATTTCAACCCATAACGATTTTATCCTATTCTAAAGTCCGTTCGGGTATGTATCATTTCAACCCATAGTGAAATTCTATACTAACAGGGAACTTGCAGAGTGATAACAGATAATATAAAATACAACAACATGCATATATCATAAATAACAATAAAATATAAACAACAGGATATGGTGTCATATCCCACAGGTGAACAGTTACAGATAATAGCATATATCACAATTTAAATAACTACAGCAGCATATTTCAATTGTCGTTTCAATTGAAACCAAATTTAATAAATATAAGAACGTTAATTGTGAGTGATTGCTCACCTTTCGAGGCTAGAGAAGATAGACAACACAACAAGCTACGAATTTCAAAGCAACGCTAGATTGGCACGAATTCAACAAAGCTGAGAGATAAGAATTTTGGTGAAAATGAATTAGAACCATCTTGATATGACAGAAAATGATGTATATAATTTTATTATTTATTATTAAAAAAATCAATTTAATCATATATCTCAAATTAAAATTTAATTCAACACTTCGAACAAAGTCTCCATATATTTATATCTTTTAAAACTAATTAATGTATACTCATATAGACATTTACGAACAAAATTTTATATTATATATACGCACATATATATAAAGTTATATAAACTTAAATAGAAAATATACAACTCGATTGTATTATAAGTTTCCAACAATATATATTTTCCGTTTTAAAATATTAGGAATACTACAAACCATAATATATTATAACTAACATATAACTTTATATATGTGTACCTTATACCCTATAACACTTATATATTTTAAAACAAAACAGAGAATATAGTGTAATATATACATATTTTCTTTCATAAACATACAGCAACGTATATATATATAAGCATATAAACTAACGTACACAGTATATATTATAATATACCATAGGTATATAAAAAAATATATGCTTACGTAAAAGAAGGAGTACACGGTCTAAATGGCTATGGAGGAGCACGAGGGGTGGAAGATCAGGGAGGAGCTGTGGAGTGATGGTTTTGAGAAGCTAATAGAGGGGGAAAAAAAAGAAGAAACAGAGAAGAGAAGTAAAGGCCATAGAGAAATATAAGGGAGGAGCTCAATATTTAAAAGCTGGAATAAGAAACGTAAAATTAAATGAGCAAAATGAATGCAAAAAGTATATAAGTTTGATATTCGAATGACGGTCATAAAAGTGGAAATTTTGGTATTGGTAACGGCTGTCTACAATCAAATATTCATGCTTTGATAGATTGCTTTCCTTTAAGCAATAAAGACAGGGAGAGAAAGAATAGATAAAGGCAACAAATTTATCAATCAAAGAAAATGGAAAAGTTTGAACTTGTACGCAAATAAATAGATAGAGAATGATGTAGGTGAGTTGGCTGCTATGGGTAAAATGCTTAAAAAAATTTATGAACCAAATAGGCAAGAACAGACTACAACATGCAATTAACTAATTGATTATTTGTAACCATGCAAGCAAGAAATGAGACAATAATTAAAGGTTTTTTTTTATTTTTTATTTTTGATTGCCGAAGGAAAGAAGGAAAGGTAGACCAATAGGCTGAGAATCATACCATAATTACCCTAGTGAACAGAGGAAAGAAATTTAAAACAAAAATATAGATAAAGGTTGAGTGAATGGAAATGGTCACTTGCTTGAATCACGTGAAATAATTAAAGCAAATGAAGTGGCTACAGGAAACGAATGATTTCTTCCTATTTTTGAATTAATGTTTACGTAGCCAAATTTTAAGCAAAAAGGAAACGTACAATAAATGATAAATTGAAATGACCGTTGATTCAGCAACATTATTAAAGCAATTTATTATATTGCTTGGGCTGCACGGTGAAGATTTGGAAGAGACGTGTTTCACAATGCAACCGTTTTTAAGAAATAAATATATTACTTTAAAACAGAAGAACTGACCAAAAATGAACATAAACGTATACAATTTATATGTTTTGATATTCAAAATAATTATAGGATGGAAACAGTCACCCTAAGAATTAGTTGAGAAATTAAAGCAATAAACCACTGATTGGACCACACGTTCCATATTTGAAACGTAAAGGAAAAAGATAAGTATGGAATGGAAGGATACGTTATAAAGGCAAAATGAACCGTTTGGAAAAATGATGGCAAATAAAACAGCTGTGCCTTGAATTTCCCAAAATAAATTATTAGAGCAATTGATGGGTTGATTGGACAGTGTGTTTCAAAACTTTAAGGAAATGAGTAATATATTTTAAAATACTAACATAACCTATCTATACATACCTACCAGAACTCACACAAAAATTAATGGACCCTATACCCAAACTAAACTTTCCGTGTATATATGTATATTATGACCAAATTTTTCTTTGAATCAAAAATCCATACTTGCTTTCAAAACTAAATTTCAAAACCACCATTTGATGAATAAACAGAACATAATATTTTTCCTTTTTTTCTTCTTTTTATTAACAATAAATCAAACATTATTTAATAATTACACATAACTTAACATATCCATTAGTTACCAATTTTAGTTCATTTGTTAGAGGTCAACTTATTTGAATTACAACAATACAATTAAACTATTGTTTCCTCTTAAATTTTATTCAATAGATCAATATTTACAAGTAACAATTATTATTAAATTCTTTTTTTTATGCACGTGCTGATTTGATTTTTAACAGCTAAGATATGAAATAAAAGAGTGCGTACAATAGGCGCAATAATTAAAACGAACGTACGCCCAAATTAATTAACCAGTAACGTAATCTAAATTTATATGTTTTCTTATTTATTGACTACTTATTTAATTATACGTAATCCAAACATTAAATTTTTTATTTCAAAATATTATTATTTAAAATTTCTCTAAAATTCAATTAAATACGTTATTAAATACGTTATTAAAAACTGTAACGACCCGACTTTCCAGACCCCGGAAAATCGAACCATTTTAGTTAAGAAGAAGAGGTAGAAGAAGAAAAATAGAAAACAACATCAGAATCTAACCATCGCAGCGGAATAAAATATAATATATATTAACAGATCTTTACACAAATCAAAAACTATATTTGTTTATACAATTCATCATCAGAATACATCATCAGAGTACATCAACATCCATAACATACAACTGAATACACAGCGGAAAAATAATAACAAGTACTAGAGTACGTATCGTCATCCAGCTCGTCTCCTGAGCTCCACAGCATCATATCCTAACCCTGTTTATCTCGGTCTGACCCGAGCATCATATAAAACAATACCCGAGTCAGTCTGGAATACCAGCGTGAGAAAATCACACTCAATTGATTATTAAATTTTCAAAATCCTTTTGAGAATAAAAGCATCTCGTAAGAACGGTCTAAAAAAAAACATGTCGGGTTTTTACCTTACGATAGCTAAAACACTTTATATCAAAATCCTCTGATATTATAATAGTGTCTACAGAAAGTAAAATAGAATCTAGCTGAAATGCTTGCATCTCACATTTCAACAATAGTTGGGCACAATCAAAACCGTACAGGCACGTAGGGAGAATGGATTTCCAACGAATGACTAGGCACTGGGGTACCACCTGTCACAGTACGTGGCCTAGATCACAGTACCGAGGAGTACGCCCGCTCCCCTGCAACACAAGGCCGGAATCATCCCTTACTAGATAATTCCAAATAAAATCACCCCACGGTTGGGATCAGCAACCGCACCACTACCGAAATAAAAGGGACATCTAGACAGGGATGACCTTACTCTCAAGTGGGTGCTACCCACGAAGCCTTGCTGCATAACCCCTGATTTTCAGTCATTCCCGGTTGATGAGGCTTGAGGCTAAACGATACCTTTTTCAGAACATATCCCTTAGAATGCCCATCGTCCACCTGACGATGTCACGAAAGCATTCGTCCATACAAGTCCGTCCCGGGTTCGAACGGAACCGAAGGCACTATTCCTACTACATCCATTTTGGAAATATCCTCAGGATTAGTAGCGACTAGCCCTTGCACTTCACAGCTCCATCTTCGACTCTGAACACGTTACACGAAACGTACAAACCGGATCGAAGTGGTATTCGAGTCTCCAGACCTAGAATCCCGGTATACGGAAACTCGATACCGGTCCCTTCGAAACGATCAGCGCATTTGGCCAATATTGATAGTCGGTTATTTAACTATCAATTAACATCCACAAGCAACCATCACACAATAAATAATTTCCCACATTATTTATTTGCCCAAATATCTTTCCAAGATATATTTCCAAATTTTCAAAGCTCATTTGAAAACAATTTCAAAACAGTTTCCACTTACGGAAAACATTTCCCAAATAATTATTTCCACTGAATCACCAAGTACAAAATACTTTTAATTTTAAAATAATTTAAAAACACTTTATTTTAAATATATCTTATAACATTGAAATTAAACTACTTTAATACTTTGTTAAAAGTATATACTTTAAAATAAACCACTTTATAAATATAAACTAAATTTCCTCTTTAAAACATAATACCAAATCACTTTTATATAATTACTACAATAATAGATTTTTGAAAATACCTACTTTGGAAATTAACCTTTAGAAATAATCGATTTTCTAAAATATGCTTTTTAAAACATATTAAAACTTTTAACTTATATTTAAAACTACCTTGAAAAAAACGTACTTGGCTATCCAGAGAAATACACTTCTCATTCCCATTCTTTAAAAATAAATCAACATTTATTTTTAAACCAATTCATACCCCTTTATAAATTCCCACCTTGAATTTATATTTTCTAATATCCACTGATATTTTATTTTACTTTATAAACCCAGTTTATAAGCTCCAAAATCTCACTTCTCTTATAGAGTTCCAATTTTAACAACTAAATCAATTTTCCAGTTGATTTTCCAATTTACTTTACTTTACCTTGAAATAAATTTCCTTTGCTACTTCATTTATTCCAAAATACATTAACTTTTAGATTTTTATTCCTTATTACGAGTTAAACCCCTTTTTTACCAATATCAATTACAAATTTCCAAAACTCCTTATTTATTCTTTAATTAATTTTAATCCTTAATTTCAAAAATAACTTCTTTTATTCTTCAAATAATATCACTTAAGTATAAAATTTATTATCCCTTGTAAATTCAAAATCCCCTTATTCCATATTTGTTAAAATTCCAAATCACTTTATTTTTATTTCAATTCGTTATAAATTTTATCCCAATTCCTCGAATTATTTTACTTAACCCTTTATTCTTTTATTTCTTTTCAAAAATTCAATTCCATAGATTTTATAATTTATTATACTGGACAATCCAAATCAACCACATCATCCAATATAAAATCATCACATGATATCAAATATTCAGAACACGGAATATTAAATAATCTAATAATTTTGAGGAATCCAGTTGGATCCCTCCAACCTGTTTCCCTGCATCCACAGACGTTAGCACAATATAAAATACCAATTCCACTTCAAGGTGGAATATCGCGGTATATGGGATTTATATAAAATCATCCGCTATTATGCGGCGCATAGGGTCTCATCCGCTATACAATGCGGGAATATCAACAACTCCAATATACTACTATATATACTATAGCACATCCAATCAATGCAATCATCCAATCAATTATTTAAATTTAACCATTTAAATTTAAATTAGAAATTCAGCTGAGTGAGATTAACTCACCTTAAATTTTTATTAGCATCCATTTGCAATCCAGCTTGCTTCTTTTCAGATGCGGACCTTGAAAAATAATTTATGTGATTTATTAATATTCGAAATATAAATCGACCTTTAATTACCATTTTATAATTCAATTAAATGTCGAACTAATCTTCTTGTAATAAAATATTTTTAGTGCTTAGACTAATTAGAAACAAATTAACCACCTACTCCATTATTTTCTTAAAATAAATTTAGTGAATTAAAACATCTATGTGCATATATATATATATTTAGTTTATTGGAACTACGTATATGCTTGAAAATCTATAAAATTTCAAGTCCAACTTTATATAAACTTTCAACTCTTTTAAGATTATATTTCTTTCTAAAAATAAAACTTTTCTTACGGTAAACTTATATATATTACAGCAATATACTAAAATAAGTTTTCTACTGTAAATATATTTTTCTTCTGTTTTCCAACACAATATATGTTTATTTTATTTTAATTTCCCAGCAGTTAACACAAATAGAAATTACTTAACTTACTCAACCTTAACCCAAACTGTTTTAAACATTTTCCCTTTACTGCATATAATACTTATAAAACTCTACCTAGATTTACATATATATTTTTCAATAAATCCGGTTTAATCGAAAATAAAATAAAATGGGAACAAGGATACCTTACTGTAAACTAAACTGCACAACCCACCAGAGCCTCGATCACTACATCGACATCGCACCCCATGACAACTCGAGTCCGAGCTACCCACGAACGACGCGTGATGATCCTCTGATCATCGACTAGAGGAGAATACATTCCTCACGAATCAAGCTCGCCTCTTTCCAAAAAACTAGGTCGCGACTTCCCTCCGTTGATTCGTCCTCGAAGCTTCCTTCCTCGCGGCGACAGTAGAATAAACGAAGACACTGCAGTCGCCCACTTCGATCCCCTTTTTGCTCGAGTTCGAATCAATCTCATAGAGGAGGACATAAGCGATCTCGTGCCTCATCCCTGCCGTGGCCAACGATCGAGCAGCCCCTATCGAAGTTCGATTTTGAACAGCAAAAGGAAAAGAGGAATTTGTGGTTCGAAAAATCACGGTTTCGAGATGGGTTCGATTAGGACATGAGGGTTTGCTTGAATTAGGGAGGGAGATTTTACTGGAGTCGGCATTGTTTATTTCGAAACGAAGAAAAGTTTTCGTATATATTTTTTTTCTTTTTGAATTTCGATTCGTGAATGCTGAAATAGATAAGGAAGAGACAGCTATTAACAAGATAGGGTGGCTTCCAGGGTAAGGTGGCTGACAGAATTGACTTTTAAGGGTTTATAATATTAATTTATTTCTAAAATATCTCATATTCGCATAACTAAAGATACCGATCTATCGTACGATCACACGCCAATTCCAATCGCTACAAAATTTAAAATCCGATAATAATACAATATTACGGATCCAATGGAACTAGTTTCATCGAATTCCGAGACTGTGCCTTGGACGGCTATTTTTAATTTCAATTTAAACGAGGTATTTTTAAAACTGAACAAAATACTTTGAAATCAAATTTTGAAAGTTCTATTATCTTCAGTATTATTAATATGAATTTTACGAGCTTTCAAAATATTTTTAATTAGCTTAGAATACCCGATTTACTATTTTATCCAACTTCGAATAAATTAAATTTAATAATTAAATTACTCAATAAACAGCGATATTTGAAATTTAAGTTTATAATTAATCTCTGAATATTTAAAATTAATTAAATATTCCAATTTCAAATATACAAAAATTCCGGGTCGTTACAAAAACCGTTTAAAATTTATGGGTTGTTACAAGATTGGTGGTGTATCTGTTATCTTTCTCATTTTGTGGTTCAATGTTGGCTTATTAATTTCAGTATTATATTTTAGGTATCAGTTTTACAGTCTGTACGTATCATTTTTGGAAAAAATAGTTACTTTTTCATTTCTGATTCTTGTATCTATAAAAAATGAAGTTTTTATAGACTAAATATAATGATAAATGAGCTGAATTAGTGTTTTGTTACTATCAAACATTTACTCAAGTTTGTTAGTATCAAACATTCAATTAAGTTCGTTTGAGTATCATTTTTCTAGTTAATTTCAGTATCATATTTTAAGTATTAGTTTTATGGTCTGTAGGTGTCTTTTTGAATAAAATCGTTGCAATTTTGTTTCTGATTTTTGTTGTATAAAGAAAATTATCATACTATAATAAAATGACAATGTGAAGCAAACATTTTTGATTGATGGTTTTTTTTCTTGCATTCATAGCGGTTTAATTAAAATTGTATTGTTGTGTTGAGTTAAGTGAGAATCATTTTTATGTATCATTTTTCTTAGTATCATTCTTGAAATTATCGGTTTATGTCAGTATCATTTTTTTAATTTCAGTAACTATTATTTTGAGTTTGTGTTAGTATCAATTTTTCTTAGCATCATTTTCTATTACTATCATATTGTACAACGGTGCAGATACTGAAAATAAGATTTGATATTAATTTTTAGTTTAGTATCGGTTTTGGAGTAACATATGCATTGCGTGGTATCAGAAAGTATTAGAATTTGATAGATTTTTTGTGTAGTATCTGTTTTGGAGTAACATATGTGTTGCGTGGTATCAGAATGTATTAGAATTTGATATTAAGATTTTTAGTTTAGTATCAGATTTGGAGTAACATATGCGGTTGTGTGGTATCAGAAAGTATTAGAACTTGATATTAAGATTTGAAAAAAGTGATATTTTGTAGTGTTGAAGATTTTTCCATTGGTTTGTATTAGATTAATGTTAATTATCAGTTTTTAGGTATAAGATTTTTAAAATGTTTTACTACATAGTATCAGAATTTAGTTCTCGGTTTTTAGGTATCGGTTTTTAGTTATCGTTAGCAGTTTCTAGGTATTAGTTTTTGAGTTAACAGTTGATTTTTTTTAATTATTATTTGCAAATTTTTTCCCATCAACTATGGGTGTAGTTTCTCTTGAAAATGTGGATAACTGGAAATAAATTTTTGAATAAATTAAAACAAATGCTTCAAGAAGATCGTGATTTGGTTTTTATGTTGGATCGCCATCAAAATTTGATTTTAGGTCTTGGTTAAGTTTTTCCTCCAGCTTTTAGTCACTGCCATCTTCATATGGAATAGAATCTACTTTTAGCTGTAAGGCGAAGAATGCAAATATTTTTATCATTGATTTGTACAAGATGTGTTCCACGACTTCTAATTTGCTAATGCTATAAATCTTATTCCTAATTTCACTAAGCATATTATTGATGCAAGTGTTAAAGATGTTATTAAGCCACCTAAGGTGAAACGTGGTGCCAGTAGGCCTGCTATTAAATGGAAAGGAGGATTTGCAAAAATAGATGTGGTGTATACAAGCGATATGATCACAATAAGCATAATTGTTAAACTTCTAAGAAGATATAGTTTGATTTTTATGTTTTTATGAATTTGTTGAGAATTATACTTGGTTGTATGCCTTTTTTGGCAATTTTATGCAATTGAACTTGGTCCTATAACTATATTGGTTTAGCATATGTTAATACATACAT
Organism: Allium fistulosum; assembly: GCA_030737815.1. Lineage (NCBI taxonomy): Eukaryota > Viridiplantae > Streptophyta > Magnoliopsida > Asparagales > Amaryllidaceae > Allium > Allium fistulosum. The sequence continues at coordinate 619,566,380 of CM060907.1, forward strand.
TGATTTGCTCTTTGTATATTGGTTTATCACATTTTTAATTTTTCATTGAGTTGCTCTTTGTAATTGAACTTGGTTATATAGTAACATTTATGGTTTCATTTACAGTATTGGTTTGTAGTATAAGCAGTATCAGTTTTATTATTTATTTTTTTAGGTATATATAAACATTTCAAGTTTCATTTCAAGTATCAGTTTAATTTGTAGTAATACCGGTACCTGTTTTATTATTTGTTTGTAGGTTATGTTTTGATGTTGGTTCGTTTATTCAATATTAATTATTCAGTATTATTTTTTGATACTATTAGTATCAATTCAAGCATGTAAAAATATGGTATTAGTTTTTGCATGCTACTAGTATTAGTTATAGGTAGTACAAAATATAATATCAGTTTTTGCATGCTATTAGTATCAATTTCAGGTATAATAGAACATGGAATTAGTTTTTCATTATATTAGTATCGGTATCAGTTTTAGGTATAATAGAACATGGTATTAGTTTTTCATTATATTAGTATCAGTATCAGTTTTAGGTATAATAGAACACGCTATTTTTGAGTTTGTGATTTTTGTTGTATAACAAAATTATTATACCGTAATAAATTCACATCTTGAAGCAAACAAATTTTAATTGTTGTTTTATTTTTTTCCATCATATTGGTTTGATTGATAATGTATTGAAGTGTTGAGTTTAGTGAGGATCAGTTTTTAGGTATCATATTTGTTTTTCTAAGTATCATTTTTTGCAATATGCATTATGGAAGTTTTTTACTGTTTTGTTTGTTTGAGTATATATAAAAAAATGAAGTTTTTATAGAGTAAATATGATGATCAGTGAGTTAAATTAGTGTTTAGTTAGTATCAAATATTTAACAAATTTCGTTCGAGTGTCAGTTTACTATTAATTTGAGGATCGGTTTTTAGGTATCAGTTTTAGTGGCATTATATATCATTTTTGTAAAAACTGTTTTATTTTTTGTTTTTTGTTTTATAAAGGTAATTACTATACTAGAATAAAATGACAATCTAAACAAAACATTTTTTTACTGATGTTTTCTTCTTATTCCAGTGTTGACATGAACTTGGCTGAATTTCAGCAGTGATTATTGTCCATTAATATGTCATACACAATTCTTGCTCATGTTTGCAACATTTGTTCAGGTTTTATTTTGATCGGTATTTGGTTTATGTTCAATGATATAATGAATATCATTATTTTGTAGTATCCTTTTGTTAGTATCATTTTTAGTTGAGTTTTTGTTATTTTTAGTTTCAGTAACTAATATATTGTAATGTTGTAGTTTCGGATTTGTTATGTATTAGATTGGTGCTTAATTATTAACAGTTTTAGGTATCATGATTTTAAAATATTTTAATGTATAGTAACATAATTTAGTTATCGGTAGCATTTTTTAGGTATAAGTTTTTAGTTATCGACAGCAGTTTTTAGGTATTAGTTTTTAAGTTAATAGTTGATTGAATTTTGATGTAAATCATAATATCAATACCTTCTCTTCTATGTTTTTTTCTTTTTTTGATTGAGTTTCATCTTTTATTTGTTGTTCATGTCTTCACTTTGTTCTTTTCTCTCGTCTATGCTATTCTTCTTATTCAACTGTTCATTTTTTAGTGTTAGTTTACTAGGTTTAACTGTCCTCTGACGCCTAGTAAATTTCAGAACTCGAGCATCCTCAAGCAATGACATATAATTAGATTCAGATGAACTTCGGCTTCACAATGCGACTACCTCCACAAAATAAAGAAGCGATATTAAGATCTGTTCAAGTTTCAGACTCAAGCAACTCAAAGCTTCAGGCACTATCAAAACTCTAGCACCAAGGATGACGAGACTCTATATCGACGCATCAAAAAGTTCGACAGTGTTAGCAGCGGCTCTCAGTTTTAGGCGATAGTGACGTGACTTTCCAAATTGATGCGTATAGGAAACACACGATGGTGCAAAACTTGAGCATGGAAGCGAGTGGGAGAAGAGAAGGAAAGCGTAGCGGAGATTTGGAGGAGGAAAGCGCAGCAGAAGTTGAGGAGCGGAGATCAATCGATAGATGAATTTGAGAAGTTGAGCACTTGAAATATGGGTTTTGGGCCTGTCCTTGTAGCAAAAAAATAAATGGCTGTCCCTATGCTTAAATTATTAGGATAATTTGTCCTTTAAAATATTTTCCCCTTTGATTAATAAATGAGTTAAAAGAGCGATTTAAACTAAATGATTGAATTTTAAAGAAAAATGGTTTATAAAATTGTAAATAACTAAACATGATGTCAGGAGATTATAATCTAATTTATTGGATAAATATTTGGTTTAGAAAATGACAGTGCAAATTGTTTTATGAAAAGAAAGAAAATAAATTAATAATAAATAAAAACCAAGAACAAGCCCAAATTGTTTTGGCCCAAAATGAAAATATATTATTTCCTAAATCTTAAGATTTTTAAATCTAGACCCTTCACCCCATTTTATATATACAACTCATGTTCACAAATTAGGCATCCTATACTTACCTCTTCATTTACGAAATTGTCTCAAACCCTCACCTCCTCTTCTAAAAAAATCCAAATAAATCAAATAAATTTCTAGAAACTCCCAAACTTGATCATAAGCTTTTGGACACCAATCTACACTAACACTTCAGGTGAAATCCAAAATTTTGATCATTAGTAGTTGGAATTGGAAACTTTTAGTGAGGAGCATGCAAGGTAGAAAAAGGAGCAAGACTGAGATATGAGCTCTACATCTTCAAGTGAGTGTTCTAACTTGCAATTCATGTCTGTCTTGAAGATAATATGCCAGAAGTATAATCTGTGTTTACTTGATCATGGAAAAATTATTTACTACTAATGAAGCTTTATGTGTTATTGATGATGTTGAATTCCATATGATATTTGTGTAACGACCCGATATTTTCAACCATTCGCATCCATTATAAGTGTATAGGTAGACACTCATGCCGGAGTTGAATTGCTCAAAATACCGCGTTGTAATTAAAATTTGGCAAATCTCAGAATAAACAGTAAATAAATATAATCACAGATCACAGACACAGAGTAAAATAATGCAGCGGAAGTAAAAGAAATAGTAGTTCATGAAGCTACTATATAAATATATCAGAGTTAAATAAGATACAATAGAAGGAATAAAGTACAACAGAAGTCTCAATACAATAACCAAGTACAATGCTGAGTAGAACAACGGAACAGGAATAGATAGGACTAGACAAGCAATCAATCTCCAGCGATTCAAATCTCCATAAGAGTGGAAATCCAAATCTGTGAATAACTCAGGCTGACCCGAGCGTAAAGCAAAACACAAAACACTCGAGTCAGGACAATATATACTTATATAATGTAAACCAACTCAAGCGAACTATAATAAGGGTACAAGTAACTTAGAAGATGCTTGGGACCGCCCATCCTCTAAGGATCCGTTAAAATATCTACTATGTAGTAATATTCGCTATTATAATAGTGTCTAAATAAGTAAAGTATAATCATATCGGAAAATAGCGTTAAGGGGATGGAGAACCTTAACGCGGTCGGATCTTAAAATCATAATCGTAGTAAAGCTCGATATGGTAGGTGACACGGCACAACTAGGCAATGCCAGGGTAGATATACCAATTACGCACACGGACTGATGGATACGCATAGCAGCCACTACCGTTCCACCTCGAACAACATTCCCAAATCGGAGGATGGCCATCTAGTCAAATCACAAGTAAGAGTATAATATCGAAGAAATGTGTCCGAGAAGAGGTGCTACCTCACTGGTCCGAGATCGCTCCTGTTTTAGCCACCTTATGCCAACTCACGGGAGTTGGGTCCACGTAACATACCTTAAGAACGTCGCCACCATCCTACTTCATTCTGGAATCTCCACCGCGTACACGGTTGCCAAAGTGGTTTTCGGTAAGACAGAGAGTATGTCCATATCCGATCCCGGTCTCTTTAACAACCCAACGTTATTATAACCCGTGGTTATAAGTTTAAAAACAGTTTATACTACAAAATAGAATATCATTTCAAATCCAAATCTTTATCAAAATAAAGATTAAATCAATTCCGAACCATTTCCATATTTTTAAAAATATCATATCATTCAAAACTTTATTACAAATCATTTTAATATCAAAATATCATATCATTCAAAACTTTATTACAAATCATTTTAATATCAAAATTCATATCTTTTAAAACTTCATTTTCAAATCATTTTAATATCAAAATATCATTTGAGTTCAAATCCAAATATTCAACTTTAAATACCTTTATATTCAAAGATATCATTCATATTATTATTATTTCAAGTCACCTTTAAATAATTTATATTCCCACAAATTAATTCATTTAATTTCATTTAAAAGTGTAATTATTATATTTTCAAATCAAGTATTCAATTTCCAAAGTTTCAATTTAATTTCAGTTTGTCATCAACCATTTCAATCTTATCAATTTCAAATATAGATTCAATCCATAAAATACAATATTCAATCTTTAGAAAATTTCAAAGCTTAAATATCCCACATTTCATAAATCCAATATCATTTAAATAAACTAAATAACATATACTTCAAATTTTCATTTATCAAATAAATTAGATAAATCAGAAATCAAATATCATTTCAAATCCATTTCAAAGTATCAAAATATTATTCAAAACACCATTCATTTTAATTCATTTAAAATACCATTTAATCCATTCATTTTATTAAATTTAAATACCATTTTAACTCACATTAAAAATCAAATTCTTCCATTTAAAACCATTTAAATGTCTCTTCATTATCTTTAGAAATTTAACATTTAATTTCCAAAGTTATATCATTTTCCAAAGGTTAATTTTCATAAAAATATTTTAAAACAACAAAAATATAGTTTCCGTAGCACTTATAAAATGCTACGTAAAGTTATAGTTTAAAACAGTTATTTAACAAAAGACAGCGCTTAAGTGCTGTAATAGATTTCTTTTATTTTCGACTAAACTTTAGTTATCTTTATCAACTATAGCACTTACAAAGTACTATAATAGCTTTGAGTTTAAGTTAACCCTTTAGTTCATTTAAACAATTACATTTCAAAAATGCAGTCAAATCAAATTCAAAGTTAAATTACAATTTCACAAACAATTAACTTTTAATATAAATCATTTTTAACTTATAAAATCATATAATTTCTTACAAAAAAAAATCATTTAAATGCCACTTATTCTTATGATTTTATAAAGTCAAATTTCCATACAAAATCAAATTAAATAACCATTTACTTATTTAAATTCAATTATTAAATTTCCATTTCTTTAATTAAATTCTTAACTTAACCAATAAGTTTTAAATTCCCAAAATATAGCTTATTTCCCTTTTATTTTACTTAAACAAAACTTCACTTTTAACAAAGATTCAAGATTTCCAATTTTAAGCTATATTTCAAAATTTACTTAAACATTCATTTTATTTAACATTTTACTTATTCAAAAATCATTATAATTTTATAAAATCATTTAAACTACATTTTTAAATCAAAATATTATATTTTTCTTACTTCAAAAATTTCCTTTTTAAAACAAAACATAAATTCCAAAATTTACTTATAGTTCAAATTCTACTTTACCATTTACTTAATTCATTATTTAATTTATAGAAAATCACTAATATGTCTATAAAATCATTTTTACTTAAATTTAAATCAAAATATCATAATATTTATATTTTTAAAATATTTTATAAATTTTAGAAAAATATATAAACCACGGGTCCGTATATAATTTTCTAGCCTAGGTCAAGTGATACGGATATGTATCATTTCAATCCGCAGTTTACAAAGAAAAACCGGGTTTTATCATTTCAAACCCGCAATCCCAAGTAATAAAATAAATAAATAAAAAGTCGTTCAGGCTTATCATTTCAGCCCATAACGATCTTTCCCTATTCTAAAGTCCGTTCGGGTATGTATCATTTCAACCCATAGTGAACCTAATCTACAGGGAACTTGCAGTGTGATAAACTGATAAAATAACAGAATAGCATGAAATAACAGTAATAGATGATATGACATATATAATAACAGGGGTAAACATTATATGATCATAATATAACAGTTATAATAGGATGATAAAATTTTACAGATCAAATGGTGTCAGTTTACTAGTTATATAAGTACATATTGTCTGGTGAGAAGAACTCACTTGTATAAGCTGGAGATGACGACCAAAACACACAACAAAGATTTCCAGAGGCACGAAAGCACGATAACACGAATATGATTTGATATGGGAGAGCCAAAGATAAATTCCCTTGTCACATTCAAACAAAACAAATACAGACAACATGAGTTTTTAACTCAAAATTCAATAAAACAATGTTAGAAATGAATGCATGAACCAAAGCCAAAGTGATTGCACATGCTTTCTACCATCTATGCTTCAGCTCCAGATCTGAAATGCATGGCTAAGGGGTGGGTTTGGATCTGGTTTTGGGTTCCATAGGGTTGGCCAAACATGTATGGTGATGGTGCAAAGATATGTGAGCATGAACTACAACACAAAGGCAAACTACATGGTTTCTAAGCCACATAAGGTCACGGCTAAGGCAATACAAGTCATGGTCAGGTCTGTAGTGGGTTAGGTACAGGTGTGGCAGTGGTGTCAGGGTCCACTATGGCAGGTGGTGGTGATGTAGGTGGCGGCCAAGGAGGAGTTGGAGGTGGTGGTGATGTATGGTGCTCGACTAGGAAGATATAGGTGAAGTTTGCTCATTTTTGTGTGGATCAACATCATGGGAGGCCACGGCTTGGGCTTGGGGTTGGGCTGGAGGAGGTAGTGATAGGTTCAGGTGGTGGTGGAGGAAGCCAAGGTGCTGGAGTTGAGAGGAGCCGAGCCTAAAAGGAGAAGAGAGCAAGTGCAAAATCAACAAAACAAGTAGAAAACAATGGAAAAGAAAGGGAATTTTACCAAATCTTTGAACAAGGGAGAGGCCGACATTTTTTTTTCAAGTTAGAGGTGAGAATTCACGTGAAAAATGAGGAAGATGTTGCTGGAAAAGAAAAGAAAAGCACGGCAAAAAAAATCATTAAGGTGGAGGTTGAGAAAATGAAAGGTCGGAAGATTAAAGGACCTTAAGCAACTAAAGAGACATAAACTTTTCAAATTTCCATTATATATTTATATATCTTTATAAATATGAAAATAGCTGAAATTAAAGATAAATAAACTCAGAAATAAAGTAAATAAGAAAAATAAATAAATAAATTTTATATTAATTAAATTAAATGAAGAAAAATAACACTATATACAAACTAGGTTAAATAAACTGAAACAAATTCAAATAATCTTTGGAAAAATCTATTCTAATCTAAATACATGTAAAGTGAATATTAATAAAGTAAAACAAAGAAAATAAAGTGAATGTATAAAATAAATAAATAAATTTTAATTATATATAGTTAAATTAAGTAAATAGCAAAGAAAATAGAAATTAGGCTTTAAAATTACAAAATAAATTCAACAAGCTTTGGAAAAATTTTATAATCACTTTAAAATTATTAAAAGACAAAATTATACATAAAATAAAATATTAACATATATTAGAACAAAATATGACAAATAAAATATAATTTATATGTTTTAAAATAAATAATATTGCAAAATAAACAGTTTATACACAAAATTGAAAATTACATAACTTCTACAATATAAGTCCGTTTTCAACGAAACGAAAAGCAGTATTCATGGAATTAAATCTATTTTCATAATAAAAGATAAAATTTAAGAATTTTAAATATTTAAATTTTAAAGTTCAAAAGTCAAAGATTGAACAGTTTGACCAGAATTTCACTTTTTAGTAAAATATTCAATTTATATCAGTTTGAAACTATAACTCACATAATAATCAACATTTATATAAAAAAAATGAAATGTTTGAAATGAAACAAGCAAAAAAAAAATTCAAAATAAAAATAAAATCAAATTTTAAATTATATGAAAAATCTAGGGTTGTTACACTCTCCCCCACTCAAAACTTTTCGTCCCCGAAAAGGAATGAGGTACGGGAAAGCACAGGAAAGAAAAAAAAATTGAAATGAGATTAAGACAAGATGACAAAAGATTGGGATTATACCTAACAACTATTGTTATAGGTAAGTTTAACAAGGCGGATGGCAAGAAATGCTCAGATTAAAATAAGTACCCAAGATTATTAAAGATTATAGAAAGATTTCTAAACAGAAAGATTATAGAAAGATGCCTATACCGGTCTGTAGCAAGGTGAGGAAAATAAGAATAACCAAAAGACAGTTTGAAAACAAAATAAGATAATAAGTTTGGAAAACAAAGTAAGATCATAGGTTTGAAATTTTCATGGTTTCAACTTAAATTAATAATAAATTTTACACAGGTTAAATAGATCTTACTATCTCTAATTTCATTATCTTATCATCTAATTTCTTAAACCAACAATTTCAAAAATCATGGATTTGATTAAAATTAAGTGTATAACATTCAATAAATTTAATTCTTCTTTATTCCTAATTAAAATAAAATTTATTCCTCTCAATATTTTTTTTATCACCTATGTTAAATATACTTACACTTATTATAACCGTTTTAATTTATTTTTAGTTCCTTTAACATCATTTATATGGTAGATTATTCATTTAACCTTTTATTCTAGTTACCTTTGTTAATCTTTTTATAACCAAAATTTAAGTGTATAACATTTATTATAACCACTCAAATTTTATTTATAAAACCTTTTTATATCGTATATTATCTAATTACATTGTTTACTTCTAAAAATTAAGGTAAGTTATATTGGAATGCAATTGAGAATTTATACAAATAAAACTTTCTAAAATTAATATACAATATAAACATTCTAATTCAATCATTTCAAGCTTGAATATTTATTCAAAATTTTTGGTTTTCTTTTTATACTTGAAGTTATTATTTAAGATAGAATTTAAGAATAAGATTTCCGATTCTTTTCAAACCATTTAGAGATAAATAAATGTATGCACAAAATTTGTCAAATCAAATTTTAAATCATATATCTATATATATTATAAATCAAATCATCTTTTAGAAATTCATATCAATCGAGTTTCCCAAAACAAAGCTGTAGCAAGACTACAGAATGGTTTCTTCACTTCGAAACTCGAAAATGAAAGTCGATGATGCTGCAGTCATCACCGAAATTATTTTCCAGCGACAAAGAGAAGAGCACTAAAATTTTAAACTTTAAAATTCTTTGGAAACAAATTTCTATTCAAAAATACTTTAAGTAATATATCCTTTTAAAACTTTAAACACAAGCTTTGAAACCATCGGAAATTAAATTCTCAAATTCTTGATTTAAATTCATTTCAGTTCCCAAATCAAATTTATAAACAACTATTTATAAATTCATTTATAGAATGATAGATCAAGTATTATCATTTCAAATAATCAATTTAAATCAATTTATTAAGTTCCATAATATTTACTTTTATCAAAATTTATTTCATTAACCAAATTTTAAAATAATATAGTGTTAGATTGTTCTGTCAAAGTGTTTTAGAAATCCTATCGATAGCATTGATCAGACGAATCGATCGGAAGCCCAAATCAACATCAACAACTCAACAACACAATATATAACTCAAAACATAGATTTACAAGTACAAATTCAAAATGTTTGGAGATATTTTGGAAACAAAGACAAGATGATTAAATAACAAAATAGGGAGATAGGTAAGCTTAAATAAATTGCGAGCAACCCTAACCGGGTCAACCGTGACTTAACGAATAAGATCAAAATGTGAATTTTTCTGGGGTAAATCTACATCCGATCTCAAGAGATAGAGTTTAGAATAACAAAAGATATTAGCATCTAAACCAAGGATATATATAAATCTCTGGTGAATCGATGCTAATTGTAAAGGAGTTTCACCCCTTTACAAGAAAATTAGAATATTGGTGAGACCACCAATTCACTATGAAGATCATTCGAAGTGGAGTTATGTGATACTCCAAAATCAAAAGAAGATGAATAGCGAGGGACAAGAATGAATTTTGGAACCGCAGGGAATGTTCCAAAAATTCAAAGGAAATTTGAATCAAGAGGAAAAGATTCAAACTCGAACGAAAGTGATTCTGTAAATAAATCTACTCCATATGCTGAGTTTTGCCTCAAAGCCAAAGCTCTGATACCAACTGTAACGACCCGATATTTTCAACCATTCGCATCCATTATAAGTGTATAGGTAGACACTCATGCCGGAGTTGAATTGCTCAAAATACCGCGTTGTAATTAAAATTTGGCAAATCTCAGAATAAACAGTAAATAAATATAATCACAGATCACAGACACAGAGTAAAATAATGCAGCGGAAGTAAAAGAAATAGTAGTTCATGAAGCTACTATATAAATATATCAGAGTTAAATAAGATACAATAGAAGGAATAAAGTACAACAGAAGTCTCAATACAATAACCAAGTACAATGCTGAGTAGAACAACGGAACAGGAATAGATAGGACTAGACAAGCAATCAATCTCCAGCGATTCAAATCTCCATAAGAGTGGAAATCCAAATCTGTGAATAACTCAGGCTGACCCGAGCGTAAAGCAAAACACAAAACACTCGAGTCAGGACAATATATACTTATATAATGTAAACCAACTCAAGCGAACTATAATAAGGGTACAAGTAACTTAGAAGATGCTTGGGACCGCCCATCCTCTAAGGATCCGTTAAAATATCTACTATGTAGTAATATTCGCTATTATAATAGTGTCTAAATAAGTAAAGTATAATCATATCGGAAAATAGCGTTAAGGGGATGGAGAACCTTAACGCGGTCGGATCTTAAAATCATAATCGTAGTAAAGCTCGATATGGTAGGTGACACGGCACAACTAGGCAATGCCAGGGTAGATATACCAATTACGCACACGGACTGATGGATACGCATAGCAGCCACTACCGTTCCACCTCGAATAACATTCCCAAATCGGAGGATGGCCATCTAGTCAAATCACAAGTAAGAGTATAATATCGAAGAAATGTGTCCGAGAAGAGGTGCTACCTCACTGGTCCGAGATCGCTCCTGTTTTAGCCACCTTATGCCAACTCACGGGAGTTGGGTCCACGTAACATACCTTAAGAACATCGCCACCATCCTACTTCATTCTGGAATCTCCACCGCGTACACGGTTGCCAAAGTGGTTTTCGGTAAGACAGAGAGTATGTCCATATCCGATCCCGGTCTCTTTAACAACCCAACGTTATTATAACCCGTGGTTATAAGTTTAAAAACAGTTTATACTACAAAATAGAATATCATTTCAAATCCAAATCTTTATCAAAATAAAGATTAAATCAATTCCGAACCATTTCCATATTTTTAAAAATATCATATCATTCAAAACTTTATTACAAATCATTTTAATATCAAAATATCATATCATTCAAAACTTTATTACAAATCATTTTAATATCAAAATTCATATCTTTTAAAACTTCATTTTCAAATCATTTTAATATCAAAATATCATTTGAGTTCAAATCCAAATATTCAACTTTAAATACCTTTATATTCAAAGATATCATTCATATTATTATTATTTCAAATCACCTTTAAATAATTTATATTCCCACAAATTAATTCATTTAATTTCATTTAAAAGTGTAATTATTATATTTTCAAATCAAGTATTCAATTTCCAAAGTTTCAATTTAATTTCAGTTTGTCATCAACCATTTCAATCTTATCAATTTCAAATATAGATTCAATCCATAAAATACAATATTCAATCTTTAGAAAATTTCAAAGCTTAAATATCCCACATTTCATAAATCCAATATCATTTAAATAAACTAAATAACATATACTTCAAATTTTCATTTATCAAATAAATTAGATAAATCAGAAATCAAATATCATTTCAAATCCATTTCAAAGTATCAAAATATTATTCAAAACACCATTCATTTTAATTCATTTAAAATACCATTTAATCCATTCATTTTATTAAATTTAAATACCATTTTAACTCACATTAAAAATCAAATTCTTCCATTTAAAACCATTTAAATGTCTCTTCATTATCTTTAGAAATTTAACATTTAATTTCCAAAGTTATATCATTTTCCAAAGGTTAATTTTCATAAAAATATTTTAAAACAACAAAAATATAGTTTCTGTAGCACTTATAAAATGCTACGTAAAGTTATAGTTTAAAACAGTTATTTAACAAAAGACAGCGCTTAAGTGCTGTAATAGATTTCTTTTATTTTCGACTAAACTTTAGTTATCTTTATCAACTATAGCACTTACAAAGTACTATAATAGCTTTGAGTTTAAGTTAACCCTTTAGTTCATTTAAACAATTACATTTCAAAAATGCAGTCAAATCAAATTCAAAGTTAAATTACAATTTCACAAACAATTAACTTTTAATATAAATCATTTTTAACTTATAAAATCATATAATTTCTTACAAAAAAAAATCATTTAAATGCCACTTATTCTTATGATTTTATAAAGTCAAATTTCCATACAAAATCAAATTAAATAACCATTTACTTATTTAAATTCAATTATTAAATTTCCATTTCTTTAATTAAATTCTTAACTTAACCAATAAGTTTTAAATTCCCAAAATATAGCTTATTTCCCTTTTATTTTACTTAAACAAAACTTCACTTTTAACAAAGATTCAAGATTTCCAATTTTAAGCTATATTTCAAAATTTACTTAAACATTCATTTTATTTAACATTTTACTTATTCAAAAATCATTATAATTTTATAAAATCATTTAAACTACATTTTTAAATCAAAATATTATATTTTTCTTACTTCAAAAATTTCCTTTTTAAAACAAAACATAAATTCCAAAATTTACTTATAGTTCAAATTCTACTTTACCATTTACTTAATTCATTATTTAATTTATAGAAAATCACTAATATGTCTATAAAATCATTTTTACTTAAATTTAAATCAAAATATCATAATATTTATATTTTTAAAATATTTTATAAATTTTAGAAAAATATATAAACCACGGGTCCGTATATAATTTTCTAGCCTAGGTCAAGTGATACGGATATGTATCATTTCAATCCGCAGTTTACAAAGAAAAACCGGGTTTTATCATTTCAAACCTGCAATCCCAAGTAATAAAATAAATAAATAAAAAGTCGTTCAGGCTTATCATTTCAGCCCATAACGATCTTTCCCTATTCTAAAGTCCGTTCGGGTATGTATCATTTCAACCCATAGTGAACCTAATCTACAGGGAACTTGCAGTGTGATAAACTGATAAAATAACAGAATAGCATGAAATAACAGTAATAGATGATATGACATATATAATAACAGGGGTAAACATTATATGATCATAATATAACAGTTATAATAGGATGATAAAATTTTACAGATCAAATGGTGTCAGTTTACTAGTTATATAAGTACATATTGTCTGGTGAGAAGAACTCACTTGTATAAGCTGGAGATGACGACCAAAACACACAACAAAGATTTCCAGAGGCACGAAAGCACGATAACACGAATATGATTTGATATGGGAGAGCCAAAGATAAATTCCCTTGTCACATTCAAACAAAACAAATACAGACAACATGAGTTTTTAACTCAAAATTCAATAAAACAATGTTAGAAATGAATGCATGAACCAAAGCCAAAGTGATTGCACATGCTTTCTACCATCTATGCTTCAGCTCCAGATCTGAAATGCATGGCTAAGGGGTGGGTTTGGATCTGGTTTTGGGTTCCATAGGGTTGGCCAAACATGTATGGTGATGGTGCAAAGATATGTGAGCATGAACTACAACACAAAGGCAAACTACATGGTTTCTAAGCCACATAAGGTCACGGCTAAGGCAATACAAGTCATGGTCAGGTCTGTAGTGGGTTAGGTACAGGTGTGGCAGTGGTGTCAGGGTCCACTATGGCAGGTGGTGGTGATGTAGGTGGCGGCCAAGGAGGAGTTGGAGGTGGTGGTGATGTATGGTGCTCGACTAGGAAGATATAGGTGAAGTTTGCTCATTTTTGTGTGGATCAACATCATGGGAGGCCACGGCTTGGGCTTGGGGTTGGGCTGGAGGAGGTAGTGATAGGTTCAGGTGGTGGTGGAGGAAGCCAAGGTGCTGGAGTTGAGAGGAGCCGAGCCTAAAAGGAGAAGAGAGCAAGTGCAAAATCAACAAAACAAGTAGAAAACAATGGAAAAGAAAGGGAATTTTACCAAATCTTTGAACAAGGGAGAGGCCGACATTTTTTTTTCAAGTTAGAGGTGAGAATTCACGTGAAAAATGAGGAAGATGTTGCTGGAAAAGAAAAGAAAAGCACGGCAAAAAAATCATTAAGGTGGAGGTTGAGAAAATGAAAGGTCGGAAGATTAAAGGACCTTAAGCAACTAAAGAGACATAAACTTTTCAAATTTCCATTATATATTTATATATCTTTATAAATATGAAAATAGCTGAAATTAAAGATAAATAAACTCAGAAATAAAGTAAATAAGAAAAATAAATAAATAAATTTTATATTAATTAAATTAAATGAAGAAAAATAACACTATATACAAACTAGGTTAAATAAACTGAAACAAATTCAAATAATCTTTGGAAAAATCTATTCTAATCTAAATACATGTAAAGTGAATATTAATAAAGTAAAACAAAGAAAATAAAGTGAATGTATAAAATAAATAAATAAATTTTAATTATATATAGTTAAATTAAGAAAATAGCAAAGAAAATAGAAATTAGGCTTTAAAATTACAAAATAAATTCAACAAGCTTTGGAAAAATTTTATAATCACTTTAAAATTATTAAAAGACAAAATTATACATAAAATAAAATATTAACATATATTAGAACAAAATATGACAAATAAAATATAATTTATATGTTTTAAAATAAATAATATTGCAAAATAAACAGTTTATACACAAAATTGAAAATTACATAACTTCTACAATATAAGTCCGTTTTCAACGAAACGAAAAGCAGTATTCATGGAATTAAATCTATTTTCATAATAAAAGATAAAATTTAAGAATTTTAAATATTTAAATTTTAAAGTTCAAAAGTCAAAGATTGAACAGTTTGACCAGAATTTCACTTTTTAGTAAAATATTCAATTTATATCAGTTTGAAACTATAACTCACATAATAATCAACATTTATATAAAAAAAATGAAATGTTTGAAATGAAACAAGCAAAAAAAAAAAAAAAATATTTCAAAATAAAAATAAAATCAAATTTTAAATTATATGAAAAATCTAGGGTTGTTACACTCTCCCCCACTCAAAACTTTTCGTCCCCGAAAAGGAATGAGGTACGGGAAAGCATAGGAAAGAAAAAAAAATTGAAATGAGATTAAGACAAGATGACAAAAGATTGGGATTATACCTAACAACTATTGTTATAGGTAAGTTTAACAAGGCGGATGGCAAGAAATGCTCAGATTAAAATAAGTACCCAAGATTATTAAAGATTATAGAAAGATTTCTAAACAGAAAGATTATAGAAAGATGCCTATACCGGTCTGTAGCAAGGTGAGGAAAATAAGAATAACCAAAAGACAGTTTGAAAACAAAATAAGATAATAAGTTTGGAAAACAAAGTAAGATCATAGGTTTGAAATTTTCATGGTTTCAACTTAAATTAATAATAAATTTTACACAGGTTAAATAGATCTTACTATCTCTAATTTCATTATCTTATCATCTAATTTCTTAAACCAACAATTTCAAAAATCATGGATTTGATTAAAATTAAGTGTATAACATTCAATAAATTTAATTCTTCTTTATTCCTAATTAAAATAAAATTTATTCCTCTCAATATTTTTTTTATCACCTATGTTAAATATACTTACACTTATTATAACCGTTTTAATTTATTTTTAGTTCCTTTAACATCATTTATATGGTAGATTATTCATTTAACCTTTTATTCTAGTTACCTTTGTTAATCTTTTTATAACCAAAATTTAAGTGTATAACATTTATTATAACCACTCAAATTTTATTTATAAAACCTTTTTATATCGTATATTATCTAATTACATTGTTTACTTCTAAAAATTAAGGTAAGTTATATTGGAATGCAATTGAGAATTTATACAAATAAAACTTTCTAAAATTAATATACAATATAAACATTCTAATTCAATCATTTCAAGCTTGAATATTTATTCAAAATTTTTGGTTTTCTTTTTATACTTGAAGTTATTATTTAAGATAGAATTTAAGAATAAGATTTCCGATTCTTTTCAAACCATTTAGAGATAAATAAATGTATGCACAAAATTTGTCAAATCAAATTTTAAATCATATATCTATATATATTATAAATCAAATCATCTTTTAGAAATTCATATCAATCGAGTTTCCCAAAACAAAGCTGTAGCAAGACTACAGAATGGTTTCTTCACTTCGAAACTCGAAAATGAAAGTCGATGATGCTGCAGTCATCACCGAAATTATTTTCCAGCGACAAAGAGAAGAGCACTAAAATTTTAAACTTTAAAATTCTTTGGAAACAAATTTCTATTCAAAAATACTTTAAGTAATATATCCTTTTAAAACTTTAAACACAAGCTTCGAAACCATCGGAAATTAAATTCTCAAATTCTTGATTTAAATTCATTTCAGTTCCCAAATCAAATTTATAAACAACTATTTATAAATTCATTTATAGAATGATAGATCAAGTATTATCATTTCAAATAATCAATTTAAATCAATTTATTAAGTTCCATAATATTTACTTTTATCAAAATTTATTTCATTAACCAAATTTTAAAATAATATAGTGTCAGATTGTTCTGTCAAAGTGTTTTAGAAATCCTATCGATAGCATTGATCAGACGAATCGATCGGAAGCCCAAATCAACATCAACAACTCAACAACACAATATATAACTCAAAACATAGATTTACAAGTACAAATTCAAAATGTTTGGAGATATTTTGGAAACAAAGACAAGATGATTAAATAACAAAATAGGGAGATAGGTAAGCTTAAATAAATTGCGAGCAACCCTAACCGGGTCAACCGTGACTTAACGAATAAGATCAAAATGTGAATTTTTCTGGGGTAAATCTACATCCGATCTCAAGAGATAGAGTTTAGAATAACAAAAGATATTAGCATCTAAACCAAGGATATATATAAATCTCTGGTGAATCGATGCTAATTGTAAAGGAGTTTCACCCCTTTACAAGAAAATTAGAATATTGGTGAGACCACCAATTCACTATGAAGATCATTCGAAGTGGAGTTATGTGATACTCCAAAATCAAAAGAAGATGAATAGCGAGGGACAAGAATGAATTTTGGAACCGCAGGGAATGTTCCAAAAATTCAAAGGAAATTTGAATCAAGAGGAAAAGATTCAAACTCGAACGAAAGTGATTCTGTAAATAAATCTACTCCATATGCTGAGTTTTGCCTCAAAGCCAAAGCTCTGATACCAACTGTAACGACCCGATATTTTCAACCATTCGCATCCATTATAAGTGTATAGGTAGACACTCATGCCGGAGTTGAATTGCTCAAAATACCGCGTTGTAATTAAAATTTGGCAAATCTCAGAATAAACAGTAAATAAATATAATCACAGATCACAGACACAGAGTAAAATAATGCAGCGGAAGTAAAAGAAATAGTAGTTCATGAAGCTACTATATAAATATATCAGAGTTAAATAAGATACAATAGAAGGAATAAAGTACAACAGAAGTCTCAATACAATAACCAAGTACAATGCTGAGTAGAACAACGGAACAGGAATAGATAGGACTAGACAAGCAATCAATCTCCAGCGATTCAAATCTCCATAAGAGTGGAAATCCAAATCTGTGAATAACTCAGGCTGACCCGAGCGTAAAGCAAAACACAAAACACTCGAGTCAGGACAATATATACTTATATAATGTAAACCAACTCAAGCGAACTATAATAAGGGTACAAGTAACTTAGAAGATGCTTGGGACCGCCCATCCTCTAAGGATCCGTTAAAATATCTACTATGTAGTAATATTCGCTATTATAATAGTGTCTAAATAAGTAAAGTATAATCATATCGGAAAATAGCGTTAAGGGGATGGAGAACCTTAACGCGGTCGGATCTTAAAATCATAATCGTAGTAAAGCTCGATATGGTAGGTGACACGGCACAACTAGGCAATGCCAGGGTAGATATACCAATTACGCACACGGACTGATGGATACGCATAGCAGCCACTACCGTTCCACCTCGAACAACATTCCCAAATCGGAGGATGGCCATCTAGTCAAATCACAAGTAAGAGTATAATATCGAAGAAATGTGTCCGAGAAGAGGTGCTACCTCACTGGTCCGAGATCGCTCCTGTTTTAGCCACCTTATGCCAACTCACGGGAGTTGGGTCCACGTAACATACCTTAAGAACGTCGCCACCATCCTACTTCATTCTGGAATCTCCACCGCGTACACGGTTGCCAAAGTGGTTTTCGGTAAGACAGAGAGTATGTCCATATCCGATCCCGGTCTCTTTAATAACCCAACGTTATTATAACCCGTGGTTATAAGTTTAAAAACAGTTTATACTAAAAAATAGAATATCATTTCAAATCCAAATCTTTATCAAAATAAAGATTAAATCAATTCCGAACCATTTCCATATTTTTAAAAATATCATATCATTCAAAACTTTATTACAAATCATTTTAATATCAAAATATCATATCATTCAAAACTTTATTACAAATCATTTTAATATCAAAATTCATATCTTTTAAAACTTCATTTTCAAATCATTTTAATATCAAAATATCATTTGAGTTCAAATCCAAATATTCAACTTTAAATACCTTTATATTCAAAGATATCATTCATATTATTATTATTTCAAATCACCTTTAAATAATTTATATTCCCACAAATTAATTCATTTAATTTCATTTAAAAGTGTAATTATTATATTTTCAAATCAAGTATTCAATTTCCAAAGTTTCAATTTAATTTCAGTTTGTCATCAACCATTTCAATCTTATCAATTTCAAATATAGATTCAATCCATAAAATACAATATTCAATCTTTAGAAAATTTCAAAGCTTAAATATCCCACATTTCATAAATCCAATATCATTTAAATAAACTAAATAACATATACTTCAAATTTTCATTTATCAAATAAATTAGATAAATCAGAAATCAAATATCATTTCAAATCCATTTCAAAGTATCAAAATATTATTCAAAACACCATTCATTTTAATTCATTTAAAATACCATTTAATCCATTCATTTTATTAAATTTAAATACCATTTTAACTCACATTAAAAATCAAATTCTTCCATTTAAAACCATTTAAATGTCTCTTCATTATCTTTAGAAATTTAACATTTAATTTCCAAAGTTATATCATTTTCCAAAGGTTAATTTTCATAAAAATATTTTAAAACAACAAAAATATAGTTTCCGTAGCACTTATAAAATGCTACGTAAAGTTATAGTTTAAAACAGTTATTTAACAAAAGACGGCGCTTAAGTGCTGTAATAGATTTCTTTTATTTTCGACTAAACTTTAGTTATCTTTATCAACTATAGCACTTACAAAGTACTATAATAGCTTTGAGTTTAAGTTAACCCTTTAGTTCATTTAAACAATTACATTTCAAAAATGCAGTCAAATCAAATTCAAAGTTAAATTACAATTTCACAAACAATTAACTTTTAATATAAATCATTTTTAACTTATAAAATCATATAATTTCTTACAAAAAAAAATCATTTAAATGCCACTTATTCTTATGATTTTATAAAGTCAAATTTCCATACAAAATCAAATTAAATAACCATTTACTTATTTAAATTCAATTATTAAATTTCCATTTCTTTAATTAAATTCTTAACTTAACCAATAAGTTTTAAATTCCCAAAATATAGCTTATTTCCCTTTTATTTTACTTAAACAAAACTTCACTTTTAACAAAGATTCAAGATTTCCAATTTTAAGCTATATTTCAAAATTTACTTAAACATTCATTTTATTTAACATTTTACTTATTCAAAAATCATTATAATTTTATAAAATCATTTAAACTACATTTTTAAATCAAAATATTATATTTTTCTTACTTCAAAAATTTCCTTTTTAAAACAAAACATAAATTCCAAAATTTACTTATAGTTCAAATTCTACTTTACCATTTACTTAATTCATTATTTAATTTATAGAAAATCACTAATATGTCTATAAAATCATTTTTACTTAAATTTAAATCAAAATATCATAATATTTATATTTTTAAAATATTTTATAAATTTTAGAAAAATATATAAACCACGGGTCCGTATATAATTTTCTAGCCTAGGTCAAGTGATACGGATATGTATCATTTCAATCCGCAGTTTACAAAGAAAAACCGGGTTTTATCATTTCAAACCCGCAATCCCAAGTAATAAAATAAATAAATAAAAAGTCGTTCAGGCTTATCATTTCAGCCCATAACGATCTTTCCCTATTCTAAAGTCCGTTCGGGTATGTATCATTTCAACCCATAGTGAACCTAATCTACAGGGAACTTGCAGTGTGATAAACTGATAAAATAACAGAATAGCATGAAATAACAGTAATAGATGATATGACATATATAATAACAGGGGTAAACATTATATGATCATAATATAACAGTTATAATAGGATGATAAAATTTTACAGATCAAATGGTGTCAGTTTACTAGTTATATAAGTACATATTGTCTGGTGAGAAGAACTCACTTGTATAAGCTGGAGATGACGACCAAAACACACAACAAAGATTTCCAGAGGCACGAAAGCACGATAACACGAATATGATTTGATATGGGAGAGCCAAAGATAAATTCCCTTGTCACATTCAAACAAAACAAATACAGACAACATGAGTTTTTAACTCAAAATTCAATAAAACAATGTTAGAAATGAATGCATGAACCAAAGCCAAAGTGATTGCACATGCTTTCTACCATCTATGCTTCAGCTCCAGATCTGAAATGCATGGCTAAGGGGTGGGTTTGGATCTGGTTTTGGGTTCCATAGGGTTGGCCAAACATGTATGGTGATGGTGCAAAGATATGTGAGCATGAACTACAACACAAAGGCAAACTACATGGTTTCTAAGCCACATAAGGTCACGGCTAAGGCAATACAAGTCATGGTCAGGTCTGTAGTGGGTTAGGTACAGGTGTGGCAGTGGTGTCAGGGTCCACTATGGCAGGTGGTGGTGATGTAGGTGGCGGCCAAGGAGGAGTTGGAGGTGGTGGTGATGTATGGTGCTCGACTAGGAAGATATAGGTGAAGTTTGCTCATTTTTGTGTGGATCAACATCATGGGAGGCCACGGCTTGGGCTTGGGGTTGGGCTGGAGGAGGTAGTGATAGGTTCAGGTGGTGGTGGAGGAAGCCAAGGTGCTGGAGTTGAGAGGAGCCGAGCCTAAAAGGAGAAGAGAGCAAGTGCAAAATCAACAAAACAAGTAGAAAACAATGGAAAAGAAAGGGAATTTTACCAAATCTTTGAACAAGGGAGAGGCCGACATTTTTTTTTCAAGTTAGAGGTGAGAATTCACGTGAAAAATGAGGAAGATGTTGCTGGAAAAGAAAAGAAAAGCACGGCAAAAAAAATCATTAAGGTGGAGGTTGAGAAAATGAAAGGTCGGAAGATTAAAGGACCTTAAGCAACTAAAGAGACATAAACTTTTCAAATTTCCATTATATATTTATATATCTTTATAAATATGAAAATAGCTGAAATTAAAGATAAATAAACTCAGAAATAAAGTAAATAAGAAAAATAAATAAATAAATTTTATATTAATTAAATTAAATGAAGAAAAATAACACTATATACAAACTAGGTTAAATAAACTGAAACAAATTCAAATAATCTTTGGAAAAATCTATTCTAATCTAAATACATGTAAAGTGAATATTAATAAAGTAAAACAAAGAAAATAAAGTGAATGTATAAAATAAATAAATAAATTTTAATTATATATAGTTAAATTAAGAAAATAGCAAAGAAAATAGAAATTAGGCTTTAAAATTACAAAATAAATTCAACAAGCTTTGGAAAAATTTTATAATCACTTTAAAATTATTAAAAGACAAAATTATACATAAAATAAAATATTAACATATATTAGAACAAAATATGACAAATAAAATATAATTTATATGTTTTAAAATAAATAATATTGCAAAATAAACAGTTTATACACAAAATTGAAAATTACATAACTTCTACAATATAAGTCCGTTTTCAACGAAACGAAAAGCAGTATTCATGGAATTAAATCTATTTTCATAATAAAAGATAAAATTTAAGAATTTTAAATATTTAAATTTTAAAGTTCAAAAGTCAAAGATTGAACAGTTTGACCAGAATTTCACTTTTTAGTAAAATATTCAATTTATATCAGTTTGAAACTATAACTCACATAATAATCAACATTTATATAAAAAAATGAAATGTTTGAAATGAAACAAGCAAAAAAAAAAAATATTTCAAAATAAAAATAAAATCAAATTTTAAATTATATGAAAAATCTAGGGTTGTTACAATTTGTATGTGTTTGGGCATGACTGGGTTGAAGTACTATTGATTAATGGTGTGTATGTCAATTAGAAGTAGATGTCGGTGAAAAGGATGGTCATAATTTGGTCGAAGCAGGCAAACAATTCGCAACACCGGTAAGGCCACCGATCAATCGCCCACCGATCGACCACTAGGGGACGACCGATGGTGCGTCCAGTGGCATACCAATATTGTACATATAAAAAAATATAGATTAAATTAAATATCTAACAACAACCTTATACTTTATAATAAAATTAGATATATAATTCAATAAGTTTTGATAATTCTATGAAATAATAATAATATTTTAGTGATTCATTAATTAAATTTAGTAAACACTTATTTTAAAAATAAAATAAATATGTATAAATTTATGAATTTATAAATAAGATAAATTTGAACTTGTTTCATAATAAGATACTCTATATATATTATTAAATTCATTAATGTGAACTGTTAATTAATAAATTGATTTGGGGTTAAAATAATAGTTTAAAAATCCTATTCGAACACCAATATTTAATTAAACGCATTGTGATGTTTGTTTGTCAGATTGAATGTAATATGCAGAACATAATAAAGTATCTAAAGGAGTTGGTATTAAGTATTTCTTTGTGATATTTTTAACATAAAATGCATCTTTTATTCATATAATAATTATAAATGTTTACAAAGATAAATGTCTAATCTATAAATATAAATATTTTGTAAATCATTTATAAACGATTTCTATGTAATGAGGAATTTGAATAAACAAAGTTATAATGCCATATGGTATGGGACATTCGGTAATATTTTTCCAGTTCTTTATCGGACTCATTATATAGAATATTATGGGGATAGAGTGTAGTGTATAAGCAGTGAATAAATGATTGAATATTATGTAGTGGTATAGGACGTTGTTGCGATATATGATCTGTTATTCATCATAAGTAGATATCTCTCAAGTGATGGGAATAAGGATACGGGGATTATACCTACATGAGGTGATGCTCAGGTGTTGAGCAAGCTCATGGACTTGAGTTAGGCGGGATACCTATACATATGTAGATACTAAGTGTTTTGTCTATCATGATGGACTCTTGGTTATTGGTTTTGGAGAGAACTAGATAGGCTAGCATTCTATCCTCGTAGTCTAATCATGGGGTCACACCCCATATCTGTGATACCTTTAGTGATTATTTTAGGGTAGGATACCCTTAGTCCTTTGTGTCACCTAGGCCAACAGTCATTACCGTAGGGGTTGGAATTGGGTCATGACCAAGTTCTTTCAATGACAAGTACATTGGTGGATATCTTTACAATTAGCGTGAGGTAACTAAAAACTGTAGGAGCGAATCTGGGTAGATAACCTGTGTGCTCTTGGTGCAGACGGATAGCCATCAGTCTCCCATTTGATTTTATGCGGAGTGATAGATGGGCATATACTATTTATATACACTCGCCTGAGTATTGGATATTGAGATACGACTCTACTTAGGACCTCGTTTCAGTGATAAAGTCAATTCCCATTGAATTTGGGATATGTATGTATGTGTGTGTGTGTGTGTGTATTTATGTATGATATACATTTATTTGGATACGTGATTATAATCATGAATGGATTGATGGATGTATAATATTCTACTTGATTCTACAAATTACTGGAATGGTGGAATTATACGCATATCCATGGACATATGCCTATGCAATGTTTAATATCTCCACTATCATATCATTATAGACATAGTCCGACGAGTTTGTTATTTATAATACTCGGGTCAGTCCAAGACATTCATGGCTTAGTGGGACTTTTTGGAAGCTAGTAGTTACATTAGGATGATACATTCCATATGTATTTTTGTAGCCTTGGCGATGTATATATTGTAGTGTATTATGATGATGTATGTATATAGTGGGTTGGAGACTATCATTGATTAGCCCTACTAGACTTTTTATTATGCTATATATTATATTTTATCTGCTGCGTTCTGACTTTGTGCTCTCTATATATTCTATGATTATGTATTGTTCTGTCATAGAGGCATAAAATATTTGTTGCTTTGTATTGAAACCGTGTACATCTACGGTAAGTATCCCATGAATCGAGATATATACCAATGTTATTGTAAGGAATATTCATGTTTGTACCCCATATAGCCTCATTCTCCATATTATCCGACGGTATTATTTAGTGATACTCTTGGATGGTATGGGTATAGAGGTGGCGTGTTTCATTTTATATCAAAGCAGTATTAGAACAATAATGTTACAAAGTGACATAATTCTTTGGCCTAGATGGACTTAGGATTCCTTGTCCCTTGGGTTTTGGGTAGATTACCTATATATGCATATTACTTAGGTATACATGGTGAATACAGGGAGTAGTCCTTTGGGTGCATATTTGTTATTTGTGTAATTGGTATATATTAATATAATTTTGTTTATTAATCTAAATCTCACTTCTTTGTAATAGTGAGAGATGGTTGGTACTCGCTCTACTCGTGCAGACCTAGGTCAGACCAGTGGATCTGAGGGAGTTTACATGACTATAGAGCAACTACTGGAGCTTGTAAGGAGCATCCAATTGTCGAGTGCTTCCATAACTCCTAATACTTCCACTACTCTATTTGATTTTGCCAAACCATGCAGCGATTATGCTAGCCTTGGGAGGAAGACCTTCAAGGGCACATAAGGAGTGATTGTAGTATAAGCTTGGTTGAAGATGTTTGAGTGTATTTTCACACATATGGGGATTACAGACCAGTAGAAGGTTCAGATAGCATCGAGCTAGCAGCTAGAGAGAGCTTTAGATTGTTATGAGCTATTAATTGCTAAGATAGATGAAGCTGAATTAACTTGGGATGAATTCAAGAACCATTTTGAGTAGAAATTCATCCTATAGGTTAAGAAGGCAGCCATGGCTTGGAAATTCATAGACTGAAGCAGTATCACATGTCTGTTGTTGGGTATGTAGCTACATTTGAAGCACTATTGAAGTATGGTACTGATCTTATTAATACTCCATTAAAAAAGAACTAGAAGTTCGTATATGGATTGAAAAAAGCTTTGATGAAAGTTCTTCTTACTCAGTTGGATGCGTCTTTTGAGAAACCAGTTGATTCTGCTCTTAGACTTGAAGAAGCATATAAAGAAAGTAATGATGATGAGTCAAAGAATAAAGCCAGCATTGGATAAAAGAAAAAGTTCCCATTTAGAAGGTAGAAGGCAAGGTTCCCCAAGCAAAAGTAGGCAAAGGGCAATGCAACTGAAGACAAGGCATGATTCAAGGATCATATAGTGGTTTATAATTGTAGAGAGATAGGTCACTACTCTAATAAATGCTCTAAGCCACATGGTACGTCATCTCAACTCAGATGCAAGATTTGTTGAGGAATAAAACATTTTACAAATTTGTGCCTGAATAAAGCTAGAAAGTAGAATGCCCTTGAGTCTACTAGTGAGCCACCTCAAGCTAAAGGAAAGATTCCAGCAGTCCTTGAAGGTACGTTCTTATTTAAAGATTTTCCCATTAGAGTTCTATTTGATACGAGTGCGTCTCAATCATTTATATCGAAGCACTTGGTTAACAAATTTAATATTGATGTTGTGTGCTTAATCACATCTTTGAAGATTGTAAATCCTACTAGGGGATATGCAACTCTTGGAATTATATGAAAGAATGTTGAATTAGTATTATGTCATTTAATATTCTATTGTGATTTACATGTGTTCGAATATTTGGGATTTGGTTTCATCCTAGGGATGGATTGCTTGGACCGATATAAGGCATATCTGTCATGCCGTGAAAGGACTGTTACCCTTAGCCAGATTCTGTAGACCGAGTAAGTGTAGCTCTTGGATGTGTTAGTGGAGATTCGAATGGATCTCTTTATGCTTTAGAAGCTTGAGTTGACGATGAAGTTGCTCGTATCCCAGTTGTTAGACATTATCCCGATATTTTTGAACCTATCACTGATCTTCCTCCGAAGAGGGCAATTGAGTCCCGAACTAATTTAGTTCCAGAGCTCAACCTATTAGTCGGCCTTCAACAAGAATGTCTACAAAAGAGGATGAGGATCTTAAGAAGCAACTAACAGAGTTGGAATGCATGCATTTTTTGGTCAAGTAGTCCTCCCTGGGGCGCTGCAGCTGTAGTTGTAAAGAATGCAGACAGGGCACTCAGCTATGCATTGATTATAGAAAGCTTAATGAGCTAACTTTTAAGAATAAGTTTCACTTTTCAAGGATTGATGATATCTTCGATTAGCTAAAGGGAGCTAAAGTCTTTTCACGGTTTGCCTTAGCAACTGTATTTCATCTGCTTAGAATTGCTGAGGATAGTATTCCCTTAACGACATTTAGGACTAGATATTGATCCTATAAATAGCTAGTAATGCCTTTCGAATTGACAAATGCTCTAGTATGCTTCATCGACTTGATGAGTAGAGTATTTAGAGATTATCTGGGCAGGTTAATCTTGGTTTTCATTGATGACATTCTCATTTATTCTAAATTTATGGCAAAACATGATAAGCACCTCAAAATAGTATTTGTCATATCAAGGAAGAATAAGCTGAAGCCAAATTCTCCAAGTGTCACTTCTGGCAGAGAAAAGTTAAGTTCCTAGGCCACGTTGTTTCGCCACGTTGTTTCAAAGGCTGGTATTTCTATAGACCCAACTAAAATAGAGGCTATCCAAAATTGGAAGCGGCTTGATATGGTTCTAGATATTCAAAGTTTCCTGGGATTGGCCAAATATTATCAATGATTAATTAAGGATTTTTCGAAGATCGCGCAGCCTCTTACTAATCTCACAAAGAAAGGATTTAAGTTTCAATGGACGGCTAAATGCTGGAGGCATATCAAAAGTTGAAAGAATTGCTTACTTATGCACCAGTACTTATTGTTCCAGTAGATAACCATGACCTGGATGTTTATATAGATGCATGTGGTTCTGGACTGGGTGCAGTGTTAATGCGAAAAGGAAAGTGGTAGCGTATGCATCGAGGCAACTAAGGCCTAATGAGATTAGATACGCTACTCTTGATTGGAACTAGCAGCTATAGGTTTATCATTGAAGATATGGCATCACTACTTGCTTGAAGTGTGATTTTGATATACACAGATCATAAGTTATTGAATTATCTATTTACTCGGATGGATCTCACACTATGGGAAAAAACGCATCAGACGACAGATATGCTCCGTTGTTTGATTGCATATCTATCTGTCGTCTATTTATGTACCGTCTCATTGCACATCTGACCACAGATAGGCCCCGTCATCTTATATGCACCAACACATCAAAAGAAAAAAAACCATACGTTGTCTGATGTTATAGTATCATTTTTAAAATTTTCTATTAGACAACATATAAATATTGACTTATATGCATATCAATTACACTTATGTTATATTTGCAAAATGAAATAATGAATCACAATTTTATTTAAACAAATAATTTATTTCAAATCAAATTCAAATACAATACAACTTTCACTATACTTACATTTTCAAATACAATACAACTTTCACTATTCTTACATTTTAAAATACAATACAACTTTCACTATCACCCTCATATATACAACTTTTCTCTACACTCTCGTATATAACATTTTTTTACTAGCACTCACTTACACTCACTCGAGTTTATTTTTGATATTAATCTTCATTTGCTTGCTCCAGCTTATGTCTAGCCATCTCTTATACATGTCAAAAACAATGCAGAAAAATGGAAAAGTAAACAAACCTAAATTGCAAAAATTAAATTAAATTTGATTATTAATATTGCCTCAGTTTATGTGTTTGTTTTCTCTTCATGTTTTAGACATGGCCAGACAAATATATATATGCACGGATAACTTATGATATGCACAATGTATCACTATGAATATCACAAGGTCGGACATCGATTAAATCTCACGGACTATTGCAAAGGTCAAGCCTGAAGGCTCAACACAGTGCAAATGTACACAAGGTCAAGCCCAAGCCTCCTCGGGCTCAACTCAGGTGCACATATCATAAAACAAGTTTCATCAATTCAACAAACACAAGAGTACATAATGAATACAAGGCAAGAAATCTCAAAATAGTTTAAGCATAGTGCACATAGGAGCAGCATGAACAAAGCTGAAGTGCACATGTATAAACTAGACAAAACAAGGAAAACATGGCAATATTTCATATATATATATAATGCATATGTATGTGTGTATATACATGGAAGTAACAAGCAAGAAGACTACATATAGCAGTAACAACCATTCAAGGTTCATGTTATTCAAGTATCAATTTCAGGCCATTCAAGGTTCAGGGAAGGCAAGGATGTATATATTCAAGGTTTAGGGAAAGCAATCAAAGCAAAATACATTTTGGTATCAAAGCATATATACATGTATAAATCTCTAATTGCTTTGGTACTTGAATGGCCTGAAATTGATACATGTATATATGTGTATAAACCATTCAAAGAAAAATGCATACATGTATATATGTATAAACCTTAAATGTATACATGTATATTGTATAAAACAAAATGCTTACAGAAGGATGTATACATGTATCAAAATGCATTCTAGGTTCAAGGAAAGCAATCAAAGAAAAATCCATTCAAGTATTAAAGAAAAATGCATCAAAAATTCAACATATGAACCCATGAACAATTCAAAAGCAGCTCAAAACAATTCAAAATATGCTCAAAGCACATATGTATATACATGAACACAAGAACAATTCAAAAGCAGCTCAAAGCTATTCAAATCTGGTTAAGGGATTTTACATGTATGTATATGCATGTATACATATATATAAAACATATGAACACATGAACAATTCAATGCACATGGTCCAGACTCATGGCATAAGTCCAGATCATAAATGAATTAGTTCAAGTGCAGAAATGAATCAGTTCAAGGCACAAGACCAGGCCAGATCATAAATGAACCAGCAAAACAGAAATTAAGTAGGATGTAATTAGCACACTAATATACATATATACACGTATGTCTATACATGTATATATATGAAACACATGTTCAAAGATTTAACCAACAACAAGCTTTAAGTAATATACATATATACACATATATAAATACATGTATATATGTACATACTCAAAATGGTTCAAGCTCAAATACATACAAGTATATGTGAGAACTGAAACAACATAACACACATACAAGGATGAAGATATACATACACAAGCACTAGGGTATAATTATACAGACTTTTCACACATATACAGAAATGAAGTAAGATGTAACAACACATATACACATATACACATATGTATATACATGTATACATGTATATATGCAACACTGAAATCCCATATATCTCAAATCTGAAATCCTATTACACATATATACATATGAACACATGAACACAAGTATATACATATGAACACATGAACACAAGTATATACATATGAACACATGAACACAAGTATAAACATTCACACAAATTAAAACCAGGCAGGACCAATAAGACTCACAACAATAGGCAATGCTATGGACCTGCAATTCAACACAAGACCTGAGAAACTAGACACATATACAACAAGTATATACAACAAGACATATCAAGTGTTGAAGTGCACTGCCTTGAACAACAAGGTCCAACATAGCAATCCACTAACTTTGACATGAAGTCAAGAGCACATGGTCTGGTGGCATAGTGAAAAACAAGGTCCAACCTAGCAATAAAATTAGCAAATGGAAACCAAAGCAGAAATGCTAGAATCAGAAAACCAAATCAAACAGAAACCAAAATTAGAAATTCAAGAATCAAATCGAATCATATATTCACAAATTTAGGAAATAAATTCCTATATAAGAAACCCAAATCATCATCGGCTAGTGCACTTCAGCCAAGTTTTGTTCATTGTCATATAAAAACCCAAATCATCATAGGCAAATCAAGTCGAGATCAATACAAAATAGAATGGGGGCAGAAATCAAAAGGCAAATCAAGTCGAGATCAATACAAAATCAAAAGAGGCAGAA
Organism: Allium fistulosum; assembly: GCA_030737815.1. Taxonomy (NCBI): domain Eukaryota; kingdom Viridiplantae; phylum Streptophyta; class Magnoliopsida; order Asparagales; family Amaryllidaceae; genus Allium; species Allium fistulosum. The sequence continues at coordinate 619,596,994 of CM060907.1, forward strand.
ATCTCAACATATATATGGAAATATAGGAAATTAGTTCCTATATAAATAACCCAATTCATCATTGGCAAGATAATCAATTCGAGAATAATATAAATCGAAAAGGGCAAAAATCATACCAAAATAAATCGATGAACAATCGACAAAGAGTCACAACCATCAATAGCCTTAATCGAAGAACACTCGATAAGGAATGAAGCACGCAACCATCAATTTGCACAAAGATGAGAAGACGAGATGGAGACGACTTTAATTTCATAAAACCCTAAGTTAGCGACGAGAAGAAGATGGTGATTTTCTTCTAAATAAAAATGAAAAGGGTGAACGAAATAATAAAGGGGGAAATGGAATGAAATAATAAAGGGGGGAAAAATAATAAAGGGGGGAATAGAAAAAAACAGCAGCCATGAAATAATTAAGAGGGAAAAGTTGAAGCCAAAAATAAAAATTTTGATAACTTAAATCGGACGACATATAAAATGTTGTCTGAATAACAAGCTTGTACATAGGGATTTCATGGGCCATTCAGACAACAGATGAAAGATTATGTGGCTCTTTAGACAACAAATGGTTTTGCCATGGGTTGTGTGAAAAAGTGGGATAACAGAAAATCTACCTTATGTCGTGTGATCACTGTTACCTGATTCACTTTGTGGCATAGTGTTGATATGAGACATCAGCGATGGCTAGAATTCCTAGTAGCCTATGACTTTGAGATATAGTACACCCTTGGGAAAGGTAATCGGGTAGCAGATGCATCGAGGAGGAAGCACTAAGCGTTAGTTTCTATGATGATTGCAGAATGGAAGGATCTCGAGACACTATCCATATGTGAGATTCATGATAGAGATTATGCAGCTAGTTCAGGTGTAATACTAGCTAGTTTTGTGGCTAGACCATCTCTGATGGATTGGATCGCTGAAGCTCGGAAGAAAGATCCGGTTGTTAGCACTTATTCTGAGATTGAAATCAGGTGATGAAGGAGAAGATATTATTAGCTATTCTCTTGACTCGTATGGATGTCTATGGAGATGGAATAAATTAGTATTTCCAAATATCGATGACCTCCATAAAGAAGTAATAGAAGATTCCCATCAATCACGATATACTATTCACCCAGGTGGTAGTAAGATGTATATGGATATGAAACATTTTATACTACTGGGAAGGAATGAAGCGTGATATTGGCAAGTTTGTGAAGGAGTGTATGACATGTCAGCTACTGAAGGCTGAACACCAAATGCCCAGTGGTTTGCTTCAACCATTGGAAATTACTCGATGGAAATAGGATTAGGTATAACTGGATTTGTAATTTAATAGTTTACATATATAAATCCCATCATAATAGTTTTAATTTGTTGTTGTTGCGACTTTATTAATGGATTACCATGGTCAAGGAGTGGCTATGACAGCATATGGGTAGTGGTTGATCGGTTGACTAAGTCTACACAGTTATACTAGTAAAGTGTAATCAAACCACACCGTATCTGGCTAAGCTGTATGTGAAGGAAGGAGTTAAACTTTATATAGTCCCCAGCTCTATAGTTTGTGACAGTGATCCCTTATTTACTAGTAGATCCTGGAGGAGTCTTCGGGCAGCTTTGGGAACAAAGTTGAATTTCGTACAACCTATCATCCATAGACCGATGGTTAGACAGAGTGAGTGAATCAGATATTTGAGGATTTTCTTCGAGCCTATATTGTTGATTTTGGAGGTAGCTAGGAAGATCACCTTTGTTTAGTTGAGTTTTATTACAAAAATAGTTATCAATCCAGTATCGAGATGGCACCATTTGAAGCTCTTTACGGTAGACCGTGCCGATCACCTTCTTATTGGCTAAAGATGGGAGATAGATTTGTTTTGGGTCCAGACTCTATCATAAAAGCATCAGAAAAGATTGAGCAGATAGGACAAAGGATGAAAGAGCCCAGATTAGAAGTCTTATGCCAATTGAAGAAGGAAGGAGATAGAATTTGAAGTTGGAGATTTTGTCTATACGAAGATATCTCTGTTGAAGGGAGTTATGAGATTCATCAAATCAGGGAAGCTAGTACATCGTTATGTTGGTTCATACCCAATTACTGAACTAATTGGAAGAGTTGCTTACAGAGTTGCACTTCCAGATCTGTAACGACCCTGAATTTTCGACTCCGAAAATCCCGAATTGTTAAGGAAAAGAAAAGGAAAGAGGTAGAAGAAGAATAGAAAACAAAACTCAGAATCACATATTCTCACATTCGCAGCGGATAAAATATAATATCAAATAATATTCTTTACACAAAGAAAGCTGTAATTTTTATTTTACATTCACTACATCAGAGTTATAACCATTTACAAATATACTAGACAGATAGAATTAACATGTCTCAGATAAACAACAGTAATATGCTCAGCGGAATACACTCCATACGTTCCTGCCATCCAGCTCGCCACCTGAGCTCCAGAACGTTCTAACCTGAAAATCTGTAATACTCGGTCTGACCCGAGCATTACATTAAAGTAACACCCGGGTCAGGCTGGAAACCAGCGTGAGTAAACTCATCTAACATGAAATTCCAATGTATAGAACTTAATTAAAACCCGAGGTAACTCATTCATTCTACCAGTTCACAACTTGTTATAGTCAACACTTATATCCACAAATCAATCCCTAGTACCTTCACTTAGTTTCAAATGGTCCAGTCGTTTAAATTGTTCCATTACAGCCTATTGATATCACACATCAATCTATAAAGAATCATTGTAGATTACAAGTTCGAAGTGGTTTCGGGTATTTGTTGATACCCGACCCCAGTCTCTTCGAAATCAATGTCATCTTTATCTAAATTGTCTAAGTGAACACATATCAAATTAAATACAGGGTATCCTATTCACACAACAATTCATTATCGATAGATAACCCACAATATTACTATTCAATCCATCATATCATATCATAGTACACCATAATTCATATATCAGAGATATTCAGACAACCAAGGTATTCAATTTAGGTTTATCATCTATATGCAAGATTAATAGTCACCATTCTCAATTAATTTACCGTTTATTAATTATTAAATAATCCCTAATTAATGATCCCTCATTAATTATTAATAATTCTTTAATTACTTTCTTTAAGTAATTAAACTTTAATCAACTATTTATTGATTATAACTAAATAAATTCTTAATTACCAATTAATAAATCTCTAATTATTTAATTAATTTCTTAATTAATCTCTAATCACTTGATTAATTAATTTCTAATCGTTTATTAATAACTCATACTTATTTAACAAATGATTCTAAATCCCAAATTAATTAACACTTAATTAATTAACTTATAATCCTAATTATTTAATTAATTAACACTAAACCATTAATTAATTAATTAAATTACTATATTATTCTTTAATTACTTATTAATTTAATGAACCAAAATCATTAAACCTTACTAAATCTTTAAAATAAAAATTAGCCTTTATAACCACTATACTTAATATTATCAAAAGGCTTAAAATATTTCAAGTTAAAACCATTCACTTCTAAACTTCTTTTAATTCATTTTAAATTAAAGATTTAAAATAAATTTCAAATTAACTTTACCAAATTTAAATCAATTTACAAAATCTGCTTAAATCCAAATGTTAAGAAATACTTAACATTTATAAAGGAATTTATAGGATATTCAAACCCTTTTAACTTATACTTTAAAACATTTTAAAGATGTTTAAATAATTTAATACAAATTATTTATTTCACATTTGGGATTCAAATTAATTTGAATCCATACTTTAAATTTGGTTTTAAAACTTTATTTAAAATCCCACTTTACAAATTTAAACTTATTTTAAATTTTTAAAACACTGTCAGGTTTCACTTCTGTTATCAACAAATCTACCCGAGCCAACTCAGTTTTTCCCCGAGTCCAAATCCTATTTGCTTCGAGTTTCCCCCTTCCTTTATCCTTCGAGTCACACTCGGCAACTACTCGAGATCAACCCCGAGTTCAAGCTTTCTTTCCCAACTAGCATACTTCCAGATGCACAGGACATACACATGCACATGCACCAATCGACCAACCATCTTCGGCCATCCATGACCATCCCTACATGTCGACGATCCTCCTCATACTCCATTCCGACCATTAGAACATCGATATCATCACGTATTCGAAATCGAGTAGCTCAGCACCACCTGGAACCAAAAGCAAACTTGGAAAAAATGCTCGAATCCTTTTCTCCGATCGCCTAAACATCTGAGCTTCCGACCAAAGCTTCGTCAACGTCTCCACTTCAATTTCCCAAAATCTGGTGGAGCTCGATCCACCAGAGGCGTCGCGAAAATCAATTTTCCAGCCTACCTATAAACTAGGGTTCTAGTAAAGATTCTACTACCGCGACCTCCACCATGAATTTCATCACCAACGATGATTTTTCCCCGACCCACGGCAGACTCCTCCACCTTCATACAAAAATCCACCCCTTCCAGTCGTCTAGATCAACCACGGCAACTCGAAATGCCAAAAAGAGGAAACCACAAACTGCTCACTCAACTTAATGCTAAAAATTGTAATTTCACTTCTAAAATTCATGTTTTCAAACAATGATTCAGATCATATATCTAAATCAATAAATCTAGAAGTTCGAATTTTGACAAAAGCTTAAGTTTCCTGCTCTATTTAGTTTTCCAGGGTAATTCTTATTTTGTTTTAACTTAAATAAAATTTTATACTATAATATATGATATAACAACAATTATGGTTATAACTTAAATCAAAATATTAACTAGGTCGAAAGATACAGGATTTTTAAATCAAAACTTTAAACTTAAACTGGGAACAGAGATACACATCAATAACAGACATGCACACCAATTCATTCAAGTACATATATGCACAGATATTTGCTTAAAAATGTATTCACAGATAAACTTATTTTAAAGATAAGCATGCAACCAGATTTCAACATTAAAATTTTAAAAATATTGTTACTCACCTGTTAAAGAAGAACAGAGCCTTATTTTAAAGCCTGGAATTTGATTTTTCTCTGAATTTGAAAACTTGAAAACTAGAAATTGAATCAGATCTTCTTGGTCTTTGAATTTGAAACTACTGCTTGATTGTTGAGATGATTCTTGAGTTATTACAGGTTGAAAACTGATTGTATTTAAATTTGAACTGAGTTGCTTGCTTAAATCTGAGAAAATCTCGTTTGATTTGCTTTTGAAATTGGCATCTTGGTTCAGGTTTGAAACTTTGATTTGCACTTCAGTTTTAAAGATGATTCAAATAGCTGTAGTTTGATTTGGTTAAAGGAAATTATTGGTTTCAGATTTTCGTTTAGATGTTGGCTGAAGATTACTTAAGTTATGAAAAGAATTGGAAAATATGAGGTTAAGAGACACTTGTTTTATTATTATTTTTATATATATAACATTTGTCACTTGGTTTATTTAATAGCTTACACATGTTATTTAGATGTCTTAAGAGACTTACACATGTATTTAGAGTGTTTTAAATTTTTATTTAAATTGTTTAAAAATTTATACATTTTAAATTATTCTTATTCATGTGTAATTTTTAAAGAAAGAGTATTTATTCTTTATTTAAATCTTTTCTAATGTTTTATACAAATTTATGTATCATTTGTTTTAAAGTTTCCTATGTATATTTACAAACCATTATAGTTTAAGAAATTTTAAAAGAGAGCATAATAAATCCTTTATTAAATCTTATTTTAATTATCATGCCTTTAAATGAATAAGTATTTATCTTTAGAGTTTTTAAAATACATAGTTAACTTTAAATAACTTTTGAAAATTTATTATATTGGATTCAAACTCATGCTTCAAATCACAATATATATATATACACACACTCATATACTTGTAAACTTATAAATTCCAACTTTATAGAGTTTTGCATATATCTATTTATAATATTCATCTAGATATCGGTATTTCTCCCTAATTTAAAATCAGTTGATCATCCAATTAATAGTTGTTTAAAAATCTGGGTTATCACATTCCTCCCCCCTTAGAATCTTTTCGTCCTCGAAAAGGAACGAAGCCAAAATTTATTATTTACTTAAAATCAGATAAATTATTCTTTGATCATTTTTAAAACACTCTTAAAATCTATATAATATTGTAAAATAATTTTATAAAAATACTTTTATAACTCGATGTTTCTACAAGTCTATCCTTGTTCTCACAGAAATTCGGTCATACGTTGATCAGACGTAGGACTGAAAATCTATAAGGACTTAGCAAACCCGTTTTCAACACCCAGTGAAAATATTTAGAAAATAATTTATGAAAATATAGAAAACATTTTTGAAAATAGAGGAAATATCTTTGGTGAGAATGCTCTGGAAATCATCACCCCCATCCATGGTCACAGTTACATCACGGGTTACGTTGCCATCGCAGCAAAAGTCCATGTAACTGATAACAGCATGGAACCCACAACAGATCGCAGTTACATTCTAGGGTTATGTTGCCATCGTAGCAAAAGTCCATGTAACTGTTGGCTCTCAACGGCACACACGATTTCCCTGTCAAAATGAAACTCCTCCACATAGGTCGCAGTCTACCGATATAAAATCAAACGCAGACTGTTGGCTCTCAGCGGCTCAAACGACTTTCGCTATGTTACCATAGTGTCACAGTCTACCGATATAAAATCAAACGTAGACAGTTGGCTCTCAGCGGCACACATGACTTCCGCTATGGTCTGTAGTAGATCGCAGTGACATTGAGTTAAATTGTTGTCACAGCATAACTCAAATGCCTCTGTGGGCACCAGCCCCTCGACTTTCGCTACACAAATAATCCTCAGGAACTAGTTTTGTCCGGACTCCTCACAGGATCAACTTTAGAATCCCCTCTTGGGGTTCAAGGCAGTACCACCCAGTGGCACTCCTGAGAAGTTCATTTTAAGGGAGCGCCTTTTTCCCCAGAGCTATTCTCAAAACACTTTATACTATATACTTATAGTATCTTCAAATCATACCCTTTATGATTTATCAAAATCTCCTTTACACAAAATCGATTACCAAAATCGATAATTCTCAAACTAGGCTTTCCAAAATCCAAAATTGATTTTCCCAAAAATCAAAAGCCCTTTCCAAAATCCATAGGTTCCCAAAACCTTTTCCAAAATCATTCTCATAAGATCCTTTATATATATATAGATATAGATATATATAACTTTGAAAATCTTTGGATCATTTCAAACTTTGTATAAAACCTCTTTTATACTTCAAATATTTCAAAACCCTTTTCTTTTAGCAATAGATTCAACAAGGGAAGAGTTACCTTATATAACAAGGATATATAACTTTATTTTATTCTAAATCAAATATTCACATTTGATAAATCTTTTATAAAGTTATTAACCATATTTCTTTTCAAAAACCATTTTACAGTTCTTATCCACAAATCTTCAATATCAATTTCATTCAAATCCGTACGATGTACACATATCATTCGTACACAATATCAATCTGATCGCTCAATCGATCACACAATTTCACTTCCGAACTAGTATCGTCCGGACTCAGATCTAGTTTCTTGATTAGAAACCGTCATTCTCCTTGCATAGTCACAACTATGATAGAGAATATCCAGAACCAATCAAAAACCCATATCCAGGTTCGCGTCGAAATTCGAATGAAAAATACCAACTCGGATCGATAATATTATCTCAAAATTCTATGTTCGAATCTGGATCAAATTACTATGCGAATAGAATAATATACGTATATCCTACGTATTTATCTTTATTGGTTATCAGCCAAATCAATTGTCATTTCTATTCACATTTCCTTTAGATTCCTATTCACTTATTCACAATTTCTCCCAATTCCAATTGAGTTATTGTTTCAATTACAAACAGTTTGAACTCTGACCAATTTAAATTTAAAAATAGCTTGAAAAAGTTTAAAATAGATAAGTAGTTGAAAAATAGTTATTAGTTTATAAGACAGTTTCAAAATAGTTAAATAGTTCCAAAATAATTGTAAAATAAGTATAAGATAGTTTGGGGTTTAAGAAGAAGATTGTATAGTAAATAGTTTGGAAAAATATATATTTGTATTAAAACAATTTATTTTGAAAATAATCCAGAGCCAAACTGTTTAATTTCCCAATCTCCATTTCCACTTAATTTCCCATCAATTCAATTTAAATTTCCACTTCCATTTAAATTTCCACTTCCATTGAATTTTATTCAATCCCAATTCAAGTTGAATTAATCTTAATTCCTTTCCAAATTTCAAATCAAATTCCATTTGATTTTAAACATATTCACTTTAATTATAATTTCAAATTATTCAAACTAATTTCAAATTGATTCCACTTAAATTTCAAATCATTTCAATTTCTATATGAATTAATCCCAATTCTCATTTGAATTTTTGAACTCATTCAATCTTCAATTTTTATTTTAAATTAATTCAATTCAAATTTTCCATTTGAATTTTAAACTTATTCATCTTAAATCATAATTCCCATTTATTCAAATCAAATTCAGTTTGAAATAATTCAATTTAAATCTCAATTTTAAACTATCTCGAATTATATAAATTCGAGTTAAAATTTTTAAATATTGATTTAATTCCTTAAATCAAAATTCCTTCACTTTTAAATTAATTCAACCTTTATTTTTTATTTTAACAAATTAAATCTTTAAACCTTTTAATTCTGAATTCAAATTTCAAAATTCCATTTTAAAATTATCTTTACTTAACTTATTACAAAGTTCAAATAAGAATTCAAAAACAATTTAATCTTCAGATTCTAATTTATTATCCATTTTCAATTTCCAGATCTCAAACCCATTTTGAGATCACTCATAACTCCCATTTAAATTAACCATTTAACTATCCAAGTTAAATTTAAATTTCATCTTGAAATTTCCAATTCAAGTTATTTATTCAAACTTATTTAACTTCCTTTAAGTTAAATATACTTAATCCGGTCAACTTTTCACAATTTGAATTCCCATTCAAATTTTAAACTTCAGATTAATAGTCTTTCCCCTTTTTAAGTTTAAAAACTTACTTTACTTTGGGTTTTACATCACATTCCAATTTAAAACTCAACACTAAGTGTTTATTTCAAATCATCATTGGTATTATATATATTCCTCATATATACATTTTCTTTACACACCAAGTTATACTTTAAATTTTTAAACCACCTTTGGTTTTAATTCAAAACAACTTCTTTAAAACAATTTCAAGTTTTCTGGATTTAGATTTTAAATTTCACAATTTTAAATTCAATTCCAATTTATAAGTTATGCTCACTTAAATGTTTATTTCCCTAAACATTTCATTTTTCTAAATCGTTAACAACATTCATTATTAAACACAATTACCATTTATGATAATAACCAAGATTATCATATTTGGAAACCAATTCATTATTATCTTTATTCTTGATAACATTTCTACAAATTCAAGATTTTAATTTTAGTTTGAATTCATTTCAACTTATCTTCATTCAATTTTAATTTGGCTTTATTTCTATTACCACTTAATTTAATTCCAATATTTTAAAAACCAATTACCTTAATATTTATTAGAGAGAAATATCATTTTATATATCAAAATATATTCTTATATAAAATCATTTAAAATCCTTATATAAGAAAATAACAATTATGCTCTCATATATATATACACTCAACTCGTTCTAGGGTACCATTGACCCTATCCTTAACGAGTAATCCCAACAGAGCCAAGGTTCTCGCTTAACCTTCAGCTCTGATACCAAATGTAACGACCCTGAATTTTCGACTCCGAAAATCCCGAATTGTTAAGGAAAAGAAAAAGAAAGAGGTAGAAGAAGAATAGAAAACAAAACTCAGAATCACATATTCTCACATTCGCAGCGGATAAAATATAATATCAAATAATATTCTTTACACAAAGAAAGCTGTAATTGTTATTTTACATTCACTACATCAGAGTTATAACCATTTACAAATATACTAGACAGATAGAATTAACATGTCTCAGATAAACAACAGTAATATGCTCAGCGGAATACACTCCATACGTTCCTGCCATCCAGCTCGCCACCTGAGCTCCAGAACGTTCTAACCTGAAAATCTGTAATACTCGGTCTGACCCGAGCATTACATTAAAGTAACACCCGGGTCAGGCTGGAAACCAGCGTGAGTAAACTCATCTAACATGAAATTCCAATGTATAGAACTTAATTAAAACCCGGGGTAACTCATTCATTCTACCAGTTCACAACTTGTTATAGTCAACACTTATATTCACAAATCAATCCCTAGTACCTTCACTTAGTTTCAAATGGTCCAGTCGTTTAAATTGTTCCATTACAGCCTATTGATATCACACATCAATCTATAAAGAATCATTGTAGATTACAAGTTCGAAGTGGTTTCGGGTATTTGTTGATACCCGACCCCGGTCTCTTCGAAATCAATGTCATCTTTATCTAAATTGTCTAAGTGAACACATATCAAATTAAATACAGGGTATCCTATTCACACAACAATTCATTATCGATAGATAACCCACAATATTACTGTTCAATCCATCATATCATATCATAGTACACCACAATTCATATATCAGAGATATTCAGACAACCAAGGTATTCAATTTAGGTTTATCATCTGTATGCAAGATTAATAGTCACCATTCTCAATTAATTTACCATTTATTAATTATTAAATAATCCCTAATTAATGATCCCTCATTAATTATTAATAATTCTTTAATTACTTTCTTTAAGTAATTAAACTTTAATCAACTATTTATTGATTATAACTAAATAAATTCTTAATTACCAATTAATAAATCTCTAATTATTTAATTAATTTCTTAATTAATCTCTAATCACTTGATTAATTAATTTCTAATCGTTTATTAATAACTCATACTTATTTAACAAATGATTCTAAATCCCAAATTAATTAACACTTAATTAATTAACTTATAATCCTAATTATTTAATTAATTAACACTAAACCATTAATTAATTAATTAAATTACTAAATTATTCTTTAATTACTTATTAATTTAATGAACCAAAATCATTAAACCTTACTTAATCTTTAAAATAAAAATTAGCCTTTATAACCACTATACTTAATATTATCAAAAGGCTTAAAATATTTCAAGTTAAAACCATTCACTTCTAAACTTCTTTTAATTCATTTTAAATTAAAGATTTAAAATAAATTACAAATTAACTTTACCAAATTTAAATCAATTTACAAAATCTGCTTAAATCCAAATGTTAAGAAATACTTAACATTTATAAAGGAATTTATAGGATATTCAAACCCTTTTAAATTATACTTTAAAACATTTTAAAGATGTTTAAATAATTTAATACAAATTATTTATTTCACATTTGGGATTCAAATTAATTTGAATCCATACTTTAAATTTGGTTTTAAAACTTTATTTAAAATCCCACTTTACAAATTTAAACTTATTTTAAATTTTTAAAACACTGTCAGGTTTCACTTCTGTTATCAACAAATCTACCCGAGCCAACTCAGTTTTTCCCCGAGTCCAAATCCTATTTGCTTCGAGTTTCCCCCTTCCTTTATCCTTCGAGTCACACTCGACAACTACTCGAGATCAACCCCGAGTTCAAGATTTCTTTCCCAACTAGCATACTTCCAGATGCACAGGACATACACGTGCACATGCACCGATCGACCAACCATCTCCGGCCATCCACGACCATCCCTACACGTCGACGATCCTCCTCATACTCTATTCCGACCATTAGAACATCGATATCATCACGTATTCGAAATCGAGTAGCTCAGCACCACCTGGAACCAAAAGCAAACCTGGAAAAAATGCTCGAATCCTTTTCTCCGATCGCCTAAACATCTGAGCTTCCGACCAAAGCTTCGTCAACGTCTCCACTTCAATTTCCCAAAATCTGGTGGAGCTCGATCCACCAGAGGCGTCGCGAAAATCAATTTTCCGGCCTACCTATAAACTAGGGTTCTAGAAAAGATTCTACTGCCACGACCTCCACCATGAATTTCATCACCAACGATGATTTTTCCACGACCCACGGCAGACTCCTCCACCTTCAGACAAAAATCCACCCCTTCCAGTCGTCTAGATCAACCACGGCAACTTGAAATGCCAAAAACAGGAAACCACAAACTGCGCACTCAACTTAATGCTAAAAATTGTAATTTCACTTCTAAAATTCATGTTTTCAAACAATGATTCAGATCATATATCTAAATCAATAAATCTAGAAGTTCGAATTTTGACAAAAGCTTAAGTTTCCTGCTCTATTTAGTTTTCCAGGGTAATTCTTATTTTGTTTTAACTTAAATAAAATTTTATACTCTAATATATGATATAACAACAACTATGGTTATAACTTAAATCAAAATATTAACTAGGTCGAAAGATACGGGATTTTTAAATCAAAACTTTAAACTTAAACTGGGAACAGAGATACACATCAATAACAGACATGCACACCAATTCATTCAAGTACTATATGCACAGATATTTGCTTAAAAATGTATTCACAGATAAACTTATTTTAAAGATAAGCATGCAACCAGATTTCAACATTAAAATTTTAAAAATATTGTTACTCACCTGTTAAAGAAGAACAGAGCCTTATTTTAAAGCCTGGAATTTGATATTTTCTCTGAATTTGAAAACTTGAAAACTAGAAATTGAATCAGATCTTCTTGGTCTTTGAATCTGAAACTACTGCTTGATTGTTGAGATGATTCTTGAGTTATTACAGGTTGAAAACTGATTGTATTTAAATTTGAACTGAGTTGCTTGCTTAAATCTGAGAAAATCTCGTTTGATTTGCTTTTGAAATTGGCATCTTGCTTCAGGTTTGAAACTTTGATTTGCACTTCAGTTTTAAAGATGATTCAAATAGCTGTAGTTTGATTTGGTTAAAGGAAATTATTGGTTTCAGATTTTCGTTTAGATGTTGGCTGAAGATTACTTAAGTTATGAAAAGAATTGGAAAATATGAGGTTAAGAGACACTTGTTTTATTATTATTTTTATATATATAACATTTGTCACTTGGTTTATTTAATAGCTTACACATGTTATTTAGATGTCTTAAGAGACTTACACATGTATTTAGAGTGTTTTAAATTTTTATTTAAATTGTTTAAAAATCTATACATTTTAAATTATTCTTATTCATGTGTAATTTTAAAAGAAAGAGTATTTATTCTTTATTTAAATCTTTTCTAATGTTTATACAAATTTATGTATCATTTGTTTTAAACTTTCCTATGTATATTTACAAACCATTATAGTTTAAGAAATTTTAAAAGAGAGCATAATAAATCCTTTATTAAATCTTATTTTAATTATCATGCCTTTAAATGAATAAGTATTTATCTTTAGAGTTTTTAAAATACATAGTTAACTTTAAATAACTTTTGAAAATTTATTATATTGGATTCAAACTCATGCTTCAAATCACAATATATATATATATATACACACACTCATATACTTGTAAACTTATAAATTCCAACTTTATAGAGTTTTGCATATATCTATTTATAATATTCATCCAGATATCGGTATTTCTCCCTAATTTAAAATTAGTTGATCATCCAATTAATAGTTGTTTAAAAATCTGGGTTATCACAAGATCCCTTTTTGGGACTTCATAATATCTTTCATGTTTCTCAACCAAGGAATTGTTTATGGGCTATAGAGACTTTTGGCGGAACCGAGAGACATACAGGATCTCGACATATCCCTTGATCTGGCTTTTGTGCAGCATCATGTTTGGATAGTTGACTCAGAGGTCTAACAACTCAGAAGTAAGAGAGTTCCTTTAGTAAAGGTACAATGGTCTAACAACCTGTTGAATTATACTTTGGAGATTCAAGAGCATATGGAATGGTCTTACACTAAGTTATTTTCGAATGGATATGGGTTAGGTATGTGTTTTATTCTTTGTCATTTATTAATAAATGGTGTAGATGAGCTAGAATTTAACTAGCTAATTATAGGTTCTTCCCAAAGAATTGCGAGGATGCAATTTTCATAAGAGGGGAAGTCTATAATAATCTGGTGTCAAGAAGCAATAAATTGGTAGTTTGATAATAATGATTAAATAATTAAATGTGTTTTCCTATAATAAATGTGAAATTATGGAATGATCCGGAGATTAAATGGAAAATAATTTTTGAAATGAAAAGAATATTATTATCGAAAATATTAATTTGATAATTTATTTAGATAAATTAATAATAATAATTTTATAAAGGATAAATTTTTGAGTTGGAAATTTATTTTAATAATAAATAGAATTTTAATTTTTTTAAATATTAAAGGAATTTGGAATGTAATTAATAAATGAGTTAAAGAGTAATTTAAAGAAAATGATTAAATTAAATAACTAAAACTAAAGGAAAATGGTTTATAAAATAGTGAATAAGTAACATGATGTTAGGAGATTATAACGTAATTTATTGGATAAATATTTGGGTTAGAAAATGAGAGTGTAAATTGTTTTATAAAAAGAAAGAAGAAGAAAAGAAAGAAAATAAATTAATAAAAAAAACTAAGCCCAAGCCCAAATCGTTTTGGCCCAAAATGAAAATATCTTATTTCCTAAACATAGAGATTTCTAAATCCAGACTCTTCCTCTACTTTATATATACAACTCACATTCACAAATTCGGACATCCTGTAGGTTACCTCTTCATTTACGAAATTGTCTCACACCCTCACTTCCTTTTCTAAAAAAATCCAAATAAATCACATAAATTGCTAGAAATTTCCAAACTTGATCATAAGCTTTTGGACACCAATCTAACCAATAGTTAAGATGAAATCCAAAGTTTTGATCATTAATAGTTAGAATTGGAAACTTTCAGTGAAAAACAAGCAAGGAGAAAGAGGAGCAAGAGTGAGATAGGAGCTCTACATCTTCAGGTGAGTGTTCTAACTCCCAATTCATGTCATTCTTGATGATAATATGCCTGAAGTATAATCTAAGTTTCTCTGATCATGGAAGAACTATTTACTGCTAATGAAGCTTTACATATGTTGATGATGTTGAATTCTATATGATATTTGTATGTGTTTGGGCATGATTGGGTTAAAGTATTATTGATTAGTGGTGTGTGTATCGATTAAAGGTAGAGGTTAGCAAAGGGGATGGTTGAAATTAGATCAGAGTAGGCAAATAATTCGTGAACACCGATAGGGCCGCCAATCAACGCCTATCGGTCGACCGTTAGAGGACAACTGGTGGTATGCTTGTGGCATACCATTGTTCGTATATATATATAAATATAAAATAAAATATATAACAATATCCTTATACTCTATAGTTAAATTAGATATGTAATTCAACAAGTTTTGATAATTCTATGAAATAATAATAATATTTAAATGATTCATTATTAAATTCAGTAAATACTTATTTTAAAATAAAATAAATATGTGTGAATTTACGAGTTTATAAATAAGATAAATCTGAACTTGTTTTATAATCAAATACTATTTATATAAATTATTTAATTAATACGTATATAGTTAAATGCATTTAATATTTAAAATACTATCATATTCGAATACCAGTATTTAATTAAACGCGCTATGATGTTTGTTTATCAAATTGAATGTAATATGTAGAAGATAATAAAGTATTTAAAGGAGTTGGTTTCTTGAGTTAAATATTCTTTGTGATATTTTTAGCATAAAATGTATCTTACATTCATATAATTATCATAAATGTTTTAAAAGACATATATCTAATATTTTCTATAAATATAAATATTTTGTAAATCATTTATGTAACTATGATTTCTGTGCAACAAGGAATTTGAATAAACAGAATTATAATACCGTCTGGTATGGGACTTTCGGTAATATTTCTCTAATCTTCAATCAAACTCATTATATAGAATATTGTGGGGATTAAGTGTAGTTTATGAGCAGTGAATAAACGATTGAGTATCACGCAGTGGTATGGGTCACTGTTGTGATATTTATTTAATTATTCATTGTAAGCAGATGTCACTTAAGTGATAGGAACATGAATATAGGTTTATACTTACATGAGATGATGCTCGTGGTGTTGAGCAAGCTCATGGATTTGAGTTAGGTGGGATAACTATACACACACACACATATATGTTTGTCTATCATGATGTACTCATAGTTATTGGTTTTGGAAAGAGCCAGAATAGGCTAGCATCTATCCTAGCAGCCGGATCTTAGGGTTGCACCACAAATCTATGATACCTTTAGTGATTATTTTAGGGTGGGATACCCTTAGCTTCATGTGTTACCAAGGCCAACAACTTATTACCCTAAGGGCCAGAACTGGGTCGTGACCGAGTTCTTGCATTAACGAGTAAACCGGTGGATATTGTTACGATTACCATGAGGTAACTTAAGATTGTATGAGAGGATCCAGGTGGATAACTTGTATGCTCCTGGAGTAGGCAGATAGCCATCAATCTCCCTTCTAGTTCTATGCGGAGTGATAGATATCTATACACCTTACCTGAGTATTGGATATTAAAATATGGCTTTACTTTGGATTTCGTATCAGTCATATAGTTAATTCCCATCATCATTGGATTTGGGAAATATATATCTGTGTGTGTGATATATATTTATTTGGATATGTGATTATAATCATGGTTAGATTGATGGATGTATGGTATATTACTTGATTATATAAATTACTGGAATGGTTGACTTATACACATATCCATGGACATATGCATGTGTTATGTTTAATATCTCCATTATCGTATCATTATAAACATAGTATGAACTTTGTGTTATTTATAATACTCGAGTCAGTTCGAGATATTCTAGGTACATGCATGAAGTGACTTTATGGCTTAGTGGGACTTTTTGCAAGCTAGTAGTTACATTAGGATGATACATTTCCATGTATTTTTATAGCCTCGATGATGTATTTTTTTGATGTGTGTATATAGTGGGCTAGAGACTATCATTTTATAGCCCTACTAGACTTTGTATTACGCTATATATTATACTTTATCTGTTATGTTCTGACTTTGTATTCTCTATTGTATTCTTGAAATTGACTCAAACCAATGGAATTGGATTACAAAACGATGATGGAGTGGATCAAGAAGCTTGGAAAAGACCAAGATTGGAGACTTAATGATTTTGGTCAAATTTGGCTTAACTACAATCGAACAAGTTCGATCATTATGGTTAAGTACCAAACGATTTGCTTTTTGTTATTTGCACCATCCTATTTTACTTTATCTTTATGGCTTGAAGTTGAAGAAGTATACAATGGCTAAGATAAACGATCTAATTTTCATGATTTAAGCACTTAAAGTTGGAAACCATTAATCTAACAACAAGTATGAAGAAAAAGAAAGAAGCAATCAACAAAATCAGTAAGTACTGATCGATTACTGAATGATACAAGCGTTAGAAAATGTCACTTTCTAACTTTTTCATCTAGGCGGCACTTCGAATCTAGATGTTTCTACTCAAATTCATCCTGCCGACTATGGTGAGGGAATTTTCCTATAAATAGAGAACCTTCATTAACTAGAAAAGGACTATTGAACTTTTTGGCCAATCCGAGATCTAACTCTTATATTCGATATTTCATTGTAAATTGAGTGTTCTAGAAAAAAATAACCAATAAAAACAACGAAGAGGATGTAGGCTGGAGATTGCGCAGAACTACTATAAAATATCCATCTCTCTTATCTTTTTCTCTTTGATTTCTTACTTTTTCTATTTGTTTACTGTGTTTTAGCCAATTTGGGATGTTAACCTATAAAAAGGTTAATTATATATGTATGTATGTATGTAAATAGACACACACACAAATATACATACATACATATGGTAATAACCATTGTGATATATGGTTATAAAGGGAAAACAATATCAAGAATTATTTTTAACATATTTGAATGATCTTATGATAATAGGTAATGTTACACACATAGATATATATATATATATATATATTATATAAATATGTATATGTATGTATATATATGTAATATATAAATTTTCTCTCGGTCGGTAATAAAATAAATAAATATAAATATATATATAATAAAAAAATTCGACTATAAATTAAAGGAGATAATTTAAGTAAAGGGAAAAAATTAAATTTAGTTATAGAAGGTAAAGAATAAGGGAAACAGTTGAAAAAGGAAACAATTAAATTAAGTTATATAAGGGAAACAATTTAAGGGAAGCAATTTTTATTTTTCTAAATAAATAAATATGTGTGTGTGTATTCCAAAATTAAATTATATATATGATATATAATTAACTATATATTGAGTTAAAAATATATTGCTATAAATATACTTATTTAAAATTTGAAACTTAAATTGAGTTTGACTAATTCAAACATATATGTGTTTTTACTTATATATATCTGTGGGGCGGCATGAGCATATGGATTACACACACACACATATATATATATGAATATATATAACGAAGATTCAATGGCACACCTCTTTTGTAGCATCCCTTTCGCACCCTTGCTTTCCACCACTAGTTTTTATTTAAATAAAAATATAATGTAAGTTTTTATTTAAATAATAATATAATGTGGAAGAGAGAGAAATAACTAATATTTAAAAAAAAGCTTGTGTTGGAAAGTAAGGGAGCTAAAAGGGGTGCTACGAAAGAGAAATGCCATTGAACCTTCCTCATTATATATATATATATATATATATATATATATATATAAGTTAATGTTTAAATATTTATAATAATTATTTCATTTTCAAAAAAAATTCCTTTTGATTGAAAATAAAAGCATGATATACGTATATATAAATTTATACTATATTAGATGAAGTGGGTACCTAAAATCTATCGGTTGTAACACATTGATTGCTAGCTATTCCTTTTTCGATCACTATTGCTTCTCTTTAAACTTGGTGTGAAAATCCTAGATTCAAGGCTTTAACTAATTTTCTAATGGAGGCTAGGGTTTTAGTTTTTTTCTATTGTGTCCTTTTGAATTACTAATGAGATATTTATAGTCTCTCTTAGGATACAGAATAAATATATGTTTCCAATTTTCTCTCCATTCACTCAACATCTGATAACCATTTACCAAGTATCAGTTAAAGAACATTTGGAAATCGGGACTACCCCCTTTCAATTATATGCCCATCCATACCCATGCTTGGACTTCCATGATGTCAGGCCTGATTAATATATCATATATTTGTTTATTTAAACCCATATATTTATTTACCAATACATAAAAATTATATTGTATTTTATTTAGTTTTAAAGCCTTAAACAAATAATTAAATGCCGTAAAATGTTTAATACAACATTTGTATTAATTTTTATTATTAATTTATGACATTTACAAATTAGTTTAAATTAATCAAACCTAGAAATTAGCTAACAACTCAGTTTTGTTGACTCCCAAGTGTGAACTCAGTCCTCAATTAATATTAAAACAACTTAAATACTAAAGCATATACGGAGTTTGTTGATGCGCAACATCGGGCATGAGTTTAGTTGCTTATAGATCATGTAGGAGAAATGCAATTTATATTCTTTGTTGAGCCACATCTTGTAATGATATTTTGTGCATGATTTCATCACTATATCACTAAGATATCTAGAGTTTGGTCAAAGGTCACAAACTTTAATAATATCTGTAGTTAATTGCATGGACCACTTTAAAGTCCATGGTGTAATCTGATAATATTTATCGATTAACCATTTTACTTGTGATAACCCGGGTTTTGGAATATTTGTAACTGATAAATTAACTAGATTTAGTAGTAGAAATACTGATTTATAAGTTAAATAAAATTTCTGGTAATGGAAATATATATATATATATGAATAAGTATTGGTTTGAAATCCTCCTGGTATAATTATTTAAATTGGCAAAATTAATATTTCCAAACAATGATAATAATATGCTGTTTATATATATAGATATAAATAGATTTTTAAATAGTAAAATAAATACCAAAGCTTTATAAAACATTTTAAATAAAATAAAGACAAGTGTTAAGATGTTAACACCCAAATTAACAAAAGTAAATCATTTAACATAAGGAATTTATAAATAAGGCTTTATATATTTGTAAGTTTTAAAATGCATAGAATTAACATTTATAATAAATAAATTCATTGTTTGACAATTGTAACTTTTACGCCATGCAAATTTACAAGTGGCCAATATGTTTTCTTTTCAAATTTATAATGAAAAAAAATCGAAGAAATTAAACCAGGTTTTCATCTTCTTGCCACTTTCAAAAACCTGGAAATCAAAAGAAATAAAAAAAACAACTGATTCAAACATCCGCCTGAAATCATCAAGCAACTTCAGATCAGTTTTGAAAGCCTTAAATCATCTCAGCAATTCAAAGATTCCAGTAATAACAAGATCGTCTCAAACCTGAATAAGCTGAGCAATCAAGCAAATTCGAATTTAAGCAGATTTAAAAGTTGCAAATAAATTCAAACAAGTCCAGATTCAACTCTAATACCAGAAAATCAACTCAACAACAAAGTTCAATTCCAGATCAAACTCAAGTAATTCAAGATTAAAGAAACTTCCAAGTTCTCTGTTCAAATAAAAAGGTGAGTAAACCAAGCTTAAAAGCTGTTTAAATCTGATGCATGTGGATATTTAAAAGGATTGATGTGTTAGTTGTTTTGCATGAATGAAATTATGTTTGCATGTTTATAAAATATGAAGTGTTAAGTGTGCATGTCTGGATATATATATATATCCTCTATTTTTTTTTATTTTACAAGGTTTAAACAAAAGTCAAAATTTAAAATCCCCTCATTGAATCTCTGATAGGCTGTGAGATTCGAATAAGTTATGCTTGTTTAAACATGAATTAAGTTTTACAAATATATTAACTAAATTTAGTTTGAATATTATCTGGAAAATCAAGAAGACAGGGAAAATCTTAAAACATGTAAATTTCAAAAACCTTGATTCTCTGATTCATATATATATTCTGAATCGACTTTGAAAACTAGGATTTTTAAAGGGAAATTCATGATTTTTAAGTAAGTAAATTGTGAGGATTCGAGGATTGGTCAGATTATGGGTTTTGGGGCTTTTCTGGTGATCGGGGAACTCGGGGGGGTCGTGATCGCCACTGGAGATTGCTGGGGAGTTGTCGAGTCTAGGAAAAATGGATGGTGGTTTTCTTAGACACCGTGGCGGCAGGAATTGGTTGGAGTAGGGTTTAAGCCCTAAGTTTGGTCGATTCTAGAACCTGGTTTGCTGCGACGTCTTGGGTGAATCGGAGTTCATCGGATTAGGGGGAAAGTTGATGGGTTGGTCAGTGAACCTTTGGGCAGAAGTTCATGGTCGCTGATGGTCGGCACCGTGGGTTCGAGGAAGTTTTAGGTGATGGTTTTTGGTTCTAGTGGGTTTGAGTTGTTCGAATTCGCTTCCTCGCGAGTTCATCGGCGCTGAAGGGTTGGAGCGTTTGTTTGGGTGATCGTCAACTTGCTGGCGATCTCGGAAGGGATTGGAGGTGGTCAGGCGATCGGTGTACGTGCACAGGTGCACGGTATATCTGGAGTTTGTGATGGTTTGGGGGAAGAAGCATTTCACTCGAAGTCGTCTCGGGAATATTTTCGTGTAGACTCGAAGTAGAGAAGGGGAGCGAGTTTCTCAGGTTGGGATCGAAGTGAAACGTGGGTTGTCTCGGGGATTTGGGTGGTTAACTCGAATGTGGCTTCAGATTTTTGAAATGACAGCTTTTAAAATGTAAATGTTAACAAGTTTTTAAACAGGTTTTTTTTTAAGATTTAGAATGCTAAAGTTAAAATGTTTAAAATCATTTTGTTTAAAAGAAAATAAATGTATTGGATTTATTGTGTAATTAAATTCATAAGTGTTTCCAAAATATAATAAGATGAAGTGTTTTAATCCTTAATGTAATTTAAAGGACAAGTTAAGTGATTAATGAAAATTAATTACAAGGTTTATCAAATAAAGATTTTTAATGATAATTAAAGTAAATAATTAAGATAAATGATTATCTTTTAATTAATTCAAAGTCTTAAGTGATTAAAGGTTTATTACTTAATGAAGGTAATTAAATGATAACTGCTTAATGAAAGTGATTAAAGAATAATTAATTAAAGAATAATTAATTTATGTGATTAATTAATTTGAGGGTAATTAATTTAAAGTGAATTAATTAAAGGTTAATTAATTTATGGTTGATAGATAATTACTTAATGAAAGTGATTAAGGATTAATTAGTAATAATTAAGGGGTAATTAATTAGGTAATTAAAGATTAATTAATTGATTTGTAAGGTAATCAAGGAATGATTAATTAATGGTTTGTATTTAATTACTAATAAGTAAGCAGGATTAAAAATGATTAAAGTAATTAATTAAATTTATTTAAATTATTAGAAATGGTGTGACTAATTAATCTTGCTTATGAATGATTTGGTGAATATTTCTGATATGAAATGTTTTGTGATACGATACATTTGGTTTGAACAGTTATACTGTGGTTATCTATCGATGATGAATTTATGTGTAAAAGTGACATCATACATTTAAAAGTTTGAGTTGTATTTCACTTGAGTAACTTGAGTTAAGATGACATTGGATTCGAAGAGACCGGAGTCGGGTATTAATAAATACCCGAAACCACTTCTATTTGAATCATCTAAATTCTTTATAGATTGATATGTGAAACCAATTGTAACGACCCACTCTTCTAGACTCAGAAGAACGCGTCATTTTTAAGAAAGAAAGAGGTGAGAAAATAGAAAGATAGAGAAGAAAGAAGAAACAACATCAGAATCTCAACAGCGGAACGAATAAAATATAATATATCACGTAAGAGAATACATAGTATCATATACATCAGAGTTAAACAGATAATAAAACACATACTAGACAGTTATAAACACCTGTCTAGTTAATACAACTCGATACAACTCACAACATCACAGAGATACAACACAGCGGAACCAATATATCTATCTACAACGCTGAAGCTTCCTGCTCCATTGCTCCTTCCGAATTCGTCAAAGCTAACCTGAATCCCTTGGCTACCCATAAAAATTTGGGTACCCGAGAGTTTAGGAAAAACAGAAATAAACTCCGGGTCAGACATGGGTCTGGTATGAGTAAACGGATTAAAGTTGCTTAACTTTGAAAATCCTTTGAAAACAAAAGGTATCACGTAAGACTTCCCACACATAAACATGGAAAGTTTTTACCTTACGCTAACCAAAACATTTGATAGGAAATCCAGTTATATTATAATAGTGTCTAGGGTTTTCAAGTAAATATGAAATGGCCGAAATTGTTACATTCATTAAATTCCAGCATACTAGGTTTACAATCAAATCCGATGGCACTTATTGGATTTTGGATTCCATACAATGGCAGGGCTACTGGGGTACCGCCCGTCACAGTACCTGGCCTAGATCAGCGTACCGAGGACCCACCCTAAGTCCCCTGCAACACAAGGCCGGACCCATCCCTTACTGGATAGTTCCGAATAAAATCACCCCACGGTTGGGATCCACAACCGCACACTAAGCCGAAATAAAAAGGGACATCTAGACAGGGATGACCTTACTCTCAAGTGGGTGCTACCCACGAAGCCTTGCTGCACCTCCCCTGTTTTAGCCATTCCTGGTTGATGAGGCTTGAGGCTACGATTACCTTTAGAGAACACATCTCTTAGAATGCTCATCGTCCACCTGACGATGTGCTGAAAGCATTCAATCCATACAAGTTCGTTCTGGGTTCGAACGAAACCGAAGGCATTATCTCGTTACACTCATTTTGGAATCACCCTCAGAGTTAACGACAATAACCCTTGCACTCTGAATCTTCATCTTCACTTGAGATTCACGACCTATCGTAAAATTGGATCAATGTGGTATTCGGGTCTCCAGACCTAGAATCCCGGTATACGAAAACCCGATCCCGGTCTCATCGAAATCCAAACCGTATCTTTTAAGGCCAAGTTGTTTTAAAGTTAAAACAATTCAATTCAATATTATCTATATACTCACAGATAGATAAATCTCAATATCACAGATAGATAATCCACTATATCACAGATAGATAATTCACAATATCATCATAAATAGATAATCCATATCACACAGCATCCATATCTGAGATCTCAAACCCTTCAAGGCAAACAATATCATCCATCCATACATAAGCAAGGATAAATAATCACACCATTTATAATTAATTTAAAATGAATTAAATTAATTATCTCATTTCAAATTAATTTAAAATGAATTAAAATAATTACTTCTTCCCTAATTAATTTAAAGTAAATTAAATTAATTACTTCATCTTATAAATCCTGCTTACAAAATCATTAATTAATTACAAATCAATTAATTAATCATTCTCCAACTTCCATTTTAATTAATCATCTTGGATTAACTAACCTTTAATTACATTCCAGTAATTACTCTTTAATTAATTTCACAAATTAATTATTCTTAACCATTCACAGTAATTAACCATTAATTACTTCATCAATTACATTTATTAACGAACCTTAATAAATTACCTCCATAAATTAATTAACTATAATTAATTACATTAATCCTTAATTAATTACATTAATTAATTAACTTCTATTAATCACTTCCATTTATCAACCTAAATCATGTACAGGAATTTCCATCTTGAAATTTCTTATCTTAATTAATTAACTTCTTAATTAATTATATAAACCCTTATTATTTATTACACCAAGTAATAAATCTTTAATTACCTCTACAAAGTAATCCTACTTTAATTACTTCCCATTAAGTAATTTCCTTCATCTAATTACATCCTGTAATTATTCATTAATTACTTTGCTAAGTAATTATACTATTCAATTTCATTAAGTATTCATACTTAATTAACCATCAAGTGGTTATCTTTAATTAATTTACAATTAATTGTCTTGAATCAATCACATTCATTTGATCCATTACAATTGATAATTCATTTCTTAATTGCCCTTTCAACAAATTTATAAATCTTTAATTACAGATTAATTATTCTTTTAATTATTAATATATAAACCTTAATTATCAATTAATAAGATTTAATCACAATTTAATTAATCCTTAATTAAGCTTAATAGATTAATTATTCCTTATTCATTAACCAATTTATTTATTTCTAAAACTCAATTACCAACTAAGTACTTCTTATTTTCCAATTAATCAACCTTTAATTTCTTAATTAATAAATCCCTAATTCATTAATCTCTAACTATTAGTTAATCAATCACAATCATTAATTAATTAAATTAATTAATTATCCTTGAATTAATCACTTAATTAACCTTTATTCTTAATTAATTAATTTAATTAGTGATATTTAATTCCTTAATTAACTTAATTAACTTCAAAGATAATAAATCTTCTTTTAACTTAAGATAAACATTTTCTTAATTACCATATACATTTAAACCCTTTTATCTTAAAATTAACTTTCATAACATTTATAAAGTAAGGTATAAAGTTTTAACAAAATTTGTTTTTAAATTTCAAAATCTTATTTTTAAAACTTTTATAAAACTGGGCTTTCCCTTCGAGTCATATCCGAATGATACTCGGGTCTATCCCGAGTCTTCCCTACTTCTTCCCCTTCCTTTTAAAACTTAGTTAAATTAACAGTTTAAAACTGAAGCTATTCCCCAAACACTCGAGCACGACTCGAGTCGAAACCCCAAAACCCCGAGCCCATCTTCGAGTAAACTCCCCAGATTCTCGAGCAAATCTCACGAGCAGCTCATCTTCCCCAAATTAAAGCTACCCAGATACGAAATGCACGTACACGTGCACAGGAGTTCGCCAGCGCTCCGATCATGGCCACCACCTTCAACATGTCGTCCTCGACATATACGAGCATCACGAACATCCAAGACTAAGAATCAATGACGAGAACGAAATCGAGCATTCCAGTTCCTACCTGGAACTCGAACACCTCCACCAAAAGCACTTCGCCAGCGTTCCTCGGACCACCGGAGGAGCTCCGACTCCATCTACACCACCTTAACGCGCTACTCTTCCATCCTCTAGAACCCCACGCAGCTCGACGCATCAGAGGTGACGAGATCACCTCATTTCCCAGTCATGTCCAAATTCGAACGAAAACCTAATTCGACCTCGTTTCTCCAATTCGTGCAATAGAAAAATCATTCGTCAATTTTCTCGAAATCATAGATTGTCGAGCTTGCTTCAAACCAAATCTTAGCATTTAAGATTTGTTCGATCGTCATAATTTGATCAAAATGCTAATTTTATTCAAATTCAATTTACTCTTGAAATACTAAACTAAAAATCTTCGTTTTAGTTTTATAAACCCTAATTTGCAAAGTATATTCGAATTTACATCCTGAAACAACAAATTTCCATGATGGGTTTTTTTTAACATGCTTTTTAAAAATTCCACTGTTCTTTCTATTTTACAGTTAAACATCATATATTTATTTCTTAACTTCATTTTTTTAAGTATAATCTAAGACTAAACAACAATTCTCGTTTGATAACTAGATCATAATAAGGATCAGAGAAACAAGAATGGATTGGAATTAAGTTTAAATTCTGAAATATGGAACAGAGCAGTGGTATTCACATCAGACATGCACACAAGAATACCATCACATACAGAATCATATACATAGATATACACATGCAGGTTAACATTATCACAAATATTTCACGAGCAACCATCATAAACTTATTTAAATTTTTAAATAAAGATGTTTACTCACCAGATTTGGAAAAAGGCAGAGGCTTGAAAATTTGTATGCTTTATTCCTTTTGAACTGAAAACTTGAAACTTGCATACTTTTGTTATTTTCCAGAGAACAATATTTTGCTTACAACTTAAAACTGAAAGCTTTTAAAAACTTGAGACTTCAAATTGGAAATATTGTTTTCTGCTAGATTTCCCTAAAACTGAAGAAGCTTTGAACTGGAACTTGAAAGTTTACTGAGCAAAAGGGTGATGATAAATCCAGACTAAAATACAAGATTTTGATTTGAAGATGAAATCTGGTGGTAGCTTGTAAAAATGTTTACAGGGTTTGTTGTTTTACTTTGCTTTGTTTAAAATGAATCGAAATGAAAAAGGCACTTGATATTTAACAAAACAAATGTAGGCTGAAAGTTGTTTTAGTACAAAAGTTGATCAGAGATCTTTTCTTGCTTATGGGCTGAAATGGAAACATTTTGTACAAGCATTTATGAAGTTGTCATACTTATCCCCTCCATTTCAATTCGTAAGTACTTAAATGTTATTTCTTGCCATGCCTATCTATATAGCTATAGTACATATATTTTATAATACTTGCCTGCAAATATATGTCTTCTACCTTAAGCTTCTACAAAGTTGTATTCTAGAGTTTATCTTATGTTCATAAATACTTATATCTGTACAAACAAATGAAGATATCTTTTCTTGTGTCTTTCAGCCTTGCCTATCTACACTTGCTATAGTATATATATTAATTTTACTTCGACTTGTTACTTTGCATATATAAGGTGATATCATATACATATTACTTACCTTACTTAAGCTTAAATAAAGTTGTTATGTTTATTTTATTATATTAGCTTGTATTCACTTCTATTTTTATCACTCAATATATTTAACTAATGTATTTTCTATTTTAAACTTAACTTACCAAACACTTTATTTATATTTATTTATTTATTTATTTTATTTATTTATTTACTTATGTTAAGTATGTTTATAAGTTTATATATTTATATTTACATTTAACCATATTTTTTTTTATTTATATTTAATATAAACAAGATTTATTTTAATTACAAACATTCTTACCAAAATTACCTCAAATTATTATATAGATCAAAAGTGAATAAGTAGAGTTTCATTTAAGTTTAGGATATATTTTATTGTAATTTAAATTGGAACACTTTTTATTTTAAATCCTCAAATTATAATTTTCTTCTAAACACATAAATATACACATAAATATAAACATTTATATAACACTTATTAAATTAGAAATAATAGGACTATTTAAATTTATATATAAAATATCCCAGATTAAATTTGTAACTAATTATTCTGATTTAAAATCAATTTATAACCATATTTTAAAACAGCACATTATTAATTTATCTGTTATTTATATTTGAAAATAACAATTTTATCAATTTTAAATAATTTAAATAAGAGATTATCCCATTTTAAATTCCTTGAAATTCCGGGATGTCACATTCCTCTCCCCTTAAAAAGAATTTCGTCCTCGAAATTTAAAACAAAAGATAATCCAAAGTTTTATTTTATTTTCAACCAATTCAGACATATATATCAGCCATACACAACCAAACAAACAATTTCAATCAAATAAACAACACTAGCTATTCGGACACAGATCCGGATAAGCTTCCTAAAAATTTCCCGAGTTTCCCAGGTATAGATACTGGAATACTCGCTCTACTGAATCCAAACTAGCTACACTACTGAGCTACTGAGCTCCTACTCAACTAGATCTATAAAACAAGACAGGATATCAGACAACAGACAAGTCTGACTCAACAATCAAAACTCCCTGAATGCTGGTTCCAAAACCAGTGATAGACCCACACGTATTCCCTTAGAGATACGTGAGACACAAGGAATCCCAGTTCTCCAAACTGGCAATTCACTCCTGAAATCCAAAACTCTTATCCTTACCAGTATACAGAAAGATCCAATATACTCCGGAGCTAACCTCACAGTCTTACCCAATCTTATTGCTCCCTTTACCGAAGAAAATCTCAACAACATCGAAGTCTCCAACTTCGAATTCCAACTTCTTCCGTCTCTTATCCACAATAATCCTTTGACGATCCTGGACTGCCTACATCCTTTCCCTACCAGCCAAAACTTTGTTGATGCTTCAATAACCAACTGGATCAGAATAACTCAACCAAAAAGATTCTCTCCAGATTTACCCAATCATTTCGAATACAACTCTACTCTACCATCATCAGTAGATACAACTCACTTCTCCTATCCGGAAAAGACAAAACATATGCACTGCCAATCTGGCCTCAAATCCAGAAAATTCCTATAGAAATTCTCTAATCTCATAACACTGCAACTTCCGGTTGCTTCCACTCCAGAACAGCTGCCACCATGCTTCCGCTGCACAACTCTGAGCTGAAGTAGATAAGAATGTCAATGAACTCGAACAAAACTTAACCAACACCTCCTGGACACTCCACACAACAGATCCACCACAAACAGAAACAAACTGCTTAAAGAAACATATGAGTCCTCAGTCAAGGGTACCGTCTTCAGCTACCCTTAGCTAGAAGAAACACGAAACTAGATACAGAAGAGAAAACACAAATGCTCCACCGATCTCCTTAGCTGCACCACCGGTACCATTTCTGGAATCCAGTCGATACCAACTCAATCTCCAGATGCTGACAAAACTCTGACTTCCTGAAGACATCCAGAAAAATCTCTGAAACCCAAGAGAACGCTCAGACTATCGCAAGTCACTTTTGCGATCAATCCAGTCTAACTCCAAAGATAATGATCTCTCTTTACCAAACAGAACAGCGTACGCTTACGAAGCCAATCCATCGAAGAAACGGAACCACTCTGCTGCTTCTGAAATTACCTCGAGAAAATATGCCAAGCCAGAAGACTTCCTAGACGGCACAGAGAGCACTCCGAGCTACAATGCTGACCCAAATGCCCAAAACTTCCCATCCAAAGCTCTTCGAGAACTCGGACTACAAACCAAACAAAAACATCCTGCTGAGCACCACCACAACACCGAAGCAGACACACTTCCTTAACTTGTTCCAAAGAAAACATCTTCGGAAACATCTATAGTCACTGCGTCTTATCACACTGCTACTACATCCTGAGGTATCAAAATACCATGTCTTACTTCTGCCCAACCGACAGATCCAAACTCTCGAAAATCCGCTCACACGAGCGCGATCAACTTGCACTTCAATGATGAACTCCGAATCCTTAACAGGTTTCCTTCAGAGATCAATAAAATCCTAACAACAAACAAAGCTCACTCGAGACAGTATTAGGTCTACAGTCTCGGCAGATACACTTCCAACCTCAACAAACTCCAACCATAGGTAATCGTGTTACACACACCACTACCCTAACTACCTTTATAAATTATATTGGAAAACCCGAACAGGTAACCCAACAGATAGGTAGAAATATATATATATATATATATAGATAAAAATTACAAGTACGCTCTCTCAAGAAAGATACCACTCCAGAGCTTAGGTATTCGCTCAACCTATCGCTTTGATACCACTGTAGCGACCCACCCTTCTAGACTCAGAAGAACGCGTCATTTTTAAGAAAGAAAGAGGTGAGAAAATAGAAAGATAGAGAAGAAAGAAGAAACAACATCAGAATCTCAACAGCGGAACGAATAAAATATAATATATCACGTAAGAGAATACATAGTATCATATACATCAGAGTTAAACAGATAATAAAACACATACTAGACAGTTATAAACACCTGTCTAGTTAATACAACTCGATACAACTCACAACATCACAGAGATACAACACAGCGGAACCAATATATCTATCTACAACGCTGAAGCTTCCTGCTCCATTGCTCCTTCCGAATTCGTCAAAGCTAACCTGAATCCCTTGGCTACCCATAAAAATTTGGGTACCCGAGAGTTTAGGAAAAACAGAAATAAACTCCGGGTCAGACATGGGTCTGGTATGAGTAAACGGATTAAAGTTGCTTAACTTTGAAAATCCTTTGAAAACAAAAGGTATCACGTAAGACTTCCCACACATAAACATGGAAAGTTTTTTGTAACATCCCAGATTTTTGAGCTATTAAATTTTGGATATTTAATTCATTTTAAATGTTTAATATGGGTTTAAGATTTATTTTGAACTAAAAAGAATTGGTTTAAACTAAAACAACAAGTGATAATTTCTAATGTGGAGGTTTAATTTGAGATTGGATAATAATAATTAAATATTCGAAATTGGGATAAAAGGTGAATTTGGGATAAATGATTATAAAAATGGTGTTTACATGTATTTTTAAGTTCAATTGGTTATAAATAATATTGTTGGATTTTTAGATGAATTTAAAAGTCGATAAGTTATTATTTGGAAGTTTATATTAATTTAAAAATGAATTTAATATTATTAAAATGCAATTTAATCAGATTTTGGTCCGGATTGAGCCAGAATGATTTTTAATGTGTTTATAAATTTTATATGATTTATTGTTAAGTTAATAAAATTTAAAAAGTGAAAATTTAAGCGTTTCCGATAATTTCGAAAATCGCATGATTTAATAGACGAGTTAAAATAGCTTTCCGGGGCGTAGTCTTGGAATGTGACGAAACCAGTTCCATTGGATCCGTAATAGATAGTTATTATTGGATTTCAATTTTCGTAACGATCGGGGTTGTCGTTTGACCGTGGCAGCTCGAAACGCATAGAAATCGATTTAACCGATTTAATTTTAAATTGATCGTTTAAGTTCGTATCTCGCGCATACGATCAAATTAGTTTACGAAACCTGTTCCATTGTGTCCGGAACGTTGAAAAACCCCAGGAATGCCGGTCGGAACGCGTAGTTTGGAGGTCGTTTGCATAAACGGTTGATTTGAGAAGTATTTGAATTAAATAATATTAAGTATATATACATTATAACTTTTATATCATCTAAACCCTAACCCTAAGGTATTTCCTCAGCCGCCGTTTACAACATTTCCATGGCCGATATCGTCCCTCGTTTTCCCCCAATTTGCTCTCAATCCAAGCGATGATACGAAAATTCTCCAACATGAAATATGTAGAGCTCAAAGAGCTCGATACATTCAACGGTAATGATTGACTTTCGTGGCCTAAATCAATCGCAGTCGGCCTAAGAAGGGGCTCCGTTCGTGCTCGATTTTGGAGTGAAGGGGGTGCCGAGCTTGGCGTCGCTTTGGCCAGGGGCGCGTGCTGCGATGGGCTGCGTGTGGGTGGGTTTCGATCGTCTTAGAAGTCGTCGTCGTAGGGGCGACACGAGGTGGGTTATGGGCCTGTACGCGGTCGTGAACGAGAGGGGATGGGTTCGTTGTTCTGGGTAGTGACGCGTTGGGAGATGTTGTTGATGGTCTCGATCTCATGTGGGAAAGTGACGGCCTAGATGTGTTTGGGTATTGTAAATTTAATAAAAAAAAAGAAATTGTTTTAAATATTAATTCAAACTTTAAAATGGAATATCTTATGCATACGATATCAGGATTTGACGATTTTCATGGCGATGGAATCGCAGAGAGACATACTACGTGATGGTGTAGATCCGGAGTCATTCCGGGCAAGTAGGAATTTGGGTTAAATCGGACACCATCCGGTTTAATTAAATTTCGAACGCTCGTCAAAATTAAAGGTGAGTTTTTCTCACTCACATCTGGATGCTAGACATTATAAATAGTTAATATTTAAATATCTGTGTGGATGGCTGAATATAATTGTTATTATCAGTCTGGATTGATATTTATATTGTGATGAGCTAATATTTGTGGATGCAGGGAGAAACAGGTTGGAGGGATCCAACTGGATTCCTCACAATGTAGCAATTATTTTATAATTGACAGTGATACCTGTTTATATGATGTGATTGATAAATCTGGAAATTTAGTTGTTCTGTGACATTATGGTATAAATTGTAATCACAGAATTAAATTATAAATGGCTAAATTGTGTTTTTACGAAATAAAATGAATTATTAAATTTAGAATTTCAAAGAATAAAATTTGAAATCGGATTTGAAAGGAAAAATGTAAATTGGGCCAAATTGGGATTTTGAATATAATGGGAAGTTTATGAAATGGGTAAATGGAAAGTATAGTTTTCTGGAGATTAAATTTATGAAATTATAAATTGTTTAAAATAACGGTGTTTATTTTAATAACGACTAATGTTATCCGGAAATTAAAAATATGTTAAAATGGAGTTTCCGACTATAAATTAACAAGTTCTAATGAAAAACAGAATGTTTTGAAATGCCGTATTTCATTGGAATTTAAATAAGTGAATTGGAAATTTGGCTTCCATTGAAAATTCACCAAGATGTTTATTTAAAAATGTTTAAACTATATTAAAAAAATGAATTTCCGGAAATGAAAAATTGTGATTTAACTTCGGAGGAAGTTATAGTTAAGTATGGAATTGGGAATTTATGTTGAAATCATAAATTGACTTGAAATAAATCAGTGGATTTATATAAAAGAGTACTTTGAAATGTTTTGGAACGGGAAGGTGTTTCCCTGGGAAAACCAAGTTAGTGTTTTTAAAGATTTTATTTAATTTAAAAGTTAAGTTTTAAAATTTGTTTAAAGAGTATTTTTAAGAAATTGTTATTTTTAAAGTAACAAACTAATAATTTAGAAATCGTAATGATTTGAGAATATATTAGTAAATATTTTTTTCGAATGGATTATTTAAAGGTTGGTTTTGACTTAAGTTATTGAAATTAGTATTTTTCTTCTTATAATGCTATTTTGAATTTAGTGAAACTAAAACCCTTATTTTTAAAATCAAAGTTTATGTGTTAATAACTAGTTTTCTTCACTTATTTTAAATTTATATTTTGAGTAAATAAATAGAAGAAATTTTCATATTTTAAAGTATATTTCAGTATAAAGTATTTTTAACTGTTTTAAATGCAAATTGTTTTATACTTGGTTATTCTCGATGGGAATAAAGGGTAAAGGATTTACCTTGTAAAGGAAGAGTTTTGGAAAATTGTTTTCAAACGAGTTTTGAAAATGTGAAAATATATCTTTGAAAGATATTAGAAGAAAATAAATAATATGGAGATTATTTATTGTGTGATGGATGTGTATGGATGTTTGTGAACATTAATTGATAGTTAAATCACCGACTATCAATATTGGCCAAATGCGCGATCGTTTCGAAGAGACCGGGATCGAGTTTCCATATACCAGGATTCTAGGTCTGGAGACTCGAAAACCACTTCGATCCGGTTTGTACGTTTCGCGAAAACGATTTCGGAGTCGAAGATGGAGCAGTGAAGTGCAAGGTCTAGTCGCTACTAATCCTGAGGATATTTCCAAAATGGATGTAGTAGGGGTAGTGCCTTCGGTTCCGTTCGGACCCGAGACGGACTTGTATGGACGAATGCTTTCGTGACATCGTCAGGTGGACGATGGGCATTCTAAGGGATATGTGCTATAAAGGTATCGTTTAGTCTCAAGCCTCATCAACCGGGAATGACTGAAAATCAGGGGATATGCAGCAAGGCTTCGTGGGTAGCCCCCACTTGAGAGTAAGGTCATCCCTGTCTAGATGTCCCTTTTATTTCGGCTTAGTGGTGCGGTTGCTGATCCCAACCGTGGGGTGATTTTACTTGGAATTATCCAGTAAGGGATGATTCCGGCCTTGTGTTGCAGGGGAGCGGGCGTACTCCTCGGTACTATGATCTAGGCCACGTACTGTGACAGGTGGTACCCCAGTGCCTAGTCATTCGTTGGAAATCCATTCTCCCTACGAGCCTGTACGGTTTTGATTGTGCCCAACTATTGTTGAAATGTGAGAAGCAAGCATTTCCGCTAGATTCTATTTTACTTTCTATAGACACTATTATAATATCAGAGAATTTTAATATAAAAGTGTTTTAGCTATCGTAAGGTAAAAACCCGACATGTTTATTTGTGGCGTGGTCTTACGAGATGCTTTTGTTTTCAAAGAATTTTGAAACTTTAATAATCAATTGGGTGTATTTATGATGCGCTGGTATTCAAGACTGACTCGGGTGTTATTTTATTATAATGCTCGGGTCAGACCGAGTATATTTCAGGATAGGTTGCTATGGAGCTCAGGAGAGGAGCTGGAATCCGAGACGTATTTCTCGTACTTGTATTATTCCGCTGCTGTGATTATCTGAGATTGTTTGACTGGCTATGGTTGGTTGTATTGATGGACTCTGATGATGATGTATTGTATATAAACAGATATAGTTTTCATTTGTGTAAAGATCTGTTCTATATATTATATTTTATCCGCTGCGACTGTGAGGTTTTGATTTTGTTTAGTTCTTTCTTCTTCTATCTACTTTCTTATTCTTCTACAATCTGTCTTTTCCGGGCATTCGATCGTCGGCATATTATACTGTTGAGTATTTTGTGTCGATTTTCGAGGGTCGAGAAGGGCGGGTCGTCACACTTGGTATCAGAGCTTAGATTGGCGACAACCTAGTCTTTGGTGGGAAAATTACTCATTTTTAAATAGAGTCGGAAGTACGCTATAATGAGTTGAGTGTAATAATAGCTATGAGAGCGTACTTGTTAGTGGATATAAAATTGTTTTTGTACTGTGTTGACTTATCGGTTGAGTGTTTATGAATTCTGGTCGGTGCGGGAAGTACAACCGTATCGATAGGGGTTTCTAAACTCTTAAACAAGATAAACCGACATAGTATTATTTTTAAAGTGGGTAAATGAAATAATTCCACTCAA
Source organism: Allium fistulosum (assembly GCA_030737815.1). NCBI lineage: Eukaryota > Viridiplantae > Streptophyta > Magnoliopsida > Asparagales > Amaryllidaceae > Allium > Allium fistulosum. The sequence continues at coordinate 619,632,508 of CM060907.1, forward strand.
AATTGTATTTTGATATAAAAAGAAATAATTTTCTAAATTATTATATGTATTGGATGCTTGTTTGGTTGTTTCTTCTATAATTAAATAAGAAATTAAAACATGATCTAAAATTTGAAATGATATATATAAGAAAATAAGAAGTTAAAATATTAAAATGGTTTATAACCAAATGGAATTGACTGGATATGTTTTAAATAAGAAAAGTAAAAAAATTAAAATTTGATTTAAACTAGAATTTTTACCCCGAAAATTTTTGAAAGGGATTTCAAATGAATTTAAACAAAGGTTTGGAAAAATTTAGAAACCTTGGGAATGTTGAAATGTTTTCCAAAGGTTTTGAAGTTAATGATGGAGCATATTTTGGAAAATATTTTCGAATGGAAATTGATTTGAGGTGAATTTTGGAAGTGGAAAGCACTGAACTCACTGCAGACTGCAGTCGCTGGAAAATAATCCTGATGATGCTGGCCACATCATTAGAATTCATTTTCGAGTTTCTAAAGTGATGGATTGCTACCAAAATAGTTGGTTATGGTATTTGTTTGGACTTGTTTGGAAAACAAGTGATTTTGGAATTTTCAAAAGGAAAATTGTTTGGTAAAAGCAGTCTGTTTTGGAATTTGGTATTTGATTTGAATATCAAAGAGAAATGTGTTGATTTTTATTTCAAATTGGTTTTGAAATAAATTCGGGTAAATTGAATTCTGGAAATCCTGTTTAAATAAAAATGTGAAAGTTGAAATGATTCAACTATATAACTTATAAAGGAAAGTTGATTTAAAGAAGAATTGAGTATATATGGAATGTAAATTTACTTTGAAGAAATGAGGGTGTATGGAATATATCTGGATTTAACTTATGATAAGTTAAATAAAATTGAGATTTTGAAATGAAATTAAATCTAAATGAATTGGGATTAAATGGAAGTTGATGTAAAGGTGAAATGTAAATGCTTATAATTGTGTAAATGAATTCATATTTTTAAGTTATAAAGTGTTATAATTTGACATTGTGATTATAAAAATGGAAATGGATTAAAATGAGCAATATAAACTTATAAATAAATAAGTTGGAGAACTTGAGAATGGAAGATTTGATTTTAACTCAAGTAAAATGGAATTATAATCACAAATGGAAATAATAAATGGAATGGTGAATTCGAACTTAATTTTAAATGGAATGCAAGGTAAGGTGAAACAATTATAAAATATAAAAGAGGTAAGTGAACTGAAGTTAGTAAATAAGTTGAACTTGGATATGGAGAATTAAGATTAAATTGAATTTGGTCTAACTTCGACTAAGATGGAATTAAGCTGAATATTAAAATTTCTATTGTGTTATGAATAAGAATGAATGTAATTAAATTCTTATTTAAAGTAGTAAAGGAAATGGTTTAAATTCAGGTAGGCTAAATAAAATTTAGATGAGCTTGAATTAATTCTAGAAAGGAATTAAATTGAAAATGCATATATAATCTAGTTAACCTTGAATTAAATTTGGATAAGAATTTAATTAAATGGAAATTTAATTTAGTTGAAGGGATGTTGAATGAAGTAAATGCTCACTAAATTAAATTTAAAATGATTGTTTGGCAATGAGTTTTGTGTTAGCTAAATTAAATGGGATGTGTATGGTAATGAATAGAATTTTGATAGTTGGTCAAAGTTTGAAAGGTAAATAAAATCCAGTTTTGGGATGGAATTTAAGTTTGGTAATAAATGTTGGAAGTGAGAATGTATAATGGGATTAGATTATAATAGTGATGGTTTGAATTGTAAGTAATTCAAATGAGAGAAATAATTTAAATGGTCTCTTTGTTGATAAAATAAATCTAAAATGGATTGGATAAATAAACGAAGAGCATTAAACTTTGTAAATGAATTGAAATTGGTTGAATGAGAATCAGATGGAAATAAAATTAAATAGATAATGGTAATATTGTGAAACTACTTAAGCAAATTGAAAGAAACAAATGATTGTGGATGAGCTTTATTAAGAAATTTGAATGGAATTTGTTGGATAATAAAATTGAATTGAAAGTGAAATGATATTCATTAATTATTGTGGTAAATTAAGAATGTATGAGTTGAATATAACCCAGGATCGAATGATATTAATATAAACTTGAATTTGGTTAATGGAAATAAAGATGTAAGGAAAATGTAATTTAACAATTACATTGGAAAGAGAAAATATTTGGTTTGTGAACCTTGTAATGGAATAAAATTTATATGAATCCAAGTTGGAAATAATTTTAAATGGTTATAAGCTTAAGTGGCAATTGTTTTGTTTGAATGACAAGGAAATTTGTATGTATTTGCAATTGAGTGTTTAAAAGCAATTGGAATTGAATTGTGAATAAATTGATATGAATGGGAACCCAATTCAAAGAGTTTTGTAAATAAATGCAAGTGAATTGGTTTAAATGACAAGTGGAATTGGTTTTGAATAAATTGGAATGGATTGAAATATTGTTAAGTGATTTTGCATATGAACGGAAATGGATCATAACTGAAATGCAAATGTTTCAAGTTTAAAATGAAATTTGATTGTAAATCAAATTTGGAATGTAAGTAAAATTAAAAGGTAAGAAAGACATATGTTAATCATATTGAATCAAAAATGAATTGGTTGTAATAAATATGAATGGTATATAGTAAACTTGAATATAGATCATTCAAGAGAAATAAAATGAAGCTTGGACTTGAATAAGAAAATTTAAAGGTGATTGAAATCTTTGGATTGTTGAAAATATAGTGACATTGTTAAACTATGAAATTTGAGTTTGTAAAGCGAGTTAAAATGATGTCAGCATTGTGAAATTGGTTTATAGAGATGGTTAGCTTGCATTTATATTGGAAATGCTAATGAAATGTTCTTATCTTTGAAATTTGATGAGTTTGTTGAGTATAGTACAGGTGCGGGAGGCGTTCGAGAGAGTTGGAGCGCGTATATGCGAGATATTAGCCGCTTGCTTTTAAAAATTTGCTAAAAGGTACGCCTACGCAAATATAATTGGGAAATGATTTATGTTTTGTGATATATTCTGGTTTCCGACCGTGTGAGCCGATGTATATATATTTGTGTATCCTGCGATATCGCAGAAGCTCCTCCGTACAAAGGAGACTCCGCCAAAATTTTCCAGAAATTTGGGGAGTTAGAAAATTTTTGGGGTTTTTGAGAAAATTTATTAATAAGTAAAGTTATTTTTGAAAGCAAATGTTAAAAGATAGGCTTTAGAGTAAAGAAAGCAAATGGTTTTGAAATGGAGCTAAAACTTTTTGGGAAAGTGAATATAAGCTTTTAACTAAGAAAATTGGGTAAGTAAATGGGTTGGGGAGTATGTTCCTACCTTAGCAAATTTCGGGGACGAAATTTTTATAAGGGGGAAGGAATGTAACATCCCAGATTTTTGAGCTATTAAATTTTGGATATTTAATTCATTTTAAATGTTTAATATGGGTTTAAGATTTATTTTGAACTAAAAAGAATTGGTTTAAACTAAAACAACAAGTGATAATTTCTAATGTGGAGGTTTAATTTGAGATTGGATAATAATAATTAAATATTCGAAATTGGGATAAAAGGTGAATTTGGGATAAATGATTATAAAAATGGTGTTTACATGTATTTTTAAGTTCAATTGGTATAAATAATATTGTTGGATTTTTAGATGAATTTAAAAGTCGATAAGTTATTATTTGGAAGTTTATATTAATTTAAAAATGAATTTAATATTATTAAAATGCAATTTAATCAGATTTTGGTCCGGATTGAGCCAAAATGATTTTTAATGTGTTTATAAATTTTATATGATTTATTGTTAAGTTAATAAAATTTAAAAAGTGAAATTTTAAGCGTTTCCGATAATTTCGAAAATCGCATGATTTAATAGACGAGTTAAAATAGCTTTCCGGGGCGCAGTCTCGGAATGCGACGAAACCAGTTCCATTAGATCCGTAATAGATAGTTATTATTGGATTTCAATTTTCGTAACGATCGGGGTTGTCGTTTGACCGTGGCAGCTCGAAACGCGTAGAAATCGATTTAACCGATTTAATTTTAAATTGATCGTTTAAGTTCGTATCTCGCGCATACGATCAAATTAGTTTACGAAACCTGTTCCATTGTGTCCGGAACGTTGAAAAACCCCAGGAATGCCGGTCGGAATGCGTAGTTTGGAGGTCGTTTGCATAAACGGTTGATTTGAGAAGTATTTGAATTAAAAAATATTAAGTATATATACATTATAACTTTTATATCATCTAAACCCTAACCCTAAGGTATTTCCTCAGCCGCCGTTTACAACATTTCCATGGCCGATATCGTCCCTCGTTTTCCCCCAATTTGCTCTCAATCCAAGCGATGATACGAAAATTCTCCAACATGAAATATGTAGAGCTCAAAGAGCTCGATACATTCAACGGTAATGATTGACTTTCGTGGCCTAAATCAATCGCAGTCGGCCTAAGAAGGGGCTCCGTTCGTGCTCGATTTTGGAGTGAAGGGGGTGCCGAGCTTGGCGTCGCTCTGGCCAGGGGCGCGTGCTGCGATGGGCTGCGTGTGGGTGGGTTTCGATCGTCCTAGAAGTCGTCGTCGTAGGGGCGACACGAGGTGGGTTATGGGCCTGTACGCGGTCGTGAACGAGAGGGGATGGGTTCGTTGTTCTGGGTAGTGATGCGTTGGGAGATGTTGTTGATGGCCTCGATCTCACGTGGGAAAGTGATGGCCTGGATGTGTTTGGGTATTGTAAATTTAATAAAAAAAGAAATTGTTTTAAATATTAATTCAAACTTTAAAATGGAATATCTTATGCATACGATATCAGGATTTGACGATTTTCATGGCGATGGAATCGCAGAGAGACATACTACGTGATGGTGCAGATCCGGAGTCATTCCGGGCAAGTAGGAATTTGGGTTAAATCGGACACCATCCGGTTTAATTAAATTTCGAACGCTCGCCGAAATTCAAGGTGAGTTTTTCTCACTCACATCTGGATGCTAGACATTATAAATAGTTAATATTTAAATATCTGTGTGGATGGCTGAATATAATTGTTATTATCAGTCTGGATTGATATTTATATTGTGATGAGCTAATATTTGTGGATGCAGGGAGAAACAGGTTGGAGGGATCCAACTGGATTCCTCACAATGTAGCAATTATTTTATAATTGATAGTGATACCTGTTTATATGATGTGATTGATAAATCTGGAAATTTAGTTGTTCTGTGACATTGTGGTATAAATTGTAATCATAGAATTAAATTATAAATGGCTAAATTGTGTTTTTACGACATAAAATGAATTGTTAAATTTAGAATTTCAAAGAATAAAATTTGAAATCGGATTTGAAAGGAAAAATGTAAATTGGGCCAAATTGGGATTTTGAATATAATGGGAAGTTTATAAAATGGGTAAATGGAAAGTATAGTTTTCTGGAGATTAAATTTATGAAATTATAAATTGTTTAAAATAACGGTGTTTATTTTAATAACGACTAATGTTATCCGGAAATTAAAAATATGTTAAAATGGAGTTTCCGACTATAAATTAACAAGTTCTAATGAAAAACAGAATGTTTTGAAATGCCGTATTTCATTGGAATTTAACTAAGTGAATTGGAAATTTGGCTTCCATTGAAAATTCACCAAGATGTTTATTTAAAAATGTTTAAACTATATTAAAAAAATGAATTTCCGGAAATGAAAAATTGTGATTTAACTTCGGAGGAAGTTATAGTTAAGTATGGAATTGGGAATTTATGTTGAAATCATAAATTGACTTGAAATAAATCAGTGGATTTATATAAAAGAGTACTTTGAAATGTTTTGGAACGGGAAGGTGTTTCCCTGGGAAAACCAAGTTAGTGTTTTTAAAGATTTTATTTAATTTAAAAGTTAAGTTTTAAAATTTGTTTAAAGAGTATTTTTAAGAAATTGTTATTTTTAAAGTAACAAACTAATAATTTAGAAATCGTAATGATTTGAGAATATATTAGTAAATATTTTTTTCGAATGGATTATTTAAAGGTTGGTTTTGACTTAAGTTATTGAAATTAGTATTTTTCTTCTTATAACGCTATTTTGAATTTAGTGAAACTAAAACCCTTATTTTTAAAATCAAAGTTTATGTGTTAATAACTAGTTTTCTTCACTTATTTTAAATTTATATTTTGAGTAAATAAATAGAAGAAATTTTCATATTTTAAAGTATATTTCAGTATAAAGTATTTTTAACTGTTTTAAATGCAAATTGTTTTATACTTGGTTATTCCCGATGGGAATAAAGGGTAAAGGATTTACCTTGTAAAGGAAGAGTTTTGGAAAATTGTTTTCAAACGAGTTTTGAAAATGTGAAAATATATCTTTGAAAGATATTAGAAGAAAATAAATAATATGGAGATTATTTATTGTGTGATGGATGTGTATGGATGTTTGTGAACATTAATTGATAGTTAAATCACCGACTATCAATATTGGCCAAATGCGTGATCGTTTCGAAGAGACCGGGATCGAGTTTCCATATACCAGGATTCTAGGTCTGGAGACTCGAAAACCACTTCGATCCGATTTGTACGTTTCGCGAAAACGATTTCGGAGTCGAAGATGGAGCAGTGAAGTGCAAGGGCTAGTCGCTACTAATCCTGAGGATATTTCCAAAATGGATGTAGTAGGGGTAGTGCCTTCGGTTCCGTTCGGACCCAGGACGGACTTGTATGGACGAATGCTTTCGTGACATCGTAAGGTGGACGATGGGCATTCTAAGGGATATGTGCTATAAAGGTATCGTTTAGCCTCAAGCCTCATCAACCGGGAATGACTGAAAATCAGGGGATATGCAGCAAGGCTTCGTGGGTAGCCCCCACTTGAGAGTAAGGTCATCCCTGTCTAGATGTCCTTTTTATTTCGGCTTAGTGGTGCGGTTGCTGATCCCAACCGTGGGGTGATTTTACTTGGAATTATCCAGTAAGGGATGATTCCGGCCTTGTGTTGCAGGGGAGCGGGCGTACTCCTCGGTACTGTGATCTAGGCCACGTACTGTGACAGGTGGTACCCCAGTGCCTAGTCATTCGTTGGAAATCCATTCTCCCTACGAGCCTGTACGGTTTTGATTGTGCCCAACTATTGTTGAAATGTGAGATGCAAGCATTTCAGCTAGATTCTATTTTACTTTCTATAGACACTATTGTAATATCAGAGAATTTTAATATAAAAGTGTTTTAGCTATCGTAAGGTAAAAACCCGACATGTTTATTTGTGGCGTGGTCTTACGAGATGCTTTTGTTTTCAAAGAATTTTGAAACTTTAATAATCAATTGGGTGTATTTATGATGCGCTGGTAATCCAGACTGACTCGGGTGTTATTTTATTATAATGCTCGGGTCAAACCGAGTATATTTCAGGATAGGTTGCTATGGAGCTCAGGAGAGGAGCTGGAATCCGAGACGTATTTCTCGTACTTGTATTATTCCGCTGCTGTGATTATCTGAGATTGTTTGACTGGCTATGGTTGGTTGTATTGATGGACTCTGATGATGATGTATTGTATATAAACAGATATAGTTTTCATTTGTGTAAAGATCTGTTCTATATATTATATTTTATCCGCTGTGACTGTGAGGTTCTGATTTTGTTTAGTTCTTTCTTCTTCTATCTACTTTCTTATTCTTCTACAATCTGTCTTTTCCGGGCATTCGATCGTCGGCATATTATACTGTTGAGTATTTTGTGTCGATTTTCGAGGGTCGAGAAGGGCGGGTCGTCACATTTTTACCTTACGCTAACCAAAACATTTGATAGGAAATCCAGTTATATTATAATAGTGTCTAGGGTTTTCAAGTAAATATGAAATAGCCGAAATTGTTACATTCATTAAATTCCAGCATACTAGGTTTACAATCAAATCCGATGGCACTTATTGGATTTTGGATTCCATACAATGGCAGGGCTACTGGGGTACCGCCCGTCACAGTACCTGGCCTAGATCAGCGTACCGAGGACCCACCCTAAGTCCCCTGCAACACAAGGCCGGACCCATCCCTTACTGGATAGTTCCGAATAAAATCACCCCACGGTTGGGATCCACAACCGCACACTAAGCCGAAATAAAAAGGGACATCTAGACAGGGATGACCTTACTCTCAAGTGGGTGCTACCCACGAAGCCTTGCTGCACCTCCCCTGTTTTAGCCATTCCCAGTTGATGAGGCTTGAGGCTACGATTACCTTTAGAGAACACATCTCTTAGAATGCTCATCGTCCACCTGACGATGTGCTGAAAGCATTCAATCCATACAAGTTCGTTCCGGGTTCGAACGAAACCGAAGGCATTATCTCGTTACACTCATTTTGGAATCACCCTCAGAGTTAACGACAATAACCCTTGCACTCTGAATCTTCATCTTCACTTGAGATTCACGACCTATCGTAAAATTGGATCAATGTGGTATTCGGGTCTCCAGACCTAGAATCCCGGTATACGAAAACCCGATCCCGGTCTCATCGAAATCCAAACCGTATCTTTTAAGGCCAAGTTGTTTTAAAGTTAAAACAATTCAATTCAATATTATCTATATACTCACAGATAGATAAATCTCAATATCACAGATAGATAATCCACAATATCACAGATAGATAATTCACAATATCATCATAAATAGATAATCCATATCACACAGCATCCATATCTGAGATCTCAAACCCTTCAAGGCAAACAATATCATCCATCCATACATAAGCAAGGATAAATAATCACACCATTTATAATTAATTTAAAATGAATTAAATTAATTATCTCATTTCAAATTAATTTAAAATGAATTAAAATAATTACTTCTTCCCTAATTAATTTAAAGTAAATTAAATTAATTACTTCATCTTATAAATCCTGCTTACAAAATCATTAATTAATTACAAATCAATTAATTAATCATTCTCCAACTTCCATTTTAATTAATCATCTTGGATTAACTAACCTTTAATTACATTCCAGTAATTACTCTTTAATTAATTTCACAAATTAATTATTCTTAACCATTCACAGTAATTAACCATTAATTACTTCATCAATTACATTTATTAACGAACCTTAATAAATTACCTCCATAAATTAATTAACTATAATTAATTACATTAATCCTTAATTAATTACATTAATTAATTAACTTCTATTAATCACTTCCATTTATCAACCTAAATCATGTACAGGAATTTCCATCTTGAAATTTCTTATCTTAATTAATTAACTTCTTAATTAATTATATAAACCCTTATTATTTATTACACCAAGTAATAAATCTTTAATTACCTCTACAAAGTAATCCTACTTTAATTACTTCCCATTAAGTAATTTCCTTCATCTAATTACATCCTGTAATTATTCATTAATTACTTTGCTAAGTAATTATACTATTCAATTTCATTAAGTATTCATACTTAATTAACCATCAAGTGGTTATCTTTAATTAATTTACAATTAATTATCTTGAATCAATCACATTCATTTGATCCATTACAATTGATAATTCATTTCTTAATTGCCCTTTCAACAAATTTATAAATCTTTAATTACAGATTAATTATTCTTTTAATTATTAATATATAAACCTTAATTATCAATTAATAAGATTTAATCACAATTTAATTAATCCTTAATTAAGCTTAATAGATTAATTATTCCTTATTCATTAACCAATTTATTTATTTCTAAAACTCAATTACCAACTAAGTACTTCTTATTTTCCAATTAATCAACCTTTAATTTCTTAATTAATAAATCCCTAATTCATTAATCTCTAATTATTAGTTAATCAATCACAATCATTAATTAATTAAATTAATTAATTATCCTTGAATTAATCACTTAATTAACCTTTATTCTTAATTAATTAATTTAATTAGTGATATTTAATTCCTTAGTTAACTTAATTAACTTCAAAGATAATAAATCTTCTTTTAACTTAAGATAAACATTTTCTTAATTACCATATACATTTAAACCCTTTTATCTTAAAATTAACTTTCATAACATTTATAAAGTAAGGTATAAAGTTTTAACAAAATTTGTTTTTAAATTTCAAAATCTTATTTTTAAAACTTTTATAAAACTGGGCTTTCCCTTCGAGTCATATCCGAATGATACTCGGGTCTATCCCGAGTCTTCCCTACTTCTTCCCTTTCCTTTTAAAACTTAGTTAAATTAACAGTTTAAAACTGAAGCTATTCCCCAAACACTCGAGCACGACTCGAGTTGAAACCCCAAAACCCCGAGCCCATCTTCGAGTAAACTCCCCAGATTCTCGAGCAAATCTCACGAGCAGCTCGTCTTCCCCAAATTAAAACTACCCAGATACGAAATGCACGTACACGTGCACAGGAGTTCGCCAGCGCTTCGATCATGGCCACCACCTTCAACATGTCGTCCTCGACCTATACGATCATCACGAACATCCAAGACTAAGAATCAATGACGAGAACGAAATCGAGCATTCCAGTTCCTACCTGGAACTCGAACACCTCCACCAAAAGCACTTCGCCAGCGTTCCTCAGACCACCGGAGGAGCTCCGACTCCATCTACACCACCTTAACGCGCTACTCTTCCATCCTCTAGAACCCCATGCAGCTCGACGCATCAGAGGTGACGAGATCACCTCATTTCCCAGTCATGTCCAAATTCGAACGAAAACCTAATTCGACCTCGTTTCTCCAATTCGTGCAATAGAAAAATCATTCGTCAATTTTCTCGAAATCATAGATTGTCGAGCTTGCTTCAAACCAAATCTTAGCATTTAAGATTTGTTCGATCGTCATAATTTGATCAAAATGCTAATTTTATTCAAATTCAATTTACTCTTGAAATACTAAACTAAAAATCTTCGTTTTAGTTTTATAAACCCTAATTTGCAAAGTATATTCAAATTTACATCCTGAAACAACAAATTTCCATGATAGGTTTTTTTTTAACATGCTTTTTAAAAATTCCACTGTTCTTTCTATTTTACAGTTAAACATCATATATTTATTTCTTAACTTCATTTTTTTAAGTATAATCTAAGACTAAACAACAATTCTCGTTTGATAACTAGATCATAATAAGGATCAGAGAAACAAGAATGGATTGGAATTAAGTTTAAATTCTGAAATATGGAACAGAGCAGTGGTATTCACATCAGACATGCACACAAGAATACCATCACATACAGAATCATATACATAGATATACACATGCAGGTTAACATTATCACAAATATTTCACGAGCAACCATCATTAACTTATTTAAATTTTTAAATAAAGATGTTTACTCACCAGATTTGGAAAAAGGCAGAGGCTTGAAAATTTGTATGCTTTATTCCTTTTGAACTGAAAACTTGAAACTTGCACAGAGAACAATATTTTGCTTACAACTTAAAACTGAAAGCTTTTAAAAACTTGAGACTTCAAATTGGAAATATTGTTTTCTGCTAGATTTCCCTAAAACTGAAGAAGCTTTGAACTGGAACTTGAAAGTTTACTGAGCAAAAGGGTGATGATAACTCCAGACTAAAATACAAGCTTTTGATTTGAAGATGAAATCTGGTGGTAGCTTGTAAAAATGTTTACAGGGTTTGTTGTTTTACTTTGCTTTGTTTAAAATGAATCGAAATGAAAAAGGCACTTGATATTTAACAAAACAAATGTAGGCTGAAAGTTGTTTTAGTACAAAAGTTGATCAGAGATCTTTTCTTGCTTATGGGCTGAAATGGAAACATTTTGTACAAGCATTTATGAAGTTGTCATACTTATCCCCTCCATTTCAATTCGTAAGTACTTAAATGTTATTTCTTGCCATGCCTATCTACATAGCTATAGTACATATATTTTATAATACTTACCTGCAAATATATGTCTTCTACCTTAAGCTTCTACAAAGTTGTATTCTAGAATTTATCTTATGTTCATAAATACTTATATCTGTACAAACAAATGAAGATATCTTTTCTTGTGTCTTTCAGCCTTGCCTATCTACACTTGCTATAGTATATATATTAATTTTACTTCGACTTGTTACTTTGCATATATAAGGTGATATCATATACATATTACTTACCTTACTTAAGCTTAAATAAAGTTGTTATGTTTATTTTATTATATTAGCTTGTATTCACTTCTATTTTTATCACTCAATATATTTAACTAATGTATTTTCTATTTTAAACTTAACTTACCAAACACTTTATTTATATTTATTTATTTATTTATTTTATTTATTTATTTACTTATGTTAAGTATGTTTATAAGTTTATATATTTATATTTACATTTAACCATATATTTGTTTTATATTTATATTTAATATAAACAAGATTTATTTTAATTACAAACATTATTACCAAAATTACCTCAAATTATTATATAGATCAAAAGTGAATAAGTAGAGTTTCATTTAAGTTTAGGATATATTTTATTGTAATTTAAATTGGAACACTTTTTATTTTAAATCCTCAAATTATAATTTTCTTCTAAACACATAAATATACACATAAATATAAACATTTATATAACACTTATTAAATTAGAAATAATAGGACTATTTAAATTTATATATAAAATATCCCAGATTAAATTTGTAACTAATTATTCTGATTTAAAATCAATTTATAACCATATTTTAAAACAGCACATTATTAATTTATCTGTTATTTATATTTGAAAATAACAATTTTATCAATTTTAAATAATTTAAATAAGAGATTATCCCATTTTAAATTCCTTGAAATTCCGGGATGTCACACCAATAGGCTGGTTTGGGATAAAATGGACCATTTAAACTAAGTTGGATACTTAGATATTGTTTTGTGAAAATAAGTGTTGACTATATAAGTTGTTTACTTGTAATAATGTACGAGTTACCCCGGGTTTTAAATAAGTTCTATGGATTGGAATTTCTTGTTAGAAGAGTTTACTCACGCTGGTTTCCAGCCTGACCCGGGTGTTACTTTGATGTAATGCTCGGGTCAGACCGAGTATTACAGATTTCAGGTAAGGACGTTCTGGAGCTCAGGAGGCGAGCAGGATGGCAGGAACGTATGGAGTATATTCCGCTGTGATATTATAGTTGTCTGAGACATGTTAATTCTAACTGTCTAGTACATTTGTGAATGATGTAACTCTGATGTATTAAAATGTAATTAACAAATACAGTTTTCTTTGTATAACTGATATTATTATTTGTTATTATATTTAATCCGCTGCGAATGTGAGATGTTGTGTTCTCTGTTCTTCTTTCTTCTTTCTGTTTCTTTCTTCTATCTCTTTCTTTTTCTTCTAACTATCTGGAATTTTCGGGTTCGAAAATTCCAGGTCGTTACATTACTCTACCATAGATTTTGACTTTAATTTGACTACCAATTAAGGTGATACTAACCTTCTACAATAAAGGAAGCGAGTCCTCTCTTGAATAGTGTTTCACTTCAAGTGATTTAAAGTGTACCTAACTATGGTCGTAACATGATCATGATGTCATGAGATTAACCATAATCAAAGTAAAGTTCAGCTAGTTAAGGTCAATAATACTCTCAATTTTGAATACCACATCACATCGTTACATGAGATCTCCTATTTTGACTTAACTGTATTGATCTATGGAAGTCTCATGTCCAGTCATATAGTGATTGTTCCAAACAACAACATGTACATAATTCTTTAGCATCCCTAACAAATATTATTAATTCACCATCCATCATATGGATAGCATTACGTACACTAGTGTTAATGGATGTATTGATATACTTTTCTTAATAAATCATAATAGGAATAATTAAGGATAAGTATTTATTAAACACGATTCACTACTCATAGTTGCAAACTGTTCGTAACCGCAATCGATTAAATATGTTACCCAAAGATTTTCTACTCATATATATTTAAGTATATAAGACAGTACTTATATTCAATATAACAATCCATATTATAGAAAAGAAAATCAAAAGTATACTTCATTTCGAACAAGATTCTCTTTACGAGTTAAGTTGTATAATCAAATTACATAATTGGCCTTAAGGCACACCTAAACTATATCAATACATATAAATGAGAATTTCCAGGACACGCTATAATCTTGCATACCTCAAGTTTACAAGGGTTTACATTCATGACATAAGTTAGACAACCATATCCTTACGATAATCATGGTGGGGTTTCTTGCCAGTCCATAACTCATATGTTGTCTTAGGCATATATTTAGATGGTACAAAGTTCGGCATACATGCCATGGTTTTAAGCGCAAATCTTCAAAAAGGAAGTGGAAACTAAACATCACTCATCATCGATCGACCATGTCTATTAGTGTTCAATTTATCCTTTCTGAAACACTATTGTTTTGAGGGTATAGGGTGGATTGACTTGATTGAGAACCCCATTCTCTTTTAGGTAATCTTGGAGCTCATTTCCAATGTACTCATTGCCTCAATTGAATTGAAGTATTTTAATTTTCTTGAATGTTTGGTTTTCGACGTCTTTCTTATATTCTATTAATTTTTCTTAGACCTCCGATTTGTTTCATATGATATCGCGTATCCATATACCGATAAATCATTGGTGGAGGTAACAAAGTATAAAGATACACCTTTAGTTGTTGTAGACACAGGACCATATCCATCTTTATGTATTACTCCTAAGAATTCATTAACTCTTTCGTTGCGCGTACTAAATGGAGAATTGGCCATTTTTACTTTGAGACATGATTTACAAGTATCAAATAATTCTAAATCTATAGATTGGAGAAACCCTTTGTTCCTCGGCTCATTTAATATTTTCTCTCTTATAAGGATTAGTATACAATGCCATAAGCAGATACCATTAATTTTAGATGCATTATTATTTTCAACAGCAAACACAAAATTACACTTAAGTACATAAATATCATCATTAAGAGTACAAAAACACATGATATTATTTACATAACAAACATTCATAATATTGTCACCATAAATAAGACTATAGCTATCTCTGTCAAAAGGGAAATGGATATTATTCCAGTAATAAAGTTCGATACAAAACAACAATTACATAAAACAAAATCATGTCCAGTAGCAAGCTTCATATGGTAATCTCTCACTACTACAAATAGCTATAGTAGCTCCATTTGCAACTTAATATTCCATAGCCTCTCTTGCTATAGGCCTCTTGCTCCTAGGTCCATATAACAAATTATAGATATGAGTTCTAGATTTAGTATATAAAACCCAAAAAGAAACACTTACAAATAAATGATTTTCTATAAGAATAATAACTTTATCTGCGGAATCAGATTCCTTTTTTCCTTTAAGCATCTTCAAATAATTTGTACAATTACTT
Organism: Allium fistulosum; assembly: GCA_030737815.1. NCBI lineage: Eukaryota > Viridiplantae > Streptophyta > Magnoliopsida > Asparagales > Amaryllidaceae > Allium > Allium fistulosum. Next base: position 619,647,846 of record CM060907.1, read on the forward strand.
TTATAGTTACCCTTTTTAAAGCAATGGTAACATTCACCATTCTCTTCCTTAGCCTTCGCTTTACCTTTTAGCACCCATCGACGTATTTTTTCTCCTCTTCAAACTATTCGAAAGAGCACCCTTAATCGTGAGTACTACACTTGAGTCTTTCCTAAATGTCACTTAGTAATCCTTCACATATTGCAGAGATCCACAATAGTACACTTCAATGAATTGATATTAAAGTTCAATATGAGCTAATCAAATTACGAAGTCATTGGTCCAAGTATCAAGTCGACCTACAACTCTTGACCAAGAGTCATTCTCAACTCAGCCAATCTCTCTATGTACCCAAGCACATTGAGTACGTGATCTTGGATGGGACTTACCTTGTCCATCTTTGTGTGAAACAATTTTCATGAGACCTTGTACCTTACCAAACAAGAATGTTCACTGTACAACTTTTATAGGCGCTCAAATATGGAATAAACTTCCATATTCTCATGTTATCTTTAGAGCTTGGAACTCATTGTAGACAAGACATTTCATTGAGAAAGTTCATAGTTTAATGACCATGGTTCGTAGGATGATATCTTTTCATGGGTAGCATTCTTGTTAGGTTTAGCCAAGGATTCGCTAATAATCACATTCTAGAGTTTTTCACAGGTATCTGCTATTTTAATATTTCTTAACTAGTCTTCATAAGCGATGTCACTTAGTATGTTTTTTCTAGAAATAGCTTCATTGTTGCCATTTTATCTACGCAAATTATTTGGACTAAATTAGATGACATTGCATATGTTTTTATAATTATTAGATTGGTTTATTGCATTTATGTAATAAGTCTCCCATTAGATTTTACATCTTATAAAAAACATTAAAAGAGACGAGAGACTTTCTTAAATTCCTATAGTGGATGTTAGGATCCATTTATCATTTTATTACAAAGGCATCGAAAGTAGGATTGTTATAAAAACTGTTTCACTTTTAATGCTTCAACTTAGATCCAGCTATAGTCATGCATCAATGCTACTCCATGATTTAACGATAATCAAAGTGGAGCATTCATGTTAAAGTTCCACAGTATTCTTAAATCGAGAGAATTGCGTAAATCATCATATTGAGATTCCATATTTGACCTAGTTGTGATTAACCAATAGGAAACTCTTATAATTATCCAATAACTATAATTACGTCAACCTCAGTGTTTCAAGTAGCCATGACCAATACACTGTCGAACATTTAGAGAGCATCGCGTGCTATGGTCTTAGTGGATATATCGATATCCTTTTCTCGAAACGTCTTGACCAGCAATATGTAAAACAAAATGTTATTTTAGCTGTGTTTGAATACTCATGATTTCAAACCTTTTGCAATTATAACCAGATAACACAAGTATCTTTTATTTGTTTATGTACAATTAATTATTAATTATTTTATATCATAGTATAACACTATATGCACAATAGAAGATAAAACCAAATGAAAAATACTTTTATTATGAACAAGATTGTACGTAGAGTCAATTTACATTACATATTGCCTAGGACGCACAACTAACTATCCCAACTGTTAGTATTAATAATTATTGGATTAAGTTTATAATATCAGTGCATTTAGATATTAAATTAAACTTACAGTGATGACGATATGAGTAGAAACGCGCATTGATTGGGAAGAACACAAAAATTCACCAACTCCTTGTTCGATCCAAGGTTTTGTTTAATATATGCACCCAAAGTGGTGTATTTTGAAACAACTCTCATTGCCTTCTTCGAGAGACTTTCATTCCAACATCCACCCTATGTACTTTAGAAGAACTAGAGCTTGCTTAATCACTCATTACGTTATCATCCTGTCCACTATCACCTCCCTTGCCCCTAACTTCTGGATTTGATATGTCACTCCCACTAGTACGAATGGCAAATAAAAATCTCCTCATATTAATGTTTAGTGATGAAGAAATGACTAATTTTTGTGTAGATTGATGAAAAATATTACTAGAAAAAAAAGATGAAATGTGGTGAAAAATGTTTAAAGCAAACTCTGGAAACCAATGGAAGATGATGGCTAAGAGAATAGTCAGAGGTAATATAGCAGTTTATCCAATATAAATTTCGAATAAACTGGTGGTTGTGATTTACAATACCGTGCATATGGGTCACAATCTCTACGGCTATTATTCAACACAAGCTTATCCAGCATTATAAATACCGGATAAAGTCTAGCACCACTCTCACAGTGGATGGGTGCTCCGGCTTTGGTCCATGAGGTTATAGATTCGAATCCTGCGTAACATGATAGAACCATTAGGCATTTGTTCACTTGTAGTATGTTATATACTACCTAAGACTTATAGTACAACCATGTAATACTGCATAAATACCCAATTCCAAAAAAATGTCAGATAAATTTGGTATTGATTGTACCGACTTTTTCTTACGTTGGGGTTGGATAGTGTGAGTAGGTATAGGATTGATGAAGTGGCACTCAGGGAATTATCTTAGTGTTGGGATGCTTTGAGATATTCATCAAACATTTGTAATTTGATCAAACATTTGTATAAGACAACTCAAGCAATAAGGATTACCCATTCATGACAGCAACTTCCAATTATTTGTAGATTAGCGCTTAATATTTGACTGACCAAATTACATATCCTTCTCAAAAGTAGCACTAGTCCATATTGATTCAACATGTACTAGCATCTCAAACATTAATAATCCAATAAACAAAGAAATCCATGCAAGAAATTCACAAAGTTGCTAACAACATAAGAACTACTTATTTTTGAAGGTTGATTCCCTTCCTTTGTTGGGGAAAATCACACACATTGTAAATGCATTGGAAAAATTAAATTCGGATTGTATTGAAGGTCAGCTAGAACAAACATATAATATTAAACACATATATCTCAAATCAATAATAGATCACAGATGCAAACAACAAAAAAAGTAAATATATCAGATATATAGTGGTTCCATTATCGCGAGATAGTGTACATCCACAATAGGAAGAGGATATTTTATTAGTTTCAGAAAAAAGAGAATTGCAAGATTGGTAATGGATGGAAAACCAAATTTGAGAATAAGATACAAAATAAAATCCTTTCCAATCAGATAGACAACTAAACCCTAGATATTAATATGCTCTATTGTTTTCCTAGTTGTTGGATTAAATGCTCTGCATAAATCGACAGTGAAAACTTCAAAACACCCGAAAAAAGATGAAAATGCCCCTTGAAGTCAAACACAAATTTCTCCAGATATTTTTGATCCAGTCGACTGAAGGAGTCAACCAATCGATTGGACTTGTTGGTTGGAAAATTCCTTCAATCGACTAGAAAGACAGTATTGCACTTAAGATTAAAAAACATCAAAACATAGTCAACTGGTAGGGCCACCAATCATTTAGAAAGGGGTTCCAATTGACTAGTGGCTTCTACCAATTGATTGGAAGTTTGTAGCAGAAGCTACGGACATCTGTCATTCCATCCCTTTCTTCAACTCTTCAATGCTCCTTCTCCGCTTCTTTAAACATGCCATCTTCACTGATGTGATCATCATAGCAACTTTTCTTTGATTTGGGCTTCTTGTATCACCAATTATAATAATCTCCACCTTGATACAATATTTCTATACGAGCCATCCAAACTCCACCTACAACTTCATATTCCAATCAATCTTGGACATGATACCATGGATACTTCCCAAATGAGCTTTAGCTTGGCATCACCCATTGCTCTTTATTGAAGAACTCAGATAAGGAAACCGCCCGTCAGCAATTGAGAGTACACTCACCATGTAAGAAGGAGCTATCAATATCCAATACCACCATGAAAACAAATGTCTCCATCAACAACCTCACTCTCCCCATATGCCACCATTTGGCACTCAACATCTCAACAGGTGAATCAAATTCGAGAAATGATCAAACTTTGTAGTATGCGAGGACTTGGTGAACATATCATTTGCATTCTCCTCTATGTGAACCTTCTGAAGGTGAACTAGTTTCTCTTCATTCATCAAGACATGAAAAGACTCTCTAACCTCTATATGCTTCATCTTTGAGATGAAAGATAGATTTTCATCTAACTGAATTTCACTTTGACTATCATAACTCACTCGATATACTATCATATACAAATCCCAAATCACATATCAACTACTTCAAGTAGAGTGCTTCATTAGTTTCTTCAATAGTAGCTATCAACTTTTCCACTATAGTAGACAAAGCAACTATCGCCTGCAACCTCGCTCTCCAACTAGTAATTGTTCCTCCAAGAGTAAACACATAACCCGAGGTTAACTTCATTCGCTCTTTATCCTCGGCATAGTCAAATCATAAAATCCAACCAAGCTGAAATCTCTATCTCTGCCACAAAAAACAAGTCATAGTCTAGAGTGCCTCTAAGATATCTGATAATATACTTCACTTCCTTCCAAAGCAATTTCCTGGATTTTACATATATCTACTAAACAATCCAATAACCTATCCAATATTAGTCCTAGCACAAACCATATCATGCATCAAGCTACCAATTACACTTATATAGGGCACCTTTTCCTTGTAGGCCTTGTCCTTCTCTCAGATCAGAGAGCCTTTGCTAGAAAGTTGTATGTGCAAAGGCATGGGTATACCAATTGCCTTTGCTCCCTCCATGCTAAATCAAGCAAGCACCATTCGAATATATTACTTTTGAGTGAATCTCATAAGCCCAAGCTTTCTTTCTCTTTGAATTTTAATCCCCAAAATTTTCTTTGTTTCCCCAAGGTCTTTCATCTTGAATTATGCTTTTAATTTCAACTTCAATTTATTAATTTCATCTTTGTCCTTGAAAGAAATCAACATATCATTCACATAAAAGAGAAAATACACCCAACCACTATTCTTTAAAGGCTTGAAATAGACACATGCATCTTGATAATACGATCAAAACTAAGTGAAAGCATAAAAGAATCAAACCTCTTGTACCACTATCTAGGCGATTGCTTAAGTCCATAAAATGACCTCTTCAACTTAGAAACTCAATCTTCTTTCCCAGTTATAACAAATCATTTTGGTTGCTTCATGTAAATGGTCGTCTCTTTTAAGTCACCATGTAAGAAAGCGCCTTTCGCATCAAGTTGCTCCAACTCCAAGTCATGAGCAGCAACCGTGTGACGCCCCACCTCTATACCCACGCTAACCAAGAACACTACGATGTAGTGCTGTCAATTAGCACGGAGAATAAGGCTGTGGAGGAGCGACCATTCATGTAACTTCTTTGTGCGAGCACTGATACGCCAGATAGAGTAGAATGCATATCCTTTAAGGAGGAAATCCGACATACCGATACAAACACAAAGCTATCACACGGTGGCTATATATATAATCTTCGGAAACAAACATAGAAATAATCATAACATAAATCAGTCACAGACATCCATATCACAAAGGCGGAAGAAGATATGAATAAACATATAACACATGAAAGTGTACATCAGAGTAGTGGTCGGAAAGATCCACTATAATACAAAAGAATAGCATCACGTGCTATACAAAAGAATAGATACACAACATAGAGTCTATATCTCAAATGTGTACAACCAAAAACCACTAATCTAAGTAGTTAGCCAAAAGTCAGAGTAATCCAGAAGAGAAGTCAAGCAGAAGCACCTGTAACATCTCGGTCTGACCCGAGTATTATTTATAAGAAAATAATAAACGGATCAGTCTAACTATAAATATCAGATGACATGATATAGGATAAGGGGTATGGCATAAACATATGATAACCATGATGGCATACTACTATAAGTATGTAAATGATAATCAACAAGGGATTAATCAATGTCACAAGAATCTTCTCAAAGATCCAAACACATAAAAAGGGTAATGACACACAAATTCACCAATACACAAAAACTGATATCATATCAGTGAAAACCACAAAAGTTGGTGAAGCACTAAATCCAGAAATCAAAACACGAAATCCAGAACAAATCCCAGAAATCAACACACGAAATCCAGAAATCACAAAAAGGGGGAAGTTCGAACACACGGACGAGAAGCTATCTCATGGAAGCTATCCATTTAATTTTTCCGAACACACGGATGGCCCGAAGGCAAGTCCGAACACACGGACGAAGAGACATCGCACATTGCTAGTCTAAACCATAAAATGATCAGCATCGATCATAAAGAAGTGTCAATCACACTAAGCTAGTAAATATATGAGTTTAGCTTCATGTCCCATAACCACTTGCTTAACTTAAATATTTACGAACAAACTGTAGATCTTCACTAGGAAATTGTCACAAAAAGGGTTCAATCGAACAAGTCCAAGAGCTAACCGACGAAGTGAACGCAAGCGTTTCATACCACCCGTTTTACTAAGTCGTTTAAGTCGATTTCTCGTTCGAGTGAAGTAAAGGCTTGTATATACTAGTAGATTGAAAATCGGTTTGAGAAAACGAACTTTAGATATTTAAAATAGTGTTGAAATGGCTTTGATGAAAGAGTTTTGATATTTACTATTAGTATTGAAACCTTCATATATCTTTAAAGTGACAAGTCATAAAACGATTGTAGAACAAATCAATTCACGTTCGAAGACGGGAGCAAAGTCCAAAGAAGTCAATCCCAAAAACATCAAAGTAGAAATTCTGATAAATGTTTTTCAGAAGAGATTGCCTACGCAGAGTAATACGGGGTTCGACCTGCCCGGTCAGGTCGCGGGGGTCCAGGGGGCAGCGCCCACGGCGGGGTGCGGGGCAGCGCCCCGTCACGGTACGACTTAGCGAAGGCAAGCTGGTCCAGCGACCTAAGGGGAAGTAGGTCATACGACCTAAGGGAAAGACTGCCGTGCGACCTAGCTGAAGAACAGGTCAAATGACCTAAGTGCTAACTCGCGAGCGACCTATGGTCTGCGACCTAAATGCGAGCGACCTAACGAAGTGCGCGACCTAACAGTGAGGCGCGACCTAAGTGTTCACGACTTAAGAGAATGCGCGACCTAACTAGGTTCGCGACCTAATAAGGTGCGACCTAAGGTCTTGCGACCTAATGGAAAAAGGCCTTCGACCTAACAGTTAAAAGGTCCTACGACCTAGAGGAGAACAAGACCACGCGACCTAAAGTGCCACGCGACTTAGAGGTGAACGACCTAACGAGGTCCAGGGGAAGCGACCTAAAATGTTTCGACTTAAAGGTGCACGACCTAAGGTCTTACGACCTAACGACTTGACTAGGCACGCGACCTAACGACTTAACTGGGCATGCGACCTAACGAGTTAGCAAGGCACGCGACCTAACGACTTAAGCTTTGAACGACTCAAGGAGTTAACTCGCGAACGACCTAATACTTAACTCGTAACCGACCTAAGATTTGCCTGGAGATTATAGGTCGGCAACGACCTAAGACTTAACAAAAATCGAGCGACTTAGTGGTTTGCCTAGGAATTTTAGGTCGGCAACGACCTAAGACTTAAAGCCGTTTCGACCTACGACTTATTTCCCTGCGACCTAAGCCAGAACGACCTAAGCACGCAAGCGACCTAAGCCTAACTCGTGAACGACCTAAGAAAGTGGAGACTTTTCAACACACGAGCTAGCAGTCTGGACGACCTAAGGAGGGCAGAACGACCTAGGGCCAGATTTTTGCAAGCAGCACTGAAACTTGAGTTTCTCACCAATTCAATCCAAACCAGTTGCAAACATTAATGCTAAAGTGATAGGAATTCATTTCCAACAACCCAATGACAGTTATAGGCGAGATGTGAGATTAAAAATCTCACCTTTTCACGGAATTTGATGAAGATGGAGATTTGAGAGCAAAGCAAGAACACCAACAAGCTTGAAGCAATGTTCTTCACGTGAATTTGATGTTGAATCTCGGATTTGCAATAGAATATGTGTTTGGAGTTTTAATTTCCACTTCCCACCACCATTTTTGACAAAGCTTGAAGTGTTTTGATAGAGTGAGGAAGATGGTTGGGCTGAACTAAAGGGGTGCAGTCCAAACCAAAGTCAAAGGCGGGAAAAAGTGTCGAAAATTTCACTATCTCCAAACATATCGAAGTTTACACTCAAAAAGATCGCAAACGTCATTTTGAACTCAATGGAAGTGGTCTCGAGTCCTAATTTGACCGTATGCAAAAAGTAGCTTTTCGGACTAACATCCGACTAACGATAAAATATTTAAATATAAAATCGATAGATATGCGGGTTGTTACAAACCGTGATAATTAAAATGCGGACGGAGGTATGTATTACGACAGGAGCAAAAATATCATCATACTCCATTTCATTTTTCTATGAAAACCCTTTAGAAACTAATCTAGCCTTATATCTCTCATTATCCTTCACCTTGAATGCCCACTTGCAACCTATGACTCAACTTTTCTAAGGAGAAGATACAAAATCCCAAGTCTCATTCTTCTTTAAAGACTCTAACTCATCTTTCATATTGTAGGTCCACTTCCAGGTATCATGACTTTATGGCTTCTTAAAACCCAAATATCTCATCAAGAACAACATGTTGGATATAATCAAACTAATCATCAAAGCTTAAGTTTGCATATTGCCAGATCTCCATATGTACCAAGCAGGCTAATAGTCCTACAACTGGCTCAAGTACGTACAACCTTGCCTAAACTTCTTCCAGATCCACTTTGAATTGAACTTCCTCCTACTTCATGTACATCACCAACATTACTAAAAGGCATCTGTGGACAATCATATGATGTTTTATCGACTGCATTTTCACTTATCTCATCTGCAGCTATAACTCTACTTCTAGGTAGAATATCGAAACCTCTTCTATTTCCTTTAGGCCTATCAGAGAATCTGAAACTGATGTGGTGGGTAAATTTTTCTTAGTTTTGAACGTTACAGACTCATCAAATATAACATGTCTGGAATGTACAGTCTTCCTATCCATGGTGCTCCAAATGTAATACCCTTTGAGTCTATCTGTATATTTTATAAATATTCCCATTATATGCTTTAGTTTCTAACTTATCATCACATGTATGGTAAATATACACAAGGCAACCAAAAATGTGGAAATAACCAAGATACACCGCCTTACATCTACATTTCCATTTTGGAATCTTCCTAACTATGGCTGAGCACTGAATTTGATTTATGATGAGCACTATAGTTGATAATGTCTCGACCTAAAAGCCTCAGGATAAGCCAGCAGTCAATCTCAAGTAAAGGGCCTTTCGAGTAGATTTTGATTCATCCTTTCAACAACCTCATTGGATTGTGAATCTCTAGATGTAGTGAAATGTCTCTGTATAACATGTTGCTTATAGAAATCAAGGAACTCCCTAGAAATAAATTTGCCGCCATTGCCAGATTTGAGCTCCTTCAACTTACAACTAGATCGGTTACCTACCATGCTTTAAAAATCTCAAATCTTTCTGATTTGGACTTCATCACATACACCCAAACATTCCAAGAAAAGTCATAAAAGAAGGAAATAAAATATTTTACTCCCCTAGTGGAAATGTTAGTACTAGTCCTAAGACATTTGTATGCACATAATCATGTACTATCTCTGAAGTGTGAAGTCCAACAATAGAAGATACCTCTGTCTGCTTTTCTAACACACACTCCTAATAGAATCTAACTTGTCGAAGTTTTCCCCTTTGATCATCTTTCGTCTACAAGCAACTCTAAACTCTTCTCTGAAATATAACCCAAGCTAAGATGCCAAAGCCTGGTGGCATCCAAAGCACGGGAACTGTCAAGTCCAACATAAGACTCCCTATGTATGGTAGTTTCTTTTAGCAGATACAGATTCCGAAACATATCACACTTCAGGAGAACTATCACACCTAGTGAAATCTTCAAACTATCTTTTTCCAAAGCCATCTTGCATCCAATGAATGCTAACTAGCCTAAAGAAATCAATGACTTACGAAGATCTGGAATATAGTGGGCACCTATCAAAGCACGAATCACTTCGTCAAACATGCACATCTACATTATACCCTCTCACATCGCTTTACAACTAGTATCATTCCCCTACACTTACCTCCTTCCCAACAAAAGAGAAGAAATAATCCTTATTTGGCTTCATGTGAAACGACACCACTGATTCAAGCAACCAATGATATGATACATCTGATACTGCTACATACAACACATCGTCAGATACAATCTTCTCAATGCAATTGATGAAGATCGATGTCCCTCAGTCTTTCTCTTCAAGCGTGGACAATATCTCTTACAATGGCTTAGTTTCTTACAATAGTGGCACTTCCTCTCTTTAGACTTTCCTCTCCAACTATTTTCGGACTTTCTGGATTTGGACTTCCTCCTAGGATTCTAATGCTTTTTCTTATCTCTTCCTCTTTCAACAAATAGACCTTGGCTACTCACTACTCCTTTACCTTCACTCACCTCCTTCATCTGATCCCAAAAGTCTTCAGATAATAGACATGCCTTCACATCTTTTACTACCAAAGTATCTCTCTCATATACTAGACTGTTCGCAACACCTGTGTATCACTCCAAAAGGGAACACAAAAACACTGTTGCCTTCTATTCTTCATCTACCTTCAAATAGAAAGTCTTCGTCTTCATCAGAAGATCTACAAAGAGACTCAGATATGACTTAATTTAAATACCCTCTCCCATCTTCACAGTGAAAAATATCTTCGGCAAAATCAAATGGTCTGTGAGCGACTTCTCTAAGTAGAGATTCTAAAGCTTGAACCAAATTCCTTTAACTACGGTTTCACCGCTAGCTCCGAGATAACATTCTCTCCCATTGCAAGTTATTGAATACAAAGGCTTATTATTCCATCTTCTCCTTCTCCAAGGTGAAATATCAACGGGCAATTTCTCAGTATCAAATACTACATGATAAACCCTATTTCTTGCTGAAACGATGTTCATTTTCGATTGCCTCTTTTTGAAATTATTGTCCTCATTCCATTTTTCTATTGCCAACTGAGTCCTGATACTACATAAGATCCTCTAACATAGGGTCTAATAACTGGGGTACCTTCATCTCCTGTCATACCATCTAACAACTTCTATCAAAAACCAACCAACTCTAATACCAGACTATTGGAAAAAATCACACACACTCTAAACGTAGCAGAAACGTTAATTTCGAATTGTGTTAATGGTAAGGTAAAACAAACTGAAAATATCACACCCAGATATCCCAAATCAATCACATATCACAAATGCATATAGAAAAAAAGTAAATACATCATATTTATAGTGATTTTACTATCGCGAGATAGTGTACAATCACTTTAGGGAGATAATATTTATTGCATTCATAAAGAAGAGAATCGCAAGATTGATAATGGAAGCTAAATCAAATTCGAGAACAAGATACAAAACAAAACTCTTTCTAGTCATATAGCAAATAACCCCCAATAAACTATAGACAGATTTATTCATAATGCTCTAGTGTATTCCTTGTCGTTGGATCAAAAGCTCTGCATAAACCTATGGTGAAAACTTCAAAACACCGAAAAAGGATGAAAATGCTGCTAGAACTCGAAACAGAAACTTCTCCAGATTATGTCAATCGAATCGACTGGAAAGACAGTAGTGCTCTCGGAAACAAAAAAAAACATCAAAACAAAGTCGACTAGTAGGGTCACTAGTCGACTGGAAAGGGGTTCAAGTCGACTGGTGGTTTCTACCAGTCGACTGGAAGCTACATACTTCTGTCATTCCACCCCATCTTTCGTCTCTTCGCCGCTCCTTCTATGCTTCTCTTGTTGATGTGCCGTCTTCACCGATATGATCGTGGCGCCAACTTCTTTAGTATCGAAATATCGTATCACCAATTCTAACCTCCTTGCTTAATCGAGTCAAATAAAGTAATGATTTAGCCAAGTTCCTCGTAAACCTGATCAAGAACGACCAGTTTTATAAATAGTTGCTTGACAAACTGGAATTTGGCTAATTCTAGAATGTAAAGTTAAAATTGAACAAGTCTTAAGGAACTAGTCCGGTAGTTGCTGAATAAGTGGATAATTGCTGCATAAGCGGCGTTTAGTTGCCCAGTAAGTACGTTTCCTGTCTAGTCTAATTATTTTTAGTATCAGTTGTCTTCATCGGTGGTAGTGTTGTTGATATGATAACTACGTTTAGACATAGCCTCTATAACGTTATGTATGTACCATTCAGCTATTCGGTAAACAAAGATTGTTTCTCCTGTTAATTACATTGACACTGGCTACACTTTATTCAGTACAGTTAACAGAAGGTAAATATTAATCATTTTGCTATAATCAACTGGAGGCCGAATGGCTTATAATGAATAAACTGAAATTTGATATGCAGATTTACATTGAAATATACTTGTATGTTTAGTCAAAGTTTTCAGATCGTCAAAATGTGTCAGCATGAGCACTGAAACAGTGTACAGGTTCAAATGAGCTATTTTTTAAATGTTTGAAAACGAATCATCTAGATTGTTCTTAAAATTCAATACTTGAGCTCATGCACATGTTGCTAGACTTAATGCAATTTATGATCAACCTTGAATGTTTTGTTTTGTGATCAAACCTTCATGTTTGTGTCTGTAATCTGTACCTGTAAATTAGTACATAGTACTTGGATGATGATTGATTATGTTGATAGTAGGACATAAATATTGGATGATGACTGATTGTGTCAATAGTACGGCGCATAACCAAGAGGTTCAAAACGTAAATTAGTTCATCTCATTCTGTAAACTTATTATATGCGCAACCAACAATGACTTCCTTATGCTGTATGAATAATATACGTGTCTTATATATATCACTGAAAAAAAACCTTGCAGCCATTATTTCCCTCTTTTAAAAGGGAAACAAAAAAATTTCGCAGCGATTTAACGGGACATGGACTAATATCATTATATCCTTACAAACAATGTTTAGGACAGCGATGTTCAACTTTTTTTTAACATATGTTGCATTGATAGTAACATTATGGAAAAATAGTTGTTTTACTTTATGGTGTTTTAAGCAAAATCGTGTTGAAATTCCAGCCATACAACGAAGATTGCTTTGATTGCAACATGACATGTCGCCAAGTTTATGTTTGTATTTTTGAAGGTGACCATCTCATATTGTCATTCTTACACTAAAGTAGTATAACATCAACTACACAAAAGTTCAGACTCATTAATAGTTCAATCCATCACATTACCAACAAAACATTTGTAGAAAAAAATGAACACTGCAATTTGTCTCCAATTCTTTAGTAAGAACAATTCCTTTATGTGAAATAAAATCTACCATTGTAAAAAAATTGTCTCTTCCTTTAAGTAGTTTCACCATGAATTGCACCTTCCTATTATTATTTCTAATGTAAAATTCTGTTATGGTGAAGAGGGCATTTGTTCGTCGGCCAGGAAGTGACTGACAAGTGTAAGTGCTTGTTTTGGCGTAAACGTTGGCACTTGATGTCCCGCCCCTCGAACGGTAACAAACATTAATCCTTCATACTCTATAGTCCATCCACCAACCTATATACGAACACAAAAGCAATAACATAAACACATTCCATAAACATACAACTTTTTTATACACGTTATGATTCATACCTGTTTATTAAAATTGTACCAAGGTTTCCATTCTTGCTTTGTTTTCAGGCCTAACTTGTTCAGTGTCAATCGTGTTGCAGTCACTGGTATTCTTCCATCTGTGTCTCCACTGCATTACATTATTTTTGTTCATGACATTTATATTAATCAGTTTAACAATGATTCATTTAAAAGAATGTAAAACACTATTAGTTAATGGTTGGATGCATCAGTTTACCTGTAAACCCAGACTCTTATCCCACCATTAATGAGTTTGCGAATAACTGGAAGCACCGAGGATGGTGCATCATGCCATTTGTGGAGTACGTCACTGTAATTTTTAAAGTAAATAAGAAATACATGAATGTTTATGTGAAATATTCAAGTAGAAGTAAAGAAAAACAAATAAAAAGACACCTGCAATGAGTCCAGTTATAGTGAATTCCTGTAACATTAGCATGCAGTGCTTCTTGTACATCCTTTCTATTGAAGTAAGCTTCTGTATACTCTGGCACACAAGGGTCATAGCCCGCTGGCTTCTGATGCCATGCACTCTACATAAACGTAATTATTATGTTATACTTATAACGTTGATTTATATAGTTAAATAAACTTTGATTTATCAAGGAGAGACTTTACATGTTTAGAGAAGTGCTTGGGAGCAACACCATTGATCATCAACGATCTTCTAGAAGATGATGATGAGTTTTGGACACATGTTGGAGCATACAAGCTATACATATCGACGATATCATACACTGCAAAATATTTGTCTACTGCATCATCGCAAGCCTTGGTGGTATTTTCTTGACTAAAGTTGCAGTTCTTCTTTATGTCATTATATACTTGGTCTGATATCACTGCATGATCCCAAGCGTACTCTACCATCCCTGTTTGATCAGTGTCATCGTCCATCAGAGCATTTCCAATCTGAGATATAAGCAAGCTTTTATTAATACATTTTCGTAGGAGCAGTTTGCAAAATTTTCAACTTATTTTTTTACCATGAACCCCTTAAAGTTTATGTAATTCTCCTTCGGACCATGTTTGTTGGCATCAAAAATTTGTTCAGAGAGTTGAGGAACATAATGTCCTGTAACATATGAAGGTGAATTCCCACACAAAAAATTATATATAATTTGACGACGGATGAGAAGTGTAATTATACCAGCATAACTTTCTCCTGATATGTAGAAGTCATGAGATTTATATTGTGGAAATCTCTTGAACCAGTTGACAAGGAAAGCATAAGAATCTTGTGCTGACAAGAATAAATATTGTAAATAATTAAGTTTGACAATAAATTTTAAAGTTTACCAATGATGTTTATGAATGATAATGTACCAGTAAGTTTATCTCCAACATAGCCAGTTAGATCAGAACTAGTATTTGTGTAGGAGAACCCTACACCAACTGGAGACTCCACAAACAGCAAATTTGCAGCTAAAAAGTACGTTTGGTTAATCAGTTAACAATTTAGAAAACTGTAACATAACTTGTAACCAAAATATCAACCAATGATACAATATTCTCTGCATCAAGCTGTGTACATATAAATGGGATATAGAATACTATCGGTGTACCTTTATTCCATGAATGCTTGTTAAATTTAAGTTCAGGAACTCCTTTCTGCATTAGAAAGGGCCCAAGTTCTTCTGCCTCTCCATAACCAATTGAAGAGCAACCAGGCCCTGCAAAATTGTTGTCAAATAAAATTACAACTGCTAGACCATAATCATATGTTGTATGCATATCAATACTATAAAACTATCAGATCTTGTGTGAATCTGTATGAATCTGTGTAACAACATACATAATATTTCTTTGGATCAAAGCTGAAATAGAGTGGGTTTCAGGAGTATGTTTCTAATTTCTAAAATTGTATATTATGTTCATAGCAGAAAAAACAAGTACATAAACAAGATATGGTCAAAAACTCAATCATTGATGAAAGGAAACATTAAAATGCTTTCTGAATATACAGGCTGGATTGACAGAAACGTATTCAATTCCAAATCATTTTCTTTCTCTAGGTGATGGTTACAGGTAAAATACAAGTAAGAAAGACATGGATTATCAAATAATGATATTGTGGGCACAATACAGACTGCTTTTCTATTCCATCATCTACTTTGAAGAGTGGGCCTTGTTGATAATGGTCCCACTTTCAACCAACCACCATTTTTTGTCTATATATATAGTGTGGGTGTGTGTGCGCTTATATATGTTTGTGTGTGTATTCTATCATGGTATTAACTTTCATTCACAATAGCCATTTACATTGTTAGAACCATCTCGATAAATTTATTCAACAAAGATATAAATTACATGTATTTTGCTCATGCAAAGATTGTATCATAAAGTATCTTTTTGTAGAAGTTTCTTAAGTACAGAATACCAAATTTGGGTTGCAATCTAATAGCAATAATTTCATTCTAATTTGTTGACCACATTAATAAATTATTTCAACTGATAATGATACATGCACAATAAAACTAATTTGGTAGGAATTAGTAACATTCAAATATTTAATAGTACGGTTGCCTGTCAATTCACTATGATTATCAGACAAAACAGATTAACATCCAAAGAAAAATAGCATTTTTTTTCATATAATAAACGAATATTGTTCCACACTAATCACCAAATTTGCAGGCTGCAAACCACTTCTAATTTGGTCTGACTATCTCGACAAAATCGACCAACAATCTACTAAAAAGAATGTCAATGTCAGAATCTTATAAAATAATAATTTTTGTAACCATGCAAAATTTCAAGGTATTAGGTTTATTCCCTGGAAAAAACAGTAAATATTAAGTGCAAATTATTCAATGTCAAGACTAACTCAGTGGCTGAGAAAAGAAAATGGCAATTTTTTTTTAGTCAATAGAATGGTTTCTAAATATATATGAATATGTATTTTCATTGAACTATAATCAATCAACTAAAATTACAGGATTGAATAATAATCATTAAAAAACGGTTTTTTCTCATGGATGATTATGACAAATGCTTTACAACAACAAATTATAGAACTGGAAGAAAAATTACAGTACAAACCTCCATTGAGCCAAAGAAGAAGAGGTTTGGTGTGGGGATGATGTGTAGCTTCAAAAAACCAATAAAAGAGAGCTCTGCCATGGCTTTTATCGACTGTGATATAACCTGCATACTGCTTAAAACTGACTTCAGGTTGTCCGGGCAATCGAATAACCCTATCAGCCTCTTGTTCAGCTCTTACATTTTTGTCCAACACAATTCTACAGTCGATTGCTATGAGATAAGAAAAAAAGAATAGGAGGAGAATGAATTCAGAAGGAACAGCCATTGGAATTGTAGCGAAGATCGTAGGTATGTGAAGAAATGTATGTTGATGTGTTTCTTCTCTGCCCATTTATAGGCTTTGTGATTGAATTGGTTAATAGATAAATGGTAAATTGGATAAATATGGAGATTATTTTCCTGATATGGACGGCTTTAAATTTTTGAATTGGAAATATTTTTGGCCAAGTAAATGCTGATTAAGAGTATGCATATATAGTTCAGTCATATTCGTCTATTGATTTTATGATAATTAATTTACTGCATATTCGTTTTAATATCGTCCACGTTCATTTTGCCTAAGTCTAAACTTTTACCTTTTTTGTTGCAGCTTTGTAGAATATCCGACTAGTATATATTTCCAGCAAATGATATTTCCACATTTTCAATAGCTAAACAAGGGTAAACAAAACTTTGTTTGATATTTGGTATAGATTTTCCATATATATAATCTGTAATATTAAAGTCTTGGTTGGTCGGAATATTTCTATTTTATGTAATTTTATCTTTTTTCCAATTGAATGTTCTCTACCATATTTTGAAAGGATCCATGCATTATTTCATTAACACTTTGCTTTTAAGGGTACAAATTCATTTTCCATTTCTTTTGTTTTCACCTTTTTTCTTAAATCTATCAATCTATTAAATAATAGTAAAACAAAAGAATTCAAAGCCATCTTATTAATTCTCCATTCTCCTTAATTCTCTTTAACTCTAGATATATTATTTTCAAAATACTATAATTTAACATTTTACAATTATTCTACTAAATTTCTCTTATTATTTTACGTTCTAATACATACTTTTTAGATAACTACAAGCATTTACAAAAAATTTCTTAGTTCTCTCCTAATATTATACATTAAAGCCCACACATTCAAATTATTTTCATAATCCAAACTTTAAACCAATTGATAAACTCAGTTAACTAATATTTATTATTGATACATTAAATAAATCCTAAAAGATGTTAGTTTCAATATGTTACCATAGTCACATCAACAAATTGGTACAATTGTTTTTTTATTTGGACACACATATATGTAGCACATACAATAAATTACATAAATTATATACATTAACGATTCATTTTACAATTTATTTACCAAAATGACTTTACCATACATTACATTGTAAATTTCTATTAACAAATACATACATTTCAGATTTTCAACAATTACTTACAAACCATTCTCAATTCTCTTCTACATTTTATGTTCAAGTCCATATATTTAAATAATTGTGTAATCTTAAATTTAAACTATTTAAATAAAGTGGAAAATAAGCACAATGGCAAACTTTGAAAAGAAATTAGGCTGAAGGACAACAAGTTTCATTTTTAGACCGAATGATAAACTTTGAAAAAAATTAGACTGAAGAAAAATGCTAAATATAGCTAGCATTTTATACGGTGTAGAACTGAATATAATGCTAGTTATAACTAGCATTTTGTATAGGGTAAAAACTGAATATAATGCTAGTTATAATCAGCATTGTCCTTCAGTCTAATTTTCTTTCAAAGTTTGTCTTTCAGTCCAAAAATGAAACTTGATATCCTTCAGCCTAAATTTTTTTCAAAGTTTGTCCTTACGCCTATTTCCCTCTTAAATAAATTCACCAATTAATATTCATTAATTCTTCTAATAAACCCTAAAGATAAGAGAATTTCGATATATATATAATATTCATATATATGAGGAAAAAATGATAAAATTGATGATTAACTCGAATATAAAGAGGTTTAAATTACATAACATAAAATGTATACACAAATAATAATATATATTTTTTATTTTTAATTCATTTATCTCATAAAATTAGCATATATTACATAGCATAATTTCATTTTTAACTTTCAAAGGATAAATTTATATTTTTACAACACTATGATGCGAGCGCAAAGATTACATTGACAAAATTTGATATATAAACATTTTCACTTTCAACATGATGTTAAACCTTACCAAACTCATAATTCAACTAAATGTTACAGAACATTATTTTACGATTATCAAAGTTTTAAATATGACTCTATTGCAATAACATGAAATCTGTGGTTAACATCAAGGATAAAAAAATTAAAAATCAAAAAATAAATAATGGATAAAAGTTCACATATGGATAAGCTAGCTGGTCATAAGATACTCTTTTCAATTACGAATTCGGACAAAGCCCTTCCACTACAAGGAGTACTGTTTATTCCAACGGGGGGGGGGGGGGGGGCAACGGCCGCCAACGGCATTGACCAACGGCTTCCAACGGCAAGTATTTTCCGGATTATAACCAAGAGAATAAAAAGTTGACCGTTGGACGCCGTTGGAAAATGCCGTTTGCGGCCGTTGGTAGCCGTTGGAAACCCGAGCCAAAATAACCTGCAGCACCTTCTTCCTCCCCACTTCGTTTTTCCGCAAATTATTTCCAAAAACCCTCCATCCCCCTCCCCAATTCGCCAACCACTTCCATTCAAGCCTCCAACGTCACTCGGTAGCATCTTGAACCCCTCTCCAACCCCTAATCTTCTCCAATCAAGGTATAAACTCTAATTCCTTTTTTTATTAAATTAGGTAATTTAGTGTTAATTAGGTAATTTAGTGTTAGATTTGCAATTTATATGTTTGTATTGACTATTGTATGTGTAGTTTAGTTTATTGATGTTTAATTTTTATTATTAACCTATGTATTGTAAGTTAATTGTATATTATAGGTTGGTGTATAGTGTATTGTGTGTATAGCGTAGTGTAGAATGCTCCGTGTATGAAAATATAGTGCGATAAGTTGAATGATGACATTAGATTATAAAGTATCGAAAATGATATTTAATTTTATAATATACGGTTACTTTGATTATTTTTAATAAGTAATATAGTGTAGTAATTTTATAATGTACGGTTAAAAAATATCGAAAATGACAGTAAGTATAGTATCGAACGTCAATTTTTTTTATAAATATAATATGTTACAGAGTATGTAATATATTCGAAAACCCTTAGAATGTTTTTCGGCCCCGTCTGATAAGTACTGTATATGATCGTTATGTGGATATTCGTTTTTTTAACAGAACGGACATCTGTATTCATCTTATACAGTATTTGTTGGATTTGTCCCTGTATTGGACAAGTTACGAATACAATAACGTAATTAAATCGCGTAAATTATTTCATTTTAAGTGGTTCACAAAATTTCGACAGCGCTTCGTTTATGTTCCCTGTGTACACGCAAATGTGTACTGTTCAGGGAACTAAAGCGAAGCGCTGCCGAAATTTTGTTGAATCATTTAAATTGAAATAATTTACGCGGTTTAATTACGTTATTGTATTTGTAATGGGAGGTAGGACGACCCATCACCATAGAGTCAATGATCAGTTATTATAAAATTCACCTATAAACTGTTTTAATAATATGTCAATGCAAATTAATATCGTACTTTTTAACTATATACGTAGGTTAATGGACAATTATTTTACTGATCGGAGCTGGATGCTGTGAAATGCTGTGAAATCAAATAGTCAAGAACTACAGGGAGACTTTAAATGCTGTGAAATCAAGTGGAAGCAAGCCAAATTGGATGAGCGCTGGTGTGTGGGAACAGTTTATGCGCTGGTGGGCCAATGAGGAATTTCAGGTAAATTTAGCATATATTTAAGTTAAATTGTTCTACGCAAATAATATTTAAATTAAAACTATAAAACAATTTTTTTTTCAACTTAAATTTGCAGAAAGAGTCAACTAGGAATTCTGCTAACAGGAGCAAGAATCCCGTCACACATCGCGGTGGTTCTAAGTCATTCCAGCATCACCGCGAGGACTTGGTATATTTATTAATTAACATAAACATTTATATAAAAATATTTAATATATATATATTTATATGTGCATATTTCAGGAAAGACAGCGTGGTGGTCCTGTCAGTCGTTGGGATGTATTTGCGCATACGCATGCGGTGACTCAGATTGACGATTCAGGCTCATATTCGTACACCTGGGAAAGTAATGACAAAGCAAGGACCGCATATGTAAGTATAAGATAATGAACTAAAAGTTTTAAGTCTATTAAAATAGCATTATCTAAATTCAATTGTATTTTGCATACTAGGAAAAGTTTCAGGACGCACGGACATTGATGCTCCAGGACACCGGAAGAGCAGAGTTGACCATTGATGAGGAGAACGCAATATTTGAGTCTGTCATGGATCCAGTGACCCACGGAAGGCGCTTTGGATTTGGAAGCCAATTGGTATTTTAATTTAAATTTAAAATAATTTTTATGAAGCATGTTCATTTCGATATCATATATATAAACACTTTAGATGTGAGCTTAGCTAGAGTAAATATTTAAACGTATTTACACATATATTTACACATATTTACTAATATTTACAGGTTGACGTAGTGCAGAAGAACTACCAGCGGGCTCAAGATAAGGAGGAGATCGCACAGCTACGAGCCCAGATCGCCACGCTTCAAGACCGCGATCGCCGCCGTGAAGAACAAATGGAGCAGCTAAACAATAAAGTGGCGGAGTTCATGGAGCAATACGGGCGGTTTCCTTCCTCCGGTGGTTCTGCTGGCGAGTGAGTTGAGGTATGTTTGAGATGTTTTCTTATGTGTGGAGTGGTGATGGTTTGTATTTATTGTTGTATGGTGTTAGACATTTGGTGATGGTTTAGATGTGTTAGGCATTTGGTGATGTGTTTGGATGTCTTAAACATTTGGTGATGGTTTGGATGACGATTGGTGACGGCTTTTTATGTGTTGTTTGTATATATGATGACGGTTGGTTTGGATGACGTTTGATTTTGACGTAGAAACTAATTTGATGGATGTAGAATTTAGTTTGTTTTGATGGTTTGGTTGTTTATGTGTATGATTTGATTATTATATTGTGTTTGGTTATATATATGTGATTGTTATTGGATATACGCTCAAAATGGAGCAGTTTTAATATTTATGATATTGTGTGCGGTCGGAGGTGAGTAGGAGCAGCCGAGTAAAAAAAAAGTTTCAGATTTCCAACGGCTTCCAACGGAAACCAACGGCCAATTGGTCATCTATAACCAACGGCTCCCAACGGCTACCAACGTTTTCCAACGGCGAACCAACGGCAAGTTGGTCAACGAAGTTTGCCACGTGGCCAGATGAGCCGTTGGTATAACGCCGTTGGGGGCGTTGGGAACCATTGAAAGGCGTCGAAATGTATTCCAACGCCCTTTCCAACGGCTCCCAACGGCTTACCAACGGCCGCCAACGGCTTGGAGCCGTTGGAAAGAGCTGTTTGCCTTGTAGTGTTCTCAGTTTTCTCATACTTTTTCACATACAAATCTTTATGCTTAATTAGCTTAGTTGATTTTTAGTTTAAATTATTTAAATAAATTCAGTTATTTGATATTCATTAATTCATTTATAAATCCTTAACAAATGACAATTTAATGTATATACAACGTTCATATTAGAAAAAATGTAAAGTTATTTATTCACACAAACATATAAAATTATTTGTCAAATAACATAAATTATTTAAATATAAAGTATTACTAATTTTAATTTATATTTTGTTTGAGTTAGGACATTTATCATCTAGAGATAGGTAGACAGTGGGGATTAAACTCTAAATCTTAAATCAGAGTGTCATATGTCATTTTAATTTATAATTAATCTACCACAATAAATTTTGTTGGAACTGGACCAGCCCGTAGCGGAAGTTATGGGTGAATTTCAAAAAAATACCCTACTGGATCTTTATTGGGCCTATGAAGTCTAACTGAATCACAACATTTCTAAATTTTATCTAAATAAAATCATTTATTTTATTTAAATTCAAATATATTAAGATATGAAATTAATTTTATTTTATTTAGTTTATACATAAATGTATCTTATACATATATGTGTGAGTGCATGTGTAATATAATAATCCGTGAAAGGTATAATATGCCCATATGTAGATGTTGGAATTTACATTACAACAGACATATTAGCTTATTTTGTATGTTATGTATGTTGTCCAAATATGTACATGTATATGTGTTACAATACACAAACACACACACACACACATACACACACATGTATGTATAAATATATTATATATAATATATGAACATAAAACATTTATATATAGATAAATATATATATATATATAGAAATCGAGAGAATAATTATTAATAATTATTTATAATTCAAAATTAACTTAGTTTTGCAAACATAATAATTTTAATATTTAATTTGTATATATTATGAATAAAATAATGTTTTCACCCATAATAATTAACATAAAATAATCTATTGATGAAAATTCAAATTGTACAATTTTCGAAAATCTAGGATAATAAAATAGTGCTTAGAAGAAATCTAGATATTTTTCAAAGTTGAAATATTATTTCTAAAAAAAATACATTGATTTCAGAAATAATTATTTAATATATAATAATATATTATTAAAAATTCAAAATTTAAAATTTTAGAAATTCTAGGATCATGAATGAAAGGTTACAAAAAATTTATAAGATTTTTTCAATTAAATTATTATTTTTAATAAATCATAAACAATTTTTTCGAAATAATATTAATTATTAAAAATACTAAACTTTATTGAAAAATCCTAAATTTCTTCAATACGTTTCTGGAATGATATAATATATTTTTTAAATATAAAATTGAATTTTTAATGTAATAATTATTTTATATATAATAAACAATTCAAAATTCAATAAATGTTAATTTAAAAATATGAATATATGTATGATAATTAATTTTCGAATTGGTAAATTCATATTATATATAAATAAGTGTACTAAATTTTTTAAATCACACACACACACACACATATATATATATATATATACATATATCTTATATATGCATATATGCTATTATGAGAGAGAAATATACATTAATATATATATATATATATGAATTTATTAATAAATATATATAAAACAATTATTAATGATTAAAATTGATTTTGTACAGTAAATAAAATTTGTCTATACATAAATCAAAAAATATAATAAACAAATTATGCACATAACCAAATTGATTTGTGACAATTACATCTACTTACAAAATCTCACCGAACTAAACATATAGTAGCAATATATTTAAACAGATATGAAATTGCTCATTATAGGATCATAGAATATAATTTAATTATTGTAATATGAATTAAAATTACCAATTTAAGGATGACTTTGGATCCACGTTGAAGCAACGACTTTTCTTCCTTTTACTATTCTTGATTCGTCAGATTGCAAGTCCGGAATCACCGATCTCTAACTATTGAATAGTATTATTTTAATTTGAAATATATTTGAGAATTTTGAAGTGGATTGAGAGCTATGTTTTAACCAGCAATGTAGAAGGTAATGGCGGCCAAAAAAGGTTAGTAATTGTTTATATATATATATATATATATATATATATATATATATATATATAGAGGGTTGTATTAGAGAGAAACGAGGAAAACCTTTTTACTCATTCTCACTTTATCTCAACCCATTATCTCCAAGCCAATTCCCTATGTTTTAGCCACCCCTAGACCATCCCAAAACCGAAATTTTGCAGCCCTAATGATGGTCCTTAAACCCATCTAAGCCCAAGCCAAAATACTATGCAATTAAATCTAATTTAATCGCTTGTCGATATTGTATATCGATCGATATATTTAGAACTGTTATAAATATATATAACATTATTTATTTCTCAAATCATATTCAAATTATATAATTAATATTTCATAAATATTAATTAATTTAATTAAGTTGATTAATTTATAACAATTATAAACTAATTAAATCGTTCGGTCTTAAGGGAATTCATTATTTCGGTTGTGTAACTCTTGGGTGTAAATTTGGTTAGCGATTAACATCGAACTATTCTAATATTAACACCCACACGTCACTTAGCAGGTGGTGTGACATTATGGCCAAATATATCGCTTACTCATTTTCGGTAAAATCCAATTTTAGTTTAATAACCGTTACCCGGTTGTGACATTTGTTTACACCAATTCTCTTCATCAAAACTATATCACTTTGGACTTATGGAATTTGGTAATGGTCAAAATTCCAACCTCATCCACATTCAACTTTATAGTCCAAATACAAAGTCCTTGGTTCAATAATAACAATTATTATTAACCGAAATGCTTTGGTCAGAGACTTTGACTTTGAGTTGACTTGAGTTGACTGTGATACTAACCGCATATAACTGAGGAGACGAATCCTCTCTTGAATAGTGCTTCACTTCCAATACTTCTACTCGACCCAGCTATAGTCACTCAATGGACGCCATGCCATGATTTGGCTATAATCAAATTCATATTGAAGATCCACAGTATTCTCAAGTCGAGAGAATTGTATAAATCAGTTATATCGATATTTTCTGTTTGACCTTAGTTATATTAACCAACATAAAACTATCAAGTGAGTCGTTCCATAGTTATCCAATAACTATTAGTACGTAATCCCTAGGTGCCCGCAGCAATCATGAGTAATACATTACCCAACATTTGGAGAGCATTACATGCTCCAGTCTCAACGGATACATCAATTCCAGTCTCGATGCATCTTGACTAGGAACATTTAAAATGGTATATTTATTTCGTTGTGATAAAATACTCACGGTTACAACACTTTGTAACTACTATCACAAAATATACCATTTATGGATTTTTATATTAAATATACTTTTAATTAAGTTAATTAATTAATATAATCACATTATATCAAGTATATAATAGGAAGAAAATACCTTTTATTTCGAACAAGATTGGTCAACGAGTTAGATATATGTAACAAATTACATAATTGCCCCTAGGGCATATCCCTAACTCTATCAATCTCCCACTTGCACTTGGGGTCAATTATGGAATCTAATTCCAATTTCTCCAATCAGTTTTCTCAAAACCAATTAGATCAGTCCCTTAGTGAATGGGTATGCTATTATGTTTTAATTATCTACTTTATCGATTAACTCTTTCTGACACTGATAAACTGCCTTTATCATGTGGAACAATTCGAAGTATGTCTTTCGACTTCTAGTGAGCTTTAAGTTCTATCATGACCAATTTCATGACATTGTTATCTTATAACAGTATTATGGGATTCTCAACATTTGGAATCACATTTGGCTCAATTATAAATTAGTGCATTTATATCTATATACATTGGTTTATTGTAGCGCTATTCAAGTTAATCTTCTCAACATTTCATTGAATCGACCACAATCACTTTATTTTGAAACATTTTCAAATTAAAGATTTTAACTTGAATTTTATCATTGATATACTCAATATCACTTATAAAAGTTTGTGTCCAAACGTTCCATCATAATGAAATTTAATTGACAAACGTTTTATCTGTCATATTAAATGCATAAATTTATCATTGTAGATAATTATAACATTATATAGCATATGTTCTTACAATATTAGAAAGGTTAAATGTTACCATTTCATTTTTCTAATAGGGTTACCACTAGTCTTTTATATTTCTCCAAACCCTAAGATGAAACATAGAAGTCTTACAACTTCAATAATGGGTGTTAGGACTCGTTTGTGTTGGTATTCCGACCTTGAGTTTTCTCAACAAATCATAGCCCCACAAACAATGGATAACTCCTTATCGGTTGTATCATATACAACTATTAATCCATTTTTCCTTGTTCTAATCTCATTTCGACCTTGAGTTTTCTCAACAAATCGAAAGAGATTATTCACTCATACCTACCATATCGTGGTCGCCTAAGTATAGTATATGTACCTTGAGTTTTCTCAACAAATACATATAGTTATCTTACCTCATCTGTTCAATATATTAATAATACTACACATAACATCCCTAGCTTAAGTTTTCTCAACAACTAAGGAGTATGTGAGTTAATTTATTATTATATATATGGTAGAGGACAACATTATATTGAAGATTCATAATCTTCAATATATATATTGAGTGATATCGACTTATAGAATAATATATTTCTTATGAAATACCCCAGCGATTCAAGTGTCAGACACATCAGAAATCACGATATATGTACATTTACATATGTATTTATTTCTCAAGTCTATTTGGGTTTCTTTAATGTTCCACATTTAGTTTATACACATATCATATAAGTTTTATTGTTATATAACTTTTATATTTCATATTACTTATATGATAGTCTTACTTATAATATATCATTAATTAAATCTTATCTAATTAATTTTAATCAATTAACTCTTTAATTAATTTTAAATTAGTATTCCAATATAACTTTTATATTGGACATATCTACTATAACATTTATAGTGTATACTATAACTTATAGTGTAATACACATATATCATATATATGTGTATTTTATTTAATTAATTTATTCAATTAAACAAATTTTTATTAAAATTTATTAATTTCAAAATTTATCTTGTATACACACACGTATACTTATGTTATCTTAAACATTTTAAAATAACATAACATATATCAACATATGTAATACATGCATATATGCATTAATTAATTACCATATTTAATTAATTTATTTTATTAATCTTATTAATAAATTTAAAATTATTATATAAATATTTTCAGACATTTTGAAAATATCATTATCCTTTAAAACACTTTGAAAACATATGTATTATTATAATTTTTATAATAAACATGTTTTATTTTAAATTTAACTATTAAATTTAAAATCTTTAACATTAATTTTCAAAACAATTTTGAAAATTAGCCCAAGGCCCAAATTAAGTTAGGTCTTTTTTACTAGGAGCAATCTTTGGGCTCAATTCACCTTTCGGGTTAGGCTAGTAACCAGGTAGGACAGGGTACTTGATTACCCAATTCTAATCCTAGACATTACCTTTCTAGACACCGTACTAAGTGGGAAAGCTTAATTAGTTAGCCATAATATGACTAATTCAGACTGCATAGGCTACTGGGCTCTGATACCATTGTTGGAACTGGACCAGCCCACAGCGGAAGTTATGGGTGAATTTCAAAAATTTTACCCTACTGAATCTTTATTGGGCCTATGAAGTCTAACTGAATTAGAACATTTCTAAATTTCATTTAAATAAAATTATTTATTTTATTTAAATTCAAATATATTAAGATATGAAATTAATTTTATTTGATTTAGTTTATACATAAATGTAACATATACATATACGTGTGTAACGACCCGTGAATTTCGATAATAAAAAATAGTTAATTTAATAAGGTTTTGTGATTTAATGTTGGTAGAAATAAAAATTTGAGATTTAATAATAAGAATATAATTGGAATAAAATGTAATAGTATTAATTTAAGGTAATTTATAATTGCTTTGAATGAAATTCCAATTAATTAATAGGATTAAAAAGTTATAATAGATATAGATTGTAAATAAATGATAGTAATGAATGTATTAATGGATAATTGGATTAAAAGAGAAATTGATAATTTAAAAAGTTGATTGAGTAATGAAATAATGTGTAATGAATTGTAACTGAATAAATTTAGTGTTGTGGTAGTTGTAACGACCCATATTTTTACGGATCGACAAGTTCGTCAAAATCTGGAAAATTTAGCATTTTAAGTCATTTCAGATTTTGGACATGATTTTTCTAAGTCCTAGGTCGTGAACGACCTAAGAAATAAGTCATAACCGACTTATAGATTGAACGACTTAAGAGAGCGTTTGGAAGCATAAGTCATATAGGAATTAAGTCGTGGTGGCTTAAGTCGTAGGGTATTGGAGCGATCTAAAGTCGTGACCGAGTTAGAGATAGGTCGTAGGCGATTTAAGGAAAGTTGGCGACATATGAGTTTTGGCGAAATTGCTAAGTCCTAAGTCGTTCACGACTTAGTATAGGTCGTAAGTCGTATACGACTTAGGAGAGGAGTGACCCAGTAGTTACCGACTTATAGAAGATAGTGGTTGGCCGACCTAGTGGAGTGAGCGACCTAGGAGGTAGTGCGACCTAAGTTTGGGAGTTGATTGTTAGGTCTAGATGACCTAAGGAAGTAAATTGGATAAGTGTGTGTCTGGGGGCTATCACTGTAGAAAGAGGTTGGAGTGGGAGGGTTGTATTCCTATTCTTTTTTTCCTTTGTGCTCTTTTGGTATGTTGTTAGTTAACTTACTGCTCACTAAGACTGTTGTCTGACTCAAGGCTTTATGTTTTAATTCTTATTGCCTTGGGCTGTTCGTCCATTTTGGGACGGGAAGACTAGGTAGCAGGTGACAGGTGCTGTTCTCTTCTCACGATGCTGATATCGAAGACGAGCTAGAGGGTTGCATATTATCTTCTTATATGTACTAGATGTTCCGCTGTTTGTATAATCTCTGTTATGTTTGCTTCTGCTTAGTGTTTTCTAGGTGCTTATCTGATCTTGGTTTAGGCCTTGGGGGTTTGTGCTTGGAAAACATCGCCCTTGACTCGAGTGATAATTTCTTTGCTTTACATTGTATGCTCTGATACCAAATGTGACGACCGCCCATGACCTAAACCAAGATCAGATAAGCACCCAGAGTCATGGATGTTTGGTTGTATCGTCATTCGGTCTCAAGAGCAGTGTTTTATGGGTGCTTATCTGATCTTGGTTTAGGTCATGGGCGGTCGTCACAGTAGTAATTATAACACTTGTTGTGGATAATAAACTTATAAGATGTGACTAAAGGTTAATGGTGACAATTACTATATGTTACGTATTTATTTAGCCTGTTAAATTAAAATTGAAATCAATTGCAATTAATTCACTTAATTAGTGCAGTTAATGTAGATTAAATTGATAATTGTAGAATTAGTATAGTGTAAGTTGTTATAAAATTGTTTGTAAATAATAAACTTACAAATGTTATTAAATGTAGAAATGGTGACAATTGTTATTTGTTACCAATTTAATTAATCAATTACAAATAAATATAAATAAATGTTGCATTAACGTGAGTTAAGACAATAACTGCAAATGGTGAATGTAATAAAAGGTATTTACAAGGCAAAAATTGATGTAATAAAAGGAGTGAAACAAAGACAAATTAATTTATAGAGATTTTTAAATTATATTAAAGGTCACAAAAATTCATTATAATTGAAATATAGTAGTTAATCCAAATAAAGGATGGAAATTGTAGCATATTAATGAAATAAAATATAAACAAATGTTAACTATGTTATTAGAGTAATAATTGATTGAATATAAAGATTGACATTAAAGTAAATCAATTTTTTGGAATTAAATTTTTAATTAATTGGATTTAATGTCCATTGAAAATTTAACACTGTAATTAGTACATAATTAACATTGAATTGACATGAAAATTTGTATTACATTATTGTAAATGTCTAAGTAATCAAAAAGGATGAAAATTTGTTAGTTATAAAGTTTGAATTAAAAAGTGATTAATTAATTTAATATTAATTTATTTAATTAGTGTGAAAATAGCCATTTTGGCCACTGTTTTGGATTTCGACGAAACCAGTTTCATCGGATCCGTAACGGTGAATTATTGTAGGATTTCAAGGTTCGTAGCAATCAGACTTGTCGTTCGATCATACAGACTCAAAACGCCTAGAAATTAATTTAATTGAAATCAATTTGAAATAAGCTGATTTTAAGCTAACTTCTTCATACGATTGAATTAGGACTTGAAACCTATTCCATTGAGTTTAAAGTATCGAAAACATCTATTTTGATATATGGGATGATCCATTTTCGTTTTGGAGACAGAACGTGCTTTTCGGGTCGTTTATCGTTCAACTTTCAAATCGATCCAGTCCATCCATTTCTATTTCTGATCTGCCTATAAATAGCCTGTTATAAACCCTAACTATTTCTTATTCTATTTGTTTGTACGTACAATTCTATCTGCTTCTCTCTTTTCAATGGCATACAAACCAAAACCAATTCCAAATTCAATTGCAAACCAAAAATCAAATCGAGAATCAAACTCCTCCAAACCCTATCAAATTGTATATCGATTCGAAACTCTCGACGAGCATAATCTTCTGCAACAATTCATTTTTCGTTTTGGTTCATCGTTTGATCAGAAAACGTCGAAGAAGCCGGGGCCGTTCATGTTAGGGTTTTAGTTTTAACGGTGGATCGTCGACGAGGGTTCGATCGGGTTGTATGGACGTGTAGAGGGTGTTGAGAAGGTTCGATCCATATGGATGGCTTGGCCTAGAATGGTGTCGAGTTGGCCAGAAAATTCATCAACTGGAGGTGGCGGCGCGGCTTCCTGGTGAAGTTTGGGAAGGCCGCGACTTCCTTGTAGGGTTGGCTCTGAGTGTTGAAGCCAATGGCATTGGTTGATCTGGCGGAAAGGGGGTGTAGCGGCGGCGATTTATGGTTGATGGTGGCGGCTGCGTATCTGAAGGGTAGGGTTTTGCGTTGAGCTAGGTTGAAGCCGCGTGGGTTACGTGCTTGGGTAGCGTGCCTTTCTCTCTTTCGTTTTTTTGTTTTATTTAATTATTATAAATTTTAAATTTAGTCGTTCTAATTTGTCATAACTTACACATACGAGGTCTGATTCACGCGCTGTTTGATTTGCTACGATCATATTGAAATTCTGGACTTTTTGACACTGGTTTGGATGAATTCTGAGACCAGCCCTATTTTGGATTTTAATTCGATTTAAAATCGAATGTGAGTGTTTTAACTCACTCACAACTTCTAAAATTTCTTATGCTAGTTAAAATAAATTTGTGATGTGATTAGGAATTTATTTAGTGCTGTTTGGTATATTTAAATCGTCATTTCAGTTAATTTGAATTTATTTTGAATTAAATAGCCATTTAATTTATTATTGATATTAAATTGTCAATTTAATACCTGGTATTGATTATCAGTTATCTATTGATGTTTATTGATTGATTTGGATGATGATTGTGATGAATGTTGATTGTCGATATTCGATGACTAGATGTTGTATTTTTATATTGTTATAACTGCAAGTTCCCTATGGGTTGAAATGATACATACCCGAGCGATCTATAGATTAGGGAAAATCGTTATGGGTTGAAATGATAGACTCGAGCGATTTTATGGATTTTTATTTAATTCGGGTGTAACAACCCACATATTTTACGATTGTACATTTAAATGTTTTATTTAAATATAGCATCGTTAATCAGATTAAAGTCTGAAATGTTACTTTTTGTAAACAGTCGAATTGGGACTCGAGACCACTTCCATTGAGTCCAAAATGGCATTTACAACTTTTTTGAGTATAAACATCGATATGTTTGGAGTTGATTAGAATTTTGATGTTTTCATTTGGGGATTTTGGTTTGGGTTTCAGCCCACTAAGCCAATAAGAGAACCCAACTCCTTTGTCAAACACTCTAACTCAACTCCTCTTCATTCATTTCATTCCTCATTTCCTAACACTCTAGCTCAAGAGAAAAATGGGGGAAAAGATTGGAAATTAAAATTCATAAACCCTAGCTTTACTAGGAAATTTAAGTTCTTGCTCTAAAATCAAAGAGAAGCTTAGGTAAGCATCCTCTTCATCTTCTCCATCTCAATCTCTCTTCAATTTTCAGAAATTCCTATAACCTAACTTAGGAAAAACTTCACCTTTGATAATAGATTGAAGATTCTAGAGGTGTATTGAAGAGGAATTAGTCTTGCCTTGTTTTAAAACTTCTCATTCGTTGTTTTTGGGTTTAAAGGTGAGTTCTTTAACTCACATCTATGTCTATAACTTTCATTGTTGTTAGGTATGAATTCCTAACATTTATATATGTTCATTTGCTTTGATTTGAATTAATTTGGTGAAATTTCCAAATTTTGGTGTTTTGAAGTCAAAATCTTTAAAGATCCTATCTTGGATATTTGGACGTGTTATTTGGTGTAACGACCCCGAATTTTAATTACATTTAATTTGATAATTTATTTAATTTTTGAATTAAATTGTGAAATTAATCGATAGATGGAAGCGAGTTTCCCCGATCGAAATAGAATATATATTAAATCATATAAATTTAAATATTGTATATATGTGATTTGGATTTAAATTTCAAGTAAATGGTTTAATAATAACTTGAATATATATGTGTGTGTGACTATATGAATAGATATGAAATGATATATATATATATATATATTGATAATTGAATTTAAAATCTTAAATATAAATGGTTTAAAATATAAATGATAATAAATAATTTTGAATTTAGAATTGATGGTTTAATAAATATTTGAGTTTATAAACACATATATATATATATAGTTTTTATACAATATAAAGTCAATATATTAAAATAAATCTTAATATCATGTTAATAAGTTAATACAACTATATAAAATAAATTATGAAAAATATATATATAGTAACACATAAATAAAATTTAACAACATGTTAAAATAGAAGTTATTCATACTATAAAGTAATAAGACAAAGCAATAAAACAAAACATATATATAAGTAGGAAAACAAATAAACAAATATGTGAAGCTTGCAAATGAAGACAACATGATACAAGTATGAATTAACTTGTAAAAAGAAACAAGAAATACATGTACAGCCGAAATGAAAAGATTTTACAAATATATATGTACACAAATGAAATGAAATGAAATAATAAGATAAGTGTATTAGTACAACACCATTAATGCATGCACAAACACTTCCTATCAGCCTCCAATTTGAGATAAAAAATCTCTGGCATAGGGTACAAACCCATATTATCCTCTTGTACAAACTAATAAAAATACACATCACCCTGTAACATACCCTGTAATTCGTTCTTTTGTATATATCAATCTCTTCATCAGTTCATTTCCTTCAAAGCTTAAAACATCTGAAGCAAGCCTCAGTTCAAATTTAAACAAAACTTCAATTAAAACAACAATGCAATCAACTAAACTCAGAGATCAACAAGAGGATTAAAGGCCAAAAAGGTTTCAGCTTGCATTTTTACAACCTGTTCAAAGAAGCTCTGTTTCTTCTGGAAAATAAGTGAGTAAACTTTCTTTCCTAAAAATAAATCAGTATTATATCTTGAAGCATGTTTGAATGTTTGTAAATGTGTTTTGCATGTATATAAATTATGTGTAAATATCTATGCATATCTTTATAAACAGATATATATATTCTCTGTTAGTTTACAGGCTCTATATCATCCAATAAAATTCATATCTTCTTATCCACACAAAATTAGATTATGGTTTCTATATGAAAAATGTTTGGGTGTGTGTAATATCATTTTTAAAAATAGATTCAAGAGTGTTTGTTGAGTACTTATTTATAAAATGATAAATCACAGTAATAATCAAAAGTAAGTCAAAAAAATCGAAGGTCTGGAATTCATGTTTTGATGTTACAATCAGATTTGTATTACAAAATAATGATTTTTGATAAACATTTTAGAATTTTTAAGCGAGTATTCACGGAGAACTCTCGAGTTGAACGGAATTGACATTTTTGTCAATTTCTGGTGATATACGGCTAACTGGAAGTCGTGATTCTTGGTGAGGTTAGCTGGAGCATCGGTGAACTCAGGAAAAATATGGGTTTAATTTATAAAATGCGGTGGAAATAGGAATTCGTTGAACTAGGGTTCGAAGTTCAGTTTGGGACGAGGATGTTCGAGAGGAAATGGAGATGGCCATGGGTGATGGGAGGTGATCGCGATGGTGGGGATAGCAGCGTTTGGTTGAGACGAAGCTTTAGATAAGCTTTCATGGCCTCCGATGGCCAGAGGAGGAAAAACGACGTGTTTTCTGGTGGCCTGGTTTCGTTACAGTTTGGGTTCGATAGCAAAATTTCGAGTTCGTCAATGATTTGGGGTTCTAGGTGCTCGTTAGGGCCAGGTGGATCGTCGTCGAGTTGTGGACAGTCGTAGCACTGATCGGAGTTGGCTGGAATGACTGTGCATGTGCACGCGCATGCACTTATATCTGGGTTTGTGATGGTTTGGGGAAGAAGTGAAGGTCTCGGGAACATTATCGCGTGGACTCGAAGACGAGTGAGGCGGGAAAGAAACTCGAAGTAGAGCTCGGGATTTTTGCTGTTTTGCTCGGGTCTGAAATTTATATATATAAACAGTTTCAAAACTTTAAAACCAATCAAGTTTATTTTGAAACAATTTTGGTTAAAACCAATTCGTTTGTAAATGTGAATGTTTATCCGAGTTTTGAGTTGGTTAAAATGGTTTATTAAATAAATATTTTTAATTGTTAATTTAACTTGAAGGTTTTAAGATAATAAGTTGATGATGAATTTATTTCAAAGATTTTTAATAAAGATTTTTAATGATAAATTTGTAATTAATTAAGATAAATGGGTTATCTTAAGATTCAAGGATTATAAATTTGTAATTTAATAATAATTACTTAATTAAAGATTAATCAAGTAATGATTAAAGATTAATTAATTTGTTGAAGGATAATTAAATAATTGAAGATTAATTATTCAATGATTAAAGGATGATTTATTTAATAATTAAGGTTGATTAATAAATAATTAAAGGATAATTAATTAATGGTTGTAATTAATTAATGTTAATTAACCAGGATTAGTGACTAATCTGATTTAATTAAATCAGATAAATAAATTGACCTTACTTATGGATGTTTGGATTCTATTGAATGTGAATTGTTTGATATCCCTGATATATTCTGATTTGTGTTGTGATCTGTAATTTATTTATCTGGGATAAATGTAATTAATTTCTGTAATATATATTATTTGTGATCTGTGTACAAAAGATAAGCATTATAGTTATACCGCTTATCAACTATATTTCTGTATTTTGATCTGCGATGATTGAATGATGTTGCACTACTGTGTGAAACCCCTGGACTACACCATACACACACAAATATGGATTTCACGTTGAAATCGGTTAAGTCACAGATGATTTAAATTTAATATTTTTGAAATTGAAATTTTAATTTCAATTGATTTTGGAAATGGGTTTGGATTAAATGTTAAAGGTTTTGAAAAGGTGTTTTCAAAAATAAAAGTTATTTTAAATAACTTAGTAAAATTTCCAATTTAAATAATTCAATTTGAATTTAAATTCAAGAGTTGGAATTGAATTCCATAATTGGAAATTATGGTTAAAGATGTTATATGAATTTAAACCATTTTAAAAGTATTGATTTGAGAATTTGAATTTAACCCAAGAACCTTAACTCGTATAAATGAATCAGATTTTCCAAAATGAAAACTGTTTGTTTTCAAATGATAAAAGCTTTCACATAAGAAATGAAATTCCAATTTAAATAAAGGAATTTCAAGATTGAATTGAAAAATGATTTTCCAAGTTATGAATGAATTCTTTTTGAAAGCTATGAATTAAATCTATTTATTTTTAACAGATTTAAAATGATGATTTGTTTAAACCATTCGAAATGAAATTGTTTTGAAAGCTATGAGTTAAATCTTTGATTTAAAGATTTAACGAGTTAATCAAATTGAAATGGAAATTGATTTGGAAAATCTGTGAATGAATCTTTTGTTTAAAAGATTAAAGTGTGGAAATTGTTTAAACCGTTGAAGGTTGTTAAAATAAATCTTTTTTGTTTAAATATTTGAAAATGGTAATTTGTTAAACCATTTGAAAAGAAAGTTTGGGTTTAAGTTGTGACTTAATTGAATTCAATTATCCATGTGTTTTTAAATATTGCGCTCATTATTCGGTTTAGCCGGGAGTGGACCTTTGTGTCACACAACCCATTCCGAATAAGTGATACATCGTATATGGATAGCATTTGAAGACTGGTGTTGAAGACCAGGTATTTGCGAAAATGATAGGATAACCTATCGATTGTCTCTGCACTGAGTTGCTCCGGTATAGAGGTTTCCTAAGTGATGGGAAGTTCGATCGGGATTGTGAATACCCGGATTGCAAGGGCTTCTTCGGAAGTGCCTTCAGTTCTGTTCGAACCCAGAACAGACTTGTATGGTTACATGTCTGACATTACATTTTGAGATATAAAGCAGATTTCTTTCAAATACATTTCTGTTGGTGGCGAAGAATTTATTCTCTTAGCTTAATACCCTTCTCTGAGACGTACGAGCTCAGAGGTTATGTAGTTGAAATTTATCAGCGATATACTCCCAATTTGGTAATGTGGCATGCTGAGTGTTGCTATGTGTTGATCATTTATTGATCATTTATGACCAAAGCATGGCTTTGTGAAAAAGCGTAGCTTTATGGACGAGACCTCATCGGACCTCATAGACCAGAAATGGTCGAAACAGGAATATGCGGCAAGGTTATGAGGGTCGCGCCCTTTAGGGTATGTCATTTCCTTCTGGAAAAGGGTAGTATCATGGTATGGAGCCCAGATACTTACTCATGTGGACACACTTTATTTATTATGTGTGATGTTGGTTACCGAGGCCTCGGATAAAGGTCCCAAAGGACCGGGGGGTGGCATACTCGAGTAGTAGTTACCTAGTTACAGAGGTAACCCGGCCTTGTGTTGGCAGAGAGCCGGGTAGGTTCTCGGGGCGTCCCACCAGAGGCGTTCCCATTGACAGTAGGAAGTTCCTTAGCCTGACCATTTGTTGGAAATCCATTTTCCAATACGAACCCTGTACGGTTTTAGTTGTAGAACCTGCCATTTACTTATGGTGGTCACCACTATTTAGATGGTAGCTATAGTAGGCATAGTTCGGAATGTCTATGCTGGCTAAGATTAATATTATACTTTCGAAATGTTTTCTTCACTATGCACTAATAATAATAATATCGAATGATTTTGCGTAGTAAGCATGTTTGACTATCATAAGAAGAAATCTCCTCCAATTCTGCGTTTGCATTGTGTGTGTGGCAGGAGGTCTTATGGTAGTTTCATTTTCCAAAAGCATTGCGGGTTTCAATGTTTAAATTTCTTTTGTTGTTTGTTTAAAAGATAAACTGTTTTTGTTGCTCACACCTGTCCCATGACTGATTCAAAGTTTATTGTTCCCTTCCTAAACTCTGGGTGCCCACAATTTTCCACACGGGCAGTCTAGAGTTGGGGTTTTCAGATATTCAGGTTTAGTAGATTATCTGGAGCTAGTTCAGTTCTTGGAGTTCATGGACTGACGTTGCTTATCTTGGAGCATTCTATTGGAGACATTCTATCCGCTGCTGGCGTTATCTATTTTCTTTCCGCTGCTATTTCTTGTATTATATCTCTGATGTATATTGATATCTGTTGTATCATTCTGTTGTATCATATTGAACTAGATTTTGTATCTTTCATTATATCAATGTTATATATATATTGATATACTCTTTTTATTCCGTTGTGTTGTTATACTTAATGTTGTCATAAGCTCGACGAATCGGATTTGAACGGTCGAATCTGCGGCATTCTAGTACAATGTGAAGTCGGATGTCGATTTTCGAACGTAAAAAATTTGAGACGTTACATTTGGTATCAGAGCTGAGGGTAAAACTTTAGCTCAGGAGTATAACACATTAAGTAGCTCATTAGAGATAGGGTGAAGTATACCCTAGAATGAGTAATTCTCAGATATCCGTCTGTATGCCTCAGTAAATTCTCTTGCTATCCACTGATAGTAAGTATGAGTGCAAGAAGAGGATGAGATAGGAGACAAGGGAATACGATTATAAATGGTCAATACCCTGTAATAACAGTGGAAACAAATTTTCTCTATCAATCTCTTTCGTTCAACATCTCTTCTCAATTCTTCGATAGTTCCTGGTAGATCCAGGAAGAGATTCGATATATTAATATGGGACATAAACTCCAAATAAGCCAAAATTGTTGTTTGGATGTATTGGTTGCTTTGTTTGCTTTGGTTGCATTGGTTGATAGGTATACTTTAGTTCTAAATTTAAAAGTCTTGAAATTGTATTTATATGTCTATCTATTCTTTGGGTCCTGATATGTTCTACGAATGGTTAGTTATCCCTTCGAACTAACCGATGCCAATGTATATTTCGTAGATCTGGATAACCCGAGTATTTTGTGAAGTGTTAAACAGATTCGTTCTTGTATCTGTTATTGATATTCTGATTTGGTAAGCCAAATGCAGAATAGATGTTCAGTTTGATTTGATGAAATATTTTTCATCCATCTTTGTGTCTACTTGGCAATTTCGAGGACGAAATTCTTTTAAGGGGGAAGTCTGTAACGACCCCAAATTTTAATTACATTTAATTTGATAATTTATTTAATTTTTGAATTAAATTGTGAAATTAATCGATAGATGGAAGCGAGTTTCCCCGATCGAAATAGAATATATATTAAATCATATAAATTTCAATATTGTATAAATGTGATTTGGATTTAAATTTCAAGTAAATGGTTTAATAATAACTTGAATATATATGTGTGTGTGACTATATGAATAGATATGAAATGATATATATATATATATATATATTGATAATTGAATTTAAAATCTTAAATATAAATGGTTTAAAATATAAATGATAATAAATAATTTTGAATTTAGAATTGATGGTTTAATAAATATTTGAGTTTATAAACATATATATATATATATATATAGTTTTTATACAATATAAAGTCAATATATTAAAATAAATCTTAATATCATGTTAATAAGTTAATACAACTATATAAAATAAATTATGAAAAATATATATATAGTAACACATAAATAAAATTTAACAACATGTTAAAATAGAAGTTATTCATACTATAAAGTAATAAGACAAAGCAATAAAACAAAACATATATATAAGTAGGAAAACAAATAAACAAATATGTGAAGCTTGCAAATGAAGACAACATGATACAAGTATGAATTAACTTGTAAAAAGAAACAAGAAATACATGTACAGCCGAAATGAAAAGATTTTACAAATATATATGTACACAAATGAAATGAAATGAAATAATAAGATAAGTGTATTAGTACAACACCATTAATGCATGCACAAACACTTCCTATCAGCCTCCAATTTGAGATAAAAAATCTCTGGCATAGGGTACAAACCCATATTATCCTCTTGTACAAACTAATAAAAATACACATCACCCTGTACAAAAACAACATACCCTGTAATTCGTTCTTTTGTATATATCAATCTCTTCATCAGTTCATTTCCTTCAAAGCTTAAAACATCTGAAGCAAGCCTCAGTTCAAATTTAAACAAAACTTCAATTAAAACAACAATGCAATCAACTAAACTCAGAGATCAACAAGAGGATTAAAGGCCAAAAAGGTTTCAGCTTGCATTTTTACAACCTGTTCAAAGAAGCTCTGTTTCTTCTGGAAAATAAGTGAGTAAACTTTCTTTCCTAAAAATAAATCAGTATTATATCTTGAAGCATGTTTGAATGTTTGTAAATGTGTTTTGCATGTATATAAATTATGTGTAAATATCTGTGCATATCTTTATAAACAGATATATATATTCTCTGTTAGTTTACAGGCTCTATATCATCCAATAAAATTCATATCTTCTTATCCACACAAAATTAGATTATGGTTTCTATATGAAAAATGTTTGGGTGTGTGTAATATCATTTTTAAAAATAGATTCAAGAGTGTTTATTGAGTACTTATTTATAAAATGATAAATCACAGTAATAATCAAAAGTAAGTCAAAAAAATCGAAGGTCTGGAATTCATGTTTTGATGTTACAATCAGATTTGTATTACAAAATAATGATTTTTGATAAACATTTTAGAATTTTTAAGCGAGTATTCACGGAGAACTCTCGAGTTGAACGGAATTGACATTTTTGTCAATTTCTGGTGATATACGGCGAACTGGAAGTCGTGATTCTTGGTGAGGTTAGCTGGAGCATCGGTGAACTCAGGAAAAATATGGGTTTAATTTATAAAATGTGGTGGCAATAGGAATTCGTTGAACTAGGGTGCGAAGTTCAGTTTGGGACGAGGATGTTCGCGAGGAAATGGCGATGGCCATGGGTGATGGGAGGTGATCGCGATGGTGGGGATAGCAGCGTTTGGTTGAGACATAGCTTTAGATAAGCTTTCATGGCCTCCGATGGCCAGAGGAGGAAAAACGACGTGTTTTCTGGTGGCCTGGTTTCATTACAATTTGGGTTCGCTAGAAAAATTTCGAGTTCGTCAATGATTTGGGGTTCTGGGTGCTCATGAGGGCCAGGTGGATCGTCGCCGAGTTGTGGACAGTCGTAGCACTGATCGAAGTTGGCTGGAATGACTGTGCATGTGAATGCGCATGCACTTATATCTGGGTTTGTGATGGTTTGGGGAAGAAGCGAAGGTCTCGGGTTGGTCTCGGGAACATTATCGCGTGGACTCGAAGACGAGTGAGGCGGGAAAGAAACTCGAAGTAGAGCTCGGGATTTTTGCTGTTTTGCTCGGGTCTGAAATTTATATATATAAACAGTTTCAAAACTTTAAAACCAATCAAGTTTATTTTGAAACAATTTTGGTTAAAACCAATTCGTTTGTAAATGTGAATTATTATCCGAGTTTTGAGTTGGTTAAAATGGTTTATTAAATAAAGATTTTTAATTGTTAATTTAACTTAAAGGTTTTAAGATAATAAGTTGATGATGAATTTATTTCAAAGATTTTTAATAAAGATTTTTAATGATAAATTTGTAATTAATTAAGATAAATGGGTTATCTTAAGATTCAAGGATTATAAATTTGTAATTTAATAATAATTACTTAATTAAAGATTAATTAAGTAATGATTAAAGATTAATTAATTTGTTGAAGGATAATTAAATAATTGAAGATTAATTATTTAATGATTAAAGGATGATTTATTTATTAATTAAGGTTGATTAATAAATAATTAAAGGATAATTAATTAATGGTTGTAATTAATTAATGTTAATTAACCAGGATTAGTGACTAATCTGATTTAATTAAATCAAATAAATAAATTGACCTTACTTATGGATGTTTGGATTCTATTGAATGTGAATTGCTTGATATCCCTGATATATTCTGATTTGTGTTGTGATCTGTAATTTATTTATTTGGGATAAATGTAATTAATTTCTGTAATATATATTATCTGTGATCTATGTACAAAAGATAAGCGTTATAGTTATACCGCTTATCAACTATATTTCTGTATTTTGATCTGTGATGATTGAATGATGTTGCACTACTGTGTGAAACCCCTGGACTACACCATACACACACAAATATGGATTTCACGTGGAAATCGGTTAAGTCACATATGATTTAAATTTAATATTTTTGAAATTGAAATTTTAATTTCAATTGATTTTGGAAATGGGTTTGGGTTGAATGTTAAAGCTTTTGAAAAGGTGTTTTCAAAGATAAAAGTTATTTTAAATAACTTAGTAAAATTTCCAATTTAAATAATTCAATTTGAATTTAAATTCAAGAGTTGGAATTGAATTCCATAATTGGAAATTATGGTTAAAGAAGTTATATGAATTTAAACCATTTTAAAAGTATTGATTTGAGAATTTGAATTTAACCCAAGAACCTTAACTCGTATAAATGAATCAGATTTTCCAAAATGAAAACTGTTTGTTTTCAAATGATAAAAGCTTTCATATAAGAAATGAAATTCCAATTTAATTAAAGGAATTTCAAGATTGAATTGAAAAATGGTTTTCCAAGTTATGAATGAATTCTTTTTGAAAGCTATGAATTAAATCTATTTATTTTTAACAGATTTAAAATGATGATTTGTTTAAACCATTCGAAATGAAATTGTTTTGAAAGCTATGAGTTAAATCTTTGATTTAAAGATTTAACGAGTTAATCAAATTGAAATGGAAATTGATTTGGAAAATCTGTGAATGAATCTTTTATTTAAAAGATTAAAGTGTGGAAATTGTTTAAACCGTTGAAGGTTGTTAAAATGAATCTTTTTGTTTAAAGATTTGAAAATGGTAATTTGTTAAACCATTTGAAAAGAAAGTTTGGGTTTAAGTTGTGACTTAATTGAATTCCATTATCCATGTGTTTTTAAATATTGCGCTCATTATTTGGTTTAGCCGGGAGTGGACCTTTGTGTTACACAACCCATTCCGAATAAGTGATACGTCGTATATGGATAGCATTTGAAGACCGAAGTTGAAGACCGGGTATTTGCGAAAACGATAGGATAACCTATCGATTGTCTCTCCACTGAGTTGCTCAGGTATAGAGATTTCCTAAGTGATGGGAAGTTCGATCGGGATTGTGAATACCCGGATTGCAAGGGCTTCTTCGGAAGTGCCTTCGGTTCTGTTCGAACCTGGAACAGACTTGTATGGTTACATGTCTGACATTACATTTTAAGATATAAAGCAAATTTCTTTCAAATACATTTCTGTTGGTGGCGAAGAATTTATTCTCTTAGCTTAACACCCTTCTTTGAGACGTACGAGCTCAGAGGTTATGTAGTTGAAATTTATCAGCGATATACTCCCAATTTTGTAATGTGGCATGCTGAGTGTTGCTATGTGTTGATCATTTTTTGATCATTTGTGATCAAAGCACGGCTTTGTGAAAAAGCGTAGCTTTGTGGACGAGACCTCATCGGACCTCACAGACCGGAAATGGTCGAAACAGGAATATGCGGCAAGGTTATGAGGGTCGCGCCCTTTAGGGTATGTCATTTCCTTCTGGAAAAGGGTAGTATCATGGTATGGAGCCCAGATACTTACTCATGTGGACACACTTTATTTATTATGTGTGATGTTGGTTACCGAGGCCTCGGATAAAGGTCCCAAAGGACCGGGGGGTGGCATACTCGAGTAGTAGTTACCTAGTTACAGAGGTAACTCGGCCTTGTGTTGGCAGAGAGCCAGGTAGGTTCTCGGGGCGTCCCGCCAGAGGCATTCCCATTGACAGTAGGAAGTTCCTTAGCCTGACCATTTGTTGGAAATCCATTTTCCAATACGAACCATGTACGGTTTTAGTTGTAGAACCTGCCATTTACTTATGGTGGTCACCACTGTTTAGATGGTAGCTATAGTAGGCATAGTTCGGAATGTCTATGCTGGCTAAGATTAATATTATACTTTCGAAATGTTTTCTGCACTATGCACTAATAATAATAATATCGAATGATTTTGCGTAGTAAGCATATTTGACTATCATAAGAAGAAATCTCCTCCAATTCTACGTTTGCATTGTGTGTGTGGCGGGAGGTCTTATGGTAGTTTCATTTTCCAAAAGCATTGCGGGTTTCAATGTTTAAATTTCTTTTGTTGTTTGTTTAAAAGATAAACTGTTTTTGTTGCTCACACCAGTCCCATGACTGATTCGGAGTTTATTGTTCCCTTCCTAAACTCTGGGTGCCCACAATTTTCCACACGGGCTGTCTAGCACTAGTACAAAAC
This sequence comes from Allium fistulosum, assembly GCA_030737815.1. Classification (NCBI taxonomy): domain Eukaryota; kingdom Viridiplantae; phylum Streptophyta; class Magnoliopsida; order Asparagales; family Amaryllidaceae; genus Allium; species Allium fistulosum. Next base: position 619,691,908 of record CM060907.1, read on the forward strand.
AGATCAGTTGCTTCGCCTCATTTGTGTCGGTTGTCCATAAAACCGACACAAATAGTGTAATTTGCGTCGGTTGTTTATTAACAACCGAAACTATTGACTTATGGGGTAAGAAGAAAATGTTAAAAATATAATTTGCATCTGTTGTACTTAAGAAACCGACACAATTGAAGGGAAGCAATAGATTTACTCGTGTCGGTTGTTTGAACAACCGACACAATTAAATACAATAGCATCGGTTGTCCAAAAACCGACACCATAGGCACACAACTTTTTCCCCCAATCCATTTCAGCCGCCCCATCTTTTCCCCAATCTTTTCCCGCGAACCCTAAATTTTAGAGGGAAAATTTAGCCAAAAAAAAGGAGAAAACAGCAATCGCACACCAGCAAAAATGTCTACTGATACCAGGTCTCGTCCATTTGAAGACGAGATTGAAGATGAAACCTGTGAAGCTTTGCTGTACCTCAAGTACTCCAAACCATATATTAACCTACTATGTCCAAAAGCCAAACTCACTTTAGGAAGCCACGAAAGAGTGGGAAAAACCACTTTACCAAAATAAAACCTAATCCCTCAATAATGGCGGAGAAGACGAAGACAAAGATCCTCTCGGATACTCGAAACAACCAACAGCTAAAAGAAGTGGAAAAAGATCAACTTCAAATAAAAGGAAAGGCAGTAGACTCAAAGAGGGTGAAATTCCCGCTGTCTCTCAATGGAGATCCCGAAGTTACTCAAGATAAGCTCTATCTCTTCATTGAGTTTTTCTTTGTTCAAATTTTTGTGCATTAATTGTCTACAATCCTGGTAAATATGAGCAGTTCTAACATGAACTGGAAGTGCAATACTCTTAAATATTCGGTTATTCCGTTCACACTAGATGTTCCAGATGATAGAAGTGAATGCAATGTTATTGATCTGATTCAGTAGCATGTTACTAGTCTATTTAGAACAAAGATTATCCAACACGTGGTTAAAATCTACTGAATTCCCTAAATTTAGATGCAATTTTGTCATAGTATCTTCAAATAGAATTCTGGAGTAATTGCAGTTGAAGAATAGGTGATCCCTACCTTCTATTTGATTAGTGCAAAGAACACAGTACTTATCTTTAGCACCGTTCCATTTACTAAGTCTGTCCTTTGTATGCAGTCTGTTAAGTTTTGCCAGCAGAGTACATATTGACATTTTGGGTGCACACTTATTGTACAAAATCACTTTAGCCCAATTAAATTCAGTGTATTTAGGCCTGATGTGATTCCAAGCAGATTTATTACTGAACTTACCATTCTTGTCAGGGATCCAGTGCCAGTAATCAGATTGTTTGTTCTTCTGAATATTGATATTCTTTATAGTATTTTGCATTTGAGAAGTCATACCATCCATATGATTTTTCCAAGTATTGTTTCATAATAGAGTATACACTTTCATATGATTATCACCAATAACATTCATAAAGTTGCATCCATACAAGTTAGTTAAGGAAAAACCATTGATCCAAGGGTCATACCATATATCAGTCTGTTCACCATTCACTATTTTTCTATCAACTGCCTCCTTGCACCATTGTGTTGCAATTAGCATAGTTTTCCATGTGTGAGAGGCATTATTATTAAAAGCTGCATTCTAGAAGTTTGTCTGTCTACAATATCTTTGATGCATCCACTTAACCTAAACTGAATCACCTTGAAGAAAATTCCAAATCATTTTAATAGCCACTGCTTTTGCCATATCCTCTATTTTCCTGATACCAAGACCACCCTCATTTTTTTGTTTTACATACGTTATCCCAATTCAAATTATGTGCCTTGGTTTTCCAAATAAAATTAGCACATATTGAATTAATTCTCTGAGTAACTGTTGCTGGAAAGTTAGAAAACTGAAGCCAGAATTGAATTATTGGAGAAATGACAGTTTTGACTAATTCCACTCTACCACTGATGTTTAGCATTTTATTTTTCCAGTGACTGAACTTTTTATTGATATTGTCAATTAAAGTTCCAAAATCCCTAGCTTTGAGTTTATTATATGACAGAGGAATTCCTAAGTAAGTAACAGGGAGATTTCCAATATTGATATTTAATATGTCAGCAATATCTTTTTTGAGGCTAGCTCCTTTACTAAAAAACAGTGTTGATTTATTTTCATTTAAATCAAGCTCTGTTATGTACCTTAGCTTCTGAAAAATATGCTTAATGCAGTTAGCATTCTCTGTTGTGGCTTTTCCCATAATCAGAACATCATCAGCATAAATAAGATGTGTGATCACAGGCTCTGTTTTGTATATAGGAGTATTATTACCTTTCAGCTGCTCCATATCTAAATTAATAGTGAGATACTCCATAGCTATAGCAAATAAATACGGCCATAGGGGATCGCCTTGTCTTAATCCCCTTGAACTTTCAATAAACCCATAAGGAGTACCATCTATTAGCACTGAAAAAGAAGGGGTAGAGATACATTCGTAGATAAGATTAGCAAAATGAATAGGAAACCCCATGGACACCAGCATGTGATGAATAAATTCTCTGCTAATTTTATCATATGCTTTATGCAGGTCAATTTTCAGACAAAAATTGTTAGAGTTTTTCCTATTAAAACCTCTAACCATCTCGTAGGCAAGCAAGGAATTTTTAGTGATAACTCTTCTTGGTATAAATGCATTCTGATTAAATGATATGAGGTCATTTAAATAAGGTTTTAGTCGATTACCAATAAGATTAGCTAAAATCTTACAAATGACATTGCATAGGGAAATGGGTCTAAAATCTGTCATTTCAATTGCTTCCTGTTTTTTGGGAATTAAGCAAATAAAAGTGTGATTTATTTCTTTGATAATTCTACCTAATTGGAGAATTCCATTCATGGCATTCCCTATGTCATCTTTAATTTTCTCCCAGTGCAATTTGAAGAATTTGGAATTTATGCCATCTGGTCCTGGGGAACTGTTGTCATTTATTTGGAAGACTGCTAATTTAATTTCCTCCAATTAGAAGGGCTTGCCTATGTTTTCTCTAACATTTATAGATTGGATTCTCTTATAAATTGTGTCTGGGAATTGATGTGTGGCCTTTGATGATGTAAACAATTCAGAGAAATAATTAACTGCTTCAAAAGCAATTTTTTCTAATGCTAGTGTCCATGAACCATTAGAAGAAAAAAAAAACCTACTATGTCTGTCGCAATTTCCTGGATTTCCGAGGTGGATAAGATCACGTCAAATCACTCTTCAGGGCATTCAAGAATCCAAAGCAGAAGAAGAACAGCAGAAAGGATTTGGCCAAACATCTCGCTCGACTGTTGTACCTAAAAACGGCAGAAAGAAGAATAAGCGCAAAAGAGATAATAATTCTCATGCGAATGAGAATTCATCTGCTAAAAGGGGTCCAAGTGATGCTGATTTACGTCCCACTGAACCGAAGGTATCGTTTTTCTTCTATCACAAAATATATGATATGTGATTGGTTTCATTATTTCATTTTAATGGGTTTCTGTTTTGTGTTTCTTACAATGTGCATGTTAAGTTTGGAGATGACCCACAAAGTCAATATAATTAAAAGCTTGTGTATGATTAAACTTTCCAAATTGATAGGGAATAAATAAATAAATCATTGTCACTGGAAGATAATCAATGCATACTAACCATAATGATTGTTCCCAAAAAAGAAATTAATTTAACTTCTTATACTAATGTTTCAAATCTGACATGGCCTTTTATACTGCAGTTTAACAAGATTGAATTTAGGAATGGAAAATTACCTGTAATGTTTTCATTCTGATGTTAGTATGAATCAGCTTTTAAAATGGAAAAAATTAACAATAAGATATTGCTGGCCGAAATTATATTAAGAATATTATCAGTAGTACTTTCTGCTTTGACCGCAGTCCTTGTAGGTTTTGATGAAGAGAGAAAGACGGTAATGTTCTCCAGGAGGAGAGCTTATATAAAGATGTTGCCAGCTCTTTGGTAAGCTTTGCTTTTGCTTTTAATTTCCTTTTTTTTCCAATTTGAAATCATGACACATAATTTTCTAACTGACAAGTTACCCATTATTATGCATAGGATTATGACGATCACAGTTTCTGTTGCTACATGTTACCATTTCGTCCAGTTATGTCGCTGTTTAGCCATTAGATGGTTTCAGAAAAATCCATGCAAACATATCAAAACATCCGCATGGATATGCTTGTTACTTGACCAGGTAAGTTCTTCCATAGCTTGATTCAATAAGCAATTTAATGACTTATCGTTCCTCTATGGACATAAACTATATTTCAGTTTTTGTTGCTAAAATATAGCTTTTTATTTTATTTTATCTTTTACCCATTTTATTTCAAATTATGGCGGAAGGAAAAGCACCAAATAACATACAAAATAGCAGGCGTGAAGCTTTCTATGTCCAATATCACGAACGCGTACTTTATAAATTCATCTCTGTATAAGCTAACCATCGTTAATGCTAACAATATAGTAGAAGCTGCATAGCACTTGAACTTGATTAGTAATTTTTTAATTTTCAGCCCATGCTAACTTTGAAAATTAAACGACTGTCCTAAATGCTGAAATCTAAATGAACAAACCTTTAACTGAGGGATTGGGTTTTTCTTCTTAGGTTTTCTATGTGTAATATTGTTATCAGTACATGTACTTTATATTTTGTTCTAACGTTAGTTCATTGACTGTGGTACATTTAATAATTAGCTGAGTTAGTTTGTGCAACAAATTTGTATCTTCAGCTTTTGCTTTACTCATCATATACATATTTGTAGACCTGAAAAATGTTGTCCATCTGGTAAAATTGTAGGCCTATGATTCTAAAGTTCCAAATTTACACTAATAATGTTCATTTTATTTTCTGAGTTGCACTTTTCTCGTTTTCTGCGTTTGTTACTGGTGCATCTTTTGGTGCTAACCAACATAGAGTTATTTCATTGTATTGTTATTTCATTTCATCAAGTGTAATTATCTTTAAAATTGACACAGTCTACGAATGGCCTTAGCACCGAGGAGGTTCCTCCTGTAAATAAAACGGAAAGCTCCTCGGAGACAAATGATCACAAAAAAGGTTACATCCCAACAGTTGGAAAATTATATTTAGAAAAAAAAAATCTAATATGCAGCGAAACTAATATGCATTTTCTTGATAGCAGATGATTACTCTGTCTTCATTCGCAATTTACATCCACTTACCACTACTGTTGAAGTGGAAGTGGCTCTCAAAAAATTTGGGCCAATTAAACAAGGAGGACTCCAAGTCAGAAGCCACAAGGTTAGTTATGTGTTTATTTTTGTGAATCTTAATTAGTTTGTTCAGACGTATTGCATCTTAATTTTTAAGTTTTTTCTTTGAAACTCTTTTTACTCTTCCAACTGAGAAATATTTGCTTTGCTTTCATTGAGTTTGAATCATTAGATTCCAGACAAGCTGCAATTGAGGTAAGCTTAGATAAGGTTTGATGTATGGTTTATTAGCTTTAATGCACCATTCTTTTCTATTGACTAATATATTTAGAATATACATCAAGCATTTTATATTTATTTTCTTCGTCCATTTTTTCTACACTTTGGTTTCTTGTTTTTCTTAGCAGCTAAAGCAGCTGCTATTTTATTCCTCAAATTGGGTTTCTGTTGTCATAAAAACTGTCGTATTCTGCATGAATCGTGATCTAATGCATGTATATACAAAATTTGTGGTTATTTTGATGAATTTTTTCCATTGTGTTTAAGGTGTAAAATCTTGAATTTTGAAAATTTCATTTTGCAAAAATAATTCTGGTTCCAAGCAGAATTCTTAAAAAAGGGAAGAACTCCATATTTTATTTCTTATAAATCTTAATGAAACAAATTGTTTATTAAAATCATGTGATTTTTTCCGTACTCCTCTGGGATTGGAACTGTGATAATTTGTATGCCTAGAGAATATGAGCATTTTTCTCATTTTTTTAATACTTGTTATATAGATGGTAAGAGATATTTTTGGCTCATAGATTATTTCAGGCTGATAATGAAATGATTTTATTCCATACAATAATAAATTTTTGTATGAAACAAATTGTTTATTAAAATTGCTATTTTTATGTTTTATGAAATAATTTTTTTTTTCATGTGGACATTTTCCTCAATATCATTACTAGTGACAATAATTGTTTAATCTTAGTGTTGTACTTGTGACTCATTGCAATAAAATTCTCATTTAGATTTCATATTACATTGTTAAAGTTGAGCTTTTAGGATGATTTTTAATTTTTTCAAAACATTGGGCGAAATTTTTGTTGTATATAGCTAACTTTTTACGGGTTTGTTAAGTTTGGTTTTGGTTAAATTATTGGTCATTTATTTACTATGTGGTAGGTAAAAGAAATAAAATATTTTGCAATAACCCAATGAGGATTAGATATTTTCTACATTTTACAGCTTGATTCACTTGAGAAGCTGAATACATTGCTTGATGCTTGTAGTGATCCTGGAGTAGAGACTAGCCCAAGAGTAATTGGAGGTCTAGGAATCATTCCTATATACTCTTGGTATCATAAGGTAAAACTTGTACCGACTTCTCTTGTTTTTATGCTAAATCTGAAGTGCTTGTATTGTCCATTCTTCATATTGTGATTTTGAATTGCTTATTGTTTCTTGTTCAGAGTTTTAATAGAGAGAAAGATCGATGTTACTGGTATTCAAAATCCTTCATTAGGGATGGTAATTCATATCTGTGGTTTTTTTTACAGAAATTTTATATTCTTTCTAATATATGGAGTCATATTTTAGTAGAATTGGATAGTATTTTTCCTGTGCTAAAGTTTTTGCGGTTCCTTAATAATTAACACGATGAATGATCTAGGTAAGCTATCTTAATCAATGAAACTGACTATCATGGCCAATCTATGTTGTCGATTCGTATGCGCTTGATAACCAACACTGAAATTCTTGTATGATAATTCTGTAAATATTTCGATGCTATTAACTCTAAAGAACTTTATTATTACAGACTACTAGGCCTGTAAAGATTTTCATGCATGCAAATGGCCTCAGCAACTTGACGAAGAGATGTCTCTCGCTCACCAGACACCAATTTGATATGTTGAATGAGAAAAACAACATCACAGAAAAAATTCTACAGACTACTTGTGACTTGATTACATTTTCACATTTCATGCCAAGGTAAGAAGAGCTTCTTGGATTCTTATAACTGCTAAATAGCTTAAATTCTCTGTACTAAATTACAGTTTTCATTTTTGGATTAGAGAAACTACCATATACGGGCCTCTGTTTGACAAAGGGTTGATTGAGTTCTAACTTTATTAAGATAAAAATTTACATTATGAAACAAATTGTTTAACGTGCAGTTTCTTATAACAAAAATAAAAACTGCTCTTTAGCTGTATGATCTTTATATAGAAAATAAATGTTCTTTTTTAGTTTGTTTTATATACATATTTAGAAAATAAACGTTCTTTAGCTGTAGTTTGTTAGGATTATGTTAGCAGCAACACTGATAGACCCTGAAACATATTTCATTACTGCATTCATTACTGATGGACCCTATGGCATGCCTTTTTACTGTGGTTGTTTTGGAATTCAATTATTTGCTTTGTAACTTGTTTTGAATGGTATACTGAGAAATATCAACTTGTACATCTTCGTTTGTGGATTGTGTACAAGTTCTGGACAAAGAAAATTATTATGGCTGTAATTTGTTTTGTGAAATGCAAAGTAGATGAATCTGAAATCATAACTGATATATTTTTGAAAAATTAGGAATTGGATTATATTTTCTAATTGGAAATAAATAGTAAAGATATTTGTTTATAATCGAGTAAAATATTGAACTTGACAAATTGGAAACGAAAATCAATTATTAAATGGATTGTATGATATGGATTGGGGATAATACATAATATATTCAGCTTATGGTTCATCCTGTGTTTGAATTACACTCCTAGATTCTTTTATGCAGAGCATTCCTGACTTAATTATTGTCTTTTGTATAACAATTCTCTTAATTGCAGGACTTTGTACGAGACGGTTCTTATAACCAACAAGAGGTAGACGAGGTTCGAGAGAATTTAGCTAGCTATATCATGTATAATTGGATGTAGTTGTTTTTTGTTGTGTACGCTGATCTTTTGTAACGTACGTTGGTATTTTGTTATGTACGTTATGTTTGTGATATATTATATTCTATTTTGTTTCTGTAAACAAGAATTATGTTGATGGATAATATAATTATATTTTTTGTTCAATCAGTTCATAGTAATGTTCGTTTATAAAAAATTAAAATTCAATTTCATACTGTTTTTATAATCTTAAACGGTAATAATATATTTTTTTTGCTTCAGATATAACTTGTGTCGGTTGTTACTTCAAATGGAACCGATACAACTGCATATCAATTGTGTCGGTTGAAAAAACAAACATAACCGACACAAATATCAATCATTTGTGTCGGTCGTCAATAAGGAACCGACACAAAACAAGCAACAGTTGTGTCGGTTTTTCTTAAAGGACCGACACAATAAACGGCGGTTTGCTTCACTATACAAGCTGATTTGTGTCGGTCCTATTAGAAAGACCGACACAACTGTTCATAGTTTTGTGTCGGTTCTCTATTACCAACCGACACAAATAATTGATATTTGTGTCGGTTGTACAACCGACACAACAGAAAAATGTCTTTTGTGTCGTCTTCATTTGAGTCGGTTGTAAAACCGACACAACAGGGGTTACACAACCGACACAAATGACCAGTTTTGTACTAGTGTAGAGTTGGGGTTTTCAGATATTCAGGTTTAGTAGATTATCTGGAGCTAGTTCAGTTCTTGGAGTTCATGGACTGACGTTGCTTATCTTGGAGCATTCTATTGGAGACATTCTATCCGCTGCTGGCATTATCTATTTTCTTTCCGCTGCTATTTCTTGTATCATATCTCTGATGTATATTGATATCTGTTGTATCATTCTGTTGTATCATATTGAACCAGATTTGTATCTATCATTGTATCAATGTTATATATATATTGATATACTCTTTTTATTCCGCTGTGTTGTTATACTTAATGTTGTTATAAGCTCCAGCGAATTGGATTTGAACGGTCGAATCTGCGGCATTCTAGTACAATGTGAAGTACGGATGTCGATTTTCGAACACGAAAAATCTGAGACGTTACATTTGGGGTGTATCGAAGAGCCTATAAGGCTGGGTTATCGCATGGCATAAATCCCTAGTCTTCATTGCTCGTTCGATCGCTCCCGAATTGTTTTGGCCATCATGGCCTAGGCAAAATGTTGCCCAGAACAGGCAACCAAACGTCTGGTTGTCAAGTCCAAACGTCTGGTTATGGACCCTGGAGAAAAAATATAAGAACATAATAAAATGGCATAGACAAATTCCAGACGTCTGATTTATAGGTTCAGACGTCTGGTTAGGGCTCAGATGTCTGCTTTGAAATTTCAGACGTCTGGGGGTTTTCTGAATTATTTCCAGAACCCAAATCCAGACGTCTGGATTAAACCTCAAATGTCTGGAACTGTTCATTTTGCCTATTTCGGCTGTTTTTTGAGTGGATTTTCAATTTTAATCGATTTTTGTTGATCCGGATAGTTGTTATCACTTATTATCGACTTTGATGACTTCTTTCTTTGGATTTTTGGGAATATCCATTTGATGGATTTGATATCGATTTCTATGGTTTTGATACACGTCGTCGAATGTGAATTTTTGGTTGATCGATTGTTTCTGCAATCGTTTTCTGTGATTTGTCACTTTTCAAAATACAAAGGTTTCTATAGTAGTAGTAAATATTCAAATGCTTTCACAAAGATGATTTCAATATCATTTATAATACAAAACTCGTTTTTAAATCCGTTTTCCAATCTATTAGTATATACAAACCTTTACCTCATTCGTACGAGAAATCCAATTAAACGACTTAGCAAAACAAGTGGTATGAAATGCTTGCGATTACTTCGTCGGTTAATTCTTAGACTTGTTTGATTGAACTCTTGTGACAATTTTCGAGTGGAAATCTACAATCTGTTCGTAAATATTTAAGTTAAGCTAGTGGTTATGGGACATGAAGCTAAACTCATTTATTTACTAGCTTAGTGTAATTTACACTTCTCATTGATCAATGGTGATCATTTTATGGTTTAGACTAGCGATATGCGATGTCTCTTTGTCCGCGTGGGGGACTGTACCCCGTTCTATTGAGCTTCATCTCATTTTTATAGGCTAGCGACCTACGGGCTTTATGGAGTTCGGTTCATCGGGCGTACCGTTATTGCACTACGTCGTTGTTCCAACTCATTTGAGTTTCAGGTTCCTCGGGTGTACCGTTATTGCACTACGATGTTGCACCAGCTCTATGGTTAGCGACCATGGGATAGCGACCCATTTGTGATACACGTGTTGGTGAGTTTTCATGCTCCCATTTGTGATAGGCCTCCCCCCTTTGTGTTTTCTGGATTTCTGGTTGTTGATTTCTAGAATTTGTGTTTCACCAATTTTCGTGGTTTGCATTGATAAGCTTTATCAATATTTTTGGTTTGGTGAATAAGTTAAAGAATATGACATTCTTTTTGGTGTTTGAGTAGATTTGAGATATTGTATGATTTTTATTGTTATTGAATGTATACTTGTCACAGTATGTCATTATTGTTATCATACATTTTTGTCATATCTCTTACCCTATCTCATTTTATATGATATTTATAGACAGACTGATCCGTTTATTATTTTCTTCTTAAATAATACTCGGGTCAAACCGAGCTGTTACAGGTGCTTCCACTTGACTTCTTAGCAGGGGCTAGCTTCTGACTTTTGGCTAACTACTTTAGCTTAGTAGTTTTTGCTTTTATACATTTGAGATAGAGACTCCTTGATGTATACTTATTCTTTTGTGATGTAGTGGATCTTATATGATCGCTACTTTGGTGTACACTTCTATGTGAAATATTCATATCTGTTTCCGCCTTAGTGATATGAATATCTGTTACTGATTTGTGTTATGCTTATTTCTATATTTGTTTCCGAAGCCCACATAGCCACTGTGTAGTAGCTTTGAGTTTGTATTTGATATGTCGGATTTCCTCTTGAAATGAAATGCAAGTCATATTATCTGACATATCGGTACTCGCACAAAGCAATTACACAGATGGTCGCTCCTCAATAGCCTTATTCTTCGTGCTAGTCGACGGCGTTACCCCGTAGTGTCCTTGACTAGTGTGAGTATAGAGATGGGGCGTCACATCGGGATTGCGGTTTGAAATGATATATAACCGTAAAATTTAAATTGCAGATTGAAATGATAAATATCCGTATTACTTGACCCTAGGATAGAAAATTATATACAGACACCGGATTGGTTAAATTAAATGATTTTTGAATCTTTGAAATTTTGAATTCAGTTAACTGGTATTTTGAAATAGAAATTGATTTATATAAAACTGAATTATTTTCGATAATCCAAGGGTAAACGTTGAAATTGAAATTGATTTAACGAATTGTTCAAAGGATTTAAATCGGAATTTCAAAGCTGAAGCGTCAAAGATAAATGAATTCCTTGGAATTGAGTTATTGAAATTGTTGGGATATAACTTTGAACTCTATTTTTAAATCAATTTAAACTATTTTCACTTATGTTAACCTATTATAACCTATTTAATCCAATTTAATCTAATTTACCTATTTTAAAATAATTAAATTTATTTAATCTATTTTAAATCTATTTAATATAATTTAAATCTATTTAATCTATTTTAAATTTATTTAATCTATATAAAGATTTACTTAATAAAATTTAAATCTATTAAATCCATATTTAATCTATTTAAATCATTTTAAAACTAATTAAATCAAATTTAAATCTATTTGAACTATTTTACTATTTAAACTATTTTAAATCTATTTAAGCTATTCTAAAACTATATAAACTATTTATAATTACCTAAACTATTTTCAAAAATTTCAGACTGCGTAAAATTGAATTATTTTAAATCCTTGATGATGATACAATCTAAGTTGGAATTTGGAATTGATACCTTTTTTGTGAAATGACATATTTGAGTAAATATGATGATTTTGAAATGAGAATTTAATTAGCCTATCTTATCGATAATTTCAAAAGCGAATATGATTTTTTTTAAAGTGTATATGGTTTGAAAGTGAATATGATTTCGAAAGAGATATGATTTGAAAATGAATATGATATTTTGATATAAATTGTGAATTGACCATTTTGAAATGTAAAAGAACCATTTGGTGTGAAATAAGCGTTTGGTTGTTAAAGGGACCGGGATCGAATATTGTCATACTCTCTGCCAATACCGAAGACCACTTTAACAGCTGTGTTCGTGGTGGAGATTCCAGAAATGAAGTAGGATGGTTTGGCGAACGATTTCTATATGAGGTATGACGTGACCCTGACTCCCGTGAGTCAGCTTAGATGTGACTAAAATAGGAGCCACGCCGGGCCAAGTGAGGTCATTCCTCCTATTGGGCACACTTCTTCGATACTATATTCTGACTTTGTGATTGATTTGGTGGCCACCCTTGATTTTGATTTGGGAGTGTGTTTCGAGGTGGGCGGTAGTAGCTGCTATGCATTACTACCAGTCCGGATCCGCAATTGGTATATCTACCCTGGTGTGTTTCGAGGCCGTGTTCACATTATAATAGCGTATTGTTCTACATAGTAGATAGTTTAACGGATCCTTAGGAGATGGTATTCCCGAACATCTCTTAAGTTATTGCACTCACGTTGGACGTTGGATAGGAGATGTCAACCCCCGTAAGCATCTCCGATGCCGTTCCACTCATATGTATTTACCGTTGATTTAACTTACATAAGATATTTTAGTTCTGACTCGAGTGTTTTGTCTTTTCAATTCGCTCGGGTCAGCCTGAGCATTTTAGGATTGAAGACGTTATTTCTGGAGGACGAAGACGAAGATTTGTACTATTATTATTTATGATATGTATTCCACTACATCATGTTGTTCCACAACATTTATTTTTTTATTCTTGTTGTCTGTAACTCTGATTCTATATTATATAAGTATAATCAAATTTATTTGTAAACAGCTTCATGAACTATTATTTGATTTTTATATTTTGTCATTCCGCTGTGAGATTCTGTATTTGTTTTCTTTCGTTCTCCGCTTTTCTTATTTATCCCATAAAAATCTGCCCTTTTGAATGGTTTGAGTATGGCGTGTGTGTCTGCATAAACGTCCAAAAAGGTAGGTTGTTACAATGTGTGAGTGCATGTGTAACATAATAATCTGTGAATGGTATAATATGCCCATATGTAGATGTTGGAATTTACATCTCAATAGACATATTAGCTTATTTTGTATGTCATGTATGTTGTCCAAATATGTGCATGTGTATGTGTTACAATATATATATACACACAAACACACACACACACAAACACACACACACACACATATGTATGTATAAATATTTTATATATAATATATGAACATAAAACATTTATATATAGATAAATATATATATATATAGAAATAGAGAGAACAATTATTAATAATTATTTATAATTCAAAATTAACTTAGTTTTGCAAACATTATAATTTTAGTATTTTAATTTGTGTATATTATGAATAAAATAATTTTTTCAACCATAAATAATTAACATAAATTAATCTATTGATGAAAATTCATATTTTATAATTTTTGAAAATCTAGGATCATAAAATAGAGCTTAGAAAAAATCTAGAGATTTTTCATAGTTGAAATATTATTTTTAAAAACAAATACTTTGATCTCGGCAATAATTAATATAAAGTAATATATTATTGGAAACTCAAAATTTAAAATTTTAGAAATTCTAACATCATGAATGAAATATTACAAAAATTTTTGAAGAATTTTTCAATTAAATTATTATTTTTAATAAATCATAAACAGTTTATCCGAAATAATATTTATTATTAAAAATAATAAACTTTATTGAAAAAATCCTAAATTTTTTCTATATGTTTCTGGAATGATATAATATTTTTAAAAAATATAAAATTGAATTTTTATGTAATAATTATTTTATATATGATAAACAATTCAAAATTCAATAAATGTTAATTTAAAAGTATGAATACATGTATGATAATTAATTTTCGAATTTGTAGATTCATATTATATATAAATAAGTGTACTAAATTTTTTAAATCATATATATATCTTTTATATGCATATATGCTATTATGAAAGAGAAATATACACTATATATATATATGAATTTATTAATAAATACATATAAAACAATTATTAATGACAAAAATTGATTTTGTACAGTAAAAAAAATTTGTCTATACATAAATCAAATAGTATAATAAACAAATTATGCACATTACCAAACTGATTTGTGACAACTACATCTACTTACGAAATCTCACATAACTAAACATATAGTAGCAATATATTTAAACAGATACGAAATTGCACATTATAGGATCATAGAATATAATTTAATTATTGTAATATGAATTAAAATTACCAATTTAATGATGTCTTTGAATCCACGTTGAAGCAATAACTTCCCTTCCTTTTACTGTTCTTGATTTGTCAGATTGCAAGTCCAGAACCACCGACCTCTAACTATCGAATAGTATTATTTTAATTTGAAATATATTTGAGAATTTTAGAGTGGATTGAGAGCTATGTTTTAAGCAGCAATGTAGAAGGTAATGGCGGCCAAAAAGGTTAGTAATTGATTTTAGAGACACAAACACACACACACAGATATATATATATGTTAACGGTAAAAAGTGAACGCTAACACCCGGTGTGTGTAATAGAATTGTGAAAGCACCACCCGTTGGTACGGGAACAGAATATAAGCTGAAAATAGCAGAAAAGCGGTAAATGAACAACAGATTTATAGTGGTTCGGCCCGTAATTGAGCCTACATCCACTTTACAGTCTTTTATTACTGATTCGGTTACAATTTGATACAATATCTTTCTAAAAACGATACAACTTGATCATGAAAGCACTCTTGACTACTAGCTCGATCTTTGATGATGAAACTCGACGAATCCGTGTTGGATGTTAGGAGCTCTTCTCGAAGATTGTTGTAGTGTCTCGAATGCTTGAAGATCTTTGATTGCTGAATGGGAGGAGGCTTCGACAGCGTAACGACGCTTGGAGAAATGAATGGCCAAAAGTCCTCCCCATGTTGGAGGTGATGGGGTATTTATAGGAGCAGATCTGAGTTCTGGGCAGAAAATATGCTAAGTCCTAGGTCGCGTACGACCTAAGCTAGGTCGTAGGTCGCGAGCGACTTAGGAGATGCAGTGATGAAGTTGTCGTTGCCTTCAGGTGGTAAGTCGCAGGCGACTTATAGCAAGCCATGAGTCGTAGATGACTTAAGTCCTTAACCCATATACGACTTACTCCGAAGACACGTATCCCGTATGTCGTAGGTTTTTAGGTCGCAAATCTTCCCTGCAGTTAGGTCGCAAAACCTTTCTTGAGTCCTTAGGTCGCAAACTTCTCTCAAGTCCTTAGGTCGCAAGGTCTTCTGATAGTTAGGTCGCTGGGCAAGTTAAGTCGCTGAGTCCTAGGTCGTAGACATTTTAGGTCGCAGACTCCTTAACTCGCAGGCACTTTAACTCGTACATTGTTAGGTCGCGATGTCCCAGGTCGTAGACATTTTAGGTTGCAGACTCCTTAACTCGCAGGCACTTTAACTCGTACATTGTTAGGTCGCGATGTCCTCTTGAGTCGTAAGCCTGATGAGTCGTACAGACCTTTAACTTGCTGAGTAGTTAAGTCGGAAACCTCTTAACTCTTTAAGTCGTAGACTGTTAAGTCGTAACCCACTGTAGGTTTGAGTCTACTAACTCGTGAAGCTTTTAGGTCGCGGAGTAGGCTTGTCTTCAACGGTTAAGTCGTTAAGACCACTTAGGTCGTAAGTCGTTAACTCGTTAAATCATAGCTTCCTGTAGGTTGCTTCAGCAGTTAGGTCGTAAGTCGTCGAGTCCCCTTAGGTTTTAGGCTTTTTAACTCGTAAGTCGCTGCTAAAAGGGAGTTAACATTTGCCCCTCGAAGCATACGTCTTAAGTCGTAAGTCGTGTGCTTCGATTTTCCTTAGCTCGCTTCTTGATGAGTGCGCTAGATCGTGACCGACTTAAGATGAGTCGTAGGTCGCGAACGACTTAGTATAAGTCGTAAGTCAGATATGTCGATTCACCTTTCACTGTCCCAGGGCATAAATAGCTTAAGTCGTTCTCTCTTCTCCTTCACCTGTTTCATTTGTGATTTAAGTCGTATCTGCCATTAACAAGATCTCAAGCTTCCAAAGGCGATTTCGACTCGATTTACCTCCAACCACTTCCAGTTACATCGCGTAAGCGTCTTCTCCCTTTTCCCAATCGCTGACCATTGCTATCGACCTTTCTCCATGAATTCTTCCCTCGGTCCTTGCGAATACTGCTGTGTAGGATATTCATGAAATTAAGGTGGCTTGATATGGATTGTGATGATTTGTGATCTGTAGTGGTTTTAGAAATAGGGTTGACGAAGAAGCTAACCGGTGAATGGGTTAACGGGTTAGGGATCAAACGAGTCAGGAGTCAGATGGACTAAATTCTGGATCGACTTACCACTTACAGCAACCAAGCTTTGAGTCGTAGCCGAGTTACGACTTACGACTTAGAGAATTGAAGTCCCCTTTTTAATCCCTACGACTTATGACTTAGAGAATAGTTAACCCTGGCTCGTAGGAACCATTTGAGTCGTTCGCGACTTAGCACTTGTTCACTTTGCTTGAATGTGTGGTACGATTGGAGAGTTACGACTCAACTTGATTCATGGCATATCTTTCAGACCGTGAACGAGCTAGGACTTGGGAAAATCTGCCCCACGCTAAGTTGTGACCGAGTTAGAACTTGGGAAAATCTGCCCCACGCTAAGTTGTGATCGAGTTAGAACTTGAGCAAATTTCCCACTGCCTTGAATGCTAAGACTTGAGTTGTTTGAACTTTGGACTCTTGAATTTTGTTGCACTCTTTTATAGATTGTCAATAATTCTAACTGCCTGTTATAACATTTACAAAAAACTGGGACGAATATACCGCCACCGACTGCCCATATCGGATGACAGATTAGTTGATAAAGATTAAAATTAAATGAACTGTATGAGTGAAATGCTACACAATAACCAACTCAAATGAAGTATTAAAGCAGAATCGTAATGGTTAACTAAAACTGATTTGTCTGCATTAACACTGCACTTGAGCATTAACAAGTTTTGAAATCTCGTAATCGACTGATTGTCAGTTAGTTTAATTCCAGTTATACTTGCTTTTTCTTATTTTCATTAGTTTTGCACAGCACTTTACACTTTTAGGAAACGTGCACCTTCACTTTTGAACATTCGGCTGATTGTGTAGAATGGCATCCCATCAAGAAGATTTGGAATCAGCTGGAGAAGCTTTTCCAATTGCTACCCCGCTGAACGATCCCCCGGAAAGGATTCCTACCACTCTGAGTCATAAAGTCTTCCGTCAACTATGCACCCAGTTTGGCATCGCTGAATCTGACGCTTTGCTCCCTGGAATAAATGACACTGCTGATAGGCCACCCCATGGCTTCATCGCAGTGAACCGCCAAATGTGCTTGAATGGAGCGATTCCCCCGTTTAATGACTGTCTCCGAGAACTTCTCCTTCGATTATCTATCTCCCCTTTTCAACTTCATCCTAATGGCTACGCCATCCTGCTGGGACTGTGTGTGCTTTTTAGGAGAATGCTGGACCGTTTCCCCAGTTTTGGAGAAATTTGCTTTCTATGCTCATTTACAAAGACCAAAGACCATCCCTCTATCACAGTTGTAAGGAGTGCCAGGAATCGTAAACTGATTATTGGTCTTCCCGAAAGCGTCCCTGGGTTTCTGAGCCAGTTTTTCTTTGTTCGTTGTCCCCCGGGATTTTACGCCATTTGGAGAGTGGGAAGTACGATTATCTATCTTTTCCCTGTGTTTTCTAAATTCTTTGAAGTCCAAATTGTCAAGTGTTAACTTCTTTTTCTACTGTTTCAGCGCTTCCTCCCCCCTCTAGGGAACCTCGTCACAAGATTACCTTTGAGAGGCTTGTGGTCGTGCCGGTTGAGGAGAGGAGTGTTCAATTTCTATTGAGAGATGAGTTCCTCCACGAATTTGGACTCTTACATCCTTCCCGTTCCACTCAGCCACATGAAGTCCCTGATTCTCCTACTGAGGAGTCAGATGCCCCTGTTCCTGCTAGAGAACTTTTACAGCAAAATCTTACCGCTGAGACTTCATTGGTAAAGTGTTCTACTTCTACCGACATTGCTGGACCGTCCAGTAAGTTAGCACTTGCCCCGGTTGTTGAAGAGGAGGAAAATCTTCATACTCTTGAAAAGACGGCTGAGGTGGAAGTTGAAAAAGAGAATTCTCCCCTGCACCATGGCGATGATACTTTTGATAGTCTAAGCGACATCATGATAACCTCGCAGGAGCTTTTTAAAGATGATGTTTCTAAAGTGGTCCCTCCTGTTGTTGAAGCAACTTCTTCTTTGCAACAAACCACAACGCCTTCCACACAACTTATTGCCATTTCTACACCCAAAAGCGGTTTGTAGTCTGATGCGCGTAGTTTGCACATCACACACACTTAGAATTTTGGCACTTATATGCACTTAGCTTCTTCAACTTGAGGATTTCTAAAACTGGTCTTTTTCTTCAATTTCAGGTTCTCTGATGGGGCGAAGCGGCTCTTACTACAACAGATACCAAGCTGTGACGCCCCACCTCTATACCCACGCTAACCAAGAACACTACGATGTAGTGCTGTCAATTAGCGCGGAGAATAAGGCTGTGGAGGAGCGACCATCCATGTAACTTCTTTGTGCGAGCATCGATACGTCAGATAGAATAGAATGCATATCTTTTAAGGAGGAAATCCGACATACCGATACAAACACAAAGCTATCACACGGTGGCTATATATAATCTTCGGAAACAAACATAGAAATAATCATAACGACAATCAGTCACAGACATCCATATCACAAAGGCGGAAGAAGATATGAATAAATATATAACACATGAAAGTGTACATCAGAGTAGTGGTCAGAAAGATCCACGATAATACAAAAGAATAGCATCACGTGCTATACAAAAGAATAAGTACACAACATAGAGTCTATATCTCAAAGGTGTACATCCAAAAACTACTAATCTAAGTAGTTAGCCAAAAGTCAGAATAATCCTGAAGAGAAGTCAAGCAGAAGCACCTGTAACATCTCGGTCTGACCCGAGTATTATTTATAAGAAAATAATAAACGGATCAGTCTAACTATAAATATCAGATGATATGGTATACAGTAAAAGGCATGACATGAACATGTAATAACCATAGCGACATACTACTATAAGTATGTAAATGATAATCAACAAAAGATTAATCAATATCACAAGAATCTTCTCAAAGATCCAAACACATAAAAAGGTAATGACACACGAATTCACCAATACACAAAAACCTGATATCATATCAGTGAAAATCACAAAAGTTGGTGAAGCACTAAATCCAGAAATCAACACACGAAATCCAGAACAAATCCCAGAAATCAACACACGAAATCCAGAAATCACAAAAAGGGGGAAGTCCGACACACGGACGAGAAGTTATCTCATGGAAGCTATCCATTTAAATTTTCCGAACACACGGATGGCCCGAAGGCAAGTCCGACACACGGACGAAGAGACATCGCACATTGCTAGTCTAAATCACAAAAATGATCGTCATGATCATAAGGAAGTGTCAATCACACCAAGCTAGTAAATATATGAGTTTAGCTTCATGTCCCATAACCACTTGCTTAACTTAAATATTTACGAACAAGCTGTAAATCTTCACTAGGAAATTGTCACAAAAAGGGTTCAATCGAACAAGTCCAAGAGCTAACCGACAAAGTGAACGCAAGCGTTTCATACCACTCGTTTTACTAAGTCGTTTAAGTCGATTTCTCATTCGAGTGAAGTAAAGGCTTGTATATACTAGTAGATTGAAAATCAGTTTGAGAAAACGAACTTTTGATACTTAAAATAGTGTTGAAATCGCTTTGATGAAAGAGTTTTGATATTTACTATTAGTATTGAAACCTTCATATATCTTTAAAGTGACAAGTCATAAAACGATGGTAGAACAAATCAATTCACGTACGAAGACGTGAGTAAAGTCCAAAGAAGTCAATCCCAAAACCATCAAAGTAGAAATTCTGATAAACGTTTTTCAGAAGAGATTGCCTACGCAGAGTAATACGGGGTTCGACCTGCCCGGTCAGGTCGCGGGGGTCCAGGGGGCAGCGCCCACGGCGGGGTGCGGGGCAGCGCCCCGTCACGGTACGACTTAGTGAAGGCAAGCTGGTCCAACGACCTAAGGAGAAGTAGGTCATACGACCTAAGGGAAGACTGCCGTGCAACCTAGCTGAAGAACAGGTAAAACGACTAAGTACTAACTCGCGAACGACTTACGACTTAAGGGATAAGGTCATACGACCTAAGTGGAGAATGCCAAGCGAGCTAGCAGAAGAACAGGTCAAACGACCAAGTACTAACTCGCGAACGACTTACGACTTAACGAAGTCAAGCGACCTACGACTTAGGGTCAAGCGACCTAAGAGAAGCAGCGGGAATGTTAGGTCTGAGACGACCTACGACTTAAGGTCATACGACCTAACAGTTGCGAGCTAGCGGAGTTGGCATGGCCGAGCGACTTAAGAGAAGCAGCGACCTACGACTTAACGATTTAAAGCCAACGACCTAGGACTTAAGAGTCATACGACCTAGGACTTTAAGGGAGGCAAGAGACTTACGACTTAAGGGAGGTAAGCGACTTACGACTTAAGGGATAAGGTCATACGACCTAAGTCTTGAACGACTTAACGACTTAAGCCTTTAACGACTTAACGACTTAAGCCAGGGCGAGCGAGCTAACTGCAAAACGACCTACGACTTAAGGCCTTTAACTCCTGAACGACTTATGCCTTTAGCTCCTGAACGACTCAAGCCTTTAGCTCCTGAACGACTCAACGCCTGGAACGACTTAACACTTTAACTCGAGAACGACTCAGGCCTTTAACTCGTGAACGACTCAGGCCAGACGAACAGAAATACACGCGCGCGACCTAAGCCCTTAACTCGTGAACGACTCACGACTTAGGCTTAACTCGTGGACGACTCAGCGAAGGCCAGAAACGACTTAAGGCCAGGAAAATCACCAAAACGCTGAAAATTGAAGTTTTTCGCCAATCCAATCCAAACCAAATGCAAATGTTGATGCAAATACAATAGGGGATCATTCCCAACAGTCCAAGATAGATATAGGCAAGATGTGAGATCAAAAATCTCACCTTTTCACGGAATTTGATGAAGATGGAGATTTGAGAGCAAAGCAAGAACACCAACAAGCTTGAATCAATGGTCTACACGTGAATTTGATGTTGAATCTCGGATTTGCAATGGAATTTGTGTTTGGGAGTTTTAATTTCTCTTTCCCTCCACCATTTTTGAAGAAGCTTGAAGTGATGAAGAGAAGAGGGGGTGGGCTGAGTTAAGAAGGTGCAGTCCAAACCAAAGTCAAAGGCGGGAAAAAGTGTTGAAAATTTCACTATCTCCAAACATATCGAAGTTTACACTCAAAAAGATCGCAAACGTCATTTTGAACTCAATGGGGGTGGTCTCGAGTCCTAATTTGACCGTATGCAAAAAGTAGCTTTTCGGACTAACATCCGACTAACGATAAAATATTTAAATAAAATATTTAAATATAGAATTGATAGATATGCGGGTTGTTACAGACTCCCCTCCTTAAAGAAATTGCGTCCTCGCAATATATATATGGTGGAAATAAAAAGTAACAACCATAAAAGCATATTAACACAAAAGAAATTGGAATTAAGAAGTTTACCTCAAAGAGCATGAGAAAGTAATTCCGGATGTGTACGCTCGATGAATTCTCTAGTTTCCCAAGAGCAATCCTTAGGATTTGAGGACCATTGAACTTTAACCAGCGGAACATCTTTATTTCGAAGCCGTTTAATCTCCGAAGCAATAATTCGAACAGGATGCTGCTCATAAGTTAAATTAGGTGAAACTTCAATCTCTTCCACAACACCGGGCTCAAGAGTAGAATCGGAATCCCGAAGGCACTTCCGTAATTGAGAAACGTGAAACACGTCATGCATAGCAGAAAACTGAGCCGGTAATGAAAGGCGATAAGCCACGGAACCAATACGTTCGGTGATAGGAAATGGCCCGATATATCGAGGCGCTAACTTTCCCGATCGACTGAAACGTACAACACCCTTCATTGGTGAAACACGAATAAATACAAGATCACCAACAGAAAATTCTAATTTCCTTCTTCGGTTATCGGCATAGGATTTTTGTCTACTCTGGGCTTCTTTCATCCTATGTCGAATAAGTTCAATCTTTTCTGTGGAATCTCGAATAAAGTCTGGTCCTAAAACCAGTTTCTCACCGGCCTCAAGCCAACAAGAAGGAGATCGGCATGGCCTTCCATAAAGTGCCTCGAAAGGAGCCATACCAATACTAGATTGGAAGCTGTTATTGTAGGAAAATTCAACAAGTGAAATATGATCTTCCCAACTTCCACCAAAGTCAAGAACACAAGCACGAAGAAGATCTTCAAGTGTTTGATTCACACGCTCAGTTTGTCCATCGGACTGGGGGTGATAAGCGGTGCTAAAATTAAGCTTCGTTCCCAAAGCTTTTTGAAGACTCTTCCAGAATCCACTAGTAAACAATGGATCCCGATCACTAACAATGGAAGAAGGAACTCCATGCAGTTTAACAATTTCTTTGACAAAGAGTTTGGCCAAAAGAGGAACGGTTCGGTTTGACCGAACAGGAATAAAATGGGCGGATTTAGTAAGTCTATCAACAATCACCCATAAGCTATTATGACCCGAACGAGAACGGGGAAGGCCATCTATAAAATCCATGGAAATTTGATCCCACTTCCATACTGGAATCTCCAATGGTTGCAATAACCCACCGGGCCTTTGATGTTCAGCCTTAACAAGTTGGCAAGTCATGCAACACTTAACAAAGTTAGCGATATCAGATTTCATTCCCTCCCAATAATAAAGTCGCTTCATATCAGCGTACATTTTACTGCTACCGGGATGAATGGAATACTTGGAACGATGAGAATCTTCTAGAACGTCTCTACGAAGATCACTAATATTTGGTACGATAAGTCTACCAAATTTTCGAATGCCGCCACGAGAGTCGATATCAAAGTCTTTCAAACCTTCAATATCGGTTTTATCCTTAAGATTTTGGCCAAGCAAAGCAAATTCAGGATCTAGCTGTTGAGCTTCAAGAATGCGGTCTAATAAAGAAGGACGAGCCTCAAGGCTACATAAAACAAGAGATGAACACAAATCGGAAACGCGATCTCGAATTTCACAAGTGGATAAAAGTTTGAGATCGTTCCATTCAGATATCATCATGGAAACAACCGCTTGTTGTTTTCGACTAAGTGCGTCGGCAACACGATTCCCCTTTCCGGGAGTATAAAGAATGTCAAGATCGTAAGAGGCAAGAAATTCGAGCCAACGCTGTTGACGCAAATTAAGTTCCTTTTGAGAAAATAAATATTTCAAAGACTTATGATCAGTATAAAGTATAAACTTTTCTCCCAAAAGATAATGTCGCCAAATTCGAAGGGCGAAAACGATAGCCGCGAGTTCTAAATCATGTGTGGCATATCTAGTCTCAGCCGGCTTTAATTGCCTAGAAGCATAAGCAATAACACGTTCTTTTTGCATAAGAACGGCACCCAAACCAACGCGACTAGCATCGGTATAAACGACAAAGTCTAGATTCCCCTCGGGAATAATAAGAATAGGAGCATCAGAAAGGAGTTCTTTTAATTTCTGAAAAGAAGTTTCACATTTGTCCGACCAAATGTATTTAACACCTTTCTTTGTTAAGCCAGTAAGAGGTACGGCAATCTTAGAAAAGTCTTTTATAAAACGGCGGTAATAACCTGCCAATCCGAGAAAGCTACGGATTTCAGTCACGCTCTCCGGTCTCTTCCAATTTTGAATCGCTTCAATCTTTGAAGGATCCACGGATATTCCGGATTCAGAAATAATATGACCGAGAAATTTCACACTAGATTGCCAAAAATGGCATTTAGAAAATTTTGCTTTTAGTTGATTGCTCCTAAGAGTTTCCAATACAATTCGAAGGTGCTTTTCGTGTTCCTCCTCGGTTTTAGAATACACAAGAATATCATCAATAAAGATGAGAACAAACCGATCGAGAAAATCTTTGAAAACTCTATTCATAAGGTCAACGAAATAAGCCGGAGCATTCGTTAAACCAAATGGCATAACTAGCCATTCATAAGATCCATAACGCGTACGGAACGAAGTCAAAGGAATACTATCCTCTGCAATACGAAGCTGATGGAAACCGGTAGCCAAGTCCAATTGTGAAAAGACTCTAGCACCAGTAAGTTGATCAAACAGATCATCAATCCGAGGCAATGGATATTTATTCTTAATAGTAAGATCATTAAGCTTGCGGTAGTCGACGCAAAGCCTAAGTGTACCATCGGACTTACTTACGAAAATAGCTGAAGCTCCCCAAGGCGAGGAACTAGAGCGAATAAGTTGCTTCGTCTCCAACTCGGATAGTTGTTTGCGCATTTCTTCGTTCTCCTTATTAGACATGC
Source organism: Allium fistulosum (assembly GCA_030737815.1). Lineage (NCBI taxonomy): Eukaryota > Viridiplantae > Streptophyta > Magnoliopsida > Asparagales > Amaryllidaceae > Allium > Allium fistulosum. Next base: position 619,716,663 of record CM060907.1, read on the forward strand.
GATAAGGAGGACGGGTAATAGGTTGAGCTCCAGGTAAAAGATTAATTTTGAACTCAATTGCTCGTTTAGGTGGTAATCCTAAAACGGGCTCAAAAATGTCGGAAAATTCACAAACGATGCGAATACGAGAAATGACATCCTCCTCATCATCATTGTCATCATCACGAGGATTTAAAGAATATAATGATGCAACTAAAGCAGAATCTGAATCTTTAAGAATAATAGAAATCTGATTAACAGATTGCGGATGACGGAGATAAATAGTCCGCTCAGGACATAGGATATGGGCTTCATAACGAGTAAGCCAATCCATACCCAAAATCATTCCAAAGCCTAAGTAACGCATGACATGCAAATCGGCTAGGAAAGAAAAATCACACAAAATAATCTCTACGTCTTTACAGAGTAAACTAAGAGTTGCGGATCCACCAACCGGATTCGCAATTCTTAATGAAGTCATTAAAGCAGTAACACTTAAAGAAAAGGTATCGACAAGTTCCTTTGATATAAAAGAATGGGATGCACCCGTATCAAAGAGAACTCTAATAGGTTGATCATGAAATAATATAATGCCATCAAGGACAGAATGTGACATACCTTGACGGCCAGATGTGTTACCAGGGGCTTGAGCCACATTAAGCTTTCCCTCCTTCTGTTGAAGCCTTTTGCATTGGTGCATAAAATGATCTGTACTTTTACAGTAGCGGCAAGAGCGGGGCTTTGGACACTTGTCCGAAAAATGTCCCCTAACACCACAGTTATAACATTTCCCATCATTAGAGGAAAAAGTCTTAGCAGTAGGAGCTGCTTGTTTACCCTTTTTGTTCGGGTAAGGACCCTTAAATTTGTTGGGCCTCTTTTTGTTGTTAAAGCCAGGTTTGGAAGCTACTACTTCAACATCACTTTCTTTATCAGCCTCTTCAAGACGAAGAGCGATATCTACAATTTGGTCGAAAGAAACTTCTAACTTCAAAAGTAATGGCTTCTTGAGGCTTTTGTTTAAGCCATAAACGAACCTCTGGTTCTTCTTCAGTGGAGTATTTATATATTCGACCCCATATTTGGAAAGGGATTCGAATGATGCGACGTAATCCGCCACAGAAGCCTGACCTTGAACAAGGTCAATAAATCGCCGAGCCAATGTTACCTTTTCAGCCTCGGGTACGAATTTCGATTCGAAGCGTTCCCGGAAGTGCTCCCAGGAGAGGTCCGCTTCATTAATTTCGGATGTAAGGAGTTCATACCAATCCAATGCTCTCTCTTGGAGCATACTTGAAGCCACTTGAACTCGGTGCAGATCGACAAGGTTCATGCGAGAGAAGATTCGATCACATGATTTTAACCAAGCTTGAACCTCGATAATAGGCTCGGAACCTTTGAAGGGCTTCCCACCCAAATTGGTGTAATCGCTGCACAACCGTGCAAATCCCGACTTTGGGTGAGTAGGTTCCGGGTTAGCTCCAGCTGCTTGTGCATTCGTCACTAATTCAAGAAGCTGTTGAGTTGTCATAAAAACTCCATCTCGAGGAGCAGCAGTAGATGTTCCAGCTCTGGGACGACCTGGTCTTGACATCCTCTTCCTTTTCAAAGAAAGAAGAGAAAGAAGAAGGTTATTCACCAATGAACATCAAGCAATCTTGAATGATGAAACAAGGAATCATAAAGAAGACAGGATAAATCGGTTCGAAGACTCGAACTAAATCCTGAAACACAACTCCTAAGGTGGACTTAGGACGATGATCCTTGTTAAGTTATTCTACATTGTTCCGAAGTTTGGCTCTGATACCAAGCTGTGACGCCCCACCTCTATACCCACGCTAACCAAGAACACTACGATGTAGTGCTGTCAATTAGCGCGGAGAATAAGGCTGTGGAGGAGCGACCATCCATGTAACTTCTTTGTGCGAGCATCGATACGTCAGATAGAATAGAATGCATATCTTTTAAGGAGGAAATCCGACATACCGATACAAACACAAAGCTATCACACGGTGGCTATATATAATCTTCGGAAACAAACATAGAAATAATCATAACGACAATCAGTCACAGACATCCATATCACAAAGGCGGAAGAAGATATGAATAAATATATAACACATGAAAGTGTACATCAGAGTAGTGGTCAGAAAGATCCACGATAATACAAAAGAATAGCATCACGTGCTATACAAAAGAATAAGTACACAACATAGAGTCTATATCTCAAAGGTGTACATCCAAAAACTACTAATCTAAGTAGTTAGCCAAAAGTCAGAATAATCCTGAAGAGAAGTCAAGCAGAAGCACCTGTAACATCTCGGTCTGACCCGAGTATTATTTATAAGAAAATAATAAACGGATCAGTCTAACTATAAATATCAGATGATATGGTATACAGTAAAAGGCATGACATGAACATGTAATAACCATAGCGACATACTACTATAAGTATGTAAATGATAATCAACAAAAGATTAATCAATATCACAAGAATCTTCTCAAAGATCCAAACACATAAAAAGGTAATGACACACGAATTCACCAATACACAAAAACCTGATATCATATCAGTGAAAATCACAAAAGTTGGTGAAGCACTAAATCCAGAAATCAACACACGAAATCCAGAACAAATCCCAGAAATCAACACACGAAATCCAGAAATCACAAAAAGGGGGAAGTCCGACACACGGACGAGAAGTTATCTCATGGAAGCTATCCATTTAAATTTTCCGAACACACGGATGGCCCGAAGGCAAGTCCGACACACGGACGAAGAGACATCGCACATTGCTAGTCTAAATCACAAAAATGATCGTCATGATCATAAGGAAGTGTCAATCACACCAAGCTAGTAAATATATGAGTTTAGCTTCATGTCCCATAACCACTTGCTTAACTTAAATATTTACGAACAAGCTGTAAATCTTCACTAGGAAATTGTCACAAAAAGGGTTCAATCGAACAAGTCCAAGAGCTAACCGACAAAGTGAACGCAAGCGTTTCATACCACTCGTTTTACTAAGTCGTTTAAGTCGATTTCTCATTCGAGTGAAGTAAAGGCTTGTATATACTAGTAGATTGAAAATCAGTTTGAGAAAACGAACTTTTGATACTTAAAATAGTGTTGAAATCGCTTTGATGAAAGAGTTTTGATATTTACTATTAGTATTGAAACCTTCATATATCTTTAAAGTGACAAGTCATAAAACGATGGTAGAACAAATCAATTCACGTACGAAGACGTGAGTAAAGTCCAAAGAAGTCAATCCCAAAACCATCAAAGTAGAAATTCTGATAAACGTTTTTCAGAAGAGATTGCCTACGCAGAGTAATACGGGGTTCGACCTGCCCGGTCAGGTCGCGGGGGTCCAGGGGGCAGCGCCCACGGCGGGGTGCGGGGCAGCGCCCCGTCACGGTACGACTTAGTGAAGGCAAGCTGGTCCAACGACCTAAGGAGAAGTAGGTCATACGACCTAAGGGAAGACTGCCGTGCAACCTAGCTGAAGAACAGGTAAAACGACTAAGTACTAACTCGCGAACGACTTACGACTTAAGGGATAAGGTCATACGACCTAAGTGGAGAATGCCAAGCGAGCTAGCAGAAGAACAGGTCAAACGACCAAGTACTAACTCGCGAACGACTTACGACTTAACGAAGTCAAGCGACCTACGACTTAGGGTCAAGCGACCTAAGAGAAGCAGCGGGAATGTTAGGTCTGAGACGACCTACGACTTAAGGTCATACGACCTAACAGTTGCGAGCTAGCGGAGTTGGCATGGCCGAGCGACTTAAGAGAAGCAGCGACCTACGACTTAACGATTTAAAGCCAACGACCTAGGACTTAAGAGTCATACGACCTAGGACTTTAAGGGAGGCAAGAGACTTACGACTTAAGGGAGGTAAGCGACTTACGACTTAAGGGATAAGGTCATACGACCTAAGTCTTGAACGACTTAACGACTTAAGCCTTTAACGACTTAACGACTTAAGCCAGGGCGAGCGAGCTAACTGCAAAACGACCTACGACTTAAGGCCTTTAACTCCTGAACGACTTATGCCTTTAGCTCCTGAACGACTCAAGCCTTTAGCTCCTGAACGACTCAACGCCTGGAACGACTTAACACTTTAACTCGAGAACGACTCAGGCCTTTAACTCGTGAACGACTCAGGCCAGACGAACAGAAATACACGCGCGCGACCTAAGCCCTTAACTCGTGAACGACTCACGACTTAGGCTTAACTCGTGGACGACTCAGCGAAGGCCAGAAACGACTTAAGGCCAGGAAAATCACCAAAACGCTGAAAATTGAAGTTTTTCGCCAATCCAATCCAAACCAAATGCAAATGTTGATGCAAATACAATAGGGGATCATTCCCAACAGTCCAAGATAGATATAGGCAAGATGTGAGATCAAAAATCTCACCTTTTCACGGAATTTGATGAAGATGGAGATTTGAGAGCAAAGCAAGAACACCAACAAGCTTGAATCAATGGTCTACACGTGAATTTGATGTTGAATCTCGGATTTGCAATGGAATTTGTGTTTGGGAGTTTTAATTTCTCTTTCCCTCCACCATTTTTGAAGAAGCTTGAAGTGATGAAGAGAAGAGGGGGTGGGCTGAGTTAAGAAGGTGCAGTCCAAACCAAAGTCAAAGGCGGGAAAAAGTGTTGAAAATTTCACTATCTCCAAACATATCGAAGTTTACACTCAAAAAGATCGCAAACGTCATTTTGAACTCAATGGGGGTGGTCTCGAGTCCTAATTTGACCGTATGCAAAAAGTAGCTTTTCGGACTAACATCCGACTAACGATAAAATATTTAAATAAAATATTTAAATATAGAATTGATAGATATGCGGGTTGTTACATCCAGCGTTACGGAAGCCGTGAGGCTTATGACTTTAGGAGTTATATCGGTGCTGTGAAGGAAACTGATGAGGAGAGGGCTGCCAGAAAGGCTCATGAGAGGCGAGCTCACGAAGAGCGTCGCCGGAGAGAAGACGAGGAATACTATGGGAATAGGGACGAGCGACGTGACTCTTCCCGCAGAAGCGACGATCCTTATAAGAGGAAATCTTACGATGACAAGGGGAAGAGTCATACTTCCGATGATTCCAGCAAACGGGTCAGACTTGACGAGAAAGATACATCTAATATCTCGGAAAAGACTACCGCTTCTATTCCTCCTAACACATCTTCCGGTTCCCCTGCCCTTAAGGAATCTGACATCCAGACAATCATTAATAGGCCACAGTACCAAGCTGGAGATGGTCCTCTGTGATATCCCGAGATTTCGAGAAGTTTAAAATATGATAATCTCTAAATTTAAATAATTTTAAGTTGATAAAATTGTTATTTTCAAATATAAATAACCAAATAATATAATAATAAGATGTTTTAATTATGGTATAGATTGATTTGTAATAAGAATAATTGTTTAAATTATGTTATTTTATAAATTTGATTTTTAATAGATTTATCATTTCTAAAATTAATAAGTATTGTTTTAATATATTTGGGTATAAGAATATACGAACAAGACTTTTATTTAAAATAAGGCTTTTGTTTTATTTTTGTCTTCCTTAAAGAGATTTTGTATATAAATTTAGAAAGTGTTTATTCAATAGTAAATAAATACAAAAGATATTTTTACACTTAAAAATGAATGAAATACATTGTATATGATTTTTAGGATATAAATGGGTTTTTATTTTATTTTTCTTTCAAAGGTTTCATTTATGTATAATATAGAAAAGCATTTATAATTAAGAAATGTGTTTATTAATTAAGAAATTTATATAAAAGCTTTTAAAACTCTTTTTAAAAAAAAATATAAAAATGGAAAATTACAAGTGTTAGTTTTATATGCATCATAAATACATGTGTAAGGTAATTAAGAATGGATGAAGACAAGTGTCATTTTCTTTTCATTTTTCTTTAATTTTTAATAAACCATAAATTTAAGTTATAAAAGCCTACATCTCTATTTCCTTTTTATTTTCTAATCTCATTTCTAAACAAAGACAAAGCCAAAACCAGATAATTATTCAAACCGAAATCATCTTCAAACCAAAACTGAAATCATTTCCAAACCAAAAATCTACAACTTGAAAACACTCCTCAAACCTGAAATCAAATTCAAAAACAACCTGTAACCCTTTTCAAATGCCTGAAACCCATTTTCTTGAAGCCTGTAAGATTTCTAATGCAAACCTGAAAGACAACATCCATCAAAACATCAAGCTCTGTAAACTACCAAAGTTGTAACCATTTGTTCTTCAAGCCTGTAACCATGTTTCTGTTTCAAAATTTAAGTCTGTCACCATTCCAAGTGCATGCAAGTAAATCTGGAGTTTCAAGAGCCTTCCTGTTTTAAAGTTTTTAAAAGCAAGCTCTTCAGTTTTTAAAGAAATGAAGCAGTTCTGTTCAAAAGTTTCCAGTTTTCAAAAAGATCAACATTCCAGTTTATAACTTCTCTGTTCAACATTTTTAGGTGAGTAAACATTCTTTTGCAAAAGCTAAAATGAGTTTAAATTTGCTTTCATATGATTTGTGAATGAAGTAACTTTGCATGTTATAGATATGGATGTATACTGTTTGTATAAATTGAACTATGTATATATGCCTCTGTTTCCAGATTGTTGTGATAACTTAGTTACCAAATTCTATACTTTTTATTTATTCATTGTTAGGATTCGGTTTAAAAATAAATTAGCTTAGTTTTAATATAATCTAGGTACTAAAAATAGAAACAAGTAAGTATGGTTTGAAATATGCTTGTTTTTGTGAAATAACAGTAGGAATCCTGTAAGACATTTAAAAATCAAATATCGAATTATACTAATTCAAGTTCATGTCTGGAATCATCTTTGAAAAACAAGATTTTTAAAACAAAAACTACAATTTTTAAAATTATATTGAGGGTGCAGTTTGTAGTTAACCAGAGTTGGGTTTTTGAGTGATTTCTGGTGACTGGGATGTTTTTGGTAGTCGGGATGGTTTCTGGAGATGGTGATGAAGTAGTGGAGCTTGAAAAAAATACTTGTTGGATTTTATGATGGTCATGGCAATGGCGAAGAGTTGGAGTAGGGTTTTTCGAACCTGTTTTGGTCATAGCGTTTCTCGAGTGATTTCTTCATCAAGGTTGAATCGGAGGCAATCGCGTGTTGGGGAATCGAAGCTTCGTGTCGAGAGACAGCTCTGGGGTGGTCGGCGGAATTTCTGGTGATCGGAATCGATGGCGCGAGGTGATTTTGGTCAATGGTTTGGGTTTTTGGAAGGATCGAATTTCTCGTTTTCGTTTCTCAGTCAAGTACGAGGTGCTGGGTGGTCTGGGATGTCGGCAAGATCATCGACGACTTGTTGAAAGTCTCGGCGAGGGTCGGAGGCGATCAGGTCGGAGGTGCACGTACACGCGTGTACGTTTGTGTCAGTTTATCTGGTTTTTGGGTTCGAGTGTTTTCTCGAAGACGATTAGGGGAAAAAGGGTTTTTGGCTCGAAGTCGTTTCCAGGGTGATACGCGAGAAAGGAAGTGATAATTGTTAAGGTTTTTAACAGACAGAAATTTAAAGCGAACAGTTTTTAAAATTCTCGGGGAGGTCTCGGGTAGATTAGGCTCTGGCTCGGGTTTGCCTTCGGGTTGTTTGTGAGCTGAGTGAAACAGTTTTTAACAATTTAAATTTTCTTTTAAAATCAAACAGTTTTAAATTTTAAAACTAAACTCTGTTTTAAAAAGGGAAATAAGAAGAAGGAAGACTTGGCTTTAGTTCAAGTACATATGGGTCAAACCCAAAGTAAATATTTAAATCAGTTTTTAAAATTTAATTAAAGGTAAGATTTTAAATTTAAATAATCAAGTTAAATAAATTGTCTTGAAATTTCATTTCTTTGTAATGAATGTTCTAAATAAAATTAAGTTGTATGAATTGATTAACTTAAATATATTAAGTCAAATCTTAAGTTATTTTCAAACTTAATTTGAAATATAATAAGGTAATTAATAAGGAAATGTTTATCTTAAAAACTTAATTTAAGTTTGAAAATAATGGAATAAATAAAGAGTGATTTATTAATTAAATTAGTTAATGGTTAAGGATAAGTAAATTAACAATTAAGGCTTTCAAGATTTATTAACTTGTAACTAAGGATTGTTAATTAATAATTAGAGATAAGTAATTAATGATTATTTATTTTAACTTAATTAATGATTTTAATTAAGTAAGTTAATTATTAAGATCAAATGTTTTATCTCAAGATTTAATTAAGATTTTCAATGAGTTGAAATTAATTAATTTAATTAAGAATTTAAGTTTAAATTAATTAATTTAATTAGCAAGGATTAATTAAATGATTAAGGGTTAATTAAAATGGTAATTAAGAAGTACTTAATAAAGTTTTATTAAGTAATAATTAAGTTTTCTTAATTGATAATTAAGAGATTATTAATCTATAATTAAAGTTAATTAAGGATTAATTAACTATTATTAAGGGATTAATTAATTGTCATTAAAGATTGATTAATAGGTAATTATGGATTAATTAATTTGTAATTAAGGTTGTTAATTAATAATTAAGTTTTATTAATTAATAATTAAGAAGTAATTAATTAGTTAATTAAGTTTAAGTAATTAATTATAAAAGTAATTAAGGATTGATTACTTTGTATTAAAGAATATAAAAGATATTGATTAATAATTAAGGTTTATTAATTAATAGTTAAAAAATAATTAATCAAGGATTAATTAATTTGTTTAAAGGGTAATTAAGGATTGAATTACTCAGTCATGATTTGGGAAATGAATGTGATTTATTTAAGTTAATTAATTTGATAATTAATTAAAGTTAGTCACTCGATAATTGATTAAGTATAATTACTTAATAAGATTGGTTAAGTATGATTACTTAGGGTAAGTAATTGATAATTAAATTACTATATGTAATTGGTATAATTAATCAGAAAGGATTTATAAAGAAATTAAAGTAATTAAGAATAGTTAATTACTGTTAATGATTATTTAAGGTTGATTTATGAAAGTAATTAATTAATGCATGATTAATTAATGTAATTAATTAAGGAATAATGTAATTAATTATAGTTAATTAATTAATTAATGTAATTAATTAATGTAATTAATTAAGGATATTAATTATTATAATTAATGAGAGTAATTAAAGGTTAATTACTATAAATGATTAAGGATAATTAATTTGTTAAATTAATTAAAGGATAATTACTTTATGTAATTAATGGATAATTTAATCAAGAGTGATTAATGGTTAATTAATTAAATGGTTGTAATTAATTAATGGTTGATTAAGCAAAGATAGGAATTAATTCTTAAGTAATTAATTTAATTTAAGTTGATTAAATTAATTATAATAGAGATTAATAAATGGTTGCTTATGAATGATGGTTGAGTAGAATGTCTGATTTGGTTGATATCTATTGGATGATATACTATGATATATCTGTGATAAATGTGTGATATTTATCTATGTTAATGCTATGTGAATTCAAGTATTAAATTGAATTGAATTGTTTAAACCTTTAAACAACTTGGCCTTAAAAGATACGTTTTGGATTTCGATGAGACCGAGATCGGGTTTCCGTATACCGGATTTCCAAGTCTGGAGACCCGAATACCACATCGATCCAAATTAACGATAGGTCGTGAATCTCAAGTGAAGATGAAGATTCAGAGTGCAAGGGTTATTGTCGTTAACTTTGAGGGTGATTCCAAATCGAGTGTAACGAGATAATGCCTTCGGTTTCGTTCGAACCCGGAACGAACTTGTATGGATTGAATGCTTTCAGCACATCGTCAGGTGGACGATGAGCATTCTAAGTGAAGTGTTCTGATTAAAGGTAATCGTGACCTCAAGCCTCATCAACCGGGAATGGCTAAAACAGGGGAGGTGCAGCAAGGCTTCGTGGGTAGCGCCCACTGAGAGTAAGGTCATCCCTGTCTAGATGTCCCTTTCTATTTTCGACTTAGTAGTGCGGTTGATGTACACAACCGTGGGGTGATTTTATTCGGAATTATCCAGTAAGGGATGGTTCCGGCTTTGTGTTGCAGGGGAGCGGGCGTACTCCTCGGTACGGTGATCTAGGCCACGTACTGTGACGGGCGGTACCCCAGTAGCCCTGCCATTGTATGGAAATCCAACTTCCAATAAGTGATAACGGTCTTGATTGTATACCTATGTATGCTGGAATTTAATAATGTAACAATTTCAGCTATTTCATATTTATTTGAAAACCCTAGACCTATTATAATATAACCAGATTTCCTATCAAGTTTTGGTTAGCGTAAGGTAAAAACATTTCCATGTTTATGTGTGGGAAGTCTTACGTGATACCTTTTGATTTCAAAGGTTTTGAAGTTAAGTAAGTTAACCCGTTTACTCACACCAGACCCATGTCTGACCCAAGTGTTTATTTCTGTTTTATATAAACTCTTGGGTACTCAAATTTTTACGAGTAGCCAAGGGAGTCAGGTTTGCTTTGACGAATATTCTGGAGGAGCAATAGAGCAGGAGGCTTCGGCGTTCGTAGATATAGAATTCCGCTGTGTAGATCTCTGTGATAGTGTTTGTATTGTATTTGAGTTGTAATGTCTAGACAGATGTTTATAACTGTCTAGTATGTGATATATATGTTGTATAACTCTGATAAGTGTTGTATATTGTGTAATACTTTTGTTATTAATATAATTTATTCGTTCCGCTGTGTGAGATTCTGATGTTGTTTCTTTCTTTCTTCTCTTCTTTTCTCTTTCTATCCCTTTCTTTCTTATCGACGATGCGACTTTCTGGTCAATGAAAGTCGGGTCGTCACATTTGGTATCAGAGCGATAGGTTGAGTGAATACCTAGGCTCTGGAGTGGTGTCTATCTTGAGAGAGCGTATTTGTAATTTTTACTATATATATATATATATATATATATATCTATTCTACCTATTTGTTGGATTATCTGTTCGGGTTTTCCAAATAAGTTATAAAGGTAGATAAGGTAGTGGTGTGTAACACGACTACCAATGGTTGGAGTTTGAATGTTTGAGGTTGGAAATATATCTGTCGAGACTGTAGACCGAATACCGTCTCGAGTAAACTTTGATATGATATAAGGATTTCTCTGAAGGAAACCTGTTAAGGTTCGGAGTCGATCATTGAAGTATAAGTTTGATCGTGCTCGTGCGAGTGGATTTTCAGGAGTTTGGATCTGTTGGTTGAACATAAGCGAGTGATGGTATCTTGGGTAACTCAGGAGTAGTAGCTGCGTGATGAGATGCAGTAACTATGGATATCTCCGACGATGTTTCTGTTTGGAGGAAGTTTAAGGAAGTATATCTGCATTCAGTGTTGTGGCTGAGTTCAGCATGATGTTTGTGTTTGGTCTGAGGTCCGAGTTTCTTCAGAAGCTTTAGATAAGGAGTCTTTGGCATCTGTGGCAGCAGTGCAGCTCGAGTGTTATGTGTTCTTGTTGGAAGATCTTTTGGCTTAGCTTTCTTAGAAGTGGAGTTCAGAAGTTGCAGAGTAGATTCATTTCTTTAAAATGGATTGGTCAAGCACTAGACTGTTCTGATGGATTAAGAAAGAACAGTAATCTTTTGATATTGGACTGGATAGAATCGCAAAAGTGACTTGCGATAATTGAGTATTCTTTGGGGAAATCTTTTGCTTGAGTTTGAGGCATCTCTAGAAGATGTAGGAGTTATAGAGTTGTCAGAGATTTTATGGGAAGTGTTGATCTAGTTTGTGTTCGAGTTCATAGACGACATCTAGATCAGAGTTGAGCAGCGAAAGCTTGGTAGTAGTTGTTCTAGAGTGGAAGCAACCAGAAGTTGCAGTGTTTGGATTAGAGGGTTCCTACATGAAGTTTTTCAAGATTTGAGGTCAGATTGGTGAGAGCATCTGTTTTGTCTTTTCTGGATAGGAGAAGTATTTGGAATCTACCGATGATTGTGGAGTAGAGTTTGAGTTCTGGATTTCTGTAAATCTTGAGAGGATCTGTTATTGGATTGTTTTTGGTCCTGTTTATTTCGAGAAGCATCAACGATGGTTGAGCTGATCAGGGAAGGATGAAGGCAGCACAGAATCGTCAGAAGAGTTCTGTGGATTAGAGATGGAGAATTTGGAATTCGAAGTTGGAGACTTCGTTGTTATTTCTCCAGTAAAAGGGAGCAAATAAGATTGGGTAACATTAGAAAGATAGCTCCGAGTATATTGGATCTTTCTGAGTTTTTGTGAGGATATGTGTTTTGGCTTCGGTATTGAATTACCAGTTTGGATTTAGTAGAGCGAGTAACCCAGTATCTGTATCGGGGAAACTCGGGATAATTTTAGGTAGTTTATCCGGATCTATGTCCGGATAGCTAGAGTTGTTTGTTTGAATGGATTGTTTGTTGGATGAAATGGTTTGTTTGGATGAATGGTTGTTTGATTGATAGTGTATGGTTGATGTATATGTTTGGATTTTTGAAAATAAAATTAAAAATCTTTGGATTATCTTTTGTTTTAAATTTCGAGGACGAAATTCTTTTAAGGGGAAGGAATGTGATATCCCGGGATTTCGAGAAGTTTAAAATATGATAATCTCTAAATTTAAATAATTTTAAGTTGATAAAATTGTTATTTTCAAATATAAATAACCAAATAATATAATAATAAGATGTTTTAATTATGGTATAGATTGATTTGTAATAAGAATAATTGTTTAAATTATGTTATTTTATAAATTTGATTTTTAATAGATTTATCATTTCTAAAATTAATAAGTATTGTTTTAATATATTTGGGTATAAGAATATACGAACAAGACTTTTATTTAAAATAAGGCTTTTGTTTTATTTTTGTCTTCCTTAAAGAGATTTTGTATATAAATTTAGAAAGTGTTTATTTAATAGTAAATAAATACAAAAGATATTTTTACACTTAAAAATGAATGAAATACATTGTATATGATTTTTAGGATATAAATGGGTTTTTATTTTATTTTTCTTTCAAAGGTTTCATTTATGTATAATATAGAAAAGCATTTATAATTAAGAAATGTGTTTATTAATTAAGAAATTTATATAAAAGCTTTTAAAACTCTTTTTAAAAAATAATATAAAAATGGAAAATTACAAGTGTTAGTTTTATATGCATCATAAATACATGTGTAAGGTAATTAAGAATGGATGAAGACAAGTGTCATTTTCTTTTCATTTTTCTTTAATTTTTAATAAACCATAAATTTAAGTTATAAAAGCCTACATCTCTATTTCCTTTTTCTTTTCTAATCTCATTTCTAAACAAAGACAAAGCCAAAACCAGATAATTATTCAAACCGAAATCATCTTCAAACCAAAACTGAAATCATTTCCAAACCAAAAATCTACAACTTGAAAACACTCCTCAAACCTGAAATCAAATTCAAAAACAACCTGTAACCCTTTTCAAATGCCTGAAACCCATTTTCTTGAAGCCTGTAAGATTTCTAATGCAAACCTGAAAGACAACATCCATCAAAACATCAAGCTCTGTAAACTACCAAAGTTGTAACCATTTGTTCTTCAAGCCTGTAACCATGTTCCTGTTTCAAAATTTAAGTCTGTCACCATTCCAAGTGCATGCAAGTAAATCTGGAGTTTCAAGAGCCTTCCTGTTTTAAAGTTTTTAAAAGCAAGCTCTTCAGTTTTTAAAGAAATGAAGCAGTTCTGTTCAAAAGTTTCCAGTTTTCAAAAAGATCAACATTCCAGTTTATAACTTCTCTGTTCAACATTTTTAGGTGAGTAAACATTCTTTTGCAAAAGCTAAAATGAGTTTAAATTTGCTTTCATATGATTTGTGAATGAAGTAACTTTGCATGTTATAGATATGGATGTATACTGTTTGTATAAATTGAACTATGTATATATGCCTCTGTTTCCAGATTGTTGTGATAACTTAGTTACCAAATTCTATACTTTTTATTTATTCATTGTTAGGATTCGGTTTAAAAATAAATTAGCTTAGTTTTAATATAATCTAGGTACTAAAAATAGAAACAAGTAAGTATGGTTTGAAATATGCTTGTTTTTGTGAAATAACAGTAGGAATCCTGTAAGACATTTAAAAATCAAATATCGAATTATACTAATTCAAGTTCATGTCTGGAATCATCTTTGAAAAACAAGATTTTTAAAACAAAAACTACAATTTTTAAAATTATATTGAGGGTGCAGTTTGTAGTTAACCAGAGTTGGGTTTTTGAGTGATTTCTGGTGACTGGGATGTTTTTGGTAGTCGGGATGGTTTCTGGAGATGGTGATGAAGTAGTGGAGCTTGAAAAAAATACTTGTTGGATTTTATGATGGTCATGGCAATGGCGAAGAGTTGGAGTAGGGTTTTTCGAACCTGTTTTGGTCATAGCGTTTCTCGAGTGATTTCTTCATCAAGGTTGAATCGGAGGCAATCGCGTGTTGGGGAATCGAAGCTTCGTGTCGAGAGACAGCTCTGGGGTGGTCGGCGGAATTTCTGGTGATCGGAATCGATGGCGCGAGGTGATTTTGGTCAATGGTTTGGGTTTTTGGAAGGATCGAATTTCTCGTTTTCGTTTCTCAGTCAAGTACGAGGTGCTGGGTGGTCTGGGATGTCGGCAAGATCATCGACGACTTGTTGAAAGTCTCGGTGAGGGTCGGAGGCGATCAGGTCGGAGGTGCACGTACACGCGTGTACGTTTGTGTCAGTTTATCTGGTTTTTGGGTTCGAGTGTTTTCTCGAAGACGATTAGGGGAAAAAGGGTTTTTGGCTCGAAGTCGTTTCCAGGGTGATACGCGAGAAAGGAAGTGATAATTGTTAAGGTTTTTAACAGACAGAAATTTAAAGCAAACAGTTTTTAAAATTCTCGGGGAGGTCTCGGGTAGATTAGGCTCTGGCTCGGGTTTGCCTTCGGGTTGTTTGTGAGCTGAGTGAAACAGTTTTTAACAATTTAAATTTTCTTTTAAAATCAAACAGTTTTAAATTTTAAAACTAAACTCTGTTTTAAAAAGGGAAATAAGAAGAAGGAAGACTTGGCTTTAGTTCAAGTACATATGGGTCAAACCCAAAGTAAATATTTAAATCAGTTTTTAAAATTTAATTAAAGGTAAGATTTTAAATTTAAATAATCATGTTAAATAAATTGTCTTGAAATTTCATTTCTTTGTAATGAATGTTTTAAATAAAATTAAGTTGTATGAATTGATTAACTTAAATATATTAAGTCAAATCTTAAGTTATTTTCAAACTTAATTTGAAATATAATAAGGTAATTAATAAGGAAATGTTTATCTTAAAAACTTAATTTAAGTTTGAAAATAATGGAATAAATAAAGAGTGATTTATTAATTAAATTAGTTAATGGTTAAGGATAAGTAAATTAACAATTAAGGCTTTCAAGATTTATTAACTTGTAACTAAGGATTGTTAATTAATAATTAGAGATAAGTAATTAATGATTATTTATTTTAACTTAATTAATGATTTTAATTAAGTAAGTTAATTATTAAGATCAAATGTTTTATCTCAAGATTTAATTAAGATTTTCAATGAGTTGAAATTAATTAATTTAATTAAGAATTTAAGTTTAAATTAATTAATTTAATTAGCAAGGATTAATTAAATGATTAAGGGTTAATTAAAATGGTAATTAAGAAGTACTTAATAAAGTTTTATTAAGTAATAATTAAGTTTTCTTAATTGATAATTAAGAGATTATTAATCTATAATTAAAGTTAATTAAGGATTAATTAACTATTATTAAGGGATTAATTAATTGTCATTAAAGATTGATTAATAGGTAATTATGGATTAATTAATTTGTAATTAAGGTTGTTAATTAATAATTAAGTTTTATTAATTAATAATTAAGAAGTAATTAATTAGTTAATTAAGTTTAAGTAATTAATTATAAAAGTAATTAAGGATTGATTACTTTGTATTAAAGAATATAAAAGATATTGATTAATAATTAAGGTTTATTAATTAATAGTTAAAAAATAATTAATCAAGGATTAATTAATTTGTTTAAAGGGTAATTAAGGATTGAATTACTCAGTCATGATTTGGGAAATGAATGTGATTTATTTAAGTTAATTAATTTGATAATTAATTAAAGTTAGTCACTCGATAATTGATTAAGTATAATTACTTAATAAGATTGGTTAAGTATGATTACTTAGGGTAAGTAATTGATAATTAAATTACTATATGTAATTGGTATAATTAATCAGAAAGGATTTATAAAGAAATTAAAGTAATTAAGAATAGTTAATTACTGTTAATGATTATTTAAGGTTGATTTATGAAAGTAATTAATTAATGCATGATTAATTAATGTAATTAATTAAGGAATAATGTAATTAATTATAGTTAATTAATTAATTAATGTAATTAATTAAGGATATTAATTATTATAATTAATGAGAGTAATTAAAGGTTAATTACTATAAATGATTAAGGATAATTAATTTGTTAAATTAATTAAAGGATAATTACTTTATGTAATTAATGGATAATTTAATCAAGAGTGATTAATGGTTAATTAATTAAATGGTTGTAATTAATTAATGGTTGATTAAGCAAAGATAGGAATTAATTCTTAAGTAATTAATTTAATTTAAGTTGATTAAATTAATTATAATAGAGATTAATAAATGGTTGCTTATGAATGATGGTTGAGTAGAATGTCTGATTTGGTTGATATCTATTGGATGATATACTATGATATATCTGTGATAAATGTGTGATATTTATCTATGTTAATGCTATGTGAATTCAAGTATTAAATTGAATTGAATTGTTTAAACCTTTAAACAACTTGGCCTTAAAAGATACGTTTTGGATTTCGATGAGACCGGGATCGGGTTTCCGTATACCGGATTTCCAGGTCTGGAGACCCGAATACCACATCGATCCAAATTAACGATAGGTCGTGAATCTCAAGTGAAGATGAAGATTCAGAGTGCAAGGGTTATTGTCGTTAACTTTGAGGGTGATTCCAAAACGAGTGTAACGAGATAATGCCTTCGGTTTCGTTCGAACCCGGAACGAACTTGTATGGATTGAATGCTTTCAGCACATCGTCAGGTGGACGATGAGCATTCTAAGTGAAGTGTTCTGATTAAAGGTAATCGTGACCTCAAGCCTCATCAACCGGGAATGGCTAAAACAGGGGAGGTGCAGCAAGGCTTCGTGGGTAGCGCCCACTGAGAGTAAGGTCATCCCTGTCTAGATGTCCCTTTCTATTTTCGACTTAGTGGTGCGGTTGATGTACACAACCGTGGGGTGATTTTATTCGGAATTATCCAGTAAGGGATGGTTCCGGCTTTGTGTTGCAGGGGAGCGGGCGTACTCCTCGGTACGGTGATCTAGGCCACGTACTGTGACGGGCGGTACCCCAGTAGCCCTGCCATTGTATGGAAATCCAACTTCCAATAAGTGATAACGGTCTTGATTGTATACCTATGTATGCTGGAATTTAATAATGTAACAATTTCAGCTATTTCATATTTATTTGAAAACCCTAGACCTATTATAATATAACCAGATTTCCTATCAAGTTTTGGTTAGCGTAAGGTAAAAACATTTCCATGTTTATGTGTGGGAAGTCTTACGTGATACCTTTTGATTTCAAAGGTTTTGAAGTTAAGTAAGTTAACCCGTTTACTCACACCAGACCCATGTCTGACCCAAGTGTTTATTTCTGTTTTATATAAACTCTTGGGTACTCAAATTTTTACGAGTAGCCAAGGGAGTCAGGTTTGCTTTGACGAATATTCTGGAGGAGCAATAGAGCAGGAGGCTTCGGCGTTCGTAGATATAGAATTCCGCTGTGTAGATCTCTGTGATAGTGTTTGTATTGTATTTGAGTTGTAATGTCTAGACAGATGTTTATAACTGTCTAGTATGTGATGTATATGTTGTATAACTCTGATAAGTGTTGTATATTGTGTAATACTTTTGTTATTAATATAATTTATTCGTTCCGCTGTGTGAGATTCTGATGTTGTTTCTTTCTTTCTTCTCTTCTTTTCTCTTTCTATCCCTTTCTTTCTTATCGACGATGCGACTTTCTGGTCAATGAAATTCGGGTCGTCACATCCTCCCACACTCCAGAGCCGATTTCCTAATTGGTGTCTGAAAGGAGTGCGTTTTGATTTGGATTTGGTCCCCATTGATAAGCAGGCGATGCTGAAAAATGTCGATGCTGTGAAACTTGACATCGAAAGAATGTCTGGATGGCAGAAGCTGGTTGATGAACTTCAAAGGGTCAACCATATGAACCTTGAGGCGATGATGACCATGGAAAATGATAAATCTGAGTGGGACAAATGGCGTAAGCAGCATGACGCGGAGATGAAAAGCATTAGCGATGGTTATGTGAAGCTCGAAGCTGAAGTTGAAAGACTTAAAAAAGAGCTTGCTACTTCTTCCACTTCTTATTCTCAGAAAGAAGAAATGCTTCAAAAACAAGTTCGAGACGCCCATGCAGCTCAGAGAGATATTGAGGTGAAACTCGAAGCAGAACAACAGGTTATGAGAAAATACCGCGATGATGCTGTTCAGCTTCGAGAGAAAGTCAGCTCTCAAGATTTAGAAATTATAAGACTGCAATCTCAGCTACTGAAGGCTGAAAGAGAACGTGATGAAGTTCTCTCTGGTAAAGCTGCAGCCGAAGAATCCCATAAGGCAACCATAGCCACCGTTGACGCGACTCTGTTCGACTTTTATATGCATTGTGTCCTGGGGCGTGGGAGCCTTTCATTTTTGGGACCAGAATATGAAGTCACCTTAGCGGAAGTATGGGAGGCAATCATTGACTTATTTGGTGGTGCCGGATATTCTGAGACAGATCTTCAAGCTACCTACTTAAGTGAGAGCGATCGCGCTGCCCTTGCCAAAGGAAAAGAGCAGCTTATCCGAGTGCGGGCCGAGGCGACGGGAGAGAAGCTTCCTGAGAAAGAAACACCTCCTATTGCTCCTGCTTATATTTCGGCTTTAGCTCATGCAGATATTACTGGCTCTAGTTCTCATTCCACGCCTCCCGCTAAGGTTGACAAAGAAACTGTAACCACCCCTACAGAGGAAGAGGCAATGAAGGACTTCCAAGCTCGGGAGTTTGAGATTGATCTCGCTAAACCGGCTTCTCCAGGTAACTTTGACGATTCACGGTCTTCTTTTTTTTCTCGGAGAATACTGATTTTGATTTCTTTTATTATGCAGCAGTCGTGCCGGAAACTACATCAATTCTTCCTTCTTCAGCTGTCGTTCCTCCTCCTTCTCAAGTTATATCTCTTCCAGCTTCTCAACCAGGTTCACAGGAAGAACCAATAGCAGCCCTTCAAGGTTTAGACGAACCACTTGCTTCCGAAGAACAGAAGGCAGAAGGTCTGGAAGATAGCGAGAAGACCCCGGAGCGGTCTTTTGACTACGACACAAAGCTTTCTACATTTCTTGCTCCGGGGAGCGAGTCTTCTTCCAAGAAGAAGGGAAAACGTGCGGTTTCGAAGAAAGGAAAGAAGAGTTCTTCTGCTGCTGGGGATGAAGCAGAGATTGATCCGGCTGAGTCTCTTTCTCCTTCTTCTCCGATACGGCCTACGAAGCTAATTACCAGGCCGGGTAAAAGCTCCAAGGGTGGGAAGAAGGGGAAATGAGTTTGATTTTGTTTTTTCTGCTTTTTGTATTGACCGGGGATTGTGCGGATACCGGTCTCCGCTTCTTTTTATAACCTGTACAATGTAAAAAATTTCTCATAGTGTTGAAATAAATAGATATTTTTCTTGTACAAATCCTTGTGTATGTAGGAGTACATCTGTTTTTCATTTGAAGTGTAGAGTAAACGATTCTTTCTATTTGTACAAACTTTTTTGTCTGTGTTTCAAGAACGCATTTACTCCACATCTTTATTACGTGATATTGCAATGAACTTGTGGTATGTCGCTTGTATATCACTTTTATTATTGTAACTGAATTGTATAATGTTGCCCCCATACCACAAGTATATTGTAATATTTCTTGCTTTCACAAGACCGATACTCTTATTTTAGAGAATAACTTTCCACTTTTTCAGGGAAGAATTATTCTGCTTTTAATAGAGTATATCTTGTCTTTGGAGAAATCTTTATTTTCTTTTTCTTCCTGAAGAACATTTTGACTTCTGGGAATGATCACTTTTATTTGTTTGAAAGTGAATTTTCCTGCACAGTGAAATGAGCTTCTGAAGAAGGTTTTGATTTTTGTGCCCCAGTAAAGGGTTTATTTTTGGTACTTCAAGCAAGGTGAAGTACGCCTCTGAAGAGGTCTTTTGGTCTCCGAAGAGAAGCGATTTTGGTCTCCGAAGAGAAGCAATTTTGGCATTTCATCTCTGGTGAAGTGGGTCTCCGAAGAGAAGCATTTTGCACTTCTACACGGGTGAAATGTGCCTCCGAAAAGGGCTTTTTAGTATTTCATCACTGGTGAAGTGGGTCTCCGAAGAGAAGCATTTTGCACTTCTACACGGGTGAAATGTGCCTCCGAAAAGGGCTTTTGCCTCCGAAGATGGCTTGTGCCTCCGAAGAGGGCTTGTGCCTCCGAAGAGGGCTTGTGCCTCCGAAGAGGGCTTGTGATTGCCTGGAAGTTACTTTCTCATGGTCGGAGGGGTCCACGGGACAGGCGTAAGTTGTTGGATTGGATGTTTGTTTGTACAAACGATCGCAATCAATTAACAAGGTGCCCCTGTGGTAGTCCCACCGATATTTTTGATTGAGGAAAGCTCTCCATTTATTGGCGTGCCTCGTTAGAGGGCTTTGTTGACCCTTGGGAAGGAGCATCAGTTGGTTGGTGTGCCAGGAAGGTTGCGTCTTAGGGGCAAGTAGATCCATGGGATGGACACAAGCTGCCTGATCGGATGCATCACAATCAGTTAGCGAGGGTCTTATTCCTTCTGCTTGGGAAGGTATCCCTTTAGTGGATCTACCTGCTTTCCTGTTGAGAGGCATACCTCCCTTTGGCTGCTTCCATGTTTGCCCGCTCATGTTGTATCATCATCCGCCAATCTGCGATCCTTTATCATCGTTTCCAAGCGTGTGTTCCTTTCTTTTGCAAGTAAATCGCTTTATCCGAAGAAGTAGACTTCACTGTTGAATGACTCCACAGAGTAAACGCAAGTTATTTGGTTGGATGCCTTTTTATATCAACGATCGCAACCAGTTAACGAGGGCTTGACATAGTGGAGCCGTCAACTTTTTATGTGAAGTTCCTCTTGTATGGGATTCGAGTTTGAAATTTTTGTTGCTTGAAATTTGCTTTAATAAATGATTTGTAAGGCTCGCTTAGCTTTGCGATGGGTGAGCTTTGCTTTAATGACCTGCAGTATTAGATCGATATTTTAGCAATACATTTAGAGTATTTACACATCAAAATATAACAGGCATTTTATAATAGAAAACACAATGCATAGTTTTTCATTATTGAGTCACGCTGATTTCTCAGCGGTTTACAATGTAGAAGTTACACATCCATCATTATCTTTACAAATTCAAGCAATGCTGTTAAGTAAAAATGAATGCTAGTTATTGTTGTTTCAGAATCTCCAAGCTGGATTTCCATTTGTGCTTGATTCATAGCTTTTGGATTTTTATGTCAGAGAAAGTGAGAGATGCCCCAGTCGCAGTTTTGTGGGTAATTAGTAGTCATCCCAACTTCTGCTTGCTGGGTATGGTCCCCCTGTGATAGCATTAATAACAAGCTTTTCTGAATCTTGCACTGCAGTGTTGTTGTGAGAATCGGATTGATGGGTAGGGTGTTGTTGATCCCGAGTGGATGAGGTTGGATCGACTCCGTTCCTTTTAACGTATTGTTGGAGTTTACCCTGCTCTAGCAATTCTTCAATCACCTTCTTTAATTGGCGACATTGGTCAGTGTCATGGCCAGGTTGATTGTGAAATTGGCAGAATTTTCCATTACGCTTTGCCCTTCTCGTCATCTCAGGTGGCTTAGGATACCTGACAACGTCCTTTGTTGCAAAAAAGATATTTCTTGGTGTATCAGTTAAAAGAGTAAAGTCCGAAGGATTAAAGCGGCGAGGTTTCTTTTCATTTCCCTGGATTTTTCCTCCTTCATTCTCCCTTTTCTGACCTTCAGATTCTCTTTTCTTAGGTGGGACACTGTCATTATCAGTCTGGGCAATAACCACTTTCGATGTTGCAGAAAGGCTTTCAAGGCGAATGAACTCATCGGCCTTTTTATAAAATTTATCAAGTGAGTTTGGTTCCTTCATTTTTAGCCATACTCCAAATTTACTCGATTTATCAATGGCTCTCATCAAATAAGTCAGGATCATGCGTGGTTCTGCATTTTCTACTTCGGCTAAAGCTATATTGAAACGGCTCAAGAAAGATTTGATTGATTCTCCGGGCGCTTGTTCAAGGTTAGACAGTGACATTATATCCTTAGCTTTTGAAGCATACAATCTGAACTGTTCTTTAAACTTTTGCGTTAAGTCGGAGAACTTATCTACAGACCGAACTGGAAGCTTTGTGAACCAAAGTAAAGCCACACCTTTATGGTATACTGGAAAGTATCGACACTTGATCTCGTCTGATGCTCTTGCACCGGTCATATGCCAATCGTATTTGTATAGGAAATGATTAGGGTCAGTGGTTCCCCTATAAGCTTGGATAGTAGGAGGTGCAAATTTCCTTGGAAACTCCGCTCTTAGGATCCTTTCAGTAAACGGAGTTCTGCTTGGCGCAAATCCCCAGTCAACCTCATCTTCTTCCCTTTGCATGCTCTCTTTCATGATGCGGCCAACCATTTCAGACAGGTACTCTTTATTGTTCAAAGACACCTCCGGGCAAGCATTAGTTCTTCCCTCGGAATTTTGCCCGGGCATATGCTCATGACAAGTTGGTTGCGGCATAGAACCATCAGCTTGGAAAGGTGGCATTTCAGGAAGAGTAGTTCGATGGTTTTCTGGTTGACGATTTGCCCCGAGCAGAGCAGTTAATCTATCCATCATCAAAGCGTTTTGAGTTTCAATTTGTTGGTATAATCCAGAAACTGCGTCATCCAATTCAGCCCTGGTGACTCCAACGGTTGGAGTTGCTTGGTCTGTTATTGGGGAAGCGGAAGTTCCTTCGTGAGCATTTCCGGATCTGATAGGTCTACCTCTTCTTCCAGGAGCCATTATTTCAGATCTGGGTTTTTTTTAAGAGAGGTTCTTTTTATGAATCTTTGCGAAGCAACGGTGGATGATCGCTTGAGTTCAATTCTCAGTGAAAGCACCAAAATGTTAACGGTAAAAAGTGAACGCTAACACCTGGTGTGTGTAATAGAATTGTGAAAGCACCACCCGTTGGTACGGGAACAGAATATAAGCTGAAAATAGCAGAAAAGCGGTAAATGAACAACAGATTTATAGTGGTTCGGCCCGTAATTGAGCCTACATCCACTTTACAGTCTTTTATTACTGATTCGGTTACAATTTGATACAATATCTTTCTAAAAACGATACAACTTGATCATGAAAGCACTCTTGACTACTAGCTCGATCTTTGATGATGAAACTCGACGAATCCGTGTTGGATGTTAGGAGCTCTTCTCGAAGATTGTTGTAGTGTCTCGAATGCTTGAAGATCTTTGATTGCTGAATGAGAGGAGGCTTTGACAGCGTAACGGCGCTTGGAGAAATGAATGGCCAAAAGTCCTCCCCATGTTGGAGGTGATGGGGTATTTATAGGAGCAGATCTGAGTTCTGGGCAGAAAATATGCTAAGTCCTAGGTCGCGTACGACCTAAGCTAGGTCGTAGGTCGCGAGCGACTTAGGAGATGCAGTGATGAAGTTGTCGTTGCCTTCAGGTGGTAAGTCGTAGGCGACTTATAGCAAGCCATGAGTCGTAGATGACTTAAGTCCTTAACCCGTATACGACTTACTCCTAAGACACGTATCCCGTATGTCGTAGGTTTTTAGGTCGCAAATCTTCCCTGCAGTTAGGTCGCAAAACCTATCTTGAGTCCTTAGGTCGCAAACTTCTTTCAAGTCCTTAGGTCGCAAGGTCTTCTGATAGTTAGGTCGCTGGGCAAGTTAAGTCGCTGAGTCCTAGGTCGTAGACATTTTAGGTCACAGACTCCTTAACTCGCAGGCACTTTAACTCGTACATTGTTAGGTCGCGATGTCCCAGGTCGTAGACATTTTAGGTCGCAGACTCCTTAACTCGCAGGCACTTTAACTCGTACATTGTTAGGTCGCGATGTCCTCTTGAGTCGTAAGCCTGATGAGTCGTACAGACCTTTAACTTGCTGAGTAGTTAAGTCGGAAACCTCTTAACTCTTTAAGTCGTAGACTGTTAAGTCGTAACCCACTGTAGGTTTGAGTCTACTAACTCGTGAAGCTTTTAGGTCACGGAGTAGGCTTGTCTTCAACGGTTAAGTCGTTAAGACCACTTAGGTCGTAAGTCGTTAACTCGTTAAATCATAGCTTCCTGTAGGTTGCTTCAGCAGTTAGGTCGTAAGTCGTCGAGTCCCCTTAGGTTTTAGGCTTTTTAACTCGTAAGTCGCTGCTAAAAGGGAGTTAACAATATATATATAGGGTTGTATTAGAGAGAAACAAGGAAAACCTTTTTACCCAATCTCACTTTATCTCAACCCGTTATCTCCAACCCAATTCCTATGTTTTAGCCACCCCTAGACCTTCCCAAAACCGAAATTTTGCAGCCCTAATGATGGGCCTTAAACCCATCTAAGCCCAAGCCAAATACTATGCAATTAAATATAATTTAATCGTTTGTCTATATTGTATATCGATCGATATATTTATAACTGTTATAAATATATATAACATTATTTATTTCTCAAATCATATTCAAATTTTATAATTAATATCTCATAAATTATAACGACCCGCTATTTTGGACTATTCGCATCCGCACATGTCGGACTTGAATAATTCAAAATACCGAATTGTTAATTTAAATTGGCAAAACTGACTGTAACAACCCGGGGTTTTGCACCATTTTAAAAATCGTCATTAAACGATTATTGTGACAGTTAATTGGTAATTGAAGTTTTTAATCGAGTTGAAAATTCTTCTGTAATTCGTTAAAGAATTTTGCGGGCTTTTTAAATAAAATTTTTAAACTTGATCCCTTGTTTGTTTTGGACCGTGACAATTATCATTGCCGTTCCCTTTTATTCGTTCACTCGTGAAAACCCGCTCCCCATTCCATTTTTGGTCGTGAAACCCTAAAAATCAAAAACAAGAATAAATGGCGGCCTAAATTCTTCTTCGTTCGTTCGAAATGAGGGCTTCAAAAATTAGGGGCTGCTCGTCTTTCGCTCGTTCTTCAATTCAATAGCTAAGGCTTTGGAAGCTCGAGGGTGCCGACTTCAATCATATCGATCGAACGCTCCATCGATTGTCGCGTTCTTCGCTTCGGCAAAGGTGAGAGGAATCTTTCTCTCACATCTAATCTATTCTCGTTATAATTTGGGATGGTTGGCTTGTTTTTACTTCACTCGAATTTGCTTCTCGAGTTGATCTTTAACTGTCGTTTGGAGGGGTAATCACTGTTTCGACTTTAGTTTTGGGTTTCGTTCGATTTCGTTTCGTTGATTGAGGATTTTACTGGCATTGGCAATTTCGTGTAATCTGATTTTTGATACTCACGGTATTGGTTTTTGGTTTTGGTTCGATTTCGTGGTTTCCACGGCTCTGTTATGCTGGGATGATTTTTATCACTGACTTTGGTTTGGCAGTTCGTACTGTTATTAATCATACTGCCACTGTTCATTTTCCTGCATATCTGAACTTGTATTTCACTTCCCCCCTTTGTGTCACTTTATACCTGTGATATTCTGTCTGGTCATTCTCTAGTTTGTAGTTGTAGCATATTAAACTTGTCCGAGCTTCTGTACTTCACTTGCATTTGATATCACTTGATTTTGATCGTGATAATAGTTGTCATCGGCATGACTGCCACTTCCTGTTTAAATCTTACACTTGTATATCCTCAATTGCCATTGCCTATTTCAATTTGCACATGGAGTTTGAGTTGTAGCCTAGTCCCTGTCCACTATTTTATTATGTTGCCCCTGTAGTTGTTGATGTCTTTGTACATTGCCTGAGTCACTTGTAACTGCTGTTACTTGTTGTTCGATCTATTTGACTTCGGTTATACCTGGTTTCGACTTGCTTTCACATTGTTAAATCCATTTTGTCGACTGCTCATTTCTGTGCCACTATATAATTTGTAGATATACCTGTTATATGGGCACTGCCTATGTACATTTTTCTGTGGCATTTGCGTTGTAGCTGCTGTCCTAGGTTGTTTAGTTCATTTGCTGGTCCTGTTTCAATTGATATAGACATGTATATGTTTGCTGTCTCGGTTTTGGGTTATTTGAACTCGATACATTCTGGAGTTTAATGTTTTAATGCTTGCAATTCTGGGAGCCTTTGTTTATATATCACTGTATTAAGTCTGATACATTCTGGAGTTTAACGTTTTAATGCTTCTTCTTTATGTTGTATGTACATATCTGTACACGTGTGTTGTTGGATTTAGTCCGTGGTTCAAGTGTTTGAATGTACCCTTGTTTATTTGGGTTCTTGTTGATTTAAGTTTAATAATCTTTGACCTTCACTTCGGCTTGCACTTGGATGTGCAATCTGAAGTTATGTGTACTGATTTGGAATTTGCACATCACTTAGTTGCCTCTTTTATTGTCTGTTCTTCGAGACATGGTGCCTTGTACACTGGGGATTCTATGGTGGCTGCAGTTTTTGGTTGTAATTACCCTTGTTGTTTTGTATTACATTGATGCAACTGAGTTGTTTTCTGACAACACTTGAGTTGGATCCAGTTGATAACTGGGATTTAACCTCGTTATCATTTGTGATTTTCACTGAGTTTTTGGTGCATCTCTTGCGATAGTGGCGAGGCAGTACACGCGTGCGTGTACTGCAGCCCTATCAGAATTGACAGTTTTAAATTGATGTTTCGATTTGTTGAATTGTTTCGTTGGTTAATTTCAAATAGTTTGGAGTTGTATTCTGATTTGGTTAGTGGATTGGTCATTCAACACTGCTTAGTGTTATATCTGCCGTTATCCAATTCTCGTATCGAGAGTTGGATATACGGGAATTTTTGTGACTGTCGTCTATTTGAGTATTATTGCTTCCGTGCACTAATAACTGAGTTTGAATTAGACTGACCCGAGTTATTTTCTTTTGAATGTAATACTCGGGTCAGACCCGAGTTATATTCAGGTTGTAGATTTCCTTCTTTGAGTTGTTGTTCGGGATTTGAAGACTTTTCACATCTTCTGAAGTTGTCAGTGTCATTTTGTTGTAGTCGTATCATTGTATAGAACGATATGTATTCATGTATATTAGTCGATAATGTACTTGTATATATAACTTCTAGAGTCGACAGTTGTAGTTGTATCATATGTATCGTGTCAACTATATTGTAACTGACATCGGTTATATATATATGAGATTTTTGTTAATCTATGTTCCGCATTTATATTATCTGTGTTATTGTTATATCTAATGTCCTAAACTATTATGAACTATCGTAGTTTGTTTTATACTGATAATTGGATATGTCGATGGGGGTAAATAAATAATAGATGAAAAATAAAAAGTATATACCACTCCTATCGAGATAACCAATATTAGTGTAAGACCAATTACGGATGGTCGCTCCTATCCGGCCTTATTCTTCGTAATAACAGACAGTATTTCTTTTAATACTCTTTGTTATTATGAGCATAGAGGTGGGGCGTTACAGTTGGTATCAGAGCTTGGGGTTTATGGACATAATATAAAACATAACTTGGATGGAACATATGTTACAACTCTTAGTCGATGTTTTATCTGTGATTTGAGTCAAAACTAAAGTTATGAAATTTTGATGCAAGTTTTTAAATATCAGTATTTAAAAATAAAAAGTGAAACTATGTTTTGTTGATTTGATTGAATTGGGTTCTGTTTATCAGAGTGCGCAACGAAAAAAGTGAAACTGTCTTCGTTGAGTACAACTGACAATCTTTTTGATTTAAAAATCAAAATACGAAATTGATATGAATTTCATTTGTTGTTTACATAGCTGTAATTATTTTTATTTCTTTGAGAATTTCGAATCCGAATTGAGGATTCGAAGAAATTACAGTTATGTGATTTTTGTTGAAATTTCCGCTGGCTTTCTTTTGTACTAATCATCTATTGATTAGACTTTTTGCTGTTTTGAATTATCTTCATTGAAGATATGTTCGAATGATTTCTTTGTTCATTTTGTAGTACGTGCAAAAATTTGAATTGCACGTTATTGCATTTATTTTACGTTGAACCGATGCTAGGTTATGAAACGTATTTTGTTGCCGTTATTTTTATAACGGGATTTTTATACCAATGCTAAATTTTGGAAGCACGGTGTTTTGTGGCATTTTGATGAATGAAAATTCTCTGATATTACATTCTGATGTAGATTGTTTTGATGTGATTTTGACGTTTAAAAATTACTGCCACCTTGGCTTCATTAACCGTCAAGTTTTAAAAGTGGTTTTTCAAGCGGTTATTCCGCAATACTGATTTGTGACCGTTTTTACGGTATTTTGAGAAGTACAATTTCCTTATCGAAATTGTTACTAATATTGCTGCTTTAATCACGTGATTGGAAACTCGTTTTAAAAATGAAAATTGTTTTATAATTTTTTAACGGTTTGCGTTTTCAAAAGGATGAGAAAGCGACTTAAACGATTCAGCAAAATCGAGGATTATGACCCCTTTCTTTTACTGTTTCGCTTAACTCCGGACTTGTCCAGTTGAGAATATAAATTGTTATTTTTACAAAATAAATAAAATTGTTTTCAAGAATTTTAACAGTTTACGCTTTCAAAAGAATGAGGAAGCGATTTAAACGTTTTAGCAAAATCGAGGACTATGACCCCTTTCTTTTACTGATTCGCTTAATTCCGGACTTGTCCGTTTGAGAATGTAAAATGTATTTTTACGAAATACACAATTTTGCACTTTCAAGGAAACGAAGAAGAGATTTAAACGATTTAGCAAAAGTGCGGAGTATGGAACCACACTTTTACTATTTCGGTTAATTCCGGACTCGTTAATTGAATATCGGTTGTTTTGATGAATTTGATGATTTCACACTTTCAAGGAAACGATGAAGAGAATCAAACGATTTAGTAAAACACGTGGTATGGGACATGTGCGTTTGCTATTTCGGTTAATTCCGGACTCGTTAATTGAAACATTTTGATGCTTCCGTGTGCTTTCGAGCCACTATGAGGACCTTCGGGTCATTTGTTGGACCTTCGGGTCATTTGTTGGGCTTTCGAGCCACTCTGCGGACCTTCGGGTCAAATACCAGTACTAGACCTTCGGGTCACCCTGCGGACCTTCGGGTCAATCTGATGGGCGCTAAAATTATGTTGAGTACTTGGTAGGCTTCGGCCATTTGTTGATGCACGTGCGGCGAATTAAAAACTCGCCATCTGATGGGATCGATCCAAGCTTTTATGTTGATTTTCTAGTCTTCTTAATTGATTTCTAGATATTTGTTGTTTCCAATTATCTGCAGGTAATTGGATATTTGTTGATATGAGTTCTGATTATCGTTTTTGATAATCAGATATTTTTTGTTTCTAATTATTGCTTGTGATAATTAGATATTTGTTGATATGAGTTCTGATTATCGTTTTTGATAATCAGATATTTGTTGTTTCTAATTATCGCTTGTGATAATTAGATATTTGTTGATATGAGTTCTGATTATCGTTTTTGATAATCAGATATTTGTTGTTTCTAATTATCGCTTGTGATAATTAGATATTTGTTGATATGAGTTCTGATTATCGTTTTTGATAATCAGATATTTGTTGTTTCTAGTTATCGCTTGTGATAATTAGATATTTGTTGATAGGAGTTCTGATTATCGTTTTTGATAATCAGATATTTGTTGTTTCTAATTATCGCTTGTGATAATTAGATATTTGTTGATATGAGTTCTGATTATCGTTTTTGATAATCAGATATTTGTTGTTTCTAATTATCGCTTGTGATAATTAGATATTTGTTGATATGAGTTCTGATTATCGTTTTTGATAATCAGATATTTGTTGTTTCTAATTATCGCTTGTGATAATTAGATATTTGTTGATATGAGTTCTGATTATCGTTTTGATAATCAGATATTTGTTGTTTTTAATTATCGCTTGAGATAATTAAATATTTGTTGATTTGAGATTTAATTATCGCTTGAGATAATTAAATATTAGTTGATTTTAGATTTAATTATCGCTTGAGATAATTAAGTATTTGTTGATTTGAGATTTAATTATCGCTTGAGATAATTAAATATTTGTTGATTTTAGATTTAATTATCGCTTGAAATAATTAAATATTTGTTGAATTTGAAATTTGATTATCGCTTGTGATAATCAAATATTTATTGAATTTGGAATTTGATTATCGCTTGAGATAACCAAATATTTGTTGAATTTAAAATTGATTATCGTTTTTGACAATTGAATAATTGTTGATTTGAAATTTTAAATTACCGGTTGTGGTAATTAGATATGTGCTGATTTGTTTTCTGATTATCGTTTGAGATAATTAGATAATTGATGTTTGCTAATTTTATTGATATGAGATTTTCTAGTCTCCAATTGATTCTAGAATATGCTGATTTTATTGAATTGCTGTTTTCTATCTATTTCTGTAAATAGTCAGAGTTTACTGGTTTTGAAATTTGTGTTTCCTAGTTAATTGTTGAATAACTGGATATTGTAAGTTTGCGATTTGTGAATTGTGCTTCATAATTATCTTTGTTGATAATTATATTTGGTTGTTTTCTAATTACCGTATCGATAATTAGATATTGCTATTTGAGATTTCTGAATTCTAATTGTCTAGTTGATAATTGAATATTGTTGATGATTGTATTTATTCAGTTTTGATTGTTTTCTAATTATCCATTTGGTAATTAGATTTTGTTGAGAATTTGTGAATCTCTTGTATGAAATTAAAAGATTTCTTTGGTGTTTATATCCTCTACCTTTTATTTTCTAGCTTAACCGGTTTATGTTAGAAAATTTATTGTTAATAACGACCTTAATTATGAAAATTGCAGGGACGCAATTTTTATAAGGAGGGGAGTCTGCAACAACCCGGGGTTTTGCACCATTTTAAAAATCGTCATTAAACGATTATTGTGACAGTTAATTGATAATTGAAGTTTTTAATCGAGTTGAAAATTCTTCTGTAATTCGTTAAAGAATTTTGCGGGCTTTTTAAATAAAAATTTTAAACTTGATCCCTTGTTTGTTTTGGACCGTGACAATTATCATTGCCGTTCCCTTTTATTCGTTCACTCGTGAAAACCCGCTCCCCATTCCATTTTTGGTCGTGAAACCCTAAAAATCAAAAACAAGAATAAATGGCGGCCTAAATTCTTCTTCGTTCGTTCGAAACGAGGGCTTCAAAAATTAGGGGCTGCTCGTCTTTCGCTCGTTCTTCAATTCAATAGCTAAGGCTTTGGAAGCTCGAGGGTGCCAACTTCAATCATATCGATCGAACGCTCCATCGATTGTCGCGTTCTTCGCTTCGGCAAAGGTGAGAGGAATCTTTCTCTCACATCTAATCTATTCTCGTTATAATTTGAGATGGTTGGCTTGTTTTTACTTTACTCGAATTTGCTTCTCGAGTTGATCTTTAACTGTCGTTTGGAGGGGTAATCACTGTTTCGACTTTAGTTTTGGGTTTCGTTCGATTTCGTTTCGTTGATTGAGGATTTTACTGGCATTGGCAATTTCGTGTAATCTGATTTTTGATACTCACGGTATTGGTTTTTGGTTTTGGTTCGATTTCGTGGTTTCCACGGCTCTGTTATGCTGGGATGATTTTTATCACTGACTTTGGTTTGGCAGTTCGTACTGTTATTAATCATACTGCCACGGTTCATTTTCCTGCATATCTGAACTTGTATTTCACTTCCCCCCTTTGTGTCACTTTATACCTGTGATATTCTGTCTGGTCATTCTCTAGTTTGTAGTTGTAGCATATTAAACTTGTCCGAGCTTCTGTACTTCACTTGCATTTGATATCACTTGATTTTGATCGTGATAATAGTTGTCATCGGCATGACTGCCACTTCCTGTTTAAATCTTACACCTGTATATCCTCAATTGCCACTGCCTATTTCAATTTGCACATGGAGTTTGAGTTGTAGCCTAGTCCCTGTCCACTATTTTATTATGTTGCCCCTGTAGTTGTTGATGTCTTTGTACATTGCCTGAGTCACTTGTAACTGCTGTTACTTGTTGTTCGATCTATTTGACTTCGGTTATACCTGGTTTCGACTTGCTTTCACATTGTTAAATCCTTTTTGTCGACTGCTCATTTCTGTGCCACTATATAATTTGTAGATATACCTGTTATATGGGCACTGCCTATGTACATTTTTCTGTGGCATTTGCGTTGTAGCTGCTGTCCTAGGTTGTTTAGTTCATTTGCTGGTCCTGTTTCAATTGATATAGACATGTATATGTTTGCTGTCTCGGTTTTGGGTTATTTGAACTCGATACATTCTGGAGTTTAATGTTTTAATGCTTGCAATTCTGGGAGCCTTTGTTTATATATCACTGTATTAAGTCTGATACATTCTGGAGTTTAACGTTTTAATGCTTCTTCTTTATGTTGTATGTACATATCTGTACACGTGTGTTGTTGGATTTAGTCCGTGGTTCAAGTGTTTGAATGTACCCTTGTTTATTTGGGTTCTTGTTGATTTAAGTTTAATAATCTTTGACCTTCACTTCGGCTTGCACTTGGATGTGCAATCTGAAGTTATGTGTACTGATTTGGAATTTGCACATCACTTAGTTGCCTCTTTTATTGTCTGTTCTTCGAGACATGGTGCCTTGTACACTGGGGATTCTATGGTGGCTGTAGTTTTTGGTTGTAATTACCCTTGTTGTTTTGTATTACATTGATGCAACTGAGTTGTTTTCTGACAACACTTGAGTTGGATCCAGTTGATAACTGGGATTTAACCTCGTGATCATTTGTGATTTTCACTGAGTTTTTGGTGCATCTCTTGCGATAGTGGCGAGGCAGTACACGCGTGCGTGTACTGCAGCCCTATCAGAATTGACAGTTTTAAATTGATGTTTCGATTTGTTGAATTGTTTCGTTGGTTAATTTCAAATAGTTTGGAGTTGTATTCTGATTTGGTTAGTGGATTGGTCGTTCAACACTGCTTAGTGTTATATCTGCCGTTATCCAATTCTCGTATCGAGAGTTGGATATACGGGAATTTTTGTGACTGTCGTCTATTTGAGTATTATTGCTTCCGTGCACTAATAACTGAGTTTGAATTAGACTGACCCGAGTTATTTTCTTTTGAATGTAATACTCGGGTCAGACCCGAGTTATATTCAGGTTGTAGATTTCCTTCTTTGAGTTGCTGTTCGGGATTTGAAGACTTTTCACATCTTCTGAAGTTGTCAGTGTCATTTTGTTGTAGTCGTGTCATTGTATAGAACGATATGTATTCATGTATATTAGTCGATAATGTACTTGTATATATAACTTCTAGAGTCGACAGTTGTAGTTGTATCATATGTATCGTGTCAACTATATTGTAACTGACATCGGTTATATATATATATGAGATTTTTGTTAATCTGTGTTCCGCATTTATATTATCTGTGTTATTGTTATATCTAATGTCCTAAACTATTATGAACTATCGTAGTTTGTTTTATACTGATAATTGGATATGTCGATGGGGGTAAATAAATAATAGATGAAAAATAAAAAGTATATACCACTCCTATCGAGATAACCAATATTAGTGTAAGGCCAATTACGGATGGTCGCTCCTATCCGGCCTTATTCTTCGTAATAACAGACAGTATTTCTTTTAATACTCTTTGTTATTATGAGCATAGAGGTGGGGCGTTACACTGAACATATACAGTAAATAAATAATCACAGATCACAGACACAGAGTAATAAATGCAGCGGAAACAAAAGATAGTAGTTCATGAAGCTACTATATACATATCAGAGTTAAATAAGGTACAACAGAAGTCTCAAATACAATAGTCAAATACAAGAATCAGAATACAATTACTGGAATCAACTAGATATCTGAAAGCTGGATAGATAGCTGGATCTCCAAGCGAAGCTCCAACTCCAAAGGTGAGTCTCGAATACTGGTACACTCAGTCTAACCCGAGCGTAAAGCAAAACACAAAACACTCGAGTCAGGATTAACATTCTTATATCAATAAATCTAACTCAAGTGAAATAGCAACTGAAATACAAGTAACTCAAAGGATGTTTGGAACAACCATCCTTTAAGGATTCGTTAAACTATCTACTATGTAGTAGTGTACGATAAGTAGATAATGTCTATCAGTAATATAAAGTATCAAGATAGTGTTAAGGCGTTACCATTATCCCCCTTAACACATTTTATATAAGCGTTATAGTCTATACAGTACTGTAAACTCCACCGTAAACTAGTGGGATATCAGGGAGTACTCCATAGGTATAACACAAAACAAATCGTAGTGGTCGCGTATATAGGGATACAAGTATGACAAGGCACATGAGGAAATACCCAAGGTAGTGAAACTACCGTTTGCCTAATCCGAACTGGTGAGAACGCATCGCCGCAGCGATCGCAACACCGCGAAACAACACTCCCAAATCAAGGGTGCACCAATCGACAACAAGTAATGAATAGTTTTCGAAGAAGTGTGTTCGCTCGAGGTAGCTAGCCCCCATTTGGCCCGGCACGGCTCCTGTTTTAGTCATTTCCAATTTGACACAAGTGTCAAGGCTATCCATTATCGTTCTCTTTCTTCAGTCATCATGTACATCATTCCAACCACTTCATTCTGGATCACACTCCGCGTGTAGTTATTAAAGTGGTTTTCGGTTTAGACAGTGAGTATGTCCCTAACCGATTCCGGTCTCTTTAATAACCTTCGTAATTATTACACCGATTGGTCGTTTAATAAATTTCAAAAACCAAATCAATTTCAATTTCAATTAGAATTTATAAATCAACATTTCATTTCTCTTTCTAAAACAATTTCCATAATTTACGTTTCAAAACTTCCAAATTACCATTTCACAATCTTATAATACAATTTCAAATTTTATTTAAACCATTCAAATATTGATTCAAGTTCGTATATAAGATTCATTTCGAAATCATTTAAACTAATTTAATTTAACATTCAAATCAATTTAAATTCGTTTATCGATTTCATTCAATATTCGTTAAATAAATTTATCATTTAAAACCATTTCCATTTAATTTCCAATTCATTAAATCAATCACTTACGTTCAACTTCATTATATCAAACCTTCAAATTTAATTAAATTAGCTTCAACAAATCAACCCTTTAAATTACAAGTCTTACATTAATTTCAATAAAAAACATTTTTTTTCTTGTTAGAGAAATTCACTTTCACTTATTTATTTACTTAGTTACAATTTCAAAACTCAATTAATAAAGAACTAAATTTCACTTATTCAAGAAGTTCAATTTCAGTTAACAAAGAATTCAATTTTATTTAATTATTAAATAATTCAATCTTATTTAATTATTAAATAATTTCAAAACTTAATTATTAACTAATTTCAAAACTTAATTATTAATAATTCCAAATTTAATTATTTAATAATTAATTTTAAAACAACGTTCATTCATCAACTACTATGTTAATATTTTGATTCAGATTATTAAATATTAACATTTCCTTTCATTAAAATTCAATTTCCAACTTCGTTTCAAACCATATTATTTATTCAAATAAAATCTTCATTTTATTTTTAAATCAAAGTATTGACCAATCGGTTTTTATTTAATTCTCTATCCAAGGTCAAAGTTCAATTTGGGTATTTATCATTTCAACCCGATTCCAATTCAATTCAAAAATCAAAGCATAGCAAAGGGAACTTGCAGTGTGATAACTGGGATGGTGTCAAAGTAAATAAACAAGCAATAACAACAACCAATATCAATCCAATAATCAATTCAAATAATCCCGAAATAATCGTATTAATTCACATTGTTGTTTGTGCAAATTAATATAATTATTTCTAGAATCTACACTTTCATTTCTTGTAGATTAAAGGTTATTACACAAATCTTTATACGGTTCTTCACTTGTCATTCATTTTTCCAATTTTATACTACATCAATTTATATAACATACATTCAATGGTTCAAAGTGAAATTAGCCAAATTTCTACATGTCAATAAATTTAACATTTATAGGGGTCATATTATACAAAATTTAACTAATCAAATTCAACATATAGATCCAATTTAAATGGTTAACTATCATATATCAATTCAATTGCATATTATTTATCACTTTAACATTAACAATTTAACGTCCAATATAAACATCATCAATCAATCAAATATCAACCAAACTGGATTATTATCGCATAAATAATTAACAGATAATGGTGTCAGATGTCACAAGTGAACTGATACAAGTAATAACATATATAACAGTGTAAATCACTATAGCAGCATATTTCAATTGTCATTTCAATTGAAATCAAATTTAATAAATAAAAGAACATTAATCGTGAGTGATTGCTCACCTTCCGAGGTTGGAGAACACAAGAAGATAGACGACACGATAGGCTACGATTTGAATTGCGAAATTGACCAAATCCAACTGCCGATTTTCAAAGCAAGGCGGGATTGACACGGATTTCGACGGACAAAGCTGATAAAATGGGAATCGATGAGATAATAAGAACGACTTGATAAAACAGCAATATATATATATATATTATTTCCACGAAATCGATATTCAAATTTTAAACAAATATCATAATAACATACATATGATTACAATTATCGTTTTAAATAATATACTCGAGAGATGTATATATTCGTATAGATATAAAAATATCACATGTAAAACAAAATCTTATATAAACTAATATATAAAACTAAAAATACTAAATATATGAATATATCTCTGCTAAACTTTACATGCACCCAACAGCCGTATGTTCAAAAATCAAAATATACATATCAAATGGCTTTGGGAAGAACACAATCATAACTCATCACGAAAAATGTAATTAAAGCTTTAGAATATAACACTTAAGTACACAATTATATATATATTTTTTTAAGCTTCAGCAACCACTCAAATAAATTATCATAACTTAATATACGTACCACCCACGCAACCGCAAACTACATATCTACATATATTATATTATCTATGATAAAACTTACACAAAAACTAACAGTACATAGACTATATACAACCTTGTATAATTAATTATATATTTATATTAAAACTAGTATATATAAAATTTTGTACATAACTGCACATTTGAAAACTTTTCATATTTAAAATCTGGCAACCCATATATACTTTCAAATTATATGCATCTAATACTCATTGTAAATTCATTTTAAACACTACTGATATGCATATACATGCGTTAAAATATACAGGCAAAGTATATATAAAAGTAAACATATTTTATACCAAGCTAAGCTAATATATAAACACAGATATCCACAAAACATACGTGCTTAATAGTTGATACTAAATGCAATATTTGCACAACATAAAAAAAACAGCATAACCTGCTATATTTAAAAAAACAACACACGTCATATAAGTCAAGCTTTATATACTAATATACATATCAAAATATAGGTAAACATTCTACCTCAAGAAATAAATGAAACCCGAGATAGCTGAAGAGCGGCCAACTGTGATGCTAGGGAGGAGGGTCGGCTGCGGTGGTGGTTCAGGGCGAGGTGGTGCGGCGGGTTGCTGGATGGGTTCGGCCGAACCAGAGGCGGAGGCACAGAGCTCGGCAGACCATGAGGTGGTAGTGATAGGCTGTGGGAGGCGGACGGCGGTGGAAGGGGAGGCTGCTGCATCGCTGGCGGAGGAGTGGAAGTGAAGAGGTGGGGTTCGGTTCGGGTTTGGCGGGGAGATGCGGATCCACGGGTGGCCATGCGCTGCTGTTACGGCCATTCGTAGATGAGGCCAAGGCTTGTGTGCATTTTAGAAGAGAGCAGATTAAAATTTGTAAAGAGGAAGAAAATAAACATGCACATGAGCTGTCACTTAATAATTCCTTTTTGGAATAGGAGAGTTTGAAAGCCTATAGACAGAAAAAGAATGTAACATTTTGAATTCCCAAGTTAATAAATGGAATATAGGGAAAAGCAGAAGCATTGGTTCAATTCTCAAATTATTAACTCTACCGATTATTTGGTTTACCCAGTGAAATGTAAAGACACATTTTTAACAGGCCAAAAATAAATGAAAATGTAAGGCATAACTTGTTTTCCAGGAATATTAAAATTTTTACGGATATAGGATTTGCACGGTAGGAAAATGAAAGGGTAAGCAACCAAAAGGCTCGGATGAGGAACTGATACGCTGGGCGTTTCGCAGATTGCACCGCACACCGAACTTCGAAACACGGAGTTGAATATACTACAGAGATCAGCATGTCGAGACAGTCAAAACAGTATACAGATATCTGTGGTACAATCGAATTATAAAAATTCGAATTTTCTACTAGTAGAAAATGCAGCAAAAACGCAGAAAATAAGATCGACGAAGCTAAGGAGGTCCGAATTTGGAAAAATGAAAAATGATGTTTGCTCAGAAGATGGTTTAAAAATTTTCTATGTAAAAATATTTAGGTTTCGAAAACGTTTTATTTTCATCGCTTTTTAACTGATTAAATTGAAGTAAATTTACGCACGAAATAAACTTTCATATTTTCGGACGAAAATTTACCAGTTGCTATGTTTAACTAGACGCATTCCAAATATCAAATTTATATTTCAAAATTTTATCGTTTAAAATTTCGCAAAATTTCAATTAATAACGTTATTAAAACCAGTTAAATTTACGGGTCGTTACATAAATATTAATTAATTTAATTAATTTATAACAATTATAAACTAATTAAATCATTCGGTCTTAAGGGAATTCATCATTTCGGCTATTTAACTCTTAGGTGTAAATTTGGTCAGAGATTAACATAGAACTATTCTTATGTTAACTTTCACACTTCACTTAGCAGGTGGTGTGACATTATGGCCAAATATATCGCTTACTCATTTTCGGTAAAATCCAATTTTAGTTTAATAAGCGTTACCCGGTTGTGACATTTGTTTACACCAATTCTCTTCGTCAAAACTATATCACTTTGGACTTATGGAATTTGGTAATGGTCAAAATTCCAACCTCATCCACATTCAAATTTATAGTCTAAATACAAAGTCCTTGGTTCAATAATAACAATTATTATTAACCTTGACCAGAGACTTTGACTTTGAGTTTGCTTGAGTTGACTGTGATACTAACCTCATAGAACTGAGGAGACAAATCCTCTCTTGAATAGTGCTTCACCTCCAATACTTCTACTCGACCCAACTATTGTCACTCAATGGACACCATGCCATGATTTGGCTATAATCAAAGCGGAGCTTTCATATTGAAGATCCACAGTATTCTCAAGTCGAGAGAACTATGTAAATTAGTCACATCGATATTTTCTGTTTGACCTTAGTTATTTTAACCAACAGAAAACTATCGAGTGAGTCGTTCCATAGTTATCCAATAACTATTAGTACGTAACCCATAGGTGCTCCCCAGCAGTCATGAGTATTACACTGCCCAACATTTGAAGAGCGTCACATACTCCAGTCTCAATGGATACATCGATATCCAGTGTCGATGCATCTTGATTAGAAACATTTAAAATGGTATAATTGTTTCATTGTGATAAATTACTCACGGTTACAACACTTTATAACTACTATCATAAAATATACCATTTATGGATTTTCCTATTAAATATACTTTTAATTAAGTTAATTAATTAATATAATCACATTATATCAAGTATATAATAGGAAAAAAATAACTTTTATTTCGAACAATATTGGTCAACGAGTTAGATATATATAACAAATTACATAATTGGCCCTAGGGCATACCCCTAACTCTATCAAATTTATCATATAACATGCCGTAAATTCTATTTTTAACAATAATTTAAATATAAATAATAATTTTTAACAACATTACCATGTGCAACGCACATGTTATACACTAGTTAAAATAGTTATAGAAAAAAGTTAAGGTCTAACCTGAAAATGAACAAATGGCATGAGAGAGGACGAGGAGTGGAAAATCTTAATCATTACATCAAAGGAGAGAAAGGGAAGAGAGAATATAGTTTCTGATATATTTTCTAAAGGCGGAAAATTAAAAAAAATATCATTTTAAATTTTATATATTAAAACTATTTTCCAGATAAACCATTTCCATTCTTTTTTCTCTTCTGTATATTTTGAAATACAAATTGAAATCATTTAAATCATATTTAAATGCGTATTGATATCCTATATCCACACATACATATGTAGCTTTTTTATACGCATCCAATTAATCACTAATGTCACCATGAAAATACTAATAGAACCCAATATAACAAATAAATGGATAACTAATATTCCACAAATATTAACCAATTTAATTAATTTATAATAGTTTACAAATCAATTAAATCGTGTGGTATTTTAGAGAAATCCCCAATACGGTTGTACGACTCAATCGTTGGTGTAAATTCAGTTAGCGATTAATATTGAACAATTCAAATACTAATGTTCATCCATCAACTTTAGCTAGTGGAGTGATAGTTTGGCCAATTTTGTCGCTAATACGACTTTATCGGAAAAATATAATTTTACAGTTTAAGTGGTATATTTTGATGATGATTGTTTACACTAATTCTCTTCGTCAACACTATACCATTTTAGGACTTATAAAATTTGTTTTTGGTTAAAATTCCAATATCATCCACATTTAACTCAGTTAGTTCTCAAACAAAGCTTAGTTCAATAATAACATTTAGTATTAATCATACTGCTCTGGCCAGAGACCTTGACTTTAAGTTGACTAAAGTTGGTCGTGATATTAACCTCTTATAAGTATGAAAACAAATTATGTATTGACTAGTGTTTTACTTTCAATGCTTCAACTCAAACTAACTATAGTCATATATTGGATGACATACCATGATTTAATTATAATCAAAGTGGAGTCTCCACATTGAAGTCTAAAAGTATTCTTAAGTCAAGAGAACCGTGTAATATCGTAACTTCAAGATTTCATGTTTGACCTTAGTTATTATTAACCAACATGAAATTCTAAAGTGAGTCATTCCTTAATTAGCCGATAACTGCGAGTACATAACCCTTTGTGCCCAACAGCCATGAGTAATACATTTTTGAATATTTGGATAGCATTACGTATTCTAGTGTAACGACCCATAAATTTTAATGGTTTTTATAACGTAATTAACTGAAATTTTGCTTGAAATTAAATAATTAAATTTAGCAATGAAAATTTGGTATGCGTCTATTTAAACGTAGCAAATGTCAAAGTTTTATTGAAAAATATGGAAGTTAATTCTACTGTGTAAATTTCATTTTTCATTTAAAGCAGTTAATATTTGTTGACATTTAAATATTTTCGAAATCTAAATATTTTTGCATAATAAAAATGTTTATCAATTTCTGAGTGAGGCGTCATCTTTCGTTTCATCAAATTTGGACTTCTCTAGCCCCGTTTATCTTATTTTCGACGGTTTAACAGCATT
The DNA here is from genome assembly GCA_030737815.1 of Allium fistulosum. Lineage (NCBI taxonomy): Eukaryota > Viridiplantae > Streptophyta > Magnoliopsida > Asparagales > Amaryllidaceae > Allium > Allium fistulosum. The sequence goes on from CM060907.1 coordinate 619,758,359, forward strand.
TTTGGCAACGAAATATCAACTTTTGATAGGATGATCGTATTGCTGACATCTGTGTACCATTCTGTTCGTCTCGTCTTTCTGATCTCCACAGTATATTCAATTGTGTGTTTCGGAGTCCGGTACAAGTCGGAATCTGGGAAACGTTTAACAATATTAGTACCCGTTTTGGGCCTTTTGTTTTCCTGCATCCTTTGTTGGTTTCTCGAGACTATCAACGGTCAGTGGCCATTTATATTTACAGAATTCAATTTTTGACCTTTGGTCATCCCACTAATTCATTTTATAACTTGCCCCGTGACTCTTCCCTTTCCCTTTGGAAAAAATTATATAAATATCTATATTTTAAGTTCGTACTGTTTTTTGAGAAACCCACATCTTCTTCATTTGTGAACTACACCTTCCATCTTCTATTGCCTACGTTTATATCTTGCTTTGAAATTGATGCTCGTCCTCTTCCCCGAACCGATCGCCTTCACTCTTCCCGTAACACTCCACATCACCACCACTAGCAGCGACCCACCTATCCACACACACAACCAAACACGCAACCCGGCATATCAGAAATCTCGACCTCTGCTTTATCGACCCATTCGACCTCCGGCCTATCACTGATCCCCACGGCAGCCACCACCCTGCCTCCGCTCGACCCAAACACCGAGCCATTCCGCCTACAGCCACGACCAATGCCATACCACAGCAGATCGCATATCTCCTCCACCCAAACACCTACTGCGTGCTGCCAAACTCCAACTCTGCAACACCCACGTCAGCCGCATCTCCTCCAATCTGCCAAGCTCGTCTTCCACAATCATACTATCACCGCCTTCCCTTTGTGCTCTACCTCTAGACGACGACCCAAACCCATGCGGCCTTCCTTTGGTAAAATATTCATACTTGCGTTTGTGAAGGTTATATTATGAACTGTATGAATATAGTACAGTTTGCATTCCTTTTGTCTGGTGCCTACTTATATAGAACAGTGATTTAGGCTTTGTTTTTATATTGTGAACTGTATTTATACTTACAAAGTCTTATGTTCGCGGTTTTAATATTTACCAAATAATATGTTAGTTTTATAATATGTTAGTTTATATAAATTTTATAATATGTTAGTATATATATTTTCACATAACTTAAATCATATAAAGTATAATTGTTTACGTATGTATATACAGGTTATATATGATTTGGGTAACTGCTTTGTATAAGATGATGAAATGTGTATATACAGTTTATATATGGTTTGGGTAACTAATATATATATATATATAATATGCTATGTGTTCCGATTAATATATAGCATGTTTATAGGTACAAATATAATATACTATAGTACTTACTTAAACTTATGTTAATACTTTAATATAGAATTGTAATAACTGTAAAATATATACACTTTTAAAGTATAATTTAAAGTATATTTGTCTTATATAGCGTCTGCATATGTGTTGTTAAGAAGCCCACTTATAGAGATATTTTGTATGAAGCTAATTTATACAGAGAAAAAGGGATTTTGAAAAAGATATAGGTTTTAAATTAAATATTGATTTTAAAGTATATATGTATATATGTTTATAATAACATTGATTTTAAATTGTATGTATGTATATATATAAAGTTGTATAATGTATAAGTTCATATTAGTATATATATATAAGTATTCATGAGTTTGGTTTTCAAATATATATATAGATTCTATTTCTTATGTGTTTAAGTTTAATTTTTGATTTGAAAATATTAATATTAAATATATATATATATATATATATATATATGGAAATCTTATTTATATGTGTTTAACTAAAACATTGATTTGGAAATGTATATGTTGTTTTTTTATATATGTTCTTAAAGTTGGTTTTAGAGAAATATATATATATATATATAACATATATTTTGTTCGGTTTATATCCATCTGGTTGATCTGTTCTCATCGATTCCTATTTATCAGCTTCATACGTCAAATCCATGGTCAGCTACTTCTCTTTGACATTTACTATTAGAGTGGTCGATTTTCGAATTCGTGATTTATTCTGTGTGCTTGTCCTGTTCTCTCTCTCTAGCGTCGAAAGGTGAGTACTCACTCACGATTAACATCCTTATAGTTAGTAAATTGGATTTCAGTTGAAACGACAATTGAAATATGCTGTTAAATTTGAATTGCTAGTCATTTAATTTTTATAATATGATATGCCATTATTTGTAATTGTTCACCTGTGATATATGACACCATATCCTGTTGTGTATATTTTATTCAATTTCTCATTGATGATATATGCCTGTTGTTGTTATGTTATATTTATCATAATTGTTCTCACTCTGCAAGTTCCCCGTTAATTTAGAATTCCCTATGGGTTGAAATGATACATACCCGAATTATATTATAGATTAGGGGAAAATCGTTATGGGTTGAAATGATAAACCCAAGAGATTTTCATTTAATTTAAATTTTGGGATTGCGGGTTGAAATTATATATACCCGTAGGTATTTAAATTGCGGATTGAAATGATAAATATCCGTACCACTTGACCATATGATAGAAAATTATATACGGATACCGTTGGTCTATATTTTGAAAATGACTTCCAAAGTTTTGAAAGTAAATATATGGGTTTTAATTAATATTGATTTTAAAAAATATAATAAGTATAAATGCTATTTTTATATATATGTAAAATTTAGATTTTTAAAATTATATGTTTTGAAAATTTTAAAATTATAAGTTAGTTTTGAAAATATAATTTTTAAGATTTTTTTATAATTTTATAATTTTAAAAATATATCAATTAAGATTTTATACAAAATACATTTAATAATAATATTTAATTTAATAAAATTAATTAAATTGGTTTATAATATGTTTAAGTATTTATTTAAATTTTTATTAATATTTTAAAATAGTTTTATAACTTTAATAATAAAGGTTGGGAAGATAAATCAATGTTGACTTGGAATTTAAATTGGTTAATAAATTGAATTTAAATAAGAATTTACTTGAACTTATTGATTTTTGAGATTTTGAAAGATATGATTTATAACTTGATTTGATAAAAGGTGATTAAATGAATATTCTCGACTTTAAATAAAAATTGAGATTGAATATTTAATATTGATTTAAATGTATAAATTGGGATTTCAACAAATTGTTATTAAAATGATTAAGTGAACACTTTCCAATTTGAATAAAATTTAAGTTAAATGTTGACATATAAATGAAATTTATATTGTAAATGTTGAATATTTAAACTTGAATCTTATTGGAATTGAAGTGATAGTTCAAAACCTGGATTTGAAATCAATAAAAATTGAAATAGTTTATTGAGAATTTGAATTGAATCTTTGACCTTTAAATTGATATGTTAAATTGGAATTGATTTAAATTGAATTTTTGGAATTGAAGATGATTTGAATTGACTTGCAAAATTGGAGGAAACTATTTATTATATAAAGTATTTTAATATATATATATATAAACTATTTTAATTTATAACTATTTATATATATATATATACACTATTTTCAACATCTCAACTATTTAGGTGGAAAGTGTTATGATTTCCAAAGTGTTATGATTTCCAAAGTGTTATGAATTCCAAAGTGTTACGATTTCAAAAGTGTTATGATTTTGAAAGTATTATAATTTTGAAAGTGTTGCAATTCTGGAAATGAATATTATATAAAGTGAATAATGATATCGAATTGATATGGGTTTGAAATGAATATAATATTTTGATATGAAGTATAAACTATTTGAAATGAAATGACCATGGTGTGAAATAAGCGGTTTGTTGTTAAACAGACCAGGATCGGATATTGTCATACTCTCTGCCAATATCGAAAACCACTTTAACAACTGTGTACATGGTGGAGATTCCAGAACGAAGTAGGATGGTTTGACGACGATTCTATATGGTATTTACGTAGCCCTGACTCCCGTGAGTCAGCTTGATGTTGTTAAAACAGGAGCTATACCGGGCCAAGTTAGGTCATTCCTCCGATCGGGCACATTTCTTCGATACCATTCTATTGCTTTTGTGATTTGATTGGGTGCACCTTTGATTTGGGAGTGTGTCACGAGGTGGGCGGTAGTAGCTGCTATGCGTTACCACCAGTCCAGGAGTGCAAATGGTATATCTACCCTGGCATTACCTCGAGTGCCGTGTCACATGCCCTATCGCGCCTTCTACGAGTTTGTTTTGTGTCGTACCTATGGAATGCTCCCTGATAGCCCACCTGTGGGTGGAGTTTACAGTATCTGTATAGACTATGACATTATAAGAATGTGTTAAGAGGGATATGGGTAACGCCTTAACGCTATTTTAATAGTTTACTTTACTATAGACATATTATAATAGCGTATATTACTACATAGTAGATAGTTCCACGGATCCTTAGAGGATGGAAATCCCAAACATTCTTTAAGTTACTTGTATTTCAGTTGACATTTCACTTGAGTTGAATTTATTAATATAAGAATGTTAATCCTGACTCGAGTGTTTATTGTTTTGCTTTATGCTCGGATCAGACTGAGTGTCACAGCATTTGAGACTCACCATTGGAGATTGGAGCTTTGTCTGAAGATTTATCTATCCAGCTTTCAGTTATTTCAGCAGTCATTTATGTTCAGACTCGTCCGTTGCTTATGTATTAGAGGTTCATTTGTTGTATTTTGTTTCAGACTCTGACATTTTATAGTAGCTTCATTTACTACTATTTATCTATTCCGCTGCTTATTGTTGTAATACTCTGTGTCTGTGATTCTATGATTGATTTATTTACTGCATATGCTAATTTTTGCCAAATATAAATTAAAAATATGACATTTTGAACAATTCAAGTTCGACATGTGCGGATGCGAATGGTTCAAAATACCAGGTTGTTACATCTGGTCTCAACGTATGTATTGATATTCTTTCTCAAAATATATTGACTAGGAATATCTAAAATAACATGTTATTTTATTTTATGATGATTTTCTCATGGTTACAACATTTTATAATAACCATTACAAAACATATCATTTAAGGATTTTTCTATTTAAAATAAGTACTTAATTAATTATATCACTATAACAAAGTATATAACAGAAATCAAATACTTTTATTACAAATAAGATTGCTTATAGAGTTAGACATATATAACAAATTATTTTATTGCTATTATGGCATACCTCTAACTCTCTCAATCTTTCACTTACACTTGGAAACAATTATTGAATCTTACTCTCATTCCTTCGATACATTTTCTCATATTGATCGAGCTATACCCTTAACGAACGGATATAACAAATGCCACCATGAAAATATTAATAGAACCCAATATAACAAATAAGATTACTTTTGTATACACACCCAATTAATCAGTAATGTCACCATGAAAATACTAATAGCACCTAATATAATAAATAAATAAATAATATTCCACAAATACTAACCAATTTAATTAATTTATGATAGTTTACAAATCAATTAAATCATGTGGTATTTTGGAGAAATCACCAATACGGTTGTCCGACTCAATCGTAGGTGTAAATTCAGTTAGCGATTAATGTCGACCAATTCAAATACTAATGTTCACCCATCACCTTTAGTTAGTGGAGTGATAGCTTGGTCAATTTTGTCGCTTATACATCATTACCGGTAAAATACAATTTTACAATTCAAGTGATACGTTTTAATAACGATTGTTTATATCAATTCTCTTCGTTAACACTATACCATTTTAGGACTTGTTGAATTTGGTTTTGGTTAAAATTCCAATATCGTCCACATTTAACTCGGTTAGTCCTCAAACAAAGCTTAGTTCAATAATAACATTTATTATTAACCATACTGCTTGTAACGACCACGACTTTCTCTCCATAGAAAGTCGCATCGTTAATAAGAAAGAAAGGGATAGAAAATAGAAAAGAAGAGAAAGAAAGAAACAACACATCAGAATCTCACAGCGGAAACGGAACAAATTATAATATATCACATAACTAATACATAGTCTTTACATAATCATAGTACACAACTTATACATCACAAAATAGACAGTTATAAATTTCTGTCTATTATACAACACAAGATACAACACAACAAAAGACTCAGAGAAACCAACACAGCGGAATACTATATCTACGAATGCTGAAGCCTCCTGCTCCATATCTCCTCCATAGATTCGTCAAAGCTAACCTGAATCCCTTGGCTACTCGTAAAAATTTGAGTACCCAAGAGTTTAATAAAACAGAAAATAAACACTTGGGTCAGACATGGGTCTGGTGTGAGTAAACGGATTAAAGTTGCTTAACTTTAAAAACCTTTGAAACACAAGGTATCACGTAAGACTCCCCACAAATAAACATGGGTAAGTTTTTACCTTACGCTAACCAAAACATTTGATAGGAAATTCGATTGTATTATAATAGGGTCTAGGGTTTTCAAGTAAAATACAGAAATAGCTGAAATGCTTACATCTCACATTTCAACATAGTTGGGCACAACTAATACGTACGGCACTTATTGGAGTTTGGATTCCATACAATGGCAGGGCTACCGGGGTACCGCCCGTCACAGTACGTGGCCTAGATCACCGTACCGAGGATCACTCCCAATCCCCTGCAACAAAAGGTCGGAACATCCCTTACTGGATAATTCCCGCACAAGATACCTCACGGTTGGGATCAGCAACCGCACCACTAAGTCGAAAATAGAAAGGGACATCTAGACAGAGGTAACCTTGTCCTACTTGGGTACTACCCACTAACCTTGCTGCACCTCCCCTGTTTTAGCCATTCCCGGTTTGTGAGGCTTGAGGTCACGATTACCTTAGAAAAGAACACATCACTTAGAATGCTCATCGTCCACCTGACGATGTTCTGAAAGCATTCAATCCATTCAAGTTCGTTCCGGGTTCGAACGAAACCGAAGGCATTATCTCGTTACACTCATTTTGGAATCACCCTCAGAGTTAACGACAATAACCCTTGCACTCTGAATCTTCATCTTCACTTGATTCACGACCTATCGTTAATTTGGATCGATGTGGTATTCGGGTCTCCAGACTTGGAAATCCGGTATACGGAAACCCGATCCCGGTCTCATCGAAATCCAAAGCGTATCTTTTAAGGCCAAGTTGTTTTAAGGTTAAAACAATTCAATTCAATTATCTTTATACACATAGAAGGATAATTCACAATAGATAATCAACATTATCTGATAATCCATATTATCATCACAATTCAACTAAACATCCATATCACACAGCATATATCTCATCAGAGATATCAATCAATGCAAAGCATTCAATATTATCATCCATTCTTAAGTAATGATTTATACCATTTCTAATTAATTTAAAATGAATTAAATTAATTACTTCATTCTATAAATCCTGCTTACTTAATCATTAATTAATTACAAATTAATTAATTATCCTTTAATTACCCTTTAATTCCATTCAGGTAATTTATCTTTAATTAATTACTTAAATTAATTATCCTTAACCACTTATAGTAATTAACCTTTAATTACTTCATTAATTAATTAACTATAATATAATTAAATTAATCAACTATAATTAATTTCATTAATCCTTAATTAATTACATTAATTAATCACTTCAATTATTAATTATTACTTAATTAATCAATCTTAGTTACATCATTAATTATATTAATTTATGATCCTTAATTACAACTTAATTATTAATTACTCAATTAAATTAATTACATTAAGTAATTAATCTTTAATTAAACAACATTTATTAATCACCTTGATTAATCTTTAATCAGTAATTAACTACCCTTAATTACTTTCACTAACTAAATTAATTACTTCCTTAATTAATTTCTTAATTAATCCCTTGATTAATTATTCAAAGTAATTAACTCAAATTACTTTTATTAATAAAATCATTATTCAACTAATTACTTCCAGTAATTATCATATTATTTACTTCCCTAAATAATCTTACCTTAATAATTACATTAAGTAATTATTATCAAATCATCTCTTGATTATCCTAAATTAATTAAACTTAATTAATTAACTTAACTAAATCAAATTAACTTCAATTAATTACAATAAGTAATTAATTCTTAATTACTTCCAACAAGTAATTACATTTAAACAATTTCATAAATGATTATCCTTAAATTAATTCAACTAATTAATTATCAAAATTAATCCTATTAATTCATTATTTAATAACCCATAGTTAATGACCTCATTAACTATTATTTAATTACTTTCCTTAAGTAATTAACTTATATTAATTATTATTAATTCTAAATTAATAAATCTTAATAACCAATTTATTAATCTCTAATTACTAAATTAATTAAGTGTTAACCATAACTTAATTATTACTCTATTAATTAATTCTTAATCATTAATTAATACTCTAATTTATAATCCTTAATTATAAATTAATTATTCCTAATTAATTAACCTTAATCATAAATAAATTAGTTTAAACCTTTAATTACCTATTTAATTAATCCAAATGATTAATTAATCAAATTAAATTAATTATCTATTTAATTTCCTTATAAATTTAATGAACACAAATCTTTAAATTCTAATTTACTTTAAGATAAAACTTTGTTCTTATAATAATCAAGTTATCATTTACAAAGTATTTTAAATCCTTAATTATAAATTAATTGATTCAAATCATTAATTAATTAAATTAATTAAACTATTTTAATTACCTTAAAGATTTAATGATTTAAACTTTAAGATAAAACATTTATCTTATCCATGGTTAGATTTATCATTCACAATTACATTTGAATCATTCATTTCAAAATTTACTTATAAATTTCATTTTAAATTCAAGCTTTAAAATGAAACCCAATTTATCTTCAATAAAATTTAAATCAATTTAAAACCATTAACTTTACCTTATAAAGAATACTTTCTCTTATAAAAAGGATTTTACAAGAGTTTAAACCAATTTCCTTTAAAATTCAAAACCTTTAAATATAACTAACATTTAAACTTATTTAAACATTTAAATTTATAAAACTTATTTATCTCGAACTAAGATATAAATTCAATTTGAGTCCATACTTCGAAATCTTATTTTAACTTTGTTTAAAATCTTATTTTACATTTTTAAAATCCATTTTTAAATTTAAAAACAGACAGGTTATCTAAAACCCAAATATAATTTTCTTTTTTTTTAAAAACTTAAACCCAGGTTACTGGAAATAAAACAACCCGAGTAAACCCACTAAAAACACGAGTCTTCCCCCGAGTCTTTCTCATTCTCGTTTTCTTCGAGTCGCACGCGATGAAACATGAACCCAAACCCGAGACATCTCCTTCTTCTCCAACGCAAACAATCCAGAACCCAAACGTGCATACGTGCACGTGCACCAGTGCCGGAACCACCTCCGGTCATCTTCGAACCCACAGACACATCACTCTTCCATCCTACAAGCATCCACGATCAACCAAACAGCAACACGTACCTTGATTCAAAATCGAGTATACAGAGTGAAACTAAACCCAGCAGAAAAGACCACCGCCGACAACCCATCACTCGAGACGCCTCGCCAATTTTCCCGAAGCCATGTCGCGACTCCCTGAGCCTATCGCAACCCTCGCGATCGCCACCGTTCGTCCCTTGACGCCGCGAAACCCAATTGAACACTCACGACAAAAACTGAGCCTTAAACCCTAAATCCCATTCGAGTTAAAAATTCTTGCATTAGAAATTTTTTTTAACATTTTTCCTATATCCACAAATCAATGATTTAACTCCACAACAAGTTCCAGCATCAAAAATTTATTTGATCAATAGAATTTTACAAAAGAACGTTTTTTATTCAATGGTAGACTGCTCCTTTATTTCTCCATTAAAAATTCCCATTTCTGTTTTAAAAATCAAGTTTTAGTTTTTGCTTTTGATTCATGCACCTGAAACTAAAATCTACGACGAATAATTTTTTTGACTAAATTTAAGGTTTCACTTAGTTTTCTTATTTCCTCATCCAGTTAAAACTACTTCCTAATTTTACTTGAAATGTTTTTAAAATTTAGATCTTCTTAATTCAAATATATTTTGTACATACATCAAAGCCTAAAAAGAACTAAGGGAAGAGAATTTAGATTTTGAATAAGTTTAAAACTGTAATTTAGAACAGAGGCAAGTTTTGCCAGTGCACAGACATGCACACAAATAACTCCACATATATATATAATGCAAACTTATTTATACACGCATGCAAACATCTTTCACAACATTATATCAAATATTAATCTCATGCATCAATATTTAACAGGTTTAAACTTTTATAAAGGTTGTTTACTCCCAGGAAAATAACAGAGAAGCTTGAACATCAATATGCACAAATATTTCATAACAATCTCTTATATAAACATCCATTCACATCCAACATTCAAGTAAGCATTGTATGTCATGTTACTGTAACATTTATCAACATATCAAGACATAGTAACAGGTTTTAAAACTGTTTCTAAAATTAGATTTACTCACCTGATTTGTATGAACAGAGGCAGTTTCGTTAATTTTGAAAAGCTTTTGAAATTTTAAACTGTTTTGAACTTTAACTTGAATGCCTCTTGATTTAAAACTTGAATTGTTGAATCTTTAAATTGCTTTAAATCTACATGCAAGTTGGCTTCCAGTTTTGAAAAGAATGCAGCAGTTGCTTCTGAGTTGATTTCAGATTTGAGAAAATGAAGGTTGCAGGCTGATTCTTTGATTTGGAAAAAGAATCACAGGTTGAAGAATTTGGTTTTGAGGAAATGTTTACTGATTTGTTTCAGATTTGAATTAGAGAGAAAATCTGATTTCTCTTGGTTTTGAAAAATGAGAAGATTAGAAAGAATGAATTGAAGAAATGCAAATGTTAATATACATGTATATTTTGGTTTATAAAATAAAAGAAAATGAAAATAATTAAGGACACTTGTCCTATACAATTGTTACTTAAATTACACATGTTTTACAAAGGCTTTAGATAAATGACACTTGTCTTTTAAGTATTTATTCATAATTCTATTTATTTTAAAAGTAATTAAAAAGCCCTTTTCTTATTTATTTAATCACTTATCTATATATATATATATCTTTTTAAAGAGAAACCAAAAACTAATTATATTTTATAAATATAAGTTTATACAAATATTATAATATCCAACAATTTAAATATTTATTCTTTTGAACTTCAAAACATAAATTCAAATTCAAATTAAATTAAATCTAAATTTCCAATTTGCCCAAAGCTTCTATTTACAATATATACAAATAAATATGTATATATTCAAATAGAAAATATCTTATTAGATTTTAAAAGATAAAATTACCAATTAATACTAATTTAATCAGATTATTAAATTAAATTCAAATTTTATTATCAAAGATCATCAATATCAATTTAATTATTTAACAGATTATTAAATTGATATTGTTAAAATTTCCGGGATATTACATTCCTCCCCCCTTAAAATAATTTCGTCCCCGAAATTTAAACAAAGGTAATTTAATAATCTTATTAAAGATTTAAATTTAAAACATAAGCATATACTATCATCCATATGCTAACAACCATAGCAACCAAATCATCCAATCAAACAATTTAACAATCTAGACTAAATTCTAGATAAAATTCCTCGAGTTTCCCCAAGTATATATATATACCGGGATACTCGCTCTACAAACAATCTAAACTATTAAGCTATAGATCTCCTACACATCTAGATCTACAGAACTAAACAGAATATCAGACTACAGACGAGTCTGATTCAATAACCAAACTTCCCAAAACTGTAGATTCTAAAACCAGAGATAGATCAAATACGTATTCCCTCAGAGATACGTAAAATACAATGAATTCCAGTTATCCAAACTGACAATTCAATTCAGAGGTCCAAATACTTATCCAAATCAGAACACAGACGAGATCCAAACATAACTCTACTTCACAACATCATAAGATTCCAAACTTACTTCTCCTATCCAGAGATACACTCCAAACTGCTTTCGCTGCTCAACTCTGATCTGAGGTAGAACACAAGCACAGACTGGACAACTCACTTCTAGAAATAAGGTTCACGGATCCATACAGAAAACTCGGATACTCCAGCAAAACTTGAGTTGCTTCGCCAACTCCATCTCTAGGAAACATTCTTCCACTAGACTGAACCACCGGTACTATTCCTGGAATCCAGTCGATAAGAAAACTCACCCTTCAGATGTGGACAAACTTCTGACTTCTCTGAAGACATCCAGAAAAACTCTGACAACCCAAGAGAACACTCAAACTATCGCAAGTCACTTTTGCGATCAACCCAACCTATTTCCAAAGAAAAACTGTTCCTCTTTACACAATCAGAACAGCTCATACTTAACTATCCAATCCATCGAAGAAATGGATCCACTCTACTGCTTCTGAACTTCACTTCCAGAAAAACTGCTCATCCAGAAAACTTCCTGCCATCACAGAATACTCCGAGCTGCACTGCTGACACTGATGCCAAGGACTTCCTACTCCAAAGATCTTCGAGAAACTCGAACTCCAAACCAAACAGAAACACCATGCTGAACTCAGCCACCATACCAAAGCATACACACTTCCTTAATCTTGTTCCAAAGGAAACATCTTCGGGAACATCCATCGTCACTGTATCTCATCATACAGCTACTATTACCTGAGGTATCAAGGTACCATCACTCGCTTCTGCCTCATCGACAGATCCAACTCTACTCATCCAACTTCAGAGATAAACTCCGAACCATTACAGTTTCCTTCGGAGATCGATGAAATCCTTCACCACAGCAAAGCTTACTCGAGACGGTATTGGGTCTACAGTCTCGACAGATACACTTCCAACCTCAACATTTAAACTCCAACCATTGGTAGTCGTGTTTCACACACCACTACCCCATCTACCTTTATAACTTATATTGGAAAACCCGAACAGGTAACCCAACAAATAGGTAGAAATATATATATATTTAAAATGATACTTTTTATATAGAAATTATTTCTGGGTAAAATTATTTCATTTACCTTTTTAAAACAATATTGTGTCCGTTGGCCTGGTTCAAGTGTTTAGAGATCCCTATCAATAACGTTAGCTACTCGTATTGACCAGAATCCATATACCACTCAACCGATCAATTAACACAATATAAAACCATTTTATATAATTAACAAATACGCGCTCTCATATATATATATATATATACACTCGGACTCAAACAGGTTGCTACAGATCCTATTTCTAATGAACAATCCTTCCGAACCTAGGTATTCACTCAACCTAGCGCTCTGATATTCACTTAACCAATAGCTTAGGTATTCGCTCAACCTATGCTCTGATACCACTGTAACGACCACGACTTTCTCTCCACAGAAAGTCGCATCGTTAATAAGAAAGAAAGGGATAGAAAATAGAAAAGAAGAGAAAGAAAGAAACAACACATCAGAATCTCACAGCGGAAACGGAACAAATTATAATATATCACATAACTAATACATAGTCTTTACATAATCAGAGTACACAACTTATACATCACAAAATAGACAGTTATAAATTTCTGTCTATTATACAACACAAGATACAACACAACAAAAGACTCAGAGAAACCAACACAGCGGAATACTATATCTACGAATGCTGAAGCCTCCTGCTCCATATCTCCTCCATAGATTCGTCAAAGCTAACCTGAATCCCTTGGCTACTCGTAAAAATTTGAGTACCCAAGAGTTTAATAAAACAGAAAATAAACACTTGGGTCAGACATGGGTCTGGTGTGAGTAAACGGATTAAAGTTGCTTAACTTTAAAAACCTTTGAAACACAAGGTATCACGTAAGACTCCCCACAAATAAACATGGGTAAGTTTTTACCTTACTCTAACCAAAACATTTGATAGGAAATTCGATTGTATTATAATAGGGTCTAGGGTTTTCAAGTAAAATACAGAAATAGCTGAAATGCTTACATCTCACATTTCAACATAGTTGGGCACAACTAATACGTACGGCACTTATTGGAGTTTGGATTCCATACAATGGCAGGGCTACCGGGGTACCGCCCGTCACAGTACGTGGCCTAGATCACCGTACCGAGGATCACTCCCAATCCCCTGCAACACAAGGTCGGAACATCCCTTACTGGATAATTCCCGCACAAGATACCTCACGGTTGGGATCAGCAACCGCACCACTAAGTCGAAAATAGAAAGGGACATCTAGACAGAGGTAACCTTGTCCTACTTGGGTGCTACCCACTAACCTTGCTGCACCTCCCCTGTTTTAGCCATTCCCGGTTTGTGAGGCTTGAGGTCACGATTACCTTAGAAAAGAACACATCACTTAGAATGCTCATCGTCCACCTGACGATGTTCTGAAAGCATTCAATCCATTCAAGTTCGTTCCGGGTTCGAACGAAACCGAAGGCATTATCTCGTTACACTCGTTTTGGAATCACCCTCAGAGTTAACGACAATAACCCTTGCACTCTGAATCTTCATCTTCACTTGATTCACGACCTATCGTTAATTTGGATCGATGTGGTATTCGGGTCTCCAGACCTGGAAATCCGGTATACGGAAACCCGATCCCGGTCTCATCGAAATCCAAAGCGTATCTTTTAAGGCCAAGTTGTTTTAAGGTTAAAACAATTCAATTCAATTATCTTTATACACATAGAAGGATAATTCACAATAGATAATCAACATTATCTGATAATCCATATTATCATCACAATTCAACTAAACATCCATATCACACAGCATATATCTCATCAGAGATATCAATCAATGCAAAGCATTCAATATTATCATCCATTCTTAAGTAATGATTTATACCATTTCTAATTAATTTAAAATGAATTAAATTAATTACTTCATTCTATAAATCCTGCTTACTTAATCATTAATTAATTACAAATTAATTAATTATCCTTTAATTACCCTTTAATTCCATTCAGGTAATTTATCTTTAATTAATTACTTAAATTAATTATCCTTAACCACTTATAGTAATTAACCTTTAATTACTTCATTAATTAATTAACTATAATATAATTAAATTAATCAACTATAATTAATTTCATTAATCCTTAATTAATTACATTAATTAATCACTTCAATTATTAATTATTACTTAATTAATCAATCTTAGTTACATCATTAATTATATTAATTTATGATCCTTAATTACAACTTAATTATTAATTACTCAATTAAATTAATTACATTAAGTAATTAATCTTTAATTAAACAACATTTATTAATCACCTTGATTAATCTTTAATCAGTAATTAACTACCCTTAATTACTTTCACTAACTAAATTAATTACTTCCTTAATTAATTTCTTAATTAATCCCTTGATTAATTATTCAAAGTAATTAACTCAAATTACTTTTATTAATAAAATCATTATTCAACTAATTACTTCCAGTAATTATCATATTATTTACTTCCCTAAATAATCTTACCTTAATAATTACATTAAGTAATTATTATCAAATCATCTCTTGATTATCCTAAATTAATTAAACTTAATTAATTAACTTAACTAAATCAAATTAACTTCAATTAATTACAATAAGTAATTAATTCTTAATTACTTCCAACAAGTAATTACATTTAAACAATTTCATAAATGATTATCCTTAAATTAATTCAACTAATTAATTATCAAAATTAATCCTATTAATTCATTATTTAATAACCCATAGTTAATGACCTCATTAACTATTATTTAATTACTTTCCTTAAGTAATTAACTTATATTAATTATTATTAATTCTAAATTAATAAATCTTAATAACCAATTTATTAATCTCTAATTACTAAATTAATTAAGTGTTAACCATAACTTAATTATTACTCTATTAATTAATTCTTAATCATTAATTAATACTCTAATTTATAATCCTTAATTATAAATTAATTATTCCTAATTAATTAACCTTAATCATAAATAAATTAGTTTAAACCTTTAATTACCTATTTAATTAATCCAAATGATTAATTAATCAAATTAAATTAATTATCTATTTAATTTCCTTATAAATTTAATGAACACAAATCTTTAAATTCTAATTTACTTTAAGATAAAACTTTGTTCTTATAATAATCAAGTTATCATTTACAAAGTATTTTAAATCCTTAATTATAAATTAATTGATTCAAATCATTAATTAATTAAATTAATTAAACTATTTTAATTACCTTAAAGATTTAATGATTTAAACTTTAAGATAAAACATTTATCTTATCCATGGTTAGATTTATCATTCACAATTACATTTGAATCATTCATTTCAAAATTTACTTATAAATTTCATTTTAAATTCAAGCTTTAAAATGAAACCCAATTTATCTTCAATAAAATTTAAATCAATTTAAAACCATTAACTTTACCTTATAAAGAATACTTTCTCTTATAAAAAGGATTTTACAAGAGTTTAAACCAATTTTCTTTAAAATTCAAAACCTTTAAATATAACTAACATTTAAACTTATTTAAACATTTAAATTTATAAAACTTATTTATCTCGAACTAAGATATAAATTCAATTTGAGTCCATACTTCGAAATCTTATTTTAACTTTGTTTAAAATCTTATTTTACATTTTTAAAATCCATTTTTAAATTTAAAAACAGACAGGTTATCTAAAACCCAAATATAATTTTCTTTTTTTTTAAAAACTTAAACCCAGGTTACTGGAAATAAAACAACCCGAGTAAACCCACTAAAAACACGAGTCTTCCCCCGAGTCTTTCTCATTCTCGTTTTCTTCGAGTCGCACGCGATGAAACATGAACCCAAACCCGAGACATCTCCTTCTTCTCCAACGCAAACAATCCAGAACCCAAACGTGCATACGTGCACGTGCACCAGTGCCGGAACCACCTCCGGTCATCTTCGAACCCACAGACACATCACTCTTCCATCCTACAAGCATCCACGATCAACCAAACAGCAACACGTACCTTGATTCAAAATCGAGTATACAGAGTGAAACTAAACCCAGCAGAAAAGACCACCGCCGACAACCCATCACTCGAGACGCCTCGCCAATTTTCCCGAAGCCATGTCGCGACTCCCTGAGCCTATCGCAACCCTCGCGATCGCCACCGTTCGTCCCTTGACGCCGCGAAACCCAATTGAACACTCACGACAAAAACTGAGCCTTAAACCCTAAATCCCATTCGAGTTAAAAATTCTTGCATTAGAAATTTTTTTTAACATTTTTCCTATGTCCACAAATCAATGATTTAACTCCACAACAAGTTCCAGCATCAAAAATTTATTTGATCAACAGAATTTTACAAAAGAACGTTTTTTATTCAATGGTAGACTGCTCCTTTATTTCTCCATTAAAAATTCCCATTTCTGTTTTAAAAATCAAGTTTTAGTTTTTGCTTTTGATTCATGCACCTGAAACTAAAATCTACGACGAATAATTTTTTTGACTAAATTTAAGGTTTCACTGAGTTTTCTTATTTCCTCATCCCAGTTAAAACTACTTCCTAATTTTACTTGAAATGTTTTTAAAATTTAGATCTTCTTAATTCAAATATATTTTGTACATACATCAAAGCCTAAAAAGAACTAAGGGAAGAGAATTTAGATTTTGAATAAGTTTAAAACTGTAATTTAGAACAGAGGCAAGTTTTGCCAGTGCACAGACATGCACACAAATAACTCCACATATATATATAATGCAAACTTATTTATACACGCATGCAAACATCTTTCACAACATTATATCAAATATTAATCTCATGCATCAATATTTAACAGGTTTAAACTTTTATAAAGGTTGTTTACTCCCAGGAAAATAACAGAGAAGCTTGAACATCAATATGCACAAATATTTCATAACAATCTCTTATATAAACATCCATTCACATCCAACATTCAAGTAAGCATTGTATGTCATGTTACTGTAACATTTATCAACATATCAAGACATAGTAACAGGTTTTAAAACTGTTTCTAAAATTAGATTTACTCACCTGATTTGTATGAACAGAGGCAGTTTCTTTAATTTTGAAAAGCTTTTGAAATTTTAAACTGTTTTGAACTTTAACTTGAATGCCTCTTGATTTAAAACTTGAATTGTTGAATCTTTAAATTGCTTTAAATCTACATGCAAGTTGGCTTCCAGTTTTGAAAAGAATGCAGCAGTTGCTTCTGAGTTGATTTCAGATTTGAGAAAATGAAGGTTGCAGGCTGATTCTTTGATTTGGAAAAAGAATCACAGGTTGAAGAATTTGGTTTTGAGGAAATGTTTACTGATTTGTTTCAGATTTGAATTAGAGAGAAAATCTGATTTCTCTTGGTTTTGAAAAATGAGAAGATTAGAAAGAATGAATTGAAGAAATGCAAATGTTAATATACATGTATATTTTGGTTTATAAAATAAAAGAAAATGAAAATAATTAAGGACACTTGTCCTATACAATTGTTACTTAAATTACACATGTTTTACAAAGGCTTTAGATAAATGACACTTGTCTTTTAAGTATTTATTCATAATTCTATTTATTTTAAAAGTAATTAAAAAGCCCTTTTCTTATTTATTTAATCACTTATCTATATATATATATCTTTTTAAAGAGAAACCAAAAACTAATTATATTTTATAAATATAAGTTTATACAAATATTATAATATCCAACAATTTAAATATTTATTCTTTTGAACTTCAAAACTTAAATTCAAATTCAAATTAAATTAAATCTAAATTTCCAATTTGCCCAAAGCTTCTATTTACAATATATACAAATAAATATGTATATATTCAAATAGAAAATATCTTATTAGATTTTAAAAGATAAAATTACCAATTAATACTAATTTAATCAGATTATTAAATTAAATTCAAATTTTATTATCAAAGATCATCAATATCAATTTAATTATTTAACAGATTATTAAATTGATATTGTTAAAATTTCCGGGATATTACACTGCTCTAGCCAGAGACCTTGACTTTAAGTTGAGTAAAGTTGGTCATGATATTAACCTCTTATAAGTATGAAAACAAATTATGTATTGAATAGTATTTCACGTTCAATGCTTCAACTTAGATCCAATTATAGTCGTATAATGGATGACATACCACGATTTAACTATAATTAAAGTAGAGTCTCCACATTGATGTCTAAAAGTATTCTTAAGTCAAGAGAACTGTGTAATTTCGTAACTTCAAGATTTCATGTTTGACCTTAGTTATTATTAACCAACACAAAACTCTCAAGCGAGTCATTCCATTATTAGCCGATAACTGCTAGCACGTAACCGTTTGTGCCCCCAGCAGCCATGAGTAATACATTTTCTAATATTTGGAAAGCATTACGTATTCTGGTCTCAACGTATGTATTGATATTCTTTCTCAAAATATCTTAACTAAGAATATCTAAAGTAACATGTTATTTTATTTTATGATGATTTTCTTATGATAACAACATTTTGTAATAATTATTACACAACATATCATTTAAGGATTTTCCATTTAATATACTTTAAATTAATTACTTAATTAGTTATATCACTATATAAAAAAGTATATAATAGAAATCAATTACTTCTATTACAAATAATATTGCTTATAGAGTTAGATATATACAATGAATTATTTTATTGCTCCTAGGGCATACCTCTAACTCTCTCAATCTTCCAGTTACACTTGAGGGCAATTATGGAATCTTATTCTCATTCCTTCGATACATTTTCTCATATTGATCGAGTTATACCCTTAATGAGTAGATATAATAAATGCACCATAAAAATACTAATAGAACCCAATATAACAAATAAGATTGCTTTTTTATATGCACCCAATTAATCACTAATGTCACCATGAAAATGCTAATAGAACCCAATATAAAAAATAAATAGATAATTAATATTCCACAAATATTAACCAATTTAATTAATTTATAATAGTTTACAAATTAATTAAATCGTGTGTTATTTTGGAGAAATCACCAATACGGTTGCACGACTCAATCGTAGGTGTAAATTCAGTTAGCAATTAATACCGAACAATTAAAATAATAATGTTCACCCATCACCTTTAGTTAGTGGAGTGATAGTTTGGCCAATTTTGTCGCTTATACATCTTTATTGGTAAAATACAATTTTACAATTTAAGTGGTACCTTTTAATGACGATTATTTACATCAATTCTCTTCATCAACAATGTACCATTTTAGGGCTTATAGATTTTGGTTTTATTTAAAATTCCAATATCGCCCACATTTAACTTGGTTAGTCCTCAAACAAAGCTTAGTTCAATAATAACATTTATTATTAAATATAATGCTTTGGCCAGAGACCTTGACTTTAAGTTGACTAAAGTTGGTCGTGATATTAACCTCTTATAAGTACGAAAACAAATTCTGTATGAATAGTGTTACACTTTCAACGCTTCAACTCAAAGCCAACTATAGTCGTATAGTGGATGACGTACCATGATTTAACTATAGTCAAAGTAGAGTCTCCACATTGAAGTCTAAAAGTATTCTTAAGTCAAGAGAACTGTGTAATTTCGTAACTTCAAGATTTCATGTTTGACCTTAGTTATTATTAACCAACACAAAACTCTTAAGTGAGTCATTCCATAATTAGCAGATTACTGCTAGCACGTAACCGTTTATGCCCCGCATCAGCCATGAGTAATACATTTTCTAATATTTGGAAAGCGTTACGTATTCTGTTCTCAACGTATGTATTGATATTCTTTCTCAAAATATCTTAACTAAGAATATCTAAAGTAACATGTTATTTTATTTTATGATGATTTTCTTATGATAACAACATTTTGTAATAATTATTACACAACATATCATTTAAGGATTTTCCATTTAATATAATTTAAATTAATTACTTAATTAGTTATATCACTATATAAAAAAGTATATAATAGAAATCAATTACTTTTATTACAAATATGATTGCTTATTGTAATGACCCAGAATTTGACCACCTACAAATATAACATTTAAAGTGACTTTAAATATAAAATATATAAGATTTTATGATTCAAATAATATTAGATAGTATTTGGAGATAGAAATATACATAAAGATAGTAACATTTGCTTATATCGACAAAAGCGCAAAATGTTGATTTCAGAAAAGTAAGTTTCAATGGTTAAATAAATTATTTTAATTTATTTATAAGTGTATATTTTTAAATAACATTATACAAATTTATTTTAAAATTTGGTTTACATAAATAAATAGTTTAACAGAAAATTCAAATTTTGACCATAAAACATGTCGATAAAATACATTATTTCTAACCAAAACAAGTTAGCGCAACGTTCTAGCAACAAGACCACTTTACAACCTTATACAGCATGTTTACAAACTATAATACACTTTAGATTTATCATATAAAGACAAAAATGAAAATTTTGAAAAGTTAATTTTATTATATAAAAGAAAAAGACATGATTTGATATCTTTTAATTAAAATAAGATTTATAAACATAATCATTACTAAAAAAATCCTAACACATCTTCTCTCATTAATGCCTAAAGTCTTATCATGTATGAAAAATGAGTTTTAAATATAAAAAAATTGTTTAATTTAATGGAAATTTAATCCATAATAATATGTGTATGGAGTGATTTAGCCTCTAAATGATTTTAAAAGGTTGAAAATGATATTATAATAATATAATATTATACTATGAAATGAAATGAAGAATGAGTTTGAAGTATGAAAATATTTTTTTAAATGATTTTGAAATAATTTAGAAATGTTTGATAAATATTTAAAAGTGTTTCCATGAAGTTTGAAAAGAAATTGAAAAACAAGTCAAAAGTATGCGCGTCGCGTAACGGTCGTTCACGATTTCGCACTGTAAAAGTTAAATAAGTGTACAAAGTGGAATATAACTCGGAATCCTTCGAGATGAGAATTTTCCGGACTATTATATCCATAGTTTTTCAACAAAGAAAGAAAATCAAGATTTTATTAAGTAAATTTTGAAATATGTCCAAAACAATTTTCCAGAAAAATCGTGCTTTTGTAGTAAAGCGACCAAAGTTTAAAAATTGATATTTTTAAATGTTTAAAAATATGAAATAAATTCTAAAAATCTTTTAAAATGATTTAAAAAAAATTTAAGTTGAAAGGATGGATTTCTAAATGATATAAAAGTCTTTTTGAAGAATATAGCTTTTAAAACACTATTTGCAACGCTTTTCGCAACGCTTTTCGCAGCAGTTTTAATTAAACTTTAAAGTGTAGTTTTAATCTTAACAATTCTTTCCCAAATTTTTTGTGAATGATTTTAGAAGAATAATTAAGTACTTTAAAGATGAGTTGGAAGTTTTAATAAGAGTTTGAATAAATGGTTAAGAGAAATTGTGTATAACACTTAAGTAAAGAGTGAAGAATATTGAATATAATAACAAACTGAGTATGCAAAAATGACTAGTACATTTTTCCCACCTGTGAGAGCGAAACGGTAAAACAAGATGTGTAACTAAGGTTACAAATGGAGCAACTAGTCCCTGAACTTACCTGGCCTTTGCTTTATCTTTTAGACGAGAGGTGGAACAAATCAAAAAGAAAGTCCGGATGCTCTAAAAGATCATATTTAAGTTTTTCCAAGATAAATAAAAGAAATATATACTTTGAATGTTAATTAACCACTTAACATCTTTTATTTGATGGTTGGTACGAAGGAATGGGAATCGAGTTTGGGTGATTCCTATTCGAAAAACCGGGATCGAAATTGGGTGATTCCTATCCGAAAATCACTTCAAACTAATTTTTGAAACCCCATATGAACTTAACATCTTTTTATCGATGATTTGTACGAAGGAACCAGGATCGGATTTGGGTGATTCCTACCCGAAAAACCAGGATCGGATTTGGGTGATTCCTATCCAAAAACCCCTTCAAACTAATTTTCAAAATAAAACATATTGAAGACAAAGATCTTCATGATGTAGGACTACTTGCCACTAGTCCATCGAGGTGAAATTTACCATATCTAAGGTGGCAGTAGTGCTCTGTTATGAAAATCTTCGATTTGCAAGAATATGATTTGAAGTTAAGAAAGAACTCTTTGATTTAGGTTTAATGAATGATTTGGGAATATTTTCCCTAAGTTAAATGTTACAACTTGAAATTGAGAAATCTTTGATTTAGATTTAAAGAAATAATATGGGAATGTTTTTCCAAGTAAATGAGAAAATGATTGGAATTATTGCAAGACCTAAAGAGGTTTAATAAATCAAATGATTTAATAAATGAGGCTTAATGATTCCATATACACTTGAAAAGAAAATGGAATAAATTGAAAAGAATATATCTAAGAAAGATATTTTATAAAAGATGAAGTAATTGATTGATGATTGATATCCACTTATGAACTTAACATCTTTTATCGATAATTGGCTTCGAAGGAACCGAGGTCGGATTAGGGTGATTCGTATCCGAAAACCACTTCGAACCAATGTATACGTTTGAAAGTAAAGACATGTTAAAGATAATGATTATTAAAGACTGGGAATCTTCAGAATGTAGGGATTGCTGTCATGAGTGCCAGGGGTTTACCCCACATTATATTTGGCAGTGGTATCTGCATTCTGAAATCTTCGTTGTACTGAAGACCGAAGATCTTCATAGCGGAAGGACTGCTTGTTGACATTCTCTGGATCGCTCCCAATATAGAGATATTTATTTTAGCAGTGGTCCTATCATATTTTGAAATCTTCAGATTACAAGGACTATTGCTACTGATCCTAGGGGTGATTCCCGATAGGATGTGGTAGGAGGAGTGCCTTCAGTTTCGTTCAGTCCCAGAACGAACTTGTATGGATGAGTGTCTGACATTGCATTGCTAAGATCACAACATTGACTTTTACTAACATACATTTGTTGGTGACGGAGAAGGCAACTACTCTTAGCATAACACCCTTCTCTGAGACGTACATGCTTAGAGGTTGTATGCTCGTAAAAGTTAAATGGTGATCGAAGGAATGACTATGCGACATTCTAAGTGGAATAAGCTTTGTATAAAGAAAGCATGGATTTATGAAAACCGTGACTTTGTGGAATATATTAATGTAGCCTTTCAAGCCTCACATCCCGGAAGATGATACGGGATACTATGTGATCTGACAGACACAAATTCGGGATGTTGGTTGATGTATATATGGTGGCGTTCAGTATCTGGACCCACTGAGGAAAGACGTCTCTTAAGGCAATTTTTGCCCCATTTATTGTGATAAAGTGGTTAGCATGAGAAAAGCAGGGAACTACCGGTTATCAGTAGTATTGTAGCAAGTATAGTTCCAAGTAGCAAGCTTGAGAAAATCGTAATGGTTACTGGGGACTGTGGTTGTTATGCGTGGATCGGAGAAAGAAAAAGGCCACTAGTTTTCTATCATGTTGGAAATCCAATTCAAATACGAGATTTATGGTTTTGATTGTAGTCCCAAAATAGAGGTAATGCTTAGCAAACATTTCAGCTACCCCTTTTGGTATCATATATTCTGTTCTGTATATTCTATTGACCCATTCTGGATATATTCCTTTAGACTTAGTCCTGGTATTGATACCTTATTTGAAAGGAATTTTCAAAAGAATGTCATTAAAGATAATATCAAATTATTTTGGTATAAAAGTGTTTTGGTTATCATAAGGTAAAAACACGTCCGTATTTATGTGTGGGCGTGGTCTTATGAGATACCCTTCTTTTCAAAGGTTTTGATATACATCAACATGATCTATATATTTAAAATTTTGAGTATCTCACGCTGATTTATCAAGTCCGATCCGAGTATTCTTAATACCCGAGTCAGATCAGAGTAGTTTCAGGTTCAGCTAAAGACGCTTGGAATTTCCAAAGGAGAGTTGGAGATCTTCATCATCGTATGGGCGTATTCTATTATCCGATGTATCTATTGCATTTGTTTTGTTGTTTGTCAGCATTTGTAAGGGCAGGAATTATAACTATCCAGGCTGAATCTAGGTTAGACTCTGATATTGTATTTAAAATTTTCTGCCGTAAAGATTATTATTGAAATAATATATGTTATTCCATTCGTGTGAGATTCTGTTCTATCTTTATTTTCTTTCTACCCTTAATGATCCGCCTATTCGTGCAATTTGAGTTGGACATGTATGGTTTATTATCGATTCAAAGGGTAGGAAAAAACGGGCCATTACACTTATAGAGTTAGATATATACAACAAATTATTTTATTGCTGCTGTAACGACCCGTAATTTTCGATGATTAAATTTGTTAAATTAATAAGATTTTGGTAATTAAATATTGAAAGAAATAGAAATTGGTAATTTGATAATGAAGTAATAACTAAAATGAATGGTAACAATGATAATTAAAGTTAATTATTAATAAGTTGGATGTAATTCCAAATAAATGGAATAATGTAAATGTTATACTTGGTTTAAAATTGAATATAAGAAACAAATGTAAATATCTAATTATTGTAAAATAGATAGTTAATGGTAATTGAATAAAATTAGTATTATATAAGAATTGTAACATTTGTTTGTGAATAATGAATTCATTAGTGTAATTAAAAGTTATGGTAACGATTGCTATAAGTTACCTGTTTATTTGGTCTATTAAATCAAAATGGGAAATCAATTAGAACTAAATGAACTTCAATTTTACATTAGTAAGATTAAAACAATAACTGAAAGTGTGGTCGTGGAAAATTAAATAGAAATGTAAATTTATTCATAAGGTAATAACCGAGTTAATGAAAGAATGAAACTGAGATAAATGATTAATTGGGACTTTAAATTTTTAATTAATGAGTAAAACTGACAAAACTCGAATATAATTGAAATATAGTAATTAATACAAATAAAGGATGAAAATTGGAGAATATTACTGTAATGAAAAACAAACAACTATTAACTAGGTTATTTTAGTAATAATGGATTGAGTATAAATATTGAAATCAAATATAAATAATTTATTGGAATTAAATTTTAAATAATTGGATTTAATTACAATTGAAGTTAAATACTGTAGTTGGTAAATTAATTAACTATGAATTGATGTCTAAATTTGTTTAAAATTTGGTAAATGTCCAAGTAATCTAAAATGATAGAAATTGTAAATTATTAAATTTGAATGGAAAAGTGATTCAATTAATTTAATAGTAATTTATTTAATTAACTGGGAAATAGCCATTTTGGCCACTGACTCGGATTTCGAAGAAACCAATTTCATCGGATCCGTAACGGTGAATTATTGTAGGATTTCACGTTTCGTAACGATCGGACTTGTCGTTTGATCGTACGAGCTCGAAACGCCTAGAAATCAATTTAATTGAAATCAATTTGAAATAAGTTGATTTTAACGTACCTTTTTCATACGATGGAATTTGGACTTGAAACCTATTCCATTGATTTTAAAATTATCGAAAACATCTATTTTGATATATGGGATGACCCATTTCCGTTCTAGAGTCGAAACGGGCTTTTCAGGCCATGTATCGTTCAATATTCCAAACCAATCGAGCCTATTCCTTTCTATTTTGTTCTGACTATATATATATTGTTATAAATCCTAGCCACTCCTCGATTTCATTTGTTTGTATGTACATTTCAGTCTACTCCTCCTTCTCAATGGCAGACAAACCCTAATTCCCAATTGCAATTTCAAATCAAATTCAAATCCAAAATTTCAAGCTCCTCCAACCCAAACAAATTTTATATCGATTTGAAGCTCTCAAAGAGCGTAATCTTCTGGTGCTATTCATTTTTTGATTCCGCACATCGTTTGTCCTGAAATTCAAGTTGAACTTCGGCCGTTCATAGGCCACATGCTCGATCAACGGTGGATCTTCGTTGTTTGGTCGATCGGGAAGTTCGTGCGTGTAGAGGAGACAAGGGGCAGTCGATCGGTACGGTGGGTTAGGTTTTATCGCGCCTTTATTCGCCAGAATTTGCTCGAGCAAGCGCACGGCGATGGCGACCTAGGGGCCGCTTCAGGCAATCGCGCCACCAGGGATAGGCTCGGCTCAGCCGGGGCAAGCGAGTGGAAGTGGTGGATCGGGGTTGTGATGGCCGTGGCGTCGTGATAATTCGCATGAAGGGTGGCAGCGGGTCATGTTTCTACGTGGGCGCATTTCTGTATGGCTAGGGTTTCAAGCACGAAGGTAGTGAGGTGGCAGATTTCGATTGGCTTATCATTATTATTTTTATTTGTTTTAAAATTCTAATCGTTTAACTTCTAACTCGCACAACTTTCACATACGAGGTCCAATTCACGTACAGTTTTCTCCGCTGGGATCGTATTGAAATTTCGGACATTTTGACGCGAGTTTAGACGAATTCTGAGACTGTTCAAATTTTAGGCTTAAATTGGATTTAAATTTGATTTAAATTCAAAGGTGAGTGTTTTAACCCACTCACAACTTCTAAAATTTCTTATCTTAGTTAAATTAATTTTTGGTGTGATTAGAAATTTATTTATGGCTGTTTGGTATATTTTAAATCATCATCTCAGTTAATTTGAATTTATTTGAATTAAATCGTTATTTAATTTATTATTGAATATAAATTGCCAGTTAAATACCTGTTATTGATTATTAGTTCTATATTGATATTTATTGATTGATTTGGATGATGTTTGTGATGGATGTTGATTATTGATATTGGATGAATGGATGATGTATTTATATTGTTATAACTGCAAGTTCACTATGGGTTGAAATGATACATACTCGAATTATCAATAGATTAAGGAAAAATCGTTATGGGTTGAAATGATAGACTCGAGCGATTTTATGGATTTTATTATTAATTCGGGATTGCGGTTTGAAATGATATATAACCGTAACATTTTAAACTGCGGATTGAAATGATAAATATCCGTATCACTTGAACCTAGGGTAGAAAATTATATACGGACACCGGATTGGTTAAATTAAATGATTTTAAACCCATAAATTTTTGAATTTGGTTAAATGATATTGGAAATAAAAAAAATTGATTTAGATAAGTTGAATTATCATCGGAATTCAAGTTTATGTTTAAATTGGAATTGGTTTAAAGGAATTGGTTAAAGGAATTTATTTGGAATTGCAAAACTGAATTTTAAGTATAAATGAAATTTATAGAAATCGAGTTATTAAAATTGTTTGAAATATAACTTTGAAAATATTGAAATTGGAGTGATTTAAATTGATATTTCGAACATGGATTGGAAGTGATATTGAATTAAATATTTTATTGAGAAATTTGAATTGGAAAATTTGAAATTGGGTTTTGGGATATTTGAAATTGGGTTTTGGGATTTTGAAATTGGTCCAAATGTGTTGAAATGAAATGAATAGTTTAAATTAATATTAATTCCAAATTCATGTTTTAATATAAACTATTTAAAAAATATATATATTATCATTTCAAAATTTCTAATTATTAACATTTCAAAGTATTAAACTATTTAACATGTATTAATTATATTAAATCATTTTAACCTATTTTAAACCATTTAATTTATTTAAACTAATTAACCTGTTTTAACTTATTTTAAATCTAATTAATCTATTTTAAAGCTATTTAATCTATTTTAATTATATTCAATCTATTTTAAATCTATATTAACTATTTTGACTATTTATAACTATTTAAACTATTTTCTAAATTCCAGGCTAAGTAAAGTAGAAGTATTATATTCTAATCATTGGGTTCAAAGCAAATACGGGTAAATGATGCTATAACTTAAGTTGGGATTTTAAATGTTATAATTAATCGAATATG
This sequence comes from Allium fistulosum, assembly GCA_030737815.1. Lineage (NCBI taxonomy): Eukaryota > Viridiplantae > Streptophyta > Magnoliopsida > Asparagales > Amaryllidaceae > Allium > Allium fistulosum. Next base: position 619,787,121 of record CM060907.1, read on the forward strand.
ATGATTTTGAAGTAAGGATTTAACAAAATTTGGAAATATGATTTTTTTGAAAGAATTGGGATTTCAAAGACGATATGATTTGAAAGTGAATATGATTTCAAGTGAATATGATTTCGAAAGTGATGGTTTTGAGAATATGATATTTGATATCAGTTATGAAATGATTTTGGAAATGTAAAAGAACCATCCGGTGTGTAATAAGCGATTGGTTGTTAAAGAGACCGGGATCAGATATTGCCATACTCTTTGCCAATACCGAAAACCACTTTGACAATTGGGTATGCGGTGGAGATTCCAGAATGAAGCAGGATGGTGGCGACGATCCTAAAGGTATACATACGTGGACCTGACTCCCGTGAGTTAGCATAAGGTGGCTAAAACAGGAGCAATCGACGATCTAAGTGAGGTCATTCCTCCGATCGGGCACATTCCATCGATACTATATTATGACTTTGCGATTTATTTGGTGGCCACCCTCGATTTTTTGATTCGGGAGTGTGTTCCAAGGTAGGCGGTAGTTGCTGCTATGCGTTACCACCGGTCCGGAAGTGTAATTGGTATATCTACCCTGGCATTGCCTAGTTGTGCCGTGTCACCTACCCTAGCGCGCCTTCTACGAGTTTGGTTTGTACCATACCTATGGAGTGCCCTCTGACGACATCCAGTACGGGCGGGATTACGGTATTGTATAGACCATGGGAAATAAAAATGTGTTAAGGGGGAAAATGTAATGCCTTAATGCTATTTTAATACTTTTACTTTACTGTAGTCATATTATGATAGCGTATTGTACTACATAGTAGATAGTTTAACGGATCATTAGGAGATGTGAATCCCGAACATCTCTTAAGTTACTGCACTCATGTTAGACACTGGATATGAGATGTCCAACCCCGTAAACTTCTTTGACGCCGTTCTACTCATATTTATTTACCGTTATTTTAACTTACATAAGATCTTTTAGTTCTGACTCGAGTTTTTTGTCTTTTCAATTCGCTCGGGTCAGCCTGAGTATTTCAGGATTTGAAGACCTTATTTCTGGAGGACGAAGATGAAGGTTTGTGCTATTATTATTTACTATATTATTCCACTACATCATACTGTTCCGCTGCATTGTTAATTATTTATTTATTTATCTCTGATATGTGTAACTCTGAATTTTGTATTGTATAAGTATAATCAAATGTTTTGTATACAGCTTCATGAACTGTTATTTGATTATTATATTTTTTCATTCCGCTGCGAGATTCTGTTTTTTTTTCTTTCTTTTTTCTTATTCACCCTAATAACAATCCGCCCTTCTGTATGGTTTGAGTCGGCATGTGTGTCTGCTTAAAGCGTACAAAACGGCAGGATGTTACAGTTGGTATCAGAGCTTTGGTTTAGCTATAAGCTTAGCTTTGTGGGGTTTGACTCTTTAAAAATAGGGTAGTAATACCCTATGATGAGTTGCTAAGTGTATATATATGAGAGAGAGCATATTTGTTAGTGTTATAAAAAGGTTTTATATTATGTTAATTTGTTCCGTTTTGTATTTATAAATTCTGCTTGGTGCATAGGACGCCATGACATCGATAGGGATTTCTAAACACTTAATAGGACAGACCGACACAATAATTGTTATGAAATATAGGTAAATGAAATAATTTTGCCTATTATATTTTCTGTATATAAAATAATAAATTTTATAAATTATATATTTGGTTGTAATATATTGGTTGTTAGGTAGTAAATTTATAAATATTGGTTGGAAATAAGATTTGAAAATAAAATAAATGAAGTTTGGAAATTTAGAACATAAAGTTCCGAGATTTTGAAAATTTCTGTAACGACCCGTAAAATTTTAATAATTTTATTTGTTTTATTAATATATTTAATTGAATTTTGTGAAATTTTAAACAATAGAATTTTGAAATAAAAATTTGATATTTAGAATACGTCTATTTAAACATAGCAAATGATAAATTTTCATCAAATAATATGGAAGTTTATTTTCTTGTGTAATTTTATTTAAACTCAAATCAGTTAAAAATTGATGATAATAAAATGTTTTCCAAACCTGAATATTTTTACACAATAAATTTGTAAATCATCTTCTAAGTGAGACGTCATATTTCGTTTCGTCAAATTTGGACTGCTATTGCCTCGTTTATCTTAATTCTGGCGTTTTAGCAGCATTTCAGTACCGATATCGACTTTTGATACGATGATCGTATCACTGATATCTGTATACCGTTTTGATCGTTTCGTCGTGCTGATCTCAACAAGGTATTCATTTCTGTGTTTCGATGTCCGATACTGAGCGAAATCAATAAGCAATTCCATATCGGTTCCATATTGGAACTCTTGTATCCTTTGTCCTTTCGATTGCCTACCGTATAACTCAATCAGACACTAGCCATTAATACTCTCGAATTCAACATTGACTTTTGCACTCCCACCTGTTCAAAATAATGTAACTCACATATATCACTTTCAATTTGCCCCATCCATTATGTAAATAATATTTTATTCTCTGATATAAAGTTAAAAATATAATATACAGTTTATATTTGCACGCAATTGACCAACTCATCAACTCCCCCTCTCGCATCCTCTTCTCCGATCCACACACGCAAGCTCGGCCGTAACCCACCCAGGCCCGCAAACATCTCCTCAATCCTCACCGCTTGTCGCCTCAGCTCCCTCCGCGATGCGCCACCTTCCTGTCAACTTAGCCGAGAATCCCACTCCTCTCTGAAGCGCAGCCTTTCCCATCGCCTTAGCCTGATCAAAGGCGCAGCACCACCTCGCCGAGCTTCGGCTCATGACTATCCACGCCCTTATCCACGCAGCCGAGATCATTCATCGCCGGCTTGTCTTCATAGCCTTTGTGCCTTCGCTTATTTATATAGGTATTGTATTATGTTTCTTCTTTTACTTACAGTATTATAAATTTCATATTACATAATAGTATTTGGATATGTTAATGGAATATGGTTCTCTATTAATCTATGCAATAAGCGACTTATATTTAACAGTTTTATTTGTATTTATAAGGCATACATATATATATGTATGCTCTGTTGGAGGAAATTTTTTGTTTGCATGAATATATATAAGAATATATATGCCTATATGATTATATATTATGGTCTGTTGGTCTTATAAATATATTCTCTATGTGTAAACTATATTCTTTATTGTGTTTTCAAAAAATTTATATATGAAGTATGTCTACATTTATATAATGGGTCTGCATATATATATTTATGCATTGCACAGGTAGTTGTTTACATATATAAATAGCTTACATATATGATTATATATATTGTTTTAAAACATAACTTGTATGTATGTTTTGTATACATGTTTTGGGTGCTTATATGTAGCATGTCTGTATATAATTGTATATATAAAATGTTAATGTAGCAGTTATATGTATATATATGCTATGTTGCCTATAGAGTTCTACAAGTATATATATTAGCTTTGATATGATGTTGCATAGAATGGCCAATATGAAATAGTATGTAAACAGTATGTATATATATTACTTTAGTTAATCTAATAGCCAATATGAAGATAGTACAATGTGATGTTGCTATATACATATATAAGCTATATTATATTTCATAAGTCTATCATATGTATGTTTCTGTATTGGGTTATATAAATTATATATCTCATGCTATGGTATAAGAGATATATATTTATATATTTAAAGTGCTATCTTATCTATATATTACTAGTTTATATAATCTTTTGGGTTGGGTTATATAGTGATTTGCATAGAATAGTTATATAGGCTATTCATGTATTTATTTATAAGTATATATGTTCATTTTTTTCTTTCAAATTATACTATGTAGATATGATGATTTTAATATATGTGTTTTATTTAAACCAATGATTTGAAATATATATATTCAGTTTATTATGTGTGTGTTGTTTAATTATATGTGGGTTTAATTATATATATTAAGTCAGTTTAAGTATATATATAATCTATGGTTTACGGTTTATATATATACTTGTGTTTTATTTGTGAACTAGCTGCGCATGTATAGGTTGCATATGCTATATATTTTAATACGTCTGCATATATTTGTTTGTTTTGTTTTCTGTTTTGTATTGTTGAAAAAGAATGTTTATATAAATGTGTGTTTAAAAGTACTTATACATATATTATGATTAGATTCCAGTAATTTTACAGTAGAGTGTGTATATATATATATGTTTATGTGAATTGTTTTATCTATACATAAGTCTATTTTATATATAGGTTACATTATTATATATAGTAATATGTTAGTTCTCTTGTCTTTGGCTATATATATTTATAGCAGTGTTGATATATATATATATATATATATATATATATTTTACATATATCTCTAAGTTTATTTTTGAGAAAATATATGTTTTAAATTTTTAAATTTAATTGTGATATATATATATATATATATGTTATTCTAAATATGTAATTAAAATTGAATATTGGTTTTAGAAAAAAAAAATTTGATTCAAGCTAATTTGATTCATTCTTATCGATTTATATTTATCAGTGTGTTCGTCGAATTCGGATCATTGTGCTTTGCTTCGACATTCGTGCTTGGATTCGTAACCCATCTCATTCTCGTTCATCTCTAACCTCGAAAGGTGAGCGATCACTCACGATTAACATTCTTATATTTATTAAATTTGATTTCAATTGAAACGACAATTGAAATATGCTATTGTTAGTTATTTCTACCATATATATGCTATTATCTGTATCTGTTCACCTATGACATCTGACACCATTATCTGTTATTTATATTGATGATATATGCCTGTTATATTTTATCATATCTGTTATCACTTTGCAAGTTCCTTGTTAGTATAGAATTCACTATGGGTTGAAATGATACATACCCGAACGATCTGTAGAATAGAAGAAAATCGTTATGGGTTGAAATGATAAACCCAAGCGATTTTCATTGAATTGAATTTGGGATTGCGGGTTGAAAAGATATATACCCGTAAATATTTAAATTGCGGATTGAAATGATAAATATATGTATCACTTGACCATAGGATAGAAAATTATATACAGACACCGTTGGTCTATATATAAATTTTTTGAAATGATTTCTATGGTCTTGGAAAGGAGTATATGGTTTTAATAAATATTGATTTTTAAAGGTTTATTAAAGTTGATTTAATAAAGTTGATATATAATATGTTTAAGTATTTATTAAAAATTTATATTTTCAAATATAGAGTTTATAATGATTCAAGTTGGAAAGTGGTTTGAAATTTTATTTATTTAAGAATTATGCTTAAATAAGTTTGATTTGAAATTTATTAAATTGAAATTTTAAAGATATGTTTTATAACTTGAATTTGATTAAAAGTGACTTAAATGAATATTTCAAACTTATATAAATTTAAATGGGATATTTTATTTATTTAAATTTGTAAATTGAAGTTGTATTTAGATGTTATTGAAATGATTAAGTAAAATTTCAAAACTAAATAATAGTAAAGTGAATTTGATAGATAAATATGAAATTATCGAATTTAGTTTTGAAAATATCGAATATATTGACTTTTAAATATATTGAAATTTGAATGGTTTATTGTGTGGTTCAAATCTGTATTTTAAATCGATATAATTTTAAATGGTTTATTAGGGAACTAAATTGATTTGAAATTTATGAATGGAGATTGAATTAAAAATTGAATTTTGGAATTCGAGTTGATTTGAATCGATTTGTAAAATTTGAGGAAGCTATTTTATTATATAAAGAATTTTTAAACTATATCTAAAACTATTTATATTATAAATTATTTTAATATAAACTATTTTTATATAAATCATTTTCAATATAAATTATTTTATTATAAACTATTTTAACTTATAACTATTTTATATAAACAATTTTTATTTTATAAACTATTTTATTATATATACTAATTTTAATATCTAAACTGTTTAAGAAGAAAGTGTTGCGAATTTCAAGGTTTTGATTTCCAAAGTGTTTCGAAAGAGTAATAACTTTGGAAAGTGAAATGATTTTTTTTGGAAATGGATATATTTGAAGTGAAAATGATATCGTATTGATTTGGTTTTGAAATGAAAATGATATTTTGGTTTTGAAGAATAAACTATTTTGAAATGACTGCGGTGTTATAATAAGTTTGGTTGTTAAAGAGACCGGGATCAGATATGTGCATACTCTTTGTCGATACCGAAAACCACTTTAACAACTGTGTACACGGGGGAGATTCCAAAATGAAGTAGGATGGTGGCGACGATCCTAAAGGTATATTTACGTGAACCCAACTCCCGTGAGTTGGCATAAGGTGGCTAAAACAGGAGCGATTCCGGGCCAATGAGGTAGCTCCCCTTATCGGACACACTCCATCGTATTCCATTCTATTACTTTATGATTGATTTGGTGTGCACCTTTGATTCGGGAGTGTGGTTCGAGTTGGGCGATTGCTGCGGCTTTGCGTTACCAATAGTCCAGATGCGTAATTGGTATATCTACCCTGGCATTGCCTTGTTGTGTCGTGTCACCTATCCTAGCGAGCCTTCTACGAGTTTGTTTTGTGTCGTACCTATGGAGTATCCTCTGGTAGCTCTAGTTTATGGGGTATTACGGTACTGTATAGACTATTGGCACTATAAAATGTGTTAAGGTGGAAAATGTAAAGTCTTAACGCTATTTTTAAATAGTATACTTTACTGTAGACATTATTATAATAGCGTATATTACTACATAGTAGATAGTTTAACGGATCCTTAGAGGATGGTTATCCCAAACAACCTTTAAGTTACTTGTATTTCAGTTGATATTTCATTTGAGTTGGATTTATTGATATAAGAATGTTAATCCTGACTCGAGTGTTTTGTGTTTTGCTTTATGCTCGGGTCAGACTGAGTGGCTCAGTGTTCGAGACTCACCTTTGGAGTTGGAGCTTTGCTTGGAGATCCAGCTATATCTATTTAGCTTGTAGTTATTCAGTTGATTCCAGTGATGTGTTCAGATCTTGTATTTGACTACTGTATTGGGACATCTATGTATTTGTGACTTCTGTTGTATCTTGTTTAACTCTGTTATATATATAGTAGCTTCATGAACTACTATTCTTTTGTTTCCGCTGCATTATTGTTATATTACTCTGTGTCTATGATTATGTGATTATTTATTTACTGTACATGCTGAGATTTGCCAAATTTAAATTAACAATCTGATATTTTGAGCAATTCAAGTCCGACATGTATGGATGCGAATGGTTGAAAATTTCAGGATGTTACAATTTCTTTCGAATGATTTTGGGATATAATAATAATATTATTAGAAGTATTTTCTGATATAAATATTTCAATATAATTTGAAAGAATTGTTTTAAAGAAATTTTTAAAAGAAATAAGGTCTGTACTCCCCTCTCTGTCGCTGGAAAATAATTTTGGTGATGAGTGCATGCATCATCGACGTTCATTTTCGAGTTTCAAAGTGGGAAGACTGTTGTAGTAGTTTTACTGCACAATTGTTTTGATAATCTTAATTTTGAATTCCAATTGTGATTTGATATATATAAAAGATATGATTATATAGATATTATTATTTTGAATAATTGAAATGGAACCCGACATTTAGTTCTTAAGTTTCTATAAATTAGAGATTTCAACTATTGAAATGGAATAAAAAAAATTTAACTATTAATAATTGAAACTTCTAAATGAAAATAAGAAATTATATGCTAAGTTATAACTGAAATATACAAGGAATTTGAAATTTGTAAGTTGTAAACGAAAAGAATATGAAAATAAGAAATGATAATTATTGAACCTTAAGTTAATTAGAATAAGTAAGTCACACTTGTGTAACTTTCAATTGCATTCTTAAAGACATATATATAACTTACCAATTATAAAAAGTTGAAATGTTAAAAGAATATGTAATGGAAATTTTTATAAGTAAAACTTATGTAATGGAAGTGTTCAATGAAATTTAATTTTATGAATAAGAAATTTGATATGAAAATAGTTATAAACTTGAGTTAAAATTGTAATACTACTAATTAAATGAAATAGAAAATGAGTACTGTAAGTAAAGGATTTTGAACTTAAGTTAATATTGAAACTATTTATAATTAAAGCAAATAATAAAGTGAATGTAATGCAATAAAAGAAATTGACATGATATGAATAAATGAAAATGAATTTTTGTAAGTAATAAAGGAAAAATAAATGAAATAAACACTGAATGAATGAATGGGAATAAAATTTTGTAAGAGATAAATGTAAGTTAAAGAAATAATCCTTGTAAAAATGAAAAGAAAAATAAAAACTGTAAATGTTGTGAAAGGAATTTAATAAGAATAACCCAAGTACATTGAAAATTATTGTTTGTTTTGGTTTATGGGTTGTTTGGGATAGGATACTTCTAATTGTTTAAGATGTATGGATAATCTATTGAGTTTATCTAAGACTGTTGAGTAAATGGTATACTTAGTAGTTATTTTTCATTCTATGTGATTAAAAGTGTCTAAACCCGAACAAACCAATTGTTTTGTTTGCTATGGATGGATGGTTGATTATATTGATTTCATATGATGATTGTATGCTGTGGTTGCAAGTAACTGTTGTTTATATCGATTTGTTTGTTAATGATTTAAACAAGCATAAACATTTCATTTTATATAATTATTAACTCTTTTAGATTATATAAGTGAAATACAGGTTATGAAAGCAATTGCTACTGCTTTTGGTTTCATAAAATAAAGCGTTATTTGCCCGACAAATAAGTACGTTCTCGAATTACGGTTTTATTGCAATATTATATTATTTTTCCACTGTTGGGATACATTATTTTGAAATTATGATATATTTTGTTATTATTGGTATTATTATTTCTCCCAGACCTCTCCGTACAAAGGAGACTCTACTGAAATTTTTTGAAAATTTTGGACTTAGAAAATTTTTGTGAAAAGTTTTCCAAACTTTATTAATTTGAGTATAAAAGGATTTAATGGTTATAAATGGATATATTTTATTAAATTAATTAATTTGATAAAATTTATTTGTTTATAAATTTAATATTTTAAATAAGGTATATTAATTTCTTAATTCTTCCTTTTCCCTTCTTTTTCCTTTTCGGGGACGAAAAGTTTTGAGTGGGGGAGAGTGTAACGACCCGTAATTTTCGATAGTTAAATTTGTTAAATTAATAAGATTTTGTAATAAAATATTGAAAGAAATAGAAATGGGTAATTTGATAATGAAGTAATAACTAAAATGAATGGTAAAAATGATAATTAAAGCTAATTATTAACAATTTGGATGTAATTCCAAATAAATGGAATAATATAAATGTTATACTTGGTTATAAAATTGAATATAAGAAACAAATGTAAATATCTAATTATTGTAAAATAGATAGTTAATGGTAATTGAATAATATCAGTATTATGTAAGAATTGTAACATTTGTTTGTGAATAATGAATTCATAAGTGTAATTAAAAGTTATGGTAACGATTGCTATAAGTTACCTGTTTATTTGGTTTATTAAATCAAAATGGGAAATCAACTAGAATTAAATGAACTTCAATGTTGCATTAATAAGATTAAAACAATAACTGAAAGTGTGGTCTTGGAAAATTAAATAGAAATGTAAATTTATTCATAAGGTAATAATTGAGTTAATGAAAGAATGAAACTGAGATAAATGATTAATTGGGACTTTAAAATTTTAATTAATGAGTAAAACTGACAAAATTCCAATATAATTGAAATATAGTAATTAATACAAATAAAGGATGAAAATTGGAGAATATTGTAATGAAAAACAAACAACTCTTAACTAGGTTATTTGAGTAATAATGGATTGAGTATAAAGATTGAAATCAAATATAAATAATTTATTGGAATTAAATTTTAAATAATTGGATTTAATTACAATTGAAGTTAAATACTGTAGTTGGTAAATTAATTAACTATGAATTGATGTCTAAATTTGTTTAAAATTTGGTAAATGTCCAAGTAATCTAAAATGACAGAAATTGTAAATTATTAAATTTGAACGGAAAAGTGATTCAATTAATTTAATAGTAATTTAGTTAATTAACTGGAAAATAGCCATTTTGGCCACTGACTCGGATTTTGACAAAACCAGTTTCATCGGATCCGTAACGGTGAATTATTGTAGGATTTCAAGTTTCGTAACGATCAGACTTGTCGTTTGATCGTACGAGCTCAAAACGCTTAGAAATCAATTTAATTGAAATCAATTGAAATCAATTTGAAATAAGCTGATTTTAATGTAACTTTTTCATACGATGGAATTAGGACTTGAAACCTGTTACATTGATTTTAAAATTATCGAAAACATGTATTTTGATATATGGGATGATCCATTTTCGTTCCGGAGTCGAAACGGGCTTTTCGGGCCGTGTATCGTTCAACATTCCAAAGCAATCGAGCCCATTCCTTTCTATTTTGTTCTACCTATATATATATATCTATATATATATATATTGTTATAAACCCTAGCCACTCCTCGATTTCATTTTTCTGTACGTACATTTCAGTCTACTCCTCCTTCTCAATGGCAGACAAACCCTAATTCCCAATTGCAATTTCAAATCAAATTCAAATCCTAAATTTCAAACTCCTCCAACCCAAACAAATTTTATATCGATTTGAAGCTCTAGAAGAGCGTAATATTCTGGTGCTATTCGTTTTTCGATTCGGCGCATCATTTGTCCTAAAATTCAAGTTGAACTTCAGCCATTCATAGGCCACATGCTCGATCAACAGTGGATCTTCATTGTTTGGTCGATCGCGAAGTTCGTGCGTGTAGAGGAGACAAGGGGCGGTCGATCGGTACAGTGGGTCTGGTATTGTCGTGCCTTGATTCACCAGAAGTTGCTCGAGGAAGCGCACGACAGTGGCGACCTAGGGGCCGCTTCAGGCGATCGCGTCACCAGGGATAGGCTCGGCTCAGCCGGGGCAAGCGAGTGGAAGTGGTGGATCGGGGTGGTGATGGCCGTGGCGTCGTGATAATTCGCATGAAGGGTGGCGGCCAGTCGTGTTTCTGTATGGGCGCGTTTCTGTATGGCTAGGGTTTCAAGCACGAAGATGGTGAGGTGGCAGATTTCGATTGGCTTATCATTATTATTTTTATTTGTTTTAAAATTCTAATCGTTTAACTTCTAACTCGCACCACTTTCACAAACAAGGTCCAATTCACGCGCGGTTTTCTCTGCTGGGATAGTATTGAAATTTCGAAAATTTTGACGTCGGTTTGGACGAATTCTGAGACTGTTCAAATTTTGGGCTTAAATTGGATTTAAATTTGATTTAAATTCAAAGGTGAGTGTTTTAACCCACTCACAACTTCTAAAATTTCTTATGTTAGTTAAATTAATTTTTGATTTGATTAAAAATTTATTTATGGCTGTTTGGTATATTTTAATTCATCATCTCAGTTAATTTGAATTTATTTGAATTAAATCGTTATTTAATTTATTATTGAATATAAATTACAAGTTAAATACCTATTATTGATTATTAGTTCTATATTGATATTTATTGATTGATTTGGATGATGTTTGTGATGGATGTTGATTATTGATATTGGATGAATGGATGATGTATTTATATTGTTATAACTGCAAGTTCACTATGGGTTGAAATGATACATACCCGAATGATTAATAGATTAAGGAAAAATCGTTATGGGTTGAAATGATAGACTCGAGCGATTTTATGGATTTTATTATTAATTCAGGATTGCGGTTTGAAATGATATATAACCGTAACATTTTAAACTGTGGATTGAAATGATAAATATCTGTATCACTTGAACCTAGGGTAGAAACTTATATGCGGACACCGGATTGGTTAAATTAAATGATTTTAAACCCATAAATTTTTGAATTTGGTTAAATGATATTGGAAATAAAAAAAATTGATTTAGATAAGTTGAATTATCATCGGAAATCAAGTTTATGTTTAAATTGGAATTGGTTTAAAGGAATTGTTTAAAGAAATTTATTTGGAATTGCAAAACCGAATTTTAAGTAGAAATGAAATTTATAGAAATCGAGTTATTAAAATTGTTTGAAATATAACTTTGAAAATATTGAAATTGGAGTGAATAAAATTGATATTTCGAAAATGGATTGGAAGAGATATTGAATTAAATATTTTATTGAGAAATTTGAATTTGAAAATTTGTAATTGGGTTTTGGGATATTGAAATTGGTCCAAATGTGTTGAAATGAAATGAGTAGTTTAAATTAATATTAATTCCAAATTCATGTTTTAATATAAACTGTTTTAAAATATATATATGTATGTATGTATGTATATATATATATATATATTATTTCAAAATTTCTAATTATTAAGATTTCAAAGTATTAAACTATTTAACCTGTATTAATTATATTAAATCATTTTAACCTATTTTAAACCATTTAATTTATTTAAACTAATTAACCTATTTTAACTTATTTTAAATCTAATTAATCTATTTTAAAGCTATTTAATCTATTTTAATTATATTTAATCTATTTTAAATCTATATTAACTATTTTAACTATTTATAACTATTTAAACTATTTTCTAAATTCCAAGCTAAGTAAAGTAGAAGTGTTATATTCTAATCATTGGGTTAAAAGCAAATACGGGTAAATGATGTTATAACTTATGTTGAGATTTTAAATGTTATAATTAATCGAATATGATGATTTTGAAGTAAGGATTTAACCAAATTTGGAAATATGATTTTTTTTGAAAGAATTGGGATTTCAAAGACGATATGATTTGAAAGTGAATATGATTTCAAGTGAATATGATTTCGAAAGTGATGGTTTTGAGAATATGATATTTGATATCAATTATGAAAGGAATTTGGAAATGTAAAAGAACCATCCGGTGTGTAATAAGCGATTAGTTGTTAAAGAGACCGGGATCAGATATTGCCATACTCTCTACCAATACCGAAAACCACTTTGACAACTGTGTACGCAGTGGAGATTCCAGAATGAAGTAGGATGGTGGTGACGATCCTAAAGGTATACATACGTGGACCTAACTCCCGTGAGTTAGCATAAGGTGGCTATAACAGGAGCAATCGGCGGGCTAAGTGAGGTTATTCCTCCGATCGGGCACATTCCATCGATACTATATCTAACTTTGCGATTTATTTGGTGGCCACCCTCGATTTTTTGATTCGGGAGTGTGTTCCGAGGTGGGCGGTAGTAGCTGCTATGCGTTGCCACCAGTCCGGAAGTGTAATTGGTATATCTACCCTGGCATTGCCTAGTTGTGTCATGTCACCTACTCTAGCGTGCCTTCTACGAGTTTGGTTTGTACCATACCTATGGAGTGCCCTCTGACGACGTCCAGTACGGGAAGGATTGCGGTATCGTATAGACTATGGGAAATAAAAATGTGTTAAGGGGGAAAATGTAACGCCTTAACGCTATTTTAATACTTTTACTTTACTGTAGACATATTATGATAGCGTATTGTACTACATAGTAGATAGTTTAACGGATCCTTAGGAGATGTGAATCCCGAACATCTCTTAAGTTACTGCACTCACGTTAGACAGTGGATAGGAGATGTCAAACCTCGTAAACATCTCTGACGTCGTTCCACTCATATTTATTTACCGTTATTTTAACTTACATAAGATCTTTTAGTTCTGACTCGAGTGTTTTGTCTTTTCAATTCGCTCGGGTCAGCCTGAGCATTTCAGGATTTAAAGGCCTTATTTCTGGAGGACGAAGACGAAGATTTGTGCTATTATTATTTACTATATTATTCCACTACATCATACTGTTCCGCTGCATTGTCATTTATTTATTTATCTCTGATATGTGTAACTCTGAATTTTGTATTGTATAAGTATAATCAAATGTTTTGTATACAGCTTCATGAACTGTTATTTGATTATTATATTTTGTCATTCCGCTGCGAGATTCTATTTTGTTTTTTTTCTTTCTCTGTTTTTCTTATTCACCCCAATAACAATCCGCCCTTCTGTATGGTTTGAGTCGGCATGTGTGTCTACTTAAAGCGTACAAAAAGGCGGGATGTTACAGCTTCTAGAACATACCTCTAACTCTCTCAATCTTCCACTTACACTTGTGGAAAATTATGGAATCTTATTCTCATTCCTTCGATACATTTTCTCATTTGGATCCAGCTATACCCTTAATGAACAGATATGCTACGTTATTTTAATTATATGTTTTGTCAATCAACTCACTCTGATATTGATAAACGGCCTTTATCATGTGGAACTTTCGAAATATGTTTCTCGACTATATTGAGCTTTAGGTTCTTTCATGGTCTATATCACGACATTATTATCGTATAAAAATATTATGGACTCTCAATAATTGGAACCCCTAGCTTAATTATAAATTTAGGCATTTATATATATTACATTGCTTTTATTGCGGTTCTATTCGAGGCGATGTACATATCTTATTATTTGAACTAACCACAATTCATGTTTGGAATGTTTCCTTCTTAAAGCTCCTTAACTAAAGCTATATTTGAATTTTAGATTGACAAATTATGCTCAATTTCACATATGAAGTCTGAGTCCGAATATTCCTTCATAAAAAGTTTGTTGTTTATATAAACAATTATCTAGTATTTCGCAAATACTCAAGAATACCCATAGCTACCATTTAGCGATCTTAATTCGGATTTGGTACTTGCTCAGTGTACTAGTTACATAAGCGATTAGAGATATAGTAGACACCATAACATATATGATAATTTTTATTTCTATTGCATAAAGAATCTATCTCATATGTTCCACTTTAAATGTTTTAATATGGTGTCTATGTATATCGTATGCGACTGTCCCAACATTCTTTTATACTAATTATAAAAGATGTCATTTTCAAATCCAATATCGAGTATAACTACATTGAAATTATTTTAACATGAGTACATAGTTAACAATCTTAAGTTTTCCGTTTTTACTTCTAGTTTTTAGAAATATTTTAGTACGTTTATTGTTCTTTCTAATAGACACATCGCTTCCTCTATATTTTGACTGAAAATCAAAATATTGGATTTTTTCACCAAAATATTTGCTTAATTCTGATGCTTGTCGAATGTTACCTTTGTATCAATTCTTGTATCATATCTAAAACTTATGAACTCAGTATCGCTCCCATCAAATTTAAGACACTTTGGCTGTTATGTGCAAAAGTTTATTCTAGATCATTATTAGAATTTCCATTTCAACATATATTTAGTGAAACTTGTAATCATATTGAACGATGATTTTGCAAGTAAAACCCAACTTAATTTAAGCATGTTAAATGATGAATCTGCAACGTTAATTTCAATAATTGAAATTTATGTTGTTTTATTCTTATCAACATCGCTTACTATATTCCAATTGCAACCGTATTCTTCTCGAAGACACATTGCAGTTGATTGTTCATATCTCTTCGGGTATAACCATCAAAATCATATTTTGATAATGTACATGGAATCCATTCCAGATTTGTGCATCATGCCATATGGCAGTTAATACTCTTTCTCAACATTGATAAGAAGTTCATGGTTTCTCTTTGATATGCGAGAATTCTTATTAGACATTCTAATGTGTTGTGTATGGTTAGGCTTGGTTAATTTATTTTCATCCTCTGTAATCAATATTATCTTTAAATCATATCCAAATCCATTTTACTACAAATAATTTCTAAAAGAAATTCCTTCGTCGTGAAGTTGGCATTTCTTGAAACAACTATTTCTTAGTGCAACAATATATGTTTTCGTAAACATTATATGAACCGCTTATATATATATATATTATTTAGCTTTTAGTTTATGAAACTTATGCTTATAACATAAATTAGTCAACCAATGTTGGTCAATCCCAAACTCCTTTGGGATGGTCCACACAAGACCCCTCACGAACAAGTATTACGTATAGTCTCTCAACTCACACTACCTGTTAACTCCTTGACCAAGGATATGTAAGGGTTTCTTATAAACTCTTATCTTGTATGGTCTCGTAAACTATACTTTAGATGAATTTATTTTTAACCTTATGTACTTGCTCTTAAGTACATGACCCTACAGAAAGAAGATAACTCAACTTCACTTATTATGAATCGTACTATGTTTAACATAGTTTGATTACTCCTTATTGATACTTCGTTATGTATCATAGGGCGGAGTGACTTTTGAGATTGAATCTTATTCGTTTTAGGTACTTTTGGAACCCTTACCAATATACTCAGCTATTTGGTCAAATCGAATTATTATTTTCTTGCATGTTATGTTATTCTACTTCTGTTTTATATTTAATGAACTTATCATAAATACACTACTTGTGTATCAAATATGTATGTTCATTTATGTGATAATTCATTAATGAATTTAATGAAGTAAGTGGATATAGAATTTGTTATCATTAGACTTTGTATTGCATACATCTATTTGTACCAATCCGAAGAGTTCATTAACTCTATTGTTGCTCCTACTAAATGGGTGTTATGTCGTTAATCTTTTGAGATACAATTCATTAGTATCGTATGATTCATAATCATACGATTATTGAATTATTCCTCAAAAATATGGCTTAATCCATTATTCCAAAATAATCGTAAAATTTTCAAATACTTCTGTATTTCTAATGCATCACTTTCATTATAAATACCATTATTATAGTTTATTTAAAATGAATATTCATAATATTCTTATCAGAATAAAGCTATATCTATTTTTAGTTAAAATTGGAAACAATTATCATTTCGTAAATAATATTTGGTATATTTATGAAAATAATTCTTCATATCTTGAAGTATCCATTTATAAGTGTTACATGATATGCTCTCACTATTTTCGTCATTGCTATAATAGTGCATGAAATACGAAGCTTCATTCAGCTACTTATTATGAAATTTTATTTCATACACTGTAAATAATTTACATTTTAGAGTTTTATATCAAATACCTTGAACTTGAAAAAAAATTCATAGAAAATAATTTTCTATATGGAAAAACATTTGGAATAAAAATCACATTTCTCATTCTATATCTGTGCAGTTAATGGCCCGCTATAACCTTGCTATATCTCATAGCGGATTTCTTCCGCTACAATTTTTCCATATAGCCCCAAATATAACCTTTCTACTTTAAGCCCCGCTATTTCCGCTATATCTCGTTATTCTCGCTATATTCCGCTATATCTTTTTTAAAAGAAATGAATTGAACAATGACTTTTATACATTATAAAAAATATGAAATTAAATTAATTGAATTGAATTTTTAATATATTTTCAGAAATGAAAATACTCTAATATTCTACTAAATTCAATTGTGTTATATAACAGTTTTACGTTTATTTGCAGTATATTCGCACATGTTTTTATTTAAAATTATTTATGTATTAATTATAATTCAATTGATTGTTAATTTTGTTAGGAACTTGAGATGGTGGTTTTGATGACAACAACCTTTGTAACTTATTTTATTATAACTTATATACTAACACTATTGTCTAGATATATATGAATGTTATTATGCAGGATATATATAAGGTAGGTACTGATTATTGATGACTGTACAGTATAAAGATCAAGGATGAAGAAATCAAGTTTGAAGACTTATGAGTATCAAGATCAAGATTTCAAGATAAGTGTCTAGTTTATTGTTAAAACTTCATAATAGCACGGAAATCTTCATTCCATATTTCATTTGGGATGGAACCCATTTCTACCTTCTTAGTGGCATACAAACACACGACAAGTAGCTTACAAACCTATGATAAGTTGCTTACAAACCCACGAACATCCTGGTTTTGTACAAGTTCTCGAGTCCTGATGTGATGAGATATTCTGCAGGAAGAAGCTTGCAAAACTACTTCAAAATGGTTTTTCAAAATAATTTTCAAAACTGGTTTTCAAAATATTTTAGCCTTAAAATTATCTTTTCAAATGATTTTCAAAAAGATGTTTTAGCCTTAAAATATTATTTGTTTTAGTTTTAAAATAAAATATTGTTTTAAACTTCATTTCCAAAACAAATTTTACAATTGTTTTTTACATAGGGATGTTGACATCATGGGATACCCCATGTCGACATGGTGGCCATTAAATTTAAAATTTTCAATTTTCAAAAGTAGTGTCTATTCGTTTAAATCTCTTTACGAATGGTTATGACCGTTACTGGTCTATAAATAGCCTTCACAAATGAATTTTTTAACTAACTAATTTCATATTTTCTTCACTCCTTCTCCACAAATCCATATTCTAAATTACATATTTTTAAGATCGTGCCGAAATTCTGTCGAATTCTCAAGTGAATCAAATTAGAATCTCATTCTTGTTTGGTTCTCTACCCTCTCTCGAAGATCAAAGTGCTATTCAGAGTTATAGGATCAATTTGTAATCAAAAGTTTATCGAGTCTCTCTATAAGGTGTGGTTGTGCCTGGAACTCAATTGGGTAATCTTGTGGCCCGTAAATCAAGAGAGTTTGCCCCGGACTCGTGAGACAGAAGGGTACCTCAAGGCCTTTAGAAACTGAGGATTGTAATTTCGACTTTGGTTTAATAAAAATCTGTATGAGGTGTTCTGCCTTGGTACAGGACTGGATGTAGGGTAACTCCAAACTAGTATAAAATCCGGCATTTGTTTGTGTCATAATTTTAATTTAGTCCATATAAATCTTAGAATCCATTAAACACTATTCACCCACCCCTCTAGTGTTAAATTAGCCATAAGATCCTTAATCCGCACTACCTTTCAATTGGTATCGGAGCATAGGTTTTCATAGTTTTCATAATATGAAACTTTAAAAGTTGAAAATGGCATTTTTACAAAATTTTGTTAATAGTAGTTTGAATCTATGCATTTCATCAAAGTATCAGAAGTCTGCATATAGTTTTTATGAAAAATCAAGTTATCTACCAAATTGGTTTGTTATGCAGGAACAGACATGTTACATGGCTTTTGAAGAATCAACAACCAATGGACAAACTGTGCAAATTGAGAAAGATAAATGGATACTTGATAGTGGCTGTTCAAGGCATATGACTGGAAATCCCGAGATACTCAATGACGTTATATATCAAGATGGTGGATATTGGTCAACTTTGGAGACAACTCAAAAGGATACGTGATTGGCATCGGCAATGTTGGTAATTCTAAAACTCCTCTTATTTTTGATATTTTGCTAGTTAAGAATTTAAAACATAATCTGCTTAGTATAAGTCAACTATGTGATAAAGGATTTAAAATTAAATTTGGTAAAGATAAGTGTCACATCGAAGATAATAAGTCAAATATTATCTTTGAAGGAATTAGGAAGAAAAACATTTACATCCTTAGTATGAAAGTTTCAAATGATAACTTATGTCTTCTGGCTAATACAAGTGACCCTTGGATTTGGCATAAAAGATTTGGCCATTTAAATTTCAAATTGTTATCTAGGTTATCAAAGCTTGACTTAGTTAGAGGTCTTCCTAAGTTAAACTTTAAAGTAGATAGTATATGTGATGCTTGCTAATTAGGAAAACTTAAGAAATGTTCATTTAAATTAAAAGATATGATTTCTACTTCTAAACCTCTAGAATTACTTCATTTAGATTTATTTGGTCCATCTCAAGTTCAATCAATTAATCACAATAAATATGTTTTTGTAATTGTAGATGATTATTCTAGATATACTTGGACAATTTTTCTTAAACTTAAAAGTGATGCTTTTGAATTATTTAAGAATTTTGCTAAAAGAATTCAAAATCAATTTTCTTTAAAAATAAAAACTATTCATAGTGATCACGGTGGAGAATATGAAAATGAAAATTTTGAAAATTTTTGTAATCTAAAATGAATCACTCATAATTTCTCTTTTCCAAGAACTCCACAACAAAACGGAGTGGTAGAACGTAAGAATAGAACGATTCAAGAGTGTGCTAGAACAATACTTTCTGATAGTAACTTACCTAAAAACTTTTGGGTTGAAGCAGTCGCTACAACTTGTTATATATTAAATAGGATTTTAATTAGACCATTAACTAATAAAAACCCATATGAATTACTTTACAATAAGAAATCCATAGTAGCTTATTTTAAAGTTTTTGGTAATAAGTGTTTTATTCTTAATACAAAAGATAATTTAGATAAATTTGAACCTAAATCCGACAAGACAAAGGTATCTTTATCAGATATTCTAATAGAAGTAAAGCATTTAGAGTTTATAATTTAAGAACTAACACTATTGAAGAATCAATGCATGTATCTTTTGATGAAAATTTTAAAGAAACTATGCAAATAGAAGATGAAGAAGATTTTATAACTTTAAATAAGAACCTAATGAAACTAATTGTGAAATTATTCAACCAAATAAAAGAATTCTATTAAAAAGATCATCCTGTAGAAAATATACTAGGAAATATTGAATCTATAGTTAAAACAAGAAATCAACTAAATAGTATGAGTAATGTAGCTTTTATATCAACTATTGAACCTAAAAATCCAAAGGAAGCATCATCTGATGATTCATGGATTCTTGCTATGCAAGAAGAATTGAATCAGTTCACCAGAAATGATGTTTGGGAACTTGTTCCTAGACCTGAGGATAAAAGTATAATTGGAACAAAATGGGTTTATAAAAATAAAATGAATGAACTCGGTGAGGTCGTGAGAAATAAAGCTCGTTTAGTCGCACAAGGTTATTATCAAGAAGAAGGAATTGATTTGATGAAACCTTTGCACCCGTAGCAAGACTAGAAGCTATCAGGATTCTACTTGCTTTCGCAAATTACAATAATTTCAAGTTATATCAAATGGATGTTAAAAGTGCTTTTATAAATGGTTTTGTAAAAGAAGATGTTTATGTTGAACAATCTCCACTTTTTGAAAATAATGAATTTCCAAATCATGTATATAAACTAAAGAAAGCTTTATATGGTCTGAAACAAGCTCCTAGAGCCTGGTATGAAAGACTAAGATCTTATTTACTACAATCTGGTTTTGAAATTGGTAAAATAGATACAACTCTCTTTATTAAAAGAAACAAAAATGATATTCAATTAGTATAAATATATGTAGATGATATAATATTTGGGTCAACTAATAACATAATGAATAAAGAATTTTCAGATATAACGACTAAAGAATTTGAAATGAGTCATATGGGAGAACTAAGCTTCTTCTTAGGACTTCAAATCAAACAATTAGATAAAGGAATTTTCATTAGTCAAGAAAAATATGCTAAGGATTTAATTAATAAATTTGGATTAACCACTTCTAGTGGGAAACCAACTCCAATGACAACTAATGTAGCTTTAAGTAAAGAAGATAAATCAAAAGATGTTGATAAAAAATTATATAGGGGGATGATTGGTTCGCTGCTTTATATAACAGCAAGTCGTCCTGACATCATGCATAGTGTCTGCCTCTGTGCAAGATACCAATCTCAACCTAAAGAAACTCACTTAAAAGCTGTTAAAAGAATTTTAAGATATGTAAAACATACTTTAGATTATGGTTTATTTTACCCTAAAAATGATGTATTTGATTTAATTTCATATTGTGATGCTGATTACGCTGGCTGTAAATCAGACCGAAAAAGTACAAGTGGAACTTGTCACTTTGTAGGACATTCTCTGGTTTCCTGGTTTAGTAAGAAGCAAAACACTGTAGCCTTGTCAACAACTGAAGTAGAATATATATCTGCTGCTTTGCCTTGTTCTCAAGTTATATATATATATATATGCAACAAACTTTAAAAGATTTTGGATTAATTATAACTAAATCACCAATTTATTGTGATAATACTAGTGCTATAAACTTATCTAAAATCCAACTCATCATGCTAGAACAAAACATATTGATATTAGACATCATTTTCTTAGAGATAATCTAAGTAAAGAAGTCATAACTCTTGAATATATTAATACTAAAAAACAAATTGCTGATATATTAACCAAACCATTAAATGAAAAAAACTTTACTAAATTTAGAAGAGAATTAGGTATATGTTCATTAACTGAAATATAAATTATAAATAATACAAGTATAGTTAATAATTAATATAAAAAAAATTCAAAAATTGAACTAGGCATGTCGACATGACCCATCCCCCTATGTCGACATACAGGCCGAGATTTTAAAATTTAAATTTCCCTCTAAAATTAGTTATTTGGTTATATATTTATATATTTCGACTTTTACTCCTTTCCTCTGTTCTATTCTCTGTAATAAACTTCTAAAACAGTTAATTAATGGCTTCCTCTTCTAATAATGAACCTTCTTCACCCACTTCTCCTCACTCTAGCCTTTTTCAACGTTTCACACACGTACGAGTCATCAAATTACAAGAGAAGATGAAAGATTTGCTTCAAATGATGACGAAAATTCAAGTGAGTCAACTGCGAATGGCTAGAGAACAAGATAAGCAAGGCAGAGTTCTTAGGAATTCACAAAAATTCTTTATGGATAACCATGCCAATCCCATTATCATCGAAGAATCATCACAAGCCATGGATTCTGAAGAAGAAGAGCCTATGGAAGAACCACAAGAGGATCAAGAAGAAGAACATCCTCTACCGAATCTGGATGTTCATATGGATGAAGACGATGGCGTGATTTACGTTAGAGAGGTCCTTTTTGACGCTAATGGGAACTTGGTCGAACAACGTGGAAACTTTTGTCTCCACTATCCAAATTGTTCGGTCCATAAATCACCAATAGTTAAGGGTCCTCGTTAAGTGTTTTTTGTTTTTCGTTTTTCTCTTTCTTGATTGTATATTAGTTTGTTAATTTGTATATAAAGTGTTATCTTAATTAATGTTCTTCTAAAAACAATCTTTGGTGTATAAAATCTTGAATTCCATTTAACTTAGGATGCTATATTTCACTCATACATAGTTATTATTCTTATATCATATGTTCGTTTATCTCATTTTCTATTAAGTTCAAGGTTTATAGGTTATTGTGTTGTTGATGAAAAAGGGGGAGAAATTATATAAAATAGTAGGCTTGGAGTAAGGGGGAGTTGCTGGTGTAAGGGGGAGTTAAGGTATGATCGAAGTGGTAAGTATAATTTATAAGGTTGTCATCATCAAAAAGAGAGAGATTGTTAGGAACTGGAGATAGTGGTTTTGATGACAACAACCTTTGTAACTTATTTTATTATAACTTATATACTAACACTATTGTCTAGATATATGAATGTTATTATGCTGGATATATATAAGCTAGGTACTGATTATTGAAGACTGTATAGTATAAAGATCAAGGATGAAGAAATCAAGTTTGAAGACCCATGAGTATCAAGATCAAGATTTCAAGATAAGTGTCTAGTTTATTGTTAAACTTCATAATAGCACGGAAATCTTCGTTCCATATTTCATTTGGGATGGAACCCATTTCTACCTTCTTAGTGGCTTACAAACCCACGACAAGTAGCTTACAAACCTACGACAAGTGGCTTACAAACCCACGAACATCCTGGTTTTGTACAAGTTCTCGAGTCCTAATGTGATGAGATATTCTGCAGGAAGAAGCTTGCAAAACTACTTCAAAATGGTTTTTCAAAATAATTTTCAAAACTGGTTTTCAAAATATTTTAGCCTTAAAATTATCTTTTCAAAAGATTTTCAAAAAGATGTTTTAGCCTTAAAATATTATTTGTTTTTGTTTTAAAATAAAATCTTGTTTTAAACTTCATTTCCAAAACAAATTTTACAATTGTTTTTTACATAGGGATGTCGACATCATGGGATACCCCATGTCGACATGGTGGCCATTAAATTCAAAAGTTTCAATTTTTAAAAGAAGTGTCTAATCGTTTAAATCTCTTCACGAATGGTTATGACCGTTACTGGTCTATAAATAGCCTTCACAAACGAATTTTTTAACTAACTAATTTCATATTTTCTTCACTCCTTCTCCACAAATCCATATTCTAAAATATTCATATTTTTAAGATCGTGCCAAAATTCTGTAGAATTCTCAAGTGAATCAAATTAGAATCTCATTCTTGTTTGGTTCTCTACCCTCTCTCAAAGATCAAAGTGCTATTCAGAGTTATTGGATCAATTTGTAATCAAAAGTTTATCGAGTCTCTCTATAAGGTGTGGTTGTGCCTGGAAATCAATTGGGTAATCTTGTGGCCCGTAAATCAAGAGAGTTTACCCCAGACTCGTGAGACAGGAGGGTACCTCAAGGCCTTTAGAAACTGAGGATTGTAATCTCGACTTTGGTATAATCAAAATCTGTATGAGGTGTTCTGCCTTGGTACAGGACTGGATGTAGGGTAACTCCGAACCAGTATAAAATCCGGTGTGTTCTTTCCTTTTACTGCTTTTTATTTACTTTCTGCATCTGTGTTTGATTCTGTGATTGTTCTGTGATTAAGTTCTGCATTTTTTTGTGTCATAATTTTAATTTAGTCCATATAAGTCTTAGAATCCATTAAACACTATTCACCCCCCTCTAGTGTTAAATTAGCCTTAAGATCCTTAATCCACACTCCCTTTCAAAATTTTCATTTAATTACCATTTATATATTTGTAAAAACATTAAGTATGAGTTTTATATGCTATTTTAGAGTCATCCGCTATACCTCGCTATATCCTCGATGTATCCCCGCTATGACTTTTTTCACCTCCGCCGCATTGAATCTGCCGAGAGTTTTAACTGCATAGTTCTATATTAATTATCTTTTAATGTTTTATACGATATTTATTTCCAATGTCTCTTCACGAAGAGGAGGTGACCATTCACCCTCTTCATCCCAGCTTTGCCCAAGTTATATCCACTAATGTACATTCACTTTTCTGTCCAAATGGTCAAACCATTTAAAAGAAAAACCTTTACTACATGATGGTAATGAACTCTTTAAAAAAATACATTACCTTAAGTTTCACTTTATGTAAAGTGATCAAACCGACATTTCAATGATTGAACTCTTGGGTACATCTTGTAGCTCTTGGTTTAATGTTACGTCTAACACAAAAGGATTATTATTATGATCAGTCATGTTGAATACACGATCTTGCATTATGGTTAATTTCTTATTTCGAATGAACTAATTTCATTGAAGTTTCGTATAGTACGAATCACAACTATTCACCACATAACATTTATACGTGATCGAATATGGATCAAATATCTATGTTCTTGTTATTAACTCGCTTTGAGCCAAAACAACTTTTAACTGGACGTAGGAGATTCAAACCAGAATGAAACGACTTGAAACTCGGTAGCACACTCAAGTGAACCAAGGAAATAACTCAGGAATATTTGGAGCCAGAATATGCTAAGTACATAACTCGTCACCAAGTTATGCCTATAGCTCGGTACCAAGTTATAATGCTTCACCACCACGATCTTAGACTTCACAAGAGTTTTTCACTTACCCTTCCATGTATGCCTAAGAGATTTCATAGAATTTCGAATGACTTATCCCAAGAGTCAAAGAGTTAGCTACTGTAAACTATAGAACAAATCAAGTTATGAAGGAATGATCATTAAAACAATTCATCAATCCATGAGAACATAAGGGCACTTCAAAACAAAGTAGGAAACACGATGCAAGAAAGTTGGATGAGTTTCCCCCAAAGGGGATAATTCATCACCGAGCTATGGTGATAACTCGGTACTTAGTTATCACCTTAACTCAAGTGCACCCCAACTTTCTTATACTGCTTTGGGTTGATATCTGGATCTCTCTTTAAGCGATATGATTGCTACCCTTATAAATACAAACCATATAGCAACCAAAATAGGATCTGAATTCTTTGACCACACAGACTTTGCTACTTCTTCACTTCTAACCTTTCCACCATTAGAGTCACCTATGAAACTACTATTTGCTATTGTAGGAGTTAGATCGACAAATTATTAGTACTAGTGACTCACAAACAACCTAGAAACTATACTGTAAATCTGAGATCCAATTGATAATGGTCAGATCTAATATTACTAGTTGTAATCCAGAGAGAGAAAAACTAATAAAAGATTAAAGTGGATGTAGGCTGAAAATTACGACGAACCACTAGCAATATTATGTCTTCTTTTACTGGTTTTATGTTTATTTAATCTGAACTAGTGCTTTCAAATCTGCTTTCTGTGTGTTGATCCATTTTTTTGGGTTAATATTTTGGTGCTTTCACTAAGAACAAAGCTAGATCTGAAAACTTGAAGCTTGAATCTGAGATTTGGAGAAGATGAAGATGCCTAATACTAGATCTAAGACCAGAGCAAGTCAACTAGAGCCTGGGGCAGCTAGGAGGTGTCCTTAAATTTCTATCAACCTATCTACATGACCAGGGAAGAGATGGAGAAAATGATGAAGGAGATGCAAGATGGATTAATGACTGGACAACAGGAACTGCTAGATGTATTTTTCTAAAGGATTGGATAACAAGGAAAAGTTAGGATAGTTAGAATTTAGAACCAAGGATGAGGAGCTAATGTTGGAGCATCTGTAGTTGGAGCGAAGAAAATTGGAACAATGTCCCCACAACTGGAACAACCCGGTATCGAGAGAACAATACTAGTGGGCAACGTTGATGCGACTACTTGGCTGTCGAGAATGGATAACGATGGAGCCAGAAACATAAATCAGAATGTAAATGAGCAATGACCAGAAGAGTATGTGCTAGAGTTTCCTTATAGGAATAGAGGACAGAATGAAATAAGAGGTGCGATTCATAACGCTAATGTGAAGCCAGAGGAGTACATGCCAAAGTATGTGCCAGAACTCCCCTATAGGAATATGGGGCAGAATATTGCTTTTGGACAAAGACCTTTATTAGATGGTGAAAACCGACTTGCTGAGTTGGTAAGGAGAATGATCAAAAGTGGACCCCCAAACCAGAGTTTGCAGGATGTGAACAATAATTCATTTACTTTTAATATCCGAAATGCGAGAAATCCTCCTGATTTCGAGCTTTCGACGCTGAAAATGTATGACTTAAAGTCAGATCCGACGATCCATCTAATGAGATACATCCGACATATGGAGGTGTTGGGTGCTTCTGAGGAGGTAACAGGTTGGTGCTTCCCATTGTACTTACCATGGTTTAGACAACGGGAGAATGAGTTCATTAGCATGTGGATCGAGTTGGTGAGTAAGTTCTTGAGGAAGTTCGGAGTTCACATCTCACGGCCGAAGAATGTGATGACACTATCAAGCATGAAACAAAGGCTCAGAGAGACCTTGTGAAGCTACTTGATAGGATTCATTGTAGCAGCAGCCATGGTCGATAAGCCAGATCCATCAATAATATTAATGGCAGCAGTATCTAGAGTTGTAAGCAAGTCCTACTTCAAAGTCCCATTGGAAAGGGATCGTGGAATACTACAATGAAGCTGAAAGACATTTGCATCAGGAAGACGCCAAAGCTAAGGATGAGGATGCTAAAATTAACATTGTAGATGATAGAGGACTGTCCAAAGCAGGAAATGGAAAAGACAAATGAAAAATGAGAACCAATGACAACTTTTAGAAATTAATATGATAAAGAAGGGAGTCAAAATTTCCTTCCACTGAAATCTCGGAGAGGATATATCTGGACACTAGAAGGTAGATCCTCTATCAAAATCCAGCTAGGAGAGAGCCTACTAATAGGAAGAAAAGATCTAAAAGGTTTTGCATCTTTCATGAGCTGGATGGACATGAAACGAACGAGTGCTGACACCTTCACGATCTGATAGAAGAACTTGTTCGAAGCAATCCGCTGCAACAGTATATGAGGAATCGAACTGCAATGGTGTGGTTATAGCAACCACCATTTGTAGCGAATGCGTCAAGAAACAACCAGGGATCTGGTCCAAGACTTGAAATCCCTTGATTGAGGTGAACCGAAGTCGAATCTAATTCCCATGCTTTGCTTTTTCATTTCATTTCATATACTTTTCTTTCATTTTATGCAATAAAGATAATAATAACCACGGGCCGCTTACACGTATATGGGATCCCAAACGGTCCCTATGCATGCTCTAAATCGGATACCTGAGATGACTGCTTAAGACGATAATAACCCTGACCGCTTACACGTGTACAAGACTTATATTGGTCTCTAGGCACGTTCTGAGTTGGATGTCCGGGATGAATGCTTAGGATTTTTGCTTGTTTGCTTTACTTTGATTTGAATATCCGGCCTTTGAAAAATCCATATTGAATGTGATGACTATATTGATCGCTTTAAAGTTCTATCCAAAGAGATAGGACTGGAGTGTAGGGTGCAAATTCTCTTATCGGAGAGTGAGCGGATGGGCTTGTACGATATTGGTCACCTTAGAGTCTCGATCGGAGTGTCGGACCGGAGTGTAGGGTGCAGGCTCCCTTACTGAAGAGCGAGTGGATAGGGTTGTATGGAAAGTAAGTCCCCTCACCGGAGAGTGACTGGATCATGAACGCTTAGGATTTCTACTTGTTTGCTTTACATTGATATGAATATTTAACCTTTGAAAAATCCATATTGAATATGATGACTGATATTGATCGCTTTTATGTTCTGTCCGGAGAGACAGGATCAGAGTGCAGGGTACAAGTCCTCTCATCGAAGAGTGAGCAGATGGGCTTGTACGATATTGATCACCTTAGAGTCCCAATAGGAGGGTCAGACCAAAGTGCAGGGAGCGCGCTCCCTTGCTGAAGAGCGAGTGGACGGGCTTGTATGGAAAGTAAGTCCCCTCACTGGAGAGTGACCGTATGGGCTTGCTTTGGTCATTGGGTCCCCTTGCTAAAGAGCGAGTAGATTGGCTCAGTAAGAATCTGGAGAGATTAAAACCTTAGACTGGAAGATTAACGATCCGACAAGACCAAGTCCCAAAGTGGATGCAAACCTGATAAAAGGATTTAAATGCCTTGCAATCGGAAAGAAAGATAAGCCCTGGGCGAACACAAGATAGCTTGGATATGTGGAAATATACTTCCAGAGAATTCACCAAAATCAGGATCAATGAATAGTCAGAGAGCTCAACAATTAGAGATTAATTGCCGAAAATTGTTCTTATGCAATGCACACCTTACATTCGAAAGGCGTACTTTGGGGGGGCAAATGTTAACTCAATTTTGAGCCAAAGCAGCTTTCAACTGGACGTAGGAGGTTCAAACCAGAATGAAACGACTTGAAACTTGGTAAGTACACTCAAGTGAACCAAGGAAATAACTCAGGTAAATTTGGAGCCAAAATATGCTAAGTACATAACTCCGGCATCGAGTTATGCCTATTACTCGGTACCGAGTCATAATGTTTCACCACCACGATCTCAAACTTCACAAGAGTTGTTCACTTGTCCTTCCATGCATGCCCAAGAGATTTCATAGATTTTCGGATAAACTATCCCAAGAATCGAAGAGTTTGCTGCTGTGAACTACAGAGTAAACCAATTTATGAAGGAACGATCATCAAAACAAGTCATCAATCCATGAAAACACAAGGGGCTCTCCAAAATAAAGTAGGAAACATAATGCAAGAAAGTTGGGTAAGTTTCCCCCAAAGGGGATTACTCGACACCGAGTTACAGTGATAACTTGGTACCGAGTTATCACCATAACTCGATTGCACCCCAACTTTTTTAAACTACTTCGGGCTTATATTTGGACCTCTCTGGAAGTGGGCTTCTGATTCAATATGATCGCTATCCTTATAAATATACCATAGAGCAACCAAAACAGGATCAGAATTCTCTAACTTCGGAGACTCTACTACTTCTTCACTTCTAACCTTTCCTCCATTAGAGTCACCTAGGAAACAACTATTTGTTGTTCTAGGACTTAGATCAATAAATTCTCGGTACAAGTGACTCACAACAACCTAGAAACTCTATTCTAGAAATGAGATCCACTAGATAATAGTCAGATATGATATAACTAGTTTTAATCCAGAGAGAACAACTAATAAAAGATTAAAGTGAACAAAGGCTGGAGATTACGTTGAACCACTATAAAAATTGTGTCTTCTTTTACTACTCTTATATTTATTTAATATAAACTAGTGCTTTCATCTAATTTCTGAGTGTTGATCCATTTTTTATGTTAACACCTGTATTATTTTAGAGTTCAAAACTCAAGGAAGATAATACACAATCTCGGACAAATAAACACCTAAGTGACTAAGGTACGAATGATTTAGTAGTTGTATAATCTGGCTCTTGCATGGATCTTGAAGTGACAATATGTCAAAGGATTTCTTTGTAAATGTATATTTATATTTCTTGTGTCAACCTTCATTTAGTTCATTTAAATATTTTAATTGATAATTTTTTTATTAATTACATAGTTGCACAAATTTATCGAAGTAAATTATTTACATTTTGTAGCATATATTCTTATAATATTAGAAAGGTTAAATGTATTCATTTCATCTTTCTAATATGGCTCTCACTGGATTTTTTTCTCAATACTAAGGGAAAAATAAAAATCATTCGATTTTTCTAGTAGATTCTAGGACTTGCTTGACTTGGGATTCTGACCTTGAGGATACTCAATAAATTATAGACCCGTGTGCGATGGATAACAACTTATAGGTTGTGTCATATACGCCTAACACGTAGTATCTCCTAATCTCATCTCGTCCTTAAGGATTCTCAACAAATCGAAAGAGGTAATTCACTCATACCCACCATTTCCTAACGGCCTAAGTATAAAGCATTTATCTTGATGAATATCAACAAATACGTATATGTATCTTACCCTTTGTATTAGTTAACATATTAGTAGTATTACGCATAACATCCCTAACTTGAGGAATCTCAACAATAAAAGATTATGCAAGTAATCTATTAATATATGTATATATATATATATATGGTATAAGACAACTTATATATATTTAGGATTCATAATCTTTAATATATATATATATATATATATATTGAGCGTTGTTGATGTAAGGAACAATGTATTTATACTGAAATACCCTCATGATTTAAGTGAAGGAACGCCTAAAATCATGGTATACGTACAATACGCATGTACTCATTGTTTAAACCCAAGTTGGGTTTCTTACAGTTCCACTTAATTTTTATAAATTTATATTACATAAGTTTAATTCATTTATAACTATTTATAATTTAGCTAAATTATATACTATTCTTATGTATATTATTAACTAAATCTTATTTAATTAATTTTTGATTTATTCATTTAATTAAGAACTATATAAATTATTTCAAAATTCAAAATTTTATTAGATTCATCCCAAACAATTTAATATGAATATTTGCTATAACACCTATACTTTTATATATTTATAACATTATATATATATAATTTTGTTAATAAATATCTAGTTAATTTATTTAATAATTCTTTTTATTTAATTAAAAATGATTATTAATTAAATAATTTAATAAACTCAAAAATAGTTATTTATAATTTACCGTAAAATTTTTAAGATATATATATATATATATTCAACTATAACATTTATTGATATATAAATACATACATACATAAATATCAATATATATGTTTATTTTAATTTGATCAAATTTTAATTAATTATTTATTTAGTTAATCCGATTAATTAAATTATTAAATAACTTCGAAATATTTATTTATTTTCAGAAGCAAAATTTGGAAAATATTTTGTAACCATTATGAAATATATGTTATATCATAAATCTAACTTTTAAATTCAAAATAAATTTTTTAAATTTCAAACTAAATTTTGAATGGTCCAAGGCTCAAACTAATTTGGGCATTTACAATTTAGCCAATCTTTTAGACTTACTCCATCATCGAGCCAGGCCAATAGCTGGGGTAAAAAGAATACTTGAATCAGACCCCAATCATAGATACTATTATTCTAGTCACTCAAATGATAGGTAGGCTTTATTCGTTGGCCATAAAGTTGCTAATTTAGACCGCATAGACTAGGCTTTGATATATCTGGTGGAACCGAGCAGTCGAAAATGGCTGAAATAGGTAGATTTAAAAAAAATCATATTTTGGATCATATTGGACCTATGAAATCTAAAGGGTCAAGTTAGATCCAATCTAATCAATTTGGATAAAATCATACTTTATTTAATTTTTTGATTTATTTGTTTAATGAATTAATATAATAAATATTTTTATGGTTTATGGGTATATCATTATATACACATATAACATGCACGTCTAACATAATAATAGTGTACATGGTATGTTAATATATAAGTGGATATGTAGATTTATATCTACTATTTATATACTTAGCACTTATATATATATATGTCTTTAGCCTGAAGTAAAGTAATCATAAACACACAAACACACACACACACATATATATAAAATTTAAATTGATAATAATAGTAATACATTTAAAATAAATTCAAAATATCACAAATAATAACCAAGTCTTTATTTTAAATTTGAATATCAATTAGACTTAGTAAATGTATTCAAATTTCAAATTAGATTTATTATTTAAATTATATATATATGTATATATATATAATTCGCACTGACATTAACAATAACATATTTAAAATTATTTCAAAATATCAAAAAAATTATTATGTCTTTATTTCGAATTTGAATCTAAAATATCTTATTAAGTTAGTGAACACATTTAAAAAATTTAAACTAGATCTATTATTTAAATTATATATATTAAATTAGTAATAATTTTTGAAAGTAAAAATGTTATTATTTATCTTTAATTAATATATATGTATATATATATATGTATTAACAAATATTACATATAAAATAGATTGAATAATTACATATATAAATATTATACACACACACACATGTTATATGTTTCAGCCAATGGAAAAAAATTTAAATTTAAATAATAATATTGAATAATGTATGTGTGTTGTATATAGATATATGTGTGTGTGTGTGTGGTTAATTAAAATTTAAGTATTATATGTAAGTAAAATAAAACTAATTTATTAAACATAGTAAAGTCGAAGGAATTTTTTCTATTTTTCGAAGACAACTTAAGCAATTAAAATATTTACATTTCATTTTAACATTAAAATAAATTTACTAATGTATAGTTTAGCTAATAAATTATGTTTGTAGATAACATTTTTTTTAAAATGAATTCAAAATTAAATAGTTATGGCATAAACATAATTTTTTACATAAACAAATTCATATTATAATATAGATGCGCAAAGATATAGAACACTAAAATAAAATTTAACTTGTAAAATAGCAAGCATCGGCATATATAAAAGTGATGATATATATATGTGACATACATATATCAATGAATAAAATAAAAATATATATTACCTTAAGATGATGTTTAAGTTTCACCCATTGATCAATGCATTCTCCTAGCATCGCAATGACTTGGAGTACCACTGGTTATATCTGTTTTGATGTATACAGGTCAAAAGGATTTTGGCCATGGTGGGTGGGAGAGGCTGACGACTTTGAGTGGGTGAAATAAGAGAGAGAGAAATAGAGAGAGTCTTCTAAAAATGAAGCGTTATATTCATTTAAATATAGAAAAGAATGGAGACAAATTCTCCTCCTCTTACTACTTTTTCGTTTACCAGTTCTAGATCTAGAATTCCAAAATAAAAATAAATCCATCTCCCAATGCTTATGGGCGGCCCTGATATGGGCCAACAAATCACTCCAAATATGTTAAGTAATTAATATCATTTAAATCGTATTTAAATGTGTATCGACATTGTATACTAACACATACATTTATAACTTTTTTATATGCACCTAGATAATTATTAATGGCACCTAGAAAATACTAATAGCACCCAATAGAA
Source organism: Allium fistulosum (assembly GCA_030737815.1). Lineage (NCBI taxonomy): Eukaryota > Viridiplantae > Streptophyta > Magnoliopsida > Asparagales > Amaryllidaceae > Allium > Allium fistulosum. The sequence goes on from CM060907.1 coordinate 619,820,846, forward strand.
TAAATAAAGAAGTGATTAATCTTTCATAAATATTTAGTTTGATTATTTTATAGTTTACAAATTAATTAAATTGTGTGGTATTTCAAAGAAATCACCAATATGGTTATGCAATTTGTAAGTGTAAATTCAGTCAATGATTCATATAAAACTATTCAAATATTAATTTTCACTCATTACCTTAACTAGTGGAGTGATAGTTTGGCCAAATTTATCGCTTATACATCTTTATTGATAAAATCCAATTTTCCAATTTGAGTGGTACCTTTTTGTAACAATTGTTTATACCAATTATATTCGTCACCACCATACCACTTTAAGACTTATGGAATTTGGTTTTACTGAAAATTCCAATATCATTCACATTCAATTCGATTAGTTCTTAAACAAAGTCCTTGGTTCAATAATAACATTTATTATTAATTATACTGCTCTGGCCAGAGACTTTGACTTGGGTTAACTACAATTGACCGTTATATTAACCTCGCATAACCTTCAGAGATGAATTCTATATTAAATAGTGTTTCACTTTCAATGCTTCAACTCAGACCCAACTATAGTCATTCGATGGATGTCATGCAATGATTTAAATATAATCAAAGTGGAGTCTTCACATTAAGGTTCAGTGGTATTCTCAAGTCGAGAGAATTGTGTAATATCATTACTTTGAGATTTCTTATTTGACCATAGTTATTAATTAATAATAGGAAATTCTTGAGTGAGTCATTCCATCACTATCCAATAATAATGAGTACCCAATGCCTTGGTGCTCTAGTAGTCATCAGTAATATATTGTCTAATATTTGGAGAGCGCTACAAATCGTGGTCTCAAAAGTTGTATCAATATCCTTTTATAAAACATCTTGATCAAAAAAATTTAAAATAATATATTATTTTATTTAGCAATAATTTTATCATGATTACAACTCCTTGTAATTATTATCACATAACATATCATTTAAAGATTTTCTATTTAATATACCTTAAATTAATTACTTAATTAATTATATCACTATATAATACCGCATATAATAGAAATCAAATACCTTTATTACAAATAAGATGGTTATATAGTTAGATATATATAACAAATTATATAATTTTCCTTAGGGCGTACCTCTAACTCTCTCCCGATGGTGAAGCAAGTCATGGTGATATGCCATGATTGATCACACGTGCCATAATTAGGTGGGTTGTGTAGTAGAGGCCAAAGATGATCGATCGGTGGTGACGGTGTTGACGATTACATAAGGCTGGCATGAGGCATATGTAAGGTGAACGCGGCACGACTCCGACCATGAATGGAGTTTAATTCAAAAAAAGTGCAAGGAACCCAATAAGTGCCGAGACGTTGTCGATTCGATGGTTTGAGAAGTGTTGATCGAGTAAATCAGGACAGAAGTTACTATGGCATCTAATAATCGGACGAGAAGATAGGTTGAGAGTGGTGTTGACTTGTGGAGTATGACAAGTGTGTTCTACGATTCAGACACATTCCGAAGGGATTATTGGATAAGTCAAAGATGTGATGTGTGCTCATAGACCTTAGTGATAGTCTTGCTCTCCTTAGTGATGGAAAAACCTTAGTAATGGTATGTATACGACTATAGTTGAAATTGCGATGTTGAATGGTTACTGACCTTAGCGATGGTCATACGAGTTATCATATATCTGATGGAACTTGAGTAGGAGATGTGAGATTGAGCGATAGTTGTTGTGTTTGTTATGTTTTTTTTGTTCGATATGGATATCATGTGACGTAGGTAGTACCATAAAAGATATCCCAAAACCTTATTCTGTACTTAGTGCAATGCACCCATATGTGATAGTAGATTAGCATATATTGCGTTTATTTCTAACTTATTGGATGCACAAATAGGTTGGGTATGGTTATACGTGCCTTATGTTCATATTTACCATAGATGGTTCTTATATCAATTTTGAAGTTATAAATTGCTCATACCAGATCTTTGTCTGACCAAAGGTTATTTGTATTGCTTCTTATTTCTCGGTACTCTAAAATGAGTAGATTATAATAGCAAGTATGAGATAGAACATGGAGCTGTGCAGAGGACAAGAAGGAGGCTTACGCTTTCGTATATCTATATTTGGAGCTATTACCGTTATATATCGCTATGCAAAACTATGGAATTATATCGGTACTCGTAATTATTAGAGCTAGTTTACTTGGAGTTGATTTAATTTGGATGTATAAACTCTACTATTTCTTGCTTAGCATAATTGTGTTGAACTTGATGCACTCTGACATATTTTGGTTCATTTGGTTATATTATTCTCTCACCCATTTTATATATATTTACTATTATATGTTATCTATGCACTGTGAGAGATATAACAAATTCAGCCGAGGTTTATCGCTACTTTACTCATGACTTCTTCCCTCCATCAACTGGGCATTGATGCAACACTCTTATGGTATTAGATATTTGTATATTGGATGTTGATGGTGGAGGAAGGTTGTCACATGTGGTATTAGATCTTTGGTTGAGATGTGACCTAAGTTGATACTAGACCCAGAAATAGAGTAAGAGGAACACTTTAAAATGGATCGAGGGATATATGAGAGTGTAATTGTTATATATTTTGGCATTCACAGCCGTATATTAATGTGTGTGTGGTAAGTCACATTGCATACATGAGTACCACTTATTTCTTTATGAGAGATTGATCATTCTTATTATAGTTGATAAGGATAAGCGAGCATAATAGGAATGCAGCAATGGACTCTATTCTGGAGTTGAAGAAGGAGCGAGCTTAGGGGTAGCAACTAACGTGATCTTGGACTATATTCATGACTGTGATGAGGAATATGATGCGGATCTCCCAAGGAGGTGTTCTAGTGCTAAATTAGGTGGTGGTGCTCAAGTGAAAGTGCCAAGGGCCGATTCTACCAAGCTTAATAAAGAATTTTTAGTCTTGGAGGCAAACTATTTTTGGGAATAGAATCAACTATTAAGGTATAAGATGGGTTTAATTGTTGTGAATGCATCTTTGATGATCTTTAATTAAAGGATGTGCTAAAGAGGAAGTTGGCTGCTAAACAACTTCAAGGAAGGGCCATGGGCTAGTGGAACACCCTTAAGGTTGCTACTTTCAAGGACCAGTTCACTTGGGAACGGTTTAAGGCTCTATTCGAGAAGAAGTTCATTCTTGTCTCTCAAAAGACAATTTTGTTTAGAAAATTTGCTGATTAAAAACAAGGCGACATGTATGTTTCAAAGCACGTTGCTGAGTTCGACATGTTTTTGAAATATGGGATGTCATTTATCGGTACTCCCTTGAAGAAAAATGAAAAATTTATTATGGGTCCGGTTGAATATCTTGGAGAAAGGCTGGTGGGACACATAGATGAAAGCTTCATGAAAATTGTAAGGAAGGCTTTAAGACATGAAAGTATATATCCAAAGTCTAAAGTTGTTGTCATCTCAAAGGAGAAGTCTAAGCCATAAGTGAGCAAGGGTGGCAAAATAAAGTGGATCAATAAGGGAAAAAGGAAGTTCCAAGGAAAGGGTGGTCTAAAGGAAGAAAAGTAGGAGCATGTTTGCTTCAACTGTAAAGAAAGAGGCCACCTAAGCAAGAACCGCAAGAATTCGAAGAGTGATGAAAGGAAATGCTTTAATGGTGACATGATTGGACATTATAACAAGGACTGCCTAGAGCCACATAAGGATAAGAAAGTGGTAAAAGCTTATACTCTTAATGTTATTCCAACTTCATCAAGTGCTTCACCGGTGAAAGAGAAGAGGATGGGCATTACTATCCAAGGTATGCTTTCTATTTATGGTAGACATATTCATGTTTTATTTGATACTGAGGCATTATATTATTTTATATCTAGCGATCATGTAGATAGACTAGGACTAAAACTCAACCTAGTAGATAGACCTTTGGTTGTGTTAACTCTTTGGGTGGTTCGGCCAAATTAAGTATAGTTTGTCATGACACTATGTTGCCGAGTCATGAAAGTATATTTACTTTTGATTGTTTTGTTCTTGATTTCGTTGGGTTTGGCATCATATTGAGGATAGACTGGATTTAAAGATATGGAGTTTTGGTTGATTGTGAGAGGTTGTTGATGATGATAAGGACAGGTGGTGAGTGTAGGCTAGAGTTGAGTTACATGCCTAAGGATGCAGTTATGGTTAGCTTCTTATATTTAGTAGAGATCTCGAATTATGAGATATCATTAATACCTATAGTGAGAGAGTATCCAAACATATTTAAGAAGGTTACCGAATTACCATCGCATAGAGAGATTAAGTTCTATATCGATTTGGTGAAGGACGTTAGGCTAATATTTATGCCATCAAGACGTATGGTGCGTAAAGAGTAGAGGAAACTATAGGGGCAAGTAAATGACCTATTGAGGAAGGGGTTCATTCATATGAGTATTATGAGTGGAAACAATATAGTATTTGCCATAAAGTTAAATGGCTCTTTAAGGTTTTTTGTTGATTATCATGAGCTGAATAAGGTGCCGAGAAAGAACAAGTATCATCTTCTGTTTATCAATGACTTATTCGATTAGCATCACGGTGCAAAGGTATTTTTTTAGTTGGGCTTGGTAATAGGTTTCTGCCAACTAACAGTGGCAAGGGATAGTGTGTCGATTACATATGCCATGGTGATTTTATGAGTGTTTGGTTATGCCATTTGGTTAACTAATGCGCCGACATAATTATTGATCCTTTGCACCATGTTTTCAGAGATCAACGAAATAAGTTTTTTGTTTGTCGACGATATTCTTATCTTCATGAACGAAAAAGGAACCCAAGATGCACTTAAGAGTAGTGCCTGAGACAGTGAGGAAGCGAAATTTTTGAAGTGTCACATTTAAAGGAGTGTAGTGAGGTTCTTAGGTCATGTTGTTTTAGAGCAGAGATTAATTATGGATCCTTCAAAATTTGCAGCAATCAAAGATTGGGAAAGACCTAAGAGTGCTATAGATGTGAGAAGTTTTCTTAGAGTAGCAGGTTATTATAGATGATTTATAAATGACTTCTCAAAGGTAGCGGCACCCTGTGCAGTTAATGCCCCGCTATTACCCCGCTATAACCCCGCTATATCTCATAGCGGGTTTCTACCGCTACGATTTTTCCGTATAGCCCCACAATATAGCCTTTCCGCTTTAATCCCCGCTATTTCCGCTATATCCCGTTATTTTCGCTATATTCCGCTATTCCCGCTATATCTTCTTTAATAAAATGAACTGAAAAATTCAATTTATACATTATAAAAATTATGAAACTAATTTATTTGATTTAATTTTTAATATATTTTCAGAAATGAAAATACTCTAATATTCTACTAAATTCAATTATGTTATATAACAGTTTTACGTTTATTTAAAGTACATTCGCACATGTTTTTATTTAAAAATTATTTATGTATTAGTTACAATTCAATTGAATGATATTTTTTCATTTAATTACCATTTATATATTCGTAAAAACATTAAGTACGAGTTTATATGCTATTTTAAAGCCATCCGCTATATCCCGCTATATCCTCGCTGTATCCCCGCTATAACTTTTTGCACCTCCACCGCTTTGAATCTGCCGAGCGCTTTAACTGCACAGGCGGCACCATTGGCTAATTTGATGAAGAAGAATCAAAACTTTACTTGGGACTTGATATGTAAGCATGTGTTCGTTGGTCTAAATGAGAGGTTGACGAGTGCAATAGTGTTAGTCATTCTGGATAGGAATGAGGAGTGAAAGCATACATAGATATTTGTGGTACTGGACCTGAGATGGTATTGATATAGAGAGGTAAGGTTGTCGCTTACACGAATAGGCAACTGAAATGGAATGAGAAGAAATACCACACCCATAATTTGGGGTTGGCAATGATAGTGTTCGAATAGAAGATATGGAGGCATTACTTACTAGGAGAAAGGTTTGAGTTGTTCACGAACCATAAATTGTTAAAAAACATTTTCTAACAGAAGGACTTTAACCTTCGTCAGCAGCGATGGTTAGAGTTCTTTGCCTCCTATGACTTTTTCATTTCTTATACGTCGGTAAGGTGAAATGAAGTAGTAGATGCTTTGAGTAGGAGACATACCAGCTTGGAACTATGTTTCTAGAGTAAACGCAGTTAGATTGTATAGTTGAGTATGACTTCCGACCTAGATGTAATCTAGAGCCAAAGATCTTGGTGAGCTTGACCATTAGACCTACTCAATAGAGTGGATTGGTATCAGTCAGAAGCATGATGCTAGACTAGTATAGATTATCCTTAAGATAGAGATGAAAGTAGAGTCTAAGGAGATGAAGCAGTACAGACTTGACCAACGTGGTCGCCTTTGTAATGATGGTAGATTGTATGTACTCATTGTTGATGGACTTAGAGATAAGGTGCTACATGAGTTCCATCATTCAAAGTTGGCTATTCATCCCAGAGGCAAAAAAAGCATAGAGATATGAAGCATATATTTTATTGGGAAGGGATATAAGAGGCATTGGGATAATTATTTCGAAGTGTATAAACTATCAACTAGTGAAAGCTAAGTAGAAGAAACCGAATGTTTTTGCAATGACCCGTATTTTTTATTAGAGTATTATAAAATATCATTTTTAAAATTCATATTAGGTCTTATGGCCTCATTACTTTGGGAAATATTGAACGGTGACATTTCTAACCTTTAGAAATAATATTGGATGAATTTAACATTCAAAACTTGTAAGGCCTATAACTTTTGATAGGAGATGAGTCGGAGGTTGAGACCACTTCCATTAGAAAGATATGATGGTTTCTCATTCCATAAAGTGGTCAAATAGCTTGTTGGACTCAACGATTAGGAGATATAGCCATTTGAAGTTGGACAGTTTCTTGCCAGATTGGTAGGTAATTAATTAAGCTCGGATTAGGCCCACTAACCCATTTTTGGATTTGTGCCTAGTTGGGAAGATGAGATAGTTTCTAATCACTTTTCCCATTTTCAAAAAATAAACCAAATCTCCATTAATCCATTTTTAGCCAAAAAACACCAATTTTCCACACTTTAATTAGCCTAAACATGTCATTAAGGGGAGATTAGCAAAGGTATTAGAGAATTTGCTGTTTGGGCATCTTAGGATTCGTGGTAGTTGTTGTTCACATCTGTTTTGCATAGAATTTTTTTCACTTTGGGACTAAGGTGAGTGATTTTGCATTCCTCACTATTTTATGCATGTCGATATGGTAAAAACATGATTTTTAAGATGATGTTTGATGTTAAAATGTTTTTAAAACTAGATCTAACTTTAATAACATTTTAAACCAAGTTTAAAAAGATAAAAATATATTTTGATTTTCCTTACACCATTTTGCAAATTAAGTCTTCATTTTGTGTATGGTTAGATCCCGGACATTATATGTATTTGAATTGAGTTTGGATTGCTTGTATATGATGTTTGATGATATGTGATGATTATATGTGATTTTTTAATGTTTGCTACGATTTCCTTGTTTGTTTATGACTCTAGGGATGTCACATAACTTAGGTATTGTTTACTTGGATACCCAACATCCAGCATTGTCCTTAGAATTGTAGTACAACTATATGATTGTGATGGTAGTATATTAGGATATATTGTTATGTGCTAACTTTTTAGTTGTAAGGACATGTCAGATATGATTCTCCATACCTTACATCCTATACTATATTGGCTTTCATGGTATTTTGAGATTTTCCTATTACTCATACCAGACTATTGTCAAAATCGAGGTTTTATGTTTTGCTTCTTGTTATCTCGAGTACTCTTAAACGAGTAGATTAGATAGAAGGTGTGGGATAATATGCAATGCAGTGCAGTGCAGATGGACTATCAAAAGGCTTCACTTTCACATATACTATATACTTTGGAGTTTTACAATTTCTCTTATGCGACACCATAGAGCTTTGCCAGTATCCGACTTTATTTAGAGACAGTTTATAATTTTAGTTTATTTATCAGGTGTATAAACTCTATTATTGCATTACATAACTGTATTGGACCTATGCTCTTATTTGTGATATTCCTTATAGTTATATTTTTGTCTCGCCTGTTATATATCTGTGATGACTATTATATTTTATTACACGCATTGTGAGATATATGACAAATTTTGTGATATTTACTTTACCACTTGACAACTATCCTACGCCGGCCGGGCAACATTTCAATACACTCTACTGGTATATTGAGTGCCAAAGGTGTAAGCCAGTCATCATAAGTTAGCTACAACTACTTAAGGTTCCTTGTGGAAGTGGGGATGGATATTAATGGACTTCATTGATGTATTGTTGAGAACTAGAGGAGGGTAAAATAACATTTGGGTCATAGTCAATAAATTGACGAAGAAGGCCCAATTCATACCATTAAAGTCTAATAGATCGACATTAAAACTGGATTGCATGATTCCATGGGCGCCAAAGAATATTGTGTGAGATAAAGTCCCATTATTCATGAGTGTATTTTTGAAGAACTTACAAGAGGTGTTGGATATATAGGAGCATTTGAGTACAACCTATACCCACAAACCGATGATCAAACCGTGAGAGTGAATCGTATATTAAAAGATCTCATACGAGCTTGCACACTTGACTCGGGAGGCTCATGGGATTATCATTTGCACTTGGTGGAGTTCCCAAACAATAATAGTTATTAGTCGAGCATAGGTATGGCACCAATCATGGCACTATTTGGCAGATAATGCAATACCCCTTTGTGTTTGTGGAAAGCGGGGGAGAAACTAATACTAGGGTTAGTATGCTTAGAGAGACTATGGAGAAGAATGAGATACTTTAGCAATGAATGAAAGCTGCACAAGATAGAAAGAAGATCTACGTTGCTAAGAGAAAACGTGATCTTGAGTTCACTATTGTTGATATGGTGTATGCCAAAATATCTTTGTTAAAGAATACAGTTCGATTCGGTAATAATAGGAAGTTGGCATCGAGATTTGTAGGAGCTTTTCTGATACTAGAGAGGAACATACAGAGTCGACTTACCTCAAAAGATGGCTGTGTGCATAAAATGTTTCGTATTTTGCATCTTAAGAAGTTTGTGCACGATTCTGGCATGATTATTGCAATAGAACAACTAGATGATGTTTTGCTGGAACCTAAAGCATCGAGACCTCATAGGCCTATTTGTATAGTCGAGTAGAGCATGAAGAAGCTTAGAATGAAGACAACAAAGCTAGAAAGTTTCAATGAAGTGAAAGTGAAGCAATAGCACTTGGGAGATCGAGGAGAGCATGAAGACCGCTTATCCAGAGCTCTTCACTTGGTAATAGCCCATTTTTATCATTAACTTCACATTTGTTATTTATACTGCTTAGTCAGTACCTTACATGCTAGGGTCCTAGCATAAGTTTATTATTTTCTTATTTGCATATGATTTTCGTTATGCTTGTTGGTTGTTAGGTATGCTTGTTATAAGTATTGTTTTGGTTATGTTTTGTTTTGGTGAAAATTTGGGAGTGAAATTTTTAAAGAGGGGGAGAATGTTGATCGAGTTAGAGGTATGCTCGAAGGGTAATTATGCAATTTGTTACATATATCTAACTAGATAGTCAATCTTGTTTATAATAAAGATATCTGATTTATAATATATACTTTGTTATATTGTGATAGAATTCATTAAGTAGTTAATTTATGTTATATTGAATAGAAAATCTTTAAATAATATGTTATGTGATATTATTTAGAGAATTTTGTAATCATGAGGAATTTATCATATTGTATAATAACATATTGTTGTAAATATTCTTGTTCAAGATGTTTGAGAAAGTATATCGATACATCCGTTGAGAACAAAATATGTAACACTCTCCAAATGTTGGACAGTGTATTATTCATGGCTGTTAAGGGCACCAAGGGGTTATGTACTAATAGTTATTGGATAACCTCATCTAAGAGTTTCCTATTGGTTAATAACAACTAGATCAAACATGAAATTTCGAGTGGCGATATTACATAGTTCTCTCAACTTGAGAATAAAGTTGAACTGCAATGTGGAAAGTCCACTTTAAATATAGTTAAATCATGGCATGGAGACCATCGAATGACTATAGTTGCGCCTAAGATGAAACAGTGGAAGTGAAACGCTTTTCGGTAGAGAATTCATTTCCTTAGTTGTATGATATTAGTACCATGGTCAACTGTAGTCAACTCAAATCAAAATCTTTGACAATTGTAGAATGGTTAGTAATAAATATTGTTATTGAACTAATGACTTTGTTTATGGACTAACTGAATTAAATGTGGACGATATTGGACTTTTGACCAAACCAAATTCCACAAATCCTAATGTGATATAGTGTTGATGAAAAGAATTAGTGTAAAATAATCGTTACTAAAAGTTACTGCTTGAATTGTAAAATTGGATTTTGTTGATGAAATTTGTAAGTGATGAATTAAGTCAAACTATCATTCACTAGCCAAGGTCACGTGTTAACATTAGTATTTAAACTGTTTATATATTAATCATTTGCTAAATTCACACATATGAGTCGCACAACCGAATCTATTCAATCTTTGAAACGCCGCCTGATTTATTTTATTTATATTGTTATAAATTAATTAAATTATTTAATATTTATAAAATATTAATTATATATTATTTACTTATGGGATGTGTTTAGTAAAATGGAGTTGCCGTTAGAAATTTCGAGGTGCCATTAGTAATTTATTGGATGTGTGTACAAAAAATATGTTTGTATATCGATATACAATATTGGTAACAATTTAAATTGGATTTAAATTGAATAAATTGTTAATTTTTTATGTAGGGTTTTAGCCCATTATGTAGTCTAATCTATGTGGTAAGAAAGAGTGGAAAAAGGTTTACTTGGTTTTTGAATTGGTAAGACATATTGGTGCAAGATATTTGTTCCTAGATCTCACTATGTATTCAAATCAATAGCCATAACTTTCTTTTCATTTTTTTAGCTCCTCTCTTCCCATACATGGATGCCACTTCCTTATCCAATAACTCCATTTTCAACTCTGAGCTACATTCATTTAAAAATACAACTAAATCCAGCGATGGAGCATCGATTGCTACCAATAATGGTGTTGATTAAGAATCTTGGAGACCGATAGATAAAGATGTGGTTCTAAGGAAAACTCTAGCAAGGTAATCTTCTTGTTACATATTTTTATGTATTTAATTCTATTATAACCATTTTCTACGTGTGATAATTGTCCCCTTTAAATATTAATGCATTTAACAATTTTAACAATTGATCTACAGGTACCTATTGTTTTGAACTCCAATTTTGAAACTAAAAATAATATAAAAAATGAAGTAAATATGTTAGTCAGCCATAAATCATTTTATGCGTGTATATAATAAATATTTAATATTTTTTACTAATTTTAAATGAATATTTACTATTTTTAAACCTTAAAATACTTTAATCTAGTTTTTATACATATATAATAAAATTATTTAAAATATGATTTGGAAATTATTAAAAATTAAAATAAATTATTATTTGAATGAAAGATTTTTTATAAATAATTGTAGTATATATTAATAATCATTTAATACAGTGCTTACTTTAATATTATATATATGTATGTATATTCTTTTAAAAAAACTAGTATTTAAAATTTAAAAAAATTATTTCTGACTGAATTGGATATACGTACAAACACGCGTATATAATTTGTAAATATTTGTTTTATAATATATATATAGACACACATATTAAAATAGTGTATTTTAAACAAATAAATAAAAATATAAGTGTATATATAAATAAATAATTGTTTTCTACTATCCAATTAAGATTTACATATGAATATATAATTTTAAATATTTATTTTATGATAAACATATATATAAATTGTTTATACAAATTAAAACAATGTTATGTATTTTTAAATAAAAAATATATATAAAAAATAATAATTTCGACTGTAATAATTATTTTTTACAAATATACATATTTAAATTTAATTGAAAGTATTTTAGCTAATATTTTAAGATCTACTTTTGAATTTAAAAATGTTTTACTAAGTCTTAATTAGCTATTTTAGTAGAAAATTTGAATATTTAAATTTAATGGCTTAGTAAAAATTAGATTAAATATTTTGTAATTTATTATATATATATAATTTCAAATTTTATAGTTATATTTATGTTTCATAAATATATTAAACATTATTTTGTTAAAATCATCTTATATATATATATATAGTGAATGTACCTACATTATAGATGTAAATCCCAACATCTATATATGTAAACATTACCCATGTACACATTATATGTTGCGCCTGCATATTGTAAACATACAAGTATATAATGATATACTTATTAATCACATTAGTTATTAATTCATTAAAATTCATTAATCAATTAAATCAGAAAACTAAATAAAATTAGATTTTAATCAATTAATCTAGATTGGATTTAGTTCAATCCAGTAGACTTTATAGGCCCAATATGATCTAAAATATGATTTTTTTAATTTTTAATTCACCTATTTAACCCACTGCGATATGACCCAGTTCCGTCAGTGGTATTGGAGCCCAATAGCATATGCAGATAAATTAGCAGTATTAAGGCTAACTTATTACAGTTCACCCATTTAGTATGGTGTTTAGAAAGGTGGTGTCTGAGGTTAGGGTTGAGTAATCAAGTATGTTGCCCTACCTAGCTACTAGCATGGCTTAAAGGCTGAAGCAAGCCCAAAGGTTATCCCTGATATAAATGCCCAAATTGATTTTGGGCCTTAGGTTAATTGTCAATATATACTCTGAAAATTAAAATTTAAAAGTTAAGTTTAAAATATAAATGAAAGTTTATAATTGTTATAAATTATTTTTTGAAATTGTTTTGAAAATTAATTAAACGTTTTTGAAATTTCATTATAATTAGTTGGATTAATTAAATAATTAATTAAAATTTAGTTAATTAAATGAAAACATATATATATATACATATATTTATCTTAAAATGTTTATGGTAAGTAATAATAAAAATAAATTTTCAAAATTAATTATTTTTTTATTAAACTTGTTTTAATTAATTAAATTAGTTAAATGTTAATAAATAAATTATATGCATATATATGATATATGTATGTATATAATTACTGTAAATATTACAGTTAATATTCAATTTTAAAAAAATGAATATTAATTTAATTAAAGTGTTAATTAAATTAAATTAAATTTGATTTAATTAAATAGAGTGGAACTTTAAGAAACCCAAATTAGATTAATGGATTAAATACATACATATGGTGCGTAAATCGTGATTTCAGATGTGTTTGACAATTGAATCAAGCGGGTATTTCATGAGAAATACATTATCCCATAAGTCGATATCACTGAATTAAATATATTAAAGATTATGAACCGTTAATATAAATTATCATATACCATTTACATAAAAATAGGTTACTTGCATATTTGTTAGTTATTAAACTTTTCTCAAGTTAGAGGTGTTAAGTATATTACTATTAATATATTGACTAGACAAGGTAAGATACATGCACGTATTTGTAGAGCTTTCCTCAAGGTGCGAAATGGTAGGTACAAGTGAAGAATCCCTCTTGATTTATTTAGCTTTTCTCAAGGTCAAGATGAGATTAGGACAAAGTCCACGTATTAGGAGTTGAATATGATACAATTGATAAGGTGTTATCCATCGCATGTGATCATACAATTTGTTGAGCTTTCATCAAAGTCAAAATCCTAAGTCATGCAAATCCTAACACCCACTAGAGAAATCAAAAGATTTCTAATTTTTATATTACGGTTTTGATAAACATAAAAGTCAAGGGGAAGCCTAGTTAGAAAAATGAAATGAATACATTTAATTTCTAATATTGTCATAATATATGGTATAAAAGTTAAAATAATCTATGATAAATTTGTGCAACTAATATAATTAATAAAATGTTTGTTAGTTAAAATATACAAATGAATTGAATTTAAAAAATTGACATAGAAATATGACGTATACACTTACCAATACATCCTTTAGCATGTTGTCACTCAAGACCCATGCAAGTGCCCAATTATACAAAAACTAATACATTTGTACCTGGACCACTAGGTGTTTAATTGCCCAAGACTGTGTATTATCTTCTATAAGTTTCGAACTCTAAAAGAAATACAAAAATATGGATATTTGATCCATATTCGATCACATATAAATGTTATATGGTGAATAATCATGATTCATAATATACGAAACCAAGATGATATTAGTTCGTTAAAACTAACCAAGTGAATCATAATGAGAGATCGTGTATTCAATACAACCGATTATAATGAAGATCTTGTTGTATTAGATATATCACTAGACCAAGAGCCAAGATGTACCCAGGAACTCAATCATAGAAATGTCAGTTTGATCAGCTTATAAAAGTACAACTTATTCAATATCCTTAACTGTTAAGGATGAACAAATGCGTTTTTGTAAAGAGTTCATTACGGTCTTGTAGTAAGGGTAATATCTTGAATGGTTTGACCATTTGGAGAGAAAAAAGAATATACAATTATGAATGTAACTTAAGGCACAACTGAGTAAAGAGAGTAAATGGTCACTTCTATTTCAAGAACAGACATTGGAAACGAGAATTGTATAAAATACTAAAAGATACTTAATATGGAATGAGAAATTTTATTTCTATTCCAGATGTATTTTCATATAAAAAATGCTTTATATAAAAGTTATTTCTTCGAGTTTAAGATATTTGATCTAAATCCCTCCTTGTTTGAATAGCTATAAACATTGTTAATGGTGATAGATTTTAGGCTTTTGGCAGCCGCTATCTATTTTGTCCTGCTTTCCCCATAGTGCCTCATAATCCCAGCTTCTTGCTTGACCCAATCCCTCCTCGTTCCTTCTTCCCTAATGCTTGTGCTAACTTCAACCCATGAAGAAGGGGTTCTTTGAATCCTCGAGATGCCTGCTGCCATCATAGTTGGGAACTTCCACCACCAGATATGGAAAATCATATAAAACCCCTATGCTCTTTGACACTGATGGTTTTCCTTCTCTCTCTAAATCGATGAAAAAACCTTCATCAAATCATGCCCTAAAATAGACTTCTTTTAGACCCATCTCCTCTCTATACGAACACATATCACTACCTCAACATCTTCTGGACATTCTTCCCCTCTAGCAAACGTTTCCACTCAAACAAGCCTACCGAACCTACCTTTTTTTGGTTTTCCTTGTGAGCGGCCTAGTTTAATTGCTAATGATGTTGCTAATGTCCTTAGCCCAAGAAGGAATGAAGACCCCTCATTTCTATTAGATGTAGTCAGGAATATTGGTGGAAAGATGGTTCAGACCTTATTATGAATTACCCTTCGGCATCTAATGGAATATGCCATAATGTGACTTGTTCAAACAACTCTATCCCGACTTCTTCTAAGCTAGTATGAACTTCATTATTCACTAACAAACCATGAAATGTAGGAAGGTATGTCTCTAAACATTTTAAGGTAGCTAGAAATATTGATGAAGTCCTTATACCCCCAAAAGAAGCAGTTGATGCGGGTGTTTCATTTTCGAAAAATTCCCTCGTTGGTTTCTTTTTGGAAGACAGTCTCCCTGATGCTATGGTGCAGAGGCATCTATGGGACAAATGGAAATCGAAGGTTCTTTAAATATGAAAATCGAAAACGACATGTATTTTTTGAATTCGGAAATAACGAAGAAATGAAATTAGTGTTAGATGTGGATTCGTGCATCATAGATGGGAAACTTTTTATTATTATGCGATGGAATCCATCGATTGACCATGCTTGTGAACAGATCATGTCTATCCCTATCCAGGAGATGTTTACATGTATCACATCCTCTCTCCAATCCCTTGTAGGTCTAAATTGGTTAGCTAGTCATATAGGATAACTTATTTGTTTGATGAAAATACCGAGCATAGGGATTTACTTGGATATGTAGATCCCATATTGAAATTACCCTAAATCACCAATTCCCATCCAGCCTCTCTTTAGCAATTTCTGGAATCCTGATTGGTTAGGTTCTTGTCTCATACCCATGGCATCCTTCTATCTGCACTTACTGCCACTCATTAGGCCATATTGACACATCATGCTCCCATCATCCTATGAAATACACTTTGTCTCCTCCCTTACCTGAAAAGATTCCTTTCTAAAAGCCACCCAAACAGAAATGGAGGGAAAAAACCCTTCTATTCCCGACCCAACACCATCAATATCTATGACACTTCCGATGTCATAAGGAAGTCGACAATCTGGATGCTTACCTAAATGTCTTCACATCTGGACCGACTGGCATCCCAAACTCTGGTATACCATCTTTGGCTGTTGATCCTCCACCTGAGCTAAGCAAGAATCTTATATTAGCTACTCATAGCTCTTCACTCCCATCCTGCACCTCTTTGCCTATAGTCCCAATTGACTTAGTTGATGGGATTGAGTACAATATTGTAGATCTAATTCCATCTTAGTGCTATTTATGATAACTTGGATTTATTTTGTCCACATGGGGTATTTTATGTTATGTTATGTTGTTATCTTATTTTTGGTATGTTTAGTTTGTTGATATTCACCTGGTAGGTGTTTGTGTCGGTTTGTAGCTGTTGAGGCATCTAGCCCCACACCCATTTTTAAATGATATATAAAAAGTGGACGGGCCAATTAAAAAGATGGCTTACCTTTCAAAAGATATTGGATCTAAAACTATAGACTGTAAATTAGTTATTATAAACGAAATAAAAATCTGTTACGAATGGTTACATAGAGCTTCATATTTCGTATGTTATTATAGTAGATATGAAAATAGTAGGAGCATATCAATAACACTTCTTAATGGACGAGTCAAGTTACAAAAATTATTTCTATAAATATACCATATATTCTTTATGAAATAACAACTGTTTTCATTGTTGATTGAAAGTACAGTATTATTTCAATATGAATATTCGTTATAAGATGAAACTATAAAATTGGTATTTCTTTCATAACAAAAGATGTATATGAAAATATACAAGTATCTAAAATCTTAAAATTATTTTGGAATTATAGACTAAGCCACAATTTTGAGAAATAATTCTTTAATCATATGGTACTACTGAATTATATATCAAATTATTAAGAGAAAAGCACATATTCAGTGGGAGCAGCATAAGAGTTGATGATCTCTTAGGATTGATCCATATAGAAGTATGCAATTGTAGGTCTAATGATACCAAAATGGATCCACTTACTTTGTTAAATTCATTGATGAAATATCACAAACTTAAACATATATATTTTATATATATGTAGTATGTCTATGATAAGTTCATAGAATTAAAACGAAAGTGAACAACATGGTGTGCAATAGAAATACGATTTGATCGAATACGAGTGTATTGAAGAAGGGCTTTCAAAAGTACTTGAAGTCAAATAAGATTCAATCTCAAAATTCGATCCTCCCTATGATACGTAATATCATATCGACAAGGTGTAATTGGACTTTATTGGACAAAGTAAGATTATGATGAGTAAATTTGAA
The DNA here is from genome assembly GCA_030737815.1 of Allium fistulosum. Classification (NCBI taxonomy): domain Eukaryota; kingdom Viridiplantae; phylum Streptophyta; class Magnoliopsida; order Asparagales; family Amaryllidaceae; genus Allium; species Allium fistulosum. The sequence continues at coordinate 619,838,347 of CM060907.1, forward strand.
ATAACTTTTTTCTGTAAAGTCGTGTACTTAAGACTATGTACATAAGGGTATATTTAGTACATCCAAAGAATAGTTTACAAGATCATACAAGATAAGAGTTGATAACAAACCCCTACATATCCTATGTTAAGGAGTTGACATGTTATGTGAGTTGAGAAGCTGCACGTAATACTTATTCGTGAGGGTTCTTGTATATGGACCACTTCAAAGGTGTTTGGGACCGACCAATGTTGGTTGACCAATTTATATTATGAGCATAAGTTTTATGAACTAAAATTAAGCCAGTTTTAAGCATATATAAAAGAAATTCATAAATTGTTTACGAATATCTATCCATTACACAGAGAGAAAAAATTTGTTTCAAGAAATACCAACTTCGTGGCAAAGAAATTTATTTTAGAAATGTTTATGAATAGTCATACCCGTAGTATATGATCCATCGACCGCAAATGTGTCTTCGAGTAGAAGACCAATGTAGTTGGAAATATAGAAAGCAAATGTTTATAAGAATAACATCATAAATTTCAATTGTTGTAATTAACATAACATATTTGTTGCTCAACATGCTTTAGTTAATTTGGATTTTACTTGCAAAATTATTAACAATATGACTTTGAGTTTTATGTTATGTATATTCAGAAAATTCTAAATATTGATTTAGAATAGACCATGTCCACATAACAGCCAAAAGCATCTTGAAGTCGGTGGGAGCAGTATTGAGTTTGTAGATTTCTGATATGATCCAAGAACTGATATGATAATATTGTTCGGTAAGTATCAGAGTTGAATAAGTATTTTGATAGAATTATCAAATAGTTTGATTTTCGATCAAAATGTAGAGGAAGCGTATGTCTGTAAGAAAGAAGTATAAAGGTATATTTCTAAAACTATAAGTAAACAACAAACTTATGATTGTAAACGATGTACTTGTGTTAGAATCATTTTAGTTTATTTGTTTAATTCTAGATATAGGATTTAAAAATACATTTTTATAATCAGTACAAAAATATGTTAGGAGTGTCCCAAACGGTATACATAGACAAAATATTAAATTTTTTAGTATGGAGAGTATGGGATGGATTCCTTGTGCATTGGTAACAAGAATTAACACATATTCTTTGCAGTCTACTATATCACATTTCACTTATGTACTTGGTACATTGAGCGAGTATCAAATCCAAATTAAGATGGCTATATGATAGTTTAGAGTGTTCTTGAGCATCAATAAAATACTAAAGAATTGTTTATAGAAACATCAAACTCCTTATGAAGGAGTGCCTAAACACGGACTTTATAAGTGATATCGAGCATAATATGTGAATCCTAAAATCATGTTCAATATTAAGTTAATAACATTAAGTTGAAAAAGTTCCAAACAATAAGTAGTGGCTGATTCGTTCAAAGGGCTAAGTACATTACCTTAATTAGCACCATAGTAAAAGATGCATTAACAATGCACAAATTTATAATTGAGCTTAGGGTGATTTCAAATTTTGAGAATCCTACATCATTGATATACGATAATGATGTCGTGAAACAAATTACAAAAAACTTAGAAATCACTATGGTATGAGAAACAAAATGTTCCACATGATAAAGGCAGTTTATCAACATCGGAGAGAGTTGATTGATATAGTAGATAATCAAGACAATATAGCAGATCCTTCCACTAAGGGACTATCTCAATTAGTTTTGGGAAACCGATCATAATGAATGCAATAAGATTCCATAATTGACCCCAAGTGTAAGAGTGAGCTTGATAGCATTAGGGATATGCACCTAGGGCAATTATACAAATTGTCACATATATTAACTTGATAACCGATCTTGTTCAAAATGAAGGTATTTGATTTTTAATATATATATTTGTTATATAGTGATATAATTAATATATGGTATATTGAACAAAAATTCCTTAAACATTATGTTATGTGATAATATTCACAAAATGTTGCAATTGTGAGAAATTTATCATATTATATAATGATGGAGTTAGGGATATGCCCTAGGGGTAGTTATGTAACTTTTCACATATATCTAACTCGATAACATTGCCTTGTTAAAAATAAAAGGTATTTTTTGTATATTTGCTATATTACGATATAATTAGTTAAGAAATTAATTTAAAATATATTAAATAGAAAATCCTTAAATGATATGTTATGTGATAGTAATTACAATGTGTTGTAATCTTGAGAATTTTATCAGATTGAAAATAACATATTATTTTAAATATTCCTAATCAAAATGTTTCGAGAAAGGATATCGATTCATTAAGTTAAGATTGGCGCTCTCCAAATGATGTGTAGTGTATTACACATGGTTATTGAGGAGCACCAAGGGGTTACGTACTGATAGTTATTGGATACAGAAGGAATGATTCATTCAAGAATTATATATTGGTTAATATAGCTAAGGTAGGCACTACACTTTGATTATAGTTAAATTATGGCATGACATCCATCGAATGACAATAGTTGGGTCTAAGATGAATCATTGGAAGTGAAAAATTATTCAATAGAGAATTTGTTTTTCTTAGTTATATGGGGTTAGTATCACAGTCAACTGTAATCAACTTAAATTCAAATTCTCTGGCCAGAGCAGTACAGTTAATAATTATTATTATATTGATCTAAGGATTTTTGTTTGGACTATTCAAGTTGAATTGGACAATATTGGAATTTTGACAAAAACCAAATTCCATAAATTCTAATGCGATATAGTTTTGACAAAGAAAATTGGTGTAAATAATCGTTACTACTAGGTACCACTTATAATAAATAAAATTGGATTTTTAATGAAAGATGTGTAAGTGAAAAATATGCCAAAATGTCATATCACTAGTTAAGGTGACGTGTGGACGTAAATATTTGAATTTTTAAATATTAATCGCTGACTAAATTTACACCTTTGAGTCGCACTACCGAAATAATGAATACTCTAAACGAACCACGTGATTTAATTAATTTACAATCATTGTAAATTAATTAAAATTTATGAAATATTAGTTATTCAATTTTATTTTATTTGTATGAATATCATTAGTATTTAATAAAGTGTGTATATAAAAATTATGAACGCGCATATCGATAAATGATGTCGGTAGAATATTTAAACTGGATTTAAATATAATAAATACTAAGTGGATTTTTAAAAAAATTAAAAAAATTAAATAAATTAAATAAATTAAATAAATTAAATAAATTAAATAAATTAATATTTTTGGAATATTAACTAATATAATTTTATCCTATTTGTTTGAATACCATTATTGTCTAATAAAGTATGCATAAAAAAGTTATAAACACACATATCTATATAGGATATCGGTGGAATGTTTAAGTTGGATTTAAATGAAATAAATATTAAATGAGTTTGGAAGATTTTGTGGCCCACTTCTCTCCATCTATGGCTATCTAAGGGATCAAGGGAAAGGTTTTCAAATTGGATTTGAAAAGGCAAGAAATTAATTAAAAAGAAGAGGAAAAATCTCCAGTATTGATTCTCCTTTTATTACTTTCTTAAAAACAAGAATTCATTCGGTCGTTTACCACTTTTTCTCCTCTCTTCTTTAGCCAAGTTTACTTGGTGGCCTAGGGAAAAAATTTCATAAAAAATATCAAATAAAAATTATAAACAAAGGTTATCATCTCTTGATTCTTGCAAAATCCGAAGATTGAATAACCTGAGTCTACGAGGATTGATTCATTGTTTCACAATGTAATTTTTGCAATATCCCTAAGTAATTATCTAATTTATTTATTTATGTTACTTATGTTTTTGGATCCCAAATGGTACTCTTGCTTTTTATGGTTTATCTTATAACAAGTGGTTCGAACTCTTTTATTTCTATCCCTTTTGAAAGTATGTTAATTTTGATGATTTAATTCAGATCTGTTTTACTCTTCATCTCATCTCAAATAATGTTCATTATTATTGATATTATTTAGCCCCACCTCTCCATTGTTAATTTTTTGATTTCTTTTGTGTTCTTTACATTTGTATGTTATTTGTGACGACCCGGCTTTCCACTCCCGGAAAATCGCATCGACAGAAAGAAAGAAAGGGGTGAGAAATAGAAAAGAGAAGAAGAGAAAAGAAAACAACAACGGATACTCACAGCGGAAACGAAACGAAATATAATATATCACATAAATATTACATAGTATCATATACATCATCTATCAGAGTTACACAGATTACACATCACATACTAGACAGTTATAAACATCTGTCTAGTTATTACATCTCAACACAATACAGATCAATACAAAGATCAACACAGCGGAAAACTACTATCTATATCTACAACGCCGAAGCCTCCTGCTCCATTGCTCCTCCAGATTACTCGTCAAAGCTAAACCTGAATCCCTTGGCTACTCGTAAAAATTTGAGTACCCAAGAGTTTATAAAACAGAAATAAACAACTTGGGTCAGACATGGGTCTGGTGTGAGTAACAGGTTAAACTTGTTTAACTTCAAAACCTTTTGAAAGAAAAGGTATCACGTAAGACTCCCCACCAATAAATATGGGTAAGTTTTTACCTTACGCTAACCAAAACATTTGATAGGAAATTCGATTGTATTATAATAGGTCTAGGGTTTTCAAATAAATATGAAATAGCTGGAATGCTTACATCTCACGTTCCAACATAGTTGGGCACAATTAAAACGTACGGCACTTATTGGAGTTTGGATTCCATCAATGGCAGGGCTACTGGGGTACCGCCCGTCACAGTACGTGGCCTAGATCACCGTACCGAGGAGTACGCCCGCTCCCCTGCAACACAAAGCCGGAACCATCCCTTACTGGATAATCCCGAACAAGACAATCCCGTAGTTGGCGCGACCAACCACACACTAAGCCGAATAAAAGAAAAGGGACCTCTAGACAAGGATCTATCTTGCTCTCAGTGGGTGCTACCCACGAAGCCTTGCTGCACCTCCCCTGTTTTAGCCATTCCCGGTTGATGAGGCTTGAGGTTACGATTACCTTTAATCAGAACATATCACTTAGAATGCTCATCGTCCGCCTGACGATGTACTGAAAGCATTCAATCCATACAAGTTCATTCCGGGTTCGAACGAAACCGAAGGCATTATCTCGTTACACTCGTTTTGGAATCACCCTCAGAGTTAACGACAATAACCCTTGCACTCTGAATCTTCATCTTCACTTGAGATTAACGACCTATCGTTAATTTGGATCGATGTGGTATTCGGGTCTCCAGACCTGGAATACCGGTATACGGAAACCCGATCCCGGTCTCATCGAAATCCAAAACGTATCTTTTAAGGCCAAGTTGTTTTAAAGGTTAAAACAATTTAATTCAATTATCTTTATACACTTAGAAAGATAATTCACAATAGATAATCAACATTATCAATATCATCAGATAATCCATATTATCACAATTCAACTAAACATCCATATCACATAGCATATATCTCATCAGAGATATCAATCAAATGCAAAGCATTCAGTATTATCATCCATCCATAAGTAATGATCTATATCATCTCTAATTAATTTAAAATGAATTAAATTAATTACTTTTATTTTATAAATCCTTCTTACTTAAACATTAATTAATTTCAAATTAATTAATTATCCTCTAATTACCTTTTTCAATTAATCATCTTTGATTAATTATCTTTTAATTACCTTTAAGTAATTTATCTTTAATTAATTACTCAAATTAATTAACCTTAACCACTTATAGTAATTAACCTTTAATTACTTCATTAATTAATTAACTATAATTAATTAAATTAATCACTATAATTAATTATATTAAACCTTAATTAATTACATTAATTAATCACTTCATTTATTAATTATACTTAATTAATCAATCTTAATTACATCATTAATTTTATTAATTAACGATCCTTAATTACAAATTAATTATTAATTACTCTAATTAAATTAATTACATTAAGTAATTAACTTTAAATTAAACAACATTTATTAATCAACTTGATTAATCTTCAATCAGTAATTAACTACCCTTAATTACTTTCATTTACTAAATTAGTTCTCCTTAATTAATTTCTTAATTAATCCCTTGATTAATTCACAAGTAATTAAACTCAAATTACTTCCATTAATACATCATCATTCAATTAATTACTTCCAGTAATTATCTATTATTTACTTCCCTAAATAATCATACCTTATTAATTACAATTAAGTAATTATTTATCAAATCATCTATTGATTATTCTAAATTAATTAAACTTAATTAATTAACTTAACAAATCAAATTAACTTCAATTAATTACAATAAGTAATTAATTCTTAATTACTTCCATTAAGAAATTACATTTTAAACAAATTCTATAATTGATTATCTTCAAATTAATTAATCTAATTAATTATTAAAATTAATCATATTAATTAATTATTTAATAATCCATAGTTAATGACCTTTATTAACTATTAATAATTCTTTAATTATTTTCCTTAGATTAATTATTCTTAATTCCAAATTAATAAATCTTAATAACCAATTTATTAATCTCTAATTACTTAATTTATTTAATTACTCTATTAATTAATTCTTAACCATTCATTAATACTCTAATTTATAATCCTTAATTATAATTTAATTATTCCTAATTAATTATTCTTTAGTCATAAATTAATTTGTTTAAACCATTAATTACCTATTTAATTAATCCAAATGATTAATTAATCAATTAAATTAATTATTCATTAATTTCCTCACAAATCATTAAGTCTTAAGAAAACATTTCCTTATTAATGATATTTATCATTCAACATATTTGAAACATTTAACTTTCAAATTTCCTTTAAATTCCATTTTAAATATGAGATTTAAAATGAATAAAAATTTAACCTTAACAAACTTTAAAATCCATTTACAACTCTTAAATCATATGGTGGAGAAATACTAATTTTGTAAAAGAATTTAAGAATTTAAATCAATTTACTTTTAAATTCTATCCTTTTAATATCCATTTTAACAATTATAGTTATTAAACAATTTTAATTTAAAAACCTTCTTTTATTTCAAAACTAAATTACAGATTTAATACTAATTCTAGATTAAAACTTATATTACAACTTACTTGCAAACTTAAAACTTCATCTTTCTAAATTCAACTATCTAATCATTTTTAAAGGTTGCTAAATATTCTAAATTTCAACAACATATTATATATTTTTGAACTGAGATTTAAATTTAACTTAAATCAGTTTTAAACTTAGACTTAAGACTTGTTTAAAACTTCTACTTAACCATTTAAATTTTGTTTAAAAATTTAAACAGTTTAGTTTTAGAATCTGGAAACCAGACTTACCCGAGCCTTGCTTAAAATACTTCGAGTCAAAACGTACTTGACTTTGGCAATTTTTCTAATAAACTCGAGTCCAGAAAAAAAAAACATAAACTCTGCAACACAAAGCACTCGAGCCCACCATAATCTACTTCGAGTCGCACATCAAAAATCCCGAGTCTCCCACGAAACAACTCGAGTAACCCTCTGTTAAATTCCAGACTTCACCAGAGATACACCCACGATCTCGTGCACGTGCACATCCACCAGCGGCGTCCCCGACCATCCACGACTTTCCCCACCAGTCGACGATCATCCCTACACCAGAATTCAACCATTCGAACATCGAAACTAGATCGAAATCGAGATCGAGCCTAAAGACCCAAAACTGGAACACAGACTACACTTCCAAAACCTGGCAACAACCCCTCGTTCTTCCACCACTGATCACCAGAGCGCTAGCGACTTCGGCGACGAGTTCATCCACATCACAACTACAATTTCCCAGAGTTTTGTCGAACTCGATCCAACCTAGACGTTGAGATGATCGATTTTCTTAACCTAGTTAAAACTAGGTTTAAAAATTTAAATCCTAAATTATTTCTACCTCACTGCTTTAATTCGATTTCTAATAATTTTCCTGGTATCTCTGATCATTACACTACCACTACTGAAGATTTACAATCTCCCAAATTCACTGAGATAATCAGAATTACCAAAAATTCTCTTTTAACTTAAGCCAAAACTGCTCCTATAATACTAAACTAAAAACTATGATATTAATGTTAAAAATCATGTTATAGCTTATATATTCAATACATATACTTGGATTTATAAATTACCAAGTTTAAGTTTTACTTTATTTTAACATGCATTGATATTTTAGGCTTTCAGAGACACTCAGATTTCAATTTGACTTAACTAAAAATTTTAAACCTTAGTATATGATAATTAAACAATACTTACTTATAAGTTAAGTCCTAATAAAAACTAAATCAAGTGGTAAAAAGATTAAAAAGACATTTCGAGTTTGGCAACAGAACAAAACAGAATTCATATACATCCATACACCACATCCATATATACAAACAGGAGAATGCACTTATTCATACATCAATACTTATATATGTCATAGAGATTCAACATGCAATCCTATTTTATTTTAAGTTTAAAAGTTACTCACAGATTTGAAAAGGCAGAGCAGAGCATCTAATTGTTATAGCAAACACACTATAAACATTCACATCAGAAACTCATTTATACTTGCAATACTTATTCATTTCAACTATATTAGCAAGCAACCATATTTTACTTTAAGTTTTAAAAGTTACTCACCATTATAAAGATGACAGAGCCTATCTTTGAAAAGCTTGAAACTGGGAACCTTAAATTGGAATGCCTCATTGAAATCTTTAAACTTGCATGCCTCACTTGATTTAAAAACTGGAGTTGTTGAATGCTTAAAACTGCTTTGAACCACATGCACGCTGTTCCCAGATTACAATTGAATGCAGACAGTTTGAATTTGCTTCCAGGTTTTGAAAAATGCAGACAGGCCTTGAATGTTGAAAAGAATTACAGGGGTCTTTGATTTTTGATTACAGGTTGGCTTTCAAAACAGAGAAGATATGTTTGATGATCTCAGTTTTGAATTTGAAACTGGTCTACAAGTTTTGATCAGAGGATGACAGATTGAAGAAGAATTTTGCAGGCTTTTGATGTTGAAAAATAAATTTCAAGTTGGTGATATAGGATACAAGGTTTATTTCTGAGAATTTGATTTTTGAGTTCGATCTCTGGTTTGAGGCTTTTAGATTTCTAATTTCAGTTTTTAGAAGAGAAGAAAAGTTTGAATTAAAATGAAATTGCCAAGTTTCCTCTTATCTATTTTGAATAAATGTTTTCAAAAATAAACAAGACCATGCCACTTGTAAATTTAAGTTGTTAAAATGATTCCAAGTGTTTTGCATGTTCTTAATAGCCTTACACATGTTATTCTATTATTAAAATTATTTCTTATTTATTAACTTGTTTTTATGTTAACTTCAATTTAGCTTTAATGTTTCCATTTTAGCTTATTGTTTTTATATATACAATTTACATACCTTTATGTTTTATATATTTTAAAAGTAAATAAAAATCCTTTTTCTTATTTATTAATACTTATCTATATATAAATTACTTTTTAAAGAAACAAAACTAACTATATTTATAAATAAAAGTTTATACAAATATTCTAAAATCCAAAACAATTTAAATATCTATTCTTTTGAATTTCAAAGATTAAATTCAAATTCAATTAAATTAAATCTAAATTCCCAATTTACCCAAAGCTTCTATTTACAATATATATAAATAAATATATATATTCAAATAGAAAATATCTTATTAACTTTTAAAAGATAAAATCACCAATTAATACTAATTTAATCAGATTATTAAATTAAATTCAAATCTTATTATCAAAGATCATCAATATCAATATTTAACAGATTATTAAATTGATATTGTTAAAATTTCCGGGATATTACATTCCTTCCCCCTTAAAATAATTTCGTCCCCGAAATTTAAACAAAGGTAATTTAATAATCTTATTAAAGATTTTAAATTTTAAAATACAAGCATATACTATCATCCATATGCTAACAACCATAGCAACCAATTCATCCAATCAATCAAATCTAACTATCCAGACAAAATTCTAGATAGAATTCCTCGAGTTTCCCCAAGTATATATATACCGGGATACTCGCTCTACAAACAATCTAAACTACTAAGTTATAGATCTCCTACTCATCTAGATCTACAGAACTAAACAGAATATCAGACTACAGACGAGTCTGACTCAACAACTAAACCTTCCAGAACTGCTGATTCTAAAACCAGAGATAAATCAAATACGTACTCCCTCGGAGATACGTGAAACACACTGAATCTCAGTTATCCAAACTGACAATTCAATCCTGAAAACCCAATACTTATCCAAATTAGAACACAGAAGAGATCCAAACATAACTTTACTTCACAACATCAGTAGATTCCAAACTTACTTCCCCTATCCAGAGGTATACTCCCAAACTGCTTCTGCTGCACCATTCTGATCTGAGGTAGAATGAAAATGCTGATGAAGAACACAAGCACAGACTGGACAACTCATTTCAGAAATAAGGTTCACTGATCCATAAATAAAACTCAGATACTTCATCAAAACTTGAGTTGCTGCACCATCTCCATCTCTAGGAAACATCCTTCAACTAGACTGAACTACCGGTACTACTCCTGGAATCCAGTCGATAAGAAAACTCAACCTTCAGATGCGGACAACTCCTGACTTCTCTGAAGACATCCAGAAAAACTCTGATAACCCAAGAGAACACTCAAACTATCGCAAGTCACTTTTGCGATCAACCCAGCCTACTTCCAAAGAAAACTGTTCCTCTTAACAAATCAGAACAGCCCATACTTAACTATCCAATCCATCTAAGAAATGGATCCTCTTTGCTGCTTCTGAACTTCACCTTCAGAAAAACTGCTCAGCCTGACAACTTCCTGCCATCACAGAATACTCCGAGCTGCACTGCTGATACTGATGCCAAGGACTTTCTATCCAAAGATCTTCGAGAAACTCGAACCCCAAACCAAACAGAAACACCATGCTGAACTCAGCCATAACACTGAAACAGACACACTTCCTTAAACTCGTTCCAAAGAAAACATCTTCGGGAACATCCATCGTCACTGCATCTCATCACACAGCTACTATTACCTGAGGTATCAAGATACCATCACTTGCTTCTGTTCAACTGATAGATCCAAACTCTACTCATCCAACTTTACAGATAAACTCCGAACCTTAACAGGTTTCCTTCAGAGATTCGATGAAATCCTTCATCACAGCAAAACTTACTCGAGACAGTATTGGGTCTACAGTCTCGATAAATACACTTCCAACCTCAACATTCAGACTTCTATCAATGGTAGTCGTGTTACACACACCACCACCCTATCTACCTTTATATCTTATATTGGAGAACCTGTACGGGTAACCCAACAATATAGGTAGAATATATATATATATAGTTATATAAAAATTACAAATACGCTTTCTCACGATAGATACCACTCCAGAGCTAGGTATTCACTCAACCAATAGCTCTGATATTCACTTAACCAAAAGCTTAGGCATTCGCTCAACCTAAGCTCTGATACCACGTGTGACGACCCGGCTTTCCACTCCTGGAAAATCGCATCGACAGAAAGAAAGAAAGGGGTGAGAAATAGAAAAGAGAAGAAGAGAAAAGAAAACAACAACAGATACTCACAGCGGAAACGAAACGAAATATAATATATCACATAAATATTACATAGTATCATATACATCATCTATCAGAGTTACACAGATTACACATCACATACTAGACAGTTATAAACATCTATCTAGCTATTACATCTCAACACAATACAGATCAATACAAAGATCAACACAGCGGAAAACTACTATCTATATCTACAACGCCGAAGCCTCCTGCTCCATTGCTCCTCCAGATTACTCGTCAAAGCTAAACCTGAATCCCTTGGCTACTCGTAAAAATTTGAGTACCCAAGAGTTTATAAAACAGAAATAAACAACTTGGGTCAGACATGGGTCTGGTGTGAGTAACAGGTTAAACTTGTTTAACTTCAAAACCTTTTGAAAGAAAAGGTATCACGTAAGACTCCCCACCAATAAATATGGGTAAGTTTTTACCTTACGCTAACCAAAACATTTGATAGGAAATTCGATTGTATTATAATAGGTCTAGGGTTTTCAAATAAATATGAAATAGCTGGAATGCTTACATCTCACGTTCCAACATAGTTGGGCACAATTAAAACGTACGGCACTTATTGGAGTTTGGATTCCATCAATGGCAGGGCTACTGGGGTACCGCCCGTCAAAGTACGTGGCCTAGATCACCGTACCGAGGAGTACGCCCGCTCCCCTGCAACACAAAGCCGGAACCATCCCTTACTGGATAATCCCGAACAAGACAATCCCGTAGTTGGCGCGACCAACCACACACTAAGCCGAATAAAAGAAAAGGGACCTCTAGAAAGGGATCTATCTTGCTCTCAGTGGGTGCTACCCACGAAGCCTTGCTGCACCTCCCCTGTTTTAGCCATTCCCGGTTGATGAGGCTTGAGGTTACGATTACCTTTAATCAGAACATATCACTTAGAATGCTCATCGTCCGCCTGACGATGTACTGAAAGCATTCAATCCATACAAGTTCGTTACGGGTTCGAACGAAACCGAAGGCATTATCTCGTTACACTCGTTTTGGAATCACCCTCAGAGTTAACGACAATAACCCTTGCACTCTGAATCTTCATCTTCACTTGAGATTAACGACCTATCGTTAATTTGGATCGATGTGGTATTCGGGTCTCCAGACCTGGAATACCGGTATACGGAAACCCGATCCCGGTCTCATCGAAATCCAAAACGTATCTTTTAAGGCCAAGTTGTTTTAAAGGTTAAAACAATTTAATTCAATTATCTTTATACACTTAGAAAGATAATTCACAATAGATAATCAACATTATCAATATCATCAGATAATCCATATTATCACAATTCAACTAAACATCCATATCACATAGCATATATCTCATCAGAGATATCAATCAAATGCAAAGCATTCAGTATTATCATCCATCCATAAGTAATGATCTATATCATCTCTAATTAATTTAAAATGAATTAAATTAATTACTTTTATTTTATAAATCCTTCTTACTTAAACATTAATTAATTTCAAATTAATTAATTATCCTCTAATTACCTTTTTCAATTAATCATCTTTGATTAATTATCTTTTAATTACCTTTAAGTAATTTATCTTTAATTAATTACTCAAATTAATTAACCTTAACCACTTATAGTAATTAACCTTTAATTACTTCATTAATTAATTAACTATAATTAATTAAATTAATCACTATAATTAATTATATTAAACCTTAATTAATTACATTAATTAATCACTTCATTTATTAATTATACTTAATTAATCAATCTTAATTACATCATTAATTTTATTAATTAATGATCCTTAATTACAAATTAATTATTAATTACTCTAATTAAATTAATTACATTAAGTAATTAACTTTAAATTAAACAACATTTATTAATCAACTTGATTAATCTTCAATCAGTAATTAACTACCCTTAATTACTTTCATTTACTAAATTAGTTCTCCTTAATTAATTTCTTAATTAATCCCTTGATTAATTCACAAGTAATTAAACTCAAATTACTTCCATTAATACATCATCATTCAATTAATTACTTCCAGTAATTATCTATTATTTACTTCCCTAAATAATCATACCTTATTAATTACAATTAAGTAATTATTTATCAAATCATCTATTGATTATTCTAAATTAATTAAACTTAATTAATTAACTTAACAAATCAAATTAACTTCAATTAATTACAATAAGTAATTAATTCTTAATTACTTCCATTAAGAAATTACATTTTAAACAAATTCTATAATTGATTATCTTCAAATTAATTAATCTAATTAATTATTAAAATTAATCATATTAATTAATTATTTAATAATCCATAGTTAATGACCTTCATTAACTATTAATAATTCTTTAATTATTTTCCTTAGATTAATTATTCTTAATTCCAAATTAATAAATCTTAATAACCAATTTATTAATCTCTAATTACTTAATTTATTTAATTACTCTATTAATTAATTCTTAACCATTCATTAATACTCTAATTTATAATCCTTAATTATAATTTAATTATTCCTAATTAATTATTCTTTAGTCATAAATTAATTTGTTTAAACCATTAATTACCTATTTAATTAATCCAAATGATTAATTAATCAATTAAATTAATTATTCATTAATTTCCTCACAAATCATTAAGTCTTAAGAAAACATTTCCTTATTAATGATATTTATCATTCAACATATTTGAAACATTTAACTTTCAAATTTCCTTTAAATTCCATTTTAAATATGAGATTTAAAATGAATAAAAATTTAACCTTAACAAACTTTAAAATCCATTTACAACTCTTAAATCATATGGTGGAGAAATACTAATTTTGTAAAAGAATTTAAGAATTTAAATCAATTTACTTTTAAATTCTATCCTTTTAATATCCATTTTAACAATTATAGTTATTAAACAATTTTAATTTAAAAACCTTCTTTTATTTCAAAACTAAATTACAGATTTAATACTAATTCTAGATTAAAACTTATATTACAACTTACTTGCAAACTTAAAACTTCATCTTTCTAAATTCAACTATCTAATCATTTTTAAAGGTTGCTAAATATTCTAAATTTCAACAACATATTATATATTTTTGAACTGAGATTTAAATTTAACTTAAATCAGTTTTAAACTTAGACTTAAGACTTGTTTAAAACTTCTACTTAACCATTTAAATTTTGTTTAAAAATTTAAACAGTTTAGTTTTAGAATCTGGAAACCAGACTTACCCGAGCCTTGCTTAAAATACTTCGAGTCAAAACGTACTTGACTTCGGCAATTTTTCTAATAAACTCGAGTCCAGAAAAAAAAAACATAAACTCTGCAACACAAAGCACTCGAGCCCACCATAATCTACTTCGAGTCGCACATCAAAAATCCCGAGTCTCCCACGAAACAACTCGAGTAACCCTCTGTTAAATTCCAGACTTCACCAGAGATACACCCACGATCTCATGCACGTGCACATCCACCAGCGGTGTCCCCGACCATCCACGACTTTCCCCACTAGTCGACGATCATCCCTACACCAGAATTCAACCATTCGAACATCGAAACTAGATCGAAATCGAGATCGAGCCTAAAGACCCAAAACTGGAACACAGACTACACTTCCAAAACCTGGCAACAACCCCTCGTTCTTCCACCACTGATCACCAGAGCGCTAGCGACTTCGGCGACGAGTTCATCCACATCACAACTACAATTTCCCAGAGTTTTGTCGAACTCGATCCAACCTAGACGTTGAGATGATCGATTTTCTTAACCTAGTTAAAACTAGGTTTAAAAATTTAAATCCTAAATTATTTCTACCTCACTGCTTTAATTCGATTTCTAATAATTTTCCTGGTATCTCTGATCATTACACTACCACTACTGAAGATTTACAATCTCCCAAATTCACTGAGATAATCAGAATTACCAAAAATTCTCTTTTAACTTAAGCCAAAACTGCTCCTATAATACTAAACTAAAAACTATGATATTAATGTTAAAAATCATGTTATAGCTTATATATTCAATACATATACTTGGATTTATAAATTACCAAGTTTAAGTTTTACTTTATTTTAACATGCATTGATATTTTAGGCTTTCAGAGACACTCAGATTTCAATTTGACTTAACTAAAAATTTTAAACCTTAGTATATGATAATTAAACAATACTTACTTATAAGTTAAGTCCTAATAAAAACTAAATCAAGTGGTAAAAAGATTAAAAAGACATTTCGAGTTTGGCAACAGAACAAAACAGAATTCATATACATCCATACACCACATCCATATATACAAACAGGAGAATGCACTTATTCATACATCAATACTTATATATGTCACAGAGATTCAACTTGCAATCCTATTTTATTTTAAGTTTAAAAGTTACTCACAGATTTGAAAAGGCAGAGCAGAGCATCTAATTGTTATAGCAAACACACTATAAACATTCACATCAGAAACTCATTTATACTTGCAATACTTATTCATTTCAACTATATTAGCAAGCAACCATATTTTACTTTAAGTTTTAAAAGTTACTCACCATTATAAAGATGACAGAGCCTATCTTTGAAAAGCTTGAAACTGGGAACCTTAAACTGGAATGCCTCATTGAAATCTTTAAACTTGCATGCCTCACTTGATTTAAAAACTGGAGTTGTTGAATGCTTAAAACTGCTTTGAACCACATGCACGCTGTTCCCAGATTACAATTGAATGCAGACAGTTTGAATTTGCTTCCAGGTTTTGAAAAATGCAGACAGGCCTTGAATGTTGAAAAGAATTACAGGGGTCTTTGATTTTTGATTACAGGTTGGCTTTCAAAACAGAGAAGATATGTTTGATGATCTCAGTTTTGAATTTGAAACTGGTCTACAAGTTTTGATCAGAGGATGACAGATTGAAGAAGAATTTTGCAGGCTTTTGATGTTGAAAAATAAATTTCAAGTTGGTGATATAGGATACAAGGTTTATTTCTGAGAATTTGATTTTTGAGTTCGATCTCTGGTTTGAGGCTTTTAGATTTCTAATTTCAGTTTTTAGAAGAGAAGAAAAGTTTGAATTAAAATGAAATTGCCAAGTTTCCTCTTATCTATTTTGAATAAATGTTTTCAAAAATAAACAAGACCATGCCACTTGTAAATTTAAGTTGTTAAAATGATTCCAAGTGTTTTGCATGTTCTTAATAGCCTTACACATGTTATTCTATTATTAAAATTATTTCTTATTTATTAACTTGTTTTTATGTTAACTTCAATTTAGCTTTAATGTTTCCATTTTAGCTTATTGTTTTTATATATACAATTTACATACCTTTATGTTTTATATATTTTAAAAGTAAATAAAAATCCTTTTTCTTATTTATTAATACTTATCCATATATAAATTACTTTTTAAAGAAACAAAACTAACTATATTTATAAATAAAAGTTTATACAAATATTCTAAAATTCAAAACAATTTAAATATCTATTCTTTTGAATTTCAAAGATTAAATTCAAATTCAATTAAATTAAATCTAAATTCCCAATTTACCCAAAGCTTCTATTTACAATATATATAAATAAATATATATATTCAAATAGAAAATATCTTATTAACTTTTAAAAGATAAAATCACCAATTAATACTAATTTAATCAGATTATTAAATTAAATTCAAATCTTATTATCAAAGATCATCAATATCAATTTAATTATTTAACAGATTATTAAATTGATATTGTTAAAATTTCCAGGATATTACATTATTATTATAAATTTACATATGCCTAACTTGTCCAATTCTTTTTCTATTACATTGCAATTTTGTTAATAAAAAAACTAATTTTGATTAAGATCTATTTTAAAATTTTATAATATTTATACATATAAATGTAAATAAACTATTCAAGTTAATTAATTAACTTTCACCTTGAAAATTAATTCATTTTGATAAATGGTTGGTATTTTGAGTATGAATGTTTTTATCATTGTCTATAATTGTTACCCCGCCTTTCGGTGAAGGCCGAGATATCAACAAATTGGCTAAAAAGGATGGTTATCAGGATTAGAGATCAATTGGAAATAAGGCTATGATCGATACCATCAAAATTGGACCAAGCTCCAATCAAGGTGGGATCGATTGGGAATGGTAAACAAGGCTAGGTGAAGCTACCTTTTGAATTTCAGGTCAATCGGAGTTCGTATGCTCAAGTTATGGATGGATCAATATTGGTGAGAAATGGTTTTAAATCGATAACTTCGTATTGATCATTGTTATGTTTGGACTAGGTCGATCGACATTCGTATCGATACATTTCGTATCGATCGAATTCGTATCGATCAAGCAGCTTCAGGATGGAAAAGGATCAATGTTCACAGAAGGCTGGTTTGTATCGATACTTTCGTAACGATCAAGGTGGATGTGGCTATATACTCCGGATCGATACATCTATATCGATACTTGTGTATCGATCAAGGTGGGTATGAACATGGATAACACACACTTTCTTTGGTGCATTTGCTTTGGATCGATGGCTGTTCGTATCGATAGATTTTGTATCGATCTATGGCATCAGATCGATAATAAGAGAAGGGCTGGGGATCAATACGAAGGAAGGAGCAAAGAATGGATATGAGGCAATGGTTATAGTGGTTTGGAGAAGCATTTCGTGTCGATCACTTATTGATCGATACGGAGGGCACACACGAAGGGTAACGGCATTGGATGGATTCGGAGACACATTTCGTATCGATCGCGTTCGTATCGATTGACATGAAGGAACCAGTCAAGGGAAGGAGCACTTAACATGGAGCACTGTGTGAAACTCAGATCGATACGAAGCGGTCAAGATGGAAAACAATACTTGGATCGATACATAAGGCATGGATAAGGGGTATGGATACGAAATATGATGCATACAAAGCTCTTGACTGATACGAAGGTTTCAGCCTACATTGGCAAAGGCAATCTTGGATCGATCATAACTCTCAAACTATGAGTCCAAATGCTATGAAAATTTCACAGAAGCTTTCTAATTCACTCAAGAGCACACCTGATTGATCTCAACTCCATTGGGGCCGATTTGGATCGATATGAACGTAACATGGATCGATCTTAGATCGATCCCAAACCACTCCGGATCGATCTGGTGGTCCTACCCACGTGTAAGAAGAGGTATTTCGAGTTTTGGGGCAGATATTTCCAGATCCACTCCAATAAATAGCAACTCCATAGCGGCTAAAGGGGGATCTTCTTCTTCTTTTCAAGGCGAAACTCTGTCATTTTGGTTAATGGTTTTCAAAGGATTGTAACTGTAATCACAGTATAAAGAAAATAAAATGATCAATTCAAAGTGGACGTAGGCCGGAGATAGCCGAACCACTATAAATCTCGTGTCTTCTCTTACTTTCTTTCATTTTAATTTTGTTATTTCTTTATTTTTACTCTCTACATCATCTAGATCTGATATCTCTGTTTGGATATTAAGAATTTGTGTGTAAACACTGGTGTTTTCACTACTTTTGGGGTTTGTGACCAATTTTGGCGCAACACTTTAGTGCTTTCACTGAGAAAACAAGCACCCGCTACATCGAATTTGGAGTTCAGATTTGGAAAGCTACAGGATCAGATCTAGGAGGAACCATGGTTAAGCAATCGACAAGGAGACACGTGACAGAAAGGAGCTATCAAGAGGGAAGTCAAGAGGCTTCCTCCGGAGCTGGAGCAGATCAGGCATCCATCTACATCACGAGGGATGATATGCAAACAATAATGTATTCCATGTAGGAGCAGTTGATGAAAAGGCAGGAGGAAATGGTGCAGAACCTTCTCAGGCAGTTCAGACAGGCAAGAGCAGTAGGAGCTGTTGGAGCACAGATCCATAGAACTGGAGCAAAGGGACATAACAGGCAATCAGATGGAGAAGTTCAGTAGGAGGCAGCCCCTAATCAGCAAACAACTATCAATTTGCATGGATCCAGACTCGAGGGCACACCACCGTGTCATGCTCGACCAGTTCATGGAGGAATACCAGGTGGCGCTGCACAACATGGTGCCGGTAGGAATATAGGAGTGCATGATGAGGAGTACATACCGGAATTCCCTCGAGGACTCGGGGGACAGTTAGGGAATGAAGACGGGGGGGGGGGGGAGAGGGGGTAACCCTTGGTGAATAACTCTGGATTGGCTGAAATTATCATGCGAACTATGCACGGAGGTCTGACAAATAGAGATCTGGAAGGAATAAACCGGAGTCCATTTACCCAAACATCAAGATGGCTAGGAATCCACCAGAGTTCAAGGTGCCTACTCTGGAAGTATACAATGGTAGGACGGATCCTACCGATCATTTGATGAGGTATACAAGACACATGGAAGCGCTGGAGGCATCAGAGGAGGTTGCGGCCCAATGTTTCCCCCTATACTTGATGGATATAGCTGCTATGTGGTTCAGGTCGTTGGAAAATGAATCTATTAGAACATGAACAGAATTAGTGGACAGGTTTTTGAAGCAATTTCGGGTTCATATCAAGAGGCCGAAAAATGTGATGACACTAACGTCGGTAAACAAAGGACGGGAGAGTCGCTCAGAACTTTCTTAACCAAGTTTAATGCAGCATTTGCTTTTGTGGATCGGCCGGATCCATCAATGATTTTAATGGCGACAGTTTCAGGAGTCAAGGACAACTTGAATTTCAAAATATCATTGATACGGGATCCACCAATGTATCTCGGGGAATTCTTTTATGAAGCCGAAAGATTTCCTCGGCAAGAGGATGCAAGCTTGGATGTGAAATCAAAGGAAGTAAACGTGGCTAAGGATGGATGTTATCTATCATTTATTATTTCAGGTCGTTGAGTATGGACTATGCTCGGCAAGTGTGACGCCCCACCCCGAGACCCACACTGACAAAGAGTATTACTAAGTAATACTGTTTGCTAGTGCAGAGAATAGGGCTGTTTAGGAGCGACCATCATAGTTTTGTATTAAATAAGTATTAAGTATGTCGATAATGTGCTCATTTTTTTTTTCATTTCATGTTAAGTGGTTCGACATACTTAATTATTACCTAATACAATACCATGGTGGCTACAGGATCGATTCAGAACAAAACACAATATAAATAATGAACACGGATCACAGAACAACAAACACAATCACATATATATATATATATACACATACATCAAGTACAATACATAATGTCATAGATGAGCGGTGAAACACCACTATATAAATATACATCAAGTCCCCCACAAAAGAATATACATAATCAAGTCAAACTTCTACAAGATAACTGCTTAAAACTATGCATATATCCAAAAGGTCGATAGATGGATCCATAGAGAACAGCTAAGCAAAAGCCAAATAGTGTAACCTGCAACTCGGTCTGACCTGAGTAATGAATACACCGGTCGGTCTAACTTGAACAAGATGATTAGCAATGATAAATAGGATATAAGTCTCATAAGGGAAACGTTCCTTAAATCAAAAAGGAATGGTATAAACTCGGATTTACACAAATTCAAAGTGATGAAAACTCTAAAACATCTCAAGGGTTAACTCATGAATAACATCAATTCAATATGAATGTTTCCTTCTTAAAAGCTACTTGAAATATAAATTCCAACAAAATCATATAAAATCTCAGAAGGAAACCACAGAAATCATCAAAATCTCAAACCTCGTGAAACTCAATTAAGAGTTTAAAACTCAGAAAATCACAATCTCGTGGAACTCAATTAAGAGTTTAAAACTCGGAAAATCTCAATCTCGTGGAACTCAATAAAGAGTTCAAAACCACATAAATGAAATCATCATATATAAATAAAATCTCATATAGCTCTAGGCTATAAAATATATAAAATAGTCATCTTGAAATGGTGAAATCATAAAACATCAAAACTAAAAAAAACCCGGATTGGATACAAATCCCCGATTGCATGCCGAAGCAATGCTGCATGTGCTAACCTCATGTCCAGTACTATATATTAGGTACCTATCTCTTCGTGGCCAAAGTCACATAAACATCATGATGACCGAAGGCATAATACATCGTGACGGTCGAAGTCGTAAAACATCGTGACGACCGAAGTCATAATACATCGTGACGACCGAAGTCGTAATACATCGTGATGACCCGAAGATCTATAGTATTGGCAGTAACATCGTGAATGTGTCACAAACTATCAGATAGTAATCCAAAAAGTGTTATCAGTGAGTCCCATACCATACATTCTCACTTAACGATTTACTAACTGCTAGTCAGTGCCACATTAGAAAACAACATCATCAAAATCATAAATGTCAGAAAGCTCATAACTTGCCTCATATCATCGGCAAGTACAAAAGACATCGTGATGGTTTTCACAAACCATAACTCCTAAAATAGGAGATCTCAAGCTCATAACTTGCCTCTTATCATCGGCAAGTACAAAAGACATCGTGATGGTTTTCACTAACGATAACTCCTAAAATAGGAGATCTCAAACTCATAACTTGCCTCATATCATCGGCAAGTATAAAAGACATCGTGATGGTTTTCATAGACCATAACTCCCAAAATAGGAGATCTCAAACCTCAAAACTTGCCAAAGAATGGCAATCTCAAATAATTCCTAAAACTAGGAATTCATAAATCTTAAAACATGCCATGAAATGGCAATCACAAATATCAATCCCAAAGGTCCATAACTTCAAACAAACGAGTTCGGAGTTAACTGAAAAAGGAAACGTATGTATCCCATACCACCTATTTTACTAAATCGTTTAATTCTCCTTCTCGTACGTTCGAAGAGTGCAAAATAGTGTATTTTATATAGAAAATATCTTATTTTGGAAAACTAGTTTTAAAACAAATTTTGAAATTGTTTGGAAAATATTTCTTTGAAAATTCACTTCATTATAGAGGATAAATATGTTTTTAATAGCTTTTAAAATAATTTTAAATATTATAAAATATTTATTTCAAAAGATATTCTAATTTAAAAATCATTTCAAAAATCGTTAAGAAAAACCGTGCTCGAAATCAACAGAAATTGTCTGAAAACACTGGAAATTCAGCATATGAAAACATCTCGAAAACTCGTCAATCCATAGTACAGATCAACCAAAATATTGGCTTACCTATTGATAGGTTAGTGCCCTTCGAAAACATCACAAAATAACACAAAAACAAGGAGAAAAAGTCATCGGATCAATAAACAATACAAGGCAGAACAAACAAAACAACACAGGCAAAATGAAGGTGCTCAGGTCGACCACCAGGTCGACCTATAGGTCGACCTGGATGAGGCATAGGTCGACCCTTGGGTCGACCTTTGTTGATGTTGGGTCGACCTAAGCTACGCAAATGTACAAGCAGTTTTCTGCCTCTCTCATCTTGATTTTGCACAACATTTTCAAGCTTCTACAAGTTGAGTTTGGCAATGAATTTTTGCAAACATAAACCACAACATTCAAACATCAATCCTAAGAAGATCTGGCATGATTTAATGGCAAATACAGAAAATTATGAACACCCAAAGTAGCAACCAGAAACAAATTTCATAGAAAAATTAACAACTACAGAAAATTGCTTATAGAAGCACAGATTCAATAGATTTTCAACATATAACTCATTCAAGTTAGAAATTGTGGGATTATACTCACATTGGTACAAATTTAAGCAAATTTGAATAGCAAGATACTGGCTTTCAGGATCAAAGAGGCTCTACAAACCTGTAAAAGCTTAGAAAAACATGTAGGTAAAGAAAAAATGTTACAGACACATCATTCTCAAACAGAAGATTGAGAGGATGATTTTGAGGTTTTTGTTTTTGATTACCTATTTATAATCTATAGTTTGCAAGCTTTCACTTTTAATTTCACTAAGTTTGAAGCTAGATTTCAAGTTGTAAGGAGAATGCCATTTTTCTTTCTTTCCGTTTTTTTTGGAGAAGAAGAAGTAACTGAGAAGGGAAAGAGTACGTACAATATCTCTTGACCCTTCCAGGAATGGATTTGGGCTTATACTCAACATCCAATTGCCCATTAGCAAACACTTAGTCTAAATTTGGCTAAGTAACTCAATATTACATTATCATTCTCATTATTTACACACATTTATTTATATTTAACCAAACAAAATTTATACAAAAATGTTTATGATTACAAAATTGTTTTACAACATAATAAATAAAATATTTAGCTATTAAAAATTATTTTCATCATTAAATTCTTATTTTTACATAAATACTACAGTTTACACTTTTAATTACATAAAACACTACTTTTAAATCCAAAATTCACACAAAAATTATTTTCTTGTATAATTAACTACAACAACCCATTTATTACGTCATTTTCCATCCAAATATTATTTTAAAACAAAATTCCATCTTTTTATTTATGAAATACCTTAATAATTCAAATACTTCATTTTAAAATTAATAAAAATCAACATTTGGCAATAATTTGCAAAATTATTGCATTATCTCAAATTAAAATAATAAAATGATCATTTTCCCCCATACTAACATAATAAAGCTTTTAAAACTTTATTTTCAACAATTTACATCTATTTCAACAAATTAATGTTGATTTAAATTATTTTATCTCACTTAATTAATTCAACAATTCCCCAAATCATCATATTTCCATTGTTCGCCATTTATAACCAATATTATCATCTTAATTCCATTTTATTCTTTCCAATTTTATTATTTATTCAAAATAAACAATTTTAAATCTCCATTTTTTTATTTTCCAATATTAAATAATAACCTCCGTTATAATTTAATATTACAGGTAATCAACAAAACCAGGGTTGTTACAAACTCCCTCCTTATAAAAATTGTATCCCCGCAATTTCTAAAAAAGAGCTGTATTCAACAGGATTTATTTCATCAAACAAAGGGAAATAGATGGCTCGAGTTTAAATTTTCTCAACCTTAACTCAAGTTAATTAAAAAACAAGATAAGATTTCTCGAGAAATTCTATGGTTCAAGTGTAGATATTGGGATTATCGGACTATTGAATTTTTATAAGCAGAACATCATGATTTCGAAGGCATCTCACCTTCGAAATAAGAACACAGACAGGATGCTATACCACACATCAATCAGGAGAGATCGATTTCTCAGAAGCTTCTCGAATAGAGTCCGGATTTCGTACAACTTTATCCCGGACTCCAACCAACTAGATAAATATCAACATGAACTTCCGTATAACGCCATGGAAGGAGTCTTGACGATATAAGATTGACAATCACTACGGAAAGAAAACTCAACAAAAGGTAGGTGGTTCCTTCAAATACCACCAAACTCATACGACTGCCTAAATGCAAGTCGTAAGATAATCGCTCAAAGGAAAGCTAGACACAAAATGGATTTTATGTTTCCCGTTACTAAATAACCATTCTTATAGTTTTCAAATCATTTTCTTCACAAACAAATTCTCAATTTTCAACTCTTGAATATTTTCAAAGCTTCTTATTTAAATTTTAATTCAACCTCATTACTCTTTATTTAGAGTAAATAAAATTTAGGTTATCTACCCCTTTAATTCTTCCACAATTATGTTATAGTTTGTAACATATTTTCCACTTCAATAATCTATTAAGTTACACTCACTAATAAAAAGGATTACACTTTACTTTTAAAGGAAACAAATCTCTTTCAATTCAGACCTGCTGTAAAGAGCTAAAGTTTTTGACCTAGAAATCCTCAAAATCAGAGAATACTTATAATATTAAAGTTGTTCTATTAAGTCTAAGCTTTCCAACAATATAAAGATCATAAAAATTGGATTTACGGTTTGAAAGTTATACTAAATTTACTTTCAGCTTAAATCTTGAAATTTCATAATAGGACAGAAATGTCCATCCACCTTCAAACCCATTTTAGACTAAAATTAGTACAAAATCTGTGACAGCCCGTAGTTTAGGCAAAAATATATATATATAAATTTTAAAATATTTTATAAAAGAAAGATAGTTGGTTGAAAACATAATTTTCTGGAAATGCTTGTGTATGAGAATGAGTGTGCATGCCCTTGTGCATGTGCACACTGTTCCAGAATACTACCTGAGCAAGGTAATTTAGTAAGTAAAGACATTGTAAGTAAATGTGAAATAAATTAGTGCATGACTTGTTAAGTGTGTGTACACAATAGTTTAAATATAATGCATAAATAACTTAGGCAGTTTTAGCCCAAAATTCCATAGAATAAGTACCAGCACAGTAACTTGTGTGGGTAGGAAAAAATATAAATACACATGAACATATACATATGCACAACATTTGGTAGATACACACACATAGCTGGCTATACAAATAAGTTTATATGCATGAAAAAAAAAGAAGAAAACCAGAAAAGACAGAACAATGCCCAAGCCAAAGTCATGTATATAGTGTGTGAGGAAATTTGCCAAAAGTGGCCAAGACAAGGAAAAAGGAGAAATGGTGGGAATGGAAAGTGGAGAGGGTGAACAGTGGGGTGAAACCAGAAATGGTGAAGGGATTTCTGATAAAAATAAATTACTTAACTAACCTTAAAACCCTAGCAAATCCCCTATATACATCATTATTTCCTACGGTTACATGTTAGAACCAGAAAACAAAAATTAGAAAAAATTGGCAGTAGTTTAGAAAATCAATGGCAGGCCTGAACCAAGACTTGGGAAGGAGAACTATGGTGAGTAAATCCTCACTTGGCAA
Organism: Allium fistulosum; assembly: GCA_030737815.1. NCBI lineage: Eukaryota > Viridiplantae > Streptophyta > Magnoliopsida > Asparagales > Amaryllidaceae > Allium > Allium fistulosum. The sequence continues at coordinate 619,864,628 of CM060907.1, forward strand.
GTCATTAAGACCTATTAAAGGCAGCCATTTAACCTTTAGTTATTTTAATTTCTATTTGATGCTTTGCTTGCATTTCAGTTTAACAATTTTCTGTTGTTACTGAGATTATGTGACTTGTATTGTCTTGTTGTCACTTAACCTATGCTTGTTTATATATGATAATTTAATGAAGGAATAACAACTGATTTATTTATATGTTTATGAACTTGAGAAATATTTTTAGTTAAAGCATGACTTAATAAGGAAAGTAGGGTGCAAGGCAGTAAGAGGAAGGGGTTCTTTGGCTTATGTCTTGCAACTGAAAAGATGGTTAGGGTGCAATGGAATTTCCATGTGCTGAGTCTTAATCCATCAGTAAGTATTCTTTGGAAATAGGGTTGAGTAACAAGCAAACACACTTTAATGTGTGGATTGATTGTGAGAACCTTATTACTGGGGAACCACAGTGGCATTTCACTTCTTAAAATGCTCAGATCTATGCTTTAGCTAAAGATATATCTCTGAATGAAACTGACTTGAAATAATTACAAGTGTGACTGATTAAATTGTTGAATGTATGAATGGGTGAATGATTGATGGATGTATGAAAACTGCTAGCACATATTGGTTAGCATACAACAGTTTTGGGCATGACTCTGCATATATAATATTGGGTCATATGAAAGAACTTAGTAATTAAACTAAGGATGTGGGTCACCTCTATCAGGTTGAGTATGAGGGAAGTGGGTATGACATAGTGGTTGGCTTGCATCAAGGTTGGGGTGTGAGTTTGCACATGGCATGTTTATTCCCAAATAGCTTGTAGTGCACTGGAAACCAGGTAGCGGTTCCAGGCAGTGTGCACCAGTGCAACCATGAATGTAATACTGGACCTTAGAATAACATGAAATAATTATACATGCAAGGGTAAATAGGCTAGAAGTATATGGGAGTCCTAACATGTAGACTCAAGGTTGATACTTTGGCTCAATACCATGAATATTGTTGGTGCATGTTTGTGCATGATTGTGCATGTTTTGGGTGTTAGCACCAACCTGTGTGTATGTATGATGGTTGATAGGTTTTTCTTAACCAATGCTTTTGATGACAAGTTAGTCTAAGAATACACACCTGTTATTTAACAACACACACACACCACTGGAATAACACTTTGTGAAATTGAACATGAGAAGGAGATTTATTACCTTGAATAAAACACTTAACCTCTGAGAACAGAAAAGATAATAATGGAACATATTTCATTAGTCTTTATGCATTAACAAGTGACTCTACTTACAACAAACATGAGTCTAACCTGTTTGTTGCTTGCATCAAATGGGTGCTTCATATACTTTATGGAGTAGGTCATGAGATGTCTGCAGGGAAAGAGGAAGCTAGTAATTAAAGAGCAGATGTGTGATGCTAAGAAGAAAACTGCTAATTAACTAAGCTAGGACTTTTGTAGAAGAATGCCTCCTTATGTTTCTTTTTAACTAAAAGACTTCTCTATATTAGTGTTTGCATTATGTCGAAACTTTGATTGTGATGTAATGAAAGGTCTAAAAAGATTATTATGGGGTGGAACTGTTTTCAGTAGAAAAGATAAATGTGTTTAGCTTTATATCATAACCTGTAAGTATGCAAATTTTCATGAATCAAGTAGTGAGTTTGGTAGAAAACCTGAAGCATATGTGAACCAGTAATGTATGCATATGTATTAGATTGTTTAGAGGCTAGAACCTATTTACAAATTAACTGTAAATATTATGAAGTAAGGATAAACCCATAGGCAGAAAAGAAAAAAAAAAAGAAGCATGAACCCAGATTTACATGAGTTTGAGGTTGTAAATGAATGAGCAAAGATAGTAAATTATAACAAGACAGTATAGGGATCCAACCTAATCAAGTTGATCAATCTGCAAACTAAGATGTAGTAAATAGTAGATGTACATGTTTATGTGCACACAGGTGTACAGAAGCATGCAAAACCTCCTGCTTTCTTATTTGAAAAGCCATAGTCTAAATGTTATGGCTCAACTCACATGTTTCATTAAATATACAGATGTTAACACAAATAAACAAACAAGAATTAGTTAGTAAAATTGCACAAAGATTCAAATAGGAGAGGGTCTTTCCCAATCCTTTTTACTGTGGCTAAACAAAGTCATTTTGTTTAGAATAAACTGAGTTATTCTTTATTCAAAAAAAACTCTGATAAAAGGATTAAAAATGATTTGTATGTTTATATGTACATACAAATAGTTGTACAAAGAAGTATATCAATATTTCTTTATTGATCAGATTGGATCTTGGGAAGAAATAAATAAACAAAAAAAATTCCAATAGAAGAAAGAAAATAGTTGGTCTTGAAAGAAAGTAGTCCTGAATTTAGCATAAACTAAATTGAGTCACTCAAACAATATGAAGACTTAGGTTGGGTTGCTTCAGTTGGTATCAGAGCTATGTTATTAAATACATAGCCAATACAAATACTTGGTTGAATCTGTGTGCATTGTTTGTACTGTTTGTTATTTGCATTGGTTGTTTTACTTATTATGTATGAATGAGTTCACTGGTAGTTTAAAAGTGAAGTAGTGAATAGGAATTAGAACTAACCATACTAGAAATGTTCAATAGAGGCCCAGAGCAGTTAGGATCAATCCCCAGGCTGCTGGAGAAAGGGAGAACGATCAATCTTCTGATAATGCTGAACATGCAACTAGAATGGCCACTGGTCCCCCAATGATTAACATGCAAGATTTTGTTAGAGTACTGAGGGATGGAATGGCACCTAGGGTAGATAATCCTCATGAGGAGTTGTCCAAATTGCTTAAAACATATACACACTTAGGAGGCAGTAGCTTTGATGGCACAGAAAGTGTCATGGGTGTCCAGACATGGTTAAGAACAGTGGAGAGGATCTTTGCAGATATGCGGGTTAATGACCAAAGAAGAAGGCAAATAGCTTCAAGACAACTAAAAGGCCTTGCTTTGGATTGGTGGGAAGTGATCATTGCAGGCAGGCAAGAGCAAGAGATCACGTGGAATCAGTTCAAAGAAATGTTAGAAGCCAGATTTGACCCAGCCTCAACAAAAGCTTCATTACTTGAGGAGTTTATCAAGTTGAGGCAAGGATCTATGAGTGTCACTGAATAAACTCAGAAATTTGAAGGGTTATCCATGTATGGGGCAGTCCTAATCCCAGATGAAGTTTCAAGGAATGAAAGGTACATTCAGGGATTAAATGCTGGATTGAGTAGAGCCGTGTTACCATACTAAGACAGAACCTTTGATCAAGTTATGGACTTGACATTATCATTGAGCATCATGATAATGCCAGAGAAAAGTTTAAGAATTTCAGGAACAACAAGAAAGGGAATAATAGAGCACACCCATATGAGAAGAAGAAGGGAGAAGCAATGAACAAAGAAGGAAGTAAGGTGGCAAGCTCTGACAATAAGAAACCTAAAGTGATCTGTTACAACTGTGGGAAGGAAGGCCATATAAAGACCAAATGCCAAGCACCCAAGTCAACTGTTCTTAGGTGTTACAACTGTGGTAAAGAGGGGCACATGAAAAGGCAGTGTCCAGAAATGGCAAGGGTGGCTGTACTTGAAGGAAAGGGCAAGGCCATGGAAGCACCTAGCCAAGTGGAAGGTATATTATTTATTAAAGACATACCCATATCAGTTGTTTATGACACAGGAGCTACACACTCTTTTATTTCATGTGACATAGTTCAGAAACTAGGGTTAACATGTGTTTTTGTTGATAAGCCATTGCATGTTAATAGTCCAATAGGTAATTCCTGCATTACAAATATGAAATGAATGCAAGTAGAATTATGTATGGGTGGTCACACCTTTATTTCATAACTATATGTGTCGAATTACCCTAAGTTGGATATTATACTAGGAATGGATTGGCTAAAAGGTTTTTGTGCTATCATTAACTTGGAAAATTCCACAATCTCATTACAACTTCCTGATGGCAAGAGAGTTTTGGTCATGTATGAGGCAGCCAAAGATAGGGGTATGGGCAGGATGTACAACTTGAACAGTGGTGAGGTTGAATCAAGCCTAGAGAAGATACCCATAGTTAACCAATACGCTGATGTGTTTGGTGAAGTGAATGGCATTCCTCATAATAGACCGGTAGAATTTCAAATAAGACTTAAGCCAGGAACAAGCCCTGTCATTAAGAAACAAAACAGAATGGGTCCTAAGGAACTGATTGAGTTGAAGAAACAATTAGAAGAATTAGAACAAAAAGGCTTCATTAGGCCTAGTAGTTCGAATTGGGGATCACCAGTAGTATTTGTTAAGAAGCATGATGGTTCCTTGAGAATGTGCATAGACTATAGGGAACTAAACTCAGTCACCATCAAAAACAAATACCCTCTACCTAGAATAGATGATCTTTTTGATCAATTAAATGGTGCTAAGATATTTTCCAGACTTGACTTAGCATCTGGTTTCCATCAAATGAAAGTGGAAGAAGAAAGTATCAAGTATACAACTTTCAATACCAGGCATGGCTTGTATGAATACTTAGTAATGCCATTTGGTTTGACAAATGCACCATCCTATTTTGTGGATTTAATGAATAGAATTTTTAGAGACTATTTAGATAAATTTGTACTGATTTTCATTGATGATATATTAATATACTCTAAATCAGCTAATGAACATGAGAAACATTTGCACATGGTACTAAGTAGATTAAGGCAACAAGGCCTTAAAGCCAAGTTTGCAAAGTGTTCTTTCTGGAAGAATGAAATAAAATTCTTAGGCCATATAATTTCTCAAGAAGGAATTTCAGTAGACCCTAGTAAGGTCATGGAAGTGCAAGTATGGAAGAGACCAAACATTGTTACTGAGATAAGATCATTCATGGGTATGGATGGATACTACAGAAGATTTATAAAAGACTTTGCTAAAATAGCAACCCCATTAACTAAGCTAACAAGGAAAGACCAGCCTTTCCTATGGACTGAGAAGTGTGAAGGGGCATACAACCAATTGAAGAAGGCATTGATGGAGGCACCAGTGCTGAAAATTCCAGAAGGCAATGATAATCTGGTAGTGTACACTGATGCATGTGGGTCAGGTATAGGAGCTGTTCTTATGCAAGATGGTAGAGTAATAGCCTATGCATCAAGGCAACTGAAACCAAGTGAGACCAAGTATGCAACACATGACTTGGAATTGGCAGCTGTGGTGTATGCATTAAATCTTTGGAGACACTACCTATTAGGAGCAAAGTTTGAGCTTTATACTGACCACAAAGCTTTGAAATACTTATTTTCTCAAAAAGATTTGAACATGAGACAACATAGGTGGGTGGAATTCCTTGCTGCCTATGATTTGGACATTATGTACACACCAGGGAAAACAAATAGAGTGGCAGATGCATTGAGTAGGCAACATGCCAAGTTGGCTACACTGATGATAGAGGAGTTTAAAATGCTATTAACACTAACTGATGTAGAAGTGGAAAGCATGGGAGAGCAAACTATGGTGATAGATGAGGACATGGAGCACTATGGCAAGCTCAGCCTCATCACACTAAAATCAGACTTAGTGGAAGAAGTGAACCAGTCTCAAGACATGGATGCATTCCTGAGAGAGAAGAAGGAATTGTTAAGGAATGGTTCAAAGCTTGATAAGTTTGAATTGGATGAAAAAGGATTTTTAAGATACAAGGGAAGACTGTGTGTGCCTGGCACAGAAGCACTACAAAGAAAAATCATGGATGTCCATCACAAGTCTAAGTACACCATACATCCAGGTAGTACTAAAATGTAACATGATCTAAAGAGGAGCTATTGGTGGAAAGGAATGAAGAGGAGTGTGGGTGAATATGTGGCAAAATGCATGACTTGCCAACAAGTCAAGGCTGAGTACCAAAGACCCAGTGGACTGTTGCAACCTCTGGAAGTTCCAAGGTGGAAATGAGAAAGCATATCAATGGATTTCATTGATGGCTTGCCAAGATCAAAGAGAGGTAATGACAGTATTTGGGTGGTGGTAGATAGATTGACTAAATCATCACACTTCATACCAGTGAAGAGTGATAGAAATGCACCAAAATTGGCACAAGTTTTCATGAAAGAAATAGTGAAACTACATGGAGCTCCTACCACTATCATTAGTGACAGAGACACCATATTCACATCAAAGTTCTGGAGCAGCTTTCAACAGGCAATGGGGGTTGAGTTGTGCTTGAGCACAGCCTACCATCCCCAAACTGATGGCCAGACAGAAGTAGTTAATAAATTCTTGGAGGATTTACTTAGAGCCTGTGTACTTGACCATGGTGGCAATTGCGAAGACTATCTTCATTTAGAAGAATTTGCTTACAACAACAGCTACCAGAGTAGTATAGGGATGGCTCCCTATGAAGCTCTATATGGGAGGCCTTGTTTGTCACCTGCTTACTGGTTAGAGGTAGGTGATAAGGTGATGTTAGGACCAGATCATGTGAAAGAAACAAATGATAAGATCACACTGATCAGACAGAGAATGAAGGCAGCACAAGACATAATGAAATCATATGCAGATAGAAGAAGGAAACCACTTGAATTTGAAGAAGGAGTTTTTGTGTATTTGAAGGTCTCACCTATGAGGAAGGTGTTGAGATTTGGTAAGGCAGGGAAGCTAACACCAAGATATATAGGACCATATGAAATCATTGCAAGAATAGGAAAGATGGCTTACAAGTTGAAGTTGCCAGAAGAAATGAGTGGAATACACAATGTATTTCATGTATCACAATTGAGAAAATGTGTACATGATGAAGCATCAGTGATTCAGTCACAAAACAAAGTGGAAGTCAGACCAGACTTGGTGTATGAGAAGAAGCCAGTGGGCATTGTGTCACATACCGAAATTTTCGACTTTCGAAAATTCGACATCGATACTCACTTTATCGACTGCCGAACAATCGAGTGCCGGAAACTCCAATAGTGAGGGTTTTAAGAAAAAGAAAAAGTAGAAGAAGAAGAAGAAGATAGAAGAAAAAGAGAAGAAAGAAAGAAGAAGAACAACAGAGAACAAGAGCAGAACAGGAAACAGAAATAGAACAATATCAGAATCTTACACATCGCAGCGGAACCATATATAATAGATAAATGGATAATCTTTAAAACAAAGAACTATATCATTTTATACATACATCAATCATCAGAGTCATATACAACAATGGACAGTTATATAACTTGTCCTCATACAGAATACACAGCGGAATAAATACTATCAGATACAAATACTACGTCTCGCCATCCAGCTTATCTCCAAAGCTCCAGAATATCCAGATAACCTAATAATCTAACTCTAGACTGCCCGTGTGGAAATTGGTGGGCACCCAGAGTTTAGAAGGGAAACAATAAACTCCGAGTCAGTCATGGTGACTGGTGTGAGATCGTAAAACAGTTATTTTTCACAAAGAAAATAAAACAAATTCGCAATGCTTTTGGAAAATGAAACTACCATAAGACCTCCCACCACACACACAATGCAAACGCAGACTTGGAGGAGATTTCTTCTTATGTTAGTCAAAGATGCTTACTACGCAAAATCAAATCATTTTTGATATTATTATTAGTGCATAGTGGAAAATCATTTCGAAAGTAGAATATAAATTTTAGCCAGCATAGGTACCATTATATTATGCCTGCTATAGCTGCCTCCTGAGGAGACAGGTTATACAATTGAAATCGTAAAGGCTCGTATTGTTTCTTTGGATTTCCAACAAATGGTCAGGCTAAGGAACTTCCTATCCACGATGGGTACGTCCCTGGAATAGACGACCCGAGAACCTAACCGGATCTCTGCCAACACAAGGCCGGGTTACCTCTGCAAAAATAGGTAACTACTGACACGCGTATGCCATCCCCCGATCGTCACCGATCTTCCCGAGGATCCCCGATTCGCAACAACCACAAAGAAATAAATTTTGCAGCAACCACAGAGGTTAAGTATCTGGGCTCCATACCATGATACCACCTTTATCCAGAAGGAATGACATACACTAAGGGGCGCTACTCCCTAGAACCTTGCCGCATCCTTCCTGTTTCGACCATTTCCGGGGTGTGAGGCTCGACGAAGTCTCGTCCACAAAGCTACGCTTTCTCAAAAAGCCCTGCTTCGGGTCAAACAAAATGATCAACCTATTATCACAAAGATATAAGATCAAACAAATGATCATATCACAAATGATCAAACACTGATCATTTCACAGCAACACTCAGTATGCCACGTTACCAAATTGGGATATATCGCTGATAAATTTCAACTACATAACCTCTGAGCTCGTACGTCTCAGAGAAGGGTGTTAAGCTAAGAGAATAAATTCTCCGCCACCAACAGAAATGTATTTGAAAGAAATCAGCTTTATATCTCAAATTGTAACGTCAGACACACAATCCATACAAGTCTGTTCCGGGATCGAACAGAACCGAAGGCACTTCTCACGAAGCCCTTGCAATTCCGGATAATTTTCAATCACGTCAGGACTTACCGTCACTAAGGGTGATAAAATCTCTAAATCGGAGATCAGCCGATGTAGAGTAACTCGACGGTAATCCTTCCATTTTCAAAAATATCCGGTCTTCAACACTGGTCTTCAAATACAATTCATAACGACGTATCACATATTCGGAATGGGTTATACGACCCCATGGTCCTTTCCCGGTTAACCCGAATAGTGAGCGATTATTCAAAAATAAGTGTGGTATTCAAATTCATCCAATTCACAACAAATACCTATTTAAAGGTAATTATTGATAGTCGGTTATTTAACTATCAATAAAGATGCGCGACATCATCAGATTCCAAATAATTTTCCAAATTATTTTATCTTCAAAAATATCTTTACTAGATATAAAATTTCCACACTTCAAAAATAAATCAACGTTTATTTTTCTAAACAGTTTCCCTTTCTTTTATAAATTCCATAGTGAATTTATTATCAAAATATCTACTGATATACGATTCTCAAATCGATTTCAATATTCGATTTCGATTTATCTTTAAGAAGATAAATCTCAAAAACGTTCATTTCATATTGGAAAAACATTCCATACTTATTTAATAATAAGTGTTTCACAAATCTTTTATTTTCAACATTTGAAAATATTCGATATACTTAAATAAAAATTAAGTATATATTCATTCTTTAAGGAAATCATTTACTATAACAACATTTATTTGAGTCAAAACGAATGTTACGTAAAACATCGTTACGACGACTCAAAATCACTAGTATAGGGATTCGAATTTTTTAGATAGATATATAAATCCCAATACTAGACAAAAACATTTCCTTTCGGAAATCATTTACTATAACAACCGTGTTATAGTCCATCATTTCCTTATTTCTCGAAAACGTCTATTTCAACAATGAATGTTGAAATCTATGATTTCGATATTTAATCATTTTAAAACATCGTTAAAACAATTAACTTCATCTTAAATATCACTTTTCCAAAACCATATCCATTTTACTTAACACTATATTCACTATCCAAAATCGTGAATATAATTCACTTAACCCAATTTCAATCATCTCTACACATTTTATTTCAATAAAGATTCGCTATCCAAAATCGCGAACATATCTTCTTTAATAATCTCCTATATTCAATTTATCAAATTCAACCGATTTCGAATTTATAAAACAACGTTTATAAATTCTATTTCTATTTTAATAACAACTTCAACTTATAAATTTCTTTTTATTAACTTCTATATTTTACTTATCAAAATAAGAAATTTCGGATTTATAAACAACTTTTATAAACTTCACTTCTATTTATAAAAAACTTCAATACCAAATCAATTTCAATATTGATTTCTAAATTTATTTATCACTACTAAATAAATTCCTTATTTTTCTCAAATCATTCAATATTCTATTTTTAAATGGATTCTTCACATTGAAATCATTTTACATTGATTTCCCAAATTATTTCAATTTACCAATTTAAATTTTCTAATTGGATTTCCAACTTATCTCCTTTTAAATAAATTCCTTTTTAAGAAAACAAATTTCAATTTGTTTCTTTCAATCTATTTAAAAATCTAGATTTTAAATTAATTTCCTCAATTTAAAATCACTACTATACGAAATTCATTTATTTAACATTTTCACTTTATTCTGGAAATAAATTCGATAAGATTATAAAAATTTACTTTTTATACTTTAAAAATTCCTTTCTTCAAAATTCATTCAATTTCTAAAATTAATTCACTTAGAAATTTCTATTTTGATTTCAAAAATTCAATTTCATTTATTTTTGGAATCCAATGATATCAAACATCCATTCAGCTAAATTTTTAGCTTTCAATCAATTTCCAGACATCGATATGATCAATAACATCAATATAATCATTCACAGATTCATACCACAGTATAAATAAAATCAATCAATGTGAGGGGTCCAGTTGGATCCCTCCAACCTGTTTCCCTGCATCCAAAGATGTTAGCACAATACCAATTCCGCTCCAGTACGGAATTATCGCGGTATATAGGTTTTTATAAAAATCCGCTTACTAACGGTGCAATAGGGTCTCATCCGCTATACGAGGCGGGAAATCATCAATCCAATATATACATATGCCAATATGTATATATTGCTATATATATAATAGATATATCCTACTATATCTAATATCACATCCAAAAGCAATCATCAATCAATAACTAACTGAAAATTCCACTTTCATTTTGAGTGAGAAAAATCTCACCTTAGCTTTTTAATTTGCCATCCATTTCCATCTCAGTTTGTTTTCTTCCATTCTTAACCTTGTATAAACAATTATACAATTTATTAAAATTCGAATCAATCGAATAATAAATTTTCATTTGATAATTTTGATTCATCTGTGATTTCATTATCTGATAATTCCTTTTAAACCAATTTTCTTTTAACAATCTAATTGTCTAACTATTTGGCAACTTTAATTTACTAACAAAATAAATTTAAACAAATGATTTTATTTCAAACCCATTTCTTTTAATAAATTTATTTAACTCAAATTTTTATATTTAAAAATAAATCCCCTTTATATAAATTTCTCTCTAGTAATCTAAATAGTTTTAGACACATCAATTTACAATACTTTTATACTCTACTTTTTGTAAATAAACCAAAAATAGAAATTTTCCTTACTGCAAATTATATACTGTAATGTATATATAAAATTTTCTTTTACGGTAAACAACTTTAACATATATTTATATATATCTGTTTTACTATTAAATTTAGAAATCCATATATACTTTCTTTTAATAGTATATATATATTTATTTACTTAACCAAAATTTTATTTTAACTAATAATTTTATTTAAACAAATAATTAAATTCTGAACTAATTTAATAATAGATTTTCCATGTAAATAGATATATAAATTTCATACTAGGATTAATCACATTTAAAACAATTACTGCTTGAATTAAAAATAGGAGTATGCTCTACTGTAAAAATCACTTACAGGTTATATATATACATATATATATATATATTTCAAGATTTAAACGAAATATTGATTACCTTACCGAACAACTACAAATCGAGATACCTCCAACCCTTATCGCGACATCATCCCCGCGACGTCGACGCTTCCCTAACTGACTACCACCAAGCTCGACACACAACCGTACTCCACGCAATCCCACTGCCAGAAACCACTTCGAGATGGTCAATACTGCTTGGCGATCGAACGAGCATGCGAAACCCCAGCCACCACGCGAGCGTGGTTTGCGATTCGCCTCGCCTTTTCTTCGCGAATCCCTAACCCATGCGCGCCATCAGTCGCTATTGCGTGATGCTGAGCTGCTCCCTTCCATCGCGACTACCCAAATTTGCGACTTCGATCCACCTCCGCCCTCTCCACGAAGTCTCGCGACATCGGCTTGACAGCGCCGCCCACGCGCTCACGCGTTGCCAATTTTCCTTCCTCTTTGCGCGTCGTGATACCCTCCTCCCCTGGCCGCGCGATTAGATAAAGACGAGGAACGAATTCTCGTTCATTCGAACGAGAATGAAAGGGCTTCGATCGATTCTTTTTTTTTTAATTTAGGGAAGAGGCTACGGCCATTTTTATTTAGTTTTCTTCATTCTGATGTTTGAACAGGTGAGGGAGAACGAGATATATTTTTTTCTTTTCGAATGAAGTATGGTAGGCACGATCTATCTCGTGATATTAGGCGTGATTAAAGGCGTGATGAAAGGGAAGATAACGTGGCTGATGTCTGACAATTTTAAATTTAAATTTAAATTCGAATTCGAATAAATTTCGATGCGTTTACACGTCGTATTCTCACGTAACAACTCCAAATGCCACGAAATTTGAAATCCGGCAATAATTCAATATTACGGACCCAATGGAACTGGTTTCGTCGAATTCCGAGACTGTTTGAAAAATGACTATTTTTAAATATCGATTCGAACGATATAATTTCAAAACTGAACAAATCAATTTTAAATTCGGTTCTGAAGCTTCTATTATCTCCAGTGTTATCATTACCAATTTTAAAAGCTTTTGAAATATTTTTCTTCAACTTAAAATTGAAGATTCAAAATTTTATTCAACATTCAACAGATTAAATTTTATAATTTAATCACAAATTTCAAGGTAATATCGGGGATTCAAATTAAATTATCGTTCAAATATTTAAAATTAATTAAATATTTTAAATTTAATTTGGTCGAAATTCTGGGTCGTTACAGACTTCCCCCCTTAAAAGAATTTCGTCCTCGAAATTACAAGTTAGGAAAAAATGTCCTTAACTCGTCTACTATTTTTCACAATTCAATAGTTTTATCAATTCATCAAAACAAATCTTTCTACTAAAGATTCGTTATCATTTCAACTAGCTTCCAACTTCAATTATAAGTTCCAAACAACATTGTTTACTTCAAAATTCAAATTCGAGTTTAAATTCAAATTTTAAACTTTCAAAATTTCTCAAAAACTTTCTAACGCCCTAAATTTTCAAAAAATTTCGCCAGCGTCTCCTTTGCGCGGCTAATACGGTACGACTACAAAACGTCCCTACGGACTCTCAGATTTCAAAAAGAAAAAGAAAAAGCCAAGCGGCTAGAGAAATAAGTCATCAAATCTCATATTCAAATTTAAATACATACCTTTTTCGAGCAATTCAAATTATCTTCGAAATCAAATCCAATTCCTTTATAATACCTGTATATCCTACTAGCCATAATATCTAGTTGCATATATTCAAACCATTCTGTAAATTCTATTACAAAAATTTCGATATATGCTTCTTATATCATTTTTACTTCACTATTGAAGTTTATTACTCATTTTCATTCAATTTTGCATTTCACATTCATTTGAATTCAATTCACAATTTCAATTCAATTTAACTTCTGAATATTGAATTTTATCAATTATCTTTCATTCATTCACAATTTTATTTTCATAATTCAATACTCAATTCCAGAGTCTTTTCAACATTTTCAAAACCATTTTTGAAAACAATTCAAATTATCCTTTGAATTTCTAAAACAAAACCCAATTTTCCAAACAACTTCCATTTAAAATAATTTGGCAGCAATACCTCTTTTGGAAACCCGAAAATGAACACCAATGATGCCGCGGTCATCATCGAAGTTATTTTCCAGCGACCGAAAAGAGTTTAGAGCTTTTCATCTCTTCAGAATACTTTTCAAACCTTCGAAATTCATTTTCAAATCAAAAAGAAGTTAAACTTTCCAAATCTCCAAAATTTTCAAATTCTTTTCAAAACATTTCCAAAAACTTCTCTGGAATTCCATTTTAAATTACAATTTACATTTATAATTTATATTCTCTAATTTCATTTGTATATGAATTCATTTCTTAACTTTTTGTTTTAATTCCAGTTTCATATAACAATGATAATAATTTAATACTATCACTTCTAACAACCATGCATCCCTATACTATAATAATTCATAGAAAATGATTTCTTTTCTATACAAAAATAGTTTTGGGTAAAATTATTTCATTTACCCTATTTAAAACAATATTGTGTCAGTTTATCTTGTTTAGAGTTTAGAAACCCCTATCGATTACAGTTAGCTAGACTGCACCGACCAGAATCCATAAACAATCAACCGATAAGTCAACACAATACAAAACAATTTCATATTCACTAACAAATACGCACTCGTATCTATTATTACACTCAACTCATTCTAGAGTACTGCTGACTCTATCTCTAATGAGTAACACCCAACAGAGCAGGGTTGTCGCTTAACCATATGCTCTGATACCACGCTGTCACATACCGAAATTTTCGACTTTCGAAAATTCGACATCGATACTCACTTTATCGACTGCCGAACAATCGAGTGCCGGAAACTCCAATAGTGAGGGTTTTAAGAAAAAGAAAAAGTAGAAGAAGAAGAAGATAGAAGAAAAAGAGAAGAAAGAAAGAAGAAGAACAACAGAGAACAAGAGCAGAACAGGAAACAGAAATAGAACAATATCAGAATCTTACACATCGCAGCGGAACCATATATAATAGATAAATGAATAATCTTTAAAACAAAGAACTATATCATTTTATACATACATCAATCATCAGAGTCATATACAACAATGGACAGTTATATAACTTGTCCTCATACAGAATACACAGCGGAATAAATACTATCAGATACAAATACTACGTCTCGCCATCTAGCTTATCTCCAAAGCTCCAGAATATCCAGATAACCTAATAATCTAACTCTAGACTGCCCGTGTGGAAATTGGTGGGCACCCAGAGTTTAGAAGGGAAACAATAAACTCCGAGTCAGTCATGGTGACTGGTGTGAGATCGTAAAACAGTTATTTTTCACAAAGAAAATAAAACAAATTCGCAATGCTTTTGGAAAATGAAACTACCATAAGACCTCCCACCACACACACAATGCAAACGCAGACTTGGAGGAGATTTCTTCTTATGTTAGTCAAAGATGCTTACTACGCAAAATCAAATCATTTTTGATATTATTATTAGTGCATAGTGGAAAATCATTTCAAAAGTAGAATATAAATCTTAGCCAGCATAGGTACCATTATATTATGCCTGCTATAGCTGCCTCCTGAGGAGACAGGTTATACAATTGAAATCGTAAAGGCTCGTATTGTTTCTTTGGATTTCCAACAAATGGTCAGGCTAAGGAACTTCCTATCCACGATGGGTACGTCCCTAGAATAGACGACCCGAGAACCTAACCGGATCTCTGCCAACACAAGGTCGGGTTACCTCTGCAAAAATAGGTAACTACTGACATGCGTATGCCATCCCCCGATCATCACCGATCTTCCCGAGGATCCCCGATTCGCAACAACCACAAAGAAATAAATTTTGCAGCAACCACAGAGGTTAAGTATCTGGGCTCCATACCATGATACCACCTTTATCCAGAAGGAATGACATACACTAAGGGGCGCTACTCCCTAGAACCTTGCCGCATCCTTCCTGTTTCGACCATTTCCGGGGTGTGAGGCTCGACGAAGTCTCGTCCACAAAGCTACGCTTTCTCAAAAAGCCCTGCTTCGGGTCAAACAAAATGATCAACCTATGATCATAAAGATATAAGATCAAACAAATGATCATATCACAAATGATCAAACACTGATCATTTCACAACAACACTCAGTATGCCACGTTACCAAATTGGGATATATCGCTGATAAATTTCAACTACATAACCTCTGAGCTCGTACGTCTCAGAGAAGGGTGTTAAGCTAAGAGAATAAATTCTCCGCCACCAACAGAAATGTATTTGAAAGAAATCAGCTTTATATCTCAAATTGTAACGTCAGACACACAATCCATACAAGTCTGTTCCGGGGTCGAACAGAACCGAAGGCACTTCTCATGAAGCCCTTGCAATTCCGGATAATTTTCAATCACGTCAGGACTTCCCGTCACTAAGGGTGATAAAACCTCTAAATCGGAGATTAGCCGATGTAGAGTAACTCGACGGTAATCCTTCCGTTTTCAAAAATATCCGGTCTTCAACACCGGTCTTCAAATGCAATTCATAACGACGTATCACATATTCGGAATGGGTTATACGACCCCATGGTCCTTTCCCGGTTAACCCGAATAGTGAGCGATTATTCAAAAATAAGTGTGGCATTCAAATTCATCCAATTCACAACAAATACCTATTTAAAGGTAATTATTGATAGTCGGTTATTTAACTATCAATAAAGATGCGCGACATCATCAGATTCCAAATAATTTTCCAAATTATTTTATGTTCAAAAATATCTTTACTAGATATAAAATTTCCACACTTCAAAAATAAATCAACGTTTATTTTTCTAAACAGTTTCCCTTTCTTTTATAAATTCCATAGTGAATTTATTTTCAAAATATCTACTGATATACGATTCTCAAATCGATTTCAATATTCGATTTCGATTTATCTTTAAGAAGATAAATCTCAAAAACGTTCATTTCATATTGGAAAAACATTCCATACTTATTTAATAATAAGTGTTTCACAAATCTTTTATTTTCAACATTTGAAAATATTCGATATACTTAAATCAAAATTAAGTATATATTCATTCTTTAAGGAAATCATTTACTATAACAACATTTATTTGAGTCAAAACGAATGTTACGTAAAACATCGTTACGACGACTCAAAATCACTAGTATAGGGATTCGAATTTTTAAGATAGATATATAAATCCCAATACTAGACAAAAACATTTCCTTTCGGAAATCATTTACTATAACAACCGTGTTATAGTCCATCATTTCCTTATTTCTCGAAAACGTCTATTTCAACAATGAATGTTGAAATCTATGATTTCGATATTTAATCATTTTAAAACATCGTTAAAACAATTAACTTCATCTTAAATATCACTTTTCCAAAACCATATCCATTTTACTTAACACTATATTCACTATCCAAAATCGTGAATATAATTCACTTAACCCAATTTCAATCATCTCTACACATTTTATTTCAATAAAGATTCGCTATCCAAAATCGCGAACATATCTTCTTTAATAATCTCCTATATTCAATTTATCAAATTCAACCGATTTCGAATTTATAAAACAACGTTTATAAATTCTATTTCTATTTTAATAACAACTTCAACTTATAAATTTCTTTTTATTAACTTCTATATTTTACTTATCAAAATAAGAAATTTCGGATTTATAAACAACTTTTATAAACTTCACTTCTATTTATAAAAAACTTCAATACCAAATCAATTTCAATATTGATTTCTAAATTTATTTATCACTACTAAATAAATTCCTTATTTTTCTCAAATCATTCAATATTCTATTTTTAAATGGATTCTTCACATTGAAATCATTTTACATTGATTTCCCAAATTATTTCAATTTACCAATTTAAATTTTCTAATTGGATTTCCAACTTATCTCCTTTTAAATAAATTCCTTTTTAAGAAAACAAATTTCAATTTGTTTCTTTCAATCTATTTAAAAATCCAGATTTTAAATTAATTTCCTCAATTTAAAATCACTACTATACGAAATTCATTTATTTAACATTTTCACTTTATTCTGGAAATAAATTCGATAAGATTATAAAAATTTACTTTTTATACTTTAAAAATTCCTTTCTTCAAAATTCATTTAATTTCTAAAATTAATTCACTTAGAAATTTCTATTTTGATTTCAAAAATTCAATTTCGTTTATTTTTGGAATCCAATGATATCAAACATCCATTCAGCTAAATTTTTAGCTTTCAATCAATTTCCAGACATCGATATGATCAATAACATCAATATAATCATTCACAGATTCATACCACAGTATAAATAAAATCAATCAATGTGAGGGGTCCAGTTGGATCCCTCCAACCTATTTCCCTGCATCCAAAGATGTTAGCACAATACCAATTCCGCTCCAGTACGGAATTATCGCGGTATATAGGTTTTTATAAAAATCCGCTTACTAACGGCGCAATAGGGTCTCATCCGCTATACGAGGCGGGAAATCATCAATCCAATATATACATATGCCAATATGTATATATTGCTATATATATAATAGATATATCCTACTATATCTAATATCACATCCAAAAGCAATCATCAATCAATAACTAACTGAAAATTCCACTTTCATTTTGAGTGAGAAAAATCTCAGCTTAGCTTTTTAATTTGCCATCCATTTCCATCTCAGTTTGTTTTCTTCCATTCTTAACCTTGTATAAACAATTATACAATTTATTAAAATTCGAATCAATCGAATAATAAATTTTCATTTGATAATTTTGATTCATCTGTGATTTCATTATCTGATAATTCCTTTTAAACCAATTTTCTTTTAACAATCTAATTGTCTAACTATTTGGCAACTTTAATTTACTAACAAAATAAATTTAAACAAATGATTTTATTTCAAACCCATTTCTTTTAATAAATTTATTTAACTCAAATTTTTATATTTAAAAATAAACCCCCTTTATATAAATTTCTCTCTAGTAATCTAAATAGTTTTAGACACATCAATTTACAATACTTTTATACTCTACTTTCTGTAAATAAACCAAAAATAGAAATTTTCCTTACTGCAAATTATATACTGTAATGTATATATAAAATTTTCTTTTACGGTAAACAACTTTAACATATATTTATATATATCTGTTTTACTATTAAATTTAGAAATCCATATATACTTTCTTTTAAAAGTATATATATATTTATTTACTTAACCAAAATTTTATTTTAACTAATAATTTTATTTAAACAAATAATTAAATTCTAAACTAATTTAATAATAGATTTTCCATGTAAATAGATATATAAATTTCATACTAGGATTAATCACATTTAAAACAATTACTGCTTGAATTAAAAATAGGAGTATGCTCTACTGTAAAAATCACTTACAGGTTATATATATACATATATATATATATATTTCAAGATTTAAACGAAATATTGATTACCTTACCGAACAACTACAAATCGAGATACCTCCAACCCTTATCGCGACATCATCCCCGCGACGTCGACGCTTCCCTAACTGACTTCCACCAAGCTCGACACACAACCGTACTCCATGCAATCCCACTGCCAGAAACCACTTCGAGATGGTCGATACTGCTTGGCGATCGAACGAGCATGTGAAACCCCACCCCAGCCTCCACGCGAGCGTGGTTCGCGATTCGCCTCGCCTTTTCTTCGCGAATCCCTAACCCATGCGTGCCATCAGTCGCGATTGCGTGATGCTGAGCTGCTCCCTTCCATCGCGACTACCCAAATTTGCGACTTCGATCCACCTCCGCCCTCTCCACGAAGTCTCGCGACATCGGCTTGACAGCGCCGCCCACGCGCTCACGCGTTGCCAATTTTCCTTCCTCTTTGCGCGTCGTGATACCCTCCTCCCCTGGCCGCGTGATTAGATGAAGACGAGGAACGAATTCTCGTTCGTTCGAACGAGAATGAAAGGGCTTCGATCGATTCTTTTTTTTTTTAATTTAGGGAAGAGGCTACGGCCATTTTTATTTAGTTTTCTTCATTCTGATGTTTGAACAGGTGAGGGAGAACGAGATATATTTTTTTCTTTTCGAATGAAGTATGGTAGGCACGATCTATCTCGTGATATTAGGCGTGATTAAAGGCGTGATGAAAGGGAAGATAACGTGGCTGATGTCTGACAATTTTAAATTTAAATTTAAATTCGAATTCGAATAAATTTCGATGCGTTTACACGTCGTATTCTCACGTAACAACCCCAAATGCCACGAAATTTGAAATCCGGCAATAATTCAATATTACGGACCCAATGGAACTGGTTTTGTCGAATTCCGAGACTGTTTGAAAAATGACTATTTTTAAATATCGATTCGAACGATATAATTTCAAAACTGAACAAATCAATTTTAAATTCGGTTCTGAAGCTTCTATTATCTCCAGTGTTATCATTACCAATTTTAAAAGCTTTTGAAATATTTTTCTTCAACTTAAAATTGAAGATTCAAAATTTTATTCAACATTCAACAGATTAAATTTTATAATTTAATCACAAATTTCAAGGTAATATCGGGGATTCAAATTAAATTATCGTTCAAATATTTAAAATTAATTAAATATTTTAAATTTAATTTGGTCGAAATTCTGGGTCGTTACACATTGTAGCTAAAGAAGATAAGAAATTGAGGAACAAAACTATTAAACTGGTAAAGGTGCAGTGGAGTCTAGACCCTAATGATTGCACATGGGAGGTTGAGGACAAGATAAAAGTCCAGTACCCTCAACTATTTGCAACTGGCAATTAAAATAGAGGTAATCTATTATTCATGCTTGAATTTACCTATTTAAATATAGTGTTCAGTGTTGAATGTGTTTACTTGATGGATGATTTGGTTGAATTAAGAATATGTGTGCATATTTAGTTTTGTTATATAACTAACACAATAAGAAGTGTTAAATTGTGGGACACAATTTCCTAAAGGAGGGGTGTATGTGACAGCCCGTAGTTTAGGCAAAAATATATATATATATATATTTTAAAATATTTTATAAAAGAAAGATAGTTGGTTGAAAACACAATTTTCTGGAAATGCTTGTGTATGAGAATGAGTGTGCATGCCCTTGTGCATGTGCACACTGTTCCAAAATACTACCTGAGCAAGGTAATTTAGTAAGTAAAGACCTTGTAAGTAAATGTGAAATAAATTAGTGCATGACTTGTTAAGTGTGTGTACACAATAGTTTAAATATAATGCATAAATAACCTAGGCAGTTTTAGCCCAAAATTCCATAGAATAAGTACCAGCACAGTAACTTGTGTGGGTAGGAAAAAATATAAATACACATGAACATATACATATGCACAACATTTGGTAGATAAACACACATAGCTGGCTATACAAATAAGTTTATATGCATGAAAAAAAAAACCAGAAAAGACAGAACAATGCCCAAGCCAAAGTCATGTATATAGTGTGTGAGGAAATTTGCCAAAAGTGGCCAAGACAAGGAAAAAGGAGAAATGGTGGGAAAGGAAAGTGGAGAGGGTGAACAGTGGGGTGAAACCAGAAATGGTGAAGGGATTTCTGATAAAAATAAATTACTTAACTAACCTTAAAACCCTAGCAACTCCCCTATATACATCATTATTTCCTACGGTTACATGTTAGAACCAGAAAACAAAAATTAGAAAAAATAGGCAGTAGTTTAGAAAATCAATGGCAGGCCTGAACCAAGACTTGGGAAGGAGAACTATGGTGAGTAAATCCTCACTTGGCAAGTCATTAAGACCTATTAAAGGCAGCCATTTAACCTTTAGTTATTTTAATTTCTATTTGATGCTTTGCTTGCATTTCAGTTTAACAATTTTCTGTTGTTACTGAGATTATGTGACTTGTATTGTCTTGTTGTCACTTAACCTATGCTTGTTTATATATGATAATTTAATGAAGGAATAACAACTGATTTATTTATATGTTTATGAACTTGAGAAATATTTTTAGTTAAAGCATGACTTAATAAGGAAAGTAGGGTGCAAGGCAGTAAGAGGAAGGGGTTCTCTGGCTTATGTCTTGCAACTGAAATGATGGTTAGGGTGCAATGGAATTTCCATGTGCTGAGTCTTAATCCATCAGTAAGTATTCTTTGGAAATAGGGTTGAGTAACAAGCAAACACACTTTAATGTGTGGATTGATTGTGAGAACCTTATTACTGGGGAACCACAGTGGCATTTCACTTCTTAAAATGCTCAGATCTATGCTTTAGCTAAAGATATATCTCTGAATAAAACTGACTTGAAATAATTACAAGTGTGACTAATTAAATTGTTGAATGTATGAATGGGTGAATGATTGATGGTATATGAAAACTGCTAGCACATATTGGTTAGCATACAACAGTTTTGGGCATGACACCGCATATATAATATTGGGTCATATGAAAGAACTTAGTAATTAAACTAAGGATGTGGGTCACCTCTATCAGGTTGGGTATGAGGGAAGTGGGTATGACATAGTGGTTGGCTTGCATCAAGGTTGGGGTGTGAGTTTGCACATGGCATGTTTATGCCCAAATAGCTTGTAGTGCACTGGAAACCAGGTAGTGGTTCCAGGCAGTGTGCACCAGTGCAACCATGAATGTAATACTGGACCTTAAAATAACATGAAATAATTATACATGCAAGGGTAAATAGGCTAGAAGTATATGGGAGTCCTAACATGTAGACTCAAGGTTGATACTTTGGTTCAATACCATGAATATTTTTGGTGCATGTTTGTGCATGATTGTGCATGTTTTGGGTGTTAGCACCAACCTGTGTGTATGTATGATGGTTGATAGGTTTTTCTGAACCAATGCTTTTGATGACAAGTTAGTCTAAGAATACACACCTATTATTTAACAACACACACACCACTGGAATAACACTTTGTGAAATTGAACATGAGAAGGAGATTTATTACCTTGAATAAAACACTTAACCTCTGAGAACAGAAAAGATAATAATGGAACATATTTCATTAGTCTTTATGCATTAACAAGTGACTCTACTTACACCAGACATGAGTCTGACCTGTTTGTTGCTTGCATCAAATGGGTGCTTCATATGCTTTATGGAGTAGGTCATGAGATGTCTGCAGGGAAAGAGGAAGCTAGGAATTAAGGAGCATATGTGTGATGCTAAGAAGAAAACTGCTAATTAACTAAGCTAGGACTTTTGTAGAAGAATGTCTCCTTATGTTTCTTTTTAACAGAAAGACTTCTCTGTATTAGTGTTTGCATTATGTTGAAACTTTGATTGTGATGTAATGAAAGGTCTAAAAAGATTATTATGGGGTGGAACTGTTTTCAGTAGAAAAGATAAATGTGTTTAGCTTTATATCATAACCTGTAAGTATGCAAATTTTCATGAATCAAGTAGTGAGTTTGGTAGAAAATCTGAAGCATATGTGAACTAGTAATGTATGCATATGTATTAGATTGTTTAGAGGCTAGAACCTATTTACAAATTAACTGTAAATATTATGAAGTAAGGATAAACCCATAGGCAGAAAAGAAAAAAAAGAAGAAGCATGAACCCAGATTTACATGAGTTTGAGGTTGTAAATGAATGAGCAAAGATAGTAAATTATAACAAGACAGTATAGGGATCCAACCTAATCAAGTTGATCAATCTGCAAACTAAGATGTAGTAAATAGCAGATGTGCATGTTTATGTGCACACAGGTGTACAGAAGCATGCACAACCTCCTGCTTTGTTATTTGAAAAGCCATAGTCTAAATGTTATGCCTCAACTCACATGTTTCATTAAATATACAGATGTAAACACAAATAAAAAAACAAGAATTAGTTAGTAAAATTGCACAAAGATTCAAATAGGAGAGGGTCTTTCCCAATCCTTTTTACTATGGCTAAACATCGTCATTTTGTTTAGAATAAACTGAGTTATTCTTTATTCAAAAAAAAACTCTGATAAAAGAATTAAAAATGATTTGTATGTTTATATGTACATACAAATAGTTGTACAAAGAAGTATATCAATATTTCTATATTGATCAGATTGGATCTTGGGAAGAAATAAATAAACAAAAAAAAATTCCAATAGAAGAAAGAAAATAGTTGGTCTTGAAAGAAAGTAGCCCTGAATTTAGCATAAACTAAATTGAGTCACTCAAATAATATGAAGACTTAGGTAGGGTTGCTTCAAAATCTTCCAAAATGGTTAAAAGAAAATTTATAGCTTACTGAAAATTCTTTCATATACAAAAAGATTGAGTTCATTTGGAATTATAAATCTCAAGTTATTGCCATTTTAATACAGCACTTTTCCAAATAAAGTTTTAGCTTTCAAATCAATTTAAATTTGAAATTTCCCCAAACCATTCTAATTTCAAACTTTATTTTCAAAATAAGCTTTCTATACTAAATCATTTATTCCAAAATCCTCTTTTCCAGAAAACTAAGACATTCCAAAATTTTGATTTACTTTATGTAATTATCTTTTAAAAGAAACCATCCATAATTAGAAATACATTCATTACTTTTCACAAACATGTTCTCCAACAATTAATTTTTAAAAACTCAATTTGAAAGAGATAATCAATCTCTTCCATTTATAAGAGACAAATATTCATCCAAAATAAATTTTGGATTTACATTTTAAATTTTAAAATTGTTCTCCTAATTTTAAAATGATTGAATCTCATAACTTATTCATTTATTATATCTTACATTTTATAATAAAGCATTTTATAATAAATGCACCCTTTAAATTTTTATTCTCTCTTGCCACAAAATTAAATTCCATCTTATTATCAACATGAAATTAACTTAGGTTGATAATTAACTCAATCTTGTTTCCAAAAGAATTTTACAAATTCATACCAATCAATTTTAATACCATCAAAGTTTAAAACAAAAAATTGTTCATGAATTCATTCTACAAATCTAAAATTAGCATTTCATTATTTTCTTTAAGATAGAATTTTAACTCTTACTATCTATTATTATCCAACACCCAATTGTCAAAACAAAATTTTTACAATCATTTTATAACCTTGAACTTAAACATTTAGTTGATATTTTAATTTTTTATACTCAATACATTTTCTTATTTTGAATACATCATTTTGTTAATCAAACCATCACATAATATTTTCTTCTAATAATGATATCTCTTTGATTAGAATTATTTATTCTACTTACTCAAATTATCATGTGATATCATTATTTGGATTCTTATAGGTTATACTTACATAACCAATTACAAGCTTAATCATATTCATTTTCACAAGTTTAAAATAATTTAATGGCATTGCTTGCCATTAATTTATAGTGAATAACCTCATCAATTGACTATAGAGTTGACCAAATGATCAAAAACTGCCTCGCTACTCATCCGACAATCTCTATGGTTTAATGTCTGCATTGGATATCTTAAATTTATTCTCAAACCCATTTTAATTTATTTTCAAACCTAAATTTATTTCAACTCAATTTTTTTTATCGTGTCTGACTGTCTCATCATAGTGTTTAGGAAGTTCCTATCGATAACGTTGATCAGGCGCATCGACCAGAATTCTTAAAGCACTCAATGGACAATCCAACACAAAAATCATTTTCTATATGATAAATATGCCTCTTATATAATTTTACAAAACATTCATTTCTTGTCTCGATAAAATAATCCAATTATTCTCATCAGTATTTATTCTATTAGAAAGATATGCAATTTAATTTATTTCTTTCACTCATCATCAACGAATACAAGAACAACTCATCGAGATATTCCTAGAATACTCGATTCATAAGATTGACGAATTAAGCTGGAATGTTCGTTAAACCGAATGGTATAACGAGCCACTTGAAACACCCCACACCCCTTAGTATACCCAAAAGGACATACTAAAAGATGTGGTGCGTTGTAGGTATAGCTAAAACTTGCAGAGACTAAGATTCATAAGACAAATAGATAAAAACAGCAAAAACAATTAAAACAATGACTTATTAAGAATCAAATTTCATAAGAAAGAGTTATAAAACCAAATACACAAGATGTCTTGAAATACCAATACATGTCTTATGAAAATCATAACCTCGGTCTCATAAAAAAATCAGAATACAAAACTATCCCTCTCAAATAAAGTGCCAGTACATCAAATGAACTAAAAGCTGAAAATGAAGAAGAGGAATACATGAGAAAATCTCTGCAACTGAAGTCTCCAAGAGTCCGTAATCTACCGTCCTTGCCCTTGCTGGCCTATGTGGGGAAAGAGGGGAAATAGAGGAGTGGGTCAGACTAAAAGTCTGGTGAATGATAGTAATTACTAGTATTCTTAAGCAAGGTAAAGATAATAGACTTTGTAATAGTTCTAGTATAAAAGGAAATAGAGAAATAGAAGGGAAGGTAAAGCTGGAATAAAATACGGTTTAACTATTGCTTAGATTAATACGATTGGATTATCTTGATTATTTTCACTTATCTTAGATAACTACTTTGATTAGGCTGAATTGCCAATCCTACTTTAATTAGGCTGAAGTCCTAATTCTACCCTTTGATCGGCCTGCTACTAATGTGTCTACTGCGGACCGACTCCTATAGCTCTCTACACAGAAGACTGTGGACCAGACCGTATAGGCCCCTACACAGAAGACACTGGTGTCTACAGAAGACACCTGCTAAGCGCTTGGAACTCATAACGATTTATGAGCCATCACCGGAGGCCGCACGCGTGACCACCACTAAGCTCGCATTACCTCTTGCTCCACCTATTGGACCTCTTATTTACCACTGCTCCAGCATAAGCGTGCCCTCATCTCACTTCAGGATATAGTGAGACACCTGTGTCCATAGAAAATAGGGAATGCTGTTGGTACCGATCCGTGTCCAACAAAATCTAGTTGCACCCCTTTTCCAAATCCCCATGATTTGGACTTTAATTATTGACCTTTTATCTACCCTAAACAGCATAAGTGTGCCCTCGTCTCACTTCAGGCTATTGTGAGACACTTGTGTCCATAGAAAATAGGGAATACTGTTGGTACAGGTCCTACTTTTACTTATTAACTTAGTATAAATTGTTTAAATAAACCTCTACTGTTATCCTTGCTATCTTTGCTTATTAATTTATTCTAAGTCTCAAAATAAGCCTTTTCTTTTGTTCTATTTCTAATTATTACCTATGTTATAATATTGCTTATTAACTTAACCCAAGGTCTAAGTGTAAAAATAAGCCACTTTCTTTTTTTACTCTTCTTAATCATAATTATACATCATAATTAGGCTTAAATCCAGTCCAAGTCCAATTTATTACAGTCTTCACATTTTACATCTTATTTTCTGGAATTTCAGTATTCTTATTGTTTAGTCCATATTCGCATTTTAATCTATTCTATTCCATTCATAATTAGGCTTAAATTCAGTCCAAGTCCAATTTATTACAGTCTTCACATTTTACATCTTATTTTCTATAATTTCAGTGTTCTTATTATTTAGTCCATATTCGCGTTTTAATCTATTCTATTCCATTCGCGTAAAAAGGAAAAATAGAAAGAAAATGACAATTACAGAAGAAAATCCCAAACGAGAAAAGATGTAAATAAAACGTAAATAACAGTTGTAAATAAATGGAAAAGCTATAATTAACAGTAATTAACTACAAATAACTGAAGAGAATAGCTAAAACGAAACAGACTGAAAAATAAATCTAAAACTGAAAATAAATTGGTAAAAAGGTTATTCCAAAATCGTAGAAAAACTACAACTATTGGAAATCCTATTATTTTAAATTACTTAAAAATATAAAATAATTACTAATCACTCACTTGTGGTCCTTAGCTCTTCCCTTGGTCTTCCTAGATCCACTTGAAGATATTAAATATTTTAATTTAAAACGATCTTCTCCTCGGAAAATTATTCCTTTTAGGGTCTTGCCTGAGAAGGTGAACCCAAATGGAGAAAATCTAGAATGTGAAAAATAGCTAGGCCTAGGGTCTTATTTACAGTGGCGCTTGTGGATCTCAAACCGTTGGATTTGGAGATTGAATTTGGTGCAACCACATCATAGGCTGGATAGGAGCCGTCGGATGAAACACTGACACGCCAGATGAGAGGAAATAACCCAAAATGACGTGTAGAAATCGCAACGAAATGAAGAATTTAATTCTTCGTTCATCAATAGGGGCGGGTCGACCTACCTGTTGACCTTCCCCTTCCTAGGTCGATATGCATGTCGACCTAGGCATTGGTTAGGTCGACCTAGCCCTTGTTTTATTTTTATTTTTTTTCTTTTCTAATTTCTTGTTTAGTTCGTATCTTCTTCGTTCTAGCTCGGATTCTGACGTTCTATGTATGGAAATTGACCAGAAAATTACCACGGACACAATGGTGCAACTGCCATGGCTCAATTCCGATAATTTCACAAAGTTATTTAATCATTTAATTAATTCGTTAATTAATTATTATAGGTTAATTTTCGGGTTGTTACATTCTCCCCTCCTTAAGGGATTTCGTCCA
Source organism: Allium fistulosum (assembly GCA_030737815.1). Classification (NCBI taxonomy): domain Eukaryota; kingdom Viridiplantae; phylum Streptophyta; class Magnoliopsida; order Asparagales; family Amaryllidaceae; genus Allium; species Allium fistulosum. The sequence goes on from CM060907.1 coordinate 619,892,615, forward strand.
TGAAATCTCTAAGGATAGAAAAATGAAATAAATGTTTTCATCCAAGTTCTACAACCAACTACTCAACCATCATCCATTACACCCATTGTCCTTAAGTCTCTCTAATGCGATTTATGATACTTATGCAATTAGTGTAGTGTGAATGTCCCTAACTAATGCAAAAGATTAAGCGGTCCACTGAATCAGTCGACCCCCTTTTATGCAATCATGTCCGTGCCATGTGTCCAAATGAATTCAAATTCCCTAATAAAAACTGATAGTTCTATATATGTGCAACAATCATCATCAAAATGCAACAATCATGTGATAATCATCCATTTATAGCAACCATGGAAAATAAAATAAAAATCAAATGCGCAAACATCCATATGCATATGCTCTAGTGTCCTAGTTAGGCTGAGCCCTAAGAGATAATAGTGCATAGTGTAGGTATATGCGTCCATTAGCATCCACTAGCAAACACTTGCAACCACTAGCATCCATCATACATAACATGTTCTAATAACATGTTTACATTAAATCCTACCATCCATAGGTTAAATGCTAAGTTTTACCCTCCCAAAGGATAATAAAGGAAAGAACCTATTCAAAACTAAAGATGGAAATAGGAAATTCAAAAACTTATTATCAAAGAGATGTGGATATGAGATACGAATTTTATCCTAATCAAATTAGTCTTCTCCGAAGTCCCTTTAACCATGTCGGAACCAAGGCAATCTCTCTGTAAACTCTATCCAACACGAAGGCGAATTGCGCGGTCTTCCATAAAAAGCTTCGAAAGGTACCATTCTAGTGCTAACTTGAAGACTGTTACTATACGTAAATTCCACTAAAGGAAGATGCTCTTTCCAAATTTCTCAAAATCAAGAATACACATCCTCAACCACGTGTGTCTTACTATCTTACTAATACCACTTTATTTTTCTTCTATAGTCTACATACATGAAGCAACAATCCTAGGTTCTCATTAATGTCTTATATACTCCACGGAAACTTCTATCATTACTTTTAAAAGTAATTACTGCTATTTCCTATATAGCCTTACACTTTTTCCATCACTCCCTAGGAAATGATTCATATCTAATCCACATTAAGAGTTTGGTTTGGTATTTATCATCTTATTTCAAAAACTAAAGCTTCTAAATTTTTAAAACATCAAATCCAAATTTTTTGTCTTTAAAAGTGTTATTTTCAAGTTTCTGTTAAATTCAAAAATACTTGGTTACTCAATATTTTATTTTTCTGGACTTGCATCCTTACAGCTTTTTGAATTTGCATTATTTCCCAAACCTAGAGTGGAAAATTTCCAAATTCTAAGTCTAAAACCAATTCCTCCTTTTCTTTTAAAGACCTTTACAGTTTTCTATAAAAATTTGGATTTTCAAATTTTACTTTTATTAAGTTTTTCATTTCCAAAAACTTATTTACTTTTTCACCAAACCCCTTTCTTTTAAAATATCTTTAAAATGTCCTTATGTGTTTTCAAAACATCTTCTTATCACACCTCACAGTCTCATACCTTAATGTATTAGAACTACTTTCGCTAATGAGAAATTATTAAAGCTAAAATCTTCTATGAACCTTTTAAAAGAGGATTTCATGTTTATGTGAAATTACAAGGAACTTATTTATATTTTTCGAAATAGGCTATAAAAAATATGGTGCTTCCCATATCTTGTATATCTCTTTCACATATTCCTTATAACTTACACAAAACATTTTTATTGGTTCCATAGAAAATTATTCCATTATTCTTTTTATTCCAATAGATTAAAGTATGTTTATATCCCCTCATGATGAATATTTTCTAATATCTAACGTACCCATTTTTTTTAGAAAAACTCATCTTCAAAACTGTTTTAATATATCCATAACTAGAAAACATTTTGTTATACTTATTAAAATAATAAGTGTATTACAAACCATTTTATTTCTATACTTAGAAATTACTTTCAAAACACTTTTTAATTTGGGTCAAAACAGATGTTGCGTAAAACACCATTACTACAACCCAAAAATACTAGTGTATGGATTTAAATAAATACTAATGAATCTCATATACTATGTAAAAACATTTCTCTTGGGAGTCACTTACTATAACAATAGTGTTATAGTCTATGCTCCCTTTATTTTCCACAAAAACATCTATTACAACAATAAATGTTGTAACCAATGTTTTCGATACTTAATACACCCTATGTTTTTATATTTAAAATCTTTGCTTACTTACAAAGAAACTAGCGAGCTATATACGATCTATAATTCTAGAAGAATTTCATTTTTAACAAAATTTACACCATATAAAAACCAATTTAAATTTCATACCATTTTTCAAAAATCCAATATTTATTTTCTAAATGAAAATTTTCAATTCTAAAATTATATTTTATTGAGCTAATCATAAGGTGGATTTTCTTCTCACTACCCTAGGAGTACCATTCCTAAACCTTGGAAATATCATTTCCCTACTGAAGTCTTTTGTTCCTATTCCTCTTGTATGCTTATATCTATTCTAAGGTACTACCGTTAAATCCACTTATCGGAAACAATTATAATTTTTGCAATTATCTACACATGGACTTTCTTCCTTTCTTATCAACTGAATTTATTGTACATCTCTAATCTTTACCTACCTCTCTTTGGATTTCCACAATCCGAGCCTAAATGTACAAAACCATTTCTCAAACTCCTTCCATGTGTAGACCTTCTCTATGCCTCAAGAAACGCACTTCCTTATGCCAAGATTGTTACTTCAAGAATTTTGCCTTCAACTGATGAACGTGAAGTGTATGAAGAACATCCTCTAGGTAAATAACATGCTCTTCCATACTCTTGGAAAACACCAAAATGTCGTCCACGAATACCACCACGAACTTGTTTAGGACATCTCTAAAAACATGGCTCATCAAATCTACAAAATAGGCTGGAGTATCGGTTAGCCCAAAAGGCATAACCAACCACTCAAAGAATCCATCAGGTGTCATAAATGCTATTTTATCGATGCTATTGTCATCGACCCTAAGCTAATGAAATCCAATGGCTAAATCAAGCTGAGAGAATACTGAAGAGCTAACTAACTGGTCGAAAAGATCATCTATCCTAGGAAGTGGATAACGGTTCGTCTTCATGAGCTTATTTAAATCTCTATAGTCTACGCAAAGGCGAAGGGACTATTCGCCTTAGCAGCGAAGACAACTGGCTCTCCCCAATCCGATATGCTCCTTCTTATGAAACCTTTCACCAAAAGCTCACGAACTTGCTTGCTTAATTCCTTCCTCTCCCTAGGTGCCATGTGCCTCACGGGTAATGCTACTGGCTTAGCATTATCAGTCAAATAAATCCTGAAGTCAATCTCTCTCTTAGAGGGTAGTCCCCTAACGTCCTCAAAGACGTCCGGAAAATCTCTGATAATAGGAACTGAATCTAACTCTGCTGATGACTAATCAATGGAATATAGGAAGCTCAACATAACTGACCCTTGCGGGTCGCAAGAAACCTCGAGAGTCCTACCGCTGCATGTCTCTAGTCTAACTACTCTCCTCTCGTAGTCTAATATAGTTCCATATGTGGATAGCCAATCCATCCCCAAAATTATCCCATACCCCGAGAATCCCAATACATGGACATCACAATCAAATTCTACGCCTAGGATAAACATTTTCAAACCCCTACAAACCATAGACAAGTGTGTCGATCCTCTTATGGGGTTTGAAACAATAATGGGGTCAACTACTAAAGAGATGTCTGAGTGTAAACAATCTACCAAAGAACTAGAGATGAAAGAGTGTGATGCTCTATGATCGAAAAAGTCCAAATAGGAAAATCAGAAATAGAAACAAATTTTCCTACCTCGATCCGGTCCGCTGTTGGAAGGTGTTGCATCCAAAGCCTAAATCTACGCTGCAGGTGTACTCGCTCCCTGCCCTATCTTCTAAGGACAAAACTTACTAAGATGACTGGGTTGTCCACAACCGTAACACTTCTTTACCTTGTCTCTCTTGCATTCTTTTGTGTAATGACCAACCATTCTACAGCGTTTACATTTTCCACTTTTCTTGATTCGCTTCTGAGTTCCTCCTCCTTTCCTCTTGTCCTTATCCTCCTTCCACCATGGCTCCTTAGAGCTTTCTAATCTAGGAACTTCTTTAAGCTTTCGCTTCAGTTGCCAAGAAGTAGGCCGAACTCTCTGTCGATCCTTCCAATCTAATAGCCTAAACCTTCGCTCCATATCCTCCAACCTAGCTCGTGTCTCCTCGGAATCTTCTGTGCCGGAAAATATTCTACCTCCTATACTAGTGAAGTCCTTGTATAGCTTAGAAAAATCGGCTGGTGTAGGTGGATGAAAAGGATTTCCACCTATCGGTGTTGTATTGGACGCTTGCCCATGCACCTCTGGTACCGTAGCTCTATGGAACTAGTCATCCATACTACGCAAAGAAAAGGAAACTTAGGCTTGAAAGAATCGAAAGAAGGTTGAACTGGACTTTGAGGGGATCTGTATAAAAACTCTTTTATACTTGAAAAATATTTATAAGAGTTTCTTATTGAAAAATACTTTTAATACAATTTATTTGGGAAAGTACTTTACTTTTAAAACAAATTTTTAGGAATCCTGTAACATTAGGCTCTGATACCAAATGAAACACCCCACACCCTTAGTATACCCAAAGGGACACATTAAAAAATGTGGTGCATTGTAGGTACAGCTAAAACTTGTAGAGACTAAGATTCATAAGACAAAATAGATAAAAACAGCGAAAACAATTAAAACGATAACTTACTAAAAATCAAACTTCATAAGATAGCGTTATAAAACCAAATACACAAGATGTCTTGAAATACCAATACATGTCTTATGAAAATTATAACCTTGGTCTCATAAAAAAAATCAGAGTACAAAACTATCCCTCTCAAATAAAGTGCCAGTACATCAAATGAACTTAAAGCTGAAAATGAAGAAGAGGAATACATGAGAAAATCTCTACAACTGAAGTCTCCAAGAGTATGTAATCTACCGCCCTTGGTCATGCTGGCCTATGTGGGAAAAAGGGGAAATAGAGGAGTGGGTCAGACTAAAAGTCTGGTGAATGATAGTAATTACTAGTATTCTTAAGCAAGGTAAAGATAATAGACTTTTCAATAGTTCTAGTATAAAAGGAAATAGAGAAATAGAAGTGGAGGTAAAGCTAGAATAAAATATGGTTTAACTATTGCTTAGATTAATACGATCGGATTATCTTGATTTTTTGCATTTGTCTTCGATAACTGCTTTGATTAGGTTGAATTCCCAATCCTACTTTAACTAGGTTGAAGTCCTAATTCTACCCTTTGATCGGCCTCCTACTAATGTGTCTACTGCGGACCAGCTCCTATAGCCCTCTACACAGAAGACTGTGGACCAGACCTTATAGGCCCCTACACAGAAGACACCAGTGTCTATGGAAGACACCTGCTAAGCGCTTGAAACTCATAATGATTTATGAGCCATCACTGGAGGCCGCACGCGTGACCGTCACTAAGCTCGCATTACCTGTTGCTCCTCCTATTGGACCTCTTATTTACCACTACTCCAGCATAAGCGTGCCCTCATCTCACTTCAGGCTATAGTGAGACACCTGTGTCCATAGAAAATAAAGAATGTTGTTGGTACTGGTCCCTATCAAACAAAATCTAGTTGCGCCCCTTGTCCAAATCCCCATGATTTGGACTTTTAATTGTTGACCTTTTATATACCCTAAGCATCATAAGTGTGCCCTCATCTCACTTCAGGCTATTGTGAGACACCAGTGTCCATAGAAAATAGGGAATGCTGTTGGTGTAGGTCCTACTTTTGCTTATTAACTTAGTATAAATTGTTTAAATAAGCCTCTACTATTATCGTTGCTATCTTTGCTTATTAATTTATTCTCAAAATAAGCCTTTTTCTGTTCTGTTTCTAATTATAACCCATGTTATAATATTGCTTATTAACTTAACCCAAGGTCTAAGTATAAAAATAAGCCACTTTCTCTTTTTGCCCTTATTAATCATAATTATACATCATAATTAGGCTTAAATTCAGTTCAAGTCCAATTTATTACAGTCTTCACATTTTACATCTTATTTTCTGTTTTAGTGTTCTTATTATTTAGTCCATATTCGCGTTTTAATCTATTCTATTCCATTCATAATTAGGCTTAAATTCAGTCCAAGTCCAATTTATTACATTCTTCACATTTCACATCTTATTTTCTATAATTTTAGTGTTCTTATTATTTAGTCCATATTCGCATTTTAATCTATACTATTCCATTCGCATAAAACGGAAAAATAGAAAGAAACTGACAATTACAGAAGAAAATCCCAAATGTAGAAAAAATGTAAATAAAACGTAAATAACAGTAAATTATAAATAATGTAAATAATTGTAAATAAATGGTAAAGCTATACTTAACAGTAATTAACTACAAATAACTGAAGAGAATAGCTAAAAGGAAATAGACTAAAAATAAATCTAAAACTGAAAATAAACTAGTAAAAAGGTTATTCCAAAATCGTAGAAAAACTACCACTATTGGAAACCCTATATTTTAAATTACTTAAAAATCTAAAATAATTACTAATCACTCACCTGTGGTCCTTAGCTCTTCCCTTGGTCTTACCGGATCCACTTGACGGTATTAAATATTTTAATTTAAAATGATCTTCTCCTCGGAAAATTATTCCTTTTAGGGTCCTGCCTGAGAAGGTGAACCCAAATGGAGAAAACCTATAATGAGAAAAATAGGTAGGCCTAGGGTTTTATTTATCATGGCGCTTGTAGATCTCAGACCGTTGGATTTGGAGATTGAATTTGGTGCAACCACATTATAGGCTAGATAGGAGCCGTCGGATGGAAGCACGGACGCACCGGATGAGAGGAAATAACTCAAAATGACGTGTAGAAATCGCAATGAAACGAAAAATTTAATTCTTCATTCATCAATAGGGGCGGGTCGACCTACCTGTCGACCTTCCCCCTCCTAGGTCGAAATGCATGTCGACCTAGGCAGTGGTTAGGTCGACCTAGCCTTTGTTTTATTTTTTTATTTTTTTTTCTTTTCTAATTTCTTGTTTAATTTGTATCTTCTTCGTTCTAGCTTGGATTATGACATTCTATATATGGAAATTGACTAGAAAATTACCACGGACACAATGGTGCAACTTCCATGGCTCAATTCTGATAATTTCACAAAGTTATTTTATCACTTAATTAATTAATTAATTAATTATTATAACTTAATTTTCGGGCTGTTACACCACTCATAATAATGATAACGAGTGCGGAATACGATAAGAGAAACGCTATCCTCCACAACTAGTGGTTGATGAAAATCGATGCAAGGTCAAGCTAAGGAAAGACCCTAGCACCCCTCACTTGATTGCATATGACATCGATCTTAGGCAATGGATACTCATTCTAATGGATAACTCGTTAAGCTTTGCGAAAATGGATGCAAAGCCTAAGAATACCCTCAGATTTCATAACAAAGATGACCGTGGTATCTCGCGGTATAGACTGGACTGAATGAATTGCTTGGCTTCAGGCTTCAACAATCACTTTTAGAGTTCTTCATTTCCTTAGTGGACTTCCTCGTGGAAGGATGACTATCCGTCGGAGAGCCATGAATGAGGTTAAAACGAAACTCAATTGCCCGCTTGGGTGGTAAACCCGAAACGGACTCAAATACATCGGTAGAATCACAAACAATAGGAGTTTGAGATACTTCATCATCATCTCGAGACTCAAAAGCAATTAAAGATACTTCAGAATCTCCATCAACATTCTGAAGAACTAGAGACAACAGACCAGTCGAATTAGGATACCTAAATATAGGATCCTTTCAAAAACATAGGGTTCGGGCTTGATAATATGCAAGCCAATCCATCCCAAATTCACATCAAACCCAAGAGAGTAAATAACGTGCAGATTTGCACGAAAAGAAAAACTACAAGGAACACCTTCAAAATTCTCACATAACAAGCTAAGTATTGCGGATCCCCTCAATAGGATTCGCAATCCTTAAAGAAGTAATAAGACAAGAACTTCCAACGGCATCAACAAATTCCTCCAATACGGGTGAGTGTCAAGCACCCATATCAAAGAGGACTCGAATAGAACATCCACGGTTAGGATTACTCATAGGGTAAGATATCATCAATTGAATTGTGGAATACTGCGGAATTAAAATACATTCTTGGACGTATTCCCAACTTATATCTAACCCAAAGGACTCGAGAAGGTTAAGGCTAAGTTTAGAAACAACTTCGATTAGGGATGATGTTTCCATCATATCATACTTGATGTATTGTTATATGTATACTATTCTATGTTTATTACATTTTGTCCTGAATTTATCGCAGATACCAAGCTATGACGCCCCACCTCGAGATCCACACTAACAAAGAGTATTACTAAGTAATATTGTCTGCTAGTGCAGAGAATAGGGCTGTTTAGGAGCGACCATCATAGTCTTGTATTAAATAAGTATTAAGTATGTTGATAATGTGATCATTTTTTCATTTCATCTTAAGTGGTTCGACATACTTAATTATTACCTAATACAATACCATGGTGGCTACAGGATCGATTCAGAACAAAACACGGTATAAATAATGAACACAGATCATAGAATAGCAAACACAATCATATATATATATATATATACATACATCAAGTACAATACATAGTGTCATAGATAAGCGGTGAAACACCACTATAAAAATATACATCAAGTCCCCCACAAAAGAATATACATAATCAAGTCAAACTTCTACAAGATAATTACTTAAAACTATGCATATATCCAAAAGGTCGGTAGATGGATCCACAGAGAACAGCTAAGCAAAAGCCAAATAGTCTAACCGGCAACTCGCTCTGACTCGAGTAATGAATACACGGGTCGGGTCTAACTTGAACAAGATGATTAGCAATGATAAATAGGATATAAGTCTCATAATAGAAACGTTCCTTTAATAAAAAAGGAATGGTATAAACTCGGATTTACAAAAATTCAAAGTGATGGAAAACTCCAAAACATCTCAAGGGTTAACTCATGAATAACATCAATTCAATATGAATGTTTCCTTCTTAAAAGCCACTTGAAATATAAATTCCAACAAAATCATATAAAATCTCAGAAGAAAACCACAGAAATCATCAAAATCTCAAAACTCGTGGAGCTCAGTTAAGAGTTCAAAACTCAGAAAATCCCAATCTCATGGAACTTAAATAGGAATTCAAAACTCAGAAAAACTCAATCTCGTGGAACTCAATAAACAGTTCAAAACCTCATAAATTAAATCACCATATATAAATAAATCTCATATTGCTCTGGGTTATAAAATATATAAATCAGTCATCTTGAAATGGTGAAATCATAAAACAACAAAACTCAGAAAAATCCCAAATTGGATCCAAATCCCCGATTGCGTGCCGAAGCAATGCTGCACGTGCTATCCTCGTGTCCAGTACTATACATTAGGTACCTATCTCTTCGTGACCGAAGTCATATAAACATCATGATGACCAAAGTCATAATACATCGTGATGGCCGAAGTCGTAATACATCGTGACGACCGAAGTCGTAATACATCGTGATGACCTGAAGGTCTATAATAGTGGCAGTAACATCGTGAATGTGTCACAAACTCTCAGATAGGAATCCAAAAAGTGTTAACAGTGCGTCTCATACCACACATTCTCACTTAATGGTTTACTAACTGCTAGTCAATGCCACATTAGAAAACAACATCATCAAAATCATAAATCTCAGAAAGCTCATAACTTGTCTCATATCATCAGCAAGTACAAAACACATCGTAATGGTTTTCACAAACCATAACTCCTAAAATAGGAGATCTCAAGCTCATAACTTGCCTCATATCATCGGCAAGTACAAAAGACATCGTGATGGTTTTCACAAACCATAACTCCTAAAGTAGGAGATCTCAAGCTCATAACTTGCCTCATATCATCGGCAAGTACAAAAGACATCGTGATGGTTTTCATAGACCGTAACTCCCAAAATAGGAGATCTCAAAGCTCAAAGCTCACCAAAATGGCAATCTCAAATAATTCCTAAAAATAGGAATTCATAAATCTTAAAACACGCCATGAAATGGCAATCACAAATATCAATCCCAAAGGTCCAAGACTTCAAACGAACGAGTCCGGAATTAACCGAAAAGGTAAATGTATGTGTCCCATACCACATATTTTAATAAATAATTTAATTCTCTTTTCATACGTTCGATGAGTGCAAAATAGTGTATTTTATATATAAAATATCTTATTTTGGAAAACTAGTTTTAAAACAATTTTTGAAATTGTTTGGAAAATATTTCTTTGAAAATTCCCTTTATTATAGAGGATAAATATGTTTCTAATAGCTTTTAAAATAATTTTAAATATTATAAAATATATATTTTTCAAAAGCTATTCTAATTTTTAAAAAAAATTCAAAAATCATTTAGAAAAATTGTGCTTGAAAACAACAGAAATCGTTTGAAAACACTGGAAATTCAGCATATGAAAACATCTCAAAAACTCATCAATCTGGAGTATGGATCAACCAAAATATTGGCTTACCTATTGATAAGTTAGAGCCATTCGAAAACATCAAAAAATAACATAAAAACAAAGAGCAAAAGTCATCGGATCAATAAACAAAACAAGGCAGAATAATCAAAACAACACATGCAAAATGAAGGTGCTCAGGTCGACCTGGATGAGGCATACGTCGACCCTAGGGTCGACCTATGCTGATGTCCGGTCGACCTAAGCCATGCAAATGTACAGGCAATTTTCTGCCTCTCTCGTCTTGATTTTGCACAATAGTTTCAGGCTTCTACAAGTTGAGTTTGGCAATAAATTTTTGCAAACATAAACTACAACATTCAAACATCAATCCGGAGAAGATCCGACATGATTTCATGGCAAATACAGAAAATTATAAACACCCAAAGTAGCAACCAGAAATAGATTTCACAGAAAAATTAACAACTACAGGAAATTGCTTACAGAAGCACAGATTCAATAGATTTTCAACATATAACTCATTCAAGTTAGAATTTGTGAGATTATATTCACCTTGGCATGAATTTAAGCAAATTTGAATAGCAAGATACTAACTTTCAGGATCAAAGAGGCTCTACGGACCTATAAAAGCTTAGAAAAACAACATGTAGGCAAAGAAAAACAAGTTACATACATATCCTTTTCAAACAGAAGATTGAGGAGATGATTTTGGGGTTTTGGTTTTTGATTACCTGTTTATAATCTCTAATTTGCAAGCTTTCTCCTTTAATTTCACTAAGTTCGAAGCTAGATTTCAAGTTGTAAGAAGGAGGCCATTTTTCTTTCTTTCTGTTTTGTTTTTGGAGAAGAAGAAGTAACCGAGAAGGGAAAGAGTACGTACAATATCTCTTGACCCTTCCAGAAATGGATTTGGGCTTATACCCAACATCCAATTGCCCATTAGCAAACACAGTCTAAATTTGGCTAAGTAATTCAATGTTACACTATTATTCTCATTATTTACACACATTTATTTATATTTAACCAAACAAAATTACACAAAAATGTGTATGATTACAAAATTATTTCACAACATAATAAATAAAATATTTAGCTATTAAATATTATTTTCATCATTAAATTCTTATTTTTACATAAATACTACAGTTTACACTTTTAATTACATAAAACACTACTTTTAACTCCAAAATTCACACAAAAATTATTTTCTTGTATAATTAAATACAATAACCCATTAATTACATCATTTTACATCCAAATATTATTTTAAAACAAAATTCCATCTTTTTACTTATAAAATACCATAATAATTTAAATACTTCATTTTAAAATTAATAAAATTTAACATTTGGCAATAATTTGCAAAATTATTGCATTGTCTCAGATTAAAATCATAAAATGATCATTTTTCTCCCATACTAACATAATAAAGCTGTTAAAACTTTACTTTCAACAATTTACATCTATTTCAACAAACTAATGTTGACTTAAATTATTTTATCTCAATTAATTAATTCAACAATTCCCCAAATCATCATATTTCCATTGTTCACCATTTATAACCAACATTATCATCTTAACTCCATTTTATTCTTTCCAATTTTATTGTTTATTCAAAATAAACGATTTTAAATCTTCAATTTTTTTTCCAATATTAAATTATAACCTCCATTATAATTTAATATTACAGGTAATCACCAAAACCAAGGTTGTTACAGTAAGGGTCCAGAGAAACCAGGATTTGGCTTAAGACTTAAGCCACGGCATTACTCAACGTTCAAGGACACTGAACGAAGATCACCATCGATCTGAGACATATGCCAAGGCATTGATTAATACAGGTCGTTGAGTGTGGATTACCCTTGGAAAGAACCCGAAGAGGTTATGAATTCGAAAATTGGCTATGGACAGCGAAGGATTTGGGCATGAGCCCGGAGTGGTCCCGGATTTGGCTAAGGGCCTGGAGCAGTCCTGGTTTTGGATATCGACCCGAAGAGGTAATGGATTTGTTTATTGGTTACTAGATTCAGAATCGGATATCGACTCAGAGCAGTCGCGGATTTGGATAAGGATATGGCTATGGCACTTGGATAGAATGGCTTGGTAATGGATTGGATTATGGATCGGATGATATGGCTGTGGATGGAATACGGACTTTGGATGTCGGGTTTGAAGCCAATCAAAACACGCCTTCCTATTGCAAGGCATGTTTTTGGGTGCAAATGTTACCTAGCCTTTCGATCAAGGCCGGGATATCAACAAATTTGCTAAAAAGGATGGTTGTCAGGATTAGAGATCGACAGAAAACAAGGCTATGATCGATATTGTCAAAATTAGACCAAGCTCCAATCAAGTTTGGATCGATTGGGAATGGTAAACAAGGCTAGGTGAGGCTACCTTTCGAATTTCAAGTCAATCGAAGTTCGTATGCTCAAGTTATGGAAGGATCAATATTGGTGAGAAATGGTTTTGAATCGATAGCTTTGTATCGATCATTGTGATGTTTGGAGTAGGTAGATCGACATTTGTAATGATACCTTTTGCATCGATCGAATTCGTATCGATCAAGCAGCTTCAAGATGGAAGTGGATCAATGTTCATGGAAGGCTGGTTTGTATCGATACTTTCGTAACAATCAAGGTGGATGTGGCTATATACTCCAGATCGATTCATCTATATCGATACTTTCGTATCGATCAAGGTGGGTATGAATATGGATAACCACAATTTCTTTGGTGCATTTTCTTTTAATCGATAGCAGTTCATATCGATAGATTTCATATCGATCTATGGCATCAGATCGATATAAAGAGAACGGTTGGGGATTGATACGAAGGAAGGAGCAAAGAATGGATAGGAGGCAATGATTACATGGGTTTGGAGAAGCATTTTGTATCGATCACTTATTGATCGATACGAAGGGCACACACGAAGGTAAACGACATTGGATGGATTCGGAGACACATTTCGTATCGATCGCATTCGTATCAATCAATATGAAGGAACCAATCAAGGGAAGGAGCGCTTACATGGATCATTGCCTGAAACTCGGATTGATACGAAGCTGTCAAGATGGAACGCAATACATGGATCGATACGAAAGGCAAGGATATGAAGTATGGATACGAAATATGGTGGATATAAAGCTCTTGATCGATATGAAGGTTTCAGCCTACATTGGCAAAGGCAATCTTTGATCAATCATAGCTCTCAAACTACGAGTCCAAATGCTATGAAATTTTCACAGAAGCTTTCTTATTCACTCAAGAGCACACCTGATCGATCTCAACTCAATTGGGGCCGATTTGGATCGATACAAACGTAACATGGATCGCTCTTAGATCGATCCCAAACCACTCCAGATCGATCTGGTGGGCCCACCCACGTGTGAGAAGAGGTACTCCGAGTTTTGGGGCAGATATTTCCAGATCTATTCATATAAATAGCAACTCCATGGCGGCTAAATGGGGATCTTCTTCTACGTTTCGAGGCGAAACTCTATCATTTTGGTTAATGGTTTTCAAAGGATTGTAACTGTAATCACAGTATAAAGGAAATAAAACGATCAATTCAAAGTGGATGTAGGCCGGAGATAGCTGAACCACTATAAATCTCGTGTCTTCTCTTACTTTCTTTCATTTTAATTTTGTTATTTCTTTATTTTTACTCTCTACATCATCTGGATCTGATATCTGTGTTTGGATATTGATAATTTGTGTGTAAACACTAGTGCTTTCACTACTTTTGGGGTTTGTGACCAATTTTTGTGCAAACAATAATAAATCCTTTGATCCAAAAATTTATAAATGGACTTTTGTGTACATTCCAAATCTTTCATTTCTTCAAATTCAAAGTTTTATGTATTTCCTTTCCAAACTAAAAGCTTTATTTAAACGTCAGCTTTAAATTCTAATACACATACAAATACATCTGTGTGTACTAATTTGCAAATGTTCACATATAAATAATTTTTTTAAATCTAAAACATTGATTGAAATACACACACACATTTACATACATACATATAACTATGTATGTATGTATATATGGTATCATACATGTGTTGCTGAAATTTGTAATCACGAGATGGACCTTGTGTAATAAATGTCATATTTAATTTCAAACATTTCTTTAATTAAAACAAAACTGACTATTGGTAATTTTGGATTTCAAATCATATAAGATTGTCTAATATGTTTTTAATGTATACATATACACATTTATATACTTCTCTACTTTTATTATGTATAAATATTTTAAATCAAAATCTTAGGCAATAAGGGCATATATAAAGGGGGGATGAGTCCATTGCGGTGTAAGTCCCACTCACATCAATAATGTACGCTTCTTATCTATAGCACGTGGACTTCACATAAAGAAGTATATTTAATATACTTGTAAAGTAAAACTTAAACAAGAAACCTTCCAAAAAAGTTCAATAAAATAATGATTTTATTTAAAATATTTAGTTTGAATCTAAAATCATTTAGGCTTCGAAATCTTAAAAAAGATCAAAATGGAAAGTTATTTGGAAATTGATCCACATAACTCGCTTCCGACTGGTTCGATTCCTACAATGATACCGAAGCTTAATAGTATATGTGGTCTAATATTAGCATTGTTAGGGTCAAGTGATTAAAGCCTACCCGTTTAGTAGGGGATCTAGAAAGGTTGTGTCGAAAGTTGGGTTTGGGTAACAAGTACTCTTGCATACCTGGGTACTAGCCCGACTCATCCCGAAGGATGAAGTAAGACTAAAGGTTATCCCCAATATAAAGGCCTAGATTGATTTTGGACCTTAGGCTAAATTTTCAAAATATATTTTAAAACTAAAGGGTTATATTTTAAATTTATAAGTTAAGTTTAATTTATGGCATGTTATAAATGTTATAAACTTTTTAAAATTTGTTTTAAATGATAACAAATTAAATTTCAAAATGTTCATCTTAATTGTAAAATAAATAAATTAGTAATTAATTAATTAAAATTTAATTAATTAAATTTAACATGTATAATGATATATGTATATTCATTTTAAAACGTTAATGGTAAATGATGATAAAATTCTGAATTTAATTAATATATTTTTTAATTAAAATAGTGTTTTAATAAATTACATTAATTAGAAGTTAATTAGTATATTATCTACATGTTTAATTATATATGAATGTGATTACTAAAACTGATATAGTATGTCTTCATCTTTAAATTGTTAAGGATGAATAATTTAAAATTCAATAGTTGAAATTTAAATTTAAATTAATTAAATTTTTAAGTAAATATTCAATTACATTAATCAAATATTCTTTTAAATAATTTAAATATGATTTAGTTAATAATTAGAATTAATTAAATAAAATTTAATTAATAAGATGCCCGTATATATTATATAAGTAAATTAAATTATAAAAGTAATAAATAAATTGGTACTTATATATAACTATATATATATATATATAATTAAGTGGAATTGGGAAGAAACCCAAATTATATTTAAGGACTAAATACATACATATAGTATGTATATCATGATTTTAGAATTGTCTAATAGTTGAATCACGAGGCTATTTCAAAAGAAACACATCATCTCTAAAATCTATATAACTCTTGTATATGTTATGGAATATGAATTCTTAATATAGAAGTTGTCATTTACCATTTATATATTAATAGATTGCTTGCACACTCTTTAGTTGTTGATATTCCTTAAGCTAGAGATGTTATGTGTAGTACTATTAGTATATTAACTGGACAAGGTAAGATACATGCACGTATTGGTTGATATTCCTTAAGAAACGTGCATTATACTTAAGCTGTCGCAAATTGGTAGGTACAAGCGAGTAGTTTCTTATGATTTTTTGATATTTCTCAAGATTGAGAAGAGATTAGGACAAAGACCACCAGTTAGGATTGTATATGATACAACTAATAAAGTGATATCCATCACATGCAAGAAATTGATTTGTTGATATTCCTCAAGGTATGAATCACAAGGCATACGATTCCTAGCACCCACTAGAGAAATTGAAGGATTTCTATGTTTTCTCTTAAGTTTTTGAGAATGTAAAAATCTAGTGGGAGCCTTATTTAAAAAAATTAAATGGTAACATTTAACCTTTCTAATATTGTAAGAACATTAGCTATAAAAAGTCAAAATGATCTACAAAGATAAATTTGTGCAAATAATAAAATTAATAAAATTTTTATTAGTTAAGATATACAAATGAACCAAATTAAAAACTAACAAAGAATATAAAATGTACTTACCTTAAATCTTTTCACACATTATCGCTTTAAGACCCATGCAAGAGCCTAACTATACAATACTAAACACATTCATAACTTGGTCGCTTAACTGTTTATTTGCCCAAGACTTTTTGTTGTTTCTATGAATTTTGAACTCTTAAGCAATAGAAGAACATAGATATTTGATTTGTATTCGATCTAAATGTTATATGATAAACGATCTTAGTTCGTAATGTATGAAATTTCAATGAAATAAGTTCATTGAAAATAAGCAAATAAAGCATAATATGAAATCGTGTGTTCAATATAATTGATTATAATAAGGATTTCCATTTTAATGGTTTGATCATTTAGAAAAAGAAAGTGAATGTACAAGAGTGGATGTAACTTAGGCACAGTTGGGATGAAGAGTGAATAGTCAACTCTTCTTCATGAACTGATACCGAAAATGAGAATTGTACATATTGCTAGTAGATTCTTAAAATGGAATTAGAAATGTAATTTTTTATTTCAATTTTTCTTTTTCATATAGAAAATTATTTTCTATAAAAGTCATTTCTACGAGTTTAAGATATTTGATCGGAAACTCTTGACTTGTAAACTAGTTATAGTAAAATAAATAAATGGCCCATAATAAATAGTTGAATGGAGTTTTGTATTTCATACGCTATTATATTAATGGCGGAAATAGTGGGAGCATACCATATAATATTTGTTCGTGGATGCACTAACATACAAAAAAAATAGTAAATATACCAAATATTATTTATGAAATAGCTATTTTCGGTATTGACTGAAAGTGAATATAGTTTTATTTTGTTTTGCATGTTTTGAGTATTTCTTATGAAATAAGTCTATTAGAATAATGATATTTATTGCATTAGCTACATAACACAGAATTATCTATTATTTTTACAATTATTTTGGAGTTAAGGAAAATACGCCCGCTTAGTGGGAGCGTGACAAGATTTGGTGAACTCTTCAAATTGATACATAAAGATGTATGCAGTCGAAAGTCTAATGATACCGAAAACGGTTCCACATACTTCGTTTAATTCAAAAATGAGTTAACATAAAATGAACATATGTATTTGATACACAAGTAATTTATTTATGATAAGTTCATTGAATTTAAATGGATATATAAAATGTAATGTGCAAAGGAAATAAAAAAATTGATTTGATTGAATATGTGAGTATACAGGAAACAGGTTCCAAAAGTACCTAAAAGTGCATAAATACTCAATCTCAAAACTTGGGTCTCCTTATAATACATAATGATGTATCGATAAGGCATAATCAAACTATGTTGAACAAAGTATGACTGTTAATGAGTAAAGTTGAGTTAACTTCTTTCTATAAGGTCTCGTACTTAAGAGTAAGTACATAAGGTTAAGTTTAGTTACACCTAAGACAAAGTTTACAAAATCATACAAGATAAGAGTTGATGGCACAACCCCTACATATCCTAGGTCAAGGAGTTAATAGATTATGTGAGTCGAGAGGCTGTACATAATATTTACCCATGAGGGATCTTGAGTGAACCACCCCAAAGCAGTTTAGAACCAATCAATGTTGATTAACTAATTTATGTTTTGAACATAAGTTCATAAACCTAAAACTAAACCAGTTTTATAGATACATACATACATGCATACATATATAGCTAACTCAAAAATTGTTTGTGAAACCTATTGCATTGCACTAGGAAATAATTGTTGGTTTAAGAAACACCAACTTCATGACGAAGAAATTTCTTTTAGAAATTATTGATAGTAAAATAGGATTTGAATATGATCCAAATATAAAGCTGAATATAAAGGATGAATAAAACTGAACAAACCTAAATGAAATCAACTAATTAGAATGTCTAATAAGATCTCTCACATATTAAAAAGAAACTATGATTTTTTTTATCAATATTGAGAAAAGAAGTCCTCAGTTGTCAATGAACCATTAAGAGTATTGACTTTACCATATGGCACAATACATGATTTCGAATGGATTCTAAGTACATTATCAAAATATGATTTTGAAGATTGTACCTAATAGGATATGATCCATTGGTAGAAACGGTGTTTTTTAGAAAACTCCAATGTAGTTGGAATATAATAAGCTACATTGGAAAGAATAAAGACATAAGTCTCAATTGTTGGAATTAATGTAACAGATTTGTCATTCAACGTACTTAAGTTAATTCATATTTTAGTCATAAAATTATCGCTTGATATAATTTTGGGTTTTGGTTTATGAAGCAAAAAATGTAAATAATGGTTTTGAATGTGTTATTTGCACTTAATAACAAAAGTGTCTCAAAGTCGGTAGGAGAAATTCTAAGTTTATGGGTTACTGGATATGATCCAAGAAGTGATATGAAAGTATTATTTGATTAGCATTAGAGCTAAGGAAGTATTTTGATAAACCTAATAGTTGGATTTTTAGTCAAAGTGCAGAGGAAGCATGCGTCAGTAAGAAACTATTAATGGGTATAAAATATTTCTAAAACTATAAGTAAACAATGAACTTATGATTATTAGCGATGCAGGTAAGTTAAAATCATGTTAGTTTGGCTATTTAACACTCGACATTGGATTTGAAACTTACATCTTTTGTAATCGGTATAAAAGGATATTAGGATTGTCCCAAATGGTATACGTAGACATGATAGTAAAATTGATTAATATGGAGCATGTGAGATGTGTTTCTTATGCATTAGTAATAGGAATTACAGTACTAGAAAAGTCTGCTTTCTTGAAAGCAAAATTCATAACAGATCCATCACTAAACCTAAATATGTGATAGATTTACGACAGATAGTTCCATCACTAAACAACGCTCAGTTGATCCATCGCAAACAAAATTGCAACGAAAAACAACATAATCTATGATGGATTTTGCAGAGGCCATAACAAATTTTATTTTATACAACTTTATACTAAAATAATTATATTGTACATCCATCGCTTATCCAACATAGATTTGCCATGTATTAGTGATAAAAATTGATTTTTTAGTAATAAACTAGTAATAATGGATTTCGTCACAAATCTGTTGTAATTTATTGTAAACAATTCATGGAGTAGCCATGGATTTGTCATATGATATTAATTGAAAATAAAAATAAGTGCATAGTGCATTAAATATTTCATCATAAATTATTGTTATCAACTATTTTGTGTAACAACCCGTAAATTAATCGTTTTGTATTTGAATATTTAAATAATTTTTAAATAATTAAATAATGGATTTTATTAACCAAATAAACATATTTTAAATTATAATTAATGATATTAAAATCATTTTTAAATTTTGTTTACCAAAATAAATAGTTCAACTAAAAATAGAAAATGTGGCCCAAAAACGTTTTCTGAAATTTCGACTTCTCGGCTTTGGAAAGTCATCGAAAAAGTTGTGCACATTTTTGTATCACTCCTATACACATGTGCACACATGCACATATGTCATGTGATAGGTTAATGATAGTGTTAAAATAAATAAATCATGTTAGAATACAATAAAACAAGATTAGACTTAAAAAAAATATAAGATAAAAACCTAAGTAACCTAAAGGAGTACTTGCTCATAACCTAAGCTAGCTAGGTCAGTACAAGGCATGGTAAAGTGGAGGGGTCCATGAGTGTGTGTGCGCACCTATGGGCATAGGGAGGTGTGGCCTCCATGTTCCATGACAACATTTATTATGTTTTAATGTTTAATTTAAATTAAATTAATCCTATACCCTTTGCCTATAAATACCACTACACACACTTTGTTCTCACTTTACACATTCATTTACATCTTTATTTCTTATCTCTTCATGTTCATGAACACTTCCATGGCTTTCAAGAGAGATTCCAAAATAAAAAACTAGCTTATATACTCTCAAAATCAAGTTAAAACTTCATATATTCAAATACAAACACTCCTATAACTAAACCAAGGCCATTCCCACCTCAAGGCTCCAAGGCTGAGCCCATATATAGCCAAGACCGAACCTAACTCAGCCTATTAAGGGCCCAAAACTCCTAGCTAAGGTGTCATGGCGATAGTTTGTGAGTTTGGCAACCTGTCGTAGCGATCCGGTTAAGTTAGTAACCGCTTTGGTGAGTAAAGTTTCCAGCTTTGAACCATAAAGTTTAAACTATGTTCATGCTCATATTTGTAGCTATTAAATGCTTATTATAAAATTTTAATAATGGTTTGGTTGATGGTTTGGTTTGTTGCTTGAAAGTAAGTCGCTTCGGAATGTTAGTAAGCGAAGCTTAAGTTATATGAAAATCTAGTAGTAAAACTAATGCCATTGTTATTAAATGCTTGATATATGTTATGTTATTATAGATCATTATGTATTTATGTTCATACCTTTGTTTTGTGACGTGTGGTTGTGTTGCAAATGTCATATGCTCGAATTCCAAACTACCTGTATAGCGATAGTCGCTATATCGGCACTTTTGGAAAATCACCTTTTATCGAAACCGTTTGGTTTCATTATCATGCTTCGAATTATTTTACAAGTTAAGCAAGTTTTTGATTAATAATGTTTCCAAAAATAAATAATTATTTAAATAATGATTGTTTAATTTAATTACTTATTTAATTAATAATTTAATTAATAAGGATTAAAAGTTAACTAATTAACTTATTAATGATGTGTTTTAAATTTAACTAATTACTTAGTTAATGATGTTTTAATTTTAACTAATAATTTTATTTAATGATGTTTAAGGCTAATTAATCTTTGGATAAAGATGGATTTAGATTAATTAATTTATTAATTAATGATATTTTAAAATTAATTAACCCTTTTTAATTAATAACTTTTTAAAGGTTAATAAATTTGTTTAACCTTAAATAAGTATTTTCCTAAATTAAGTTTAAATTGATTTATCACTTTTAAATAATGATATTTAATTAATTTAATTAATTTTATTATTAATTAATTTAATTAATTTTATTATTAATTAATTTAATTAATAATGTTTTAAAGGATTACAACATCCCTAATTTTTGATAACATTATTCAGAAGTTATAATTAGATAAATTAAATAGAATAATGATGATAAGGGATTGAGATTTGAATAAATTACATAGGGTCGTGCTTAACCATAAGATAAATGGGCTTTAAATTGATTTAAAGGTTAATTAAACTACACATGGGCATATTAGTAAATTAGCCAATCTATTATACAAGGCTATAACTTCTCATTTTTGTCCATTCACATTCATTTTCTCAACTCAAAGGTAAAATGCAAATAACCATAAGATAGCCGCCCATTATCAAAGAGGAAAAGAGGAATTTTAATCTAAAGCTACGGATCAAAAGGTAGGGAGGATTAATCAACAACAATTCCTTAACAAGTTTAAGATGAATAATTATCTCATACCATCTCTATTTTTATTCTATGATTATATGGTTTCGGATTTATGATTTAAATTCGTTTTTGTGATAAAATGGATGATGATATTCTTGGGTTATATTATGTTGATTTATTTTAATCCATACGTATATGAATTTGCATGGTTTTGATGTAAAACCGAGAATATGTGATTTCAGATTGCCATGGAAAATTTATATGTTAAGTAAAACATGATTTTGGAGATGGGTTTTAATTTTCAAAATTTTCCAAGCTATGGAAATTCTATTATGAATTTTTGTGAAAAATATGATATAATTGGGTTTAAAATTTATTTCGAGAATTTCATGAAGAAATTGGGTCTAAAATTTTAATATGTTTGATTACATGATGAAATTGAATTTTTGTGATTTATGGGGATTTTTCCTAATTTATTTATTAGGAAAAATAAATTATTTTAAAAGAATGACTTTTCTAAATAACTGGTTTTAGTATATGGAAGGGCCTAAACGTTATAATTTTTATGGTTTTAATCTAATATAAATGCGGCAGTTTTAAAGGTAAAGTATTTGAAAAGTTATTATGGCAACTAATAAATGGTTTACAAATAGGTAAGTAGTTAGAAAGTAATTACTAAAAGTTTCTATATTTCAGCCTTTTAATCAGAAAAAGGCGTTCCACCTCTATTAGTAAGGACCTTTCGACTCCATTGACTTCGCCTCGTCCCAGTCGAAACCAACATGGTCAAAACCACCATAGTCGAAACCAATACACAAGATATCACTTAGATGGTATGTAGTGGATTGGAAGGAGGGCTGAAGCCTTGGTGTCGAAAGGTTAGCTTTCGATGGGGTCGAAACTCTGCTTTGTTTTCATAAGTTAAAGTCTTGCTTTGTTTTACTTAAAGCTTTCGACATAGTCGAAACATATGCTTTCGAAAGGGTTTTATAATTAGCTTCAGAAGAAGGTTGTCATATTATATTAAGGTATTAGCTTTCGAAGGGGTACCTATTTCTTTAAATAAGAGTTTTCAAAAGGGCAGGTTCCGACCCAGTCGAAACTTGGCCGCTAAGCTACCTTTCGACTGTAATGCTTTCGAAAGGTTATCTCTGTTTTCACCAAAGTTAAGCCACTTCCTAATTACTTTTGAAGGGGTTGAGGGTTTCGAAAGTGATGGAGTCGAAAGGGGGTTTCGACTCTATCCTTCAAAGTTTTTGTTATTAAAGGTTTTTAACTTTCGACTAAGATGGTTCCGACACCATAAATTTTTCCCTAAACTAATTTTTGTTGGTTTAGGAAGAGATACTTTCGTATACAACCATTTTGACCCAAATGATGTTTTTAAAGAGTAAACCCAATGCTTTCAAAGGGGTACTTTATTTGTTTCGAAGCTATGTTTTAAAGAATTCTTTCTTGATACCATCGAAAGGTATCATTGGTTTCAAAAGGTAAATACTTAGAGTTTTGAAAAGAGATTTTCTATGTTTTCGAAGAAGGTCATCCAGGGGTTTCGAAGTGATGTTTTAAGGTTTTAAAAAAAATAACCAATTCTCTTTTTTAAAGGAAAAACCATGGCATAAATAAAGATTTTGGAAATATTATTCACATTGTTATTAACCCATAACTATATTTTAGGGAAAGGGCAGAATAACCAGTTAGGTTGACCCAATAGTGAATATAACCTAACAGATGTTAAATTCTTAATTAAAGATATTGGCAGAGGCCAAAAAGTTTATAGTAAGCCCATGAAAACTGTATGATATTGGCAGGTGCCAATAGGTTCATAGTCAGCTCATGAAAACTACGATTTGATGCTGGCAGGGGCCAGTAGGTTTGTAGTTGGCCCATGGAAACTATATCTGGATTAAGGTATTGGCAGTTAGCCAATAGGTTCGTAGTTAGCCCATAAAAACTAGGATAAGAAATAAGATATTGGAGTTACCAATAGGTTCTTACTGATCCTATGAAAACTGAGTAATTGGACAGATAGTCCTTAACATTTAACATGTTAATAGTAACCCTAGAAACTATAACTTAGACAGATAGTCAGAATAAATGGGGATGGGTAATCCAGAATCGATTTATTGTTTTGCATATCATCATAATGTTTTGAAATACTATGTTTTAACCATCATGGACGCATGAGCACGGTATATGGTTTCATAAATGTTTTAGGATACTAGTGAGGGGAAAACACGTTCCGCTAAGTGGCGTGGTCTCACTAGATATTTAATTGGTTTGAGATGGTAAATTATTATTCATACCAGGCTTTATGGCTGACACAAAGTTTTTGTTTTCCCTTTAAACTCTCGGGTACTCAACTGATTTTGAGTAGGTTGAGAGTTAAGGTTTCTAGGTGTTCTTTTAGATGAATAAAGCTTCCGAGGATGTGCAGGAGGCAAGCTTTTTATTAGAGTTCTTTTATTTTCGTTGTGTGTTTTGTTTGTAAAGGCAAATTGTTTTCTTGCCTATCTATGTACTCTGATCTACCAAGGAGGTATCTTCATATGCTGCTCTTGGCGTATTTTGTAATAATTATATATTATCTGAACGTGGTCTGCGAATTGGGATTATGTAATTAATTTGGAATATTTTGAAATGGAATGTGGAATTTATTTGCTGTTTAATTTTTTTCCATATTCTTATGTTTCTGCGTATCAATGTATCTAATGTCGCCGTATTTGGTCGCTGAGGATTAATAACTATGGATGACTGTAGCATCCGTAGTCGTTAGTTTTGGCCCTCCAAGTAGGAGGATGTTACAAGGATATTTACCCTTTTTAATTAAAGGTTATTGAAATAAATTAATCAACTAGTTAACAAAGTTTTAAAGTTAATTAATCAATGTAATAAGGATGTTTTAAGTTGTTAAATACTTTTTATAATGATGTTTCAATGTTAGTAAACTCTTTAATAAAGTGTTTTAAAAGCTAATACTTATAACATGAAGCCAAGTACGAATTTGGGTTTTTAAAAGAGAAGATTGAATTGTTTATGGAAATGAATTAATTTCCGTAAAGCGATTCACTTGTATGAAAACGAGTTATTTGTATAATTAGCACTATACATCGTAGAAGTAGATTTGTCGCTAGTTCGACAGTCAAGAATAATCATGTGACATGACTTTGAGGTAACACTACCTTGACTTGTCCGGTATTATTTTTAACCAAGAAATAATATGAGTTTGAATTCGATGAGTGGTGATAAGTATACAAGACTTAATTTCCATATACGATCATTTTATATCCTCGATAGTTGGTTCCTTAGCTATCGGTTACTTCAACTTCTTTATTATCATCATTCTAAGACGATTTGTTACTCAATTGAGCTTTAATAATCTTTTATCAGTAAATGACTGAATCCAAATCGCGAAAGGACATCCAACTGTGTGGGGTTGCTCTCATCAGGGTATTTTCACATCTCATCTAGATCGAATTCATTTGCGCATTTTGATGTGAAATATTCGGATTTTCGGTAAGGTTCGACGAGGTCCGGCTGGTACATTTCCGAGAAGTGGCACGGAGTATATGAGCTTCTTAGGAGTATATTACTATAGGTAAACTTCAGGGGTGGTGCACCTTCCTAGTCATTTGTTGGAGATTTTCCTTTTTTATTTGATTCGAACCTTCAAATTTATCTCCTTATTTTCACCGGAAAGAGTCAACCACTCTTCGTGGTGTTTAATTATTTATCCATTCTTCACATTTGGATATTGATTTATGTGAGAGCAAACCCGTTCCATTTTCAACGGTGTGGTCTCACATATTTGTGTTTAATTACATACTTTTGTTTAAAGTTTTACTCATACTAGACATATCATCTGACCTGAGTTGTTTGTTTCCATAAACTCTCGGGTACTTATTTTCATTTGAGTAGTCTGAGAGTAGCATGTCTTTGTTGGGCTCTTTTGAAGATGGCATCCAAGCAGGAGGCTTTTCATCTTCTTATTTATATATTCCGTTGTACTATCTAGTCCGTGTAAGTGCATTTTGTTTCAGCATTTGTAAAGGCAGGATGTTATAACCGCCTAAGCTGATTTGTAGTACTTTTGTGTAACTCTGATAACTCCTTGTTAAGGAGTAACCTAACATACTATTTACTGTTATGTTTTATTTAGCAGTTTCATTGTGAGGTTCTCTATTCTGTGCTTTATTTCACCCTACGGTGACTTATCTTTCCGATGCTTGGGCAACGGCACACGAACACCGCAGATGTGTTAAGTTTCGTTCCTACGGGATAGAAAGGTGGATCATCACATTTTGTTTACTCCACTTTAGGCCTGTCAATGGATGCTTTCGGATGTGGATAGTTCCATATCCGCATCTGCATTCGAAACCATTTTCGGATACCGGATATCCGCATCTGTGGATACGGGCGGATATCGGATAATTATCCTATCTGCCAACGACCGAAAAATTAAGAATTATAAAATGAAAATTTTAGTTTAATATAAATATTTTTCAATCCCATTGATTATAAAAGTGTTAAAAATTAACAAATATGATGATAATACATAGTTTCAAGCAATTAATAAGCATTAAGTGCATATAATATAAACTACTAACTTAATAAAATAATAAACGAATATCTCTCCCTGCACTAAAATAAACATTATTCAAACTATAATCATAACAAAAACCGAATGGATAATTTTTCCACATCCGCATCTGTTTTTTCGGATATTGGATATTTATCTACTTTTCGGATGCTGATGCGGACGAATTTCGAATTTTTCGGGTATCCATTGACAATAGATTGTTTGTTCCTATCACTCTAGAATACAAAAATAAACACCAGATTGTTTGTTGCTATCACTCTAGAATAAAAAAATAAACAGCAAATAAACTTAACGTATACTCCACTTGTCCAAAAAATCAAAAAATATATCTATCACTCTAGAATACAAAATAAACACCAGATTTCATCGAAGACTATACGAATAAAGATATAACAATACATGAATAGAAAAAGGAATTTAGATATAATAGAAAAATAAACCTATATAATAATAACCAACACAAAATAAATATACAAGATACAAGTCATGATATAGAATTTCAATGTGAATACCAAAATTCATATCCCCATATAATGTTTCAACATTCATACCAAAAATATATTAATCATACCAAGCCTAAAAGATAAAAAAATACCATGGATCCATGAGGCATGTCCCTTTGCTTTCAATGAGCTCAAACCATGAAAAATCATTGTTTGTTGCTCTTATGGAACCCCTTCCATAACCTCGTCATTCACTTCTCTAATAGTAGCCAACCACTTAGTACATGCAACATGACACCTAGTCTGCAAATATATAACATTACAAAAATTTAAATCTAATCAATGCGACATGTATTAAAAGAAAAGACTACAATATCGGTGTTCAAACCGAGTTGCGATTCTGTTGTTGCAACTTAGTTGCAACTGAGCTACAACACAGAGTTGCAACACTACAATAAAGAGTTGCAATTAAGTTGCTTGAGTTGCAAACCACAGTTTGCACTGCAGTTACATGTAGTTTCAACTCCTGCAAACTGTTTGCAGTTTGCCACCAAAAGTTTGTGTAGTTTGAACTAATCCAAACAATAGTTACGGCGTTGGGATATTATAACACAATTTTTTTTTTCAAAATCCATTGGAATACAGATATAATATTAGTAAAAAATCAATTTTAGCTTATATATAGATAGATGAATACTTACAACAAACTTCTAATATTCATCAAAACATAGATTAAATACAGTATAACATGAGAAATCTGTAAAAAAGGGAGTATAAATTGGTGACATAAACCTAAAATTGAAAGTCAGAATATTTAATGCAAATAGAAAATTTTGAATTAATACAAATTATTTAATGCACATGGGAAATACAGTATAACATAAAAATGTGTGCATAGTGCTTTGAGTATATAAAGGGGAAATCTATTTGAACACAATAGATGAAATAATTAGTGACACAGGAGATGTCAACCATTAGATCTCCACCCGAATTCAATCCCTAATGAGATCCGATTACCAACATCTATTATGCCACCATTTTTTGTTTTATTTTATGTCACAATAGCCATCCCCACATAGATAAATTCTATTGGGACACAAGTTGGTTACACAATTGGTGACATGATGGATCTCAACCATTAGATAGTCCCTAGATTTCTTCCTTCCATCTAAAGACAAAAAGATCCGACATTCTAGATCTATTATGTCACCACTTGTGTTTAATTTTGTGTCCACATAGCCGGCCTCATATATATATATATATATATAATAAAAATAAAAATGTTAAATTTATCACAAAAATATCTTTTAACACAAATGTCTATCTCAAATCAAATTATATTTCTTAACCCAAATTATCCCTATATCCCAAAGCCATTCCCTCATTTCCTCCTAGATCATTCTTTCCCTCCTAAAATATAACCTAATTTCCAAAATCAATTTCATACCAAATCAAATGACACCGCCTAAAATTCCATCGACATGACCATTGGCAACGAGGGGGCCACTGTAACTCCACCATTTCCATCGAGGCGACCACTCCAATACGACCGATAACTTAACCGCTCGCACTATGCATAATCGCTCAACACTGCCGCTCCAGCTCAACCACGCTTCTCTAGTCTTACGTTTTTCCTTATTGTTCGAAGTTTAACAGTCGGGTGAAATCATTATTTTTTCTTAGTTTCCCCTTTCTGAATTGCTTAAAGCTGCACTATTTTCTTACTAATTTCATGCTTCCAGTCTCATTTTTATGATGGTTCATCTCATCTCACATTAGAGTTCCAACATAGTTGCAGTTCCGTCCATAATTCTAAAACCAGACACTTTCAACTTCTACTATGTTGTGCTACTTTTGTTTTAATGTTTTTCTATTTTTTTGAACACACAGTTAGGGTTTATGTTTTTTATCATTGATGTATTCATGTTTAACTATGGTTCAGATATCCCATTAAATGTTCTACATATTCCTATATTATAATTGTTATTACTATATTCAAATTGGTGGTGTAACCAAAGTTTATTTTATGTATACTACATAATAAATATATGTTTGTGTGATATTCAAGGACAACGTGGAAAGACTCAAACTGATGGGGGTATGTGGGCGGAGTGGGAGACATGAAAAAGGAAACATCAAAGGTATGTGCTGTTTTGTTGTTGTTTGGGTAAAAATGAGTGATCCTCTGGTAGGAGGAGAGCACTCATGTAATTTTATTCCACACTTAAAAAAAGAGCTACGAACAAGCTTAGTAGGTGGCTAATCCCCACAAACCCATACAAAGAAAAAGAAAATAAAAAAGACCCTCCCAAAAACCTAGAAAAAATCTAAAAAGCATGGAAAGAAATAAAAAAACAAAATGCTAACCAAGCAAAGCTGAAGGAAGCAACGGAGGAGGGGCCACGATTAAAGAAAGACATCGTCAAGCCCTCAACGAGGAAGTGAAGAATATGAAAAATCATCAAAAATGTCCACAGAAGCTGAAGAAGGCCCCGTAGCATATCAAAACACAACTCTTCCAAGCCCATCCAAGGAATGCATATCGAGCGGCCCACGTCAACAGCTAAAGCTGAAAGAAACAACTCAACAGAAAAGTAAGGCTTAAACATATATTTGTATATAAATCTATTATATAAATATATACGCAAGAGGAGGAGAAGCATCTTGTATGAGAAATAATAATCTAGGTGTAACGACCTGTAATTTGATCACTTTATTTAAAGATTTTTAATTTATTTTAAATATTCAAATATAGATTATTTTTCATAAATAATCAACTTTTAAGTAATGAATAATAATGATGAACTTAATTTGGAAAAATGCTCATAAAATATGTACTTTGGAAAAATATCGATAAAATGGTCGAAAACCGTCTTATCAATAAACAGCTCTAAAATCATAAAACATCACGCATAGAGGTGGATACATACACTTATTTTTATAATTAAACAAGAATATAAAATAAATTCAATTGTTTTAATTTTGGAAATTAAACGTGTTTTTGACATCATCAGTGATACCCTTATATTTAAATATTGATATATGAATTTCAATTGAGATTTAATGATTTAATAATTATTATAATTATTCAAATAATTGTTTTTAAATAAGAACAATTCAGTTTAAATAGTTATAAATTGATAATAAATCATTTGTAATAGTTTTATGAAGTTATATACTTGATTTGAAAATATAAGAAAATTCGTATCGCTTTATCGATATAATATCGATTTTTTTAAATAATTGTTAGTATTAATTTATATGTTTTTATAAATAAAATGTGATCATTTTAATTAGTTAAAAATGATAAGAAATTAGTTTTCAAATTTTGTTTACATTTATATGTAAATTAATTTATAAGTGAAAATATGACCGGGAATCGGTTTACCCATTTTCAATGGTTTAACGAACGAAAGTTGTTCAAAGTTGTTGCAAACTTGTTTATATGTCATGTCCACATATATAATATACATATGCACACCTTAACATACACATGAACATACACACACACACACACATAAACAAATATACATATACACTTAAATATATATATATATATATATATTTATATTACAAAATATTAAGATATTTCTTAGAAACCTAAGACTTAAGCAACCAAAAAGCAACCATCAACTCATCATACACTCTAAAGTACATACACATGCGCTAGCACATGGAAGAGAGGACATGGGAGGTGGCTGTGTAAAATAAAGTGATGGGGGTGTGGGTTGTGGGTAAAAATGTAATTATGTGTCTAGATATTTTTTTAAGTTTTTCCTATAAATACCCAACCCTTTCTTCATAAATTCCAAACACTTATTCTTCATCTTCTTCCTCCTTCTTCAAGCTATTTTAATGGCTTCCTATGTTAGCAAAATTATGGAGAAAATAGTTACAAAAAGAAATTAAATTATTAGCGTATGTGTGTGTATTAGTATAAACACCTTAAAACCATTTCAAATCACTCCATTCTCCCATCAAAACCATCAGCCACACATTCCTTCACCCTAGGCCGAGCCATCCACCACTCAAACCCATGGACCTGAGCACCCAAGGCCAAGGTCGAGCTCATTCAAAGAATAAGAGCTCGATTCCATAGAGTCTAAAACAATCATAGTGAAGCTATAGTCGATTCAAAACTAGTTTGAGTCAAAATGAAGGTGAGAACTCTATTTATAATATGATATTTTTGATGATATATATGTTTTGTTATGCTTGGTTGTGATGATTTTTTATCAAGTTTGGATGTTGATTATATGTTTATTTTGATGTTGAAATGATTCACTTTAATACACATCGAAAATCACGAAGGAAATCACTTCCCTTTAATAAATGAAATGATATATATGAGATAGTTAAACCTTTTGAGTCAAAAAGTTGGCATGTCACGTAACGGCAGTTCGCGATTTCGCGCCATAGAAAGTTAAATCCATTTAGACGATGGATTCAGAGTTGGAATTCTTTGTAATAAGAAGTTCCAAATCCTTATAATCATAGTTTCCAAACAAAGAAAGAAAATTTAAATTTCATTTAGTAGATTTTGGAATATGAGCAAAACAAGTTTTCAAAATCGTCGCGATTTGGCAGTTTGGAAACCAAAGCGATAAATTCTTTAAATTTGATAATTTTAGTTCCTTAAAAATATGAACTAAATTCTATAAATCTTTTAAAATATTTTGAAAGAGATTTGAAATATAAAAATGGATTTCTAAATGTCCAAAAGGTTGTTCTGGTAAAATAAGCTTTAAAAACACTATTTGCAGCACTATTCGCATCACTTTTTGCAGCACTTTTAATAACATTTAAAATATGGATTTAAACTTTACAATTCCTTTCCAAATATTTATAAATGTTTTCGAATGAATAATTAAGTGTTTTAATATTGATTTGGAAGTTTTATAATTTATCTAAAAGAGTTTAAATAAATGATTCAAAGAAAAGCTATTAAAATAAAGTGATTTAATCTTGGCTCTAAAAGCCGACGAGTAGACTGGATTTTTCTATTCGTGCGACCCAGATGTGAGGTGCTTAAACTAAGGAGATGTTTAGGTGTAACTAGTGCCCTGGCTTACCTGGCCTCTTCCTTGGGCGAGGGATAGATAAGGTCAAAATGTCGGAAACGAGACAAGTATAAAAGATTCAAAAACTATAAATTTAATTTAATACAACTTGGTTTGTATAGAGATAATCTTCATATACTTTGTAGTAAATTCCAAAAAGGGAATCCATACTATCCGTATGAATTTAAAAGATGATTTCACCGTTATTCGATGGATAGTAAAGGTTGAATACAGAAATTGATGTTGAGTATAATTAGTATAATTTCTATCCACCCTTTTTACTCAGTAAGGTTTTGCAATGTGATTTATGTGAAAAGATTTCGGTTTAGTAATTCCAAAATTTGTAATACCCCAAAATTTTGTGAAAAATCATTTTTATAAAATGATTTAATTTTTGAAATATTTAGATTTAAATATGGTGAAATTTTTGGAATAAATAGTGTGCAAGGATATGTGTGCACATGTACATTGGAAATAGCACAAGGAAGAGATTTAAAAATTTCTGATATATATATATATATAAGAAAGTAAATTCCTTATTTAAAGCATTGGATTGTAATTTAAGCATAAGTTAAAAATGAAGTATATGCTTAAATGTATTTTCTGTGAAACAAGGGGAGATTAAATAAATAAATATTTTTTTTATTTTCTTTTCACATGTATATTCTGTGAGCAGAAAAATGTCAAGCTAAGCAAAAGAGTAACATTAAATAGGTATAAAGCATAAAACAGGTATGTATGTTATGTATAGACAAAATAGAAAGAAGGGGGATTTCCAAAAAAATGAGCAAATGAATAAATATAAAATATGGTAGTCACACTTTTAACATGACTAGGTGAGTGGCCATTTTTCTTAAAAAGTAAAGGGAAGAAAATACTGCCTTCAACAAATTATTATGGCCGGGGTATTAAGGAGGAAAATGAATGAAAAATGCATGAAGATGGTTAGGTCAGAAATGGAATTTTGTTTTAACAAAACCCTAATGGAAAAATGCATATAAATAGGCAGTTTTAGCAAGTAAAATTATCTTTACCCCGAGCTGCACAAAAATAAGAAAGGAAGGAAAAATATTGGAAGGAAGGAGAAAACACTCATACAAGGATTTTCTGGATTAATAAGAAGAAATATTTAGGTGAGTAACCTCACTGAGTTCATGGCATTAAGACCTGAGATGAGGCAGCCACTTTTTATATTGCCATTTATATATTGCTGGTTTTGATGTTTATGATTTCATCAATGCTTTTTGGATGTCTTATTTTAAATCTGATATGATTTAATATGGATGATTTTGGTGATCTTTGATTTGTTGAGACATTTGTCTTTGGATGTGTATCATACTGTTTTATTTTTACTCAAAAATGTTAAAGTCCAGAATCTTAAAATTATATAGAGAATACTCTCAACTATTATAGATCTATGGCATGGAAACCTTACAAAAAAATGTTGGGAGCTGCATTATACTTGGTATAAGTGCCGAGGCTTGAAAAGAAAGACGTTAAGGGTGCAATAGAAATTTTCTAAGTGCTGAGCCCTTAATCAAATCAAAAAAAAAAGAAGCTCACAAGCTAAAATTATGATTGAACCAGATCATGAATCCGAATCAATCATAAAGGCTTGCAGATCAATATAATAAGAACATGCCATGCCTCTTTTACAGTTGAAAATATTCTTATATCTTACTGAGATCAAGACATATTGACCCCATTTAGGAAATATCTGTCTGCTTATTTCTGAGGAGAATTATCCTAGGAAAGATTATGGATGTTTCCATGCTTGCAGTGACATATTCACTTAGCATATTTGATGATAGGATTTAAGTCAATACACTAGTAAATAAACTAGGAAAGGGAAGGCCAAGAAGGCTGCTAGAATGCTTGTCATATTTGAAGTATGCAAGTTGGCACATGGTTTGTTTAAGCCTTGAGATCTTTGTGCAATGATGTGAATTAGTTCATTGCAATGTGTCCCTGTGATTCCTTAATAGCAGATGAGGCAGGAATTTAAATTGAATTATACAACCTGTAAATGAAGAAATAGGAATATGGATATTTCTTAGGTTGGTTGGTATGGAACCAAGATGGTTCCAGTGAATGCAAATGTTGCAAATAGATAATTATGTTTGCATGATTATGTATGCAAGTGTAAGAATGATAAATGAATATATCATACCTGAATCAACTTATTTATACTATGTTAAAGTAATTGATTGCAGAAATTTGCTTAAATAACTAGTTGGTACTCTTATATTCTCTGTTGCTTAATATCATGAATGTATTGATGTTACTCATACCAGATCTTAGATCTGACCCTTGTTTGCTCATGGCATATGGGGGTGTCTCATTTTAAAATGAGGCAGCCACTCATGCTCTTTCAGGGAACGCAGGCACTAAGTAGAAAATGAAGTTATGGCTATTATGGAGGAGTGAATGAACATGCTAGCTAGTTTCAATAAGAACTTAAATTGATTATATCTGCATGTATTCAGGAAAAATTATGTTTCTAAGATTTCCAGTCATGTAATGAATATTCTATGGTTAGTGATCAAGTTGCTCTTATGTTCTGTAAAGTGTCAGATTAAATTAGTTGTTCTGTCGAAATTGTTGTGTGTTAAGGTTTGATTTGTTTTTGAAGTAGTGTTTGGAGCATAAACAAGAAAAATATGCTCAAGTATTAGCTATGAAAATATGGTAAAGAAATATACAGTTATGTGGGCAATTTCTTTGCAATTATATTATGTATTAGACAATCTTAAGTTATTTGAAAAACACTGAGTTTTGGAGTAAATTTAGAATTTACCTTGAAAAATATACCTTTAAGAATCTAATTGTTTTTCCTCTGAATTATGTCTATAAATGGTTCAAGTCTACTTTTTAAATTGTTTTGAGAAAAGTAATTGTATGGGAAGGCTACAGGTATGGTGCAAATGATTGGCATTTCAATTGCCATGATCAGATACATGGCATGACACTAGGCACAAGAGTTAACCAACTTCAAATAAGTGAAGTTTTGGTTGATTATGTTTGGTGGTGTTTTGACAGTAAAATGTCATTCAAAAAGTTTTAGGTCATTTAGCAAATGTTGTACCATAACCAATTTTCAAAGCCATAACAGATATACAATCTGGACAGGCTTGCACAAGCAAACCTGGAAATTATTCTTATGAATATTTTTAAGTTCAAATTCTTGACATAGCAAATCTTATGCAATTACACAACTCACTACGTGTCATGTGAGCTAAGATTAAGGCAAACAAGTCACATAGATTGAATCTTAAATAAGAAAGTTTTTAGAAAATACATAAGTGGAAAATGATAAATGAATATATCATTTCTGGCCTTAGCCAAATATCAATACCTTTGATCCATGATCTGAAATAAAAAAAAAATCTCAAGGATCTTTAGATTTAACTGTCATTGTAAATTGACATTAAAAACTATCAATTAGAATGAGCAAGTTCATATAGATTAAATATGCATAGGATTTACTGACTTGTTACAAATATTCAAAAAGTATATAGTAATTACCTGTAGTCAGAATTGCTAGAATCCAAATTAAACAGAATGCTCTTGTACATCAAAAAAAAAATAAAGTATATACTCTGAATTTAAACAAGAGGAACACATACATCTTCATATGTATGTGTATGTTATTAGAAATACACTGATATATTTATATTGGTAAATTATTTTGATCCTGGATATATTTTGTTTATTGGAGAAACAAAATGACCCTGGGAAATATATTTGTAATGAATGATATATCTATATATCATCTCTTAAAAAAAATCCTTATGAAATTAGGGTAAAAATAGGAGGGTCATTTCAGTTGGTATCAGAGCACTTGGTTGCATTGATTGTTAAGTATTATAGAAATGTATTATGTCTGTTTGTTTTGGATGAAATAATTTAGATAAGAAAATAGAAATTACAGAAGTACTCATAATATACTAATACCATTTGCCCAGAATTTAGTTAGCAGACCATGGTAGGAAGAGGATCTCATCACAATGCAGGACCCAGTGCACCTCAAATGCTTGATATGCAAGAATTTGTGAGGGTTTTAAGAGATGGAATTGGGCATAGGCCTGAGAACCCACATGAAGAGCTTTCAAAACTACTGAAGACTTATTCCAATTTGGGAGGCAGGAGTTTTGAAGGAACTGAGAGTGTGATGGAAATTCAAGCATGGTTGAGAACACTTGATAGGATTTTCAATGACATGCAGTTAGAGGACCAAAGGAAGAGGCAAGTAGCTTCAAGACAACTGAAAGGGGTAGCTTTAAGCTGGTGGGAGGTGATCATAGCTGGAAGAAATGAAAATGAAATCACTTGGAATCAGTTCAAGGAGATGTTGGAGGCAAGATTTGTACCAGCATCAGCCAAGACCATTTTGCTTGAAGAATTTATCAAACTTAGGCAGGGAACTTTGAATGTCACTGAATACACTCAAAAGTTTGAGGGGCTATCTAATTATGGAGCAATGCTAGTGGCAGATGAAGCATCCAAAAATGATAGGTATATAAAAGGACTGAACCCAGGACTTAGCAGAGCTATGCTACCATATGCAGATAGAACATTTGATCAAGTAATTGATCTGGCCTTGAAACTGGAACAACATGACAAAGAAAGAGAGAAATATAGGAATTTTAAGAGCAACAACAAGAAGGATAAGGGAAGATATCACCCTTATGATAAAAAGAAGGAGGAGGCAGACAACAGGAAGAGTAAAGATACAAAAGCCAATGATACTAAGAAGAAATTGGTTTGCCATCATTGTGGAAAAGAAGGACACATCAAACCAAGGTGCCCAGAGTTAAAAGGAGGAGCCTTCAAATGCTACCTATGTGGGAAAGAGGGGCATATGAAGAGGAACTGTCCTGAGAATAAACAGCAAGGGAAATTGGCAACTTTGGAAGGTAAAGGCAAATCTGCAGTGAAAATTGATGCTGAAAATCATGACCAAGTGGAAGGTACATTACTCATTTGTGCCATACCCATACCAGTAGTATATGATACTGGGGCAACACACTCTTTGATTTCCTATGAATTAGTTAAAGTGTTAAAATTAAACTGCATATTGGTTGAAACCCCATTGCTTGTACAAAGTCCCCTAGGGAGTTCTAGTGTTTTGAACATGAATTGTGTGGATGTGGAGTTAAACATAGGAGGAAATATTTTTATTTCCAATTTATATGTTTTAAATTACCCAAATATAGGAGTTATATTGGGGGTAGATTGGTTTAGGCAATTTAAAGCCATAATTAATTTAGACTCATCCACCATATCATTGCAAAATTCTAGAGGCCAGAGGATCACAATTCTATGTGAAGTAGCTAAGGAAGGGAAATTGTATCATTTAGTTGACTTAGAAAAAGATCTCAGTGAACTAACCATTGAAGAAATTCCCATAGTTAATGAATACTTGGATGTGTTTAGGGAAGTTAAGGGTGTTCCACACCACAGACCAGTTGAGTTCCAAATTAATCTCATTCCAGGAGCAAGTCCAATAATCAAGAAACCTTATAGAATGGGGCCAAGTGAACTGAAAGAATTGAAAAATCAGTTGGAAGAATTAGAAGGCAAGGGATTTATAAGGCCAAGCAATTCCTGCTGGGGTTCTCCAGTAGTGTTTGTAAGAAAACATGATGGTACCTTGAGAATGTGCATAGATTACAGAGAACTAAATAAAGTAACCATCAAGAATAAATACCCATTGCCTAGAATAGATGATCTCTTTGACCAACTCAGTGAAGCTAAAATATTTTCTAGACTAGACCTAGCATCAGGATTCCATCAAATGAAGGTTGAAGACTCAAGTGTTAAGTATACTGCATTTAACACAAGATATGGCTTATATGAATTTATGGTTATGCCATTTGGTTTGACAAATGCTCCTTCATATTTTGTTGATTTGATGAATAGAATATTTAGAGATTATTTAGACAAGTTTGTACTGATTTTTATTGATGACATTTTGATTTATTCTAAGACAGTGGAAGAGCATAAAAATCATTTGCATTTAGTTTTGTCAAGACTAAGGGAAAATGATTTAAAGGCAAAATTTTCAAAATGTGCATTTTGGAAAGAAGAAGTGCATTTTCTTGGGCATGTTATCTCTGCCAAAGGAATATCAGTAAACCCTAATAAGGTAGTGGCAATCCAAACATGGAAAAGGCCTAGTACCATCAGTGAGATTAGATCATTTATGGGGATGGCAGGATATTATAGGAGATTTATAAAAGATTTCTCAAAAATATCATCACCACTCACCAATTTAACTAGAAAGAACCAAGCCTTTGTATGGACAGAAAAATGTGAGCAAGCTTTTACCAAAATAAAAGAAGCCCTGATTAATGCACCAGTATTGAGAGTGCCAGAAGGAAATGAAAATTTAGTTGTGTACACTGATGCAAGTGGCTCTGGGTTAGGGGCTGTGTTGATGCAGCAAGACCAGGTGGTAGCCTATGCATCTAGGCAATTAAAGCCACATGAAACAAGATATGCAACCCATGATCTTGAACTAGCAGCAGTTGTGTATGCTTTGAAACTTTGGAGACATTATTTGTTAGGTGCCAAATTCATTTTGTACACTGATCATAAGGCACTGAAATATTTATTCTCACAAAAAGATTTGAACATGAGGCAACATAGATGGGTAGAGTTCCTAGCTGCCTATGATCTAGATATACTGTATACACCAGGCAAGGCAAATAAAGTTGCAGATGCCTTGAGTAGACAACATGCCAAAGTAGCCATGTTGATGATGGAAGAATTTAAGGATTTGTCTATACTTACTGATTTGGAAATTGAGGAAAACAGTGGGGTACAAATGATGCCCATTGAAGAAGATGAAGGTAAAGGGAAATTAAGTATGATATCTCTGCAATCAGATTTACTTCTTAAGATTGGGAAAATGCAGGAACAAGACCTAAACATGGTGGAAAAGAAAATGCCCATATCAAAAGGGGAGGAAGTAATAAATTATCAAGTTGATAAAAATGGTTATTTAAGGAATAAAAATAGGATATGTGTTCCAGAAAATATAGAATTGAAGGAGGAAATATTAAATGAGTACCATAGGAGTAAGTACTCCATACACCCAGGTAGCACCAAGATGTATCAAAATTTGAAAAGAAATCTTTGGTGGAAGGGGATGAAGTCAGATGTGGCCAGACATGTTGCAAGGTGCATGACTTGCCAACAAGTCAAGGCAGAGACACAAAGGCCATCAGGACTATTGCAACCCCTTAGTATACCACAGTGGAAGTGGGAGGATATATCTATGGATTTCATAGATGGTCTGCCTAGATCTAAGAAGGGAAACACAAGTATATGGGTAATAGTGGATAGGCTAACTAAGGTAGCACATTTTATCCCAGTTAAAACAGAAAGAAATGCTCCAAAATTGGCTCAAATATTCATGAAAGAGGTAGTAAGGTTGCATGGCATACCCAAAACCATTGTGAGTGATAGGGATACCATCTTCACCTCAAGGTTTTGGAAAAGTTTTCAAGAGGCCATGGGGAGTGAATTGTGCTTAAGCACTGCCTACCATCCACAATCAGATGGTCAAACTGAGGTTGTGAACAAAGTCTTAGAAGATTTGTTGAGAGCATGTACACTGGACTTTGGAGGCAACTGGGAAGACCACCTCCATCTAGCTGAATTCACATACAATAACAGTTACCAAAGCACCATAGGGATGGCACCATTTGAAGCCTTATATGGCAAGCCATGTTTATCACCTATATGCTGGGTAGAGACTGGAGAAAGGGCTGTTCTAGGACCTGAATATGTTAAAGAAACTACAGAGAAAATTGGGTTAATAAGAAAAAGAATAGCAGCAGCTCAAGATAGGCAAAAGAAATTTGCAGATAGGAAGAGAAAGCAAGTGGAATATGAAGTGGGAAACTTTGTTTTCATCAAGATTTCACCTATGAAGAAAGTCTTGAGATTTGGCAAGCAAGGAAAGCTCACACCAAGGTATGTTGGACCCTATAAAATTCTGGAAAGAATTGGTTCATTGGCTTACAAATTAGAATTACCAGAGGAAATGAAAGCAATGCATAATGTTTTTCATGTGTCCCAACTTAGAAGATGGGTACATGATAAAGAAGACATTTTGGAAAAGCCTACCAAAATTCAAATAAATCCTGACTTGGTTTATGAAAAAGAGCCAGTGGGGATTATAGCCAAGGAAGAAAAGAAATTAAGGAGCAAAACCTTGAAACTAGTTAAGATCCAGTGGAGTAGTGATCCTAATGACTGCACATGGGAGTTAGAGGATAAGATTAGGATGGATTATCCTAAGCTTTTTGCAAATTAAAAGGTAATTTTTTTTTTTGGAAAAATTTGTTATGCATGGTTGATATGGTTGAATTTGTTTGCTTATGCATATGTTTGATAAGTTTTCAGAAAAGAAAATGATGCTTGTTATAAATGTTAGAAAAATTGTGAGGACACAATTCCTAAAAGGAGGGGTGAATGTAATACCCCAAAATTTTGTGAAAAATCATTTTTATAAAATGATTTAATTTTTGAAATATTTAGATTTAAATATGGTGAAATTTTTGGAATAAATAGTGTGCAAGGATATGTGTGCACATGTACATTGGAAATAGCACAAGGAAGAGATTTAAAAATTTCTGAAATATATATATATATATAAGAAAGTAAATTCCTTATTTAAAGCATTGGATTGTAATTTAAGCATAAGTTAAAAATGAAGTATATGCTTAAATGTATTTTCTGTGAAACAAGGGGAGATTAAATAAATAAATATTTTTTTTATTTTCTTTTCACATGTATATTCTGTGAGCAGAAAAATGTCAAGCTAAGCAAAAGAATAACATTAAATAGGTATAAAGCATAAAACAGGTATGTATGTTATGTATAGACAGAAATAGAAAGAAGGGGGATTTCCAAAAAAATGAGCAAATGAATAAATATAAAATATGGTAGTCACACTTTTAACATGACTAGGTGAGTGGCCATTTTTCTTAAAAAGTAAAGGGAAGAAAATACTGCCTTCAACAAATTATTATGGCCGGGGTATTAAGGAGGAAAATGAATGAAAAATGCATGAAGATGGTTAGGTCAGAAATGGAATTTTGTTTTAACAAAACCCTAATGGAAAAATGCATATAAATAGGCAGTTTTAGCCAGTAAAATTATCTTTACCCCGAGCAGCACAAAAATAAGAAAGGAAGAAAAAATATTGGAAGGAAGGAGAAAACACTCATACAAGGATTTTCTGGATTAATAAGAAGAAATATTTAGGTGAGTAACCTCACTGAGTTCATGGCATTAAGACCTGAGATGAGGCAGCCACTTTTTATATTGCCATTTATATATTGCTGGTTTTGATGTTTATGATTTCATCAATGCTTTTTGGATGTCTTATTTTAAATCTGATATGATTTAATATGGATGATTTTGGTGATCTTTGATTTGTTGAGACATTTGTCTTTGGATGTGTATCATACTGTTTTATTTTTACTCAAAAATGTTAAAGTCCAGAATCTTAAAATTATATAGAGAATACTCTCAACTGTTATAGATCTATGGCATGGAAACCTTACAAAAAAATGTTGGGAGCTGCATTATACTTGGTATAAGTGCTGAGGCTTGAAAAGAAAGATGTTAAGGGTGCAATAGAAATTTTCTAAGTGCTGAGCCCTTAATCAAATCAAAAAAAAAAGAAGATCACAAGCTAAAATTATGATTGAACCAGATCATGAATCTGAATCAATCATAAAGGCTTGCAGATCAATATAATAAGAACATGCCATGCCTCTTTTACAGTTGAAAATATTCTTATATCTTACTGAGATCAAGACATATTGACCCCATTTAGGAAATAGCTGTCTGCTTATTTCTGAGGAGAATTATCCTAGGAAAGATTATGGATGTTTCCATGCTTGCAGTGACATGTTCACTTAGCATATTTGATGATAGGATTTAAGTCAATACACTAGTAAATAAACTAGGAAAGGGAAGGCCAAGAAGGCTGTTGGAATGCTTGTCATATTTGAAGTATGCAAGTTGGCACATGGTTTGTTTAAGCCCTGAGATCTTTGTGCAATGATGTGAATTAGTTCATTGCAATGTGTCCCTGTGATTCCATAATAGCAGATGAGGCAGGAATTTAAATTGAATTATACAACCTGTAAATGAAGAAATAGGAATATGGATATTTCTTAGGTTGGTTGGTATGGAACCAAGATGGTTCCAGTGAATGCAAATGTTGCAAATAGATAATTATGTTTGCATGATTATGTATGCAAGTGTAAGAATGATAAATGAATATATCATACCTGAATCAACTTATTTATACTATGTTAAAGTAATTGATTGCAGAAATTTGCTTAAATAACTAGTTGGTACTCTTATATTCTCTATTGCTTAATATCATGAATGTATTGATGTTACTCATACCAGATCTTAGATCTGACCCTTGTTTGCTCATGGCATATGGGGGTGTCTCATTTTAAAATGAGGTAGCCACTCATGCTCTTTCAGGGAACGCAGGCACTAAGTAGAAAATGAAGTTATGGCTATTATGGAGGAGTGAATGAACATGCTAGCTAGTTTCAATAAGAACTTAAATTGATTATATCTGCATGTATTCAGGAAAAATTATGTTTCTAAGATTTCCAGTCATGTAATGAATATTCTATGGTTAGTGATCAAGTTGCTCTTATGTTCTGTAAAGTGTCAGATTAAATTAGTTGTTCTGTCGAAATTGTTGTGTGTTAAGGTTTGATTTGTTTTTGAAGTAGTGTCTGGAGCATAAACAAGAAAAATATGCTCAAGTATTAGCTATGAAAATCTGGTAAAGAAATATACAGTTATGTGGGCAATTTCTTTGCAATTATATTATGTATTAGACAGTCTTAAGTTATTTGAAAAACACTGAGTTTTGGAGTAAATTTAGAATTTACCTTGAAAAATATACCTTTAAGAATCTAATTGTTTTTCCTCTGAATTATGTCTATAAATGGTTCAAGTCTACTTTTTAAATTGTTTTGAGAAAAGTAATTGTATGGGAAGGCTACAGGTACGGTGCAAATGATTGGCATTTCAATTGCCATGATCAGATACCTGGCATGACACTAGGCACAAGAGTTAACCAACTTCAAATAAGTGAAGTTTTGGTTGATTATGTTTGGTGGTGTTTTGACAGTAAAATGTCATTCAAAAAGTTTTAGGTCATTTAGCAAATGTTGTACCATAACCAATTTTCAAAGCCATAACAGATATACAATCTGGACAGGCTTGCACAAGCAAACCTGGAAATTATTCTTATGAATATTTTTAAGTTCAAATTCTTGACATAGCAAATCTTATGCAATTACACAACTCACTACGTGTCATGTGAGCTAAGATTAAGGCAAACAAGTCACATAGATTGAATCTTAAATAAGAAAGTTTTTAGAAAATACATAAGTGGAAAATGATAAATGAATATATCATTTCTGGCCTTAGCCAAATATCAATACCTTTGATCCATGATCTGAAATAAAAAAAAATCTCAAGGATCTTGAGATTTAACTGTCATTGTAAATTGACATTAAAAACTATCAATTAGAATGAGCAAGTTCATATAGATTAAATATGCATAGGATTTACTGACTTGTTACAAATATTCAAAAAGTATACAGTAATTACCTGTAGTCAGAATTGCTAGAATCCAAATTAAACAGAATGCTCTTGTACATCAAAAAAAATATAAAGTATATACTCTGAATTTAAACAAGAGGAACACATATATCTTCATATGTATGTGTATGTTATTAGAAATACACTGATATATTTATATTGGTAAATTATTTTGATCCTGGATATATTTTGTTTATTGGAGAAAGAAAATGACCCTGGGAAATATATTTGTAATGATTGATATATCTATATATCATCTCTTAAAAAAAAATCCTTATGAAATTAGGGTAAAAATAGGAGGGTCATTTCAAAATTTAAGAGTGAATGATTCCGTATATACCAGAAAGAATGTTTAAAAAAATATATATCTCCAAAAGATATTTTGATAAAAAGAAATTAATCAATCAAAGATTAATTCTCTATTACCTAACATCTTTTTATCGATGATGGGTTCAAAGAAACCGAGGTCAGATTAGAAGTCATTCTTATTTGAAAACCACTTCGAACCAATGTACGTTCGGAAGTGAAGACT
Source organism: Allium fistulosum (assembly GCA_030737815.1). Lineage (NCBI taxonomy): Eukaryota > Viridiplantae > Streptophyta > Magnoliopsida > Asparagales > Amaryllidaceae > Allium > Allium fistulosum. The sequence continues at coordinate 619,937,028 of CM060907.1, forward strand.
TGAAATGATCGTAAAGGAATGAAGGGCTGCTTGTCACTGACCCTCGGGCAAATTTCCACTATCATATTTATGTGGCAGTAGTATCTACATTTGATCTTCGATGGAAGGGCTGCTCATTACTAATCCTAGGGATGATTCTCGACAAAATGTGGTAGGAGAATTCCTTCGGTTTGTCCTATTCCTGGACAACTTTTATGGACGAATGTTTGACGTTGCATTTTTAATTATGTTGATTGATCTCTATGAACGTATCATCTATTTGGTGGCAGAGAAGGCATCTTCTCTTAGCTTAATACCCTTTTCTGAAACATATGAGCCCAGGAGTTGTACATTTGTAGAAATCAGTTGTGTGATCATCGAATAACAGCATGGAATTCAAAGTAGAATGTGCTATGTGAAAAGGCAATCGTTACCTCGGGCCTCGTCACCCGGAAATGGCTTAAACAGGGCATGCCATGATTCCATATGGGTCGCGTCCATAAGGTTATGGTCATCACCCATCTAGATTACTTTATATATGTCGAATATGTTGTGTATGCTAGGAAATTTCTCAGATAGGTCAATTACGACCAGATTGATGTCATATTCGGTTCTATCCACCATGTTAGGATCTGCTGGTAGGACGGTCTTACCAGGTGCAGAGGTTTCAAAGGATGTTGATCCTTCGTAATGACCCATAAAATTTTAATGGTTTTAATAACGTAATTTACTGGAATTTTGTGAAATTTTAAATAATTGAATTTGGAAATAAAAATTTATTATTTGGATTACGTCCATTAAAACATAGCAAATGGTAATTTTTCATCTGTTAATATGAAAGTTTATTTTCTTGTATAATTTTATTTCAATTTAAATCAGTTAATATTTGATAATAGTAAAATGATTTCCAAACCTGAATATTTTTATACAATAAATTTGTAAAAACATCTTCTGAGTGAGACGTCATATTTCGTTTCTCCAAATTTTAACCACTATTGCTCCGTTTATCTTATTTTTGGCAAATTAGCAGCATTTTCGGTACTAAATATCGACTTTTGATCGGATGATCCTATCACTGATATCTGTGTACAGTTCTGTTCGTCTCGTCGTGTTGATCGCCACAGTATATTTATTTCTATGTTTTGAGGTCCGATACCCGACGGAAACGCTAAGACAGTACGTCGTATCGATACCACAAATTGCGACCTTTGCTTCCCGACGTTCCCGTGCCTTTTCAAATTTGAACGTGCAACCCAAGCAATATAATAAATTGCTTTAACAACTTTTTGCTGATTCAATGGTCAGCCGTTACATCTCCATCATTTCAATTTACTGTAAGGTGGTCTGTTTTTTCTACTTTTTCGGTCTGTTCATTTAAAAAGGAAAATATATATATTACTAAGTTGCACCTGTAGCACGTTCTCCCCATTATCAAACCTTTCCTCTGCAGATTGTCCCTTCCAAACTTTCATTCCATTTCATTTAGCCTCTATCGTGCTCAACCCTCCTCTACTCCGCCATGAGTTTGCTTACCCGCCACAACAAATCGCTCAACCCGAAACAATCACCACCAACTCCACGCGAAAACTCGAACTCGCCATCCTCGCCTGCAACGCCAAGACCAAGCAGCAGTTGTCACCTCCCCCGAAGCCGCGCCTTCAACCTCCTTTTCCTCTGCCTAGGTCTCACGTCGCCACACAAACCTTCCTTCCAAACCGTGCTCATCTATGTCTCGACAAATCCCATCACCTTGTTCTCTACCACCAACCGAGCTCATTCTCTTGCTAGCTCACCAGATCCGACTTTTGCAACCATAACAGCTCGCATTCTCTAGCATAGCAGCCAAGTATCCAAAGCCTCGGTGCAGGCCGAGCTTGCTTCTTTGGTGATATATATTGAGGTATATATTATATATCTATGTTATAGTATAAACTATATTATAGAGAAATATTGTATATTGTTTTACAGCTTATATTTTACAGTAATATATTAAATTATATACGCTCTTATATTTTATCGAATATACATAGTTATAAGATAATGGTCTACTTGTATATATATGTGAAGATTTACGTGAGTTATATATTAGCTTAGTCTGTATAAATATTAGTTTAAATAAGTATATTTAAGTTTGGTTTCAAATATAGAAAATTATATATATATATATATACTTTGAGAAGAATTATATGTTCAATATATATAAATGATCTATTGTTATAAAGTTATGAAAGTGTGTTATAGGTTATCTATTTATATAAGTTATCTGTTATATAAGCTGTTATATGAGTTGCGTGTAGTATATAAGTTTATATAGGGAAGTTGTATGTGCTTGTATATATATTTTATTTGTTGGGTGTATAATATTTTATACAGATTTGTTTTGATTGTTTAAAGTGTAGAGATAATAATAATATAGTAAGGTTGTTTTATAATAAATATTGTTAAATAGAATAGGTATATAAGTTATGTGCAGTCTGTTAGTATATCTTGGTTACATAGTTTATATATATGTAAGACCTGGTTGAGTTTAGAAATACAGTATGATTTGGTAAACTTATATTGACTTTTAATTTTGCATGTGTTTATAATAAAGTTTAATTTTATTGGTTCCAGAATCTTACCTATGATAGCATTTGTATAAGTGTATATTATATATGTGTAGTTATATTCGAGATTTTGAAAGTTATTAGTTTAATATAAACTATAAGTTATTTGTTTCTTTTTTTTACATGCTGGTTATATATATTAGTTCTATGTATTAGTTTATATAAAGTATTGATTCAAATTATAACATATAAGTTCTGCATATAATAGTTATTTTACAAGCTCCTGTTCATGAGTAGTATATGCTAGTCCATAGATTTACCTATATATAAAAAAAATACACAAGAGTTTGAAGTTTAGAGATAGATTAAGGTTTAAATTTAAAAATGAGTTTAAAATATAAGGATTTGAAATGATATATATATATATATATATATATATATATATTTTATTAACAGTGTTTAAATTTAATATTGATTTTAATGATAATAATAACAATATATATATCTATATATTCTGTTATATCAAGTTGATTTGATATGTTCCTATCAATTTCTATCTATCAGCTTCGCCTGTCCAATCTGTGTCAGCTTACTTCATTTTGAGATTCATCATTCGGATCGATCGATTATCAAATTCGTGATTTATCCCGTGTGTTATCATGTCTTCTCTAGCCTCAAAAGGTGAGCAATCACTTATGATTAACGTTCTTATATCTATTAAATTTGATTTCGATTGAAACGACAATTGAAATATGCTGCTGTTAGTTATTTACATTGCTATATATATATATATATGATATGTCATTATCTGTAACTGTTCACCTGTGACATCTAACACTCTGATCTGTTATTTATATTATATTTGTTACTGATGATATATTCCTGTTATTGATATGTTATATTTTTATCATCACTGTTATCACTCTGCAAGTTCCCTATTAGTATAGAATTCCCTATGGTTGAAATGATACATACCCAAACGATCTTGTAGAATAGGAGAAAATCGTTATGGGTTGAAATGATAAACCCAAGCGATTTTCATTGAATTAAATTTGGGATTGCGGGTTGAAAAGATATATACCCGTAGATATTTAAATTGCGGATTGAAATGATAAATATCCATAGCACTTGACCATAGGATAGAAAATTATATACAGACACCGTTGGTCTATATATATATATATATATATATATATATATATATATTGAAAATGATTCCCAAGGTTTTGAAAAGAAATATATGTGGTTTTAATAAGTATTGATTTTAAGATATTATATTTTTAATATAGATTTTATAATAATTTTAATAAATTAAGTTGGATAGAGAAATAGAAATTAATTTGAATTTTACTTGTAAAACTGATTTGAAACTTATTAAATTTGAGATTTTAAAGATAAGATTTATAACTTGATTTTGATTTAAAGTGATTAAATGAATATTTCAAATAAATAAATTGAAGGGAATACTTAGTTTATATAAATTGTAATTTAAGGTTCTATTTAAATGATATTGGAATTGAATTGAAATGGAAGAACTGAGATTTGATTTAAATGGGATTTTGGAATTCGAGTTGATTTGAATCGATTTGTGAAATTTGAGAAAGACTTTTTATTATATAAATTATTTTAAAATATATTTAAAACTATTTTAATATTTTACTTTATAATTAATTAAGTATAAACTATTTTAACTTTTAACTATTTTCAATATACTAATTATTTATTTTATAAACTATTTTATTATATAAACTATTTTATTATACAAACTATTTTATTATATATACTATTTATTATATATACTATTTAATATCAAAACTGTTTAAGTGGAGTAATATGAATTTTCGAAGTGTTATGATTTCCAAGTGTTATGATTTCCAAGTGTTATGATTTCAAAAATGTTATAATTTCAGAAGTGTTAAAATTTTGAAAAGTATTATGATTTTGGAAATAAATATTATTTGAGTGAATAATGATACTGTATTGATATGGTTTTGAAATGATATGATATTTTGACATGAAGTATAAACTATTTGAAATAAAATGACCGCGGTGTTATAATAACGTTTGGTTGTTAAAGAGACCGGGATCAGATATTGTCATACTCTCTGCCATTACCGGAAACCACTTTAACAACTGTGTACGTGGTGGAGATTCCAGAAATGAAGTAGGATGGTTTGGCGACGATTCTATATGGTATGACATGACCTTGACTCCCGTGAGTCAGCTTAGATGTGACTAAAATAAGAGCTATACCGGGCCAAGTGAGGTCATTCCTCCGGTCGGGCACATTTCTTCGATACCATTCTATTGCTTTTGTGATTTGATTGGGTGCACCCTTTGATTTGGGAGTGTGTCATGAGGTGGGCGATAGTAGCTGTTATGCGTTACCACCAGTCCGAGAGTGCAATTGGTATATCTACCCTGGCATTGCCTCGATTGTCGTGTTCACATGCCCTATCGCGCCTTCTACGAGTTTGTTTTGTACCATACCTATGGAGTGCCCTCTGTGTAAACCTCTCGAAGGAACGTACGAAACTGTATAGACTATGGGAATATATAAAATGTGTTAAGGGGATATGGGTAACGCCTTAACGCTATTTTAATACCTTTACTTTACTATAGGCATATTATAATAGCGTATATTACTACGTAGTAGATAGTTCCACGGATCCTTAAAGGATGGTTATCCCAAACATCATTTAAGTTACTTGTATTTCAGTTGATATTTCACTTGAGTTGGATTTATTGATATAAGTATGTTAATCCTGACTCGAGTGTTTTGTGTTTTGCTTTACGCTCGAGTCAAACTGAGTGTCACAACATTTGAGACTCACCTTTGGAGATAGGAGGTTTGCTTGAAGATATGTCTTATCTATTCAGCTTTTCCAGTTGATTTGTTCAGAGGTCTCATCTGTTTGTATTCGAGACTTCATTGTATTTGAGATATTCTGTTGTATTTTATGTCTAACTCTGATGTTTATATAGTAGCTTCTTGAACTACTGTTTATCTATTCCGCTGCTTATTGTTATATTACTCTGTGTCTATGATTCTGTGATTGATTTATTTACCGTATATGCTGAGTTTTGCCAAATAAAAATTTACAATCTGATATTTTGAGCAATTCAAGTCCGACATGTGCGGATGCGAATGGCACGAAATAGCGGGTCGTTACAGTTGGTCTCAGAGCTCTAGTTTAGGCAAAACTTAGCATATAGAGTAAATTTAATTTCAGAATCACCTTCGTTCGAGCTTGAATTCCTTCCTCTTTGATTCAGATTTCTTTTGAACTTTGGAGCTCTTATCTTTGTTCTAAAATCCATTCTTGTCTCTCTCTATTCGTGTTTTCTTGATTCTGGAGCATCCCATAGCTCCTCTGTATGATTTGTAAAGGGGTGAAACTCCTTTACAACAGGCATTTATTCACTGGAGATTACTGTATCCTCGGTTTACGATGCTGCTATCTCTTGCTATTGTCTTGTGATCGATCTTATTCTTAAAGTCACGGTTGACCCGGTTAAGGTCGACCGCGATTAATATTAGTATATTCATCTTCCTATTTTGCAATTTAATTATCTTATCTCCCTTCAAGCCTATCTTCTGGTCAGAATTTTCTTTGATTAGGATCTCTCTAAATTTGAATCTCTATCCTTGTTTTGAAATCCATCCTTGAATCATAGTGCGAGGGAGTGTATTTGTTATTAATATAAATGTTTTATATTGTGTTGTTTGAGTTGTTAAGTTTGAATTTTGGGTTTCGATCAATTTGCCTGGCTAACGCTATCGGTAGAAATTCCAAATGTAACGACCCGTAAATTTTAGTGTTTTGTTTATTTAATTAATTGAATTTTGGTGAATTTTAAATAATAAAATGTTGAAATAAAAATTGGATATTTGAAATACGTCTGTTTAAACATAGCAGATGGTAAATTTTCATCTGATAATATTGAAGTTTATTTTTTTGTGTAATTCTATTTCAATCTAAATCAGTTAATATTGATGATAATAAAAATGTTTTCCAAACCTGAATATTTTTATACGGAAAATTTGTAAATCATCTTCTGAGTGAGACGTCATCTTTCGTTTCTCCAAATTTGGACTGTTACTGCTGCGTTTATCTTGTTTTCGACAAATTTACAGCATTTCCGGTACCGATTATCAACTTTTGATAGGATGATCGTACCACTGATATCTGTATACTGTTTTGATCGTCTCGTCGTGCTGATCTCTGTGGTATATTCAATTCTGTGTTTTGAAGTCAGGTACGCATGGAATCCACGTGAACGGTAAGCATATCGATACCGTTTTGAACTTTTTGAATTCATTTGCCTGATTATTTAACCACCGTGTAAATTCCAAAGGTCATTAGCATGTAATTTCATTGAATTCAACTTTCAAAACGTTTGCTATTCTCCACGTTCTAAATTTATTTCGATATTTCATTTTTTTTACCGGTTCACGAACTTTCATTTTTCCTCTGTTCACTCCTCATGCTCTCCCCTCCATTTGCTCAGCAGCGCATGCAAGCCAACCCTCACTTCTTCACTTGACCATTTTTTTCTTTTCTTCTCTAGCATTATCGGCCTCTGCCACCTCTGGCCTCGCCTACAACCACCATACTTTCCACCATGGCCAACCGAAATCTGCTCCTCTGTTCGACTTCAACTCCTCAATGCAACCAAACATCTTCCTTTTGCCTACGCTCGGCCTCACACGCATACTCTTCCTCCCTTCACCCAAAGCACCCCGAGTCTCCTCTTCATAGTAGCCATCACTTCGCTATTCCACCGAGCCCACAAGGCTCTGATATATGTAATCCTTGTTGAGGTAAGCTCGTTCGCTTCTCTGGCTTATGTATTCTGTTGCTTCCCCTTGATTTATATTATGTATATATATATATTATAGCTGAACAGATTTTGGAAATTTTTTTTATTATTAATATATATATATATATATGGTGTGTGTGTGTGTGTATGGCATGTTTTAAGTGATCGTGTTTGTTGTGTTCGTGTGTGTGTAATTGTATATAATCTAAGATAATGCATTGTTATTAATGGTGATGTTTAGATTATGTATATATAAGTAATGAATATTGTTGATATATATGGTTTAGGCTGTTTTAAGTATGCTATTTTTATATTTATTTAATATACGCAGGTTTATAATAGGTAAAGATTTGGTCTGTTACATTTTAAAAGATTTGGTCTGTTACATTTTAAAAGATTTGGTCTGTTGCATTTTAAAAGAAGATTATATATATATAATTGTTTGTGTAATATGTTATATATGAGTTGTTTATATATATATATATAAAGTTGTTTATAACATAACTGAGTGGTTCGTATATATAGTATAAGAAATATAGGACCTGTGTTTTATGTATAAATTATAGCAGTTTATATGTACCTAAGTTCAATTGAGATTTTTGTTCGGCATACATATATTTCCAGTGGTTATGGCTTAAGTATTTATATATTATTTTATATAAACTTATACTTATATGTTGTATAGTATATAGATTTTCAATAGTGGAAGTTTTGTTAACCGGATATGATTATATGGGTTTTGTTGTCGCTATATTTATCTGTATATAGGCATGTGTCAGGTTGTTGAGTTTTTACCTATTGCGTACTAAATACTTTACTATATCTATATGTATATTTCCTTTAAGTTTTACATTGCAATATATTGAAACAATATATAATAGGCTATAATGTAAAATGTGTTGGTATATGTTTTATATGGGGTACTGTTATCCCGCATTTTGGCAAGGCCGTGACACCAAGAACTTGACTAAAAACCAAGGGTAGTTCATCCTGGAGATCGGTTGTACGCAGGCTCACTATGGATGTCAACGAATTTTTTCCAAGCCCGGATCGAGCTAAATTTGATATGACACGACAAGCAAAGCTATGAGAGCCAACGTTCCAAATTTCAAGTCAATCGGAGTTTGTACGCTCAAGATATTGATCGATCACGGTTGAGAAATCCAAACTTGCATCGATCATAACTCGAGATCTACAAGTCCAAATGCCACCAAATTTTCACAGGAGCTTAAGTATGACCTAAGGAATGTTCATAAAAAATTTTGACTCGATCGGACGAAATCTTGATCGATATGAAATTCGTTCGTATCGATCGCGGACGGAAAAACTCCAACTTGCATCGATCATATCTCATGATCTACAAGTCTAAATGCTATGAAATTTTCATAGCAGCTTAAGTACAACATGAAGAATGTTCCTGCCAAATTTTGACTCGATCGGACGAAATCTTGATCGATTTGAAATTCGTTCGTATCGATCGCGGATGGAAAAACTCCAACTTGCATCGATCATATCTCATGATCTACAAGTCCAAATGCTATGAAATTTTCACAGAAGCTTACGTGCACACTAAAGAATGCCCACGCCAAATTTCGACTCCATCGGACGCAATCTTGATAGATACGAAATCTGTTTGTATCGATCACGAATCGGGCCGAAACTTCACGGGCTTGGTCGCGTGGGCCTACTCACGTGCCAGAAGAAGTCCCCTAAGATCTGAGTGAAATATCAGCCTCCTACACCTATAAATAGAGCCCTAGGGCATGTAGAAAAGGGGCTTCTTCTTCTTTGAATTTTCCAATGCCCAGAATCTGCCGGATCAAGATCTAAACTCCCTTGCTGCTGCCAATAACGAAATTCACTGCTGCAAATCATAATTATCTGCTGTAACTCACTGAATTTATTTGTAACCTTCAAAGAAAGATCAATAAAGCTATCAACTTCATAGTGGAAGTAGGCGATACGCCGAACCACTCTAAATTCTTGTGTCTCCTTGCATTTTAATTATTTTCATATCTGAAATTTGGAGTTTTTGTTAGATAATTCCTCTCTTTCCATTTAATTTCTTCATTTTATCTCTTTAAAAACTTCCGAAGAGTGTTGTGCCCAATTTTGGTACAAACAGGTACATATATTTATACTTATAAGTTATATTATATATATCTTTGTATTATGTGTGTCAGTTTATATGATGTGTTATAGTCAGTATCTATATTGATTTCTAATATAGTTGTATATTTATATGCATGAGTATATAGGTTGAGGCCATTTGGGTATTTTTAAAAATTCTATGCTGGTATATATAGCTGTTATAGAATTTAATTTATGTGCTTTGAACCAATATATTTACCTTAGCAAAGTAAGTTTATATTTATATTTTTAGGAACATTGATTTTGAATACGTATTTTTATATTGATTTATTTTGTTTTAAGAAGAAAATATAATATATTTTATATATTTCGTTTCGGTCTATATCAAGCAGATTCTAATTTATTTCATCAATTTTCATTTATCAGCTTGTCCGTCAAATTCATGCCAATTTCGACTTGCTTTGGAAATCGTCATTTGGATCAGTCATTTCGCAATTCAAATCGTAGCCTGTTGTGTTGTCTATTTTTTTCTCCAGCCTCGAAAGGTGAGCAATTACTCACGATTTAACGTTCTTATATTTATTAAATTTGATTTCAATTGGAACGACAATTGAAATATGCTGCTGTTAGTTATTTATATTGCTATATATATGCTATATGTTCACCTATGACATCTGACAACATTATTTGTTATTTATCACTGATGATTTATGCCTGTTACTGATTGTTATATTATTGTCATATCTGTATCACTCTGCAAGTTTCCTGTTAGTATAGAACTCACTATGGGTTGAAATGATACATACCCGAACGATCTGTAGAATAAGTGAAAATCGTTATGGGTTGAAATGATAAACCCAAGCGATTTTCATTGACATTGAATTTGGGATTGCGGGTTGAAAAGATATATACCCGTATATATTTAAAATTGCGGATTGAAATGATAAATATCTGTATCACTTGACCATAGGATAGAAAATTATATACAGACACCGTTGGTCTATATATAAATATTTTGAAAATATTTTCTTTGGTTTTGGAAAGAAATATATGGTTTTAATAAAATTGATTTCATGATTTATTAAAGTTGATTTAATAAAGTTGATATATAATATGTTTAAGTATTTAGTTAATTTATATTTTCAAATATAGAGTTTATAATGATTCAGGTTGGAAAGTTAATTTGAAATTGATTTGAAATTATATTTATTTAAGAATTATACTTAAATAAGTTTGATTTGAAATTTATTTAATTTGAAATTTTAAAGATACATTTTTTTATAACTTGAATTTGATTGAAAGTGACTTAAATAAATATTTCAAACTTATATAAATTTAAATGGGATATTTTGTTTATTTAAATTTGTAAATTGAAGTTGTATTTAGATGCTATTGAAATGATTAAGTAAATATTTCAAAACTACATAATTGTAAAGTGAATTTGATATGTATACGAAATTATCGAATTTAGTTTTGAAATGTTGAATATTTAAAGCTTTGAAATATATTGAAATGGCTTATTTTATGGTTCAAATATGTATTTGAAATCGATAATTTGAAATGGTTTACTGAGAAACTGAATCGAATTGAAATTGATGATTTGAGATTTGATTAAATTTGAATTTTGGGATTCGAGTTGATTTGAATTGATTTATGAAATTTGTGGAAACTATTTTATTATATAAAATATTTAAATTATATTTAAAACTATTTTATATTATTTTATAAACTATTTTGAATATAACTATTTTTAATATAACTATTTTTAATATAAACCATTTTAAATATACTAATTATTTTAATATAAATTGTTTTAACTTATAACTATTTTATATAAATTATTTTATTTTATAAACCATTTTATTTTATATACTATTATTAATATCTAAACTGTTTGAAGGAAAGTGTTATGATTTCAAAGTGTTATGATTTCCAAAGTTATGAATTTTCAAAGTATTATGATTTCTAAAGTATTATTATTTCAAATTGTTTGGTTTCGAAAGTATTATAAATTTGAAAGTACTATGATTTTGGAAGTGAATATTTTTGAAATAGAAATGATATCGTATTGATTTGGTTTTAAATGGAAATGATATTTTGGTTTTGAAGTATAAACTATTTTGAAATGACCGCGGTGTTATAATAACATTTGGTTGTTAAAGAGACCGGGATCAGATATGGGCATACTCTCTGTCGATACCGAAAACCACTTTAACAACTGTGTACGTGGTGGATATTCCAGAATGAAGTAGGATGGTGGCGACGATCCTAAAGGTATATTTACGTGAACCCAACTCCCGTGAGTTGGCATAAGGTGGCTAAAACAGGAGTGATTCCGGGCCAATGTGGTAGCTCCTCTGATCGGACACACTCCATCGTATGCCATTCTATTACTTCATGATTTATTTGGTGCGCACCTTTTATTCGGGAGTGTGGCTTGAGGTGGGCGATTGCTGCGGCTCTGCGTTACCACCAGTCCGGATGCGTAATTGGTATATCTACCCTGGCATTGCCTTGTTGTGTCATGTCACCTACCCTAGCGTGCTTTACTACGAGTTTGCTTTGTACCATACCTATGGAGCGCCCTCTGACAACGCCCATTACAGGGGAGATTACGGTACTGTATAGACTATGGGAATATATAAAATGTGTTAAGGGGGATATGGGTAATGCCTTAACGCTATTTTAATAGTTTGCTTTACTTTAGACATATTATAATAGCGTATATTACTACATAGTAAATAGTTTAACGGATCCTTAGAGGATGGTTATCCCAAACATCCTTTAAGTTACTTGTATTTCAGTTGATATTTCACTTGAGTTGGATTTATTGATATAAGAATGTTAATCCTGACTCGAGTGTTTTGTGTTTTGCTTTACGCTCGGGTCAGACTAAGTGGTTCAGTGTTCGAGACTCACCTTTGGAGTTGGAGCTTCGCTTGGAGATCCAGCTATCTATCCAGCTTTCAGTATTCAGTTGATTCCAGTGATGTATTCTGATCTTGTATTTGACCATTGTATTGAGACATCTATGTATTCGAGACTTCTGTTGTATCTTGTTTAACTCTGTTATATATATATATAGTAGCTTCATGAACTACTATTCTTTTGTTTCCACTGCATTATTGTTATTACTCTGTATTTGTGATTCTATGATTATTTATTTACTGTATATGCTGAGTTTTGCCAAATTTAAATTAACAATATGATATTTTGAGCAATTCAAATCCGACATGTATGAATGCGAATGGTTGAAAATTTCAGGTCGTTACACCAAAACACTTGAATAGAGCAAACTGACACAATATTGTTTTCAAAATTAGTAAATGATAAAAATTTATATATGATTATATTATATATAAAGGTATAAATTTCTGAAATTAAATGGTTAAATTAATTGGTTGTTTGAAATGATAATATTTGATTTTCATCTATTGTTTTGTAAACCCTTGACTATTGCATCATGATATGAAGTAATGAATTTATAAACATGGTTTATAAATTGATTTGAAAAATGAAATGAATTTAACTTAAGAATTTGAGAATTTAATTTCTGGTGATTCCAAACTTTGGTTTTAGAGTTTTAAATGTATATTATTTAAAAGTATTTTGGAAAGAAATCGTTTCCAAAGAATTTTAAAAAGTTTTAGATCAATACTCTCTTCTTTTGTCGCTGGAAAATAATTTTGGTAATGACTGCAGCATCATCGACATTTATTTTCGAGTCTCGGAGTGGAGAGACCATTCAGTAGCTTTGCTACATTTTGTTTTGCAAAAAAAATACAAATTTGAATTGAATTTCTTAGGTATGACTTGATTTATAATATATATAAGTATATGCTTATAGATTTGACTTGATATATATATATATATATATATGTATATAATTATTTCAAAATAGTTTGAAGTGAAACCGGAAATTTGAATCTTAAGTTCTATAGTAAGAAATGGTTTCAATTATTGAATTAAAGTGAGATTTTGAATAATTGGAATACCTGAAAGGAGAAATGAATTTATAATAACTTGAAATAGTTGAATTGGAATAAAACTTGTTTGTATAATACTTAATTGCATTCTAATATATATAACTTGCCTAAAGTATTCAAAAAGTTAAAATGTTAGGATATAATAGGGTTGTACAAGAAGAAACTTAATTAATAAATTGTTCAAACAAGAATTTGGCTTAGTACAAATGTTTTAGATAGAAGGAAAATTGTATAGTATTTAATTACACTCAGAATATTAATATAACTTACCTAGAAAGTTTAAATGTAACTAGAATGTAATTGGATAATATACATTATGATATAAGTAATAGGATATCAAAAATGATATTTTATCAAGGAAATTTACTGATAATAAATTGAATAATAAAAGGGAATTAATTTGTTGGGAAAATAGGGTTGTAATATATTTATACGCTTAATATATGTTGAGAAAATATTTTTAGTGAAATAAATTAAGAGAAATACTATTTAAGTAATTGAAATTTGAATTTTTGTGGAATCGGCTCAACTGAAGATAAATGGATAAAATAAATGAGTTAATTTAGAAATGAATTTGTTTAAAAGAAATGTTGATAAAATGGAAGAAAATCAATTTTTAATTGAATGACTATTTATTAATTGAATAAATTGGATTAAACCAAATTGTTGAGTATTAATTTATCTAAAATTGAAATCTATATGGTTTTAAATAGTTAAGGTGGGTGTTGAGGTGGAATTAACTACGGTTGATCTAATAAATTAATAAATGAGTAAAATAAAACAAACTTTGTTGTGAAAATTGTGCAATAAATGTTAATAAATTTGAAACAAATCAATTGAATGAAAATATATAGAAATGAAACCAATCAAATGTGAACACAATAAATTTGATTGATTAAATGAAATGAATGGGAATCAACCAATTGAATAAAAACCAATTTTAAAATAAATGAAATTTATATGGTTTTAAATTAATTGTTTTATTTTGTATTTCAAATCTATTTTTCTTTCTGGTTGTTCTATTCTCCTACCTCCTTCCTTTTCGGGGACGAAAAGTTTTGAGTGGGGGAGAGTGTAATGACTCGTAAAATTTTAATGGTTTTAATAACGTAATTTACTGGAATTTTATGAAATTTTAAATAATTGAATTTGGAAATAAAAATTTGATATTTGGATTACGTCCATTAAAACATAGCAAATGGTAAATCTTCATTTGTTAATATGAAAGTTTATTTTCTTGTATAATTTTATTTCAATTTAAATTAGTTAATATTTGATGATAATAAAATGTTTTCCAAACCTGAATATTTTTATACAATAAATTTGTAAAAACATCTTCTGAGTGAGACGTCATATTTCGTTTCCCCAAATTTTGACTACTATTGCTCCGTTTATCTTATTTTCTGTAAATTAGCAGCATTTTCGGTACCGAGTATTAACTTTTGATCGGATGATCCTATCACTGATATCTGTGTACAGTTCTGTTCGTCTCGTCGTGCTGATCGCCATAGTATCTTTATTTCTGTGTTTTGAGGTCTGATACACGACGGAAACGATAAGACAGTACGTCGTATCGGTACCACAAATTGCAACCTTTGCTTCCCGTGCCTTTTCAAATTTGAACGTGCAGCCCTAGCAATATAATAAATTGCTTTAATAACTTTTTGCTGATTCAATGGTCAGCCGTAACATCTCCATCATTTCAATTTACTGTAAGGTGGTCTGTTTTGTCTACTTTTTCGGTATGTTCATTTAAAAAGGAAAATATATCTATTACTAAGTTGCACATATAGCACGTTCTCCTCATTATCAAACCTTTCCTCTGCAGATTGTTCCTTCCAAACTTTCATTCCATTTCATTTAGCCTCTACCGTGCTCAACCCTCCTCTGCTCCGCCACGAGTTCGCTTACCCGCCACAACGAATCGCTCAACTCGAAACCCTCACCACCAACTCCATGAGAAAACTCGAACCCGCCATCCTCGCCTACAACGCCGAGACCCAGCAGCAGTTGCCACCTCCCCAGCCGAAGTCGCGCCTTCAACCTCCTTTTCCTTTGCCAAGGTCTCACGTCGCCACACAAACCATCCTTCCAAACCGTGCTCATATACGTCTCGGCAAATCCCATCACCTTGTTCTCTACCACCAACCGAGCTCATTCTCTTGCTAGCTCACCAGATCCGACTTTTGCAACCATAGCAGCTCGCCTTCTCTAGCATAGCAGCCGAGCATCCAAAGCCTCAGTGCAGGCCGAGCTTGCTTCTCTGGTGATATATATTGAGGTATATATTATATATCTATGTTATAGTATAAACTATATTATAGAGAAATATTGTATATTGTTTTACAGCTTATATTTTACAGTAATATATTAACTTATATACGCTCTTATATTTTATCGAATATACATAGTTTATAAGATAATGGTCTACTTGTATACATATGTGAAGATTTACGTGAGTTAATATTAGCTCAGTCTGTATAAATATTAGTTTAAATAAGTATATTTAAGTTTGGTTTCAAATATAGAAAAATATATATATATATATATACTTTGAGAAGAATTATATGTTCAATATATATAAATGATCTATTGTTATAAAGTTATGAAAGTGTGTTATAGGTTATCTATTTATATAAGTTATCTGTTATATAAGCTGTTATATGAGTTGCGTGTAGTATATAAGTTTATATAGGGAAGTTGTATGTGCTTGTATATATATTTTATTTGTTGGGTGTATAATATTTTATACAGATTTGTTTTGATTGTTTAAAGTGTAGAGATAATAATAATATAGTAAGGTTGTTTTATAATAAATATTGTTAAATAGAATAGGTATATAAGTTATGTGCAGTCTGTTAGTATATCTTGGTTACATAGTTTATATATATGTAAGACCTGGTTGAGTTTAGAAATACAGTATGATTTGGTAAACTTATATTGACTTTTAATTTTGCATGTGTTTACAATAAAGTTTAATTTTATTGGTTCCAGAATCTTACCTATGACAGCATTTGTATAAGTGTATATTATATATGTGTAGTTATATTCGAGATTTTGAAAGTTATTAGTTTAATATAAACTATAAGTTATTTGTTTCTTTTTTTACATGCTGGTTATATATATATTATTTCTATGCATTAATTTATATAAAGTATTGTAACATATAAGTTCTGCATATAATAGTTATTTTACAAGCTCCTGTTCATGAGTAGTATATGCTAGTCCATAGATTTACCTATATATAAAAAAAATACACAAGAGTTTGAAGTTTAGAGATAGATTAAGGTTTAAATTTAAAAATGAGTTTAAAATATAAGGATTTGAAATGATATATATATATATATTATTAACAGTGTTTAAATTTAATATTGATTTTATTAATAATAATAACAATATATATACATTCCGTTATATCAAGTTGATTTGATATGTTCTCATCAATTTCTATCTATCAGCTTCGACTGTCCAATCTGTGTCAGCTTACTTCGTTTCAAGATTCATCGTTCAGATCGATCGATTATCAAATTCGTGATTTATCCCGTGTGTTATCTTGTCTTCTCTAGCCTTAAAAGGTGAGCAATCACTCACGATTAACGTTCTTATATCTATTAAATTTGATTTTGATTGAAACGACAATTGAAATATGCTGCTGTTAGTTATTTACATTGTTATATATATATATATATATATATATATGATATGTCATTATCTGTTACTGTTCACCTATGACATCTAACACCCTGATCTGTTATTTATATTATATTTGTTACTGATGATATATGCCTGTTATTGATATGTTATATTTTTATCATCACTGTTATCACTCTGCAAGTTCCCTGTTAGTATAGAATTCCCTATGGTTGAAATGATACATACCCGAATGATATTGTAGAATTGGAGAAAATCGTTATGGGTTGAAATGATAAACCCAAGCGATTTTCATTGAATTGAATTTGGGATTGCGGGTTGAAAAGATATATACCCGTAGATATTTAAATTGCGGATTGAAATGATAAATATCCGTATCACTTGACCATAGGATAGAAAATTATATACAGACACCGTTGGTCTATATATATACATATATTGAAAATGATTTCCAAGGTTTTGAAAAGAAATATACATGGTTTTAATAAGTATTGATTTTAAGATATTATATTTTTAATATAGATTTTATAATAATTTTAATAAATTAAGTTGGAAAGAGAAATAGAAATTAATTTGAAATTAATTTGAATTTTACTTGTAAAACTGATTTGAAACTTATTAAATTTGAGATTTTAAAGATAAGATTTATAACTTGATTTTGATTTAAAGTGAATAAATGAATATTTCAAATAAGTAAATTGAAGGGAATATTTAGTTTATATAAATTGTAATTTAAGGTTCTATTTAAATGATATTGGAATTGAATTGAAATGGAAGAACTGTGATTTGATTTAAATGGGATTTTGGAATTTGAGTTAATTTTGACCGATTTGTGAAATTTGAGAAAGACTTATTATTATATAAATTATTTTAAAATATATTTAAAACTATTTTAATATTTTACTTTATAAATTAATTAAATATAAACTATTTTAATTTTTAACTATTTTCAATATACTAATTATTTATTTTATAAACTATTTTATTATATAAACTATTTTATTATATAAACTATTTATTATATATACTATTTTAAAATTTAAACTGTTTAAGTGGAGTAATATGAATTTTCAAAGTGTTATGATTTCCAAGTGTTATGATTTCAAAAGTGTTATAATTTCAGAAGTGTTAAAATTTTGGAAAGTATTATGATTTTGGAAATGAATATTATTTGAGTGAATAATGATATCGTATTGATATGGTTTTGAAATGATATGATATTTTGATATGAAGTATAAACCATTTGAAATAAAATGACCGCGGTGTTATAATAACGTTTGGTTGTTAAAGAGACCGGGATCAGATATTGTCATACTCTCTGCCAATACTGGAAACCACTTTAGCAACTGTGTACGTGGTGGAGATTCCAGAAATGAAGTAGAATGGTTTGGCGACGATTCTATATGGTATGACGTGACCCTGACTCCCGTGAGTCAGCTTAGATGTGACTAAAACGGGAGCTATACTGGGCCAAGTGAGGTCATTCCTCCGATCGGGCACATTTCTTTGATACCATTCTATTGCTTTTGTGATTTGATTGGGTGCACCCTTTGATTTGGGAGTATGTCATGAGGTGGGCGATAGTAGCTTCTATGTGTTACCACAAGTCCGAGAGTGCAATTGGTATATCTACCCTGGCATTGCCTCGATTACCGTGTTCACATGCCCTATCGCGCCTTCTACGAGTTTTTTTTTGTACCATACCTATGTAGTGCCCTCTGTGTAAACCTCTTGGAGGAGCGTACGATACTGTATAGACAATGAGAATATATAAAATGTGTTAAGGGGGATATGGGTAACGCCTTAACGCTATTTTAATGCCTTTATTTTACTACAGGCATATTATAATAGCGTATATTACTACATAGTAGATAGTTCCACTGATCCTTAGAGGATGGTTATCCCAAACATCCTTTAAGTTACTTGTATTTCAGTTGATATTTCACTTGATTTGGATTTATTGATATAAGAATGTTAATCCTTACTCGAGTGTTTTGTGTTTTGCTTTACGCTTGGGTCAGACTAAGTGTCACAGCATTTTAGACTCACCTTTGGAGATAGGAGCTTTGCTTAAAGATCTGTCTTATCTATTCAGCTTTTCCAGTTGATTTGTTCAGAGGTGTCATCTTTTTGTATTCGAGACTTCATTGTATTTGAGATATTCTGCTGTATTTTATGTCTAACTCTGATGTTTATATAGTAGCTTCATGAACTACTATTTATCTATTCCGCTGCTTATTGTTATATTACTCTGTGTCTGTGATTCTGTGATTGATTTATTTACTGTATATGCTGAGTTTTGCCAAATAAAATGTACAATATGATATTTTGAGCAATTCAAGTCCGACATGTGCGGATGCGAATGGCACGAAATAGCGGGTCGTTACATCCTCGATACATCTCTCTAGAGATATACAGTATGGAAGATAGTCCCTTACCTTCCATTGTATGGAAATCAATTCTCCAATAAGTGCCTTCGGATTTGATTGTAGAACATACTTTTATAGCTAGTATGCTAGATTTTAATCAATGTAAAAATTTCAGCTAAGATTCATAAGTTTATTTGAAAAGTATTTCCAAAAGAATGTCATTAAAAATTATAACCCTGGATTTTGCATAGTAAATGATTTGATAATCATAAGATAAAAACCTGTTTCTTGTTTATGTGCGGCGTGGTTTTATGAGATACCCTTGTTTTCAAAAACGCATATTTTAAGTTTCTCACACCAATCGCATGACTGACCCAGAGTTTATTTTTCTTTTCCCTTAAACTTTGGGTGCCCTATTTTTTTCAAGCAACCTAGTAGTCGGGTTTAGTTAGAAGAAATTTGGAAGAGCTCGGAGCATGGAGTTAGAAGATTCTTCACCAGACCATTACCTCTTTTTCACCAATTCATGTACTATTGTATTCGGCATTTGTAAGGACGAATATTTATAACTGTCCATGTTTATTTCTGATAATTGTATTTAAAATTTCCACTGTAAAGATTATATGTTGAAATAATATGTGTTATTCCATTCGTATGAGATTATGTTTTGTCTTTATTTCTTTCTTACCCTTAAAGATCCGCCTTTCCAGCACTTGGATTTGCGACACGTGAATACCGAGGATGTATTAGTGTCGACTTCCGTGGTCCGAGGAGGAGGCTCTTTACATTTGGTATTAAAGCTTAAGTTGATCAAACATCTAAGACTGGTAGGGGTAAAGTCACATTAGAGACAGGGTTAGTAATACCCTAGGATGAGTAACTCATTAGAGATAGGGTTACTAACACCTTAGAATGACTTGCGAGTATATTGTATAAGAGTGTGTATTTATTAATGATACATATAAAGATTTTTGTTTTGAAATTATGGTAAATGAAATAATTTTACTTAGGATTATATTTTGAAAAAAAGGATATCTTTGAAAAATTTAGTATTGGGTGATTAAAATCAGGTTATGTAAAACTAAGTATAAACATCTTGTAATTAGAATTTCGCAGTATGACTATAAAGATGTTTATTATAACACTGTAAGGATTAATAAAGAATGAATACTAAATGAGTTAAGGAATATACAAAAGGTTAGAATTTTTGAAAAAGGAGTTTTTCAAAAGATTTGAAGTAGTATATTTGGAATGGTTTTTGTGACAAATGATTTCAAAAGGAATTCGAAGGAGATAAAAGGTTTTGATAGAAATCTCAATTTGTTTTCAAAGATGGGTTTTGAGGAAAATAACACAAAGTGCTTCGAAAATCCTTTCCCTTAAAAAGGTTATAGTTAAGATCGATTTTTATTAGGATATCCCTAAGCAAATAGATACTAATAACCTGACATTTGAGTGAGTTAGAATGAGTAAAATGCTTAGTGCCTATATCTAAGCAGTTGTATTTACATTTGTTGAAACCATATAAAAGAAAGTATTCCAAGGGTGAGTCATCACGAGCAAATTGGGGCGAAATGGATAATCTCGTTATCCTCTCCAGAGATGAGGAAGAACCATCGAAGTGGTCACTAAGTAATGTTTGGCCTCAGATTGATAAGGAGTGTATCCTGTACACCAAAAGGGATGAAGATAGGCACCCAATGGTAGAAATGCTCATCCCACCAACTACTTCAGAAATGATCGTTACATCTAGCAATGATAAGTTTTCACAAGCCTCGGAAGGGATGTGGGCAATAAATTCGACCAGCTCTGAATTGGAACCCATAGAGGAGTCCAAACCTATGGAGGAGGAGTCTCGACCTATGTAAGAGGAATCCGAACCTATGGAGGACCCAGAAACCATGATATCAAACCACAGTAGCATAGACAGCAATATGATTTAGGAGATGGAGGGAGAAAATGTTATCTGGCGAGAAGAATCATCCAGTTCTTACATCAACTAGGACGAAATGGAAGGAGACGATGACAAAATAGCTGAGGATGAAGCTGGAGTGTTTCAAAACTCGTGGGAGGTTGAAATGAAAGAAATAGAAGAAGGTGAGGAAATGCAAGATGTATTGGTTGGTTTCGATCACGTTCCATGGAACTAGCCATAGCTACCTTATGTTGGAGGAAAGATGCAGCAATTGGAAGACAGAAATAATGTGGATGACAAGCATGAGATTGACAAAGAAGGGATTGGAGAAGTTATGATAGATTTCAGATATTAGGGTGCCCTATCGGCCTCCGATTCAGAAAAATGAGAAAGATAACGAGTACGATAGTTGAAGGCAGTTTCTATCTATCTATTTAGTATATCTATATATAGTTTATGTATGACGTAAGATGAGATGTTGTGCTGGTTAGTGATGTATATACTATTATATACCTAGATGGTAGTTGTATGCTTTAGGGATGACCTATGTCGAAATTGAAAAGTTGATGTAAATTATGAAGATATGATATGCTATTTCGTTTCCAACTTCGATCATTGCAAATACATGAATCTTTTATGCGAATCAATAAGAATTCTTGATTAAAGAAGCAAAATTTAAGTGGAAAATCTTTTTATGAACTTAAAACGGAATTTTCCTAAACATTTGTAAAAAATATATATTTATATATACATATAAAGGAAGTTTGATTCATAAAGAGGACATAAGTAAGTTTTGACTAACAAAGAAGTTTTATTAAATACGAAAGTATTGCAATTAATATTGATTTAAAAGAAGTAAAAGGGTTTATTATAATAAAAGGTAAGTTATCTTTTAACTTGAGTGGTTTTTTTGGAAAGAAAGAAATTCTTGGTGAATAAAATTTTTAAGGTGATTATATATAAAGAGACATCTTTATAAAATTGTTTGAATAAAGGATAAAAAGTTTTATGAAAGTTTTCACAAATATTTTGTAAAGGTTAATAAGTACGTATGAGGTATGTAAATCATTTCGTCGCACGATTCCGATCTAAGATTCGAGTATGGAACTTTGAGGTGTTTACACTGGTCCGAAAAAGGATTTATCACTTGATTCTTGACAACGGACATTGATGAGGGTTTGTGGTTGGACACTTGATTTTTCTATCATAGTTGAGAGCTACGCAAGGAAAACTAAAATTATAATCGAAAAGCCTGATAGGAATCCGCACTAGAAGATCAGGGTACCAATACTAGTTCTGAAGTAAAGATGTAGATTCAAATAAAAGATCGAATCGGATGTTATGGATTATCTATGTATATCATATAGAATTGAGTATATAAAATATTTTTTTGGGTAAGTATTACCGGGTTTTTTGTTTTGGTGTAACTTCGGGGATGAAATTTTTGTAAGGGGGTAGTATGTAACGACCCGTAATTTGATCACTTTAATTAAAGATGTTTAATTTATTTTAAATATTCAAATATATATTATTTTTCATAAATAATCAAGTTTTAAGTAATGAATAATAATGAACTTATTTTTGAAAAATGTTCACAAAATATATACTTTGGAAAAATATCAATAAAGTTATCGAAAATCATTTTATTAGTAAACAGCTCTAAAATCATAAAACACCACACATGAAGCTAGAACATACACTTATTTTTATAATTAAACAAGAATATGAAATAAAATCAATAGTTTTATTTTTGGAAATTAAACGTGTTTATGACATCATCAGTGATGATGCCCTTATATTTAGATATTGATGTATGAATTTAAATTGAGATTTAATAATTATTATAATTATTCAAATAATTGTTTCTAAATGATAATAATTCATTTTAAATAGTTATAAAGTGATAGCAAATCACTTGTAATAGTTTTCTAATGATATATACTTGATTTTTTGTATCGCTTTATCGATATAATAGCGATTTTTGTAAATAATTGTTAACATTAATTTTTATGGTTTTATAAATAAAATGCGATCATTTTAGTTAGTTAAAAATGATAAGAAATTAGTTTTCAAATTTTTTTACATTTATATGTAAATTAATTTATACGTAAAAATGTGACGAGGAATAGATTTCCCGATTTTCAACGGTATAACGAACAAAAGTTGTTCAAAGTTGTTCCAACCTTGTTTATATGTCATGTGCACATATATAACATGCATATGCATACCTTAACATACACATGAACATACATACATATATATATATATGTACACACACATACATACATACAAATGTACATATAAACTCAAACATATATATATATATATATATATATATATTACAAAAAATATTAAGATATTTCTTGAAAACTTAAGACTTGAGCAACCAAAAAGCAACCATCAACTCACCTTACACTCTAAAGTACACGCACATAGGCTAGCACATGAAAGAGAGGACATAGGGGGTGGCCGTGTAAAATGAAGTGATGGGGGAGTGTGGGCTGAGGGTAAAAATGTAGTTATGTGTTTAGATATTTTTTTTAAGTTTTTCCTATAAATACCCACCCCTTTCTTCATAAATTACTAACACTTATTCTTCACCTTCTTGCTCCTTCTTTAAGCTATTTTAATGGCTTCATATGTTATCAATATTATGGAGAAAATACAAAATGAAATTAAATTATTAGTATATATATTAGTATAAACAACTCAAAACCACTTAAAATAACTCCATTCTTCCATCAAAACCCACAGCCATAATTTCCTTCACCCTAGGTCGAGCCATCCACCATCCAAATACACGGCCGTGAGCACCCAAGGCCAAGGCCGAGCTCAATCAAAGCTTAGGAGCTCGATTCCATAGAGTTTAAAAAAATCGTAGCGAAGTTATAGCCGATTCAAAACTAGTTCGAGTCAAAATGAAGGTGAGAAACTCTGTATATAATATGATATATTTGATGATATATATGTTTTGTTATGCTTAGTTATGATGATTGTTTATCAAGTTTGGATGTTGATTATATGTTTATTTTGATGTTGAAATGATTCACGTTTAATACACGTCGAAAATCACAAAGGAAATCACTTTACTTTAATAAATGAAATGGTGTATATGAGATTGTTAAAACTTTTGAAAATGGTTAAAAATGACTTATAAATGTTTCATAAATAGAAAATTCCAATTTGATGAAGTTTTGACAAGTTATGAAAATTAAGTTAAAAATAGGCGCGTCCGTAGCAGCAGTTCGTGATTTCGTGTCATAGAAAGTTAAATCTATTTAAACGATGGATTCGGAGTCGAAATTCTTTGTAATAAGAATTTTCCGAACCCTTATAATCATAGTTTTCAAATGAAGAAAGAAAATTGAGATTTCTTATAGTATATTTTGAGATATGAGCAAAATAAGTTTTCAAAATAGTCGCGGTTTGGCAGTTCAGAAACCAAAGCGACAAATTCTTTTAAATTGATATTTTTAATTCTTTAAAAATATGAAATAAATTCTACAAATCTTTTTAAAATATTTTGAAATATATTTGAATTATAAAAATGGATTTCTAAGCGATCGAAAAGTTGTTTTGATCAAATAAGCTTTAAAAACACTATTTGCAACACTATTCACATCATTTTTTGTGGCACTTTTAAGAACTTTTGAAATATGGATTTAAACTTTACAATTCCTCTCCAAATATTTTATAAATGTTTTCAAATGAATACTTAAGTGTTTTAATAATGATTTGGAAGTTTTATAATTTATTTAAAAGAGTTTGAATAAATGATTCAACGAAAAGTTATTAAAATAAAGTTATTTAATCTTGGCTCTAAAAGCCGATGAGTAGACTGGATTTTTCTATTCGTGAGATTGGAATGTGAGGTGTTTAAACTAAGGAGATGTTTAGGTGCAACCAGTGCCCTTGCTCACCTGGCCTCTTCCTTGGGCGAGGGATAGATAAGGTCAAAATGTTGGAAATGAGACAAGTATAGAACGTATCATCTGTTTTGGTAGCGGAGAAGGCAACTTCTCTTAGCTTAACACCTTTTCTTAAGACGTACGAGCTCCGGAGTTATACGTTCATAGAAATCGGTTGTGTGATCATGGAATGGCAGTGTGCCATTGAAAATAGAACATGCTATGTGTAAAGGTAATCATTACCTTGGGCCACGTTACCCAGAAATGGCTTAATTAAAGCATACTGCGAGGCTATGTCGGTCGCGCCCATAAGGGTCATCACCCTTCTAGATTACTCTATATATGTCCAGTATTTTATGTATGCTAAGAGAGATCTCGGATAGGTCGGTTACGACTGGGATGATGTCATATTCTGTTCTATCAACCACCAAGTTATGGTCTGCTGGTAGGCCGGTCTTGCCAGGTGCAGAGGTTTCAGAAAATGTTGATCCTCGGTACATTCCTCTAGAGGTGTACTGTATGGAAGATAGTTCCTTACCCGCCATTGTATGGAAACCCATTCTCCAATAAGTTCCTACGGATTTGATTATAGAACCTTCTTTTTTAGCTAGCGTGCTGAAATTTAATCAATGTAACAATTTAGGTTAAGATTCATAAGTTTATTTGAAAATTATTTTTAAAAGAATGTTATTAAAAATAATATCCCCAGATTTTGCGTAGCAAATGTTTTGAAGGTAAAAGCCCATTCCGTATTATGTGCGGCTTGGTCTTATTAGATACCCTTGTTTTTAAAAACGTGAATTTTAAGTTCCTCACACTAGTCTCATGACTGACCCGGAGTTTATTTTTATTTTCGCTTAAACTTTGGCTGCTCTATTTTTTTCGAGCAGCCTAGCAGTTAGGTTTTGTTAGAAGAAATCTGGAAGAGCTCGGAGCATGGAGTTTAAAGATTCTTCAACAGACCATTATCACTTTTTCACCACATTCATGTACTATTGTATTCCGCATTGTAAGGACAAATATTTATATCTATCCATGTTTATCTCTGATAATTGTATTTAAAAATTTCCGCTGTAAAGATTATTGTTGAAATATAATATATTATTTCATTCGCGTGAGATTCTGTTCTATCTTTATTTCTTTCTTACCCTTAAAGAACCGCCTCTCCGGCAATTGGATTTGCGGCACATGAATACTGAGGATGTATTAGTATCGACTTTCGAGGTCCAAGGAGGAGGTTCTTTACATTAGGTGTGGCATGAATAGAGTGATGGAATAAGCTCAGTTACCGGTAAATAATGTTTGAACATCGTAAGTTTGATTTGATAAAGGATTGCTGCTACATGAGCTAGTTACTAAGTAAAAGTAGGGGGTCATAATGATTGTGAACATTAACATCTACCAGGCCAACACTGACGATATTATTATTTCTATTATTAACAGCAATTCCCTCTCGTAAGGCATCAATAGTGATTTTAACTATTTAAGGAACTCCTTAAAGCCTGTGAAATTAGCTAATTTATATGTATAGTTCGAAATCTAATTAAAGCAAAATAAAATGGTTATATATGTCAATTCATCCATAGTCGAAGTACTATTGTTACTGCTGTTGTTGAAAAACCTTTGATTTTTATCAAACCAGATATACCAAGCTGCTATAGTGAAAATAGTGTCCACTAAGAATCGCCGACCAGAAGCTAAATAAAATCTCACTCCAAACCAATAAGACACAAAATTAAGAATGTTAATAGTAATATTGAAACTAAAAATTGTGAGAATGTGTAGAACATAAAATTAATAAACTGGCAATCATAGTTTAGGTGCGCAGTTATTTCTAAGTTCATATTGCAGAAAATACATTTTCTATCAATGTGCATGTTCTTCTTTTTTAACAGTTCAATAGTATTAAGCTTCGCATGTAATGTTATCCACATATGTAATTTAGACTTAGGGGGTGCATTTTCTTTCACATAAATTTAAAAAGATTGGATTTAACTCCTGAGAAATTTAGAAACTTAAATAATGAACTAGATGTAAAGTTGTTAGTCTTATCCAATACCAAATTTTAACATCGTTATTATTATCTATATTGTATAATTCAAATTTGGCACATAAAAGAGAAAATTACAGAAAGTAGTACCTTTTAAAGCTCTATTAAATCTGAGTACCCAAGGAAAGTTCAAGTTAGATCTATAGACTTCTGAAATTAGTATATTTTTAAAATCGCAGATACCATAGAGATTTTTAAATTCTACTTTAAGAGAAATAATAGAGATCCAACAATCATGCCAAAAGGATGTGTTATTCCACGAGTGTACAATGTTACCAATGCCTAATTTAAAAGTATTCAACCTTTTTAAAATTGATTTTCAAAAGTGCGATAAATTATTGTGGTTGCTAGACGTTATTTGGTGTAGGTTATCACCACCAAGAAATTGATTAGAAATTAGTTCTTTCCAAGTTAGGTTGTCACTGTTTGCATTAAACTTCCATAACCATTTTCCTAATAAAGAAACATTGAGGTTATGAAGATTAACTATTTCTAGCCCTCCCTCTTTTTTAGGTTTATAGACTAAATCCCAACTAACTAGACACCTTAATTTGGAATATTCATAAACAATTGATAATGCTGATAAGTAAATGGAATAGATTATTGAATATTCATGCATAATACTGATAAGTAAATGGAATATTGTTACCGTAAGTAAATGGAATAGATTATTGAATATGCATGCATTAGCATTACACACAACCCACCCCCCTCCCCTAATCCATCACACATCAACATAATGATAAACCTCTCATATCTACTATCCCAAAATATATATCTATTTGTCTATTTTCTCTCTTTTTATGTTACCTGCATCTACGATGAGTCTTCCTTGACCTCTCTGACTGCATTATAAATATTACACATTCATCCATCTCATTGTATATGTTTGTTTAATACATCAACTTGGAAATGAGCCAATCTTGTTTGATAAGTCTAATAGGCATTGCTCGATTTTTCTTGACTAGAAAGATCCCAAAATGTTGACACCTGTAATATATTAATAGTTTAAAAAACTTGTATAGTTGTACTGTTATGGTTAATGTTAAACAAGGTATTGAATATACGTGAAGATTTAATTTATTCTACCGTATGCGTGCTTTGATGCTTAGTATCAACTACTTATGTCATTAACACCAAATGTTACCTCAGCACTGAATAAACATGAGCATTGAATAATTGCCTTTGTTTAAATATATCCATGTTTTGGATGTTTATTATCAACAGCTTATGTGAGATTAGTTCATGAAATTTGCAATTGATTATGTTTGTATATGTCTTAAAATGAAATTGCTCATTTTTCTTTGTATAGTCCATTGGAGATTGAACTGCTCTAGTGTTTCTTGGATTAAGCAGTATGCACACTTAAGTTTTGTTTCCCTCTTGGAGGTGACGTTGGAGTAATTATGAGAGATCGTACATGGAAGTTTCTAAGAAGATAATAAAAGGATAATAAAATCTTCATATATTATTATTTAGAATTTATAGTAGGATTCCTAAAAAATTAGGTAAATGTTAATTAATACATCATTTGACATCTCAAAATATTATGGACGACATTCATCGTCATATATGACTTGGAGTTTTTCCACTGGGGTTTATTCTACTAGTATACTCATTAAAAATGGTTACTAGTCTAAAACCTTTTCTTGCTACCTTTTAATCATAAAGTCATAGTTTGTTATTTAACAAAGTTCTATAAACTATGGTTTACAAATAACAATTATGGCTTATTAAGAATGTTCAAAGCTTTATAAAATTTGTTCGTAAACCATTAACATTTCCTTTACGTGTCAAATATTATGATAATATTCTAGTTTTTAAAGCTTTAATAGATATTTGTATTTACCATTCCGATTTGACCATTTTCAATTGTTTCATTAGAAAAGCACATTGACACACCATATACATTGTTATGATAATGTTACTACATGTATATTTGTGCTATAAAGCGTCATGGTTATTTATCATGATTTAGGTGATATGACTAATTTACTATTGGTTGGACAAATGGTGATTGGTAGTTATTATTTTGTCATGTAGGATATTTTATTGAAGTTCAGCTTAGTATGTTAGCTACACAACTGTAAATGCAAACAGTGCTTCTAATTGTCCTTCCTTCGCTTAAACTCTAGCTCTTTTCAATTTTAATTTGCAGCTATCATTGCAATCATAAATTACAATAAATGAAATGTAATATTTATATATAGGGACAACTATCAGGACATAAAATAAGACACAATATGGTGACACAATGGATGTTGGTCGTTTCATCTCATTAATGGTTGACATCTTCTGTATCACCGGTTATGTCATATGTTGTGTCCACTAGAAATTCATCATTAAGAAATATATTGTGGTACTCGACACGAATTTTAGATCAAATTATGGTTTTTTTTCTTTTTACGATATTTTGTATTAATAAAAATAATAGCATATAATATACATCTGGTTTTGTTACGTACAAATTCATAGTTATAATATAAAGTTAGTTATGGATTTGTTGGAGAATTATTTTTTCTTAATAAGAATAATTGAGTAATAATTTATGTTACGAATTTGTACCATTAAAAAAATTAAATATATATTTTAGGTGAAATATTGTATTTTTGTTGTTGTTAAGGATTTTTAATCAATCAAGTATTGCATGATAATGATATTATTTGCCATAAATGTTAGTTATGTTTCAAATATCCATGACAGATCCGTAACCAATTTGTAATGGATTAGCTACTACACGTAATATGTATTATTTAGTGACATTTTCTTAACATTTAGGTAAATTTTTTAGTTCGTCTCAAATATCCATGACAGATACATAATTGATATGTCCTGGTCTTGTGATGAATTCTTGTCGTGTCATAAATATATATGTCGGACAACAAATTTTTTTGTAAAAGTAAAATAAAATAAATATCATAAATCAGAGGCAAAGCCATTACAAATGAACCATGGATATTTTCATCACAAAATCTACATCATTATATCAGCCTTTTCTTGTAGTGCTATCATACATGCAATGTTGTCTACAATATCGCATTTCACTTATGTATTTGATACATAAAGCAAGTATCAAATCTGAATTAACATTACTAAATGATAGTTTACAGTGCTCTCCAGCATTTACGAAATAGTCAAAAATTGTTTATAGAAATAATGAAATCTTTATGAAGGAGTGCACAGACTCGAACTTTATAAATGATATTGAGTATAATATGTTAATCCTAATTTCATGTTCAAACATAAGTTAAGAAACTTAAGTTGGAAATGTTCTAAAGAATTAGTAGCAACTGATTCAACCAAAGGCAAAGTACATTGCTTTGAATAACATTGCAATAAAAGAAGTAGAAATTAATGCACAAATCATAACTGAGCTAGAAGTGATTCCAAGCATTGAGAATCCCACGACATTGTTATATGATAACAATGGCATGATGTTGTTCTTAAAAGAATCCAAACCTCACTAGAAATCAAGAAACATACTTTGAAAGGTTCCACATGATAAAGGCAGTTTATCAGCATTGGAGAGTGTTGGTTAGTGGAGTAGATAATTAAAAAAAAGAGCATAGCGGTCGCTAAGGGACTGACTCGATTACTTTTGGGAATATCGATCGAAGAAGTTGAAATAAGATTCCATAATTGCCTAAGTGCAAGTAGGAGATTGATAGAGTTAGAGGTATGCCCTGGGTAAATTATGTAACTTGTTACATATATATAAGTCGATAACCAATTTTGTTAAAAATAAAATGTTATTTCTTTCTATTATATACTTGTTATATTATGATATAATTAATTAATTATTTAAAGTATATTAAATAGAAAATCCTTAAATGATATGCTATGTGATAGTAATTACAATGTGTTTTGATTATAAGAATTCTATCACACTAAAAAATAACATATTGTTTTAAATATTCCTAGTCAAGATGTTTCGAGAAAGGACATCGATTCATCTATTGTGACTAGAATACGTAATGCTCTTCAAATGTTAGGCAGTGCAATTCTCTTGGTTGTTGAGAGGCACCAAGGGGTTACGTACTGATGGTTATTAGATAAATATGGAATGACTCACTCGAGAATTCTCTATTGATCAATATAACTAAGGTCAAATAGACAATCTCGAAGTGATAATGTTACACAGTTCTCTCCACTTGAAAATACTATAGAACTTCAATTTGGACACTCCACTTTTATTATAGTTAAATTGTGGTATGGAATCCATCGAATGACTATTGTTGAGTCCGAGTTGAAGCATTGGAAGTGAAACACTATTCAATAAAAAATTTGTTCCCTCGGTTATATGGGGTTAGTATTGCGATCAACTGTAGTTAACTTAAAGTCAAAGTCACTACCCGAACTAGTACGATCAATAATAGTTGTTATTATTGAACCAAGAACTTTTTGTTTGGAATATTCAAGTTGAACGTGGATGATGTTGGTATTTTGACCAAAACCAAATTCTATAAGTTTTAATGTGATATAGTTTTGATGAAGAGAATTAGCGTATATAATCATTACTACCAAGTACTACTTATAAAGTAAAATTGGGTTTTACTAAAAGATGTGTAAGTGATTAGTACAACAAAAATGTCGCACCATTAGCTAAGATGACATGCGGACGTTAACATTCGAATTGTTTGATAATAATCGCTAATTGAATTTAAACTTTTGAGTCGCACAACCGAAATGATGAATACTCTGAATGAATCACATGGTTTAATCAATTTAGAATTATTATTAAACTAATCAATATTTATTAAATATTAATTATGAAATTTTATTTCATTTGTCTGAATATCATTAGTATTCAATAATGTGCATATATAAAAGTTGTATACACGCATATCGATATACGATCTTGGTAGAATATTTAAATTGGATTTAAATCGAATTCTAAGTGTTTTTAAAAAAAATAAAAAAAATTAATATTTGTGAAATATTAATTATTAAAATTCATATGATTTGTTTGAATAAATGCGCGTATCGATATAGAATATTAGTGGAACATTTAAATTGGATTTTAACAAAATAAATATTAAATGATTTTGGAAGATTTTGTGATCCACTTCTCTCCCTCTATGGCCGGTCAAGGGGCAAGAGAAAGGTTTTCAAACTAGATTTGAAAAGACAAGAAATTAATTAAAAGAACGTGGAAAAATCTCTAGCATTGATTCACCTTTTATTATTATCCTAAAAATAGAAATTCATTCAGTCGTTTCCCATTTTTCCTCCTATCTTCCTTGGTCAAATTTCCATGCTGGTCTAGGGCAAAAAATTTCAAAAACATAGTCAATTAGAAATTATAAACAAAAGGTGATTCTCATCTCTTGATTATTGCAAAATCCGAAGATCGATTCAACTGAGTCTAGGAGGATTGATTCATCGTTTCAGGGCATGATTTTTGGCAACATCCCCAAGTGATTATCTAAGTTAATTTATTTATGTTACTCAATAGTTTGGATCCTACATGATACATCTGTTGTTTGTGGTTTATCTTATAACAAGTGATTCAAACACTTTTATCTCTATCTATGTTGAGAGTTTGTTAGTTATGTTGATTTAATTCAGATCTTGCTCTTACTCTCATCTCAAAATATGTTTATTATTATTGATATTATTTAGTCCCTTTTTTCCTTTGTTAATTTGTTTGTTTCTTTTGTTTTATTAGATTTGTATGCTATTATCACGAATTTACATATGCCTAACTTGTCCAATTCCTTTTCTATTGCATTGAAATTTTGTTAATAAAAGACTAATTATGATTAAGATCTATTTTAGAGTTTTATAATATTTATATACATAAATGTAAATAAATTATTCATGTTAGTTATTTAACTTTCACTATGAAAAGTAATTCCTTTTGTTAAATGGTTGATATTTTGAATATGAATGTTTCTATCATTGTTTAAAAATAAAAAATTCCTTTGATCCGAAATTTGTAAATGGACTTTTGTGTAAATTTTAAATCCTTCACTTCTCTTTAGATTTAATGTTTTGTGAATTTCCTTTCGAAACTAAAAGCTTAATTTAAATGTTAATGTTAAATTCTAATATACATACATACATCTACATACAAATGTTTATATATAAATAATTGTCCTAAACCTAAAACATTGGTTACAATTTAAATATATGGTATCATACATGTGTTGCTCTAATTTGTGATCAGAAGATGGATCTTGTATAATAAATGTCATACTTAATTTCAAACATTTCTTTAATTAAAACCAAACTCACTATTTGTAGTTTTAGATTTCAAATCATATAAAATTGTCTGGTATGCTTTTAATGTATACATATACATATACATATACATATACATATACATATACATATACATATACATATACATATACATATACATATACATATACACACATACATACATACATACATATATATATATATATATATATATATATATATATAAACTTCTCTATGTTATTTATGTATTAATATTTTAAATCAAAATCTTGAACAACAAAGCATTGTAAAGGGGAAATGGTGCATTGCAGTGTTAATCCTAACACTTACATACGGTCAAATTAAATGTGTACACTTCTTATTCATAGCACATGCACTCCACATAAACAAGTATATTTGATATACTTGTAAACTAAAATTTAAACAAAACCTTTCAAAAAAAATAATGATTTTATTTAAAATATTTCGATTGGGTCTAAAATCATTTATGATTCATAGTCTTAAAAATATCAAAACGGGGAAAATATCACTCATATAACCCACTTTTGACTAGCTTGGTTCATTCATATAATAACATATTATTTTAAATATTCCTGATCAAGTTATTTTATAAAGTATATCGATACATCCATTGAGACCATATTACGTAACACTCTCCAAACATTGGGCGGTGTGTATGTATACATCAAAGGGTTGCGTACTGATAATTATTGGATAACTATGGAATAACTCATCTGATAGTTTTTTGTTGGTTAATAACAACTAGGTTAAATAGGAAATCTCAAGCGACGATAATACATATTTCTATCGACTTGAGAATATCGTTGAACATTAATATGGAAACTCCACTTTGATTATAGTTAAATCGTGGCATGACATACATCAAACAACTATAGTTGGGTTTGAGTTGAAGCATTTGAAGTGAAACTCTATTCAATAAAAGATTTGTCACCTTAGGTATATGAGATAGTATCATAGTCAAATCTAGATAACTCAAAGTCAAAATTTCTTACTAGAGTAGAACAGTTAATAATGAATGTTATTATTGAACCAAGCACTTTGTTTATAAACTAGCCGAGTTGAATGTGGATGATATTAGAATTTTGACCAAAACAAATTTCACAAGTCCTAATGTGATATAGTTTTGACAAAGATAATTGGTGTAAAATAATCATTATTAAAAGGTACTGCTTGAATTTGTGAATTATATTTCATTGTTGAGATTTGTAAGTGATGAATTAAGTCAAGATGTCACACCTCTAGCTAAGGCAACGTGTGAAATTTTAGCATCTAAATTGTTTAAATATTAATTGCTTGCTAAATCCACACTTGTCAGTTGAACAACCAAATCTATCCACTCTCTGAAACACCGCTTGATTTAATTGATTTATAATAATTATAAATTAATCAATATTTACAAAATATTAATTATTATTTTATTTATTGTATGGGACATGATTTGTTAAATGGAGTTGCCTCTAGAAATGTTTGACGTGTCATTAGTAATTTATTGCATGTGTATACAAAAGTTGTATGCATTTATATTGATATAAAATATTAATAACAACTTAAGTTAGTATAAATTAAATAATTAATGGGTTAAATGGGGTTTTTAGTCCATTATGGACTCTAATCCATGCAGAAACAGGGGTAAAAGGGGCTATTTGGTTTTTGAATTGGTAAGAGATATTGGTATAAGATTATTGTTCCTAGATCTTACTATATATTCAAATCAATAGCCTCCACTTTCTTTTCATTATTTTGGCTCCTCTCTTCCCATTTATGGATTCCACTTCCCAATCAACTAACTCCAAGTTTGAATTTTGAGTCATATCCATTTAAAAATACAACTAGATCCAGTGGTGAAGCGTCAATTGCTAGCAATAGTGGCGTTGATTAAGAATCTTAGAGACCGATACATCAAGGTGTGGTTCTAAGGCAAACTCTAGTAAGGTAATCTTCTTTTTACATATTTATATATAGTTAACTTTATTATGACCATTTTATATATGTGATAATTGGCTCATTTAAATATTAGTGCATTAAATAATTTTAAATAATTGATCAATGATGAACGCATTTTCCTGCATTTTAAACCGTTTGTTTCATATATTTTTATTTTAATAAAGCGGTATTATACGGGTATTTTATTGTGGTATTGCAGATTATAGATTCGGGAACGCAACGTTCAAATTAATCGGTTGTGGCATTGGTCGGTCCCAAAACACACGCAACAATGAGTGCACCATTTTGGACACCGAATAATTCAAAAAGAAAACACGTATCAAGAATATCATTCAATTGGAAATATTCAAAGTGGTACACTCTAAATATAAATACATACCAGCTCACGCAATTCAAGGATGTCCATTTCAAAGCAATGCCACTTGTTAATCAAACAACATGGCCAATTCAAGCAGCATAATACATAGCCATGTTATAAAGCAAAATGGGACACATTCAAAAGTAGCTTACGTGTGAATTTGGACCAATTCACATATAAAGGTGTTTCAAGCAATGACGTGGCAACTTTACTCTTCACCAATTCAAGAAATGGACCCAGTTAGTACAATTATCTCGGCAACTACTATGAAGAGGACCGGTTCTATTGCTAAAAAGATGGACTGATTTTAGGGGCCGAAAGCCTATATATACAGCATTATACAGCACCTTCAAATCATCTCTTACCCATCACTCTTCTTTAGTTTAGTTTTATTTTCAGTAGTGTTTTTATTTCCGGACAGAATACGTAGGATTGTTAATTAGATTTAGCAATTTATTTATTCTTGTTCTTAGTTATTTTCTGCACTCTTTCCAGTTAGTTAATAAATTCAGTTCATTTTATTTCAGTTGCTTGCTCTGTTATTTTCTTTTAAGCACTTTTAGTTTCTGCTCTGATTTCTACAATTTTATATTTTTGACTGCAATTTTGATTAGATTCGAAATCGATTCGGAATATATTATTGTTTTTATTCCTGTTCAAGAATGACCATCGAATTTGTTTAACACGCTTAAGATTTAAATATGGATTTCAAATATTTTAAAACACAATTCCCTATGTTCGACCTGCATACTACACGCTTGTGCGCTTGCGGAATTAATTAAAATTTGTGCTTTTCTAACCAATAGAAAAGTCGCAACAAGTTTTTGGCGCCGTTGCCGGGGAATTGTTATTTTGAAATTTTATGTTTTTTAAGTCTATTCATGTTAATTTAATTTTCTTTTTTTACATTAGTTTTCAAAAAAAAAAGTTTTTTCGTTTTTCAATTCCTTTCGTCAATGTAGCGTTTTACTTTCACGTATCCAAAGCAGAAGACTAAAGAGTAAATCATTCCTTCACATAATCTTGCTTTCACGTTTCTGCATACTTTCAAAAATCACGTTTCACATAGGCACACTTTCGGTTTCTAATCATTCAAATTCTCTCACTACTGCATTTTTCACGTTGCTTTGGTTTGTGACTCACATTGCTTCATTTTCAAATTTACACCTTGCTTGCATTTTCCATCATGTTGCATTCATAGTTGCATTTTACTTACACATTTTCCTGTAACCATTCCAGTACACATTTTTAGTTGCACTTCCACTTTCACATTTTCACTTAAAAAAAATTCCATTGCGTTGTTCTCAAGTAACCATCTTACTGTTGCATGTTTCATACATTAGTTTAGTTTTCATACGTGCATTAGTTTTGTTACTTGTATTAATTTATCTTTTGTTCATATTTGCATACCTCAGTCTCATATTCATGTAACTATCCCCTGCTCAGTAGCTTGCATTTCTTTCATAACTCACGTAGCTTGCATTTTCACTTTCAAGTATTCATTTTTTTAGTTCACACGTAAAGTTTACTTCCTTTTCACATTGCATAATCTTTCACAAATTTCTTTTTTGCATATATTCATTTACTCACGTAACATAGCAGTGTCATAGCAGTTTCATTTTTCATTCAACACATTCATTCTGTTTTACTTTATTTTATTCGACATGTTTTAAATTTTCTTCATGTGACTGTTTTCATATATTTTCTGTTAGCAGCTTAGTTTTGTGCCTTTCACGAGCTGCCATGTTCAAATGTGCATGTGAATGTTTCAATTTTGCACTCATTTAGCATTCACGTTAGTTGTTCTTTTTCATTTTGGGTTTTTCATATTTGAATGCATGTTTTTTTCTGCATTATTAGCTTATTCTCTTTCTTGAGCTACGACGTTCATTAGTTCTTAAATTTGTGTTTCCTTTTCGTTTTTAATTTGTGATTCACTTGATTCACAGAACAGCTGCACGGAGAAAACTTCAACTCAGATAGAAAACATTAATTTCAACATAGATAGCTCCAACTCGGTAAATCTCAATCATTCACTAGCGCTACTCAGTTGCACTGGACGGACTTCCATACCCCTCTGTAAGTAATTTTCTACTCTACAGGTGCCCAATTGAAAACTGTTTAAATTTACCTTTTGCTATTACACCTTGAGTTATTTATGCGCGTTTGGGCAAGATATAATTTTAACCGTTTAGAAAGCCAAAATATCTCATTAAACAAATTAACGGAAATTTCAAATCAAACAAATATGAGAAATCACAGTTCACATCACGGTTCACATCACAGTTTACCAAAATCGTCACCTAAATCACATGTTGGAAATAATGAATTTCATGAGAACCGACCATTATCCCTTAAAGATCGATGCTATCCAACTAGGACCGTTCAACCTTCGGTTATTTCATTTCCACTTGCCGAAGGAAATAATTTTGAGCTAAAACATTCTTTTATCCAAGGGGTACCAAAATTCACTGGGTCTAAAAATGCTTATGAATTTCTTAGTGAATTTGAGTTATATGCTTCCAGAACTAAAACACAACAACTTTCTAATGAATCCATCAAGCTAAGACTTATTCCATTCGCGCTTCTAGAAAGTGCAAAACGATGGCTTAATTCTCTTCCTAAAAATTCAATTAAAAGTTGGGACGATTTCGTTACTATATTTTTGAAAAAGTTTTTTCCTTTCCACAAAACACTTAAAATTCGAACTGAAATCAATCAATTCTCTCAGAATGAAGGAGAAACTTTTTCAAAATATTTTGAAAGGTTCAATCAATTGTTATATAGTTTCCCACATCATGCAATCCCTAGACACGTCTTGTGCCAAATCATCTATGAAGGGCTTAACTATCAAACAAAATCCCAATTCGAATCAATGTGCGGAGGAGAATTCATGGCAAAAACAGACAAGGAAGCTTGGGAATTTTTAGAAGAATATTCGGAAAAGGATATGCAATGGGAAACAATTCGTGTTCCAATTCGTACTCCAAACAGAGGAGTACATGCCATTGACCCATCACATCTTCCTATAGATGCCCAAACTCCTCAAGAAGGAGAACCCCATTACTACACACAAGACCAAATCAATGCTATAGCTCAAAATAGTCCTAATTCATCCATATACAATCCTAACTGGAGGCTCCATCCCAATTTTTCGTGGTCAAATCCTAACAATGTGGCTAATCCATCACATATGTATCCGATGATACCAAATCCGAATTATCGAGCCCTAGCCTCTAATACTCAAAATTCTCAACCTACTCCTCAAACAAAACCTTCAAATCAACCATATAGGCATCCTAATTTCAATCCATCAGCCCAACCTTCTCAGCCTTCGCAAGAAATTGCTCGATTGGAGAAACAACTCTCTAAACAAAATGAACAAATCACTAACCAAGATGCAAGAATTGAGTAAATCACCAAACAAAATGAACAAATGTTGATAATGATGAAGGATCTCATGAAAATCAATGAGAAAGGTAAATTGCCTAGTCAAACCGAAGCGAATCCAAAGTATAACTCTCGAGGAGTAAATCTTTTTGAGGATGAAAATGTAAATCCAGTTAATGCTGTCACCACATTAAGGTCTAGAAAGAAGGTGGGCAACCACGTCGGCAACCCCGACATCCTTCTTAAGTCTACCAATGTTCAAAATTAGAGACTCGGTTGACACCCACTGTTGTCAACCCAATCGACTCTCATTCTTCATCCAAGGTTGGCAATCCCGACCACTCTTCGCCTTCTGATGTTGGCAACCCAAACATTCCAGCTTTCTTATCTTCAACCTCTAATATAACACTTTCTTCTTCGAATGAAAAAACTGCCGAACGAGTCTATAAACCCATAGTTCCATTTCCTCATAGACTCAACAAAAAGAAGAAGCCCGCTAATTTTGACCAAATTCTTGAAATCTTCAAACAAGTTCGAATCAATATTCCATTTCTTGATACCATTGAGCAAATTCCTCAATATGCCAAATGTTTGAAAGAGCTATGTACTCAAAAACGTGCCACTAACGTTTCTAAGACTGCATTTCTAACTGCAAACACTAGCCCTGTTCTTTCGAATCCCTCCCCAATCAATTATAAGGACCCCGGTTGTCCTACAATCGGTTGTAAAATCGGTAACACTCACATTAGTCATGCCTTACTCGATCTTGGAGCGAGTGTGAATCATTTTCCTTATACTGTGTACTGTTAACTTGGACTAGGGGAATTGAAGCCTACAAACATCACAATTCAACTAGTTGATCGATCTGTCAAAAAACCATTGGGCATAGTTGAAGATGTTTTGATACAAATCGAGCAATTCTATTTCCCAATCGATTTCATAGTCCTAGAGACTGCATCTGTCTCAAATATTAACGGTCAGATCCCTTTGATATTAGGTCGTCCATTTTTAGCAACATCAAATGCTATCATAAATTGTAGGAACGGTCAACTCCGACTTTCCTTTGGGCACCTAACCATTGAAGTAAATATATTCAATCTTAACAGACAACCAAGGGATCTTGAAATAGAAGAAGTTGACATGATCCAAACAATTGTAGAAAATGATTTTAGTGATACTACAGAGTCTCTTAACATGTGCCTAGATCATTTTAATTCCAACTTCAATGAAGATGAATACATTTATGAATTAAATGATATGCTCTGCTCTTTTCATAATTCACTAGAATTCAATCAATTGATGTCTACTGAAGCCTCAAAAGAAGAACGCCCAAAATTAGACCTCAAACCTCTTCCAAACAATCTTAAGTACGCATACTTAGATTCTTCAGAAAATTTCCCTATAATCTTGGCCTCCGATCTCATTAAGGACCAAGAAGAACAACTTTTGAAAATTTTAAGGGAAAATAAAGAGGTATTAGGATGGGTAATCGGTGACATTAAGGGAATTATTCCATCAATCATCGAACATCGAATACATTTAGTCGACGAGGCTAAACCCACTCACGAAGCTCAAAGGCGATTAAACCCTAATATGAGAGAAGTGGTAAAGGAAGAAATTATCAAATGTTTAGACAATAACAATATCTACCCTATCTCTGATAGTACTTGGGTAAGTCCAGTACAAGTTGTACCAAAGAAGTCTGGAATCACTATGACCACAAATGAGAATAATGAACTTGTTCCGACAAAAGTCAAAACAAAATGGCGCATTTGCATCGACTATCGAAAACTCAATGCAGCAATAAGAAAAGATCATTTTCCCCTCCCTTTCATTGATCAAACGCTGGAACGCTTAGCCGGTCATGAATATTATTGTTTTCTAGATGGTTACTCCGGCTATAATCAAATTCCCATTGCACTAGAGGACCAACACAAAACGACGTTCACCTTCCCCTTCGGAACTTTCGCTTATCGTTGCATGCCCTTCGGTCTTTGTAATGCTCCTGCTACCTTTTAGAGATGTATGATGAGTACATTTTCTGATATGGTAGAGGATTTCTTAGAGATATTCATGGATGATTTTTCAATCTATGGGTCATCTTTCGATCAATGCCTCCTTCGTTTAGAACGTGTCTTAAAGCGATGTAAGGAGAAATCT
This sequence comes from Allium fistulosum, assembly GCA_030737815.1. Lineage (NCBI taxonomy): Eukaryota > Viridiplantae > Streptophyta > Magnoliopsida > Asparagales > Amaryllidaceae > Allium > Allium fistulosum. The sequence continues at coordinate 619,978,424 of CM060907.1, forward strand.
CTTGTGCTTAATTGGGAAAAATGTCATTTTATGGTTAAGTGAGGAATAGTCTTAGGTCATGTTGTCTCTAAAAGTGGCCTAGAATTTGACAAATCTAAAGTTGATCTTATTGTTGACCTTCCTCCTCCAAGGTCCGTCAGGGACATTCACTCATTTCTCAGCCACGTAGGATTTTATAGGTGGTTCATTAAAGATTTTTCAAAAATTTCAAAACCTTTTTCGAATCTTCTAGCTAAAGACGTGAAATTTGAATTTTCTAATGAATTTAAAACATCTTTTTAAACCCTTAAATCGATCTTGACCACTGCACCTATAATCCAACCTCCAAATTGGACTTTGCCTTTCGAATTAATGTGTGACGCTTCTGATTATGCTATTGGAGCCATCTTAGGTCAACGAATCGATAAACTTCCTCGATTTATCTATTATGCTAGCAAAACTCTTAACAAAGCTCAATTGAATTACTCAACCACAGAAAAAGAGTTTTTAGAAGTTATCTTTGCCCTCGATAAGTTTAGGTCATATCTCATAGGTTCTAAGGTCATAATTTACACCGATCATGCCGCATTGCGGTATTTACTCACGAAAAAGGATGCCAAACCCCGCTTAATCCATTGGATTCTCCTTCTTCAAGAGTTTGACCTAGAAATACGGGATAAAAAGTGTTCTGAAAATGTCGTAGCTGATCATCTTTCTCGTATTGTTCATGTAACCATCGATAACTCTCAAATCAATGATCATTTTCCCGATGAACAAATTCTTTCCCTCTCTACTGCACCATGGTACGCGGACATCATAAATTATCTTGTCACAAATGAAACACCTTCCCATTGGTCAAAACAAGATAAACAAAACTTTCTCTCCAATGTTCGAAACTTTTACTGGGACAATCCTTATCTCTTCAAATATTGCACCGATCAAATCATACGTAGATGTGTCCCTGAAAATGAATTCCATAGCATCCTCTCTTTTTCACATAATCAAGCATGTGGAGGACATTTTAGAGCAAAGAAAACTGCTGCCAAGGTGTTATAGTGCGGTTTTTATTGGCCTTCTCTTTTTCGTGATGCCTACAAATTTTGCTCCAAATGCTCTAGATGTCAACAAACAAGTCGTATTTCCAAACGTAACATGATGCCCCCAAACCCAATCTTTGTCATCGAAATTTTTGATGTTTGGGGCATCGATTTTAGGGGTCCTTTTCCTAATCCTTTTGGAAATCTCTACATCCTACTTGCAGTAGATTATGTGTCTAAATGGGTTGAGGCCATTCCCACCAGAACGAATGACAATAAAGTTGTTGTCAAATTTTTGAAAGAAAACATATTTTCTCGTTTTGGCACACCTCGAGCTATTATAAGTGATAACGGGTCTCATTTTTGTAATCGTGCTTTTGAATCTCTTCTTAAGAAATACTCTATCACTCATAAACTATTTACTCCGTATCATCCACAGAGTAGCGGTCAAGTCGAGATTTCCAACAGTTAACTCCAATAGAAAAGATTGGTCATCTAAATTGATAGATGCCCTTTGGGCATTTCGCACAGCTTATAAAACCAATCTAGGAATGTCACTGTACTGATTAGTCTTTGGAAAAGCATGCCATTTACCCATTGAACTCGAGCACCGCGCACTTTGGGCAATCAAATACCTTAATTTTGACATAGAAAAAGTCGGATCGCATCGTAAATTACAATTGTTAGAATTAGAAGAACTAAGAAATGAAGCGTATGAAAATGCAAAGATTTATAAAGAGAAAACTAAATTTTATCATGATAAATCCATACTTCATAAGACATTCGAAGTAGGCCAAAAGGTTCTCTTATATAATTCCAGACTTCATTTATTTCCGGGCAAATTGAGATCTCGATGGACAGGTCCATATATTGTGAAAACAGTGTACCCTTATGGTGCAGTTGAAATTGAAAATCCTAGGGACGGTTCCATTTCAAAGGTCAATGGACAACGTTTGAAGCCATTTCTAGAGTTCGAACAACACGAGGACGACGAGTTCGTGGATCTCCATGAACCTAGATATTCAGCATGAGCCACTCACTATCTTGTACATATCAGGTTGTATTTTTTTAGTTTTTATTTTTTTTATTTTTTATTTTCTCTTTCCTTCTGTTTTGCAATTGCATTCCATTTGACAGTTGGGACACTGTCTCATTCCAGTGTGGGGATGGGGAGACTCATATCTTATACTGTTTATTCATTTTCCATATCATCTCATTATTTCTTTTCAAATTTCTTTTCAAATTTCTTTTCAAATTTCTTTTCAATTTTTTCTTTCAAGCTTCATCTCATTTTCCATTATTTTCAGGACATTTATTTATTTTTAATTAGTCAATACAAAGTAAGTAAACAGTTGAAGTCAATTGATGATATTTTTGTGAATCACTAATTTCAAATGTAAAATATAATGAAAAGTTGAATTACAAGCGATAATAGTGAGGTTAGTAAATAAGGGGATTCGTAGGTGATGGTTATGAAATCCTTTCTAAACTGTAGTCTTTGTTTAAAAAAGTTACAGATTTAAAGTACATGCGTTGACATTTCAAATCATGGAAGTTAAGTGGTGCTAAGTTGATTTGCATAACTCTCTTTAGTTATTTTCAAAAAAAATAATAATAAGAAACACCTAGAGTCAATAGGTGTGCACAGTTATGAAAGTGTGTACACTCGCCATGCTCTGTACTCTTCTCACGTAAGCCCGCAAGGCAGTGCATGGAAGGTATATCTGGCCCCAGCATTCTGAGTTAGGTTTATAAAGAAATTAAATAAATAATCACCTAAGGATTACCGACCTTTTCTGACATAGTCAGCGTCGGTTTGCACAATCCGCCAAGCTCTGTCCCAACTGTCACGTAAGCCCGCGAGACAGTGCATGGGTGGTATACCTTGGTCCAAAAGTTAAGTGTATATATATATAAAATTTAATAAAGAGAGAGTAAGCTATGGAAACCCAAACACTTCTTGACTTTATTGATTTGGCTTGTTATACAAATGGAAATGAAAAATACCATTTTGAAAAACTATGATTAACAATAAAGAATTTATTTCATGACCGCACTATGTTATCGACCGAAACAACTGGCCAAACTAGAATCTAATGTATGAAAACTTGAGCTATATTGAATTTTGTGATTAGTGAGGAACCAAAAATTTTCTAGAAGTTGACTCAAACCGATATACATTATTTTGTTGCAATTATTATGAAGTAAATCGAGTCTCCATTTGTTTAAAATTTTGCATTCATGTAGTACATTAATCATCACATACTGCATTTGGATTTTGTGGGTAGTATCCGATGAAAACCCTCACGAGACACCACTCGTCCTACTAGGGACACCTAGAGGTTTAACGCGGCTTGTTGCATATGCCTAATGCAATCATGTTTCCTACAAAAAAGGATTTAGTTAGTTTTTATTTTCTTGCTTATTCGAGGACGAATAAAGTTCTAGTGTGGGGGTATTTGATGAACGTATTTTTCTGCATTTTAAACCATTTGTTTCATATATTTTTATTTTAATAAAGCGGTATTATACGGGTATTTTATTGTGGTTTTGCAAATTATAGATTCGGGAACGCAACGTTCAAATTAATCGGTTGTGGCGTTGGTCGGTCCCAAAAGACACGCAACAATGAGTGCAGCATTTTGGACACCGAATAATTCTAAAAGAAAACACGTATCAAGCATATCATTCAATTGGAAATATTCAAAGTGGTATGCTCTAAATATAAATACATACCAGCTCACGCAATTCATGGATGTCCATTTCAAAGCAATGCTACTTGTTAATCAAACAACATAGCCAATTCAAGCAGGATAATACATAGCCATGTTATAAAGCAAAATGGGACACATTCAAAAGTAGCTTACGTTTGAATTTTGACCAATTCACATATAAAAGTGTTTCAAGCAATGACGTGGCAACTTTACTCTTCACCAATTCAAGAAATGGACCCAGTCAGTACAATTATCTCGGCAACTACTATGAAGAGGACCGGTTCTATTGCTAAAAAGGTGGACTGATTTTAGGGGCCGAAAGCCTATATATACATCATTATACAGCACCTTCAAATCATCTCTTACCCATCACTCTTCTTTAGTTTAGTTTTATTTTTAGTAGTGTTTTTATTTCCGGACAGAATACGTAGGATTGCTAATTAGATTTAGCAATTTATTTATTCTTGTTCTTAGTTATTTTCTGCACTCTTTCCAGTTAGTTAATAAATTCAGTTCATTTTATTTCAGTTGTTTGCTCTGTTATTTTCTTTTAAGCACTTTTAGTTTCTGCTCTGATTTCTACAATTTTATATTTTTGACTGCAATTTTGATTAGATTCGAAATCAATTCGGAATATACTGTTGTTTTTATTTCCTGTTCAAGAACCACCATCGAATTTGTTTAACACGCTGTTATCCCGCCTTTTGGCAAGGCCGTGACACCAAGAAACTGACTAGAAATCAATGACAATCAGCCTTGGAGATCGGTTACATCGCAAGTTCACCGGGGATATCGATGAATTTTGCCCGAGTCCGGATTGAGCCACAATTGACAGGACATGATAAGCAAAGCCGTAGAAACCAGTGGTTCAAGTTTCAAGCCAATTTGAGTTCGTATGCTCAAGCTATGATCGATTCAAGACAGAGAAAATGACCTTACTTCGAATCCATCCTATGAATCCATCCTATGACCTTACTTCGAATCCATCCTATGAATCCATCCTATGACCTTACTTCGAATCCATCCTATGACCTTGCTTCGAATCTATAGGCCGAGCCTTAGTTCGAATCCATAGAATGAGCCTTAGTTCGAATCCATAGGCCGAGCCTTAGTTCGAATCCATAGGCCGAGCCTTAGTTCGAATCCATAGAACGAGCCTTAGTTCGAATCCATAGGCCGAGCCTTAGTTCGAATCCATAGAACGAGCCTTAGTTCGAATCCATAGGCCGAGCCTTAGTTCGAATCCATAGAACGAGCCTTAGTTCGAATCCATAGAACGAGCCTTAGTTCGAATCCATAGAACGAGCCTTAGTTCGAATCCATAGGCCGAGCCTTAGTTCGAATCCATAGAACGAGACTTAGTTTGAATCCATAGGCCGAGCCTTAGTTCGAATCCGTAGAATGAGACTTAGTTCAAATCCATAGGCCGAGCCTTAGTTCGAATCCATAGAACGAGCCTTAGTTCGAATCCATAGGCCAAACATATGGATTCGACCCTACCGATTCGATCGAATCCATATGACGAAGATCATCACTTGAATCAATCATAACTTGAGATCTACAAGTCCAAATGCTATGAAATTTTCACAGAAGCTTAAGCGCATGATGAAGAATGTTGACACCAAATTTCATCTCAATCGGAGCAAATCTTGATCGATTCGAAGCAAGGGTCGAATCGATCCCAAAGTGGGCCCGGATTTCCTAAAAGCGGGTATGTGGGCCCCCTCACGTGCCAGAATTGGTCTCCCTTCAATTTAGGCGAAATATCAGCCTCCTACACCTATAAATAGAGCCCCTGGTCATTCAGAAAAGAGGTCGGACAATTTTAGGAGCTAAAGAGCGCCCAGACTCTACCAGATTTACTCAGAATCACCACTACTTCCTTAGATTCAGGCTTAGCTCAGAAAATCAGTTGTACTACATTAGAAGAGATTGTAATCATCGAGTGAACATCAATAAAATCATCAACTTCAGAGTGGACGTAGGCAAGATCGCCGAACCACTATAAATCTCGTGTTTCTGTTCATTATTTCTGAATTGTGATACTCTGTTTGCTTAGATTTGAGATTTGTGTGTGATTATTGTTGATTTATATTCATACACTGGTGCTTTCACAACATTCGGGGTTTGTGACCAATTTTGGCGCAAACACTTTGGTGCTTTCACCGAGAACTGATCTCAGGAGTTCTATCATTTGAAAGTTGAATCAGAAGGCTAAGAGATTTAGATCCGAAGAATCATGACAAGACAAACAAGTAGAAGGCAGAGGCCAGAGCGAAGTCTGCACGAAGGGAGTCAAGAGGCTTCCTCGGGAGCAAACCAAGCTTCAGTTTTCATCACCAGGGATGAGATGGAGACAATGATGAAGAGACAGGAGGAAATGATCCAGAATTTGCTTCAACAGATTGGACAACTTGGAGCACAAAATCAAGGAGCAACCAGAATCCAGAACGGAGCAGGACCATCTAACGCGGCGCCGGAGCTGGGGAGCACACACTTAGGACATGTTGATCCGAACCTGGGAAGAGAGACAAGGATATCCGAGCAACCTGGCGGCGATAGAGGGATGAATGCTCAGCCAGGGGGGCAGACACCTGAAAGATCACACGGACTCGAGGGGCGGATCGAAGGTAGTGAACGAGGACTACAGCTTGGAGACAATGATAGATTGGCAGAGATGGTCAGGCGAGCCATGAGAGGTGGATTAGTAAACAGAGATCTTGAAGACGTGAACAAGAGTCCCTTTTCTCCTGCGATTAGATTGGCTAGGAACCCACCAGAATTCAAACTGCCAACAGTAGAAAGGTATGATGGGAGGACGGACCCTACGGTCCATCTAACGAGGTATATAAGGCACATGGAAGTGCTGAGGGCATCACAGGAAGTCATGGCCCGGTGCTTCCCATTGTATTTGACAAACATAGCAGCTTTATGGTTCAGACAGCTAGAGAGCGGCTCCATTGGGACATGGACCGATTTGATTGAGAAATTTATGAGGCAATTCAGGGTTCATATTTCAAGGCCCAAGAATGTGATGAGTTTGGCAACGCTAAAGCAGAAAGCTGGGGAGTCTCTGAGGAATTTCCTGACGCGGTTCAATGCGGTAGCAGCATCGGTGTATCGGCCAGATCCATCCATGGTTATGATGGCAGCTGTGTCCGGAATAGCTGACGGCACAGAATTCAAAAATTCATTAACTAAGGATCCGCCTATGGATCTAGGAGAATTTTATCACGAGGCAGAAAAGTTTTTACGATTGGAAGACGCTAATGCTGAAAGAGAAGAAGGAGAGGGAATAGAAGTTTATGCACTTAAAGACAAAAAGCCTTTTGAAAAGGATTCAGACCAGGATAAAAGAAAACGAAAGGCTGAGGACAATGGTGACAGGCCAAAACGACTGCGAAAAGAGCCACAATTCACCACTTATTCAGAGCTGAATGAGAGTTTGGAGCGAATCTACCAAGATACCCGAGAGCAAGTCCCCTACCGTAGGCCAATACAAAGAGACCCCACTATTGACGAAAGGAAGTCAGACAGATATTGCTTATTCCACGAACTGAATGGTCATAACACTAACGACTGTAGACATCTGAAGGATGAGGTGGAAGAGCACATCAGGAACGGTATGCTACTTCGTTATGTGAGAAGGGGAGCTCCAGCAGTGGAGCCAGAGCGACCACCGTCAACATCAGCTAGGGTTGACCCCGAGCCGGGACACCGTATGATTATCAATTAATTGAAATAACGATGAACAAGTCGTAAACCTCTCACCAACACGGGTAAGTCATTTACACATGTGCGAGATCACGAATGGTCCATAGGCATGCTCTGAATGACTACTAACCCTATCGTTGTGGGAGTTTACACTTTGACATCCTTGCTTTGCTTTTGTTTCGTCTTGATTTGAACATTTGAACTTAATTCTGTTTAACATTTCTGCTAAAGACTTATTTTCAATGAGAAAATGCTACTTGTGATTTCATAACTGCTAAACCACTTACACATGTACGGGATCGCGAACGGTCCCTAGGCATGCTCTGAGATGGCGAAAAATCATTGCAACAAACAATCCGGGAATTCACCCGAACGTGAAACCTGGTATTGATGATACTAAGTCCCTCCCCGGGCACACTCAATTCGCCTCGAACGGCACCCGACCACGAACGGTCACAAATCGCCACGAACGGCACCCGACCACGAACGGTCACAAATCGCCACGAACGGCACCCGACCACGAACGGTCACAAATCGCCACGAACGGCACCCAACCACGAACGGTCACAAATCGCCACGAACGGCACCCGACCACGAACGGTCACAATTTGCCTCGAACGCCACCCGACCACGAACGGTCACAAATCGCCTCGTACGGCACCCGATCGCGAACGATCACAACTCGCCTTCAACGGCATTCCCCCGCGAACGGTCAAATTTCACCTCAAATGGCATACGGTCCCGAACGATCGTCATTCGAGGTCATATGAAAATATCGAGTTCTTTTCAGGTTGATGATAGGATACGAACATCCAGCTTATGGCATTAGAAAACACACCTTCCTATCGCAAGGCATGTTTTGCGGGGCAAATGTTATCCCGCCTTTTGGCAAGGCCGTGACACCAAGAAACTGACTAGAAATCAATGACAATCCGCCTTGGAAATCGGTTACATCGCAAGTTCACCGGGGATATCGATGAATTTTGCCCGAGTCCGGATTGAGCCACAATTGACAAGACATGATAAGCAAAGCCATAGAAACCAGCGGTTCAAGTTTCAAGCCAATCTGAGTTCGTATGCTCAAGTTATGATCGATTCAAGATAGAGAAAATGACCTTACTTCGAATCCATCCTATGAATCCATCCTATGACCTTACTTCGAATCCATCCTATGAATCCATCCTATGACCTTACTTCGAATCCATCCTATGACCTTGCTTCGAATCCATAGGCCGAGCCTTAGTTCGAATCCATAGAACGAGCCTTAGTTCGAATCCATAGGCCGAGCCTTAGTTCGAATCCATAGGCCGAGCCTTAGTTCGAATCCATAGAACGAGCCTTAGTTCGAATCCATAGGCAGAGCCTTAGTTCGAATCCATAGAACGAGCCTTAGTTCGAATCCATAGGCCGAGCCTTAGTTCGAATCCATAGAACGAGCCTTAGTTCGAATCCATAGGCCGAGCCTTAGTTCGAATCCATAGAACGAGCCTTAGTTCGAATCCATAGAACGAGCCTTAGTTCGAATCCATAGAACGAGCCTTCTTTCGAATCCATAGGCCGAGCCTTAGTTCGAATCCATAGAACGAGACTTAGTTCGAATCCATAGGCCGAGCCTTAGTTCGAATCCATAGAACGAGCCTTAGTTCGAATCCATAGGCCAAACATATGGATTCGACCCTACCGATTCGATCGAATCCATATGACGAAGATCATCACTTGAATCGATCATAACTTGAGATCTACAATTCCAAATGCTATGAAATTTTCGCAGAACTTAAGCGCATGATGAAGAATGTTCACACCAAATTTCATCTCAATCGGAGCAAATCTTGATCGATTCGAAGCAAGGGTCGAATCGATCCCAAAGTGGGCCCGGATTTCCTAAAAGCGGGTATGTGGGCCCCCTCACGTGCCAGAACTGGTCTCCCTTCAATTTAGGCGAAATATCAGCCTCATACACCTATAAATAGAGCCCCTGGTCATTCAGAAAAGAGGTCGGACAATTTTAGGAGCTAAAGAGCGCCCAGACTCTGCCAGATTTACTCAGAATCACCACTACTTCCTTAGATTTAGGCTTAGCTCAAAAAATCAGTTGTACTACATTAGAAGAGATTGTAATTATCGAGTGAACATCAATAAAATCATCAACTTCAGAGTGGACGTAGGCAAGATCGCCGAACCACTATAAATCTCGTGTTTCTGTTCATTATTTCTGAATTGTGATACTCTGTTTGCTTAGATTTGAGATTTGTGTGTGATTATTGTTGATTTATATTCATACACTGGTGCTTTTACAACATTCGGGGTTTGTGACCAATTTTGGCGCAAACACACGCCTAAGATTTAAATATGGATTTCAAATATTTTAAAACACAATTCCCTATGTTCGACCTGCATACTACACGCCTGTGCGCTTGCAGAATTAATTAAAATTTGCGCTTTTCTAACCAATAGAAAAGTCGCAACAATCAACATGAACCTGTTGTTTTAAAATCAAAATTTTAAATTAAATATAATTAGAAATATTATGCAAATATGTTATTCAACCATAAATCATTTTGTATATATGTAATACTTTTTAAATATTTTTATTAATTTAAATGAATATTTACTATTTTTAGACCTTAAAATACTTTAATATAGTTTTTAAAATATATATAATTAAATTATTTAAAATAAATTTCATCAATAATTAAAAAATTAGAAAAAAAATCATTTCATGGACGAAAGTATAATTTATAAATAATTATAATATATATTAATTATTATTTAATAAAGTGTTTACTTTTACTACTACTATTATATATATATATATATATTGTTTTAAAAAAATTAATTTTTTAGAATAGATAAAACTTATAGATAAAATAAGATTTATATATATATGTTTGTACCAAAAATGGGCACAACACTCTTTGGAAGTTTTTGAAAAGATAAAAATGAAGAAACTAAATGGAAAAAGAGGATTATCTAACAAAAACTCCAAAAACAAATATGTAAACGATAAAAATGCACAGAAACACAAGAATTTAGAGTGGTTCGGCGTATTGCCTACGTCCACTATGAAGTTGATCACTTTATTGATGTTTCTTTGATGATTACAATTGATTGTAGCCAATTACAGCGAATTAAAGTTATAAAATTCGAGTACAACAGCAGCAATGGAGATTAGAATTGAATCCGGCAGAGTCTGGGCATTGGAGCGTCAAAAAATCCAAAGATGCCTTCTCTGTAGGCCCTGGGCTCTATTTATAGGCGTATGAGGCTGATATTTCGCTCAGATCTCGGGAGACTTCTTCTGGCACGTGAGTGGGCCCACGCGACCGAGCCAGTGAAGTTTCGGCTCGATCCGTGATCGATACGAACAAATTTCGTATCGATCAAGATTTCGTCCAATGGGGTCGAAACTTGGTGTGAACATTCTTTAGCAAGTACGTAAACTTCTGTGAAAATTTCATAGCATTTGGACTTGAAGATCTCGAGTTATGATCGATACAAGATGGAGTCTTTCGGCAGCATGTTTGGTTCGAATCGACCAATTCGAATCGATCTTGTTCGAATCGATGGCTGCACGTGCCCAGTTGATGATGCGGCGCGCACTCTTCGGATCGATCCACCTTTCATGCCGAGTTGATCGAGTCATCCCAAGATTCTCGCCTTGTTCGCATCGATGCAGTTGTCCTGTTCGAATCGATCAATAGCGTTCTCTTCGTATCTATCTGTAGTATGCTCAGTTCGAATCGATGGAGACGGTCTAGTTCGTATCGATGATGACGGCGTAGTTTGTATCGATGAAGGTGGCCCTTATTCGTATCGATCAAAGTTGCTTCCACTTGATGGATACGAACAAGTAATATCTTGATGGATACAAATAGTAATTGTTCAATGTATACGAACTAGTGATTGGTCGATGGATACGAAGGAACTAATCCCTGATGGATACGAACATTGTGAGTCGATGGATTCGAATAAGGCTTTCCGGATGGATTCGAACAAAGGTTCGTCGATGGATGCGAACCTGATCGATTCGAACTGTGGCCTACCGATGGATACGAAATTGAGGCTCGATGATGGATACGAAATGGGGTCATTCCCTTCAATTTGCGTCGATCATAACTTGAACATACGAACTCGGATTGACTTGAAATTTGGAATGTTGGCTTCCATAGCTTCGCTCTTCGTGTCTTGTCAATTGTAGCTTGATCCGAACTCGGACAAAATTCATCGATATCCATGGTGAACCTGTGTGTACTCGATATCCGGGATGATCGATCCTCGATTCTCAGTCGGTTCCTTGATATCTCGGCCTTGCCAAAAGGCGGGATAACATTTGCCCCCCAAAGTATGTCTTGTGGAAACATGACGTGCTTTGAAAAGCTGCAACCTTCACTTTGAACAGTTATCGTCTTTTTGTTAAAAGTTGTATTCTTTGACTGATTTCCTTAGTAATGTGAACCGTTGATTGTCAACTGTTGTACCCTGTATTGTTGTAACTGATTGTTGTATGCTAGTGATTAGCTATTTGTTGTTGTAATCGTTATCAGATGAGTATCCAATTCCCGTGGATGTTGAAAATTAAATATTAGTCCGACATATATGCATATATGTTAATCTGACTCTCGTTAACGTTACACGTTCACGAGTCGTTGTCAGTTCCCTCGTATCGAATTCTGTATCGGTCCTCTCCTGAACCGACGTGAAATTCGAGTTGCAATAACGCTTGATAATTGTTCTTGGAATGCTCCTTTGTATCGATCCTCTCCTGGATCGATGTGAAAGGTCGTAAAATTATTCTCGTATTGACGGATACATATTTTCATGCGCCGTGCGTCGATGGATACGAATGAATGACTTCATATTGATACACCAATGAGGGATACGAACAGAGCAACTGGTCCCTCGCCTACTATTCATATCGATGAATATGAATCTTTAAAGTGTCGCGAACATAGTACTTCATATCGATGGAGTTACACGGCTTCAGTTTATTCTGGCTGTTCTTTTCGTATCGATGAAGCATGGGCCGTTGGATACGAATAACAAGCTCGTATCGATACAATGAAGCACGTGCTGTTGGATACGAATAACAAATTCGTATCGATGCAACGTGAGACATGCTGGAACCGGCTGGAATGACCGGGAGATGAATCGTTTCTCTTCCTTCCTTGGGTCCATATAAATACCATTTTGTACTTAGAATTTTTTTTTACTTGCCCATTATTGCTGTAGCCTTCATATCGACTGAAAAACTCGAAGATAAAATCTTGCGTTCGGCTCGAACTATCAACTCTCGTCTTCGAACCTATCAACCCATTAATTCCCTGAATCACTCGTTCCAATTAGGCAATTAACTTATATCAATCGACTTTGAACGATGAGACTCGAGTTCTTATGCCATTTGACATGCCTTTATGATTGATTCCGACGAAATCAAGGTCGGAAACGAGCCAGAGTAAGGTCGAGGATGGAGGAAGTGGAGTCAAGGCCATTTGGAGAAGGAGTGTGGAGGAGAATTGCTTGACCTTCGTTTCGTGTCGATCTGGAGCATGAGCGTTCGAATCGATCCAAACGACATGATTTCGCATCGGAGTTCGCATCGATCCTGGAGATGTTAAGTGGAATGATGAGGTTCGCATCGATCGAGGGAGGTTGGAATTCGTATCGATCTGGAATGATCGATTCGAGGATTTGGCCCATACGATCGATAAGAAGTTCTGACCCCAACGATCGATACGAAATGAAGGGCGGTGATCGATGCGAAGCCAAAGGTCTCAGATCGTTGCGAGTTCAATGGATCTGATCGATTCGAAGTTGTTGGCCCTGTTCGATACAAAACTGAGGTTCTCTGTTCGACGCAAAATACACTCCCATGGTCGATACGAAACGTATCGATTCGAACACGATCGATACGAAAATGGGGCCTCCTAGATCGATGTGAATTGTTGCATTCTAGACCGATACGACTTGCATTCCTGGTGTTCGATCCACATCTGAACCCTGATTGATACGAATTCTTGTATCATCAATCACATGACTCCGATGAGCTTCATTCTTGCATATCTGGACATAACTGTTAAACTGCATATTTGACTACCCTTCGAAGCTCGCCAATGGAACTATGACTTAACAAAATTATAATGAACTTTAACTCAGATCGGTCTCTGTTATATGGATGGCACGGTTGTGACGGTCAGCGATGACGGTCACTCCAGTTGAACTTCAAAGTCTTGTCGTTTGCACGCTTTCTTTAATTCTGTAGAAATTTTTTTTTCAAGTAATATACAGCACTGCGCTGCACAACACATTCACACACTTCACACTGGGGAATGCACGGGCTTATTATCGTCTAATGATGGTTTCTCATAAGCTTGTTAGTAATGGAATCTTCAAGCTCACAGCAACAGGAAGCTCAGAGTTTAATTACTCCAATAATCGAGTTACCGGCCATCGAGGCCGAAGTCATAGATCCAGCTCCGGACGAATTTCCAAACGCCCGGTTCCTTTGCCATCCACAAGACTCTATACCGTCCGGCATTTTCGAAGATATGCTGGGACGATATGCTTAAGACATGGCTTGTCGCTTGACGACGTATTACTGCCAGGGCCAGATGATAGACCGCATGCTCCCCCGGAGGGGTTTACTGCTTTCAATCGTCATGCTTGCACAACAGGGACACTTTCTCCATTTAATCAGTATATAAGGGAAATGATTTCATTCCTTGGAATTGCTCCATCCCAGCTACACCCTAACGGATATGCCTTGCTGAATAGCACTTTCATTGTTTTTATGGAAATTCTCTTTCGACCACAAAAGCCGATCGAGATTAGATACCATTTTAACTTCAAAAGTAGGGGAGATAGCCCGTCTTTCACTTTCCTGGAGTTAGTCAGGAACTGCCAAGTAGTAACCGGATCCTGGGGAAGGCTGAGTTACTTTATAACAGAATGGTTCTACGTTCGATGCCCCCTTGGATTCGCTAGGCGATGGTTGGATGGACGTAAGTGTTGTAGTCTTTCTCAAGAATTATCGAGATAATAATAATCGTTCTCAAAACTAACATACTTCTCTTCTTTTACAGCCGCAATCTCATGACCTGAAGGTGGGTATTTCAAAGAGTTAGTTCGGATCCTCCAAGCAGTTCCGGGTGAAGAGAGGAACATTGACTCGGTTCTAACCGACAAAAACTTGAGAATTGTTGGATTGATCGAGCGGGACCAAAGTATAAGGCTCGAAGGAACACTGAGGACTGCCTCGAAGAAGCGGGCGAAACGCAAGACGCTCGGTGTCGTGATAACCGAAGGGGTTGATCCGGAGAGAACACCCACTGATGATGAACTTATAGCTGGGCCTTCTGGCAGTTTTCAGGACTCGGAAGGAAGGAGAAAAGGCAAGGCAGTTGCTCATAAGCGTTCTAAATCCATGAGATTGAAATCCGTGGTTGTGTCTCTACCTGTTCCTGGAATTAGAATTTCGGAGGCTCCTCCCCTGCAAGTAGAGAATCCTTTCGAAGGGCTTGCTGATATTCCGATTCCGGATTATGTTTCGTTTCAACACGAAACCGGGATGGAGGAACTTGACAGTGCTCTTGACCTGAGCGAGTCGCTTGCTATGAGTGCGGCCGACATTTCCGGTTGGTCGGGGGGTTGCACATACATACACTACACTGCACTACATGATTCATAATCGTAAATCGTCCAATCCAAGAGATCACTAACTTTTCTTTCGTTTCTCATTCATAGGTACAATGTTTGGGAGAGAATCGATGTTAGGGAGCCTTCGCTCGGCTCGAAAGTCTTCTTCTTATTATGATTCCTGCAGGAGAGATTCGGATAGAGACCGCGATCGTGGGTACTCCAATCAGGAAAGATATGAACGGGATAGGGATAAAGACTATAGACACCGATCTAGGTCCCGTTCGCCACCTCCTAGAATTCCCTCTCCACCTCCTGTTCATGTTTCACACCCAGCAGAGCCTCTGCGACTCCGACCGTCTTCTCACATTCTAGGCCTGAAACTCATCACCAGCGAGTCGAAACTGTTGCCCCCATAATTGCAGAGTAGGCCATAACCGAGCCCACGGGGGAAGGGGCTATTAAAATTGCTCAGTTGAGGAAGGAGTTCCCGAACATATGCTTCGACGGCTACATCTTTCCACCTCACTTAAAGAGAATTCCGTCGGGGGTGGAGAACACGATGCATGATTACATTTATGACATCTACGCCCTGTATAGAGAGTGGGCGAAGGCTGCAGAGAAAGCTTCCAAAGTGGCCTTTGAGCGAGCCAAAGCGATTGAAAAGATGGAATCCGAGCTCGCTTAAAAAGACCGAATAATACAAGTGCTCAATACCGAGGCCGAGTCTTCTCGGAAATCTGAAATTAAGGCCACCAAAAAAGCTGATGAAGTGAATGTGGCGATGGAGAGGTTAAGGAAGACACATGTTGCCTTAGTGGAGGAGATGGGCCACCGAAATACTACTGTCACCGCCGAACGAGATGCGGTGGTTAAGGAACTCAATGAGCTTAAAGCCAAACTCTCTGACATTGCCAAGGAAAGGGATGATGCGAACAACGCAGCCCAGGAGGCGTGCGAATAGGCTGTCTTACTCCGAGGTGAATGGGATGCGGTCGTGGCTAAGGTTCGTGAGGTGGAGAACAAGGTTGAGGAGGAGGTGAGATCGGCTGAGTCCAGGCTAGAAGCCGACATTGAAGATCTTCTCGTCGTTTATAACGCTAACGTGCTGAGGCACAGGGGTCTAGCCTTGCTCGATGATTACCTGACACATTTATATAACGCCTGTGGCCGATTAGTTGAGGAGGAGAAGGCGGTGCATCTGGGTGAGTCAGTTGATGAGTTTGAGCTCGAGAATCGTCTATTGAACGAAGGTGAATGGAGGATTCTTCATGAGTCGATGATTCTGCATGAAAAGGAGAGGCTCGGCACCCAGCACTTAGAAGTAGGAGAAGGTTCAGGGGTTGACCATCATGAGGCAAGTCTTGAAGTTCCAGTGTCAACTCAACCCGAACCCTTATCTGCGGTGGATCCCCAAGCTGTCCCTGCTTACAATCCAGATCAGCCGCAGATATCTCCGGATATAGAGCAAGTTGTTGAAGCCGCTCAGCCATCTACGAGCCAAACTGAGGAAGGTACTCTGAACATTCTTCGTACTTGTTCGAGATCAATAGCTTTATTCGATTTGTTTAGTGATAGTCTTCCTTTTCCTTTGTCCAGTGATTGATGTTGCACCAATCGTGCTTCCTGCAACCCAAGAATCTCACCAAATGCAGGAGGCCATCATCACTGATGCGACCACCATAACTACAACTGCGCCACTTGATGAAATACAGGGAAGCACGCTTGTTTTTGATGAGTAGATGATGGAGGAACTCTTTCGTCGTCATAGCGATCCTTTTGCGGACATGCCATTTGTCATGGGTGGGAACGCCCCTGCTTTAGGCTCTTCGATGCCAACCACTGATGCTCCCAGCGAGGCCCGAGCGATTAATGAAGAGGAAATATTGGCCGAGATCGACGCTGAGATGGAAGCAGCGGCTCATGGTGGCAGTTTTGGAGGCGGGATGGCGGCACCTGGTCCAGCTCCGCTTAGAATGATATCACCTGGTGGTACAGTCATTGGCACTAGTGTGTTCATTTCGCCTCCCACAATTGACCCCGTTCCTCCGACTCCGCCCATAGGAAGTATCCCTATTCATTCGAGCTCGGAGGAAGACGTCGAGATTATGCCCCCGCCTGGAGACCAACCACCGAAAGGTAAAGGCTCAAAAAGGAAAGTTAGTTGCGGCTGCAGCGGGTCTACACCGAAAAGGAAGTCGAAGAAGAAAAAAGAGTAGACATGCTTCTTCAGTTCATTCTTAGCAGATGGATAGGAATTTATTTTTATTTTCATCTTGTAGGCCGTGTATAGATGCGGGATCGGCCCCTACTAGTAGGAATTTTTTTTTGGAATAAACTTGTACATGAATTTCTTTCACAAACAGTAGAAATGAAACTCTTCTTTTTTAGCTTCTTGTGTATTTGCTTAAGTGTTTCAATGTTTGAAATGCACTTGTGAAGTTTCAGGTTCATGACTGGGAAGTGAGTTAAATTTTGACGTCGCATTGCTTCAGTCAATGGTTGACACTTAAATTCTGCCCCTCAGTCTTGGGGATAAGTTGTAGAACATCAGCCAGCGATTGCGTCTCACTTATAACATGCTGAGTTTAGTGCCGCTGAATGAATGTTCGAGACAAGCGGAGATCGAGTGGTTCAACCACACTTGTTTGATTATCGATGATCATATCCGCTCTCCGGGGATTTTCATTTGTTTACTGGCGGTTGGTTATGCCGGTTTAAGTTTTAATCATATGTCCGCGCTCTGGGGACTTGGAGTCGACACTTACACTCTGACTCGCACTCTGGGAGTTCGGAGTTGGTGTTTATATTACATTTCGGGTGCGAGTTCGGAGTTGGTGTTTATATTACATTTCGCACTCTGGGAATTCAGAGTTAATGTTTATACTCCGTTTCGCACTTTGGGAATTCGAAGTTAATGTTTATACTCCAATTCGCGCTCTGGGAATTTGGAGTTGACGTTTATACCCCGTTTCGCACTCTGGGAATTCGGAGTTAATGTTTATACTCCGTTTCGCACTCTTGGAATTCGGAGTTAAAGTTTATACTTCAATTCACGCTCTGGGAATTTGTAGTTGACGTTTATACTCCGTTCCGCACTCTGGGAATTTGGAGTTAATGTTTATACTCCGACTCGCACTCTGGGAGTTCGGAGTTGGTGTTTATACTCCGTTTCGCACTCTAGGAATTCGGAGTTATTGTTTATACTCTGACTCGCACTCTAGGAGTTCGGAGTTAATGTTTATACTCCGACCCGCGCTTTGGGAATTCGAAGTTATTGTTTATAATCCAATTCGCACTCTGGGAATTTGGAATTGATAAACAGACGGCCAGTCACATCTGCTGCATGTTTTTGGATTTCGCTCGCACTCTGGGAACGAAAGGTGTATCGGGATCGTGGATGGTCGGATCTCATCCACCCTGAGTTAACAAGTGAGGTCGTTAGGTGGATGGGTCCACCCTCCTCAAACTTGGTCAGATACGGACGAAGTCGTTAGGCGGACGGATCCACCCTCTTCGTAGACGTATTTGTAAGTTTATACTCCAGTTCGCACTCTGGGAATCTGGAGTTAGGTGAAGGATTGTCGTGTATCAATCCTTCCTTGACTTTGGTGTGACGGTTTGTCCCCGAGCTCGGGTTTCACTTAGCGAGTGACCGGTCGCATCATAGTCACTCCCTATTTGAATAAATCTCACCGTATGGTGGAACTTAGCTCTATGTGCATGGTGATGATCATATGAAGTATTTCATGTAAATCACATCTCTGGCTCGAAGAGATTGCATTTTATTGCTGAAATAAGAAATATGGCAAAGTCAGTTGCCTTATTACAAATTCTAATTTCGAAATGCAGAAACAAATTGCAAATGGGAAATAAACTAAACGAATAAACATAGCATGTTATGTGTAGTAGCGACGAAGACTCTCGCTGTTCTAGGCTCTTGGTAGAGTAAGACCGTCGACGGTCGATAATTTGAATGTGCCATCTCCGAGCCTTCGTTCAATAACATACGGTCCTTCCCATGTTGGCTTCATATGCGAAGGAACCGGATAGATTCTTTTCAGGACGAGATCGCTGAGTTCAAAGGTTCGTGGGCAGACCTTGCCATTGTACAATCGGGCGACTCGACTTTGATACGTGGCATTTGTCTTTGGATCATAGTATGTCACACGATGAGAAGGTACTTCTAGCTCGACTGGAATTACAGCTTCTGAACCATAAGAGAGAGAGAATGGAGTGTGACCGGTCACGGACTTGTGGGTTTTTCGGTAAGGCCATAAAGCTATGGGAAGTTCATCGACCCATTTGCCCCCGACCTTTTCAAGTCGTTTTTTCAGAATGGACTTTATAACTTTGTTGACTGCTTCGACCTGTCCGTTCGCTTGAGGGTGTGCAACAGCAGAGAATTTCTTTTGAATGTGAAACCGTTTGCAGAAATCTTTAAATTCAACACTATCGAATTGGGTTCCGTTATCAGTGATAATGGTGTGTGGGAGACCGAATCAACAAATAATGTTACGGACTACAAAGTTGATCACTTTTTTCATCATTATGGTAACAAGAGGTTCAGTTTCAGCCCACTTTGTAAAGTAATCAACTGCGACGATGGCGTACTTCGCACCGCCTTTTGCTAGAGGTAGAGTACTAATGATGTCGATGCCCCATACTGCAAACGGCCATGGGCTGACCATTTGCGTTATCTATGTAGGTGGGGCTCTAGGAATTCGAGCATGCTTTTGACATTTATCACATTTCTTTGCATAATCCGATGCATCGCGATTCACGGTCGTCCAATAATATCCATATCGAAGTATTTTCTTGGCAAGTGCTCGCCCCCCGGTGTGATTGCCACATTCTCCCTCGTGTACATCGTGTAATACTCGTTTAATTTCATCGTGAGCGATACACCGGAGTAAAGGAATAGAGTACCCTCTTCTGTACATGACTCCATTCTAGATGGTGAATCGTGAGGCCTTCCGAAGGACTTGTCTTTTTTCACTCCTGCACTCCGGTAGGATTTCGTGCTCAAGGTTATTTCTGAATGGAGTCATCCATGACTCCTTATCGGGAACGGTTTCGCATACCCAATTTGTTTCTGCCCAATCAATACTTGGGGAGGGTAATGTCTCTACGGGAACGAGTCCCATTTGCTGAGCTTCACCTGTGCTGGCTAACTTTGCCAACGAATCGGCTTTTTGATTGCATTCTCGAGGTATACAATAAATGGCATAATAGTCGAACTGATCCAGTATTTCCTGAACTCGAGCTAAGTAGGCAGCCAGCCTTCGATCTCTCACTTGATATTCTTCCCGAACTTGACACACAACTAATTGTGAATCACAATAAATTTCCACAGCGATAATTCTCAAATCTCTGGCAAGTTTCAATCCAGCTAAGAGGGATTCATATTCAGCTTCATTATTGGTTGCATGAAAATCGAACTTTAAAGCATAACATATAGATCGGCCTTCGGGGGTTTCGAGTACAACTCCTGCGCCCGAGCACCAATCGTTTGATGCACCATCACTGTACAGCTTCCAGACGTATTCGGGAGATTCACTGGTTTCGGACAAATCCTCTGGAATGGTAAATTCGGCTATGAAATCGGCCAGGACTTGTCCTTGAATGGCTCGTCTTGGAGTATAAGTAATATCAAACTGGCTCAGTTCGAAGTTCCACTTGAGTAACCTACCAGATGTCCCAGGCCGCATAAGGACGTGTCGTAACGGCTGGTCGGTGTAAACAATAATAGAATGTGCCTGGAAATATGGTCAGAGCTTCCTTGATGCAATAATAAGGCAATAAGCCAACTTCTCTAGTTTCGGATAATTCCTTTCAGCTCCAGTCAATCGTTTGCTGATGTAGTATACTGGCTTCTGTATCCTATCTTCTTCTCGAATTAAGGCAGCGCTGATAGCGTTTTCTGATATCGCCAAGTAAACGTACAACTTCTCATGATCAATAAGCTTTGACAGGATAGGTGGTGTGGATAGATGCTGAATTAGTGCTTGGAAAGCGCCCTCACACTCCATGGTCCATTCAAAGTTCTGTTTTCCTTTTCGGATCAGATCGAAGAAGGGAGTGCATTTGTCAGTGGACTTTGAAATGAACCTGCTCAGTGCTGCTACTTTCCCATTAAGACTCTGGACTTGCTTTATAGTTTTCGGAGTTTCAAGATTTCTGATTGCCAAGATCTTTTCAGGATTAGCTTCGATTCCTCGAGCATTGACGATAAACCCAAGGAATTTTCCGAATGCAACTCCAAAATGACATTTCAGTGGGTTGAGCTTCATTCTGTATTCTCGAAGTATGTTAAACATAGTTTCCAGGTCTTTAATATGGTCAGTGGAAAATCATGACTTCACAAGCATGTCGTCTACATATACTTCCATGGTTTTCCCAATCTGATTGGCAAACATCCGATTGACCAATCGTTGATAAGTAGCCCCGGCATTCTTGAGTCCGAATGGCATAACTTTGTAGCCATAAAGTCCCAGATTGGTTACGAAGCTGGTATGTTCTTGATCAGGTAAATGCATTGGTATCTGATTGTATCCAGAATACGCATCCATGAAGGATAAGAGTTCATGTTCAGCTGTTGAGTCTACTAGCTGATCAATTCTAGCAAGCGGAAAACGGTCTTTAGGACAAGCTTTATTCAGATCGAAGTAATCGACACATGTTCTCCATTTTCCGTTTGACTTTCGAACAAGCACAGGATTTGACACCCATTCGGGATATAGTGCATCTCGAATGAACCTGTTTGCTTTAAGCTTTTCTACCTCTTCTTTAAGGGCGGCAGATCTCTCTGGATCCATACCACGCCTTTTCTGTTTGACCGGGACATGCCGCGGATCAATATTCAGAGTGTGGCTCGCGATGTCTGGCGAGATCCCACACATATCAGAATGCGTCTAGGCGAATACATCAAGATTCGCCCGTAGAAACTCAACTAATTCCTCTTGAGTTTGCTGGCTTAGCTGAGACCCAATCTTTATCATCTTCGAATCATCATCATCGTCGATCGGGACATCAATCGTCAGTTCGGCCGGGGATTCTTGACTTTCTTTAGATTCTCCTTCATCTTCGGTTTCTCTTGGGTCAAGATCCCTTTGGAATTGGCTAGGGTGCCCGGGCCTAGGCCCAAGCACTAATTGTCAATTATCAGCAAAACGGACGCAAAGAGATTCCTCTACGCCCTTTCCTTTCTCCTTTCGCTGCGCCTCTCGCAGCTCGGCAACGTAACACGCTCTTTCAACAGCCTGATCTCCTTGAATGACTCCCACCCCACGATCAGTGGGAAACTTCAGGGTTAAGCACCATGGGGCAATAGCTTCCCTGAATTCAGTGAGGGCCGGTC
This sequence comes from Allium fistulosum, assembly GCA_030737815.1. Taxonomy (NCBI): domain Eukaryota; kingdom Viridiplantae; phylum Streptophyta; class Magnoliopsida; order Asparagales; family Amaryllidaceae; genus Allium; species Allium fistulosum. The sequence continues at coordinate 620,000,860 of CM060907.1, forward strand.
GGCCCAAAAAAGCATTATAAGGGGAGTCTATGTCCAAAACAACGAACTGCAATATCCGGACTCTCCGGCGTTCTCCAACTCCCAACTCCACTGGTAGTTCTACTACTCCAGTGGGTATAGTAGCGCTCCTATTGAAACCGTGGATTCGGAACTGACAAGGTTTCAAATCTTTGGCTTCCATCTTCATTTGGTCGTAAGCTCGCTTAAACAAGATATTCACAGAGCTTCCACTATCAACTAAGATCCTCTTCATCCAAGCAGGACCTACTTGAGCTGAGATGACCAGTGGATCGATAGTGGGGGCTTCGACTTTATCAGCATCTCTGTCTCTAAATACGATGTCATCAATCATCGTCTTCTGTTGTTTGGCCGGAGCCCCTTCATCAAAACTACTATAACACTCGAAGTCCGCATGCCTAATAGAGTTGGCATATGACTCCATCTCCTTCCAGCTTCGATCTGCTGGATGAGGACCACCGCTTATTGTATTAATAACCAATCTCTCGCCAGTACGAGCGGGTTCCTCCTGCCTTTCCTAGTTTGGTGCACGATTCTGATTTGATGGGCCCGCACCTCCAGACTGCGGCGCCCGCACATACTGATCCAACTTTCGTTCGCGTATCAGCTTTTCAATGAGATCTTGCAAATGACGACACTCATTTGTATTATGGCCATAACTTTCATGGAATCTACAAAACTTCCCTGTTTGGATTTGTCTTTCTGTTGACGGCTTCGGGGCAGGTTTCTTGTATTGCATGGTATTACAGGTCTGCAAATACACATTTTCCAGCGACGTATTCAATGGAGTATAATTGTCGAACATGGGAGCTCTATGCCGTGGATCACGATTTTGATCTCGCTTTTTTGCTTGATTTCCACTGTCCCTCTACTGGTTCTGTTTGTTTTGTATATTCAACTAAACTTTTCCGGAATTCTCCCCGGATTGTTTAACTACGATGTTACTCTGAATTCCTTCCATGTTGGGTCCCACGTCATCCTGCTTCCTAGACTGTTTCGCATCCTCCCTTCTCAAGAATTGGGTTGCCTTGGAATAGAAACGGTCCAATGACGCAGGCGGCTTCCCAGCCAACCAATTTCCGAACTCGAAATCAGGATCAATCCCCTTAGTTAATGCCATTAGGATAGAGTTGTCATTGGGATTGCTTATTTCTGCACATGCAGCATGAAATCGCTCCAAGTAACGTCTAAGTGTCTCTCCGGCAGCTTGAGTGACACTAGACAGGATATTAACATCTTTAGGCCTCGCTACGTGCATACGGAATTGTTCAACAAACTTGGTGGCCATCTGGTCGAAATTAGAAATAGATCGTGGCGGCAAGCGAGTAAACCACATAGTAGCAATGCCCCCTAAGGAAATGGGGAAACTACGGCATTTGACTGCATCATCAGCTCTCGCAGCATTCATTAGCCATTCATACTTCAGGATGTGTTGATTGGGATCAGAATTTCCTTCATAGACTGGCAAGGTTGGCATCCTGAAGTGTCGAGTCGGTTCAACATATAATATGTCATCATTGAAAGGGGTATGACTTCGGGAAATCCCCCAGTCGTCATTAGTGAGACCCTGACTTTCACGGATCATATGACGAATCATCGTCGGTATATCCGGCATCCGGATATTTGGAGCATGTTGTGCCAAGGTGTGGTCGGGTTCCACAACTCGAGTCTGGACCGGGCGCGGTCGACGGTCCGTGCCTCGCCTCCTTGGTTCAAAATTTTTAGGGACATAAGGTTTTGGAGTGTGTTCTCGTTGGTTACGATGCGGATCAGCTTGATTTCTAGCATCAAATCCTTGTTCGGTAGTGGTGGTGGTAGCAAGGTTGCCTGTGACATGGTAAGGAGCAGCACCCCCTCGGGATGAGGGTCCGGTCTGATGACTGGTGGATGGTCCAGTCCTGGGTTGTCCAAGATTTAAGGCAGGTTGGTGTCCTGTGGCCTGGGTGTAGCTTACATCCAGCCGTGGGCGTGTGGATCGATGATAATCATTAGATGAGGCTGAACTCTCGGTGGAAGAATAAGAAGCTTGATATCTTCTGGATCTTCTGTGCCTTTGGCGATTCAGCTAGTTGGTCAACTCTGTGTTGGCGCGCAGTTGTTCAGTCAGCTGTTGCCGACTCTGGGTCAACTCTTGAAGCAGCATCCGGAATTCTTGAAGGTCCGGCTGCATCTTGGTTGGATGGAGGCAATTGCACGGGATTCTGTCTATCCCGTCATTCCTGATCAGCAGCTGTAGAAGCAGTTCATGTGCTTACCATGATAAATTGACGAAGTCCTTTCCTAGATCTGATGCAAATCTGAATAGGATGGAAGGGCTTCAAGGCTTGAGATCTGGATCTTCTTCTTGGATTTATGCAATCCAGTATCGATAGCAGATCCAAAGAGCAAGAGAAAAACTAGGTTTCTCTCAATGAAAGCACTAAAGTGTTTGTACCAAAAATGGGAACAACACTCTTCGAAAGTTTTTGAAGAGATAAAAATGAAGAAACTAAATGGAAAAAGAGGATTATCTAACAAAAACTCCAAAAACAAATATGTAAACGATAAAAATGCACAGAAACACAAGAATTTAGAGTGGTTCGGCGTATTGCCTACGTCCACTATGAAGTTGATCACTTTATTGATGTTTCTTTGATGATTACAATTGATTGCAGCCAATTACAGCGAATTAAAGTTATAAAATTCGAGTACAACAGCAACAATGGAGATTAGAATTGAATCCGGCAGAGTCTGGGTGTTGGAGCGTCAAAAAGATCCAAAGATGCCTTCTCTATAGGCCCTGGGCTCTATTTATAGGCGTAAGAGGCTGATATTTCGCTCAGATCTCGGGAGACTTCTTCTGGCACGTGAGAGGGCCCACGGGACCGAGCCCGTGAAGTTTTGGCTCGATCCGTGATTGATACGAACGAATTTCATATCGATCAATATTTCGTCCAATGGAGTCGAAACTTTGTGTGAACATTCTTTAGCAGGTACGTAAGCTTCTGTGAAAATTTCATAGCATTTGGACTTGAGGATCTCGAGTTATGATCGATACGAGTTGGAGTCTTTCGGCAACATGTTTGGTTCGAATCGACCAATTCGTATCGATCTTGTTCGAATTGATGGCTGCACATGCCCAGGTGATGACGAGGCGCACACTCGAGTCGTCCCAAGATTCTCGCCTTGTTCGCATCGATGCAGTTGTCCTGTTCGAATTGATCAATAGCGTGCTCTTCGTATCGATCTGTAGTATGCTCAGTTTGAATCGATGGAGACGGTCTAGTTCGTATCGATGAAGACGGCGTAGTTCGTATCGATGAAGGTGGCCCTTATTCGTATCGATCAAAGTTGCTTCCACTTGATGGATACGAACAAGTAATATCATGATGGATATGAATAGTAATTGTTCAATGGATACGAACTAGTGATTGTTCGATGGATACGAAGCAACGAATCCCTGATGGATACGAACAGTGTGAGTCGATGGATTCGAATAAGGCTTTCCTAATGGATTCAAACAAAGGTTCGTCGATGGATGCGAACCTGATCAATTCGAACTATGGCCTACCGATGGATACAAAATTGAGGCTCGATGATGGATACGAAATGGGGTCATTCCCTTCAATTTGCATCAATCATAACTTGAACATACGAACTCGAATTGACTTGAAATTTGGAATCTTGGCTTCCATAGCTTCGCTCGTCGTGTCTTGTCAATTGTAGCTTGATCTGGACTTGGACAAAATTCATCGATATCCATGGTGAACCTGTGCGTGCTCGATATTCGGGATGAGCGATCCTCGATTCTCAGTCAGTTCCTTGATATCTCGGCCTTGCCAAAAGGTGGGATAACAATATACACTTTTTAAATATTAATTTTATAATATATATATATATATATATAAATTGTTTATACATATGAAAACACAGTTGTGTATTTTAAGCAAACAAATAAAAAATATTTGTATATATATAATTAATTTTTTTACTAGCCAAATAAGAGTTACATATTAACATATATAAAAATGTTTATACATAATAAAACATTGTTCTGTATTATTGAATAATTAAATTAATTTATATATATAAGAAAAAATATTCTATTATAATAATTATTTATATAAATATACATGATTAAATTTAATTAAATATATTTTAGCTAATATTTTAAGATGCAATTTTGAATTTTAAAATGTTTTACTAAGTCTTAATTAGATATTTTAAGTACAAAATTTGAATTTAAAATTTAATGATTAAGTCAAAATTAGATTAGATATTTTATAATTATTACATACAAATAATTTCAAAATTTTTAATTAAATTTCTCTATTATAAATATATTAAACATTATTTTGAGACAATCATCACACATGTATGTATGTATGTATATAAATGGCGAATATATACGATATAGGTGTAAATCCCAACATCTGTATAAGTAGACATTATCCATGTATGCTCTATACCTTTCACTTACACATTATACATATATGATTATATAAATGATATATCCATTAGTCACATTAATTATTAATTCATAAAGATTTATTAAAATAGAAAATCAGATAAAGCTAGATCTTATTTGATAATCTAAATTAGATCTAGTTTAACCCATTAGACTTCATAGGCTCAATATGATCAAAAATTGGCTTCTCGAATTTCATATTTTTAACCCGTTGCGATTCAACTTTGTTCTTTCAAATGTAATGATCTAGATTTTTACATATCAATGGATCATAAAAAAATTATTACATAACCAAATTGGGTCCAAATATGCTAAAGCTTTAGGGTATGTCGAGTTCTAACATTTTATCCTTTAGAATTAATTGTGGATAAATTTTAAACTGGAAAATTGTAAGAGTTATAACTTTTGATAGAAACCGAACTATGTCCTAAAACCATTTCCAAATGAAAATTTTGATGGTTTTCCTTCCGTAGAGTGGTCCTAATAGATTTTTGGCCTTATGGCTAGGAAGATATCACGGTCTTAAGTTTGACCGTTTTAGGAAGATTTTGTGGGTAATCAGCATAAGCCCAAAATTAGGAGTGGTAATTATTTCGGAAATTATGCCTAATTATAGCAGCAAAAACACTCCTAAATCATTATCCCACTTCCTAAAAACATTTCCTAACCTCTATTAAATTTTCTTCAAACATATTCACATCAAATGTAACAACCCGATATTTCGAGAAGCTATAAATTTTAAATTTAATGTATAATCAATTGATAATAGAGCTTAATTAATAAGAAATATGATAAACCAACTTCTAAAAAATATGTTTTATGATTTTAGTAAGGAGTAACCGAGTGGTAGACTAAATTTGTGAAGTATAATAATGTTGAAAGTAGTTTAAGTGAAAAAACATTATTAGTAAAGTGATTAAGAAGCAAACAAGAAATAAATTGAAATGAAATGGGTAACAAAAACACTTGGCCCGGGCCCATTTATGCTTACTCTTTAATTATCAATAGTATTCTAGTACTTTGCTTCATAACTTATCATCTACAAACCTTTCTTCTTCTCTATTTTCATTTTCAGCATGAAACCCTAAAATGGACTCTCTTCCGCAATTCATTAAAAATCAGATATCAAAAATTCACAAAACTTTAAATAGAGCTTCTCAACACTTATTTACATCATTAAATGATGTCAAAGTTCAATTTTGATCAAGTTTGGATGGTTAAAAAATCGATAGATTGAGATATATTTTTTGGTTTATAAACAATGGAAAAAATGCTTGTTCAAAGAGTGATTTTGTACATCAAATCAAATTATTTTGGCTTCAAATTTTTCTGGTGAGTTCTATAGACTCATATCTTTGTTCATTATGAATCACATTTTTTTATATGGTAGCAAAAATGATTGGTGATGATATTTGTTGATATGGTTGTGTTTTGATGAATTCTGTGAATTTAAACCCACTTCACTATAAAATTCATATTTAATTCATACAAGTGTAAAAATTCCTAAATTTTGATATGTTGTTCGTGACATATTCCAGTACCTAGGTTCCAAATTTCATGAATTTTCTTTAGTTTTGATGTGTTAAATATTGTGATTTCGTTAAGATTTTCCTATGCAATTTGGGCAGAAAATGTCTGTTGGTTTTTAATTCATATTAAATTGTAGAGAAATCTAAAAATTCTAAAATTTGATTATGTTGTTTCCAACACAATTTCTAGCCACTATAAAAATTTCATTTAAAAGTATTGTGATTTGTTTCCCTAAACAGTTGATTTACAGAGGCGGAAATTATGTTTTGTTGCTGCAAATTATTTACAAAAGTTCAATGACAATAATTAGTTTCCTTGTTGAATGATCCCACTCTCTACTCATGATAAAGTTTATTTAATCTCTGAAATGGGTTTTGATTTACTTTAATACTCTTGTGTTAAAATTTGAAAGATGGATGATTTTGGGAAAATATACAATTGGAATAATTTTGAAGATTTTGTGAATTAAATTTTTTTAGTAAATGACGAGTTTTAAAATTTTATTAAACAAATGAAGTTTGAATATTTATATTTAATTACCATTGATTATAAAATTTTACAGTGATCTATGAACTCACAGCTAGAAATAGCCTGACTCTTGGTTTGTTTTTATCGACAGTCCTCGGGTCAGACCGAGGATTTATTGCAGGTTTAGCTGATACAGTTTTGGGTACGAGGTGATGGATGGACATAGTCAATGGTTTTATGTATTCTTTTGTATTTGAAATTGATATAGTTAAATTGGCTTAGAATGTATAAAATAAATTTGGATATTATATGAAATATCAAAATGTGAAATATACATTATTTGCGTCCGTTAGAGTACGATGTGATCTATTTATATGTGATGATGTTATTTTTGCATTGTTCTATCCTGGAAACACCCACATCGCCTCATTCTCCGTGTTACTTGATAGTATTGCACAGTAATACTCTTGGGTAATATGGGTATAGAGGCGGGGTGTTACATTTTTGGTATCAGAGCAAGGTTGAGAACAATGTAAAAATTCAGAAGCACTTATTTGACCTTAGAGGAGGCAGACTTAGGAAAGTTACTCAGTCTTTAATACAACTCTAATATGTAGTTTCTCATATAAATGTTTTTGAATCTCTAAAAATATGCGAGATTTCAAATAATTTATATTATTTGTTAAATGAAGTTCTTGCTTATTATAGTAAGTTTTATGAGTTTGAAATTTGGGAAGTTTTCGAAAATTGATACTTTACAAGTGATTTAAAAAAATTTGATAGAAAATGATTTTAGATGACTTTGGAAATATGGTACTAAATGTTTTGCCAAAAGTTAGGAAAGTGGAAATAATTTTAAAATTGGTGGAATGTTTTAGAAAACAAAAATGGTGGATAAATGAATTTTATGTGATATACAAAAGTTGGTTAAAATTTTGAAAAGTTGGTTACAATGTTTCTGAAAATTATGAAATGATAGTGGTTTATTTAGAAATGCTATGAATATTTTCAAAATGGACTTGGAAATTTATTGATTGTTTAATAAATAGTTTTGGAAATATTTTGGAAGTAAAGTCATTTTTTAGTATTTTTGAATACTATGATTTATATGAAAAATTGGTATGGATATTTAGTAAAGTATTTCCATTGGAAAGTATGTTTGCAAAAAGTACTATTTCCCTATTTTTGTGAAAAATGATTTATGAGAATGTTTTGGTAAGGAATGTGAGATAATTGCTATCATTGGAAACTGCGATGTACTTGCATTCGCCATTGTTGTGATGGTTTTTACGGTGTTGGAGTGCCTTTGGTTGTAGCTATCGAGGATGGTAGTCATAAGGCCATACACCAAATGTGACCGGCATGTAGTAGTAGTTTGTAGTTATCCATTGCTAGCTGTTTTTTCCTAGTTTTGTAAGATGATTTGAAAATTTTGTAAAAAAAGTTAAAATGATTTGGAATGAAAAATTTGAATGTGAAGGGGAAATATTTTGAAAAATGATTTTGGTAGGGTGGATTTCAGAAATATTTAGTGAAAATAAGTTTGCAAAATTTTTTTAAATGTGATATGTATGATTTGGAAGTGAGATTTTATGTAGACTATGATTTTGCAAAAGCTTTGCTAATATTGTGAATTTCAATTTTTTAGAAACATCCACCATCTAAAATGTATTTTTGGAAAAAAAATACATACGTATATATTTCGTGATGTGTTTGAAAAGAACTCCACAATTGTAAACCTTGATTTTGAAAGTACTTTGTGAAGTGATTTTGAAAAGAAAATCCATTGCAATTATATTTATTTTGGAAAGTGATGTTTGAAAAATACCTTAATGTTTTAAAGATACGGCTTTGAAGGTATGCATATACATAATTTTGAAAAGTATACGTGTTTATGTAAATATTGTATATTTTCCCTAAGAAGAAATTGTGGGGGAGTGTGTAATAACCCGATATTTCGAGAAACTAGAAATTTTAAATTTAATGTATAATCAATTGATAATAGAGCTTAATTAATAAGAAATATGATGAACCAAATTCTAAATAATATATTTTATGATTTTAGTAAGGAGTAACCGAGTGGTAGACTAAATTGGTGAAGTATAATAATTTTGAAAGTAGTTTAAGTGAAGAAACATTATTAGTAATGTGATTAAGAAGCAAACAAGAAATAAATTGAAATGAAATGGATAACAAAAACGCTTGGCCCAAGCCCATTTATGCTTACTCTTTAATTATCAAAAGTATTCTAGTACTTTGCTTCATCACTTATCATCTACAAACCATTCTTCTCTATTTTCATTTTCAGCATGAAACCTAAAATAGCCTCTCTTCCGAAATTCATTAAAAATCAAATAAATATAAAAAAGTCACAAAACTTTAAATAGAGCTTCTCAACACTTATTTACATCATTACAAGTTGTTAAAGTTCAATTTTGATCAAGTTTGGATGGTGAAAAAATTGATAGATTGAGATATATTTTCTGGTTTATAAACAATGGAAAAGATGCTTGTTCAAAGAGTGATTTTGTATATCAAATCAAATTATTTTGGCTTCAAATTTTTCTGATTAGTTTCATAGACTCTTATCTTTGTTCATTATGAATATCTTTCGTTTATATGGTTGGAAAAATGATTGGTGATGATATTTGTTGATATGGTTGTGTTTTGATGAATTCTGTGAATTTAAACCCTCTTCACTATAAAATTCGTATTTAATTCATACGAAGTGTGAAAATTCCCAAATTTTGATATGTTGCTTTTGACATAATCCAGCACCTATTTTCCAAATTTCATGAATCTTCATTTAGTTTGGTGTGTTAACTATTCCGTAAGATTTTCCTATGCAATTTGGGCAGAAAACGCCTGTTGGTTTTTAATTCATATTAAATTGTAGAAAATTCTAAAAGTTCTGAAAATTGGTTATATTGCTTCCATCTAAATTTCTAACTACTGATAAAAATTTCATTTAAAAATATTGTGATTTGTTGCCCTAAACAGTTGATTTACAAAGGCGGAAATTATGTTTTATTGCTGCAAATTATTTACAAAAGTTCAATGATATTAATTAGTTTCCATGTTGAATGATCGTACTCTCTACCCATGATAAAGTTTATTTAATCTCTGCAATGGATTTTGATTTACTTTAATACTCTTGTGTTAAAATTTGAAAGATGGATGATTTTGGGAAAATATATAAATGGAATAATTTTGTAGATTTTGTGAATTAAAATTGTTTAGTAAATGGCAAGTTTTGAAATTTTATTAAACAAATGAAGTTTGAATATTTATATTTAATTACCATTGATTATAAAATTTTACAGTGATCTATGAACTCATAGCTAGAAATAGCCTGACTTGGGGTTTGTTTTTATCGACAATCCTCGGGTCAGACCGAGGATTTATTGCAGGTTTAGCTGATACAGTTTTGGGTACAAGATGATGGATGGACATAGTCAACGGTTTTATGTATTCTTTTGTAATTGAAATCGATATAGTTAAATTGGCTTGGAATGTATAAAATAAATTTAGATAGTATGAAGTATCAAAATGTGTAATATACATTATTTGCGTCCGTTAGAGTACGATGTGATCTATTTATATGTGATGGTGTTATTTTTGCATTGTTCTATCCTGGAAACACCCACATTGCCTCATTCTTCGTGTTACTCGATAGTATTACACAGTAACACTATTGGGTGATATGGGTACAGAGGCGGGGTGTTACATCAAATCCATACTAAATCAAGCTTAATTAAGAGATTAATGGTGGATTAGTAGGAATCTTCTAATTACTATTTGGGGGCATTAGGTGTCGTGCGTACTACTCTTCGTCTTGGGTATACATCATTTTTGATGTTTTTGATCGATTTCACATCAATAGATGATTAAACTATCTTTGACAAATTTGATTTTACGTCAATTTCATGCATACTTATATATGTAAAAAACATGCTTTTGATCCATTTTTGAAGTTAAAAATATGACTTTGACTAATTTGATTTCATAATGATTTATAAACAAATTTAAATGATTTTTAATTAGTTTTCAAAAATATATTCATGCTTTGATTTCCCATATGAATGTTGGATTAGGATATGATTATTATAACGATTATATTTTATGGCTATGATATTATAACGATTGTATTGCATGGCTATGACGCTTGTTTTCATGTTTGAATGCTTGATTGAATGTTTGAATTGGTTGACAAGTTTTAACTAGATGAATTGAAGATGGAATGGTATCAATGGATCGACCTTTATAGTTTTTAGAGTCGGATCGATACATATGAGTCGCACATAAATTGGAGCATATGTATTGAAGATAATTCAGAGCGGTAAAACTTTAAAATTTGGTTGAGTGTCTAGACAAATTGATCCATACCAATCGTCGACATGTGTATGTGTCATGTATTTGGGAAATTGAATAAAGCAAGGCAAGTTCGGCAGCTACATTGGGATTTTGTCGTATCTACTTAAAAACTCATAGCCAAATACGCGAGGATTTTGGTGGCGCCAATCGATTGGTGCTAGATGGATGAAGGCGTAGAAAACATGGGAATTACTTCAGGATTTAAGTAGAAAAAGTCAAAGCTAACTTCGAGTTGAACACAAAGCAAGGAAATAAGTGGATACTTAGCAAAAAATTTGCTATGTCATAGTCAGAACGATCAGCACCAACTTATATGGGTCGGTACTGATTGATATAGGTCGATGTCGATTGATTTGATTTAATGCGAGATGGTGGAGCAAGACATGGTGATATGCCATGATCGATTGCATGTGCCATAGTTGGTGGATTGCGAGGTATATCCCAAAGACGATGGATCGGTGGTGACTCGCAAAGTATTGGTGATTACGTGAGGCTGGCATGAGGCTTACGCAAGGTGAATGCGATATGACTCTGAGCAGGCATGAAATTACTTCGAGAAAAGTGCAGGGCAACCAAGAAATGTCGAGACTTCAATGATTTGATGTTTTAAGCAGTGTAGATCGAGTACTTAAGGTGATAAGTGACTATAGCATCTAGTAATCGTCCAAGAAGACATATTCAGAGTGGTATTGACATGATTAGGATAAATGAGTTCTATTATCTGGATGCGTGCCAAGGGATCATCATATAATTTGGAGATGTGATGTGTGCTCATAGTAGGGGCATATGAGAATGCTCACTTGTATACCCTAGACCTTAGTGATAATCATGCTTGCCTTAGTCATGGTATTTATTTAAGTACCAATGAAATCATGATGTTGAGCAGTTGCTTACCTCAACGATGGTCAAATTGAGTTATCATATATCCAATGGTACATAAGTGGGTGATGCAAGATTGAGTAATGGTTGTTATGTTTGCTAGGTTTGTTTTATTTGATATGGATGTTATGAGACATAGGTATTAGTGTGATAGATACCCTATTCCGTACCGAGTGTAGTATACCCATATATGATAGTAGATTTATATATGTTGTGTTTATGTGATAACTTGTTGTATGCATGGATAGGTAAGAATAGTTTTACAGACATTATGTTCACATTTACCATGTATGGTTTTATATCTAATTTAAGATTATATATATCTTATACCATACTTTTATCCGACTTGAGATTATTTGCATTGCTTGTTATATTTTGGGTACTCTTAAATGTGTAGATTGAGACAGTAGGTATGAGATAGTGTAGGGAGTCGTGCAAATGACGAGCAGAAGGCTTATTCTGTCATATATCCATATTTAGAGCTTTCACCGCTATATTCTACTGTGTAGTATTGTGGAGCTATATCGGAACTCATAAATTTTAGATACAGTTTATTTAGATTTATTTGATTCATATGTATAAATTCTACTATTTCTTTCTTTGTATAACTGTGATGAACCTGATGTACCATGACTTATTTTAGTTCATTTGCTTATATTACCATGTTGCCTGTTTTATGTCTATTTTCTATTATATGTTATCTATGTGCTACGAGATAAACGATAAGTTATGTTATCCCGCCTTTTGGCAAGGCCGTGACACCAAGAACTTGACTAGAAACCAAGGACAGTCTATCCTTGGGATCAGTTACACATAGGTTCACTATGGATACTGGACAATTTTACCCGAATCCGGATCGAGCCACAATCGATGTGGTATGACAAGCAAAGCTATGAAAGCTAATGTTCCCAATTTAAAGTCAATCGGAGTTCGTATGCTCAAGATATTGATTCATCAAAATCCAAGTGAAACACCACATTCGTATCCAGGGAAGAAGACCTCCTTTGTATCCATTGAAAGACCATTGGTTCGTGTCCATCATGGTCGGCTGCAATTCATGTCCATGGAAAGAAGCAATACATTCGTATCCATCTAATTTGTAGCCATTGCCATGCAACAACGTCATTCGTATCCACCAAGTTTCCAGTAAACTACAACCAGTTCGTATCCATGAAGAAACTTTGTCTCGTAACCATTGCATAAGAACCATCCATATCACTTACCCAATTCGTATCGACCATAAACAATCAATACGAAACACTACTTAGAAAGCATCGATACGAGTTGGGGCGACAACTATCGATATGAGGGAGGAATGGAAATAATCGATACGAAAGACATGCGTTCGTATTGATACGAAGCAAGTCATCCACAATCGATACGAAACAAGATGTCCTAGATAGATTCGAACAAGTGTAAAAACCTGTGGATACGAATGAAGCCTACGAAGAAGGAAGACTCGGTCACTCGGCTTGAAAAGTGGATCAATCCTAAAATGTAGCGCCACGTTATCTGATCAGCACGTGCAAGCATGGATATGAACAGAACGATACGAACACATATCGATACGAAGTCGACAGCACATTGAAAATCCAAATTTGAAGGGGGTAAGTGAGGGGGATTCCATTCGAAGTAATGTTAATGCACCATCTTCAAAACTTCTCGGGATCCTGAGTTTTTCGAGAAAAGGTCCCATCCATCAATATCATGATTGGGTCGACCAGGCCAGATCATAAGAGAAATATCATGATCGGGTCGACCAGGTCAGGCTCGATCATGAGTGAATAAAAAATCAAAAACGTACATTGCTGTTCTAGCGGAAATACTTGGTTTAATTCTACCACTTCTACTAGGAGTCGCCTTTTTAGTGCTAGCGGAATGTAAACATCGATCATAACTCGAGATCTACAAGTCCAAATGGCACCAAATTTTCATAGGAGCTTGCCTAGAACCTCGAGAATGTACTTGATCGATTTCACCCCAAAAGGACCAATTATGGATCGCTACGAACTCAACTCATACCGCCCAGTTTGAGTCAAAATCATCTGAACTCGATCCCGTAGGCCCACCCATGTGAGAGAAGAAGTCTTCCGAGATCTGGGCGAGATATTTGTTGCATACGCCTATAAATAGTGACCGTGGACTTATAGAAAAGGGACTTTTTGGCATCTCCACGTCGATATTCTGCCGAAATTGCCATTGTACTTTGATTGTACTATTGTAATCCACTAGTAACCAGCGAGTTATGATCAATAAACATCAATCATTTCATAGTGAACGTAGGTCATAGGCCGAACCACTCTAAACTTGTGTGTTTCTATACTTTTTCTTATATGTTGATTGGTGTGTTTGTTAGATCTGCCTCATTTTACATTTGCGTTCTTCATTTTATCTCTTCAAACACATCCGAAGAGTGTTGTGCCCAATTTTGGTACAAACACTTTGGTGCTTTCACTAAGAAAACCCAGCTTTTCTCCTGCTCATTGGATCTACTGCCGATGTCGGATTGCAAGAATCTAAGGAGAAGATCCAAATCTCAAGCCTAGAAGTTCATCCATCCTATTCAAATTTGCATCAAGTCTAGGAGAGAACTTCGCTATTCACTATGGTCACTACTAGGACTGCCTCAACCGTTGCAGATCCAGAAGGACGGGATAGGCAGAACCCCACACAACTTCCCTTTGTAGACCAGAATGCTGCTGGACCTTCGGATCCACAAAGCCCTGTCACCGGGGAGGAGTTCCAGCTACTTATACAAGAGCTGACTCAAAGCCGCCAGCAGCTTACCCAATAGCTCTGTGCCAACACGGAGTTAACTAATCGGCTGAACCGAGAAAGACGAAGGAGATCTAGACGAGAGCAGGCTTCCTATTCTTCTACTGAAAGTTCAGCTTCCTCTAATTACAATCACAGATCCACGCGCCCACGGCTGGATGGAAGCTATGCGCAAGCTACCGAGCATCAGCGCACTTTGATTCTTGGACAAGCGAGAGTTGGTCCGTCAACTAGCCACCAAACCGGATCCTCCTCCTGAGGAGGGATGGTTCTTTATCATGCTGCCGGCAACCGCGCTGCTGCTGCTGCCATCAACTTGGAAGCTGACACTCGGAACCGAACGGATCCAACCCTTTGCCAACGCGACCACACTCCTCAACCCTATGTACCCGAAGACCTGGAGCCAAAGAGGCAAGGTATGGACCGTCGACCGCGCCCGGACCGTCCTTGCATTGTGGAATCCGATAACACCGTGGCCCAGCATGCCAAAAATGTACAAATGCCAGATATCCCGACTATGATCCACTAGATGATCCGCGAGAGCCAGGGCCTCACCAATGACTACTGGGGAATCTCCTAGAGTCATACCCCTTTCACCGATGACATCCTCTATGCTGAACCGCATCGGCAATTTAGAATGCCAACTCTGCATGTTTATGAAGGGAGCTCTGACCCTAACCAGCACATTTTGAAGTACGAATGGTTGATGAATGCTGCACGGGCTGATGATGCGGTTAAATGCCGAAGTTTCCCAATTTCCCTAGGGGGCATCGTGACTTTGTGGTTTACTCCCCTGCCACCCCGATCTATTTCATGTTTTGACCAGTTGGCTACGAAGTTTGTCGAGCAGTTTCGCATGCATGTCACAAGGCCAAAAGATGTTAATACCTTGTACAGTGTCACTCAAGCTCCCGGAGCGACACTCAGACGTTGCCTAGAAAGGTTCCATCCCGCTTGCGCAGAGATTAGTAACCCTAATGATAATTCCATATCGATGGCACTAACTAAGGGAATCGATCCTGATTCCGAATTTGGCAACTGGTTGGTTGGGAAACCCCCTGCATCATTGGACCATTTCTATTCCAAGGCAGCTCAGTTCTTGAGGAGAGAGGATGCGAAACAGTCTAGGAAAAAGGATGATGCAGGGCCCAGTGTGGAAGGAATCCAGAGCAATGTCGATGTGAAACAAATCGGGGAGAGTTCCGGAAAGGTGTAGTTAAATATACAGAATAAGCAGAAAGGCGATGGAAATCAGGATAAGAAGCGAGATCAGAATCGCGAACCGCGATGTAGAGCTCCCATGTTTGACACCTATACTCCTTTAAATACATCCCTGGAGAATGTGTACTTGCAAACTTGTAATACTATCCAATATAAGAAACCTGCTCCGAAGCAATCTTCAGAGAGACAGATTCAAACTGGGAAGTTTTTATAGATTTCACGATAGTTATGGCAACAACATGAACGAATGTCGTTATCTATAGGATATTATCGAGAAGTTGATCCGAGAAAGAAAGTTGGAGAAGTTCGTTCAGGTGCCGCAGGCTAGAGGTGCGGGCCCATCGAATCAAAATCAAATACCGAATCAGGTTATACCAGAGGAACCCGCACGTACCGGCGGGAGGTTAGTGATTAACACTGTTAGTGGTGGTCCTCATCTAGTGGATCGGAGCTGGAGGGAAATGGAGTCGTATGCCAGCTCTATTAGGCATGCGAGCTTCGAATGTTGTAGTAACTTGGAAGATGGGGCTCCGGCCAAACAATAGAAGACGATAACAGACGACATCGTTTTCAAAGACGTGGATGCCGACAGAATTGAAGCCCCTACCATTGATCCACTAGTCATTCCAGCTCAGATAGGTCCTGATTGGATGAAGAGGACCTTAGTGGACCGTGGAAGTTCGGCGAACATACTTTTTAAGCGAGCCTGTGATCAAATGAAGATGGAAGCGAAAGATTTGAAGCCTTGTAATTCTTGTATTTGTGGCTTCAATGGAAGTGCGACTATACCCACTAGGATGGTAAAGTTACCATTGGAGTAGGGAGTTGGAGAGCGTCGAAGAGTCCGGATGCTGCAATTTATTGTACTGGATATTGATTCACCGTATAATGCTTTCTTGGGCCGACCGACCATAGCTTAGTTCAGGGCTGCTATCACCCCTTGGTGTCTGACTTTGAAATTCCCTACCAACAATGGGGTCGGAGTTGTTTACGGAGACCGGACTGCAGCACGGACCTGTTATGTTGCTAAGCTGCGGGAGGCGCAGCGAAAAGAGAAGGGAAAGGGCGTAGAGGAATCTCTCTACGTCCGCTTTGCAGATAATTGACAGTTAACGCTTGGGCCTAGGCTCGGGCACCACAACAAACTCCTAAGAGATCTTGACCCAAGAGATAATGAGAGCGAGGACGAAGTCAAAGATAGTCAGGCTTCTCCGGCAGAGCTGACGATCGATGTTTCGATCGATAATGACGACGACTCTAGAATGATAAAGATCGGATCTCAGCTAAGCCAATAGATGAAGGAGGAATTGGTTGAATTTCTCCGGGCAAACCTCGACGTGTTTTCCTTGACGCACTCTGACATGTGTGGGATCTCGTCGGACATCACGAGTCACACATTGAATATTGACCCGCGGCATGTCTCGGTCAAGTAAAAAAGGCATGGTATGGATCCAGAGAGATCTGCCGCCCTAAAGGAAGAGGTAGATAAACTCAAGTCGAACGGGTTTATTCGAGATGCGCTATATCCAGAATGGGTGTCCAACCCTGTACTTGTCAGGAAACCTAACGGGAAATGGAGAACTTGCGTTGACTACTCAGACTTGAATAAAGCTTGCCCTAAAGACAGTTTTCCACTTCCCCGGATTGATCAACTTGTAGACTCAACAGCCGAACACGAGCTCTTATCTTTCATGGATGCGTATTCTCGCTACAATCAGATTCCCATGCACCTACCCGATCAGGCGCACACTAGCTTCATCACTGATCTAGGACTTTACTGCTACAAAGTCATGCTGTTTGGACTCAAAAATGCTGGAGCAACTTACCAACGGCTAGTCAATCGAATGTTTGCTAACCAGATCGGAAAAACTATGGAGGTATATGTGAAGTCACGATTCTCCACCAATCATATCAAAGCCTTGGAAATAATGTTCAACCAAGGTTTCAAATCTCGGATTTTGGCCAATATCTCGGGCAAATATCTCGGCTGTCTCGGGCGATATTTAAAAGACTTATAACTAACCAAGGTGCCAAATCTCGGATTTTGGCTAATATCTCGGATTTTCATCTCGGCTGATCTCGGGGAGATTTAAAACCTTGTGTTCAACATCCTACGGGAGTATAGAATGAAGCTCAACCCGTTGAAGTGTCACTTTGGGGTCGCGTCCGGAAAGTTCCTTGGATTCATCATTAATGCTCGGGGAATCGAAGCCAATCCCAAGAAGATCTGGGAAATCAGGAATCTTGAGACTCCAAGGACCATAAAGCAAGTTCAGAGCCTCGACAGGAAGGTAGCAGCACCGAGCAGGTTCATCTCAAAATCCATCGACAAATGCATTCCCTTCTTCGACCTAATCAGGAAAGGGAAACAGAACTTTGAATGGACTACAAAGTGTGAAGGTGCATTCCGAGCACTGGTTCAACACCTATCCACACCACCTATTCTATCAAAGCCTATTGATCACGAGAGATTGAACATCTACTTGGCGGTGTCAGAAAACAGAATCAGTGGTACTTTGATTCTGGAGGAGGATCAGATACAACGGCCAGTCTATTACATCAGCAAACGACTGACCAAAGTAGAGAAAAATTGTCCCAAGTTGGAGAAGTTAGCTTACTGTTTTGTTATTGCCTCGAGGAGCTTCGCCCGTATTTCCAGGCTCATCCTATCACTTTCTACACTGACCAATCGTTACAATAGGTCCTTACGCGGCCTGTGACGTCTGGTAGGTTACTCAAGTGGAATATCAAGTTGAATCAGTTCAACATCACTTACACACCGAGGTGATCTATTCAAGGACAAGTCCTACCAGACTTCATCGTCGAATTCACTATCTCGAGGACTTGCCCGAAACCAGTGAATCTCCTAAATACATATGAAAGCTACACACAGATGGTGCAGCGAACGACTGTTGCTCAAGCACTGGAGTTGTACTTGAAACCCCAGATGGTTGATCTGTATGTTATGCCTTGAAGTTTGATTTCCATGCAACCAATAATGAGGCCGAATACGAAGTTTCACTTGCTGGACTCAGACTCACTAGACACATGAAAATTATTGCTATGGAGATTTACTGCAATTCACAATTGGTCGTGTGCCAAGTTCGGGGGGAATACCAGGCCAGAGATCGAAGACTGGCTGCTTATCTTGCTCGGGTCTAGGAAATATTGAATCAGTTTGATTATTATGCCATCTATTTCATACCCCGAGAACACAATCAAAAGGCCGATTCTTTGGCAAAATTAGCCAACACCGGTGAGGCACAACAAATGGGACTCATTCCCGTCGAGACACTATCTTCCTCGAGTATTGATCAAATGGAGACTGACTGGGTACATGAAAACATACCCAATAAGGAATCATGGATGACTCCGTTTAGGAACTATCTGGAGCATGGAACCCTACCAGAGCGAAGGAATGAGAGAAGACAAGTTCTCCGGAAGGCTTCGCGATTCACTATTTAGAATGGAGTCATGTATAGAAGAGGATACTCTATTCCTTTACTCCGGTATATCGCTCACGATAAAATCAAACAAGTGTTACATGATGTGCACGAAGGAGAATGTGGCGATCACACCGGGGGACAAGCTCTTGCAAAGAAAGTGCTCCGATACGGTTATTATTGGCCGACTGTAAATCGCGATGCATTAGATTATGCCAGGAAATATGACAGATGTTAGAAGCATGCTTGGATTCCAAGAGCCCCGCCTACCGAAATAACTCAAATGGTCAGTCCATGGCCGTTCGCAATATGGGGCATCAATATTATTGGGTCTCTACCTTTGGCTAAAGTAGGCGCGAAGTACACCATCGTTGCAGTTGATTACTTTACCAAATGGGTGGAAGCCGAGCCCCTTGCTACTATCTCGACGAAGAAAGAGAACAACTTTGTGGTACGCAACATTATCTATCGATTTGGTCTCCCACATACCATCATCACTGACAACGGAGCCTAATTTGATAGTGTCGAGTTCAAGAATTTCTGTTAGCAATTCCATATCCAAAAGAAGTTCTCTGCAGTTGCACACCCTCAAGCGAATGGACAGGTTGAAGCTGTTAACAAAGTTATAAAGTCCATTCTGAAAAAGCGATTGGAAAAAGCCGGGGGCAAATGGGTCGATGAACTTCTTATGGCCTATGGGCATATCGAACTACCCACAAGTCTGCGATCGACCACACTCCATTTTCACTTTCTTACGGCTTGAAAGCCGTCATTCCGATCGAACTGGAAGTACCTTCTCATCGTGTGACTTACTATGATCCGAAGACAAATGCTATATTGCTTGCAGAATCTCTGGATTGATTAGATGAGAAGCATGAAGAGGCTGATTTGAGGGCAGCAGTGCACCGATGTCGAGTCGCCCGATTATACAATGCTAAGATCCAACCCCGAACCTTTGAACTTGGTGATCTTGTGCTTAAGGGAATTTACCCGGTCCCTTCGCATATGAAGCAAACGTGGGAAGGACCATATGTTATTGAACGACGACTCGGAGATGGGACATTCAAATTATCAACCCTCGATGGTCTCACGTTGCCGAGAGCTTGGAACAGCGAAAGTCTTCGTCGCAACTACACATAATATGCTTTGTTTATTCAATTAGTCTGCTTTTCATTTGCAATTTGTTTATGCATTTCGAAATTTGAACTTGTAATAAGGCAACTGAATTTGCCATACTTTCTTATTTCAGCAATAAAATGCAATCTCTTCAAGCCATGGCAGTAATTCTTAAAATGCATCATGCGACCATCACAATGCACGGAGAGCTAAGTTCCACCCTACGATGGGACTTATTCAAATGAGGAGTGACTGTGATACGACCGGTCACTCGCTAAGTGAAACCGAAGCTCGGGGGAAAGTTGTCACATTGAAGCCAAAAAGGATTGATACTTAACAATCCTCTAACTAACTCCGGCTCCCAAAGTGTGAGCTACAGTATAAACTTAAAAATATGGGCTCGAAGAGGGTAGATCCGTCCACCTAATGACTTTGCCCATGTTCAGTGCAAGCTCAAGGAGGGTGGATCTCTCCACCTAATGACCTTGCTTGTTAACTCAGGGTGGATGTGACCCGACCATCCACGATCCTGATAAATGTACTGTTCCCAGAGTGCGAACAAAATCCTAAAACTCAAAATAGATTTGATCAACCATTTGTTAACTAACTTTAAGTCCCTAAAGCACGGACTGGAGTATAAACTTCAACTGGGTGTGACTGACCGCCCACAACTAACTTTAAGTCCCCAGAGCGTGGACTGGAGTATAAACTTCAACTGGGTGTGACTGACCACCCACGACTGACCACCCACAACTAACTCTATGTCCCCAGAGCACGGACTAGAATATAAATTTCAACTGGTGTGACTGACCGCCCTTAAATCAACCTAAGTCCCCAGAGTCTGGACATAGACCTGATCATTAAAACGGGTGTGACTGACCGCCCGAAAAACAACTTAAGTCCACGGAGCATGGACGTAACTTTAAACATTAAGCAGGCATGATCGACCGCCTGCATGCGAGTTCAATCTCCAGAGTGTGGATGTGATTGTCAATAAGTGAGCGAGTGTAACCCGACCACTCGAACTCATCTCTCTACCACTTAGTTTCGACTGAGTGAAGCTAAAAATGTCGAAGGTGAAAAGCAACCACCATCCGACCACTTCGATTCATCCCCAGGACTGGGGTTATGATTCCAGCACCAACTACTAATCGAGACAGTACAATGCTGAAGATCGACTTGACGTTTGGTTATAACCCGAAGCCATGACTCCGGGACTTAACAACCGAACACAAGTCCGATCCAGAGACTGATGCTTCGCAAGTGTGTCGAAAGAAAACTCGAGTGATGCAACACTTAAACAAATAAACTCGGAGTTGTGCAAAGAATAAAAGGAAATTCTATTTCATTTATCCTTTAAAAGAAAAATAGATACAAGGAGTCTATGCCAAAAATCCCTACTAGCAGGGGCCGAACCCACATCTATACACGGCCTACAAGAACGAAAAGAAAGCTCCTACCTATCTGCCAAAAAAGGGATGCCAAGATTCACGCCTACACCTTAGGCTTCTTCTTCTTATGCTTCTTCTCCTTTGGAGTCGACCCACTGGAGCTGCCACTATGATGCTGCTTCGAGCTTTTTCCTTTACTAGGCTTGTCCCCGACCGGGGGATGTATCATGGTCTCCTCCTCCAAACTCACCGGAATCAGGATGCTTTCAAAGTGCGTGGTCGGAGGGATGGGGTCACTTTCCATGTGAGAGGATACGGGGGGAACCCTAGTAATGATAATCGTGCCACCCGGAGAGATCATGAGTAAAGGGGCCTGGCCAGGTCCTGCCATTCCACCTCCTGTGGTGCTACCCATTGCGCCCGCCATCTCAGCGCTAATTTCTGCCATTATTGCGTCGTCATGAGCTGCTTGAGTATCAGGCGGGAAGCTGGCGGTCGGAGCCGAAGAGTTGGCCACGAACGCACTTCCACTCATAACAAATGGAAAGTCAGAAAGTGGATCGCTGTGGGTGCCTAGGAGCTCATCCATCATTTGCTCGTTAAAGGTGAAAGCGCTCACATCAACTTCCTCGGTCATAGTAGTAGTGGTCAGCGTCGCCTCAGTTATGATAGCCTCCTGCTCTTGGTTTTGTTCTTGGGTTGCACAGGGCATGGTCGGTGCTGCTTCTATAACTGAATGAAGATAAGAGAAAATATTAGAAATTTCCTTTGATAGTACTCCAGACTTTGAATGAGCTCGAGATGTTTTCAGAATATCTTCCTCAGGTTGGCTCGCGATGGGGGCCGGGGTTCCTCCTAACACGTGCTCGCGGGCCAGAGATAGCTGTGGCTGATCCGGATCATAGGCCGGCACAGGTAGAGGATCAACTGCAGGAGTGGATTCATGCTGGGTTGGCACAGGGATCTCAGAGCTTGTATCATGATGCTCAACACCAGAGCCCTCTCCAACCTCCAAGTGCTGAGTAGCGAGCTTCTCTTTCTCAAATGCGACAGTGGCATCATGGAGAACTCTCTTCCTCATTCAACACTCGGTGTTCCATTTCGAATACATCGAGGGATTTGGTATGATGCTCTGCCTTCTCATCGGCTAAAAGACGACGCCAGGCACTATGTAAGTGAGTTGGATAATCGCTGAGCGAGCTTAAGGCATGGTATTTCAGAACGTTGACATTGTAGGTGATTAAAAGATCTTCAATGTCACTCTCAAGTCTGGCCTCTGCTGCCCTGGCCTCAACCTCAACCCTAGCCTCGGCCTCCTAAGCTTTCAACATCGCTGCATCCCACTCATTCCGAGCCTCCACAATTTGGTTGCAGACCTCTTGAGCGATCTTGTTAGCTTCATCTTTTTCCTTAACGACTTCGTCGTATTTGGCTTTAAGCTCTTCCAGCTCTTGGAGTGCCTTATCTTTTTCAGCAGTGACTATAGCGTTCCTGTGGCCCATATCGTCTACTAACTTTAAATGCTCCCGCCTCATCCGATCCAACTCCTTATTGGCCTTGTCAACCTTTTTAGGGCTTCCATTTTGGAATTCCTTAAAGTATCATTCTCTCCAGTAAGCACTGTGAAGATCTGATCCTTCTGGGTGATGGTTTCTTGTAATTCTTCGATTTTCTTTGCCCGCTCAAACGCCACAGCTGAAGCTTTCTCGGCGGTTTTCTTCCACTCTCTGTATTGTCCAAAAGCATGATAAACATGATCACGAACAATTTTTTCTACTCCATCTGGAAGCACCATCAAATTTGGTGGAAAATGGAAGCCGTCGAAGCATATGTTCGGAAACTCTCTTTTTAGTTGGGCTATCCGAGTGGCTCCCTCACCTGTCAACTCTGTAACCGACAAAGTAGCTGCAATAGAGGTGTCCGCCCCGATCTTACGGTGATGTTCGTCGGATCTTGGAATTACCGAAAGCCACAGTTGGAGCGAAGTCGCAACAGTCTGTGTCCTCGAATTGGGAGGTGGCAACGAAACCCTGGGTGGAGGAGAGCGTGATCGGGAGCGGCGTCTATCTAGCCTCTCGTTTTCTTTTTCTCGTTCCCTCTCCCTTTCCCTGGCTCTCTCTCTATCATAATAATCCCTCTCTTGACTAGAGTGGCGGCGTTCATAGTCAGAATCACGCCTACGAGATTTCCTATAAGAACTGCAAGATTTGCGTGTAGTGCGGAGACTACCGAGCATAGACGATTTCTTCGACATCGGATCTACAAAATTAAAATAAAGGCAAAGTTAGTTATCTTCGGAGTTTGGACAACTCAAGAATATTGAGTATGTGATGTCGTGAAGTGTATGCATGTATGTGTTAACCCCCCAACCAACCGGTTATATCAGCCGTACTCGAAGGAGTTAGCTCGCCTAAATCTAAAATGCTTTGAAGCCCTTCTAATCCGGTATCTTGTTGGAGTGACACATAATCTGGGATTGGAATATCTGCAAGTCCTTTGAAGGGGTTATCCATGTGTGAGGAAGGAGCCTCCAAAATTATGACACCAGCAGCTGGCAGAGACACAACCACGGATTTCCATCTCGTAGATTTGCGAAGTTTACGAGCAACCTCTTTGCCTTTCCTTATCCTTTCTAAATGTCGAGGACTATCTGAAGGCCCAGCTACGGGTTCGTCTTCGGTGGGCGTATCCTCTTCGCCACCTTGCTCAGCGATTACAATTCCAGGCGCTCTTCGTCTAGCTTGTCTTGTTGGAGCTGCCTTGAGAGATCCTTTAAACCCTATGCTCTAATCTCCGTCAATCAGCCCGACGGCCCTTAGATTTTCATCCGTAAGCACTACTTCAATCTCTCTAAACTCGCCCGGCACCTCCCGAAGGATCCTGACGATATCCCTAAATTGAGCGCCTTCGGGTCGAGGAATTTAAGCTATAAAGAGGAAATAACATTAAGCTCAGTATTAATGGGGATTAACCAATTGGTCGCTTGAGGAATTGAGACACTTACGTCTATCTAGCCACCGTCTAGCGAATCCTGGTGGGGACCGAACGTAGAACCACTCGGTTTTGAAGTAGCTGAGTTTGGTCCAAGTCCCAATCACAATTTGATAGTTTCTGACTCCCTCTAAGAATGTGAAAGAAGGATTATCTCCCTCACTCTTTACATTAAACAAGAATCTGACTTCCTCTGGAGTCGGGAGCCGAAAAAGGTGCTTTATGAAGACGATGAATAGGTTGTTCAGTAAACCGTACCCGTTCGGATGCAACTGTGATGGGGCAATCCTGAAGTAATATAAACTTCTTGGATGTATTGATTGAATGGAGGAAGTGTCCTAGCTGTACACGAGGATCTGTTAAAAGTAGTGTACCCTTCTGGTGGAGTATGTGGCATATCGTTTGGCCCTGGTAGTAGGACGTCATTCAACGATAGACCGTGCCTTAAGAAAATCCTTCCTAACATTTCTTCAGAAAATATTAGAAGAAAACGAGTCTTGTGGATTCCCAATGAAAACTACTCCTGGTAGCTCGTCCGAAGCAGGACTTATAACTTCGGCAGCAATAGCTGGCATCTCTATTATTGGAAGGGGTGGGCTTTAAGCCTCTTGTTGTTGCGAGCTTCCGGGCTCCATAGCTAATCAACTTAGTAAAAATCATCGTTAGGTGGGAATAATCCCGTGTGTTCCCTAGTGTGAAATGCATGAATGTATTGTGCAGTGCAGTGCAGTGCTGTGAGTTACTTAAGAAAAAATTGTACGAAGATTAACAAAGTATTTGAATGATGAGACTTCAGAATTCAACCGGAGTGACCGTCATCACTGACCGTCCCAACCGTGCCATCTAGGTTCTGGAGATCGGTCCAAGTTGAGATTCACTAAATGTTGTTAATTATAGTTCCATCGACGAGCTTTGGAAGGTAATCAAATATGCAGCGTAACATTTAAGTCAAATTTTGCAAGGCAGAAGCTCGTCGAAGTCATATGTTCAAATGTACAAGAGACTTCGAATTCGTCAAGGTTCCACTCGGATTGATCACCAAAAACTTTAATTCGTATCGGTCGAGGAGGCTGTTCGTATCAATCGAATCTGCGAGTTCGTATCAATCATAAAGAGTGCATTCGTATCGATACCCTAACAAGCAATTCGTATCAATCCAGTACGTTCAATTTCGTAACGATCAAGTGCGACACATTCATATCGATCACCTCGGATCGATACGAAACACCGCCATCTATCGACACGAAGATCTCCACTTCTCCGTTACGAAATCCCATCGCCCAGATCGATACGAACGCCTTCAAACAGGATCGATACGACAAACCTTTCCACCTTCATCGATACGAAGCGAAAATAAAACCATCCCTCCACAAGTCCTTCGTATCCCAAACTTCATCTTCTCCAAATTCATTCAAGCATCGTCTCCACCATCCTCGACCTTGCTTCGACCAACTACGACCACCACATCACCAGAGTTGATCGTGGAATTGGCAGAGAGGGCCAAAGATTCGAGTCCCATCGTTCTAAGTTGATATTTATAGTTTAATTACCTAATTTGAAAAATAATTCAAGGGATTAATGGGTTGATTAGTTCAAGGACAAAGACAGTTTGTTTCTCTCTCGAATGGCAGAGCAATACGAAGGCGAGAGCGAAGATGGAAAGCAAGAAAGTGAAAAACATTCTAAGTACCAAGCCTTTATATACTTAGGGAATGGCCGTTCATCTCCCAGTCATCGCTACCGGTCAAAAAAATCGCTAAGGAGATCGATATGAGCTGGTTATTTTGTATCCATTAAGCGACCGAGACGAAGCAAATGCAATTCAAGTCTTTCGTATCTAGCAACCTATCGATACGAGATGAAAGGCAGAAGATTATTTGAGCTATTAGAATCGATTCGAGGTTCATCGATACGACATGCTCTATTCGTGTCCATCTAACACCACAACCATTCATATCCATCGGTTCCCATCGATGCGAACTTCATTAAAACACTAACCAAATTCGTGTCGATCGACATCGATATGAAAACAAATTTTCAACTTTTCACATCGATCCAGGAGAGGGTCGATACGAAGAGATACTCCAAAACAACCATAAACCATTATTACAACTTGAATTTCACATCGATTCAGGAGAGGATCGATACGGAATTCGATACAAGAAAACTGACAACGACTCGTGAACGTATGAACATTAACGGGAGTCAGGCTAACATGCATTTATGTATGTGATGAATTAACATTCAAATTTTAAAATTTACAGGAATTGAATGCTTACCTAGAGACAACCACAATGATGAACAGATCTCTATCACTCAATACTCTGTTACAACAATGCACAGTACAATCCTTGATGATTATCAATCAAGAATTTATATGTACTACCAAGAAACAACCAAAGGTTACATCTTTTGATGAAAATACAACAACTATTCAACAAATCTGATAGAACATTTCAAACAGAAGGTTCCAACTTTTCAATGCATGTCATGTTCACACAAGACGTACTTTGGGGGGCAAATGTTATCCCGCCTTTTGGCAAGACAGTGACACCAAGAACTTGACTAGAAACCAAGGACAGTCTGTCCTTGGGATCGGTTACACATAGGTTCACTATGGATACTAGACAATTTCATCCGAGTCTTGATCGTGCCACAATCGATGTGGTATGACAAGCAAAGCTATGAAAGCCAATGTTCGAAATTTCAAGTCAATCGGAGTTCGTATGCTCAAGATATTGATTCATCAAAATCCAAGTGAAACACCACATTCGTATCTAAGGAAGAAGACCTCCTTCATATCCACTGAAAGACCATTTGTTCGTATCTATCATGGTCGGTCGCAATTCGTGTCCATGGAAAGAAGCAATACATTCGTATCCATCTAATTTGTAGCCATAGCCGTGCAACAACCTCATTCGTATCCACCAAGTTTCCAGTAAGCTATAACCAGTTCGTATCCATGAAGAAACCTTGTCTCGTATCCATTGCATGAGAACCCTTCGTATCGCTTACCCAATTCGTATCGACCACAAACAATCAATACGAAACACTACCTAGAAAGCATCGATACAAGTTGGGGTGACAACTATCGAAACGAGGGAGGAATGGAAATAATCGATACGAAAGACATGCGTTCGTATCGATACAAAGCAAGTCATCCACAATCGATACGAAACAAGATGTCCCAGATGGATTCGAACGAGTGTAAAATCCTATGGAAATGAACGAGGCCTACGAAGAAGGAAGACTCGGTCACTCGGAATGAAAAGTGGATCGATCCTAAAATGTAGCGCCACGTCATCTGGTCAGCACGTGCAAGCATGGATACGAACAGAACGATACGAACACGTATCGATACGAAGTTGACAACACATTGAAAATCCAAATTTGCATCGATCATAACTCGAGATCTATAAGTCCAAATGCCACCAAATTTTCATAGGAGCTTGCCTACAACCTCAAGAATGTACCTGATCTATTTCAGCCCAAAAGGACCAATTATGGATCGATACGAACTCAATTCGTATTGCTCCCAGATTGAGTCGAAATCACCCGAACTCGATCCCGTGGGCCCACCCACGTGAGAGAAGAAGTCCACCGAGATCTGGGCGAGATATTTGTTGCCTACGCCTATAAGTAGTGACCCTGGACCTACAGAAAAGGGACTTTTTTGATTCTCCATGTCGATATTCTACTAAAATTTCAATTGTACTTTGATTGTATTGTTGTAATCCACTTGTAACCAGCGAGTTATAATCAATAAACATCAACCATTTCATAGTGGACGTAGGCCATAGGCT
Source organism: Allium fistulosum (assembly GCA_030737815.1). Classification (NCBI taxonomy): domain Eukaryota; kingdom Viridiplantae; phylum Streptophyta; class Magnoliopsida; order Asparagales; family Amaryllidaceae; genus Allium; species Allium fistulosum. Next base: position 620,029,316 of record CM060907.1, read on the forward strand.
GAACCACTCTAAACTTGTGTGTTTCTATACTTTTTCTTATCTGCTGATTGGTGTGTTTGTTAGATCTGCCTTATTTTACATTTACTTTCTTCATTTTATCTCTTCAAACACATCCGAAGAGTGTTGTGCCCAATTTTCGTACAAACAAGTTAAGCTAAGATTTATTGCTACTTTACCACTAACCACTTATCTCTTTCGATCGAGTACTGATGAAACACACTTATGATATTAGATATTGGTATATTGGGTACCATAGGTGGAGGGAGGTCGAACATAAGGCATAGATTCAAATTGATTTGCAAATTGCTTATTTTGTAATTTGTAGAGATAGTCTCTATTAGTGTAGGAGATATTCAGATTTAAGAGAAGATTATAAAATGAAGAAGAATAAAATAATGGCTACCCTATTGTTTCCATAAAGCTCTATATTATTAGCGATTGTTGGGCCAAAGCAGTCATAAAGGTCCGAAATACCCATTCTCGAATGCCAACGAAAGTATATCATACTACGTATCAAAATATGGGTTTTCGATATCTCTAAATGGAATGGAAACATCAAGATCCATAAAAAGACATCCCTATTCAAAGTTATCTTTTACGTCAATCTATTTTAATCGACCATATATACTAATTTATAATTAATGTGTCAAATTTGTTGGTCATTACATTCTACTTCACTTAAAAGAATTATGCCACCGCAATTCCTTAAAGTATAGACTCCCAACCCAATGCATAACATTCACACCATCTCATATGTTTAAGTATACAAAATATGGGGAAGTATATTATTCTCAACCGACTTCTTTCTGTAATAGTATACAACAACAACATAGGGCAATCAATCATGACACAATAAAATCTATTCACAACAATGAATGCAATTTTCTACATGCACATACTATAATAACAGACACACTACAATAACCATGCAATCAAAAATGTAGCATGTAAAAATAACACTCCATCAACAAAGAGTGAAAATTCCAATCATAGATCAACTCTGTTCATAAGTCGTATCATGCATTTTGATAATCCAACCACAATAGCACATAACAGAAAATTCACAACAAATTCAGGTTGGCTCAAACATGCATGCAAAAGTAAATAAATAAATATATATATATAACCAATATAGCTTAACAAGATAAAGCACACATACTCAGAAGTGGCAACATCACACTACTATAGCAATGAATAATACACGTGTGCTAACCCATATACTGACACATCCCCCAATAATATGTGTATCCTCCAAATTGTCGATGAACTTCCTTATAATCCCATCTTCAAAATAATTGGTGTACCATCTCATGCTTACACCGTTCAAAATATATTATGCACCTACTCATGGTTACACTCTCAAAATGATATATGCACCCACTCGTGGCAACATCCTCGAAATAATATGTGCCTACTCATGGTTATATTCTCAAAATAATATGTGCCTACTCATGGCTACATCCTCACAATAACATGGCTATCATTATAGTGGATGTTGGGAAAACTCAGAAACTCAAATCACATAGTCGTCTCACACCCCCACACTTCTCATTCTAGTCTCATAGTTCTCGAAATGTTCTCCAATAAGGTTTCCAAGTAAAATATCTTTACAGTAAAATACTTTTTAAACAGGCACTATTAAATTTTGTTCCTTAAAATTAAATATTTTTCTTTTCTAACTAAGTACTTCTAAATCAAATTACCTTACCTTTGTATAATATTTTCCAAAAGTATCTTAAAAGACTAGATATGTTCTGACTCATCCTTTGTCAATAAAATAGTTTCAAATATATTCCTAACAGAACATTTTTTCCAAGTTAGTGTATTTTCCGACTAAAGTTCTTTGCTCAAAAATGTTTTCCTTCCAAAACATCATTTATCAAATGTATCCTTTAAGTAAAAGCACTTACAACCAAAACTAAAAATCAAACAAAAAACTTTCCATACTCAATTGTATTCTTTGATTATAACGTTCTTACTCAAATAAAAATTTTCCTTGCCTACTTTACTAAAAAAATATTTTGCAAATCAAAATATTTCAAATAAATAATCTCGAATATTTTCTTCAATAAAATAACTTCTTAAAATTAAATGCAATCCTTTTACCCTTGTAAAATTTTCAAAAAATCACTTTAAGCTCAAAAACATACATTTTACCCTTCTAATAAAATATTTTTAAAATAAAAAAATATATGTTCTTTATATAACTTTTTAGCACAACAATTTTTATCTAAAACTTCACAAAGTAAAAAATGATTCCATTTACTAAGGTAAGGTTTTAAGTACAATTTAATATCAAGTTTGTGTCGCTCAGTTTATAACCAACACTTAATCCCTCCTAGCTTGTCCTACCCAACCCCTACTGTATTTATTCTCACACAAGGGTCATTAAAAATAAGCATCGTCTCAGGGTGAGGTAATGGTGGTTATACATACACCTCATACACACACAAGACATACAATCATTAATAGGAATGCTCTCACGTCCTCTATTTAACCCAATCTAAGGTGTAAGTTAACCTACTTTAAACAGTTTAAATCTACCCAAGGATCAGGTAATTGCTAAATGTAAGCTTTGATACCAAATGTGACGTCCCACTATTCCTAACATCAAAAATTAATGACAATCACCATCAAAATGTGTTGCATATAGAGCTCATATATAAAAAACCATAGGTCACTGGTTATATAGACTGAAATTTTAAAACTATGAACAAAAAGAGAAAACCTCAAAGCAGAGTCAAACAACAATATACATATAGTGTTTTAAATAAATGAATGACATGCAAGGCCCAACAAATCAAATGAACATTCACATCTTCATACATCAATTATTGAGAAATTTGTAAACAGTACAACTATAACACATGATAAACAACCTGTAGATTTATTTGCATTCAAACATCTTTTTCCCTCCTTTGCTTCCACTTGCAAACTTTACAAATTCAAATAAATAAATAAAATTGTTCAACTATGTTTGGACTTCGCCTAATCTTATACACTCCAACTACAAGGGAACTGTAGGCTATTTCATAAGAAAAGACTTCCTACGTACCCTTTCAAGATCAAGTCCACGTAGTTCTATTTCTTACTCTCCTCCTGCATCATATACTTGTCAGCATAACATTTCCTATATCAACAACCAATACAAGTAGAAAACATCATATTCTACTAAATCACCATAGTCAATCATCATAAATACAGATTATCAATAACAACAACACATAGCCATTAGAAGTCACACAATTCAAATAATACTCGATATCAACCTCAGACATTAAATAAATCAACAAAAACAGATATCCTCAAATGTGTATGAATCATCCACCACTGGTAACACATCATCAACAGCATAAATGCAACTTTAAATCCAATAAATATGTACTAATTACTCCATATTGGTAACATAACATCAACCTCATCAAATGTGTACTAACTACTTTATAATAGTAACACAAACGTCAAAGTAGTCAACACAACAGAACCGCCATTAACCATAACACCTACATAGTAGTAATGATAAAATATTGCACAACTCATCTTAATGCGATTTCATCTCTATTCATCAAATATACATGATAATTTCAACCAACAATTAGTCGCATTTGTTACAACAACCTGGAATAATGTATTTATACACATTATTTCCTCTTTAGTATAAAATCATCTTATTATTGTTTATTATAAAATATTTTATCTCGATTATCTCAAAACAATAATATTTTCTCAAAACGATAATATACCTAAAAAATCCTCCATCAAAATATTACTTTAAATATCTCAAGCATAAAAATGGCAATTTATACTAGTATTATGAAAAAATTAACGTTGCTTCATGTTAAAATAATAATATATTTGCTCACACTAAAATAAAAAATGTCTTTTACAACACCTAAAAGACATTATAAAAGGTGTTTTGCAACATTTTTTCAAATGTCGCATTAGGTTAAGTTGTAATATGGTCGCCTTAATTCACAACCTTTCATAATTATTGTAAACAAACATTATAATAAAGTTTATTGTTGCTTTTTTTTCATATTGCAAAATATATTTTATAACCTTTTGAATAGCTTTAGTATTTGTTTTGCAACTTTCTAAAATGTTGCGAAATATGTACTACAATATTTTAAAAAAGTTTCATGGACATTATGAAAAAAGCTCGGCAAAATGTAGTATCGATGCAAGCAAAACATGCACAACACATTAATGATTTACTTTGTGTAAAGGTACTCACATTAAATAAATAATAACATGTTAAACATTTGATATCTCCGATTAAAAGCAATAAATAACAACAATTCTAAAGGAATCAAACACATAAAAAAATCTTCTAGATTTAGAAGCTATACCATTAATTTTTTCAGTACCTAGTTCTAATGTTTCAGATCTTAAAGTAACTAGTTAAATTTTCTAAGGCTTATGCTTGTTGTTGTAAGGCAAAAATGGCACAACGCATCCCGGGGTCGTTTGTTACATCCGTTCTTTACATTTTTAGGCCTTTATATGACAAAATTAAGAGAGAATTTAGCTAATTTTAAAGTTGTACATGAAATGTTTAGGAATCGATAATAGTAACTCATTGTTTAATGCAAATGCATAAGCTTAAAATTATATACTTACTGGAATTTTTGTAGACTATGATGAAAGATTAAGTATTATATAAAAAATTTAGCATACTGAATCATATGAATCATGAAGTTACATAAACATAATGTCATAAAGAACATAAGCACAATATGTGTAATAGTCACTATCAAATAAAACTAACAGAGATTTTCAAACTCAAGTGCTTTTGATATACATAAATTAAGGCAATTATATGTTGCAACAATAGTATAATTGAAACTGAAACTGTATACAATGAACCTTACAAGTCACTTTCCATTCTCACAGTTTCATGAACTCATTCAGATGGGTCTATGATTAAAGTCTTCTACCATCCTACATGCAATAAAAGATAACAAGAGAGTAAAGAAATATTACTCATCAATATATGATACTAAGTTTTAATACATTAAGTTCAAATCATGAATATAATGTAAAAAATTAAGCAGTCAAAGTAAAAGAATAATATGCGTATAACGAGCACAATAATCAAATTGCAAATTAATTATTTTTAATTAGGATTTTTCACAAGCCATCAAAAAATTCCATGTTCTTTATGTGATCCTTAGGCACATCCTCTCTAATTGGATGTACTTTTTTCCAAATATTTATGGACCCCACAACACCCCTGATATGAGATCCCTTTGAAAGACTTGTAAGAACTTCGTTACCCTCATTCAGGGCCCATGGGTTATTCTGGGAGATTTTAATGTAACTAGATCCTCCACGGAAAGAAATTTGGTACACTCAAATATATCAATCATGGATTTATTTCACTATTTTATTGAATGTTGTTACCTTGTAGATTCCCTTTTAAATAACAATAAGTTCACATGGTCAAACAAAAGAACCATCCTTTCTTGGCTAGGTTGTACCACTCTTCTTCGATGTCGACTAGGAAGACCTCCACCATCTCTCCTTGCAAAACGGCCTTCTTTCACTCCTCTCAAATCACTACTTTGTCGTCTTGGATACTTGCAAGTAGCCTCTTTCGAATCCTCCATTTTGATTTGAGAAGATGTGGATTTTGGAGGACGGTTTTGACAATTTGTGGCCAGATTATAGGTCTCTTCTCCCACTTGTATATCCACTTTCAAATCATTTATAGGTAAGCTCTGATTTCTTCTCTAGGCTCTTAGAAAGTGGGCGGCTAACCTATAGGGATCTCTCGTATCTAGACATTTTGGCCTAAAATAAGAGATTCTAAACATTAATAAGGCTAAGGATACTGTTCCGCTAGATTCAAAGGTGTGATCTCGTCTTAAGGAAATCAAATTTGAGCTGTACATGATATCTCATCAGGGGAGATGGTTGCCATCAGAGATCCAAAGTTCAATGGATTAAAGAAGGTGATAAGAACACAAAATATTCTCAAAAGCTTACAAATAGAAGAAGAAGAGCAAACAAGATTCATTCATTACACTTCTGCAACTAGATCTTGACTTCCTAAGCTGAGCAAAATGGCACCTTTGATGAGTATTGTAGGAAGTAATTCGTTTCTTCATTCTCCTATCATTCTATCATTCGGTGGTTAGCTCTCTATGCCGAACCCTCCAACATCCACATCTATTATTTTTTTTCTCGTCGAGATTTGGAACTTCTTAAAAGATATGGCCAAAGAAAAAGCGCTTGGTCTAGATTATTTTTCCGTTTTTTCCCTTAACTCCACTAGCCTCTTTTAAGTAGGGATATTTTGGCTATTTTTGAAAATTTTCACTCAAATGCTTGGAGCTGTAGCAGGATGAACTTCATAAATATTTATCTTATCTCGAAATTTACGAACATCGATATGGTCGGTGACTTCAAACCCATTAGCCTCTTAAATGCTACCTTCAAACTCATTACCAAGGTTCAAGCTAGAAGACTCTAACTTCACCTTGACTCTCTGATCTACCCTGCCAATTCTACCTTCATCGGAGATTGCTCTGTATTGGACTCAGTCATAATAGCCCATGAGATCATTTTTATTCCTACACTTATAGGGTTCCTTATGCGATCTTCATGTTGGACTTCTCCATAACTTTTGATTTTATCAGTTGGGACTTCATCCTTGACATTCTTGGGCACCATGGCTTTTCAGACAGATGGACTGTGGAATTAAGATATTTTTTATTCTTTTATGTCCTCGGTGGTGGTTAATAAAGCTAGGGGTAACCTCATAAATCCAAAAAGGGCTGAAGGCTAAGAGACCCCTTATCCTCCCTCCTTTTTAACTTAGTAGCAGACATCCTCACTTCTATGATCAGTCTAGCCTAATCTAACAATCTCGTTAAGGGAATTGGGGACCTCATTTTTCATCATAGAACATCTTCTCTCCAATATGCCAATGACACCATCCTTTTTTGCTTCCTGACCACGAATACATTGTGGCTCTCAAATTACTTATGTACTGTTTGGAGTAGTCTTTTGAGTTGCCTATCAATTATAGAAAGAGTTCCATATTCATGATAAATGACGAAACCAATTAGGGTCTGACTATGGCTATGTGCTCTTACTGCCGGATGGACTACTTCCTTTTGAAATATATTGGAATTACTCTTCGCTTAACTACCCTTCACCATGACAAATCATTTCCTCTCATTGAAAAATTTCAAGATAGGTTGGACTCTTGGAAAGAAAGCTTTCTCTCTTGCTGGCAAATATATACTAGTCAATTTAGTCTTCTCCTCGATCCCAACCTATTAGATGTCTACAGAATCCCAGAATGGGTTATAATCAAGATTGATAGTCTTAAGAGAAACTTCTTATGGTGTAGTTGTTCCTCTACTTTAGTGGCTAAACATTTTGTTAATTAGGATATAGTCGGAAAAGATAAACGACAAGGTGGTATGGGGGTAATCATTCTCAAGCTGTTAAAAAAGGCCCTGCTTTCGATATAGGCCAGAATTATAGGCTCCAACACTGAACCTGTTTGGAATAAATGGTTAACTATGATTTACTTTTGTGGAGTGTTTTCTACCTTAGATCTTGGTCTCCTTCCTTATGGAAAAGTGTCCTCTTTTTGAAAGGCTTTCATCTCCCCATTAGATCATTTTCACCTTGGCTTCTCTCTGGATACCTAGGCTAGCAATGCATTGGATAAATGGACTTTATCTCTTCCCATTGCGTCTCTAATTCTCCTGCTCTATAATGCCTCAACAAACAAACTTGCCTTAGTGGTTTAAATCTTTTCTCTGGATCCTGCAACTTATTATTTCATAAGGTGATCACTGACCATCTCTATTACAAATCTGTAATCTCTTAGTCATCATTAACGATTTCATTCTTTTCACTTCTGTTAAAAAAGTTTCTTAGAGACTTGGTCCTTCCAACTTTTTCTCCATCGGATCATGTTACTGCTTCACTAACTTCATTGGTAGGTGTTTCAAATTATCTATCTTTTGGAAAGCACCCTAAGTGTGAAAACTGTCACATGGCTCCTGATCCCTGATGTAACGACCCACTATTTTGGACCATTCAAATTGACGATAATCCACACATGTCACTAAAACAGATACATAGCGGAAATTAAAATAAATAGTGGTTCATGAAGCCACTAAAATACAGAGTCTCAAAAACAGATACAAAATACATAGTCTGAAAACCAATACAGTTCTGAAACAAGTACAATAGAAATCCCAAAGACATAAGTCTCTATACAAAATCTGAAATAGAACAACTGAAACTGAAATAGATGAACAACTAGATAAGCAGAAACTCCAGCGATTCCTAGTTCCAGAAAAGGGAAGTCCAAAGCTGTGAATACTCAGGTTGACCCGAGCGTAAATAAAACACAAACACTCGAGTCAGGACATAAATACTTATACAATGTAAACCAACTCAAGTGAACTGTAATAACAATTACAGTAACTTAAAGAATGCTTGGGATCGCCCATTCTTTAAGGATCCGTTAAACTATCTACTATGTAGTAATATTCGCTATTATAATAATGTCTAATATAAAATAAACATACTTTAAAATAGCATTAGGGCTTTACATTTAATCTGAACTCACCCTAACACATAATAGTCCCAGTAGTCTATCCAGTATTAGCGTACTCCAAAAATAGGGGCTACCCTCGATACTCCACAGGCTACAGGAGAAATCACAACTCGTAGTAAAGCTCGATATGGTAGGTGACACGACACAACTAGGCAATGCCAGGGTAGATATACCAATTACGCATCCGGACTGGTGATGATGCATAGCACCCACTACCGCCCACCTCGAACAACACTCCCAAATCAAGGGTGCGTACCAAATCAATCACAAGTAATAGAATGGTATCGAAGAAGTGTGTCCGATCAAAGGTGCTACCTCATTGGTCCGTCAATCGCTCCTGTTTTAGCCACCTTATGCCAACTCATGGGAGTTGGGTCCACGTATATACCTTAGGATCGTCGCCACCATCCTACTTCATTTTGGAAACTCCACCGCGTACATAGTTGTTGAAGTGGTTTTCGGTATCGACGGAGAGTATGTCCATATCCGATCCCGATCTCTTTAACAACCAATCGTTATTATAACCCGTGGTTATAAATTTAAAACAGTTTATATTTCAAATCAAAATACTTCATTTAAAGAATTTAAAAACAAAGTCATTATCCTTTTAAATCAAATATTCTATTCCCAAAATTTTAGCCTTTTCTGAGTTTACTTATTCACTTAAAAACATTAAAACATTAAAATTCCAACTTTCACAGCATTAAAAAGTGCTACAGTAAGTTATATTTGGAAACAATTCAATTCAGCAAAGACAGCATTTATAAACTGCTGTAATAGTTCAGTTTTAAAGGAAAAATAGTTCAATTCGGAAAAGACAGCATTTACAAAACTGTTGTAATAGTTCAGGGTTCAAATTAAAGGTTTTAATTCAATTTAGCAAAGACAGCGGTTTAAAGATGCTGTAAAAGTTCAGTTATATACAAAAATCACATTTCAGCCTAGTGTAGCACTTAACAAGTGCTACAATAGCCCCTTCATTAGTTTCAGTTTTAAATTTAGTTCCTATCACTACAGCACTTACCAAGTGCTGTCATAGCCTTAGTTCATTTTAGTCTTTTAGTTCATTTATGCAACCACTTACAAAGTGCTGCAGATTCTACTTAGTTCAGAATTAGTTCATTTCCAGAAATGATAGCATTTCTGAAGTGCTATTAATTGAATTTCCAGGTTTTAAATACAATTCCAGCCACAAATAAACTTCAATGTAAATCATTTAAACTTATAAAAATCATATTTTTCCACATCAAAAATGTTCATTTAAATAGCATTAACTTATGATTTTTATAAAGAAAATTTTACAAATAAAAATCAAATTTTCCGAAGTTCACTTATTAAATTCAAGTGTGTCAATTTCCCTTTTCATTTTTAAAAAATTACTTTAACACTTAAATTTAAATCTCCATTTTCACCATTTTAAAACATAATTTCCATTTTTAATTTAATTAACTTAAATTTCCATTTTAAAATCAAATCAAAATTTCCAAATTAAGTTACACTTTAAAATCACAATTTTCTATTCATCTATTTTACATTTAACACAAAGAAAAATCATTTCCACTTTAATAAATCATTTTAAAATTCAGTTTAAATCAATTTATCATATTTTTACATTTTTAAAATACTTAAAAATTTCCAGAAAAATATATAATAACCACGGGTCTGTATAATATTTTCTAGCCTAAGTCAAGTGATACGGATAATATATCATTTCAATCCATAGTTTACAAAGAAAATCTGGGTTTTATCATTTCAAACCCGCAATCTCAAGTAAATAAAATTAAATAAAAGTCGCTCAGGCTTATCATTTCAGCCCATAACGATCTTTCCCTATTCTAAAGTCCGTTCGGGTATGTATCATTTCAACCCATAGTGATTCTATTCTACAAGGAACTTGCAGTGTGATAAACAGAATAGAATAAACAGTAAATAAAATAAAACACAACAAATGATGTGACAAGTTAATTACAGGGTTTAACATCATAAAATTTACATCACAGGCAGGTATAACAAATATAATTATTTCTACACTTTCACTTGCTATCAATTCACCATTATATAAGTACGGATGTCAGGTGTGATTACTCACCTCTATAAAGCTAGAGTTATCAAATCAAATGACACAAACGAATTCCAGAAGGCACGATGACAAGACTATAGATTCAGGTGGAAGAGAACCAAGCTAGAGATCTTGTGAACAACCAACAAACAAGACACAATATCAATATAAATCCAATACACATTGAATAAAACAACATTGAAATAAAACAAATAATGAAATGAATGCTTTTGCCATGCTTTCTACAATCATATGCTCGGCCAAGGGGGTTAGTATGGCTCGGGTTTGACATGATTTTGACTCGGGTAAGGACACATGAAGGCACGACTACAAGTAATTGAAGTGGTAGAGGAGTTACATCATAAGAATACAAAGAGGCAAGAAAAATAGTGGAGTTTTGTGCACCATATTGGCTCGGCCAATGGATGCTTGGGCTTGGCCCTGCCATGTTCAGGTCTGGTCAGTTGTTGGAGTGGTAGGTAGGGGTCATAAAAAGGTGGTGGTGGCGGCTATTGGTGGTGGCCGTAGTGGTGGATGAAGGTGATGAAGTTGTGGTGGCTCGGCTATAGCACTTTTGTGGAGTTTTGACATTGTTTTGTGGTGTTTGGTTGACAAGAAGGTCACGGCCAGTGTAGGTTAGATGAGGAGGCTGGGTTGTAGCCATGGATGATGGGAAGAAGTGGATGTGGTTGTCGGAGGTGATGGTGGAGAGGATGGCCGAGCAAAGGTAGAGGAAAATCAAGGCAAAAATGGGAAAAACAATAGAAAAAAGAAGAAGAAAAGAATAGAAAAGAGAAGCCATTACCAAAGTCTTTTGCTCAGATCTGAAGTGGCCGAATTTTTTTATGAAATAAGAAGTGTTTCACGTGAAAAAAGAAGTAAAGTCACGGCCAAAAATTAAAGTGGTGAACGGCCAAAAGAAATGAAGGGTCAAGCTAACCAAAAGTCATATGTTATAAAGCTTTTTGTCTCTTCCAATTCCCATTCTTTTTAATTAAAATAAAAGCAAATAAAAATCAGTAAATAAAATTAAAAAAACTGAAATAAAGTGAAGAGAAAAATAATTATTTGTTTTTAGGAAAAATAGGAAGAAAAATAAAGAAAATGCTTAATATATTGAAACTAGCTTTTAAAAATTTCAAACCAATACACTTAACTATGGAGAAAATTATAACTTCACTTCTAAAATTTATACTATACTTCAAAAATGTTTGAAAACTAAAATAATGAAATAAAATTTCATTTAAAAATGATTTAAAAATATTTACAAAATATTAGGGTTGTTACACTCTCCCCCACTCAAATCTTTTCGTCCTCGAAAAGAATGAAACAAGGAAAACAAAGAAAAAGCAAGATAGAAAAACAAATAGTACCTGAAACAAACAATTCCGGATTCGAAGCACGAATGCTCTCCTCCGTCTCCCAAGTACAGTCTCGATCATCAGTACTCCACTGTACTTTGACCAGACTAATAGATTTCCTTCTTAGCTGCTTCGTACCTCTATCGACAATACGAAGTGGCTTCCTCTCAACAGTCAGATTAGGCTCAATATCCAAACTATCAAGAGCAGAAGGCTGAACAATAAGAGATGGGTCATGCAGATAGCGACGAAGATGAGAAACGTGGAATATATTATGCACTCCAGAGAACTTCTCGGGCAAATCCAGACGGTAAGCCAAAGAACCAATTCTTTCCGAAATGCGGAAAGGACCAACAAATCTAGGAGAAAGCTTCCCTCTACGACCAAATCGAATAACATTCCTTAAGGGAGAGACCTTAAGGAAAACCAAATCACCAACATCAAACTCTAAACTCCGCATACGCCTATCAGCATACTTCTTCTGCCTATCCTGAGCAACCCTCATCTTCCTCCTAATCTCCTCAACTCTCTCAGAAGCCTCTAAAATCATCTCAGGACCAAGAACCAAACAATTACCGGATTCAATCCAGCAAGAAGGAGATCTACAAGGTCGTCCGTAAAGAGCAGCAAACAGAGACGTCTTAATACTGGCCTGAATTCAAGGATAGAAATGAGATAGATAAAAGATTAAGATAAGATTAAAACAAAGATAGAAATTATACCTGATAACTATTGTTATAGGTGAATTTGACAAGATGGAGATGATCTTCCCAAGATCCTCCATAATCAAGCACACAAGCACGAAGAAGATCTTCTAGAATCTGATTCACCCTTTCTGTTTGACCGTCGGCCTGTGGATGGTAAGCAGTGCTCAGATTCAGACGAGTACCCAAAGAATCCTGAAAGGCTTTCCAAAACTCACTAGTAAAGATAGGATCACGATCACAAACGATACTGAGAGGGACACCATGAAGACAAACAATCTCCCTCATGTAAATCTCAGACAAACTAGAAGCAGAACGGGTAGACTTGACCGGAATGAAATGAGATGATTTGGTCAATCTATCCAGAATAACCCAGATACTCTCATTACCCTTCCTAGTCCTCGGCAATCCATTAATGAAATCCATCGAAACCTGTTCCCACTTCCAATTGGGAATCTCAAGAGGCTGTAACAAATCAGGGGTCTTCTGATGATCTGCCTTGACTTGCTGACAAGTTGCACACCTACTAACAAAAATGGAGATATCTCGCTTCATACCCTTCCACCAATATAACTTCTTCATGTCCTGATACATCTTGGTCACACCCGGATGAATAGAAAGTCTGGACTAATGATTCTCCTGAAGTAACTCCTGTCTTAATCCATCAACATTCGGGACACAAATCCTATTATTAATCCTCAACACACCTTTATCATCTATCTGAGCACCACTGCCATCAAGAGTACTACCTCCAACTCTACTTCGAACATTCTCCTTAATCAATCTAAGCATCTCATCCTGATCCTGCTTAGCCATGATACGATCCACAAGAGGAGAAGAAACAACAAGCTGACACAACATAACCTTCTTCCGACTCAAAGCATCCGCCACAACATTAGCTTTCCTAGGGGTTGTCGAGGTCATAAGAAGCAAGAAACTATAACCACCTAACTTGTCTCCGGTTCAAATCCTTCTGAGTGAAAATATATCTCAAAGGCCGATGATCTGTGAAAAGCTCGAACTTAGTACCCAAAAGATGATGTCTCCAGAGCTTCAAAGCAAAAACAATAGCAAGCAACTCTAAATCATGGGCAACATAATTTACTTCATGGGTCTTCAACCGACGACTAGCATAAGCAATCACCTTACCATCCTGCATCAAAACAGCTCCCAAACCTTCACGACAAGCATCAATGTATACCGTTAATCCCTTATTTCCATTTGGAACGGTAAGAACTGGTGCGGAAGTAAGCTTGTGCTTCAACTCACTGAATGCAGCCTTACAATCATTACTCCAAATAAACTTAGCATTCTTCCGAGTCAAAGCAGTGAGAGGAGCAGCAATCTGAGCAAAATTCTCAATGAATCTCCGGTAATAACCGGCGAGGCCCAGAAAACTACGGATATCAGTAGGAGTCTTAGGAGTTTCCCAATCCTGTACAGAATAGGGATAAATAAGGACAACAAGAAAGATAGAATAAATTGAATGAAACAACGAAAGAAAAGGGAAGAAAGGCTTACATTGATCGTAGCGATCTTGACTGGATCAACAAAAACTCCATTACCAGAAACAATATGCCTGAGGAATTGGACTTCATCCTTCCAGAAATGGCATTTAGAAAATTTAGCTTTCAACTGATGATTTCAAAGAGTTTCAAGAACAGATTTCAAATGTGACTCATGCTCTTCCTTGGACTTAGAGAAAACAAGGATATCATTAACAAAGACTAGAACAAATTTATTAAGCACATCATGAAAAACACGATTCATCAAATCAACAATGAAAGCAGGAGCATTAGTCAAACCAAAAGGCATGACTAACCATTCAAAGAATCCATTCTCAGTACGGAAAGCAGTCTTGGGAATACTTTCCTCAGCAACTCTGAGCAGGTGAAAACCTGTGGCAAGATCAAGCTGAGAGAAAACAGTAGCACCATAAAGCTGATCAATCATATCATTGATGTGAGGCATTAGATATCTGTTTTTCATAGTGAGCATTTTCAGCTCCCTATAATCAACACACATCCAGAGAGAACCATCAGACTTAGTGACAAAAACCACCGCTGCTCCCCATTCTGAATAGCTAGGTCTGATCAGATCTTTAGACGACAAGTCCTCAATTTGCTTCCTTAACTCAACCTTCTCGCGGGGTGCCATTCTTCTAGGAGGAAGAACTACAGGTCGAGCTCCAGGAATAAGATCAATGTGGAAATCAATTTCCCGCTTAGGAGGTAGAGCAGTGACTTCACCAAATACATCGGGATAGAGTTTGACTACACGAGTCGACTGAAGGTCAACAGGAGAAGCATCTAGAGAAAAGATAAAGTTGCCAGCATAATCATGAGGCATACGACGCTGAATAACCAAAGAATTACCCCGATCGTCCTTAAGAGAAACAATTCGGGATTTACAAGAGATACGAGCATCATGCCCATTAAGCTAATCACCTCCAAGCAAAATATCAAAAGCATCGAAACCAAGAACATAGAAATCACCAAAAAATTTATGGCTAGAATAGAAGAGTCTCACTTGCTTACAAATCTGATTAAGATTTGCGAGACCACCGATAGGATTTTTAACACACAAAGATTCAACAGCAAACTCAGGAGAAAGAAGATGTTCAAACTTATCACACAAATCAACAGAAATAAAACTATGCGAAGTTCCGGTATCAAATAAAACACGAACAGGATGATGAAATAAAGTAAAAGTGCCCTGAAGAGTACCTTGATCATCACTAGGAGCAGGTGCAGCAGGTTAAGAAGCAGATGTGACAGCAAAAACACCAGATGGCTTTCCCTTCTGATACAAAGGACAGTCATTCTTAAAATGACCTGGCTGAAGACAAACATGACAAAGATTGTTCCTGGTAACTTGAGGCGGAGGAACAACAACATCAACTGAAGTAGGGAAACTATTAGCATAGTGTCCTTTCTGATCACATTTGAAGCAGGTAATGGTAGATAGATCAATAGGGTGCCTTTGAGAAGGAGAAGGTGATGAAGATCCCAAGCCCGGATTCTTGAGCCAATTCTTCTTCTGTTGGTGGAAATTGGGCTTTCTCTTCTTATAATTTGCAGAGGAAGACTGAGATGCAGGAGCACCAGAAACAGCAGGACCCTTGGAAGTAGGGTTCTCATAACGAATAGCCATATCCATAAGCTCAGTAAAAGTGCCATGAACATGTGAAATAAGACGATCGTAGAACTCTGGGCGAGCTCCAGCTATGAACTTCTCATTTTTCTTAAGCTGAGTGTCGATAAGACCAGGACCAAACTTGGAGAGTTCGTTGAACTTCCGCTCATACTCAGAAAAAGACATGGTACCCTGCTTGAGATCCATGAATTCTCGATAAAGTTGGGATTTCCCGGCTTCGGGCATCCATTTTGCCACAAAAGCCTCCCTGGAAAGAAGATACAAAAACAAAACTTAAGATAGATTCAAAAGAAAGGAAAATGGGGAAAAATTCAAGATAACACAAAGGATACCTGAACTGCTCCCAGGAAATATCACCCTCGTTAGTGTGAGCTATAATAGACTCCCACCAATCTAAGGCTGACTCTTGCAGCTGCCAAGTTGCTAACTGACGCTTCTGGGCATCAGTAATCTCAAGACCAGTAAAGATCCTCTTTAAACTCTATAACCATTGCTGGGCTTCGATAATGCTCTATGAACCGGTGAACTTAGTACCACTGAGCTGAGAGAATTCCTTACAGAGAACAGTAAACCTAACAGGTGCAATAGGTTGAGGAGCTAGGGCAGTACCACGACCCATACCTCTAGCATTTCCACGATTCATCCTGAAAATATCAAGAATGAATTTAGGACAAAGGTACAGAGAAGACAAAGATAAGACAAGACAAGACAATAAAAAATCACTAGGATGCATGTCCTAATAAAAGAAATTTCTAACAAGGTAGATACGAAAAGAAGGAAGTTTAGAAAAATTGCTTTTTAAAACAAGAAAATTTTATATAAAAATAATCTTTGAAAAATCCTTTGAAAAATCATTTTAAAAATCATTTTAAAATCATTTTATACTTTGAAAATACGTTCACTCACAAAGAAATGATTCTGAGGTTGATTTCACTCATTCTAGGGTATTTCTACCCTATCTCTAATGAGTTTTTTCTCCATAGGCTAAGGTTTGCCTAAAATCAAAGCTCTGATACCAAATGTAATGACCCGCTATTTTGGACAATTCAAATCGACAATAATCCACACATGTCAGACTTGAATAATACAAAATAACAGATTGTAATAAAATTTGGAGCAAATGATATCATTCACAGAATCACAGACACAGAAATACCAGAATAACTCGCAGCGGAAAATAAAATAAATAGTGGTTCATGAAGCCACTAAAATATAGAGTCTCAAAAACATATACAAAATACATAGTCTGAAAACCAATACTGTTCTGAAATAAGTACAATAGAAATCCTAAAGACATAAGTCTCTAATACAAAAGCTGAAATAGAACAACAGAAACAGATGAACAACTAGATAAGCAGAAACTCCAGCGATTCCTAGCTCCAGAAAAGGGAAGTCCAAAGCTGTGAATACTCAGGCTGACCCGAGCGTAAATAAAACAAAAACACTTGAGTCAGGACATAAATACTTATACAATGTAAACCAACTCAAGTGAACTGTAATAACAGGTACAGTGACTTAAAGAATGCTTGGGATCGCCCATTCTTTAAGGATCCGTTAAACTATCTACTATGTAGTAATATTCGCTATTATAATAATGTCTAATATAAAATAAACATACTTTAAAATAGCATTAGGGCTTTACATTTAATCTAAACTCACCCTAACACATAATAGTCCTAGTAGTCTATCCAGTATTAGCATACTCCCAAAAATGGGGGCTACCCTCGATACTCCACAGGCTATGGGAGAAATCACAACTCATAGTAAAGCTCGATATGGTAGGTGACACGACACAACTAGGCAATGCCAGGGTAGATATACCAATTACGCATTCGGACTGGTGGTGACGCATAGCAGCCACTACCGCCCACCTCGAACAACACTCCCAAATCAAGGGTGCGCACCAAATCAATCACAAGTAATAGAATGGTATCGAAGAAATGTGTCGGATCAGAGGTGCTACCTCATTGGTCTGTCAATCGCTCATGTTTTAGCCACCTTATGCCAACTCACGGGAGTTGGGTCCACGTATATACCTTAGGATCGTCGCCACCATCCTACTTCATTCTGGAAACTCCACCGCGAACACAGTTGTTAAAGTGGTTTTCGATATCGACAGAGAGTATGTCCATATCCGATCCCGGTCTCTTTAACAACCAATCGTTATTATAACCCGTGGTTATAAATTTAAAACAGTTTATATTTCAAATCCAAATACTTCATTTAAACCATTTAAAAACAAAGTCATTATCCCTTTAAATCAAATATTCAATTCCCAAAATTTTAGCCTTTTCTGAGTTCATTTATTAACTTAAAAACATTAAAACATTAAAATTCCAGCTGTCACAGCATTAAAAAGTGCTACAGTAAGTTATATTTGGAAACAATTCAATTCAGCAAAGACAGCATTTATAAACTGTTGTAATAGTTCAGTTTTAAAGGAAAAATAGTTCAATTCAGAAAAGACAGCATTTACAAAACTGCTGTAATAGTTCAGGGTTCAAATTAAAGGTTTTAATTCAATTTAGCCAGGACAGCGGTTTAAAAACTGCTGTAAAAGTTCAGTTGTATACAAAAATCACATTTAAGCCTACTGCAGCACTTAACAAGTGCTACAATAGCCCCTTCATTAGTTTCATTTTAAATTTAGTTTCTGCCACTACAGCACTTACCAAGTGCTGTCATAGCATTAGTTCATTTTAGTCTTTTAGTTCATTTATGCAAATGCAGCACTTACAAAGTGCTGCAGATTCTACTTAGTTCAGAATTAGTTCATTTCCAGAAATGATAGCATTTCTGAAGTGCTATTAATTGAATTTCCAGGTTTTAAATACAATTCCAGCCACAAATAAACTTCAATTTAAATCATTTAAACTTATAAAAATCATATTTTTCCACATCAAAAATTTTCATTTAAATACCTTTAACCTATGATTTTTATAAAGAAAATTTAAAAATAAAAAACAAATTTTCCAAAGTTCACTTAATAAATTCAAGTGTGTCAATTTCCCTTTTCATTTTTAACAAATTACTTTAACACTTAAATTTAAATCTCCATTTTCACCATTTTAAAACTTAATTTCCATTTTTAATTTAATTAACTTAAATTTCCATTTTAAAATCAAATCAAAATTTCCAATTTAAGTTACACTTTAAAATCACAATTTTTTATTCATCTATTTTACATTTAACACAAAGAAAAATCATTTCCACTTTAATAAATCATTTTAAAGTTCAATTTATCATATTTTTACATTTTTAAAATACTTAAAAATTTCCAGAAAAATATATAATAACCACGGGTCTGTATAATATTTTCTAGCCTAAGTCAAGTGATATTGATGATATATCATTCCAATCCGTAGTTTACAAAGAAAATCCATGTTTTATCATTTCAAACCCGCAATCCCAAGTAAATAAAATTAAATAAATGTCGCTCAGGCTTATCATTTCAGCCCATAACGATCTTTCCCTATTCTAAAGTCCGTTCGGGTATGTATCATTTCAACCCATAGTGATTCTATTCTATAGGGAACTTACAGTGTGATAAACATAATAGAATAAACATTAAATAAAATAAAACACAACAGATGATGTGACAAGTTAATTACAGGGTTTAACATCATAAAATTTACATCACAGGCAGGTATAACAAATATAATTATTTATACACTTTCACTTGCTATCAATTCACCGTTATATAAGTACGAATGTCAGGTGTGATTACTCACCTCTATAAAGCTGGAGTTATCAAATCAAATGACACAAACGAATTCCAGAAGGCACGATGACAAGACTATAGATTCAGGTGGAAGAGAACCAAGCTAGAGATCTTGTGAACAACCAACAAACAAGACACAATATCAATATAAATCCAATATACATTGAATAAAACAACATTGAAATAAAACAAATAATGAAATGAATGCTTTTGCCATGCTTTCTACAATCATATGCTCGGCCTAGGGGGTTAATATGGCTCGGGTTTGACATGCTTTTGGCTCAGGTAAGGACACATGAAGGCATGGCTACAAGTAATTGAAGTGGTAGAGGAGTTACATCATAAGAATACAAAGAGGCAAGCAAAATAGTGGAGTTTTGTGCACCATATTGGCTCGGCCAATGGATGCTTGGGCTTGGCCCTGCCATGTTCAGGTCTGGTCAGTTGTTGGAGTGGTGGGTAGGGGTCATAACAAGGTGGTGGTGGCGGCTATTAGTGGTGGTCGTGGTGGTGGATGAAGGTGATGAAGTTGTGGTGGCTCGGCTATAGCACTTTTGTGGAGTTTTGACATTGTTTTATGGTGTTTGGTTGACAAGAAGATCACGGCCAGTGTAGGTCAGAGGAGGAGGCTGTGTTGTAGTCGTGGATGATGGGAAGAAGTGGATGTGGTGGTCGGAGGTGATGTTGGAGAGGATGGCCGAGCAAAGGTAGAGGAAAATCAAGGCAAAAATGGGAAAAACAATAGAAAAAAAAGAAGAAAAGAATAGAAAAGAGAAGCCATTACCAAAGTCTTTTGCTCAGATCTGAAGTGGCCGAATTTTTTTATGAAATAAGAAGTGCTTCACGTAAAAAAAGAAGTAAAGTCACGGCCAAAAATTAAAGTGTTAAACGGACAAAAGAAATGAAGGGTCAAGCTAACCAAAAGTCATATGTTATAAAGCTTTTTGTCTCTTCCAATTCCCATTCTTTTTAATTAAAATAAAAGCAAATAAAAATCAGTAAATAAAATAAAACAAAACTGAAATAAAGTGAAAAGAAAAATAATTATTTGTTTTTAGGAAAAATAGGAAGAAAAATAAAGAAAATGCTTAATATATTGAAACTAGCTTTTAAAAATTTCAAACCAATACACTTAACTATGGAAAAAATTATAACTTCACTTCTAAAATTTACACTATACTTCAAAAATGTTTGAAAAATAAAATAATGAAATAAAATTTCATTTAAAAATATTTACAAAATATTAGGGTTGTTACACCTGACAAGCTAAATTTTCCAATAATAATAAAAACATTCGCCTTACCAAATTGTAAGGAGAATACCAAACATCTTTTTTGAGTGTGATTTCTCCTTCTTGGTCTAGGCCTAATCCTTTGCATCACCTCCTCCCTCTTCGATTCTTTAATTGACTATTTGGAGTACAACAGACTCAGATTGGATGATTCTCACATTGATCTAACCAAGGCTGATTTACTGATGATGGCCTTTAATTAGGTAGTGT
Organism: Allium fistulosum; assembly: GCA_030737815.1. NCBI lineage: Eukaryota > Viridiplantae > Streptophyta > Magnoliopsida > Asparagales > Amaryllidaceae > Allium > Allium fistulosum. Next base: position 620,050,405 of record CM060907.1, read on the forward strand.
AGTGAGAATGAAATAATAGATTCTTTAATCATCATTATAACTCTTATATTACCATTTGCAGTCAGATTATTAATCATGTTAAATAGTGGTCTGGTATAGATTATAGAAGATTGTTTTTCCTCCTAGACAATAGAAGTGAGGGGGAGTCAACTAGTAGTAACTAATGGTAGTTGCTGTTAGGTCAATTATCGCTCTTCACTAATATTGTAACATCCCCCGCTTTACGACCTAAAAATAGACATCAATGGTACTGCAGTCATCACTAGAATCATTTTCAAATGACAAAGTGAGTTTATTGTTTATTCTGCAAAATAGTAAGTAAACAGAGCAGCTAAATAAATTTTCAGTATATCGAATTGTTTTACATGACTCATAACATCCATATTTACCCATCTTGTTCCCGCAAAGGGGTAAATATTATAAGAAATAAAATAGGGTCATACCTGACATATGAAGATGTTCACACCACACATAATAAGTTATAATTCATGGTTTTACACAACAGAATTTCAAAATAACTTTTATTTGCTAGATAGCCTCCTACTTCGTCTTTGGAGTCTTTATTCGTCTTCCCAAATAACCGTCTGAACCATAAAATCAGCTTACCCGAATGAGTACCTATATGTTTATGAGGAATAATAAAAAATGGGTCAAACATAATTCCTGGTATGCGTAATGCTTTACTCTAAACAAACAAACATATAGACAGACCACACTGCTAAAACGTAGTACAAGTATTCCCCGCACTATTCCATTCATCATCGATTACCTCATCTATGTAACAACATCATCTCATAAACAAACATAATCATAAATTCATCATAAGTTTGAGATTTCCTTCACATGATTTCAATTAGTTTGTCTAGTCTATTTATTTTAAATTACCACTCAAGCCTTACTCTTATCGGTTCAAAAATTATACTACACACTTAAGATTTCCACTTAGGTGATTTACCATGTTTTCTCACAATTTTACCATGAATAGATAATTAGGTTGCCATATAGGCCTTGCACCATTTTTAATCATTTGCTATGTCATGTTTAAATAAAAGCTTGCCACAGATGCCTTACTCCAATAATCATCATTTTTATGTCTTATTTGTAGAGACAATTGTCACACGAGCCTTACAATTAGATGCTATGAAATCCTTACTCTATCAATCTTGTATATTGTTGTATATAGACATGAGTTTACCACTAAGGCCTACCGCCAACATTCCCAAATATAATGTCATGTTTAGACATTAGGTGGCTAATAAAGTATTCCATTAAAATTAATGAAAATAATGTCATGTGTAATATCCCGGAAATTTGGGGCAATATCAATTTAATAATTTGTTTAAATAATTAAATTGATTAATAATCTTTGATAAATAAAATTTGAATTGGTTTAATAATCTAATTAAATGAATATTTAATTAGTGAATTTTATACTTTAAAAATTTAATAAAATAGAATTGTTATTTTTAAATTGAATGTGTTGTTTTAAATTAACTTTAAATTAGATTTTTAAAATTTAATTTGAATTTGAATTTAGAATTTGAGAGGTAATATTTAAATAGTTTTGGATTTGTATAAATATATGGATAAGCTTTTATTTATATACATAATTGGTTTTATTTTCTTTAAAATACTTTATCTATATATATAAATAAGTAATAAGTATTTATTTAATTAAAGAAAAAGAGGTTTATTCACATTTAAAATAAATACAAACTAATTAAAGAGACATGTGTAAATTTCTAATGCTTTAATATTACATGTGTTAAGAAATTAAGATATAAGAAAGACAAGTGTCATTTTGTTCTAATTTTTCTTTTTATTAAATCATTTATACTCATAAAAACATGTTTCCACTCTCTTCCTTTCTTTCTAATCTCCATTTCTAAACTGAAATTCGTTTTCCACTTTTAAAGGCTAAACCAGAAAATAAAATTTAACATTCCTCAAACCAAAAATCCTCAAAACAATAACCTGTAAAGCATTCATCAATCTATAAACCATCAACCTGTAACCTCTCCTCAATCTGAAAACAAAGCCTGCCTGGAATTCATTTCTTTTCAACCTGGAATCAAAGCCTGTTTTCTTCAAAAATCTGAAAGCAAGCAACTGGAATCTAAAGAAAATGTCTCAACAAACTAATAACCTGCATGCAAATCTAAACAGCTAGCAATGCAAGTTTTCTAGAATGTATTCAAGTTAAAAGTTTTCAAAAAGACTGCAAATTCTTTTCAAATCTGGAGGCATGTCAAACAAGGCATCTCTGCATGCAACTGAAATCCTTTCAAACTAAAGCCAGCATTCAAGTTTTTAAATCGAGTTTTAAAAGTTTCAAAAGCACTTCAGTTTTAAAGTTTAAAGCAGTTTCAAAGAGGGCTCTGTTCTTCATTTTAAAAGGTGAGTAACATTTATTTTAAAAACTTAAGTATATGATATCTGTTTGCAAGCTAAAAATCCTTGAATCTATGATGTCTAATGCCTGCATGTTGTTTAGTATGTTGATATGTATGTATATCTTTATATATGGATGTAAAATTGGAGTGCATGTCTGTTATTGATATGTATATCTGTTTCCAGTTCAAGTTCTAAGTTTAATTTAATCTTGTATCTTTTGACTTTGATATTATTATGGGTTAAGTTAAAAACAATAATTGTTTGTTTAATCAAGGATTTGTGTTTAAAATTTTATTTAAGTTAAAATAAAATGGAAACTGCTCTAGTAAACATAGAGAAACAGGAGACTTTAGTTTTGTTAAAATTTGAATATCTTAATTCAAAGGTATAGGTATATAATCTGAAATCATATCCTAAACCATGAATTATAAAAGTAAAATCACAATTTTTAGAGGGGTGTGGTACGAGCAGTTTGGGTTTGACCAGAATTTGAATTCTGGTTGATCTCTGATGATCTAAGTCTTCGGGGAAGTCGTGGTTCATTCTGGAGATAGAAGAATGATCGGAGAGTTCGAGAAAAATATATGTTGGTGGTGAATAGCACTGGGGCGATGGGAATTGATCAGGGAAATCTGTAGACCTAATTTTGGGCATGGTCGAAGTTTTGGTGATCAAGGGAGCTCTGGTGGATCGAGCTTCACCAGATTTTGGGAAATAGGAGTGGAGACGTTGTCGAAGTCGTAGCCAGAAATTCAGACGCTCTGATGATCGGAGGATTGAATTCGAGTGATTTCCAGGCTTTGGTTTCCTGTTCTTATTGGTGATGAGATACTCGTTTCCGAAATACGAATTGATGTTGAAGTTTTGGTGGTCGAATTTGGATACGAAGGTGAATGTTGACTTGAGGAGATCATCGACGGTGATCAAAGGCGAGCGTTTCGCCTGTGCACGTGCACATGAATGTTTCGAACTTCTGGAAGAATTTGAGTTAGAGGAAGAAGAAGGCGTACTCGAGTAATTGATGTTTTGTCTCGAAGTCGTACTCGAGGAAATGGGGATTGGCTCGGGTTCGTTGCAGGGGAGACTCGCTTGGGCTAAACTGTTTTTAAATTTTTAACATGACAAAGTTTTAAATAACAGGGGAAGGGAAACTCGAAGGGGAACTCGGGGGTTTCCAGGTTTTACTCTAAGCATTTAGTGGTGGGCTCGGGTAATTTGAGTTGGTACAGGTCTTAAGCCTGTTTGTTTTTAAATTTTAAATTTGGTTTAAAATTTTGGAAACTGAAATTTTAAACAAAGTTTTAAAGCAAATTTGGAAGTATGGATTCAAATTTAAAATTGTATCCTTGTTTGAAATAAATAGGTTGATAAAATTTATAATGTTTTAACAAATTTAAATTGTTAAAAGTATATTTTAAAAAGGATTTTGAATTCAAATAAATTGGTTTAAAATCTTTTAATGTTAAGTGTTCTTAACATTTGATTTAAAAAGATTTTGTAAATTTGATTTAAAATTGATTAAAGTTAAATTGTAATTTATTTTAAATCTTTAATTTAAAATGAATCAAAAGAAAGATTTTAAAGTAAAATATTTTAAAGTCTTTGTTAATAATAATTAAAGTAGTTAAAGGTTAATACTTTAATTTAAAGATTAATTAAGCAATTAATTTAGTAATTAGAAATTAATTGGTAATTAAGAAATTATTAAGTTGTAATTAATAAATAGTTGATTAAAGCTAAATTTCTTAAAGAAAGTAATTAAAGAATTGTTAATAATTAATGAGAGATCATTAATTAGGAATTATTAAATAATTAATTAATGTGATTAATTTTTGATAATCAATTAGATTAATTAATTAATATAAATTGGTTAAGTATAAATTACTTAACGAAAGTAATTAAAGAAATTAATTACTTAAGGTAATTAATTAAATAAATTTGATAAGTTTAAATTAATTAGTTAAATTAATTTAAGATAATGATTTGGAAATTTGATAATTACTTAAATGTAATTAGTGAAAGTATAATTACTTAGGAAAGTAATTAAAGGTAATTACTGGATGTAATTAACTAAAGATAATTTAATAATAAAAGTAATTTGAGACTAATTACTTAGAATAATTAATCAAGGGATTAATTAAAAGATAATTAATTAATGAGTAATTAATTTATGGAAGAGTAATTCAGGGTAGTTAATTACTAAATGTGATTAATCAAAGGTGATTAATGAATATGGTTTAATTAAATATTAATTATTAAATATAATTAATTTAAATGAAGTAATTAAGGATCATTAATTAATATAATTAATGATGTAATTAGGGATTGATCAATTAAGATTAATTAATAATAAGTGATTAAAGTAATTAATTAATTATAATTAATTAAGGAGTAATGTAATTAAGTACAGTTAATTAATAAATGAAGTAATTAAAGATTAATTACTGAATGGTTTAAGATAATTAATTTGTGAATTAATTAAGTATTAATTACTTAAAGTAATTAAAGGATTATTAATCAGGAATGATTAATTAAGATGGATATTTAGAGTAATGATTAATTAATTGGTTTAATTAATAATTAAGTAAGCAGGATTTATAGAATGAAGTAATTAGTTTAATTCACTTTAAATTAATTAGATGATATAAATCATTGCTTAAGGATGGATGAATGAGATTGAATGTATTTCATTGTTTGATATCTCTGATGAGATATGATTGATATATGATATGGATGTTTGGTTGAATTATAATGATAATGTGAATTATCTGTTTGGGATGATAATGTAGATTATCTATTGAATTATCTATCTTTGTGTATATAGATAAGAATTGAATTGTTTTAACCTTAAAACAACTTGGCCCTTAAAAGATACGTTTTGGATTTCGATGAGACCGGGATCGGGTTTCCGTATACCGGAATTCCAGGTCTGGAGACCCGAATACCACATCGATCCAAATTAACGATAGGTCATGAATCTCAAGTGAAGATGAAGATTCAGAGTGCAAGGGTTATTGTCGTTAACTCTGAGGGTGATGCCAAAACGAGTGTAACGAGATAATGCCTTCGGTTTCGTTCGAACCCGGAACGAACTTGTATGGATTGAATGCTTTCAGCACATCGTCAGGCGGACGATGAGCATTCTAAGTGATATGTTCTGATTAAAGGTAATCGTAACCTCAAGCCTCATCAACCGGGAATGGCTAAAACAGGGGAGGTGCAGCAAGGCTTCGTGGGTAGCACCCACTGAGAGCAAGATAGATCCCTGTCTAGAGGTCCCTTTTCTTTTTATTCGGCTTAGTGTGTGGTTGGTCGCGCCAACTACGGGGTTATCTTGTTCGGAATTATCCAGTAAGGGATGGTTCCGGCTTTGTGTTGCAGGGGATTGGGAGTGATCCTCGGTACGGTGATCTAGGCCACGTACTGTGACGGGCGGTACCCCAGTAGCCCTGCCATTGTATGGAAACCCATTCTTCCTACGTGCCCTTATGGTTTTGATTGTATAACCCACTTTGTGGCTAGTATGCTGGAATTTAATAATGTAACAATTTCAGCTATTTCATATTTATTTGAAAACCCTAGACCCTATTATAATATAACTGGATTTCCTATCAAATGTTTTGGTTAGCGTAAGGTAAAAAATTACCCATGTTTATTTGTGGGGAGTCTTACGTGATACCTTTTCTTTCTAAAGGTTTTGAAGTTAAGCAAGTTTAACCTGTTACTCACACCAGACCCATGTCTGACCCAAGTTGTTTATTTCTGTTTTATAAACTCTTGGGTACTCAAATTTTTACGAGTAGCCAAGGGATTCAGGTTTAGCTTTGACGAATTATGGAGGAGCAATGGAGCAGGAGGCTTCAGCGTTGTAGATATATATAGTAGTTCCGCTGTGTCTGTATCTCTGTAGTGTTTTCAGTTGTAATGTCTAGACAGATGTTATAACTGTCTAGTAAGTGATGTATATGCTGTGTAACTCCGTAAAGTGTTGTATACTATGTAATAGTATATGTTATTAATATAATTTATTCGTTCCGCTGTGAGATCGTTGTTGTTGTTTCTTTCTTTCTTCTCTTCTTTTCTTTTTTCTACCCCTTTCTTTCTTATTAATGATACGACTTTTTGTGGAGAAAAAGTCGGGTCGTTACAGTGGTATCAGAGCGAGGTTGAGCGAATGCCTAAGCTTTTGGTTAAGTGAATATCAGAACACTAGGTTGAGTGAATACCTAGGTTCGGAAGGATTGTTCATTAGAGACAGGATCTGTAGCAACCTGTTGAGTCTGAGTATATATATACGAAAGCGCGTATTTGTTAGTTATATAAAATGGTTTTATATTGTGTTAATTGATCGGTTGAGTGGTATATGGATTCTGGTCAATACGAGTAGCTAACGTTATTGATAGGGATCTCTAAACACTTGAACCAGGCCAACGGACACAATATTGTTTTAAAGAGGTAAATGAAATAATTTTACCCAGAAATAATTTCTAGATAAAAAGTATCATTTTAAATATATATATATTTCTACCTATTTGTTGGGTTACCTGTTCGGGTTTTCCAATATAAGTTATAAAGGTAGATAAGGTGGTAGTGTGAGTAACACGACTACCAATAGTTAGAATTTGAATGTTGAGGTTGGAAGTGTGTCTGACGAGACTGTAGATCTAATACCGTCTCGAGTGAGCTTTGCTGAGGTGTAGGATTTCACCGATCTCCGAAGGAACTGTTAAAGTTCGGAGTTTATCTTTGAAGTTGGATGAATAGAGTTATATCTGTCAGAGAGCAGAAGCGAGTGATGGTATTTTGGCAACTTCAGGAAGTAGTAGTTGTGTGGTGAGACGCGGTGGCTATGGACGTTTCTGAAGATATTTCTTCTGGAACAAGTTTGAAGAAGTGAGTCTGTTCCGGTGTTGTGGCTGAGTCCAGCAGGGTGTTTCTGTTTGCTTTGAAGTCCGAATTTCTCGAGGAGTTGTGGATGAGAAGTCTTTGGCATCTGTGGCAGCGGTGCAACTCGGAGTGTTCTGTGTTGGCCGAAAGATCTTCTGGCTGAACAGATATTCTGGAGTTGGAGTCCAGAAGCAACTGAGTGAATCCATTTCTTCGATGGATTGGTGAGTAAGGCATAAGCTGTTCTGATTTGATAAGAGAGAGCAGTATCTGTGGAAGTTAGGTCGGGCTGATCGCAAAAGAGACTTGCGATTGTTTGAGTATTTTCTTGGGATTATTGGAGATTGAGATTCCGTATCGACTTGATTCGTGGAGTTATCGGTGGTTCAGCTTTATAGAAGGATGTATCCGAGAGAAGAATTTGGGAAAGCAACTCAAGATTCTTTGGAGAGGGATTGATCAGTTCTAATTTTCTAGAGGGGATTCTGCTAGGATGTTTTGACCAAATGGAATGGAGTCGCTAAGATTTTATGGTATGGTGAACTGTGGATGATCAAGTTTATGCTCGAGTTTCTCCGACGGCATTCTCATCTGTTTCAGATCAGAGTTGTGAAGCAGAAGCAAGATAGCAGCTATTCTAGAGGGGAGCAACCGAGAGTTGTAATTTTCTTCGAGTAGAGGATTTCTATAGGAAATTCAAGTGTATCTCTAAGTGTGAGGAAATTTTCGGGATTTGGAGGTAAAGTTGTCAAGTGCAACTGTTTTGACTATTTCAGATAGGAGAGGTAGTTCGAAGTTCTCTAATGTTTGTAGAGTAGAGTTGTGTTTTGGATTTCAGCATATTTTTGAGAAACCATTTTGTTGAGTAGGATCCGGAAATTGGTTTGATGTTGGTCTAATCTGTTTCAAGAAGCATCATCGAAGGTTGAGTTGATCAGGAAGGATCTGTAGACAGCCCAAGATCGTCTGAAGGATTTTGTGGATAAGAGACGGAGGAATTTGGAATTCGAAGTTGGAGACTTCGTTGTTGTTGAAGTTTTCTCTGATAAAAGGGAGCTATAAGATTTGGTAAGTCTGGAAAGTCAGCTCCGAGTTGTTTTGGATCTCTTCTGTGATCTGATTTGGATAAGAGTTTGATCTACTGGATTGAATTGTCAGTTTGGATAACTGGAATTCAATGTATTTTACGTATCTCTGAGGGAATACGTATTTGATCTATCTTTCGTTTTGGAACCAGCAGTTCTGGAAGATTTGGTTGTTGAGTCAGACTCATCTGTAGTCTGATATCTTATTTAGTTCTGTAGATCTAAATGAGTAGGAGCTTTATAGCTTAGTAGTGTTGATTTTGTTTGAATTCTGTAGAGCGAGTATCCCGGTATATATACTTGGGGAAACTCGAGGAAATTGTATCCAGGATTTTTCTGGATAATTAGAATTGTTTGATTTGTGTGAATTGGTTGCTATGGTTGTTAGCATATGGATGATAATATATGCTTGTGATTTAAATGGATTATTAAATTACCTTTGTCTTAAATTTCGGGGACGAAATTATTTTAAGGGGGGAGGAATGTAATATCCCGGAAATTTGGGGCAATATCAATTTAATAATTTGTTTAAATAATTAAATTGATTAATAATCTTTGATAAATAAAATTTGAATTGGTTTAATAATCTAATTAAATGAATATTTAATTAGTGAATTTTATACTTTAAAAATTTAATAAGATAGAATTGTTATTTTTAAATTGAATGTGTTGTTTTAAATTAACTTTAAATTAGATTTTTAAAATTTAATTTGAATTTGAATTTAGAATTTGAGAGGTAATATTTAAATAGTTTTGGATTTGTATAAATATATGGATAAGCTTTTATTTATATACATAATTGGTTTTATTTTCTTTAAAATACTTTATCTATATATATAAATAAGTAATAAGTATTTATTTAATTAAAGAAAAAGAGGTTTATTCACATTTAAAATAAATACAAACTAATTAAAGAGACATGTGTAAATTTCTAATGCTTTAATATTACATGTGTTAAGAAATTAAGATATAAGAAAGACAAGTGTCATTTTGTTCTAATTTTTCTTTTTATTAAATCATTTATACTCATAAAAACATGTTTCCACTCTCTTCCTTTCTTTCTAATCTCCATTTCTAAACTGAAATTCGTTTTCCACTTTTAAAGGCAAAACCAGAAAATAAAATTTAACATTCCTCAAACCAAAAATCCTCAAAACAATAACCTGTAATGCATTCTTCAATCTATAAACCATCAACCTGTAACCTCTCCTCAATCTGAAAACAAAGCCTGCCTGTAATTCATTTCTTTTCAACCTGGAATCAAAGCCTGTTTTCTTCAAAAATATGAAAGCAAGCAACTGGAATCTAAAGAAAATGTCTCAACAAACTAATAACCTGCATGCAAATCTAAACAGCTAGCAATGCAAGTTTTCTAGAATGTATTCAAGTTAAAAGTTTTCAAAAAGACTGCAAATTCTTTTCAAATCTGGAGGCATGTCAAACAAGGCATCTCTGCATGCAACTGAAATCCTTTCAAACTAAAGCCAGCATTCAAGTTTTTAAATCGAGTTTTAAAAGTTTCAAAAGCACTTCAGTTTTAAAGTATAAAGCAGTTTCAAAGAGGGCTCTGTTCTTCATTTTAAAAGGTGAGTAACATTTATTTTAAAAACTTAAGTATATGATATCTGTTTGCATGCTAAAAATCCTTGAATCTATGATGTCTAATGCCTGCATGTTGTTTAGTATGTTGATATGTATGTATATCTTTATATATGGATGTAAAATTGGAGTGCATGTCTGTTATTGATATGTATATCTGTTTCCAGTTCAAGTTCTAAGTTTAATTTAATCTTGTATCTTTTGACTTTGATATTATTATGGGTTAAGTTAAAAACAATAATTGTTTGTTTAATCAAGGATTTGTGTTTAAAATTTTATTTAAGTTAAAATAAAAAGGAAACTGCTCTAGTAAACATAGAGAAACAGGAGACTTTAGTTTTGTTAAAATTTGAATATCTTAATTCAAAGGTACAGGTATATAATCTGAAATCATATCCTAAACCATGAATTATAAAAGTAAAATCACAATTTTTAGAGGGGTGTGGTACGAGCAGTTTGGGTTTGACCAGAATTTGAATTTTGGTTGATCTCTGATGATCTAAGTCTTCGGGGAAGTCGTGGTTCATTCTGGAGATAGAAGAATGATCGGAGAGTTCGAGAAAAATATATGTTGGTGGTGAATAGCACTGGGGCGATGGGAATTGATCAGGGAAATCTGTAGACCTAATTTTGGGCATGGTCGAAGTTTTGGTGATCAAGGGAGCTCTGGTGGATCGAGCTTCACCAGATTTTGGGAAATAGGAGTGGAGACGTTGTCGAAGTCGTAGCCAGAAATTCAGACGCTCTGATGATCGGAGGATTGAATTCGAGTGATTTCCAGGCTTTGGTTTCCTGTTCTTATTGGTGATGAGATACTCGTTTCCGAAATACGAATTGATGTTGAAGTTTTGGTGGTCGAATTTGGATACGAAGGTGAATGTTGACTTGAGGAGATCATCGACGGTGATCAAAGGCGAGCGTTTCGCCTGTGCACGTGCACATGAATGTTTCGAACTTCTGGAAGAATTTGAGTTAGAGGAAGAAGAAGGCGTACTCGAGTAATTGATGTTTTGTCTCGAAGTCGTACTCGAGGAAATGGGGATTGGCTCGGGTTCGTTGCAGGGGAGACTCGCTTGGGCTAAACTGTTTTTAAATTTTTAACATGACAAAGTTTTAAATAACAGGGGAAGGGAAACTCGAAGGGGAACTCGGGGGTTTCCAGGTTTTACTCTAAGCATTTAGTGGTGGGCTCGGGTAATTTGAGTTGGTACAGGTCTTAAGCCTGTTTGTTTTTAAATTTTAAATTTGGTTTAAAATTTTGGAAACTGAAATTTTAAACAAAGTTTTAAAGCAAATTTGGAAGTATGGATTCAAATTTAAAATTGTATCCTTGTTTGAAATAAATAGGTTGATAAAATTTATAATGTTTTAACAAATTTAAATTGTTAAAAGTATATTTTAAAAAGGATTTTGAATTCAAATAAATTGGTTTAAAATCTTTTAATGTTAAGTGTTCTTAACATTTGATTTAAAAAGATTTTGTAAATTTGATTTAAAATTGATTAAAGTTAAATTGTAATTTATTTTAAATCTTTAATTTAAAATGAATCAAAAGAAAGATTTTAAAGTAAAATATTTTAAAGTCTTTGTTAATAATAATTAAAGTAGTTAAAGGTTAATACTTTAATTTAAAGATTAATTAAGCAATTAATTTAGTAATTAGAAATTAATTGGTAATTAAGAAATTATTAAGTTGTAATTAATAAATAGTTGATTAAAGCTAAATTTCTTAAAGAAAGTAATTAAAGAATTGTTAATAATTAATGAGAGATCATTAATTAGGAATTATTAAATAATTAATTAATGTGATTAATTTTTGATAATCAATTAGATTAATTAATTAATATAAATTGGTTAAGTATAAATTACTTAACGAAAGTAATTAAAGAAATTAATTACTTAAGGTAATTAATTAAATAAATTTGATAAGTTTAAATTAATTAGTTAAATTAATTTAAGATAATGATTTGGAAATTTGATAATTACTTAAATGTAATTAGTGAAAGTATAATTACTTAGGAAAGTAATTAAAGGTAATTACTGGATGTAATTAACTAAAGATAATTTAATAATAAAAGTAATTTGAGACTAATTACTTAGAATAATTAATCAAGGGATTAATTAAAAGATAATTAATTAATGAGTAATTAATTTATGGAAGAGTAATTCAGGGTAGTTAATTACTAAATGTGATTAATCAAAGGTGATTAATAAATATGGTTTAATTAAATATTAATTATTAAATATAATTAATTTAAATGAAGTAATTAAGGATCATTAATTAATATAATTAATGATGTAATTAGGGATTGATCAATTAAGATTAATTAATAATAAGTGATTAAAGTAATTAATTAATTATAATTAATTAAGGAGTAATGTAATTAAGTACAGTTAATTAATAAATGAAGTAATTAAAGATTAATTACTGAATGGTTTAAGATAATTAATTTGTGAATTAATTAAGTATTAATTACTTAAAGTAATTAAAGGATTATTAATCAGGAATGATTAATTAAGATGGATATTTAGAGTAATGATTAATTAATTGGTTTAATTAATAATTAAGTAAGCAGGATTTATAGAATGAAGTAATTAGTTTAATTCACTTTAAATTAATTAGATGATATAAATCATTGCTTAAGGATGGATGAATGAGATTGAATGTATTTCATTGTTTGATATCTCTGATGAGATATGATTGATATATGATATGGATGTTTGGTTGAATTATAATGATAATGTGAATTATCTGTTTGGGATGATAATGTAGATTATCTATTGAATTATCTATCTTTGTGTATATAGATAAGAATTGAATTGTTTTAACCTTAAAACAACTTGGCCCTTAAAAGATACGTTTTGGATTTCGATGAGACCGGGATCGGGTTTCCGTATACCGGAATTCCAGGTCTGGAGACCCGAATACCACATCGATCCAAATTAACGATAGGTCGTGAATCTCAAGTGAAGATGAAGATTCAGAGTGCAAGGGTTATTGTCGTTAACTCTGAGGGTGATGCCAAAACGAGTGTAACGAGATAATGCCTTCGGTTTCGTTCGAACCCGGAACGAACTTGTATGGATTGAATGCTTTCAGCACATCGTCAGGCGGACGATGAGCATTCTAAGTGATATGTTCTGATTAAAGGTAATCGTAACCTCAAGCCTCATCAACCGGGAATGGCTAAAACAGGGGAGGTACAGCAAGGCTTCGTGGGTAGCACCCACTGAGAGCAAGATAGATCCCTGTCTAGAGGTCCCTTTTCTTTTTATTCGGCTTAGTGTGTGGTTGGTCGCGCCAACTACGGGGTTATCTTGTTCGGAATTATCCAGTAAGGGATGGTTCCGGCTTTGTGTTGCAGGGGATTGGGAGTGATCCTCGGTACGGTGATCTAGGCCACGTACTGTGACGGGCGGTACCCCAGTAGCCCTGCCATTGTATGGAAACCCATTCTTCCTACGTGCCCTTACGGTTTTGATTGTATAACCCACTTTGTGGCTAGTATGCTGGAATTTAATAATGTAACAATTTCAGCTATTTCATATTTATTTGAAAACCCTAGACCCTATTATAATATAACTGGATTTCCTATCAAATGTTTTGGTTAGCGTAAGGTAAAAACTTACCCATGTTTATTTGTGGGGAGTCTTACGTGATACCTTTTCTTTCTAAAGGTTTTGAAGTTAAGCAAGTTTAACCTGTTACTCACACCAGACCCATGTCTGACCCAAGTTGTTTATTTCTGTTTTATAAACTCTTGGGTACTCAAATTTTTACGAGTAGCCAAGGGATTCAGGTTTAGCTTTGACGAATTATGGAGGAGCAATGGAGCAGGAGGCTTCAGCGTTGTAGATATATATAGTAGTTCTGCTGTGTCTGTATCTCTGTAGTGTTTTCAGTTGTAATGTCTAGACAGATGTTATAACTGTCTAGTAAGTGATGTATATGCTGTGTAACTCTGTAAAGTGTTGTATACTATGTAATAGTATATGTTATTAATATAATTTATTCGTTCCGCTGTGAGATCGTTGTTGTTGTTTCTTTCTTTCTTCTCTTCTTTTCTTTTTTCTACCCCTTTCTTTCTTATTAATGATACGACTTTTTGTGGAGAAAAAGTCGGGTCGTTACATAATGGTTGGACATATTTTTGCCATTGAAGCCTTATATACACACTTCCGTTGTTTCTTACTATTCAACTTATCGTCATATAACTATTAAGAAAAATCTAAAATTTCATTACTTAAATAAGTTATTTCTCTTTAACTTATTATTCTTTATAGCTATTTCATTCCTATAAAATCCTCAAACATCATTTTGAAAGCTGGTTTCCAAGGTGCTACAAAAGGTCACCACTTTATTAGTATTTCATAGCATTTTTAGTTATCTCGTATTCACATTAACTAGGTATCATATGTTGAACCTAGATTGTTGCACATTGAAGTTCCATTAAGTTGTTGCATATTGACCTTCGTTAGCCATCGCATCTCATCACTTAGGTGTTATCGCATGTTAAACACCTAGAAGTTATCGCTGGTTGGAATTACCCTAGCCATTGCAAGTTGATGCGTTAATTAGCTATCGCAAGTTGACATTTCTTTTAGTTATCGCATGTTGATACATATTCAAGATATTGTAGGTTGATGACTATAAGAGTTATCATGTGTCGGTAGTTTTATGTAACATCCCGAAAAAATATAAATAACTTATATTCAAGCATAAGTATTATTTAAATATTTGAATTGGGAATTATATACTAATTAAATGGATTTAATAGTCTTATTTAACTCCTTTTAATTATAAATAATAATGATGAACCCATTTTGTAAATTTATTTACAATAATAAATGGTTTAAAGAAATAACGAAAAAAATCAATTTTTAATAAAATGACTTGATTTTTAATGACATACTTTTAAATGAATTTATAAGATTTTTCCATAATTTTTAGTTTGGAAAATATTTAAATTTTTGTTTGACGTATTTTTTGGGAAACGATAGTATTTTTAAATTTTCACATGATAAGATAACCAGTCCATTTTATTGTTGTTCTGTGATCATGTCACATTTTTGTGCACGGTCGCATTTTGTTTCTGTCATTTGCGGTTCGCACGCGAA
The DNA here is from genome assembly GCA_030737815.1 of Allium fistulosum. NCBI lineage: Eukaryota > Viridiplantae > Streptophyta > Magnoliopsida > Asparagales > Amaryllidaceae > Allium > Allium fistulosum. The sequence continues at coordinate 620,065,488 of CM060907.1, forward strand.
CGAAATGTTGTGTAGCGAAGTGCTGGAACTTTCAAAATTTAATAACCTTAACACTTAACCTATATTCATTTATCCTTTCCTTCTCTTCTTACTTTTCATTTCCTGTAACCTAAAAAGAAAAGGTGGACGCCTCCATTAAAAAAAATCAAATAGATAGGTTTAATCAATGAAAATTAAAATCGTTTAATCCGTTGAGTTCGTACGGATATGAGCTTCGAATCCATGCTAGTTTGATGAGGTATGACTATTGTTATGGGAGATCGAGCTTCCTTGTCATGGCTAGGTTTGGGTAATGTTGGAGATTAAGGTGGAGTTAGGTGAAGCAGCGCGTACCATTTCAATTCTCTTTAGGAGAGGCGTCTTTCCATGATGTTCACCGCAGCTTCGACACCGAGAAGCGAATCACAACAATTGGATGTCAAAAGGACAAGCTATAGGTCACATTTCAAGCTAGTGCACTGGAGAGGATAGTGCTTAGGGCATTGCACTCGGGAAGAGAAGGGGAGTTTGTTGGAATTGTCTGTAGCCGATTTCATCGAGCATTAGAAGAGAAATCTTAGATAGAAGAATCAACATTTGGGTTTGGTGTACAAGCATGTAAATGCGCATGAAGTTGTAAATTTAGGGAAGAAGGGGTTTTAATGGTTAATTAAATTTAATTAAGTAATTACTTTGTTTAATTAATTCCAAATCTTATATTGCATAGGAGGTCGGATTTGGACACGATCTTTTGCATTGAACTCGTATCATTGTTATCTATGCATTGGAGTTAGACTCATTGAATTTTGAGCTAGCGAAATTTTGAGCTAAAATCGATCAAATCGAAACGTCAAAGCGTCAAATGTAATTTTGGTGAGTTTACATACCTCTAAATAAACTATATGATATCTGTGTTGCTATAGACTATTGTTAAATGCTTGTATGATAGTTTATATATTGTTGTTTGATTTTTGTTTGGATGTGATTTGCGCTTAAAAGAAGATGGTATAAATAATCATTGTTTTGCAGGGAACAAAAGCAAGAGGAAGTCGAAGTGTACGTAGCGAATAGGTCGCTATGGAACACTTTGAAATACATATACATATGTGTGATTTACAGGGTACTTTTGTAGAAGAGACCCTACGGGGATTCTTGCCAATATTGATTTACTTATATTCTTATGTTGCTTATATTGATGTTTGGTTGAAATATTTGTGACATACTATTTGATTTGTGTAAGTGTCGTTATAGTAATTATCGCTACACTAACACTTATGAAATATCATCTTCATAAACCTTTGTAGGTGTTGAACTTGTGCTTGCATTTTTACAAAATAAATGTTTGGTCGCATTTTTTCACTTTGAAAATTGTTTAAACTATATTTTCAAGTATTTTTGAGAATTTTAAAATACAGGATAAGTGTTGTTTAAAGTATATAAAAGTAGTTTTAAATTTGATTAACTATCTTCCGAGATAGTTAATGTTGTTTTAAATTTATAAAAAGATTATAAATTTGATTAATTATCTTTTGGGATAATTAATATTGTTTTAAATTTATAAAAATATCATAAATTTGATTAATCATCTTTCAGGATAATTAATGTTGTCTTATATTTAAAAAAAAGATTATAAATTGGATTAGTTTTCTTTCGGGATAATTAATGTTGTTTTATATTTATAAAAAGATTATAAATTGGATTAATTTTCTTTCAGGATAATTAACATGATTCTAAATTTATAAAAGAGTTATATTGATTATCTTTCAGGATGATTAACATTGTTTTATATTTATAAAAGCATTTTAAAATGATTTATTATCTTCTGGGATAATAAATGTTGTTTTAAAGTTATAAATGATAGTTTATAAATGAAAAAATACTTTAGAAAGGAATGTTTTAAAAATAAAGCTAAGTGTAATTGGTTTTGGGTTTATTGTAAACATTATTTTAATGACATTTGTTTTTGGGTACTTTTGGCACAGGTCCTTGATAGGTTTCAAAATTCACAATAACCCCAGTGGAAAAAAGTATGTAAGTTAGGTCCTTATTTTTCGAAAATCATCAAAAATCATATAAAAAAACAAAAAAAACATCCAAATTTTAAAACTTATTTCAATTATCATTTATCTTCGTATTCATGTCAAAAAAATCAAAAAACAAGGATGAAAAGGAAAAAAAATGACACACGGTATGTTTCAGAAATACATGTAGACATGTATGCAATTTTAGAGAATAATTGCAGACATGTCTGCACTTATTTTGGATAGCATGCCTTTGCAAAAAAAATTGCAAATATGTCTGCAATTTTAAGGAATAAGTGCAGATATTGACGCAAATATCATGATTGTTAAATCAAGGTGCTGTTATTCAGTGAATAATTGCATACATGTCTACAAATATATGGAATAATTGCAGACGTGTCTGCAATTATATAGATTTTCATTCAATGCAGTTATTCAGTGAATAATTGCGTACATGTCTGTAATTATATGGAATAATTGCATTCATATCTGCAATTATTCAGATGTTTATCGAATGCAATTATTCAGTGAATAATTGCAAACATATCTGCAATTATATGTAATAATTGTAGATATGTCTGCAATTTCGTTTTTTTCTTTCAGAAACCTAGTTATAATATTTACAGTTTTTTGAAATTTTTTTTAAGCACTGGCGCAAAAAAAACGAAAAATATATGCTGCTATAGTAAAATATTTATAGGCACCCGCTTCACAACTAATTTTTAGGGAGGATGTCATTCGAATTAACATTGGTTTTAGGGATGCGTGACTAATATTCACTTTGTTTTTTACCCTTCTTTCTAATACACTTAGAAATATGCACTTTAAAAGAATATTTTAAAAAGTGTTTTTAAGTTTTTTGCAAATATTTATGATGTGACAATCAAACACAAGTGTGAGTTAAATGTTTTAAAAGTTTGATTCGTTTATTGAAAATATTTTGTCGTACACTTAGCACTAAATGTTGACGGAACTCTTGCTATTCCTAAAGTTAAGATTGTTGTCATGAAAAAGTGGGAAGCAACACTATCCTTACTTGTTTGGCATTATTGTTTTCATAATGGTAGTGCTAGTTCGGGCTCGACAAGTTGTAATAAGTGTAAGAGATTTAATTTTCATATACGATCATTTTGTTATTTTCAGTAGTTCACTTTTTGACTATCGATCCTGCTATCTTCTTTATATTCATTGATTCAAGACGATTTTGTTGCTCATTTGGGGCATTTAAACTCTTGCTATTCTTAAAGTTAGAATGATGTCGAGTCAAGATAGGAAGCAACAGTGCCCTAACTTGTCCGGCTTTATTGTTTTCCTTAGGTAGTACTAGTTTGTTTCCGATAGTTAATTCATCGAATCGATTTTGATTCCTTCTTTGTGCTTCGTCAATCTAAGGTGATTTTTTGCTCATTTTGAGCATTGGCATCCAACATGGTGGATAACTAAAACCAAAGAGCTAGTGGGAGCCAAGACAATTTGGTCGGACCCATTAGGGTATATTCACATTCATCTAGAGAGTTGCCGGTAGCATGCATGCTGTAATGTGAGTATATTCGAATGCCCGCAAAAGTGTAACAGGGTCCAGCTTGGAAGTTTCAGGGAGTGTTGTGTGTTCGGTATGGACTTTCAATTATAGTTTATCTAGAAGTACACTTTTAGTGTAAAGGCGCACACTTCTAGTCATGTTGGATAAATTCATTCTCCTTGTTTGATTCTAACCTTGGAGTTAATCCTTTCTTAAATGCATTAAGAAGTGCCTTGATCTCTTCTCTATGTTTAATTACTTATGTCCATTCGTTATGTTTGGATTTTTATCTTGTCTGTGTCCATCCTTTCTTGTTTGGATTGTTGTTTTGATTTGTTTTCCAATTCTTCATGTATGGATGTTGTTCTTATGAGGTAAAAACCTGTTCCGTGTTTGGCAACATAATCTTACAGAATTATTATATGTTCCCCATATTTCTTGAGTTTTCTCACGTTGGCTTTTTAGACTGATTTGGGTGTTAATTTATTATAATTCTTGGATTAGACTGAGTATTTTTGCAGGATGTCGTTGGTTGGACATGGAGCTCGTGGAGAGAGCTAGAAGCTCACCTACCATAGTATTTTTATTTTTCACTGCATTATTGTGCATATCTATTAGCAATTGTAAGGTTAGGAAGTTATAACTGCCCAGGCTGATGAGGTTTGTTTTAAAATCTGATATACCTTGTTTCTTGGAGTGACAGCTTTTACTGTCTTTATACCCTAACAATCCTCCTTTCCCTGTTCTTGTTCTTTTTACCATAACAATCCTCCTTTCCAACACTTGGATTCTTGGCATTTGAGTACCGTAAATGTATTAAGTGCCAACTTTCAATGGTCGAAAAGGCGGATTGTTACATTTTAGTGTTGTTGCTAATTGACTTTATATGGCTATCACAAGTTGTGTTCACATTAGCTATCGTAGGTTGAGCATCTTTTTTCTATTGCAAGTTGGTAATGAATATCGCTGGTTGATATGACACTTTAGTAATTATCATGAAAACTGTTTTATTTCCATTTAAAGGAATTGCTTTTCACCTAACCCATGTATATATCGAATGATTATTGGTTTACAAAAGACTTTACAGTTTTCTTTCCAAAATTTATTAATTAATTGGTTTATTACGCATATCTAGTTAGCCCATTTTCTTTACCAATTATTCCATATAAATTCAAAATGCATGAGAAAAATCCAAATTATTATATTTTTCCCTTTATAAAATCCCTAGGCCAAAATAATTATTTTCATTATTCTGAATAATTAATTTCGGAAATTTGGTCTTTGTTTATCTTAGAACTTTCATGTAAATTTCATATGATTTCAAAAAATTACGAAATTAAAAATCCATCTCCATATTATCATTTTACACTTCATATAAAGATTTAAGTGATTTAGAGAAGGTTTGATTCATATTTTATTTGTAACAATCAAAATCATCGTCTTTAAGCTCCCAAACATGAACAAATATCATTTAACGCTCGTACATATGTTCCTCAACATTAAAACATCAAACATGCATACAATCCTAACCCATATGGGTGTGAAAGGTTTTGGAGAAAGAGTTACTCACCTATGGTTCTTGTGATCTGTATTAAAAGTCCTCTTGGTCATGAAAGCTCCTTCCTTTATCTTAGTTTCCTTCTTCTCCCTTTTGGGTTATGGCCGGCCTGACTTCTTAGTTTCCTTTTGTAACATCCCGATATTTTCAACCATTCACATCCACACATGTCGGACTTGAATAGCTCAAAATATCATATTGTTATTATATTTGGCAAAACTCAGCATATACAGTAAATAAAATAATCACAGAATCACAGACACAGAGTAATGTAACAATAAGCAGCGGAAACAAAAGAATAGTAGTTCATGAAGCTACTATATATATATATAACAAAGTTAACAAGATACAACATAAGTCTCGAATACATAGAAGTCACAATACAATAGTGAAATAACAAAATCTGAATATATATCACTGAAGTCAACCGAATAACTGAAAGCTGAATAGATGGTTGGATATCCAAGCGAAGCTCCAACCCCAAAGGTGAGTCTCAAATGCTGTGACACTTAGTCTGACCCGAGCGTAAAGCAAAAACACAAAACACTCGAGTCAGGATTAACATTCTTATATCAATAAATCCCACTCAAGTGAAATATCAACTGAAATACAAGTAACTTAAAGGATGTTTGGGATACCCATCCTCTAAGGATCCATTAAACTATCTACTATGTAGTAATATACGCTATTATAATATGTCTGTCGTAAAGTAAACTATTAAAATAGCGTTAAGGCGTTACCCATATCCCCATAGGTATGGTACAAAACAAACTCGTAGAGGTCTCGATAAGGTAGGTGACATGGTACAACTAGGCAATGCCAGGGTAGATATACCAATTACACTTCCGGGCTGGTGGTAACACATAGCAGCAACTACATCCCACCTCGAGCCACACTCCCAAATCAAAGGTGCACACCAAATCAATCACAAAGTAATAGAATGGCATACGAAGAAGTGTGTCTGATCGGAGGAGCTACCTTACTTAGCCCGTCGATTTCTCCTGTTTTAGCCACCTTATGCCAACTCCCGGGAGTCGGATCCACGTATATACCTCATATAGGATCGTTGCCACCATCCTACTTCATTCTGGAATCTCAACCGCGTACACAGTTGTTAAAGTGGTTTTCAGTATTGGCAGAGAGTATGACAATATCTGATCCCGATCTCTTTAACAACCAAACGTTATTATAACACCGTGGTTATTTCAAAATATCATACTTCAAAACCAAAATATCCTTTCCATTTCAAAACCATATCAATACGATATTATTTCCATTTCAAAACCAAATCAATACGATATCATTTCCATTTCAAAACCAAATCAATACGATATCATTTCCATTTCAAAACCAAATCAATATGATATCATTTCCATTTCAAATATATTCACTTCCAAAATCATAGTACTTTCAAAGTTATAACACTTTAGAAACCCAACATTTGAAATTATAACACTTTGGAAATCCCAACATTTTGAAATCATAACACTTTCCTTTAAACAATTTAGATATTAATAATAGTATATATATTAAAATAGTTATAAGTTAAAATAGTTTAAAATAAAATAGTTAGTATATTACAATAGTTTACATTAAAATAATTTATATTAAAAATGATTTATATTAAAATAATTTATAAAGTAAAATATAAAAATAGTTTTAAATATAGTTTAACAATACTTTATATAATAAAATAGCTTCCTCAATTTCACAAATCGATTCCAAATCAACTCGAATTCCAAAAGTCAAATTTAATCCAATCTCAACTCATCAATTTCAACTCAATTTAGTTTCTCAATAAACCATTTCAAATTATATCGATTTCAAATATTGATTTGAACCACAAAATAAACCATTTCATTTTCAATATATTTCTAAGCTTTAAATATTCCATAATTTCAAAACTAAATTTGATAATTTCATATATACCTAAATTTAACTTCATTATTATTTAGTTTTGAAATATTCACTTAATAAATCCAATATCATTTAAATAAAACCCCAAATTACAAATAAACTAAATATTTCCTTCAATTTATTCAAACCTGGAATATTCATTTAATTACCTTAAACCAAAATCATGTTATAAAATCATATCCTTTAAAATCTCAATTTCAATAAGTGTCAAATCGATTTAATTAAATAAAATTCTTAATACAATTTCAAACAAATTCAAATTTATCTTCCCAACTTAACTTATAAAAATCATTAAAAATCTATTTTAAAATATAATTTCAAATAAATACATAAACACATTATATATTAATTATATCAAACTTTATTAAATTAGATCTTATTATTAAATCTATTTTATATTAAAACTTATTTATATATATTTAAAATAGTAAAATTTATCTTAAAATTTATAATTTCAAAACTAACTTATAACCTTTAAATTTTTCGAACATATAAATTAAGAAATCTAAATTTTAAACCCTTATAAAATAACACATATATATAATATCTTAAATTCAATATTTATTAAAACATATATTTCTTTCCAAAACCATAGAAATCATTTCCAAAATATTTATATATAGACCAACGGAATCTGTATATATTTTTCTATCCTATGGTCAAGTGATACGGATATTTATCATTTCAATCCGCAATTTAAATATATACGGGTATATATCATTTCAACCCGCAATCCCAAATTCAATTCAATGTAAATCGCTTGGGTTTATAATTTCAACCCATAATGATTTTCTCCTATTCTACAGATCATTCGGGTATGTATCATTTCAACCCATAGGGAATTCTAAAATAACAGGGAAATTGCAGAGTGATAACATATATGATAATACTATAACATGCATATATCATCAATATGAATAACAGATAATGGTGTCAGATGTCACAGGTGAACAGATACAGATAATAGCATATATATATAGCAATGTAAATAACTAACAGCAGTATATTTCAATTGTCGTTTCAATTGAAATCAAATTTAATAAATATAAGAACGTTAATCGTGAGTGATTGCTCACCTTTCAAGGCTAGAGACGAACGAGAGTGAGATGAGTTACGAATCCAAGCACGAATTCCAAAGCAAGTTAAGATTGGCACGAATTCGATAAACAGATCTGATAACAGGAATCGATGAAAACAAATCAAATCAGTTTTGATATAAGCTGAAAATATATAAACATTATTATTATATTATATATATTTTCCCAATAATTTTGAATTAGACAAATACTAAAATAGTATAAAATTTCAAAACCATTTTTCCTTAAAACTCAAGTATTAAGAATCAATGATATATATTATATTTATCTTCATAAACCCATATATTTAAGATCAAAACATATATAAATTACATTTGAAACAAGTATATATAACTAATATTTTATAGCTAACATATAAACAAATATGTAACGTATAAAATTGTCAACGGCTAAATCTATAAATTTACTACATACATACCTATCTATAAAGAGGTCTATATACAAAATTTATATAGCTTAATATATATATATAATATACATATAACTATAATATTATAAACTTTATAAATAAAAAAATGTATATAATATGTAACATTAAATATAACCACCAATACGCATACTAACCTACATATAATTTGTATAGACTAATAAAACATCTGAACAAAACAATACTAGATTTTATATAAATTATACTATATATAGTTACATTTATAAATCAATACATGTCATATATAAACAATACACTTATAATATAATATACAGTAATAACCTATACACCTTTATACATACTTTACTTCAAAAAAATCTGACACAATATATATGAATACTCTAAAACACACATATATAAACTTCTAAATTTATATATTATACAAAACTTATACATTATTACATCGTAACAGGTAAAACTTGTAATCAAAGAGCAGCATACACAAATATACGCAAATATATGTAACAGGTAAAATCAAGTATAACTTATATATAACTAACAGGTTACTTACTAATATATTTGCAGGCGTTAAATACTTATATAGCTTATATATATCTAAATGAATAGGCTATATATAAACTAGTATACATATAACATTACACGTATATGTAAAAAAATCAAGTATATATAGTTACATACAGTACAACTTATATGCATATTATATAAAGTTATATATATAAACTTACTTAGGAAATATACGAACTATATATATTACTAATATTTCCAATACAACAGATTATATATGTATTAACAAATAATATATGTATACCTTTATATAGATGAGAGGAGAGATGCACGCGAAGAAGGGAAGATGGTGAACTTGAGAAGAGAGAGAGGAGTTGAGGCCGACGTCAGGTGATAGGAAGAAGCACGACGGTCGAGGAGAAAAGTGAAGGCGTTGGCGAAGAGGGGGGAGGTCAGGCCGAAGTGGAGTTGAAGGTGGAAGTCCTTTGGTTTTGGCTAGAAAAAAAATGGGAGAGGAGAAGTTGAACAAGTTCTAGAACAAAATAGATGCGTTTTATATATTCTCGAATGAACCAATAGTTAGGCTCAAAAAGTGGAAAATAAAAGGTCAGATGCGAATATCAGGGAATAAAAGTCAAAGGTTGAATTCAAGTAATAATAAAAGCAACTATCCTTATGTTTTAAACATTGGATAACGAATGGTCACGTAGAAACAAAACGGACCGTTACGGTTAACCGTTTCACGGATTCCGCTGTGTACCAGACTTCAAAGCACATAATTGAATATACCGCAAAGATCAGTACGATGAGACGATCAAAATGGTATACAAATATCAATGGTACGATCATCTTATCAAAAGTCGCTAATCAGTACCCAAAATGCTGCTAATCTGCCAGAAATAAGATAAACGGAGCAATAGCAGTCCAAATTTGATGAAACGGAAGATAACGCCTCACTCAGAAGATGATTTACAAATTTATTGTATAAAAATATTCGGGTTTGGAAAATATTTTATTATCATCAAATATTAACTGATTAAAATTTAAATAAAATTACACAAGAAAATAAACTTCCATATTTTTAGATGAAAATTTTCCATTTGCTATGTTTAAATAGACGTATTCCAAATATTAAATTTTTATTTCCAAATTCAATTATTTGAAATTTCACAAAATTCAATTAAATTCGTTAATAAAATTATTAAAATATACGGGTCGTTACACCTTTCTTTTAATTTGTGGAAAACGAAAGGATGGATGAGGAGTTAGAGTGTAAGAGTTTAGTAATTTTCGTTTTGCACTGAAACCTCATTCTAGCCTATTCTTATTAAATCTCTAATCCTCATCCCACATTCATTCACTTTCTATCTGTTAACTTGTTTTTATTTCATCCCATAGTTTAATTTGATTAATTAATTAATTAATTCTGCATATTATGGTATTTCGAAATATAGTGTGTCATAGTCTCCCTACGTTGTAAGAATTTCGTCTTCGAAATTCGGACAAGGCAGGATAAAATCATTATCATAAATTAATGTATACATGGTGCAACAATTACACTAGTTCCCCACTACTGTAAATCCTCAATCATCAAATATAATGTATTAGTGTCATTACTAACACATTCAAATATCATATCACATAATCATACTAATTTCACTACTAGTCTATACATTAGAACACACATGTCAAAACAAATCGGGATAGATATTTCAAATCATATTCTCTACCTCCCTAGTACAATCATCAACATTGTCACTCCACTAGATGTGATCTAGTTTATTAACTTTGTTACTAAAAAATTTCTTATCACGACCTACTATTCTCTTTGGTTGTCTAACATAGGTCAGATCCGGTTCCATAAATGAATCTTCCACTGCCTTTAGGTTCCACCACCAAATTTGGATCATGCACACATTTTCACAAATTTGATATGTGAAAAACATTATGTACACCTGCTAAGAAACTTAATACCTTGACTCGATAGGTGAGTTTACCAATCCTCTCGACTGTCGGAAAATGTTACGCATATCTAGGTGCCAATTTCCTTACTTTTCCAAAGCGCACAACTCCTCATAGCGGAGAAACCTTCACAAATACATAGCCGCCTAATGTGAACTCAAGCTCTTTTCTCCTCTGGTCGGCATAACTCTTTTGCCTCAATTGCACCTCTTTCATTCTGCACAAATCACATCTACCTTCTCAGTGGCTTCTCTTACCAAATCCTATCCCAATATGAGTCTCTCCCCCATTTCCATCCAACATACCGGTAACTTACATGGTCTACCATAAAGCGCCTCAAATGGGGCCATTCCAATACTTGTCAGGTAATTATTATTGTAGGCAAACTCTACTAGATGTAGATGATCTTTTGAAGATCCCACCCTCTATGTTTGACCATCAGTCTGGGGGTGGTAAGCAGTACTCATGCTTAAATCTATATCCAATGCATTTTGCAAACTGTTACAGAACTCATTGGTGAACAAAGGGTCTTTATCACTTACAATACTACTTGAAATCTCATGTAGTCTCACTATATTATTCATGTATTGTCTTGCGAAATTAGTTGTCGTTCTTGTCGACCTCACCCACGTTCCTCTTCATGTTTGACCATGGACATCGAGTCCCACTTCCTAGTCAGTACTTTCAAAAGTTGAAATAATCTGCTCTGTAACAACCCTGGTTTTGGAGATTACCTTTAAATATTAAATTATAACGGTAGTTATGATTTAATATTGTGAACTAAAATTAAAATTGGTGATTTTAAATTGCTTATTTGGAATAAACAATGAATTTTGGGAAATAAAATGTGAAAATAAAGTTTAAAAGCTTTATTTTACTTGTTTGGGTTAATAATGAATGAAAAATGATTTCTATTTGGAGAAAATGCAATAATTTTAGTAATTATTTCCAATTACTTCTTTTAATAATTTTTAAAGGAAGTATTTGATTTTTAGAGGTTGTTTAATCAAATAAAAAGGTGGAAATTGGTTTAGAAATAAGTTTTAATTATAAATTTGAGTTTAGAATGGTTAATAATATTTTTCTAAGCAAGAAAAATATTTTGTGGAATTTTAGAAGTTAAAAACAATGTTTTATTCATTTATTTGAGTAAATAGTGTATTTTTGTTAAATTAAGGATTTGAATAATAAAAGTGTTTTAAAAATATAAATTAAGCTTTTTATATGATGAAAAATGTTTTATTTTATGTGTATACAAGTTTTCATAATCTTCTTGTGTAAAACTTGTGAGAAAATGAATTTTATTTGTGTGTATATGTGATAAGCACACATATTTTGGCTAAGTGTTGATTTTAATCTTAAGCCACCTTATTTTCTTTTTAATTTTGGGTCCAATTCAGCCCATTACCTCACTAAGCCTGGTTAGAAGGAGAAAAAAAAGGTAACTTGTTATCCAGCAAATTAATCACCATCCTTAAGAAGAAATTTAAGATTTACTTCCTGATTTCCTAGCATTTATTACCTCAAATAATTAATAAAAACCAGCCATATCTCCACCATAAATACCAATTCATTACCCATCAAAGCCGGATTTAATGCCCAATAAATGCCATGATAACCTGCTTATTTATTACTAATTACTTCCAACCATTTCCATATCAAATATTCCTTAATTCCCTTCATCCTTACCTTAAATAAGAAGATTATGGTGCAATTAATATCAGCCTAGTCAGCGTCACTACAATTCAACACCAACACTGGGTCAAGGCTTACAACTATAAATACACCTAACATTACAAAAGAAAAGGGGAACCAAAACAGAAAATGTGACTTCTCCTCTCCTCCTCAAAAATCTCTTGTAATATGAAACTACAAGTGATAAATAAATTATAAAGTGGATGTAGGCCATAGATTTCGCCGAACCACTATAAAAATCTTGCGTCTCTGTCTACTTCTTTCCGTTTTAAGTTTATTATTCTTCACTTTTTCTCCTCTATATTACTTAGATATGAGATTATATACTGCTGATTCGTGTTCATACACTGGTGCTTTCACGAAATTTGGGGTTTGTGACCATTTTTGGCGCAAACACTTTTGTGCTTTCACTGAGAAGAACATGGGAATCTCAGATCTGAAACTTATTCTATGTTAGAAAGAAGATCCAACTCCAGATCTGAAAGAAAAAATTTAGATCCAGAAAATAGGTTTCTAGATCTAGCTTTTAGAAGATGAAGAAGCCTCATACAAGGAAAAGCGCCATGGAAGGAACTCAGCAAGGGGGCAGCCAAGAGGCGTCCTCTCATTCAAACTTTCCTTCTACCATGAAGCAAATAGCTGGGGGCAATCACCAAGGACCAGAAACACGGGGCATGCAAAGCCCCTCACTCAGATAAGTTGTCACATACCGAAATTTTCGACTTTCGAAAATTCGACATCGATACTCACTTTATCGACTGCCGAGCCATCGAGTGCCGGAAACTCCAATAGTGAGGGTTTTAAGAAAAAAGAAAAAGTAAGAAGAAGAAGAAAAGAGAAGAACAACAACACAACATCAGATACAGAAGCAGAAACAATATCAGAATCTCACATATCGCAGCGGAACAATATATAATAGATAAATGAATATCATTTAAAATCAAAAGAATTATATCTGTCATTACATTACATCACATCATATCATCAGAGTCAATAAACAACAATGGACAGTTATATAAACTTGTCCTCATACAGAATACACAGCGGAAAAAAAAATACTATCAGATACAAATACTACGTCTCGTCATCCAGCTTATCTCCAAAGCTCCAGAATATCCAGAATATCCTGATAATCTAACTCTAGACTGCCCGTGTGGAAATTGGTGGGCACCCAGAGTTTAGAAGGAAAACAATAAACTCCGAGTCAGTCATGGTGACTGGTGTGAGATCGTAAAACAGTTATTCTTTAAAATAATCAACAGAAAAATTTTAAAGTAAATTCGCAATGTTTTTTGAAAAATGAGACTACCATAAGACCTCCCACCACACACACAATGCAAACGCAAAATTGGAGGAGATTTCTTCTTATGATAGTCAAAGATGCTTACTACGCAAAATCAAATCATTTTTGATATTATTATTAGTGCATAGTGTAGAAACATTTCGAAAGTATAATATTAATCTTAGCCAACATACGACCAGTATCGTATGCCTACTATAGCTACCATCTAAACAGTGGTGACCACCGTACGTAAATGGCAGGTTCTACAACTAATACCGTACAAGGTGCGTATTGGAGTTTGGATTTCCAACAAATGGTCAGACTAAGGAACTTCCTATCCACGATGGGTACGTCCCTGGAATAGACGACCCGAGAACCTAACCGGATCTCTGCCAACACAAGGCCGGGTTACCTCTGCAAAAATAGGTAACTACTGACACGCGTATGCCATCCCCCGATCGTCACCGATCTTCCCGAGGATCCCCGATTTCCAACAAACCACATAGATAATAATAATGCAGTAACCACAGAGGTTAAGTATCTAGGCTCCATACCATGATACCACCTTTATCCAGAAGGAATGACATACACTAAGGGGCGCTACTCCCTAGAACCTTGCTGCATCCTTCCTGTTTCGACCATTTTCGGGGTGTGAGGCTCGATGAAGTCTCGTCCACAAAGCTACGCTTTCTCAAAAAGCCCTGCTTCGGGTCAAACAAAAATGATCAACCTATGATCACAAAGATATAAGATCAAACAAATGATCATATCACAAATGATCAAACACTGATCATTTCACAGCAACACTCAGTATGCCACGTTACCAAATTGGGATATATCGCTGATAGATTTCAACTACATAACCTTTGAGCTCGTACGTCTCAGAGAAGGGTGTTTAGCTAAGAGAATAAATTCTCCGCCACCAACAGAAATGTATTTGAAAGAAATCAGCTTTATATCTCAAATTGTAACGTCAGACATACAATCCATACAAGTCTGTTCCGGGATCGAACAGAACCGAAGGCACTTCTCACGAAGCCCTTGCATATCCGGATAATTTTCAATCACGTCAGGACTTCCCGTCACTAAGGGTGATAAAACCTCTAAATCGAAGATCAGTCGATGTAGAGTAACTCGACGGTAATCCTTTCGTTTTCAAAAATATCCGGTCTTCAACACCGGTCTTCGAATGCAATTCATAACGACGTATCACATATTCGGAATGGGTTATACGACCCCATGGTCCTTTCCCGGCTAACCCGAATAGTGAGCGATTATTCAAAAATAAGTGTGGCATTCAAATTCATCCAATTCACAACAAATACCTACTCAAGGTAATTATTGATAGTCGGTTATTTAACTATCAATAAAGATGCGCAACATCATCAGATTCCAAATAATTTTCCAAATTATTTCATCTTCAAAAATATCTTTACTAGATATAAAATTTCCACACTTAACCATTTGAAAACAATTTCAAATTAATTTTCCACACTTCAAAAATAAATCAATATTTATTTTTAAACAACTTCGCTTTCTTCTATAAATTCCGTATTGAATTTATACTTTCGAATATCTACTGATATTCGATTTTCAAATCGTTTTCCATATTCAATTTCAATTTATCTTTAAGAAGATAAATTCTCAAAACATTTCATTTCGTTTTGGAAAACATTTCCATACTTATTTAAAAATAAGTCAGCAATTCACAATTCATTTATTTTCAACACTTGGAAAATATTCGATATACTTAAATCAAATTAAGTATAATTTCATTCTTTAAGAAAAATATTCTTTTAACACCTTTATTTGAGTCAAAACGAATGTTACGTAAAACATCGTTACGACGACTCGAAATCACTAGTATAGGGATTCGAAATTAAGATAGATATATAAATCCCAATACTATATAAAACATTTCCTTCCGGAAATCATTTACTATAACAACAGTGTTATAGTCCACCATTTCCTTAAGTTTCTCGAAAACGTCTATTTCAACAATAAATGTTGAAATCTATGGTTTCGATTCATAACACATTTTAAAACACCTTTAAAATGTTTAACTTCATTTTTAAAATATTACTTCTTCAAAAATGAATCCATTTTACTTAACAATATATTCACTGTCCAAAATCGTGAATAAAATCTACTTAACTCCATTTCAATCATTCCTACACATTTTTATTTCAATAAAAATTCGCTATTCAAAATCGTGAATATATCTTCTTAAATAATCTTCTATATTAAATTTATCACATTCAATCTATTTTCGAATTTATAAGCACGTTTATAAATTCTATTTCTCTTTTAATAACAACTTCGACTTATAAACCTTCTTTTATCAACTTCTATATTTAACCTATCAAAATAAGTGACTTTGGGTTTATAAACAACTTTTATAAATTTTAATTCTATTTATAAAAACTTCAATACCAAATCAATTTCAATATTGATTTCTAAATTTATTTTCACTACTAAAATAAATTCCTTATTTTTCTCAAATTATTCAACATCCTGTTTTTAAATGGATTCTTCAAATTGAAATCATTTTACATTGATTTCCCAAATTATTTCAATTTACCCAATTAAATTTCTAGTTGGATTTTCAACTTATCTTCTTTTAAATAAATTCCTTTTTAAGGAAATAATTTCAATCTTTTCTTTCAATCTATTTTAAAAATCCAAATTTTAAATTAAATTCTTCAATTTAAAATCACTATTTTACGAAATCCATTTATTTAATATTTTCACTTGATTCTGGAATAAATTTGATAAGATTATAAAAATTAACTTTTTATACTTTAAAATTCCTTTCTTCAAAAATTTATTCAATTTCTAAAATTAAATTCACTTAGAAATTTCTATTTTGATTCCAAAAAAAAATTAAAATTTCGTTTATTTTTGGAATCTAATGATATCAAACATCCGTTCAGCTAAATTTTAGCTTTCAATCAATTTCCAGACATCAATATGATCAATAACATCAATATAATCATTCACAGATTCATATCACAGTATAAATAATTTCAATCAATGTGAGGGGTCCAGTTGGATCCCTCCAACCTGTTTCCCTGCATCCAAAGATGTTAGCACAATACCAATTCCGCTCCAGTACGGAATTATCGCGGTATATAGGTTTTTATAAATCCGCTTACTAACGGCGCAATAGGGTCTCATCCGCTATACGAGGCGGGAAATCATCAATCCAATATATACATATGCCAATATGTATATATTGCTATATATATAGATATATCCTATCATATCTAATACCACATCCAAACAACAATCAATAACTGCAATTCAAAATTAAATCTGAGTGAGAAGATCTCACCTTAGCATTTATTTCGAAATCCATTTCCATTTTGATCATTTCTTCATTGTATCCGATCTCGTATAAACAATTATACAATCTATTAATATTCGAATTAAATCGAATAATACATTTCTATTTGATAAATTTAACTAACTAATAATTTATTTGATTTAAATTCGAACAATAAATTAAGTTTTAAACTGATTTTCTTTTAAAAATCTATCTAACCAAGATTTTTCTTTAGATTAATATCTTTATTTTTAAATCAATTTCTTTTAAATACATATTTATTCAACTAATTTTTTTTTTCCTTTTAAATAAATTTGCAAATTAAAATCTATCTATATATATATATAAAATTATTTCTGTTCACCTATATATATATATACACTTCTAGCTATTTCAAAATTCCCACTTTTCATATATATACATATTAAATTTAAATCGAAAAAAAAAATGGGATGATATACCTCACAGCGAATCTGAGAACCGAGCATCACCCATCCGACCAGTCGAACCCCACTTTTTCGAACGAGTCGCCTTCGACTTGCACGACACCACCGCGACCACTTCGACTCCGCTTGCTCGCGACCCCGAATAGCCACTTCCATCTACGCGTACGCGAGCAGACACCACCCGGTACCACCTACATCCGCCACCCTCACGTGAGCCTCGTCATCGAGTAACGCGCCGCCTCTAATTCCCAGTCGAAATTCCTCTCGCGAGAATCTCTACGTCATCGCTTCCCACCACGCTTCCGCTGCGCCACCAAGCTCGCGTTCCCAGTCGAGCACGCGCGCCGCCCATCCTCCTTCGCCCACGCGACTTGCCTTAAATCGCGACTCGATTTATTCTTCTTTCAGCGACCGTGATTTTAGTTCGAACGATTCTATTTGGGAGAGGATGTGAGGGACGCGGCCATTCAATTTGATTTGGTCGAGAGAGGGGGGAAAAGGAACGAATTTATTTACGGAGGTTATTGTCATTTCTTTCGAAATCGTGAAATCTGGAGGAGGGAAGGATAAGGTCATTCGAGTTGAATTTTTAGAACGAGAATAGTTTTCGTTTGCCATTGTTTTTCTCTGAACTGCTCGAGATTTAAATTGACAGAGAGGGACGAGATATTTTAAAAACAAACGAACATGCTCAGCACGATTTTCTCCCCGTGATCGATGGCGTGTTTTCAGGCTGAAGCTAAGGGAAGAGAACGTGGTGATGTTTGACAAATTTTAAATATTAAAATGAATTTGAATTTGATTTTATTTCGACGCGTTTGCATATCGTACGGTCACACGACAACTCCGTTCAATACGAAATTTGAAATCCGGTAATAACAAACTATTACGGACCCAATGGAACTGGTTTCGTCGAATTCCGAGACTGCGCCCCGGAACACTATTTTTAAATATCGATTAAACGATATAAATTCAAAACTGAACAAAACAATTTTAATTTCAATTCTGAAGCTTCTGTTATCTTCAGAATTATCAATATAAATTTCCTAAGCCTTTGAAATATTTTTAGTCGGCTCTAAACTGAAGATATAAATTTTTATCCCGTTCAATAGATTAAATTTTAAAATTTAATCGCCAAAATCAGAGTTATATCGGGAATTCAAATTAAATCATCATTCAAATATTTAAAATTAATTAAATATTCTCAATTTAATTCGTTCAAAATTCGGGGTCGTTACAGACTTCCCTCCTTTAAAGAATTTCGTCCTCGAAATTACAAGTTAGGAAAAGTGGTCCTTAACTCGTCTACTACTTTTCACAACCCAATAGTTTTATCAATTCCTCAAAACAAATCTTCCTACTAAAGACTCGTTATCATTCAATTAACTTTCCAACTTTCATAATTTTCAAACAACATTGTTTTCTTCAAAATTCAAATTCGAGTTTAAATTCAAATTTTAAACTTTCAAAATTTCTCAAAAATTTTCTAACACTCTAAATTTTCGAAAAATTTCGCCAGCGTCTCCTTTGCGCGACTAATACGGTACGACTACAAAACGTCCCTACGGACTTTCAGATTTCAAAAAGAAAAAGAAAAAGCCAAGCGGCTAGAGAGAAATCATCAAAAACTCATATTATAATTCAAATACGTACCTTTTGTCGAGCAATTCAAATTATCTGTGAAATCAAATTCAATTCCTTTATACCTGTATATCCTACTAGCCATTATATCTAGTTACACATTCAAACCATTTTGCAAATTCTGTTACAAAAATTTCAATATAACTGCTTATATCATCATTACTTTACTATTGAAGTTACACCTATTCAATTTTGTTCAATCTTTACATCTCAATTTCATTTGAATTTAATTCACAATTTCAATTCTATTTGAGTTCAATTTATCTTTAATTTTGAATTTCATTCCAATCAGATTTCAATTATTCTATAATTTATCAACTTATCTACATCTTGATTTATACAATCATTTATACATTCACATTCACAATTCCATTTCATTTAGGAATTTTATTTTCAATTATCTTCTTGGAATTCTATTTTCATTTATGAATCATATTTACAATTCATATTCATAATTTTTGTTCACATATGAATTTATTTCCTTATACTTTCAATTCATATTTATAGATTCCATTTGTTAATGAACTTTAATTCCAATCACCATTACATAATTTACATTAACAATTTCTATTTGTATAAGTTATCAATTCAATCATATTCCATAAATATTCTTATACAGTATTCCAGAGTCTTTTCAACCTTTCAAAACCATTTTTGAAAATAATTCAAATTATCCTTTGAATTTTCAAAACAAAACCCCAATTTTCCAAACAACTTCCATTTAAAACAAATTGGCAGCAATCCCTCTTTTGGAAACCCGAAAATGAACACCAACGATGCCGCGGTCATCATCGAAGTTATTTTCCAGCGACCTAAAAGAGTTTAGAGCTTTTCATCTCTCTAAAATACTTTTCAAAACCTTTGAAATACATTTCCAACTCCAAAAAGATTTAAACTTCCAAATTTCCAAAATTTTCAAATTCTTTTCAAAACATTTCCAAAACTTCTCTGGAATTCCGTTTCAAATTACAATTCACATTTATAATTTATATTCTCAAATTCTACTTGTATATGGATTCATTTCTTAATTCTTTATTTTTTTGATTTCCATTTCATATATAATTTTTCACATATATATATCAATGATGATAATTAAATAATATTACTTCTAGCAACCATGCAACCATATACTATAGTAATTCATAGAAAAACATTCTTTTCTATACAAAAATAGTTTGGGCAAAATTATCTCATTCACCCTATTCAAAAACAATACTGTGCCGAATTGTTCTATTCGAGCGTTTAGAAACCCCTTCGATACAGTTGCGCAGACTGTGCCGACGAAGGTTCATATACCACTCAATAAACCAACCATCACAATATAAAACAATTTTATATTCAATAACAAATACGCGCTCATATCTATTATTATACTCAACTCATTCTAGAGTACTACTGACTCTATCTCTAATGAGTAACACCCAACAGAGCAGGGTTGTCGCTTAACCATATGCTCTGATACCACTCTGTCACGACCCGAGATTTTCGACTTTCGAAAATTCGACATCGATACTCACTTTATCGACTGCCGAGCCATCGAGTGCCGGAAACTCCAATAGTGAGGGTTTTAAGAAAAAAGAAAAAGTAAGAAGAAGAAGAAAAGAGAAGAACAACAACACAACATCAGATACAGAAGCAGAAACAATATCAGAATCTCACATATCGCAGCGGAACAATATATAATAGATAAATGAATATCATTTAAAATCAAAAGAATTATATCTGTCATTACATTACATCACATCATATCATCAGAGTCAATAAACAACAATGGACAGTTATATAAACTTGTCCTCATACAGAATACACAGCGGAAAAAAAATACTATCAGATACAAATACTACGTCTCGTCATCCAGCTTATCTCCAAAGCTCCAGAATATCCAGAATATCCTGATAATCTAACTCTAGACTGCCCGTGTGGAAATTGGTGGGCACCCAGAGTTTAGAAGGGAAACAATAAACTCCGAGTCAGTCATGGTGACTGGTGTGAGATCGTAAAACAGTTATTCTTTAAAATAATCAACAGAAAAATTTTAAAGTAAATTCGCAATGTTTTTTGAAAAATGAGACTACCATAAGACCTCCCACCACACACACAATGCAAACGCAAAATTGGAGGAGATTTCTTCTTATGATAGTCAAAGATGCTTACTACGCAAAATCAAATCATTTTTGATATTATTATTAGTGCATAGTGTAGAAACATTTCGAAAGTATAATATTAATCTTAGCCAACATACGACCAGTATCGTATGCCTACTATAGCTACCATCTAAACAGTGGTGACCACCGTACGTAAATGGCAGGTTCTACAACTAATACCGTACAAGGTGCGTATTGGAGTTTGGATTTCCAACAAATGGTCAGGCTAAGGAACTTCCTATCCACGATGGGTACGTCCCTGGAATAGACGACCCGAGAACCTAACCGGATCTCTGCCAACACAAGGCCGGGTTACCTCTGCAAAAATAGGTAACTACTGACACGCGTATGCCATCCCCCGATCGTCACCGATCTTCCCGAGGATCCCCGATTTCCAACAAACCACATAGATAATAATAATGCAGTAACCACAGAGGTTAAGTATCTGGGCTCCATACCATGATACCACCTTTATCCAGAAGGAATGACATACACTAAGGGGCGCTACTCCCTAGAACCTTGCTGCATCCTTCCTGTTTCGACCATTTTCGGGGTGTGAGGCTCGATGAAGTCTCGTCCACAAAGCTACGCTTTCTCAAAAAGCCCTGCTTCGGGTCAAACAAAAATGATCAACCTATGATCACAAAGATATAAGATCAAACAAATGATCATATCACAAATGATCAAACACTGATCATTTCACAGCAACACTCAGTATGCCACGTTACCAAATTGGGATATATCGCTGATAGATTTCAACTACATAACCTCTGAGCTCGTACGTCTCAGAGAAGGGTGTTAAGCTAAGAGAATAAATTCTCCGCCACCAACAGAAATGTATTTGAAAGAAATCAGCTTTATATCTCAAATTGTAACGTCAGACATACAATCCATACAAGTCTGTTCCGGGATCGAACAGAACCGAAGGCACTTCTCACGAAGCCCTTGCATATCCGGATAATTTTCAATCACGTCAGGACTTCCCGTCACTAAGGGTGATAAAACCTCTAAATCGAAGATCAGTCGATGTAGAGTAACTCGACGGTAATCCTTTCGTTTTCAAAAATATCCGGTCTTCAACACCGGTCTTCGAATGCAATTCATAACGACGTATCACATATTCGGAATGGGTTATACGACCCCATGGTCCTTTCCCGGCTAACCCGAATAGTGAGCGATTATTCAAAAATAAGTGTGGCATTCAAATTCATCCAATTCACAACAAATACCTACTCAAGGTAATTATTGATAGTCGGTTATTTAACTATCAATAAAGATGCGCAACATCATCAGATTCCAAATAATTTTCCAAATTATTTCATCTTCAAAAATATCTTTACTAGATATAAAATTTCCACACTTAACCATTTGAAAACAATTTCAAATTAATTTTCCACACTTCAAAAATAAATCAATATTTATTTTTAAACAACTTCGCTTTCTTCTATAAATTCCGTATTGAATTTATACTTTCGAATATCTACTGATATTCGATTTTCAAATCGTTTTCCATATTCAATTTCAATTTATCTTTAAGAAGATAAATTCTCAAAACATTTCATTTCGTTTTGGAAAACATTTCCATACTTATTTAAAAATAAGTCAGCAATTCACAATTCATTTATTTTCAACACTTGGAAAATATTCGATATACTTAAATCAAATTAAGTATAATTTCATTCTTTAAGAAAAATATTCTTTTAACACCTTTATTTGAGTCAAAACGAATGTTACGTAAAACATCGTTACGACGACTCGAAATCACTAGTATAGGGATTCGAAATTAAGATAGATATATAAATCCCAATACTATATAAAACATTTCCTTCCGGAAATCATTTACTATAACAACAGTGTTATAGTCCACCATTTCCTTAAGTTTCTCGAAAACGTCTATTTCAACAATAAATGTTGAAATCTATGGTTTCGATTCATAACACATTTTAAAACACCTTTAAAATGTTTAACTTCATTTTTAAAATATTACTTCTTCAAAAATGAATCCATTTTACTTAACAATATATTCACTGTCCAAAATCGTGAATAAAATCTACTTAACTCCATTTCAATCATTCCTACACATTTTTATTTCAATAAAAATTCGCTATTCAAAATCGTGAATATATCTTCTTAAATAATCTTCTATATTAAATTTATCACATTCAATCTATTTTCGAATTTATAAGCACGTTTATAAATTCTATTTCTCTTTTAATAACAACTTCGACTTATAAACCTTCTTTTATCAACTTCTATATTTAACTTATCAAAATAAGTGACTTTGGGTTTATAAACAACTTTTATAAATTTTAATTCTATTTATAAAAACTTCAATACCAAATCAATTTCAATATTGATTTCTAAATTTATTTTCACTACTAAAATAAATTCCTTATTTTTCTCAAATTATTCAACATCCTGTTTTTAAATGGATTCTTCAAATTGAAATCATTTTACATTGATTTCCCAAATTATTTCAATTTACCCAATTAAATTTCTAGTTGGATTTTCAACTTATCTTCTTTTAAATAAATTCCTTTTTAAGGAAATAATTTCAATCTTTTCTTTCAATCTATTTTAAAAATCCAAATTTTAAATTAAATTCTTCAATTTAAAATCACTATTTTACGAAATCCATTTATTTAATATTTTCACTTGATTCTGGAATAAATTTGATAAGATTATAAAAATTAACTTTTTATACTTTAAAATTCCTTTCTTCAAAAATTTATTCAATTTCTAAAATTAAATTCACTTAGAAATTTCTATTTTGATTCCAAAAAAAAATTAAAATTTCGTTTATTTTTGGAATCTAATGATATCAAACATCCGTTCAGCTAAATTTTAGCTTTCAATCAATTTCCAGACATCAATATGATCAATAACATCAATATAATCATTCACAGATACATATCACAGTATAAATAATTTCAATCAATGTGAGGGGTCCAGTTGGATCCCTCCAACCTGTTTCCCTGCATCCAAAGATGTTAGCACAATACCAATTCCGCTCCAGTACGGAATTATCGCGGTATATAGGTTTTTATAAATCCGCTTACTAACGGCGCAATAGGGTCTCATCCGCTATACGAGGCGGGAAATCATCAATCCAATATATACATATGCCAATATGTATATATTGCTATATATATAGATATATCCTATCATATCTAATACCACATCCAAACAACAATCAATAACTGCAATTCAAAATTAAATCTGAGTGAGAAGATCTCACCTTAGCATTTATTTCGAAATCCATTTCCATTTTGATCATTTCTTCATTGTATCCGATCTCGTATAAACAATTATACAATCTATTAATATTCGAATTAAATCGAATAATACATTTCTATTTGATAAATTTAACTAACTAATAATTTATTTGATTTAAATTCGAACAATAAATTAAGTTTTAAACTGATTTTCTTTTAAAAATCTATCTAACCAAGATTTTTCTTTAGATTAATATCTTTATTTTTAAATCAATTTCTTTTAAATACATATTTATTCAACTAATTTTTTTTTTCCTTTTAAATAAATTTGCAAATTAAAATCTATCTATATATATATATAAAATTATTTCTGTTCACCTATATATATATATACACTTCTAGCTATTTCAAAATTCCCACTTTTCATATATATACATATTAAATTTAAATCGAAAAGAAAATGGGATGATATACCTCATAGCGAATCTGAGAACCGAGCATCACCCATCCGACCAGTCGAACCCCACTTTTTCGAACGAGTCGCCTTCGACTTGCACGACACCACCGCGACCACTTCGACTCCGCTTGCTCGCGACCCCGAATAGCCACTTCCATCTACGCGTACGCGAGCAGACACCACCCGGTACCACCTACATCCGCCACCCTCACGTGAGCCTCGTCATCGAGTAACGCGCCGCCTCTAATTCCCAGTCGAAATTCCTCTCGCGAGAATCTCTACGTCATCGCTTCCCACCACGCTTCCGCTACGCCACCAAGCTCGCGTTCCCAGTCGAGCACGCGCGCCGCCCATCCTCCTTCGCCCACGCGACTTGCCTTAAATCGCGACTCGATTTATTCTTCTTTCAGCGACCGTGATTTTAGTTCGAACGATTCTATTTGGGAGAGGATGTGAGGGACGCGGCCATTCAATTTGATTTGGTCGAGAGAGGGGGGAAAAGGAACGAATTTATTTACGGAGGCTATTGTCATTTCTTTCGAAATCGTGAAATCTGGAGGAGGGAAGGATAAGGTCGTTCGAGTTGAATTTTTAGAACGAGAATAGTTTTCGTTTGCCATTGTTTTTCTCTGAACTGCTCGAGATTTAAATTGACAGAGAGGGACGAGATATTTTAAAAACAAACGAACATGCTCAGCACGATTTTCTCCCCGTGATCGATGGCGTGTTTTCAGGCTGAAGCTAAGGGAAGAGAACGTGGTGATGTTTGACAAATTTTAAATATTAAAATGAATTTGAATTTGATTTTATTTCGACGCGTTTGCATATCGTACGGTCACACGGCAACTCCGTTCAATACGAAATTTGAAATCCGGTAATAACAAACTATTACGGACCCAATGGAACTGGTTTCGTCGAATTCCGAGACTGCGCCCCGGAACACTATTTTTAAATATCGATTAAACGATATAAATTCAAAACTGAACAAAACAATTTTAATTTCAATTCTGAAGCTTCTGTTATCTTCAGAATTATCAATATAAATTTCCTAAGCCTTTGAAATATTTTTAGTCGGCTCTAAACTGAAGATATAAATTTTTATCCCGTTCAATAGATTAAATTTTAAAATTTAATCGCCAAAATCAGAGTTATATCGGGAATTCAAATTAAATCATCATTCAAATATTTAAAATTAATTAAATATTCTCAATTTAATTCGTTCAAAATTCGGGGTCGTTACATAAGTACTGGACTCTAGGGTCTGCTAATCAAATAGAAATTATCATCAACTGAACTGAACTAAAAAAAATGAGATCTAGAATTTAGATTCCTTTTTGCATTTGAATTGTGCATCATCAAAAAATGCTTTAAAGGTTAGCATTTGGGAAGCGATTTATTCATGTAAGCGATCCCGAATGTAAGCGGTCCAATGCTCTGATTCCTTCCCAAGTGCGTCACCTCATAAAAAAATGATTTCTTGCATAAAACTAGTTTTAAAGGTTAGCGCTTCGAGAACGACTTACACATGTGTTGAGCGACCCCGAACGGTCCATAGCCATGCTCTGATTCGTTCCTAAGGGTGACACCTTTCAAATTTTTTACAACATCGTTCTTGCTTTCAATCAAAGGTTATAGAAGCGACCTGACAACTGCTCTGTAAAGTATCTCTTGAATATGAATGCTCTCGAATAGAAATGATTAACTCTATCTCCTTGTGCAGGAATGGTCCGACACTTAACATCTGTCAAACATTCAAAGAGATGAGAATTTGATGCCGACGAATTTGCTTTCACCAACACAAGTTCTTGAGCAAAGCATACCTCATTGCCAACAAGGCATACTTCGGGGGGCAAATGTTATCCAGCAAATTAGCCGCCATCCTTATGAAGAAATTAAAGATTTACTTCCTGATTTCCTAGCATTTATTACCTCAAATAATTAATAAAAACCAGCCATATCTCCACCATAAATACCAATTCATTACCCATCAAAGCCGGATTTAATGCCCAATAAATGCCATGATAACCTGCTTATTTATTACTAATTACTGCCAACCATTTCCATATCAAATATTCCTTAATTCCCTTCATCCTTACCTTAAATAAGAAGATTATGGTGCAATTAATATCAGCCTAGTCAGCGTCAATACAATTCAACACCAACACTGGGTCAAGGCTTACAACTATAAATACACCTAACATTGCAAAAGAAAAGGGGAACCGAAATAGAAATTGTGACTTCTCCTCTCCTCCTCAAAAATCTTGTAATATGAAACTACAAGTGATAAATAAATTTATAAAGTGGATGTAGGCCATAGATTTCGCCGAACCACTATAAAAATCTTACGTCTCTGTCTACTTCTTTCCGTTTTAAGTTTATTATTCTTCACTTTTTCTCCTCTATATTACTTAGATCTGAGATCTGAGATTATATACTGCTGATTCGTGTTCATACACTGGTGCTTTCACAAAATTTGAGGTTTGTGACTATTTTTGGCACAAACACTTTGGTGCTTTCACGGAGAAGAACAAGGGAATCTCAGATCTGAAACTTATTCTATGTTAGAAAGAAGATCCAACTCCAGATCTGAAAGAAAAAATTTAGATCCAGAAAATAGGTTTCTAGATCTAGCTTTTAGAAGATGAAGAAGCCTCATACAAGGAAAAGCGCCATGGAAGGAACTCAGCAAGGGGGCAGCCAAGAGGCATCCTCTCATTCAAACTTTCCTTCTACCATGAAGCAAATAGCTGGGGGCAACCACCAAGGACCAGAAACATGGGGCATGCAAAGCCCCTCACTCAGATAAGTACTGGACTCTAGGGTCTGCTAATCAAATAGAAATTATCATCAACTGAATTGAACTAAAAAAAATGAGATCTAGAATTTAGATTCCTTTCTGCATTTGAATTGTGCATCATCAAAAAATGCTTTAAAGGTTAGCATTTGGGAAGCGATTTACTCATGTAAGCGATCCCGAATGTAAGCGGTCCAATGCTCTGATTCCTTCCCAAGTGCGACACCTCATAAAAAAATGATTTCTTGTATAAAACTAGTTTTAAAGGTTAGTGCTTAGAGAACGACTTACACATGTGATGAGCGACCCCGAACGGTCCATAGCCATGCTCTGATTCGTTCCTAAGGGTGACACCTTTCAAAAAATTTTACAACATCGTTCTTGCTTTCAATCAAAGGTTATAGAAGCGACCTGACAACTGCTCTCTAAAGTATTTCTTGAATATGAATGCTCTCGAATAGGAATGATTAACTCTATCTCCTTGTGCAGGAATGGTCCGACACTTAACATCTGTCAAACATCCAAAGAGATGAGAATTTGATGCCGACGAATTTGCTTTCACCAACACAAGTTCTTGAGCGAAGCATACCTCGTTGCCAACAAGGCATACTTCGGGGGGCAAATGTTATCCAGCAAATTAGCCGCCATCCTTAAGAAGAAATTAAAGATTTACTTCCTGATTTCCTAGCATTTATTACCTCAAATAATTAATAAAATCCAGCCATATCTCCACCATAAATACCAATTCATTACCCATCAAAGCCGGATTTAATGCCCAATAAATGCCATGATAACCTGCTTATTTATTACTAATTACTTCCAACCATTTCCATATCAAATATTCCTTAATTCCCTTCATCCTTACCTTAAATAAGAAGATTATGGTACAATTAATATCAGCCTAGTCAGCGTCACTACAATTCAACACCAACACTGGGTCAAGGCTTACAGCTATAAATACACCTAACATTGTAAAAGAATAGGGGAATCGAAACAGAAAATGTGACTTCTCCTCTCCTCCTCAAAAATCTCTTGTAATATGAAACTACAAGTGATAAATAAATTATAAAGTGGATGTAGGCCATAGATTTCGCCGAACCACTATAAAAATCTTGCGTCTCTGTCTACTTCTTTCCGTTTTAAGTTTATTATTCTTCACTTTTTCTCCTCTATATTACTTAGATCTGAGATCTGAGATTATATACTGTTGATTCGTGTTCATACACTGGTGCTTTCACGAAATTTGGGGTTTGTGACCATTTTTGGCGCAAACACTTTGGTGCTTTCACTAAGAAGAACAAGGGAATCTCAGATCTGAAACTTATTCTATGTTAGAAAGAAGATCCAACTACAGATCTGAAAGAAAAAATTTAGATCCAGAAAATAGGTTTCTAGATCTAGCTTTTAGAAGATGAAGAAGCCTCATACAAGGAAAAGCGCCATGGAAGGAACTCAGCAAGGGGGCAGCCAAGAGGCATCCTCTCATTCAAACTTTCCTTCTACCATGAAGCAAATAGCTGGGGGCAACCACCAAGGACCAGAAACATGGGGCATGCAAAGCCCCTCACTCAGATAAGTACTGGACTCTAGGGTCTGCTAATCAAATAGAAATTATCATCAACTGAACTGAACTAAAAAAAGTGAGATCTAGAATTTAGATTCCTTTCTGCGCATTTGAATTGTGCATCATCAAAAAATGCTTTAAAGGTTAGCATTTGGGAAGCGATTTACTCATGTAAGCGTTCCCGAATGTAAGCGGTCCAATGCTCTGATTCCTTCCCAAGTGCGACACCTCATAAAAAAAATGATTTCTTGCATAAAACTAGTTTTAAAGGATAGCGCTTCGAGAACGACTTACACATGTGTTGAGCGACCCCGAACGGTCCATAGCCATGCTCTGATTCGTTCCTAAGGGTGACACCTTTCAAAAATTTTTACAACATCGTTCTTGATTTCAATCAAAGGTTATAGAAGCGACCTGACAACTGCTCTCTAAAGTATCTCTTGAATATGAATGCTCTCGAATAGGAATGATTAACTCTATCTCCTTGTGCAGGAATGGTCCGACACTTAACATCTGTCAAACATCCAAAGAGATGAGAATTTGATGCCGACGAATTTGCTTTCACCAACACAAGTTCTTGAGCGAAGCATACCTCGTTGCCAACAAGGCATACTTCAGGGGCAAATGTTATCCAGCAAATTAGCCGCCATCCTTAAGAAGAATTAAAGATTTACTTTCTGATTTCCTAGCATTTATTACCTCAAATAATTAATAAAAACCAACCATATCTCCACCATAAATACCAATTCATTACCCATCAAAGCCGGATTTAATGCCCAATAAATGCCATGATAACCTGCTTATTTATTACTAATTACTGCCAACCATTTCCATATCAAATATTCCTTAATTCCCTTCATCCTTACCTTAAATAAGAAGATTATGGTGCAATTAATATCAGCCTAGTCAGCGTCATTACAATTCAACACCAACACTGGGTCAAGGCTTACAGCTATAAATACACCTAACATTGCAAAAGAAAAGGGGAATCGAAACAGAAAATGTGACTTCTCCTCTCCTCCTAAAAAATCTCTTGTAATATGAAACTACAAGTGATAAATAAATTATAAAGTCGATGTAGGCCATAGATTTCGCCGAACCACTATAAAAATCTTGCATCTCTGTCTACTTCTTTCCGTTTTAAGTTTATTATTCTTCACCTTTTCTTCCTCTATATTACTTAGATCTGAGATCTGAGATTATATACTGCTGATTCGTGTTCATACACTGGTGCTTTCACGAAATTTGGGGTTTGTGACCATTTTTTGTGCAAACAAAACTATACGTTCTTTTTTTCTTACTTCTCTTCTTCTTCCTCGCGTTAAAAAAAATAGTAAACCCACCTCCATCAAATTAAAATCCAACCAAATTTCTTCAACTTAATTCATCAAATTGCTATCTTTTTCAATCTATAGAATAAATCTCAGGTAATATAACTCCAAACATCACAATTTCATCAAAGTTTCTGATTTGTGAAAGTGATTTTCTAATTACAGTAAAACTCTCCTTTGCATGCATTGTTCTCTTGTTCTTTTGGTTCTACAAGCTTATAATCAAGCATAAAGCTTCCTCCTTTCATCAAAAATCCGAGCTTTTACAACAAATCTGCAAGGTGAGTTGTAATACTCACAAATCTTAGCTGAGCCAAGCTCAAAATTGCAAGAAATCGTAAAAAGATTAGCTATGTTTGTATATTTTTGCTGTTGTTTTTCTGTTCAAAATCAGTTTCATACTGCTACTTTGGAAGCCTGTAACTTTTGATTCCGGCAACGAAATGCTGCCGGATTTCTTGCATTTGGTAGCTTGCATGTTGAACTTTGTTTTTGCATACTTTTGTCAAAAAATATTGTCATTCGAATGTTCAAACTGTTGCTGCAAAATCAACAAAACACAGTTTTTCTACCTGTAGAAATTGTGTTTTGAGTTGCTGCAAACATGGCCTGAGTCCATGTTTGGGACATCTTAACTTCCTCATACTTTACCCAAATTGTGCGATTCTTTTTTTTTGAAAGATGAAGTTTTGTACTATAAGCATACCAAATTTCAAGTCATTTTGACCTACATTGCTTATAGAAATATGTTGTTGAACTTTGACTCAAAGCATGTTTTTGTCTATATTTTTACAGTGAAAACACTGTCTGGGTTTAACTTTGAGATATCATAACTTTCTAATACTTTATCCAAATTGAGTCTCTTTTTGCAGTTTGAAGTATGAGTGTTGATTTACATTCCTACAAATTTTCATTACAATCTGGATTCGTTTGCTATTTCGAAGCTGCTGTCGAACTTGTACTCGCAGCTTGCTGTAATTCAGTGTTTAAAATCTTGTTTTGGTCCAAGTTTGTAACGACGCAGATTCTTCGTTTCAAATCGGATTTGGGTGATTCTCTTTTCATATATAAGTAGGAGTGTTGAATAATATTCCTGCAAATTTTTAGGACAATCTGGGTTAATTTGCTATTTTGAAACTGCTGTCGAACTTGTACTCGCAGCTTGCTGTAATTCAGTGTTTAAAACCTTGTTGTGGTCCAACTTTGAAACGATGCAGATTCTTCGTTTCAAATCGGATTTGAATGATTCTTCTTGCAGATTGAAGTAGGAGTGTTAAACTACATTCTTGAAAAATTTCAAGTCATTTTGACACAGCTAACTTGTTCAAACATGCTGTCGAATATTGAGTCGCAGTTTGTTTTAAACGGATAATACTTTGTGTAATTTCCGTTATTTCGATGTTTTCTTGATTTTCTTTCTGGATTTCATACACAGGTATTATAATGTGTTTTAAAAATGTTTTTCAAATAAATGGGCTTTTGAAATTATTATTATATATTATTTTTTATATAAAAATTATATACTCTATAATAAGAGATTTTCAAAGGCAATTTCTAAAGCGATTTCGAAACGTTCCTAAAATTCGTTTTCTTCAACTTAATTTCTATATAAAACACACAATTTTGCACTTCGAGCGAAGAGGGAGGAGAATTAAATGATAAGATAAAATGCGTGCTATGAACACGTGCGTTTATCTTTTCAGTTAATTCCTAATCTATTCGTTTGATCGTTTTGACCTTCGGGTCTGGTTTACCGATGAGATGAGGTAAACTTTGTACCGCTTTGAGTGTGGAATTTACTAACGGTTAGTAAACCGTTTAGTGCGAATGTGTGGTATGGGACACACGTTAACAATTTGCGGGTTCCTATCCGAGGGCTTTGTGACACATATTGCCAGTTAGTGGTGTCCAGTACTGGGCCTCCGGACCTTCGCCACTACAGTTTATTGCCTTCAGGTTTGTGCCTTCGGGTTTGTGCCTTCGGGTTTATTGCCTTCGGGTTTGTGCCTTCGGGTTTGTTGCCCTATAGTATCGCTTTTGGAGTTGGTCCTTCGTCACCGCTCGAGAGATACTTGGGTTTGTCGCCTTCGAGCTTATGGATCCTTGTTTATACAGTACTGAGCACGTGCATCCTTTGTTTCTTTGATATTTATATTTCCCTAGAGTATCGCCTTTCGGGGTAGGGCCTTTGAACCACACGACATATAGCGATTACCTTGTGGAAACTTGTGTTACCTTTATTGGTATTTGTTATTTGTCTTTTTGGCTTGCTTTGGGATATTCATATCCTTTGTTTATTTGAGTTGCCGATGATATAAGGCTTGTTATGATTCATCTTTTGTTATATGATCGAGTTATCTCTTTTAGAGATATTTCTGGTACTTTATGACCTTGCATGTTCATTATCATTTAGCTTATCTAACTGATTTGTTTAGCTAGACTGACCCGTGTATTTTATACTCGGGTCAGACCGAGGTGTTTCGGGTTAGGTACATTTGGACTTAGCCTATTTTACTTCCGCATGGACTATTCTGCTAGCTCTTTTTGTTATAGCTTTTTATGTACTCCTATTTGGTTGTAACTCTGTTATGTATATTCTTTTGACTCGCCTGTATATTGTGGTTGCTACACCACTTGACATGTATCGTTTTGTATACTCTATGATGTATCTATATATGTGTATATGTATGTGATGATCTACTGTTCTGTGATGTGTTTTACATTTGAGTTGTTATATTTTGTTCTGTTAGATCTTATAGCCATTATAGTTTTGTATTAAATATCTATTGGATATGTCGATCCACATGGAAAAAAAATATATGATACATTTATCGACGTATTCAGTAGATAGTTAAGACAAGGCTATAGATGGTCGCTCCTATCCAGCTCTATTCTCCGTATTAGCAGACGGTATTACCTTATAGTACTCTTTGCTAATGTGGGTCTCGGAGTGGGGCATCACAGCTCAGCTTATGATGTTCAGGCATTACCTGTTGATAGGTGAGACATCTTTTCACACATTCACCAATGTTCCTCTTTATCCTTCCCAAAAGAATACTCTCTTCATGTCATGATACATCTTCGTGCCTTCGGGATCAATGGTCAACTTAGATAGTTGACTTTCTTCCAATACCTCCTTTCGAAGATTTTTATATTCGAAAAACAAAGTCTTCCCTTCTTTCTAAGCCATCCCTTTGAGTGTATCTCGAATCCTTTCAGATCTTAAACATCCTTACCCATCTCCATTCACCTACTTCTTTTGGCTAACAATGGGTCCTCTGTTTTCCTTACAACAATCCTATCCACAAGTGTTGGATGTACTTCCAAACTTGCTATCATCTACAGATCCCAACTCGACCCTGCATTTCTTCTATAATGCACTCCATAAGGCGCCAATGTCTCTAATCTCTTCCATTCCTCAGTCATGGCTAACAGTCCATTCTGATGCTTTCTACTCAAAGCATCTGCAATCTTGTTTCCTTTCCTGGTGTATACACTATAACAAAGTTATACGCCGTCAACAATTCTAGCCATCTTTGCCGCCTCATATTCAACTCTTTCTAAGAGAATAAATACTTAAAGGACTTATAGTCCATATATAACTCAAATCTCTATCCCAAAAGATAATGTCTCCAAATCTTTAACTTAAAAGCAACCACTGCCAACTCTAAAGTTGAGTCAAATATCTAACTTAATGCGATCTCAACTGCCTAGATGCAAAAGCTATCAGTCGCCCTTTTTGCATCAGCATCGCTCCTAGATTTGTACCACAAGCATCATTATACACTACCGACTCTTGATTCCCCTCAGGTGCAATCAATACAGGAGCATTTGTTAATAACTTCTTTAAACCTTGAAATTACCCTTTACAATTATTAGTCCATACAAACATCTCGTTCTTTCTGGTCCGCTTAGTCAAGGGCGCTACTATACACAAGAATTCCCTTATGAATCTACCATAAAACTTCTCATCTCTAGTGACTGCCTCTAGTCACTTTCAAACATTAGTAGTTTCTATCTTTGATGGATCCACTGCCAATCCATTTTCAAAAACGACATTCATAAGAAACTTAAATTCTCGTTTCCAAAAATGGAAATTTGAAAACTTTGCCTTAAATTTTTGTTGTGTTAACATCTCTAACACCAATCTAAGATGGACTTCATGGTCTCTCTCATTCTTAGAATATAAAAATATGTCTCAGTGAAGACCAACACAAATCTATCCAACTTACTACGAAAGATTCAGTGCATAATACCAACAAAGAATGATGGGGTGTTGGTCAGTCTAAATGGCATTACTAACCACTTATAAAACCGTTTCTTGTTCGAAACATGGCCAATGGTATGCTAACTTCTTCTATTTTCAATTGATGGAATCCAATTGCAAAATTTAGCTGTAAGAGTACCTAGATCCACTTAGCTGATCAAATAAGTCGTCTACTTTAGGCAACATATAATAATTCATCACTATTAATTCATTCAGCTTCCGATAATCAATACACATTCGAAATGATCCATCTGACTTCTTTACGAACATCATGGATGCTCCCCATGGTGAACTACTCGATCTAGTGAAACTTTTATCCTCAAGTTCCACCAACTGCTTCTTCAATTCTTCCATCTCCATGGGTGGCATTTTGCTAGGTAGTCTACTAATAGACTATGCTCTGGACATCAGGTCTATTCAGACCTTGATTGTCCTACTTAGTGATAATACCATTACGGATTTGAACACATCTATGAATTCCCTAACCACTTTTACTTTACCGATCTCATCATCATCTCCCATAACACATAACATCAAGTCTGACTTCTCCTTCATTACATCCAATGTTATGCTAATTATTTCTCCTCTTATTAATTCCATAAGGTGATAATCCTATCCACACAACAGATCCTAGCTTCATTACATACCAACCACTAATCCATACCCAGAATTACCTCATACCCTACAAAGTCAAGCACATATGGTTCGCAAACAAACAAATGTCCACATAAATCAAACACAAGATTATGACACCTTAATCCGAGAGTGATATACCTACTAATCGAATTAACTACATGTAAGGACACAATCAAATAGGTAGTATCTAATCTTAACCAGTCAACCAATTTTTCAAAATGAAAAAGTGTGTAGCACCACCATCAAACAAAATTCTAACTGACATATTGGAGATTAAAATCATAACTCCAAGCACACCTTTTCTTTTCTCCTCAATGGTAGTTCCAGGTAACTATCCTTCCAAAGCAAAAACCTTTGGTTGGTTTAACTCAGGATAATCTTTCTTCTCCCGGGCTTGTTACAAACAAAACATTTAACTTTACCGCTCCTACCGGCTCTGGACACTTATTTACATAGAGCCCCTTTTGCTTACAAATTATAGCAAGTCACATCAGCAACATCTTTCCGCTCTCCACTACTGGGAGCCTTGGCCACTCTTGCCTTTCTTATATAGGATAAACTTGTTCTTCTAATCAGCCTAAGCCTTCTGCCCCACACCTCGCCTTTCGGTATACATCAACTCATACCTCCTTGCCATATCAACTACTTCATTGAACAGAAGTGCTAGATAAACCATTGTCTGGTCTCTCATTCCTAGCCTCTTCCCAAGATCAACTTCCCCACCTTCTTTCTTTGATTACTAATCGAATCAGCTCCATAATTGTACAAAGCATTGAACTTCTACACATATTCTAGCACAGTCAAACTTCCTTGCTACAACTCCACAAACTCCCAAAACATTGCTGACAGCTCTGATCTAGGGATGTATTATTCTACAAACATATCCATGAACCTATCCTATGTAATTTATTGCTTTGGGATCTCTGCTCTTATAATTCCCCACCAGACGCTCGTCGGTCCCTTGAACTGTCTAGATGCAAACATCAACTTCTGATCATCCATCAACTTCAAGTCTTCACAAATCGTCTCACGCATTCCCAACCAATTGTTAGTGTTAAACCAAAAATTGGTATAACGCCCATGGTGCCATGAATGATAAACAAATCCTTGATTCAAGTATATTTGATAACACGACTAAGGGTGGCTTTGTCAATATTGATTGCATCAAGAAAAAATCTAACATTCGAGGCCAAGTAAAAGATGACATCATTAGAAGATGGATATAATGCCTATGGTTTTTAGATGTTGCACATTCGGTGGCTCATATGTCATCTTGGAATATGATATTCGAGATCTCTTAAGGTTATTCGGAACAAAATGTTCGAATGCCCTTAAGATCACTTGGAATAAAACATTCGAGAATCTATATGGCCCTTTCTAATAAGTCACTTCAAACCCCATGTCATATATCTAAAAGAGAAAGAAGATAAGCGATAAGTACGTGAAATATCCCATTATGCTCATTAATGAACTAATTAAATATCACTTATGTTCATAGTCCAATGTCCATATGTAATAGGCAAGATAAAAGATATGCATATAAACACTAGTTTAGACCGAAGCTCCTGTGAATCCATGTAAAATAGAATTACAATTGCTTTGGGTACAAAGATCTTTATTATATGCATATTCATGTCCAACAATGTTCAAAGTGCACAATCAAGGAAGTATGTTTTTTCTAGTCCTTGTTCATACAAATCAAGCATGATTACAATCAGATTAGAACTGTCCCCAATTCGATTAAGGGTTACAGGAGTTCAAATTTGAGAGTTGTGAAAAGAAAATCCGTCCCCCTCTTTCTCACCCCTAGAGTCATATTTATAGGGGTAGAAGGGTTTGATGTGGCTACTCAATACCGCTTTCAGCATCTAATCTTCGGCCTGCATAGTCTTCGATGTTAGCAATGGAGCCAGATTTTACTTTCGATGATCTTCGAAATGCTTCAACAATAAGAGACGACACCAATATGAAACAATGTTGATATGGGGCGGCATCGTTCAGTATTATATACATTTTGATAGCTTTTATATGGACATTGTTGAAAGTCATTACCAACATCGCATCGAAGGTTAGTAGTAATATCTCCTAAGTGTGGTATAGATATAATGCAATGTTGAAGTGAGATAGTATTGATGATAAGCGACAATACCCAGCAGCAACGCTGATTCTTGATATTGATAAAAGGTGATAGTAATTAGAGTCGATATTGATTAGATGCGGCATCAATCTCGGCCTTGTTGATATGTGGCATTAGTTGAGTGGTAGCACTGATGAGTATCGACTTTGAATAGAGGCGACATTGAGAAAATATGGCATTCATAAATCATATGACTTCGATGGTGGGCGGTATGAAATCTATGCGACATCGACTAAGTGCGGCGTCCTCCTTCCCGTTATCAATGAAATGCGGCATAGATAGTATACAACACGGAAGCAATGTGGTATTGCTTGAGGCTTGATATTGAGAGGAAGCGTTATCACATGAAACACGACATTGAAGGAAGGTGGCATAAAGGAGTGGCGGTATAGATGAGAGACAACATTGTATAGAAGAAGCTTTTTAAACTTTAGTGTAAAACTAAGAAATTCTTAGTTTCCTCGATTCCTTGTGAAATTTAATTTCCAATCCTGTTTTCTTGTAAAAAATAAAGTGAAATGACAACGTTCATTATTAACTTATAAACTCAATTTCAATTTCAAGCAATCCCTTTTTGGCTTTAATTATAAATAGGTATATACTGCCTACATTATACATTATCTGTATGAGATAAGATTATAATTTTGCTATAAGAGATCAATAAATGACAATAAATTTTCAAACGAAATCCTAGAAGATTATCTGGTGACATTGTAGGAGGGAATATCAGTAATTTTCTTTCGCAATATAATGAATAAAAGTCCAAAAACACATCTGGCAGCAATAATATTCTGATTAGGAAGCGAGGAAGTTTTCTGAAAAGATGGTCAGAAAATCCATCTAAATAGAAGAACATAAAATTGTCTGACAATAGTGGAAGACTAGAAAAATCATATTTTAATGGCAATTCAAATGGAAGACCAAAAACCTTCTGGCAATAATAGAAGACCGAGAATCCATTTGATGATAATAGAAGACTAGAAATCCATTTGGTAATTATAGAAGACTAAAAATCCATCTTGTAATAAAAGAAGACCAAAAATCCTATTTGATAATAACAGAAACTAAAACTCCATCTAATAATTATAGAAGACCAGAAATCCATCTAGTAATAAAAGTAGACCAGAAATCCCATTTGATAATAATAATGGAAGACCAGAAATCCTTATTCGGTAATTATAGAAGACTAGAAATCCATCTAGCAATAAAAGAAGACCAAAAGTCCCATTTGATAATAATAATGGAAGACCAAAAATCCTTATCTGGTAATAATAATGGACGATTAGAAATCTTCATCTGGCAATCGAAGATTGTGTCTGTTAAAGAGCACAATTGGTTCATATTC
The DNA here is from genome assembly GCA_030737815.1 of Allium fistulosum. Lineage (NCBI taxonomy): Eukaryota > Viridiplantae > Streptophyta > Magnoliopsida > Asparagales > Amaryllidaceae > Allium > Allium fistulosum. The sequence goes on from CM060907.1 coordinate 620,104,715, forward strand.
AATGGATCTTCCTTTAAAAGATTGTTTGATTTAGAGTGTTAACCGATGCTAATTGTTGATAGATCTTCCTCTAGAAGATTGATTGATCTAGAGCGCTACTTGGCTCTGATTTTGATTGATTTGTTTAGCACCATCTTAGGTGACGATCTCTACTTCGATCGAACCCCTTATCAACTTCTTAGGCGATGATTTAGGTCTTGTTGTCCAGTGCATTTGGTTAGCTTCATCAAGCATGACCGTGGACTTACCCGACCTCCCTCTAAGAGGTGCTTTAAGTAGGCCTTTGATGACGACACAAAAGGCTTAGTCCGGCGCTCTGGGTGGCTATCTAAAGCAGAACTAGGGTCTTACTCGATCTCCCTCTAGGAGATGCTTCAGTGAGGCCTTTGGTGACGACATTAAAGGCTTAGTATGGCACTCTGGTAAGCTATCTTAAGCAAAACCATAGACTTACCCAACCTCCCTCTAAGAGTTGCTTTAATGAGGCCCTTTATGAGGCCACTAAAGGCTGGTCCGACGCTCTGGGTAGCTATCTTAAGCAAAACCAGAGTCTTACCCGATCTCCCTCTAGGAGACACTTCAGTGATGTCTTTGATGACGACACCATAGGCTTAGGCCGGCGCTCTGGGTAGCTATCTTAAGAAGAACCAGAGACTTACCCGACCCTCCTCTAGGAGGTGCTTTAGTGAGGCCTTTGATGATGGTACTAAAGGATTTTTCTGTTTGTTTAAGGAAAGTCTTTCTCTCTATACAATAGACATTCTTATCTCAACTTCTTTATTCATCCATTGTCCGGAAGTATGGTCGCAAATGTTCAGCATTCCATGTTCTTGTTATCACACTGCCATCATGTCAGCATAATTTGTACGCCCCACGTGGGATTACTTTATATACGATTAGAGATCCTTTTCAATTTGGCACAAGTGGTCCATCTATAAAGTTCTTAGTGTTTGCCATAACTTTTTCGAAGCACCAAATCTACATTTTGGAATTATCTTGCTTTTACTTTTGGTTTGTAATACTTAGAGATCCTTTTTTAGTATTCAGCTGTCTATATAGCTACCTCATCTCTTAACTCATTAATTAGATCTAAGGATTCTTTCCTCAAATCTTGATTTTGATTGAACGCATACGCAATCCTTCGATGAGAGGGCCCTCCACCTTAACTGGGAGCATTGCTTAACACCCATATGTTAATGAATATGGAATATGTCCTATTGCTGTTTTAGTAGAAGTTCTATAGGTACATAGTATTAAAGGTAGCTCTTCTACCCATTTTCTATTTGCTTTGTCTAACCATTTCTTGAGAATGGTTTTGATACTTTTATTAGCTGCCTCAATGGATCCATTAGCTTTAGAGTGAGCTACAGACGAAAAGCTTTTAATGATTCCATTTCTATTGCAGAATTGAGTGAATTCTTCACTTTTAAATTGAGTTCCATTATTGGATATTATCTTTATGGGATTTTGAATATGGTGATGATATTCTTGATTACAAACTTGAGTACTTCTCCAATTGCGATATTTGGTAGGGGTTCTACTTCTACCCACCTATTGAAATAATCAATGGCACTACAATGTATTTGGCTCTTCTTTTAGATATAGGCAATGGTCCTATTAGGTCGATTCCCCATATGTCGAAAGGCTATGGGCTTGGGATTGAAGTTAATTCACTTGACGACAAATATGGGATTTTAGAGAACTTTTGGCATTTGTTGCATCTTTTCACATAGTCAATGGCGTTATTAGTCATTTGAGGCCAATAAAGGCCTTGTCCTATGAACTTCTTAGCTAGTTTTATCCCATTAGAATGATCTCTGCAAAATCCTTCATGGGCTTCTTTTAAGTGCTTTAATACACTTTCTGGATTGACACATCTTAAGTAGGGAAGAGAGTATCCCTTTTTATAAAGTACCCATCCATTATAAGAAAAGTCAAAGCCTGATGCTTAATTTTTCTTGCCTCCTTCTTGTCGGTCGGTTGTGTTCCAGTTACAAGGTATCCAATAATGAAGGTCATCCAATTATTCTTATAGTGATTCATTGTCTCTGAATGGAAAATTTTCTCTTGTGGGATCTCATCTTTATCTTCTCATTCTTCCTCTCTATGTGCTAGAGCTTGAGATCTGGTCAATACCATCAATTCTTTCCCTAATTAAGGAATATTTACTTTTATGCTGGGACTTGGCTGATAGTTTACTGGAACAATTCGGGTTTCTGGCACTCCCCGCGAATTGGCTAGTTTGGCTAAAGAATCAACTTGGGGTTTTTTTCCTTTGGGTACTTGGTGTATTGAGAAATCCTCAAATTAATTTAGTATTGTTAATACCTTCTTTGCATAAAAGATTGAGTTGGCATCCTTTGTCTGGTATGTTTGTTTCAACTAATTTACCATTAGTTGAGAATTGCTGAAGATTTCAATTCTAGGAATTTTCAGTTGTAGAGCAAAATTGAGTCCGGCCAGCATTGATTCGTATTCTGCCATGCTATTTGTGGTCGGAAAATTTCATTGCTAATGTAAGCAAAGCCCATCGGGGGTGCTAATGACATATCCAGCTCCAATACCATGTACATTCAAAGGTCCATCTACATATAGCTGCCATTTGGGTTTGAAATCTTTTTCCTTTTCTGACTGCTCTTTGTGAAACTCGTACACTCGTTAACAAAATCAGCAAAAGCTTGGCCTTTGATTGCTGCCCACGGTAGGAATTCAACATCATATTGACTAAGCTCTATCCCTCATTTTACCAATCTTCCATAGGCTTCTTGATAAAGCGGGAAATTGGTTAGAACCTTAATTGGATGTGCTTGGAAGTAAGCTCTTAATTTTCATGCTGTGAGCATTAAGAAGTATGCTGGCTTCTCTATGACTGGATATCTATTCTCGGTATCTTTTAGCCTTCGGTTACAAAGTTTATCGAAAACTGAAGCCCTTTCTCTTTTCTTATCAATACAGAGCAACTGCATGTTCAAAGACTGCCATGTAAAGACAAAGGTTTTCCCCTTCTACGGGACTAGAGAGGATTGGTCGTTTCTCAAGATGGTCTTTCAACTTCTTAAAGCTTTTCGACAGTCTTCTCCCCATTTGAAGTTCTTCTTTTTCCTAATGATATTGAATAATGGAATGCATTTTTCGATGGCCTTGGAAATAAACCTATTCAATGCTGACACCCTTCCATTTAGACTCATTACATCTTTACTCGTTTTGGGCTCCGCCATGTCCTTAATAGCCTGAATTTGGTAAGGGTTAGCTTCAATTTCTCGGGCACTCACAATGTATCCCAAGAACTTCCCGTACTGAATTCCAAAAGAACACTTTTGTGGGTTAAGTTTCATTTGATACGTTCGCAATACCTCGAACATCACTTCCAGGTCTTTTAACTGGCTACTCCTTTCATGAGACTTGACTAACGTATCATCCACGTATGCTTCCGTATTTTGGCCAATTTGCTCTTTGAACATTCTGTTAACCAATCTCTTATATGTAGCGCCAACATTCTTTAACCCAAAGCGTGTTACCTTATAACAATATGTTCCCCAATCCGTTATGAAACTAGTGTTCTCCTTGTCTGGCTTGAACATAAGAATTTGGTTGTAGTCGGAATAGGCATCCTTGAAAGACAAAAGCTTATGCCCATTGGTTGCACTAATCAATTGAGCTATTCTTGGAAGAGGATAGCAGTCCTTTAGGCATAACTCGTTTAGATCAGTATAGTCGACACATGTTCTCCGCTTGCCATTGGATTTCTTGACCACTGGATTCGCCAACCACTTCGGATAAAGTACCTCTCTGATGAACCCATTCTCAAGCAATTTTTTGACTTCCTCTTTTAATGCATTGGACCAGACTTTATCAAATTGCCTCTTTATATTTGAATTGATATTCAGAGCATGACACATGCCAGTTGGATCTATCCCAAACATATCTGAATGCGTCCATGCAAATACATCTTTGCTAGACCAAGGAACTAAATTAATTCTACTTTAAGTTTGCTCTCCAACTCCTTTCCAACTTTAATTGTCTTTGCTGGATCAATTGGATCTAGGCATATTTCCTCGAGGTCCTCTATGGGTTTCATTCGTTCTTGCTCGCTTCTACAATCCAACTCGATGACTATTTCTTCACTTTTTATTTCGTCTCCTACCAGGTTTGTTTCCTTTCTCTTCCATTTCTTTTAAAGAAATCAAATTTTCTCAATATATGCATAATAGTCTTCATCTTTACTTTGGATGATTGTTTGCAAATCCCTTATCCAAAGGCTTTAATATCATTTCAAATTAACTCAGTTTTTACCAAATCGTAGTAAGAACGATTGTCCCATTTATATTACTCAAGAGTGGAAAAATACATTTCATGAGAGCTAAATTGTTCTCCCCTTATTGTTCTCCAGCCATTTTTTGTTAAGAACTTCACCATCAAATATTTCAGCGAAACAAAAGCATCAACTTCATCCAAAGTTGAATACCCAAAGAAAGCATTATAATAAGATGGTTGATCCATAAAGACAAAGAAAGTATTGAATGTCCTGGAGTTGGGCAGAATTCCCATATGCACCAAAAGCCTTATTTCCCCAATAAGAGTTGATCTTTTGTTGTTGAATCCGAAAATGGGTTCAAAGCTCGACTCAGCGTCTCCTCTAGAATTCCAATTTGATCAAAAGTATGTTTAAAGATCATGTTGACTGCACTTCCCATATCCACCTAAATTTTGGAAACCCGAAATAAACCAAACTCAGTAGTTATCATGAGTGGATCATCATGCGAAAAACAAATTTCTCCTCTTAGCTCTAGTGGAGTGATGGTTAGGCTGTGCATCTGAAGTTTGAACTTGGGATTCTTGAGCAGTGGTTCTTTGTGAATAGAGAAAATCTCTTCCTTTGCTTCTCGAACATGTCGATCCCTAGGTCCTTTACTTCTACCTGGTAGATGCGGTCCTCCTTAGCTCATATTGATTCTACTGATGGGCGGTATGAAATCTGGTTGATCATCACTTTCCACTAAGTTGGCAGCATTTTTTTGGTGTTTTTGGTGAGGATCTTTAGAACGAGCCACTTTTTGGTTATCTTTAACAAACTCCTTTAAGCGTCCAGAGTGAATCATACTTTGAATTATGCCCACCAAAACATGACATTTATCAGTTTTATGCCCATTTGACTTATGATAAGCGCAATATTCATCTCCTCTTCTTGGTTCAGGATTAGTTTAGCTTTGTACGAGACTGTAAAATCATCATTTTCCTTTGCTATAGCATATATGTAAGATAGCGACATTCATCTATGAAGGGAGCATCTTGGTGGTTATTATTGATCCTGTCATCGAGAGTGTTTTTCCTTTAAGATTTAGCTATCCTTTGATATTTTCTCGGCCATGTCTCTTAGGTATGCTTCGTCACTATGATAATTTCTTCTAATATGTTTGTATCCCTTGAAAGTTGAACTTCTCCATTGCTCCTTGGACTTCTCCTCCGGTCTTGCTTGGTAATCTGCCTTAAATTTGTTACCCACTAAAAAACTTGGAGAAAGCTGGTTGCTCTAGCTTGCTAGTGATTTTTTCTCTTCCATGGTGTCGTAATGAGCTTGCTTTTGCTTTTATTATTGAGCAAAAAGAAATCTAAGCCCCTTCTTAGAGACTCTACCTCATCTCCTTCCGTGAGCTTTGTGCTTTTGGAAGATTCTTGAGCAAGGATTCCTTCCAAAAGTTTTTTCATCATTGACACCCGTTGCTCTAGATTTTTGATCTTAGCTTCGTTGTTGGTTGGTTATGTCGGCTCCGATGATTGTCCGGCTTCCACATTGTTAATGTTGAAATTGGGAATAATATTTTCTTCCAACGTTACTCATTGTGCAACTTCATTTGGAACATTGGTTCGCCTTGATTTCAATATTTTCTTGAGACAAAAAATCATTCAATTAGTTTGAAGGGAGAGTTAAATAAGATCGGAGGTTCAAACCCTCCTTCTAGTGTCAAAATGCTAAACCAAAAATTGGTATAACACCCATGATGCCTTGAACAGTAAACGAATCCTTGATTAAAGTATATTTGATAACACGACTAAGGGTGGCTCAGTCAATATTGATTGAATCAAGAAAAAGTCTAATATTTGAGGCCAAGAATAAGATGGTATCATTAGAAGATGGCTATCATGCCCATGGGTTTTAGATGTTGCACATTCGATGGCTTATATGTCATCTTGGAATATGATATTCAAGATCTCTTAAGGTGATTTAGAAAAAATTGTTCAAATGCTCTTAAGATCACTTGGAATAAATTTGAGAATCTACATGGCCCTTTTGAAATCACTCCAAATCCCATGTCATATATCTAAAGGAGAAAGAAGATAGGTGGTAAGTATGTGAAATAGCCTACTATACTCGTTAATGAACTAATTAAATATCGCTTATTCTTATAGTCCAATGTTCATATATAGTAGGGAAGATAAGTGATATGCATATAAACACTAGTTTAGACCGAAGCTCATATTAAACCATGTAAAATAGAATCATAATTGCTTTGGGCCTAAAGAGCTATATTATACGCGTATTCATGTCTAGCAATGTTCAAAGTGTACAATCAAGGTAGTATGTATGTCCAAGTTCTTGTTCATATAAATCGAGCATGATTACAATCAAATTAGAATTGTCCCCAATTCGATTTAGGATTACAAGAGTTCAAATTTAAGAGTTGTGAAAAAAATCCGTCCCCTCCTTCTTACCCCTAAGGTCGTATTTATAGGGTTAGAAGGGTTTGATGTAGCTACTCAATGCTGCTTTCGACGTCTAATCTTCTGCCTGCATAATCTTCGACGTCATCAATAGCCCAAAGTTCCATGTTTTACTTTTGATGTTCTTCAGAATGCTTCAACAATAGGGGACGTCTCCAATATGAAGCAATGTTGATATGGGGCAACATCGTTTAGTATCATATACATTTTGATAACTTTTGTAAGGATATCGTCGAAAGTCATTACCAACGTCACGTCGAAGGTCTGCAATGATATCCCTGAAGTGCGGTATTGATATAATGCAATGTTTAAGTGAGACGGTATTAATGATAAGCAACATTACCTGGCAGCAATGCTGATTCTTGATATTGATAAGAGGTGACGCTGATTGGAGTCGATATTGATTAGGTGCAACATTAATCTCGACCATGTTGATACGTGGCACTACTTGAATAGTAGCACTGATCAGCAACGATGCTGAATAGAGGCGACATTGAGAAAATATAGCATTCATAAATCATAAGGCTTCGATGATGGACGGTATGAAATCTATGCTGCATCGACTAAGTGCGGCGTCCTCCTTCTCCTTATCAATGAAATGCGGCATAGATAGTTTACAACATGGAAGTGATGTGGTATCACCCGAGGCTTGATAATGAGAGGAAGTGTCATTGCATGAGACATGACATTAAAGAAAGGCGGCATGAAAGAATGGCGGTATATATGAGAAATAAAATTGTATGATATACGGCATGGCTAACTTTATGAATGGCATGCAGCATTGTATATGGCCTTTTATTGATGAGAGGTGGCACTTTAGGGTTTCGATCATCGACCCTAGTGGCATTTGTTTCTTTGTGACATCGTCACTTACAGCATTTCCTTCGGCATTGAAATTATGTGGATAACATTTAGCCTCCAATGCGTGTTTCATCCCGTTAAACATTTTACCTCCCATACTATGGAAACCCTTATTCATTTTTGCAAAATCTCCTCTGACTGGCTACTCTAGGCCTTTTGGTGCATTCCAGGCTTGCAATGGTGCTTGTTTTTGTGCCAGATTCACCAGGAATTGCTGAAATAGTGAATTCATATCTAGATTTCTTACGACTTGGGCCGACATTTCTTAACCAACTTCAACTTGAACTTTTGAGGCACCTCCCCTCTTTGGCCATTTGCCTACATACTATCATCTCCTCTACTAGCATTCAATCTTATGCTTCCTGAATTCAAACATCTATTTTGTAGATTCATTCTTGCTTTCTATATAAGAAAATATTAGTACGAAATGAAAGTAAAGAGATGGAGAGCAATAGTAGAGATGGGTATATATCCTACTATATGTCTATACTAAAAATGTACAAGTACTTTATATAGAAGGTATACCCTCCCCAAGGTGCTCTTTTTCTACTAATTAGTTTCTACTTAGCCATGTTTTACTTAAGTGTTCCTCTAACCTAAGCTCTAATACCATGTTGTAACATCCTCCACTTCGAGACTTGGAAATAGACGCCAATGATGTTGTGGTCATCACCAAAATTACATCCAAGCAATAATGTGAGTTCGGTGTTTATTTTGCACAACAATAAGTAAATGAAGTAGCTAAATAAATTTTCATTACATCAGATTGTTTTACATGATACATTACATCATCATTTACCATCTTGTTCCTGCGTAGGGTTAAACATAATAAGAAATAAATATAGTGTCTTTTCCGACAAATGTAGATGCCGACACGACACATTACCGTTTATAATTCTTGGTTTTACACAACGCAATTTCAAAGTAGCTTTTCTTTGCTAGATAGTCTCCTACTTTGTCTTTGGAGTCTTTATGCATCCTTCTAAAAATACATATACGAACCATAAACTCGGCCTACTCGAATGAGTACCCATAAGTATATGGGAAATAATAAAAACTAGGGTTAGAAAATAAAGCCTAGTATGAATAATGCTTTACTTTAAATAAAAATGTATAGTGAGATCATGCCGCTAAATCATGGAACGGGTTTTTCCCTCACTATTCGGATCATCATCAATTACATCATACTATGTAATAACATCATTTCATGAACAAACATAAATTATCGATTAATCATAAGTGTGAGATTTCCTTCATACAATTTCGACTAGTTTCTATAGTCAATTTATTTTAAATTTCCCCTCGGGCCTTACTCTTACCAGTTCAATAACTATACTAGACACTTAAGATTTGCACTTAGGTGTTTTACCTTATTTTCTCTCAATTTTACAGTGAACAGATAATTAGGTTGCCACACGTGCCCTACACCACTTTTCATCATTTACTATGTCATGTTTAAACAAATGGTTACCACACAAGCTTACACCTACAATGATCAATTATTATGTCATGTTCAGACAAACAGTTGCCATATAGGCCTTACACCAACAATCACCAAATATAATGACATAAATAAAAAATTGGATGCTACGAAAGCCTTACTCTATCAATCTCGTATATTGTCATGAATAGACATAAATTTTCCACTAAGGCCTACCACTAATGTTCCCAAATATATTGTCATGTTTAGACATTAGGTATCCACTATGGCCTTCCATCTAAGTTACCGAAAATATTATCATGCTTAGACATATTATTACGACTGAGGCCTTAAATACACACTTCAATTATTTCATATGGTTCAACTTATCATTATATATATATATATGTATATATATATTATAAAATTTATACTAGCTGATTTGGAACTCACGACCCAATTTTTTTTGGGTTTGTGAAATAATTTTTTTAAAACAAACAATTATAAAATAATTTAAAAATCGATCGAAATTAATTATTAAAATTATTTAAACTTTATTTTCGAAATCTAAGAATTATGTAATGTTATCAAATAAAATTTATAATTAATTTCAAATTATATTAATATATATAATCAATTTCTAGTTAAATAAATATTTATATTAATATTTAAATATATAATAAATATAAGTACATATTACAATAAAGTAAAATTTGCTGCCAAATTATTGTTGTGCAAAACCAAAATTTTAGAGATTTTAAAATAATTATTATATGATGATTTTAATCTTTAGGATATAATTAATTAACTGATAAATTCTTATATATAATATTATTTAACTAAAAAAATGGTTTTATTTATTTTTTTACTTTTAGGTCGTGAGTTTAACACTAACAAATGTACAATTTTTTTATTTTATATTTTAATATATATATGCACCAATATATTCAATCATCCATTATGTGACAAAACATCGTTACACTAGATTTGTAATATAATCTAATAACCTATAATATATTACAATAATCGATAATGTTATTAAATTAACTGGTAAACATGTTGAATATCTTTCACAAAGTTATGGAGATCTCACTTTGAAATGATGAAATGACTCCTTGAATCAAATTCCAAGTTCAAGAGTTGCTGGCTCCCGAACTAATTTACCATCGACGACCGAGTGAAAGAATTTTTATGTGATTTGAGCTTGGATTTATTTTGGTTTTAAATGGGGTTTGTTGGTCAAAATTTGCAGAGGGAGAAGAGAGAAAAAGTACCAAAATAAATGGTGTAGAGAGTGGCATATAAATAGGAAGTCAAATGGATAAAAAGTGGACCACATCCGTATCTCTCTCTTAGCAATTCCACTCGTTTAAACCATTCAAAAGCCTGCCTCTTTTGCCGATGTTTTACTGGCCTATCAAAGCTATTTCGGTCAAAAAAATTATGCCCCATATGGGCCTCAAAGCCATTTCTAGCCCGAACAATGTCCATGTAAATCAAAATATAAATGCGTACCGATATCGTATATCGATTAATATATTTATAACTAATATAAATGCATTGTTTAACATTGTTAAACACATCAAATATAAAATTTTGTTATTAATATTTCATAAATATTAATCAATTTAACTAATTTACAAAAAATACAAATTAATTAAATCAGGTGATAAAATGAGTATTCATCGTTCTGGTTGTGTGATTCTTAGGTATAAATTGGATTAGCAGTTAATGTTGAATAATTTGAGTATTAACCTTCACACATCACTTAGTAGGTAATGTGACATTTTGGACAAATTTATCGCTTATTTGGTTTTGGTAAAATCCAATTTTACTTTGTTATGCATTACATGGTAGTGATAATTATTTACACCTATTCTCTTCGTCAAAACAATATCACTTTGGACTTATGGAATTTGTTAATTGTAAAAATTCCAATATCATCCATATTCAACTCTATAGTCCATACACAAAATCCTTGGTTCAATAATAATAATTATTACTAACCGAACTACTCTGGCCAAAAACTTTGACTTTCAGTTGACTTCAGTTGACCATGATACCAACCTCATATAATTGAGTAGATGGTTCCTCTCTTGAATAATGTTTCACTTTAATGCTTCAACTCGAACCAACTATAGTTGTTCGATGGACACCGTGACACAATTTAACCATAATCAAAGAAAAGCTTCCACATCGAAGATCAATAGTATTCTTAAGTCGAAAGAACTGTGTAATTTTGTCTCATTGATATTTTCTATTTTACCTTAGTTATATTAACCAACAAAAAATTACCGAGTGAGTAATTCCATGGTTATCCAATAACTGTAAGTATGTAACCTCTTGGTACCCCCAACAGCTATGAGTAATACATTACCCAACATTTGAAGAGCATTACATACTCTAGTCTTAACTGATGTATCGATATCCAATCTTGATACAACTTGACTAGGAATATATAAAATAGTATGTTTATTTTATTATGATAAATCACTCAAGGTTACAACACATTATAACTACTATCACAAAACATATCGTTTATGGATCCTCTATTAAATATACCTTTTAATTAAATTAATTAATTAACATAACACATTATATCAAGTATATAATAGAAAGAAAACACCTTTTATTTCGAACAAGATTGGTTATCGAGTTAGATATATGTAACGAATTACATAATTTCTCTTAGGGGATACCTTTTAATTACAACACTTGGGGTCAATTATGGAATCTCTATATCCCTTCAATAAACTTGATGAGAACCGGTCGAGTTAGACCCTTCATGAATGGATTTGCTATGTTAATTTAGTTAACTACTTTGTCAATCAACTATGTTCGATGTTGATAGACTACCTTTATCTTGTGGAACTATTTGAAGTATGTTTCCCGACTTCTAAAGAGCGCTTGTTATTACATTATTTTCATATAACAATGATGTAGTATTCTTAATACTTGGAATCATCCTAGCCCAATTTCAAAATTTGTGCATTTATATTTATATACATTTCTTTTATTGTGGCACTATTCAAGGAGATGTACTTAGCATTTTCGTTGAATTAGCCACAATGTTTTATTTAAAACATTTCTAACTTAAAGCTTCTTGATTAAGATTTGAACATGAATTTAATATTGACATATTATACTCAATATCACTCGTGAAGTTTGAGTTCGTACACTCCTTCATAAGGAGTTTGTTGTTTCTATAAATAGTTCTCTAGTATTTCGTAGATACTCGAGAATATTCTAAACTACCATGTAGCGATCATAATTTGGATTTGATATTTGCTTTATGTATCAAATACATAAGAAAATTACAAAAATGTAGGCAACATGTATGATAATTCCTATTGCTAAAGCATAAGAAATCCATCTTACATGTTCTTATTAAACATTTTAATAAGGCTACTTTGTATATCATTTGGGACATTCCCAATATCCTTTATACCTACTATAAAAGGTATAATTTACAAATCCAATATCGAGTATTAAACAACCAAAGTATTGCTAATTTTAACACAAGCACATCATTAATAATCAGCAGTATGTTGTTTACTTGTAGTCTAGAAATATCTACATACCTTTTGGTGGTTTTTTTCTTATGGACACATGCTTCCTCTGCATTTTGATTAAAAATCAAACCATTCGATGTTTCTGTCAAAATACTTATTCAGTTCTAATGCTTATAAAATGATGTTTTTGTATCATTTCTTGGATCATATCCTAAAACCTACAAACTCAATAATGCACCCAATAATTTCGAAACACTTTTGTTGTTATATGCAAACAATTCATTCTAAATCATTATTTAGTATTTTCCATTTCAACACCTATGTACCAAACACAAAATCATATCAAACGATAATTTTATGAGTAAATCTGAATTAATTTTAGCTCGTTAAATAACGAATCTATTCCACCAATTTGAACAATTGAGATTTACAATGTTATTCTTATTAACATAGCTCATTATATTCCAACCGCATTTGTATTGCTCTTGAAGACTAATTCACGACCGATAGATCATATCCCTTCGGGTACAACTACCAAAATCATATTTTGATAACGTACCTGGAATCCTCTTTGGATTTGTGCATTATACCATATCATAGAGTCAATACTCTTAATTGCTTAATTGACAACTGAGGATTATCTATTTTTAACATTGATAAGAAACTCATAGTTTCTCTTCAGTATGTAAGAATACTAATTAGACACTCTAATGTGATGTGTTCATTTAGGATAGGTTAATTTCATTTCATCCCACGTAATTATTTTTATCATTGGATCGCATCCAAATCCATTTTACTATCAATAATTTCTCAAAGAAATCCCTTCGCTACGAAGTTGGTATTTCTTGAAACAATAGTTGTTTTTTATTGCAATAGAATAGGTATTCATAAACACTTTATGAATTGCCTTATATATAAAACTGGTTTGGTTTTAGTTTATGATACTTACGTTCAAAACATAAGTCAGTCATTCAATTATAATTGTTCCCAAACTCCTTTTTGGGGAGATTCATACAAGATCCCTTACGAATAATTATTAAATACAGTCTTTTGACTCGTACAACCTGCCAACTCCTTGGCCTTGGATATGTTAGGGATTCTTATGCACCCTTATCTTGTATGATTTTGTAAACTATCATTTAGATGAATTTTTTGACGATCCGCCTCCTCGACCCTCGGAAATCAACACTAGTACATCCTCGGTATTCATGTGCCGCAAATCCAAGTGTCGGAGAGGTAGATTATCATAGGGTAAAAGAAAATAAAGATAGAACAAAATCTTACACGAATGGAATAACATATATTATTTCAATACATATATATATACACACACACAACGGAAATTTTAAATACATTTATCTGAGTCTATCTTATAAAGCAGCCTGGACAGTTATAAATCTCTATCCTTATAAATGCAGAATACAATCAGTAAACTAATGCAGCGGAAATGAAAATGGAGAACTATATATACAGGATCATCTTAAGCTCCAGGCTTCAAGGTCCATCACAATGCTCCAAGTTAAACCTGATTACTTGGATGCCTAGAAAAATAAGGCCTCTAGAGTTTAAGGGAAAAGAAAATAAACTCCGAGTCAGTCATAGGACTGCTATGAGAAACTCAAAATACAGATATTTGAAAACAAAGGGTATCTTATAAGACCACGCCGCACATAAACACCGAGCGGGTTTTTACCATATAATAACACAAACATTTGCAATGCAAAATTTGCTAATGTTATTTTTTATGACATTTTTTTGAAAACACTTTAAAGTAAACTGATAAAATCTTAGCCGAAATTGTTACAACAATTAAATTCCAGCATAATACACTCAACAATCAAGTCCGATGGCTCTTACTGGAGAAAGATTCCATACAATGGCAAGGTAAGGAACTACATTTTGTACAGTGCATCTCTAGAGGGATGTAACAAGGATCAACACCTTTGAAACCTCTACACCTGGCAAGACCAGCCTACCCGTAGACCCATTTGGTGGCGGATAGAACCAAATATGACACCACCTTGGTCATTCCCGACCTATCCGAGAGCTCTCATAGCATACCTAACATACCCGATATATATAGCATAATCTAGAAAGGTGATGACCATACACTAATGGTTGTGAACCACATAGCCTTACGACATGCCCTGTTTAAGCCATTTTCCGGGTGATGAGGCTTGAGGAAACGATTACCTCTCACATATTACATTCCACTTTGAATGCCACATTACCAATTCCATCACACACTATTGATTTCCACAAATGTACAACCTCTGAGTTCATACGTCTCAGAGAAGAGTTTTAAGTGTAAGAGAGTTACTTCCTACACCACCAAACAGATGTACATTTGTAAAAATTAATGTATGTGTATTTTAGAAATGCAATGATAGACATTTGTCCATACAAGTTGTCCAGGAATAGGACAAACCGAAGGAACTCTCCTACTGCATCCTATCGGGAATTACCCCTAGGATTAGCAGCGAGCGGCCCTTGCATCGAAGATCAATGAAGATACTACTGCCATATATATATAATATGGGAAATTCCCTCGAGGGCCAGTGACAGGCAACCTTACATTCCATCTTTTAATGTATTATCATTCCCTGTCTTCACCTTTGAATGCATAAATTGGTTCGAAGCCATTTTCAGATAGGAATCACTCAAATCCGATCTCGGTTCCTTCGAACCAATCATCGATAAAAGATGTTAAGTTTAAGGATGATTATCATTTCATTTACTAACATCTTTTATTAAATAAAATATCTCTTTTAGAGATATAAATATTTAAATCATATTCTTTTTCAGTATATATGGAATCATTAAACCTCTTTTTAACTTTGAAAATACCAAATCAAAATAATTTCTCCTAAATCAAATTGAAAAATCTTATTGAGTAAAAAGGGTCGATAGAAATTATACTAATTCTACCCAATATCAATTTCCCTATTCAACCTTTACTATCTGTCGCATAATAGTGAAATCACCTCTTAAATTCACCCGGATAGTATGGATTCCCTCCTCAGAATTTAATACCAAGTATAAGAAAATTATTTCTATACAATCCAAGTTGTTTAAATTTGGAAAAATTAAATCTTTTCTACTTGCCTCGTTTCCGACATTTTGACCTTATCTATCCCTTATCCAAAAAAGAGGCCAGGTAAGTCATGGCACTGGTTGTTCCTAAACATCTCCTTAGTTTAAGCACCTTACATCCAGATATCATGAATAGAAAAATCCATTCTACTCATCGGCTTTTAGAGCCATGATTAAATCACTTAATTATAACAGCTTCTCTTTAAATCATTTATTTAAACTCTTTAAAATAAATTATAAAACCTCCACATAATCTTTAAAATACTTAATTATTTATTTGAAAATACATATAAAAGATTTGGGAAAGAATACTTAAATTTAAAGCCATATTTCAAAATTTATTAAAAGTGCTGCGAATAGTGGTTTTAATGCTTATTTGATCAAAGTAACTTTCCTATCATTTAGAAATTCATTTTTATAATTAAAATCTCTTTTAAAACATTTTAATGTATCTATATAATTTATTCCAAATGAACAAATTCAAACTCGAAAAGGATCTTTCTGATTCTATTTCATATTTTTAAAGAATTAAAAATATCAATTTTAAAGAATTTATCGCTTTGGTTTCCGAACTACCAAAGCGTGATTATTTTGAAAACTTAATTTGCTCATATTTCAAAATCTACTAAACGAAATATCAATCTTTTTTTTGTTTCAAAAATATGATTATAAGAGTTTGGAAAATTCTTATTAAAAAGAATTCTGACTCTAATTCCATTTTATAAATGAATTTAAACTTTATGGCATGAATTGCCGTTACACGACGCACCTATTTTAACTCAATTTTCATAACTTGTACAAACTTCACCAAATTGGGTTTTTGAATTTATAAAATATTTATATAGCATTTTAAAAAGTTTAACAATCTCATATACACCATTTCATTTATTAAAAGAAAGTAATTTCCTTTGTGATATTCAACGTGTATTAAACATGAATTGTTTACACATTCAAATAAACATATTATCATATCCAAACATGGTTTACAATCATCACAACCAAGCATAGCCAAACATATATATCAACCAAAATATCATAATATAAATAGAGTTTCTCATCTTCATTGGTTTCTAACTTTACGAAAATTCGCTATAGCTTCGCTACGATCGAATCAAAGCCTATGAAATCGAGCCTCGGACCTTTGGATAGCCACGACCTAAGCTTGCAAGTGAAGGTGGGCTCGACCTTGGGTGGTAGGAGGTGTGACCATGGGTTTAGAGTGGGGGAAGGAGTGATTTGAGCATGTTTTGAAGTGGATTGCTAATGTATATGTAATTATATAAATTTATTTTATTTTTGCTAAATGTTTGCGCCAAAAATTAGCACAAACACCCAATAGAGGTTTTATAGAGAAATAAATGAAGAATATTAAATGTAAACAGAGAGAATATAGTAGTAAATAAATCAAAAATTAGCAAGTAATAGAGGCACATCAATATATAGTTATTCGACATCGTTTGCCTATGTCCACTTTGAAGAGATAGCTTTATTAATCACTTTGTAAATTGAGTACAATAGGGATCAAATGAAAATCCTTAGCTACAAAAGTGTACAAAGCAACAAGCAGCATAAAGGTCCCAAAAATGAATAATCAAGTCTGTATTTATGGAGAAAGATGATGAAATATCTCTCTGAAAAGTCAGTAGTAAGATCTCCAAAGCCATAGGGACCTGTGCAGTTAAAGCGCTCGGTGGATTCAATGCGGTAGGGGTGCAAAAATTCATAGCGGGGATGTAGCGAAGATATAGCGGGATATATCGGATTACTCTAAAATAGCATATAAATCTCATACTTGTTGTTTTTACAAATATATAGATAGTAATTATGTGAAAAATTAAAATTCAATTGAATTATAATTAATACAAAAATAATTTTAAATAAAAATATATGCAAATGTATTGTAAATGAACGTAAAACTGTTATATAACTTAATTTAATTTAGTAGAATATTAGAGTATTATCATTTCTAAACATATATCAAAAATTCAATGAAATTAATTAATTTCATAATTTTTATAGCGTATAAATATCATTTTTCAATCCAATTTTTTATAGAAGATATAGCGGAAATAGCAGAATATAGCAGAAATAACGCGATATAGCGGAAATAGCGGGGATTAAAGCGGAAAGGCTATATGTTGGGGATATATGGAAAAATCGTAGCGGTAGGAATCCGCTATAAGATATATCGGAGTTATAGCGGGGATATAGCGAGGCATTAACTGCACAGATAGGGACCCACATAAGGGATCGCATGACCCGAAAATCCCAAGAAATAGGGATCAGGGCTGTAACAACCCGCATATTTATCAATTTTATATTTAAATATTTTATTTAAATATTCTATCGTTAGTCGGGTGTTAGTCCGAAAAGCTACTTTTTGCATACGGTCAAATTAGGACTCGAGACGACCTCCATTGAGTTCAAAATGACGTTTGCGATCTTTTTGATTGTAAACTTCGATATGTTTGGAGATAGTGAAATTTTCGTCACTTTTTGCTTGGAGCTTTGGTTTGGGCTGAACCATTTGTTAACTCAGTCCCAACCCCTTCTCCTCTTCACCACTTCATCAAACACTTCAAGCTTTATCAAAAATGGTGGAGGGAATGGGAAATTAAAATTCCAAGCTCAAGTTCTTTAGCAAATTCAACATCTAACTCCAAATTCAAAGTGAAGACATTGATTCAAGCTTGTGGTTGATCTTTGCTTTGCTTCCGAGCTTCATCTTCATCAAATTCCGTGAAAAGGTGAGATTTTTAATCTCACATCTTGCCTATATCTGTCATTGGACTGTTTGGGATGTATTCCTATCACTTTAGCACGAGTACTTACATTTGGTTTGGATTGGATTGGCGAAAAACTCCAAATTTTAGTGTTTTGGTGAATTTCCTGCAGTTAGGTCGTTCTGCCTCAGAACTGGTTCGTCCCACTTAGGTCGTTCGCCCCTAGGTCGTAGGTCGCTCGGCCACATGTTGCTTAGGTCGTTCTACCTTGAATATTTAGGTCGTTCGTCTTTAGGTCGCGAGTTTTAGGTCGCGTGTCTTTAGGTCGCGTGTCTTTAGGTCGCGAGCTTTAGGTCGCGAACTTTAGGTCGCGAGTTTTAGGTCGCGTGTCCTTAGGTCGCGAGTATTAGGTCGTGAGTCCTTAGGTCGCGTGTCTCTTTTCCCTAGGTCGTTAGACCTTATTTTCCTTAGGTCGCTAGGCCTTGCTTCACTTAGGTCGTTGGACCTTATATCCATTAGGTCGCTGGACCTCATGTCTCTTAGGTCGCTTGACCTGTTCCACTTAGGTCACAACCCCTTCTCCTTAGTTCAATCGAGTTAGGTCGTTCATCCCTTAGGTCGCGCCACATAGGTCGTAGACCCTTAGGTCGTAGGTCTCTCGACCTTATTACCTTGTTAGGTCGCGAGTCCCTTAAGTCGCTCGCCTCTCTTAGGTCGCTCGCTTCTGCTAACTCGCGAACACCACTAGGTCGCTCCAGTTAAGTCGCTCGGCCACTTATGTTAGGTCGCTCGGCCTTAAAATGTTAGGTCGCTCAGCCACCTATTCCACTAGGTCGCTCGACCACCTATCCATTAGGTCGCTCGCCCGCTTTACCTTTAGGTCGTAGGCCGCTTGGCTTCACTAGGTTGTTTGTCTTCACTAGGGCGAACCCCGTAGCGGGGGTGTTGCCCCCGCACCCCCACCTTGGGGGGTTGCCACCCCCCCTAGACCCCCCCTCCGTAGGGGATCTTATCTGAAAAACATTCAATAGAACTTCTTACTTTGATGGTTTTGGGGATTGATTTCTTTGGATTTTTCTCACTTCTTCGAATGTGAATTTATGTGATTCGATTTGTTTCAACAATCGTTTTGTGACTTGTCACTTTAAAGACATAGAGGTTTCAATACTAGTAGTAAATATCAAAGCTCTTTCATCAAAACGATTTCAACTCTATTTTATTACAAAGCTCTTTTTTTTCCTAAACCGTTTCCAATCTATTAATATATACAAGCCTTTACTTCACTCGGATGAGAAATCGAATTAAACGACTTAGTAAAACGAGTGGTATGAAACGCTTGCGTTCACTTCGTCGGTTTGCTCTTGGACTTGTTCGATTGAACCCTTTTGTGACAATTTCCTAGTGGAGATCTACAGTTTGTTCGTAAATATTTAAGTTAAGCTAGTGGTTATGGGACATGAAGCTAAACTCATATATTTACTGGCTTAGTGTAATTGACACTTCCTAATGATCATGACGATCATTTTTGTGATTTAGACTAGCGATTGAGCGATGTCTCTTTGTCTGCGAGGGAGACTAGACCCCGCTTCTGTGATGTTTCGCCATCACATATATGGGGTAGCACCCCATGGTCTTCGGGCCATTTCTGTGTGGAAATTTAACGGATAGCTTCCATGAGATAGCTTCTCGTTTATGTGTTTCACGCGTTGGTGAGTTTGCATACTCCCGTTCATGTGTTAGGCCTTTTCCCCCCTTTTTTATGTGATTTCTGGATTTCTGGTGTTGACTTCTGGAATTTGTGCTTCACCACTTTTCATGATTTTCATTGATATGATATCAGTTTTTGTGCATTGGTGAATTCATGTGTCATTGACTTGTTATGAATACAAGTTTAGGGTATGATACCCTATTTTATCTTTGAGAAGATTCTTGCGATATTGATTAATCTCTAGTTGATTTTCAATTACATACTTATAGTAGTATGCCATTATGGTTATTACATGTTCATGCCATGTCTTTTACTTTATACCATATCTTCTTATATTTATAGCTAGACTGATCCGTTTATTATTTTCTTATAAATAATACTCGGGTCAGACCGAGATGTTACATGTGCTTCTGCTTGACTTCTCTTCAGGATTATTCTGACTTTTGGTTAACTACATAGATTAGTAGTTTTTGGATGTACACATTTGAGATATAGACTCTATGTTGTGTACTTATTCTTTTGTATAGCACGTGTTGCTATCCTTTTGTATTATCATGGATCTTTCCGACCACTACTCTGATGTACACTTTTATGTGTTATATATTTATTCATATCTTCTTCCGCCTTTGTGATATGGATGTCTGTGACTGATTTATGTTATGATTATTTCTATGTTTGTTTCCGAAGATTATATATAGCCACTGTGTAATAGCTTTGGGTTTGTATCGGTATGTCGGATTTCCTCCTTAAATGATATGCATTCTATTCTATCTGACATATCGGTGCTCGCACAAAGAAGTTACATGGATGGTCGCTCCTCCACAGCCTTATTCTCCATGCTAGTCAACAGCACTACACCGTAGTGTTCTTGTCTAGCGTGGGTATAGAGGTGGGGCGTCATAAGGGCCGATCACTATTTTGTAGGAGTTTGGGGTTGCAATCCCAATGTAAGCTTCTCCATGTTGTATTATGCTTAGCCTCCAAGTTTCATACCAATTGGATTAGTAGAATTTGAGCTATTAATGAATCTTTGCTGCAACATGTTGTATAACCTGATTTTGGCCGATCCCTCTAGAGAGTAGAGGGTCGATCCCTCTTGCTTGCTCCTTTTGGGGTGTGATTCCTAGGGTGGACCCCTAGGGTCCCCACATCATGTTCCCATTCATATGTATTAGTCTTCAGGATTTTGAGATATCGATTGTTTTCCATTGAGTTGCACTTGTTTGGCTGAAGTAGTTCGATTCCTTTGGTAAAGAGGGATCATAGCCGATTCCGTTTCTGGATTAAATTATATTCCATACTTTGAACGTTTTGTATAGCATATCTTTCAATTCCATTCGATCATGGCTTTATATTATCATCATACTCGATTTTTGGACCCCACCAATCATTGCTCTGGGCTCAATGGCCTTGATGACAATCGAGTCTAATTTGTCTAATCAGTTCGGATATAGCCATGTCAAAATGCCAAATAACACTTGCCCTCCAAAATACATCTTGTGCTGAACATGACGTGCTTTGAATCAAAGGAAGTTAGAGTCGTCAAAAAGAAATCCATTCAGTTTTCCAAATAGTCGCTATCCTTCCATCGAATTATTTTCCTAAAGTATTGTATCTCTCTTTGATCGTCATGATGCTTGGGTAATTTCCAATAGTATAAATTCAAGATTATATCCCATCAATCGCTATCTACCACCGGTTCTACGGGGCTAGTAATCTTTAGCTATCTGATTCAATGTTGACCTTGAAAGCTTCAAGTTTGAATTCAATTTCTGTCGATTTCAAATTTTGAGTTTTTAGAATATACACGTGCACGTTCAGGTACACGTTCTAGTCGTTGGCTCCCGGATGCGTTTGCATGCTCACCAGTCATCGCTAATTTTCGTTGAATTAAATGCAATTTCATTACATTTATGTTTGATTGTTCTCTTTTTTAATAGGGATCTGAATTTCCTTTTCTTTTAGGGATTATACCCGATGCCTTTCGTCTCTTTTTTTATAGAGATCAGAATTCCTCGAGCCGATCCCTTTCTCTCCCATTTTCTCTCTTTTCTTCTCTATTTTTATGTTAATAGGGATCGGATGGATCCCCCTTGGGTAGGAATTATACCTGATCCCTTTCTTTATTGGGGACTCAATGTTTTCGGCTTCATGGAGAAGCTAAAGCAGGCCGACCCCTACAAGCCTTCATATATAAGTCGATACTCCATCCCTCCACTTATTCACTTTAGTTCTTTTTGCTTTTATTTCCTTCAATACCAAACCCTTTTTCCCTTACCTTAGAGCCGAACCCCCTATTTCTCCCTTCGAAACTATCATCATCTCCATCACTCAATCTGCCACTACCTTGAATTTAAGAACTTCGCCTAGCCCTCAACTTGAACTGAAAGTCACCCCATCTCGTGCACGACAATCAATACTCGTATATATTTAGGTAGGCTTTGATTTGCATATGATTTTGATTCATGACAAGACGATGGGTTCGGTCTTGCCATGGGTTGAATTAGGCGAAGAAGAGGAGAAGGTGGCGATGTTTCATTTAGTAAGGTGGTAAGAGAGGAGAAGATAAGGAGTGAGGAGATTCGTGCAAATGAGGCATGGAAATTTGTTAGGTGGAGGGATCGGTATTACTTGAGTTTTGAGGGATCGGTGTAAATGGTTAAAGTGGAGGACGAGAGAGGCTAAGTATATGGATCGATGCAGTGGCCATGAGAGGGATCGGTTGTGGTTAGGTGTAGGAAGGGATCAGTCATGTACCGATGTGGAGAGGGTTGGGTTTTTTTCATAAATGGGATGGAGGTTTGAGGAGGGATCGGAGTTGTTGTAGCATAAATTGATCGGTCAAGTTGGCTTTGGCATAAGGATCAGCTATGTTGAGATATAGGGATAGAGATCGGTCATGTTGGTTAAGGTGGATCGGTTTTTGCTTTATGAGAGGGGTCGACTATGTGGACTTAGCCAATTTTAGGCCGTTGAACCGAGCTTGAACACTTAAACAAACCAATCCATGTAGACTTGTACAAACAATTAGAACCAATCTCATCTTAATAAACATGAACATATGAAGTTTATTTGAAAAGGAGTTGCATATCCACCTTTGAACTTGAAATCGAATGATTAAACTCCCGGGATTTAAACATTAACTAAAATCCGACATATAAACCTGGATAATGAACTTCACGCTCCGATATGCCGATGGTCAATACCGGAGCTACTATAACTGATCTACGTGAATGCTAATTAGGACGGTCGGCGATGACAGCCACTCTGGTTGGAATCTAAAGTCTTGTCACTACTTTTGCTTTTAATTCTGAACTGTATATCTCTGCACTGCACAACACTGCATCACACTAGTTTACACTTAGCATGGGGAGATAGATAAAATTTTCTAATCTTGATTATCTATCGAGTTCAGTTGATATTGGTTCCAGACATTCAGGACATTTAGCTACAATGTCTTCTGGAAAACCTTCGCAGCATAGCAATCAAGGAGCCGTATCGAATTCTACGACCGTATCTGGTAAACTTTCTCCTAAACACCAAACCGAGAAACCAGAAAGTTCTAGTCTGCTGGTTAACCTTTTCTCCAACGTTTCCATACTTCCGGTGGAAGAGATAAATCTTGCACCTGACACTATAGAGGGTGCCGTATTTCTGGATAACTTGATGGATTCCCAGGCCTCTAGAATTGGTGAGGCTGCTCTCCATGGGTTGAGCTTTAAATGTAGGATCCCGTTTGGAGATGTTCTAGTCCCTTCAATGAATGACAGGGCTCATTTTCCCCCGAAGGGGTATACAGCATGTAATAAATTTATGTGCTACGCTAGATGTGTGTTGCCTTTTAATTCTTTTATCCGAGAGACGCTAAATTATCTAGGATTAGCTCCTAGTCAGCTGCATCCGGACAGCTATGCTTTTCTTCATGGCACTTTCTTGCTATTTATGGATGTTTTGTTCCGCCAGCCATCTCATGAAGACATCAGGTTCATCTACAATTTCAAGCGACGGACTGAAAGCCTTTCTTATACTTTCCTCAAGCATGCGCCCAACTGTTAAGTTCTGATTGGTGCTTGGAACAAGCTGAATGGTTCTACGTTCATTGTTCGCCTGGCTTCGCGAGGCGATGGCTAGAAGGACGTAAGTGTTGCCTTCACTTATTCTTAAATTCTTTAGCCCAAGTCGTATCTCGAACTAACAAATACTTTGAAAATTTGCAGGAGTCCATCGACGACATGAAGGCGATAGTTTTTCAAGGGCGGTTTCTACAATCCATGCCACCCCAGTTGAGGATAAGGACATCATATCCTTTGTAACCAATGGGTGGTTATCTCCTTTTGGTTTGCTAAAAGAAGATCACAGCATCGGGCTTCTGGGAAGCATTGTATTGCGAAGGAACGTAATTGAATAGGAAGGTGGCACTGATAGTCTTGTCATGCTCTCAATCAAGGAGACACGGGACAATGCCGAAGAAGGTGAAATTAGAGGTAATGAGGCCAACAAGCATGACAATGATGATGTAGGTTCGGGCAACGTGCCTGCGGTTGAATCATCACAAGGCACGCAATCTCAAGTGCCGACAACAAAAAGGAAAAAAACTAGCGTACAAACTCTGTAGGAGAAAAACTGCTAAAATATCTGAGTTCACCATAACCTCTGTTGAAGAAGAATCTTCCTCTCATCCTTTAGAAAGTTCGATGGAAGGATTCTCAAATCTACTGATTCCATATGACTTCGAGACTTTCAACTTTCCTAATATTAGTGTCTGTGTGATTAATTCTCCTACCAGGATTGGTGAAGACATTCCTTCCTCTAGCAAAGGGGAAATCACACCTAAGAGTAAAGCCAAAGTAACTGGTTCGTCAGGGGGACACTAGGATACTCACAATCACGCACACTTCACTACACGATTTTTGTCTACCTTTTATTTGATGGTTTCTTATATGCTCCTGTTTGGTTTGTAGGTGCTATGTCTCATTCTCGTGCCTTTAATCACTTGAGGGGCTCCTCAACATAGTACGGATCCAGTCTTAGTCCAGACTCGGCCAGGTGTCGAGAAAGGGATGATAGCCGGGAAAGAAGTCATCATTCAAGGGAGTCTTCATCTTCTAAGCACAAGTCCAAATCTCAATCATCCCATCAGGAAGTTTGGCCTAATCTTCCTGTACATAGCGGCGATCGGACTTCTTTTTATGTTCCCCAAACTACTATGCCACTCGAACATCATTCGGGTTCTTTTGGTTCTCGACAGCCTCACGATCATTGGTCGAGCAAACGTCCTCTTATTACTTCTGATCCAGATTTGATTACCACAGCTCCTGAGGCCTTTACGACAGAAAGATTGGTCGAACTTAAGGTTCATTTTCAAAAATCTACTTTGATGGGCTAAAGTTTCTTCCTTCTATCCATACAATTTTAGGGAGTGCTAAAGCGAGTTCACTTACATGTGTCAATGATTTTTTTGTGCAACATGAAGCATTCCAGCACTTAGCTGAGAAAATCTCTAATGTGTCTACTAAAAGGCGACATGAAATCGATCGCCTTAAGCTGGAGGCAATCCATGATAAAGACATAATCAAACACCAAGAATATGAGATCACGAAGTTAACCACGAAGTTAGCCGCGGTAGAGAAGAGTGCTAAAAAAACATCTGAAGCGGTTAACCATCTGGAAACGACTCACAAAAAGGAGTTGGACGCTGCCCTTAATCACAATGGTGTGCTTGCTCCGGAGAAGGACACACTGTAAATGAGAAAGATATTATTGCTCGCTACATTGAGGAACTCGAAGAGTTCCTTAAGAAAGAGAAGGAAGAAAAACTTGAGGCTCAAGCTGAGTCTCAAAAGTATTGTGAAGAGACCATCGATGCTTAGGAACTAAAAATTAAACTTGACGAGCAGCTCAAAGTCCTCAAGGAAAAGGAAAGGGAAATTGGCTATAATGAAGTTAGACAAAAAATTGAGGCCCGGTTGGAGGATGCTAAAGAGGCTGGCCAGAATGAGATTAAGGACATGTTCGAGCCTTTGATTGTTGAATACAATGCCAAGATCCTAATCCATTATGACTTGAGTTTTCATAGAGAGGGGTACCTCAAATCGCTTACCGAGGCTTGAGAATATACCGTTGAAATGAGGGAAAAAATCCCTTGGTGAAGCTGATTTGGATGAGGAGAAACAGGTATGAGAGCTTCTTAATGGAAAGGAGCCTTTAAATCTTGCCGATGCGAGGCTCCAATACTTTGATATTTTGGCACCCTTTGGCAATGGGAAGAACATCGTTGAAGCTTTGGAGTTCAATCCCAGAGGTTCCCCTTCACTTCAACCAGCCAGAGCATTAGTTTCACTTGGCCCTGGAAAAGATCTGAGCTATGATCCAGATAGATCCGTTTATAAATCAAAGGTGTTGACCCCTATTCAAGAAGGGAGCATTCCGACAACAACTAAAAGTCAGCCGGACACAAGTATTCCACTATACTCTCTATTATTTGAGAGGTTTCGTTCCTCATGCCCAATAGTTATGGGCTTATTTTCTTGTTCCCGTGAATCTGTAGGTCTTTTGACTCCCGGTCAAACTCCAAAAAGTGGTGCTGCTGTCGAGCAACCATCGACATTTACCGAAATTCCAGTAGCTACAGACATTCCAGGGCATGATGCTCAAGTTATTAGAGCACTTGCTGATGAAAAGGCCGACGATCGGCCACTGCCAGATGGATCTGATCATGTTTTGATCATGGATGCCGTCGAACACACCAATGAGCTCAGCTTGAAGGAGCGAATCAAGAGGGAGGAGTCATTGAAGAAAAAAGCTAAAGTTGTACCTTTTGATATGGACATCGATGATCCGAATATCGTCCCACTACAAGTCATTCCACCCAAAGGATCAGTTCTCGAAGGGCTCCCTCTAACTTCTAAAAGCTCTCTTGCCAAAGGTGGTAAGGGCAGTGGTAAAGGATCGAAGAAAGGAACTAGCGGAGGCTCGGGTAGGTCCACTCCTAAGAAACTCAAAAGGAAGAAAAAGCATAAGAAGTGGATGTTACATCGGCTTAGCTTGTATATAGCTTACGTAGCTATTTTTCTTTTTATTGGCTGTGTCTGTGTGGGTACCGCCTTCATCTTTTGGATAAACTTATACTACGATTTTCGAGTTTAATGTGAAAATAAAAGTTATTTATTTTCGGTTGAACTCTTATGTGAATTTTGTTTGAGTAGTTGAGCTATTACTTTTCCATACAATGTACTTGTAATTCTTTACTCTTTGATTTGGATAATCATCTATTAATTTGACTCTAGGCGTCCATGTGCTTGTGGCCTTAAGTTGTACCAAACACTAGTTTAGAGCCCTAGTGCTACGCTGTCGAAATCAGTGACTCAAGTGATTATACTCCTGCCTCTAGTCTCGGGTTAGAGGAGTTAGATAGTGGATGGTCGAACTCCATCCATAACGGATTTATACTCCTCCTGTCAATTTTAGGCCGGAGTTTATGGAATAGCGAGTGGTCAAACCATACTCATCTATTTGTTTATACTCATATCTGCACTCTGAGGATAAGAGTTATTTACCGGGTGATTGAATCGCACCCAATTTGTATTTATACTCCAATCCACACTCTGGGGACTTAGAATTACTTCAAAAAATAGATGGATCGTACTTCCCTTAACTGATTGATTTGCCCCCAAGTCCGAGGTTTAACTTAGCGGGCGATCGGTTGTATCACAATGGCTTTTGATTCATGCCTGTCCTAATGCTTGGTGGGATTAATTTGATTATCGGATGGTCAAGTCATATCCATTTCTTGTTAGGTGCTCCGTCCATCAGGTTGTGAGCGAGAATTACCGAATGAACAGTCAGTCCATGTTCATTTTGTTTATTTCAATCGTCAACTTGTGTCATCCACTGGCTCCAAACTCTGGGATCTTGCTCATACATGTCAATATTAGTTAGTCGAGTATCGAAAGTAATATGTAATGCTACAGAAATCATAGATATGAAGGAAATTTCCAACTTTATTTGCCTCACGAAAAGAAATGACATAATTTGTTTTATTACATATCTGGAATGTCAAATGCTAAAGGAAATTCGAAAATTGAATAAACTGAATGAAAAAGAATAAACAAAGCAAAATAGCGCCGTAAATGCTTGTTATTCCACGCCCTTGGGAGTGTGACGCCACTAACAGTCACTAGTATGAAAGTTCCCACTCCAAGCCTCTATTCAACGACATATGGTCCTTCTCAAGTAGGATTCATGTGTTACGGGATAGGAAAAACCTGTTTCAAGACGAGATCGCTGATTTCAAAGATTTTAGGTCGGACTTTAGCATGTTGTATCGGGCGACTCAATGTCGATGTGCAGCTGCTCTCAAATCATCTTTTGCATGCTTCACATCTACAAAGTCTAGAGATTCTAAGAGGAGATCTCTATTCATTCCGGGGTCGTAGTAGGTCACTCGATGAGAAGGGACTTCGAGTTCAACATGGATGATGGCTTTGGAGCCGTAAGCAAGGGCGAATGGAGTATGGCCAGTCGCGGACTTGTGGGTCATTCTGTAAACCCATAATGATGTTGGGAATTCATCCACCCACTTGCCTCTAGCCTTTTCCAAATGTTTCTTCAGAATAGAATTTATGATTTTGTTCATAGCTTTAACTTATCCATTTGCTTGAAGGTGATCAACTTCCGCAAATCTCTATTCAATATGATGCCAACGGTAGAAGTCTTTGAATTTAGCGCCGTCGAATTGAGTTTGATTATCAGATACAATGGTTTGTGGAAGGCCCAAACGACAAATGATGTTCCAGACATTGAAGTTGATTACTTTCTTAATTATGACTGTGATTAGAGGTTCTGCTTCGGCCCATTTGGTAAAGTAATCAACTGCTACAATGGTGTACTTCGCACTACCTTTTGAGATCAGTAAGGAATCAATAATATCTATGGCCCATGTGGCAAACGGTGATGGATTGATCGTTTGTGTAATTTTCGTTGACGGAGCTCTCAGAACTTTTGCATACATCTGGCACTTGTCGCATCACTTAGTGTAATTAGCAGCATCTCGGTTGACAGTTAGCCAGTAATACCTAAAACGAAGTATTTTCTTTGCTAGGGTTTGCCCCTGAGTGTGATCGCCACATTCCCCTTCATGAACTTCCTTTAGAACATATTTTATTTCATCATGAGTGATACACTGGAGTAGGGGAATGGAAAAACCCTTTCTATACAAGAATCCTCCCTAAATGATATATCGTGAAGCTTTACAGAGGATTTGTCGTCTTTCATTCCTCCGTTCAGGAAGGACTCCCTATAGCAAATGATCTTTAATCAGAGTTATCCACCACTCCTTCTGAGGCTCCATCTCTAGCACCCAATCGATTTCTATCTGGTTTATGCTCGGAATGTCTAGTACTTCGACTGGAACCAAGCCCATTTTCTATGCATCCTCGGCGCTATCAAACTTTGCCAACAAGTTGGCCTCTTTGTTTTGATCCCGTGGAATGCGCGTGATGTCATAATACTCAAAGTCATTCAATAGCTCTTGAACTCGGATGAGGTACGGAGCGAGTCGCTGTCCTTTAGCCTGGTAATCTCCCCTGACTTAGTATACCACCAACTAGGAATCACAAAAGATATCTAGAGATTTTATCCCCAGTTCCTTGTCAAGTTTGAGTTTAGCAATCAGAGCTTCATACTCAGCTTCGTTGTTCGTTGCAGGGAAGTCAAGCTTCAAAGCGTAGCAAATTGATCGATCTTCTGGAGTTACAAGCATGATTCCCGCTCTAGAATAACGATCATTGGATGTTCCATCGATATACGTTTTCCACCGAATGGTAGGGGCTCCACCGCTCTCTGGGAGATCATCCTGTGCAGTGAATTCTGCTATAAAGTTCCCCAGTGCCTCTCCCTAGATGCCTCTTCAAAGGAGATAAGTGATGTTGAATTGATTCGGTTCAATGTTCCATTTGAGTAACCTTCTAGACATTTCGGGTCACTATAGGACCTGTCGTAACGGCTGATCGGTGTAAACATTGAAGGGATGAGCCTGAAAATAGTGGCGGAGCTTTTGTGAAGCAATCAACAAGTAGTACACCAATTTCTCTATCTTCAGATAGTTCCTTTCAGCTCCTGTTAACTGCTTGCTAACGTAATAGACTGGTCTCTGGATTCGATTCTCCTTGCGAAACAGTGTGGCACTTATAGTGTGTACCGACATGGCCAAGTAGATATATATGTCTTCATAAACCACCGATTTTGACAAGTTGGGAGGCCTCTCTAAGTGGTTCACCAAAGCTTGGAATGCGTCTTCACAATCCTATGTCCATTCTAAGTTCCTTTCCCTCTTATAATCAAGTTAAAGAAGGGAATGCATTTATCGATGGCTCTAGAAATAAATCGACTTAGGCGGCAAACTTCCCATTTAATCTTTGTACTTGTTTGATGGTCTTTGGCGCTTGGATATTGCGAATCGCTCGAATATTCTTGGGATTAGCTTCGATTCTACGAGCATTGATGATGAAACCCAAGAACTTTCTTGATGCAAAGCTAAAAGAACATTTCAGAAGATCGATCTTCATTTTGTAATATTGGAGGATATCGAACATTTCTGCTAAGTCTCTAATATGGTCACTTGATCGTCATGACTTTACAAGCATATCATCCACATATACATCCATCGCCTTTCCAATCTGATCATTAAACAATCAGTTGACCAGGCGCTGATAGTTTGCTCTAGCATTCTTCAATCTAAATGGTATTACCTCATAGCAATACAATCCAATATCAGTACTAAAGCTGGTGTGCTACTGGTCAGGAATGTACATCAGGATTTGATTATATCCAGAATATGCATCCATGATAGATAGCAACTCGTGTCCTGCGGTAGAGTCCACCAGCTGGTCAATTCTCGAAATGGGAAAATTGTCTTTCAGGCATACTTTGTTTAAATCCAAATAGTCAACACATGTCTGCCACTTTCCATTCGCCTTTCTCACAAGTACAGGATTAGATACCCATTAAGGGTGGAGGGCGTCGCGAATAAACCTATTGCTTTTAAGCTTATCTACCTCCTCTATAAGGACAGTAGATCTATCCGGATCCATGCCATGCCTTTTTTGTTTCACCAAGATATGCATCGGTTTGATGTTTAATGCGTGGCTCGCAATGGCAGACGAGATCCCACACATATTAGAATGAGTCCAAGTGAACACATCAAGATTCGCTTGGAGAAAACCTGCAAGTTCTTTCATCATCGGGGGGCTGAGCTATGATCTGACCTTTAGGATCCGTGACGGGTCATCATAGCTGACCGAGATGTCAATCGTCAGCTCAGCCAATGAGGCTTAGTCTCTTTGGGCTCCTCCTCGTCATCCCTCGGATCTATGTCTTTATAGAACCAACTATGGTGCTCGGGCCAAGTCCCAGGCTTCGGTTGTTAATCTTCGGTGGCTTAGATGTGAAGAGATTCGTCCACGCCCTTACCTTTCTCCTTCCATTGAGCATCTCTCAATTCAGCCACATAGCAGGCACAACTAGTCGCCTAATCACCATGCACAACTCCAACACTTTATCAGTTGGGAACTTAATGTCAGACACCATGGAACAAGAGATACCTGGAGTTCAGCTAGGGCTGGTCGGCTTAGAATAGCATTGTATGGAGAATCAACATCTAAGATAACAAATGGCAACATCTGCACTCTCCTACCGTCACCTTTTCCCAACTCCACGGGTAATTTTTCATAACCGCCATCTTCGGTCACAGCATCATTAAAGCCATGAATGCGAGCTTTAGACGGTTTCAAGTCCTTGGCTTCCATCCTCATCTAATCGTAAGCCTTTTTGAAAATTATATTCGCGGACCTACAATAGTCAACTAAGATGATCTTCACTAAGGCGGGGTTGATCATGGCCAAAATGACCATTGGGTTAATCGTCTGTGCCTCCACCTTATCTGCATCTCTATTTCTAAATACAATGTCGTCTGCCATTTTACGCTACTATATTGCCGGAGCCCCATCTTCTGTACTTGAACAACACTCAAAATTCATATACTTGATTACGTTAGCATAGCGCTCCATCTTGTGCTAGCTCTTATCAGCTAGATGCAATCCTCCGACTATTGTATTGATCACTAATCTGCCACCAGTCCGTGCAGGCTCGTCGGCCTTGTGAGGCGCTTGTCCTCGGTTGGGATCTGATGTCCCCTACCCGCCATCCTCTGGGGCTTTAACAAACTGCTATAGTTTTATTTCCCGAATCAGTTTCTTGATAACAAACTGGAGATGCCTACATTCATTCATGTTATGACTACCATTCGTGGAACCTACAGTATTTTCCAGCCTGCTTTTGCTTCTCCATCGATTCTTTCGGAGGTGGCTTCCTATACTACATGGTGTTTCATGTAGACAAGTAGTAGACATTCTCTAGGGATATATTTAGTGATGTGTAGGTATCATACATTGGAATCCTTGACTTTCCACTTCCATAATCCCTCTTTCACTCACGGTTCCTATCACTACCTTTCTTTTGCTGATTTGGTTCATTTTGGACATTTACTTGAACTTTTCCAGAACTTTCCATGGATTGTTTCATCATAATGTTACTCTGCGCTCCCTCTCTACTTAGTCCCACAACATTCTTCTTCCTAGAGCCTCTAGCTTCCTCTTTCCTCCAATATTGAGCTACTTTTGCATAGAAACAATCCAACATTGCGGGTGACCTGATAACTAACCAATCACTAAAGTCAAATTCTGGATCAACCCCTCTTGTTAACTCCATAAATATAGAATGGTCATTCAAATTACTAACTTCTATGATGGTTGTATGAATTCTCTCCAAATAGTCTTTCAGCGATTCTCTTGGAGCCTGGATCACGCTTGATAGGGACAATACATTTTTAGGGCGAGTTGCATGCATGCAGAACTACTCCATAAATTTTGTCATCAAATCTAGAGATTGACCATAGGGGTAATCTCATAAACCACATTATTGCTATGCCAGAGAGTAATAAGAAAACATCTGCATTTTGTGGCATCATCAGCTCGTGCGTAATCCATCAACCATTCATATCTCATGATGTGTTGTTTGGGGTCGGTTTTTTCCCTGTAGGCAGGCATCGAAGGTATGCTGAACCTCCTAGGATACTCCACATGTAAGATATTACTGGTGAACGGGGTGTGGCTCCTTGAAATCCCCAAATCGTCATTGGTTTGACCGTGCCTCTCCCTTATTAGCTGCCTGATCATAGCCGTTAAGTCTGGCATTTGGATAGTTGGAGCCAAGCGATAGTCGTGCTCCACCTCACGTGAATGGTCCGATCGATGTCTATGGGCCATTCCGCGCCTTCTTGGCTCAGCATCCCCTTGATGCATATCACATGCGTTTACTTCATCGTCATTCCAGGGATGTAACTGGTCCGCATCCACCTAAACTCCAACATCCAAATCAAAAGCAGTGACTCCAGCTTGTGCTCCACTGGGAGGAGGTAAATTTCCTCCTTTGGAGGAGGGATCGTCTCCGATCCTTCTAGAAGGATCGAGCCTGATCGGTCCTGGAAACCCAGGTAGGTTTGCTTATTGATGTCCAGAAGCTTCTGCATGATATCTGTCAGTTTTACGATGTCTGCTTCTGTTATAATCATCTATTGAACTAGAACTCTCCGATGTAGAATAATAGGTTTGCTCCCTCTTAGTTTTCCCACACTGTTGCTCCCTGAGTTGATTCATTAGATCGATATTGGTTTGAATATGCTAGTTCAACTATCAGCGGCTATCCATGAGCTCTCTCATCAGATTCTGGAAATTAGCTCCTGTGATGGAATCAACTGGATTATGGACATTAACTGGATTGGTAGTATAAACATCTACTAGTAGATTGCTCTGGCCTCCTTGCTGGATGCTGTCATTCTCATTTCCTTCTGCGTTTTTAGAGGTAGATCTGGTGTTCCTAACCATTGTTGATTGTTTTCCTTAGACTTTAGAAAATATTAATAAAACGGATAAACTAACAGAAGATAGTTCTGGATCTCTTTCTGCGATTTATGCAATCCAGTAGCAGCAAAGGGATACAAATAGAACTGAGAATCTCCTTCTCAGTGAAAGCAGCAAAATGTTTGCACCAAAAATTGGCACAAGCACCCAATAGAGATTTTTTAGAGGAAAAAATGAAGAATATTTAATGAAATAGAGGGAATATAGTAGTAAAGCAATTAGAAATTAGAAAATAAAAGAGACATAGCAATTTATAGTGGTTCGGCGTCGTTTGCCTATGTCCACTTTGAAGAGATAGCTTTATTAATTATTTTGTAAATTGAGTACAATTGGGAAATCCTTAGTTACAAAAGAGTACAAAGCAACAAGCAGTGTAAAGATCTTGAAATGAACAATCAAGTCTGTATTTATAGAGGAAGATGATGAAATATCTCTCTAAAAAGTCGGCAGCAGCCAGAGCAATAAAGCCCACAGGAGGGATCACATGGCCCAAATTCCAAGAAATAGGGATTGGGGCCAATCCTTATTTTGGACGAGTTTGGGGGTTCGATCCATATGGTAGCTTCTCCATATTATGTTTAACCTCCAAGTTTCATGCAAATTGGATTAGTTTAACTTGAGTTATTAATCAATATTTGCTGCAACATGTTGCATAACCTGATTCTACCTGATCCCTCTAGAGGGAAGAGGGCCGATCCCTCTTGCTTGTTCCATTTGGGATGCGATCCCTAAGGTGGACCCCCTAGGGTCCCCATATCTTGTTCCCAAAGTTTCATATGTATTGGTCTTCTGGATATTTAGATATCGATTGTTTTCCATTGAGTTGCACTTGTTTGGCTGAAGTAATCTGATTTCTTTGGCATAGAGGGATCATAGTTGATCCCTTTTCTGGATTGAATTATATTCCATTCTTTGAACATTCTACATAGCATATCTTTTAATTCTATTCAGTCACGGCTTCATACTATCATCTGTACTCGATTTCTGGACCCCACAATCATTGCTCTGGGTTCATTGGCCTTGATTACAGTCGATTCTTACTTGTCCAATCAGATCTGATATAGCCGGATAAAAATGCCAAATAACACTAATTTTTTTGATAAATTTCCTAAGTAGAGAAGCCATTAATGAGGAGCATAGAGAGGTAAAGAAGCTTAGGAATTTATGAACAAATGATGTGAAGATACAGGGTTGTACCAACAAGCAAAGAAGTGAATAAAATTATCATGATATTTATGTGCACACACATCACATTTCATCTTCACCACCACATTTCAAATATGTTTTACTTTACGTAAACTGATCAAACTAACATTTTAGTGATCGAGTTCTTAGATATATCTTGTAGCCTTTGGTCCAATGTCACATTTAACACAACATGATCATTATTGTGATCAGTCATATTGAATACATGATCTCACACAATAGTTTACTTTTTTATTTCAATGAACTAATTTCATCAAGGTATCGTACATTATGAATTTTAACCGTTCACCATATGACATTTATATGTGATCGTATATGCATTAAATATCCATATACTTATATTGCCTTTTGAGTTCAAAACTCATTAAAGACAATACACAGTCCCGGGCAAGTAAACTCGTAAGTGACAAGTTACAAATGTATTTAGTGGTTGTATAATTAGACACTTGCATGGATTAGCATGCAAACATTTATTTGTATGAATATTTCATATTTCTATTTGTCAATATTAATTCACTTCATTTGTATATATTAATTGATAAACATTTTATCAATTATATTAATTGCACAAATTTATAAATGTAGATTATTTTAACATTATATAGCAGATGTTCTTACAATATTGGAAAGGTAAAATGTTACTATTTCATTTTTCTAAAAAGTCTCCTACAAGTCTTTTATGTTTCTTCAAAACATAAGATGAACCATAGAGGTCTTCGACTTCACTAGTGGGTGTTAGGACTCGTTTGTCTTGGGATTCTGACCCTGAATTTGCTCAACAAGTAATAACCCCACAAACGTTGGATCTCCATGTCGATTGTATCATATACAACTCTTAACCCATGGTTGCTTCTCCTAATCTCATTTTGACCTTGATTTTTCTCAACAAACCAAAAGAAAATATTCACACATACCTATCATTTCTCGACGACCTAAGTATAATATATGTAACTTGAGTTTGCTCGACAAATACATATAGTTATCTTACCTCGTCCGGGCAATTTATTAATGATACACATAACATCTCTAGCTTGAGTTTGCTCAATAACCCGAGAGTATGCAAGTAATTTATTAATATATAAATGGTAGAGGACAACACTTATATTAAAGACTCATAATCTTCAATATATTTAATTGATTGATATCAACTTATGGAATAATGTAGTTCTTATAAAATACCCTTAAGTTAGCTCAACAAATACATAAAGTTATCTTACCGCGTTTGGGCAATATATTAATAATACTACACATAACATCTTTTGCTTGAGTTTGCTCAATAATCAAAGAGTATGCAAGTAATTTATTGATAAATAAATGGTAGAGGACAACACATTATTAAAGATTCATAATCTTTAATATATTAAATTGAGTGATATCGACGCATGAAATAATGTATTTCTTATGAAATACCCTCGTGATTCAAGTGTCGGACTAATCGTAAATCATAGTATACTACATGCTTTTACAAATGTATTTATTATGTAAGTCTATTTAGGGTTTCTATAATGTTCGACCTTTAGTTTTTACATTTATATTTTATAAGTTTTATTATTATATAACTTTTATACTTTATTTATTTAACTTATATAATATTTTATGTATAACATTATATTAATTAAATCAAACTTAATTAATTTAATTAATTTAATTAATTAACACTTCAATTAATTATTTCAATTATAACATATACTAACACCCTTATAGTAATACATATATTATATGTATGTATTTTAATTTATTCATTAAATTTTAAATAATTTATTTATTTAAACAATTTCAATTAAATTTTTATTAATTTCAAATGTTCTTTTATACACAGATGTATGCTCATATTTTCATAAACAATTTAAGAAAACCTTACGTATATCATTATATATATTATACATGTATATATATTTAATTAATTAACTAAATTAATTCATTTATTTTATTAATCTTATTATTAAAAAATATATTTGAAATTAATTTAATAACATTTTCAAACATTTTGAAAAATTATATTATAACTTTTATAATATATGTTTATTTTAAATTTAACTTTTTGATTTAAAACTTTTATTTTGATTTTCAAAACAATTTGAAAATCTATATTATAACATTTAAAGAAAATTCCTTATTTATTTGAGAATAATGTGCGATCCTCTAAAATAGAGGAGAGCACACATGTAAATATGTATATAACACAAGACAAGGTGCTGCCAACATGCCTGGCAGGTAGCTAACCTAAGTACAACTATCAAAGAGAGAACTCGGGTACCCCTCAAATGAGCTCCGGCATAGCCACTACCCATTATACCCCAATACCGAGCTCCGGCATGGCCACCGCCCGATATTAAGGTGTTAGAAGTACCTAAGAAAATATGGAATATCACATAGCCAATGATACTGGAGCCAGCTCCATCTAAGAAGAAAACTCCATGCTGCTCCATGCCGTTGACTCGGAAGGAATTGAAATGCGAATGATCTAAAATGGAATTGCGAATGATCTGGAATGGAAAACTCCACTCTAAAGACTCGGTAAAACTGGAAGAAGCGCCTAGTTGAAAAGTGAATCCTCTTGAAAGTAGAACGCCATAATGAAGATGAAGATGTACTGAGAAGAACCCCTCACTGCAAACAGCAATCCTGCAATCAACAATCCTGTGTACCTGCAAAAAGAAACTTACACCATATCTAGCCCAAATCTGTATCTGAAAAGGAACTAAAGAAAATAGTTAGAATGATACACATATACGTATATAAATGAAATTTATATACATATATATATATGTATAAAGGAAATAAAAGCAAAGATACAAAAGTTAAGCTAATAGGACAAAATAAAATAAAGATTAGAAAAATGACTAAAAAGAATTCATGATCAAATGATATTAAAGATCTATAAACTAAAACAATAACTAAAAAAATCAAAAATTATCCTTATGGTCCTTTGATCAAAAGGATATTATGATACACAATTAAATCATCATTTAAGTTTGAACAAATATTAATACTACAATTATTAATGTTAAAAATATGATTTTTATGTTTGAATAGTTTAATATTATAATTAACCTCATTAATATATTCTTTAAATAGATTATTTTTAGCTAATTTATATTTAGTATGAGAGTTCCAATTAAAACAAAATGAAGAAATTATAAAAATCAATTTATTAAAGTGACTATTATTACTTTTAAAAATTCTTTGATTTCTTTCAAACTAAATATACGAACAAATTATAAGAAATAAAGTGTCAAGTAAGAATCTATTTTCCTTTTTGAACTTAAATCTAAAACTATTCCAATAGAATTCACAATCAGAAATTTTAGTTGTTATATTAAAGTTAAAGATTTTAAGGGTATTATTCAGAATGAAATAAGTATCCATGCAATCATAGTATACATGTTTAATATCTTCAAAATGTAGATTACAAAAATAACATTTATTATCGGTCTGCATATTTTTTCTTTTTAAAAATTCTATAGTATTTAGTTTTCCATGCATAATTAACCACATGTGAATTTTAGATTTAGGAGGAGCATTTGATTTCCAAATAAATTTAAAAGAGTTATTGGTTACACCCGAAAAGTTAATAAATCTATAAAAAGAATTAGAAGTATATTTCTTACTCTTATCTCATTCCCAACTAATATTATCTTTATCATTATCAATATTATATAGATTTAATCTAGCATAAAGTAAAGAAAGCTGCTTAAGAGTTGAATCTACTAAAATTCAGTTAAAACTAAAATTCTAAGAAGGGTCATTTTTGGGAGAAAAAACTTCTATAATTAAAGCATTCTTAAAATTACAGATTTCATATAGTTCTTTAAATTCAATCTTAAGGGGGATAACGGAAATCCAATGATCATGCCAAATAGAAGTGTTATTACCTAAGTGAACTATTGTATTAGTGCCTAAGTGTTAACGCTAAAAAGTGAACGCTAACACCCGGTGTGTGTAATAGAATTGTGAAAGCACCACCCGTTGGTACGGGAACAGAATATAAGCTGAAAATAGCAGAAAAGCAGTAAATGAACAACAGATTTATAGTGGTTCGGCCCGTAATTGAGCCTACGTCCACTTTATAGTCTTTTATTGCTGATTCAGTTACAATTCGATACAAATCACTTGTCAAATACAATGCAACTTGATCACACAACAATCTCGACTATTAGCTCAAACTTCGGTGATGAATCTTGCTAAATCCGTGTCGGATGAATGAAGTCCTTCACGAAGCTTGTTGTAGTGCCTTGAGTGTTGGAAGATCTTTACTTGTTGAATGAGTTGTGAGTGCAGCAGGGTATGGACGCTTGAAGAAATGATTTGCCAAAAGTCCTTCTCAAGTTGGAAGTGGTGGGGTATTTATAGGAGCAGCTCTGGATTCTGGGCAGAGAAAATGCTAAGTCCTAAGTCGTGGAAGACTTAAGGTAAGTCGGTGAAGAGTTAAGGGACTGGGCAAGTGTTAAGTCGTGGAAGGCTTAAGGTAAGTCGGTGACGAGTTAAGGGACTGGGCAAGTGTTAAGTCGTGGCCGACTTATCAGATAAAGGTAGTATAGGCATGGGCTCTGGACTAACCTCATAGCTTTTAGGTCGTGGACGACTTAAGCCAAGTCATGAGTTCCTTAAGTCGTAGGTTCTTTAAGTCGTAACATCTTCTTGAGTCGTGTAGACCTTAACTCGCTGAGTCGTTAAGTCGGAACCCCCTTTAAACTCTTTAAGTCATAGATAGCTTAACTCGTTGAGTCGTTTGGACCATGAGTCGTAGGCTGTGAAGCTCTTAAGTCGTACACCCACTAAGTCGTAAACTGTTAAGTCGTGGCCTGTTGAGTCGTAGACTGTTAAGTCGTGTACTTCTTAAGTCTTTAGGAACTGGAGCTATAGGTCATGGACGACTTAAGCTAAGTTGTAACCCATTAGGTCGGAACCTTCTTAAGTCGTAGTCTTTAGGTCGCAACATTGCTAGGTCGCAAAGTCTTTAGGTCGCGACATTGCTAGGTCGCGAAGTCTTTAGGTCGCGACATTGCTAGGTCGCGAAGTCTTTAGGTCGCGACATTGCTAGGTCGCGAAGTTACCTTCAGTAGTTAGGTCGTAGACTCTCTTAGGTCGTAGCTCCCTAACCCGGTAGGTCGTAAGTCGTTCAAGCCGTAGAACTTCTTTTAGCAGTTAAGTCGTAAGTCGTCGAGTCCTCTTAGGTTTTAGACTTTTTAACTCGTTGGCTTCTTATAAGTCGTGGCATAATCTGACTCGTTCATTTCTTAACTCGTAGGTCGTTGCTAAAAGGGAGTTAACATTTACCCCTCGAAGTACACGCCTTAAGTCGTAAGTCGTGTGCTTCTATTTCCTTAGCTCGCTTCTTGCTGAGTGCGCTAGATCGTGACCGACTTAAGATGAGTCGTAGGTCGCGAACGACTTAGTATAAGTCGTAAGTCAGATGTGTCGATTCACCTTTCATTGTCCCAGTGAATAAATTGCTTAGGTCGTTCCTCCCCAACTTTACCTGTTCCTCTATTTGAATCCGCCATTAACGACTTTTCAAGCTTTCCAAAGACGACTCAGACCTACCGGTTGCCAGTCATCCTTATTTCCTTCTCACGTAAGTGGATTCGATTGCTATTCATTCCTCGGTTATCACCCAATTACGAATCCCGTTTTCACCATCGACCCCCCTTTTCTCATGTCGTACTTCTCTGCAATTCTTGTTTCAATTGATTACTGATGGGTTTGAGACGGCTTGTCCTGGCTTTGGACAGTCGGTCAGAACAAGACGATGGACAGCGGCATTTCAGTTTGATTGATTCGTGGTTTGTGATGGAATGACATTAGACCGGGTTTATGGTGATTTCGGGATGATTAAATGCGCTGAGGGAACGAGAGTTTTGGTTGGAGGAGAGGCTAATGGGTTAACGGGTTAAGGAGTTAGCGAATTGATGTATTGGGGAGAAGATGAACGACTTAAGGCCTTCGCGTTCTGAATAGAAATCTTGAGACCTAAGTCCTAAGTCATATACGACCTAAAGTAGGTCGTAGGTCGGTAACGACCTAAGACTTGGCAATTTTTCATTGCCTTGAGACCTTTCTTATGCAGCACTCCTTAATAGACTGATGGCTTAACTTAACTCGTAGCTTGCCCCTTAGGTCGTGGACGAGTTAGCAGATGCGTTGTTTCAAACCGAAGCTTCATATCTCTATAAGTGTTATGGCTGATGACTCAAAGAATTAGATAACCAACGACTTAACTTAACCCATAAGAAATCTTTCTTAGGTCATCGCCGAGTTAGCACTTGAGTTATCGGCGACTTAACTCTTGACACTTTTAAGCTTTGCATGGACTTTGAACTGCTGAATTATGAACTGTTGAAAGCTAACAACCTGCTTAATACAACATTCACAGAATACTGGGACGAATATACTGCCACTGACCGCCCACATCGAATGACAGATTAGTTGATAAAGAAAAAATTAAATTAAATGAACTGTATGAGTGAAATGCTATACAATAACCAATTCGAGTGAAGTATTAAAGCAGAATCGTAATGGTAAACTAAAACTGATTTGTTTGCATTAACACTGCACTTGAGCATTAACAAGTTCTGAAATCTCGTAATCGACTGATTGTCAGTTAGTTTAATTCCAGTTATACTTGCTTTTTCTTGTTTTCATTAGTTTTGCACAGCACTTCACCCTTTTAGGAAACGTGCACCTTCACTTTTGAACATTCAGCTGATTGTGTAGAATGGCATCTCATCAAGAAGACTTGGAACCAGCTGGAGAAGCTTTTCCAATTGCTACCCCGTTGAATGATCCCCCGGAAAGGACTCCTACCGCTCTGAGTCATAAAGTTTTCCGTCAACTATGCACCCAGTTTGGCATTGTTGAATCTGACGCTTTGCTCCCTGGAGTAAATGACACTACTGATAGGCCGCCCCACGGCTTTGTCGCAGTGAACCGCCAAATGTGCTTGAGTGGAGCGATTCCCCCGTTTAATGACTGTCTTCGAGAACTTCTCCTTCGATTATCTATCTCCCCTTTTCAACTACACCCTAATGGCTACGCCATCCTGCTGGGACTGTGTGTGC
The DNA here is from genome assembly GCA_030737815.1 of Allium fistulosum. Taxonomy (NCBI): domain Eukaryota; kingdom Viridiplantae; phylum Streptophyta; class Magnoliopsida; order Asparagales; family Amaryllidaceae; genus Allium; species Allium fistulosum. The sequence goes on from CM060907.1 coordinate 620,146,995, forward strand.
TTTTTAGGAGAACGCTGGACCGTTTTCCCAGTTTTGGAGAAATTTGCTTCCTGTGCTCATTTGCAAAGAACAAAGACCATCCCTCTATCACAGTTGTAAGGAGTGCCAGGAACCGTAAACTGATTATTGGTCTTCCCGAAAGCGTTCCTGGGTTCCTGAGCCAGTTTTTCTTTGTTCGCTATCCCCCGGGATTTTACGCCATCTGGAGAGTGGGAAGTACGACCATCTATCTTTTCCTTGTGTTTTCTAAATTCTTCGAAGTCCAAATTGTCAAGTGTTAACTTCTTTTTCTACTGTTTCAGCGCTTCCTCCCCCCTCTAGGGAACCTCGTCACAAAACTACCTTCGAGAGGCTTATGGCCGTGCCGGTTGAGGAGAGGAGTGTTCAATTTCTATTGAAAGATGAGTTCCTCCATGAATTTGGACTCTTACATCCTTCCCGCTCCACTCAGTCACATGAAGTTCCTGATTCTCCAGCTGAGGAGTCAGATGCTCCCGTTTCTGCTAAAGAACCTTCACCGAAAGAACTTACCGTTGAGACTTCATTGCTAAAGTGTTCTACTCTTACCGACATTGCGGGGTCGTCCAGTAAGTTAGCACTTGCCCCGGTTATTGAAGAGGAGGAAGATCTTCACATTCTTAAAAAGACGGCTGAGGTGGAAGTTGAAAAGGATAATTCTCCCATGCATCATGGCGATGATACTTTTGACAGTCTGAGCGACATCATGATAACCTCTCAGGAGCTCTTTAAAGATGACGCCTCTAAAGCGATCTCTTCTGTCATCAAAGCAACTTCTTCTTTGCAACAAACCACACCGCCTTCTATACAAGCCGTCACCATTCCCACACAAAAAAGTGGTTTGTAGTTCGACGCGCATAGCCCCCACGCTACACACACTTAGGATTTTGGCACTTATATGCACTTAGCTCCTTTAATTTGAAAATTTCTAAGACTTGCCTTTCTTTTTCAATTTCAGGTTCTACAATGGGGCGAAGTGGCTCTTACTTTGACAAATTCCAGCGTCACGGAAGCCACGATGCTTATGACTTTAGGAGTTATATCGGCGCTCCAAAGGAAACTGATGAGGAAAGGGCTGCTAGAAAGGCTCACGAAAGGCGAGCTCATGAAGAACGTCGTCGGAGAGAAGATGAAGAGCACTATAGGAGTAGAGACGAGCGACGTGACTCTTCCCGCAGAAGCGACGATCCTTACAAGAGGAAATCTTACGATGACAAGGGGAAGAGTCATACTTCCGATGACTCCAGCAAACGGATCAGACTTGGCGAGAAAGACACGTCTAATATCTCGGAAAAGACTACCGCTTCTATTCCTCCTAATACATCGTCCGGTTCTCCTACCCTTAAGGAGTCTGACATTCAGGCAATTATTAATAGGCCTCAGTATCAAGCCGGGGACGAGCCTCCCACACTTCAGAGCCGATTTCCAAATTGGTGTCTAAGAGGAGTTCGTTTTGACTTAGATTTGGTTCCCATTGATAAGCAGGCGATGCTGAGAAATGTCGATGCTGTCAAGCTTGATATTGAAAGAATGTCTGGATGGCACAAGCTGGTTGATGAACTTCAAAGGGTCAACCATATGAACCTTGAGGCGATGATGACCATGGAGAACGATAAATCAGAATGGGACAAATGGCGTAAGCGGCATGATGCGGAGATGAAAAGCATTAGTGATGGTTATGGGAAGCTCGAAGCTGAAGTTGAAAGACTCAAAAATGAGCTTGCCACTTCTTCCACATCTTATTCTCAAAAAGAAGAAATGTTTCAAAAACAAGTTCGAGATGCCCATGCTGCTCAGCGAGATACTGAAGTAAAACTTGAAGCAGAACAGCATGTTATTAGAAAATATCGTGATGACGCTGCTCAACTTCAGGAGAAAATCAGCTCTCGAGACTTAGAAATTGCGAGGCTGCAATCCTAGTTATTGAAAGCTGAAAGAGAGCGTGATGAAGCTCTCTCTGGTAAGGCTGTGGCTGAAGAATCCCAAAAGGCAACCAAAACCACCATTGACGCGACTTTATTCGACTTTTATATGCATTGCGTCCTGGGGCGTGGGAGCCTTTCATTTTTGGGACCAGAATATATAGTCACCTTAGCGGAAGTATGGGAGGCAATCATCGACTTGTTTGGCGGTGCCGGTTATGCTGAAGCAGATCTTCAAGCTACCTACTTAGGTGAGAGCGACCGCGCTGCCCTTGCCAAAGGAAAAGAGCAGCTTATCCGAGTGCGGGCCGAGGCGACGGGAGAGAAGCTTCCTGAGAGAGAAATACCTCCTATTGCTCCTGCTTATACTTCGGCTTTAGCTTACGCGGATATTACTGGCTCTAGTTCTCATTCCACGCCTCCCGCTAAGGTTGACAAAGAAACTGTGACCACTCCTACAGAGGAAGAGGCAATGAAGGACTTCCAGGCTCGGGAATTTGAGATTGATCTCGCTAAACCGGCTTCTCCAGGTAACTTTGACAAGACGAATTCAGTGAATCGTTTATTCGACTTAACCGAGTTCGACGAACTTCTTACTTATTACTTAAGCTTTAACGATTCATGGTCTTCTTTTTTCTCGGAGAATACTGATTTTGATTTCTTTTATTATGCAGCAGACGTGCCGGAAACTGCACCAATTCTTCCTTCTTCAGCTGCCGTTCCTCCTCCTTCTCAAGTTACTCCTCTTCCAGCTTCTCAACCAGGTTCACAGGAAGAACTGATAGCTGCCCTTCAAGGTTTGGACGAACCACCTACTTCTGAGGAACAGAAAGCAGAAGATCTGGAAGATAGCGAGAAGACCCCGTAGCAGTCTTTTGACTACGACACAAAACTTTCTACATTTCTTACTCCGGGGAGTGAGTCTTCTTCCAAGAAGAAGGGGAAACGTGTGGTTTCGAAGAAAGGAAAGAAAAGTTCTTCTGTTGCTGGAGATGAAGCAGAAGTCGATCCGGCTGAGTCTCTTTCTCCTTCTTCTCCGATACGGCCTTCGAAACTAATTACCAGGCCGGGTAAAGGCTCCAAGGGTGGGAAGAAGGAGAAATGAGTTTGATTTTGACTTTTCTGCTTTTTGCATGTGTTGACCGGAGATTGTGCGGATACCGGTCTCCGCTCCTTTTTGTAATCTGCACAATGTAAAAAGTTTCCGTAGTACTGAATGAAATAGCTATTTTACTTGTACAAATTCTTGCGTATATGAGAATGCATCTGTTTCTCTTTTTTGGTGTAGAATAAACGATTCCTTTTACTTGTACAAACTTTTTGTCTGTGTTTGGGAATACATTTATTATTCCACCTCTATTTTTTTATGATATTGCAATGGACTTATGGCATGTTGCTTTTATTAATACAATTAAATTATATAGTGTTGCCCCCATACCGCAAGTGCATTGCAATATTTCTAGCTTCTTCAAGACTGATATTCTTACTTCAGAGAATAACTACTTCACTTTCAAGGGAAGAATCATTCTGATTTTAATAGAGTATATCTCGTCTTCAGAGAAGTTTTTACTTTCTCTTTCTTCCTGAAGAACACTTCGACTTTTGGGAATGATCACTTTTATTTGTTTAAAAGTGAACTTTCCTGCACAGTGAAATGAGCTTCTGAAGAAGGTTTTGATTTTGTGCCCCAGTAAAGGGTTTATTTTTGGTACTTCAAGCAAGGTGAAGTACGCCTCTGAAGAGGTCTTTTGGCCTCTGAAGAGAAGCGATTTTGGTCTCCGAAGAGAAGCAATTTTAGTCTCCGAAGAGAAACAATTTTGGTCTCCGAAGAGAAGCAATTTTGGTCTCCGAAGAGAAGCAATTTTGGTCTCCGAAGAGAAGCAATTTTGGTTTCCGAAGAGAAGCAATTTTGGCATTTCAGCTCTGGTGAAGTGGGTCTCGGAAGAGAAGCATTTTGCACTTCTACACGGGTGAAATGTGCCTCTGAAAAGGGCTTTTTAGCATTTCATCACTGGTGAAGTGGGTCTCCGAAGAGAAGCATTTTGCACTTCTACATGGGTGAAATGTGCCTTCGAAAAGGGCTTTTTAGCTTTTCATCACTGGTGAAGTGGGTCTCCGAAGAGAAGCATTTTGCACTTCTACACGGGTGAAATGTGCCTCCGAAGAGGGCTTTTGCCTTTGAAGAGGTCTTGAAATTGCCTGGAAGTTACTTTCTCATGGTTGAGTGGATCCACGGGGCGGACGCAAGTTGCTTGATTGGATGTTCGTTTGCACAAACGATCGCAATCAATTAACAAGGGCCCTGTTCCTTCAGCTTGGGAAGGTGCCCCTCCGGTGGTTCCACCAATCTTGTTATTGAGAGAAGCACTTTCATTTATTGGCGTGCCTCGTTAGAGGGCTTTGTTGACCTTTGGGAAGGAGCATCGGTTGGTTGGTGTGCCAGGAAGGTTGCTTCTCAGGGGCGAGTAGATCCACGGGACGGACGCAGGCTGCCTGATCGGATGCATCACGATCAGTTAGCAAGGGCCCTGTCCCTTCTGCTTGGGAAGGTGTCCCTTCGGTGGTTCTACCGGCCCTTTTATTGAGGAGCAAAATTCCTTTTGGTTGCTTCCGTGCTTGCTTGGCCATGTTCTCCCATCATCTGCCCATTAGCGATCTTTTATTATCATTTCCAAGCGTATCTCCGTTCCTTTTGTAAGTAAATTGCCTTATCCGAAGAAGTGGACTTCACTGTTGAATAACTTCATGGGACAAACGCGAGTTACCTAGCTGGATGTCTGTTCATATTGACAATCACAACTGGTTAACGAAGGCTTGCCCCAGTGAAGTTTCCAACTTTTTATGTGAGGTTCTTCTTGTATAGGATTTGAATATGGAATTTTTTGTTGCTTGGTATTTGCTTTAATAAATGATTTGTAAGGCTCGCTTAGCTTTGCGATGGGTGAGCTTTGCTTTAATGACCTGCAATATCAGATCGACATTTTAGCAATACATTTAGAGTATTTACACATCGAAATGTAAGAGGCATTTTATAATAGAAAACACAGAATGCATAGTTTTTCATTATTCAGTCACGCTGATTTCTCAGCGATTTACAATGCAGAAGTTACACATCTATCATCATTTTTACAAATTTAAGCAACGCTGTTAAGCAAAAAATGGATGCTAGTGTTTGTTGTTTCAGAATCTCCGGACTGATTTCCCATTTGCACTAGATTTGCAGCTTCGGATTTATATGCCAGAGAAAGTGAAAGATGCCCCAGTTGCAGTTTTGTGGACAATTAGCAGTCGTCCCAACTTCTGCCTGCTGGGTGTGGACCTCCTGTGACAACATTAATGACAATCTTTTCTGAATCTTGCACTGCAGTGTTGTTGAGAGAATCGGATTGATGGGTAGGACGTTGTTGATCCCGAGTGGATGAGGTTGGATCGACTCCGCTTCTCTTAACGTACTGTTGGAGTTTACCCTGCTCCAGTAATTCTTCAATCACATTCTTTAATTGGCGACATTGGTCAGTGTCATGGCCAGGTTGATTGTGAAATTGGCAGAATTTTCCATTACGCTTTGCACCTCTCGTCATCTCAGGTGGCTTAGGATACCTGACAACGTCCTTTGTTGCAAAAAAGATATTTCTTGGTGTATCAGTTAAAGGAGTATAATCCGAAGGATTAAAGTGGCGAGGTTTCTTTTCATTTCCCTGGCTCTTTCCTCCTTCATTCTCCCTTTTCTGACTTTCAGATTCTCTTTTATTAGATGGGACATTGTTATTATTAGCTTGGGCAACAACCACTTTCGATGTCGTAGAAAGACTTTCGAGGCGAATGAACTCATCGGCTTTTTTATAAAAAATTTCAAGCGAGTTCGGTTCCTTCATCTTTAGCCATATTCCAAATTTGCTCGACTTATCAATAGCTCGCATCAAATAAGTCAGGATCATGCGTGGTTTCGCATTTTCTACTTCGGCTAAAGCTATATTGAAACGGCTCAAGAAAGATTTGATTAATTCTCCGGGCGCTTGTTCCAGGTTAGACAGTGACATTATATCCTTAGCTTTTGAAGCATACAATCTGAACTGTTCTTTGAACTTTTGCGTTAAGTCGGAGAACTTATCTACAAACCGAACTGGAAGCTTTGTGAACCAAAGTAAAGCCACACCTTCCAGGTATACTGGGAAGTATCGACACTTGATCTCGTCTGATGCTCTTGCACCGGTCATATGCCAATCGTATTTGTATAGGAAATGATTAGGGTCACTGGTTCCCCTATAGGCTTGGATAGTAGGAGGTGCAAATTTCCTTGGAAACTCCGCTCTCAGGATCCTTTCAGTAAATGGAGTTCTGCATGGCGCGAATCCCCAGTCAGCCTCATCTTCTTCCCTTTGCATGCTCTCTTTCATGATGCGGCCAACCATTTCAGACAGGTACTCTTTATTATTCAAAGACACCTCCGGGCAAGCATCAGTTCTTCCCTTGGAAGTTTGCCCGGGCATATGTTCATGACAAGTTGGTTGTGGCGTAGAACCATCAGCTTGGAAAGGTGGCATTTCAGGAAGAGTAGTTTGATGGTTTTCTGGTTGACGGTTTGCCCCGAGCAGAGCAGTTAATCTATCCATCATCAAAGCGTTTTGGGTTTCAATCTGTTGGTACAATCCAGAAACTGCGTCATCTAATTCAGCCCTGGTGACTCCAATGGTAGGATTTGCTTGGTCTGCGGTTGGGGAGGCGGAAGTCCCTTCGCGAGCATTTCTGGATCTGATAGGTCTACCTCTTCTTCCAGGAACCATTATTTCGGATCTGGTTTTTAAGAGAGGTTCTTTTTATGAATCTTTGCGAAGCAACAGTGGATGTTCTCCTGAGTTGGGTTCTCAGTGAAAGCACCAAAATGTTAACGCTAAAAAGTGAACGCTAACACCTGGTGTGTGTAATAGAATTGTGAAAGCACCACCCGTTGGTACGGGAACAGAATATAAGCTGAAAATAGCAGAAAAGCAGTAAATGAACAACAGATTTATAGTGGTTCGGCCCGTAATTGAGCCTACGTCCACTTTATAGTCTTTTATTGCTGATTCAGTTACAATTCGATACAAATCACTTATCAAATACAATGCAACTTGATCACACAACAATCTCGACTACTAGCTCAAACTTCGGTGATGAATCTTGCTAAATCCGTGTCGGATGAATGAAGTCCTTCACGAAGCTTGTTGTAGTGCCTTGAGTGTTGGAAGATCTTTACTAATTGAATGAGTTGTGAGTGCAGCAGAGTATGGACGCTTGAAGAAATGATTTGCCAAAAGTCCTTCTCAAGTTGGAAGTGGTGGGGTATTTATAGGAGCAGCTCTGGATTCTGGGCAGAGAAAATGCTAAGTCCTAAGTCGTGGAAGACTTAAGGTAAGTCGGTGACGAGTTAAGGGACTGGGCAAGTGTTAAGTCGTGGAAGGCTTAAGGTAAGTCGGTGACGAGTTAAGGGACTGGGCAAGTGTTAAGTCGTGGCCGACTTATCAGATAAAGGTAGTATAGGCATGGGCTCTGGACTAACCTCATAGCTTTTAGGTCGTGGACGACTTAAGCCAAGTCATGAGTTCCTTAAGTCGTAGGTTCTTTAAGTCGTAACATCTTCTTGAGTCGTGTAGACCTTAACTCGCTGAGTCGTTAAGTCGGAACCCCCTTTAAACTCTTTAAGTCATAGATAGCTTAACTCGTTGAGTCGTTTGGACCATGAGTCGTAGGCTGTGAAGCTCTTAAGTCGTACACCCACTAAGTCGTAAACTGTTAAGTCGTGGCCTGTTGAGTCGTAGACTGTTAAGTCGTGTACTTCTTAAGTCTTTAGGAACTGGAGCTATAGGTCATGGACGACTTAAGCTAAGTTGTAACCCATTAGGTCGGAACCTTTTTAAGTCGTAGTCTTTAGGTCGCAACATTGCTAGGTCGCAAAGTCTTTAGGTCGCGACATTGCTAGGTCGCGAAGTCTTTAGGTCGCGACATTGCTAGGTCGCGAAGTTACCTTCAGTAGTTAGGTCGTAGACTCTCTTAGGTCGTAGCTCCCTAACCCGGTAGGTCGTAAGTCGTTCAAGCCGTAGATCCTCTTTTAGCAGTTAAGTCGTAAGTCATCGAGTCCTCTTAGGTTTTAAGCTTTTTAACTCGTTGGCTTCTTATAAGTCGTGGCATAATCTGACTCGTTCATTTCTTAACTCGTAGGTCGTTGCTAAAAGGGAGTTAACACTAAGTTAAAATTCTCATGACATTTTAAAATAGATTTCCAAAAATTAGATGGTTTACGTATGACTATAGGAGTAATTTGATATAAATTATTACTACCACTATAGTAATATTTAGAAATGATTTCTTTCCAAATAGAATTATCTTTAATATCTTTAAACTTCCATAACCATTTACCTAACAAAGAAGAAAATTCCTTATTTTAAATTTAACTTTTAGATCTAAAACTTTTATTTTAATTCAAAATAATTTTAAAATTAGCCCAACACCAGCTTCAACTTAGCCAATTTCTATTAGGGGCAACCATTAGGCTCATATAACTGTTCGGTCCAGGATAGTAGCTAGGTAGGTAATGGTACTGATTACCAAACAATCCAACCTAGACACTACCTTTCTTAGACACCCTGCCAACTGGGTTGTAGCTTAATTAGTTAGTACTAATACGAATAATTTAGATCGCATAGGCTATCGGGCTCCGATACTATTGTTGGAACTAGGCTAACCCATAACGAAAGAAAGGGGCTAACCCACAACGAAAGAAAGGGGTGAATTTCAAAAAATAAATTTCATTTTGGATCTTTATTAGGCCTATGTAGTCTAAATTTATTTAGAACTTTTATAAATTCCTTTTAAATAAAATCGTTATTTTATTTTGTATTATGTTTGAATATGTGTATATACACATTTGTGTGTACGTGTATTTGCAATATAATAAAGTGTGCACAATTTGACATGCTCATGTATAGGTGCTAGGATTTCCACTAAAACGGACATGTTATCCCTTCTATTATTCTATGCGTTGTATAAATGAATATAATATATATATATGTGTGTGTGTGTGTGTGTGTGTGCACGCGCGCATCAAATGTTATACATATACAGTATATAGATATATACACATAAATAAAATTATAAATTTATAAAATAAATCATATATTTATATAAATATGTGGAAATAATAATTATAATAATTTAGATGAAACATTTAAGATCTATTTGTACAAAAGTTCATTTATAATAAATAACAAAATCATTTTATAACTAATATAAAATAAAATTTCAAATTCTTTTATTGCTGCTGCAAACTCGAGAACAAATTTAAATTTGTTTTATATTAATTAATAAATACTTATAAATATACACATATGTGCATATACGTAAACATATATATATATGTGTGTGTGTGTGTGTGTGTTTATATATGTAAAAAAATTACAAAATTGATGTTAGTTGTTTTGGAACTCACGGCATAAATTTCCTTTTGGATTTATTAAATAATTTTTTTAAATAAAAAATTATAAAATAATTTAAAAATCAATCGAAATTAATTATTAAAATTATTAAAAAGTTATTTTCAAAATCTAAAATTTATTTAATGTTATTAAATTATATTAATATGTATATATATAATCAATTTCTTGTTAAATAAATAGTTATATTGATATTTAAATATATAATAAATATAAACATATATTACAATGAAGTAAAATTTCCTGCCGGATTATTGTTGTGCAAAACCAAACATTTAGAGATTTTAAAAGAGTTGTTATATGATTTTAATCTTTAGGATATAATTTATTAATTGATAAAATCATATATATATATAATATTATTTAATTAAAAAATGGTTTAATTTTTTTATTATTAGGTCGTGATTTTAATGCTAGCAAACGTGCAAAATAATTTTTTATTTTTATTATTTTAATATATAAATGCACAAATATATTCAACCATCCAATATGTAACATAATATCGATACACTAGATTTGTAATTTAATCTAATAACCTACAATATATTACAATAATAGATAATAATATTAAATTAATTAGTAAACATGTTGAATACTTTTCACCAAGGCCTAGAGACCTCACAGTGAAATGACGAAATGCCTCCTTGAATCAAATTCCAAGTTTTAGAGTTGCTGGCTCCCGAACTACTTCACCACCAACGATCAAATTGAAGAATTTTGATGTGATTTGAGCTTGGATTTCTTTTGGGTTTAAACAGAGTTTTTTCATCGAAATTTGCAGAGGGAGAGGAGAGAAAAGGTATCAAAATAAATGGTGCGGAGTGGCATATAAATAGGAAGTAAAATGGAAAGAAAAGTAGATCACATTCTTATCCCTCTCTTCCTAATTCCACTCTTTTAAACCGTTCAAAAGCCTCTTTTTTTGCCAACATTTGGCTGACCTATCCAAGCTGTTTTGATCGAAATTTGCATGCCCCACATAAGCCTCAAAGCCAATTCTAGCCCGAACAAAGTCCGTTGCATTTAGATCTAAATTTAAGCACGCACCGATATTGTATATCGATTAATATATTTCTAACTATTATATATGCATTTTTTAACATTTTCCAACACATATAAAAACTACAAATTAATTAATTCAGGTGATAAAAGGAGTATTCATCGTTTCGGTTGTGTGACTCTTAGGTGTAAATTTGGTCAGCGGTCAATACTAAACAATTTTAATATTAATGTTTGCACGTCATTTGGCAGGTGGTGGACATTTTAGCCAAATCTATCGCTTATTTGGTTTTGGAAAAATCCAATTTTATTTTGTTGAGCTTTACCCTCAGTGATGATTTTTTACATCAATTTTCTTCACCAAAACTATATCACTTTTGACTTGTGGAATTTAGCAATGGTTAAAATTCCAATATCATCTATATTTAACTCTATAGTCCAAAGTTCAATAATAACAATTATTATTAACCAAACTGCTCTGGCAAATGACTTTGACTTTGATTTGACTTAAGTTGACCATGATACTAACCTCATATAACCGAGGAGATGAATCCTCTCTTAAATAACGTTTCACTTCCAATAGAAGAGAACCAACTATAGTCATTCGATGGACGCCGCACCATGGTTTAACTATAATCAAAGCGGACCTTCCACATTGAAGATCAATAGTACTCCCAAGATCAATAGTAAATCTCACCCAATTTGGTTGATTAGTTTAATTTATAATAATTTAAATAAATTATTGGGTGATAGGTTGAATTGATATTAGTAGTTGGTTATATTTCCTATCGATTGGAGCGAATGAGACACTATGCGGCTCGCATAATAGCGGATGACCCTATATTACCGCGATATCCTGCCTCAAAGCGGGATTGATATTTTATGTTACATAACATCTGTGGTTGCAGGGAAACGGGTTGGAGGGATCCAACTGGATTCCTCAAATATATAGATTTCTTTTTCTTATATGGTGATATATGATATGGTTGAATAAATCTGTATGGATTGTTGTGTGAGATTTGACTTATTGGATGCTATAGTAGCATTAGCCCAAAATTTTGGTATTTTAAATACCATAAATAATATTTTTGAATTTTAAATAAAGAAAAGAAAAGAAAAGATTCAAAGGGTGATTTTTGAAAATAAAAATATTTTATATTGAGTTGGAATATTCAACAAGTGGAAGATTTGAATTAAATAAAAGGATTCGATTTCAGAATTTACTTAGCTATTTCGTAAAGTGATTACGAATAAATGTTTTTGAAATTAATTTATATAATGAATTTGAAACTATAGATTTTGATGATATTTCTAAAATTTATAAAATAGAAGTTGAAGTCAAGTTTTTGAATGGATTTGAATTATAAATTGGGATTTATTCAGAAATAGATTTCTAAATGGAATTTTAAATAGAAATCGATTATAAATGGGTTTTATAATATAAACTTGTTATCGATAGGGAAAAACCAAGAATGAGTTTATGAACTCATAAACGATATTTATAAATAGAGTGGGGTAGTTATAAACCGATGAAATTAGGAAACGATTTAAATAGGCATTTGAATGAATTTGGTAAACTAATGAGATTTATCAAAGAGTAGAGCTGAAGGTGATTTTATAAATAAGGATATTTAAAATCAGAAATTATAAATTTATAACCGATGTTAATAAATAGTATGAAATGATTATCGATTGATAATTGGAAGTACAAATCCACAACGTGGATTTAAAAACGAGATATGGAAATTTGGATTAGGAAGAGAGAAATAGTGGATTCTATTTGGAGAATTGAAAAAGGTTATAAAATTGGAATCATAAATTGATGTGTATAAATCGAGGGGGATTTATAAAGTGAACTTGGTTGTATCATAATTTTAAAATATATTGGGTATCGGGATGTAAAGTTTGTTTTAAAAAGAGATAATTTATTAAATAGTGTTGTTTTAAAACTGTTATTTGTATTTAAAATATTTTGGAAAAGTTGACTATTCGAATAAATTTAATTTGTTATAAATAAACTTTGTAAGTCGATTAATATTATTTAAATGAGTTGGAAATCAGTTTCCATAGTTTCTTCGAAAAGTGTTTTAATATTTTAAATAATTACTTAAACATGTTTTAAAAATAAATTATTATTCTAAAAAATACTTATTATATATATAGAGTTTTGAAATGATTGAAATTTATTTATAAATTTTCTCAAGATTTGAAACAGGGTTTATTTAACGGATATGATTTTTATAAGAGAAATCTTGTAATGGAATTCTGGAAACATAAGTAAACTGCCGAAATGTTGAAATACGAGAACTTAGAAAATGAACTAGAATTCATAGGAAGGAAGTTAGAAATGGGTAGTTGGAATTATAGACAAGTGTAACCGATTTTGGAAATTTTAAAGGAAAGTAATTTATGAATTCCAAAAATTTATAGAATCCGTTATACATAAGTTAAGGAATTTATGAATAAATGGTAAAGGATTTTGGAGAAGTATGAAATAAATGGAATATTTCCTTAGCATTTGAAATAAAATGATTTGGAAAAATATACTTATTAATATTTTCCTAAGTATTGAACTGGAAGAATTTGAAATATTTTAACCATGAGATTATTATTATAGGAATATTTTTTAGAGTGTTGAATTATAAATGGAGTGGGAAATATATTTCTAAGTGTTGATATGGATTGAAATATCCTATTATCGATTTAAGTATTTGAAATCGTTTTCAAATATTGAAATATTGAAGAGATTTGAATATATAGCCTTGTAACAATATTTTGAAATAAATTTTTGAAGATTTACAAAATAGGGCATAGTGAATGCTTATGTGTGAAATTTGATAGTTAAATAACCGACTATCAAATCTGGCCAAATTCGTTGATTGTTTCGAAGAGACCGGGATCAGATTTAATTATCCGAAAACCACTTCGATCTGATTTGTGCGTTACGAATTATGATATCGTAAAGATAATAAAGACGGTGATTTTGGAGATTTGGTTTGTTCTAACCTAGAAGAACTTGTATGGATGATTGCTATCTAGCATTCCAAGTTTGAATGCTATTAAAAAGGTAAAACGTAGCCTCAAGCCTCATCAAGCAGGAATGATTAAAACATGAGAGATGCAGTAGGGCTAAATGGGTCGCGCCCAAGTAGGATATGTTATCGCTTTTCTAGATACCCTCGGATATATTATAATTATGGATATGGTTGTGCATGGAAAAGAGAGCGCTCGATAGGGTAGGAACACTCGGTGTGATAAAATATTCGGTACTATCTAAGACAAGGGTAGGCCGGTCATGTGTTTGTAGGGATCGTTAGGTACGATCTCGATACATTTTTCTAGAGGTGTATTATAGCGGGCGGTACCCCAGTAGCCCAGTCATTGTATGGAATCCAATATCCACTACGAGCCTGTACGGTTTTGATTGTACCCAACTATGCTGAAACGTGAGATGCAAGCATTTCAGCTATTTTAAAGTTTATTTTCTATAGACACTATTATAATATCAGATGATTTGATATAAATTGTTTTGGTTATCGTAAGGTACCCATCATATTTATGTGTAGCGTGGTCTTACGAGCCACCTTTGTTTTCGAAAGGATTTTGATAATAGTAATAATTCAAATTGAGTGTGTTTTCTCAAGCTAGTTTTCCAGACTGACTCGGGTGTTATTTTGTTATAATGCTCGGGTCAGATCGAGTATTACAGATTCAGGTTAGGATGCTATAGAGTTCTGGAGATGAGCTAGGCGATTTCAGGTGTATTACACGTACTTGGTTTCCGCTGTGTGTATGTTATGTCGTATATTCAGTATATGTGAGGACAAGTTAATATAACTGTTTAAATTAATTGTTGACTATTGTACTCTGAGGATTGTATGTATATTACAGCTACAGTTTCTTTGTATAAAGACCTATTATTATATATTATATTTTGTTTCGCTACGATTGTGAGATTCTATGTTGTTGCTTCTATTTCTTCTATCTTTTCTTCTTCATCCTAAATGATCTAGTATTTCCGGCTCGATTGCTCGGAATGCTATACAGTGAACGTATTGATGTCAATATTCGAGGGTTGAAAATCCCGGTTCGTTACACAATGATAACTTAATATCCTTCAGAAGGTTAAGTACCAGCAAGAAGGTTCTATCTTTTGCCTCTATTCTTCAAATAGTGGGCTTATTTTTGATTATGTCAATAAGACTAAAGACTAGAGTCACCAGTTCTTTTATGTAAGATGTTTTCCTTTTGATACTTCTAGAAATTTATTTCTTCCTAGTATGTTGTCGAACTTCATATTTCATTTATTGTATTGTTGTAACACTATATTGACTTTTATCTTTAAGATTTTGTTTTGAAAGAGATCGATCCCAAAGTTTTAGCGAAGATCAACAAGTTATGGGACATTACTAAATACTCAACGAGCACACTGAGACTCATTACTGAAGAAAAGCTAAGGAAGTATTCTTTGATTCAGCCATCTCATCGGATTCTTGGCAAGTCTCCCATCATAAAAGGGAACAGATTTGGCTCTTCCACTCTTATCATTACAAAGGCTAATACTTTTCGATCGACACTCTGATCCAACGCTCATTCTCTTATAGTCTTGGATATTCCTCAGGTTTTAATGACATTCTCACTACTTTTATTTTGAGGATAATGATTTCTTTTGTTAAGTACTTCATTATTTACATTTATTATAATTTCATACATTGTCTTAGTTGATCCATCTCTTTTGTCATTAAGTAAAGATCCTTTGAATCTTCCTTCCTCTCTTAAAGCTTCTAGCAACCCATCTCTGCCTCTCACCTCCAAAGCAGGCTTGAAATCTCTAATTGTTGTGATGGGAGACACTTTTCTATTGGCTAAAACTCAAAATGTAAGGCTTCCAATGGCCTATAGACCTCTTTCGGTCTTCCTTTTAAAAAGCCCAAAGAGGCCAACCTTGCTTTGACATCGATCGTTGTTCCTTCTTCCAACATCGTCACAACAACAATTCGTACTACACTTCCCTCTCAAAGCCCAATTATCGATATCACAAGTTCACCTCTAAAGGATCTTTAACTTTCTTGGATCAGCAATTGGACCTTGATTCCCTACTTCTTCATGAAGTTACCCAGTTAAGTCCTAGTGTAGGAGCTTCTTCCCCGTAGAACTTTGAAGAATTATTGATGCATATTCTTTAATCCTACCATTTCCTCCTTGGGTTCAACCAATGCTCCTCTTTCTTTTTCTAAGGATATTCTTGTTTATCTTTTACAACAACTTATTCTGGTATGCTTTATTTTTCCCTTAACATATCAAGTTAACATATGATTTGGTTCTAAATTTTTTGAGATTTTTTAGATTGAAAGTCATTTATTCCTTCTTGGGCAATCTTCTTCGTCCTCCTCCCAAGATATGTCAATGCTATAAAAATTGAATTCTTCCTTATTTGAGAAGATAAAGACCTTGGAAAGTAAGATCAAAAATCTCTAAACTGATAACGAATCCTTGTCCATAGATTAATCACATATCACATCTTTGTTGGATTTGGAGAACATAACGACTCGTGACTTGGAGGAGAAATTAAATATTTTTGAGAAGGAACTTTCATCGTGTCACGAAGAGACAAAGCATGCTTAACTTGAGGCTTTCAATCTTAGGGAAACTTCAATTAAAGTGCTAGTCTTAGAAAAAAAATTAACTAATAAGTGCCTTTTTCTTAAGAAATCAAAAGCTTCTTTATGTAATGCTAAAACTAAGGTCTCTTCCTTTTACATGAAGCTCTTCCTCTGTGGAAAGATTGAAATTCTGGGGTAGCTTTGTTTGCACCATTCAAAGATAATACCAACCAAAACCCGTACTTATATTTTCCATCTACTCGCATCACGGGGATAGGCCATGAGAGGAAATTTAGGCCATGAGAAGAAATTTAACATCATTATTAATTGGGTCCTCGAAGATCTATCTAATTTTGGAGACAATTTTGATGATCTTCTGTCTAATGTGATAAATCAGGGAATGAGGAGGAAAAATCTAATGATGAAAATGATGACAATGATAATTATGGAGATGATGTTGCCAATGACCATACTAAAGATGGCTCATTGAGAAAAGATAAGGATGATGATTCAAAAAATAATAGTCGTGGTGGACTAGGGTCTACCCATGAGTCGGGTCATGCTACTGACTCCCCTTCTCGTAATATTGACCGTGGAACTAGTGATACTCTACCACCTAAAAGCCCACCTAGTAGTCCCATTTTATTTGGTCCACGTAAGTTTGTTCAATCGTCCTCTTGTATTTGAAAATTTCAATCCACCAAGTCAAGATCCTCGACAACTCCTCCTTAGGTAAATTACTCTCTAACTCATATTTTCATATTCTAAGTTATCTCTATAGATTCTTAAAATTTTTATCTTAATTACCGGTATATGAAGAAAAAATGAAATTATTTTGAGATCTTGCTAGATAAAAATAGAGATCAAATTTTAAGACTCGACAGAGAAGGAGAAAATGCAAGGATTTGAATGAGCCAAATGGTAGATATTTAAAACTCCTAAAATGACTCAAGTGCATAGAAGGCTTTAGGAATAAGTGTTTCGCACCCTTGCTCAAAAAATCTATTTTCCATCAGTTGCATTTCCGTAAAGAAAATGAGGAGCTTACTGTCCTCTTTTGAATGCTTATTAAAGATAGAACTAAGCTCACGAAGTGCCTATATTTAGTTTACGTCCGATTTCCCATGATTGTTTTTCTTTTCTAGCCAATGATTATGGGAGCCTAATTAGGTAGCTTCACAAGAGATATCTTGATGAGCATGGATCATATTCGCATCTTGGAGAGTGTTGAACTTGCCCAAATTCTCGGTTGCACTCTTGACTATAAATTCACTTCCTCGGGATAAGATCATGTTTAATAAGGAAAAAATTATCTCTGAATATTATAAGGAATCCATCCTTTCTAAGCCTTCATAACACTTGTTGTATAATAAAAGTTTATGCTTTTGTTGTAGTAACCACTCTTTTCTTATGTTTAAAATCTATATTTTGACTCTAGGTTTTGTTATGCTATTTGTATGCAGGTTTCTGAGTTTGTATTAATGTAACGACTCGATATTTTGGACCATTCGCGTCCATTATAAGTGTATAGGTAGACACTCATGCCGGAGTTGAATTGCTCAAAATACCGCGTTGTTAATTTAAATTTGGCAAAAGTGAACATATACAGTAAATAGATATAATCACAGATCACAGACACAGAGTAATAAATGCAGCGGAAATAAAAGAAATAGTAGTTCATGAAGCTACTATATGAATATATAAGATACATCAGAGTTAAACCAGATACAACGGAAGAGTAACAGATACAAATCAGAATACATCACTGGAATCATCGAATATCTGAAAGCTGGATAGATAGTTGGATCTCCAAGCGAAGCTCCAACTCCAAAGGTGAGTCTCGAAAGCTGAACTACTCAGTCTGACCCGAGCGTAAAGCAAAACACAAAACACTCGAGTCAGGATTAACATTCTTATATTAATAAATCCAACTCAAGTGAAATAGCAATTGAAATACAAGTAACTCAAAGGATGTTTGGAATAACCATCCTTTAAGGATCCGTTAAACTATCTACTAGGTAGTAATGTACGCTAAGTAGATAATGTCTATCAGTAATATAAAGATATCAAAGTAGCGTTAAGTCATGGCCCATTCCACCCTTAACACATTTTTATTCCCACAAGCATATACAAGACCGTAGTTTCCCCAAAACCGGAAGTCACCAGAGGGCAATCCATATACTCAAGGTACAAATCAAATTCGTAGTGGTCGCGCATAAATGGAATACAAGTATGACAAGGCACATGAGGCTATACCCAAGGTAGTGATACTACCGTTCGCCTGATCCGGACTGGTGAGAACGCAACGCCGCAGCGCCCGCAACACCGTGAAACACACTCCCAAAATCAAGGGTGCACCAATCGACAACAAGTATAAGTAGTTCGAAGAAGTGTGTCCACTTGAGGTATCAATCCTCCATTGGCCCGGCACAGCTCCTGTTTTAGTCATTTCCAATTTGACACAAGTGTCAAGGCTATCCATTATCGTTCTCTTTCTTCAGTCATCACGTACATCATTTCCAACCACTTCATTCTGGATCATCACTCCGCGTATAGTTATTAAAGTGGTTTTCGGTTTAGATAGAGAGTATATCCATAACCGAATTCCGGTCTCTTTAATAACTTCCGTAATTATTTCACCGATTGGTCGTTTGTATATTTCAAAAACCAAATCAATTACAATTTCAATTAGAATTCGTAAATCAACACTCATTTGTCTCTCAAAACCAATTTCCAATAATTTACGTTTCAAAACTTCCAAATTCACAATTTCAAAATCTTATAATTCAATTTCAATACCTATTTGAAACAATTCAAATTTTGATTCAAGTTCATATATAAATTTCATTCCGAAATCATTTAAATAGATTTTACTTATCTTTCAAATCAATTTAAACTCATTTATCGATTTCATTCAATATTCGTAAAGTAAATTTATCATTCAAAATAATTTCTATTAAATTTCCAAATCATTAAATCAATTTCTTAAGTTCAACTTATAAATTTAATTAAATTAAATTCATCAAATCCAATTCTTTAAATTTCAAGTCTTACATTAATTTCAATAAATCACAATTTTATTTCTTGTTAAAGAAATTCAATTTCAGTTATTTACTTCCTTAAATAATTTCCCAAAAACTTAATTAATAAAGAAACTCAATTTCAATTATTTACGAAGTAAATTCACTTATTCAAAAGTTCAATTTTTCTTATTAAAGAATCCAATTCAATTTAATCATTAAATAATTCAATCTTATTTAATTATTAAATAATTCAAAACTTAATTATTAAATAATTTCAAAGTTTAATAATTTCAACTTAATTATAATTTCAAACTTAATTATTAAATCATTTCAAAGTTTAATAATTTCAAACTTAATTCAATCATTTCTCAAATTAAACAACATTCTTTCATCAATTACATTGTTAATATTTTGTTTCAGATTATAAAATATTACATTTTCCTTTCATTAAAATTCAAATTTCAACTTCATTTCAAAACCATATTATTTATTCAAATAAAATCTTCATTTTATTTTTAAATCAAATTATTGACCAATCGGGTTTTATTTAATTTCCTATCCTAGGTAAAAATTCAATTTGGGTATTTATCATTTCAACCCGATTCCAATTCAATTCAAAATCAAAACATATCAAAGGGAACTTGCAGTGTGATAACTGGGATGGTGTCAAAGTAAATAAACAGGCAATAACAACAACCAATATCAATCCAATAATCAATTCAAATAATCCCGAAATAACCGTATTAATTCGCATTGTTATTTGTACAAATTAATATAATTATTTCTAGAATCTACACTATCATTTCATGTAGATTAAAGATTATTACATTACGGTTTTCACTTGTCATCTATTACAATTTCATCCATCATCAATTTAACAACATACATTCATTGGTTCAAAATGTAATTTAACAAATCCTACGTGTCAATAAGTTCAATAGTTAAAGGGATCATATTATACAAATGTCAGTTAATCAAATTTAACAATTAATTATCCTATATCAACTTCAATTGCATACTATTAATCATTTTAACCTTAACAATTTAACGTCCAATAAAAACATCAACAATCAATCAATTATCAGCCAAACTGTATTATCATCGCATAAATAATTAACAGAAAATGGTGTCAGATGTCACAGGTGAACTGATACAGGTAATAGCATATATAACAGTGTAATTAACTAACATCAGCATATTTCAATTGTCGTTTCAATTGAAATCAAATTTAATAAATAAAAGAACGTTAATCGTGAGTGAGTGCTCACCTTTCGAGGCTAGAGCGGTTTGACGAAGAAATGAGCTACGAAATACAAGCACGACTTCCAAAGCAAAGCTAGATTGGCACAAATTTGACGGGCACTGATAGATAGACATCGACGAAATCAAGTTAAAACGGAATCGATGAGGGTAAAAGTATACTGGAACTTATGAACATATTTATGTATAACTATTCATATATAAAAAAAATATATTATATATAACTGTCATATACACTTGTACAGGCATACCATTTGCAATGTATAATTTATATACTTATAAAACATACTATATAAATATTATCTTAATAGGTACTGCACAAATCTTTACGAACAAAGACAGGACCGACATACTTTGTTATAAAATGAACATATCACTTGTATATATTATAACCTTATGTAGAACGAGTAACAAAATCAGATTTCAGATTTTTTTATATATAAATGCTATTAGAACATACGTTTTGAAATAAATCCTGAATTTGGAACACATAATTCAAATTATATATATAACAAAAAAAAATAAAAATCAACATAACCTATATTGCAGCACATTTCAGCTGGCATATCACATTCAATATAGCTATATTTGTATGTGGATACATAGTTTAAAATAAGCATGAAGCACTGTCCTCTATATATAAAATAGTATACAAAATATGTTTGGATTTATATTCATGAAGCTAGTTTATAAAATACTAATATATATATGTGTGTAAAGTTATCGGATCAAAATGTATAAACACGTCAGTATAAGACAAAACATTTTATATAATATATTCTACATACTTACAGGACAGCACATTATAAACCAAAATAACAAACATCTTATGTAAACTTCCATAATCTCATGAACTTATACAGTGAAGACCAAACTAGCACTGGTATCATTCTACTGCAATATATATAACTAGCATTTTAATAAAACATCACACATATGCAGATACACATACGCACGCAACACACATGATTAATACATATAGATTAGAAACATTTTATACAATCTTTATAAGCTTATAAATCTATAAACAGCTTTTCATATTTATACCTATAAATAGACAAGATGTTGGCATGGTGGAGGGAGACCCAAAGCAGAACACGTGTAGAAGCAAATAGGGGAAGTGCAACAGAGAGGGGTGCCACGCGGGTTGCTGCATGGACACGCACAAAAGGTTTCTATTTGAGGCGGTGGGGCCTGCCTCGAGGCTGCTGTTCACATGTGGCCAGAGTGAGGTGAGGTAAACGGACATGGTGTGGAGTTTGTCGGTGAACTGGGAAGGAGAAGCGGGTCTGGGTACTTGGTTGCCGAGGTGGACGCTGTGTTGGCGGAGCTAGCTGCTCACGGCTGGGAGGATGATGAGGGGCGGTGGATGGGGAGGCTCGGCAAATGGAAAAGGGTAGAGTGGTGATGTGGCGCCTGGGCGGGTGTGTCTCAGCTGCACCATGTCAGGGACGTGGGTTGGTGAACGGTGGCAGTGGGAAGCTTTGTTCGTGGTGGTGGCGGAGTGGCTCGCCTTGGTGGTTGTGAGTGCGGGGCTGACGCGGTGGGGAGGTGTGCGATGGGGCGGGCTGGCCTCCGATGATGTTGGTGAAGTGGAGTTGCTATCGGGTGACGAGGCCGTGGTAGGGATTGGCTGGGGACAAGGTGGTGGCAACGACCGTGAGAAGAGGAAGGTTGTCACACGATGGAAAGGAGGAGGCTCAGGTATTGGTATTTGAGGAGAAGAGAATGAACAGGGGAAAAATGGGCAGGCCAACGTTTTAAACTTTATATAACAATTGTCTTTTGATTTCCAAGTGAACAGGCGAAAGATGAAAGGCCAAACAACATTTAAAACCAAACAAGTGGAGAAGTGTAAAGGCCTGAATTAATTATTAATGGTAAATTAATATTGATTGTTGGTTTCTAAAGTGGGCAACGAATCAATACAAAATTCAAAAAGTTTGAAAACGGATATCGATACGGTAGGCGTTACGCAAAGTGCAACGTGCAACGGAACTCCGAATTTGACAATCGAATATACCGTAGAGATCAGCACGACGAGACGATCAAAATGGTATATAGAAATCAGTGGTACGATCATCCGATCAAAATCGATATCGGTACCAGCATACTGCTATTTTGCAGAAAATAAGAACGACGGAGCAATAGATGTCCGAATTCGGAAAAATGACGAACTGATATTTTGCTCAGAAGATGGTTTAGAATTTTTCTATGTAAAAATATTTTGGTTTTGAAAACGTTTTATTTTCACTGCTTTTTAACTGATTAAATTGAAGTGAATTTACGCGCGAAATAAACTTTCGTATTTTCGGACGAAAATTTACCAGTTGCTATGTTTAACTAGACGTATTCCAAATATTAAATTTTTATTTCAAAATTTTATCGTTTAAAATTCCATAAAATTTCAACTAATTACGTTATTAAAACAGTTGAAATTTTCGAGTCGTTACACTCTCCCCCACTCAAAACTTTTCGTCCCCGAAAAGGAACGAGGTAGAAGAATGGAAACAACCAGAAAGAAAAACAGATTTGAAATATAAAGTAACAATTAATTTAAACCATATAAATTCAAATTTAAATTAATTGATATTCAATAATTGATTTAATCCATTTGATTTCACTAAAATCAATCTCAACTATTTCTAAATTCATTATCTTATTATCCAATTATCCTTAATTAACAGTTTCAAAATCATAAATTTGAATAGTCACTTATTACAATCATATTTTATTTCAGCAATTTAAATTCTTCTTTATTCCAAATTATTGTTAAATTTATTCTACTTAATATATCTTATCACATATATTTAACCCATATAAATTAATTTAAACCATAAAAGTTTCGATTTAAATTAATTTATATTTACTAATTGCTTTCAAATTCAAGGTATTTTCATAAGTTGATAAAATTTCAATTTATTAATTCTTTCAAAACAAATTTATTAATTCTTTCAAAACAATTTATTTCATTATTAACTGAGTTTTACTTATTATCTTATCTAACTCTATTAACATCTTTATAATCAAAATTTAGTGTATAATATTTATTATAAACACTCAAATTTCATTTATAAATTCAATTTATCTTATATATTATCCAATTACATATTCAACTTCTGAATGATTTAGGTAAGTTGTATTAGAATGTAGTTGAACAATATACAAATAGATTTTTTTCCCAATTCAATTATTCAAGTTTAAATATTTATTCCAAGTTTTGGTTTCATTTATAATTAAAATCATCCTTTAACAAAATTTCAGAATTAGATTTCCGATTAACTTTAAACAATTTAGAGATATATATAATACATTTATATCAAATCAAATTAAATTTTAAAATAAGGTACCCATATATAGGTAAATCAAAATATACTGAAGAAATTTAAATCAAAATAATTTTCAAAACAAACCGTAGCAAAGCTACAGAATGGTTTCTCCACTTCGAAACTCGAAAATGAATATCGATGATGCGGCCGCCATCACCGAAATTATTTTCCAGCGACAAAGAGAAGAGCACTGATTTCAACATTTAAAAAGTCTTTAAAAACGGTTTCTATTTGAAAATACCTTTAATAATATATATTTTGAAAATTTAAAACCCAAAATTCAAAATCACCGGAAACTAAATTCTCAAATTTCTGAATTAACTTCATTTCAAATTCCAAATCAATTTATAAACCGTATTTATAAATTTATTTAGAACAATAAATGATAATCAAATATTATCATTTCAACAAACAATTTAATTAACCTTTTAAATTCCAGAAATTTTTTTTTTCTTATATTTCACAATATAATCAAACAAATTTATTTCATTTTCCAAATTTGAAACAATATTGTGTCAGTTTGCTCTGCTCAAGTGTTTTGGAAATCCTATCGATAGCGTTGATCAGACGAACCGATCGGAAACCCAAATCAACATCAACAACTCAAACAACACAGTATATATTAAAACATTTTTAAATATTAATTTACAAATACACTTCTTTGCTCGACGATACAGGAATAGATTCAAAGCAAGGATAGAGATTCAAATTTTTGATGGACTCAAATCGAAGAGAATTCTGATTCGAAGACAAATTCGGAATAAGAGATAAGATAATTATATTAACAGAATCAGGAGACGGATAAGCTTTTTAAATTTACGGGCAACCTTAACCGGATCGACCGTGACTTAGATAATAAGATCGATGCTAAATTCCGAGGTAAATCAACATCCGATCTCGAGAAATAGAATTCAGGTATAGCAGGGGATAGATAGCATCGTAAACCGAGGATACAGAAATCTCCGGTAAATCAATGCCAATTGTAAAGGAGTTTTACTCCTTTACGAATCATTCGAAGATTGGCGAGATCGCCGATCTATTATAGATATCATTCAAAATGGAGTTATGGGATGCTCCAGAATTTGAAAGGAGACGAATAGTGAGGGACACGAATGAAATTTGGAACCGTAGGGAACGTTCCAAAATTCAAAGAAATCGAGTCAAAAGGAAGAGACTGAAACTCGAATGAGAGTGATTCTGTAAATACATTTACCCTATATGTTAAGTTTTGTCTAGAGCTACCAAAGCTCTGATACCAACTGTAACGACTCGATATTTTGGACCATTCGCGTCCATTATAAGTGTATAGGTAGACACTCATGCCGGAGTTGAATTGCTCAAAATACCGCATTGTTAATTTAAATTTGGCAAAAGTGAACATATACAGTAAATAGATATAATCACAGATCACAAACACAGAGTAATAAATGCAGCGGAAATAAAAGAAATAGTAGTTCATGAAGCTACTATATGAATATATAAGATACATCAGAGTTAAACCAGATACAACGGAAGAGTAACAGATACAAATCAGAATACATCACTGGAATCATCGAATATCTGAAAGCTGGATAGATAGCTGGATCTCCAAGCGAAGCTCCAACTCCAAAGGTGAGTCTCGAAAGCTGAACTACTCAGTCTGACCCGAGCGTAAAGCAAAACACAAAACACTCGAGTCAGGATTAACATTCTTATATTAATAAATCCAACTCAAGTGAAATAGCAATTGAAATACAAGTAACTCAAAGGATGTTTGGAATAACCATCCTTTAAGGATCCGTTAAACTATCTACTAGGTAGTAATGTACGCTAAGTAGATAATGTCTATCAGTAATATAAAGATATCAAAGTAGCGTTAAGTCATGGCCCATTCCACCCTTAACACATTTTTATTCCCACAAGCATATACAAGACCGTAGTTTCCCCAAAACCGGAAGTCACCAGAGGGCAATCCATATACTCAAGGTACAAATCAAATTCGTAGTGGTCGCGCATAAATGGAATACAAGTATGACAAGGCACATGAGGCTATACCCAAGGTAGTGATACTACCGTTCGCCTGATCCGGACTGGTGAGAACGCAACGCCGCAGCGCCCGCAACACCGTGAAACACACTCCCAAAATCAAGGGTGCACCAATCGACAACAAGTATAAGTAGTTCGAAGAAGTGTGTCCACTTGAGGTATCAATCCTCCATTGGCCCGGCACAGCTCCTGTTTTAGTCATTTCCAATTTGACACAAGTGTCAAGGCTATCCATTATCGTTCTCTTTCTTCAGTCATCACGTACATCATTTCCAACCACTTCATTCTGGATCATCACTCCGCGTATAGTTATTAAAGTGGTTTTCGGTTTAGATAGAGAGTATATCCATAACCGAATTCCGGTCTCTTTAATAACTTCCGTAATTATTTCACCGATTGGTCGTTTGTATATTTCAAAAACCAAATCAATTACAATTTCAATTAGAATTCGTAAATCAACACTCATTTGTCTCTCAAAACCAATTTCCAATAATTTACGTTTCAAAACTTCCAAATTCACAATTTCAAAATCTTATAATTCAATTTCAATACCTATTTGAAACAATTCAAATTTTGATTCAAGTTCATATATAAATTTCATTCCGAAATCATTTAAATAGATTTTACTTATCTTTCAAATCAATTTAAACTCATTTATCGATTTCATTCAATATTCGTAAAGTAAATTTATCATTCAAAATAATTTCTATTAAATTTCCAAATCATTAAATCAATTTCTTAAGTTCAACTTATAAATTTAATTAAATTAAATTCATCAAATCCAATTCTTTAAATTTCAAGTCTTATATTAATTTCAATAAATCACAATTTTATTTCTTGTTAAAGAAATTCAATTTCAGTTATTTACTTCCTTAAATAATTTCCCAAAAACTTAATTAATAAAGAAACTCAATTTCAATTATTTACGAAGTAAATTCACTTATTCAAAAGTTCAATTTTTCTTATTAAAGAATCCAATTCAATTTAATCATTAAATAATTCAATCTTATTTAATTATTAAATAATTCAAAACTTAATTATTAAATAATTTCAAAGTTTAATAATTTCAACTTAATTATAATTTCAAACTTAATTATTAAATCATTTCAAAGTTTAATAATTTCAAACTTAATTCAATCATTTCTCAAATTAAACAACATTCTTTCATCAATTACATTGTTAATATTTTGTTTCAGATTATAAAATATTACATTTTCCTTTCATTAAAATTCAAATTTCAACTTCATTTCAAAACCATATTATTTATTCAAATAAAATCTTTATTTTATTTTTAAATCAAATTATTGACCAATCGGGTTTTATTTAATTTCCTATCCTAGGTAAAAATTCAATTTGGGTATTTATCATTTCAACCCGATTCCAATTCAATTCAAAATCAAAACATATCAAAGGGAACTTGCAGTGTGATAACTGGGATGGTGTCAAAGTAAATAAACAGGCAATAACAACAACCAATATCAATCCAATAATCAATTCAAATAATCCCGAAATAACCGTATTAATTCGCATTGTTATTTGTACAAATTAATATAATTATTTCTAGAATCTACACTATCATTTCATGTAGATTAAAGATTATTACATTACGGTTTTCACTTGTCATCTATTACAATTTCATCCATCATCAATTTAACAACATACATTCAGTGGTTCAAAATGTAATTTAACAAATCCTACGTGTCAATAAGTTCAATAGTTAAAGGGATCATATTATATAAATGTCAGTTAATCAAATTTAATAATTAATTATCCTATATCAACTTCAATTGCATACTATTAATCATTTTAACCTTAACAATTTAACGTCCAATAAAAACATCAACAATCAATCAATTATCAGCCAAACTGTATTATCATCGCATAAATAATTAACAGAAAATGGTGTCAGATGTCACAGGTGAACTGATACAGGTAATAGCATATATAACAGTGTAATTAACTAACATCAGCATATTTCAATTGTCGTTTCAATTGAAATCAAATTTAATAAATAAAAGAACGTTAATCGTGAGTGAGTGCTCACCTTTCGAGGCTAGAGCGGTTTGACGAAGAAATGAGCTACGAAATACAAGCACGACTTCCAAAGCAAAGCTAGATTGGCACAAATTTGACGGGCACTGATAGATAGACATCGACGAAATCAAGTTAAAACGGAATCGATGAGGGTAAAAGTATACTGGAACTTATGAACATATTTATGTATAACTATTCATATATATAAAAAAAAATATTATATATAACTGTCATATACACTTGTACAGGCATACCATTTGCAATGTATAATTTATATACTTATAAAACATACTATATAAATATTATCTTAATAGGTACTGCACAAATCTTTACGAACAAAGACAGGACCGACATACTTTGTTATAAAATGAACATATCACTTGTATATATTATAACCTTATGTAGAACGAGTAACAAAATCAGATTTCAGATTTTTTTATATATAAATGCTATTAGAACATACGTTTTGAAATAAATCCTGAATTTGGAACACATAATTCAAATTATATATATAACTAAAAAAAAATAAAAATCAACATAACCTATATTGCAGCACATTTCAGCTGGCATATCACATTCAATATAGCTATATTTGTATGTGGATACATAGTTTAAAATAAGCATGAAGCACTGTCCTCTATATATAAAATAGTATACAAAATATGTTTGGATTTATATTCATGAAGCTAGTTTATAAAATACTAATATATATATGTGTGTAAAGTTATCGGATCAAAATGTATAAACACGTCAGTATAAGACAAAACATTTTATATAATATATTCTACATACTTACAGGACAGCACATTATAAACCAAAATAACAAACATCTTATGTAAACTTCCATAATCTCATGAACTTATACAGTGAAGACCAAACTAGCACTGGTATCATTCTACTGCAATATATATAACTAGCATTTTAATAAAACATCACACATATGCAGATACACATACGCACGCAACACACATGATTAATACATATAGATTAGAAACATTTTATACAATCTTTATAAGCTTATAAATCTATAAACAGCTTTTCATATTTATACCTATAAATAGACAAGATGTTGGCATGGTGGAGGGAGACCCAAAGCAGAACACGTGTAGAAGCAAATAGGGGAAGTGCAACAGAGAGGGGTGCCACGCGGGTTGCTGCATGGACACGCACAAAAGGTTTCTATTTGAGGCGGTGGGGCCTGCCTCGAGGCTGCTGTTCACATGTGGCCAGAGTGAGGTGAGGTAAACGGACATGGTGTGGAGTTTGTCGGTGAACTGGGAAGGAGAAGCGGGTCTGGGTACTTGGTTGCCGAGGTGGACGCTGTGTTGGCGGAGCTAGCTGCTCACGGCTGGGAGGATGATGAGGGGCGGTGGATGGGGAGGCTCGGCAAATGGAAAAGGGTAGAGTGGTGACGTGGCGCCTGGGCGGGTGTGTCTCAGCTGCACCATGTCAGGGACGTGGGTTGGTGAACGGTGGCAGTGGGAAGCTTTGTTCGTGGTGGTGGCGGAGTGGCTCGCCTTGGTGGTTGTGAGTGCGGGGCTGACGCGGTGGGGAGGTGTGCGATGGGGCGGGCTGGCCTCCGATGATGTTGGTGAAGTGGAGTTGCTATCGGGTGACGAGGCCGTGGTAGGATTGGCAGGGGACAAGGTGGTGGCAACGACCGTGAGAAGAGGAAGGTTGTCACACGATGGAAAGGAGGAGGCTCAGGTATTGGTATTTGAGGAGAAGAGAATGAACAGGGGAAAAATGGGCAGGCCAACGTTTTAAACTTTATATAACAATTGTCTTTTGATTTCCAAGTGAACAGGCGAAAGATGAAAGGCCAAACAACATTTAAAACCAAACAAGTGGAGAAGTGTAAAGGCCTGAATTAATTATTAATGGTAAATTAATATTGACTGTTGGTTTCTAAAGTGGGCAACGAATCAATACAAAATTCAAAAAGTTTGAAAACGGATATCGATACGGTAGGCGTTACGCAAAGTGCAACGTGCAACGGAACTCCGAATTTGACAATCGAATATACCGTAGAGATCAGCACGACGAGACGATCAAAATGGTATATAGAAATCAGTGGTACGATCATCCGATCAAAATCGATATCGGTACCAGCATACTGCTATTTTGCAGAAAATAAGAACGACGGAGCAATAGATGTCCGAATTCGGAAAAATGACGAACTGATATTTTGCTCAGAAGATGGTTTAGAATTTTTCTATGTAAAAATATTTTGGTTTTGAAAATGTTTTATTTTCACTGCTTTTTAACTGATTAAATTGAAGTGAATTTACGCGCGAAATAAACTTTCGTATTTTCGGACGAAAATTTACCAGTTGCTATGTTTAACTAGACGTATTCCAAATATTAAATTTTTATTTCAAAATTTTATCGTTTAAAATTCCACAAAATTTCAACTAATTACGTTATTAAAACAGTTGAAATTTTCGAGTCGTTACAATTAATTTCTTCTATATCTTCTATCCCTAATAATGTTTTTAAGCAAATTGGCTACGTGAAAAAGGACTTTTAAGGAAAGTTCCTCCTTAATTGAAAAGTCTCATTTTTCAAAATATTATTTTCTCTACAACCTCTATTATGTCTACACATGATTCCCAAATTTGGATTTTAATTTCCTGGGAGATCAAAAAGACTAATTCATGAGATATTAACTAACTATGCAAAATTATTATGCAGGGAAGCTACTCCCCTCCATAAAGAATGGGATTAACGAGGTTCTTCCCCTTTTAATACTCCTCCCAGCATTATAGCTCCATTTACTGCTACATTTCCTATTTCCTCTTCGTCTATTTAGAAAATCCAAGATGTCCTCTCACAATTTAAGGGTTAATGGAGAAATATATATGTTATTTTTTTAAATTGAATTGAATGGTATTGGTTGAATTAAATGTTATCAATAAAGTATTTTCTTTTACTAGCAGATTGTTACTATTTATGTTCTAATTTAGGACAAAAAGTTGACTTTATCTTTTGATGATCTAAACATTATACAAAATCTCGATAGCATCCAATCTAGCTTAGTCACCAACATGGAGAATCATTCTTCTTGTCCTATTTTGGGTCTGTCATCAATTAACAACGCCGAGGTTAACAAATGGTATGAGAAGTAAATCTGATTGAAGTCCATTCTAAGAGCTTTCCAAGAATCAGTTATCGAACTTGAGTAGAAAATCTCTTCTAAAGATAATGGAATTCTTGGAATAACTGAGATACTTTACCCTACATTTTACCCTTAACGGTTAGAGTATAATCCCAAAATTGCTCATCTTAGCAATGCATAATTTATTTGAAGATGGATTTGCTAAGATCTAGAAATGAATGCCAGTCTTACGAGCTTATCTTAACTAAAGGCAAAAAAGGACTCCTTAACACTAGGGAAATCTTGTAGAAAAGGTTCTTTGCAAATTCCCTTCTTTGTCTTAAGGCATGTAACATGTAGTAGTGATATTGCCTTTTCTTCTTTGGTATCTTCATCCTCAAAAGAAAATTTTGGTGAACTAGCTAAGCTAAGTAGATCTTTTAAATTTGAATACAACTAGAAGGTAAAAGAGTGCTAGAATAAAAAAATATACAGAAGTATTTTCGAATCTCAGATTTCATGTGGAAACTTTTGGAAGTGAGAAGAACGAACTTACGTTGAAAATTCAAAACCTAGAGTAAAAACAAAAAGGTTTATCTTATCGGATTTCTAAACTGAAGAGTGCTAACAAAACTTACGAAAAGGCTCTAATTTCCTAAATAGACTTCATAAATTCCCTTAATGTCATTCACCATAAGAAGAGAAAAATTAAAGAAATATCTTCTATGGCATATCAGCATATTACTGATCCCCCTTTGGCGATAGATACTTTGATGAAAGAGGTAAGGGAACTCAAAGAGAAACTAGAGTTGATGCCATTTTTTACCTATAGGTCATCTCAACTTAATTCTTCAGTAGATTACATAATTGTAGTTATCATCCCTTTTGATTTAAAAATTGACTTTCCATTTTGGGCCCAGAAAGAGATTGATGGCTAAGGAAAGTTGTTGTGATTTATTAAAGATATCAACACTTCTTTCTATAAGGACGATCATATGTTCTCAAGAAGATGTATGGATTTCCCATTTTGTATGAAAATAAAGGATCGACTAGTAAAACTCATTCTTGTATTTTGGAAGTTGAAGGGAAAGGAAAAGAGTTAGTGTATCAACATCACAATCTTCTAAATCCTCCAAAACCATGAATTTTTGTAAAAGCTATCTAAGTGTTTTTGTAACACCCCTAATTTTTATTAGCATTAATCAAGAGATTTAATTAGATAAATTAAATAGAATAATGTCGAGACTAGAGTGATAAGCAGATTGATATTGGAAAACTAATTAAGGTCGTGCCTTAACTAAATGAATATATAAGTGTGATTTATAAATTAGAAATTTAAGAGAATAAGGCAAGGCAAAAAGGGAATAGCTGTATACCATAACGCCTAAACCCCTCACTCATTCTCATTCACATTTTTATAAACCAAAAACATAACCAAGGAGAGTTGAGGCCGGCCAAAACCCTAAGAAGAAGAAGAGAAAAATCCATTCAGAAGCTAAGATTCAAGCTAGGAAGATTAAAGCAAGAACAAATCTCAAGTTCCTTATCCAAACAAGGTGAATAATGATCTAAAGCATCTCACATAAGTCATCTTGAATGTTTTAATTCGGGTTTAAGGTTTAAAACTGTATGATTGGATGAATGATGATATGCTTTGATTTATATGCCATGTTATAATTTAAACAAGTATTTTTGTGGGATATTATAATTCAATTTTAAGGTTAAAATTATGCAAATTGATTTTCATATACCATGATGTTTGAATATATTATGCAAAACATTATTTTGGAGATGGGTTTAAATTTTCATAATATTCTAAGCTATGGGTAATTTCTTATGAATTTTTAATGAAAAGAAATAGTTAATTTTGGGTTTAAATTATTTAAGGCAATTAAGTAATTTTTTCGGGTCAGAAATTTATATATGTTACGAAACATATTAAAAATGAACAATTGTGATTTTTGGGGATTTTTCCTAAGTGTTTTACTATGGTTTATAAATTATTTAAGTTAGAGAACTTAAATGTTTTAATTGTTTTGTTAAGGAGAATGGCTTATTTGCTAAAACAATTTCAATTGTTAATGGTTGAATTCAGCAGCCTTTTTAGAAAAGAAATTTTATAAAGAATTGGCAACCAATCATATTTTGACAAATTAGGTAAGTTAGGTAAAAAGGAATTACTTTGAAAGGCATAAAAATCAGTTTTGTTTCGAATTGCAACTTCACTTCCATTTGCTTGCTTCCATCACCATGCCCAGTAGACCTTTCGCACCTATTCAAAACCAATGCATATAGTATCAAGCAATTGGTACATAGTGGATTGGAGAAAGGCGGAAGGAATTGGATCGAAGGCATGCTTTCGAAGGGGTTAAAGCCACTTTTATTAGCCTTCAAATTAATCAACTTGCCTTTGTTTTTAAAAGAAGCTTTCGACATAGTTGCCGCTTTTGAACCTATTCGATACCTAGCTGCCGCATTCATACCTTTCGAATCAGTTAGAGGCCGTTTTTCTTTATAGTATTCGAAAGGGAAGCTTTCGTCCATTTAAATTTTAAAGCCGCTTCCTCAATGCTTTCGAAAGGATTGTTTTAGCCACTTTTAATAAAAGTTTCGGAGGCAATGGTTTCGAAAGGTTGGTTTCGAAGCTATCCTCTTCCCCAATTCTTTTATTTGAGATCAATACTTTTGAAAGGGTTACTTTCGCTTCTGTTCTCTTTAGCCCTATAGTCATATTAAATGTTACACCTAATGGTTTTGAAAGTAATACTTTTAGATGGTTTCGAAGCTATGTTTCCACAAACTTTTACTTGAACCCAATGATTTTGAAGGATATGCTTTAATTATTTCGAAAGGTATATTTTTCGGTGTTTCGAAAGGTATATTTTTCAGTGTTTTGAAAGGAATGGTTCCATGTATTCGAAAGATATGTTGGATGGTTTCGAAGAGAACATATAAGGTTTTAAGTAAGGATACAAAGTATATAGTCAAAAGCCTTAGTTTTCAAATTTGAGAACCCAATCTCATTTTTAAAGTAAATACATGGCAATATGAAAGAGTTTAGAAATGGCATTTAACTATGTAATTTTAGAGGAAGCTTTCCTTGATAAAGATAATGGGTTAAGGGTATTAACCATATTTCATTATAAAAATGATTATAAGGAATTTAACCATGGATGTTTATATTGTTATGTTATTTGATCAGTTATCATTAATGCTTGTGTAACTATATTCAATTCATTTATAACCCATAACTGCATCTTGAGGTAAGGGTGGAATACCAGGCTAGGTTGGCCCGGTAGTGAATATGTATATATTGAATTTCACTCCTGTGTGAGTAGAACTGCATCCAGGAGGTCAGACAGACTTGAATATAGGATGCCCAAGACTGATCAAAGGATTATTGGTAGACAGGTTCTTAGTAAGCCAATTAAAACTACATTATGGAAATTGTTATTGGCAGGGGCCAATAGGTTCTTAGTGATCCCATTAAACTATGTCCGGAATAAGTTATTGAGAGATATCAATAGTTTCATAGACAACCCATTAAAACAATGACATGAGAGATGTTATTGGTGGAAACCAATAGGTTCATAGTGATCCCATGAAAACTATAATTGAACGATAGTATTGGTAGAAACCAATTAGTTCATGGTGATCCCATGAAAACTATGATTGGATGACAGTACTAATAGAAACCAATAGGTTCATAGTGAACCCTTGAAAACAATGAAAGTGGATAGGAAATCCATAAAGAATTAAACAAGTTATTAGTCAGCCTATGAAAACTAATAGGTTAATAGCGACCCTAGAAACTATAACTTGAGACATATAGTCGGGTAAATGGGGATGGGAAATCCAGAACATATTGCATGTTTGCATATCATCATGATACATTTTTTTATGTTATGTCTTAACCATTGGGGATGCAGTTGCACAGTATATGGTTATTATAAATTGGGTTAAGATACTAGTGAGGGGGAAACCCGTTCCGCTAAGCGGCGTGGTCTCACCAAATATCTACATGGTTCGATATGGTAGGTTATAATTCACACCAGACTTTATGTCTGACTCGAAGTTTATGTTTTTCCCCTTAAACTCTCGGACGTCAATTGATTTTGAGTAGTTTGAGAGTTAAGGTTTTTAGGTTCTCCTTTAGACGAATAAGCTTCTGGAGACGTGTAGGAGGCAAGCTAGCTATTAGGACTTCTTTCTGTTTGATTTCGCTGTGCTATTGGATGCAATGGAAAAGTTGTTTAGTGCCTATATTTAGACTCTGATCAACCAAGGGGGAATCTCCATATGTCGCTCTTGGCGTATTTTGTAATAAATTGTAATTTCTCTGAGTGTGGCTTACATATGGGATTATGTAATGAATTTGAAATGAAATGATAATTTTTTTTAAAATTGAGTAATTTTTTTTTCATATTCATGTGTTTCTAGTATATCAATGTATCTAACATTACTGCATTTGGTCACCGAGAATTAATAATTATGGATGACTGCAGCATCCGTAGCGGTTAGTTTTGGGCCTCCAAATGAGGGATGTTACAGTTTTAGTGATTGTAAATAGATGTAATGAAAAATCATTTTTCATACCAATTTTGTAATGGACTGTTTATCTTTTGTGTTTCTTGATATAATTGGTGGGGTCCTTCCTCGTGTTTTCCCTTTGCTATTTGGATTTTCAATAGTTGGTTGATCTTTTACAAGCCTTACCGACCATCGTTGTTTAGATGTTTTCTTTGGTCGAGTCCGGAGGCAAGACTAAAGGCTTAACCTGACCATCACTCTTTGAATGGGTGCTTTGACTAAGAAGTAGAAGCATGAACAAAGGCTTCCTTGACCATCTCTCTTTGGATTGGTCCTTTAGTCGGGAGTAGAAATGGGACAAATTTCTTTATTGATTTGGATGCTTTAGCCGGTCCCTATGGCAGGATCAAAGTCTTGATTGACCATCTCTTCTTGGATGGGTGCTCTAGATGGACATAGAAGCAGGACTAAAGCATTTATTGACCATCTCTCTTTGATCATTGGTTTAGTCGGGCCCAAAGGCTGCACTAAAGGCTTGATTGACCATCTCTCTTTGGTCGGGCATAGAAGCAGGACCAAAGACTTTATTGACCATCTCCATTGGATTTGTGCTATGATCAGGCCATGGGGCGAAACCAAAGGCTTGATTGGCCATCTTTCCTGGGATGGGTGCTTTTGTCGGACATAGAAGCAGGGCCAAAGGCTTTATGACCATCTCCCTTTGATGGATGCTTTGGCCGGGCCCTGAGGTAAGATCAAACACTTGATTAGCCATCTCTCATTGAATGGGTGCTTTGGCTGGACGTAGAAGTGGGACCAAAGGCTTTATTGATTCTTTATATTACACGAAGTTATTCCCTTTTGAAATATGTTTCTGATTATTAGTTCTAGTCATTGGGAGTTATAGTAAGGATGTACAATCATTGTTACTTCGAATATCAGCTATTTTTTCTTTAACTCCTTAAGAGTTCATACTCAACAAACTCATGTGGCTCTTCATGCCTTACTATTATTCTATTGTCCTAGATAAGGCCCTACAATCGTTAGTTCTATGTCCATTTGCTTTATGGTAATAGCAATACTCACCTCCTTCATGTCTTTCTTCTCTTTTCACACTTTTCTTGGGAGTCCAATAATTCAACTTTCTTTAGTAATAAAATAAACTTCTTCTTGTGAAACACAAAGAGGGGTAACTATCTTATTTTTGGTCCTTTAATAGTATAATTCTCTTGCTCATTCTAGTGTCTCTTTCAGGGAATCATGACTTCTCTTTGATTCACCTCCAGTTTCTTCTTTATAGCTCGAAGGTGTTTTTCTCCTATGAGATATGTTGATAACACTTCCCCATTTCTAAGAGAATTTTTTAAAATCATGGTTCAATTCTGCTTCAATATTGTTCCTTTAGCTTGAAATCGAATGTCTCTTGTTACTCGAGCAAAGGGATCATTTTTCACCTTTTCACATTTTTTATACCTATGAGTCAAGCCCTCCTTATTCACCTCATTCATTAAGGAAAAAATTGGCTTTTCCCCTATGTGAAAGGATTCAAACTCCATTTTCTCAAATTATATTGGGCAATTTTCTTCTTTTCTGCCAAAGTTCGAAAGGCCAAGTCTTAGGTTAAGCACTTGTTCTTCATTAAATTGCAGGATACTTTGTCGAAAGGTTAAGGAATTCAAGTTAGGCTTTAAAGATCCATGTTGAGAAATATTCACAATGGATAATCTTTAAAAAGAGAGAATTGATTCTTGAGTTCAACTCTAGGTGAAAGTACCACAAAATGTTATACCAATTATCAGTCTTCACTAACATATGTTATCTTCGTAAGTTAATGATATTTGGGAAAGAGATTAGTCACTTGGACAGCTATGCCAGTCATCATGTTCAAGATAATTAAGTATGCAAATCGGCAATTATTCAAGTATCAAATCACAAAGTCACAATTTTAAATTAACCTAACTGACCATTAGAGTCCTAAAATCAAGCTTTTATTTATGCTTAAGAAAAATGAAAATGAATGAGAAGCACAATTTGAATTCCTCTCCTTTTTAGTAGAGGATACATGCCTATTTATAGAGAAATTGAACCTTTAAATTTTGTAATGTGATACTTATAAAAGTTGGACAATTTATGATTTGCTGACGTGGCACACTACCGATTTGTCATGTGGCACAACTCACTTTTAAATTTTTCATGATGATGTGGCATGGTTGAACCAAGCATAGGATACCACATCGCTAACTGTAGTATTGATTTTGTGTAACTTCTTCAACATGCAATAGCTGTGTAAATCTCAAGTTCAATTATCAACTTGCGATACCCTCAACCATCAACTTGTGATGGCCTCAACAATCAATGTGTGATAGTTTTAATTGCCAACTTATGATAGCCACAATCATCAATGTGTGATAATTTTAACCATCAATATGCGATAGCTTCAACCATCAACTTGCGATAGCCTCAACCGTCAATGTGAGATAGCTTCAATTATCGACTTGCATAGCCTCAACCATCAACCTGCAATAGCCTCAATCATCAACCTGCAATAGCTTCAATTATCAACTTGTGATAGCCTAATTTATTAATATATATGTGATAACTTCAACCATCAACTTGCAATAGCCTTAGCAGCAACAACTTACGACAGCTTGAAGTTTTTTGACTATAATAATTGTCATTCGATGCTGCAATTTCAATAATTACTTGGTTTTTACTTATGTAGTAATTTAGTCTTAGGTTTGTGATGGCATGTATGTTTCTATATCCTGATTAGAGTTGGTCCTGTATTTTCTATTACAAAATTGTGGAGCTTACTAAGGCTCTATTTGAACATTTCTATCTTCAGTATTTGCCTAGCGATCAGGCATGTTGATCGCATAGGGGGGTTTTCCCTCTCTATCCTTGGTACTTTATATATAACTAAGTTGTGTTGGCTTTTCTCCTACCCATTATATTTTAATCAAAAAAATATTTCTTAACTAGAAATGGTTGTATGGATGTACATGTCAAAAACCACCAAAATAATTATAAGGGCTTTGACAATAACGTAGGTTCCAAACCATAGATATCAGTTATGACATAGTTATAAAAATGATTGTATGTTCCATCAAAATGGATTGAACTAATCTAGGGCAGTAAATCATTTTATTTAGTGATAGGTTGTATGTTTCATCACCAACTTGTAGCCAAGTCTTTAATGCAGCCTGGCTTCCTTATGTTATCGTCGTTGCCTCTCCTTCCAGATAGTTCATTTCAATCCTTGTTGTCTTCTTTCATTTCAAAGTCGAAGCTATCACATCCATCTAGGCGGTTTGATCTCTAATTCATCTACTTCTGGCTTTATAGCTAACTAGGCAGTTTGATCCCAGATTCTACCATTTCCTGCTTTGTAGCCAACCAGACAGTCTAACCACTCATTCTACCATCCCTTTCTCCCTATGCTTTCCAGTTCATGATAGACACTAGAAAGCTCTATCTACAGTATCAACCTCACCAACTAATATTACGGAGAACGTCAAAATGCTTCCTACGATTCCCATTTGCACAGTTGTCCAAAACACTACTATAAATGGCCAAAATAGCAAGGGATACTTCCGATGACTGCCGGCGGCTCCATCATGACGGTTTTGACGAATGGTTATTTTAAGTATTTTAATTTATCACATTATTATAACTTATTAATTATAGAAATTTGAAATTTATTTAAAAATACTAAATTAATTTTATAAATTAAAGAAAATATTTTTATTCAATTCTTCAATTTTACGACGGTTTGTGATTAACTGAACTAGTAATTTCGAGAAAATTTAATTTAATATCTTAAAATTGCCGCAAATTCATTATTAATGTTAATTTGTGCTTAAACTTTTCAACTTCTTACATTTGAAATAATGGATGCAAATTACTTGAATAAAAAAGATGGAAATCAAAATTCTCCATCTGTACTCTTATACAAGATTCAACAAATTTATTTTTTACCAAATATTTTTTTTATATGAATTTATTATGTTAAATACATTTAAAGTTCACAATTAATCATCAAATCGCTAAAAGATATTGTATAATGAATAAAAATAGCCTTTTTAATATTTAGAAACAAAAGTGGGTTATTGTAAACTTTTTAAAAAATTTATAACAAATTAAATTAAACTAAAATAATAGAGAGAAAATTTAATTTAAAACTAAATTAGCATTCGAAAGCCATCGAAAGTTAGCCGTTGACGATCGTCGAAAGCCGTCGAAATATCGCGAATATTGCTTCAGCTGAGCCATTTTCTTCCTCATTTTCTTCCTCTCCAAAACCCTCAAACCCATTTTGCTTAACCCCAATTCCACCGTAATCTGTCCATAGCAACCGTATTCCTCTAAAATCCGTCATAATTTCATCAAATTGGAATTTCCAAGCTTCTATTCCTTCAATCCATCAAAAATTAGGTATATTCTTCCTCTAAACTAAATATTTCGAATTATGGTAAAATTAGCGGTAATTTGTTCTTAGATTTATTGATAATAGTCCATTAATTGGATATAATTGTATATTGGTTGATTTAATAATGTTAATCAGAGTTTTATTGTTTAAATCCGAAAATTAATATATAATTAGGGCTACTTTGGGTTGATTAGTGTATGTGGTTATTAGTGTAACATAATTCAGTGTTAATTAGTATATGTCTTAGCTAGAATGTTCAAAAAAACAATTTATTTACATAAAACATTTATTAGTTTATATCGTTAATTATATAAAAATTTAGTTTGCGTGTATGTGGTGATATAAAAAAATTACTGTATAATGTTAATTTTTTATTAGTGTGTAGTAAATTCAAATTAATGTTAGCTAAAATGTTTAAAAAAACAATTTTTTATTAGCTTTTAATTGTTGACGAATTCAAATAATGAATTAGTGTATAATGTTAATATAAACAAATTAGTGTATAATGTACTTTACTTTTTAAATCACCTAGATTTTTTTGGCTTTGTCTCTAATAAGTATTTTATATGATCATTATATAGATATTTGTTTTTACTACAAAATGGCATCAATATTCATCTCATACGGTATTTACCTGATTCGTCCCTGTATTGGACAAGTTACAAACATAATAATAATTACATTTCTTAAATCATTTCATCTTAAATGATTCAACAAAATTTTCAGCACTTCCTTTTTGTTCCCTGTATGTGCGCATTTGTGTATGATATGGAGAATAAAGGGGAAGTGCTACTGATTTTTTTTTGAATCATTTAAGATTAAATGATTTACGGAATATAATTATTATTGTGTTTATAACGAAAAGTAGGATGACTAGCTATCAAAATTAAAAAATAATAATGTGAAATGTATAAATAAATAAACGTAAAAAAATAATAAAACATTAAAATGTATAAATGAATTGAAAAATAAAATATCAATTCAAAAAATATAATTTTTCAAATCTTACTATAATTATTTAAATTTCTATCATATTTTGTTAAAATAGAAAAAAATGATCAATTATTTTGTCAATCGGAGGAGTTGGATGTATGAACGAAAAGGAATGAAAGGCTCAATAAAGGAACATTTTCATAATGATGTCCATGTATTTATTAAATTGCTTTAAGTAATAATGAAAATGATAAAGAAGTTCATTGCCCTTATAGTATCTGCAAACATTTAGATGCAATTGGTTCAGCAATGTTACAGGTTTTAGAATCAAAGTGCACAAAAATTATAACCTTATTGAAATAAAACATAACTCGCATTACCATAAGTATTATCCTTTTGTATTAGCCAAACAGGGACTACAAGTTTATTTTGCTCCATATCCATCCCTAAAAAGAGATAAAGCAGATTGGTCGTCTGGAATATTCTTTCTATCAAACGTAAATAATGCCTGACTATTCTCTTTGCACAAATTATTGGATCAAAATTATGTGGAAAAATTATCGCGATACAATGTCAAGCATTAAAAAAGAAAGAGAAAAGTTCGATTAGATGAGTGCAAGCATATGGTAAACTTTGAATGATTACTGGAAAAGTCCAAAAGCGATTGTAAGTTTACTAGTCTCGTATATTTATTAAAAATTTAGTAGAAGATACTACAATATATAATTGCATCAATTTACAAATGTGAAATACAATGTTTATGTTAAATTTACAGCCAGAATCTGAGAGGAATTCTGCAAACAGAAATAAAAATCCTATCACACATCATGGGGATTTCAAGTCATTCCAGCGTTACCATCAAAAGTTGATAAATTAATAACTGCGATTGTAAATATTTATAACATTGTATAATCTTATATATATAATAATACATAAAAATTATTTCAAAAAAGCGAGAGTGGTCATCACGTCTCCTACTTGTCTTGTTTACTCGTACTTATGCCATCGAACATGTCAATGAAGATGGTTCAAGAACATACATATGACAAGACACAAAATCACAAGAGGCCATGGTAAGCATATTTTAAATTATAAGTTGTTAATAATTACTTTAAATTATAAGTTATAAGTAATTGAAATATTATAATATGAATTCTTATGGTAATTCTATTTTTAATCGCATGGTAAATTCATACAAAATGAGACAAACTACTCGAGAGAACAGATCGAGATGAGCTGACCGTTGAAGAGGAGGACATGATTTTTGACGTTATTATGGAACCGCCAATGCGAAATTGACGCTATGGCTTTGGGAAACCAAAAGTTAATAGTTATGTATAATATATTTATGAATAACGTATAACACATTGATTTTATTAATCACACTATATGAAACTCATACACTTTGGTTAAAAATATTACAGGCGGGATGATGGTAAGTAAGCTATAAAAGTGCTTAGGACAATCAAGAATTGCAAACTTGAGAGCTCGGATTTCTGACCTCGAGGATCGAGATAGGCATCGGATTGCGAAGATGTACCAGATGTTGAATGAAAACATTATTGCGTATATGCAACACCATGGTAGATTTCCTTCATCACGGGGATCTGAAGGTGGTATGATACATTTTGAGATGATTGAGTTTGATGTTGTGAGTATGTTTGAGTTTTGTGGTATATTGATGGATGTTTGAGGTTAATTTATATTGTATATATATATGTTGTTATATATGTTTTGTTTTGAGGCATGAATAACAACTGGAATTAAAAAAAAGTTACAGATTTTCGACGAGTAGCGACGGTCATCGACAACTTATGTGTTCCAGGTTTTCAACGGCTAGCGACAGTCAATTGGCCAAAGTGTGATACCTTCCATGGTTGCCACGTGCACTCGACGGGACGACGAAAGCCGACAAAAAGTTCGACGAAGGCCGTCGAAAAATCTGTCGATGGAGCCGTCGAAAATCTGTCGATGAGCCGTTGCTCAACGGTTGATATTTTGATAGCTATTTCCTATCGCTAGCGACGGTCGCCAACGGGGAATAACGGTCAAAATTACTGCTCCCCCTTGTGCTGAAATCATCCTATAAAAATAAAAACGAAATTTGATGCACTACATTCAAAAGAACATCCTAAATTCAAGCACCAGATCAGTAATTCTGAAACCAGTACCACAACTGAGGATATGTACATTCGTTCATCAGAGCCACATCGGACATAACTTGCTTTCTGCATCACTTGAAATTATAACAGCAGCGAGAGTATGCTACCTTGTGATACCGCGAATGCGTCCACTGAAAATGAACAAAGCATTCCGGATGTTCACGCTGTTCTGCCCCCACTCTGTTATGCACATTTATACACCTTAGCACGCTTTTGCAAGCATGATTCATCCACTCAGCCTGCTGCACCCATTTTACAACCAACTATTGCCATTTGTCTTACTTATCAACCACATAACTCAAGTATATACAGTATTTTGACCATGTTTTGTATTGATCATCTTGGTGATGATGATCTTACATTCTACTCCAATACCTTTTCCTATGTAACATGACCCATCATACGCGTTGATGGCCTTTTAATTTTCTGATTTTAATTAAAATAACGAGGGCTCTCCACTCATTGAGGATCGCTATAACATGCTACACAGTCAATCTATATTTTACAAGATCTTGCATTTGTTAAGTCAAAAGTAAGTATATAATATAAAGTGTTTAGCTGATTTCTTGAACCAGGGTAATTTTTCCCATCTCCGTAAGCTAAGTTAAACAGTTTGTTGCATTTATATTAATATTTTTGCTGCACTGAACTGAACAATACTAGTCACCGTCATATGTGAAATGAAAGCATATGTACTGTTGTTTGTATATTATAAATAAATTTTATTGTTTAGACGTCTATCAGATATATACTCCCAAGATTCGGACACCACGTATATACATACATACTGTCGAAATCTACAAAAAAATGATATAAAGGCCTAATTTTGGACCATTCATGTATATACGAACTTCTAAGGTTTGAAATATCTTGGAATCAGTTATCAGTTTAAAACGCATACGCATGTATATATATTTTCGTACCCTTAGTTTATGTCCAGGTCACCATTTATATATGCGGTTGTTGAGATTTGATATATAACTTTGTGTAATCCACCTATGTTCAATACCATCACAGCTGTTTGCCTTACTTTGACAACACTTGCCAACTAACGATTAATACTACTGAATTAATGCTTAAAATAGTATTTTATACTGTAACCTATTGCGTGGAGTATTTAGGCTAAAATAAAAGTTGAAGAAAAATTTAGTTTAAGAGACAAGATGTTTGCTTTTTAGGTTTAAAGACAATTTTTAGTGTAAGTCGCACAATGGTTGCAACTATTATTTTCTGTGTACACTATAAATTTTCATTCAGACTAAAAAACAAATTTGTTGTTCCTGAAACTAAATTTTTTTACAACTTCTCCTCTGTGGCTGTTTTCTTATATTATTTTTTTGCTTAACTATTTTTGTTGAGCTAAGACCGTCAAAAAATGGTACTTTTTGCATAAAAGATGTTTAATACAAGTAAATTAGATCTACAGATGATTCACCAATCATAATTCTATTCAACAATCCTGATTCTCCATAATCCTTGGTATATCATATGAATCACTAACAATCATGATTTATGAGGGATCTTAGAATATTGACCATTAATGCTATATAAGCAGTACTCGGCATGAAACATATAGCATATGTCGACCACACACTGCACTTGCTTGATTCTTTAGGTAGATGTACACTGTATAAATATTTTAGAAAACATCAGAAATAACATATAACAACGCACTGATGGCTTTTAGAAGCTATATGCACATTACAATTACTTCCAAAAAAATTGCTCACAGTTCTCACAAGACAGGATAAGGACTTGAAATAAAAAATAGTTCAAAAAAATATTTGACATGTTAAAACTTAGAATGTACTTTCATTTAAGGACATGTGCAAGGGAGCTGGATGAAATAAACTCCATTCCTTATATTGTCCAGTAGCCAACACTCTATAAGGAGTTGAATACAAGTCTAAATGATCACCTAATTAATTAAGCAAACGATGCATAAGATAAACTATCTGGAAGACCTACAAAAGGGAAAAAGAAGATCGCATACTAAATACGTGATTTCAGACAAGGAAACAGGCAAAACGAGATATTATTTCCAGTACTCAAATAA
The DNA here is from genome assembly GCA_030737815.1 of Allium fistulosum. Classification (NCBI taxonomy): domain Eukaryota; kingdom Viridiplantae; phylum Streptophyta; class Magnoliopsida; order Asparagales; family Amaryllidaceae; genus Allium; species Allium fistulosum. Next base: position 620,191,884 of record CM060907.1, read on the forward strand.
AATAAGTGAGCAAAATACAGAAAGAATACTTGTATAGTTGTTGTAAACCAACTGCTAACATTATTAATGAAGCGTGCATCAAATATTATAATCTGTAAATGTAAATTGTTAATACTATAGGCTACTCATATATTATTTAATGAAAAAATCAAATACATTTTCTTCCATTTAATTTACAGTAAAAACTACAGATGATATTCCTAACAAACCCAAATCCAATTAATAACCACACCGAATATCTTTCCAAAATCTATTCTACCATGCCACTGTTAGTATTTTCGCTTCTCAATCAATCATCACATACTCGCCTCTCATAATTAGTTTTAGAAAACTTTGTTCACTAGCTCTTCCAGTTTATTTTTTTGTACGTAACAATCAATATTATCACTATTTACCTATTCCGGAAAATCAAGGATCGGACTTTAGTGGTTTGGACTAATTCACTACCACTTTTTCTCATCAACTTTACTACTCTGATCTCATTTTCTCATATCCTCACTTCCATGGATTTTACTGCATCTTATCCATACTTCAATCATATTTTATGCTTCATTAGACCATTACCAACAATGGACTTGTTCACTTATTATTTCTCTATTACTTTTACACTAAGCGAACGAGCCCTATACCCACCAAAAGAGAGAAAACCAACATCGTAACCAGTTTTAAAAAAAAACTATAAATAAAAAAAACAGCAAAAGCTTTGCCATTTTATTTTAAAAATTAATAAAAAGGACAAAATATTTTCCGTTTTATTCAATTTGCAATTAGATGGCAAAGACTTTACCTTTTTAATCCAAATATAGTTAAAATGGCAAAGTCTTTGTCATATTAACCTTTTTTTCAATAAAACGACAAACCCTTTTCCATTTTATCCACTAGCTGTAACGCTCCTAATTTTAGTAATATTATTCAGGATATATAATTAAATAAACTAAGTAAAGTAATGAAAATGTTAAGTGATAAGGGGATTGAGATTTGAATAAATATTAAGTGGCCGTGCTAAAGTAATAAATTAAATGGGCATGGAAATGGATTACTTTAAATTAATCTACATAATGGTATAATAAGAATAAGCTTTATATAACCCCTTATGCTTATATATATATTCTCCTTTTACCATTTCATTTCCTATTGACTTCATTTTAAAAGCAAATCAAAAACGTAAGTAAAAGAAGAATAGTGCCGGCTATTAAAAAGAAAAGAAAAGGAGAAATTCAAAGAAAAAGAATTAAAAAGGGGAATCAAACTCATCTCAATCCATACTTTCCTTATCAAAGATTAAGGTGAATGATGGCCATCTCTATTTGTTAAATATATGTTTCGGATTTAAGTTTAAATTCGTATGTATGATATTTGATGATGATATGTTTGAATTATGGTTTATTTAAATTTAAACAAGATGGTTTAAATAATGGTTCATACGGCTTTAGGTCAAAACCGTGTTTTATTGATGTTTAAATGCCATGGAAAAATTATATGTTATGCAAAACATGATTTTAGAGTTGGGTTTTAAGTTTGGTAATTTTCCAAGCTTTGGAAAGATTATTATGAATTTTTTAATGAAAATATAGCACGTTGGGTTTAAAAATTTATTGCAGAAAATATATTGAGAATTTGGATTTGAAATTTTGATATGTTAGATGACATGATCAAAGTAAACTTCTGTGAATTTTGAGGATTTTTCATAAGTGATTTAATATACAAAATAAATTATTTTGAAAAGAGGATCAAAATGATTTACGTATGAATAAAGAAGAAGCTTTTATTTGCAAAAGTTTAAGTTTGATACTTATCCAAAATAAAAAGGCGGTTAGTTTTGAAAAGCATGGGGAAAGTTAAGGCAACCAATAGGAAATGAACATGTAGGCAGGTTAGTTTATATAAGTTACTTATTTTAGTATTTAATCCAGAAAAATAGGTTTCTCCTCTAATCAATGTACCTTCCGCTCCTTTCCTTTCGCCTTCGATTGTGTCGAAACCCCATTAAGTTAAATTCAATACACATGGTATCATCTAGGAGCTACGTTGTGTATTGGAGAAAGGCAAAATGTATGGTGTCAAAAGCATAGCTTCTGATGGGGTTGTTACCTTAATTAGTTTTAAAAATATAAGCGCCTGCCTTTGTTTTACTAAACTTTCGACTTAATCGATATGTATGTTTTTAAAAGAAGTTTGATAATCGCTTCCGAAGGGGTTGCCAAGTTTTTTTTAAAAGAAAAGGGGGTCTCAAAGGTATTCCTTTAATTATAAATCAATACTTTCGAAAGAAGGGGTTCCGACCTAATCGAAGCTCTGCCGCCAATTTTTGTACCTTTCGAGTGTATTGAAGTCAGCAATACCGTCGAAAGGTATTATTTGTTTTAAAGCTCTATTAAGCCACTTTCTAAATGCTTTCGAAAGGGTTATGAATTTCGAAGGCAATGGTTTCGAAAGGGGTTTCGAAACTATCCTTAAATATTTTAAAAGGTAAGCTTTCGACTCTATCGAAAGAGATGGTTTCGATGCCATTATAAATTTCCCAATATATTTATATAGTAAAGAATGGTTTCGAAAGAGATACTTTCATTTATATTTTCTTTGACCCAAAGAATATTTTAAAACGGTAAACCCAATGATGTCGAAAGGGGGACTTTCAATGCTTTAGCAAGAGGTACTTCCAATGGTTTCGAAACTATGCTTCTAATAATTAATAAGCAACACTTTATTATAGTCGAAAGGTTTTGAAAGAAGGATATTAAAGTGTTTTAAAGGCAAAAGGCTAATTTTTTGAAAAGAGATATATGCTTTCGAAGGAGGCTATCTAATGAGGTCGAAAGCAAGGTCTCGAAAGTATATTTTTCAAAATAATTAACCCAATCTTATTTGAAAGCAAAACCATGGAATATTAATAAACAAAGTATTTTGAAATGGAGCTTATGAAGAAGTCTAAATGGGTTAAAGGAATTAACCAAGTTATATTGTTTGCTTCTTCATATATGTATATATTCACTTTATAATGAATCCAAAATAATTGTACTTTGGAAAAAGGTAGAATAACCAGTTGGGTTGACCTAGTAGTGAATAAATAAAAGATATTGGCAGGGCCAATAGGTTAACGGTAAGCACATGAAAACTGTGTAAGGGAAAAGATATTGGCAGGGGTCAATAGGTTCATAGTTAGCCCATGAAAACTATGTATAATTAAAGATGTCAGTTAGACAGGTTTATAGTAATCCCATGAAAACTATATCCGGATAAGAAAATGTAATATTGACAGATAGTCAATAGGTTCCTAGTTAGCCCATGAAAACTAAGGTAAAAGAAATGATATTGGAGTTACCAATAGGTTCATAGTAATCCCATGAAAACTATATAATTGGACAGAGAGTCCTTAAAAGTTTAACCAGTTATTAGTTAGCTCATGAAAACTATTAGGTTAATAGTAATCCTAGAAACTGTAATTATGACAGATAGTCAAAATGAATTGGGGATGGGTAATCCAGAATTGATTCAATTGTTTTGCATATCATCACATAATAATGTTTTGAATTGAATTAACCACTGTGGATGGAAGGGCATAGAAAATGGTTTATAAAGGTTTTAAGATACTAGTGAGGGGAAACCCGTTCCGCTAAGCGGCGTGGTCTCACTAGATATCTAAATGATTTGAGATGGTATATTATTATTTATACCAAGCTTTATGTCTAACTCGAAGTTTATGTTTTCCCCTTAAACTATCAGGTACTCAATTGATTTTGAGTAGTTAGAGATTTGAGTTTTTCAAGTACCTCATAAGACGAAAAAGCTTCCAGAGTTGTGCAGAAGGCATGTAGTTATTTAAAGTTCTTTCTCATGAGATTCCGCTGTGTTATTTTGTTAAGGCAAAGTGGTTTATTGCCTATCAAATACTCTGATCACCAAGGAGGCATCTTCATATGTTGCTATTAGAGCATATATTGTAATAATTATATTTTTTCTGAATGTAGTTAACGTTGTGGGATTATGTAATGAATGTTGAAATGAGTTTGGAATGGAATGTTAAAGTTGTTTTGAAATTTAAACTTTTTCCATATCCATGTGTTTTTGGTATATCAACTTATCTTACATTACCGTATATGATCGCCGAGGATTAATAACTATGGATGACTGCAGTATCCGGAGCCGTTAGTTTTGGGCCTCCAAGTGGGGGATGTTACAAGTTGGTATCAGAGAATAGGTTTATGAAAATTTAAGCATTTCAAATGTAACGACCCGTAAATTTAACTGGATTTAATAGCGTTATTAATTGAAATTTTGAAATTTTAAAAATAAAATTTTGAAATTAAAAAAATTTATATTTGAAATGCGTCTAGTTAAACATAGCAACTGGTAAATTTTCATCCAAAAATATGAAAATTTATTTCGTGTGTAATTTTATTTCAATTTAATCAATTAGTAATTAATGAAAATAAAATATTTTCGAAACCTCAATATTTTTATATAGAAAATTCTAAACCATCTTCTGAGCAAGACGTCATTTTTCGTTTTTCCAAATTCGGACTTCTTTAGCTCCGTCAATCTTAATCTTCGGCGTTTTTGCTGCATTTTACGCTAGTAGAAAATTCGAATTTTTAAATTTCAATCGAATCATCAATATCTGCATACCGTTTTGATCGTCCCGCCGTGCGGGTCTCTATGGTATATTTTATGGACAATTTCGAGGTCGGAAAGACATCGAAATTTACGGAACGACTTCCGAATCGGTTTTGTATTTTTGAACCATTTTGAATTTTTTTTTTGGTTCTTTATGTACTGGTTAAACCAACAGCCCACCGACATTTATTATTGTGAGAAAATCAATGTCTGACCTTTAATTTTTTTTTTCACTAGTTCCAAAAGTGTGTTGGTTCATTTCAACTACCCGTGCATTCATTTGGGAATATAACAGTTGCATTTTCCAGGCAACTCTAAAATCTCTTCTCCTCCTCTTACATTTCACCATTTCACACCCCCTCCTCTTTCTTCTTCTCATTTCTTTTTGCTAAAAAAAATAATATAACGCAAGATCAGTACAGCACGTACATCACCGCGCACGGCCTATCAGTCACCACCTTCCTCATGCCGCACATCAGCAGCCGCCGACGAAGACCGCGACCACTATCTCCTCCTCCACGGCCTCACCGCCCCTCTTCTCTTCTCTCTTCATGCCTACAGTCGAACTCACCTGCTCCGACCCGCTACCAGAAAACAACCCCGAGCACCGAACAACCGTTTACCTCTCCTCCTTGACCACTCTGCCACCGGTGCCGCCGCCTACAGCTTGCTGAAAACCTACCCGAGACCATCCTCTCAAGCCTGCATCGACACACCACCCATCGGTTCGTCGTTCATTTTTTTCCTCTAACCCATGCGAAATAGCATCTTCATCCCTTTTCCCCACCTCGACCTGAGCGCGCAACTTCAGCGCCACCTTCTCACCGAGCTCTGCCCAAGTCTGGCATCGTTACAGCCCATCAACCTCGCCTCTAGTCTCCTTCTTGTTGCCGCAGTTTTCAAAATATTGAAGGTGATGTATCTATATATATATTGCTTAAAAGTATTTTTACATATTATATTTATAAATTAATTTATATATATATTTACTTACAATTTATAAACTAAGTTGTCTGCATAGTGTTTGACCTTTTGTTTTAAGAGATTTACAATGAATGACGGGCTGTATTTGCAGTTTTTAAATGTACATGCATGGAGTAATTCATGCTATGATCTGTATATATTATACTATTCGAAGCTATACCGTATATTATACTCTTGTATAAGTTACATTGAACTGTTTGTATAGTTTAATTTGTTTAATACGTTTAAAACATTATATTATATAAGTTTTCATGTGTTTTATTGTGTAAATTACAACATTGATTCATTCATAAGTGTGTACCGATGATACATACATATTAGTTGAATATATAGGTATAATTTACAATTCAGTTTGAATATATATACTTAGTAGCCTGTATGTATTATAGAACATAAGATCTGTTATAAAAAGTTTATAATATTTTAGTGGTACAGAGGCTACTGTAATGTATAAGTCTTTAAAAAAAAGTTAGGTATCTACTATGACTGTTACAAATGTTGCAGTTTTATATATATATTACACGTTTTAAGCTTATGTAAGTTTTATAATACATTGTCTATATTATATGTTGTTTCTTTTATAATTGGCCATATATATATACCAATTTTGATACATTTGTCAGTTGATTTTTATAAATAGATATATTATAGGAATAATGATCTTAAAGAAATATCGATGTATGTGTTTTAAACTTTATATCTGATTTGAGAAATGTATAACGATATAATTTACATTTTGTTTTAATTTATATCAAATTGATTCTAACAGTTCCACCGATTTCTGTTATCAGCTCTATCCGTCGCATCCGGTCCATCGTGCTTTGCTTTGAAATTCGTGTTTGGATTTCGTAACTCAATCTCATCGTCTATTTCTTTAACCTCGAAAGGTGAGCAATCACTGACGATTAATGTTCTTTTATTTATTAAATCTGATTTCAGTTGAAACGACAATTGAAATGCTGCTGTTAGTTAATTACACTGTTATATATGTTATTACCTGTATCTGTTCACCTATGACATTTGACACCATTATCTGTCATTTATGCGATGATAATACAGTTTGGTTGAGAATGATTGATTGTTGATGTTTATATTGGACGTAAATTGTAAATGTTAAAGTGATAAATAATATGCAATTGAATTGATATATGATAGTTAACCATTTAAATTGAATCTATATGTTGAATTTGATTAGTTAAATTTTGTATAATATGACCCCCTTTAAATGTTAAACTAGTTGACACGTAGAAATTTGGTTAAGTACACCTTGAACCATTTAATGTATGTTGGAAAATTTATGTAGTATGGAATTGAATAATTGATATCAAGTGAAGGACCGTTTAAATATTAATGTAATAATCTTTAATCTACATGAAATGATAGTGTAGATTCTAGAAATAATTTTATTAATTTACACAAATAACAATGTGAATTAATACGATTATTTCGGGATTATTTGAATTGATTATTGTATTGATATTGATTGTTGTTATTGCTTGTTTATTTACTTTGACACCATCCCAGTTATCACACTGCAAGTTCCCTTTGCTATGCTTTGATTTTGGAATTGAATTGAAATCGGGTTGAAATGATAAATACCCAAATGAACTTGACTTAGGATAGAAAATTAAATAAAACCCGATTGGTCAATAATTAGATTTAAAATAAAATAAAGTTTTATTTGAAAGGATAAGATTTTGAAATGAAGCTGGAATTTGAATTTTTAATGAAAGCAATTGTTAATATTTAAAATCTAAAACAAATATTGACATAGTAGTTGTTGAAAGATCGTTATTTTGAAATTAATTATTTGACAATTAAATTTGGAACTTTTCATTGAATTAAGTGTGAAATGATTTAATAATTAAATTTGAAATTATAATTAAGTTTGAAATTATTAAGCTTTGAAATTATTTAATAATTAAGTTTTGAAATATTTAATAATTAAATAAGATTTGATTATTTGATAATTAAATAAAAATTTGAATTCTTTGATAAGAGAAATTGAACTTTTGAATAAGTGAATTTTTACTTCGTAAATAAGTGAAATTGAGTTTCTTTATTAATTAAGTTTTGGAAAATTATTTAAGTAAGTAAATACGTGAAATTGAATTTCTTTAACAAGAAATAAAATGCGATTTATTGAAATTTATGTAAGACTTGTAATTTAAAGAATTGATTTGATGAATCTGATTTAATTAAATGTGAAGTTTTGATATAATGAAGTTGAACTTAAGTAATTGATTTAATGAATTGGAAATCAAATAGAAATTGTTTTAACGAATATTAAATGAAATCAATAAATGAAGTTAAATTGATTTGAATGTTAAATTAAATTAATTTAAATGATTTCGGAATGAAGCTTATCTTCGAACTTGAATCAATATTTGAATTGTTTTAAATAGAAATTGAAATTGTATTATAAGTTTTGAAATGGTAATTTGGAAATTTTGAAACGTGAATTTGGAAATTGATGTAGAAAGACAAATGAAATGTTGGTTTACCAATTCTATTTAAAATTGAATTTGATTTGGTTTTGAAATTTATTAAACGACCAATCGGTGTAATAATTACGAAGGTTATTAAAGAGACCAGAATCGGTTAGGGACATACTCACTGTCTAAACCGAAAACCACTTTAATAACTACACGCGTAGTGTGATCCAGAATGAAGTGGTTGGAATGATGTACGTGATGACTGAAGAAAGAAAACGATAATGGATAGCCTTGACACTTGTGTCAAATTGGAAATGACTAAAACAGGAGCCGTGCCGCGCCAAATGGGGGCTAGCTACCTCGAGCGAACACACTTCTTTGAAAACTACTCATTACTTGTTGTCGATTGGTGCACCCTTGATTTGGGAGTGTTGTTTCGCGGTGTTGCGATCGCTGCGGCGATGCGTTCTCACCAGTCTGGATCAGGCAAACGGTAGTTTCACTACCTTGGGTATTGCCTCATGTGCCTTGTCATACTTGTATCCCTATACGCGACCACTACGATTTGTTTTGTGTTATACCTATGGAGTACTCCCTAATAGCCCACTAGTTTACGGTGGAGTTTACAGTGCTGTATAGACTATAACGCTTATATAAAATGTGTTAAGGGGGATAATGGTAACGCCTTAACACTATTTTGATATCTTATATTACTGATAGGCATTATCTACTTATCGTACACTACTACATAGTAGATAGTTTAACGGATCCTTAAAGGATGGTTATTCCAAACATCCTTTGAGTTACTTGTATTTCAATTGCTATTTCACTTGAGTTGGATTTATTGATATAAGAATGTTAATCCTGACTCGAGTGTCTTGTGTTTTTGCTTTACGCTCGGGTCAGACTGAGTGTACCACTATTCGAGACTCACCTTTGGAGTTGGAGCTTTGCTTGAAGATCCATCCATCTATTCTGCTTTCAGTATTCGATGATTCCAGTGATGTATTCTGATTTGTATCTGATGTATCATGTTACTCTTCCGTTGTATCTGGTTTAACTATGACGTAACTTATATATTTATATAGCAGCTTCATGAACTACTATCTCTTTTATTTCCGCTGCATTTATTACCCTGTGTCTGTGATCTGTGATTATTTATTTACTGTATATGCTCAGTTTTGCCAAATTTTAATTAACAATTCGGTATTTTGAATTACTCAAGTCTGACATGTGCGGATGCGAATAGTCCAAAATAGCAGGTCGTTATAGTTGGTATCAGAGCTTTGGTAGCTCTAGGCAAAACTTAACATATAGGGTAAATGTATTTACAGAATCACTCTCATTCGAGTTTTAATCTCTTCTTTTTGACTCGATTCCTTTGAATTTTGGAACGTTCCCTGCGGTTCCAAAAATTCATTCGTGTCCCTCACTATTCGTCTTCTTTCAATTATGGAGCACCACATAACTCCATTTTGAATGATATTTATAATAGATCGGCGGTCTCGCCAATCTTCGAATGATTTGTAAAAGGGTGAAACTCCTTTACAATTGGCATTGATTTACCGGAGATTTTTGTATCCTCAGTTTACGATGTTATCTATCTCCTGCTATATCTGAATTCTATTTCTTGAGATCGAATGTCGATTTACCTCGGAATTCCACATCGATCTTATTCTTGAAGTCACGGTCGACCCGGTTATGGTTGCCCGCGATTTATATAAGATTATCTATTTCCTTATTTGGTTAAATAATCATCTTATCTTTCGTTCCAACTTATTTTCGGATCAAAATTCTCTTTGATTTGATTTCCATCAAATTTGAATCTCTATCCTTGCTTTGAATTCATTCTTGTATCGTCGAGCGAGGAATTGTATTTATAAAATTATGTTTCAAATGTTTTAAAAATATATTGTGTTGTTTGAGTTGTTGATGTTGATTTGGATTTTCGATCGATTCGTCTGATCAACGCTATCGATAGGATTTCCAAAACACTTGAACAGAACAAACTGACACAATATTGTTTTCAAAATTTGGTAAATAAAATAATCTTGTAAAATTATATTATATAAGTATAAATTTTCTGAAATTGAATTGTTAACTGAATTGGTTATCAAAAAGGTAATATTGGAAATTCACTATTCGTTTTGTAAATCATTGATTATTCCAACATAAAAATAAATGGAATTATAAAAGTTGGTTTATAGAATTATTTAGAAATTTAAATGAATTTAAAATTTAGAATTTGAGAATTTAATGTGATTTCAAGCTTTGGTTTTTTAATTTTTTTAAAATGTATATTATTGAAGGTATTTTCAAATAGAAACCGTTTTCAAAGAATTTTTAAATGTTTAAATCAGTGCTCTTCTCTTTGTCGCTGGAAAATAATTTCGGTGATGACGGCCGCATTATCGACATTCATTTTCGAGTTTCGAAGTGGAGAAACCATTCTGTAGCTTTGCTACAGTTTTGTTTGGAAAAATATTTTGATTCGAATTTCTTAAATATGACTGGATTTATATATATATATATATATGGGTATATTATTTTAAATTTAATTTGATTCAATATATATAGTATATACATAATTATTTCTAAAGGATTTGAAATTAAACGGAAATTTAATTTTTAAAAATCATGTTAAAAGATGTTTTCAATTATAAATAAAGCTAAATCTTGAATAAGTATTTAAACTTGAAATAATTGATTTTAAAAAATAATTATTTGTATAGTACTAAATTGCATTTCAATATAACTTACCTAAATTATTCATAAGTTAAAATGTAATTGGATAATATACAATATAAAATAATTTTATAAATAAAATTTGAGTGTTTATAATAAATGTTATGCACTTAGATTTTAAATATAGAAAAAAATGCTAATAAAGATGATAGAATAATAAGTTAATTGAATGAGGTAAATAAAGTAAATTTTGTTCTGAAAGAATTAATAAATTGGAATTTGAACAACTTATGAAAATACCTTGAATTTAAAAGAAATTAATAAATATAAAGTAATTTAAATCGAAACTTTTATGGTTTAAATTAATTTATATGGGTTAAATATATGTGATTAGATATATTAAGTAGAATAAATTTAACAATAATTTGGAATAAAGAAGAATTTAAATTGCTGAAAGAAATATATATGATTATAATAAAAAACTATTCAAATTTATGGTTTTAAAAAATTGTAAATTTAAGATAATTGGATAATAAGATAATGAATTTAGAAATAGTTGAGATTGATGTTAGTGAAATCAAATGGATTAAATCAATTATTGAATATCAATTAGTTTAAATTTGAATTTATATGGTTTAAATTAATTGTTATTTTGTATGTCAAATCTGTTTTTCTTTCTGCTTGTTTCTATTCTCCTACCTCGTTCCTTTTCGGGGACGAAAAGTTTTGAGTGGGGGAGAGTGTAACGACCCGTAAATTTAACTGGTTTTAATAACGTTATTAATTGAAATTTTGAAATTTTAAAAATAAAATTTTGAAATTAAAAAAATTTATATTTGAAATGCGTCTAGTTAAACATAGCAACAGGTAAATTTTCATCCAAAACTATGAAAAATTATTTCGTGTGTAATTTTATTTCAATTTAATCAGTTAGTAATTAATGAAAATAAAATATTTTCGAAACCTAAATATTTTTATATAGAAAAATTCTAAATCATCTTCTGAGCAAGACGTCATTTTTCGTTTTTCCAAATTCTGACTTCTTTAGCTCCGTCGATCTTAATCTTCGGCGTTTTTGCTGCATTTTCCGCTAGTAGAAAATTCGAATTTTTAAATTTCAATCGAATCATCAATATCTGCATACCGTTTTGATCGTCTCGCCGTGCGGGTCTCTATGGTATATTTTATGGATAATTTCGAGGTCGGAAAGACATCGAAATTTACGGAACGACTTCCGAATCGGTTCTGTATTTTTGAACCATTTTGATTTTTTTTTAGGTCTTTATGTACTGGTTAAACCAACAGCCCACCGACATTTATTATTGTGAGAAAATCAATGTCTGACCTTTAATTTTTTTTTCACTAGTTCCAAAAGTGTGTTGGTTCATTTCAACTACCCGTGCATTCATTTGGGAATATAACAGTTGCATTTTCCAGGCAACTCTAAAATCTCTTCTCCTCCTCTTACATTTCACCGTTTCACACCCCCTCCTCTTTCTTCTTCTCATTTCTTTTTGCTAAAAAAAATAATATAACGCAAGATCAGTGCAGCACGTACATCACCGCGCACGGCCTATCGGTCACCACCTTCCTCATGCCGCACATCAGCAGCCGCCGACGAAGACCACAACCACTATCTCCTCTTCCACGGCCTCACCGCCCCTCTTCTCTTCTCTCTTCATGCCTACAGTCGAACTCACCTGCTCCGACCCGCTACCAGAATACAACCCCGAGCACCGAACAACTGTTTACCTCTCCTCCTTGACCACTCTGCCACCGGTGCCGCCACCTACAACTTGCTGAAAACCCACCCGAGACCATCCTCTCAAGCCTGCATCGGCACACCACCCATCGGTTCGCCATTCGTTTTTTTCCTCTAACCCATGCGAAATAGCATCTTCATTCCTTTCCCCCACCTCGACCTGAGCGCGCAACTTCAGCGCCACCTTCTCACCGAGCTCTACCCAAGTCTGGCATCGTTACGACCCATCAACCTCGCCTCTAGTCTCCTTCTTGTTACCGCGGTTTTCAAAATATTGAAGGTGATGTATCTATATATATATTGCTTAAAAGTATTTTTACATATTATATTTATAAATTAGTTTATATATATATTTACTTACAATTTATAAACTAAGTTGTCTGCATAGTGTTTGACCTTTTGTTTTAAGAGATTTACAATGAATGACGGGCTGTATTTGCAGTTTTTAAATGTACATGCATGGAGTAATTCATGCTATGATCTGTATATATTATACTATTCGAAACTATACCATATATTATACTCTTGTATAAGTTACATTGAACTGTTTGTATAGTTTAATTTGTTTAATACGTTTAAAACATTATATTATATAAGTTTTCATGTGTTTTATTGTGTAAATTACAACATTGATTCACGCATAAGTGTGTACTGATGATACATACATATTAGTTGAATATATAGGTATAATTTACAATTCAGTTTGAATATATATACTTAGTAGCCTGTATGTATTATAGAACATAAGATTTGTTATAAAAAGTTTATAATATTTTAGTGGTACAGAGGCTACTGTAATGCATAAGTCTTTAAAAAAAAGTTAGGTATCTACTATGACTGTTACAAATGTTGCAGTTTTATATATATATTACACGTTTTAAGCTTATGTTAGTTTTATAATACATTGTCTATATTATATGTTGTTTCTTTTATAATTGGCCATATATATATACCAATTTTGATACATTTGTCAGTTGATTTTATAAATAGATATATTATAGGAATAATGATCTTAAAGAAATGTAACGACCCGTATTTTTACGGATCGAAAAGTTTGTCAAAATCTGGAATTTTAGTGTTGTTGAGCCATTTCAGTTTTTTGGCAGAATTTTTCCAAGTCCTAGGTCGTAGGGAGTTGGAGCAACCTAAGGAGGCGAACTGATTAAGTGTTAGGTCGTAGTTGGCGACCTAAGAAGGTGGAGCGACCTAGGAGTTAGGTTGTATGTTAGCTTAGGTCGTGGGGAAGGTTAGGTCGAGTGAGCGACCTAAGAGAGTTAGCGTCTTATAGGATTTGGCAACCTAAGATTAGTAAACGACCCAAGGGGATAGGTCGGTAGTGACCTAAGGAACTAGTGATAGTAGTTAGCGACCTAGTATGGTGGAGCGACCTATAGGTTAGCGACCTAAGAGTTAGGTCGTGAGCTCTGTTTTTAGTTAGGTCGCGTATTGGCATAAGTTGTTAGGTCGCATAGGTTGGTAGGTCGCGTAAGAGTTAGGTCGCGTGTTGTATAGGCGCGCGCATGTGTTAGGTCGCTGAGAAGTTAAGTCGCGTCTAAGTGTTAGGTCGCGAGAGTGATGTTTTTTTTTAGGTCGCGTGAAGACTTAAGGTGGTAGGTCGTGAGCGACCTAAGGGGTTGTTAAGTCGCAAGCGCTGCTAAGTCTTAACTCGTAGATAGGTTGGCCTGGTAGGTCATAAGTGCGCTTGGACTTAGGTCGTTAGGTCTCATACCTGCGGTATGTTAGGTCGTAGGGTGTTAAGCAGCTAAGTCCTAAGTCGTAACTTTGGTAGGTCGAAGTCTTTAGGTCGGTTGGTTTTAGGGCGTAGGTCGTGGGCGACCTAACTCCGAGGTTACGACTTAAGGAAATTTCTGCTATAAATAGGAATGGTTTTTCTCACTTTTTGGGATCCGGATTTCGAAGCGACGAAGTGCTGCCATTTTGAGAGCTCGACTTCTACACTTCTTCACTTCTTTTCTCCACTCTAATCTAGTGATTCCATCCATCCAAATCGAAGATCAAGATTGAAGATCCAAGAGCTAAAGTTGAAGATCTTCATCCGTTGAAGTGAGATTTCTTCGTTTGAAGCGGATTTGTGATAGATCAAGCTTGATCCTTCGCTGTCCCGATCTGAAGCGTGTTGATTTGAGGTTGTTTAGGTGATTTGGTGAGTGGTGATTATCTCTCACACGGATCCAAAGGAGTATATCGGATTATTGGCTCGATTTGGTGTTAAAATAGTGATTTCCATGCATTTTCTTCATCCTAAGTGTAGATCCATATAGATCCATTGTTCATGATGATTTGACAACCATTTTTACTAAGTGTTAACCTATGCAAGTTCATTCATCAAGATTGTAGAGATAATTCTCATGATTTCATGCTTGTTAGACTTTCAACACTTTATTTACGAAATTGCCATTATTGTGATAATTGTCTATTTAGATCTTATTTGAATGCTTGACTGTTTGGATTAATGTTTGACTTGATTGATTGCTATAAATTAGATGATTGATGATTTGATTTAGACCGAAGGTGATTCAAAAGCTAAGAGAAAGGCTCTTGAATTGGGAAAGCTGCTTGTGGCATATGTAGCGGGTGATGAAGCTCTTATGCATAGATTCGATGATGATGATGTTGAGATGAGACTTTGCGAGGATGTGATGAAGCGAAGTATGATATGAGATAGTCTTGGTCTAATCCAGACGGGATCATTCCAAGCACGTTGGTAACTCGGTGATATGATTCGAGTTAAGGGTAATGGATGCTTGAGAGGCGCTTGAGCTAGTATGGAAAGAGTCGTCAAGGAGGATGACTAGGAGGCTTGGATAGCATCGTTGTTGAAGGTTCTAGCATGCTCTAAGCAAGAGTACATTTGGGCAGATTCGATAGTCCCAACGGCCAACTGTTGATGGTCGAGTACTCTGGGCAGATTTGATAGTCCTAGGCACGGGCTGCGACGACGTGCGGGAGTTATATCTAGAACCGGGGTTTCCATTAGCCCTTGACGGACGGCTAAAAGAATGTGCCGGTCATTCAATTAACGGTGATATCGAAGCAATGATAACAGTGATAGCCAGAATCATGGATGTTTGGTTGTATCGTCATTCGGTCTCAAGAGCAGTGTTTTCCGGGTGCTTATCTGATCTTGGTTTAGGCCTTGGGGGTTTGTGCTTGGAAAACATCGCCCTTGACTCGAGTGATAATTACTTTACTTTAAATTGTATGCTCTGCTATGTTTGCTTCTGCTTAGTGTGTGTCTGGGGGCTATCACTGTAGAATGAGGTTGGAGTGGGAGGGTTGTATTCCTATTCCTTTTCCTTTTCCTTTATGTTCTTTTGGTATGTTGTTAGTTAATTTACTGCTCACTAAGACTGTTGTCTGACTCAAGGCTTTATGTTTTAACTCTTATTGCCTTGGGCTGTTCGTCCATTTTGGGACGGGCAGACTAGGTAGCAGGTGACAGGTGCTGTTCTCTTTTCACGATGCTGATATCGAAGACGAGCTGGAGGGTTGCATATTATCTTCTTATATGTACTGGATGTTCCGCTGTTTGTATAATCTCTGAGTGTTATGTAGTGAGGCTTGATGTATTGACTATTTGGATGCTTGTATTCAACTATTATGGAGTTTTATATGATGACATTTTATTCTGTAAAGCTTCACTATACATATGTTCTATTGTATTTTGTCCATGCGCCGTGAGTAATACGATAGATTTTATCGTTTTTAATTTACCCTGACAATCGTCCATGGTCGCCTGGCACACTTTACAGCGCACTTTCTCTAGATTCGGTGCAGGGGTCATGGGCGGTCGTCACATTTGGTATCAGAGCTTTGGTTAATCTATTTTACCAACGCTTACTGACGTAACTACGTATGAGAGACGTAATTGTATTTTGATGGATGAATACTATATATAATATAGTAGCTTAGTAGAGTTTGAGTCCTTTATGCAGTTGTTTCTCTAGATGTTCTAATCATTCCTTTTTATAGATATTGAGAATGAGTCGAAGAGGGAGACCAGCTGCTAGGGAAGGCCGTGCTACTGAGGGGGCTGCTGATTATGCAGCTATGTTCGAAGCTATGATGACTTCGATCATGAGAAGGATACCAGTTCCGGGGGCAGCAGTAGATGTTGGAGTCCAAGTTCAGACTCCAAAACCAGTGGATTTTGCTAAGTTGTGCAAAGACTATGCTGCTCTTGGAGGGAAGGTTTTCTTGGGAACAGAATCAACTATTGAGGTCCAGAGGTGGATAGATGCTTGTAGAAGGATCTTTGGTGATTTAGGAATCGATGATGCAACTAAGAGGAAGTTGGCATCAAGGCAGCTTCAGGGGAGAGCTTCTGATTGGTGGAACTCTATTACCATCAATACTCCGGAGGAAGAGATTACTTGGGAGCAATTCCAAGTCAGATTTGAGGCTAAGTTCATTTCTACAGCGCAGAAGTCTGTTCTGTTCAAGAAGTTCGTGGAGCTCAAGAAAGGTGGAAGACCAGTTCTTGAGTATGTTTCTGAGTTTGAAGCTTTGTCCAAGTATGCTCGGTCATATATTGAATCTGCATATCAGAAGAATGAGAAGTTTGTGACAGGCTTGGACAGTTATCTTGGGAGGCAGTTGGTGGATCATTTGGACGATTCATTTGAGAAGCTTGTGGAGAAAGCTCTCAGGCATGAGAGTCTGTTTCCTAAGAAAGGATCTGTTGTTGCTGTGACCAGGGAAGAGTCTAAACCCCAGCAGGGTGGGAACAAGAAGACGAAGCAGCCGCAACAGAAGGGTAAGGATGGCCAGAAGAAGCCGAAAGGCGAGGTGACTTGCTACAATTGTCAGCAGAAGGGCCATTTCTCGAAGGATTGTAAGAATCCGAAGGTGCCGATGAAGTGTCACAACTGTGACAAGCCAGGGCATTTCAGGAAGAATTGTCCAGAACCGAGGAGAGACAAGCAGATTGTGCAAGCTTATGCTTTGGGAGCTGTTCCGTCGTCTTCAAAAGCTCCTACCGCTGAAGAGAAGGGAAAGAGTGTGGTGGTTCAAGGTACTCTTTTCCTATGTGGTGTTCCAGTTAGAGTTCTGTTTGATACTGGGGCATCGCATTCGTTTGTTTGCAGCGAACTCGTAGGCCGGTTAGGTTTGGAACCGGATATTGTTGATAGGCCATTGGTTGTGACTAATCCAGTTAGGGGTTCGTCCTGTTTGAGTATGTTATGCCGTGGTCTAGTCGTATCGAGTCATGATTGCTCTTTTGTTTGTGATTGCTTTGTTCTGAACTTTGCCGGGTTCGGAATTATTTTGGGAATGGACTGGCTTAGGAGGTATGCGGCGAAGGTTGATTGCGAGAGGTTGGAAGTGACAGTCGAGAATGTGGAGGGGCGAAAGGTTGTGATACGATGTAAGCATGAAGAAGGCGTCTTCATGAGCTTCATGTATTCGCTGGTTGTTCCACGGGATGGACTGTCATCGGTGCCAATCGCTAATGGATTCGAGGATGTCTTTGACGAAGTCAAAGGGTTGCCGCCGCATAGAGAGATCGAGTTTCGTATAGATCTAGTTGAAGGAGCCAGACCTGTTGTGATGCCTCTTAGGCGGATGGCGCCTAGAGAACAACAGGAGTTGGGGGTGCAGGTTGATGATCTTTTACAGAAAGGATTCATTCGGCGTAGTGTGTCCGAATGGGGTGCACCAGTTGTGTTTGTAACCAAAGCAGATGGGTCGTTGAGATTGTGCGTCGATTATCGTGAGCTGAATAAGGTGACTAAGAAGAACAAGTATCCATTGCCGAGAATAGATGACTTGTTTGATCAGCTTCATGAAGCCAAGGTGTTTTCTCAAATGGATTTGGCAACGGGATTTCACCAGTTGAGAGTAGCTAAGGATAGTGTGCCGAAGACTGCTTTTCGAACACCATCCGATTTCTTTGAGTGGCTGGTAATGCCGTTTGGATTGACTAACGCGCCAGCATATTTTGTGGATCTTATGAATAGAGTGTTCAGAGATCAGTTGAACAAGTTTGTGCTTGTGTTCGTGGATGATATTCTGATTTATTCCAGAACTGAAGAAGAGCACAAGACGCACTTGCGTATTGTTTTGGAGATCTTACGGAAACATCAGCTGAAGGCTAAGTTTTCGAAGTGTCACTTCTGGAAGAGTGAAGTGAGGTTCTTAGGCCATGTTATCTCTGGAAATGGAATAGCGGTTGATCCCGCTAAGGTGGCAGCAATCCAGGATTGGGTTAGACCTAAGGATGCTTCTGATGTGAGAAGTTTTCTTGGATTAGCAGGATATTATCGACGGTTTATCAAAGACTTCTCCAAGGTGGCTGCACCGTTAACAGGGTTGACGAAAAAGAACCAAGTGTTCAGATGGGATGATAAGTGTGAGCAAGTTTTCAGAATCCTGAAAGAGCGATTGTCAAGTGCTCCTGTTTTGACTATTCCAAGTGGGAATGATGAGATGGTGGTTTACACCGACGCATGTGACACTGGACTTGGAGCAGTGCTGATGCAGAGGGATAAAGTTGTTGCGTATGCAAGTCGACAACTGAAGCCGCATGAAAGGAATTACCCGACTCATGATTTGGAGTTAGCGGCGATTGTATTTGCTCTGAAGATGTGGAGACATTATCTGTTGGGAGTTCGATTCGAGTTGTTTACGGATCATAAGTCGTTGAAGTATCTTTTCTCCCAAAAGGATTTGAATCTTCGGCAGCAACGTTGGCTAGAGTTTTTGGCATCATATGATTTTGGTATAGCTTATACTCCGGGAAAAGGTAACGCGGTGGCAGATGCGTTAAGTCGAAGACATGCAGGATTGGGAGCCATGTTTTCAGAATGGAAGAATCTCGAGTATTTAGCTGGATTTGACTTCAGGCCTAGATGTGAATTGGAACCTGAGATGTTGGCAAACTTATCAATAAGACCTTCTCTTGTGGAAAGGATTGGCGAGAGCCAAAAGCGAGATGATAAGCTTGTCAATATTATCCGTGATTTGGAATCTGGATTTGATCCAGAAAAGGATAAAGGATTCGAGGTCGATCGGGAGGGTTGGCTTCGGAAGCAAGGACGACTAGTTGTTCCCGATATAGATGAATTGAGGAGTGAAGTTCTGAAGGAAAGTCATCACTCGAAGCTGACAATTCATCCAGGTGGAAATAAGATGTATCGGGATATGAAGAGAACCTACTACTGGGAAGGCATGAAGAAGGATGTTGGAAATTTTATTTCCAAGTGCATGAACTGCCAGTTGGTAAAAGCCGAACAGAAGAAGCCAAGTGGATTACTTCAGCCATTAGAAGTTCCTACATGGAAGTGGGAGCAGATATCAATGGATTTTATTAATGGATTACCTAGAACAAGAACGGGAAATGAAGGGATTTGGGTCATCGTAGATCGTCTGACTAAGAGCGCAAGATTCATTCCTGTTCGACCGACTAGGACTGCATCAAAGTTGGCTGAGTTGTATGTTAAGTGGATAGTCCGATTCCATGGTATTCCGAAGAGTATAGTGAGTGATCGAGATCCATTGTTCACTAGTGGATTTTGGAAGAGCTTCCAGGAAGTTTTGGGAACCGAGTTGTGTTTGAGTACAGCTTATCACCCTCAAACAGATGGTCAGACCGAGAGAGTCGACCGAGTTTTGGAAGATCTTCTTAGAGCTTGTGTTTTGGACTTCGGAGGATCATGGGAAGATCACCTTCATTTGGTAGAGTTTTCATACAACAACAGTTACTAGTCAAGCATCGGTATGGCACCGTATGAGGCATTGTATGGAAGACCGTGTAATTCTCCGACATGTTGGTTAGAAGCAGGAGAAAAGCTGATGCTTGGGCCAGAGATGATTCGACAGACTTCGGATTGCATAGAGATCATTCGGCAACGAATGAAGGCAGCCCAAGACCGTCAGAAGAGTTATGCCGATAAGCGTCGAAAGGATTTGGAATTCGACGTAGGAGATATGGTTTTTGTGAAGATTTCTCCACTGAAGAATGTTATTCGATTCGGGAAGAAAGGAAAATTGACTCCGAGATTTGTTGGACCATTCCCGATCATCGAGCGAATTGGAAAGCTCGTCTACAGATTGGAGTTACCAGAGAAGATGTCGAGTGTGCACAATGTTTTTCATGTATGATATCTACGGAAGTACGTGCACGACTCGAATACAGTGGTTTCTGCTGATAGCTGTGAAGATTTCGAAGTTGATCCAGTCGATAGAAGACCTCGTAAACCGCTTCGTGTTGTGGAAACCGACACGAAACAGCTTAGGAGGAAGATAGTTAAGTTGCTCAAGATACAATGGAGTGATGATGATAACGACTGTACGTGGGAGGTGGAAGAGAGGATGAAAGCAGCTCATCCTGAACTCTTCAAGGTATGGCCCTAAGGTGTCATGTCATCTCGTGATATTGTAACTTGTTCTAATTTTAGAATTCTGCACGCTAAGCTAGAATTGGATGCATGGTTTGTTGATTGCTATGGATGATAGGCGTGCAGAATAGTTTTGATTGCTTTGTTTGTTTGGAATTTCGAGGGCGAAATTCCTAAGGGGGAGAGAATGTAACGACCCGTATTTTTACGGATCGAAAAGTTTGTCAAAATCTGGAATTTTAGTGTTGTTGAGCCATTTCAGATTTTTAGGTAGAATTTTTCCAAGTCCTAGGTCGTAGGGAGTTGGAGCGACCTAAGGAGGCGAACTGATTAAGTGTTAGGTCGTAGTTGGCGAACTAAGAAGGTGGAGCGACCTAGGAGTTAGGTTGTATGTTAGCTTAGGTCGTGGGGAAGGTTAGGTCGAGTGAGCGACCTAAGAGAGTTAGCGTCTTATAGGATTTGGCAACCTAAGATTAGTAAGCGACCTAAGGGGATAGGTCGGCAGCGACCTAAGGAACTAGTGATAGTAGTTAGCGACCTAGTATGGTGGAGCGACCTATAGGTTAGCGACCTAAGAGTTAGGTCGTGAGCTCTGTTTTTAGTTAGGTCGCGTATTGGCATAAGTTGTTAGGTCGCATAGGTTGGTAGGTCGCGTAAGAGTTAGGTCGCGTGTTGTATAGGCGCGCGCATGTGTTAGGTCGCTGAGAAGTTAAGTCGCGTCTAAGTGTTAGGTCGCGAGAGTGATGTTTTTTTAGGTCGTGTGAAGACTTAAGGTGGTAGGTCGTGAGCGACCTAAGGGGTTGTTAAGTCGCAAGCGCTTCTAAGTCTTAACTCGTAGATAGGTTGGCCTGGTAGGTCGTAAGTGCGCTTGGACATAGGTCGTTAGGTCTCATACCTGCGGTATGTTAGGTCGTAGGGTGTTAAGCAGCTAAGTCCTAAGTCGTAACTTTGGTAGGTCGAAGTCTTTAGGTCAGTTGGTTATAGGGCGTAGGTCGTGGGCGACCTAACTCCGAGGTTACGACTTAAGGAAATTTCTGCTATAAATAGGAAGGGTTTTTCTCACTTTTTGGGATCCGGATTTCGAAGCGACGAAGTGCTGCCATTTTGAGAGCTTGACTTCTACACTTCTTCACTTCTTTTCTCCACTCTAATCTAGTGATTCCATCCATCCAAATCGAAGATCAAGATTGAAGATCCAAGAGCTAAAGTTGAAGCTCTTCATCCGTTGAAGTGAGATTTCTTCGTTTGAAGCGGATTTGTGATAGATCAAACTTGATCCTTCGCTGTCCCGATCTGAAGCGTGTTGATTTGAGGTTGTTTAGGTGATTTGGTGAGTGGTGATTATCTCTCACACGGATCCAAAGGAGTATATCGGATTATTGGCTCGATTTGGTGTTAAAATAGTGATTTCCATGCATTTTCTTCATCCTAAGTGTAGATCCATATAGATCCATTGTTCATGATGATTTGACAACCATTTTTACTAAGTGTTAACCTATGCAAGTTCATTCATCAAGATTGTAGAGATAATTCTCATGATTTCATGCTTGTTAGACTTTCAACACTTTATTTACGAAATTGCCATTATTGTGATAATTGTCTATTTAGATCTTATTTGAATGCTTGATTGTTTGGATTAATGTTTGACTTGATTGATTGCTATAAATTAGATGATTGATGATTTGATTTAGACCGAAGGTGATTCAAAAGCTAAGAGAAAGGCTCTTGAATTGGGAAAGCTGCTTGTGGCATATGTAGCGGGTGATGAAGCTCTTATGCATAGATTCGATGATGATGATGTTGAGATGAGACTTTGCGAGGATGTGATGAAGCGAAGTATGATATGAGATAGTCTTGGTCTAATCCAGACGGGATCATTCCAAGCACGTTGGTAACTCGGTGATATGATTCGAGTGAAGGGTAATGGATGCTTGAGAGGCGCTTGAGCTAGTATGGAAAGAGTCGTCAAGAAGGATGACTAGGAGGCTTGGATAGCATCGTTGTTGAAGGTTCTAGCATGCTCTAAGCAAGAGTACGTTTGGGCAGATTCGATAGTCCCAACGGCCAACTGTTGATGGTCGAGTACTCTGGGCAGATTCGATAGTCCTAGGCACGGGCTGCGACGACGTGCGGGAGTTATGTCTAGAACCGGGGTTTCCATTAGCCCTTGACGGACGACTGAAAGAATGTGCCGGTCATTCAATTAACGGTGATATCGAAGCAATGATAACAGTGATAGCCAGAGTCATGGATGTTTGGTTGTATCGTCATTCGGTCTCAAGAGCAGTGTTTTCCGGGTGCTTATCTGATCTTGGTTTAGGCCTTGGGGGTTTGTGCTTGGAAAACATCGCCCTTGACTCGAGTGATAATTACTTTACTTTAAATTGTATGCTCTGCTATGTTTGCTTCTGCTTAGTGTGTGTCTGGGGGCTATCACTGTAGAATGAGGTTGGAGTGGGAGGGTTGTATTCCTATTCCTTTTCCTTTATGTTCTTTTGGTATGTTGTTAGTTAATTTACTGCTCACTAAGACTGTTGTCTGACTCAAGGCTTTATGTTTTAACTCTTATTGCCTTGGGCTGTTCATCCATTTTGGGACGGGCAGACTAGGTAGCAGGTGACAGGTGCTGTTCTCTTTTCACGATGCTGATATCGAAGACGAGCTGGAGGGTTGCATATTATCTTCTTATATGTACTGGATGTTCCGCTGTTTGTATAATCTCTGAGTGTTATGTAGTGAGGCTTGATGTATTGACTATTTGGATGCTTGTATTCAACTATTATGGAGTTTTATATGATGACATTTTATTCTGTAAAGCTTCACTATACATATGTTCTATTGTATTTTGTCCATGCGCCGTGAGTAATACGATAGATTCGGTGCAGGGGTCATGGGCGGTCGTCATAAGAAATATCGATGTATGTGTTTTAAACTTTATATCTGATTTGAGAAATGTATAACGATATAATTTACATTTTGTTTTAATTTATATCAAATTGATTCTAACAGTTCCACCGATTTCTGTTATCAGCTCTATCCGTCGCATCCAGTCTATCGTGCTTTGCTTTGAAATTCGTGTTTGGATTTCGTAACTCAATCTCATCGTCTATTTCTCTAACCTTGAAAGGTGAGCAATCACTCACGATTAATGTTCTTTTATTTATTAAATCTGATTTCAATTGAAACGACAATTGAAATGCTGCTGTTAGTTAATTACAATGTTATATATGCTATTACCTGTATCTATTCACCTATGACATCTGACACCATTATCTGTCATTTATGCGATGATAATACAGTTTGGTTGATAATGATTGATTGTTGATGTTTATATTGGACGTAAATTGTAAATGTTAAAGTGATAAATAATATGCAATTGAATTGATATATGATAGTTAACCATTTAAATTGAATCTATATGTTGAATTTGATTAGTTAAATTTTGTATAATATGACCCCCTTTAAATGTTAAACTAGTTGACACGTAGAAATTTGGTTAAGTACACCTTGAACCATTTAATGTATGTTGGAAAATTTATGTAGTATGGAATTGAATAATTGATATCAAGTGAAGGACCGTTTAAATATTAATGTAATAATCTTTAATCTACATGAAATGATAGTGTAGATTCTAGAAATAATTTTATTAATTTACATAAATAACAATGTGAATTAATACGATTATTTCGGGATTATTTGAATTGATTATTGTATTGATATTGATTGTTGTTATTGCTTGTTTATTTACTTTGACACCATCCCAGTTATCACACTGCAAGTTCCCTTTCCTATGCTTTGATTTTGGAATTGAATTGGAATCGGGTTGAAATGATAAATACCCAAATGAACTTGACTTAGGATAGAAAATTAAATAAAACCCGATTGGTCAATAATTAGATTTAAAATAAAATAATGTTTTATTTGAAAGGATAAGATTTTGAAATGAAGCTGGAATTTGATTTTTTAATGAAAGAAAATGTTAATATTTAAAATCTGAAACAAATATTGACATAGTAGTTGTTGAAAGATCGTTATTTTGAAATTAATTATTTGACAATTAAATTTGGAACTTTTCATTGAATTAAGTGTGAAATGATTTAATAATTAAGTTTGAAATTATTAAGCTTTGAAATTATTTAATAATTAAGTTTTGAAATATTTAATAATTAAATAAGATTTGATTATTTGATAATTAAATAAAAATTTGAATTCTTTGATAAGAGAAATTGAACTTTTGAATAAGTGAATTTTTACTTCGTAAATAAGTGAAATTGAGTTTCTTTATTAATTAAGTTTTGGAAAATTATTTAAGTAAGTAAATACGTGAAATTGAATTTATTTAACAAGAAATAAAATGCGATTTATTGAAATTAATGTAAGACTTGTAATTTAAAGAATTGATTTGATGAATCTGATTTAATTAAATGTGAAGTTTTGATATAATGAAGTTGAACTTAAGTAATTGATTTAATGAATTGGAAATCAAATAGAAATTGTTTTACGAATATTAAATGAAATTGATAAATGAAGTTTAATTGATTTGAATGTTAATTTAAATTAATTTAAATGATTTCGGAATGAAACTTATCTTCGAACTTGAATCAATATTTGAATTATTTTAAATAGAAATTGAAATTGTATTATAAGTTTTGAAATGGTAATTTGGAAATTTTGAAACGTGAATTTGGAAATTGATGTAGAAAGACAAATGAAATGTTGGTTTACCAATTCTATTTAAAATTGAATTTGATTTGGTTTTTAAATTTATTAAACGACCAATCGGTGTAATAATTACGGAAGTTATTAAAGAGACCAGAATCGGTTAGGGACATACTCACTGGCTAAACCGAAAACCACTTTAATAACTATACGCGGAGTGTGATCCAGAATGAAGTGGTTGGAATGATGTATGTGATGACTGAAGAAAGAGAACGATAATGGATAGCCTTGACACTTGTGTCAAATTGGAAATGACTAAAACAGGAGCCGTGCCGGGCCAAATGGGGGCTAGCTACCTCGAGCGAACACACTTCTTCGAAAACTACTCATTACTTGTTGTCGATTGGTGCACCCTTGATTTGGGAGTGTTGTTTCGCGGTGTTGCGATCGCTGCGGCGATGCGTTCTCACCAGTCTGGATCAGGCAAACGGTAGTTTCACTACCTTGGGTATTGCCTCATGTGCCTTGTCATACTTGTATCCCTATAGGCGACCACTACGATTTGTTTTGTGTTATACCTATGGAGTACTCCCTAATAGCCCACTAGTTTACGGTGGAGTTTACAGTGCTGTATAGACTATAACGCTTATATAAAATGTGTTAAGGGGGATAATGGTAACGCCTTAACACTATTTTGATATCTTATATTACTGATAGGCATTATCTACTTATCGTACACTACTACATAGTAGATAGTTTAACGGATCCTTAAAGGATGGTTATTCCAAACATCCTTTGAGTTACTTGTATTTCAATTGCTATTTCACTTGAGTTGGATTTATTGGTATAAGAATGTTAATCCTGACTCGAGTGTCTTGTGTTTTTGCTTTACGCTCGGGTCAGACTGAGTGTACCAGTATTCGAGACTCACCTTTGGAGTTGGAGCTTTGCTTGAAGATCCAGCCATCTATTCTGCTTTCAGTATTCGATGATTCCAGTGATGTATCTTATGTATCGTGTTACTCTTCCGTTGTGTCTGGTTTAACTCTGATGTAACTTATATATTTATATAGTAGCTTCATGTACTACTATCTCTTTTATTTCCGCTGCATTTATTACCCTGTGTCTGTGATCTGTGATTATTTATTTACTGTATATGCTCAGTTTTTCCAAATTTAAATTAACAATTCGGTATTTTGAATTACTCAAGTCCAACATGTGCAGATGCGAATAGTCCAAAATAGCGGGTCGTTACATCAAACCTGAAAGATTTTCAAAACATAATCCAATGAATCAAAAATATTGATCGGGGTTGGGTAACGTGATTGTAACGTACTTGTATTTGATATATATAGATATATATAAATATAAGTACGTAATTCCCTATTCGCTTAGACCATTCTTCTGTATCTTATTAAGGCTCGTATACAGATTTACGAGAAAGAAGATATGGAAGCAGGAATTAGAAGAGGGAATCTAGTTGAAGGAAGCACCACAACTGATGGAAATGCTCGACCTAACACCCGGAGGAAACAAGGTCGACAGGTGAACACTAATCATAATGCGAAAGTCAATGTGTGTGCTGGAATCCACCAGTAGATGCGGGGATGATGTCTCAGTTCCTTGCTAATTTGACACAAGCAGGAACTGCTGGAGTGGCTGGAAATATTGGAGGAGCAAATCCTATGACACCCGTTGGGAATAATTATGCCAAGCTAAACCGTGACTACACCAGTTTGGGTGGAAAATCGTTTATGTGAATGAAAGATGCTATAGAAGTGGAAAATTGGTTGTTACACTGTGAAAGGATTTTCTCGCATTTGGGTTTAGAAGATGTGCAGAAGAGAAGATTGGCCTCTAGACAGTTACAAGGCTCAGCACTTCACTGGTGGAATGGTTTGACTGCCGGAGTTTCGACGGAAGAGTTAACTTGGACTAATTTTCGAAGAAGATTCCAACAGAGGTTTATTTCTGAAGTTTCCAAGTCAGCATTGATGAGAAAATTTATGGATTTGGTTCAGGAAGACATGTCAATTATCGAGTATGCAAATAGATTTGATGAGCTATCTTGATATGGATACACTACTATAGACACCGATATCAGAAAGAATGAAAGGTTCATTCGAGGACTGAGGCCCAAGCTTGCTAGGGCGACCCTGACTCATATCTGTGATCCTTGTAATGTGGTGGTGGAGATGGTCATTCGCCATAAAGAGATGCTTGCTATTTGTGCTAGAGAAAAGCCTATTGAATCCCAGATTTCTCAAGGAAAGAAGAGAAAGTTCTTCAAAAAGAAAGGAGCCCAGAAGAGAGATTTAGCCAAGAAGTCAAAAGCTGATTTAGTCTACTACAAATGTCACAAGAAGGGTCATTTTTCAAACGAGTGCCGGTCAGGCAAGGGGCAGAAGAAGGCTGTGGATAAGAAGCATATTAAGTGTTACAATTGCGATCAAGCTGGACATTATAAGAACCAATGTCCAGAGCCGGTTAGGGCAGAAAAGGGGAAGGTTTTTGCTATTGGACCACCGTCTTCTTCCAAATCAGCTACAGCAGATAAGGGAAAGATTATGATGGAAGGTACATTTTTTATTCAATGTATTCCAGTTAGGATACTATTTGGTACCTATGCATCACATTCATTTATATCCCAGAATTTGGTTAATAAGTTATGCTTAGATACCACTTACCCCGTTTCTTCCTTATGGGTTGCGAATCCTATAGGAGGGTATGCAACTCTAGGGATGAGATGTGACCAGTTAGAACTTGATTTGTTAGGTCATATGTTTGTATGCAGTTTGTATGTTTGTGATTTCGTAGATTTCGGGATCATTTTGGGTATGGATTGGTTGGGCAGATATGAGGCTAGGATATTTTTCCTGGATAGGGAAATATCAGTAAGGCACCTAGATAGTCATAACCGAATCATTTTCTCAATAGAGAATTCCGACCAAAGTGGTTGTGCTTGTTAAGTACCTTGGAAGCAGAGGAGGAGCTAAGTCAGGTTCTAGTTGCAAGAGAATTTACAGATATATTTGAGCCTATTACGGGACTACCACTGAAACGAGATATTGAGTTTCGGATAGATCTTGTACTAAGAGCTAAACCTGTCAGCAGACCACCTAGCAGAATGACACTGACTGAGATGAAAGAGTTGAAGGTGCAGCTAGTGGATCTAGAAGGAAGAAATTTTATTAGAACAAGATGTTCGCCTTGAGGAGCGGCTGTGATTTTCGTAAAGAAGTCAGATGGTCATTGCGGATGTGCATTGACTACCGTAAGCTGAACGAAAGGACGATCAAGAATAGATATCCTTTGCCATAAACTGATGATCTATTGCATCAGTTGAGTGGAGCCAGTGTGTTTTCCCAATTAGATTTAGCGACCGGTTTCTATTAGTTGAGAGTGGCAGAGGACAATATTCCTTTGACAACATTTCGAACTAGGTATGGTTCATATGAATGGTTAGTGATGCCATTCAGGTTGACAAATGCACCTGCTTTCTTCGTGGACTTAATGAACCGAGTTTTCTGAGAATACTTGGATAGGTTCATGTTAGTATTCATAGATGAGATTTTGGTGTGCTCGAAAAATGAGAGAGAGCAAGAGAATCATCTGAGAGTGGTGCTTGAAACGCTAAGGTAGCATCAGCTAAAGGCGAAGTTTTCTAAATGTCATTTTTGGAAAAAGGAAGTCAAATTTCTTAGTCATGTAATTTCGAAGGAAGGTTTGACAGTAGATCTAGTTAAGATCGAAGCTGTCAATAATTGGAGGAGACCAGAGACGGTAACCGAGATCAGAAGTTTTCTCAGACTTGCTGGCTATTGCCAAAGATTTATCAAAGATTTTTCGTGGATAGCAGCACTTTTGACTAAGTTAACCAGGAAGGATGTGAAGTTCATTTGGTCTGACAAATGTGAGGAAGGGTTCCTTAAGTTAAAACATTTGTTGACCAACGTACCAATGTTAGTTGTTCCAAATGGAAACCAATGGTTGGTGGTGTACACTGATGCATGTGGAACAAAATTGGGAGTTGTATTGATGCGGAATGGTAAAGTCATTGCGTACACTTCTCGACAGCTTAGACCGCACGAAGTAAGATATCCTACTCATGATTTGGAGTTGGCTGCGGTAATCTTCCCATTGATGATTTGGAGACATTATCTCTTAGGGGAGAGATTTGAGCTATACACTGATCATAAGTTCTTAAGATATTCATTCCCTCAGAAAGAGTTGAATATGCGACAGCAGAGGTGGCTAGAGTTTTTGGCTACTTATGATTTTGGTATAAAATATACTCCTGGAAAAGCGAATAAGGTAGCGGATGCCCTTAGCAGGAAACATCAGAATGTGGTGTTAGCTATGTTGGCAGAATGGAAGGATTTAGAAGTTCTAGCAACATGTAGTATAAAGATGAGATCAACTACTGATACTAGTCAGAGTACTGTTAGGTTGGCCTATTTCGAGGTTCGACCAGTGCTAATTGAAAGGATGGCTTCTAAACAGAAAGATGATCCAGAGATATCCGACAAAATTAGAAGTCTCAAGGTGGGATCCAAAATCGATGATCTTAAAGATTTTGACATTGACCAAAAAGGATGGTTGAGGAAGAAGGAACGATTATGTGTGTTCAAAATGTAGAGAACTTGAGAAGAGAAGTTCTAGATGAGTGTCATCGATCCAAATTTACGATTCATCCTAGGGGAATTAAGATGTATCAAGATATGAAGAGAAGCTTCTATTGGGAAGGCATGAAGAGAGATGTTGGCTTATGGGTTAGACAATGTGCTAACTGTCAACAAGTGAAAGCCGAACACCAGAAGCCGAGCAGGTTACTTCAGCCTTTAGAGATTCCAGTTTGGAAGTGGGATTCTATATCCATGGATTTATTGATGGGTTGTTAAGGTCGAACAAGGGAAATGAAAGCATATGAGTTATAGCGGACGGATTGATCAAGAGCGCCCATTTCATTCCAGTCAAGTTAACCAGAACGACACCTGTTTTGGCGAAATTGTTCGTGAAGAACATAGTTAGACTTCATGGAATTCCTAGTGGCATAGTCAGCGATAGAGATGCATTATTCACTAGCGCGATTTGGAGAAGTCTACAGAGAGTTTTAGGTACCAAGCTCAAGATGAGTACAGCATATCATCTACAAACGGATGGGTAGACTAAGAGAGTCAATAAGGTATTTGAAGATTTATTGAGGGCTTGTGTACTAGACTTTGGTGGATCTTAGGAAGATCACCTGCATTTGATTAAGGTTTCCTATATTAATAGTTTTCGGACTAGTATAGGAATGGCGCCTTTTGAAGCTTTGTATGTAAAGCCATGCAAATCACCTGCATGTTGGTTAGAGACTGGAGACAGATTAGTCTTAGGTCGAGATCTGGTTAGAGAGGCGTCAGAAAAGATTGAGTTGATCTGAGATCGGATGAAGGAAGCTCAATCCAGACAGAATAGTTACGAAATAAAAGGCGTAAAGACCTAGAGTTCTTAGTTGGAGACAGTTTTTATTAAGGTGTCACCGATGAAGGGAGTCATACGATTCGGAAAATCAGGAAAGCTGGCACCGAAATATGTTGGTCCATTCCAGATTATTGAAAGGATTGGAAAGCTCGCATACAGAGTAGAATTGCCGAGCAATATGGCAGGTGTCCGTAATGTATTTCATATGTCTTATCTTCATAAGTATGTGCATGATTCAGAGACTACTATTCCTCCAACAGGATTGGATGAGTTGGTAGTAGAGCCTAATTTGGTAGTTGTAAGACAACCCGTCCGAGTTGTAGCGAGAGATGACAAAAAATTAAGGTCCAAGACAGTCAAGTTGGTGAAAGTTCAGTGGAGCGACAATGAGAAGGATTGTACCTGGGAGACAGAAGACAAGATTCGAGTTACTTATCCTGATTTGTTTTAAATGATATGACTATATTAGATTTATATAGATAATAGCTAGTCAGATAGACTGGTATAGTTGTTAGAAGTGATTACAGATGATTGCTATGATTAGTATTTACACCTTATATCAATTTCGAGGACGAAATTCTTTAAGGAGGGGAGCCTGTAACACCACTAATTTTAATAGCATTATTTAGGATATTTAATTAGATAAATTAAAGGACAAATTTTTGAAATAGGCTTTAGAAAATAACCTATTGCGAAAATAGGTTTCGGTTCAAACTATTTACAAAAATAGGCTTCGTTTTTGCCCTAATACTTTGCAAATGCACGTATATGGAATGCCCATATGTAATTATTTTTAAAGTGCATTCCATATATGTGCACTAAGGAATTTAGTTAGTGCGCATATATGGAATGCGCATTAAGGGGACACGAGCTTTTAACAGACAGTCCCCCACTTTCTCCCCCATTTCTTAATTTTTCCCAATCCCTAAAACTAAACCCATCCCTAAATCCAAAATCCCTAAAATCAGCACATTAACTGGAGATTTGATTAAAGATTCCTAGATATAACTATTTGATCAAAGAATCAAGGTAATCTATTAGGATTTTATTAGTTTTGTTTGTAGAATTTGGAAAAGCATTCATTTTTTTGTTTTTGTTTTTAGACAAGGTCAATTGTTCCAACGATTATTTATTATGATGGAGAATTGGTAATAGATGATTAAGATAAACCTAAATATATTAGAGGGAAGCGGAAAGGATCAAAATTGAAAAAGCATTGTAGTTTCGTAGAGCTTAAACATTGCGTTTATGATATCACAAAAATTGATCCTCATACGTTTGATGTGAAGTTGGTTTGTAAATGAGTTAGAGATGATGGTTCATCGGCTATAGGTTTATCGGACGACGATGATCTGCATTCTTTGTTTTCTATTGAAATGAAGGTTATTGAACTATATGTAATGAAAATAAATCATACTAATATTGAAGAGGTACAATATCCGACACGAGTAACGATAGCCTCAACGTCGATACCCCAATTTCTAGACACCCAATCATCTCTTCCGTTTAGCGAAGGACCATATACTAAACACATACAACCGCTAAGTGCGTACTATCATTTGTAGTTCTGTTTTTTAAGTTGTATATCTTTGCAATCCCATATTTATATACGTTTTTTTGTAGCATCAATATACCTATAGTTGGTGAGTCATCAGATTATGTGGAAGAAGACGCTAACAACCGTAATGAAGGATTGTTGGATAGCATGCAATTTGCTTGTGCAATTGAAGATGATAGAACATTGATTGACAATATGCAAGTAAACAATGAAGCACCGGTAGTTGATGATACCCTACCAATTAAAGATAACAAAGAAGACATGATTATGGATGATCTATTGGAGGGTGACCTATGTAATGTGAGCATGATGGGTAGCTCTATTCAGGAAAATGCTCAATTGGAGGTGGAAGTGTTTAGAAGAGAATGTGTCGAAAAAGGACCTTGGGTTGGTTTGATTTTTGAAAACAAACAAATGCTTATTAAACAACTAAGTGAATGTGCTATTAAATGTTCGGTATCTTACAAAGTTGTCAAGTCCCGTGCATGGTTCGATGTTATGTTAATGAGAAATGTGCATGGAGGTTGCATGCTAGTATATAAAAAAAAGCTCACATTTTGATGGTAATATGACCAAAAAGTGCCAATAGGATAAGAATCCCACGTTACTAATTCTTATGGAAGAATATCGAGCTCGTTATGATAAAAATTAACATTTTTCAGTGTTTCTTTCCAATGTTGAGCAACATTCCATCTACAACAAAATGGGAGATTGGGATCTAATTGGGTTGAGAGGGTAACATCTGGACGACCAATAGCTATATGTGTCCATGACCAAAGTTGAATTAACAACATACAACCACATAACGTATTTGATTTTTGAAGCGCAACTTCACTCAATTCGTTATACAAATACGCAAGTAAAGCGCCACCCTATGAATAAAGTGTACATTCCTTCAAATTTCTAAGAAATGGTAAAAACTTCAATGAACAACGACCTTTAGAATGATCCGTGAATAATGTGGAGTTTATAAAATACAAAATCACCGCACGACTACGTTGTAAAATCTCAATTTCGGTCACCCCTTGCCTAAGTGGTTCTTTAAAAATATTTCTAAACCAACTCATGCTAACATCATAAGTCCATATATGCGCACTAAGGAATTACCGTAGTGCGCATATATGGAATGCGCTTTATAAATAATTACATATGCGCATTCCATATACGCGCATTTGCAAAGTATTGGGGCAAAAACGAAGCTTATTTTTGTAAATAGTTTGAACCGAAGCCTATTTTCGCAATAGGTTATTTTCTGAAGCTTATTTCAAAATTTTGTCCTAAATTAAATAGAATAATGAAAATTTTAAGTGATAAGGGGATTGAGATTTGAATAAATATTAAGTGGTCGTGCTAAAGTAATAAATTAAATGGACATGGGAATGGATTGTAAGTAAATTAATCTACATAAGGGTATAATGGGAATAAGCTTTATATAACCCCTTATCCTTATATATATATTCTCTTTTTACCATTTCATTTCCTATTGACTTCACTTTAAAAGAAAATTAAAAACGAAAGTAAAAGAAGAACAGAGCCGGCCATTAAAAAGAAAAGAAGAAGCGAAATTCAAAGAAAGAATTAAAAAGGGGAATAAAACTCATCTCAATCCACTTTCCTTATCAAAGATTAAGTTGAATGATAATTTCCATCTCTATTTGTTAAATATATGTTTTGGATTTAAGTTTAAATTTGTATGTATGATATTTGATGATGATATGCTTGAATTATGGTTTATTTAAATTTGAACAAGATGGTTTAAATAATGGTTCATACGGGTTTAGGTCAAAACCGTGTGTTATTGATGTTTAAATGCCTTGGAAAAATTAGATGTTATGCAAAACATGATTTTAGAGTTGGGTTTTAAGTTTGATAATTTTCCAAGCTTTGGAAAGATTATTATGAATTTTTGAATGAAAATATAGCACGTAGGGTTTAATAATTTATTTCAGAAAATGTATTGAGAATTTGGATTTGAAATTTTGATATGTTAGATAACATGATCAAAGTAAATTTCTGTGAATTTTGGGGATTTTTCATAAGTGATTTACTATACAAAATAAATTATTTTGAGAAGAGGATTGGAATGATTTTCGTATAAATAAAGAGGAAGGTTTTATATGCAAAAGTTTAAGTTTGATACTTATCCAAAATAAAAAGGCGGTTAGTTTTGATAAGCATGGGAAAAGTTAAGGCAACCAATAAGAAATGAACATGTAGGCAGGTTAGTTTATATAAGTTACTTAATTTAGTATTTAACCTAGAAAAGTAGGCTTTGCATCTAATCAGAGTAACTTTCGCTCTTTTCCTTTCACCTTCTATCATGTCGAAACTCCATTAAGTTAAATTCAATACACAGGGTATCATCTAGGTGATACGTAGTGGATTGGAGAAAGGTGAAAGGTATGGTGTCGAAAGCATAGCTTCCGATGGGGTCGTTACCTCAGTTTGTTTTAAAAAGATAAGCGCCTGCCTTTGTTTACTAAGCTTTCTACTTAGTTGATACGTATGTTTTTAAAAGAAGTTTTATAATGACTTTTGAAGGGGTTGCCAAGTTTGTTTTAAAAGAAAAGTGGGTTTCGAAGGTGTTCCTTTAATTATAAATCAATACTTTCAAAAGAAGGGGTTCCGACCTAGTCGAAGCACTACCGCCAATTTTTGTACCTTGTGTATTGAAGTCATCAATACCGTCGAAAGGTATTATTTGTTTTCAAGCTATTTTAAGCCACTTTCTAAATGCTTTCGAAAGGGTTACGGGTTTCGAAGGCAAATCCTTAAATATTTTAAAAGGTAAGCTTTCAACTCTGCCAAAAGAGATGGTTTCGATGCCATCATAAATTTCCCAATATTTTAATATAGTAAAGAACGGTTTCGAAAGAGATACTTTCGTTTATATTTTCTTTGACCCAAAGGATATTTTAAAAAAGTAAAACCAATGATGTCGAAAGGAGGACTTTCAATGCTTTAGGAAGAGAAACTTCCAATGGTTTCGAAACTATGCTTCTAATAATTAAGAAGTAACACTTTATTATAGTCGAATGGTTTCGAAAGAAGGATTTTAAAGTCTTTTTTAAAGGCAGAAGCCCAATGTTTTGAAAAGAGATATATGCTTTCGAAGGAGGCTATCCAGTGAGATCGAAAGCAAAGTTTTGAAGGTTTTGAAAGTATAGTTTTCAAAACAATTAACCCAATCTTATTTGAAAGAAAAACCATTGCATATTAATAAACAAAGTATTTTGAAATGTAACTTATTAAGAAGTCTAAATGGGTTAAGGAATTAACCAAGTTATATTGTTTGCTTCTTCATATATGTATATATTCACTTTGTAATGAATCCAAAAAAATTGTACTTTTGAAAAAGGTAGAATAACCAGTTGGGTTGACCTAGTAGTGAATAAATAAAAGATATTGGTAGGGCCAATAGGTTAACAGTAAGCCCATGAAAACTATGTAAGGGGAAAGATATTGGCAGGGGCCAATAGGTTCATAGTTAGCCCATGAAAACTATGTATAATTAAAGTTGTCGGTTAGATATGTTTTTAGTAAGTCTATGAAAACCATATCCGGATAAGAAAATGAAATATTCACAGATAGTCAATAGGTTCCTAGTTATCCTATGAAAACTAGGGTAAAAGAAATGACATTGGAGTTACCAATAGGTTCTTAGTAATCCCATGAAAACTATATAATGAAGAGAATGCGGATTACGGACCTTAAGGCTGTATTAACAATAGAGGGGGGGGGGGTGAATAGTGTTTAATGAATTTTATGGAATTTTTGAAATCTTTTGTAATTAAACACATGCAGATGCTATTCACAAACACACATATACTCACAGAATCAGACATAGATGCAAATAGTAAATTTAAAGCAGTAAAAGGAAAGAACACACCGGAATTCTATACTGGTTCGGGGTTACCCAACATCCAGTCCCATACAATTTCTCGTGCAGGTTTCTTTTCAAATATAATTTCGATATTACAACCCCGATTTCAAGGCTACGAGATACGCCCTCCTGTCTTCGAGTCCAGAGCAAACTCTCTTGATGTGACGATACGGGTTTTGCCTACTCGAAAATCAACATCCGTACTTCACATTGTACTAGAATGCCGCAGATTCGACCGTTCAAATCCGATTCGCCAGAGCTATAACAACATTAAGTATAACAACACAGCGGAAGAAAAAGAATATATCAATATATATAACATTGATACAATGACAGATACAAAATCCGATACAGTATGATACAACAGAATGATACAACAGATACCAATATACATCAGAGATATGATACAAGAAATAGCAGCGGAAAAGAAAATAGATAACACCAGCAGCGGATAGAATGTCTCCAATAGAATGCTCCAAGATAAGCAACGTCAATCCATGAACTCCAAGAACTGACTAGCTCCAGATAATCTACCAAATCTGAATATTTGAGAAAACCCAACTCTAGACTGCCCGTGTGGAAAATAGTGGGCACCCAGAGTTTAGGAAGGGAACAATAAACTCCGGATCAGTCATGGGACTGGTGTGAGCAACAAAAACAGTTTATCTTTAAACAAACACAAAAGGCTTTTAAACATTGAAATCCGCAATGTTTTTGGAAAATGAAACTACCATAAGGCCTCCCACCACACACACAATGCAATCGCAGAATTGGAGGAGATTTCTTCTTATGATAGTCA
Source organism: Allium fistulosum (assembly GCA_030737815.1). NCBI lineage: Eukaryota > Viridiplantae > Streptophyta > Magnoliopsida > Asparagales > Amaryllidaceae > Allium > Allium fistulosum. The sequence continues at coordinate 620,229,089 of CM060907.1, forward strand.
AACATGCTTACTACGCAAAATCAAAACTCTTTTGATATTATTACTAGTGCATAGTGTAGAAAAAACATTTCGAAAATATAATATAAATCTTAGCCAGCATACAACATTTCATCGTATGCCTACTATAGCTACTACGTTCAATAGCAGGTTACCGCCACATTCCATAGCAGGTAATACAACTAAAACCGTACAGGGTTCGTATTGCTTCTTTGGATTTCCAACAAATGATCAGGCTAAGGAACTTCCTTACCGAAATAGAAACGCCTCTGGAAAGACGCCCCGGATCCTAACCGGATCTCTGCAAACAAAAGGCCGACGCTACCTCACGCTGTACAGATGTAACTAGGTAACTAACACACGAGTCATGTCATCCCCCGGTCGTAACCGACCTTTATCCCGGGATCCCGAAAACCAACAAAGCAACATCATATAGTAATAAATTAACGTGTCCACACGAGTTAAGTATCTGGGCTCCATACCATGATACCACCCTTTATCCAGAAGGAAATGACATACCCTAGGGGCGCTACCCCTACAAACCTTTGCCGCAACATTCCTGTTTCGACCATTACCGGGTTGTGAGGCTCGACGAAGTCTCGTCCACAAAGCCACGCTTTTTCACAAAGCCACGCTTCGATCAACAAATGATCAGCAGCACTTCGTATGCCACATTACCAAATTGGGAATGTATCACTAGTAACCATCAACTACATAACCTCTGAGCTCGTACGTCTCAGAGAAGGGTGTTAAGCTAAGAGAATAAATTCTCCGCCACCAACAGAAATGTATTTGATAGAAACCAGCTTTACATCTCAAAGTGTAACGTCAGTCACACATCCATACAAGTCTGTTCCGGGTTCGAACAGAACCGAAGGCACTTCCAAAGAAGCCCTTGCAAATCCGGGTATTCACAATCTCGATCGGACTTCCCATCACTTAGGGAATCTCTATACCGGAGCCATGATGCAGAGAAAATCGATAGGTCATCATATCGCTCTCGCAAATACCCGGTCTTCACCACCGGTCTTCAAATGCTATCCATATACGTCGTATCATTATTCGGAATGGGTTATATGACACAAAGGTCCTCTCCCGGCTAAACCGAATAACGAGCGCAATTAAAAATCATATGGATACTAGGGTCTCAGTTAAATCACAGCTTTAAAGCTTAAAACTTTTCATTCGAATGGTTAAAACAAATTACCATTTCCAATCTTTTAAACAAAAAAAGATTCAATTCCAAACCTTCAATGGTTTAAACAATTTTCCACACTTTTAATCTTTTAAACAAAAAGATTCAATTCACAACGTTAACCCCATTCACAAAGATTCATTCATAGATTTTCAAATCGATTCCCATTTCAATTTGATTAACTCGTTAAATCTTTAAATCAAGATTTAACTTATACCTTTCAAAACTAGTTTCCAAAGATTCATTCATAGCCTTTCAAAATCAATTCCATTTCAAGTTAGATTAACTCGTCCGGTCTTTAAATCAAAGACTCATTTCATAGCTTTCAAAACATTTCAATTCTATTTCAAACTTGAAATTCTATTGACACAAATTGGAAGTTCATTTCTTAAAATGAAAGCTATTATTATTTGAAAACAAGTAGTTTTCGTTTCAGAAAAATCCAGTTATATTTACACGAGTTAAAACCCTTGAATTAAATTCAAATTCCCAAATCAATACCTTTAAAATGGTTTAACCCATATATAACTTGTACAACATCTTTAATCCCTAGTTTCAAATCATAGAATTCAATTTCAAACTTGAATTCAAATTTAAATCAAATTATTTAAATTTCCAAAACTCGATTAAGTTATTCAAAATAACTTTTATCTTTGAAATTCCATTTCAAAAACTTTTCACTTTAAACCCAAATTTCTAATTTCAAAATCAATTGAAATTAAAATTTCCATTTCAAAAACATCAAATTTAATTTATCTGTGATTTAACCGATTTCCACGTGAAATCCATATTTGTGTGTAAAGGTGTAGTCCAGGGGTTTCACACAAAAGTGCGCAACATCAATCATCACAGATATATCGATAAGCGGTATAATCCATAACGCTTATCTTCATTTACAGATTCATAGATAAAATAAATTTATCAGTCACAAAGATTCACAATTATAATTCGATGTGGGTTTCGGATAACCAACTGGAATCCGACTCCCTGTCGCATCGAAATTCAAGTGCCGTTTTACGACCAAGGGTTTCATATTCACATAGTAATATATCACAGAAACAGAAATCACAGCTCGGCACAACATAAATCTGGGTATATCACAAATGATCATATATCAAGGATATCAAACAATTCACATTCAATAGAATTCAAAACATTCATAAGTAAGGTCAATTAATTGTTTGATTTATTCAAATCAGATTAATTTCTTATGAATTACTAATCCTGGTTAATCAACATCGATAAATTACAAATTATTTTGATTAATTATTCTTTAATCATTTATAAATTAACCCTCAATAATTAATTAACCTTTAATTATAATTTATCAACCTTTAATTATTAATTAATAAATTCCCAATTCATTAATCTCTAATTTATTAGTTAATCACTTATAACCATTAATTAATTAAATTACTTAATTATTCTTACATAAATCACTTAATTAACCTTTATCATTAATTAATTAATTATACTTAATTTCCTACCTAACTTAATTAATTCAAAGATAATAAATCTCCTTTAACTTAAAATAAAATTTAGGTTAAATAAATTTTAAAGCTCTTTAACAAATGTTAAGGAACCATTGATATTTAAAAAGTAACGTTATAAAGGAAAGTTTTAACAAGATTTGTTTTAAATTCCAAAAGCCTTATTTTTAAAACATTTAATAAAAACTGGGCTTTCTTTCCCACTTCGGGTCCTACCCGAATACCACTCGGGACTATCCCCGAGTTTTCCCTACTTCCTCCCCTGTTTTAAAACTTAGATTAATTACAGTTTAAAAACTGAAACGTATCACTATCAAAATACTCGAGTACGAACTCGAGTTAATCCCAAAAATCCCGACCTTCGCTTCGAGTCACTCCCACACCATCACGAGCAATCACACGCGAAACTTCTTCTTCCCCAAAATCTCGAACGCAACAGATACGCGACTTGCACGTGTACGTGCACACGAACGCTGGCGAACTTCGATCGAATCGCCACCCACCACCAAGTCGACGATATCCCCCTTGACCAACCTAAACACCCAGATCACTCAAACTCGTCGCCGATCGAAATCGAGTAACTCGATTTAAAAACTGGAACCAAGTAGTTCGTCAAAATCCCCTCGACTTGCCGCCATAGTTCGCCGGAACCCACGCGACTCTGACCCAAGCCTCGCCGCAGTCTCGAGCTTCCATCCCCTTGAACCACGACGAACTCGATCGCCCACCCATGATGAACGAGACGAAATAGAAACCTATGACAAAACTAGGTTTTCGAACGAAAAACGTCTGCCGTTGCCTCCACGGTGATCGTGAGCACCACCGATCATTTTTCGTAGACTCCCCATTCGTTCCTCCACCTCCTGACGAATTCCCGAGGCCTCATCTCCCAGAGATCATCAGTAATTGCCTCGAAACCTATTTTCAGATCAACTGCAACTGCTCTTTGTATACTCAATGGAAAAATTCCGTTTTAGTTTTAAAAATCTTATTTTCGAATGACGATTCAAGTTATAAAATTTAATTAATGTCCCATGACATTCAGATTTATCATGTAGTTAAGTTTCCCTGTAAGAATATAAATTTTCAGATGCTATAAAACACTAATTTCTACTGGAGACCATTTTCAGATCCTAAATCAAGTATAAACAACTTGTTTTTTTAAATTCTAGGCCTTAATTTAAGTTTAAACAAACCTACTATGTTTGAAAACCAAACATATAGGAAATCAGTGAAGAAGAAGATGAATCTTTGGTTTTAAAACTTGAAAATTCTGTAACAGGAACAGAGGAAACAATATTTGTTTGATCAGTAAAGTCTAGAAGGAATTTGAAGATGAGATCTTTGTTTTATTTTATTTTTTTAAAGGTTTGGAAACTTGTTTTAACGAGAACAGAAAACATCTTCATCTAGATGTGTACACATACATTTGTATAATATACACAGACATGCAAGAATACATAATCATTTAAGCCCATTTCAGGTCATGCTTCAAGGATTATTCAGATGCATCAAGTTTAATAATTTAAGGAGGAGAGTTGCTCACCTGGAAACAAAAACTGAACAGAGAAAGAACAGAGGCTCATGTTTATGAACAGACTGTGACATTGCAAGCTGAAGACTTCTTCTTTGATTCTTTGGTTTGACTTTATTTGTTTTTGATTTCAAGATGATATTGTTTTGGTTCTACTCAGTTTTAAATGGTGAACGAAAACTGGGATGCTAAGTGATGTTTTGAACGAACTAGAATGAAGAGGAAATCTGATATAGAGGAAGAGTTGTACAGGTGATGTTATTTATTTAAATTTTCTTTTGTACACTTATATCAGAGGAATGGAGGCTGATAGGTAGTGTTGCTGATGGCATCATTAATTAGCTTGTACAAATGTTTCTATTTTTGCTTACAGCCTCATATTCGTATGTACTTATATCATTTTCTTTTGCTTCTTTTCAGCTCGGCTGATATGATTTCTTTTGTATGCTAGAGGTATCTTGTTTTGGTTTCACACTTGTTTGAGATGATTTTGTATTACTTTTCTTTGTCTTCCTATACAAGCTTACTTTTATATATTTGTTTGAGTATTCATGAAAACATAATTTTGTTTTAGTCCTTTGTATTTTATTTGTTTGTCTTGTTACTTTGAAACATAAATGAATTTATGTTGTTTGAATTTTAACTAATTTATTTCTAGCTTAAATATTTATTTTATTTTATTGTTAGATTTTATTTATGTGTTACTTTTATTTTATAGTTCATCTCTTATTTATTTATTTATTTCTATTTCAACTTAAAATTTAAACTCAATATATATATATAAATTCAAACTTTCCCATATATGCATATATACATATATATTCACATTATTATTAAACCATTTACTTGAATTTTAAATCCAAATCATATATATACAAATCGTTTAAATTCATATGACTTAATATAGATTCTAAGAGAATCGGGGAAACTCGCTTCCATTAATAATAAATTTTACAATTTTTATTCAAAAAAATCCTTTAATTATCAATTTAAATAAAATTAAATTCTAGGGTCGTTACAAACTCCCCCCCTTAAAAGAATTTCGTCCTCGAAATTACCAAAGAGACACAAAGCTAGATGAAGAATATTTCATCAAATCAAACTGAACATCTATTCTGCATTTGGCTTACCAAATCAGAATATCAATAACAGATACAAGAACGAATCTGTTTAACACTTTACAAAATACTCGGGTTATCCAGATCTACGAAATATGTAGTGGCATCGGGTAGTTCGAAAGGGATAACTAACCATTCGTAGAATATACTGGGACCCAAAAAATAGATAGATATATGGATACAATTTCAAAATTTTTAGTTTAGAACTAAAGTATACCTATCTACCATAGCAATCAAAGCAACCAATACATCCAAACAAACAATTTTGGTCCATCCAGAGTTTATGTCCCATATTAATATATCGAATTCCTTTCTGGATCTACCAGAAACTATCGAAGAATTGAGAAGAGATATTTGAACAAAAAAGATTAATAGAGAAAAGATGGCTTCCTCGTTGTTAAAGAGTATTGACCATTTATAGTCGTATTCCCTCTGTCCCCTATCTCATCCTCTTCTTGCACTCATACTTACTATCAGTGGATAGCAAGAGAATTTACTGAGGTATTCGAACAGATATCTGAGAATTACTCATTCTAGGGTATACTTCACCCTATCTCTAATGAGCTACTTAACGTGTTATACTCCTGAGCTAAAGTTCAACCTTAGCTCTGATACCACATGTGACGATACGGGTTTTGCCTGCTCGAAAATCAACATCCGTACTTCACATTGTACTAGAATGCCGCAGATTCGACCGTTCAAATCCGATTCGCCGGAGCTAAAACAACATTAAGTATAACAACACAGCGGAAGAAAAAGAATATATCAATATATATAACATTGATACAATGACAGATACAAAATCCGATACAGTATGATATAACAGAATGATACAACAGATACCAATATACATCAGAGATATGATACAAGAAATAGCAGCGGAAAAGAAAATAGATAACACCAGCAGCGGATAGAATGTCTCCAATAGAATGCTCCAAGATAAGCAAAGTCAATCCATGAAATCCAAGAACTGACTAGCTCCAGATAATCTACCAAATCTGAATATCTGAGAAAACCCAACTCTAGACTGCCCGTGTGGAAAATAGTGGGCACCCAGAGTTTAGGAAGGGAACAATAAACTCCGGATCAGTCATGGGACTGGTGTGAGCAACAAAAACAGTTTATCTTTAAACAAACACAAAAGGCTTTTAAACATTGAAATCCGCAATGTTTTTGGAAAATGAAACTACCATAAGGCCTCCCACCACACACACAATGCAATCGCAGAATTGGAGGAGATTTCTTCTTATGATAGTCAAACATGCTTACTACGCAAAATCAAAACTCTTTTGATATTATTACTAGTGCATAGTGTAGAAAAAACATTTCGAAAATATAATATAAATCTTAGCCAGCATACAACATTTCATCGTATGCCTACTATAGCTACTACGTTCAATAGCAGGTTACCGCCACATTCCATAGCAGGTAATACAACTAAAACCGTACAGGGTTCGTATTGCTTCTTTGGATTTCCAACAAATGATCAGGCTAAGGAACTTCCTTACCGAAATAGAAACGCCTCTGGAAAGACGCCCCGGATCCTAACCGGATCTCTGCAAACAAAAGGCCGACGCTACCTCACGCTGTACAGCTGTAACTAGGTAACTAACACACGAGTCATGTCATCCCCCGGTCGTAACCGACCTTTATCCCGGGATCCCGAAAACCAACAAAGCAACATCATACAGTAATAAATTAACGTGTCCACACGAGTTAAGTATCTGGGCTCCATACCATGATACCACCCTTTATCCAGAAGGAAATGACATACCCTAGGGGCGCTACCCCTACAAACCTTTGCCGCAACATTCCTGTTTCGACCATTACCGGGTTGTGAGGCTCGACGAAGTCTCGTCCACAAAGCCACGCTTTTTCACAAAGCCACGCTTTGATCAACAAATGATCAGCAGCACTTCGTATGCCACATTACCAAATTGGGAATGTATCACTAGTAACCATCAACTACATAACCTCTGAGCTCGTACGTCTCAGAGAAGGGTGTTAAGCTAAGAGAATAAATTCTCCGCCACCAACAGAAATGTATTTGATAGAAACCAGCTTTACATCTCAAAGTGTAACGTCAGACACACATCCATACAAGTCTGTTCCGGGTTCGAACAGAACCGAAGGCACTTCTAAAGAAGCCCTTGCAAATCCGGGTATTCACAATCTCGATCGGACTTCCCATTACTTAGGGAATCTCTATACCAGAGCCATGATGCAGAGAAAATCGATAGGTCATCATATCGCTCTCGCAAATACCCGGTCTTCACCACCGGTCTTCAAATGCTATCCATGTACGTCGTATCATTATTCGGAATGGGTTATATGACACAAAGGTCCTCTCCCGGCTAAACCGAATAACGAGCGCAATTAAAAATCATATGGATACTAGGGTCTCAGTTAAATCACAGCTTTAAAGCTTAAAACTTTTCATTCGAATGGTTAAAACAAATTACCATTTCCAATCTTTTAAACAAAAAAAGATTCAATTCCAAACCTTCAATGGTTTAAACAATTTTCCACACTTTTAATCTTTTAAACAAAAAGATTCAATTCACAACGTTAACCCCATTCACAAAGATTCATTCATAGATTTTCAAATCGATTCCCATTTCAATTTGATTAACTCGTTAAATCTTTAAATCAAGATTTAACTTATACCTTTCAAAACTAGTTTCCAAAGATTCATTCATAGCCTTTCAAAATCAATTCCATTTCAAGTTAGATTAACTCATCCGGTCTTTAAATCAAAGACTCATTTCATAGCTTTCAAAACATTTCAATTCTATTTCAAACTTGAAATTCTATTGACACAAATTGGAAGTTCATTTCTTAAAATGAAAGCTATTATTATTTGAAAACAAGTAGTTTTCATTTCAGAAAAATCCAGTTATATTTACACGAGTTAAAACCCTTGAATTAAATTCAAATTCCCAAATCAATACCTTTAAAATGGTTTAACCCATATATAACTTGTACAACATCTTTAATCCCTAGTTTCAAATCATAGAATTCAATTTCAAACTTAAATTCAAATTTAAATCAAATTATTTAAATTTCCAAAACTCGATTAAGTTATTCAAAATAACTTTTATCTTTAAAATTCCATTTCAAAAACTTTTCACTTTAAACCCAAATTTCTAATTTCAAAATCAATTGAAATTAAAATTTCCATTTCAAAAACATCAAATTTAATTTATCTGTGATTTAACCGATTTCCACGTGAAATCCATATTTGTGTGTAAAGGTGTAGTCCAGGGGTTTCACACAAAAGTGCGCAACATCAATCATCACAGATATATCGATAAGCGGTATAATCCATAACGCTTATCTTCATTCACAGATTCATAGATAAAATAAATTTATTAGTCACAAAGATTCACAATTATAATTCGATGTGGGTTTCGGATAACCAACTGGAATCCGACTCCCTGTCGCATCGAAATTCAAGTGCCGTTTTACGGCCAAGGGTTTCATATTCACATAGTAATATATCACAGAAACAGAAATCACAGCTCGGCACAACATAAATCTGGGTATATCACAAATGATCATATATCAAGGATATCAAACAATTCACATTCAATAGAATTCAAAACATTCATAAGTAAGTTCAATTAATTGTTTGATTTATTCAAATCAGATTAATTTCTTATGAATTACTAATCCTGGTTAATCAACATCGATAAATTACAAATTATTTTGATTAATTATTCTTTAATCATTTATAAATTAACCCTCAATAATTAATTAACCTTTAATTATAATTTATCAACCTTTAATTATTAATTAATAAATTCCCAATTCATTAATCTCTAATTTATTAGTTAATCACTTATAACCATTAATTAATTAAATTACTTAATTATTCTTACATAAATCACTTAATTAACCTTTATCATTAATTAATTAATTATACTTAATTTCCTACCTAACTTAATTAATTCAAAGATAATAAATCTCCTTTAACTTAAAATAAAATTTAGGTTAAATAAATTTTAAAGCTCTTTAACAAATGTTAAGGAACCATTGATATTTAAAAAGTAACGTTATAAAGGAAAGTTTTAACAAGATTTGTTTTAAATTCCAAAAGCCTTATTTTTAAAACATTTAATAAAAACTGGGCTTTCTTTCCCACTTCGGGTCCTACCCGAATACCACTCGGGACTATCCCCGAGTTTTCCCTACTTCCTCCCCTGTTTTAAAACTTAGATTAATTACAGTTTAAAAACTGAAACGTATCACTATCAAAATACTCGAGTACGAACTCGAGTTAATCCCAAAAATCCCGACCTACGCTTCGAGTCACTCCCACACCATCACGAGCAATCACACGCGAAACTTCTTCTTCCCCAAAATCTCGAACGCAACAGATACGCGACTTGCACGTGTACGTGCACACGAACGCTGGCGAACTTCGATCGAATCGCCACCCACCACCAAGTCGACGATATCCCCCTTGACCAACCTAAACACCCAGATCACTCAAACTCGTCGCCGATCGAAATCGAGTAACTCGATTTAAAAACTGGAACCAAGTAGTTCGTCAAAATCCCCTCGACTTGCCGCCACAGTTCGCCGGAACCCACGCGACTCCGACCCAAGCCTCGCCGCAGTCTCGAGCTTCCATCCCCTTGAACCACGACGAACTCGATCGCCCACCCATGATGAACGAGACGAAATAGAAACCTATGACAAAACTAGGTTTTCGAACGAAAAACGTCTGCCGTTGCCTCCACGGTGATCGTGAGCACCACCGATCATTTTTCGTAGACTCCCCATTCGTTCCTCCACCTCCTGACGAATTCCCAAGGCCTCATCTCCCAGAGATCATCAGTAATTGCCTCGAAACCTATTTTCAGATCAACTGCAACTACTCTTTGTATACTCAATGGAAAAATTCCGTTTTAGTTTTAAAAATCTTATTTTCGAATGACGATTCAAGTTATAAAATTTAATTAATGTCCCATGACATTCAGATTTATCATGTAGTTAAGTTTCCCTGTAAGAATATAAATTTTCAGATGCTATAAAACACTAATTTCTACTGGAGACCATTTTCAGATCCTAAATCAAGTATAAACAACTTGTTTTTTTAAATTCTAGGCCTTAATTTAAGTTTAAACAAACCTACTATGTTTGAAAACCAAACATATAGGAAATCAGTGAAGAAGAAGATGAATCTTTGGTTTTAAAACTTGAAAATTCTGTAACAGGAACAGAGGAAACAATATTTGTTTGATCAGTAAAGTCTAGAAGGAATTTGAAGATGAGATCTTTGTTTTATTTTATTTTTTTAAAGGTTTGGAAACCTGTTTTAACGAGAACAGAAAACATCTTCATCTAGATGTGTACACATACATTTGTATAATATACACAGACATGCAAGAATACATAATCATTTAAGCCCATTTCAGGTCATGCTTCAAGGATTATTCAGATGCATCAAGTTTAATAATTTAAGGAGGAGAGTTGCTCACTTGGAAACAAAAACTGAACAGAGAAAGAACAGAGGCTCATGTTTATGAACAGACTGTGACATTGCAAGCTGAAGACTTCTTCTTTGATTCTTTGGTTTGACTTTATTTGTTTTTGATTTCAAGATGATATTGTTTTGGTTCTACTCAGTTTTAAATGGTGAACGAAAACTGGGATGCTAAGTGATGTTTTGAACGAACTAGAATGAAGAGGAAATCTGATATAGAGGAAGAGTTGTACAGGTGATGTTATTTATTTAAATTTTCTTTTGTACACTTATATCAGAGGAATGGAGGCTGATAGGTAGTGTTGCTGATGGCATCATTAATTAGCTTGTACAAATGTTTCTATTTTTGCTTACAGCCTCATATTCGTATGTACTTATATCATTTTCTTTTGCTTCTTTTCAGCTCGGCTGATATGATTTCTTTTGTATGCTAGAGGTATCTTGTTTTGGTTTCACACTTGTTTGAGATGATTTTGTATTACTTTTCTTTGTCTTCCTATACAAGCTTACTTTTATATATTTGTTTGAGTATTCATGAAAACATAATTTTGTTTTAGTCCTTTGTATTTTATTTGTTTGTCTTGTTACTTTGAAACATAAATGAATTTATGTTGTTTGAATTTTAACTAATTTATTTCTAGCTTAAATATTTATTTTATTTTATTGTTAGATTTTATTTATGTGTTACTTTTATTTTATAGTTCATCTCTTATTTATTTATTTCTATTTCAACTTAAAATTTAAACTCAATATATATATATATAAATTCAAACTTTCCCATATATGCATATATACATATATATTCACATTATTATTAAACCATTTACTTGAATTTTAAATCCAAATCATATATATACAAATCGTTTAAATTCATATGACTTAATATAGATTCTAAGAGAATCGGGGAAACTCGCTTCCATTTATAATAAATTTTACAATTTTTATTCAAAAAAATCCTTTAATTATCAATTTAAATAAAATTAAATTCTAGGGTCATTACACTTGATTTAACCAGGCTACAAGATCACCTAATTGATTTACGGGATACAGTCGCACCCAATTGATTTACAGGCCACAATCACACCATTTCTATTATCACTTTGATAGATAGAGAGACTCGATATACTTCTTTGATTACAAATGATCCTATAATTCTGAATAGCACTGAGATCTTTGAGAGAGAGTGGCAGAGAATCCAACTAGAGATGATCGAGTTTGATTCACATAGGATTTCGGCAGAGTTTTGTTAAAGCATTTGAAATATAAGAGAATCTTTTTGTGGAGAAGGAGTGAAGAAATAAAGAAAAACTTATGTGTAAATTCATACAAAACATCAGGTAATTATAGAAGAACAATAGTCGTGTCCATTCACGAAAGGTTATGATGAATAGACACTTCTTTTGAAAATTTCAATTTTGAAATAAACGGCCACCATGTCGACATGAGGGGATGAGGTATGTCGACATGCCCATAAATATTTTGAAAATTGATTTTTCTTTAAAAATGATTTCTATTCTAAAACTTGTCAAAACAATTTCTGAAGTTTATAAACCATTTTAAATATAGTTTAAACTTATAAAAGTGATTTAAAAAATAATCTTAAAATATATAATCTATAATATTAAAACTAAGTATAGAATATATTTTGAGATTTTAAAACTTATAATATTAAAACAAGGAGATAGTTTAAAAACAAGAGATGGTTTTGAAATCAAAATATAAAATATGATAAAAATATTTTAAGGCTGAAATATTTAAACCGAGGTAGATGACTTTTAAAAAGTTTTTGGAAAACTATCTAAAATAAATCATTTTGAAAATTTCTTGGATTCCATTCCACTAGAGAAGGCTGTGGGTTCCATCCCACTATTAAAGCGAGAAGGTGGATTCCATTCCACAATTAAAATCCAAATAAAGATTTTAGTGCTATTATGAAGTTTTAACATAAATCTAGACACTATTACTTATCTTAATATCTTGAATTCTTGAAATCTTGAATTCTTGAACCTTGAACTCTTGAAATCTTGAATTCTTGAAATCTTGAACTCTTGATACGCATAAGTCTTCAGTCTTGATTTCTTCAATCTTTAATTTATTAGTCTTGAATATCTATACTGTACAGTCTTCATTCTTCAGTACCAGCATATATATCCTGCATATACATATATATCTATACAAGAATATTAGTATTTATATTTTATAACAAGTCCTAATGTTGTTGTCATCCAAACCATCATCTCAGGAACTAACAATCTACCCCTTTTTGATGATGACAACCTTTGTTTATAAAATGTACTCTGCAAAACTCTGATTCTACTCTAACTCCCCCTTATTCCAACAACTCCCCTTTAATCTACTAACTCCCCTTAATCTAAGCCTATCTAACCTATTTTATAATTCTCCCCCTTTGTCATCAACAAAAACTAATCCTAAACTACATAACTCCCTCTTAAACTAATACTAAATATAAATGAGATAGATAATAATATGAGTAAAATATAGCAAGATAAATATGAGAGATATGAAAATTTCAAACATAATCATCCATATATTTATCAAACCACACCATTCCAATCATATATTACGTACCATATTCAAATCAATTCAAACAATTTAAATCAAGTTAAACAAAACCAAACAATTCAAATCAAACCAAGTCAAATCAAAGTTAATAAAATTACACAAGTCAAATCAAACATTTCTTGGAACTTCAATCCATCCTTCTTCACCGAAGATAGGATCTGACTTTTTAGCATCTCATTCTTCATTATCCTTGTTCAGAGTTCCTTTTGGATTCGCTTCGAGTTTTTCCTTGTTGAGGGCTGAAATCATCCAACGAATGGCATCGAAGTGCCTTTCTTGTTTCTTTATCATCTGCATTTGGCTTAATTCTAAGTGTCGTTGATTGTGAAGGATAAAAGAAAGTATGTTCTTGAAAGAATTGAGAGTTTCTTCAAGATTTTCACTTAGATTATGAATAGGAGAGGCCATTTTTGATAAAATATGAAGAAATTCAATAGAAAATAATGGAGAATTGAAAATGTGTATTTTTCTGGAAGAAACGGGTATTTAAATAGATAGAAAGTCGTTTGAAATGAAAAGACACAAGGTAGTTATGTCAAATTCAAATTCAAAACAAAAATTGTTTTCTGGCCGTTACATGTCGACATAGGGGGTAGGGGATGTCGACATGCCTCTGTTGAATTTGGAAATTTGCTTATTTCTTTATATTATGTACAAGTCCATATATAAAAACTTATATAATATAGTAACAAGCATTCCAGAGATATTTTGGAGCTAATGGATAGAAATAAAAGATTTTTCATTGATAAATTTAGTTAATATTACATAAACAATAAATAACATTAACTAATCGAAAGATACAAACTAATACATCTTGAAATGAAACTAGAATTTGGTAGATGATGATGAAGACGATGATAATCCAAGCTTGCGACTCACTTTCCCAAAGAACTTGTTTATTTTGGTGGAAATTTTATCCAATTTTTTACTAAAGGATCTTTTGAGAATCTTTTGAGAATCCTATGATTTTCCACTATTATCTTTTGTTTTTGAGAAGTGTCTTGTTGGATGGATTGTTAGGAGTGATAGAGTATTCAATATTTTCCAGTTATGTCTCTTCCTCCTCCTCTCCTTCTTCTTCAATATCCATCTCATCCCCTTCTTCCTCCTCCTCTCCTTCTTCTTTAATATCCATCTCATCCCCTTCTTCCTCCTCTTCTTCTCCTTCTTCCATCTCTTCATGTGCCAACCGTTCATCTTTTTCCGCAAGTGTTTCATATGGTTGAAACATAAGTGGGATTTTCATAAGAGAGATATTTGCATGGTTAAACACTTTTTGAGAGACAAACTCCTCTCTCTCTTATAATCAACTCCAAAATAATTAAAAATCCGAGTAAGATAGATTCCATGATACAAAGTGTTTTCTCCTAAGGTAAAATTTTTGAGATGAAGTTCATCCAAAATTACTTGCGCCCAATTGATATCATAATGCCCAAAAAAAGCAAAAAGAGCTTTGCAAACTTTTAAGGTCGTGTGATTGAAATTTCCCAATCTTGGAGTAATGGTATGTTGCAAAAGAAGATTAACAATTCTTGCTTTAGGACGGAAATTTCTATTTATAAATTCAAAGTTATCATCTCCTTCAAAAATGAGATGAAATGTCTCACGATCATGTTCATCAATTTGAAAATCCGAAAGATTCATTCCCATATACTTACAACCCAAAATATTTCCCAAAATCTCACTATTTAAAACAATTGGTGTTCCTTTAACACTACTCCAAACTTCCCCTTCATTACCATTATAAATACCACGATTCAAATTAGCATAAAACATAATAACAAGATTCAGATAACAAATTAAATCATTTTGAGAATCAATAATTAAACTGAGAATTTGATTCTCTTCGAAAAGAACATTGAGTTTATATGAAGGAAAATCACTAAAGATAGAAAATTTTCCCGTATGGACTTTTCCAAAGTTTGCATAGCTTATGTAAGCTTTGATAGCTTTCAGGTCATTGTAGAGGAATTCTTTGATGGCTTTGGACAACCTAATGGTGGAGGGAGTGCTTGAGGAAGCCATTTTTGAAGAGAGTAGAGAGCTTGAGAGTTTGAAAGAGAGTTTGAATTTTGAAATGAATGTGAAAAGATAGGATAAAGTTAAGGAGATAAATAGATATTCAATAGTCATGTTCTCTGTTCAAGAGACACCTTTTCAGAGCTTTGGAGTTGGTAAAAAGGTGGAGGGAAATTCAAAGCTTTGAATTCAAATTTGAATTTCAAAATTCTGGTAGGGATGTCGACATAGGGGGGTAGGGCCATGTCGACATGGGTCTTATAATATGTGACTAATTTTTTTAATTTTTTTAATATATATATATATATATCCTATAATCTAATTTATATTTTATCTGAAATAATATAAATATAATAACACTTTAATATTAATATTTAATATTAAAATATTATTTGTTTGAAAATCAAAATTTTAAATTCAAACAGCAAGCAATTTCAAAACATTCAAACAATCAAACAGTCAAACATTCAAGCAAACAATTTCAACTAATATAATTTAAATGCGTACCTATTTTTAGATCCATGTTTCTGAGATCATCAGATTCGTGAATAGCTGTAAAGCACATATTTGAATTTCCCGTCTTTTGATCTTCATCACTGGAGGATGAGTGTCAAGACCCAAAAGTCGACCTTCGAAAATCGGCACCCGTACTTCACTTGTACTCAAAATGCCGTAGATTCAAATGCCGAATCTGGTTCTTGGGAGCTTATAACACAGTTAAGTAAATAACACAGCGGAATAAAAGAATAATACATTGATACACAATATCTGATACAACAGAGTGATACAATGAATATCAATATACATCAGAGATATGATACAACAAATAGCAGCGGAATAGAAAACGATAACACCAGTAGCGGAATAGAATGTCTCCAATAGAATGCTCCAAGATAAGCAACGTCAGTCCATGAACTCCAAGAACTGAACTAGCTCCAGATAGTCTACTAAACCTGAATATCTGAAAAACCCAACTCTAGACTGCCCGTGTGGAAAATGGTAGGCACCCAGAGTTTAGGAAGGGAACAATAAACTCCGGATCAGTCATGGGACTGGTGTGAGCAACAAAAACTGTTTATCTTTAAACAACAGCAAAAGAATTTTAAACATTGAAATCCGCAATGCTTTTAGAAAATGAAACTACCATAAGACCTCCCACCACACACACAATGCAAATGCAGAATTGGAGGAGATTTCTTCTTATGATAGTCAAAAATGCTTACTACGCAAATCAAATCAAATCATTTGATATTATTATTAGTGCATAGTGTAGAAAACATTTCGAAAGTATAATATTAATCTTAGCCAACATACGACCAGTATCGTATGCCTACTATAGCTACCATCTAAACAGTGGTGACCACCGTACGTAAATGGCAGGTTCTACAACTAATACCGTACAAAGTTCGTATTGGAAGATGGATTTCCAACAAATGGTCAGGCTAAGGAACTTCCCATGCCACGGTGGGTACGTCCCTGGAATAGACGACCCGAGAACCTAACCGGATCTCTGCCAACACAAGGTCGGGTTACCTCTGCAAAAATAGGTAACTACTGACACGCGTATGCCATCCCCCGATCGTAACCGATCTTCCCGAGGATCCTCGATTTCCAACAAACCACATAATAATAATGCAGCAACCACATAGGTTAAGTATCTGGGCTCCATACCATGATACCACCTCTATCCAGAAGGAATGACATACACTAAGGGGCGCTACTCCCTAGAACCTTGCTGCATCCTTCCTGTTTCGACCATTTCCGGGGTGTAAGGCTCGACGAAGTCTCGTCCACAAAGCTACGCTTTCTACAAAGTCATGCTTCGGGTCAAACAAATGATCAACCTATGATCACAAAGATATAAGATCAAACAAATGATCATATCACAAATGTCAAACACTGATCATCACACAGCAACACTCAGCATGCCACATTACCAAATTGGGATATATCGCTGATAAATTTCAACTACATAACCTCTGAGCTCGTACGTCTCAGAGAAGGGTGTTAAGCTAAAAGAATAAATTCTCCGCCACCAAACAGAAATGTATTTGAAAGAAATCGGCTTTATATCTCAAAGTGTAATGTCAGACATGTATCCATACAAGTCTGTTCCGGGTTCGAACAGAACCAAAGGCACTTCTCACGAAGCCCTTGCAAATCCGGATAACTCTCAATCACGTCCGGACTTCCCGTCACAAAAGAGTGATATAAATCTCTATACCGGTGCGACTCAGTGCAGAGACATTCGACAGGTTGTCCTTTCATTTTCGAAAAATATCCGGTCTTCAACACCGGTCTTCAAATGCTATCCATATACGACGTATCACTATTCGGAATGAGTTATACGACCCAAAGGTCCTTTCCCGACTAACCCGAATAGTGAGCAAAATATTTAAAAACATATGGATATTGGGATTTCAATTAAGTCACAACTTAAACCCAAACTTTCTTTACAGATGGTTTATCAAATTACCATTTTAATCTTTTTAAACAAAAAGATTCAATTCACAAAGTTCACTTAATTTCACAAAGATTCATTCACAGAATTTCCAAATCAATTTCCCTTTCAATTTGATTAATTCGTTAAATCTTTAAATCAAAGATTTAACTCATAGCTTTCAAAACAATTTCATTTCGAATGGGTTAAACAAATCATCATTTTAAATCTGTTAAAAATAGACAGATTTAATTCATAGCTTTCAAAAAGAATTCATGCATAACTTGGAAAATCCATTTTTCAATTCACTTGAAATTCCTTTAATTAAACTGGAATTTCTTTTCTTATCTGAAAGCTTTTATCATTCAAAAACAACAGTTTTCAATTTGGAAATCTGATTCATTCATACGAGTTGAAATCCTTGGTTTAAATTCAAATTCCCAAATTAATACTTTAAAATGGTTTAATTCATACAAACACATTTATATCATCTTTTATCCCTAGTTTCCAAATCATAGATTTAATTTCAAACTTGAATTCAAATTTAAATCTAATTATTTAAATTTTCAAAACTCGATTTAAGTTATTCAAAATAACTTTTATCTTTGAAATTCTATTTCAAAAGCTTTCCACTTCAAACCCAAATTTCCAATTTCAAAATCAATTGAAATTAAAAAATTTAATT
Source organism: Allium fistulosum (assembly GCA_030737815.1). Lineage (NCBI taxonomy): Eukaryota > Viridiplantae > Streptophyta > Magnoliopsida > Asparagales > Amaryllidaceae > Allium > Allium fistulosum. Next base: position 620,247,641 of record CM060907.1, read on the forward strand.
TCAAAAACAATCAAATTTAAATTATCTGTGACTTAACCGATTTCCACGTGAAATCCATATTTATGTGTGTAAAGGTGTGGTCCAGGGGTTTCACACACAATAGTGCAACATCAATCATCACATAACAAAATATAGGATATAGTTGATAAGCGATATAAACTATAACGCTTATCGTTCATTCACAGATTACAGATATATATCACAGGTAAGTAAACTACAGATCACAACATAAATCAGGGTGTATCACAAAGCATCATATATCAGGGATATCAAACAATCAAATCAATAGAATCCAAACATTCATAAGTAAGGACGAGCATTCAATAGTCATTTATAAGTAGGATTAATTAATTGTTTAATCCTAATTAATTCAATTTATTTCCAATTAAATTGATTTCTTTATGAATAAATTATCTAATCTTGATTTATTAATTACAAATCCCTTGATATAAATTAATTAATCAATTGCCTTAATTTAATTAAATTATCCTTAACTAATCATATAAATTAATTTAACCTTTAAACCAATTACATAATAATTTAATCCCTTAATTAATCATAATAAGTAATTATCCCTAATTACTTAATTAATCAATTATTTATTCGTAATTAAATTACTTAATTACTTAACTACTAATCATTAATTAATCAACTTTAAGTAGTTAATTTTAAATTTATTAATCACTTAAGCACTGATTAGTTTGAACACTAATACAATTATACTGTAATTATTCTTAATTACTTTCTAAAATAATTAATTGATTACTATTCATTTTAATTAACATTTTAAAACTCTTCTCTAAGCTTTGAAAATCAAATTACTACTAACCACTAACTTAAATGTTAGTAAAATTTATACTTAACTTAAAGTAATTACTTAATTAAGGATAATAATTAAGTATTAAAAACATTGTCAAGTATCAACTAGGATAATTAAAACTTCTATTAAGTTTTAACTTAAAACTGTTAAACATTTCTAAGTTTGCAGTGTTTAAACAAATTTTCCTAAACATCTTTATAAAATGCTGCAGTTCGAATCATACCCGAGAATCTCCTCGTTCAACTTCGAGTAACACATCGCGTTAAACCCCTATTTCCCGAGACCTTCTTCTTCCCTGTTTAAAATTTGAAACCCCAAGTACTCAACTCTCCACGCGAAAACCAGGTACGACTCGAGTAACCTCAGGAGAAAACTCACAATGGTTATCAACTTTCTCGCGTATTCCAAAACCCAAAACATCAAAACGTGTATACGACCCGCCGTGCACTTGCACACGCCGCCGACACACCTCCGGCAACTCGCACCATCACCAACAACCCACAAATCCACTCGATAATCGAAAAACAAACCCAGATCAACACGAAACGATCGAAATCAAAATCGACCATCTGCTCGAGCCAGTTATACGAACACTTCATACCAAAATGCCTCGTCCCCCAAATGCCGACCACCTGCGGCGACGTAGCTCCGCCCCCATCTCGGCCAGACCTTGTTCGAGCATTCCCCAAACTTGCGAGGCACTCGATCATGCAACGATGACGAAAACGAAAAATATGCCGAGCATCGAAAAACATATGAACTAAACCCTACTCTCGATCCAAACCCAAAATCTATGCATTCGAAATTTATTTATTTATTTTTCCTATGTTCGTGGATCATCATACTAACTTCACCACGAATTTCAACATCCACAATTTATTAAACCAACCGAAATTTGAAAAAAAAAGTGATTTTGTTCATCTGTAAACTGCTCTGAAATTACTAAATTAAAAATTATCATACTTGCTTTAAAAATCTTATCTTTGAGTGTTTATTCCAAATATATAAAATCAAACAACAATTTAAAATATTCAAATTTAGCAATTTATTCCTTTTGCTGTAATATAGATCTCACAGTAGCTATGTTTTCTCTGTTAACCTCCAAACAAATTTTCTAGGTCATGATGTTTGTTTATACAAACATAATTAGTTAAATCTCTAAGTTTCACATTGTCTTATATGAAGAGGTACTAGTTTCATTACAATTCTTTGCTCAGTGACTTGAAATTATTGAAAAACAACTTGTAACAGAGCTTCAGTAAACAGCAACATCACAGAATATATATCACATATTTTTTTTTTTCCACATATATACCAACACAAACTAACTGTAGGCATCACTCAAGCAACCAGATTATCATAAAGTTTCTAAAAATGTTACTCACATGGCAAAGAGGAACAGATTAAGCTTCTAAAAACAAAGAGTTGCTCACCGTGGTTTCCATGAAAATAACAGAGTTCTTTGACACTGGTTTTGAAATTGCAAGTTGAAGTTCTTCCTTTTGATCTTTAGTTTGAATTGGTTCAAGTTGTTTGTTTGTTTGAGCTTTGAACTGATATTTTTGCTTTCAGGTTTCACTTAGCTTTGAAGATAAACGAGACTAAAATGAATTGAGTAGTTGATATAGAGGAAGAGTTGTACAGGGTATATTTTCTTGCTTGTACAATATAAGATCAAAGATCTTTTCCTTTGGAGGCTGAAGTGATACCTTTCGTGCGTGCATTAAATGCAAAAGTCCTTTCTTGTTCACAACTTATGCTGTTTGAATTATGTATGTACAATAGGCAGAGATATTTGTTTCAAATTGTTGGCTGAAATCTTGCTTTTCCAGTTCCCATTTGTTTTGTTTTATGCCTTGTTTTCGGCTGAGATAATTTTGTTTGTGTTCATAGATATGTTTATTTGTTTTATTACTTTGAAATGTTATATATTGTTATGTTGTTTTAGTTATTTGTATTAATTTAACTTAGGTTGCATACTTGTCTTTATACTTACTTGAATATATTTTATTTTGGTTTATTTCTATACTTTTGTTCTATTAGTTTAAATGAGATTCTATAATTATTTTACTTCATATTTATTAGCTTAAGTATTTTGTATTTGCTTTTATTATTTTATATAACTATAAATTTGTTTAAAATATTTGTTCAAAACAAACATTTATTCGTTTTGGGGAAACTCGAATTCATTTATCGATTAATTTTACAATTTTTTATTCAAAAATTCTTTTAATTATCCATTTAAATTAAATTAAATTTCGGGGTCGTTACAATGAGTCTGAATCGTCTAGTATAGTAGTATACGCTCTCTTTCTTTTCTTTGAATCATTACTTGGAGGAAATTTATGCTTATATGGATGCGAACAATCTCTTTTCAAGTGGCCTATCTCATCGCAATTGTAGCATCTGACATTGTTGAGAGTCTCATTATTATTTCTAGAATTCTTGTGATTATTTCTCTTGTAGTTGTTTATCTTTCTGTATTTCAGAAACTTTCTAAAATTTCTTGTCATCAAGGCTATTTCTTCATGGTCGTCACTGTTTGAGTCTAAACCATCTGTTATTGCATTGAACGATACTAACTTCTTTTCTGAGGCCTCGCTTTCTCTTCTCCCTTGCATTTGTACTTCAAACGACATCAAATTCCCAATTAACTCTTCAGTTTTCAGTGTACAAAAATCATTAGCCTCTTCAATTGCTAGAGTCTTCCGATCCCATTCCAGAGTGAGTGAGTTCGGAATTTTTCTAACTTGATCTTCTTTAGAGAAGTTATTTCCCAATGCAATTAGTGAGTGCACAATATCTTGAAACCGACTATACATGTCTAAAATGGACTCATTTGGATTCATCTTGAATAATTGAAATTGATTGGTCAAAATGGATATTTTGGTCTGTTTAACTTTTCTTGTTCCTTTATGAGTAACTTGCAAAGTTTTTGAAATTTCATGTGCAGACTTACAAACAGATACTCTATTAAACTCATTCCTATCAAGTGAATAGAATAGAATATTCATGGCTTTTGAATTGTTTTGTGCAACAGTCTTTTGCTCAGCGGTCCACTATGCAAAATTTGCTGTGGGTTTAATGTACTCAGTTTGTGTGACATTCTAAGTGTCTAATCCTATTGATTGTAAATAGATTTTCATCCTACATACCCAATATGCATAGTTACTGCCGTTAAAAAGTGGTGGTCTGGCAGTAGACTGACCTTCTACAAATGAAGTAGTGATAGTGTTGACATTACTAGTGTTGGCGGCCATTTGAAAACTTTTCAAAAAATCAAATTATGAAAACTTTGAAAATCAATGCTCTGATACCAAATGAAGGGAATGCGGATTACGGATCATAAGGCTGGATTAACGCTAGAGGGGAGGTGAATAGTGTTTAATAAATTTTATGGAATTTTTGAAATCTTTTGAAATTAAACACAGACAAATGCAATTCACAAACACAGAGACAATCATAGAATCAGACATAGATGCAAATAGTAAATAAAAAACAGTGAAAGGAAAGAACACGCCGGAATTTTATACTGGTTCAGAGTTACCTACATACAGTTCCACACAATTTCTTATGCAAATTTCTTTTCAAATATAATGTCGATATTACGACCTCGATTTCAAGGCTACGAGATACACCCTCCTGTCTTCGAGTCTAGGGCAAACTGTGATAACCCGGATTTCTGAACATCTGTAATTGATATAATAATTGGGTAAATTAATAGAAATACTGAATTATAGATTTGACAAATAAATCTGGTAATGAATATTTATATTTGGGTAAGTATTGCATGATAATATCTTAATATAATCACTTAGAATTTACATTTTTTATTATTTTCTTTTAAATCAAATGATAATGTGTTGTTATAAGAATATATATATGAGTAGAAAATAAATTAGAATTTGAACTTGAATTAGGAATTCAAAGAATAAAATATCTTAAAAATAAATTGGGTTTAAAAATGTATATATGATTTGTTTTATAACATTCTCTTTATAAGATTCTATAAAAAATACATTAAACCAGTATGATTATTTCTAAATGCATAATTGGAATTTTTATCTTTTTCTTTTAAATTATATATTGGTTAATAAAGAGATAGTTCAAATATTTATACACTTAAGATATTTTATAAAACTAAATTAAAATGTAATATTAATATAATATGAATATATATTAAAACCTCTTAATAAAATAAAATTACTTAAGTGACAAGTGTTAATTGATAAACCATTTAATGTGACAAATGTTGAATTATCTAAACAAGTGGCATTTTTAGATTAAATCTTCTTTTATTTTTATTAAATGATTTTCAGCCTAAGTGCATATACTTCTCTCTATCTATTTCTTTGGCAAAATTTAAAAGCAAAGAAAATTTAGTAATCTCAGATCTGAACTAAAATAGAAAAGAAAACTTCAGCCTACAAACCAAAATTCTCAAAATAAAACTCCCTAAACCAATATGATAATCATTCCTCTCTAAAAAAAACAATAAGTAATCGAATTCCTCAAAATCAAAACAAAGACCTGTAATTCAGTTTCCAAAATCAGATGGAAGCCTGTAGCCTTCTTCAAAAGCCTGCAATTTCTGTCTCAAACAAAATCTGGAGTTTGTCTTCTGCAATATAGAATCTTGGACCTGCATGCAAGTCTAAAACAACAGCATTACAAGTTTATCAAAAGCAAGAAGATTTGACATTATATTTTCAAGTCTTCAAAACTGTTTTCTAAAAGCTTTTTCAAAATGGAGACTCTGCTCTTCATTTCAAAATAAGGTGAGTAAACACTAAATCTTAAAAAAAACAGTTTTCTTTAAAATCTGTTATGATGCATGTGTTGGATGTTGTAGTAGATTGTGTTGTATAATTATATGGATGTTAATGCATGTATATTATGTATATAAAATGCCTGTGATATGCCTGATTTTTGACTGTGAACACATATATATATCTAGACTCTGTTTTAAATTTCCAGGCTTAAGTTCTATTCAAAAACTCATATCCCCTTTGACCTATTAGCTGTTAGAGTCTAGGTTTTAAAACAAAATTGTTTATTTAGCCATGAAGTAAGTTTTTAAATTTTTAAATTAAGTAAAAAAATTTGAATTGGCTCGGGAAACTAAAAAGAATATGCAAACGTCAGTTTTGACAAAAAATTAAATCATTAAAATTCATTGGTTCAGGCTTACGAATTGAAAACTTATACAAAATCTTGATTTATAAAACTTAAATCACGATTTTTAGAATTGAGATAAGGGAGCAGTTTGAGTTTGAATAGATTTTACATTTTTGATGGGTTCTGATGATCTAAGTGTTCGGGGTGTATGCTGTTTTCTCTGGAGGTAGAAGGATGATCGGGGATGTCAGGAAAAATGGTTGTTGGATGATCAAAGCATTGTGGAGGTGGTGGTTGATCAGGGAAGATCGTAGCCCTAGTTTTTGTGGTAATTGGAAATTTGTTTCCCACGGCAACGAGAATGGATCGAGTTCATTGGAATTTTGGGAAATGGAAACTTGGAGGTGGTCGAAGGCATGGCTGGAGTTTCTGACACTCCGGTGATCGGAGGGATGAGTACGAGAAGATTCCAGGTGTTGCTATGGTTCAAGTTTTGAGCAGAAGTGTTCGATTTTGATTTCAAGTCGATTAAGAGGCGCTGATGGACGTTGTCTGATCTGAGGATGATCGCCGACTTACGTAGGGCAGTGGTGATGTCAGGAGATGATCGGAGCTCCGGTGCATGTGCACGGTGCAACACTTTTTGTTTCTGTTGGTTGTTGGTATGAGTAGTGGGGTTTTGTCTCGAGTAGGTAAGGGTTTTGCTCGAGTTTGTTGGTAATTTACTCGAAGCAGATTTAAGTGAGGCTCGGGGATTTCTAGGTTAAAGGGAAAACCTGCTCTGTTTCTAAAATTTGAAATTTGGGATTTTCTCGCGTGAAATGATTAGGTTAAAGTGTTAAAAGATAACATGATTAAGTTTTATTAATTCACTTAAATCAATATTTTAGATAAAGGTGTTTATTTAAATAATAGTATAATTAAGTTGATTTTAAAGTTGTTTAAAACTTAATTAATAACATGATTAAATTAAGAAAATTTAATGTGTCTAATCATTAGCTAACTTAAGAATTAAGTTAAATTTTAGATTTATGATAATTTAATTCAAAGTTTATTTAATTGGATTTTTAATGATAAGTAAGAAGTTAATTAAGATAAATAACTTATCTTTTAAATTAATTAAGGTTTGGGTGATTAAGATTTATTAATTAATTAAGATAAATATTTAATAAATAAGTGATAATTAATAAGTGTGATTAATCAATGATTAATAAATTTTGGTAAATAAATCAATGTAATTAATTAAGGTTAATTAACTGATTAAGATCAATTAATTAAATCAGAATAACTAATTGATTTTTTTTAAGAAATAGTTAATTAATGAAGTTAATTCAAGATGATTAATTAAAGATGATTAATTAAGTATAATTAATTTAAGGGTAATCACTTATTGAGATTTATAAAGATTAATTACTTATTAAGGAATAATTAATCAAGGAAGATTAACTAAGATAAATAATTTGGAAATGATTAATTAATTTGTAATTAATAAATGTTAAGTAAGATGGATTAAGGTAATCCAAGTAATTAAAGGTTAGTAATTAATTTAATTAGAGATTAATTAAATTAATTAAGAATGAATCAATTTGTTATGGATGGTTGAATGGCATTAGATGACTTGGATTGATTTTATCGCTGATGAGTGATGAAGGTATGCTACGATACGAACAGGTTAAACTGTGATAATGTAGGTTACCTATCTAAGTTGGATTGTTGTATGATATCCTGAATATGAATTGTATTGTCTGAACTTAACAATTTTGATTAGAGATCACATTGAATTCGAAGAGACAGGGATCGGGTTTGAGTAAATACCCGAAACCACTTCGATTGTTTATAAATTGAGTTTAGAACCAACAGGCTGGAATTGGAATAAATTAAGTAACTTGACTTTTAACTAAGTAATGGTTTGTGGACATTGTTGTAATAAGTGATGGACTTTGGGAACTCGTAGAAAGGTACGAGTTACCCTGGATTGCAAATAAGTTTATAACTTAGTATTTCATGTTATATGGGTTTACTCACGCTGGTTTCCAGCCTGACCCGAGTGTTACTTTGATGTAATGCTCGGGTCAGACCGAGTATTACAGATTTCCAGGTAAGGACGTTCTGGAGCTCAGGAGGCGAACTGGATGGCAGGAACGTATGGAGTGTATTCCACTGTGATATATTTTAGTTGTCCGAGACATGTTAATTCTAACTGTCTAGTATATTTGTGAATGTTGTAACTCTGATGTATAAAAATGTAATTAACAAATACAGGTTTTCTTTGTATAAATGCTATTATTTGTTATTATATTTAATCCGCTGCGAATGTGAGATGTTGTGTTTTCTGTTCTTCTTTCTTCTTTCTGTTTCTTTCTTCTATCTCTTTTCTTTTTCTCCTAACTATCTGGAATTTTCGGGTTTGAAATTTCCGGGTCGTTACACAAACTCTCTTGATTTAACCAGGCTACAAGATCACCTAATTGATTTATGGGCTACAATCACACCCAATTGATTTACAGGCCACAATCACACCGTTTCCTATATCACTTTGATAGATAGAGAAACTCAATATACTTCTTTGATTACAAATGATCCTATAATTCTGAATAGCACTGAGATCTTTGAGAGAGAGTGGCATAGAATCAAACTAGAGATGATCGAGTTTGATTCACTTAGGATTTCGGTAGAGTTTTGTTAAAGCATTTGAAATATAAGAGAATCTTTTTGTGGAGGAGTGAAGAAATGAAGAAAAACTTATGTGTAAATTCATTCAAAACATCTGGTATTTGTAGAAGAACAACGGTCGTGTCCATTCACAAAAGGTTATAATGAATAGACACTTCTTTTGAAAATTTAAATTTTGAAATAAACGGCCACCATGTCGACATGGGGGGATGGGATATGTCGACATGCCCATGTATATTTTGGAAATTGATTTTTCTTTAAAAATGATTTCTATTCTAAAACTTGTCAAAACAATTTCTGAAGTTTATAAACCATTTTAAATATAGTTTAAACTTATAAAAGAGGTTTAAAAAATAATCTTAAAACATATAATCTATAATATTAAAAACTAAGTATAGAATTTATTTTGAGATTTTAAAACTTATAATATTAAAACCAGAAGATAGTTTAAAAACAAGAGATGATTTTGAAATCAAAATTTAAAATATGATAAAAATATTTTAAGGCTAAAATATTTAAACCGAGAGAGATGACTTTTAAAAAGTTTTTGGAAAAATATTTAAAATAAATCATTTTGAAAATTTCATGGATTCCATTCCACTAGAGAAAGCCGTGGGTTTCATCCCATTAAAGAGGTTGTGGGTTCCATCCCACTATTAAAGCGAGAAGGTGGATTCCATTCCACAATTAAAATCCAAATAAAGATTTTAGTGCTATTATGAAGTTTTAACATAATTCTAGACACTGTTACTTATCTTGAAATCTTGAACTCTTGAAATCTTGAACCCTTGAACTCTTGAAATCTTGAATTCTTGAAAACTTGAACTCTTGATACTTATGAGTCTTCAGTCTTGATTTATTCAATCTTGAGTTCATTAGTCTTGAATCTCTATAATGTACAGTCTTCATTCTTCAGTACCTGCATTTATATCCTACATATACATATATATCCAGACAAGAATATTAGTATTTATATTTTATAACAAGTCCTAAGGTTGTTGTCATCAAATCCATCAGCTCAGGAACAAACATATAATTGGACAAGGAGTCCTTAAAATTTTAACCGGTTATTAGTTGTCCCATGAAAACAATTAGGTTAATAGTAATCCTAGAAACTGTAATTATGACAGATAGTCAAAATGAATTGGGGATTGGTAATCCAGAATTGATTCAATTGTTTTTCATATCATCACATAATCATGTTTTGAATTGAATTAACCATTGTGGATGTAGGGGTACAGAAAATGGTTTATAAAGGTTTTAAGATACTAGTGAGGGGAAACCCGTTCCGCTAGGCGACGTGGTCTCACTAGATATCTAAATGATTTGAGATGGTATATTATTATTCATACCAGGCTTTATGTCTGACTCGAAGTTTATGTTTTCCCCTCAATCCCTCGGGTACTCAATTGATTTTGAGTTGTTTGAGGTTTTCGGTTTGCAGGTACCCCTTCAGACGAAAAATCTTTCAGAGTCGTGCAGAAGGCATGTTGTTATTTACGTTCTTTCTCATGTGATTCTGCTGTGTTATTTTGTTAAGGAAAAGTGGTTTATTGCCTATTAAATACTCTTATCACCAAGGGGGCATCTTCATATGTCGCTCTTAGAGTATATTGTAATAATTATATTTTTTTGAACGTGGTTAACGTTGTGGGATTATGCAATGAATGTTGAAATGAGTTTGGAATGGAATGTGAAAGTTGTTTTGAAATTTTGAACTTTTTCCATATCCATGTGTTTTTGGTATATCAATTTATCTAACATTACCGTATTTGGTCACTGAGGATTAATAACTATGGATGACTGCAACATCCATAACCGTTAGTTTTGGGCCTCCAAGTGGGGAATGTTACATTAGCCGTTCAGTGCACTAGCCACAAAATCAAGTTGAACCAGCCACAAACAAGTGAACAAGTCATATCATGTTGCACGGTGGCTAGTTCAATCACTTTTTTCACCGAACAAGTCATTATAGGTTGTAAGTTTACCTTCCTAATGTTTTTCTTCTAGAGAAACAAAAAACAAAATCAATTTCTCAATAGTTCAATAAGCCTAACTCTTTGTATTATGCATTATAATCTCAATTTTCTCAAGCAAACTCTGTATGCATTTTTTTCTATCTTTATCACGAAAGGTAATTTTTTACCCAAAATTCTCAATCAAATATTTTTCTCCACAAAAATTGGATTTAATATCAATATTAAGTTATGATTTTTAATTTTTTTCGTATGCTGAGTTTCCTAATATTATTGTATAAATATCTCTATTATCACCTTACATAATTTTTATTTTGCAGTATGTGTAATTAATTTTTTTATTTATATTTCTTAGCCAGGCTTAATGTCGAAGTGGCATATAAGGTTCGTTAAATTATAGTATGAGTGAATTTTCTTAGTCAATTAGGTATTATTAAATTTTTTTAATTATGTTAAACATGAATCGATTATGGTACAAACTGATTCACTATATATTTACCATTATGTAAATTGGTACATTGATGTTTGTTTGTTGACAGTAAAAAACATGATATAATTCTAATAATGGTAAGAGGTTTTGTGAAACAGAATTGCATGTACTTGTAATATGACATTACAAGAGTGATCATACTTCCAAGTTATGCTTGGAATGAAACAAATTCCGAATCAGCTTTTCTACGAACAAGGAAGCTATAAATAATGCAACTATAAATCTCATGGAGAGTTCGATACTAGCTTGGGAAGAGCGCTAGCAGCATGCACCAATTTGCTCGGTGTACCTACTACAATATGATGAGAGCACTTCCGTTGGGAACAAAAGGATCAAAACCATCTGCACCCTAGGTTGGACTTACAAATTGTACTTTTTTGAGTTGAACAACAAAAACCATAATGAGATGTTTAGCATGTAATTAAATTAAGTTATTCCATAATTTCTAATTTGGTAGTCGAATCAAAATATGATTTTAAGGAAGGTTCACACCCCCCTTCTCAGTCGTATATACCAAAAAATGTATATGCATTTTCAAGTTGAATCTATTTTGATACTTGTTAGTATATAAAATTTAATATCTACAACAATCTACAGATTTAATTGAATTTCATATCATTTATTTATATTCTTTAATTATCTTGATGCATATAAACTTCGGGCTCCTATTTCTGATTTGAAATGTAAAGCGGAACCCTATGACTATTTTTTTGTAAACTAGGTCCCTAATCCTATAACATCACACCCGACAAATAACAGTTGCAGCCAACTCATTTAATTTAAATCTTTAAAATGTGATAACTTTTTGTAGACTAATCAGATTTAAGAATCATTTTCACCATTAAATCACAAACTAATAAACTTTTCAATGATATGCATTGTTGATACCTAAGTATATTGAAAATCATAATTTTACATAGTAGTTTTAACTCCATTTATATAATGTAGTTATTTATGTTACCCATTTGTTTAACTGCATTTTTATGATTGCGTTTATTTTGGATGATATATCTTTTACATAGTCGTTTTTAATAGCATTAAGATAATGTAGTTATTGTCTTTTAACCTAATTGAAATATTTTTTAAATTATGCAGTATTGATTGCGTTTGAATTTTTTAACTGCATTTATACGATACAGTAATAATTTTGGTCGCATTTGATGATTTTTTCATTCCTAATGCACTTTATAATTTAACTGCATTTGGAAAATGCAGTTACATTTAAATGCTTTAATAAAAATGCAATTATATTTTAACATCATATTTTGTATCAATTTAACTGCATTTATGTGATGTAGTGATAATTTCGTTTAAATTTGATAATTTTATTCAGTCCTAATACAGCAACAATTTAACTACATTAAGGAAATGCACTTATATATTTGCAATGCAATTTTTTTGTTTTAGTTAAACTGGTTCATATATGCAGTAATAATTTAACTACATTTTGCAAATGTAGTTAAATTCAAATGCGTTTTTTGTTTTTAATTAATCCGGTTCATAAAAATAAATTTTTATGCAAATTAAAATGCAGTAATGATTGCATTTGATCAAAAAAGCAATATAATGATGTGCATTATTTTTAATTAATTGAATTACATTTATGTGATGTAGCAGTAATTTTGGCTGCATTCGATAATTTTATCTAATATTACTACACTTTGTAATTTAATTACATTAAGAAACTACAGTTATATTTAAATTCTTCGAGGAAATGCATTTCTATTTTAATAGTATATTTTAAATTAATTTAACTGTATTTATGTAATGTTGAAATAGTTATGGCTGGATTTGACAATTATTTTAAAATAAAACTTTGCCGTTCTATTTTAAAATTAATAAAACGATAAAATATTTTGCCATTTTATTCAATTTGTAATAATACGGAAAAGACTTTACATTTATAACCCAAAAATAATTAAAATGACAAATTCTTTGTCGTTTTAACCCTTTTTTGAAATAAAACAACAAACCCTTTGGTTTCTCAATGCACTAGCAAAAAAATCGAGTTGAACCAGCCACGGACATGTGAACAAACCATATCTTGTTGCACGGTGGCTAGTTCATGTGACGCCCCACCTCTATACCCACGCTAACCAAGAACACTACGATGTAGTGCTGTCAATTAGCGCGGAGAATAAGGCTGTGGAGGAGCGACCATCCATGTAACTTCTTTGTGCGAGCACCGATACGTCAGATAGAATAGAATGCATATCTTTTAAGGAGGAAATCCGACATACCGATACAAACACAAAGCTATCACACGGTGGCTATATATAATCCTCGGAAAACAAACATAGAAATAATCATAACATAAATCAGTCACAAACATCCATATCACAAAGGCGGAAGAAGATATGAATAAATATATAACACATGAAAGTGTACATCAGAGTAGTGGTCAGGAAGATCCACGATAATACAAAAGAATAGCATCACGTGCTATACAAAAGAATAAGTACACAACATAGAATCTATATCTCAAAGGTGTACATCCAAAAACTACAAATCTAGGTAGTTAGCCAAAAGTCAGAATAATCCTGAAGAGAAGTCAAGCAGAAGCACCTGTAACATCTCGGTCTGACCCGAGTATTATTTATAAGAAAATAATAAACGGATCAGTCTAACTATAAATATCAGATGTTATGGTATACAGTAAAAGGCATGACATGAACATGTAATAACCATAGCGACATACTACTATAAGTATGTAAATGATAATCAACAAAAGATTAATCAATATCACAAGAATCTTCTCAAAGATAAAATAGGGTATCATACCCTAAACTTGTATTCATAACAAGTCAATAACACATGAATTCACCAATGCACAAAAACTGATATCATATCAATGAAAATCATGAAAATTGGTGAAGCACAAAATTCCAGAAATCATCATCAGAAATCCAGAAAACACATAAAGGGGGGGAGGCCTAACACATGAATGGGAGCATGAAAACTCACCTACGCGTAAACACATGACGAGAAGTTATCTCATGGAAGCTATCCATTAAATTTTCACACAGGAATGGCCCGAAGACCGTAGGAAATGTGATGGCGAAACATCACATAATCGGGGTATAGTCTCCCACGTAGACAAAGAGACATCGCTCAATCGCTAGTCTAAATCACAAAAATGATCGTCATGATCATAAGGAAGTGTCAATCACACCAAGCTAGTAAATATATGAGTTTAGCTTCATGTCCCATAACCACTTGCTTAACTTAAATATTTACGAACAAGCTGTAAATCTTCACTAGGAAATTGTCACAAAAAGGGTTCAATCGAACAAGTCCAAGAGCTAACCGACGAAGTGAACGCAAGCGTTTCATACCACTCGTTTTACTAAGTCGTTTAAGTCGATTTCTCATTCGAGTGAAGTAAAGGCTTGTATATACTAGTAGATTGAAAATCGGTTTGAGAAAACGAACTTTTGATATTTAAAATAGTGTTGAAATCGCTTTGATGAAAGAGTTTTGATATTTACTATTAGTATTGAAACCTTCATATATCTTTAAAATGACAAGTCATTAAAACGATTGTAGAAACAAATCAATTCACGTTCGAAGACGTGAGTAAAGTCCAAAGAAGTCAATCCCAAAACCATCAAAGTAGAAATTCTGATAAATGCTTTGTCAGATAAGATTGCCTACGCAGAGTAATTCGGGGTTCGACCTAGTGAAGGCAAGCGGTCCAGCGACCTAAGGAAAAATAGGTCATACGACCTAAGGAATTCGCGAACTCAAAAGACCAAGTGTAAGGTCGGCGACGACCTAACTTGAACGACTTAACTGGGGGATAAGTCGGAGACGACCTATGACTTAAGGTTTAACTCGCGAACGACTTAACTTGGCCTGGGGATTATAGGTCGGCAACGACCTAAGACTTAAGGTTTAACTCGCGAACGACTTAACTTTGCCTGGAGATTATAGGTCGGCAACGACCTAACGTTTTGCCTGGGGATTTTAGGTCGGCAACGACCTAAGACTTAACAAAATTCGAGCGACTTAGTGATTTGCCTTGGAATTTTAGGTCGGCGACGACCTAAGACTTAAAACTGTTTCGACCTACGACTTATTTCCCTGCGAACTAAGCCAGAACGACCTAAGCACGCAAGCGACCTAAGTCCTAACTCGGGGACGACCTAAGATGTTAACTCGTGGACGACCTATGGCTTTAACTCCTGAACGACTTATCATTTTGCCTGGAAATTATAGGTCGGCAATGACCTAACGTTTTGCCTGGGGATTTTAGGTCGGCAACGACCTAAGACTTAGAGACTTTTCAACACGCGAGCTAGCAGCCTGGACGACCTAAGGAGTTAACTCGTGGACGACCTAGGGATGGCCAGAAACGACTTAAGGCCAGAAAAATCACCAAAACGCTGAAAATTGAAGTTTTTCGCCAATCCAATCCAAACCAAATGCAAATGTTGATGCAAATGCAATAGGGGATCATTCCCAACAGTCCAAGATAGATATAGGCAAGATGTGAGATCAAAAATCTCACCTTTTCTCGGAATTTGATGAAGATGGAGATTTGAGAGCAAAGCAAGAACACCAACAAGCTTGAATCAATGGTCTTCACGTGAATTTGATGTTGAATCTCGGATTTGCAATGGAATTTGTGTTTGGAGTTTTAATTTCTCTTTCCCACCACCATTTTTGACAAAGCTTGAAGTGTTTTGATAGAGTGAGGAAGATGGTTGGGCTGAACTAAAGGGGTGCAGTCCAAACCAAAGTCAAAGGCGGGAAAAAATGTTGAAAATTTCACTATCTCCAAACATATCGATGTTTACACTCAAAAAGATCGCAAACGTCATTTTGAACTCAATGGGGGTGGTCTCGAGTCCTAATTTGACCGTATGCAAAAAGTAGCTTTTCGGACTAACATCCGACTAACGATAAAATATTTAAATAGAATATTTAAATATAGAATCGATAGATATGCGGGTTGTTACAGTTCAATTCATTTTTTTCCGTTGAACAAGTCAATTTTGTTTGTGTTCTTGCCTCCCTAATGCTCTGCTTCTAAGAAAAAAAAATAATTTCTCCATAGTTCAATGAGCCTAACTCTTTGTATTATGCATTATAATCTCAATTTTCTCAAGCAAAATCCGTGTGCATTCTGTTCCATCTTTATCATGAAAGGTAAAAAAATTTCCCCTAAATTCTCAATCAAATATTTTTCTCCACTAAAATTGGCTTTAATATCAATATTGAGTTATGATTTTTAGTTTATTTAGTATGCTGAGTTTTCTAATATTATTGTATAAATATCTCCATTATCACCTTACATGATTTATATTTTTTACTATATGTAGTTAATTTTTTTATTTATATTTCTTAGGTAGTTCTAATATCAAAGTAGCATATAAGGTTTTTTAAATTATAGTATAAGTCAATTTTCTTAGTCAATTAGGTGTTATTAACTTTTTTTTTCTTAATTCTGTTAAACATGAGTCGATCATGGTACAAATTGATTCACTATATATTTACCATTATGCAAAATGGTACGTTAATGTTTGTTTGTTGACAATAAACAACGTAATATGATACTAATGATCAGAAGAGGTTTTGTGAAACACAATTGCACGTGCTTGAAATATGACCTTACAATAGTGATTATATATATCTTCAAGTTATGGTTGGAATGAAACAAATTCCAAATCAGCTTTTCTACGAACATGGAAGGTATAAAGAATGCAACTATGAATCTCATGGAGAGTTCAATGCTGGCTTGGGAAGAGCGACAGCGGCATGCACCAATATGCTCGGTGTACCTACTGCAATATGATGAGAGGTAATTCTGCTTGGAACAAAAGAATCAAAAACCGTCTGCACTCTACTTGGACTTACATATTGTACTTTTTTTGAGTAGAACAACATAGAACAATAATGAGATGTTTAGCGTATATTTAAATTAAGTTATTCCATGTTTTCAAATTTGGTACTCGAATCAAAATATGATTTTAAGGAAATTCACACACACCCCTCTCCCCTCTCTGTTGTATATACCCAAAAAATATATATGCATTCTCAAGTTGAACCTATTTTTATACTTATTAGAATATAAAATTTAATATCTATAATAATCTACAAAATGAATTTAATTTCATATCATTTATTTATGTTCTTTAATTATGTTGTTGCATATAAACTACGGGCTTTGATTTCTTGTTTGAAATGTAAAGTGAAACCATATGATTGATTCTTTGTAAATTAGGTTCCTAATCCTATAACATCACACCCAACAAATAATAATAGCCGCCAACTCATTTAATTTTATTCTTTAAAATATGATAACTTTTTGTAGATTAATCAGATTTAAGGATCATTTTCACCATTAAATCACAAATTTAATAAACTTTTCAATGATATCCATTGTTGATACCTAAAAATAAAATTTTGAAAATCATAATTTTACATAGTAGTTTTAACTACATTTACATAATGCAGTTATTTATGTTACCCATTTGTTTAACTGCATTTTTATAACAACATTTATTTTGTGTAATGACCCGTATTTTTCCGATAATTAAAATGTTAATTAAATAAGATATTTGGATTTAATATTGTATGAAATTAAAAATTTATGATTTATTAATGGGAAAACTATTAGAATGAAATTTAATAATGTTTATTTAATGTAATAGATAACTATTTGAATGTAATCTCAAGTAATTGAAATAATTGCAAAGTTAAATTGGGTAGAAATTATAAATAAAGAAATAAATTAAATGTTATAATAAATGGTGAGATGGTAGGTAATTAATTGAAATTGAATATAATTAGTGCTGTGTAAGTAGTTATAACATTGGTTGTAGATAATAAACTTATAAATGCGATTAAATTAAGTAAAAGATAACAATTGTTGTTTATCACCTATTTATTTAATCTGTTGAAATTAAATTAAATTGGAAATCAATTGCAATTAATCTACTTAAATATTGTAGTTAGTATGAGTTAAGATGATAACTGCAGAATATTTATGTAATAGAGCATAACCAATGTTAATTATATCCATAAGATTATAGTTGATTGAATAATAAGTGGTAAATCAAAATAAATGAATTTATTGGAATTTAAATTTTAATTAATGAATTTATTTCAATTGAAATTGTACGTTTTAATTAGTGCAGTATCTAAATATTGAATTGGACATAGAAATTTGTTTTAAAAGATTATAAATTACTAGGTAATCAAAAATGATAAAATTTGATAATTATAAAATTTGAATTTAAAAGCGAATTAATGAATGTAATAATAATTTATTTAATTAACGTGAAAATAGCCATTTTGGCCACTGTCTTGGATTTTGACGAAACCAGTTTCATTGGATTCATAACGGTGAATTATTGTCAGATTTCAAGTTTCGTAGCGATCAGACTTGTCGTTTGATCGTGCGGGCTCGAAACGCGTAGAAATCAATTTAATTAATTCAATTGAAATAAATTGATTTTAAAAACTAACTTCTGCATACTTTTTGAACCAGGGTTTGGAACTTGTTCCATTGAGTTTAAAAATATTAAAAACATCTATTTTGATATATGGGATGACCTACTTTCGTTTCGAAAATGGAACAGGCTTTTCGGGTCGTTATTATCGTTTCGACCCAATTCGATATGTTATTCATTCTCATCGGGCCTTGTCTATATAAATAGTGTTTCTAACCCTAGTAGCCTTTCTATTTATTATTCCTGTACATACAAATATGTCTGTCTATTTCTATCTCCTCTCTCCAATGGCAGAAACCTATTTTCAATTCAAAAACCCTATTTCAATTTCAAATTCAAATCGAAAATCAAAATCCTCAAAACCCTATCATATTATATACCGTTTCGAAGCTCTCGAAGAGCAGAATCTAGATTTTCTATTTTTTTTGCAATCGAGTTTTGGTTTGTCCGGGATTGGCCAAAACATTCTCGTCCGTTCATTGCGGTGGTTGATCATAGGCGATGGATCGTCGATTCGTGGGTACTATCGTGTGGAGATGGACGAGGGGAGTTCATATGTGCTGGTCGTTTGCAGTCATGGTGGCTAGATCGTTAGTGAAAATTGAATTAAGGCTAGACAAAGGGTGGCAGCGGCTGGCTATTAGGGTTTCGATCGGCGACTTGGCATTCGCGGAGGTGGTTCTGTGGCCAGAGGGTGGTGCGTTTGGTTGGCGGTTCATATGGTGGAGGCACGCTTGGCCGCGATTGGCTTTCGTTCAAGAAGGCGGTGGCATGTTGGTTGAAGTCGAGATGGGTTCTGCTCGATCACATGAACGAAATGATGGTGACGTGTTTGCTTTCTCTGTTACGATCGTATCGAAATTCCAGAGATTATGGAGGTAGTTTAGTCGAATTCTGAGACTGTTAGATTTTGGGCTAGTTTTGGATTTTAAAATTGTCAAAAAATCAAAGGTGGGTGTTTTAACCCACTCACAACTACTAAATTGTCTTATGTTAGTTAAATTAAATTTATAATATGGTTAGAAGTTAATTGATTGTTGTTTGATATATTTAAATTGTCATTCCAGTTAAATCCGACTTTTATTGAATTTAACGGCCATTTAATTTAATATTGAAGTTTAAATTTCCTGTTAAATACCTGTTAATGATAATCGGTTAATTGTTATTGTTTATTGGTTGATTTGAATGGTGATTGTGATGGATGTTTAACTATTGATATTGGATGATTGGATGTTATGTTATATATCACAGTGCAAGTTCCCTTAGTTTATTGTTAGTAAATCACTATGGGTTGAAATAATACATATCCGAAAGATCTATATATTAGGGAAAAATCATTATGGGTCGAAATGATAGACTCGGCCGATTTTATGGATTTTGAATTTTAACTCGGGATTGCGGGTTGAAATGGTATATACCCGTAAATTTTAATTTTTTGCGGGTTAAAATGATATATCTGTATCACTTGACCATAGGGTAGAAAATTATATACAAACACCGGGTTGGTTAAGTTAAATGATTTTTAAATCCTTAAATTTATGGATTCAGTTAAATGATATTTTGAAATAAAATTTGACTTATATAAATTGAATTATTTTCAAAATCTAAGCTTTAAAATGTTAAAATGGAAATTTGTTTAAAGAAATTGTTAAAGGAATTTAAATTGAAATTTCAAAGTTGAATTTTTGAAATATAAATGAAATTTATTGAAATTGAGTTATTGAATTGTTTGAATATTTAAACTTTGAAATCTATGAATTTGAAGTTCTTTAAAATTGTACTTCAAACATGAATTTGAAATCGATATAAATTGAAATAATTTTTTAAAAATTTGTATTGAAAGAAAATTTAGTTTTGTTGAAATCTGGATATGGTCCAGATTTGTTGAAATGGAAGAAATAGTTAAATTTGATATTAATTTCAAATCAATTATTTTAATGTAAACTGTTTAAAGATATATTATTTTAAATTCAGACTTATTTAGATTTTCAAACTATTTACTATATAAACCATTTCCAATAATCAAACTATTTTATATTAAACTACTAAAACTATTTTAATCTATATTTAAACTAATTTAATCCATTTTAAACTATTTTAAACTGTTTAAACTATTTTAAAATATTTTAAACTATATAAACTATTTAAAACTATTTTAATCTACTTTAAACAATTTTAAACCATTTAAACTATTTAAAATAATTTTAATCTATTTTAAACTATTTTAATTATTTAAAACTATTTTAAATCTATGTTAAACTATTTTAAACCATTTAAACTATTTTAAAGTATTTTAACAATTTTAAACTATTTTAAAACTATTTATGACTATTTAAACTATTTTCTAAATTTCGGACCGTGTAAAGTTGAAGTGTTTATATTTAAATCCTTAATTTAAAAGCAAATATGGTTAAATGATGTTATAACCTCCGTTGGAATTTGAAATGATATTTTCTATTGTAATGACATATTTTGGGTCAATATAATGATTTTGAAATGAGGATTTAACTTATTTGGGAATATGATATCGAAAGTGAATATGATTTCGAAAGTGATATGGTTTTGAGAGTATGATATTTTGATATCAATTATGGATTGATTTTTGGAAATGTAAAAGAACCATCCGGTGTGAAATAAGCATTTGGTTGTTAAAGAGACCGGGATTGGATATTGTTATATTCTCTGCCAATACCGAAAACCACTTTAACAACTGTGCATGTGGTGGAGATTATAGAATGAAGTAGGATGGTTTGGCGAACGATTCTATATGAGGTATTTACGTAGCCCTCACTCTCTCGAGTCGGCTTGATGTGGCTAAAACTGGAGCCATACCTGGCCAAGTGAGGTCGCTCCTCCTATTGGACACATTTCTTCGATACCATATTATGACTTTATGATTGATTTGGTGGCCACCCCTCAATTTGATTATGGGAGTGTGTTCCGAGGTGGGCGGTAGTAGCTGCTATGTGTTACCACCAGTCCGGGAGTGCAAACGGTAGAATCTTACCCTGGCATTGTGTAACAACCCGCATATTTATCAATTTTATATTTAAATAGTTTATTTAAATATTTTATCGTTAGTCGGATGTTAGTCCGAAAAGCTAATTTTTGCATACGGTCAAATTAGGACTTGAGACCACCTCCATTGAGTTCAAAATGCCGTTTGCAACCTTTTTGAGTATTAACTTCGATATGTTTGGAGCTAGCTAAAATTTCGACCTTTTCCACTTGAAGTTTGAGTTTGGGTTCAACCCACTAGCCCACTTATACTCAAACTGAACCCCTCTCCCCTCATTCATTTTCATTCCTAATATTTCAGCTCTAAGAGAACAATGGGGGAAAAGATTGGAAATGTAAATTGCTAAGCCCTAATTTCCTTTTGCAAATCCAAGTTTAGCTCCAAATTTCCAAAGAAGTCTAGGTAAGCATCTCCTTCTTCTTCTCCAACTCATTCTCTCTTCAATCTCAGAAATTACCTAAACCTAACTTAGGAAATATTTTTCTTTTGAGCATAGATTGAAGCTTCTTGAGTTGTTATTAAAGAGGGATTGATATTAGATTGTTCTTGTGCTTCTCATTTGTGCTTTTGGGTTTAAAGGTGAGATTTTTATCTCACATCTAGGCCTATAACTATCTTTGTTGTTAGGTATGAATTCCTATCATCTATTTCATGTTCACTTGTTGTGATTTGAATTGGTTTTGCGAATTCTTCAATTTTGGTGTTTTGGTCCAATTTTATGAAAATCCTTCTATGGGCATTTGGAAATTGATATTCGGAGTGTATCGAGCAGCATTTAAGGCCGGGTTGTCTCTTGGCGTAAATCCTTAGTCGCCATTGCTCATCCGATCGCTTCCGAATCGTTTTGGCCACTTTGGCCTAGGCAAAATGTTGCCCAGACCAGGTGACCAGACGTCTGGTGACCAAGTCCAGACGTCTGGTTTGGACCTGGAGAGGAAAGTGTATGCACGCGTTTTATTAAAAAAATGCCAGAGACTGATTTCAGACGTCTGGAATTCAAATCAGACGTCTGGATGAGTCTCAGACGTCTGACTTGAAGTTTTAGACGTCTGGGTGTTCTCTGGAGAATTTCCAGAGAACGAAACTAGACGTCTGGATTCAAAACCAGACGTCTGATTTTGGCTCAGACGTCTGATTTGCTATTCCAGACGTCTGGGTGATTTTCTGGGCCATTTCCAGAAAACAAATCCAAACGTCTGGATTCCAAACCAGGTCGAACCCCGTACTCCCCTTCGTAGGGGATCTTATCCGAAAAACAATCAACAGAATTTCTACTATGATGGTTTTGGAATTGATTTCTTTGGATTTTTCTCTCATCTTCGAATGTGAATTTATGTGATTCGATTTGTTTCAACAATCGTTTTGTGACTTGTCACTTTAAAGATATAAAGGTTTCAATACTAGTAGGAAATATCAAAACTCTTTTATCAAAGTGATTTCAACACTATTTTAAATATCAAAAGTTCGTTTTCTCAAACCGATTTCCAATCTACTAGTATATACAAGCCTTTTCTTCACTCGGATGAGAAATCGACTTAAACGACTTAGTAAAACGAGTGGTATGAAATGCTTGCGTTCACTTTGTCGGTTAGCTCTTGGACTTGTTCGATTGAACCCTTTTTGTGACAATTTCCTAGTGGAGATCTATAGATTGTTCGTAAATATTTAAGTTAAGCTAGTGGTTATGGGACATGAAGCTAAACTCCTATATTTACTGGCTTAGTATAATTGACACTTCCTGGTGATCATGACGATCATTTTTGTGATTTAGACTAGCGATTGAGCGATGTCTCTTTATCTGCGAGGGAGACTATACCCCGTTTATGTGATGTTTCGCCATCACATATGTAGGGTAGCACCCTACGGTCTTCGGGCCATTACTGTGTGGAAATTTAATGAATAGCTTCCATGAGATAGCTTCTCATTCATGTGTTTACGCGTAGGTGAGTTTTCTTGCTCCCATTCATGTGTTAGGCCTTCCCCCCTTTTTATGTGTTTTCTGGATTTCTGGTGATGATTTCTGGAATTTTGTGCTTCACCAATTTTCATGATTTTCATTGATATGATATCAGTTTTTGTGCATTGGTGAATTTATGTGTTATTGACTTGTTATGAATACAAGTTTAGGGTATGATACCCTATTTTATCTTTGAGAAGATTCTTGTGATATTGATTAATCTTTTGTTGGTTATCATTTACATACTTATCATAGTATGCTGTTATGGTTATTACATGTTCATGTCATGCCTTTTACTATATACCATATCATCTGATATTTATAGCTAGACTGATCCGTTTATTATTTTCTTATAAATAATACTCGGGTCAGACCGAGATGTTACAGGTGCTTCTGCTTGACTTCATTATCCTGACTTTTGGCTAACTACTTAGATTAGTAGTTTTTGATTGTATGCATTTGAGATATAGACTCTACATCGTGTACTTATTCTTTTGTATAGCACATGTTGCTATTCTTTTGTATTATTGTAGATCTTTCTGACCACAACTCTGATGTACACTTTCATGTGTTATATATATTTATTCATATCTTCTTCCGCCTTTGTGATATGGATGTCTGTGACTGATTTATGTTATGATTACTTCTATGTTTGTTTCCGAAGATTATATATAGCCACCGTGTGATAGCTTTGTGTTTGTATCGGTATGTCGGATTTCCTCCTTAAAAGATATGCATTCTATTCTATCTGACATATCGGTGCTCGCACAAAGAAGTTACATGGATGGTCGCTCCTCCACAGCCTTATTCTCCGTGCTAATTGACAGCACTACATCGTTGTGTTCTTGGTTAGCGTGGTTATAGAGGTGGGGCATCACACATTGCCTCGCGTGCCTTGTCACATGCCTTATCGTGCCTATTACGAATTTGGTTTGTACCGTACCTATAGAGTGCCCTCTGGTAGCCCTCCAGTTTACGGAGGAATTACAGTACTTTATAGACTATGGGAATATATAAAAATATGTTAAGGGGGATATGGGTAACGCCTTAACGTTATTTTAATAATTTACTTTACTGTAGACATTATTATAATAGCGTATTATACTATGTATGTAGATAGTTTAACGGATCCTTAGTAGATGGAAATACGGAACATCTCTTAAGTTATTGCACACACATTAGACACTGGATAAGATATGTCAAACCCCGTAAACATCTCTGAAGCCATCACACTCATATTTATTTACTATTGATTTAACTTACATAAGATCTTTTAGTTTTGACTCGAGTGTTTTGTCTTTTCATTACACTCGAGTACTATTACTATTTATTATATTTATCACACTACATTATGTTGTTCCGCTGCATTGTTTATTTATTCCTACTGTATGTGTAACTCTAATTGTATTGAAAAGAGTAATCAAAAGTATTTGTAAAACAGTTTGATGAACTGTTATTTGATTATTATAATTTTTCATTCCGCTATGAGATTCTATGTTTGTTTTATTTCTTTATATTCTTTTCTTATTTACCCCATAACAATCCTCCTTTTTGAATGGTTTGAGTTTGACATGTGTAGTTTATTGTCAATTTAAACAGTCCAAAAGGGTGGGTCGTTACAGTTGGTATCAGAGCTTTGGTTTAGCGATAATCTTAGCTTTGTGGGGTCCGACTCATTAGATATAGGGTAGTAATACCCTAGAATGAGTTGTTTGAGTGTATATATTTGAGAGAGCGTACTTGTTAGTGTTATAAAAATGTTTTCATATTGTGTTAATTTGTTCTGTTTAGTATTTTATAAATTCTGGTCGGTACATAGGACGCAATGGCATTGATAGGGATTTCTAAATACTTAATAGGGCAAACCGACACAATATTATTTTGAAATATGGGTAAATGAAATAATTTTACCTAGTATTATATTTTGTATATATAAAAGAATAATTTTTATAAATGGTTGAAGTTGTATGTAATAAGTTTGTTTGTTAGGAGGTAAACTTTATAAATACTGGTTGCAAAATATGACTAACAAATAAAATGAATTTAACTGAAATTTGAGAACTTAAGTTCTGGGGTTTTGAAATTTGTTTTCAAAGGATTTTGGAATATAATATTAGTATTATTTGGAAGTATTTCCAAACATAAATATTTTAATGTGATTTGAAATAAAAGTTTTAAAATGAATTTTTAAGGGAAATAAGTTCTGTACTCCCTCTCTATCGTTGGAAAATAATTTCGCTGATGAGTGCACGCATCGTCGACGTTCATTTTCGAGTTTCAAAGTGGGAAGACCGATGTAGTAGTTTTACTACACATTTGTTTTGATAAACAAATCTCAATTTTAATTTCTAAATATGATTGGATATATAAAAGCTATGAGTATATATACATATTGTTTTAAATGATTTGAAATAGAATCCGATTCTTAAGTTTCTATTAAATTAATGATTTTTCAGTTTAGAAATAAAGTGAAATTTTAGTAATTGGAAACTTCTAAAATGAAAAATAAGAAATTAAGAGTTAAGTGATTAATGAAATGTAAAAAATTGAAGGTTGTCACTTATAAATTAAAGAGTAATGAAAATTTAGAAGATGTAATTATTGAACATTTTGTTAACTAAAAAGAATAAGATAAACTTGTGTGACATTCAATTACATTTTGTTAACTAAAAAGAATAAGATAACTTACCAGAAATGTTTAAAAAGTTGTTATGTTAAATAGGAATATGTAATAGAATATTATACAAGTAAAAATTAAGTAATGACGTGTTCAATGGAATTATTTCTATAAATAAAATTTTTGATGTTACAAAAATGTTATAAACTTAAGTTAATAATTTGAGATGCTAGGAAATAAATTCAATAGAAAAGTGAATACTATAAGTAAATAATTATTAACTCAAGTTGATGATTGAAGCCATTTATATTTAAAAGTGAATAGTAAAAGTGGATATTGTATTAAGTAAATGATTATAACTTCAAAAAATGTGAAATGACTAGATATAGATATAATACTCAATAATACTATATATGAAAGAAATAAATGTGAAAAAGAAATAATCTATTAATGGTGAATTAATTTTGTCAAGACACTTACATTATATCTTAAGAATTGATCATGGATGATCTAAATAATTGAACGGAAATAACTTGTGTAAGTAAATGGATGTAATGTAATGGAAAAATGGCATTGTATGAATGAATGGGAAATGAATTTTGTAAGTAATGAATGTAAATTAATGAAAATAATCATTGTATGAATGAAAAAAAAATGAACAGTAAATGATGTGAAAGGAAATTTATAAGAATAAACTTAAACGATATTTGAAATTATTGGTTGTTTGACTTATGGGGTGTTTGGAAAGGATACTTCTAACTGTTGTAACGACCCTGGATTTTATTTGTTAATTAATTGAATTTTTGAATAAAAATTGCGAAATTAATTTGTAAATTGATGCGAGTTTCCCCAATTAAAATAGAATATATATAAATCATATGAATTTAATTGTTGTATATATTTGATTTGAATTTAAATCGTAAATAAATGGTTTGATAATAAAAATATAAATATATATAGTTTTATATAATGTAAAGTAAAATATAAATCTTAATATCATATTAATAAATCAATACAAAGCAATACAAATAAAATAGATACAAAAATAATGAAAGAAAAATAAAATAAAATTGAAATTCATTTACATTATAAAGTAATGAAACAAATGCATTTAAATATGAAACAAGTAAACAAGATATATAGAGTAACTTGCAAAAGAAGACACCCAAGATTATACTCATATTTGTACAGCCGAATGGAAGAAAGAAGGAAATAAATATATATTTTGTACAAGCCAAATTAATGCTAGCCTCCTTAGTACACAACCATATCATTTCAGCCAACAAAGAAGAAAAAAATCTCTGTTAACTTTGTACAAAACATTAATCACCCTTTAACCTGTTTTCTATATATCAACTTCTTCATTTTATTAGTTCGTCCATCCAAGCTGAAGAAATCTGAAGTAAATATCATTTTCATCTCAACAAACATTCAGTTAAAATATCAAAACAAATAACTCAACTAAACTCAGAAATCAACAAGAGGATCAAAGGACAAAAAGGTTTCAGCTTGCATTTTTACAACCTGTTCAACATGAAGCAGGCTCTGTTCTTCTTCTGGAAATCGGTGAGTAACATCACCTTTTTAAAACTTAAGTCTCTGAATTAGTTGCTTATGAATATCTGGAAATGTATATATATATATATATGTGAATGGGTGAATCTATGTATGCCTGTAACATTGTGAAGCCTCTGTTCCTGTTTCTTTTTAAAACCCATATTTGCAAATTAATCTTTATCTCTTAATCTAATAACCATTAGAACTTAAAATACAAACAAAGATTGGTTGGTTGTTCATGAATTAAGCTTTAAAAATTTATTTTAGTTAAAACAACTTGTAAATACCTCGGGAAATCAAGACAACCGAGAAAAAAATTTAAATTGGTCAAAATACAAATATTTTAAATTACGAATTCAGGTGTGTCAACCGAATTCTTATACTCAAACATGATTTTTAAAGTTAAAATCATAATTTTTAGATTAAGGAATGAAGAGCAGTTTGGGTTTGTTTGAATCGTGTATTTTTGGTCGTCACGGTTGATCTCGTTGATCGGAGAAGTCGAGCTTCCTCCTGGAGGTGGAGGAGCGATCAGTGTTGATGGGAAAATATCCAAGTGTTCGTGTATTTTTAGAATGATGTTTCTATTAAAAGTTATTTATTAACTTAGAAAAGTTTTAAAGAGTTAAAAGTTAAATTTGAATGTTTAATTAATTATAATTGATTTCTAAAGTATTTTGTCTGAAATAAAGTTTAAAGATTAAGATTTAGTAATCTATTACGATAAAGATTAATCTTAAGTAATTAAGAATTTAGATTAATTAAAGATAAATAAATGTGTGAAGATAATTAAACCAATTCAATTATTATTAATAATTGAAGAGTGTTGGTTAATGTAAATAATTTAATTAAGATAATAATTTTTTTTAGATCTATTAAAGATGGTTAATTAAAGATTTTTGATAAGTCAGTGATTAATGAAAAGGATAATTACTTATGGGTGTTTGGATAATTAAAAATAATCAATTTCATGATTAAGGTCAATTACTTACATAATTAAGGTCAATTAAGTATTGATTAAAAGTAATTAATTAATTAAAGTTGATTAAGTGATTAGGAATAATCACTTATTGAAATTAATTGAGAATAATTAATTAAATGGTAATTAATTAAGGGTTGATTAATTTATTTATGAATTAATTAAGGGAAATTAACTAAAGGTTAATTGAATAATTAAAGGTCAATTATTTAATAATTAAAGGTTGATTAACCAATGATTAAAGGACAATTAATCAAATGATTGAAATTGATTAATGCTAATTAACCATGATTGTTGACCCATCTGATTTAAATTAATCAGATAATTAATTGAGTTTACATATGGATGTTCGAATTCCATTGATTGTCGAATTGTTTGATATTTCTGATATGTTATGCTTTGTGCTATGAATTGTTTCGGTTTGATCTGTGATGAATGTAGTTTATTTATCTGGGATAAATTCATATTATTTATCCGTGTTATGTGAATGAAAGATAAGCGTTATAGTTTATACCGCTTATCAATATATTTCTGTATTCTGATCTATGATGATTGAATGATGTTGCACTATTGTGTGAAACCCCTGGACTACACTCTTACACACGCAAATATAGATTTCACGAGGAAATCAGTTAAGTCACATATGATTTAAATTTAATATTTTTGAAATTGAAATTTTATTCAATTGATTTTGGAAATGGATTTTGGGTTAAATGTTAAAGCTTTTGAAAAGGAGTTTTTAAGATAAAAGTTATTTTGAATTACTTGGTAAAGTTTTTCAATTTAAATAATTTAATTTGAATTCAAAATTTGGAATTGAATTCCATGTTTGAAAATTATGGTTAAAGGTGTTATAAATGTGTTTATATGAACTTAAACCATTTTAAAAGTATAGTTTTGAGAATTTGAATTTAACCCAAAGACTTTAACTCGTATTAATGAATCAGATTTTCCGGAATGAAAACTATTTTTTTTCAAATGATAAAAACTTTCATATAAGAAATGAAATTCCAATTTAAATTAAAGGAATTTCAAGTTTGAATTGAAAATGTTTTCCCAAGCTATGAATTAATATTTGTGAAACTGGGTGAACTTTGTGAATTGAATCTGTTTATTTTTAACAGATTTAAAATGGTGATTTGTTTAAACCATTCGAAATGGAATTGTTTTGAAAGCTATCAATTAAATCTTTGATTTAAAGATTTAACGAGTTAATCCAATTGAAATGGAAATCGATTTGAAAATCTATGAATAGATCTTTGTGAAACTGGGTGAACTTTGTGAATTGAATCTTTTTATGTAAAAGATTAAAATGGTAATGTGTTTAAACCATTTGAAAGAGAAGTTTGGATAATAAGTTGTGACTTAACTGAAATCCCAATATCCATATATTTTAAAATATTGCGCTTATTATTCGGTTTAGCCGGGAGAGGACCTTTGTGTCATATAACCCATTCCGAATAATGATACGTCGTATACGGATTGCATTTGAAGACCGGTGTTGAAGACCGGGTATTTGCGAGAACGATAGGATAACCTATCGATTGTCTCTGCACTGAGTCGCGCCGGTATAGAGATTTCCTAAGTGATGGGAAGTTTGATCGGGATTGTGAATACCCGGATTGCAAGGGCTTCTTTGGAAGTGCCTTCTGTTCTGTTCGAACCCGGAACAGACTTGTATGGTTGTATGTCTGACACTACACTTTTAGATATAAAGCTGATTTCTTTCATAAACATTTCTGTTTGGTGGCGGAGATTTATTCTCTTAGCTTAACACCCTTCTCTGAGACGTACGAGCTCAGAGGTTATGTAGTTGAAGGTTATCAGTGATATACTCCCAAATTGGTAGTGTGGCATGCTGAGTGTTGCTGTGTGTTGTTGATCATTTGTTCATCAAAGCATGGCTTTCGTGTAAAGCGTAGCTTTGTGGACGATACCTCATCGAGCCTCACAGACCGGAAATGGTCGAAACAGGAAAGATACGACAAGGTTTCAGGGGTAGGTCCCCTAGGGTATGTCCATTCCTTCTGGAAAAAGGTGGTATCATGGTATGGAGCCCAGATATTTACCTATGTGGTTGCTCCAATCTCATTTAATGTGTGATTGTTGCTGTGTGATCGAGGTGCCTCGGACAAAGGTCCCAAAGGACCGGGGGTGACATATCTCAGGTTTACTACCCGGGAAGGGGGTAACCGGCCTTGTGTCGGTAGAGAGCCAGGTGGTTCTCGGGGCATCCCTCCAGAGGCGTTCCTACATGGCAAAGGAAGTTTCTTAGCCTGACCATTTGTTGGAAATCCAAAGAAACACTATGAGCCTTGTACGGTTTTAGTTGTAGAACCTACCATTTACTTATGGTGGTCACCACTGTTTATATGGTAGCTATAGTAGGCATAGTTCAGAATGTCTATGCTGGCTAAGATTAATATTATACTTTCGAGATGTTTTCTGCACTATGCACTAGTAATAATATCAAAAGAGTTTTTCTTGTGTAGGAAGCATGTTTGACTATCATAAGGAGAAATCTCCTCCAATTCTGCATTTGCATTGTGTGTGTGGCGGGAGGCCGTATGGTAGTTTCATTTTCCAAAAGCATTGCGGATTTCAATGTTTAAAAAAAATTCTTTTGTTGTTTGTTTTAAAGATAAACTGTTTTTGTTACTCACACCAGTCCCATGACTGACTCGGAGTTTATTGTTCCCTTCCTAAACTCTGGGTGCCCATAATTTTCCACACGGGCAGTCTAGAGTTGGGTTTTTCAAATAGTCATGTTTAGTAGATTATCGGGAGCTAGTTCAGTTTTTGGAGTTCACGACTGACATTGCTTATCTTGGTGCAACGTGATGGTGGTTCGAGCTAATGTTGGAGTTGTTGGACTCATTCTCTTTTGAGGATCATTTGGAGTTATCACTTCTGTTTTCCGCTGTATCATTATTTATCTTTGATATTCTTGTATCATATTGATATCATTGTTATATATCATTCTGGATATTATATTCATTGGAGTTGTATATGATATCATTCAATTTCTTTATTCCATTATATTGTTATACTTAATGGTGTTATAAGCTCCGGTGAACCAGATTCGACGTTTGAATCTGCGACATTGTGAGTACAAGTGAAGTACGGGTGCCGATTTTCAAAGGCCGAGTTCAGGATCGCTACATTTGGTATCAGAGCTAAGGTTGAACTTTAGCTCAGGAGTATAACACATTAAGTAGCTCATTAGAGATAGGGTGAAGTATACCCTAGAATGAGTATCTCTAAGATATCCATCCATATGCCTCGGTAAATTCTCTTACTATTCACTAATAGTAAGTATGAGTGCAAGAAGAGGATGAGATAGGGGACAGGGGAATACGACTATAAATGGTCAATACCCTGTAACAACAAGGAAACAGTCTTTTCTCTATCAATCTCTTTGGTTCGTCATCTTTCCTCAATTCTTCGATGATTTCTGGTAGATCCAGAAAGAAGAAGATTTGATATATTTGCATGGGACATAAACTCCAAGTAGGTCAGAATTGTTTGTTTGGATGAATTGGTTGCTTTGGTTGCTATGGTTGATAGGTATACTTTAATTTTTAAACTAAAAGTTTTGAAATTGTATCCATATATCTGTCAATTCTTTGGGTCCTGATATGTTCTACGAATGGTTAGTTATCCCTTCGGACTAACCAATGCAACTGCACATTTCGTAGATCTGGATAACACGAGTATCGTGTGAAAAATTAAAAAGATTCGTTCTTATATCTATTATTGATATTCTGATTTGGTAAGCCAAATGCAGAATTGATGTTCAGTTTGATTTGATGAAACATTCTTCATCTATCTTTGTGTCTCCCTGGCAAATTTCGAGGATGAAATTTTTTTAAGGGGGGAAGGTTGTAACGACCCCTGATTTTATTTGATAATTAATTGAATTTTTGAATAAAAATTGCGAAATTAATTTGTAAATTGATGCGAGTTTCCCCAATTCAAATAGAATATATATAAATCATATGAATTTAATTGTTGTGTATATTTGATTTGAATTTAAATCGTAAATAAATGGTTTGATAATAAAAATATAAATATATATAGTTTTATATAATGTAAAGTAAAATATAGATCTTAATATCATATTAATAAATCAACACAAAGTAATACAAATAAAATAGATACAAAAATAATAAAAGAAAAATAAAATAAAATAGAAATTCATTTACATTATAAAGTAATGAAACAAATGCATTTAAATATGAAACAAGTAAACAAAATATATAGAGTAACTTGCAAAAGAAGACACCCAAGATTATACTCATATTTGTACAGTCGAATGGAAGACTGAAGGAAATAAATATATATTTTGTACAAGCCAAATTAATGCTAGCCTCCTTAGTACACAACCATATCATTTCAGCCAACAAAGACGAAAAAAATCTCTGTTAACTTTGTACAAAACATTAATCACCCTGTAACCTGTTTTCTATATATCAACTTCTTCATTTTATTAGTTCGTCCATCCAAGCTGAAGAAATCTGAAGTAAATATCATTTTCATCTCAAAAAACATTCAGTTAAAATATCAAAACAAATAACTCAACTAAACTCAGAGTTCAACAAGAGGATTAAAGGCCAAAAAGGTTTCAGCTTGCATTTTTACAACCTGTTCAACATGAAGCAGGCTCTGTTCTTCTTCTGGAAATCGATGAGTAACATCACCTTTTTAAAACTTAAGTCTCTGAATTAGTTGCTTATGAATATCTCGAAATGTGTGTATATATATGTGTGTGAATGGATGAATCTATGTATGCATGTAATATTGTGATGCCTCTGTTCCTGTTTCTTTTTAAAACCCAGATTTGCAAATTAAT
Source organism: Allium fistulosum (assembly GCA_030737815.1). Lineage (NCBI taxonomy): Eukaryota > Viridiplantae > Streptophyta > Magnoliopsida > Asparagales > Amaryllidaceae > Allium > Allium fistulosum. Next base: position 620,281,156 of record CM060907.1, read on the forward strand.
CTTTATCTCTTAATCTAATAACCATTAGAACTTAAAATACAAACAAAGATTGGTTGTTTGTTCATGAATTAAGCTTTAAAAATTTATTTTAGTTAAAACAACTTGTAAATACCTCTGGAAATCAAGATAACCGAGAAAAACTTTAAATTGGTCAAAATACAAATATTTTAAATTACGAATTCAGGTGTGTCAACTGAATTCTTGTACTCAAACATGATTTTTAAAGTTAAAATCATAATTTTTAGATTAAGGAATGAAGAGCAGTTTGGTTTGTTTGAATCGTGTATTTTTGGTCGTCACGGTTGATCTCGTTGATCGGAGAAGTCGAGCTTCCTCCTGGACGTGGAGGAGCGATCAGTGTTGATTGGAAAATTTCCAAGTGTTCGTGTATTACAGTGTGGAGGTGGGGATTGTAGTTTGATTTCTGGTAACCTAGTTTTTGTCGAGGCTTGATGTTTCAATTCGTTTGTTGTCTATGATGGATGGAGCGCGATGGGATTCTGGGGAATGATAGCATGGTAGTTGGCGATCGTGTGGCGGGAGTCTCGAGTTTTCTGGTGGTCGAGTTTGGGAGAACGACGGCATTTTCCAGGTTGATGGTGGTTCCAGTTTCACGTTTCCAGATTGGGTTTTAGGGTCGAATACGATTCTCGATCGATCGTGTTGTCTGGGTGTTCGCGTAGAGTTGTTGTGGGTGTAGTCGACTGGTCGGAGGCTTGATCGTGGTTCGCCAACGATGGGCGGCGTTGTGCACGTGGACGTGCACGTTTTCGTGCAACTGGAATTTTAGGATTGGGAAAGAAGGAGGGTTTGCTCGTGTTTTCTTCAGGGAGACTCGTGGGTGTAGCGTGTTGCTTCGGGGAGAACGAGAGTGTTTGCTCGAGTTTTTATTGAGCAGGCTTTAAGAAATTTGTTACAGGAAGTTTAAAAAGTTTTAAACAAAAGAATTTGATTGTTAAAAGGTTTCTAAGTTTTAAACAAAAGTAAACCAAGTCTACTTATGGGAGTAAATGGTTTTCAAGAACAATTGTTTTTAACAATTGTTTAAGTTTTAAAAACAAAGAAGTTTGATTTTGTAAATAATTCAAGTTTTAAAACAAAGATAAACAAGTTTTTAAAAAATGTAATAGATAAGTTTTTAAAAAAGGATAAAAGTAGATTTTTAGAATGATGTTTGTATTAAAAGTTATTTATTAACTTAGAAAAGTTTTAAAGAGTTAAAAGTTAAATTTGAATGTTTAATTAATTATAATTTATTTCTAAAGTATTTTGTTTGAAATAAAGTTTAAAGATTAAGATTTAGTAATCAATTACGATAAAGATTTATCTTAAGTAATTAAGAATTTAGATTAATTAAAGATAAATAAATGTGTGAAGGTAATTAAACCAATTCAATTATTATTAATAATTGAAGAGTGTTGGTTAATGTAAATAATTTAATTAAGATAAAAAAAAATTAGATCTATTAAAGATGGTTAATTAAAGATTTTTGATAAGTCAGTGATTAATGAAAAGGATAATTACTTATGGGTGTTTGGATAATTAAAAATAATCAATTTCATGATTAAGGTCAATTACTTACATAATTAAGGTCAATTAAGTATTGATTAAAAGTAATTAATTAATTAAAGTTGATTAAGTGATTAGGAATAATCACTTATTGAAATTAATTGAGAATAATTAATTAAATGGTAATTAATTAAGGGTTGATTAATTTATTTATGAATTAATTAAGGGAAATTAACTAAAGGTTAATTGAACAATTAAAGGTCAATTATTTAATAATTAAAGGTTGATTAATCAATGATTAAAGGACAATTAATCAAATGATTTGAAATTGATTAATGCTAATTAACCATGATTGTTGACCCATCTGATTTAAATTAATCAGATAATTAAATGAGTTTACATATGGATGTTTGAATTCCATTGATTGTCGAACTGTTTGATATTTCTGATATGTTATGCTTTGTGCTATGAATTGTTTCGGTTTGATCTGTGATGAATGTAGTTTATTTATCTGGGATAAATTCATATTATTTATCTATGTTATGTGAATGAAAGATAAGCGTTATAGTTTATACCGCTTATCAACTATATTTCAGTATTCTAATCTGTGATGATTGAATGATGTTGCACTATTGTGTGAAACCCCTGGACTACACTCTTACACACGCAAATATGGATTTCACGACGAAATCGGTTAAGTCGCAGATGATTTAATTTTAATCTTTTTGAAATTGAAATTTTAATTTCAATTGATTTTGGAAATGGATTTTGGGTTAAATGTTAAAGCTTTTGAAAAGGAGTTTTTAAGATAAAAGTTATTTTGAATAACTTGGTAAAGTTTTTCAATTTAAATAATTTAATTTGAATTTGGATTCAAAATTTGGAATTGAATTCCATGTTTGAAAATTATGGTTAAAGGTGTTATAAATGTGTTTATATGAACTTAAACCATTTTAAAAGTATAGTTTTGAGAATTTGAATTTAACCAAAAGACTTTAACTCGTATAAATGAATCAGATTTTCCGAAATGAAAACTATTTGTTTTCAAATGATAAAAGCTTTCATATATGAAATGAAATTCCAATTTAAATTAAAGGAATTTCAAGTTTGAATTGAAAATGGTTTCCCAAGCTATGAATTAATCTTTGTGAAACTGGGTGAACTTTGTGAATTCAATCTGTTTATTTTTAACAGATTTAAAATGGTGATTTGTTTAAACCATTCGAAATGGAATTGTTTTAAAAGCTATTAATTAAATCTTTGATTTAAAGATTTAATGAGTTAATCCAATTTAAATGGAAATCGATTTGAAAATCTATGAATAATAGATCTTTGTGAAACTGGGTGAACTTTGTGAATTGAATCTTTTTATGTAAAAGATTAAAATGGTAATGTGTTTAAACCATTTGAAAGAGAAGTTTGGATAATAAGTTGTGACTTAACTGAAATCCCAATATCCATATGTTTTAAAATATTGTGCTTATTATTCGGTTTAGCCGGGAGAGGACCTTTGTGTCATATAACCCATTCCGAATAATGATACGTCGTATAAGGATTGCATTTGAAGACCGGTGTTGAAGACCGGGTATTTGCGAGAACGATAGGATAACCTATCGATTGTCTCTGCACTGAGTCGGACCGGTATAGAGATTTCCTAAGTGATGGGAAGTTCGATCAGGATTGTGAATACCCGGATTGCAAGGGCTTCTTTGGAAGTACCTTCGGTTCTGTTCGAACCCGGAGCAGACTTGTATGGTTGTATGTCTGACACTACACTTTAAGAAATAAAGCTGATTTCTTTCAAATACATTTCTGTTTGGTGGCGGAGATTTATTCTCTTAGCTTAACACCCTTCTCTGAGACGTACGAGCTCAGAGGTTATGTAGTTGAAGGTTATCAGTGATATACTCCCAAATTGGTAGTGTGGCATGCTGAGTGTTGTTGTGTGTTGTTGATCATTTGTTGATCAAAGCATGGCTTTCGTGTAAAGCGTAGCTTTGTGGACGATACCTCATCGAGCCTCACAGACCAGAAATGGTCGAAATAGGAAAGATGCGGCAAGGTTTCAAGGGTAGCTCCCCTAGGGTATGTCCATTCCTTCTGGAAAAAGGTGGTATCATGGTATGGAGCCTAGATATTTACCTATGTGGTTGCTCCAATCTCATTTACTTTGTTATTGTTGCTGTGTGATCGAGGCGCCTAGGATAGAGGTCCCAAAGGACCGGGGGTGGCATATCTCAGGTTTACTACCCGGGAAGGGGGTAACCGGCCTTGTGTCGGCAGAGAGCCAGGTGGTTCTCGGGGCGTCCCTCCAGAGGCGTTCCTACATGGCATAGGACGTTCCTTAGCCTGACCATTTGTTGGAAATCCAAAGAAACAGTACAAGCCTTGTACGGTTTTAGTTGTAGAGCCTACCATTTACTTATGGTGGTCACCACTATTTAGATGGTAGCTATAGTAGGCATAGTTTGGAATGTCTATGCTGGCTAAGATTAATATTATACTTTCGAGATGTTTTCTGCACTATGCACTAGTAATAATATCAAAAGAGTTTTTCTTGAGTAGGAAGCATGTTTGACTATCATATGGAGAAATCTCCACCAATTCTGCGTTTGCATTGTGTGTGTGGTGGGAGGCCTTATGGTAGTTTCATTTTCCAAAAGCATTGCGGATTTCAATGTTTAAAAAAAAATTCTTTTGTTGTTTGTTTTAAAGATAAACTGTTTTTGTTACTCACACCAGTCCCATGACTGACTCGGAGTTTATTGTTCCCTTCCTAAACTCTGGGTGCCCATAATTTTCCACACGGGCAGTCTAGAGTTGGGTTTTTCAGATAGTCAGGTTTAGTAGATTATCGGGAGCTAGTTCAGTTTTTGGAGTTCACGACTGACATTGATTATCTTAGTGCAACGTGATGGTGGTTCGAGCTGATGTTGGAGTTGTTGGACTCATTCTCTTTTGAGGATCATTTGGAGTTATCACTTCTGTTTTCCGCTGTATCATTATTTATCTTTGATATTCTTGTATCATATTGATATCATTGTTGTATATCATTCTGGATATTGTATTCATTGGAGTTGTATATGATATCATTCAATTTCTTTATTCCGCTGTGTTGTTATACTTAATGGTGTTATAAGCTCCGGTGAACCAGATTCGGCGTTTGAATCTGCGGCATTTTGAGTACAAGTGAATTACGGGTGCCGATTTTTGAAGGCCGAGTTCAGGATCGCTACAGTATAAGGATGTATAAATAATCTATTAAGTTATTACCATAGGCTGCTGAGTGTAGGATACACTTGATAGTTTATTTTTCACCTTTGTACGATTAAAAGTCTCTGAGCCTGAACAAACCATTTGTTTTGGTTGTTATTGATGTATGGTTGGTTTCTTTGTTGCATACAGATTGTACTGTTTTGTTTGCCCATGTTTGTGTTGATTGCTTTGTTACTAATTGAAACAAATTAAATATTTCACTTTGTACATAATTATTAACTTCTTTGGATTATATAAGTGAAACATAGGTTATGGAAGCAATAGTTACTGTTTTTTGTTTCATAAATAAGCGTTGTTTGCCCGACAAATAGGTACATTTAGGATTACGGTTTTCTAGCGATATTTTATTGTTTTCCCCCGTGTTTGGGATATATTATTTTTGATATATATCTTGTTATTATTGATATTATTATTTTTCCGGACCTCTCCATACAAAGGAGATTCTATCGAAATTTTTCGTGAATTTTTGACTTAGAAAATTTTATGAAAGTGAGATGTTTTCAAACTTTTATTTACTTGAATATGAAGGATTTAATTGTTTATAAATTGATATATTTTATTTAAAAACTTAATTATGTAAATTAAATGTTTATAAATCGAATACTTTGAATAAAATATATTAATTCCCTCTCTTTCCTTTTCGAGGACGAAAAGTTTTGAGTGGGGGAGAGTGTAACGACCCGTATTTTTCCGATAATTAAAATATTAATTAAATAAGATTTTTGGATTTAATATTGTATGAAATTAAAAATGTATGATTGTTAATGAGAAAACTATTAGAATGAAATTTAATAATATTAATTTAATGTAATAGATAACTATTTGAATGTAATCTCAAGTAATTGAAATAATTGCAAAGTTAAATTGGGTAGAAATTGTAAATAAGGAAATAAATTAAATGTTATATTAAATGGTGAGATAGTAGGTAATTAACTGAAATTGAATATAATTAGTGCTGTGTAAGTAGTTATAACATTGGTTGTAGATAATAAACTAATAAATGCGATTAAATTAAGTAAAAGATAACAATTGTTGTTTATCACCTATTTATTTAATTTGTTGAAATTAAATTGGAAATCAATTGCAATTAATCTACTTATATATTGCAGTTAGTATGAGTTAAGATGATAACTGCATAATATTTATGTAATAGAGCATAACCAATGTTAATTATATCCATAAGATGATAGTTAACTGAATAATAAGTGGTAAATCAAAATAAATGAATTTATTTGAATTTAAATTTTAATTAATGAATTTATTTCAATTGAAATTGGACGCTATAATTAGTGCAGTATCTAAATTTTGAATTGGACAAAGAAATTTGTTTTAAAAGATTATAAATTACTAGGTAATCAAAAATGATAAAATTTGAATTTAAAAGCGAATTAATCAATTTAATAATAATTTATTTAATTAACGTTAAAATAGCCATTTTGACCACTGTCTTGGATTTCGAAGAAACCAGTTTAATCGGATCCATACGGTGAATTATTGTAAGATTTTAAGTTTCGCAGCGATCAGACTTGTCGTTTGATCGTGCGGGTTCGAAATGCGTAGAAATCAATTTAATGAATCCAATTGAAATAAACTGATTTTAAAAGCTAACTTCTACATACTTTTGAATTAGGGTTTGGAACTTGTTCCATTGAGTTTAAAAATATCGAAAACATCTATTTTGATATATGGGATGACATACTTTCGTTTCGAAAATGGAACGGGATTTTCGGGTCGTTATTATCGTTTCGACCCAATTTGATATGTTATTCATTCTTATCGTGCCTTGTCTATATAAATAGTTTTTCTAACCGTAGCATCCTTTCTATTTCTTATTCCTTTACATACAAATCTATCTATCTATTCCTAACTCCTCTCTCCAATGGCAGAAACCTATTTTCAATTTAAAAACCCTAATTCAATTTCAAATTCAAATCGAAAATCAAACTCCTCAAAACCCTACCATATTATATAACGTTTCGAAGCTCTCAAAGAGCGTAATCTAGATCTGCCGTTTTCTTTTGCAATCAATTTTTAGTTTGTCCGTGATTGGATAAAACATTCTCGGCCGTTCATTGTGGTGGTTAATCACCGGCGATGGATCGTCGATTCGAGGGTACTATCGCATGGAGATGGACTAGGGGAGTTCATCTGTGCTGGTCGTTTGCAGTTGTGATGGCTAGTTCATCGGCGAAAATTGAATTAGGGCTAGACAGAGGGTGGCAGAGGCTGGCTATTGGGGTTTCGATCGGCGACTTGGCGTTCGCGGAGGTGGTTCTGTAGCCGGAAGGTGGTGCGCTTGGGTGGCAGCTCATATTGTGGAGACGTGCTTGGCCGCGGCTGGCTTTGGTAGGGCATGGTCGTTCAAGAAGGTGGTGGCATTTTGGGTTGAAGTCGAGATGGGTTTTGCTCGATCACGTGAATGAAAGGATGGTGACGTGTTTATTCTTTTTTATTTTTATTTATATTATAAATCGTATCATGTTCTAACGTATATATCTTTTGCATATGAGCTCGAATTCACGTGTGATTTTCTCCGTTGCGATCGTATCGGAGTTCCAGACATTATGGAGCTGGTTAAGTCGAATTTTGAGACTACTAGATTTTGGGCTATTTTTGAATTTTAAAATCGTCGAAAAATCAAAGGTGAGTGTTTTAACCCACTCACAACTACAAAATTGTCTTATGTTAGTTAAATTAAATTTATAATATTATTAGAAGTTGATTGATTGTTGTTTGATATATTTAAATTGTCATTCCAGTTAAATTTGACTTTTATTGGATTTAATCGCCATTTAATTTAATATTGAAGTTTAAATTGCCAGTTAAACACGTGTTAATGATAATCAATTAATAATTGTTGTTTATTGGTTGATTTGAATGGTGATTGTGATGGATGTTTAACTGTTGATATTGGATGACTGGATGTTATTTTATATATCACACTACAAGTTCCCTTAGTTTATTGGTAGTAAATCACTATGGGTTGAAACGATGCATACTCGAATGATCTATAGATTAGAGAAAAATTGTTATGGGTCAAAATGATAGACTTAAGCGATTTTATGGATTTTGAATTTTAACTCAAGATTGTGGGTTGAAATGATATATACCCGTAAATTTTAAATTTTTGCAGGTTGAAATGATATATATCCGTATCACTTGACCATAGGGTAGAAAATTATCTACGGACACCGGGTTGGTTAAATTAAATGATTTTTAAATCTTTAAATTTTTGAATTCAGTTAAATGATATTTTGAAATAAAATTTGACATATATAAACTGAATTATTTTCAAAATCTAAGCTTTAAAATGTTAAATTGGAAATTTGTTTAAAGGAATTGTTAAAGGAATTTAAATTGAAATTTCAAAGTTGAATTTTTGAAATATAAATGAAATTTATTGAAATTGAGTTATTGAATTGTTTGAATATTTAAACTTTGAAATCTATGAATTTGAAGTTCTTTAAAATTGTACTTCAAACATGAATTTGAAATCGATATAAACTGAAATATTTTTTTTTAAATTTGTATTGAAAGAAAATTTAGTTTTGTTGAAATTTGGATATGGTCCAGGTTTGTTGAAATGGAAGAAATAGTTTAATTTGATATTAATTTCAAATCAATTATTTTAATGTAAACTGTTTAAAGATATATTATTTTAAATTCAGATTTATTTAGATTTTCAAACTATTTACTATATAAACCATTTCCAACAATCAAACTATTTTATATTAAACTATTAAAACTATTTTAATCTATATTTAAACTAATTTAATCTATTTTAAACTATTTTAAACTACTTAAACTATTTTAAAATATTTTAAACTGTTTTAACTATTTAAAACTATTTTAATTTATTTTAAACTATTTTTAACCACTTAAACTATTTTAACTATTTAAAACTATGTTAATCTATTTCAAACTATTTAAAACCATTTAAACTATTTTAACTATTTAAAACTATTTGAACGAGAAGTTCGAATTAAGAAATGGCATCTTCCACCAACCATACCATTTCCTCCCTTCCTCCTCCTCCAATCTCCTTTGTTCCCCCCAGATACGCTCCATACTTCAGTCATCCTGCCTCTGCTTATCCTCCCATCCTGCCTACACCACCATCATTTGCTTCTCCCCCCGATCCCCAACCACTTGACCCGATGCTTGCCTCGCCTGAAGTAACCAATTGCTATGCCCGCAAACCTACCAACCATAAGGACGGCCGTAGCTATGCTCAGGTCGTGTTATCTCAACCACCTCCCCCTCTCCTCCCCAAACCCAAGCGTCCCAAACTTGTCCCAAAATTCAAATCTACGCGGGAAACGGTCATTTTCCTGAGTTCCAGAGGGCGGTGCCTGAAATGTGCGGGTACTGGGCATGTGGCAAAATCTTGCAGAAATGGAAAGATTTGCTATTATTGCGGATACTTTGGTCATTTTTCCTCCACCTGCCCCTCAAAGAGACATGCTTCGTTCCCTGTGCAGCCCGTCCTCTCATCTTCCAAGACAAACACTGCCAAAAAGCACTCCCCTCCAATTAACAATCCTCATTCTTCATCCCATACCCAAATTCCCAGACCAAATCTTTCTCAAGGCCCCACTGGCAGAAAAGTGTGGGTCCCTCATACTGAAGCAAAGTCGACTCACATCCCATTGTCATCATCAGCCCAACATCCAATTTCCAATGCCAACTTAAACCCTTCCTCACCCAAAATCACCCCACACAATCCATTAGCTCCTCTCTCCGCAAAAAAAATTCCAAGCCCAGAATTTCTCATGGAGAACTCTGCCCGTTACCTCATTGCCACAATAACACAAGGCTTCTGGAGTGCGCTAGATATCCAAGCTGCCCTCAACCAACATGGGTATCGAGAACGATCGATCTGGATGTTGACTGATAATAGCTTTCTCATCTACAGTGACTCAGAGATCGAGAGAAATGTCTTCGCCACGACAGGCTCTTTAACAAAACCAGGAGGTACAGTATTCCTGAGACCATGGGCTGACCAAGACAACTTCACCGCTCCCTCCCTCGAACCAGAATCATGGGCGAGAGTTGAAGGTTTCCCCGAACTCTTCAAAGAAAACCCAGATGCTATCAGAGAAGCCTTGAAACCCATGGGCAGATTCATCGCGTTGGATGAATGTGACTGGGCCTACATTGACCACCGGTTTCTTTACGCCAGAATCCAATTTTTCGAGGGCATCTCCACCCCTTGCTCCTACGTGGCCTCCCTTAATAACACTGACTTCTTCCTAACCATTAACCGTTGGGAACACTCACACCCGAACCGTGCCCCTGACATCACCTACCTTGGCCTCGACTACAACCTTGAACAAAACTTCAACTTTCTTGACCAGAAGTGGACTACCCCCGAAATCCTTCTTGACCAAGATGACCTCTTTGACGCCATGATTCATGAAGCCACCTTGCCTCCCCCTATCCTTCCAGCTCTGCCACCCCAAGATGACTCTTTTGAAGTATCGGGTCCTAGAAGGGGGTTCCCAGCCCAAATGTCAGATAGATGGGACCCAATGCTAGACCTAGATCTTTCCGCCCCTCTCTACCTGCAATCCAACCAGCCTCTAGACCCTGCATTTTCGCTCTCCATCCCCGCCCTCCCTGACTCCCCCATTATCCAAGCTCTTGCCCAAGATGACACCCACTCCATCAATATCATTTCCCCCCTCAACGTGGCCCCTCCTCATGAACTTAATCAAGACAACACTGCCCATAAGGAAGATACTCATCTGCAACAATTTGTGCAAGACGAGGAAGTTCAGACAACCCAGATAGACTCCGCACAATTCTTCTCCCCGGCACTGGTTAGGCGCAGCTCCAGACTGGTTGGGGCAGCATCCGATCCTGGTCAAACTGGTAGTTTTTTAATGCCTGTTGTTTTTTCCTCTGCAAATAATAGGCTTAATAAAATCTTATCATGTTGCGTGGGTGTGAGTTTGCATGATGAACACTACTCATGCATGCAAACTCTTGAACAGGAGCGTATTTCCCAATCCCAATGAAACTTATCACATGGAATGTTCGTGGGTTGGGGGACCCATCTAAGCGTTATGCTGTTAACACTATTCTGTCCCCCCACAAAATTGATATTCTAATGCTTCAAGAAACTAAGTTATCTGACCCCACACAATCACACTTGACACAAACTGTTGGTACACATTTATCTGGGTGGGCCCACATTGATTCTATTGGATCCAGAGGAGGGATCATTACAGCATGGAATGAAAGTATATGGTCCCTACACCAAATTATCAAATTCCCTTCAATCCTTAATGTCGCACTTTGCAACTCTGAATCAGGCATTATCTACTTCTTCTCGAACGTATATGGACCCACTGATTCTACTGCCTTCAATAATTTCATTAACTCTTGTGTGCTGATTGATCCCCCCATCAGTAACCGCTTCTTCACTTGGACTAACCGTAGAGAACACCCATCCCTAGCCAAATTAGATAGGTTCCTCTTTAACACAGCCTGGGAAGACCAACATCCTCTCTCAACTGTCTCGGGGTTGGCAACCACGATCTCCGACCACTGCCCCCTCCTGTTTGACTCTGGTTCACTGAACATCACTCACAAACCATTTAGATTTGAACAGCTCTGGCTACTAGAGCCCTCCTTTGATGATTTCATTAAGTTGGCCTGGTCTCAACCCACCAATCTAGAATCTCCTACTGCTCGTACTGTGGCCAAGCTCCGTTCGCTCAGAAAGTTGATAAGACCTTGGGCCAAATACATCTGGGGTACCCTAAGATTTCGCATCTCACAAACTCAAGACGAAATTCTCAATCTTAATATCCTCGCCGAGTCTCAACCCCTAGCCGAACCAGAAATGCAACAGTTGATCCTCCTTGAAAAAGAATTGGAAAGACTCCTTAAACAGGAAGAAATTGGTTGGAAGCAACGCTCCAGAGCAAAGTGGCTTGGAGAAGGAGATAGAAACACGGCCTACTTCCACAGGTTAGCAAATGGGCGCCGTAGATCCAAAATTATCTCTAACATACAACTCAACAACGTCACCTACTCTGACCAATCAGATCTCCTCCGCCTCTTCACCAATCACTACCGTAGCATCCTAGGAAAACCTTCCTCCCCCCTACCCGACATAGACTGGAATCTCCTTTACCCTGACCCACAGAATTTGCAAGTTGATCATCCCTTCACGGAAGATGAAATCTGGGCTGCAGTCAAAGATATGTCCGACAATAAAGCTCCTGGACCAGATGGTTTTGGCCCCCTATTTTTCAAACACTTCTGGAGTACAGTGAAGTCCGACATAATAGACTTGTGCCTTGAATTCCAAAATAATCCCAGTTCGATTGCACGAATTAATTATGCCAACATCACCCTCATCCCAAAAACTGATGACCCTACCTCCCTTGATTCCTTTCGACCTATCAGCCTCCTCAACACCACTTTCAAAATCATTACCAAGATCCTTGCAAACCGACTTCAATCTGTAATATCCCCCCTAGTGGGCATAGAGCAATCGGCCTTCATCCTCGGTCGTAATATCCTAGATTGTGTGGCCGCCACTCAAGAAGTTGTGTCTTTCTGCCACAGAACCAACACCCCAGGAATCCTACTTAAACTTGACTTCTCTAAGGCCTTTGACTCAGTCAACTAGAACTTCATCCTCGAACTATTGCGACATAGAGGCTTCCCACCGAGATGGTGCTCCTGGATATCCTTTATCCTAAACTCCAACATGTCTTCTGTATCAGTCAATGGTGAACTTGGTGGTCTTATCAAGTCTACGAGAGGCCTACGACAAGGAGACCCTCTTTCCCCCTTAATCTTTGTTCTAATAGCAGACGTCTTCAACCGCATGATTAAACTGTCCATCTCCAATAACCACTTGGCCGGAATTAGTATCCCTACATCTAACCTTCAAATATCCAACCTCCAATTTGCTGATGACACCATCCTCTTTGCCTCACCTGAACCTAGCCACCTACACTGCCTCAAAGTTCTCCTCTATGTCTTCGAACTTATCTCTGGCTTCTCCATCAACTTCCACAAAAGCTCCCTAACCATGCTAGGCAATACCAACCACCTTGGCCCTGCAACCGCTACCGTCCTCAACTGCAAACTCTCCCAGTTTCCAATCTCCTACCTTGGTTTACCTATTTGTCCCACCAGACTCACACGCCCTGACTGGCTACCCCTCATTAACAAAATTGAATCCCACCTCTCATCCTGGAAAGCTGCTTCCCTATCGTCTACTGGTAGACTAATCTTAGTTAAATCGGTCCTCTCTGCCATCCCCTCCTACTGGATCTCCTTCCACAAACTCCCCTCTTGGGTATCCAATAAAATTGACAAATCTCGCAGGGCCTTCTTATGGAATGGCTCCAAAGAAAAGTGCATAATCAACTGGCGTTCAGTCTGCCTCCCAAAACCACATGGTGGCCTTGGTGTCCCTGATCTCTCCTCGCTCAACACTGCTCTATTAACAAAATGGCTCTGGCATTTTCTCTCCCCCGACAATTTCCTCTGGAAAGACTGGATCCTTCATACATATCACTACTCCAATCCACACCTAGCCCAGCATCACCCCCCCAGTTGCAGACCATCTCCATTCTGGTCCGGTGTCCTTCATACCATCCCCCGAGTCAAATCCCTCCTTCATGTCATAATAGGCAATGGTAACAACTGCCTATTCTGGCATGACACATGGGTGGACCCTTCCCCTCTGGCCAAATCACTTCCTAACCTTTTCTCCTCCTCAAACCTCCAACTCGCCACCATCAATACTCTCTGTCACCTGGGCCCCAGTAGCCTTCATCCCCTCCCTCTTTTCCATCGAAACTTTTAATGAACTCCTCGAAGCTTCTAAAAACCTCCAATCTCTTCGCCTATCCCACTCACCGGACCGCTTCATCTGGGCCCTCAATCCATCCAAAGGCTTCTCTGTATCATCTTGCTACTCCTTCCTCACCCATCCTGGCCGCTTATTCCCCTTCAGCAGGATTTGGAAATGCCATTCACACCCAAGATTCCTCTTCTTCCAATGGTGCCTCATTCATAACCGCATTAACACCAAGGATAGACTTATTCGTTTAAACATCCTCACAGATCCACTCTGCGTACTTTGCTCCTCCCACGCCGAAACCATCACTCACCTTTTCTTAGACTGTGATTTCTCATTCGCAATTTGGGCCCCAGCCAGCGCGCATCTCCTTGGTCTCATACCGGAATTCACTTCTTTTTTTGACTACTGGCAGCAAGATCTTGGAAATCACAAACTCGACATCTTTATCACCATTTTCTGTTGGTGCATCTGGAAAGAAAGAAATGCCCTCGTCTTCAACAAACCAAGATCTTCTTTGGCGGCCATTTGTAGTCGAATCTCACATCTTTTCAATTACTGGACAGGTACCAACTCTACCCCGTTCAGATTTCGACTGAAGACCGCCCCTGCTAACTCTGCGGAATCAATGGCCAGCACCAGCGCTAACCCTCGGTAGCAGCTCCAAAGCGAAAAAGATTAGCCCTTTTTGTCAGTTGAACATCGAATATGGCGCTTGTGTTCAATCCTGTAACCCATTGCTCTTATGTACATTATTATGCTATCTAATTAAGCCTATTTTTTTGGGCCACCGGTTGGGCTTGTCAACCGGACCTTATTACCTATTATCCTACTATTATTAATCGGCTGTGTAGTATATCACTACACATCCGTCTTTCTCAAAAAAACTATTTAAAACTATTTTAAATCTATTTTAAACTATTTTTAACCATTTAAACTATTTTAAAGTATTTTAACTATTTTAAACTATTTTAAAACTATTTAAACTATTTATGACTATCTAAACTATTTTCTAAATTTCGGACCATGTGAAGTTGAAGTGTTTATATTTAAATCCTTGTTTTAAAAGCGAATATGGTTAAATGATGTTATAACCTACGTTGGAATTTGAAATGATATTTTACAGTGAAATGACATATTTTGGGTCAATATGATGATTTTGAAATGAGGATTTAATCTATTTGGGAATATGATTTTGAAAGTGAATATGATTTCGAAAGTGATATGGTTTTGAGAATATGATATTTTGATATCAATTATGGATTGATTTTTGGAAATGTAAAAGAACCATCCAGTGTGAAGTAAGCGTTTGGTTGTTAATGAGACCAGGATTGGATATTGTCATACTCTCTGCCAATATCGAAAACCACTTTAACAACTGTGCACATGGTGGAGATTCAAGAATGAAGTAGGATGGTTGGTGAACGATTCTATATGAGGTATTTCTGTAGCCCTGACTCCCTCGAGTCAGCTTGATGTGGCTAAAATAAGAGCTATACCGGGCCAAGTGAGGTCGCTCCTCCTATCGGGCACATTTCTTCGATACCATATTACGGCTTTGTGATTGATTTGGTGGCCACCCCTCGATTTGATTATGGGAGTGTGTTTCGAGGTGGGCGGTAGTAGCTGCTATGAGCTACCACTAGTCGAGAGTGCAAACGGTAGGATCCTACCCTGGCATTGCCTCGCGTGCCTTGTCACATGCCTTATCGCGCCCATTACGAGTTTGGTTTGTACCGTACCTATGGAGTGCCCTTTGATAGCCCTCCAGTTTACGGAGAAATTACGGTACTGTATGGACTACAGAAATATATAAAAATGTGTTAAGGGGGATATGGGTAACACCTTAACGATATTCTAATACCAGGCTTTTAAATCTCCCCGAGATGGCCGAGATGAAAAATCCGAGATATCAGCCAAAATTCGAGATTTGGCAGCCTATTTAGTTATAAGTGTTTTAAATATCGCCCGAGATAGCCGAGATATTTTCCCGAGATATTGGCCAAAATCCGAGATTTAAAACACTGTCTAATACTTAACTTTACTATAGACACTATTATAATAGCGTATTGTACTATGTTTGTAGATAGTTTAATGCATCCTTAGGAGATGGAAATTCCGAACATCTCTTAAGTTATTGCATGCACGTTGGACACTGGATAAGAGATGTCAAACCCTGTAAATATCTCTGAAGCCGTCACACTCATATTTATTTACTGTTGATTTAACTTACATAAGATCTTTTAGCTCTGACTTGAGTGTTTATTCTTTTCATTACGCTCGGGTCAGTTTGAGTTTTTCAGTGTATTGAAGACCTTATTTCTGGAGCATGAAGACGAAGATTTAGTACTATTATTATTTATTATATTTATCACACTACATCATGTTGTTCCGCTGCATTGTTTATTTATTCCTACTCTATGTGTAACTCTGATTGTATTGTAAAGTATAATCAATTGTATTTGTAAAACAGCTTCATGAACTATTATTTGATTATTATATTTTGTCATTCCACTATGAGATTCTTTGTTTGTTTTATTTCTTTCTCTTCTTTTCTTATTTACCCCATAACAATCCTCCTTTTTGAATGGTTTGAGTTTGACAAGTGTGGTTTATTGTCAATTTAAACCATCCAAAAAGGTGGTTCGTTACATTTTTGATGACATGTCTTTTGCATAGTTGTTTTTAATAACATTAAGATAACGCGGTTATTACCTTTTAACCTAATTGAAAATATTTTTGTAAATTATGCATTAATGATTGCATTTGAATTTTTAACTGTATTTATGTGATGTAGTAATAATTTTGGCTGCATTTGATGATTTTATTCATTCCAAATGCACTTTATAATTTAATAGCATTAGGAAAATGCAGTTACATTTAAGTGCTATAATAAAATGGAATTATATTTTAACATCATATTTTGTATTAATTTACCTACATTTATGTGATATGATAATAATTTGGTTTGAGCTTGATAAATTTATTAAATTCTGGTATAGCAAAAATTTAACTGCATTAAGAAAATGCAGTTAAATTTATAATGCAATTTTTTTGTTTTTAGTTAAACTGGTTCATATATGCGGTTATAATTTAACTACATTATGAAAATGCACTTAAATTTAAATGCATTTTTCGTTTTTAATTAATTTGGTTCATAAAAATAAATTTTTATATAAATGAAAATGCAGTAATGATTGCATTTGATTAAGAGAAAGTAGTATAATAAAGTGCATTTTTTAATAATTGAATTATATTTATGTGATGTAGTAATAATTTTGGCTGCATTTGATGATTTTATCTAATATTAATGCACTTTGTAATTTAATTGCATTAAGAAACTACAGTTGTATTTAAATACTTTAAGAAAATGCATTTCTATTTTAACAACATATTTTGAATTAATTGAACTGTATTTATGTGATGTAGAAATAGTTTTGGCTAGATTTGATAATTTTACTCAATTTTAATACAATATATTTTACTTGCATGCAGAAAATGCGGTTGAATTTAAATGCTTGAAGAAAATGCATTTATAATATAATAATATATTTTTTGAATTAATTTAACTTCATTTATGTGATGCGGTAATAATTTTGATTGCATCTGATAATTTTATATAATATTAATGCCCTTTATAAATTAACTACATTTATAAAGTGTAGTTGTATTCGATCTTAATTCAATATTTAACAACATTAAGAAAATGCAGTTATAACCGCAATAATATAATGCAGATATAATTCTGCAAATTTATTATTTTTGAACCTGGTGGTTTGAATGATGGATTTGCAGTTGCATTTTGAACGATTTAGTTTTAAATACGTTATCTATATAGAAAAGTAATGTTTTTTTATAAAATAAATTAAACAACTAGACATTTACAGATGCATAGCACATTTCATTAAAAGATGAAATGTTTTTGTGATGTAATGGTGAAAACGGTTCGTTGATATGATATTTCTATAAAAACTTATTGCATTTTAAATATTGAGATCAAATAAGATGTGGAATATTTATATCGATGTAAGAATATCAGCTGGTTATGAAAGAAAACGCCGGTACAAAAATCATAGAAAATCTTCAAGTCATGCCCTAAGAAAACACTCAAATTTCTCAGGTCGGACTCCAAGTCATTTTGGTACCAATCCAAGAGTCATGGATCGGTACCGATCCACGAAGTCATGGATTGGTTTGACCCCGAACCATTAGTGGAGGTCAGGAACGTAGTGGAGCATATTTCGAAGATAATTTCGAGGATTTTTGTCTATAAATGGAGGTGAAGTGCCCTTGAATAAGGACTTTTCTTCTTTTCTAAATTTATCCGATTTGCTACAAACTCTATTAGATCTCCACTAATTCAAGAATACAGATCCATAAAATCACGTTTTGTGAAAGTCATAGAAATTGAATAACGAAGTTTATATGGATGTAGGCTGGAGTATTTGCTGAACCACTATAAAATTATGTGTTTTTCTTTGCTATTTCTTTTTTTTTGGTATTTTCATATTTATTACTTTAATGGGTGTTTGTGCCATTTTTGATGCAAAATTTTTGGTGCATTCACTAAGAGAACGCGGATTTAACGACTTGAAATGTAAATTTTGAGAAGATGAAGAGGCCTAACATAAGATCTATGATCGGAGGAAGTTGGCAAGAAAATAGGAGCAGCTTGGAGATGTCCTCAGGATCGAGCCCAACATCCATATGAGTAGAGATGAGATAGAGAGAATGATGGAGGAGATGTAGTATAGAATGGTGTCTCAACGAGAAGAAATGTTCGATAGGTTCTTTAGAAGAATGGAGCAATAAACGACAGTTGGAATAATTGGAAACCAAAAACAAAGGCAAGAAGAAAGAGCGAAGACCCTTGGAATCGAAGCGGAATAAGTATGAGTGACCCCTACAAAGATACCTCAAATTACTATCGAACCAAGGAGTCAGGTCGATATCAATCCAAGAATCTATGGAGGCATAACCGGTTTGAATTTGGGATTGAATGATAAATGTCAGAGGGATGATGTAAAACCCCAGAGTGGAGGCCAGAATGTCAATGTGCAACTAAAGGATTATTTGCCAGAATTTTATAACACCCTAAAGAATTTAAGTGGAGAAATTTAACAAAGAATTAAATTTAGTATAACAAGGGAAAAAATATAATTTTTGCAAACATCTGAATTTGTCTACGAAACTGACACGGTTGCGTTTGTAGTGATTTTCTATGCAATTTTCATATATAACACTTTGAAATCGAAACTAATATGTGAAGATATGAACGTTTTGAAATTTTAAAATGAAATAAATTAAATTAATAAAGTTTCTAAATTAAACAACCCCACCTATCTACACCCATGGGCACATCGATTGAGGAGTAGCGGTCGAACGGTCCCCCTTGCGGTCGATCGATTGACGTTGAAAATCAGAGGTTCTAGAGTAACGAATGATCTGGATTGAATGAAATATTTTTACTTGGTCGTGAAAAACTTGGTTAACTCTCTGGATGCAATCTAATATTATCTAAGGTTAATCTAACGGTTAGGACTAATTTATAACCCCTATAAATACAGAGCTAGCCTAAATCCTAATTCATTAGAAATTATCAGTATATCGAAACTCTGTCAAAATTTCTTCTCCTCCACTTATAAAATTCTTCATATTAAAATAACTATGAACTAAAAAGAACTCAAGAACATCGAATCAAGGAAGGGGCAAGCAAACGAGGGTAGATTTTAGACCGGAGATTAAGAGCAAAGTTTAGAACCAAGGTGAGTGGGAATGCTTTTAATAAGATGATTAGTTGTAATTAATTTTAATCTACACTATTTGATCTAGGTTGTAGAAATTAAATTGTAAACATTGTCTAATTTAATTTGAAATTTAATTGTTAGTATATAAACACAATTCCTCATTTCTAACCTAAATATGTAAATCTAATTTGTAAACTTATAAAATTTGGAATAACTCAAGATGTTAATAGTAACCTTAGGTTAAACTAATCTATTGTAAACTTGTGTAAATCTGTGAATTTAATTTGAATAAGAAGTTTGGATAAATCGCAAAGATTAGATTATTGTAAATTGGTAATTAGGGTTCACCGTAAGCAACTTGAGAATGATGATGATTAATATAATGTATGGTTAATGATAATTAAACAACCCTAAATCTTATACCGCGACTAGTCAACTGCAATACTTGGTGCGGTCAACCGCCTAGTATAAAGTGGTCGATCAGTAGGCATTTTAAACTTATGTGGGATAGTTATGCGTAATCGTAATGTGAGATGTAGTCTCATACAGGAAAGATGTAGGATGACCCTATGTTGAGTAGCTCTAGTAACTATGGCCGATTGTTTGTTATTGAGGTTTGATTCGTAGTTCAATCCTTGTAGGAGTCTACATAATTAGTTAGTGTAAGTGTGTATTAATTAAAAACCCTTAAGTAAAGGACCCTAGAAATACATGGATGCTTATAGAGCAACCTAGGTCACATAGATTACAATAAAAGTCAACTGCACATGACCACCGTATACTAAACATGTACTCATTTACCTGACTTTTGTCTGACCCATCCTTTTTCCTTTGTTTTCCCCACCACAGGAGGACGGGGTAGCGGGTGATTGGCCCAATTTCAATACATGTTTTTAATACCTCAGTCACTGGTTTTGATGATAAGAACCTTGCTAACAAAAATACATTCAGATTAAATATAGGTACTAATGTTTTGTCAAGTTATATAGTATATATTAAAAGATATTATACAAGTGTTGAATCAAAGACTGTACAGTATAAAGACTCAAAGAATGGACATGAAGACTCATGAATATAAAGGCTAAAATATGAAGATCTCAATACTTTATTATAGTACATAGGATCATAAAATATTATTTAAGTCCCTGGTAGCAATCTTTGATCTTTATTTCCCATTTTCTTATCTTTTATTTTTAAAACCAAAATATATTTTTAAAAATATTTTATATAAGTTTTTCAAAGTTTAAAATGTTTATAAACTATGTTTAAATTATTTTACAAAGTATCAAAATATTTTACAAAGGACAAGATTTTCAAAACATTTAAAACAAAAGAATTTTCAAATTTCAAAGGGAATGTCGACACACCCATATATTGTATGTCGACATATTGAAATTCAAATTTTGAAATGAAGTGTCTATTTGCGGTAACTCTTCACGAATGGACATGTCTGTTTATTCTTTATATATAGCGGGTTTTAAACGAATTCGTTAACAACAGCTTTTTTATTATCTTCTCTCCTCTTACTTTTCCAAAATTTATAGTGAAAAACTTATTCAAATCTTTTAAATTTCAACCAGAATCAATTCAATCTTCATTGTATTGAATTTTTGCTATTTACTATCTGATTTCAATCATCTCTCTCGCAATCAAAGATCAAAGTGTTGTCCAAGAGGTTATAGGATCCACTGTAACTAAAGATCAAGAAATTGTCTTTGGAAAAACCATCAAATTCTAGTTTTATTTGATTGGATGTGATTGCATCCTATTTAGGTCAATTGGGTATGCTTGGTAGCTTAAAAATCCAAGTGGGTGTGCTTATAGCCTGTCCAAATCAAGTGGGTTTACCCTAAGCCCTAAGAGGGTGTCTCTCATAGCCTTGAAATCAAGATTGTATTGGGTTTGCCTTCTGCCCATTAAAAGATTGGTATTTTGAAAAGAAATACATGGAAGCAATTGTACGGGACTGGACATAGGTTAAATTTGAACCAATATAAAAGGCCCTGGTGTGATCTTTCTAATTCTCTAGTTTTTACTTTATTACATTTATATTTACCTATGTTTGCATTTGTGATTGTTCATTCTGCATTGTTTAATAATAACCACAGAACAATTTTAAAAAGATTTACAAAAATTAGAAAACACCATTCACCCTCCCCTCTAGTGTTTAATCAGCCTTAAGGTCCATAATTCCGCAACCATAGTTAGTAACAGAGTAATAAGTTTTCAAAAACTCATAATTTGATTTCGAAAAGTTTAAGTGGCTAGTAATATTTGTAATACTTTTATAGAAAAAAAATTTGTGGAACCAATATATTATAAGAAGCTAATTGTTTTGAAAAGTCACTTGATTTCTTGAAAAGGTACGAGTTTGAATTGCAGGAACAAGTTTGTTATATGGCTAATGTTGAACAGGTACTTTAAAATCAAACATCACAAATCAAGAAGGTAAGTGGATACTGGATAGTGGACGCTCAAGACATGTGGCTGAAAATTCAAGGATCTTGAAAGATATTATCTATAAAGATTGTGGATCGGTTATCTTCGAAGACAACTCAGAAGGATATGTGATTGACATCAGCAACGTCGGGTAACTCTAAAACTCCTACTATTTCTAATGTCTTGCTAGTTAAGAATCTAAAACATAACTTTCTTAGTATTAGTCAATTGTGTGATAAAGGTTTTAAAATTAAGTTTGAAAAGAAAATTTTCGTATCAAAGATAATGAGTCAAACTTTATCTTTGAAATATTAGGGAAACGTAACATCTATATTTTGAATATAAAGATGTCTAATGATAATTTGTCTTTTGGCTGAATCTAATGACTCTTGGATTTGGCATAAAAGATTTAATCATTTGAATCTTAAACACCTTTCTAAAATTGCTAAATATGAACTTGTTAGGGGCCTTTGTAAAATGAGTTTTAACATTGACAACTTATGTGACGCATGTCAATAAGGAAAACTTTGTAAAAGCTCTTTTAAATCTAAAGATATGATTTCTACTTCTCATCCTCTTGAACTTCTTCACTTGAATCTTTTCAGACCTTCGCAAATACAATCAATAAATCACAATAGATGTCTTTGTAATTGTAGATAATTTTTCTAGATTTACATGGACAGTCTTCTTAAAACTTAAAAGTGAAGCTTCTGAAATGTTTAAAATTTTTACGAAAAGAATTCAAAATCAAATGTCAACTAAAATTAAAATGATTAGAAGCGATCATTGAGAAGAATTCAAAAATGATCATTTTGAAAACTTCTGTAATAAGAAAAGGAATAACACATAGTTTTTCATTTCCAAGAATACCATGACAAAATGGAGTAGTAGAATGTAAGAATAGAACAATACAGGAATGTGCTAGAACAATGTTAAATGATAGTGAATTACCTAAAAATTGGGTTGAAGTAGTTGTTATGGCATGTTATATTTTAAATAGAATTTTAATATGACCTTTAACTAAGAAAACTCCATATGAATAAATTTTTTTAATAAAAAGCCTAAAGTGTCCTGTTTTAGAGTTTAGTAAATATTTTATATTAAACAAACAAGATAATCTAAATAAATTTGATGCTAAATCAAATAAAGGAATTTTTATTGGTGACTCTAATAGAAGTAAAGTTTATAGAGTTTACAACACTAGAACTAACACCATTGAAGAAACATTACATGTTTCATCTGAAGAAAATTTTAAATTCAATCGTTCAAATTTTGATGAAGAAGAAAATATTGATAAAAACCAATGAAATTAAATAATGAAATCAGTAACAATGAAAATAATAATAACTCTGAAATTTTACATCTAATAAATGAAAAAAAATATTTGGTCGAAAATATAGAATCTGTTTGGAAAAACAAGAGATCAATTAAATAAAATGAGTAATGTTTCTTTTATCTCAACTATGAAACCCAAATCCAAAGAAGCATCATTAGATGATTCCTGGATTCTTGCTATGCAAGAAGAACCGAATCAGTTTACCAGAAAAGATGTTTGGGAATTACTCCCAAGACCTGAAGAAAAGTCAGTAATAGGAAATTAATGGCTATGTAGAAATAAAATTAATGAAAAAGGAGAAGTTACTAGATGTAAAGAAAGTTTAGTTGCTCATGGTTATAGTCAAGAAGAATGTATAGGTTTTGATGAAACTTTTGCTCATGTAGCCAAATTGGAATCTATTGGAATTTTACTTGCTTTTGCAAATCATAATAACTTTAAATTATTTCAAATGGATATCAAAAGTGCCTTTTAAATGGATTTATTAAAGAAGATGTCTATGTATAACAACCCCCACTTTTTGAAGATGAAAAATTATCTAATCGCATTTACAAATCAAAGAAAGCTTTAAATGGTCTCAAAAAGCTCCTAGAGCATGGTATGATAGATTAAAAATCCTATTTATTGCAATCTAATTTTGAAACAGGAAAGGTAGATAGTGCTTTATTTCTTAAAAGAAATAATAATAATATTTTACTTATAAAAATATATGTAGATGATATTATTTTTGGATCAACAAATGAACAATTAAATAAAGAATTTTCAGATATAATGACTAAGGAATTCGAAACGAGTCCTATGGGAGAACTAACAATTTTTCTAGGACTACAAATAAGGCAACTAAACAATGGAATTTTTACAAGTCAATAAAAATATGCCAAATACTTAGTTAAGAAATTCGGTATGTCAAATACTAGTGGAAGACCAACAAGTATGGCAACAAATGAGCAATTAAATAAAGAAGAAAACTCAAAAGATGTAGATCAAAAATTATATAAAGGTATGATAAGATCATTACTCCAAATAACTGCTAATATATTAGATATAATGCATAGTGTCTGTCCACGTGCAAGATATTAATCTCAACCTAAAGAAACTCATTTAAATTCAGTAAAAAGAATATTAAGATATGTGAACAATATCCTAGACTATGGACTATTTTATCCAAAAGAAAATGATTTAATTTTACATGGTGATGCTCATTATGCTGGATGCAAATCAGACCGAAAAAGTACAAGTGGAACCTATCACTTTATAGGACATTCGCTTGTTTTTTGGTTTAGCAAAAAGAAAAATTCTGTATCCCTATCCATAATAGAAGTAGAATATATTTCAACCGCATTAGCCTATTCATACATTATTTATATGCAACAAATGTTAAAAGATTTTGTTTTAAATTTTACTAAATCGCCAATATACTATGATAACAAAGTGCAATAATCTATCTAAAAATCTAACACATCATGCTAGAACCAAACATATAGATATAAGACATCATTTTCCGAGAGATGATGCAAATAAGGAAATAATTTCACTCGAATTTATAAATACTAAAAATCAAATAGCGGATATATTAACAAAACTATTAACTCAAATATCTTTTATTAAACTTCAAAAAGAGTTAGGAATATGTTTTTCTCTGAAATATAAATATATTTGAAAAAAAATAGAAATTCAAATAAAAAAAAATCAAAATTACACTACATATGTCGATATACTCTTAACTCATATGTCGACAAATACTGGTAATTTCAGAAAATAGATTTCGCTCCAAAATACAAAATTCGAAATGCGACTGTATAACCACAAAATTTTGAAATTAAACCCATTTCTCTGCCATCTCTCTTCTATAGATTCTAAATAAAAATAAATTAATGGCTTCCTCGAGTTCGAAACGTCCCAAAGAAGAGAATGCACCATTTTCCTTCCAAACGCCCACTCTAGGCCCCTTCCGAATCACCACCATTTCCAAAATAACCAAGATTGAAGAAGACCTAAAGCATACACTCAATATGCTTTCAGAAATAGAGGTTGTTCAACTAAGCCTCTTGAAAGAATAAGAGAAGCAAGGGCGAATTCTTCGTGATCTCTAGAAATATCTATTTAGTAACCCAACAAATCCAATTGTAATTGGAGACGATAATCCTAATCTTATCATTCACAATCCTATGAATAAAGAAGAAGAAGAGGAAGATGAAGAAGATGATGATGAGGTCAAATGTGTGGGTGAAGTATACTCCGATCGAGATGGAAATCTCATCGAAAAAAAGGGGAACATTTTTCTTCACTACCCTTTATGTCCTATCCACAAGTCCCCCATAATCAAAAGAAAACCATAGAATTAAGTTTAGTACATGTTAGTTTGGGTTTTTAGGATTTGGTTTGATTTGGTTTGGATTGTTTGAATTAGTATGTTTGATTTGTTTTGATTGACTTGTACATAATTGGATTTGTTTGTATTACATAAATAAATTTTACTTTATTACCATACATCACCATGCTTAAAATAGAATAGTTATTGTTTATCATATACTCATCATATATCATCATATATACCATTTTAACTTAAGTTGCTGATTTTGAATCCATAGTTTCTAAAGTATTTCATTTAGGGGGAGTTTTTACCTTTTTCTCCCATTTTGTTGATGACAAATGGGGAGAAAAAATATAGAATATACATATGCATATATTCGGGTGAGTTATCTAACTTAGAGGGAGTTATATCATATTTTATATATAGGATATTAATGGTTGTCATCATCAAAAAGACGAGATTGTTAATACCTCAGTTATTGATTTTAATAATAACAACCTTGATAACAAAAAAATATTCATATTAAATATGGATACTAATGTTTTGCCAAGTTATATAGTATATAGTGCAAGATATTATATAGGTGTTGAATCAAAGACTGTACAGTATAAACACTCAAAGAACGGACATGAAGACTCATGAGTATAAAGACCAAAATATGAAGATCTCAAAACTATAGTATAGTATATAGTGTCATAGAGTATTGTTAAAGTCCCTGGTAGCAATCTTTGATCTCTATTTCCCATTCTCTTATCCTTTATTTTTAAAACCAAAATATATTATTAAAATATATTTAAAAATATTTTATAAAAGCTTTTCAAAGTTTAAAATGTTTATAAACTATTTTTAAATTATTTTATAAAGTTTCAAAATATTTTACAAAATATAAGATTTTCAAAACATTTTAAAACAATATAATTTTCAAATTTCAAAGGGATATGTTGACATATCCATATATAGTATGTCGACGTACATGCCACAAATTTAAAATTCAAATTTTGAAATGAAGTGTCTATTCGTCGTAACTGTTCGTGAATGGACATGTCTATTTAATCTCAATATATAGGGGTTACAAATGAATTTTTTAACAACTACTTTCTTATTATCTTTTCTCCTCTTACACTGCCAAAATTTCTATTAGTAAACCTTATTCAAATCTTCTCAATTTCGAATAGAATCAATTCAATCATTATTATATTGATTCTCTACTATTTACTATCTGAATTCAATCATCCCTCTCTCAATCAAAGATCAAAGTGTTGTCCAGAAGGCTATAGGATCCATTATAACCAAAGATCAAGGTATTGTCTTTTGAAAAACCATCAAACTCTAGTTGTACTTGCTTGGGTGTGATTGTAGCCCATTTAAATCAATTGGGTATGCTTGTAGCCCATCCAAATCAAGTGGGTGTACTTTGAGCGTGGAAATAAAAAGGGTGTGTCTTGTAGCCTTGAAATCGAGATTGTATTAAGTTTGTCTTCTGCCCGTTGAAAGATTGATATTTTGAAAAGAAATCTGTACAAGCAATTATACGAGACTGGACGTAGGGTAACTCGGAACCGGTATAAAAATACCTGGTGCGATCTCTCTAATTCTCTCTTTCTTACTTTATTGAATTTATACTTATCTGTGTTTGCATTTTTAATTTTTTATTCTACACTATTTAATAATAATCTTAAAATAATTTTGAAAAGATTTACAAAAATTAAAAAACGCTGTTCACCCCCTCTAGTGTTTAATTATCCTTACGATCCATAATTCTGTAACCCACACATGGAGAGGCAAGCTCACCATGGGAGTTGCTTATCACTTTATTTACTCTTCGTGTAACTGTCTATCTTATTAATACTTAGTATTTATCAGACTATGAGTTGTGTTTCTATATATTCTGTATTTGACTACGTACTATTTTTCTGAGACCGTGTTTTGAGAAGGTTATTTTAGATATTAATATTTTGTTCCTTCTGCCATAAGTTTTGAAAGTATAGTATATCTTAGATCATATTTGTTTATTATTAGTCTTTGTAATATTATAAAAAGCCAATAGCTCATACTTCTTGACACCGACGAGTCTGAATGTCATTATAGTCTTTGGATCAATGTGTTGAGTGTATGGGTTGTCACATTTGGTATCAGAGCCTAGGTTTTGAATTCCTTAGGGATAGGGCCATAAAGGCATACTGAGAGAACGTTCTTGAAATATTTATAAAAAAATTGGTTTTTAAATGGTTTTCAAATTTTTTTCAAAATGGGTTTTCAATGGGTATATATGTATGTATAGATAAAAGTTTCCAAAAGTTTTTCTAAAGGTTTTATGTAAGTATAATATCTTTCCCTTATTCTTTCCTATGCTATTTCTGGAAAGTTACTAATAATTCCTAAATCATAGATAGAAGATGAGCGATTTAGCCTCAGGCAACACAGTCAAGCTTTCGGGCGTGAACGTCCCAATTAGGTTCCGCCGATATCTTCAGGAAAGGGAACAAGCCAAGCTTAATCCCAATAGAGGACCCATGAAGAGAGTGATAGGTGCAGTTCCTGCCCACCCACCTATTGTCAATTTTGCTAAGCCATGTAAGGATTTTTCGAGCCTTGAAGGAAAGTCGTACATGGGGACTAAATCATATGTAGATTTGAGGACGTGGATCCATACTTGTGAGAGGATTTTTTGGTTGATGGGTCTTTTTGATGAGGTGAGGAGATAGATGGCTACTTGGCATTTACAGGAGGAGATCCTGAGATGGTGGCAGGTATTTGAGGTTTAGACTAATGGAGGAGAGACACTTGGCAGGAGTTTCAAAGACGTTTTAAGATGAATCTTCTTTCCAGAGAAGAGGAAGGAGAGGAGTTGGAGAAGTTTATTCACCTGAAATAAGGAGACATGTTGGAGAAGTTTATTCACCTGAAATAAGGAGACATGTTGGAGAAGTTTATTCACCTAAAATAAGGAGACATGTTAGTAAAGGAGTTGTCAATCAATTCAACAAGTTAGTTAGATTCGGGAAGGATTTGATCAATACCCCACATAAAAAGGCTCTGAAATTTGCTAAAGGGCTGAACCAACCCTTCAAAATTTAGCTCTAAATTATATTCCCATGGGTGCTACTTATGACAGTTTAGTAGAGATGGCCTTGCTGAATACCATCTCTAAGGAGGAAGTAAATGAAGAGCCCAAGAAGACTGGAGGAAAGGTGCCGTAGCAGAATCAATGCAAGGAAGGATTTTGACTCAAGGGACAAATTAAGAATCAAGATATGCATTGCAGAAAGTGTGGCAAGAAAGGACATTTTGTGAAGGAGCACAAGATAGAAGGTTCGAAGGTCAAGTGCTACAATTGCAATCAGTTCGGGCACATAAAGCAAGAGTGTCCAACACTTCAAAAGACTTCTACCTAGGTGGTCCTAACTTATGCACTGGATTCGGTACCTAGCTCGAGTACACCACCGGTTGTAGATAAGGGGAAGAAGGTCATGATTGAAGGTATGTTAACTATATCTGGTTTATCTATTCGCGCTTTATTTGACGTGAAGGCATCACGTTCTTTCATTTATATTAGACTTATGGATGAGTTACACTTAGACACTAGCATAGTTACAGATCCTTTAGTTGTCTCAAATCATGTAGGAGGATCGACTTTTTCGTCGATGGTATGTAAGGGTATGAAATTATTCATTTTGAGGGTTGAGTTTGATTGCAATGCTTTTATCTTAGAATTTTTTAGGTTTGGGTTGATACTGGGCATAGATTAGATAATGAGGTATGGGGCTATCCTGGATTGTGATAGGAAGGTTGTTAGGTTTAGTACATGTAGTGGACATAGCTTGGAGGTTTATTACGATCCCCGAGGATTGATCATGTTGGGCTACCTATATTCATTAGACCCATTACATTATGAGCTAGATTCAGTGCTTGTAGTTAAAGATTACCCAGATATTTTTTCTGAGATTATTGGTCTCCCACTTCAGAGAGAGGTCGAGTTCTAAATCTCTTGTAGAGAACGCCAAACTTGTTGCCTTTCCCTTAAGGCATATGGCTCCAAAGGAGAGATGCAAGTTGAACAAGCAGGTGAATGAGTTGTTGGAGAAGGGCTTTATTAGAGCATTTCTAAGTGGGGAGCACCGGTTGTCTTTGCCACTAAGGCATTTGTTCTTTGAGGCTTTGCGTCGATTATATGGAGCTAAATAAGCTGATAAAGAAGAATTGGTATTCACTGCCCCGTATAAATGATCTCTTTGATCAGTTGGTTAGAGAGAAGGTGTCCTCATAGCTTGATTTGGCCACCGGATTCCATCAGTTCTGTTTAGTTAAGGTTAATATTTAGAAGACAGTTTTTCGTACACCCGACAGACTTTATGAGTGGTTAACCATGCCCATCGGACCAACTAATGCACCGACTTACTATGTTGATCTGATGAGCCGAGTTTTTAGAGGGTTTTTAACAACTTCATTGTGGTATTTGTGGATGACATTTTGTTCTATTTGAAGAGCGAGGAGGAACACATGTTGCATTTAGAAGAAGTGCTCGATAACCTCCATAAGCATAAGTTGAAGGCAAATTTTTCTAAGTGTCACTTTTGGCACGAGGAGGTAAGCTTTTTGGGACATGTTGTCTCGGAAAGTGAACCGACAGTCAATCCTAGTAAAGTGGATGAAGTCTAAGATTGGCATGCACCGAAGAATGAAATGGAAGTGAGGAGTTTCCTTGATTTAGGGGGCTACTATAGAAAGTTAATTTAGGACTTCGGGAAGATCTCTACCACTCTAACCTGCCTCACCAAGAAGAATTTAATTTTCTTTTGGGATGCGAAGTGTGAGGATGCTTTTATTAAGCTAATGGAGGCATTGACTAATGCACTTGTTTTGGTGTTACTTGATGGTACGAAGGCATTTACAGTATATAGCGACACCCATGGTACAAGGTTGGGCATAGTCTTGATGCAGTAAGGGAGAGTGGTGAGCTACGCTAGTTTGCAGTTGCCACGAGAGAAACTACCGTACCCATGATCTTGAGTTAGCAGCCATTGTCTTTGCACTCAAGTCATGGAGGCATTATCTATTAGGAGAGTGGTTTGAAATGTATATAGATCATAAGTCTTTGAAGTATTTGTTCTTCTAGTAGGACTTGAATCTAAGGCAACACAACAAGATGGAGTTTTTTCCTCATACGATTTCAATATCTCATATACCCCAGGCAAAGGCAATGTACTGGCTGACGATTTGAGTAGACAATAAGCAGTATTGAGTCCTTTATTCTTAGAGTTGAAGCGTTTGGAGTTCATTTCTACAATTTATTTTGGACCATCATCAGACATTACTCTGGGATTGTAAGCAGCATTAGATGTGAATCCTACACTTATGGAACGTACTGGATCCCGTCAAAAGAATTTTTTTATATTTTTAAGAAGCTTGGTAGGGAAGAGCAGTCGAGTCATTTGAGGCATTATTCCATTGACTCGAAGGGATGGTTATAGAGAGATGGAAGATTGTGACTTCCTCTCATTATGGATTTGATCGACATGATACTAGCCGAGTCTCATCATTTTACGATGACCATTCATCCTGGTAGAGACAAAATGTATCATGCACAAAGAGAGTTTTCTATTGGTCTGGAATGAAGAAGCATGTAGCGGGGTATGTAACTCGGTGTATTACTTGCCAGAGGGTAAAGGCGGAGCAGAAGAAGCCGGGAGGATTGTTGCAGCCGTTAGATATTCCTTAGTGGAAGTGGGAGAGTATTTCGAATAATTTCATCGATGGTTTACTGAGGAGTAGGAAAGGGAATGAGAGTATTTGGGTCATAGTTGATCGACTGACCAAATGCGATTATTTTATTCTAGTGAGGAGTATGAGGACCGCGGTGTTGTTGGCGGCATTATTTGTGAGAGAGATCATTAGGTTACACGTCGTTCCTTCGAGCATCATTAGCGACCGAGATCCTCTTTTCACCAATGAGTTTTGGAGGAGGCTTTGGGCATCGAGTTGAGAATGAGTACTGTTTATCACTCGTACATGGACAGACAAATGGAGAGTGTGAATCGGGTATTGGAGGACTTACATCAGATGTGTATAATGTATTTTGGAGGCTATTGGGAGGATCACTTTCCACTAGTAGAGTTTACTTATAATAACAGCTACCAAGCGAGTATTGAGATGCCACCATTTGAGGCATTATATGGCAACCCCTGTAGATCACTGTCGTGTTGGTGGGACACTACGGATAATATTATTATTGCACCGAAAATGGTAAGGGTGACACCTGAGTAGGTAGAGTTAATCCGTAGGAGAATGAACGTAACGACCCGTCCTTCGTAATACCAAATATCATCATCTTACATCAACAATCGACTTTCAAATACCACAAAAGACATATTATCGGGGTAAAATTAGAATGAAACACTGAACCAAGACATCGATAGGATCTCACAACGAAATGGTAATATATAATATACTGAATATTAATAAACAAAATAGGGTGAACGACACACACACACACACAAATATATATATATAAGAGACTGCATTGGAAAAAGCAATTGATAAATAAATATTAGTACAAAATGTCAGAATGCATCAACTCCCAACAACACGGAGTTCTAAAGAAATATCTGATACAACTAGTCTTATATATAAATAACAAATCTGTTATGTATTACTAAAATATCATGTATACATATCTAAAATATCGATGCCACGCCTCTAAAATGCTCCAGCTCTACATCCTGATAGTGTATCCCCAAAAGCACCCGACTCCCAAACTACTCAATCTAGTACCCGAGAGTTGTCATGACATAAATAGAGAAAGACAAAATGCAGGTCAAACTTAATGCCTAGTTTGAGGGGAAATATCTCAAAATATTATATACCAAAACTATATACGAATAAACAGAAAACAACTAAGGCCCAACTGGTCCTCTCCACAAATGTGGCATAGAGGTAATCCGAACTATCCTCAAATAAGTAAAGTAAACCTATCTCAAAATGATAAGAAATCATACCATAACTTGCTCTTCTCCTGCATCCAACAAGTTATCGCATTTCTAATATCTTGTTACACTATACGATAAAACTATCGTATATAAAACAATAGGGCAACTATCGTGACTCAACCATCACACACACTAGGCTAGTAGGCCATGGGTCTTCTGGTAAGGCCAAAACCCACGAAGTACGGCTACTAATATAAGGCTAATTATTACGATGCTCCCAATGCACAGTCCACCACCTAAGAATCATATTGAGCCAGAATCGATATATATGCATGCCTAACTGCTACCATTTATGGTGTAACATCCCCCACCTGGAGGCCCAAATGTAACGGGTACGGATGCTGCAGTCATCCATGGTCATTAATCCTCGGCAACCAAATACAATAATGTTAAATATATTGATACACGAAAACACATGAATATGGAAAAAAATTTAAAACATCAAACAAATTCTACATTCCATTTTAAAACATTCCAAGTTCATTACATAATCCCAGCATGTAAACCACGTTTAGATAAAATATACTTATTACAAATATGCCAAGAGCGACATATAGCCCCATTGGATGATCAGAGTAAATGATAAGGCACTAAAAAAAATTTCCCTTTACAATCAAACATAGCGGAGTAAAAGGAACTCTTATTAACAAGCTTACCTCCTGCACGTCTCCGAAAGCTTTGTTGGTTTATAAAGAGATCCTGAAAAACCTAACCCTCTAACTACTCAAAATGAATTGAGTACCCGTGAGTTTAAGAGGAAATCAAAAGCTTCGAGTTAAACATAAAGCCTGGTATGAATAATAATCTACCATCTCAAACCATTTAGATATCTAGTGAGACCAAGCCGCAAAGTGGAACGGGTTTTCCCCTCACTGGTATCCTAAAAACTTTACAAAACCATATACTATGCTCCTGCGTCCACAATGGTTAAAACAATTCAAAATAATATGATGATATGCAAATAAGTGAATTAATTCTGGATTACCCATCCCCATCCATTTCGACTATCTGTCTTATTTATAGTTTCTAGGGTTACTATTAATCTATTAGTTTTCATGGGCTGACTAATAACCTCTTAAAGTTTATGGACTCCCTGTCCAGTTTCCTAGTTTTCATGGGATCACTAAGAACCTATTGGTAATTCAAATATCCTTCTACCTATCCTAGTTTTCAGGGGTTGACTATGAACCTTTTCACTTCTATCAATATCTTGATCCAGATATAGTTTTCATGGGCTAACTACAAACCTATTGGCCTCTGCCAATATCAAATCATAGTTTTCATGAGCTAACTATGAAACTGTCTTCCTGACATCTTCGTTTGTACATAAGTTTCATGGGCTTACTATGAACCTATTGGCCCTTGCCAATATCATTTTCCTTGACAAAGTTTTCATGAGCTTACCGTGAACCTATTAGCCCCTGCAAATATCTTTAAATAATATTTTAGCATCCTCAATCTATATTCACTACTAGGTCAACCTAACTCGTTATTCTACCTTTCTCCAAAGTACCGTTATGGGTACATTACAATGTGTATAAATATATGAAGAAGCAATCATGACAACATAATAATACCAACACATGTGGTTTAATATTTTTGAAATCATTTTATATAGAACTAGGTTAATCCCCTTAACCTGTTAATCAAGGAAATCTTCTTCAAAATATACATTTCTAAACTCTTTATTTTTGCCATGGCTTTTCTTTTAAAATGAAATTGGGGTATTTATTTTAAAATCTAAGGCTTTCGAAGCCATTGGATCCTTCGAAAGCAATAAAATCCCCTCAAACATACCTTTAAAAAACATTGGGGTGATTTCCCTTCGAAACCTTCATTAAAGACCTTCCAAAAACATTGGGGTATCTCCCCTTCGAAATCATTTGAAAGCACCTCTTTCCAAACCATTGGGTTTAGTTTAAAACTTATCTTATTAGGTTTTAAATGAACATATGTTAAAATACCCCTTTCAAAACCATTTAAAAGAGTTTTGGGAAAAACGGATGGCTTCAGAATCATCTATTCAAAAGCTTAAAACATTTAAGTAAAACGGTTGAAGAACAGCGTCGAAGCCCCCTTTTGACACCATTGCCTTCGAAAGCCTAGAACCTACTCGAAGAATTTAGGAAGTGGCTTTGTATAAGTTTAAACAATAGATACCCTTCGAGAGCATTGATGACTTCAATACACTCGAAAGGTAAAAGAACGACGGCAGGGTTTTGACCGAGTCGGAATCACTTATTTCGAAAGCTTTGTTTTATAAATAAGGTAACTCCTTCGAAAGCTTATAATTTAGAACATAAGATGGCAACCCCCTTCGAAAGCATTTTGAAAACCCTTTTCAAAAGCATATGTTTCGACTCCTTCGAAAGCATTTATGAAAACAAGGTAGGCGCTTAATGTTTGAAAACGGAACTAAGGTCTCGACCCCATCGGAAGCTTTGCTTTCGACACCATGACTTCCGCCTTTCCTCCGAACCACTATGTACCATCTATGTGATACCTTGTGTATTGGTTTTAACTAGGTGGCTTTCGGCATGGTTGGTTTTGACTGAGTCGAGGCAAAAGCATTGGGTCGAAGGTCACTTCCAAAAGAGGCGGAACCAACTTTTTATTGGCTGAATTAATGCTAAGTTTAGTAATTGCTTATAATTAACCTGCCTATTTGTAAACAACTTATTGGTTGCCTTAAACTTTTTCAAATTTTGTACAAAGTAATTGCCGCTTATTATCAAATCCAAATCAAATTAACAATTAAGCTCTTCCATTAAGCAAAACAATAATGCAAATAAGTCCTTCCTTATAAAACAATTTAATTTCCATAGTAAATCAATTAGGAAAAATCTCCAAAAATTAAATAAATTCACTTTCATCATATTTTCAAGCATCCTAAAATTTTAGATCCAAATTCTTCATGAAATAATCCAAATTAATTTTTAACTCAATTTTATCATATTTTCCTTTGGAAATTCATAATAATCTTTTCATAGCTAGGAAAATTATCAAAATTAAAACCAAACTCCTAAATCATGTTTTACATAACATAAAATTTTCCTATGGCAATCTAATTCAATTATATTCGGTTTTACCCTAAAAATCGTGTAAAATCATATTTAAACAATCTTGTTTAAATCTAACATTTTATGATCCAAGCATATCATCATCCCAATCATCATAAAAACAAATTTTATCTTAAACCCAAAAACAAATGATTATAAACAAAATAGAGATGGTATAAATTATTATTCCCCTTGATTAGGATAAGGAGATTGGATTGAGATAGATTTTCCTTAGCTTGAATTCGTTAGCTTTAGATTAAATTTTCTCTTCTTTTCTTCCTTGTAATGGCCGGCTCCTCTTTAGGTTTTGATTTTAAGTTTTGAAAATGAGAAAAATGAATGTGAGAAGTGAAAAGGTGCGTAGGTTATAAGAGGCGGCTATGCTCTAATAAGGCTTTGTGTAGTTAATTAACATGTAAGCCATTTTAAGCCCATTTAGTTGATTAAGCACGACCATATATTGATTTATTCAAATCTCAATTTGCTTATCATTTTAATTCTTACATTATTCTATTTTATTTATCTAATTAAATCCCCTAAATAATGTTATTAAAAATTGGAGATGTTACAGCTGTTACCCCACCTTTTGGACAAGGCCGGGATACCAACAAAATTGGCTAAAAAGGATGGATATCGAGATTAGAGATCGTTTGGAAAACATGGCTATGATCGATACTGTCAAAATTGGACCAAGCTCCAATCAAGTTGGGATCGATTGGGAATGATGAACAAGGGTTGGAGAAGGTACATTTCAAATTTCAGGTCAAACGGAGTTCATATGCCTAAGTTATGGATGGATCAAGGTTCATGGAAAATTGGTTTGTATCGATAGTTTCGTATCGATCAAAAGGGATGTGGACTTCAGATTGATAGATTTCATATCAATGCAATGCGCATCGATTTGGTTGGACACGGCAGAAGTATGGCGGCATACTTCGTATCGATCAAGACTGGGATCGATACGAAGAATGAAACAGTGGTCACAGGGGGTTTGGATGAACATCTCGTATCGATCAAGTATTGGTCGATACGAAGGACATACACAAAGGATGGATACGAGGCAGTGGTTACAAGGGCAAGCATTTTGTATCGATCACTTGTTGATCGACACGAAAGGCAGCATTCAGGGATCGATACGAAAGGCGATCAGGAATCGATACAAAGAAACAAAGCTTTGGATGGATACGAGCGAATCTGGAGCCATTCTCATATTGATCGAGTTCGTATCGATCGATACGAAGGAAACGGTCAAGGTGGAGCATGAAGTATGGATCACAGCATGAGAAGCGGATCGATGCGAAAGCTATGGTCATGGAGTGATGGATACGAAGACTGGAATTGAAACGAAAGTGATGGGTGTGTTCGGATCGATACGAATTCATCAGCTTGCCCGCAATCTCAAACTTGGATCGATCATAACTCTTATTCTACAAGTCCAAATGCTATGAAATTATCACAGAGGCTTTCTTATTCACTCAATAACATCCATGATCGATCTCAGCTTCATTGGACCATTTTTGGATCAATACGAATTGTACTTGGATCGATCCCAAACGACCCTGGATCAATCTGGTGGGTCCACCTGCGCGTGAGAATAGGTATCCCAGGTTTTGGGCCGGATATTGTCAGATCTGCACCTATAAATAGTAGCTCTATGGCAACTAAAAAGGGATCTTCTTATGCTTTCCTAGGCGAAACTCTGCAATTTTTTTACTGATTTCAAAGGCTTGTAACTATAATCTCAATATAAAAGGAATAAAAGGATTGATTCAAAGTGGACGTAGGCCGGAGATAGTGGAACCACGGTAAACCTTGTGTTTTTTGCTTTCTTACTCATTTTAATTTTTTTATTTCTTCATTTTTATTCTCCGCATTATCTGGATCTGAGATCTACGTTAAGATATTGAGGATTTGTGTATAAACACTGGTGCTTTCACTATATCTGGGGTTTGTGACCAATTTTGGTACAAACACTTTGGTGCTTTCACTGAAAAGGACTAGCACCCGCTATACCAGATTTGGAGTTCAGATTTGGAAAGCTAAATGATCGGATTTTGGGAAGCAATGGCTAAGCAATCAACAAGGAGACAGAGAACGGAAAGGAGTCAGCATGAAGGAAGTCAATAGGCCTCTTCAGGAGCTAATCGGACCTCAGTTTTCATCATCAGAGACGAGATGGAGATGATGATGGATGTTATGCAAGAAGGGATGCTGAAAAGGCAAGAGGAGATGATGCAGTACCTACTCTGCCAGGTTGGACAAGCTGGAGTGTAGAATCAAGAGAACAGAGCAGCAGGAACCGAGGGAGTCTAGAACCAGAGCCAGGGACAAAGAGTAAACAAGATGCAGTACAGAGCAGGATCATCGGTAGCCACTCCTGTACTCGGGGGCAGACCCCCGAATCATGTTGGCTCGATTCTAGGAAGGATACCAGGCAGCGCTATGCAGTTTGGAGTTGATCGGGATATGGACACTCATCCAGAAGGACAGACTTCATGATTCCCTCGCGGACTTGGGGGGTAGGTTGGAGATAACAGGCAAAGGCTACCACTTGATGATAACGACAGGTTAGCGGACATGATCAGATCGGCTATGAGAATAGGATTGGTGAATAGAGATTTGGAGGACATGAACAAGAGCCTCTTTACTCCTATGATCAGGCGGGCTAGGAATCCACTAGATTTCAAACTACCAATGCTGGAGATGTGTGATGGGAGAATGGATCCCGCTGTTCACTTGACAAGGTACATGAGACATATGGAAGTACTGGGGGCATCGGAGGAAGTCATGGCTTGGTGTTTCCCATTGTATTTGATGGATATAGCAGCACTATGGTTCAGACAACTGGAGAGCGGCTCTATTGGCACATGGAGGGAGTTGATTGAAAGATTTATGAGGCAATTTTGGGCATGGTTTTAAATCTCCTATATATCGCCCGAGATCTCCTTCGAGATCTAATTTTCACACTTAAACGAGACGAGACATCAAATCTCCTCCATATCTCCCTCGACACTCATCTCGTCCGAGATATTCAAATCTCACCCGATATATGGATCAAAATGTCAATCCGAGATCTCAACGAAATTATACATTTTTCTTATTTTACATAATATTTGTTATTTTCATATTGGTTCAAAAGAAACTACTCAATCCATTTATAATTTACCAACTTCTTGAACATATTCTTTACCTTTTATCTTAATGAGTCATAGTGGAAGGTTTCACTTCTTTATTATGTTCAAATAAAAGGATATTATTCAATCATTACCAAATCAATTAAGCTAATCAAGCTACTACTCTTCTAAAAATATTCCTTTTTCCATGTGAATCAAGTATGTTACCATTTTTATTTTTACTAAGAAAATTATAACCGTTAAATAAATTTTTGACACATCAATTTAGACACATAAGTACATCCGAGATATTCCCGAGATGCATTATAAGGCCCGAGATGTCAATCCGAAATGTACACCCGATATGTACTCATCTCGTCCGAGATCTCCCCCGATACGAGATAACTTGTGTAAAAATTCCGAGACGAAACATGACCGAAATCCGATATTTAAAACCTTGATTTTGGGTCCACATCGTGAGACCCAAGAATGTGATGACTTTAACATCGATGAAATAGTGGAAGGGAGAGTCACTTAGGGACTTCTTAACCAGATTCAATGCGGTAGTAGCTTCGGTGGATCGACCCGATCCGTTAATGGTTTTGATGGCAGTAGACTCAGGAATTGTGGTTTATTCAGATTTTTAGATAACATTGGAACGAGACCTGCCGATGGATCTCGGAGAGTTTTATCATGAAGCAGAAAGGTTTTTAAGATAGGAAGATGCAAAGGCTGAGAGAGAGGGGAGAGAGGCTGAAGCTTATGCGGTAAAAGGTGGAGGTCCACCCAAGGAGGATTCAAACAAGGACGATAGAGGCAAAAAGAAAATGAATGATAACGGCAGCACTTCGAAAAGGCAATGGAGGGAATCTAAATTCTCTTCTTACATGGATTTAACTGAAACACTGAAAAGGATTTACTTGGATACTCAAGGGCACCTCTAGTATCGAATGCCGGGAAAAAGGGAACCCTCTGAATACGAATTAGGCATCGGGAATACATTGCCTATTCCTTGACCTGGATGCGCACAGCACGAACGACTGCAGGCATTTGAAGGATATCATTAAGGAACATGTGAGGAATGGTCATTTGCAACAATACATAAGGAATCGAGCTGTGGCAGTAGACACGAGCGGCCACCGCCCACCTCAAACGAAGATGACACTAGATCTAGGCAACGTCATCAACTTGTTATCATCTGATTGGATTTATGGCTTTAAATAAGTAATAAACCCCCGAAGTGATGTGGCTAAGTCACTTACACATGTACGAAATCGAGGACGGTCCCTAGGCATGCTCTGAGATGATGATAAACCGTGATGCTCGGGTTTATGAAATCTTGTTTCTTTATGTTTTCTGTGGACTCTGGTTTCTTTCTTGGTACTGTAGACATTTGATTTCTTGGTTGTACAGACTTTTATTTTGTCAATTGGACTTTGTAATTGACTGGAATTGGATAAATGTAATAAATAATATCGGTCACGCGATTACAGTCCCGACCGGAGAGACAGGGCAATAATCGCAAGTTACGAGTCCCTTCGCCAGAGAGTGATGGAATGGACTCGAACGCAATATAAAAGTCCTCGACCAGAGAGTCGAGGCAGGAGAATATAAAATTCCTCGACCGGAGAGTCGAGGCTGTAGAATATAAAAGTCCTCGATCGGAGAGTCAAGGCCGTAGAATATGAAAGTCCTCGGTCGGAGAGTCGAGGTCGGAGAATATAAAAGTCCTCGACCGGAGAGTCGGGGCCGGAGAATATTAAAGTCCTCGACCGAAGAGTCGGGGCCGGAGAATATAAAAGCCCCCGACAGGAAAGTCGATGCCAGAGCACGATAAAACGACCCGGCAAGGTCTATGGATTTGAATTTAGACCCGGAGAGGTCATGGATTCGGATTTTGGCTTTGAACAACTATGGATTTGGATAAGGACCTGGA
This sequence comes from Allium fistulosum, assembly GCA_030737815.1. Classification (NCBI taxonomy): domain Eukaryota; kingdom Viridiplantae; phylum Streptophyta; class Magnoliopsida; order Asparagales; family Amaryllidaceae; genus Allium; species Allium fistulosum. The sequence continues at coordinate 620,321,701 of CM060907.1, forward strand.
GAGGTCCCGACTTAGGATAAATGGACCCGAAGCGGTCCCGAATTTGGATATCGACCCGTAGAGGTCACAGATTTGGTTATTGGTTATTAGATATGGATGGATTAAAACTCAGTTGACGGGTTCAGATGGATATGGAATTGGCTAAGGATTTGGATAAAGATATGGCTATGGCACTTGAATAGAATGGCTTGGTAATGGATTGGATTATGGATCAGATGGAATGGCTATGGATGGAATATGGATTTCGGATGATGGATTTAAAGCTATTCAAAACATGCCTTCCTAAAGCAAGGTATGTTTTGTGGGGCAAATGTTACCCCGCCCTTTGGACAAGGCGGGGATATCAACAAAATTGGCTAAAAAGGATGGATATCAAGATTAGAGATCATTTAGAAAACACGGCTATGATCGATACTGTCAAAATTGGACCAAGCTCCAATCAAGGTGGGATCGATTGGGAAAGATGAACAAGGCTTGGAGAAGGTACGTTTCAAATTTTAGGTCAAACGGAGTTCATATGCCCGAGTTATGGATGGATCAAGGTTCATGGAAAACTGGTTTGTATCGATAGTTTCGTATGGATCAAAATTGACGTGGACTTCAGATCAATAGGTTTCGTATCGATGCAATGCGCATCGATTTGGTTGGACATGGAAAAAGTATGGCGGCATACTTCGTATCGATCAAGGTTGGGATCGATATGAAGAATGAAGCAGTGGCCACAAGAGGTTTGGATGAGCATCTCGTATCGATCAAGTATTGGTTGATACGAAGGACATACACAAAGGATGGATATGAGGTAGTGGTTACAAGGACAAGCATTTCATATCGATCGCTTGTTGATCGAGACGAAAGGCAACATTCAGGGATCGATACGAAAGGCAATCAGGGATCGATACGAGGAAATAAAGCTTTGGATGGATACGGCGAATCTAGAGCAATTCTCGTATCGATCAAGTTCGTATCAATCGATATGAAGGAAACAATCAAGGTGGAGCACGAACCATGGATCATAGCATGAGAAGCGGATCAATGCGAAAGCTATGGTCATGGAGTGATGGATACGGAGACTGGAATCGATACGAAAGTGATGGGTGTGTTCGGATCGATACGAATTCATCAGCTTGCCTACAATCTCAAACTTGGATCGATCATAACTCTTATTCTATAAGTCCAAATGCTATGAAATTTTCATAGATGCTTTCTTATTCACTCAAGAACTTCCATGATAGATCTCAGCTTCATTGGACCATTTTTGGATCGATATGAATTGTATTTGGATCGATCCCAAACAACCCTGGATCGATCTGGTGGGTCCACCTGCGCGTGAGAAAAGGTATCCCAGGTTTTGGGGTGGATATTTTCGGATCTGCACCTATAAATAGCAGCTCTATGGCAACTAAAAAGGGATCTTCTTTTGCATTCCTAGGCGAAACTCTGGCATTTTGTTTACTGATTTTAAAGGCTTGTAACTGTAATCTCAATATAAAAGGAATAAAAGGATTGATTCAAAGTGGACGTAGGCCGGAGGTAGACGAACCACTATAAACCTTGTGTTCTTTGCTTTCTTACTCATTTTAATTTTGTTATTTCTTCATTTTTATTCTCTACATTATCTGGATCTGAGATCTGGGGTGCTTTCACTACATCTGGGGTTTGTGACCAATTTTGGCGCAAACAACAGGCTCCGCACCTTAAAGAATTTCGTCCTTGAAATTCAGTATCGACTAAATATTAAACATAGCAATCATATGTAAGAACTCCTAACAACCATACTAGCCTACCTGACTAGCAACTATCTATATAAATATAATATAGACATACCCTTAAAGTAGACTACGATATGTATCTTGAATATTGTCTTCTGTCTCCCAAGTACGGTCCTTCTCGTTGTCGCTCCACTGAACATTCACCAACCTGACTGTCTTGTTCCTTAATCTTTTCTCATCTCTCGCTACAACCCAAACTGGTTGTCTAACAAAAATCAAATTAGGCTCTACTACCAAATCTTCCAACCCTGTAAGAGGAATAGTAGTCTTTGGATCATGCACATAATTGCGAAGATGAGACACATGAAATACATTATAGACACCTGCCATACTGCTCACTAACTCTACTCTGTATGCGAACTTTCCAATCCTCTCTATAATCTGGAATGGACCAACATATATTGGTGCTAGTTCTCTGACTTTCCAAATCGTACTACACCCTTCATCGGTGATACCTTAATGAAAACCTTATCTCTAACTGAGAATTCTAGGTCTTTACGCCTCTTTTTTGCATAACTCTTCTGCCTAGACTGAGCTTCCTTTATCCTTCCTTGGACCAACTCTATCTTCTCTGACGCCTCTCTAACAAAATATAGACCTAAGACCAATGTGTCTCCAGTCTCTAACCAACATGCTTGCGATTTGCATGGCCTTCCATACAAAACTTCAAAAGGCGTCATTCCTATACTAGTATGATAATTATTACTATGGGAAATCTCAACCAGAAGTAGGTGATCCTCCTAATGTCCACCAAAGTCCAATACACAAGCTCTCAATAAACCCTTGAGTACCTTATTGACTCTCTCTGTCTGCCCATCCGTCTAAGGGTGATATGCAGTACTCACATTAAGCTTGGTACCTAATATATCCTGTAGACTCTTCCAGAATTCACTAGTGAATAAAGCATCTTTGCCACTGACTATACTACTAGGAACTCCATGTAGTCTAACTATGTTCTTCATGAACAATTTGGCAAAAACAGGTGCAATCCTGGTTGACTTTACTCGAATGAAATGGATACTCTTGGTCAATCTTTCCACTATGACCCATATACTTTCATTTCCTCTATTTGACCATAGCAACCCGTCTAAAATCCATGGATATCGAATCCCATTTCCAAACTAGAATCTCTAAAGGTTGAAGCAATCCATTTGGCTTCTAATGTTCGGCTTTCACTTATTGATAGTTTGCACACTGCCTAATCCACATGCAAACATCCCTCTCATACCTTCCCAATAGAAGCCCTTCTTCATATCTTGATACATATTGGTCCCTCCAGGATGAATAACTTGGATCGATTACGTTCTCCAAGAACTTCTTTCCTCAAGTCCTCAACATTTGGAACACACAACCATCCCTTCTTTCTCAACCATCCCCTCTGGTCAGGACCAAAATCCTTAAGATCATCGATCTCTAATCCAACCTCAAGCCTTCTAATCTTCTCGGCTAATAATGGATCCTCTTTCTACTTAAAAGCAATCCTTTCGATCAATACTGGTTAGACTTCTAAATAAGACAACATGGCAGTATTTTGACTAGAACTAGCAGTCAATCTTAACTGCATACTACAAGTAGTCAAAGCTCCTAAATCCATTTATTCTACCAACATAGCCAACACCACATTCTGATGCCTTCTGTTAAGAGCATCTACCACGTTATTTCCTTTCCCAGGTGTATACTCTACACCAAATTCATAAGCAACCAAAAACTCTAGCCACCTCTACTGTCTCATATTCAATTCCTTCTGAGAGAACAAATATCATAAAGACTTATGATCCGTATATAGCTCAAATCTCTCCCCTAAAAGATAATGTCTTCAAATCTTCAATGTGAAGATCAACGTAGACAATTCCAAATCATGTGTAAGATATCGCACCTCGTGCGGTCTAAGCTGTCGAGAAGCATAGGCAACAAATTTACCTTTCTGAATCAACACTGCTCCCAATCCAGTTCTGCATGCATTGGTATACACCACCAACCCTTGGTTTCCGTCTGGAACTACTAACATAGGTATATTGGTCAACAAATGCTTTAAATCAAGGAATCTTCCTCACATTTGTCAGACCAAACAAACTTCACCTCATTCCTGGTTAACTTAGTCAATGGTGCTGCTATCTACGAGAAATCCTTGATGAATCTCCGGTAGTAGCCAGAAATTCCAAGAAAACTTCTGATCTCGGTCACCGTCTCTGGTCTCTTCCAATTATTCACAGCTTCGATCTTATCTGGATCGACTTAAAAACCTTCCTCGAAAACCACGTGGCCAAGAAATTTAAACTCTTTCTTCCAAAAATGACACTTGGAAAACTTCACTTTTAACTGATGCTGCCTCAGTGTCTCAAGCACAACTCTAAGATAATCCTCATGCTCTCTTCCATCCTTAGAGTATACTAAAATGTCATCTATAAACACCAGCATGAATCTATCCAAATACTCTCGGATAACTCGGTTCATCAAATCCACAAAGAAAGCAGGTGTATTTGTTAACCCGAATGGCATTACTAACCACTCATACGAACCATACCTACTCTGAAATGCTGTCAAAGGAATACTATCCTATGCTGTCAAAGGAATACTATCCTCTGCCACTCTCAACTGATGGAAAACTATCGCCAAATCCTACTGGAAAAACACTCGAGCTCCACTCAACTGATCGAACAGATCATTAATTCTCGGTAATCGTCCTTTTGTTCAACTTACGATAGTCGATACACATCCTTAACGACCCATCTGGTTTCTTTACGAATACCACGACCGCTCATCAAGGCAAAATGCTTGGTCTAATAAAATTCCTTCCTTCTAGATCCACTAGCTGCATCTTCAATTCTTTCATATCGGTCTATGTCATCCTGCTAGGTGGTCTACTTGTAGGTTTAGCTCCTGGCACAAGAACTATCCAAAACTCAATAGCTCTTTTTTGTGGTAGTCCTGTGACCGTTTCAAAGATATCTGCAAACTCTTTAACTATCCGAACCTGACTTAACTCTTCTCCTATCTCCATGGCACTTGATAAGGCACAACTACTCCTATCTCTTTTCTCTTCTTTCCCTAAGAACCCTAGGTTTCATCTGGCTTCTCTCTAGCACAAACAGCCAACATCTCTTCATGGTGAATTGCCATCTCCACCACTACATTACTAAGATCATGGATATGTGGCAGGGTCGCCCTAGCAATCTCGGGCCTTAGTCCCTTAATGAACCTCTCATTCCTCCTGATGACGGTGTCTATAGTATTATATCCATAACGGGACAACTCATCAAACATGGCAGCATACCCAATAACCGACATCTCACCTTGCTCCAGATCCAAAAACTTTCGCATCAGCGCTGATTTAGAAATCTCGGACATAAACCTCTGCTCTAATCTCCTTTGAAAATAAGCCTAAGTCAATTCCACCTCCGGAACTCCAACAGTAACATTGTTCCACCAATGAAGAGCTGACCCTTGCAACTGTCTAGTGGTCAATCTTCTCTTCTGCTCATCATCTAAACACATATCAGCAAAGGTACGCTCACATTGCAATATCCAATTCTTAACTTCTATGGCATTCTCCGTCCCTATAAATGGCTTCCCACCAAGATTGGTGAAATCTCTCCTCGGCTTAGCATAGTTATTCCTAACTGGAGCCAAAGGATTAGCTCCTCCAACATTTCCAGCAACTCCAGCAGCAACTCCTGCTTGTATCATATTGACGAAGAACTGATACATCGCCCCATATCCACTAGTGGATTTCCAGCACCCACATTGGTATCAACATTTTGGTTAGCATTAGCTTGTCGACCCGGGTTCCTCCTGGTGGGTCGAGCATTTCCATTGGTTGTGGTGCTTCCTTCATCGAGATTTCCACTTTCATTTTCTGCCTCCATATCTTCTTTCTCGTAAATCTGCATACGATCCTTAGTAAGATACAGAAGAATGGTCTAAGAGAGAGGGGATTACGTACTTATATATATTTATATATCAAATATAAGTACATTACTATAGCGTTAACCCAAACCCCGATCTTATTTTCAGATTCATTGGATTGTGTTTGAAAATCTTTCAGGTTTAAAATTCATTTAAGTTTCATAAACCTATTCTCTGATACCAACTTGTATCATCCCTCACTTAGAGGCCTAAAACTAACGACTATGGATGATGCAGTCATCCATAGATATTAATACTCAACGACCAAATACGGTAATGTTAGATCCATTGATACACAGAAACACATGAATATGGAAAAAATTTAAAAACATCAAAAAAATTCCACATTCCATTTCAAAACATTCCAAGTTCATTACATAATCCCAGTACGTAAACCATGTTAAGATAAAATATACTTATTACAAAATACGCCAAGAGCGACATATGAAGGTGCACTCTTGGATGATCAGTGTATATGATAGGGCAATAAAAAAAATTTGCCCTTTACAACCAAACACAGTGAATAAAAAGAACTCTTATTAACAAGCTTGCCTCCTGCACATATCCAGAAGTTTTATTCGTCTAAAAAGAGATCCCGAAAACCCTAACCCTCAAACTACTCAAAATCAATTGAGTACCTAAGGGTTTAAAGGGAAAACAAAAACTTCGAGTCAGACACACCTGGTATGAATAATAATCTACCATCTCAAACCATATAGGTATCTAGTGAGACCACGTCACGTAGCAGAATGGGTTTTCCCCTCACTAATATACTAAAAACTTTACAAAACCATATACTGTGCTCCTCCATCTACAATGGTAAAACAATTCAAAATAATACGACGATATGCAAATAAGTGAATTAATTCTAGATTACCCATCCCCATCCATTCTAACTATCCATCTTATTTATAGTTTCTTGGGTTACTATTAACCGATTAGTTTACATGAGCTGACTAATAACCTTTTAAATTTTACGGACTCCCTGTCCAGTTTCGTAGTTTTCATGGGATCACTAAGAACATATTGGTAACTCGAATATCCTTCTTCCTATCCTAGTTTTCATGGTTTGACTAGGAACCTTTTGACTTCTGTCAATATATTAATCCGGATATAGTTTTCATGGGCTAACTACAAACCTATTGACCTCTGCCAATATCAAATCATAGTTTTCATGGGCTAACTATGAACCTGTATTCCTAACATCTTTGTTTATACATAGTTTTCATGGGCTTACTATGAACATATTGGCTCCTGCCAATATCTTTTCCCTTTACACAGTTTTCATGGGCTTGTTGTGAACCTATTAGCCCATTCCAATATCTTCAAATAATATTTTAGCATCCTTAGTCTATATTCGCAACCGGGTCAACCTAAATGGTTATTCTGCCCTTTCCTAAATACCATTATGGGTTCATTACAATGTGAATAAATATACGAAGAAGCAATCATAACAACATAATAATACCAACACCTATGGTTTAATATTCTTGCACTCATTTTATATAAAACTTGGTTAATCCCTTTAACCCGTTAATCAAGGAAAGCTTCTTCAAAAACTCCATTTCAAAACTCTTTATTTTTGCCATGGCTTTTCCTTTAAAATGAAATTGGGTTATTTATTTTAAAAATTAAGGCTTTCGAAGCCATTGGATCCTTCGAAAGCAATAAAATCCTCTTAGACATACCTTTCAAAAACATTGGGGTGATTCCCCTTCGAAAACTTCATTAAAGACCATCCAAAAACATTGGGGTATCTCCCCTTTGAAAACACCTCTTTCGAAACCATTAGGTTTAATTTAAAACTTATCTTATTGGGTTTAAAGTGAACATATGCAAAAGTACCCCTTTCGACACCATTTAAAAGAGTTTAGGGAAAAATGGATGGCTTTGGAAACGTTTATTCGAATGCTTAAAACATTTAAGTAAAACAGTTGAAGGACAGCGTCGAAGCCACCTTTCGACACCATTTCCTTTGAAACCCTTGAACCTACTCGAGATTATTTAGGAAGTGGTTTTGTATAAGTTTAAACAACAGCTACCCATCAAGAGTGTTGATGACCTCAATACACTCGATAGGTAAAAGAACAACAACAGGGTTTCGACTAGGTTGGAACCACTTATTTCGAAAGATTTGTTTTATAAATAAGGTAACCCCTTCGAAAGCTTATACTTTAAAACATAAGATGGAAACCCCCTTCGAAAGCATTTTGGAAACCCCTTTCGAAAGATATGTTTCGACTCCTTCGAAAGCGTTTATGAAAACAAGGCAGCTGCTTACTGTATGAAAACAAGGCAGGTTTCGACACCATGACTTTCGCCTTTCCTCCAATCCACTACATACCATCTAAGTGATACCTCGTGTATTGGTTTCGACTAGGTGAGTTTCAGCATGGTTGGTTTCAACTGAGTCGAGGCGAAAGCTTTGGGTCGAAGGTCACTTCCAAAAGAGGAGGAACCAACTTTTTACTTAAAAGGCTGAATTAATGCTAAGTTTAGTAATTGCTTTATAACTAACCTGCCTATTTGTAAACACCTGACTGGTTGCCTTAAACTTTTTCAAATTCTTTACAAAGTAACTACCGTTCATTATCAGATCCAAATCAATGAAAATTTACCAATTAAGCCCTTCCATTAAGAAAAACAATAATGCAAATAAGTCATTCCTTCTAAAATAATTTAATTTCCATAGTAAATCAATTGCGAAAAATCCCTAAAAATTTCAAAAATTCACTTTCATCATATCTTCAAGCGTACTAAAATTTCAGACCAAAATTCTTCCTGAAATAATCAAAATAAATTTTTAACCCAATTTTATCATATTTTCCTTTAAAAATTCATAATAATCTTTCCATAGCTTGGAAAATTATCAAAATTAAAACTCAACTCCAAAATCATATTTCACATAACATGATATTTTCCCATGGCAATCAAAATCAATTATATTTGGTTTTACCCTAAAAATCGTGTAAAATCATATTTAAACAATCTTGTTTAAATCTAACATTTTATGATCCAAGTGTATCATCATCCAAATCATTATCAAAACGAATTTAATCTTAAACCCGAAAACAAATGATTATAAACAAAATAGAGATGGTATAAATTATTATTCACCTTGATTAGGATAAGGATATTAGATTGAGATATATTTTCCTTAGCTTGAATTCCTTAGCTTTAGATTAAATTTTCTCTTCTTTTCTTCATTGTAATGGCCGACTGTTCTTTAGGTTTTGATTTTACGTTTTAAAAATGAGAAAAATGAACGTGAGAAGTGAAAGGGTGAGTGGGTTATAAGAGGCGGCTATGCTCTAATAAGGCTTTGTGTAATTAATTAACATGTAAGCTATTTTAAGCTCATTTAATTGATTAAGCACGGCCCTATATTGATTTGTTCAAATCTCAATCTCCTTATCATTTTAATTCTTACATTATTCTATTTAATTTATCTAATTAAATCCCCTGAATAATGTTATTAAAAATTGGAGATGTTACATATGTACCATGAGAATAAATAACAAGTACATCCCAACCTATAACCCATCCTACAATGTAGCATAATGTTTATAATTGTAGTACCGGGATAAAACATCTCCTATCCTCGCATCGCCGCTGCCCGAAGACGCGCAAATGAGACAATAATCACACATGCTACAAATGGTCTATAACTATGAAATCTTGAGGCTTCGGCTACGGGAAACAGGCTCGCACCTTATACACAATATCGTATTGAATCGTATATCGCAATACTCTAGTCATCACGTCCCAAAATCAATGGGTGGCTCTATAAAAGTTACTTTACAAATCCAAAGTATCACTAATAGTCAACTAAGACCTCCATGTCATCTAACCTCCCTAATACACTCTCCTGGTCTATCTAAAAATCCACTATTTTAGAGAACGTATTAGAGTGGGTCCTGCATTGGCCCCAAGTTAAAGTATTCCAGAACCTATCAAAATATCCCATATAGTATGACTTGAAAAATTATGAACACTGATCCAAACCATGCTTCAATTCGAGTTCGTACGCAAAAGATAACGCGTTTTGAAATTTCGATTGATCGATCGAAAAAATTCGAATACCATGCGTTGTCTGAAACGCAATTCAGATTTCTGAATTTCAAAGTCAGATGTCTAAATATTGTTTCAAACATCTAATACCCCTTGAAAATGTACTAATTCCTTTATATTTTCTTCTAGGACTTATTTGGACGTCTGCCTACTAAATTCAGACATTTAGATGCTTGTCATGGGCAAAAGTTAGCTGCAAACATCCATAACTTTCAATCCGTAGTTCCAAATGGCTCGCTATTTCTTCTGTTTTGACCATCAAGAAATTCTCTTCAATCTGGAGAAATCAAATCATGAATTTATGTAATTTTTGAATTTGTTCCTTCCTTTGAGTTTTTCGATGTATGATCCCGTATCATCGATATATGTTGCACGACCATCTTCCGATTCGAATTCACGCCCTTGTTATAAGTCATTCAATATTATGAGTGCTACTTCATACTCGATGGACGACTTCGAGAAAAATGAACCAATTTCCTAATCATTTGAGTTTAACGACTCGATCAACAATTTCAACTCTACATCCCGCACTTGAGTTCATATCATCGACGATCCGCCAAGTGAGGAATGCCACTTGATGGAAATTCGACGAATCGTTCCGGAACTCAAATGCTTTACAAACCCATCATCCAAATGACAATTTATATATCCATTCAATACAATCCTACCATTCAATACAATCAACAATTAACTACACTTTCATATCAATCAACATTCAATTCATAACAAACATCCTAACACATCAAATTGTTTCGATTGTTATATTCTTTAACTACGTGTATACGTATACTTACCTATATTCATATACCTACAAGTATATTTAAATAAGCCCTTCAACTATTACTTAAGAAAATCTTACTTTTATTTACTAAATATTTTCAATAAAAGTCTAATATGATTTCGTACAATTTCAAAAAATCTTAAAAACCATTTTATAAAATATATTGTTAGCTTATTACTCATTTTCAACCCTTTAAATACTTAATTGCCTCATTAAAATTAAGTATACATCATACTAATACTTTATAAAATTCATTTGTGTTTTTATAAAATCTAAATTTCATTTTATAAAATCATATAACCATTTTATAAATGCTAAATAAGCGTCACTTATACTATTTATAAAATAATATGTCATTTTATAAAATACTTCTTTTACTTATGAAATCATTTCTTTACTTAAATAATATTTATTAGTAAACTGTTCATTAATAATGATTGTTTCTTTACTTTTAAATAATATTCATAAGAGCTAATTAAGCTTCATTAATCACTTAATTAGCTTACTAACTTTTTTAAAACCGTTTAAATTAGTTTTATTATTAGTAGAAAATGGCATGCACTTAATTATGTCATCTAATTATTCTCTAATTCATTACAACTTCATAAATAATCACTCAATTATTCCAAAATCCATTTCTTAGTTTAGTAGCTATTTCAAAAATAGTAATTAAGGTCTTAAACAAATAATGATATGATATAATCATGTTCATTACGTGAATACAAGTCTAAATCAACCCAAACAATCTACAAATCATTTGATATAATTCCATAGTCATCGACAGACAAAATAATGAAGATTAACAAGTAAGTATAGATGGAGAATCATCTCACTCGCTTCTTCTTCTTCAAACCATGCTCCAAACACCAAAACCCAAATCCAGGCTCTCTTTAAAGTTGATATCTAGCTCCAAACTCCACCTCATGCTAATTCCTTGATGGGTTATGTAAGGAATTAAATGAGAGGAATTATGGTGATTTTACCGAGATTTATAGGAATTGATTTGAGCTTGGATTTGTGGATCTAGGGTTAGGCTTAAGGAAATAATTATGAAAGTGATTAGGAGATGGAAATGAAATGGAAGTGAAATGAGAATGAAGTGAAAACATGAAGTGTAAGCTAACTTATAAGCTAGCTATGAGCCTTAACCCAAAGCCAATATTTAACTGCTTTCTAAAAGTCACTATTCACTCTAAAAATTCATCGACTCCGAACATAGTCAAGTTTATACTCTATTTTCTCATGTCGAAAAAGCAAACTCAACTACGACATTTTGGAGTCCCATTTCCCTCGTCTCTAAAAGTCGAGTACAAAGGGTGTTCCACCAATTAATGACTTAATATTTAAATTAATTATTTAAATACTGAATCATTAAAATGCGGTTGTTACATTTTCACCTCCTTAAAAGAATTTCGTCCTTGAAATATCCAAGAATACAAGAAAGTAGCAGGACCGACCAAAATTCCCGAGTTTAAACCTCAAAAAATTTTAGCAGTACTTCCCTTATGCTAAAATAATTACGAAAATTACCAAATTAGAATGCATCACACAACTAGGAAATATGTGATAACATACATTATCCCACATTTCCCAAAAGTACATACCTCTTTCTAAGAAAGCTTCATGCCATTTAAATGCAAATATAAACAAATATGCATTTAAATGTCCATGCTTAGGCTCGCAAGTACCTAATTGTACAATAAAAAGAGGATTATGTACCAACACAACAATAACACAGAATTCATACATGTATAACCAAGGAGTAGTAACTGATACCACCATAATCATACATGACAGTCTAATAGAGAGCAAGCTCAAGTGTGTTAGTACAAAATATACTACAGACTCCAAGTCCCATCAAAAGGCAATAGACTTGTATAGGACCCATCTTGATCCCACGGTGAACATCGATGATATGCGATTTATTTTGGATAACTATCATTATCACTCCAAACTTACTTTAATTATGAAATTATAACTACCATAGTGACAACATAGGATAAGGTCTCACTAAAGCTAACCTATAACTAACCATATGCACTCGTTCAAACCCAAGGTCCTAATTCGCATGCCAAAGATCGAATGCAACACGATTGAGCCCAAAATCCCAACTCGTTATCGCGGAAAACATATATGGCTCGCAATTGAGAAGATATATGTCTCGGCCGACTACCGTCAAATCATAAGCAACTCACTACTAAGGAAATACACGTCCCAGCCCATTGTCACCAAAAGTGTGGATGACTCATTACTGAAGAACTCTATATCTCAGCCTGCTATCGTTAAAATGTAAGCGACTCGCTATTGAGAAACCCAATGTAACAGCCCACTATCGCCAAATCATAAGCGACTCGCTACTAAGGAATGCACTATCTCAGCCCACTATTGCCAAATCGTAAGTGACTCACAATTGGGGAACGCACTGTCCTAGCCCATTGTCGCTAATCAACACCAAGCAATAATAACCATCAATAATCAACAAAAAGCATATAAATCAATGGATGATTCAAAAAGAGTCTATACTGATATGCATGGTAACAAATCAACAATCAAACGTGCATGTTAAACCGTAAACTCTAATGAGTCTGTTCCACATTCAAGATGAACAAAATATTTAGGTGATGTAATCCTTTCGTGAATACAATACATGAAAGACTTTTATACCTTGCATTACTAAAGGAAAATTTACATGATATTTAGATCACCGAGTCTCAAAACTATCAAATAAATATAGAAATCAAAGCCTTAACTTTCCTTTTCTTCCGAACAGAACTCATTCTCCAAAGGAGAAAACTATACTATTTAAATCATCATTAAATGATAAACTACAAATGTCTAGGTTTGCTCAGGTTTAAACACACCTTAATCGCATAATATCAATATGGATAATATACTAAGTGCACTACGATGCTCACCTAGAAAAGTATCATCTAGTCACTTAGGAGATTGTCTGAATCACCACAAAACATGTTGAGAAATTCTTTCCCAAACTACCCCAAGTAACCTTAACTATACTACACTAAAATTTACAATAACTAAACACCATCCAAACAATACGATTCCCATTCCAATCCTTTGTTTGCTAGCAAGATTTCATTGTTAAATTAAGGTCAGCTACCTCACTCTTATCATACAAAATCTTATTCGTTTCCTTGGTCGAACTGCTAAAATTTCCTCACATGACTAGAGTTGAGTTTTAGAAATCCCTCAATCGCCTCAAGAATCCGACTAAGTGCTCGCCTTTAAGAATCAAGTTCAAACCCATTTCCTAAGTGGTGTAAATCCCCTAGAAACTCTATGCTCGAACTATTGATTGGAAACTCTATGTTCAAAGCCATTCTAACACGAACGACTCTAGGTAAGTGCATATAAGTCATCCGCTCGATCTTTGATCATTACTGAGCATCCACCGAATCCTTCTTGGATGCAAATCCAAGTAACACTTCATCGACCAACCTCACTCAACATGAAAGCTTGTGCATCAAGTTTGAATAGTAGTACTCTCGGTCGCTTCACCGTAGTTTTGCAACTAAGTTTACTCTTATAAGGTTTATCTTTACCAAAGAAATTACCTACAATGAAAGGTGTCAAGTTTAACCTATCTACTGAGTAACTAGAAAATTTTGAGTATACCGCTCAAGTATGAAAATGAACTGAAGCAAGTTTCCCAAAAATAGAGCATATCTCACTACATAAGCTCCTTCCAATTTATTTATTTTTTGATTAGTAGACTTGCTAGGACCTGGTAATACCAATAAGGCATAAGTCATCATCAATTACCTACCCCTTAGCTATGTTGGATAATCCTTCTTCAAGTGATCAAGCCAAGTGCTATTGAAGCACTAATGCTATGCTTTAGCTGGATGACATCTTATAGTGACACGCCCCCGTATGCTATGGGATTAACATAATAGGCCTGCTTTCTTCTTCGCAAAAACTCGATCTTCCCTTGTAACTTTGTCTTTGCTCTTTAGTTAGAGCTTTGGTTTGCTTTCCACTCTTGATATCTCAAATAGTTCTTCATATGTGCTTTCACAAAGGTGAACTGTAAAGACCCGCAAATCCGTCTTCCGAAAAAAACTCGACACCGATATGTCCACTGTACCAAATGTCGAAAAATCGAATGGCGAAAACGCGAAACTTTAGGGTTAAAAGAAGAGGTAGAAAAAAAGATAGAAGAAAAAGAAAGAACAGAAACAGAATCAGAAACAATTATCAGAATCTCACATTTCGCAGCGGAACAATATATAATAGATAAATCAATAATCTTTAAAACAAAAGACTATATCAGTTTATACATACATCAATCATCAGAGTTTACAACAATGGACAGTTATATAAACTTGTCCCATACAAAATACACAGCGGAATAAATAACAAGTACGATAGTACGCTTCGCCATCCAAATCATCTCCAAAGCTCCAGAATATCCAGAATATCCTGATAACAATAACTCTAGGCTGCCCGTGTGGAAAATTATGGGCACCCAGAGTTTAGAAAGGGAACAATAAACTCCGAGTCAGTCATGGTGACTGGTGTGAGATCGTAAAACAGTTATTTTCGCAAAGAAAATAAAACAATTTCGCAATGCTTTTTGGAAAATGAAACTACCATAAGGCCTCCCGCCACACACACAATGCAAACGCAGAATTGGAGGAGATTTCTCCTTATGATAGTCAAAAATGCTTACTACGCAAATCAGTTGATATTATTATTAATGTCTAGTGTGGAAAACATTTCGAAAGTATAATATTAATCTTAGCCAACATACAACAATTGTCGTATGCCTACTATAGCTACTACGTTCAATAGCAGGTTACCGCCACATTCCATAGCAGGTAATACAATTAAAAACCGTACGGGGTTCGTATTGTTTCTTTGGATTTCCAACAAATGATCAGGCTAAGGAACTTCCTTACACCGAAATAGAACGCCTCTGGAAAGACGCCTCGGATCCTAACCGGATCTCTGCAAACAAAAGGCCGACGCTACCTCACGCTCTAACCGAGCTGTAACTAGGTAACTAACACACAAGCTATGCCATCCCCCGGTCGTTACCGACCTTTATCCGAGGATCCTCAATCGAAAAGCAACAGCCGCAAAATATAATCCACATAGGTAAAATATCTGGGCTCCATACCATGATATCACCTTTTATCCAGAAGGAAATGGCATACCCTAGGGGCGCTACCCCTACAAACCTTTGCCGCACATTCCTGTTTTGACCATTACCGGGTTGTGAGGCTCGACGAAGTCTCGTCCACATACATTACGCTTTTTCACAAAGCCACGCTTTTTCACAAAGCCACGCTTTGATCCACAAATGATCATCAGCACTTCGTGTGCCACATTACCAAATTGGGAATGTATCACTAGTAACCATCAACTACATAACCTCTGAGCTCGTACGTCTCAGAGAAGGGTGTTAAGCTAAGAGAATAAATTCTCCGCCACCAACAGAAATGTATTTGATAGAAACCAGCTTTACATCTCAAAGTGTAACGTCAGACACACATCCATACAAGTCCGTTCCGGGATCGAACGGAACCGAAGGCACTTCCAAAGAAGCCCTTGCAATCTGGATATTTACTAATCACGTCCGGACTTCCCATCACAAAAAGAGTGATATAAATCTCTATACCGGAGCAACTCGGTGCAGAGACATTCGACAGGTTGTCCTTTCATTTTCACAAATATCCGGTCTTCACACCGGTCTTCAAATGCTATCCATTCGCGCCGTATCACTATTCGGAATGGGTTATATGACACAAAGGTCCTCTCCCGGCTTAACCGAATAATGAGCGTTTGTTTTAAAAACAAATCAAGTGTCATTTCAAAGGCAAATATTGATAGTTGGTTCTTTAACTATCAATAACATTCATAACAAACATCCAATTCAAATAATTTTTCCCAAATTATTTATTTTCAAAATATCTTCATAAGATATATATTTTTCCACACTCACATTTGAAAATCCATTTCAAATCGTATTTCACACTTCACATTTGAAAAATCAATTTCAAATCATATTATGGTCCATTTAAACCAATTAGATAAATCCTTATCGATTTATTTCAAATTTACATTTCAAATTTGTAAATTTATTTCCACACTTCATCACTTTGAAAATCCGATTTCAAATCATATTTTCCACACTTTTAAAAATAAATCAATATTTATTTTTAAAACAAATTCCCTTTTCTTTACAACTTCTATTCGGAATTTACATTCCTAAAAATCCACTTTTACACGATTTTCAAATCATTTTCCAAATATTCAATTTTCAACTCCGAATCAACTTTAAAAATTGATTTCTAAATTTTATTTCAAATCCCAAACCAAATTTCAAATTGATTTCTGAATTTACTTCAACACCGAATCACATTTCAAATTGATTCTAACTTTAATCCCAAAGACTAAATCGTTTTACAAATCGATTCCCAAATTTATTTTCAACACAAAAATCAATTTTCCATTCAACATTTAATAAGTTTCCATATCGATTTCTCAAAGATTTATTTTAAATACCCAATCAATTATCACTTTGATTTCAAATAAATTTATCTCCTTTAAAATAAATTCTTTTATTCTTCCAAACCATCTAAAATTCAATTTTAATTTCAGAAATCCAATTTCATTTATTTCTGGTATCCAACGATACCAAAAATACATTCGGCTAAATTTTAGCTCTCAATACATTCAATCACAGATATAATCATATGCAGATTATAAATAATCAATCAAACAACATATGAAATCAATTCAAATGTTTTGAGGAATCCTGTTGGATCCCTCCAACCTGTTTCCCTGCATCCACAGATGTTAGCACAATACCAATTCCGCTCCAGTACGGAATTATCGCGGTATATGGGTTTTTATAAAAATCCGCTTACTAACGGCGCAATAGGGTCTCATCCGCTATACGAGGCGGGAAATCAATCAATCCAATATATACATATGCCAATATGTATATATTGCTATATATATAGATATATCCTATTATATCTAATACACATCCAAACAGTCAATCATCAATCAATAACTGTAAAAGAAAATCCACTTTCAATTTGAGTGAGAAGATCTCACCTTTGCGTTTTACTTTGCAATCCATTTCTTTTTCGGCTCGACTCTCGATTTTAAACCTTGTATAAATAATTATACAATTTATCAATATTCGAATTAAATCGAACAAATTAATTTCCATTTTTATAAATTGAATTAACTAATTATTAAATTTCCTTTTCATAATTGTTTTCAGCAACAAAAACAATTTATAGATTTCAAGAATCTAATTATTTATAAACTTCATATCGTTTTAAAATTCCTATACTTTCAAACTCCTATATACACATATATTAACTGTTTCACTTATATATATTATTTCTGCTCGCATATAAATTTTACTTCTGCATTTAAAAATCAAATCGACCTGTATATATTTTTTTTCTTTTGCCTATTCAAATGGATATTATCAATCCTGAAATCGAAACGAATAAACTGAAAATTAAAATTAATACCTCGCCACCAGTCGTCACACCATCACCTGACGTCGCGGGTTGCGTAGTGCTTGAACCCTTCTTGCGAGCGCACGCGACTCCATCTCCAGCGACGATGAGTCGCCGCTCGAATACCTCTGCGACATACATCGAGTCCTGCCGACTCGATTCGAACACGGACCTACATTGCGAAACCTGCCATCGACGCCTTGGTGTCCCCCATCGCACGTGCGAGACCATCCGCATCCATCGCCGATGCCCCCTCTACGCGCAACCTCCTCCCTGACATCACCTCACGACGGCAAGGAACCCAGATCGACTCGAATTGATTTCGTTCGCCGTTCCCTCTTTTTTTTTTCCTCGACGAACTCGATGACGTGTTGGAGAGATTTGCGAAAACTGTAAGGAGAGGAGGAAGAGGGGTTTTGATTTGAACGGAGGCATGCGGTTTGATTTTGATTTGGAAGGAGGCGGTTATTCAAAGGACAAAGAACAAAGCCATAAATTTATCCTGATTCAATTTGGAATATGAAGGGGAAGTTGTGAGATATACGAGAGAAGTGTGGCGTAATTCAGAAGATTGGCTACAGTGTTCTCGAAATGAAAGGGAATAGTTTTAGACGTGAAAGGATTTCGGCTGTTGACAGGTGAAAGGATGAACGATATTTTAATTAAGACGATAAATTATTTTCTCGACGTTTTAATCTCGTACGATCACACGGTAGCTCTAAAGATTACGAAATTTGAAATCCGGTAATAATCCAATATTACGGATCCAACGGGACTGGTTTCGTTAAATTCCGAGACTGTGCCCCGGAACGATACTTTTTTTAAATATCGGTTCGAACGATTAAATTCAAAACTGAACAAAACAGTTTCAATTTCAATTCCGACGCTTTTATTATCTTCAATATTATTAATATGAATTTTCCAAGACTTCAGATTATTTTTAAATCAGCTTAAAACTAAAGATTCAAATTTTTACCCAGTTTCGATAATTAAATTCAATAATTTAATCGCCAAATTCATTCTGATTATTGAATTTCAAATTAAATTATCATTCGAATATTTAAACTCAATTAAATATTCATATTTTAAATGTCAAAAATTCAGGGTCGTTACAATCTTCCCCCCTTAAAAGAATTTCGTCCCGAAATTACAAGTTAGGAAAAATGGTCCTTAACTCGTCTACTATTTTTCACAATCCAATAGTTTTATCACATTTCCAAAACAAATCTTTTTATTAACGACCCACTATTGCTTCAACTAACTTTCCAAACTTTTCCATAAGTCTCAAACAACCTTGTTTAACTTCTCAATTCAAATTTGAGTTTAAATTCAAATTTTAAACTTCCAAAATTTCTCAAAATTTTCCTAACACTCGAAATTTTCGAAAAATTTCGCCAGCGTCTCCTTTGCGCGGCTAATACGGCACGACTACAAAACGTCCCTACGGACTCTCAGATCTCAAAAGAAAACAAAATGCCAAGTGGCAAAATCAGAAACTCATCAAATTTCATACTGAAATTTAAATACATACCTTTTGTCGAGCAATTTCAAATTATCTTCAAAATTTAATCCAATTCCATTTCCTCTATACCCCTGTATATTTTAGTGAACAATAATGTCCAAATTCGCTCATTGGATTCCAAATACCCACTTGCTTAAGAATTTCATTCATTCATTTCTTAAGTGCAATATAAGTATTACATACTTCTTATATTCGTTTTCACTTCATTACAAAGTTATATATTCATTCCCATTCAATTTTGCATTTCAATTCCATTTGAATTCAATTTACAATTTCAATTTTATTTGAATTCATTTTATCTTCCAATTTTCATTCAGATTTTCATTTCGAATTTTACTTGAATTCGATTCATCTTCTAATTTCGAATATTGAGCTTTATTCACTTTTATCTCAATTTCCAATTTGAAATCACTTAAAAATCCTTTTTTTTATAAAAAAAAAATGGATATGGAAAGCACGTTCCCCCATGGATCACAGTTACTCGGCGGTTTCGCTACTATCCCAGTAGAATCGCTCGTAATCTGTAGATTTCTCATCCCTTAAATTTCGCCATGGTTGTTGCCATAGATCGTAGTTCACACGGCGGTTACACCACTATCTCAGTGGAATCGCTTGTAACCATAGGCATCTCGCCCCTCGAATTTCGCTGTGGCATACGTCGTGATCAATCAATATGATCCCATCACGATCAAACGAATACTCATACTGAGTTCCAACACCTTCACAATTTTTTCAATGGAAGGTACTTTTTCATATCCTTAGTTTGGAAAACATGTCATATATGTATAGTACTTCATTTCCAATTGATTCCATTCAATTTTAATTGGCATTTCGTATTCACATTCACCAACTTAGAATATTTTCAATATCAAATTTACTTAAGAATTTCACACTTATTTCTTAAGTTCAATACAAGTATTTTCCATACTTTTGATATTAATTTTCAATTACCACTTATATTTAAACTGGATTACCAATTCCATATAAATCCAATCAATATTTCATTTATAATTATTGAATTCAATTCGTTTCAAACCTTATTCATTTGGTCAATCTCAATTAGCTTCACTTACTAATTTTAGTTTAATACATCACTTCGTTTTCCACAAATCAAATTCAATCCCAGTTCTATTTACTTACAAATTCAAAATGAATTTTAACACTCAATTTCATTTTCTTGCACTTGTAGTTGCAAATTTATTTATTCATTCACAAATTCATTCATTTTCAATTTGAATCTCATTCCAATCCAATTTCAACTATTTCATAAGTTATCAACTTATTTTACATTCCATTTGTGAATTTTATTTTCAAATATTTTTCTGGAATCCATTTCAATTTGTAAATTACCTTTACAATTCACATTTCCAAATCTCACTTGTATATGGATTTATTTCCTTATCTTTCAATTCATATTTATAAATTTCATTTGTCAAATGAATTTATCTCCAAATCTTTGGTTATTATTTTAATTTCTTATTCAATTCCATATAACAATGATAATATTTCAATATTATCTCTTCCTAACAACCAAGCATCCAAATACTATGATAATTTATAGAAAATCATTTCTTTTCTATACAAAAATAGTTTTGGGCAAAATTATTTCATTTACCCCATTTAAAACAATACTGTGTCGGTTTCTCTTGTTTAAGAGTTTAGAAACCCCTATCGATTACAGTTGGCCACCCTGCATCGACCAGAATCTATAAACAATCAACCGATAAGTCAACACAATACAAAACAAATTTTGTATTCACTAACAAATACGCGCTCATATCTATTATTACACTCACACTCATTCTAGAGTACTACTGACTCTATCTCTAATGAGTAACACCCAACAGAGCAGGGTTGTCGCTTAACCAGATGCTCTGATACCACTTGTAAAGACCCGCAAATCCGTCTTCCGAAAAAAACTCGACACCGATACGTCCACTGTACCAAATGTCGAAAAATCGAATGGCGAAAACGCGAAACTTTAGGGTTAAAAGAAGAGGTAGAAAAAAAGATAGAAGAAAAAGAAAGAACAGAAACAGAATCAGAAACAATTATCAGAATCTCACATTTCGCAGCGGAACAATATATAATAGATAAATCAATAATCTTTAAAACAAAAGACTATATCAGTTTATACATACATCAATTATCAGAGTTTACAACTGTAACGACCCCGAATTTTAAATATATCTAAATTGATAATTAAATTGGTTTTTGAATAAAATTTGTGAAATAAAACGGTAGATAGATTGCGAGTTTCCCCGAGTTCCAATAAATTTGTGTTAACCGATTAAATTTAAATATTATATATGTGTGAATATATATGTATTTGGGCATATACGTTGGTTTGGATTTAAATTGTAAATAAATAATTGATAATAATATTTAAATATTAAAATTTATGGTTAATAATAATTTGAAATTATAAAGTAAATATAAGATAATAAATATATAAGTAAGATAACATTGTAAAGGAATAAAACAAATGAAGCAAGTGTGAAACCAAAATAAATAAAATAAGAACAAAGCAAAGAAAATAAAAATATCTTTGTACAAACAAAAGCATAACAACAAACCAGACCACACATTTTTAAACATATATTAAGTAAACATACAAAACAAAGTAGACATATATACATCAACTTCTCATATTATCTTAGCCGAGACAAGTTTGTAAAGCAAGTAAAATAATTTAACAAGCCTGGAAAGAAGAAAGAAAGGAAATAAAGATATATACAAGTCAAAGTAAAATTAACATATGTACTAAGTATCTATATTCGCAGGCAAGAAGATAAAGCAACATGTATAAACTATCACCATTTGTATATGCAAAGTAACAAGTCAAAGTAAAATAATAATATGATATGTACAAAATGAAGACATAAGTACAAACACCATTAAATGCTCTCAATCCTTACAGCATACAAAATTCATACGAATTGTATTTCAGCCTCCATTTCTTATGAAATATCTCTGACACTACATAAGAAAGAAAAAGAAAATATGCTCTGTTTATATTATAGCCTGTAAGCCACCTTTTCTTTATCATTTTCAATCTCATTCCCAGTTCGAACAAAAACAAAATAAAATGAAACTCCATTAAAACTTAAAACAACATTCTACAATCATCAAGCAACTATAACAAGGAAGAGAGCAAGATGATTTGGCTAAAGGATCAAAGTGGGAACATTTACAGTTTTCAAGTTCAAACTGTTTACAAACAGTCTCTGCTCTTCTTCAAAGCTTGGTGAGTAAACAACTTTAATCCAACTAAGTATATATTTATTTGTTGCTTGTTAAGTCTGAGATTTGAAATTGCTTTATTAGGTATAAACATCCATAAATATTCTCTGTGTATAAATATTTGTTGGTGTGAATGTTGTATATGTGAAAACCATCTCTGTTCTTACTTCAGAGCATAAGACTCAATCAAAACCCAAATATCCAATCTCTCGATCTCTAATAGGCTAGAAGTTTCAAATACAAAATGTTTGTGTGGACATAAATCAAAGTTTAAAATTTATCTCCAGTAAAATAAGGTCAAGATATGTCTGGAAACTTCAAAGTTCAGATGAACATGCACAAACATGAAAAATCGAATGTCATTATTTGTTGATTCAAGCATATAGGGTGAATTGTTATACAAAAACTTGATTTTTAAAGCAAAGATGGAAATTTTTCACTGTGTATTTCAAGAGCAGTTGGTTCTTGAACGAAAATTGGGTTTCGACCAATTTCAAGCGAACGGAGGCACTAGCGAGGTCGGGGTTTGGGTTGAGGTTAGGTGAGTGATCAGGGAAGAGCGCAAAAATGACAGGAAGTGGATCTATGCGTTGAGGAGATGGTGGGTTTGAATTGAAGTTTTAAACCCTAGTTTTTCTGTTGATCAGAAAATCGATCGTCGCGACCCCTATAGTTGATCGAGTTCGCTGGAACTCGGGGAGATGGATGCTGGAGCATAGTCAAGGCTGCGGCCGGAGTTTGGTGGCGAACGGTGGTCGGAGCGTCGAGCAATTGGTGATGACAGGTTTGGGTTGGAGGTTGGTTTCGAGTTCCAGTTTTCGAATTTCACGCGAATTCGCATTCGAGTTGAACTGGCCGGAGTTGGGTGGTTGGAAGCGGAGCTGGGATGGCATTCGACTTGCTCGAAGTATTGGTGGTGACCGGAGGTGGCGAACGGGGGCGTACACGTGCACGCGTGTCATCGTGTATCTGAGTTGTTTTGAGTGTGGAAGAAGAAGAAGGTGCGTTGTTTTCGTGGGTGGACTCGAAGTTGTCTCGAGTAATTCGAGTATTCGACTCGAAGTATTTTTGGGTAGCTCGGGTTTGCTAATCTGGTTCCAGGTTTCCAGTTTTATAACCTGATAGTGTTGAGTTTTCTTTTTAATCTAAATTTAAAATTCAATTTAAAGCAAGATTTAAATTAAGTTTTAAATCAAGTACTAATACGGATTTAAGTTTGCTATGGATCCAAATCTTGAATTTCAGTCAGCTTTTATAAAAAAAAAATGTTGAACAAGTTAAATGTTTTAAAGTAGATTTTTAAAAGTGAAATTATTTTCAAATAAATGTCTAAATTTGATAAAATTCCTTACAAAGGGTTCTTTAAGATTTGAATGAAAATTTACGAAGTGTTTAACTTAAATTTGGATAAATGTTAAATGGATAATCATTTTTAATCTTAAATTCAAAATGAAATTTGAATCAAGATTTAGAAATGTAATATCTAAATACACTTGAAAGTTAATGAAGTCATTAGTAAAGTAAATAAATTATCTTAGAAGTAATTAAGATAATAAAAGAATTTAATTCTTAAGAGAATTAAGGAATGACTTATTTATTGATTTTAAAATTTATAATTTGAATTAATTTATAAATTGAGAATAATCAATTAATTAAAGATTAATGAATTGGCGAAAGTAATTAAGGAATGATTATTAATTAAGAATGAATAAATTTTCTAGTTAACTTGAGGTTAATAAATTTGTAACCAATTCAGGGTGATTAATTAAATGGAAATTAATTAGGGGTTAATTAATGTAATTAATTAAAGATAATCAATTAAAGAATAATTAAATATTGAAAGTAAATTATTTAATGATTAAAGTTTGATTTAATTATAATTAAAGGTTGATGAATTATAATTAAAGGTTAATTAATTTAAAATTTATCATTAATGATTAATTAATAAATGATTAAAGAATAATTAATCAAAATAATTTATAATTTATCGATGTTGATTAACCAGGATTAGAAATTCATAAGAAATTAATATGATTTGAATTAATCAGATAATTAACTGATCTTATTTATGAATGTTTAGATTCTATTGAATGTGAATTGTTTGATATCCCTGATATATGATGTTTTGTAATATACCCTGATTTATGTTGTGATCTGTAAGTTACTTATCTGTGATGTATATATTGTTATGTGAATATGAAACCCTTGACCCGTAAACGACACTTGAATTTCGATGCGACAGGGAGTCGGATTCCAGTTGGTTATCCGAAACCCACATCGAATTATAATTGAGAATATTTGTGACCGATAAATTTATTTTATCTATGAATCTGTGAATGAAGATAAGCGTTATCGATTATACCGCTTATCGATATATCTGTGATGATTGATGTTGCACTATTGTGTGAAACCCCTGGACTACACCATACACACACAAATATGGATTTCACGTGGAAATCGGTTAAGTCACAGATAATTTAAATTTAATGTTTTTGAAATTGAAATTTTAATTTCAATTGATTTTGGAAATGAATTTGGGTTAAATGTTGAAGCTTTTGAAATGGAGTTTTTAAGATAAAAATTATTTTAAATAACTTAATTAAATTTCCAATTTAAATAATTTAATTTGAATTTGAATTCAAAATAATTTGGAAATTGAATTCCATGTTTGGAAATTACGGTTAAAAATGTTATAAATGTGTTTGTATGAATTTAAACCATTTTAAAAGCATAATTTGGAGAATTTGGATTTAACCCAAATGACTTTAACTCGTATAAATGAATCGGGTTTCCAAAATGAAACTGTTTGTTTAAAAGAATAAAAGCTTTCAGATAAGAAATGAAATTCCAGTTTAATTAAAGGAATTTCAAGATTGAAGCAAAAAAAAAGGTTTTCCAAGTTATGAATGAATTCTTTTTGAAAGCTATGAATAAAATCTGGTTATTTTTAACAGATTTAAAATGATGATTTGTTTAAACCATTGAAATTGAATTGTTTTGAAAGCTATAAGTTAAATCTTTGTTTTAGAGATTTAACGAGTTAAATTGAAATGGAAATCGATTTGGAAAATCTGTGAATGAATCTTTTGTTTAAAAGATAAAAATGTGGAAAATTGTTAAATCATTTAAGGTTGTTAAAATGAATCTTTTTGTTTAAAGATTTAAAAATGGTAATTTGTTTAAACCATCTGATGAAAAGTTTTGGGTAATAAGTTGTGACTTAATTGAAATTCCAATATCCATATGTTTTAAAGTATTGCGCTCATTATTCGGTTTAGCCGGGAGAGGACCTTTGTGTCATATAACCCGTTCCGAATACTGATACGTCGTATATGGATAGCATTTGAAGACCGGTGGTGAAGACCGGATATTTGCGAAAACGAAAGGACAACTCGTCGAATGTCTCTGCATCGACTGGCCCCGATATAGAGATTTTATCACCCTTTGTGATGGGAAGTCCGGACGGGATCGTGAATACCCGGATTTGCAAGGGCTTCGAAAGAAGTGCCTTCGGTTCTGTTCGAACCCGGAACAGACTTGTATGGATACATGTCTGACATTACACTTTGGGATATAAAGTCGATTTCTTTCAAATACATTTCTGTTGGTGGCGGAGAATTTATTCTCTTAGCTTAACACCCTTCTCTGAGACGTACGAGCTCAGAGGTTATGTAGTTGAAATTTATCAGCGATATATCCCAATTTGGTAATGTGGCATGCTGAGTGTAGCTGTGTGATGATCAGTGTTTGATCATTTGTGATATGATCATTTGTTTGATCATTTATCTTTGTGATCATAGGTTGATCATCTGTTGACCCAAAGCATGGCTTTGTGACAAAGCGTAGCTTTGTGGACGAGACTTCGTCAGTGCCTCACAACCCGGAAATGGTCGAAACAGGATCGTTGCGGCAAGGTTATGAGGGTCGCGCCCTTTAGGGTATGTCATTTCCTTCTGGAAAAGGGTGGTATCATGGTATGGAGCCCAGATACTTACTCATGTGGATACACCTTCTTTATGATGTGTGATGTTGGATATCGAGCGCTCGGATAAAGGTCCCAAAGGACCGGGGGATGGCATATTCGTGAGTTACCTGTTACAGGGGTAACCCGGCCTTGTTAGCAGAGAGCAGTTTGTCTCTCGGGGCGTCCCGCCAGAGGCGTTCCCATGCGGCGGAAGGAAGTTCCTTAGCCTGACCATTTGTTGGAAAATCCAAAGAAACAATACGAACCCTGTACGGTTTTAGTTGTATTACCTGCTATGGAATGTGGCGATAACCTGCTATTGAACATAGTAGCTATAGTAGGCATACGATACTGGTCGTATGTTGGCTAAGATTAATATTATACTTTCGAAATGTTTCTGCACTATGCACTAATAATAATATCAAGATGATTTTACGTAGTAAGCATCTTTGACTATCATAAGAAGAAATCTCCTCCAATTCTGCGTTTGCATTGTGTGTGTGGCAGGAGGTCTTATGGTAGTTTCATTTTTCAAAAGCATTGCGGATTTCAATGTTTAAAATTCTTTTGCTGTTGTTTAAAGTTAAATTGTTTTTGTTGCTCACACCAGTCCCATGACTGATCCGGAGTTTATTGTTCCCTTCCTAAACTCTGGGTGCCCACTATTTTCCACACGGGCAGTCTAGAGTTGGGTTTCTTTTCAGATATTCAGGTTTAGTAGATTATCTGGAGCTAGTTCATTCATCAGAGTTGCTTATCTTGGAGTTGTGGATTCATTCTTGTTTGAAGATCATTTTGGGGTTATCATTGCTGTTGTTATCTTTTCTTTTCCGCTGCTGTTTGTTGTATCATATCGCTGATGTATATTGATATTCATTGTATCACTCTGTTGTATCAGATATTATATATCAATGTATTATTCTTTTTATTCCGCTGTGTTATTTACTTAAATGTGTTATAGCTCCGGCGAATCGGATTTGAACGGTCGAATCTGCGGCATTCTAGTACAATGTGAAGTACGGATGTTGATTTTCGAGCGGGCAAAACCCGATTCGTTACATTTGGTATCAGAGCTAAGGTTGAACTTTAGCTCAGGAGTATATCACATTAAGTAGCTCATTAGAGATAGAGTGAAGTAAACTCTAGAATGAGTATTCTCAGATATCCGTCTGAACGTCTCAGTAAATTCTCTTACTATCCACTGATAGTAAGTATGAGTGCAAAAAGAGGATGAGATAGGGGACAGGGAAATACGACTATAAATGGTCAATACCTTGCAACAGTGGAAACAATCTTTCTCTATCAATTTTCTTTGATTCGATTCCAAATTCTTTTGATTGCTTCGTATCAACTACAAGAAGTAGTTTCGGTGTAATGGCGGCCCTACAAATCGTTGTAGAAGATCTTACTTCGTATCTTCATCAATTTCTTATCAGCTTTTTGATTTATATCTTAATGAATTTGAAATTGAAAATTTTAAATTGAGTTAAATTGATTAATAGGATATGAAGCTAAAATTTGAATTTAATCAATAAAACGATTTCGTTTGAAACCCAAATTTTGAAATTCTATTGAAATTTCTTGTAAATACCAAAGTCCGAAGAGGGATAAATTGGTATGTATTCTGAGATATTCCTACTTGTATTCGGAATCCGTATCTTGTGTTCAAGGAGTTATAGGAGATCGAATCTGTCTATCTCTGTTGTTTTCGTGCCTGCGAATTTCGAGGACGAAATTCTTTTAAGGGGGGAAGTCTGTAACGACCCCGAATTTTAAATATATCTAAATTGATAATTAAATTGGTTTTTGAATAAAATTTGTGAAATAAAACGGTAGATAGATTGCGAGTTTCCCCGAGTTCCAATAAATTTGTGTTAACCGATTAAATTTAAATATTATATATGTGTGAATATATATGTATTTGGGCATATACGTTGGTTTGGATTTAAATTGTAAATAAATAATTGATAATAATATTTAAATATTAAAATTTATGGTTAATAATAATTTGAAATTATAAAGTAAATATAAGATAATAAATATATAAGTAAGATAACATTGTAAAGGAATAAAACAAATGAAGCAAGTGTGAAACCAAAATAAATAAAATAAGAACAAAGCAAAGAAAATAAAAATATCTTTGTACAAACAAAAGCATAACAACAAACCAGACCACACATTTTTAAACATATATTAAGTAAACATACAAAACAAAGTAGACATATATACATCAACTTCTCATATTATCTTAGCCGAGACAAGTTTGTAAAGCAAGTAAAATAATTTAACAAGCCTGGAAAGAAGAAAGAAAGGAAATAAAGATATATACAAGTCAAAGTAAAATTAACATATGTACTAAGTATCTATATTCGCAGGCAAGAAGATAAAGCAACATGTATAAACTATCACCATTTGTATATGCAAAGTAACAAGTCAAAGTAAAATAATAATATGATATGTACAAAATGAAGACATAAGTACAAACACCATTAAATGCTCTCAATCCTTACAGCATACAAAATTCATACGAATTGTATTTCAGCCTCCATTTCTTATGAAATATCTCTGACACTACATAAGAAAGAAAAAGAAAATATGCTCTGTTTATATTATAGCCTGTAAGCCACCTTTTCTTTATCATTTTCAATCTCATTCCCAGTTCGAACAAAAACAAAATAAAATGAAACTCCATTAAAACTTAAAACAACATTCTACAATCATCAAGCAACTATAACAAGGAAGAGAGCAAGATGATTTGGCTAAAGGATCAAAGTGGGAACATTTACAGTTTTCAAGTTCAAACTGTTTACAAACAGTCTCTGCTCTTCTTCAAAGCTTGGTGAGTAAACAACTTTAATCCAACTAAGTATATATTTATTTGTTGCTTGTTAAGTCTGAGATTTGAAATTGCTTTATTAGGTATAAACATCCATAAATATTCTCTGTGTATAAATATTTGTTGGTGTGAATGTTGTATATGTGAAAACCATCTCTGTTCTTACTTCAGAGCATAAGACTCAATCAAAACCCAAATATCCAATCTCTCGATCTCTAATAGGCTAGAAGTTTCAAATACAAAATGTTTGTGTGGACATAAATCAAAGTTTAAAATTTATCTCCAGTAAAATAAGGTCAAGATATGTCTGGAAACTTCAAAGTTCAGATGAACATGCACAAACATGAAAAATCGAATGTCATTATTTGTTGATTCAAGCATATAGGGTGAATTGTTATACAAAAACTTGATTTTTAAAGCAAAGATGGAAATTTTTCACTGTGTATTTCAAGAGCAGTTGGTTCTTGAACGAAAATTGGGTTTCGACCAATTTCAAGCGAACGGAGGCACTAGCGAGGTCGGGGTTTGGGTTGAGGTTAGGTGAGTGATCAGGGAAGAGCGCAAAAATGACAGGAAGTGGATCTATGCGTTGAGGAGATGGTGGGTTTGAATTGAAGTTTTAAACCCTAGTTTTTCTGTTGATCAGAAAATCGATCGTCGCGACCCCTATAGTTGATCGAGTTCGCTGGAACTCGGGGAGATGGATGCTGGAGCATAGTCAAGGCTGCGGCCGGAGTTTGGTGGCGAACGGTGGTCGGAGCGTCGAGCAATTGGTGATGACAGGTTTGGGTTGGAGGTTGGTTTCGAGTTCCAGTTTTCGAATTTCACGCGAATTCGCATTCGAGTTGAACTGGCCGGAGTTGGGTGGTTGGAAGCGGAGCTGGGATGGCATTCGACTTGCTCGAAGTATTGGTGGTGACCGGAGGTGGCGAACGGGGGCGTACACGTGCACGCGTGTCATCGTGTATCTGAGTTGTTTTGAGTGTGGAAGAAGAAGAAGGTGCGTTGTTTTCGTGGGTGGACTCGAAGTTGTCTCGAGTAATTCGAGTATTCGACTCGAAGTATTTTTGGGTAGCTCGGGTTTGCTAATCTGGTTCCAGGTTTCCAGTTTTATAACCTGATAGTGTTGAGTTTTCTTTTTAATCTAAATTTAAAATTCAATTTAAAGCAAGATTTAAATTAAGTTTTAAATCAAGTACTAATACGGATTTAAGTTTGCTATGGATCCAAATCTTGAATTTCAGTCAGCTTTTATAAAAAAAAAATGTTGAACAAGTTAAATGTTTTAAAGTAGATTTTTAAAAGTGAAATTATTTTCAAATAAATGTCTAAATTTGATAAAATTCCTTACAAAGGGTTCTTTAAGATTTGAATGAAAATTTACGAAGTGTTTAACTTAAATTTGGATAAATGTTAAATGGATAATCATTTTTAATCTTAAATTCAAAATGAAATTTGAATCAAGATTTAGAAATGTAATATCTAAATACACTTGAAAGTTAATGAAGTCATTAGTAAAGTAAATAAATTATCTTAGAAGTAATTAAGATAATAAAAGAATTTAATTCTTAAGAGAATTAAGGAATGACTTATTTATTGATTTTAAAATTTATAATTTGAATTAATTTATAAATTGAGAATAATCAATTAATTAAAGATTAATGAATTGGCGAAAGTAATTAAGGAATGATTATTAATTAAGAATGAATAAATTTTCTAGTTAACTTGAGGTTAATAAATTTGTAACCAATTCAGGGTGATTAATTAAATGGAAATTAATTAGGGGTTAATTAATGTAATTAATTAAAGATAATCAATTAAAGAATAATTAAATATTGAAAGTAAATTATTTAATGATTAAAGTTTGATTTAATTATAATTAAAGGTTGATGAATTATAATTAAAGGTTAATTAATTTAAAATTTATCATTAATGATTAATTAATAAATGATTAAAGAATAATTAATCAAAATAATTTATAATTTATCGATGTTGATTAACCAGGATTAGAAATTCATAAGAAATTAATCTGATTTGAATTAATCAGATAATTAACTGATCTTATTTATGAATGTTTAGATTCTATTGAATGTGAATTGTTTGATATCCCTGATATATGATGTTTTGTAATATACCCTGATTTATGTTGTGATCTGTAAGTTACTTATCTGTGATGTATATATTGTTATGTGAATATGAAACCCTTGACCCGTAAACGACACTTGAATTTCGATGCGACAGGGAGTCGGATTCCAGTTGGTTATCCGAAACCCACATCGAATTATAATTGAGAATATTTGTGACCGATAAATTTATTTTATCTATGAATCTGTGAATGAAGATAAGCGTTATCGATTATACCGCTTATCGATATATCTGTGATGATTGATGTTGCACTATTGTGTGAAACCCCTGGACTACACCATACACACACAAATATGGATTTCACGTGGAAATCGGTTAAGTCACAGATAATTTAAATTTAATGTTTTTGAAATTGAAATTTTAATTTCAATTGATTTTGGAAATGAATTTGGGTTAAATGTTGAAGCTTTTGAAATGGAGTTTTTAAGATAAAAATTATTTTAAATAACTTAATTAAATTTCCAATTTAAATAATTTAATTTGAATTTGAATTCAAAATAATTTGGAAATTGAATTCCATGTTTGGAAATTACGGTTAAAAATGTTATAAATGTGTTTGTATGAATTTAAACCATTTTAAAAGCATAATTTGGAGAATTTGGATTTAACCCAAATGACTTTAACTCGTATAAATGAATCGGGTTTCCAAAATGAAACTGTTTGTTTAAAAGAATAAAAGCTTTCAGATAAGAAATGAAATTCCAGTTTAATTAAAGGAATTTCAAGATTGAAGCAAAAAAAAAGGTTTTCCAAGTTATGAATGAATTCTTTTTGAAAGCTATGAATAAAATCTGGTTATTTTTAACAGATTTAAAATGATGATTTGTTTAAACCATTGAAATTGAATTGTTTTGAAAGCTATAAGTTAAATCTTTGTTTTAGAGATTTAACGAGTTAAATTGAAATGGAAATCGATTTGGAAAATCTGTGAATGAATCTTTTGTTTAAAAGATAAAAATGTGGAAAATTGTTAAATCATTTAAGGTTGTTAAAATGAATCTTTTTGTTTAAAGATTTAAAAATGGTAATTTGTTTAAACCATCTGATGAAAAGTTTTGGGTAATAAGTTGTGACTTAATTGAAATTCCAATATCCATATGTTTTAAAGTATTGCGCTCATTATTCGGTTTAGCCGGGAGAGGACCTTTGTGTCATATAACCCGTTCCGAATACTGATACGTCGTATATGGATAGCATTTGAAGACCGGTGGTGAAGACCGGATATTTGCGAAAACGAAAGGACAACTCGTCGAATGTCTCTGCATCGACTGGCCCCGATATAGAGATTTTATCACCCTTTGTGATGGGAAGTCCGGACGGGATCGTGAATACCCGGATTTGCAAGGGCTTCGAAAGAAGTGCCTTCGGTTCTGTTCGAACCCGGAACAGACTTGTATGGATACATGTCTGACATTACACTTTGGGATATAAAGTCGATTTCTTTCAAATACATTTCTGTTGGTGGCGGAGAATTTATTCTCTTAGCTTAACACCCTTCTCTGAGACGTACGAGCTCAGAGGTTATGTAGTTGAAATTTATCAGCGATATATCCCAATTTGGTAATGTGGCATGCTGAGTGTAGCTGTGTGATGATCAGTGTTTGATCATTTGTGATATGATCATTTGTTTGATCATTTATCTTTGTGATCATAGGTTGATCATCTGTTGACCCAAAGCATGGCTTTGTGACAAAGCGTAGCTTTGTGGACGAGACTTCGTCAGTGCCTCACAACCCGGAAATGGTCGAAACAGGATCGTTGCGGCAAGGTTATGAGGGTCGCGCCCTTTAGGGTATGTCATTTCCTTCTGGAAAAGGGTGGTATCATGGTATGGAGCCCAGATACTTACTCATGTGGATACACCTTCTTTATGATGTGTGATGTTGGATATCGAGCGCTCGGATAAAGGTCCCAAAGGACCGGGGGATGGCATATTCGTGAGTTACCTGTTACAGGGGTAACCCGGCCTTGTTAGCAGAGAGCAGTTTGTCTCTCGGGGCGTCCTGCCAGAGGCGTTCCCATGCGGCGGAAGGAAGTTCCTTAGCCTGACCATTTGTTGGAAAATCCAAAGAAACAATACGAACCCTGTACGGTTTTAGTTGTATTACCTGCTATGGAATGTGGCGGTAACCTGCTATTGAACATAGTAGCTATAGTAGGCATACGATACTGGTCGTATGTTGGCTAAGATTAATATTATACTTTCGAAATGTTTCTGCACTATGCACTAATAATAATATCAAGATGATTTTACGTAGTAAGCATCTTTGACTATCATAAGAAGAAATCTCCTCCAATTCTGCGTTTGCATTGTGTGTGTGGCAGGAGGTCTTATGGTAGTTTCATTTTTCAAAAGCATTGCGGATTTCAATGTTTAAAATTCTTTTGCTGTTGTTTAAAGTTAAATTGTTTTTGTTGCTCACACCAGTCCCATGACTGATCCGGAGTTTATTGTTCCCTTCCTAAACTCTGGGTGCCCACTATTTTCCACACGGGCAGTCTAGAGTTGGGTTTCTTTTCAGATATTCAGGTTTAGTAGATTATCTGGAGCTAGTTCATTCATCAGAGTTGCTTATCTTGGAGTTGTGGATTCATTCTTGTTTGAAGATCATTTTGGGGTTATCATTGCTGTTGTTATCTTTTCTTTTCCGCTGCTGTTTGTTGTATCATATCGCTGATGTATATTGATATTCATTGTATCACTCTGTTGTATCAGATATTATATATCAATGTATTATTCTTTTTATTCCGCTGTGTTATTTACTTAATTGTGTTATAGCTCCGGCGAATCGGATTTGAACGGTCGAATCTGCGGCATTCTAGTACAATGTGAAGTACGGATGTTGATTTTCGAGCGGGCAAAACCCGATTCGTTACAACAACAATGGACAGTTATATAAACTTGTCCCATACAAAATACACAGCGGAATAAATAACAAGTACGATAGTACGCTTCGCCATCCAAATCATCTCCAAAGCTCCAGAATATCCAGAATATCCTGATAACAATAACTCTAGGCTGCCCGTGTGGAAAATTATGGGCACCCAGAGTTTAGAAAGGGAACAATAAACTCCGAGTCAGTCATGGTGACTGGTGTGAGATCGTAAAACAGTTATTTTCGCAAAGAAAATAAAACAATTTC
The DNA here is from genome assembly GCA_030737815.1 of Allium fistulosum. Lineage (NCBI taxonomy): Eukaryota > Viridiplantae > Streptophyta > Magnoliopsida > Asparagales > Amaryllidaceae > Allium > Allium fistulosum. The sequence goes on from CM060907.1 coordinate 620,356,586, forward strand.
GCAATGCTTTTTGGAAAATGAAACTACCATAAGGCCTCCCGCCACACACACAATGCAAACGTAGAATTGGAGGAGATTTCTCCTTATGATAGTCAAAAATGCTTACTACGCAAATCAGTTGATATTATTATTAATGTCTAGTGTGGAAAACATTTCGAAAGTATAATATTAATCTTAGCCAACATACAACAATTGTCGTATGCCTACTATAGCTACTACGTTCAATAGCAGGTTACCGCCACATTCCATAGCAGGTAATACAATTAAAAACCGTACGGGGTTCGTATTGTTTCTTTGGATTTCCAACAAATGATCAGGCTAAGGAACTTCCTTACACCGAAATAGAACGCCTCTGGAAAGACGCCTCGGATCCTAACCGGATCTCTGCAAACAAAAGGCCGACGCTACCTCACGCTCTAACCGAGCTGTAACTAGGTAACTAACACACAAGCTATGCCATCCCCCGGTCGTTACCGACCTTTATCCGAGGATCCTCAATCGAAAAGCAACAGCCGCAAAATATAATCCACATAGGTAAAATATCTGGGCTCCATACCATGATATCACCTTTTATCCAGAAGGGAATGGCATACCCTAGGGGCGCTACCCCTACAAACCTTTGCCGCACATTCCTGTTTTGACCATTACCGGGTTGTGAGGCTCGACGAAGTCTCGTCCACATACATTACGCTTTTTCACAAAGCCACGCTTTTTCACAAAGCCACGCTTTGATCCACAAATGATCATCAGCACTTCGTGTGCCACATTACCAAATTGGGAATGTATCACTAGTAACCATCAACTACATAACCTCTGAGCTCGTACGTCTCAGAGAAGGGTGTTAAGCTAAGAGAATAAATTCTCCGCCACCAACAGAAATGTATTTGATAGAAACCAGCTTTACATCTCAAAGTGTAACGTCAGACACACATCCATACAAGTCCGTTCCGGGATCGAACGGAACCGAAGGCACTTCCAAAGAAGCCCTTGCAATCCGGATATTTACTAATCACGTCCGGACTTCCCATCACAAAAAGAGTGATATAAATCTCTATACCGGAGCAACTCGGTGCAGAGACATTCGACAGGTTGTCCTTTCATTTTCACAAATATCTGGTCTTCACACCGGTCTTCAAATGCTATCCATTCGCGACGTATCACTATTCGGAATGGGTTATATGACACAAAGGTCCTCTCCCGGCTTAACCGAATAATGAGCGTTTGTTTTAAAAACAAATCAAGTGTCATTTCAAAGGCAAATATTGATAGTTGGTTCTTTAACTATCAATAACATTCATAACAAACATCCAATTCAAATAATTTTTCCCAAATTATTTATTTTCAAAATATCTTCATAAGATATATATTTTTCCACACTCACATTTGAAAATCCATTTCAAATCGTATTTCACACTTCACATTTGAAAAATCAATTTCAAATCATATTATGGTCCATTTAAACCAATTAGATAAATCCTTATCGATTTATTTCAAATTTACATTTCAAATTTGTAAATTTATTTCCACACTTCATCACTTTGAAAATCCGATTTCAAATCATATTTTCCACACTTTTAAAAATAAATCAATATTTATTTTTAAAACAAATTCCCTTTTCTTTACAACTTCTATTCGGAATTTACATTCCTAAAAATCCACTTTTACACGATTTTCAAATCATTTTCCAAATATTCAATTTTCAACTCCGAATCAACTTTAAAAATTGATTTCTAAATTTTATTTCAAATCCCAAACCAAATTTCAAATTGATTTCTGAATTTACTTCAACACCGAATCACATTTCAAATTGATTCTAACTTTAATCCCAAAGACTAAATCGTTTTACAAATCGATTCCCAAATTTATTTTCAACACAAAAATCAATTTTCCATTCAACATTTAATAAGTTTCCATATCGATTTCTCAAAGATTTATTTTAAATACCCAATCAATTATCACTTTGATTTCAAATAAATTTATCTCCTTTAAAATAAATTCTTTTATTCTTCCAAACCATCTAAAATTCAATTTTAATTTCAGAAATCCAATTTCATTTATTTCTGGTATCCAACGATACCAAAAATACATTCGGCTAAATTTTAGCTCTCAATACATTCAATCACAGATATAATCATATGCAGATTATAAATAATCAATCAAACAACATATGAAATCAATTCAAATGTTTTGAGGAATCCTGTTGGATCCCTCCAACCTGTTTCCCTGCATCCACAGATGTTAGCACAATACCAATTCCGCTCCAGTATGGAATTATCGCGGTATATGGGTTTTTATAAAAATCCGCTTACTAACGGCGCAATAGGGTCTCATCCGCTATACGAGGCGGGAAATCAATCAATCCAATATATACATATGCCAATATGTATATATTGCTATATATATAGATATATCCTATTATATCTAATACACATCCAAACAGTCAATCATCAATCAATAACTGTAAAAGAAAATCCACTTTCAATTTGAGTGAGAAGATCTCACCTTTGCGTTTTACTTTGCAATCCATTTCTTTTTCGGCTCGACTCTCGATTTTAAACCTTGTATAAATAATTATACAATTTATCAATATTCGAATTAAATCGAACAAATTAATTTCCATTTTTATAGATTGAATTAACTAATTATTAAATTTCCTTTTCATAATTGTTTTCAGCAACAAAAACAATTTATAGATTTCAAGAATCTAATTATTTATAAACTTCATATCGTTTTAAAATTCCTATACTTTCAAACTCCTATATACACATATATTAACTGTTTCACTTATATATATTATTTCTGCTCGCATATAAATTTTACTTCTGCATTTAAAAATCAAATCGACCTGTATATATTTTTTTTCTTTTGCCTATTCAAATGGATATTATCAATCCTGAAATCGAAACGAATAAACTGAAAATTAAAATTAATACCTCGCCACCAGTCGTCACACCATCACCTGACGTCGCGGGTTGCGTAGTGCTCGAACCCTTCTTGCGAGCGCACGCGACTCCATCTCCAGCGACGATGAGTCGCCGCTCGAATACCTCTGCGACATACATCGAGTCCTGCCGACTCGATTCGAACACGGACCTACATCGCGAAACCTGCCATCGACGCCTTGGTGTCCCCCATCGCACGTGCGAGACCATCCGCATCCATCGCCGATGCCCCCTCTACGCGCAACCTCCTCCCTGACATCACCTCGCGACGGCAAGGAACCCAGATCGACTCGAATTGATTTCGTTCGCCGTTCCCTCTTTTTTTTTTTTCCTCGACGAACTCGATGACGTGTTGGAGAGATTTGCGAAAACTGTAAGGAGAGGAGGAAGAGGGGTTTTGATTTGAACGGAGGCATGCGGTTTGATTTTGATTTGGAAGGAGGCGGCTATTCAAAGGACAAAGAACAAAGCCATAAATTTATCCTGATTCAATTTGGAATATGAAGGGGAAGTTGTGAGATATACGAGAGAAGTGTGGCGTAATTCAGAAGATTGGCTACAGTGTTCTCGAAATGAAAGGGAATAGTTTTAGACGTGAAAGGATTTCGGCTGTTGACAGGTGAAAGGATGAACGATATTTTAATTAAGACGATAAATTATTTTCTCGACGTTTTAATCTCGTACGATCACACGGTAGCTCTAAAGATTACGAAATTTGAAATCCGGTAATAATCCAATATTACGGATCCAACGGGACTGGTTTCGTTAAATTCCGAGACTGTGCCCCGGAACGATACTTTTTTTAAATATCGGTTCGAACGATTAAATTCAAAACTGAACAAAACAGTTTCAATTTCAATTCCGACGCTTTTATTATCTTCAATATTATTAATATGAATTTTCCAAGACTTCAGATTATTTTTAAATCAGCTTAAAACTAAAGATTCAAATTTTTACCCAGTTTCGATAATTAAATTCAATAATTTAATCGCCAAATTCATTCTGATTATTGAATTTCAAATTAAATTATCATTCGAATATTTAAACTCAATTAAATATTCATATTTTAAATGTCAAAAATTCAGGGTCGTTACATGAACCATCCCAACAAGACTTTCAAAAGTGGCCTCTAACAAGGATAAGACTATGCAATGAATCCCCAACTGATGCTTTAATACCTAAAGCAAACTCCTTTACCTACACCAATGGAGTACCGACCATCTCCATCCTCAAATACAAAAGACTGAATTGGTCAACATACTCTTTCATTGACAAGTTGTCCTACACAAGATGGATGGAAATGCTCAAGCAACATGCCCTTCTCGATCTTAGAAGTGAACTGAGAACCAAACCGACGCCTGAATTCATTCCAAGACATGGGCCTGCTTATCAGCCACTCAAACACTATGTCCTATCCAACCAAAGTCTCACTTCTCTAAATGCCGAGAAGAAATCTTCCTTATGAGAACATTCTCTAGACCTATCTCGATGGAAACCATCTCATGCATGTGTCTAAGGCCATGTCTCAACAACAGTCTCAAGACTCAGATTTGGCTTTCCTCCAAGACTAAGGAAATCCCGACAGTGCTTCAAATACTGATGCCCTAAGGACCACCCCACCTCTAATGCCAACCGCATCTGCAGAAAATGTTCGTGTGAAATAGAATATCCCTTGTAGCAGATAAATAGTCATGGAACTAATCAGGCATATCAGACTGCCTATCCACAGTCACTCGTGCACTCCATCAGCTCATCTTGATACTTGACAAAGATACCTTAGCAACTAGCAATAGAAATAAATCAAAGTTCAGAAGACAAGTGTTGTATACAGTATAATACAAAAGAAATATACAAGTACGTTCTCTCAATGTATCTCCTTTTACCAAATTTATTAACTTAAACTGGTCAACTTGACGAGTGTTGAGCCTAAGCTCTAATACCAATTGTACCGACCTATCCTTCGTAAACCAAAAATCCATCTTACATCAATGATCGACTTTCAAATACCACAAAGACAGATTGTCAGGGGAAAATTACAATGAAACACTAAACCAAGACATCGATAGGATCTCACAACGGAATGATAAAATATAATACACTGAATATACATAAACCAAACAGGATGAACGATATATATATATAAGAGACCATACTAGCGGAAGCAACTGATAAATAAATATCAATACAAAAAGTCAGAATACATCAGTTCCCAACAATATGGAGTTCTAAAGAACTATCTGATACAACCAATCTTATATACGAATTACAAGTCTATTATGTACTACAAATTTATCAAGTATACATACCTAAAATTTCAATGCCACACCTCCAAAATTCTCCAACTCGGTATCCTAATAGCATATCCCCAAAAGCACCTGACTCCCATACTACTTAATCAAGTACCCGAGAGTTGTCATGACATAAAAAGACAAAGACAAAATGTGGGTTTGACTTAGAACCTGGTGTGAGGGGAACTATCTCAAAAATACTATATATCAAAAATATATACAAATAAACATGAAAGAACTAAGGCCCAACCGGTCCTTTTCATGAACGTGGCTCAAAGGTAATCCGAACTATCCATAAACAAGTAAAGTAAACCTATCTCAAAATGATACGAAACCATATCATAACCTGACCTTCTTCTATATACTACAAGTTAGCACATTTCTAATCTCATATTAAACTGTACGATAAAACTATCGTATGCAAAACAACACTTTACTAATTGTGACTCAACCATCACATGCACTAAACTAGTGGCCCACTGGTCTCCCGGTAAGCCCAAAACCCTTCAAGTATAGCCAATAATATAAGTCCAATATTACGATGCTCCCAACGCATCGTCGACCACCTAAGAATCGTATCAAATCTGGATCGATATATACACATGCCTAACTACTACTATTTATGTATCATGAGAAAAAATGACAAGTATGTCCCAGCCTATAACCTGTGCTACAACGTAGCCCAATGTCTGTAACCGTAGTATCGAGATAGAACATCTTCTATCCTTGGATCACGATCGTCCAAAGAAGCGCAAATGAAACAACAACCGCTATGCTAGAAATGGTCTATAGTTATCAAATCTCAAGATATAGGCCATGGGAAATGGATTCACACCGTATACGCAACAACGTGTGGAATCGTATATCGCAATACTCTGGTCATCACATCTCAAAATCATTGAACGACTCTATAAAAGTTACCATGCAAATCCAATGTATCGCCAATAGTTAACTATGACCTAATGTCTTCTTACTCCCCTAATACACCATCATAGTCTATCTAGAAATCCACGGTTAACATGTTCGAGTGGATCCCACGTGGTCCTCAAAATATAAATACTCTAAAACCTATAAAAAATTCCCATATAGTAGTCACTAAAAAATTATGAACACTGGTCTAAACCACGCCTTAATTCGAGTTCGTATGCATATCGTGTTTTGAAATTTCAATTGAGGGATCAACAAAATTCGAACAGCAGTTGTTGTTTGAAATGCAATTCAGATGTCTGAATTTCAAAGTCAAATGTCTAAATAGTGTTTTAGTCATCTAAAAACCCCTGAAAATATACTAATTCCTTTCTAGTTTCCTCTATGACTTATCCAGATGTTTGGCTACTAAATTTAGACATCTGAATGTTTGTCATAGGCAAAAGTCACCTTCAAACGTCCATAACATTCAGTCTGCAGCTCCAAACGACTTGTCATTTCTTCCACTCATCATGAACTTCTCTTTAATTTGGAGACTTCAAATCATGAATTTACTTAATTTTTGAATTTGTTCCTTCCTTAGAGCACTTTCGATGTATAGCTCCATATCACCGAGATACGTTGCTCGACCATTGTCTAACTCGAATTCACGCCCTTGTTATAAGCCATCCAATATTCATATGAGTGCTCCATCATACTCAATGAACAACTTTGAGGTAAATGAACCAATTTTCTAGCCATTCGAGTTTAACAACTTGATCAACCATTTTAATTCTACATCTCGCACCTGAGTTCATATCGTTGACGATCCGCTATGGGAGGAATACCACTTGATGGAAATTCGACGAATCATCTCGGAACTCAAATGCTTTAAAACCCCCATCATCTAAATGACAATTTCTATAACCATTTAATCCAATCCTACCATTCGTCCAAACAATACAATCAACAATTAACTATACTTTTATATCAATCAACATTAATTCATACCAAACATCCTAATACATCAAATTGTTTCCATTATTATATTCTTTAAATACACATATACGTATACTTACCCGTATTCATATACCTACACGTATATTTAAATAATCCCTTCAACAATTACTTAAGTAAATCTTACTTTTATTTACTAAATCTTTTCAATAAACATCTAATATGATTTCATACTATTTTACCAAATCTTACAACCATTTTATAAAATATATTGTTAGTTTATTAATCATTTTCAAGCCTCTGAATACTTAATTTCCTCATTAAAATTAAGTATCCATCATACTACTATTTTATAAATCTAATTTTCATTTTTACAAAATATATAATTCATGTAATAAAATCATATAACCATTTTATAAATGCTAAATAAGCTTCACTTATACTATTTTATAAAATATCATGTCATTTTATAAAATACTTCTTTTACTTATGAAATCATTTCTTTACTTAAATAATATTTATAAGTAAACCATTCGCTAACAAAGATCATTTGTCTACTTTTAAATAATATTCATAAGCACTAATTAAGCTTCATTAATCATAGACTTAGCTTACTAACTTTTCTAAAACCTTTTAAATTAGTTTTACTATAACTAGCAAATGACATGCACTTAATTATGTCATCTAATTAGTCTGCAATTCATTATAATTTCACATATAAGCACTCAATTGTCCCAAAATCCATTTCTAAGCTTACGAAATATTGCAAAAATAGTAATTAAGGTCCTAAAAAATAATGTGATGACATAATCATGTTCATAATGCGGATACAAGTCTAAATCAACCCATAAATCTCGAAATCACTTCATATAATTGCATAATCGTAAATAAACAAAATAATGAAGAATAACAAGTAAATATAGATGGAGAATTATCCCACTTGCCTCTTCTCTTCAAACCATGCTCCAAACCACCAAAAACCAAATAAAAGCTCTCTTTAACGTTGGGACCTAACACAAAACTCCACCTCATGCTAATTCCTTGATGGATTATGTGAGGAATTGGATAAGAGGAATTATGATAAATTTATCGAGATTCATAGGAATTGAGTTGAGCTTGGATTAGTGGATCTAGGATTAGGCTTAAAGAAATAATCATGAACGTGATTAGGAGATGGAAATGAAATGAAATATGAAATAAGAATGAAGTGAAAACATGAGGGGCGAGCTAACTTATATGCTAGCTCATGGGCCTTAACCCAAAGTCAATTTTCACCCCTTTTAAAAATCATTGTTCACTCTAAAAATTCATCGACTCCAAACATAGTCATGTTTACTCATTTTGGTTGCATCGAAAAAGCAATCTCAACTATGGGTGTTTCGCGTCCTAATTCACTTGTCTCTAAAATTCGAGTACAAGGGGCGTTCCGTTAATAAACAACATAATATTTAAATACCGAGTCATTAATATATGGTTTGTTGCAATGAAAACCACACAGGATAGGCAGAAGTCTTATGCTGACAGAAGATGTATGGAGTTGGAATTTGCAGTGGGTGATATGGTATTTGTGAAGGTATTGTCACTTAAGCATGGCACGAGTTTGGATAGTTTGGGAAAACTAGCATTGATGTTTGTAGGGCCTTTCCTGATTACTGGTAGGGTAAAGAAGTTATCCTATAGAGTAAAGCATTCTGAGAAGTTGGCGGGAGTACATGATGTTTTCCATATGTCGCACTTGAAAAGGTGCTTGCATGATTCAGCTACCGTAGTCAAGCCGGGTCAACTAGAGGAGGTGGAAGTAGAGAGTGAGTTACTTGTTCGCCATCAATCCACTTGTATTCTTGAGCATGGTGCAAAGGAATTCTGTAATAAAGTTATTAAGCTTGTTAAGGTTCAGTGGGGAGACGATCTAGCGAGGAGTGCATAGGAGCCTGAGGAGAAGATCCAAGCTACCTACCCACAACACTTTTTGGTATGTTTACAATTTAATTAAATAATTATAGGCTACTTATATGTTAGGATTTAGTCGTATCCCTTTAGATAGAGACCACTGGATGGTAGGAGTGGTTGCGAACGTGTCATTAGGACATGTTATAGATGATGGATGCTAGTGGATGTATTGATTGAATTGGTTTTTGCACACTTAGGTAAGTGTTTCCTCCAGATAGTACACACACTCACACTACCACTTGCTTTATTTGTTTTATTTTATTGAGTTATATGCATATAGTTGATGCATATGGATTGATTAGTTGTGCATACATATAGAATTGCAAGTATAATTACTTAGGATGTTGCATACATCTTGGATACATAGCAAAAGCACTTACATGACAGGTGGTCGACTAGATCATAAGATCGCATACTCTTTGCATCGGTATATGTTCACATGCATTCCACGACTTACGTATACATATTGCATTAGAAAATTTACTAAGGACATTGATTGTCCGTGGATGATGGATGAGTAGATGGTTGTAGTTATTGATTGTTGAATGCACGAGTTACACTTTTACATCCTTGGAAATTTTAGGGATGAAATCCTTTCAAGGGGGGAGAATGTAACACTCTAAAGAATTTATGAGGAGAAATTTAATAAAGAATTAAATTTAAATACAATAAGAGAAAAAATATAATTTTGGAAAATGTATGAATTTTGCTACGAAACATGCACCGTTGCATTCGTAGCGATTTTTTAGACAATTTTCATATATAACATTTTGAAATCAGAGCTAGTATGGAAAAGATAAAAATGTTTTAAGATCTAAAAATGATATAAATTAAATTAGTAAACTTTCTTAATTAAACAGCTCCATCGATCGACACCCTTGGATGCATTGGTCAATATGTAGCGGCTGATCGATCCCCTCTTGTGGTCAACCGGTTGACATTGAAAATATAAGGTTTTGAAGCAACAAACGATCTGGATTAAATGAAATATTTTTGCTAAGGTTTTGAAGCAACGAACAATCTGGATTAAATGAAATATTTTTGCTTGCTCATGAAGAAATTAGTCGACGCTCTAGATGAAACCTAATATTCTCTATGGTTAATCTAACAGTTAGGACTAATCTAAAACCACTATAAATATAGAGCTAGCCTAAACCCTAATTTATTAGAAATTATCGATCTACTGAAACTTTGTCAAAATTTCTTCTCCTCTATTTATAAAATTCTCCAAAATAAAATAAGTATAAAATAAAACGAACTCATGAACATTGAATCAAGGAAGGGTCAAGCAAACGAGATTAGATTTTGTAGCGGAGATTAGGAGCAAATCTTGGATCCAAGGTGAGTGGAAACACTATTAATAAGATGATTATTTGTAGTTAATTTTAATCTACCCTATTTGGTCTTGGTTGTTGAAAGTAATTAGTAAACATTGTCTAAGTAAATTTCAAATTTAATTGTTATTATATGAATATAATTCCTCTTTTCTAACCTAAATCTATAAACCAAATCTATAAACTTATAAAAATTAGGATAATCTGAGATGTTAATAGTAACCTAGGTTAAACTAATCTATTATAAACTTGTGTAAATCTATCAATTTAATTAAATTAGGAAGTTTGGATAAATCGCAAAGATTGGATTACTATGAGTGTTAGGCATTGTAGGGAAGCTAGTTCCCTATGAGACAACGCTAGGATGTTGTGGGGTTGGGTATATGCAATTTACCCAATAAGGATCGATTATTCGACTAGGGGCAATTCTATCGCAAATAGCACTCATAGGAGGTTCTACGCTGGATGCACAACATGAACTTATGCCTGATGAAGTGTATGGGCTCGGCACAATAGGAATTCCTTAATATGCATAGATACTGATGCAGCATAATATTGTGTTGATGATGGATCCTGGCATGTGCAATAAGAGGCATAAACTACCAATGAGAGACGAACATAGATGCAGATGATTAGACACACTGACGATTCGACATTGTGGTCTCCCCTCGATGAGCAGTTGGGGTACATATAGTCGTAGTTGCAGGAAATTTATTGCCATGAGGAAATTGTAGGGAAACCATTGTGAGATAGTTACATGTAGTCGTAATGTAAGATGTAGTCCCATATGGGAAAGATGTAGGATGACCCTATGTTGAGTAGCTCTAGTAGCTGTGTCCGATCATTAGTTATTAAGGTTCGATCTATAGTTCGATCCTTGTAAAAGCATGCACATGTAGTTAGTGTAGGTATGTATTAAATAAAAACCCTTAAGTGAAGGACCTTAGGAAAACACACACTTGTAGAGCACTTAGGTTACATAGAGTAGGATTAAAGTCAACAACACATGATAACTATATATTAAACATGTACTCATTCAGTAGACTTTTGTCCGACCCGCCCTTTTCCTTAATTTTATCGTCCATATGTGGACATAGCAGCAGGTGATTGGTCCTATTTTAGTACATGGAGGGGCGAGCTCATCGTAGGAGTTTCTTATCCTTTTATTTACTCTCCATGTAACTGTCTACTTAATATTTTATTAGACTATGAGTTGTATTTTTTGTGTACTCTATATTTGACTACATACTATTTTTCTGAGATGGTGTTTGAAGATATTTTTTGAGATGGTATTTTCTATATTTATGTTTTGTTCCTTCCATTGTGAGTTCTGAAAGTATAGTATATCTTAGACCATATTTGTTTATTCTTAGTCTCTGTAATATTATAAATACCCAATAAATCGTACTTTCTGGCACTGACGCGAGTCTGAAAGTCATTATAGGCTTTGGATCAATGTGTCGAGAGGTGTGGGTTGTCATAAATTTCCACATGGGAATAGGGGTAGAATAAAAACGTGGGAAAGAGACTTCTATTTGACGATTGTGATAGAATTGCTGAAATAGTTAGATGGGTGTTGAGAGATGGACCATTATACCAACATCTGGAGGACGTGAATATAAATGCATTCGCTCCTAACATCCGATATGCAAGGAATCCACCCGATTTCAAGCCGTTGATGCTACAAAATGTAAGACGAAAACACAGATTCAACTATTCATCTAATGAGGTCCATCTGACATATGGAAGTGTTGGGTGCTTCTAAGGAGGTCATCGGACGGCGTTTCCCATTATATTTAATAGATTCGGCAACAATATGGTTCAAACAACTAGAGGATGTGTCCATAAGCATGTGGACTGAGTTAGTGAATAAGTTCATAAGACAGTTCATGGTTCATATTTCACAACCAAAGAACGTGTTGGTGCTATCAAGCATTAAGCAAAGGGACGGAGAGACCTTAAGGAGTTATTTGACTAGGTTTGACGCGGTAACCGCTGCAGTTCATAAGTTGGATCCATCGGTGGTTTCTGATAGCTGCAGTTTAGTAGTTGTTAGTAAAACAGATTTTAAGATTACTTGGAAAAGGGATCCACCAGTGGATCTCATGGTGTTTTACCATGAGGCTAAGAGATACTTGCGTTAGGAGGGCACTGAAGATAAAAAGGTAAAGGTTAATGCTGTGAATGATGGAGGATCGCCTAGAGCAAGGTTTGGAAAACACAAGCAAAAGATGGACGATGGCTTCGGAGAATCGAAGCGGTGGAGAAGGGAACCAAAATTCTCTTCTTACGTAGAGTTGACTGAAACATTAGAGTGGATTTACGTGGATATCGGGGGAAGATTCCCTATCGAAAACTAATGAAGTGAGAACCCATGGATCGAGAAAAAGATCATGAAAGTATTGCCTATTCCATAAGCTAAATGAGCATGAAACAAATGATTATAAGCACCTTTGTGGTTGATTGAGGAGTAGGTTAGGAAAAAATGGTTGTAGTAGTACGCATGGAACCAACCATCAGTGATATAGCAGGAGTAGCCATCGTCTGCAGTAAATGTAAGAAGCTTTGGATCTAGGATGAGGATAGTTATATCATAATCAGGATGGTAGGGAGTGGGGTTCAGTTGTCGCACTTTGCCTTTTTTTCAACAAATAGTGCGGTATTGCAGTCAACCACATACTCGTATATGGGACCTTGATTAGTCTCTAGGAATGCTTTAAGTTGGATGCCTGGCTGTAGTGTTTGATGATGTTTTGATGTTTGTTGAATGTTTAAATCTGAATTCTATGAATGAATGCTTAATTTTAAAAATCACTAAAAAGTGATAACTGGTATTTATTTCAAAAAACCAATGGAGATTGGTTACCCCCTAATATTTATTTATGAACTATTTGAATGTGGTTCTCCCGACCAAAGAGACAGGGCGATGAACCATAAGGTGAAAGTCCAGTTACCAAAGGGCGAGTGGATTAGACTTGTATCGGATAGTGAGTCCCTACACTGAAGAGTATGCAGTTGGACTTGCTTGGTCATTGGGTCCCTTTGTTAGAGAGCGGGTGGATTAGGCTCATCATAAACTAACAATCTAGAGAGATCGAAAACTAACGATACAGAGAAAATGAGGATGAAACTACCGATCCATAGAGAATGGGATTAAACAACCAATCTAGAATGATTAAGGATTAAACAACCAACTAGGAGAGACCACGGACTAAACTAACAATCAGGAGAGATCATAAATTGAATTAGTCATTGATTACACGATCCAGATAGATTGAAAGCTGACCTAGATATTAATAATATGATCTGAAGAAATTAAAAACTAGACTTTGGATTTGAACGCCACTCAACTTTGAAACAATTTGATAGCAATTATCAAATTACATCTTTGCCTTGGTTTGGTCGACTAATGTATCATACTAAGCGATTTCGGACGATTTATATATGATGCTTCGGTCAGTGGCAGTACACTACCATGATTGATAACTTTTGATAATTGAATGATTGATGAAAATTATTACTGTGATTCTGTTGAGTGTTCTTATAATGGGATATTAGGCGATACTATATGATTTATATATAACATTCCAACCAATGGAAATGAACTTGCACTGTTATTGGCCTTTGATTACTTGATACACGCTCAATACATGATAATAAAATCTTAGGCAAACATGGGATAACATTGATTTTAATATATGATTGGTAACTCCTGGACGACCATAGGGCGATTTAGTTTACCATATACGATATAATAATTCCTAGAGAACATGGAATGATGATGATTTGCAACTAACACTTAAGCAAGGATTAGAGTCCTTAACTATGTTTTTCTAGAATGACCTCTAATATATTGGTTAATCTGAAAGAACTGGACGATTTCCATGGTTTGATAAAATTATAGCTAGAAAATTTAACTACAAGTGTTCTTGAGCAAAGCACGCCATTCATTCACAAGGTGTGCTCGTTGGGTACAAGTGTTATGGTCAAATTTGCCGCAGTCTTCAAACAGACTTAAACGATCGAATTGTACTATCATACGATGAAGAAATGACCAATCATAAAAAGGCAAGAAAAAGGAAATATCAAAAAATAAGAAAAGTTTAAAATTTGGAAATTCAAATTGACTCAAAGCAAACCCACAAAATCCTTGGGTTGGACTTGAAGCAAAAGAGAAAAATCAAAGCATAATATCCTTGGGAAAACTCCAAGCATGACCCAAAGAAACCTATGCAAAAAGCCCCAAGAATAACCCGAAGTCACTTTGGTACCAGTCCATGGGCCATGGATCGGTACCGATCCATGCAATTGGATCGAACACACAAAAATCTTGGGTCAGACTCCAAACAAGCCCACGAAAAATCGAGCACAAAAATATTAGAAAATCATAAGGTCAAGCCCTAAGCAAACACTCAAATTTCTCAGGTTGGACTCTAAGTCAGTTCTGTACCAATCCTAGAGACCGTTGATCGGTACCGACCCATGAAGTCATGAGTCAATTTGACCTCAGAACTTTAGTGGAGTGACGTATGAACATGGGGAACATGGTGGAGCATATTACGGAGATAATTTCAAGGATATTCATCTATTAATAGATTTGGAGTGCACTTGAATAAGGAATTTTCTTCTTTTCAAAATTTCCTCACTTTGCTACAAAACTCTGTTGGATCCCCGTTGATCCAAGAATACCGATCCATAAAAGCATAGTTTGTAAAGGTCACAAATATTGAATAACAAAGTTTAAGTGGACGTAGGCCAGAGTATTTGCCGATCCACTATAAAAATTATGTGTTCTTCTTTACCTTTTCTTGTTTTTCTTGATAATTTTCATATTTATTAATTTATTGGGTTTTTGTACAATTTTTGATGCAAACTTTTTGATGCTTTCACAAAGAGAACTTAGATTTAACGACTTGAAATGTGAATTCGAAGAAGAGGACTAACACCAGATTTGTGATTGAAGGAGGTCGGAAAGAACACAAGGATAGCCGGGAGGTATCCTCGGGATCGAACCCCCCATCCATCTATGTGACTATGGATGAGATGGAGAGAATAATGAAGGAGATGTAAGATAAAAGGGTGAGTCAACAGGAAGAAATATTCGATAGGTTCTTCAAAAGAAAGAAGCAATGAACGATGGTTGGAATAACTGAAAACTAGAACCAAAGGCCAAAAGGCAGACCGAATGCCCCTGGAATCAAAGTGGAACAAGTAAGAGCAGCCACTGTAGAGATACCTCAAATCGGTACTGAACCAAGGAGTTAGGTCGGTACCGATTCAAGAATCAATGGAGGCATGATCGATTTGAATTTAGGATTGAATGATGAACATTTGAGGGATGACGTCGAACCCTGGAGCGGGAGACAGAATGCAAACATTCAACTAAAGGAGTTTGTTACAAAATTTTCCCGTGGGAATAGAGGGCGGAATTAAAACGTGGGACAGAGGCTTCCATTCGACGATAGTGATAGAATTGTTAAAATAGTTAGATGTGCATTGAGAGGTGGACCATCAGACCAAACTCTAGAGGACTTGAACAAAAACCCATTCAGTCCTAACATCTGGTATATAAGGAATCCACCTGATTTCAAGCTATCGACGCTAGAAATGTACGATGGAAAAACAGATCCAATAGTTCATCTAGTGAGGTATATCTAACATTAGGAGGTGTTGGGTGCTTCTGAGGAGGGAAGGATAGTGCTTCCGAGTATATTTAATAAATTTAGCAACAATGTGGTTCGGTTAGGTGGAGAATGGGTCCGCAAGCACGTGGACCAAAATAATGAAAAATTCGTAAGATGGTTCAAGGTTCATATTTCATGACCAAAAAATGTGATAACTCTATAGAGCATGAAGCAAAGGGCCGGAAAGACCTTAAGGAGTTATTTGACTAGGTTTAATGCCGCAGCCGCTGTAGTTCATAAGCCATATCCATTGATGGTTCTGGTGGCGGCAGTTTCAGTAGTTGTTTGTAAAGTAGATTTTAAGATTATTTTGGAAAGGGATTCACTGATGGATCTCTTGGAGTTTTACCATGAGGTTGAGAGATACTTGCATCATGAGGACATTGAAGCTAAAATGGCAAAGGTTAATGCTGTGGATGACATCGTTTGGAGCAAGATTTGGAAAAGACAAATAAAAGCGAAAGGTAAGTGATGGCTTTGGAGGACCGAAGCAGCAGAGAAGGGAACCGAAATTCTTTTCTTAAACAAAGTTGACCGAAACCCCAAAGAGGATTTACATGGATACCAAGGGGCAAATTCCCTATCGAAAATCGATGAAGAGAGAAGCCGTAAATTAGGAAAAAAGATCGGGAAAGTATTGACTATTCCACGAGCTCGATGGGCACGAAACAAATGCTTATAGAAACCTTCATGATCTGATTAAAGAGCATTTCAAGAACAACTGGCTATAGCTGGCCTGTCAATGGTACGGATTTTGGCCCGAGCCCGGCCCAAACTTGCTCTGTTAATGTAGGTATGGGTTTTGCCTTTTACTACCTAAGTTCGAGCAAGTCCAACTCGGTTGTTATCAGGGTCAGGTATAGTTTTATCAAAATCTGACCCAGTTAGGGGCGGACCCGACTATTAGTTTTTCGTCGTATCAAAACATAAATGTGTATGTTATTTGTTTACCCTTCTGTTTGTTTACATGTATGTTTTTGCATACTATTTTTGTAACGACCCAGAAATTCTGACATTTGAAATTCGAATATTTAATTAATTTTAAATATTAACAAGTGGAATTAATTAAGTCGAATAATTTATTTTTCGAATATCTGGATTTAATTAGATAATTAAATCGATAAATTAATAGTTGAAATTCCAAAAATAATTGAAAATTGGATTTAATGTGATAGAAAATGATTTATAAAGTTATATTAAATCATGTTGAAGTTAGAATGATGTTGTAGAACTTTTAAAATTGAATTAAGAGTTAATCTGTGAAAATTGAATATTTTAATATTTAATCGACTAGTGAAATTAGCCATTTTTGGGACAGTCTCAGAATTGGATGAAACTAGTTCCATTGGATCCGTAATAGTTTTTTATTATCGGATTTCAATTTTCGTAGCAATCGAAGTTGTCGTTTGACCGTGGTAGCTCGAAATGCATCGAAATTGTTTTAATATTAATTTGGCGAGTTAAAATAGTCATTTTTCAAAAAATCTCGGATTTCGACGAAACTAGATTCATCGGATCCGTAATGTTGAATTATTGTAAGGTTTCAAATTTTGTGTCAATCGGATGTACGGTTTGTCCGGGGCAAGCCAAAACGCATCGAAATCGGTTTAAATCGGTTTAATTTAAAATCGATCGTTTATTTCCGTAACTCTCACATACGATCGAATTAGCTCCCGAAACATGTTCCATTGTGTTCGGAACGCGGGGTAAACCTTAGGAACGCCAGGCGGCACGCGTGATTTGGAGATCGTTTGAAAAAGTCGTTTTAAAATGAATTTAATATTGATTTAATACGTATATATATATACGTTTGCCCAAACCCTAGCTGGGTCAAATAGCTTCAGCCGCCACTAATCTTTTTAATGGCTGAGAATTTTGAAACTTTCTCCCTCAATATCTTCCAATCCATAAACAATTACGCAAAACGCTCAACTACAACATTGAAGAGCACGACGAGATCTTCAGATCCATACGGAGATGATCGAAAACGGAGCAACGAATCAATGGGAAATCGAGCTCGAAGCTGCTGCGTTTTTCACGCAAATCGAGGCAAGGGGGATAGCCGAGCTGGGCCGCACTCTGGCCATGGGTAGCTCTTGCGTAGGCGCTTCTAACGCGGGTCTCCGATCAACTTTTCGTCGAGTGATGGTGGAGCAATGGTCGGTCAAAGGTTGGAAGGAGTGGGTTCATTTTCACGTGAATGACCTAGAGATGGAACGCAACATCATTGGGAAGAAAGGAAAAAGAACGGTCAGGATTTACTTTGCTGGGATGGACGGTGATGATTTGAAATTAAATTTTAATTGTAAATATAAAATGTGTAATCTTTAAAATAGCATAACTTTTTCATACGAAGTTCGTTTCGCACGAAACGAATTGCGTTGGCTTCGTTTTGTCGAGCACTACGCAATGGAACTGGATTGGAATCGTTTGGAGCTAGTGAAATTTTTGGATACAATTGAACGCGCGTTTAATTTTATTCGAAATAAAAAGCTGCAACGGAATTGAAAGCAAAGGTGAGAACTCCTCACTCAATCGAATGTTTCGATTTATATTTTAAATAGTTAGATTTAAAATTGTTGATTGTATGCCTGGATGATAAATTTTATCTGTTGTTGATTGAAATAGACATTATACGCCGTTATTAAGCGGAGGTTATTTATTAAAAACATATACCGCGATAATTTCACATTGAAGTGGAATTGGTATTATATATGTATATAGCAATATATATATATATATATATATATATATATTGGAATATGTATATATTGGAGTTGATTTCCCGCATTGTATAGCGGATGAGACCCTATTGCGCCGCATAATAGCGGATAATATTTATAAATCCCATATACCGCGATAATTTCACTGTGAAGTGAAATTGGTATTGTGCTAACATCTGTGGATGCAGGGAAACAGGTTGGAGGGATCCAACTGGATTCCTCACCGTAGTGATTTATCTACAGATATTATGATATATTCTGTTATCATATGATGATATATGATGTTTGGATGCTGTGATTGACTATTTGGTGATGTTGCATCATCGGATCCATTTTTGAAGTTTAAGATAACGATTTTGATTTTAAAAGGATTTTTAACGTGATTTTTTAAAGTATACGTTTTATAGAATTGGTTTATTTAAATTGAGATTTTGGAATAATTATAAACGGATTATATAAAAGATGTACAAAAATTGATATTTTAAAAATTAAGAATACTGGAATTATAAAACGAGTTTTTATAAGTGTTAAAAATCGAAATAATGGAATTCTAAAAGGAGTTCTGTTAATGTTGAAAATAAGGTTATAAATAAAATCTTATAAGTAATAAGATTTATAACTTGTGAAGTTTTAAAAGAATGGTTTTTGCAAATAAATGAATTATAAGTATTTAACTTAGAATATGGATTTTTGGTATATAATTGAGTTATAAATTAATTTGGTTAATAAAGTGCTTTTATAAGTTAAAGTTGTTATAAAGTACCAATGGAATTTATAAACATAGATTTGTAAATCCGAGAAATGACTTATTTTGATAAGTTAAATTTTTATAGCTTATTAAAGGAAGTATATTCACGATTTTGGATAGTGGATAATCCTTTAAATAAAATGTGTAGAAATGTTGAGTTTGGATAACGAAGTATATTCACGATTTTGGACAGTGAATATATTATTAGATAAAATGGATATGTTTTGGAGAAGTGATATTACGAAATGAAGTAATTGTTTTAAAAAGATGTTTTTAAAACGTGTTAAGTATCGAAAACATAGATTTCAACATTTATTGTTGAAATAGATGTTTCGAGGAATAAGGAAATGGTGGACTATAACACTGTTGTTATAGTAAATGGTTTCCAAAAGGAAATGTTTTATATAGTATTGGGATTTATATATATCTATCTAAATTTCGAATCCCTATACTAGTGATTTTTGGTCGTCGTAACGATGTTTTACGCAACATTCGTTTTGGCTCAAATAGATGTGTTTAAGAAAATGATTTCCTTACAGAATGAAATATATACTTAATTTTGATTTAAGTATATCGAATATTTTCAAATGTTGAAAATAAATGGATTTGTGGATTACTTATTATTAAATAAGTATAGAAATGCTTTTCCAATATGAAGTGAAATGTTTTAGATTTATCTTCAAAGATAAATTGAAATGTGTAAATTGATTTGAAATTGTTTTCAAATAGTTGAAGTGTGGAAATTATATATCTTGTAAAGATATTTTTGAAAGATAAATAATTTGGAAATATATTTGGAATCTGATGATGCTGTGCAAACCTATTGATAGTTAAATAACCGACTATCAATAATTACCTTGAATGGGTATTTGTTGTGATTTGCTTGAATTTGAATGCCACACTTATTTTTGAATAAGCGCTCACTATTCGGGTTAGCCGGGAAAGGACCTTTGTGTCGTATAGCCCATTCCGAATTTGTGATACGACGATATGGATCGTATTGAAGACCGGTGGTGAAGACCGGGTATTTGTGAAAACGATAGGATGACCTATCGATTGTCTCTGCACCGTTAGCTATGGTATAGAGATTTCCTTTGTGATGGGAAGTTTTATCGGGATTGTGAATATCCGAATTGCAAGGGCTTCTTTGGAAGTGCCTTCGGTTCTGTTCGAACCCGGAACGGACTTGTATGGTTACGTGTCTGACATTACGTTTTGAGATATAAAGCTGATTTCTTTCAAATACATTTCTATTGGTGGCGGAGAATTTATTCTCATAGCTTAACACCCTTCTCTGAGACGTACGAGCTCAGTGGTTATGTAGTTGAAATTTATCAGCGATATATTCCCAATTTGGTAATGTGGCATGCTGAGTGTTGCTGTGATGATGATCATTTATTGATCATTTGTGATCAAAGCGTGGCTTTGTGAAAAAGCGTAGCTTTGTGGACGAGACTTCGTCAGGGCCTCAACAACTCGGAAATGGTCGAAACAGGAATGTTGCGGCAAGGTTATGAGGGTCGCGCCCTTTAGGGTATGTCATTTCCTTCTGGAAAGGGGTGGTATCATGGTATGGAGCCCAGATACTTACTCATGTGGACACACTTTATTTATTATGTGTGATGTTGTTACCGAGCGCTCGGATAAAGGTCCCAAAGGACCGGGGGATGGCATATTCATGAGTTACCTAGTTACAGGGGTAACCCGGCTTTATTGGCAGAGAGCAGTTTGTCTCTCGGAGCGTCCAGCCAGAGGCGTTTCCTACGTGGCATAGGAAGTTCCTTAGCCTGACCATTTGTTGGAAAATCCAAAGAAACAATACGAACCCTTTACGATTGAAATTGTATAACCTGTCTCCTCAGGAGGCAGCTATAGCAGGCATAATATAATGGTACCTATGCTGGCTAAGATTAATATTATATTTTCGAAAGGATTTACACTATGCACTAGTAATAATATCAAAAATGATTTGTTTTGCGTAGTAAGCATTTTTGACTATCATAAAAAGAAATCTCCTCCAAGTCTGCGATTGCATTGTGTGTGTGGTGGGAGGTCTTATGGTAGTTTCATTTTCCAAAAGCATTGCGGGTTTCAATGTTAAAATTCTATTGTTGTTTGTTTGAAAGATAAACTATTTTAGTTCTCACACCAGTCACCATGACTGACCTGGAGTTTATTGTTTCCTTTCTAAACTCTGGGTGCCCACCAATTTCCACACGGGCAGTCTAGAGTTAGGTTATCAGATTATTCTGAATTCAGGAGATGCTATGGAGCTCAAGTGGCGAGCTGGATGGCGAGACGTATCATCTATACTATGTATTATTCCACTATGTATTCTGTATATGGACAAGTTCATATAACTGTCCAGTGTTGTATTGTTGTGTAAATTCTGATGATGATGTAATGTATAAAATGACATAGTTCTTTGATTTAAAGATTATTCATTTATCTATTATATGTTGTTCCGCTGCGAATGTGAGATTCTGATATTGTTTCTGTTTCTGTGGTTTCTTCTTTCTTTTTCTTCTGTATTCTTCTACCTCTTCTTTTTCTCCATAACAATTCGATTTTCCGGCATTCGATTGCTCGGCAGTTGATATAGTGAATGTATTAATGTCGATTTTCGAGCGACGAAAAATCGCAATCGTTACAATTTTTGTGAACTTGACTACATCACCGCCTAATTTATATGTTAACATTATTTGTACAAAATTTGCAATTTTAAAATACAATTTTAACAAAAATATTCTGAGTTAGGTATACGGTTATTACCCAGCAGGCTTAAAAAGCCTGAAGGTCGGGCTTGGGCATTTGTTTGAAATATTTTGAGGGTTCGGACTAGGCACAGGTTTTAATTATTGTAATAGGACTCGTGTCCGGGTTTTATGACACCCTGACCGAACCCGTCCTATTGACAGGCCTAGCGGTAGCATTAGTGAGGAACCAAGCATCAGTGATGTAGCAGGGGAAGCCATCGTGGGTAATAATGGAAGCGGTCTTGGATCTAAGTATAGGATAGCTATCTCATAATCGGGATAGAAGGGAGTCAGGTTCATTTCCCTCACTTTGCCTTTGTTTTTAATAAATGATGAGGTATTACGGTCAAGCCACTTACTTCTGCATGGGACATCGATCGGTTTCTATGCACGTCCTAAGTCGGATTCCTGGGTGTATTGCTTAATAGAATGGATGTTGTGATGTTTGTTGGATGTATGAATTTGAATTCTTTGAATGAATGCTTGATTTTAAAAATCACTTGAACATGATAAATGATACTGATTTCAAAACACTAACTGAGATAGGTTACCCCCTGATATTGATTTATGAACTTATTGAACGCGGTTCTTCCGGCTAGAGTGATAGGGCGATGAATCATAAGGTACAAGTCCCCTTGTCGGTAAGTGCATGGATTGGACATGTATGGGATATTGAGTCCTCTAACCGGAGACTAAACGACTAGACTCGCACGATCGTTGGGTCCCCTCGTCAAAGAGCAAGTGGATTGGTCTCAATATAATAACGATCCAGAAATATCAAATACTAACAATACCGAAAGACCGAGGATAAAACTACCAATCCAATGAGATCGAGGATTAAACTACCGATTGAAAGAGATCGAGGATTAAACTAATGATCCGGAGAGATAATGAATTGAATTAGTAATTGATTACACGATCCGGAGAGATCGAAAGGTGACCCGGATATTGATAATGTGATCCGAAAAAATTGAAAATTGGACTTTGGATTTGAACGCCACTCAACTTTGAAATGATTTGGTAGCAATTATCAGATTTCATCATTGACTCAATTCGGCCGGACTCGTTTATGATGGGAGGCTGAGTGATTTCGAAAGATATGATGATGCTTTGATCGGTGGTAATACATTACATTATTAATAACTTATTATAATGATTGATGAAATTCATTGCTTCGATTCGGTTGAGCATTGTTATAATGGAATATTAGGCAATACTATACAATTTATAAATAACGTTCCATCGATGACAATGAACTTACATAGTTATTGGCATTTGATTACCCGATACATCTCAACTCATGGTAATAACATCCTCCGCGAACACGAGATAACATTTATTTTGATATATGATTGCTAACTGCTGGACGAACACGGGACAATTTTGGCTTACCGTATACAATATAATAATACTGAAAGAACACAGAATCATGATGATTTGCGACTAACACTCAAGCTATGGAGTTAATTGCCCGCAAAATCCCTGTTGTAGCACAAAGAACTCTTCGACCGTTACGCTATTTCAATTAGCGCTATTAACTAGTACATCTGCTTTAAGCTCCACTATTTTCCGCTACATCTGCTAAATCGAGGCTTTTTAGCACCGGCTTTAGCAACATTAATATACAATGGTTGGTTTGACTAGTTCTCCTTTAAACTATATCAACAAAGTTAGGCTAAAGACCTAATTTTAAGGTATAAGTGTTCAATATAAGTTAAAAATCTAGTGCAAAAACTAAATCTAGTTTACACAAACCATTGTACTTTTCGATTTTGTTCTATAAGATTAAACAATATTTCTTTTTCCTACACAAATCATGTGAGAATTAGAAAAAGTTAATTTTAAATATTTGGTTTTATATCCAATGAAGCCTTTTTCACCTCCGCTATTTTCTGTTATAACCTTTTGCATCTCCACTACTATAGAACTGCTAAGAGCTTTAACTGCATATCACTCAATCAAAGATTCTAGTACTTAGCTATAGTGGTCTAGAATGACCTCTGATTTACAAGTGAATTTTAAGGAACTGGATGATTCGTCGTGGTTTGATCAGTTAATAGCTATAAAATTCAACTACTAGTGATTCATCGATTTTGATTTTTGTTCTTGAGCAAAGCATGACTTCCATTCACAAGGCATGCGTTGAGGGGGCAATTGTTAAAGGCGAATTTGCTGTAGTCTTCAAATAGACGTAAACGATCGAATTAAATAAAAAAAGATGAAGAAATGACCTAAGGACTTGGGAAAAATCATAAAAAGATAAGAAAATTGGAATATCAAAAAATGAGCAAGCATCCAAAAAAGGTCGAAAATTAGAAAATTCAAGTAGACTTGAAGCAGGAGAGAAAAACCTCAAAGCTTAATAGCCTTGGTAAAACTCCAAGCAAGACCTAAAGTAACCCATGCAAAAACCTAAAGCGCAACCCGAAGTCAGTTCAGTACCGATCCATTGGCATGGATAGGTACCGACCCATGGAACTTGGGTTAGACACACAAAAATCTCATGTCAGACTTCGTACAAGCCAAGGAAAACTCAACCACAAAAATCTCAGAAAATATTTAGGTCAAGCCCTAAGCAAACACTTAAATTTCTTTAGTCGGACTCCAAGTTAGTTCGGTACCGATCCAAGAGCTATGGATCGATGCCGATCCATGAAGGCATGGGTCGATTTGATCCTGAAACTTTAGTGGAGTGACGTGTGAATGTTGGGAACGTGGTGGAGCATATTTCGAAGATAATTTCAAGGATTTTTTTTCTATAAATAGAGGTGGAGTGCACTTGAATTAGGACTTTTCTTCTTTTCTAAATTTATTCACTTCGCCTTGAAACTATGTTGGATCTCCACCGAACCAAGAATACCGATCCGAGAATACCGATCAATAAAATCAAAGTTTGTAAAAGTCATAGAAATTGAATAACAAAGTATTAGTGGACGTACATCGGAGTTTTTGTCAAACCACTATAAAAATTGTGTGTTCTTCTTTACTATTTCTTGTTTTTTCTTAATAATTTTAATATTTATTACTTTATTGAGTGTTTGTGCCATTTTTAGTGCAAACAAGACCTATAGCTATTATAGGTTAGTTTGAAACTCTACATGTTTGTTTCTTTGTAGAATATTGATTTGATAATTTGATTTATCATATAATTTAAAGAGGAGTAAATATTCTCTTATTCTTATGTATTTAATGTTCAAATAATTAACTGTAATTGAATTCTCAAATTGATGATAATTAATTTTTTAATTTATGTTTCCATAATAAGTTTGGACCTATTTCTGTACTTATTAGTATGCGATTTTTTTTATCAATAAGTGTAAAATAAACTGAATTTATCATTTATTTACTTCCTTTAATTATCTTGATGCATAAAGATTTAATACTTTATTTGTAACGACATGTACTCTACGTATCGAAGGATCGTAGAATATTAATATTATTTTTATATGAGGTCGTATGATTCAATGATTTTGGAAAATGACAATTTGACATTTTTTCCATTCTTAGAATTTTGATTGGATGTTTTTGACCCTAAAAATCTAATATGATCTATAACTTTTGATAGGATCTGAATTGGCTTTTGAAACCACTTCCATAAGATCGAGATGCTGATTTCTCTTTCCGTAGAGTGGTCATAATAAACAAAAACGGATTTACCGTTTGAGAGATATTGTTGTTTGAAGTTTCACTTGCTTTTGGACAACTTAGTGGATAGTTAAGGAGATTAGTGGCCAAGACCAAGGCCTATTTCAGGATTATAACCCAAATAGGGCTTCTCGTTCTCACTTTCACACTTTCCAAAATAGTTAAAGAGCCACCATTAACATTCTCAAGCCTTAAACAACTTATAACCCTTATTTAATTAGCTAAATCTTGTCATTAAGGAGAGATTAGAAAGATTAGACTTGGATTTGAAGATGTTTTGTTGAAAATCACTTGCAGCAGCTGCATATTCTTGGATTTTGTGCATTCTTGGGTTGCTTTGGATTGGTGTGGATTTAGGTGAGTGGTTTTAAGCCTTTACTCACTACTTACCCACTATATGATGTTTAATGATGTTTTTAAATAATTTTCAAACTTTTAAATATGTTTTAAACCTTCTTTAACCACATATGTAAATTTCAAACAATTTGGAAAAGATTTGTAAAATTTGTGTTCATATGGATCTCCTTTGTTCTTATGGCTTTACCCTTAGATTTAGGCTTCACTTTGATATGTATGCTTGTTAGGATATATTATATGTAGTGTTTAGTTGAATGTATGATGTTTGTTTGGTTGAAAACGCTGATCGAATGGCGATTTAGTTATAGGAGTAAGTCATGGATCAGTGTTGATGGATTGGTGATGATCCATAAAATTAACTTGATCCAAATAGAGTGCGATCAATATGAGGCAATAAGGAAGGCTACATAAGGCTACGTGCTAAGTTTTAAGTCGTATAGAATTCATTTGCTCGAGTTATTGATGGATTGGTGGTGATTTTTGGGATTATGGACCGGCGGGAGGTTGTTTCGGTGCGTGCTTGAGTCATGGCACAGATCGCTTTGAGTCTTGGAGGAATTGTTTTGGGTCACGAGTGGAGATGGATGGATCATGTGATGGAGGTGAGAAATCCCAAGTGGGATCAGTAATGCCCATGGATCAGTGTCGATCCATGCGGTTACTTGATTCGTGCTAGATGTTGGATTAGTGGAGCAAAGAAGGAAATTTGGATAAGATAGGGATTGGTGGCCATGGATCGGTAACGATCCATGGGGCATCAATCGATGAGAGTGATGGATCGATGAAAGGAAATCTGACATGATGGAGCATGGCTTAGTTGAGTTGAAGTGTGGTATTAGTGGTTATGGATCGGTGGTTATGGTTCAGAGGTATAGGGAATTAGAACTATTTCAAGTCATTTGCATGCCTGCTTTAAGACATAATAGTGTTTGCTTCGAGTCCTGGGTGTGTTCACTGTAAGGTCATGCCAAACCAAACACTTAGCCAAATATGGTCAAGTGTAAGGTAGCTACCAAACCATAGGGTTCGATGACGATTTTGACGACCATGACTCGTGATTCGGTGACGAAGATTCCATAATGCGAGGTGACAGCTTCGGTGATGGATAACTGTGCTTTAAGATGCGAATAGAGGACTACGAGTCAGATTAAGAGGACTGTTGCAGGAAGGTTACGGGATGTATGACGATAATCTCTAACTAATGATGACTGTAGAGAATCGTCCCAAACATGGCAACTTCATGATGGGAGTTGTAAGATCAGTTCTAGGATGTACTCTCTATAGATGACGTGTGCAAAGGGATAGTTGAGACTCGAGGGTTCGTAGGGTACTCACAAAGTGGGATATACACTGGGAACGTGACGGTTTTTGGAGCGTGATGGCACTTTATTCTAGATGGAAGGTTTGTTTAACCTAGAATAACGTGATGGTTTGTCTAGTCCCTGGCCTACTGAGTGGCATGGATTTGAGTATCGAGGACCAGGTTGCGAGCTATCATCGTGGATAGTTTGGTTTTTGACCATGATGGATCGAGTGAGTGGTCATATATCTGATGCACTGAGTGAGTGAATGTGAGAATGAATGATAGGTGCTATGTTTGTTTAACTGCTTATCAGCTTAGGAATGTCACATGATGCCACTGTTGTCAATATAGATACATAGACACCATTAGTACTTTAATGTATAGTACACTCATGATGACTATGATGTAGAGTAGCGTATATCTTGTGTATATGCTAACTCTGTGGATGTAGGGACAGGTCAGGTATGATTTTCCATTCCATTTGTCCTATTCTAGTGGTTTATTAGTATTTAGGGATATTCTACCACTCATACCAGACTGTTGCCTAACTTGGGAATTTATGCTTTGCTTCATGTTATTCCAAGTACTCTTAAATGAGTAGATTAGGGATATCGGTTCTGGTGAGCACATGAAGCTAGACCGAGGATGAGCAGGAGATCACACTATCGTATTACTATATTACTTATTATGATTTGCTATTCTGTTGCACAAACACTATGGTGCTTGCTAAAGCCTTTATTATTTAGAGATAAATTGTTAACAAGTTATTATGTGACGTATAACTCTATTACTTATGTTGTATATTGTATGGATCTATTTATTATGATCATTGTGATTCATTCAGTTATTACTGTCAGGCTTGTTTTTATATCTGAGATGTTTACTATAATATTTTGCTCAATGCGCTATGAGATATACGATAGGTTTTGATGTATTATTTAACTTACAACCTTGACGGTTGTCCTACATCGACCATGCACTATTGCAGTGCACTGTACATGTATTATTTGGTGTCGATGCTGTAGGACGGTTGTCATATTTGGTATAAGAGCGGGGTTGCATAGTTTAACCTAAGAGATATCGTAATCCAGTGGCGATAGGGTAGGAGTTCTCACCATAGACTAGAACAAGTGTGTGTGTGTGTGTGTGTGTATGCATGTGTGTGTATCTACACACATAAGAGTGAGTACTTGTGATATATTTTGGTTTTCAAAACTAAATAGTAGTATATAATATATAGGTTGCGCTGCACTAACGGGTATTACCTAGGAAGAATTCCTTATAGAGAGACCGATCGTCCTTATTTTAGATTAAAAGATGAGCCATCAAACAAGGAATGCTGCTAGGAACTCCATCTCTGGAGTCGAAGATGGGGCTTGCTTGGATGCTACTAATCCCGACTTGCAAACAATGTTTGATACCATAATGCAGAACATGCTGCAAAATGCTTAAGTAGTCGCACTGAATGCTGCTATCAATGGTGGTGCCACAGTGCAGGTGCCCAAAGCCAATTACGCTAAGCTGAATAAAGACTTTGCTATTCTTGGTGGCAAACTGTTCTAAGGAACGGAGTCGGTGATGGAAGTGCATGATTGGCTTGATACATGCGAGAGGATCTTCAAAGACTTAGTGCTGGATGATGCTATTAAAAGGCAATTGGCTTCCCGATAGCATCAAGGGTGAGCCATAAACTGGTGGAATGCTTGAAGGTCGCTACTCTTGAAGATTAATTCACATTGGGCCAGTTTAAAGGTGGATTCAAAGAGAAGTTTATACCAACAACTAAGAAGTCGGTCTTATTCCGTAAGTTCGTGGATCTGAAGCAAGGAGATATGACTGTCTCTGAGTATGTTGCCGAGTTTGATGTTTTGTCGAAATATGGGATGTCTTTCATTGACACTCCATCAAGAAGAATGAGAAGTTCATTATTGGCTTGGATTTTCATTTGGGAGAGAAGCTCATGGTATACATTGATGAGACTTTTGAGATAACAGTCGATAAGGCCATGAGGTATGACAATTGCTATTCGAAGCCGAGGACTATTGTTCCTAAAGATGAACCAAAGCTGTAATTGGACGAGGGATGCAAGAACAAGTGGAATAATAAGCGGAACCAGTTTCAAAATAATGGCCGCAAGAAGAAGAGAAAGACCTCACTCATTTGTTACATCTGCGGTTACAAAGGCCACAATAGTAGAGACTACAAGGCCGAGGGAAAGAAATGCTATGATTGCAACAAGCTTGGCATATTCAAAAGGACAGTCCAGAGCCATTGAAACATAACCAAGTGGTGAAAGCATATGCTACCAATGCCGACTTTGTCGAATCCTTCATTAGTGAAGAGAAGGGGAAAGGCATTGTTATTCAAGGTGTGCTTTCCATTTATGATGTTCCTATACAAGTTTTATATGATACTGAGGCTTCACATTCCTTCGTATCTAGTGACTTTGTAAATAGATTGGAACTGAGACTTGAAATTGCTGACCGACCTTTGATTGTGATGAACCCTGTTGGATGCTTCGCTAGCCTGTGTATAGTTTTGTCTTATTGATTCATGGATGCTCTTTTGATTGTGGTTGTTTTCTTTTGCATTTCGTCGAGTTTGATATTATTCAAGGGATGGACTAGCTTCATAGAGACGGAGTGATTGTGGATTATGAGAGGTCATTTAGTGACTATAGGGATAAATGATGGATAAAAGGTAGTATTAGACTGCCTACCAGATGATGACATGATGGTCAGTTTTCTATATTCACTCAATATCTCACTGATGAGTTATCATCAGTGCCTATTGTTAGGGAGTATCCGAACATATTTGAGGAGGTGACAAGACTTCTTTCGCATAGTAAGATCTAGTTCATATTGATTTAGTTAAAGATGCTAGACCGATAGTGATGCCTTTGAGGAGGATGGCACCTAGAGAGCAGTGGGAACCTGAGGTGCAAGTGAATGCCCTACTATGATAAGGTTTCATTCATAGGAGTATTTCTAAGTGGGGAGCATCCGTAGTATTCTCCATGAAGGAGGATGACTCCCTTAGACTGTGTGTTGATTACCAATAAAGTAACGAGGAAGAATAAATATCCACTCCCATGTATTGATGACTTATTTGATCAGCTTTATGGTGCCAGAGTATTTTCTTAGTTAGATCTTGCGATGGGATTTCAAAAATAGCAGCAAAGGAGAGTGTGTCAATTATAGCATTACGTACTTTGTCTGATTTCTATGAGTGGTTGGTTTTTCCATTCGGGCTAACTAACGTTCTAGCATAATATTTTGATCTCATGAACCGTGTTTTCAAGGGTCAGCTAAATAAATTCGTGCTTGTGTTTTTCGATGATATTCTTGTCTACTTACAGACAAAGGAAGAATAGAAGACGCATTTGAGGATCGTGCTTGAGGTGTTAAGAAGGCACCGACTGAAAGCAAAGTTTTTGAAGTGTCACTTCTGGAGGAGAGAAGTGTGATTCTCGGGTCATGTTGTTTATGAGTAGGGCATTGCCATGGATCCTACAAAAGCCACAGCAGTTCAAGATTGGATTAGAACCAAAAACACTACGGATGTGAGAAGTTTCTCGGGATTTGCTAGATATTATAGATGATTCATCTTGGACTTCTCTAAGGTAGTGGAACCATTAACTCAGTTAACGAAAAAGAATCAGACTTTTACTTAGGATGCAAGATGTGAGCATGCATTCATGAATCTAAAAGAGAAGTCGGTGAGTGCACCGGTATTGATCATTTCGAGTGGAAATAAAGAGATGATGGTGTACACTAATGCTTGTGGTACTGGATTGGTTGCAGTATTGATGCAAAGAGGTAAAGTTGCTAGTCGACAACTGAAACCATGTAAGAAGAAACACCCAAACTATGATTTAGAGTTAGCAGCAATTATGCTTGCACTAAAGATTTGGAGGCACTATCTTTTAAGAGAGAGGTTCACCTATTTTCCAATCATAAATCATTGAAGTACTCATTTTGCAGAAGGATCTTAACCTTCGTCAAGAGTGATGGTTAGAGTTTGCAGCCTCCTATGACTTTGATATTGCTTGTACACCGAGAAAAGGTGAGGTCGTTGTTGATGCATTGAGTATGAGACATGACAGCTTGGGAGATATGTTCCTATAGTGGATGCAATTAGAGTATACTGCTAGTTATGATTTCCAACTGAGATGCGAGCTAGAGCTAGAGATATTGGCAAGCTTGACTATCAGACCTCCTCCGATTAAGCGGATTGGTACAAGTCATAGGCGTGATGCCAAATTAGCTAAGATTATTTCTAAGATTGAAGATGGAGTAGAGTCCTTAGAGATGAGGCAGTACAGACTCGACCGAGACGGTTGGCTCTATAAGGATAGGAGATTGTTTATTCCTGATGTCGATGGGTTAAGGGATGAGGTGATATGAGAGCGCCATCATTTGATATTGACTATCCATTCCAGTGGTAGTAAGATGTACCGTGATATGAAGTGGACCTATTATTGGAAAGGGATGAAGAAAGGCATTGGGACATTCATCTCAAAATGCATGAACTGCCAGTTGGTTAAGGCAGAGCAGAAGAAGCTTAGTGGTTTAATGAAACCGCTAGAAGTTACCCAGTGGAAGTGGGAACAAGTATCCATGAATTTCAGCCATGCACTGCCAAGGACTAGAGAACGGTACGATAGCATTTGGGTTATGGTCGATAGATTAAAGAAGAGTGCTAGTGTTATACCCGTCATGTCAAGTAGAATGCCAGAAAAACTGGCTGAGCTATATGTGCAGTGGATAGTACTATTCCATGATATGCCAAAACGTATTGTGGGTGACCGAGACCCATTGTTCACCAGTGGCTTTTGGAAGAGCTTATAAGAGGCGTTGTGGAGAGAGTTGCACCTCAGCATAGCTTTTCACCCCCAAACCGATGGCCAAACTGAGAGATTGAATCGTACCTTAGATGATCTCTTGTGGGCTTGTATACTCAAATTTAGAGGATCTCTTGCAGGCTTGTATACTTGACTTTAGAGGTTCGTGGGATGACCACTTACATCTCATTAAATTCGCATATAACAACAATTATCGATCTAGCATTGGTATGACACCATTTGAGGCATTGTATGGTCGACCATGTAACGCTCCCTCATGTTGGTGGGAAGCATGCGAGAAATTGATACATGGCTTAAATATGATTAGAGAAACCCTCAAAGAAGATCGAGATCATTCAGCAACAAATGAAAGCTACTCAAGACAGACAGAAGGGCTATGTCGATAAGATACATAGAGATCTAGAGTTCTCTGTCGACAATATGGTATTTGTTAAGATCTCTCCATGGAAGAATGTAAGTTGGTTAAGTAGTAAAGGGAAGTTGGCACCGAGATTTGTAGATCCTTTTCTGATACTAAAAAGAATTGGAAACCTTGCTTACAGAGTCGACTTACCTCAAAGAAAGGCGGGAGTACATAATGTGTTCAACGTTTCTCACTTGCAAAATTTGAGCACGACTTAGGCATAACTATCGCACCGGATCAACTACATGATATTGATATTGAACCAGAGGCTTCAAGGCCTCATAGGCCAATTCCTATCATTGAACGTGATACAAAGCAACTTAGGAGGAAGACGGTGAAGTTGGTAAAGGTTCAGCGGAGTGAAAATGAAGGCGATTGCAAGAGCATGCGAATAGCTTATCCATAGCTCTTTTCTTGGTGAGACTTTCTATTTATCGCTTTTACTTTCACCTATAATATCATGAAATATACTTTAGTGTGGTATCCTACATTTTAGGATAGACTTGGATGTTACCTTTTTTATACGTTGTTTTGTATACATGTTTGATGTGTGATGGTTTCCTATGCTTATATATGGTTGCAAAGCATGCGGGATAACATTATTGACTTTTTTTAGGATTCCGAAGGCAAAATTCATAAATTGAGGGAGAATGTAAGGGACTTATATTCTACGTATCGAAGGATCATATAATATAAATATTATTTTTATATGAGATCATATGATTCTATGATTTTGGAAAATGATTACTTTAGACATTTTCCATCCTTAGAATTTTGATCAGACGATTTTGACTCTGAAATCCTTGTATGGCCTACAACTTTTGATAGGAGCGGAACTGGAATCTGAAACAACTTTTATTAAATCAAGGTGGTAATTTCTCTTTTTGTAGAGCAGTCATAATAGGAAAACGGGCTTACCATTTGGGAGATATTATTGTTTAAAGATTCACTTGATTTTGGACAGCTTAATTGGTAATTAAAGACATCGGTGGCTAAGCCTAAGGCTAATTTCAGGATTAGCACCCAAAGGGGACTACTTGGGCTTCTCCTTCTCACTTTCACACCTCCTAAATTAATTAGAGAGTCACCATTAACTTTCTCTAGCCTTAAACCACTCATAACCCTTACTTTAATTAGCTAAATCTTATCATTAAGAAGAGATTAGCGAGGTTAGCGCTTAGATTTGAAGATATACCGTTGGAGATCACTTAGAGCTGCTGTAGATTCTTGGATTATGTGCATATCTAGGTTGCTTTGATAGGTGAGTGGTTTTAAACTCTACTCACTATTTAGCCGTTATACGATGTTTAATGATGTTTTTAAACAATTTTCAAAATCTAAAATATGTTTGAAATCTTCTCTAGTCAGATATGTCAATTTCAAACGATTTGGAAAAGATTTGTAAATTTAGTGTTGTTATGGATCTCTTTTGTTCTTATGGTTCTACCCTTAGATTTGGGCACTTTGATATGTATGGATGCATGCTTGTTAGGTTATATTATATGTAATGATTGCTTGAATCTATGATGTTTGTTTGCTTGAAAACGTCGATCGAATGGCGATTTAGTTTTAGGAGTAAGTCATGGATCAATGTTGCTGAATTGGTGATGATCCATAAAATCATCTTTATCCAAATAGGGTGAGATCGATATGGGGCAATAAGGAAGGCCTCATAAGGCTATGTTCCAAGTTTGTCATTTGAAGTTCGTTTGCTCGAGTTATGGATGGATAGGATGTGATTTTGGGGACTATGGATCAGTGGATGGTTGCTTTGGGGCATGCTCGAGTCATAGGATGGTTCGCTTTGAGTCTTGGAGGAATTGCTTTGGGTCGCGAGTAGAGATAGATGGATCGCGTGATGGAGGTTAGAAATCCCTAGCGAGGGATTGGTGGTGCCCATGATCGGTGCCGATCCATGTCATTACATGATTAGTGCTAGATGTTGGATCAATGTAGTAAAGAAGGAAATTTGGCTAAGGCGGGATCGGTGCCTGTTTAACGAAGAATTTTCTATCGGTTAGAAAATCACCGAAAAATGTAATAAAGATAACTGCAAGCACAAGGCATACAATTGCAGTACGTATGCAAGTACGGGTCGATCCATAGGGAAATGAATTGATTTCAAATTCTACTCAATCAAATTAAGCCAAAGAGTTTGTAATTGTTTAAACTAAAAAAGAAATGCAAAAACTAACTACAAATAATAGTGATTAAAAATATGAGATTAAAAGACAATTTAGAGGCAAATTCATTCTCATCCTCTCATATAAATCAACACAAAATCAATCTATGATCTTAACTAGTGATGTATTTATCATAAGTATGGTCTATTTATGTTATTAATTAAAATAACTTAAACCATCAAACTTTAATACAACAATTAAAATCACTTTGTTAAATGTTATGAAAAAGTATATGAAACTAAGACAAAATCTATTTTAAGCATGTTCTATTTACTATTTTTTATTAGTAACATAGATCATCAAATTTTGATTCTATTTTTATTCCATGATCAAAATCACTTAGTTAGATGCTGATGTAAATTGTGTTTATATTTGAGTAGAATAGCCTATTTGTGATAAACAACATAGGCTATCAAATTCACTAATAAACATACATCAACATCTAACTATCCATGAAGCATAAAAAGAGATCATAAATTAGCAAATATGTCGAATCTACATGATTAAGAGAGCTTCATTACCCCTAAATTGAAGAGGTTTAGCTTCTCATTTTTGTTACATTTCAACACATGTAGATTACAACATAGAACAAAAAAGGAAATTGCAAGCTAATTAAAATAAAATGAACTAACTATTTGCATAAAAATAAAACTAGACTAAGTGCATAAATGAAAATCTAATCTACTAACATAAAAGAAAAGAGAGCATGTAAATAAAAATAATCATAAAATAAATAAAAGGAGGTAAAGAATAAAGATGAAGAGGCTTAGGAAGCCATTTTATTTCTCATTAATTTTGTGGCTACAACTTGCATAATATGATAAGAAGATAAAACTCCATTACATAAACATAAGAGGGTTATTTATACATGACTAAAACCCTAATCCATTTTTAGGGGACCTTCTAAAATGCCCCTGACGTAATGTGGCCTCCAAGTTATCATTAGCATGAAATTAATCCTCTATTAAATATGCATGTGCCTTTAATCCCCGCTAATATGTGCATTAGCTCTTAATTGTGGTTCATGGTTAGTGGGTAGGTGGGGCCTCCATGATTACATGAATTCTTTTATTTCTTCAAATTGTGTTTACATTTGAGTAAGAATAGCCTATTTGTGATAAACAACATATGCTAACAAATTCACCAATATACTTACACCAACGTCTAACTATCCATGAAGCATAAGAGGTGATCATAAATTAGCAAATATGTTGAATCTACATTATTAAGATAGCTTCATTACCCATAAATTAAAGGGATTTAGCTTCTCATTTCTGTTATCATTTCAACACATGTAGATTACAACATAGAACAAAAAAGAGAATTGAATGCTAATTAAAATAAAAAGAACTAACTACTTGCATAAAAATAAAACTATACTAAGTGCATAAATGAAAATCTAATCTATTAACATAAATGGAAAGAGAGCATGTAAATAAAAATGAGCATAAAATAAATAAAAGCACATAAAGAATAAAGAAGAATAAGAGGTTTAGGAAGCCATTTTGTTTCTCATTAATTTTGTGGCTACAACTTGCATAATATGATAAGAAGATAAAACTTCATTACATGAACATAAGAGGGTTATTTATACGTGACTAAAACCCTAATCCATTTTTAAGGGACCCCCTAAAATGCCTTTGAGGTAGTGTGGCCTCCAAATTAGCATTAGCATGAAATTAATCCTCCATTAAATGTGCATGTGCCTTTAATCTTCGCTAACATGTGCATTAGCTCTTAATTACGGTTCATGATGAGTGAGTAGGTGGGGTCCTCCATGATTACGTGAATTCTTTATTTCTTCATTTCTTTGGCTTCCTTCACTTGTGCATGCATACATACATGGAAGCTTCTTCATAATTGATCTCCATTTCCTACATATTAAAAATAAAAATTTGCAATTGAATTTTCTCAATTTAAATCATACATAAAATTACCATTTTGCCCCTATGTAGATGCTTGAATAATGACTTGAAAGCATTTTTGAAATTTTGCTTCAAACATGTAAAAACACCCAATTATGACATTTATTTTACTAAAATGATATTAAGTGTGGGTAAAACATACATTTTTACGTGCACAACAAATACCCCCACACTTATCTTTTTATTCATCCTCGAATAAAGAGAAACTAAGACAAATCCACTTTCGTAGGGAGCACAATTGCATTGAGCGTATGCAGCAAGCTGTAAACCTCTAAGTGTCCCTAGTAGGACGAGTGTTGTCTCATGAGGATTTTCATCGGGTACTACCCATAAAGTCCAAATGCAACATGAAAAATTCCTAAATGCAAGATTTATTTACAACGATATGAATGCAAGTTTTGAAAATATTTACAAATGAAGAATTTACTTTTAAATTGACACTAGATATTCGTTCTGGTTATTGTCAAGAAATTTAAGTCCTTTTACTCGTCAAAACTTCCAACAAAAATTAAGTTATCATCACAATTAGACTCTAGTTTGGCTAGTTATTTCAGTTGATAAAATAGTGCAACTATGAAATGGATCTTTAGTTGATTATCAAAGTTTTTCAAAGTGGTATTTTTATTTCTTTTGAATAACAAGTTGAATCAAATAAGTGAAAATAGTGCTTATATTTCAATGGCTTGCCCTCTCTATGTTTTGAAAGTATCAGCATTATTATTATTTACACGCCTAACTCAGATAAATTAAGGCCAGATACACCAATCATGCACCGCCTTTCGGACTAACGTGAGAAGGGTACAGAGCATGGCGAGTGCACACACTTGTGTATGAACACATGATTCGTGGTGGTTATTCTTATTAAAAATTTATTTACATACACCTAACTTAGATAAACTGAGGTTAGATATACCGATCATGCATTGCCTTTCGGGCTTACGTGAGAAGGGTACAAAGCATGGCGAGTGCACACACTTGCGTGTGAACACATGACTCTAGGTATTTCTTATTTTCGCAAAAACCATTTTTATTTTATGTTTTATATTTATTTTTTTATTTTTTTAGAAGAGAGAGTTTTGCAACATCATCTTAGCACCACTTAACTTAGAAGATCAAAAAAGTTATCACCTTTATTCTAAATCAACCACTCTTTTAAATGAAGATTACAATTAGGATGTACTTCATAATTAACACCCATGAACCTTCCTACATACTATTTAAACAATAGTTACTTGTAATCAAACTTTATTTTTATTTTTGTTGAGACAAATAAATTTTCAAAAATTTCAATTTAATAACCAAAAACAAATATATCCTATAGTGTTTCTTCAAATATATCCTATAGTTTTGGAAAGAAAATGTAAAAATAAACCATGAAAAATCAAAAATGAAGATGGGACTCACCCCACACTTAATTTTGATTGTGTCCCCGCAGTCAATGCATGATATAATGAGTGTAATGGAGAAAAATATGTACATATTTACAAAAGAGGGTTAACATTTCTTACCAGATGCAGTATGGCTCATGAAGAATCATAAGCTCCTCCTCTTGATTACTTGGCAAGTCTAAGTATGATTTCAAGTGATGACCATTGTCTTTGAGAATTTTTCCATCCGTAGGGTTTTGTATTTCTACGGCACCGTGTGGAAAAATAGTTCGTACCACAAATGGTCCGGTCCATCTTGATTTTAAATTCCTAGGGAATAAGTGAAGTCTAGAGTCATACAAAAGAACTTTTTGGTTTGGTGAGAAAGTTTTCCTTAAGATAGATTTGTCATGAAAAGCTTTTGTTCTTTCTTTGTAAATTTTTTCATTTTCATACGCGTCGTTCCTAATTTCCTCCAACTCGTTGAGTTACAATTTTCCCTTTTTGCCAGCTTTCTCAAGATCAAAGTTTAAGTTCGTCATTGCCTACAATGCTTTATGTTTGATTTCAACTGGTAAATGGCATGCATTCCCGTAAACTAAACAAAATGGGGAAATCTCAAGGTTAGTTTTAAAAGCGGTACGGTAAGCCCAAAGCGTATCCGTTAATTTTATAGACCAATCTTTACGATTTTTATTAATGGTTTTTTCCAAGATTTGTTTGATTTGGCGATTTGAAACTTCAACTTGGCCACAAATTTGTTGATAATACGGAGTGGATAACTTGTGGGTTATCGAGTATTTCCTCATTAAAGTTTCAAATGAATGACTGCAAAAATGGTTTCTGTTATCGCTTATTATTATGCGAGGTGTTCCAAACCTCGAAAAGATGTTT
This sequence comes from Allium fistulosum, assembly GCA_030737815.1. NCBI lineage: Eukaryota > Viridiplantae > Streptophyta > Magnoliopsida > Asparagales > Amaryllidaceae > Allium > Allium fistulosum. The sequence goes on from CM060907.1 coordinate 620,395,815, forward strand.
TCTTTTATGAATTTCACAACAAATTTAGGGCCATTTGTTTTACACAAAATGGCTTCAATCCATTTGGAGACATAATCAACAGTAAGAAGAATGTAAAAATTTTCGAAAGAACTGGGAAACAGTCCCATTAATTCAATACCCCAAACGTCAAAGATTTCGATCGTATGAATGGGTTTCAAAGGCATCATATTTCGTCGAGAAATTCTTCCTACCATTTGGCAGCAATCGCAAGTTTTACAAAATTTAAATGAGTCTTTGAAAAGAGTGGGCCAGTAAAAGCCATACTGAAGTACTTTTTCAATAGTTTTTCAAGGACCAAAATGTCTACCGCACGCTTGACCGTGACAAAACGAAAGAACACTTTTGATTTCACAATCCAGGATGCAACATCGAATGATTTGATTAGAACATTATTTAAAAAAGTTGGATCATCCCAATAAAAGTATTTGACTTGGAAAAGAAATTTATATTTACCTTGTTTCAACCAAAATGAAGGAGTTTCCTTAGTGACTAGATAGTTCACTATGTCTGCATAACATGGATCGATAGAAATAGAAAGGAGTTGTTCATCAAGAAAGTTATCGTTGATCGGTAAAGAGGATGGTGCGTTTGGAAGATGTAACAAATGATCAGCAATGACGTTATCAGATCCTCTTTTGTCTTTGATCTTAAGATCAAATTCCTGAAGTAAAAGGATCCAATGGATCAAATGAGACTTAGCATCCTTTTTAGCGAAAAGGTACCTCCGAGCGGAGTGGTCAGTGTATACAGTAATGTGTGAGCCAATCAAATAAGGTCAGAATTTTTCAAGAGCAAAAACTACCGCTGGAAGCTCATTTTCAGTTGTCGGGTAATTAAGTGAGCATCGTTTAAAGTCATAATAGTGCAGTAGATAACATGAAGAATTTTGTTGATGTATTATCCTAAGATAGCACCAACTGCGAAGTTAAAAGCATCACACATTATTTCAAAAGGAAGATCCCAATTGGGTTTGCAAATGATGGAAGAGAAAATGAGTTTGTTTTTGAGATGTTCGAAAGCAGAAACAAAATTAAAATTGAAGTAAAATGGAATGTCTTTTCCAAGAAGAGTCGTAAGAGGTCGAGCAATTTTAATGTAGTCTTTCACAAAGCATCGATAGAAAACAGCGTGTCCAAGAAATGAACGAATGTCCTTGACAGATTTGGGAACGGGTAGATTCGCAATTACATCAACTTTCGCTCTATCTACCTCAATGCCTTTGTTTGAAATGACATGCCCAAGGAGAATGCAATGTTTGACCATGATATGTAATTTTTTCCAATTTAACGTTAATTGTTTATCCTTGCATCGATTCAGAACCAACTCAAGATGGTGTAAGCACTCAGAAAAAGAGTTTCCAAAGATAGAAAAATCATCCACAAACACTTTAAGAAAGCATTCAATCATGTCGAAAAAGATGCTGACCATGCATATTTGAAAAGTAGAAGGAGCATTGCAAAGGCCAAAAGGCATACGTCGATACGCAAAAGTGCCAAAGGGACACGTGAAAGTTGTTTTCTCTTAATATTTGGGAGCGAGTGGAATTTGGTTATAGATGGAATAACCATCAAGAAAACAATAGAATTCATGATCGGCTAATCATTCAATCATTTGGTCGATGAAAGGAAGAGGAAAGCGATCTTTACATGTTGCAACATTTAATTTTTGATAATCAATGCAAACACGCCAACCCGTTTGAGTACGAATTGGAATGAGTTTGTTAGAATCATTTTTGATAACGGTAAGTCCAGACTTTTTAGGGACAACATGGATTGGGCAAGCCCATGAACTATCAAAGATTGGGTAAATGATTCCTTTATCGAGGAGTTTAAGAATTTCATCATGAACTACATCCTTCATTTTTGGGTTAAGCTTTTATTGCGCATCACGAACAGGCTTAGCATCGTCAACTAAATTGATGCGATGTTGAACAAGAGCAGGACTAATTCCCTTATATCTTGGTGATCGACCATCCAATTGTTTTTCGACAAAATTGAAAGTAAGGAAGTTTCTTGACCAAGAGAGAGAGAGATGAAGAGATTATGATGGGAAACGTATCATTGTCACCTAAGTATGCATACTTAAGGTGATCGGGAAGGGGTTTAAGGTCCAACCTCAGGGGTTACTCAATCAAAGAATTCGGTTGAAGTTCTGATTCAATGGTGAGGGGTTCAAAACGCAAGCGCATTTTCAAATTCGTTAGGCTCGTCTTGAAACAGTTGTTCGTATTCAGTCTCGTGCTCATTGTTTAGGTCAACTGTTTCGTTATCAAAATTTTCTTGAATGGAGCTAACTTCCAGTGCTTTGTCATGTGGTTCATTCGGTTGAATTTCAAGATTGAAAATGTTAAGATCCAAAGTCATGTTTCCAAAAGAAATTTTCATCAAACAGTTTCGACAATTGATTATAGCATTTGAAGTAGCCAAGAAAGGTCGGCCTAAATCAATGGAATTTGACTCATCTCATTATTCACGGGTTAAGTCTCCAAAACAATGAAATCGACGGGGATATGAATTGACCAATTTTGATTAGTATGTCCTCGATTTCTCTCACGGGTTTCTTTATCGAACGGTCGGTAAATTGAAGAGTTACTTTCGTCGGTTTTAATTCACCCAAGCCAAGTTGCTGGTAAACGGAATAAGGAATCAAATTGACACTCTCACCCAAATTGAGTAAGCATTTGTTAATCGTTTTGTCTCCTATCGTACATGAGATCGTCGGACATCCAGGATCTTTGTGTTTGATGGGAATTAATTAGGACAAGACTTCGCTAAGTCCGGTGGCTAAGAAAACATTCTTGGGTACATGAGTTTGTCGTTTTTGGGTACACAGTCCTTGAGAAAGTTAGCATAAGTTGGGACTTGTTAAACGATATCAAGGAGCGGGATGTTAACTTTCACTTGTTTAAAAATTTCCAACAACTTTTCCAATTTGGTCAGAGTGTTTCTTGGGTCGCAGACGATGTGGAAATGGAACACGATATTCAGTAGGAGGGTCTACTTGAGTAGAAGAAGAATTTGGAGTGGAATTTGATTCGATGGTTGGCTCAACGTTTTGTTCAGATTTGCTTGTCGTTTTAGAAGTGTCAAGAGGAGTTTTTGGTAGATCGTTTGGATTAACGACTTGATTGTCAATTTGTTTACTGGAACACAAAGTCGTGATAGCATTCATTTGGGTTACGTTGCTATCTAAAACAACATGGGCATGATTCAAATTCGTGTTTTTATTTCTGGGATACGAAACTGGCTGATTTGGGAATGTGCCTCGTTCATGTTCACTCACAGACATGGCTAATTGACTCATTTGCATTTCAAGTTTAGCAATTAACTGACTCGTATTCTACATGTACCAGATTAACAAATTTTGCAAATTACTGTTTGATTGGAGGTTTTGAGTGGTTGCTTTAGCCAACATTTCAAGACTTTTTTCAAGTGAACTTAATCGTTTATCATCTTGGGGAGCAAAAGATTGTTGCGATTGATTTTGAGACAGACCCGTAAAATTTGTTGAAAATGATTGGGTTGAATGGGAGGATACGAAGCATTATTCGGAAATGCTTGAAAATTGGGACGAACCAAATTCGTGTTGGGATTATTTTGGTTCCAAACAAAGTTCAGATGATTTCCAACCAGAATTGTACGTTGGAGAAAACGGGTCATTTTTAACCTTGTTGAAAGCATTGAGTTGTTTGATCGAATTAGGGCACTGATCGACTATGTGATTCAGGCCATTGCATTTATAACACATTGGTTGGGAAGCTTGGTTCATTTGGTTGGATGAGAAAACATTGTCGAATTTATTAATCATTACGTTGATTTTAGCTTCCAAAGCCAAAGATGACCCTATCGAATATGCGCTCGATCGTGAGTAAATTGATTTTTCATTAGAACGTTCATATTGGGATGATTTTTTATCTAGGTTTTCAAGAAATTGCCAAGCATCGTCGTGATGTTGGGTGAGAAAGTTGCCTTGGCACATCGATCAAGCATGGTTCGTGAGTTGTTTTCAAGTCTATCAAATAAGATTTGGCAAAGAGTCCATTTTTTGAAATTATGTTGTGGACATTTTATCAAAAGCTCTTTAAATCTTTCAAAGAATGGGTCACCCCTGAATTGATGAAAATTTACGATTTCGTTTTAGATTTTAGTTGTTTTTGTCCAAAGGATAGAACTTTTTTAAGAAAGCTTTAACGAATTCTTCCCCGGTTTTGGTCGAGTTTGAAGGTAAGTTGTACCACCATTTTTCAGCGTAATTAGCAAGGGAAAATGGAATTAATCGAAGTTTGATTCCATCATCACAAAGTTGTTGGAGTTTAATGGTTGCGCAAACTTGTTCGAATTTCATTAAGAAAATGTATGGGTCATCGTGTTCAAACCAAATATAGGAAGTGTGACAATATGGCTTGAATGAATTTCAAAGTGATTACCCGTAGGAGTAGGTAAAGTGATACAAGAAGGAATAGGAACTCTATTAAGAAAGATTCTATCCATGAGAGTTTGCGGGACATTCTCGTTCGCCATTGTAGGAGGATTGTTTGTTCGAGTTAAACGATTCGTTGTTGCATCACGAGTCCAAGTATTTATTGTTGTGTCATGAATCCAAGTACTCATACACAAGTGAAAGTCAAGGAGAGAAAGAAATGAGAATTGAGTTTAAGAGAAAGAAGCAAGGTTTAGAAACTGAAGTGAAAAATTGTTTTTTTATATTTTGTTTTTAAAAGAAAAAATATTTACCAAAAGGATTTATTTTTCAAAAGGAATATTGATTTTTGTTTTGTTTTTTTGGATTTTCAATTTTTTTTCTTTTATATATTTTTGCTTTTTTTGTTTTTATTTTTGAAAAGATTTTTTTTTTGGATTTTTGGTTTTCTTAAAAAAAACTTGTTTTTGGATTTTTGATTTTGTTTGAAATATTTTTTTTCTTTTCTTTTTTCTCTTTTTTTTAAAAGGAAAAGATTTGAAATATTTTTTTCCCCTTGGATTAAAAAGAAATAACTAAGTTAAGTAAAATTTACAATTTTTTTTTGAATTTTGTTGTTTTTTTATTTTTTTTTTAAATATGCATGAAATAATGCAATTAAATGAATGCAAAGACTTAATTACAAATTTTCTGTCCTTAGTAGCTCCTAACCCAAAATTGTATAATAACACTTTGTCTTAATTCAACAAAATTGTTTTCAGCCAGGTAACGGGTAGGAGTTCTCGGTGCACCACGAATCACAGTAGCAATACAACCGAAGGTTTAAATACCTTCAGAGAAACAATTACTATAATATTTATGAATCACTGTAACATTTATATATGATTGTTGCTTTGCCGTAGCCTAGACACCAAGAATATAAATTGCCAAAAGAAGATAACCTATCAAGATACAATTAAGCCCTAGGTGAGCTCGTGACACCCTTAAGTCTGAATTCTAACCGTTATTATTAGAAACTTCTAAGATGAAATGCAATTTTAGAGACAAGGAAGAGGGGCCCCCACCTTATGTGGATTTGGGTATTGCCCTTAAAAAGGAAAATAAAATGAGATGAATGAACAACTAAAATTAAGCGTGATTTAGTGATGCAACTACGATTGAAACTTGTTTTTGTTTTTGAAAATTTAAAAATGCAAGCAACCAACAATGCAAGGAAACTAAAAACAAGATATAAGGGCACGATACCAGAGCGTGCAGAATTATTAGCAAATTATTTATTTTTCAAAGCAACGATTTTTTTTAAGCAAGCAAACAGAGCAGTTTTAGCAACTAATCCTCTCCTTATGAATTTTTTCTTTTGCAACCTGAAATTTCAAACAAGATATATACAGATTATTTTATTATATATATATATATATATATATATATATATTATTTTATTAAACAAGCTAAACAAAATACTTAACATTAAAACAAAATTAAAACAAAAGATTCGACTCAAAACAAAACAAAATGATTTAAACAAAACACTAAAACAATTTTAAAAAAACTAAACTAAACAAAACAAATAAATAAAAATAAAAACAAAAAAATCAATCCCGGCCCAATACCAAAACTGCAGCCTACTTCTTCTTTATTTCACACAAATAAAAATTGCTTCCCACTTCATAAATTCCCAAGTAAAAAAAAACAGCTACGAAAACGAAAACGAAAACAAAATTCGAAATCAATTCCAAAATCAAAACTAGTGGTTGCAAATTTGGGCTCGTCTTTGTGGTTTGCGATTGTGGAGGTTGTTCGAAGGTGATGGGGTTGGTGATTTGGAATCACAGTGATGTTTGAATTGTCGATTTGGGTAGTGGTGTTCGATATTAGGCAATTGGGTTCGTCGATTCATGATTGTTGGTTTGCGGAATTGGAGGTGATAGGTTTGTGAAGCAGGCAGTAGAATGAGGAGGTGAATTGTTGGTTTGTTGAGGATGATGGCAGAGTGGTGTCAGTGAGGGAGTTGTAGGAAATGATGGCAGTGGGATGATGGAATTGATAGAAGTGACAGTAGTGAAAAGGAGAGTAGATTTGGTGAGGATGGGAATGGCAGAGTGATGATGAGGGTGGTGATGCACTGTGTGTGCAGAGGTATTTGAAGCAAATGGATGGTGGTTGAATGGAAGTGGGAGCGGATGAAGCAAGGCAGTGGGAGTTTTGATGGAAGGAGTAGGGGAGTAGGTGATTTCTGGTGATGTATGCGGTAGAAGCTTAGAAGTGGATTGTTGGTTCAGGGGTGGTTTGATGTGGCTGTTGTTGAACTTGTAGCAAGCAGAGAGGATGTATAACAGAGGTAAGAAAGGATGGCTGTTGTTGAACTTGTAGCAAGCGGAGAGTGTTCAGAAGTGTAGCAAGCAGAAAGAATGTATGTGCATAGGGTAGAGTGATGTTGTACGTTGACAGTAAGTGAAATTGCTGTTTGAAGTTGTTTTTGTATGTGGAGTTGTTGTATGAAGCAGTGGTGCTGCTGGAAGGTTGTAGTAGGCAGTAAGGTAGTGGGGTTGGTTATATGTAGTGGCAATGGAAGTGGTTGGTTGAAGTGTAACAAGGAGGAGATGAATTGTGATGAGAAGTAGTTGGTGGTGGGGATGGCAGCAAGGATGGTCAGGGTATATAGGAAGCAGTTGTGAAGTTGTGATGGTTCAAGTGAAGATTGTCAAGTGATGATGATGGTGAGAAGATGAGTGTGTAGGTGGATTGTTTGAAGTAGGATGGTATGTATGCAGTGAGATGTTTGGTTGTCGTTTGGTCTGTTGATGTATAGTTTGAAGTTGCTCTGAAGGCAGAAGTGTGCAGGGTGGAAAAATGGTTTAAGGATATGGTTCAATGGATAGAATGTGGGGGAGCAGGGTGGTGATGTTTGTATAGGGTGAAGGGAAAGCAGCAGTTTGATATTTGATGTGCAGAGGTATGCAGGGATGTTGAAGTTATATGAATATGCACTTGCAATAGTTTGGTATGGCGCACTGGATGTTGTAGGTGAGGTAATTTGGCTATGACAGTCTATAGGTGAATGAATGAATATGGGAAATGTGGCACTGATTGTTTGTTGTAGTTGTGAAGTTGAAGTGAATGGAGTGATGGCAGGTGTTGATGCATGGTTAATTGAAGTGTATGAACTTGCAGGTGGTTGTATTGTTGTAGTAGTATGGTTTAGTTGGTGGTTGATGGTAGTTATGGTTGAGGATGATAGTGGTAACAGCAGCAGTATGGGAAGAAGCAGACGTATGGTGTGATTGTATGTTATTATGTGCACGGAAGTTAATATACAGAAGTTGAATGCAGTATATGTAAAATAGACAGTTTGGAAAACATAGAACTTTGGCAGTTGTGGAGTTGTAATGGCAGATAAAGTTTGTAAAAGAGAGTTGTAAAAAGGAAGTTGTAAATGTAATGCAAAATGAAATGAAATATAATATTTTTTTTCTTTTTGAAATGAAATTGTGTATATTTTTTTAGCAATGCAAATGCAAATAAATAAATAAAAAACAAGCACAAAAATTAAATGAAAGCATAAATCACACAACAAACAGACAATACAAAATATTATTTTTTTAAATGCAAATCAATACACAAAATTAACATAAAATAAAATCAAACAAAAATAATTCGAAGAGTAAAACTAAAATCAAATTTATTCCCCGGCAACGGTGCCGAAAACTTGTTTAGCGACGAATTTTCTATCAGTTGGAAAATCACCGAAAAATGTAATAAAAATAACAGCAAGCGCACGATATACAATTGTAGTACGTATGAGAGTACGGGTCGATCTGTAGGGAAATGAATTGATTTCAAATTATACTCAACCAAATTAACCCAAAGAGTTTTAGATTGTTTAAACTAAAAAAAGATATGCAAAAACTAATTACAAATAAAAGTGATTAAAAATACGAGATTAAAAGACAATTTAGAGGCAAATCCACTCTCATCCTCCCACATAAATCAACATAAAATCAATCTATGATCTCTCATTTTAATCTAAGTAGAATTACTGATGTATTTATCATAAGTATGGTCTATTTATATTATTAATTAACATAACTTAAACCATCGAACTTTAATACAACAACTAAAACCACTTTTTTAAATGTCATGAAAATGAATATGAAACTAAAACAAAATCTATTTTAAGCATGTTCTATTTACTATTTTTTATTAGTAACATAGATCATCAAATTTTGATTCTATTTTTATTCCATGATCAAAATCACTTAGTTAGATGCTGATGTAAATTGTGTTTATATTTGAGTAGAATAGCCTATTTGTGATAAACAACATAGGCTATCAAATTCACTAATAAACATACATCAAAATCTAACTATCCATGAAGCATAAAAAGAGATCATAAATTTGCAAATATGTTGAATCTACATGATTAAGAGAGCTTCATTACCCCTAAATTGAAGGGGTTTAGCTTCTCATTTTTGTTACATTTCAACACATGTAGATTACAACATAGAACAAAAAAGGAAATTGCAAGATAATTAAAATAAAATGAACTAATTATTTGCATAAAAATAAAACTAGACTAAGTGCATAAATGAAAATCTAATCTACTAACATAAATTGAAAGAGAGCATGTAAATAAAAATAAGCATAAAATAAATAAAATGAGGTAAAGAATAAAGAAGAAGAAGAGGTTTAGGAAGCCATTTTATTTCTCATTAATTTTTTGGCTACAACTTGCATAATATGATAAGAAGATAAAACTCCATTACATGAACATAAGAGGGTTATTTATACATGACTAAAACCCTAATCCATTTTTAGGGGACCCTCTAAAATGCCCCTGACGTAGTGTGACCTCCAAGTTATCATTAGCATGAAATTAATCCTCCATTAAATATGCATGTGCCTTTAATCCCCGCTAATATGTGCATTAGCTTTTAATTGTGGTTCATGGTTAGTGGGTAGGTGGGGCCTCCATAATTACATGAATTCTTTTATTTCTTCATTTCTTTGGCTTCCTTTACTTGTGCATGCATACATGAAAGCTTCTTATAATTGATCTCCATTTCCTACAATGTAAAAATAAAAATGTGCAAGTAAATTTTTTCAATTTAAATCATACACAAAATTACCATTTTTCCCCCATGTAGACGCATGAATGATGACTTGAAGCATTTTTGAAATTTGATTTTAAACATGTAAAACATCCAATTATGACATTTATTTTTTACTAAAATGAGATTAAGCGTGTGAGTATAAACATACATTTTTACATGCACATCAGTGCCATGGATCGGTATCGATCCATGGTGTATCGATAGATAAGGGTGATGGATCGATGAAAGGGAGTCTCATGTGATGGAGCATGGCTTAGTTAAGCTGAAGTGTGGTGTAATGGCCTATATTTTATGTATCGAAGGATCGTAAAATATTAATTTTAAACTCGTACAATGCGTATCACTCTATAACTTTGGAAAATGCCTATTAGAGACATCCTTTATATTTAGAATTTTTCCAGACGATTTTACCCCAAAAAAATTGTATATCATATAACTTTTGATAGGAGCCGAATTAGAGTCCGAGACCATTTCCATTAGAGAGATATGATGGTTTCTCTTTCTGTAGAGTGGTCGTAATAGCGATTTGGACTTTTTGGTTAGGCGATATGTCTACTTGAAGATTGGTAGTTTTTGCTATAGCTTAGTGGGTAAATAGTGAGTTTGAGGGCATTCCCACTAGCCCATTTTGGGTTTGGAGACCTTACTAGGCAGAGCTATCTTCCTCGAATCACTTCTACACCTTCTACCAATGATCTAAGCCTCCATTAACCCATTCTCCACACTAAACCTTCTCTTTTCTCCTCCAAATCAAGTCTGAATCATGGATTAATGGTAAATTAGCAAGGGATCCAATAGAGATCTTCAAATCTACACTTTTGAAGAAGAAAATCACATGTTTTCTATTGATTCTCGGATTTGCATGCAAATCTTCACTTTTTGGGGTTTTGATGAGTGGTTCATCATCTTCCACCTTACTATATATATACATATATATACATATATATACATATATATAGGTTTTCGTTTTCAAATAAATATATGTTTTGACATGTTTTAAACTTATTTTTAAAATCAAAATCACATTTTGGAACTGGTTTTAAAGTCAAACTTGAAGTAAAATGTATTTAAAATGTTTCTAAGTAGTTTAATCATGGTTGTTTGATGTATGATTGTCTTGATGTATGTTAGGTTATATTAGACAAATATTATAGGATGATTTGCAATGAATTGTTATATTTTTGCATGCTTGGATGTTTGATTGTTGGTTGTTGCATGTATGGTGTTTTGCTTGAATGCTTATATGGTTGAAACGCTTATCAGAGCAACTTAGAGTTAAGAACTGTGAAACCAGGCTTCGACAGATCAAATCAAAATTGTCGGGAGTTGTATCGTTGCAAATAGGATGCATAAGGATTGGAGAACGGAGCATAACAGTAAAATCGACATGAAATTTGGATTCAGCGAAGCTACAGGAAATCAGTTCGGCATGGGTGCTTCGTGCTTGGTGGATGGGGTTGGTTCGGAGGGGTGGATGGGCCGATGACTGAACAACATATTCGGTTCAGTGGCTTGGATGCTCGTTGACCTGACAGGATTAGAGGTTCGGTGGTATAGAGGCTCTGTAACCGGAAAAGAAGGTCTGTCCGGTAGTAGGCGGAGCGGTGGCCGAACGAGGGATTTGGTTTGTTGTTGGGCCAGTTCGAGGGGGGTGAGAACTGGGGCTATTCTATGATTAGGCTCGAGCGTGGTTTGTCGTGGTGATTGGCGCTTATTTGGTATGTTGTATCGATGGCTCAGTGGTTGTGTCTCGCTTGGCTTGGTCGTGGGATGGATCGACAAGAGTGGAGCATGGAGTTTTGCTATTGATTTTGGGGCAAGACTCAGGGTTTCTTGGTAGTCTTGGGAGTTGGTTTGGGGTAGCGATGGATGACCCCAGGATGGCTCTAGATGTCTTTGGGATGGCAACCAACGAAGTTTGATGACTTCAACGACTTCTTGTGGCGAATGACTACAGCATCAGATGATGGACCGAAAAGACGAGTTCTGCATAATAGCTTATAGAGTAGAACCTGAGGTTGTGATGCTCATGAGTAGGACATGGTAGTCTGTATATACCTAGGGTAGTCTGTGTGTACCCATCTATTGGACGTCTGCGTGTGTCCAGTCCTTAGCCATCTGTATGTCCAGTCCTTACCCATCTGTGTGGGCAAGAGTTGAGCATCTATACGGCAGTTCTACTATCGATACGTGTGCTAAGGGATTTACAAATAGCTCTGTGGTTGTGACTCTCATTAATGGGATAGGGTAATCTATGTGTACCCTAGGTAGTCTGTGCGAACCCATATTTTGGATGTGTATGTGTCCAGTCCCTAGCCATCTATGTGGGCAATGAATAGGAAATGTGAATTACGGATCTTAAGGCAGAATTAACACTAGAGGGGGGGGGGTGAATAGTGTTTAATTATTTTATGAATCTTTTCGAAATCTTTTCAAATTAAACCCAAACAGATGCAATTCAAAAACATAGAAACAATCGCAGAATCAGACACAGATGCAAATAGTAAATAAAAGCAATAAAGGAAAGAACATGCTGGAATTTTATACTGGTTCGTAGTTACCCTACATCCAGTCCCACATAATTTCTTGTGCAAAGTTCTTTTCAAATATAATGTCGATATTACAACCTCGATTTTAAGGCCACGAGATACACCCTCCTATCTTTGAGTCCAGGGTAAACTCTCCTTATTTAACCAGGCTACAAGGTCACCTAATTGATTTACGGGCTACAATCACACCCAATCGATTTACAGGCCACAATCACACCGTTTCCAATATCACTTTGATAGATAGAGAGACTCGATATACTTCTTTGATTACAAATTATCCTATAACTCTGAATAGCACCGAGATCTTTGAGAGAGAATGGCAGAGAGTCAAACTAGAGATGATCAAGTTTGATTCACTTAGGATTTCGGTAGAGTTTTGTTAAAATATAAGAGAACACTTGAGTGGAGAAGAAGAAGTGAAGAATTGAAGAAAAACTAACTTAAAATTCATTGAAAACAACTGGTATTTATAGAAGAACAACAGTCATGTCCATTCGTGAAAGGTTATGACGAACAGACACTTCATTTGAAAATTTGAATTTTAAATTCTACGGCTACCATGTCGACATGTGAGGATGGGGTATGTCGACATTACCTAGTAAATTTTAAAAATTATTTTGTTTTTAAAAGAGGTTTTATTTTTAAAACTTGTCATAACAATTTCTGAATTTTATAAACCATTTTGAATATAGTTTAAACTTATAAAAGAGATTGAAAAATTAATCTTAAAAATATATAACCTATAATATAACAGTAATATTAAAAAATAAGTATATAATATATTTTTGAGATTTAAAGCTTATAATATTAAAACCAGGAGATAGTTTAAAAACAAGGGATGGTTTTGAAATCAAAATATAAAAGATAATAAAAATAGTTTAAGGCTAAAATATTTAAATTGAGAGAGATGACCTTTAAAAAGTTTTTGGAAGAATATTTAAAATAAATCATTTTGTAAATTTCGTGGATTCCATTCCACTAGAGAAGGTCGTGGGTTCCATCCCACAAAAGAGGTCGTATGTTCCATCCCACTATTAAAGTGAGAAGGTGGATTCCATTCCACAATTAAAATCCGAAAAAAGATTTTAGTGCTATTATGAAGTTTTAACATAAATCTAGACACTATTACTTATCTTGATATCTTGAACTCTTGAAATCTTGAACTCTTGATACTCTTGAAATCTTGAACTTTTGATACCCATGAATCTTCAGCCTTGATTTCTTCAATCTTGAATTCAATCTCTATACTGTACAATCTTCATTCTTCAGTACGTGCATATATATATGTATGTATGTATGTATGTATGTATGTATGTATGTATGTATGTATGTATCCTGCATATACATATATATCTAGACAAAGATATTAGTATTTATATTTTATAACAAGTCCTATGGTTGTTGTCATCAAAACCATCATCTAAGGAATTAACAATCTCATCATCTCAGGAACCAACAATCTCCCCTTTTGATTATAACAACCTATGTTTATAAAATATACTCCACCAAACTCTGATTCTACTCTAACTCCCTCTTATTTCAACAACTCCCCCTAAATCTACTAACTCCCCCTTAATCTAAACCTATCTTAGCTTATTTTCTAGTTCATCCCCTTTTTCATCAACAAAAACTAATCCTAAACTACATAACTCCCCCTTAAATTAATACTATGGAACCAAATACTAATAACGAAGTATAATTAAGCGAAATGTAAATATAATTTTATTATGTTGTTGTATTACACATATAAACACAAATATATACAAATACACACAATATATAAAAACATTATCATAAAAATAATCTAATGAGAGTCTTTGATAATTGGTGACTTGTGAATCGAACAATTTAGGTAATGGAGACAAAAGTTTCCACGTTGTTCGACCAAATTACCATCTTTATCAAAACAGAATTCTCCATCGCAAATAACTTTATCGTCTTTGTCCATTTGCGCTTCTTCTTCTTCTTCGTCTTCCTCTAATGGATTATGAATATGAATGTTAGAGGAGTCATCTTCAATCATAATCGGGTCTGCATGATTATCCATTAGAAATAATTGTAAATTTCTATGGATTTTGCCTTGTTTCTCCTGTTCCTTTGCCATTTTTATTTGCATGACTTGCAACTCAGTCATCATTTGCAGGGAGTCCTTCAAAGTTTCTTCTATCCTCATGATTCGGGACAGTGTAGTTCGTTGAAATGGACCAGCATTAGGAGAAGGGAAAGAAAAGGTCGCATTTTGGTTTGATTTAGGAGAGGAGGCCATTATTTTATATTCTAGAAGTTTATTACAGAGAGAAATGAAGTGGAAGACAGAAGAATTCGAAATATATAGAATATATAACTACCAAACTAATTTTAGAGGGAACATTAAAATTTCAAATTTTACCGTTGTATGTCGACATAGGGGGTAAGGGTATGTCGACATCCTTATGGAAATTTTAACAATTTTATTTTTCTTTATTTATTTAAATATATATGTTACTATATCTATATTCTATATCTCAGTTATAGAGCAAATACCTAGTTCTCTTCTAAATTTAGTAAAGGTTGATTGGTTCAAGGGTTTGGTCAGAATATCAGCTATTTGATTCTCAGTGTTGATAAATTCAAGAGAAATAATCTCTTTACTTATATTATCTTTGAGAAAATGATGTCTGATATCAATATGTTTGGTTCTGGCATGATGAGTAGGATTTTTGGATAAATTTATTACACTTGTATTGTCACAATAAATTGGTGATGTTGAAATATTTAATCTAAAATCCTTCAAGGTCTGTTGCATATAGATAACTTGAGAACAAGCGAAAGCAGTAGAGATATATTCTGCTTCAGTTGTTGATAGTGAGACAATATTTTGCTTTTTACTAAACCAGGAAACCGGAGAATGTCCTAAAAAGTGACAAGTTCCACTGGTACTTTTTCGGTCTGATTTACAACCAACATAGTTAGCATCACAATATGAGATTAAATCAAATGAATCATTTTTAGGGTAAAATAGGCCATAGTCTAAAGTGTGTTTAACATGTCTTAGGATATGTTTAACAACTTTTAAATGGGTTTCTTTGGATTGAGATTGGTACCTTGCACAGAGACAGACACTATGCATGATATTCGACCTACTCGTAGTTATATAGAGCAGTGATCCAATCATTCCCCTGTATAGTTTTTGATCGACATCTTTTGACATGTCTTCTTTATTCAAGGCTTCATCGGTTGCCATAGGAGTGGGTTTCCACCCGCAGTGGTCATACCAAACTTATTAACTAGATCCCTAGCATACTTTTCTTGACTAATGAAAATACCACTATTTAATTGTTTTATTTGCAATCCTAAAAAGAAAGTAAGTTCACCCATATGACTCATCTCAAACTCTTTTGTCATTATTTCAGAAAACTCTATGTTCATTTCATTGTTTGTTGATCCAAAAATTATATCATCTACATAAATCTGTACCAATCGGATATCATTTTTATTTCTTTTAATATCTACTTTACCAATTTCAAAATTTGATTGTAATAGGTAAGATCTTAGTCTATCATACCAGGCTCTAGGAGCTTGTTTCAGACCATATAAAGCTTTCTTTAATTTTTAAACATGATTTGGAAACTTTTCTTCTTCAAAAAGTAGGGGTTGTTCAACATAACCATCTTCTTTAACAAAACCATTTAAAAAGGCACTTTTGACATACATTTGAAATAGTTTGAAATTGTTGTGGTTTGCGAAAGCAAGTAGAATTCTAATGGCTTCTAATCTTGCTATGGGTGCAAAGGTTCATCATAGTCTATTCCTTCTTCTTGACAATAACCTTGTGCGACTAACCGAGCTTTATTTCTAACGACCTCACCTTGATCATTCATTTTATTTTATAAACCCATTTAGTTCCTATTATAGTTTTGTCCTCGGGTCTAGGAACAAGTTCCCATACATCATTTCTGGTGAATTGATTCAGTTCTACTTACATGGCAAGAATCCATGAATCATCAGATGATGCTTCCTTTGGATTTTTGGGTTCTATAGTTGACATAAAAGCTATATTACTCATCTTGTTTAGTTGATTTCTAGTTCTAACAACAGATTCAATATTTCCTAGTATATTTTCTACAGGATGATCATTTAAAAGCCTAATCTTTTTATTAGGATGAATAGTTTTACAATTTATTTCATTTGATTCATTATTTAAAGTAACAAAATCATCTTCATCATTTATTTGAACAAAATCTTTGAAATTTTCATCAAAAGATACATGCATTGTTTCTTCAATGATGTTAGTTTTTAAATTGAAAACTCTGTATGCTTTACTTCTATTAGAATATCTGATAAAGATTCCTTTGTTTGATTTAGGATCAAATTTATCCAAATTATCCTTTGTATTTAGAATGAAACATTTACTTCCAAAAACTAAAAATAAGATACCTTTGGTTTCTTATTGAAAAGAAGTTTATATGGTGTTTTATTGGTTAGAGGTCTAATTAAAATCCTATTCAAAATATAACAAGCTATAGCGACTGCTTCAGCCCAAAAATTTCTTGGTAACTTACTATCTAAAATCATAGTTCTTGCACACTCTTGAATCGTCCTATTTTTACGCTCTACCACTCTGTTTTGTTGCGAAGTTCTTGGAAAGGAAAAATTATGAGTTATTCCTTTTTGATTAAAGAAATTCTCAAAATTTTCATTTTCAAATTCTCCACCGCGATCACTACGAATAGTTTTGATTTTTAAAGAAATTTGATTTTGAATTCTTTTTGCAAAAGTTTTAAATAAATCAAAAGCATCACTTTAAGTTTCAGAAAAATTGTCCATGTAAATCTAGAATAATCATCTACAATTACAAAAACATATTTACTGTGATTTATTGACTGAATTTGGGGCCAAACAGATCTAAATGAAGTAACTCAAGAGGTTTGGAAGTAGAAATCATATCTTTCAATTTGAATGGACTCTTCCTAAGTTTTCGTAATTGACAAGCATCACATATACTATCTACTTTATAATCCATTTTAGGGTAACCTCTTACTAAATCAACTTTTGATGGTCTAGATAAAAGTTTGAAATTCAAATTCCCAAATCTTTTATGCCAAATCCAAGGGTCACTTGTATTAGCCAAAAGTCATAGGTTATCACTTGAGATTTTCATACTAAGTATATAAATATTTTTCTTCCTAATTCCTTCAAAGATAATATTTGATTTATTATCTTCAATGTGACACTTGTCCTTTTCAAATTTAATTTTGTACCCCTTATCACATAGTTGACTTATGCTAAGTAAATTGTGTTTTAGATTCCTAACTAACAAAACATCAGAAATAGTAGGAGTTTTAGAGTTACCGACATTACCGATGCCAATCACATATCCTTTTGAGTTGTCTTCAAAGTTGACCAGTCCTCCATCTTCATAAATTATGTCATTTAGTATCTCCGGATTGCCAGTCATGTGTCTCGAACATCCACTATCAAGTATCCATTTATTTTTCTTGATTTGCACCATTTGTCCATTGAGTATTGATTCATCAAAAGCAATACAACACATCTATTCCTGCACAACACACCAATTCGGTAGATAACTTGATTTTCTATAATAACAATATGCAGACTTATGAGACAATGATGATATGGATAGTTTTGAACTAATGTTTACAAAATCTCCAAAAATTGCCATTTTAAACTTTTTTCAAAATTCAGATTATGATAACTTTGAAAACCAACGCTCTAATACCAAATGTAGGAAATGAGGATTATGGATCTTAAGGCAGAATTAACACTAGAGGGTGGGTGAATAGTGTTTAATTAATTTTATGAATCTTTTCGAAATCTTTTCAAATTAAACCCCAAACAGATGCAATTCACAAACACAGAAACAATCACAGAATCAGTCACAGATGAAAATAGTAAACAAAAGCAGTAAAGGAAAGAACACATTAGAATTTTATACTGGTTCGAAGTTACCCTACATCCAGTCCCACACAATTTCTTATGCATATTTCTTCTCAAATATAATGTCGATATTACAACCTCGATTTCAAGGCCATGAGATACACCCTCCTGTCTTCGAGTCCATGTCAAACTCTCTTGATTTAACCAGGCTATAAGATCACCTAATTGATTTATGGGCTACAAGCACACCCAATTGATTTACGGGCCACAATCACACCGTTTCCAATATCACTTTGATTGATAGAGAGACTCGATATACTTCTTTGCTTACAAGTGATCCTATAACTCTGAATAGCACTGAGATCTTTGAGAGAAAATGGCAGAGAATCAAACTGGAAATGATCAAGTTTGATTCACTTAGGATTTCGGTAGAGTTTTGTTAAAATATAAGGGAATACTTGAGTGGAGAAGGAGTGAAGAAATGAAGAAAAACTAATTTAAAATTCGTTGAAAACAACTGGTATTTTTAGAAGAACAACAGTCATGTCCATTCGTGAAAGGTTATGACGAACAGACACTTCATTTGAAAATTTGAATTTTAAATTCCACAGCTACCATGTCGACATGGGGGGATGGGGTATGTCGAGATGCCCTAGTAAATTATGAAAATTGGATTTTGTTTTTAAAAGTGATTTCTTTTTAAAACTTGTCAAAACAATTTTTGAAGTTTATAAACCATTTTGAATATAGTTTAAACTTATAAAATATATTTAAAAAGTAATCTTAAAAAGGGGAATTTCACCAGAAGGACAAACTTTGCAGTCCAATTAGTTTCTAGGACACACATTCAAAGAAATTACATTCAAGGCCAAAGTCAGCAGAATAATTACTTTCAAGGACAAAGTCAGCAGTCCAATTACTTTCAAGGACATAATTTCATAGGTTTTTAGGCCCTAAAAACTAATTATTTTACGTTTTGTCCTTGAAAGTAATTATTTCAGTTGTGTGTCCTAGAAACTAATTCCACTTGCTAAAGAGGCCCTTGTGGCTAATTTCCACTCTTAAAAATATATAATCTATAATATAAAAGTAATATTAAAACTAAGTATAGAATATATTTTTAAGGTTTAAAGCTTATAATATTAAAACCAAGAGATAGTTTAAAAACAAGAGATGAATTTGAAATCAAAATATAAAAGATAATAAAAATAGTTTAAGGCTAAAATATTTAAACTGAGAGAGATGACTTTTAAAAAGTTTTTGAAAAAATATTTAAAATAAATCATTTTGAAAATTTCGTGGATTCCATTCCACTAGAGAAGGTCGTGGGCTCCATCCCACTGAAGAGGTCATGGGTTCCATCCCACTATTAAAGCGAGAAGGTGGATTCCATTCCACAATTAAAATCCGAATAAAGATTTTAGTGCTATTATGAAGTTTTGACATAAATCTAGACACTATTACTTACCTTGATATCTTGAACTCTTGAAATCTTGAACTCTTGATACTCTTGAAATCTTGAACTCTTGATACTCATGAGTCTTCAGTCTTGATTTCTTCAATCTTGAATTCGTCAATCTTGAATCTCTATACTGTATAGTCTTCATTCTTCAGTACTTGCATATATATATATATATATATATCATGCATATATATATATATCTAGACAAATATATTAGTATTTATATTTTATAACAAGTCCTAAGGTTGTTGTCATTGAAACCATCATCTCAGGAACTAACAATCTCATCATCTCAGGAATCAACAATTGTCATATATCTAAAGCACTCGAGTGAGAGATCAAGGTTGTGTAATGGATGCTATGTTTACTATGTGCTTTGTATGCTGTGTGATACCCCTATACCCCATATCTTCCACTTGTGATAGCAATGTAGCATATATTAGGTTTATGTGCTAACTCTTTGGATGGTGGGACAGGTCGGGTACGGTTGTTCATACCCTATACATTATTTAGTATAAACGAGTTCTACAGTATTTTAAGATGATATATTGCTCACACCATACTACTGTCCAACTCGAGGTTTTATGCTTTTCTTCTTCTTATCTCGGGTAGTCTTAAATGATTAGATTAGAGATAGCGTATCTAGATAGCGCATGAAGCTGTACGGAGTAAGAGAAGGAGGCTACACTTTCATATATCTATACTTGGAACTTATTATCGCTTATATTTCACTATGTAGTACTGTGGACCTATGTAAGTACTTGTATTTAGAGAGACGGTTATAGAGTTTATTTTGAAGATTTGGAATATATAATCTCTTTATTTAGGTTTTTCTATAGCCTGTGAACGTAATGCACTCTGATGTTCTAATTTGCGGTTCATTTGATTATATCAGTGTCTCGCCTGTTTTACCTCTACGTTATTATATTATATTTTATCCGTGTGCTATATGATGTTCTATAGGTTCTATGTTTGGATTTTTCTCTACTTTTCATCCTTGGCTACCATTCTATATCGTTCGGGCACCTCATAGCGCAACATACTAATATACTAGGTACTGAAGGTGTAGGGCAGTCGTCACACGTTAGATCGATGGCAATGGATCGGTGACTATGGATCAGTGGTTATGATTAAGCGGTAGAGGGAATTGAACTATTTCAAGTCATTTGTATGTTTGCTTCAAGATGTAACGGTGTTTTCTTTGAGTATTGGGTGTGTTTACTCCAAGCTCGTGCCAAACCAAAAGGTTAGCTAAATATGGCCAAGTGTAGGGTCGGTACAGAACCATAGGGTTCGATGATGATTTTGACAACGATAACCCGTGATTCCATAATGATTCCATGATGGGAAGATATGGCTTCGATGTTGGATAGCTGTGCTATGAGGTGTAGAGTAGATGTGATATCCCGGATTTTCGGGCATCAGATAATTGGATAGGTATCTGATTTAATTTTTAAAAATACTGAATTATAAATTTAAACAACTGAATCTGATCAAATAAATATTTATATTTGTAATTGTGTTATATATATATAGATAGATTTAAGAAGATTTTAAATAAAAATATTATTATTTTTTTCAAACAAAATGAATTTGTGATTGTTTAAGTAAATATATTTATATGAGTTGATTTTATATTGGATTTCAAATTAAATTAAATTTGAATTAGAATTCAAAGGATAAATATCTTAAATATATTTTGAATTTAAATTATATTTTAAAAGATTTTATTTAGAATAATATTTGTTTTATATTATTTTCTTTAAAAGATTTTATAGAATAAGATAATGTATTAACTTAATAATATATATATATATAAATTTAAAAAAAAAATCATTTCTAAATTTTATTTTATTTTCAAGGAAATTACACTTGTAAGTTAAGTATATATATAGTTTGACAAATGTAAATCAATGAATACATGCTAATGACAAATGTTAACAAGTGTCACCATGTTATTTTATTTCTTTTATTTTTAATAATCATAAAATTAAGTCTATGTATATATCAATATCTTCTCTTCTCCATTCTTTTTCTACCTTCATCTTTCAAAACAATGAAAACGAAAATCTGTAAAACAAAACTAAAGAAAACCAAAATAAAAAACCTGTAAACAAAAGGTTAGCAAAACAGAAATTAAATCAAAGCTTCCACTCTTTCAAACTAAA
This sequence comes from Allium fistulosum, assembly GCA_030737815.1. NCBI lineage: Eukaryota > Viridiplantae > Streptophyta > Magnoliopsida > Asparagales > Amaryllidaceae > Allium > Allium fistulosum. The sequence goes on from CM060907.1 coordinate 620,417,422, forward strand.
TCAAACAACATTTCATCTTCAATATACAAACCTGTAGCAAATCAAAGTTTCAGTTCTATCAAGCTAGATCATCTCAACAACAAGATTTCCAGTTCCAGTTCATCAAGCATTCATCTCAGTTTTAAAATAAGTTTCCAGTTTCAAGCTTTCAAGATCAAAGCATTTTAGTTTTCAAAATCAAGCATCTCAGTTTTTAAGTCTCTGTTCATCTTCTAAAAAGGTGAGTAAACTTTACTTTAAAATCAGTTCGAATCTATTTGCAAGTGATAAATTATATGGATAGGATGTAATATGTTTGCCTAGATGATTATTTTCTGGAATATGATTGAAACTACCCGTATACATGGCTATATATATATATCTTGTCTCTGTTATCTAAAACCAGTGAGTAAACTAAAAGCTTTAAACAGTTTTAAGTCTAATGCATATGATAAATGTTGAAGTAAAATTTGTGATGTATGTTTGAATTTATGTTGCATGTTTGTTTTAAGGTGAATGCATGTGTATATGTATATAGAAAATTGTGTGCATTGCATGTACATGAGTATATCTTCTCTGTTCTGATATACAAGTAAGTAAAACCAACTTTGTTTAATTTTAAATCTGGATGCATGAATAAAATTTAGAAGTTTGATGTAAAATTGTTTGCATGATGATGTATTGTAAATATATAAATATAAACTGTGTGCATGTATTGAAGTACCAGTAATTCTTCTCTGTTTAAAAGAACAGAGTTTAAATTCTAGATCAAATCCCAATTTTCTTGATCTAGTCTCTGTTAGACTTAGGTAGTTAAATAATGTTTGTTAAAACATAAGCTAAAGTTTTTTTTTTAGTTTAACAAACTTATAAATTGCTGAAATTTGAATTTTTACATTAAAACTCAGAATTGGATAAAATGTGATTTCAACAATTTAATATCTCATATATATATATGCTGAATCATCGTCAAATTTTAGGATTTTTAAAGTAAAAATCATGACTTTAATTGGGATAATTTGAGAGATATTGGTAGATGAACGGGATTTGGGTTTCATGCTTTCTCTGGTGATCGACGGCATTAGTAAGTTCGGGGTCTCGGCTGAAGCTTGCAAGATGATCTGAGATGATGGCAAAAATGATCGGAGGGATGTTAGGCGACTGTGGTGGCCAGTCGAGGTTAAACTAGGGTTTAAGGATCGAGGTTGGAATATGGTCGGCGCGGTGACTATGGGTGATCGAGTTTCACCTAGGCTCGAGTGATTGTAGTGTGTTGGCTGGCGATGCTATGGAGGGAGTTTGAAAGACTCCGGTGATCGGCGTCGATGGTTCAGGGGAGATTTCTGGTGATGTGAGTTTCCAGATTTCAACTGGAAGCTCGATTTTGATTCTGGTGATCGATCGAGTTGCTGAGTAGTTCGATGGTTTGAAGATGTCGTAGTTGACTTGGCGATAGGGGTCGAAGGTGCCGGAGCGTTGCCGGTGATGTGTGCACGTGCACAGTGGAGATGCGTGTGTTAGTTTATATCTGGAGTCGTTTGTAAGTTGGGGAAGACGAGGAGCACTCGGGTTCAAGCTCGAGAAAATGTTAATTCGACTCGAAGAAAAAGGAAAGTTGGGGTTACTCGGGTTGGGCTCGGGTAATTTACGAATTTGACTCGGAATGGGTTCCAAGTTGAACCCAAAGTAATAAAACAGTTTAAAATTTAATTGAAAACAAGTTTTTAAAATTTAAATAAATCAAGTTTGAATCTATTCTTTATATAATAAATGTGTTTAATAATTGACTTAAGTAAGTTATATAATTTGTTTAACTTGAATTTATTAAGTTAAAGTTTTAAGTTATTTTTAAACTTTATTTAGAAATGTAATTAAGTAAAAGGATAAAGGTTTTATATTTGTGTGTTAATCATAATTAAGCAATTAATAAGGAAAATAGTTTATCTTAAAGTTAATTAAGACTTTGAATAATTAAGGATTATTTAAACTAATGAGGTAATTACAGAGTAATTAATTAATTTAATTAATTAATGATTTAGGATTAATTAATTAAAAATTAAGGTTTATAAATTAATTAATTTGGGAATTAATTAATTGGAAATTTGGGATTAATTAATTGGTAATTAGAGAATAATTAATTACTTAAATAATAATTAATTAATGTAAGTAATTAAGGATTAATTTGATGAGAGTTAATTAATTTAATTAATTTTTTAGAGGATAATTAATAAATAATTAAAGGTTAATTAATTAAGTATAATTAACCAATGGCATAATTACTTAACGAAAGTAATTATGGATAATTAATTTAGATAGATAATTAAAGGAGGATTAAATCAATAGTTGAAATTAATTAATGTTATGTGAGCAGGATTAAGGTAATCCAAATAATTAAAGTTGGTAATTAATTTAATTGGAGATTAATTAAATTAATTAGAAATTATATTGAATGATGTTGAATGCCTTGGATTATGTGATATCTCTGGTATGTGATATGTGCTGCTTTGTGATATGAGATGAATGATTATAAACCTTTGGTTAAGATGACATTGGATTCGAAGAGACAGGAGTTGGGTATCAGTAAATACCCAAAACCACTTCGATTTGAAATCTTCTATAATTCTTTATAGATTGATATGTGAAATCAATAGGCCGGTTTGGGATAATATGGACCATTTAAACTAAGTTGGATACTTAGATATTGTTTTGTGAACATATGTGTTGACTATATAAGTTGTTTTACTTATAGTAAAGTACGAGTTACTCCGGGTTTTAAATAAGTTCTATAGATTGGAATTTCTTGTTAGATGAGTTTACTCACGCTGGTTTCCAGCCTGACCCGGGTGTTACTTTGATGTAATGCTCGGGTCAGACCGAGTATTACAGATTTCCAGGTAAGGACGTTCTGGAGCTCAGGAGGCGAGCTGGATGGCAGGAACGTATGGAGTATATTCCGCTGTGATATTATAGTTGTCTGAGACATGTTAATTCTAACTGTCTAGTACATTTGTGAATGTTGTAACTCTGATGTATAAAAATGTAATTAACAAATACAGGTTTTCTTTGTATAAATATTATTATTTGATATTATATTTTATCCGCTGCGAATGTGAGATGTTGTGTTTTCTGTTTTTCTTTCTTCTTTCTGTTTCTTTCTTCTATCTCTTTTCTTTTTCTCCTAACTATCTGGAATTTTCGGGTTCGAAAACTCCGGGTCGTTACACTTGGTATCAAAGCGAGGTTAAGCGAGAACCTTGGCTCTGTTGGGATTACTCGTTAAGGATAAGGTCAATGGTACCCTAGAACGAGTTGAGTGTGTATATATATATATGAGAGCGTAATTGTTATTTTCTTATATAAGGATTTTAAATGATTTTATATAAGAATATATTTTGATATATAAAATGATATTTCTTTCTAATAAATATCAAGGTAATTGGTTGTTAAATTATTGAATTAAATATAAATGATAATGGTAATAAAACCAAATTGAAATTAAATGAAGATAAGTTTGAAATGGATTCAAACTGAAATTAAAATCTTGAATATATAGAAGTATTATTAGAATAAAGATAAAAATGAATTGGTTTCCAGATATGATAATCTTGGTTATTATCATAAATGATTGTTGTGTTTAATAATGGAATGTTTTAGGGAAGTAAAACATTTAGGCAAGTAAGACTTGTAAATTCTAGTGGGTTTTAAATTGTGAAGTTTTAAATCCAGAAAACTTGAAATTATTTTTGAATTTAAAACCAAAGGTGGTTTAAAAATTTAAAGTATAACTTGGTGTGTAAAGAAAATGTATATATGAGGAATATACATAATACCAATGATGATTTGAAATAAGCACTTAGTGTTGAGTTTTAAATTGGAATGTGATGTGAAACCCAAAATAAAGTAAGTTTTTAAACTTAAAAAGGGAAAGACTATTAATCTGAAGTTTAAAATTTGAATAGGAATTCAAATTGTGAAAAGTTGACAGATTAAGTAAATTTAACTTGGAGGAAGTTAAATAAGTTTGAATAAATAACTTGAATTGGAAATTTCTAGATGAAATTTAAATTTAACTTGGGTAGTTAAATAGTTAATTTAAAGGGAGTTATGAGTGATCTCAAAATGGGTTTGAGATCTGGAAATTGAAAATGGATAATAAATTAGAATCTGAAGATTAAATTGTTTTTGAATTCATATTTGAACTTTGTAATAAGTTAAGTAAAGATAATTTTAAAATGGAATTTTGAAATTTGAATTCAGAATTAAAAGGTTTAAAGATTTAATTTGTTTAAAATAAAAATAAAAATAAAGGTTGAATTAATTTAAAAGTGAAGGAATTGTGATTTAAGGAATTAAGATTAATTCAACTTGAATTGGGGTTAAATCAATTTCAATGGAAATTGAAGTTATTTAAATTGGAATTAAGTCAATTTAAATGGAAGTGAAATTTAAATTGAATTGATGGGAAATTAATTGGAAATGGAGATTGGGAAATTAAACAGTTTGGCTCTGGATTATTTTCAAAATAAATTGTTTTAATACAAATATATTTTTCCAAACTATGTACTGTACAATCTTTCTTTTTAAACCCCAAACTATCTTATACTTGTTTTACAATTATTTTTGGAACTATTTAACAATTTTTCAACTGTTTTATAAACTAATTATTGTTTTTAACTACTTTATAACTAATTACTATTTTACAACTATTTTACAATTATTTAACTATTCTACAGATATTTTACAAACTAATAACTATTTTTCAACTACTTATCTATTTTTAAACCTTTTCAAGCTATTTTTAAAATTTAAATTGGTCAGAGTTCAAACTGTTTGTAATTGAAGTAATAACTCAATTGGAAATGGAAGCAATTGAGATTAAGTGAATAAAATTAAAGGAAATATGAATAGAAAAGGAAACTGATTTGGCTAATAACCAATAAAGATAAATACGTAGGATATACGTATATTATTCTATTCGCATAGTGATTTGATCCAGATTCGAGCACAGAATTTCGAGATAGTATTATCGATCCGAGTTGGGATTTTTCGTTCGATTTTCGACGGCGAACATGGATATGGATTGTTGATTGGTTCTGGATATTCTCTATCATAGTTGTGACTATGCAAGGAGAATGACGGTTTCTAATCAAGAAACCAGATCTGAGTCCGCACTAGAAAGTCGGGTGGACGATACTAGTTCGGAAGTGAAATTGTGTGATCGATTGAGCAATCAGACTGATATTGCGTACGGATGATATGTGTACATCGTACGAGTTTGGATGAAATTGATATTGAAATTTGTGGATAAAGATTGTAAAATGGTCTTTGAAATGAAAGGTATAATTGTGAAATATAATGGAATTGGATATTTCTTTGGTTGGAATTTACTTTATGGGAGTAAGTAAATGATAAATAACTTTATAAAGAAATCAAACTTGAATATTTGATTGACAATAAATAAAGTTATATTTTGTAATATGATAAACTTCCCTTGTTGAATCTATTGCCAGAAGAAAAGGGTTTTGAAATAATTGAAGTATAAAAGAGGTTTTATACAAGTTTGAAATAATCCAAAGATTTTCAAAGTTATATATATATCTATATATAAAGGATTTTATGGGAATGATTTTGGAAAAGGTTTTTGGAACCTATGGATTTTGGAAAGGGCTTTTGATTTTTGAGAAATCAATTTTGGATTTTGGAAAGCCTAGTTTGAGATTTATCGATTTTGGTAATCGATTTTGTGTAAAGGAGATTTTGATAAATCATAAAGGGTATGATTTGAAGATACTATAAGTATATAGTATAAAATGTTTTGAGTATAGCTCTGGGGAAAAAGGCGCTCTCTTGAAATGAACTTCTCAGGAGTGCCACTGGGTGGTACTGCCTTGAACCCCAAGGGGGGATTCTAAAGTTAATCCTATGAGGAGTCCGGAATAAACTAGTTCCTGAGGATTATTTTTGTAGCGAAAGTCGAGGGGCTGGTGCCCACAGAGGCATTTGGGTTATGCTGTGACGACAGTTTAACTCAATGTCACTGCGATCTACTGCAGACCATAGCGAAAGTCATGTGTGCCGCTGAGAGCCAACTGTCTACGTTTGATTTTATATCGGTAGACTGTGACACTATGGTAACATAGCGAAAGTCGTTTGTGCCGCTGAGAGCCAACAGTCTGCGTTTGATTTTATATCGGTAGACTGCGACCTATGTGGGAGAAGTTTCATTTTGACAGCGAAATCGTGTGTGCCGCTGAGAGCCAACAGTTACATGGACTTTTGCTGCGACGGCAACGTAACCCTGGGATGTAACTGCGATCTGTTGTGGGTTCCATGCCGTTATCAGTTACATGGACTTTTGCTGCGATGGCAACGTAACCCGTGATGTAACTGTGACCATGGATGGGGGTGATGATTTCCAGAGCATTCTCACCAAAGATATTTCCTCTATTTTCAAAACTGTTTCTATATTTTCATAAATTATTTTCCAATTATTTTCACTGGGTGTTGAAAACGGGTTTACCAAGTACTGATAGATTTTCAGTCTTACGCCTGATCAACGTATAACCGAATTTCTGTGAGAACAAGGATGGACTGGTTGAGACATCGAGTTATAAAAAGTATTTTTATAAAAAAAATATTTTGATAATATTATGTAAATTTTTAAAAATGTTTTGAAAATTAAAATAAAGAGAGTTAAGAGTTAAGATGTCTAAGGAATAATTTAACTGTAATAAAATTCTTGCTTCATTCCTTTTCGAGGACGAAAAGATTTAAAGGGGGAAGGAATGTGATATCCCGGATTTTCGGGCATCAGATAATTGGATAGGTATCTGATTTAATTTTTAAAAATACTGAATTATAAATTTAAACAACTGAATCTGATCAAATAAATATTTATATTTGTAATTGTGTTATATATATATAGATAGATTTAAGAAGATTTTAAATAAAAATATTATTATTTTTTTCAAACAAAATGAATTTGTGATTGTTTAAGTAAATATATTTATATGAGTTGATTTTATATTGGATTTTAAATTAAATTAAATTTGAATTAGAATTCAAAGGATAAATATCTTAAATATATTTTGAATTTAAATTATATTTTAAAAGATTTTATTTAGAATAATATTTGTTTTATATTATTTTCTTTAAAAGATTTTATAGAATAAGATAATGTATTAACTTAATAATATATATATATATAAGTTTAAAAAAAAATCATTTCTAAATTTTATTTTATTTTCAAGGAAATTACACTTGTAAGTTAAGTATATATATAGTTTGACAAATGTAAATCAATGAATACATGCTAATGACAAATGTTAACAAGTGTCACCATGTTATTTTATTTCTTTTATTTTTAATAATCATAAAATTAAGTCTATGTATATATCAATATCTTCTCTTCTCCATTCTTTTTCTACCTTCATCTTTCAAAACAATGAAAACGAAAATCTGTAAAACAAAACTAAAGAAAACCAAAATCAAAAACCTGTAAACAAAAGGTTAGCAAAACAGAAATTAAATCAAAGCTTCCACTCTTTCAAACTAAATCAAACAACATTTCATCTTCAATATACAAACCTGTAGCAAATCAAAGTTTCAGTTCTATCAAGCTAGATCATCTCAACAACAAGATTTCCAGTTCCAGTTCATCAAGCATTCATCTCAGTTTTAAAATAAGTTTCCAGTTTCAAGCTTTCAAGATCAAAGCATTTTAGTTTTCAAAATCAAGCATCTCAGTTTTTAAGTCTCTGTTCATCTTCTAAAAAGGTGAGTAAACTTTACTTTAAAATCAGTTCGAATCTATTTGCAAGTGATAAATTATATGGATAGGATGTAATATGTTTGCCTAGATGATTATTTTCTGGAATATGATTGAAACTACCCGTATACATGGCTATATATATATATCTTGTCTCTGTTATCTAAAACCAGTGAGTAAACTAAAAGCTTTAAACAGTTTTAAGTCTAATGCATATGATAAATGTTGAAGTAAAATTTGTGATGTATGTTTGAATTTATGTTGCATGTTTGTTTTAAGGTGAATGCATGTGTATATGTATATAGAAAATTGTGTGCATTGCATGTACATGAGTATATCTTCTCTGTTCTGATATACAAGTAAGTAAAACCAACTTTGTTTAATTTTAAATCTGGATGCATGAATAAAATTTAGAAGTTTGATGTAAAATTGTTTGCATGATGATGTATTGTAAATATATAAATATAAACTGTGTGCATGTATTGAAGTACCAGTAATTCTTCTCTGTTTAAAAGAACAGAGTTTAAATTCTAGATCAAATCCCAATTTTCTTGATCTAGTCTCTGTTAGACTTAGGTAGTTAAATAATGTTTGTTAAAACATAAGCTAAAGTTTTTTTTTAGTTTAACAAACTTATAAATTGCTGAAATTTGAATTTTTACATTAAAACTCAGAATTGGATAAAATGTGATTTCAACAATTTAATGTCTCATATATATATGCTGAATCATCGTCAAATTTTAGGATTTTTAAAGTAAAAATCATGATTTTAATTGGGATAATTTGAGAGATATTGGTAGATGAACGGGATTTGGGTTTCATGCTTTCTCTGGTGATCGACGGCATTAGTAAGTTCGGGGTCTCGGCTGAAGCTTGCAAGATGATCTGAGATGATGGCAAAAATGATCGGAGGGATGTTAGGCGACTGTGGTGGCCAGTCGAGGTTAAACTAGGGTTTAAGGATCGAGGTTGGAATATGGTCGGCGCGGTGACTATGGGTGATCGAGTTTCACCTAGGCTCGAGTGATTGTAGTGTGTTGGCTGGCGATGCTATGGAGGGAGTTTGGAAGACTCCGGTGATCGGCGTCGATGGTTCAGGGGAGATTTCTGGTGATGTGAGTTTCCAGATTTCAACTGGAAGCTCGATTTTGATTCTGGTGATCGATCGAGTTGCTGAGTAGTTCGATGGTTTGAAGATGTCGTAGTTGACTTGGCGATAGGGGTCGAAGGTGCCGGAGCGTTGCCGGTGATGTGTGCACGTGCACAGTGGAGATGCGTGTGTTAGTGTATATCTGGAGTCGTTTGTAAGTTGGGGAAGACGAGGAGCACTCGGGTTCAAGCTCGAGAAAATGTTAATTCGACTCGAAGAAAAAGGAAAGTTGGGGTTACTCGGGTTGGGCTCGGGTAATTTACGAATTTGACTCGGAATGGGTTCCAAGTTGAACCCAAAGTAATAAAACAGTTTAAAATTTAATTGAAAACAAGTTTTTAAAATTTAAATAAATCAAGTTTGAATCTATTCTTTATATAATAAATGTGTTTAATAATTGACTTAAGTAAGTTATATAATTTGTTTAACTTGAATTTATTAAGTTAAAGTTTTAAGTTATTTTTAAACTTTATTTAGAAATGTAATTAAGTAAAAGGATAAAGGTTTTATATTTGTGTGTTAATCATAATTAAGCAATTAATAAGGAAAATAGTTTATCTTAAAGTTAATTAAGACTTTGAATAATTAAGGATTATTTAAACTAATGAGGTAATTACAGAGTAATTAATTAATTTAATTAATTAATGATTTAGGATTAATTAATTAAAAATTAAGCTTTATAAATTAATTAATTTGGGAATTAATTAATTGGAAATTTGGGATTAATTAATTGGTAATTAGAGAATAATTAATTACTTAAATAATAATTAATTAATGTAAGTAATTAAGGATTAATTTGATGAGAGTTAATTAATTTAATTAATTTTTTAGAGGATAATTAATAAATAATTAAAGGTTAATTAATTAAGTATAATTAACCAATGGCATAATTACTTAACGAAAGTAATTATGGATAATTAATTTAGATAGATAATTAAAGGAGGATTAAATCAATAGTTGAAATTAATTAATGTTATGTGAGCAGGATTAAGGTAATCCAAATAATTAAAGTTGGTAATTAATTTAATTGGAGATTAATTAAATTAATTAGAAATTATATTGAATGATGTTGAATGCCTTGGATTATGTGATATCTCTGGTATGTGATATGTGCTGCTTTGTGATATGAGATGAATGATTATAAACCTTTGGTTAAGATGACATTGGATTCGAAGAGACAGGAGTTGGGTATCAGTAAATACCCAAAACCACTTCGATTTGAAATCTTCTATAATTCTTTATAGATTGATATGTGAAATCAATAGGCCGGTTTGGGATAATATGGACCATTTAAACTAAGTTGGATACTTAGATATTGTTTTGTGAACATATGTGTTGACTATATAAGTTGTTTTACTTATAGTAAAGTACGAGTTACCCCGGGTTTTAAATAAGTTCTATAGATTGGAATTTCTTGTTAGATGAGTTTACTCACGCTGGTTTCCAGCCTGACCCGGGTGTTACTTTGATGTAATGCTCGGGTCAGACCGAGTATTACAGATTTCCAGGTAAGGACGTTCTGGAGCTCAAGAGGCGAGCTGGATGGCAGGAACGTATGGAGTATATTCCGTTGTGATATTATAGTTGTCTGAGACATGTTAATTCTAACTGTCTAGTACATTTGTGAATGTTGTAACTCTGATGTATAAAAATGTAATTAACAAATACAGGTTTTCTTTGTATAAATATTATTATTTGATATTATATTTTATCCGCTGCGAATGTGAGATGTTGTGTTTTCTGTTTTTCTTTCTTCTTTCTGTTTCTTTCTTCTATCTCTTTTCTTTTTCTCCTAACTATCTGGAATTTTCGGGTTCGAAAACTCCGGGTCGTTACAGTAGAGGACTATGAGTTGGATTGATGGGATTATTAGAGGAAGGTTACGGGACATATGCTGATATTATTTGATTGATGATGATTGTAGATAATCATCCCAAATGCCGACACTTCATGGTGGGAGTCATAAGATCATTTCCAAGATGTGCTCTGCTATAGATGACATGTGCAAAGTTATAGTTGAGGCTCTAGGGTTCGTAGGTTACTCGTAAAGTGGGGCGTACACTGGGAATGTGATGGTTCCTAGAGTGTGATGGCTCTTTATTCTAGATGGGAGGTTTGTTTACCCCGGATTGACATGATGATTAGTCTAGTTCCTTGTCTACTAAGTGGCATGGATATGAGTACCGACGAACCAGGATGCGGGCTATTGTGATGGATAGTCCAGTCTTTGACTTTGATGGTCGAGCGAGTGATCATATATCCGATGCACTAAGTGAGTGAACGTGAGGATGGATGATAGATGCTATGTTTGATTAGAATTATTATCACCTTAGGAATGTCCCATGATGCTGATGTTGCCAATATAGACACTTAGACACCCTTAGTATTATGATGTATATTACACTCATGATGACTACGATGTTGAGTAGCCTATATCTTGTGTATGTGCTAACTTAGTGGATGTAAAGTCATGTCATTTAGTACCTAGATATTTTCTACCACTCACACTAGACTGTTCTCTGATCGTCATTTTACGCTTTGCTTCTTATTATTCCGAGTACTCTTAAGTGAGTAGATTAGGGATATCAGGTCTGGTGAGCACACAGAGCTGGATAGAGGAAAAGTAGGAGATCACACTCTCATATTGCTACATTTACTTATTATGGTTTGCTATTCCATGACACAACACAATAGAGCTTGCCAGTGCCTTTATTATTTAGAGACGATTTGTTTATGAATTATTATTTGATGTATAACTCTATCGCTTATGATGTATAATGTATAGATCTATGTACTCTGATTGATGTGATTCATTCGGTTATTACTATCTCGTTTGTTTTATATCTATGATGTTTACTATTATATTTTATTCGATGCGCCATGTTATATATGACAGGTTCTGTGATGTTTTATTTACCTTACAACCTTGACTATACTCATACATCGGTCGGGCACTGTTTAGTGCACTATACATATATTATTGGGGGCTGATGGCGTAGTGCGGTCGTTAAAATATTTATAAACTTAAATTATACACATTCGCTTCATAATCAAGATTAACAAATTTGTGAAATCATAAATTGTAGACTTTTGGTTTTAAAGACAATGTTATGTTTGGTTTTTTAATGCATTAAGTTTCTGAAATTCTTACTTCCCACTTTATCCAATTTTCAAATTATCAATATATAGGCTAATTTTTTTAAAACAATTATACATTTATTAGAGAATACATGTTATTTGGTTAATTTAATTTTTTTTTGAAAAGTGAACGAAGTTGTCTTGCCCCTAATGGATTCTATGTATTTAACAATGTTAACTATAAGAGTTATAGTTATAAGGCCCAAAGCTATTATTTGTTAGTTTGAAACTTTACATGTTTGTTTCTTAGTAGAATACTAGTGCGAACCCGTGCTGCACACACGGATTGAAGCAAAATTTTTAGACAATAATTTGTAAAATATAAATAACAAATAAAAGAATAGATTAAAAATTATATTGATTGTACAAAAATTATTACCTTTTTGTCATTAACATAATATATAATAAAACTGACAGAAAACCAACCAAAAAAAATTAGGTAAGAGAAAGGTTAAAACTAAAATAAATACTGTTTCATTAACTTGAGATTCATTTTTAAGATACTTGATTACTTGATAAACCTGAACTCATGTAACTGATCATCCACTCCTATATATTTAAACATAGCCACTATATGAATAAGCTAAAAGAATGGAAAAAGAAGAAAATACGATTAATGGAAGCTAACATACTGTTCAAAGAAATGATATTATTGTTGATATGTATGAATTATATTCTTTAACCATACAGTATGCTATCCAACCACACATTAAACCAATAAGGTTATAGTAATATAAAACATTCTTAGTACATAGGGCAACAATGTTTGGAAATGTTTATTAAATGAAATAAAATATAAAAGAAAACATGTTTGACACAAAAACAACACCTGATTATACTTCGAAGATGCATAAATTTCAGAACAAATACATGCTTGAACATAGTATATTTGTTGTTGATAATTATCCAAGGTTACATCCCTACAATCCATCTAGAAAAACCATGAGTTATAAGAAAATTATTATAAAAAAAGAAACAGTAATAATTTAAATAGAAATCATGAAGAGCTAATTCTTTCACAGAATGCAAGTCACACAATTTTCTGGATACTCAGTGTAGTTCCACTAATTTCTTGAATCAACTTAACCTCACTGAACTTCTTTCTCACTTCCATAAACATGAATTCTTATTATATGCATGACATAATGAATTAAGTTTTCTTATTGTATCCATAATGAGATAAGTTCACTAATTGTTGCATTAGCTATTCTATATTTTGATATTTTCCATAAAAATTCATTAATGTACACACACCTGGTGACTGGAGTAAATATCAAATACAATTATTTACATTTGCAAAAAAATAGGCCATTAAATATCAGCAAACATAAGACGCTAGTGCATGTGGTGCTTGCTCATTCCTGCAACCAAATACAGTAACCGCTAGTGCATTTGGAAATATAAAGACAAATATTAGCTATTAAAGCATGCACAATGCAATAAACTCATATTTTTTATATAGTTATGATAATAATTAATAATAATAATAATAACTACAATCGGGTAAATCCGTTAGCATATGTGATGTATTGAATCCAAACTCTTATAACTTTGAACAAAATATTATAAAGATAAGTAGCTAAAAATGGTAGGATAGATAAACTACATTGGTAGCAAAATCATTGCTCTATATAAATAAATTTTATATAATTGGTTCATCTATGTTGCTTCAGCATGTGATTAAATTAAAACGACATACTTACCTGATAAAACATGTGCATAATAAACACATATACTTTACAAAATTAACAATATTTAGCTGTTACTTATTATTCACTGTTGTTTACTAATTTATCATTTGTTTTTATTAATATCAATATCATCACTAATGTAAGTCGGATTATATCAGCTATGGTGCCATATTAACACAATTATACAGTAAGCAATGTTTGTTATAGCAAAAAGCATGTACAGTAAACATTGTTGATAGCATTATTAGTATGTTACTTGCCTAGTCAATTTCAAAAAATTCAAAAGTTTCAACATTAGACTAAAAAAAAGGATTGAAAAAATTATTTAAATATAAAATTATTGTTTTCTAGGAAAAAGGGAAAATGTTGCTCGGAATATTACCATCTCATTGCTACAAATTGTCACTTTCACTTTGAGATTGTTATCAGGAATAATTAACCCAATTGTGACATCCCGGAAAATTTGGCAATATCAATTTAATAATCTGTGATAAAATTTGAATTGATTCGATAATTTTCTTTAAAATAAATATTTGACTGATATTTCATATTTTAAAAGCTGGTAAATTGTTTTCTGTTTATAATCTATATATATATATATATATCTGTATACACTGTAAATAGACAAGATCTGTTTTGAAAATTTATAAATAAAGATATGTTTTATTATTTTAATATTTTTGGTAAACTTTTGTTTTGGATTTAATATGAAATAGATAAATAATCATTTGGCTTTAAATATTAACAAGATAACATCCATTAACATTTCAACTATGTTCCAAAGAATAAATAAAAATGATTACCAACTTCAAATATAAATATGGAAACGTAAAGCTAGAAATAAATATATAAATTTACAATGAAACAAATGTATTAAACATCTTAAACAACATTCAATTACCATCTTTACAGACAAGTAAACATAACAAGTTGAACAAAGAAAAGAATCAAAGGCAAGTGAACAATGGAAAACAATATTATTTTTTTTATCACAATTCAAAATATAAGCAAGAAATAGAATACATAAGAAATTTCCAGCTTTTAAATATGATCTGCCTAGTCCAAAAGCTTGTATGGGATGGCATAGAAACTGATGTCGAATACAGATAGGCAGGCCTGGGAACGAGATAAGAAAGATCAAAGCAAAGCAAACTATAAAATATGAATGTTGTAGCTTGTTGTTGAAGTCACAGGCAAGAGTAAAATATGAGATAAGTATGAATAAACAAACCATAAAGTACATAACAATTAATGCTCCATTTCTTTGCAGCCAACAAATCCTGTTCGAGTGTATAAAATGTTGTTTCCAGCCTCCATACTTCACAAAATATCTCTGACCATTACAAGAAAAATAAAATAAAATACCAACCCTATAAACCATTTCATACTTCAGCCTGTCAAATATTCTTTCCCATATCATCTTTCTCATTTCCAATTCGAGTAAAGAAAATATAAAATGAAACTCTATTTTAAATCTCAAAACAAGCTTCAACAAATATCAAGCAACTAAACAAGCAAGGTGATTGGCCAGAGAGTTTCAAGGAAAACATTTTCCAGATTTCAAATTCAAACTGTTTTCAAAGGATAACATGCTCTGTTCTTCTTCTCTGCCTTTTACAAATCTTGGTGAGTAACCTTTTATAAACTTAAAATCTAAATATGGTTGCATGTTTTTAAGTTGAGTTAAATAAGTATTTCATGTTGCTATGAGTAATATATGTGATATGTCTGTTACTTCTATTTGCTGTTCTGTTTCTTTGATTTTCCCAGGCACAACCCTTTATTTTAATACTCATCATCAACTAAGTATTTGATGGAATGAAGTTTGTAAAAATAAAGTTGTTAAACATCTCAAGTTATTTAAAGTTTAAGTAAGTTAAAAGATTTGATGTTGTCACTGGAAACATAAAATATATCAGTGCATGATAATTTTCGCCAAAATCCAAGCATGTTAATCTTGTAATTCAGTTTCATAAATTAAAAGCATAAACAAAAACTTGATTTTTAAAACAAGAATCACAATTTTTAGTGGAGTATTGAGGGTGCAGTTTGGGTTTGAACAAATATGGGAAATTGGGGTTTTTCTGATCATTCTGGGTAACGGGAGAGGTCGGGGCTCTTCTGGTGGATGGAGGAGTGAGCGTAGATACTAGGAAAAATGGGTGGTGGTGATGGAATTCAACAAGGAAGATGCGGCAGTGGTTTTTCTTGGGAAGACCTAGTTTATGCTATAGTTGTATTTTGGTCTCGTTTGATGACCAGAGGCGATCGAGCGCAGCGAGTTCCAGGGAGGAGGGGGTTGACGGGTAGAGGAAGACGATGCCGGAGTTGTAGACCGTATGATGGTCGAGGCTCAGAGCACGGCGAGTTGACAGGTCTCGAGAGGGAACGGTGTTGTGTTCCAGGATTTGAAATTTTGTTCGAATCGTGTTTAGGTAGTTAATTCAAAATTCAGACGATTGGAGATAAATGTTGAGGCGAAAGTCGACGTGCTCGTCGATGAAGTGTTGGCAGGAGATGGCGATCTAGGTTGTACACGTGCACCACGTTGTCAGGCTGGTGAAATTGCAACTGGAAAAAAAACGAGGGGAGTTACTCGGGAAAACATATGTTTTACTCGGGTGTTTGGTATTTTTACTCGAAGTAAATTAAGGAAGTCTCGGGTAAGTCAAATTCTCAGTTTTGACAGTAGCCAATATAACTCGAGTTTCACTCGGGTAAACTTTGGTTTGGCTCGGGTATATTTGAATTTTTCTCGAAGCAAATCTGATGGGAACTCGGGTCAGTGACAAGTTTCCAGATTTTAAATCTTTAAGTTTAAATTTGAAACCAAGGCTAAAACTGAGTTAAAGTAAATGATTTAAAACCAGATTTTGAAATAAAAGAAAGTTTAAATTTAAATATTTAAATAAATTTAAATATTCGAATTTAAAAGGGATTTTGGTCTAAAATCGCTTTATAGCTAAGTGTTGTTTTTAATTTGAAATTTAAGTTTTTAAAGAATAATTTTATAAAATGAACAAAGTTTAAATTTTTGATTTGTTTAAAACTTGGATTTTTAAAATAAAGTTTAAAAAGATGGAATAAATGTTTGGAAGTGGAATTTAAATCAATTTTCAAATTGAGGTCTTCTTTAGGATTTAAGATTTGAATTTCTTTGATTATTAAGGAATTAGAGTGAAAATAAATAATCTATATTAATTAAATTTGTAATTACAAGTTTAAATATTTATTTAGTTTAAATGAATTAAGGAGTCACTTTGTAATTATAAGTTTAAAAATATGAATTGAAGTTAAAATAATGGATTAAGAGATTAATATGATATTAAAATCAGAGACAAGACTTTCATTAATTAATAGATGGTTATTTAAATTTATTAATAATAATAATTTATGTAAGTTAATTATGGTAGATGTGAAATTAAATGAAGGTCTTAAACTAGATTATTTTATAATTGATCAATAAAATAAATTATTAATTGTTAATTAGATCAATTGATTTAATAGTCAGTATTAGAATGGTTTGAGTGTAATTATTAAGTGAGAATTAATTAAGTAATAAATCAAATTTAAGATGGGATAAGCACAATTGCTTAGAGAAGTAATTGATGGATAATTACAGAATGTAATTAACGAAATGTTGTTTAATAACGAAGTAATTTCAGTATCACTACTTTGTAAGATTTATCAAAGAATAAATTTGAAATAATTAATTATGGAATGTAACTAATAAAGAAATTAAGAGAGGTAATTACTATATGTGATTAATCAAGAGTGATTAATATTTTGGTTTAGTTAGAAATTAATTTCTTTGATATAATGAAATTGGAAATGTAATTTGAGACCAATTATTAATGTAATTAATGTTGGAATTAAAATGGATTCATCTAGTATAATGAATAAATGAAAAGATTTATTAATGTAATAAATTAAATAATATAATTAACTTTAGTTAATTAATAAATGTGGTAATGTAAAGATTAATTTCTATTTGTGATTAAAAATAATTAATCTGGGAGATAATTTAAAGGATAATTACTTCAATGTAATTAAGGGTAATTAATCAGGGATTAGAAATCAAATGGGAAAAATGGGATGGTGATTAATTAATTGGTTGAAAAATTAATTAATAGAAATATAAGCAAGTTAATAACGATGTAGTAATTAATTTAATTTATTTTAAATTAATTAAAAAGATAAGGTAATTAATTTAATTTATTTTAAATTAATTATCAACGATGTGATTAGTAATCCTTGCTTATGTATGATGATTGATTGATATTCCATTTATTGATTGGTTGTGATCTCAGATACGAGATCAGTAATATCTGTTGTGATATGGATGTTTGATCGATGTGTGATGATGATATAGTTGTTCATATATGGTGATATATGATTATTCATCTGTGATATTGTGGTTTATCTATCTGTGTTGATATAGATAATTGAATTGAATTGTTTTAAACTTTAAAACAACTTGGCCTTAAAAGACACGTTTTGGATTCGATGAGACCGGGATCGGGTTTCCGTATACCGGGATTCCAGGTCTGGAGACCCGAAAACCACATCGATCCAAATTAACGTTAGGTCGTGAAATCCAGGTGGAGCAAGTGAAGACTCGAGGTATAAGGACTATACGTCAGTATAACTCTGTGGGTGATTCCGTAATGAGTTTGACGGTGATAGTACTTATAGATTCGAGATGGTGATTCAGAGTGCAAGGGTTATTGTCGTTAACTCTGAGGGTGATTCCAATATGAGTGTAACGAGATAATGCCTTCGGTTTCGTTCGAACCCGGAACGAACTTGTATGGATTGAATGCTTTCAGCACATCGTTAGGTGGACGATGAGCATTCTAAGTGATGAGTTCTATTCAGGTAATCGTGACCTCAAGCCTCATCAACCGGGAATGGCTAAAACAGGGGAGGTGCAGCAAAGCTTCGTGGGTAGCACCCACTTGAGAGCAAGATATACTCCTGTCTAGATGTCCCTTTATATTCGATTGTGTGGGCAGTTGATTGCAACAACTGCTGGGGTTGTCTTGTTTGGAACTGTTCAGTAAGGAACGGGTCCGGCTTTGTGTTGCAGGGGACTTAGGGTGGGTCCTCGGTACGGTGATCTAGGTCACGTACTGTGACGGGCGGTACCCCAGTAGCCCAGCCATTGTATGGAATCCAAAATCCAATAAGTGCCTTCGGATTTGATTGTAAACCTAGTATGCTGGAATTTAATGAATGTAACAATTTCAGCTATTTTCTATTTACTTGGAAACCCTAGACACTATTATAATATCACTGGATTTCCTATCAAATGTTTTGGTTAGCGTAAGGTAAAAACTTACCCGTGTTTATTTGTGGGGAGTCTTACGTGATACCTTTGTTTTCAAATGATTTTCAAAGTTAAACAACTTTAACCGGTTACTCATACCAGACCCATGTCTGACCCGAAGTTTATTGCTGTTTTTCATAAACTCTCGGGTACCCAAATTTTTACGGGTAGCCAAGGGATTCAGGTTAGCCTTGACGAATTCTGAAGGAGCAATGGAGCAGGAGGCTTCAGCGTATAGATATATATTGGTTCCGCTGTGTCAGTGTTATTCTGTATATTCCGCTGTGTTGTATCTCTGTGATGTTGAGTTGTATTAACTAGACAGGTGTTTATAACTGTCTAGTATGTGATGTATCTGTGTACTCTGATGTATATGATATTATGTAACATTTATGTGATATATTATATTTTATTCGTTCCGCTGTTGAGATTCTGTTGTTGTTTCTTCTTCTTTCTATCTTTTCTCCTTTCTCACCTCTTTCTTTTCTTAAAAACGATACGTCTTCCTGGGCGTAGGAAGTCGGGTCGTGACACCACTGTAACGACCCGACTTTCCAGACCCGGAAAATCGGACCATTTGTGTTAAAGAAGAAGAGGTAGAAGAAGAAGAAACAGAAAATCAACAACAGAATCTCACATCGCAGCGAAATAAAATATAATATATACAAAACAGATCTTTACTCAAACAGAAAAATATATTTGTTTATACAATATATTTACAGAATACAGCATCAGAGTTCATCACATCAATGACAGACATCCAAATACACAGCGGACCAATAAACAAATACGGAAGTACGTATCGCCGTCCAGCTCGTCTCCTGAGCTCCCCAGCTACAATCTGAACCTGTTTATCTCGGTCTGACCCGAGCATCATATAAAACAATACCCGAGTCAGTCTGGAAAACCAGCATGAGAAAATCACACTCAAATTGATTATTAAAGTTTCAAAATCTTTTGAAAACAAAAGCATCTCGTAAGACCACGCCACAAATAAACATGTCGGGTTTTTACCTTACGATAGCTAAACACTTTATATCAAAATCCTCTGATATTATAATAGTGTCTACAGAAAGTAAAATAGAATCTAGCTGAAATGCTTGCATCTCACATTTCAACAATAGTTGGGCACAATCAAAACCGTACAGGCACGTAGGGAGAATGGATTTCCAACGAATGACTAGGCACTGGGGTACCACCTGTCACAGTACGTGGCCTAGATCACAGTACCGAGGAGTACGCCCGCTCCCCTGCAACACAAGGCCGGAATCATCCCTTACTGGATAATTCCAAATAAAATCACCCCACGGTTGGGATCAGCAACCGCACCACTAAGCCGAAATAAAAAGGGACATCTAGACAGGGATGACTTTACTCTCAAGTGGGGGCTACCCACGAAGCCTTGCTGCATAACCCCTGATTTTCAGTCATTCCCGGTTGATGAGGCTCGAGGCTAAACGATACCTTTACAGAACATATCCCTTAGAATGCCCATCGTCCACCTGACGATGTCACGAAAACATCCGTCCATACAAGTCCGTCCCGGGTTCGAACGGAACCGAAGGCACTATTCCTACTACATCCATTTTGGAAATATCCTCAGGATTAGTAGCGACTAGCCCTTGCACTTCACTGCTCCATCTTCGACTCCGAAATCGTTACACGAAACGTACAAACCGGATCGAAGTGGTATTCGAGTCTCCAGACCTAGAATCCCGGTATACGGAAACTCGATCCTGGTCTCTTCGAAACGATCAGCGCATTTGGCCAATATTGATAGTCGGTTATTTAACTATCAATTTACATCCACAAGCAACCATCACACAATAAATAATTTCCCACATTATTTATTAACCTCAAATATCTTTCCAAGGTATATTCCTATTTTCAAACTCCTTTGAAACAATTTCAAAACAGTTTCCGCTTACGGAATACATTCCAAATATTTATTTCCTCTGAAACACCAAGTACAAAACACTTTTACATTTTAAAATAATTTAAAAACACTTTACTATAATATACTTTATAATATTGAAATTTAAAAACTACTTTAATACCTTTCAAAATATATATACTTAAAGAATATTTAAAATGAAACCACTTTATAAATATAAACCAAATTTCTCTTTTTAAAACATAATCCCAAATCACTTTTATATAATTACTACAATAATAGATTTTGAAAATCTTACTTTAGACTTTAACATTTAGAAATAAATCAATTTTCTAAACATGCTTTTAAAAACAAAATTAGAACTTTTAACTTATATTTAAAATTGCTTTGGGAAACGTACTTGGCTATCCAGAGAAATATACTTCTCTCCTCATCTTAAAAATAAAACACTGTTTATTTTTAAACAATTTCTCATTTCCCTTAATAAATTCCCAATTTGAATTTATTCTTTCCAAATATCCTCTGAGATATTACTTTACTTTTATAAACCCCGTTTATAAATTCCATTGCCACATTCTTCCTTCAAATTCCCAGTTTCACAAATTTAAATCAATTCCCAAATTGATTTTCAATTTAATCCATTTATTTCAAAAATCCTTTAACTTCAGATTTTAAACCCTTCATTTGATTTAAAATACTTTTAACTGGAAATACCAATTTTAGATTTCCCAAATTTCCTTTTTAAGTTAAATTTTAAATTTTTAAAAATATTTCTTTATTCCTTTTCGAATAATATCACTTGAATTTACAATTCATTAATCCCTTAATTACTGTTATTGCAAATTCTTTACTTTTCATATTCAAAGTTATTTATTTGTATTTAACATCATTTCCATCTTTCAATTCATTCTTACTTCATTCAAATTTCCGATAATTATTTCTTTACAAATTTACTTCCTTTACTTTCTTTCAAAAATCCAATTTATATATTTCTGGTATTTCCTTATACCCAAATATTCAATCAAACAATAACATTCAATATTCCAATATAATTTATCAGGAAATATCAAACAATCACAACAGAGGATATTGAGTAATATAATAAATGTTGAGGGGTCCAGTTGGATCCCTCCAACCTGTTTTTCCTGCATGCACAGACGTTAGCACAATATAAAATACCAATTCCACTTCAAGGTGGAATATCGCGGTATATGGGATTAAATAAATATCATCCGCTATTATGCGGCGCATAGGGTCTCATCCGCTATATAAATACGGGAATATCAACAACTCAAATATATACATATGCCAATATGTATATATTGCTATATACTACTATATATATATATAGTATCACATCAAACCAAATCAATCATTTTACCAATTATTTAAATTTAACCAATTAAATTTAAATTATAATTTAACTGAGTGAGATTAACTCACCTTTAATCCCTGATTTGCAATCCAACCAAACCAGCTTGTTTCCTTTCAGATTTTTGACCTTGAATAACAATTTATATGATTTATTAACATTCGAATTAATCAAACAATTTATCACTATTTAAACAATTTAATTTAGCTACTAATTTGGGTTCAAACCAATAAATTTAATTTTTAGCTAATGGTTTAATATTTAATTAATAACTTTCCTTTAATACAAACCATTTAGTAATTTGAAATCATTTAATAAGTTAATAAAACAGGTTTAAAGGTCTACTTTTTATATGACTCCTATCCTTTCCCAAAAACTATAAAAAAAATTCGGTTTCCTATACATATTTAAATTCAATTCAATTTCCTTAAAATTTAATGAAACTGCTTAACAGGTAAAATTTTCGTTATACTGATAACAACATTTTTTCCTTCTTAAAATTTAATTATGCAATAATAATATAGGCTAGAGATTACCTCAAACCCAAATCACGACAATCACAACTTCGGCCACCACTGACCACCATACTTTGTCAGACTTAAACCTACGCCGTGCTCTGCCATCTTCCAACGTCCACTGACCGCCACGACCACTTAGCACCCTCGTCTCCATCAACCATTGCAGCGCCTCTAATCGAAACACTACCTCACTGTCGCGACAGAAACGGCATCGCAACCTCCCCATCTCGATCACGAGCACCGGTCTTCAAACGATCGCGAACCCAAAACCTCGGCCTCGATGAACACGACTACTACTTCAGGTCGAGCACGACCACGCAGTAACTCTAGCTGACCACGACCTCGCGAACTTGGCGACCACGAAACTCTACCAAGACCAAAATCGCGACACCCAAACCCTTGCAGTACTAGCCAAGACGCGATCAAACCTCCAGTGCCGCCTCCCTCATCGGTTGCCTGCCCCTGCTAGCGGCGATAGTTCGATCTCCTCAAGCAACGCGATCGTACCCCTCCTAAAATAGCACAGATCTCTAAACGAACGCGACCCAATCGCGTATGCTTCCTCGCAAGCTCGATCGTTACAGATGATGGAAAAGAAGAGAAGATGGCTCGCGTTTCTCCCATTCGTCTGGGTCGTGAATTCGATTTGAAGGGAGAAAGAATAGATGGGATTTGTTCGGCCATTTAAATTTGAATGTGATTTCAGTTTCAGAATGAATTTATGAGAAAACTCGGCCATTTTGTTTTATTTTCTTTAAGAGTTTGGTTTCGATTTTGTTTCCAGCTGCGTGAACTTTTAAGTAGATGGAGGAACGGGGAGAAGATATCGATTTGGGGAGGCTTCCAGCGTACGCTTGTTTTATAAATATCTCTGACTAGTTGACTTTAAATATATTACATTATAAAACTTCAAAACGTCTCGTTACATAACGCGAAATCCCGAACCCCGAATAAGACATGCCGACAGACGTTCATAAGATTCTACCCATATTCCGATCACAACGGAACGTGTTCCAGAGGCTAATTCGATCGTATGCGCGAGTTACAGAAGTAAACGATCCAATTTCGAATTAAATCGATTCAAACAATTCGAAGCGTTTTGAGCTGCCAGGGTTAAACGACACTCTGATTGCTATGAGGATTGAAATCCGATAATAACTAACTATTACGGATCCAATAGAACTGGTTTCGTCGAACTCCGAGACTGTGCCTCGGAAGGCTATTTTTAAATTCAATTTAAACGATATATTTTAAAAACTGAACAAAACACTTTTAAATCACATTTTAAAAGTTCTATTATCTTCAATATCATTAATATGAAATTTCCAAGCCTTCAAATTAATTTTATCAGGCTTAAAATTTCAGATTCAACATTTTACCCAATTCCCAATTATTAAATTCAATTATTTAATTATCAAATAAATAGTGATATTTGAAATTCTAGTTAATAATTAACTTTTGAATATTTAAAATCAATTAAATATTCAATTTCAAATGCTTAAAAATTCCGGGTCGTCACATTCCTCCCCCCTTAAAAGAATTTCGTCCCCGAAATTACTAGTTAGGAAGAATGTCCCATATCCCGTTAGTTATTCCCCCAAATTCAAACAGTTTTAACAATATCCAAACAATCTTTTATTAATGATACACTAATCATTTTTTTAACTTCCCAAACTTATTCATAAGTTCAACCCATACCACCTACTTATCCATTCAAATTTAAATTTGAATTCAAATTTTGAATTATCAAAATTTTCCAAAATTTTTCTAACTCCCTAAATTTTCGAAAAATTTTGCCAGCGTCTCCTTTGCGCGGCTAGCTCGGTACAACTACAAAATGGCTCTACGGCCTCCCAATCTCAAAAAGAAAACAAAAAGCCAAGTGGCTGGATCCAAAACCCAATCAAATTTCATACAGAAATTCAAATACATACCTTTTGTCGGCCCATTAAATTTTATCTTCTAAAATCAAAAATCCCAATTTATCCATTGCTTTTATACACCTGTATATCCTATTAAGCCAATAATATTCAATCATAGGACTCAAAATTATTTTATCAACTCCTTTACAAATTTTAAATATTTGCTTTACTTATGCCCGTATGATGCACATATATCATCCGTACGCAATATCACATTTGATCGCTCACTCGATCACACAATTTCACTTCCGAACTAGTATCGTCCACCCGACTTCCTAGTGCGGACTCAGATCTGGTTTCTCGATCAGAAACCGCTATTCTCCTTGCATAGTCACAAACTATGATAGAGAATATCCAGAATCAATCAACAATCCATATCCAGGCTCGCCGTCGAAAATCGAGTGAAAAATTCCAACTCGGATCGATATATCTATCTTGAAATTTTGTGTTCGACACCTGGACCAAATAGCTATGCGAATAAAATAATATACGTACATCTTACGTATAAATTCCAATTGATTACCAATTATATCAATTCTCTTTTATTCACATTCTTTTTTTATTGTTATCCCCTTATTCACAACTATCCCATTTCACAACTTCAGTTTTAGTCTTCATTCAACTATTCACTTAGTATATATTTTTCCATTCCAAAATTACTAAGTATATTTCCAATGCAAATTTTCTTAAGAATTTCATTCTTCAATTCTTAAGTTCAATATAAATTTTTCTTATATTTATTTACTACTTCACCACTGAAGTGTATATATTCAAATTGAACTCCCATTTCATATGAATCTCAACTTACTTCAATTTACTACTTCATTTCAAATATAAATACTTATTCCACACTTTCATTCAGATTTTTAATTTCTAATAATTAAATTTTTTCTTAAATTCAATTCATCTCCAACTTCCAAAAATTGAATTTTATTTAGCTCGGCAACAATCCAAGTTAATTCATTCAATAACCATTTCTCAACTTATTTAAACCACTCCTCTGTTTGAGTTCAGTTTCCATTCAACATTTACTTAAGTCAATAACTTAAGTTTATTTTCCAATTAACCAACCCTTTTAAAGTTTTATTTCTATCTTTCATTTGATTCTTATTTAATCAAATTCCATCCATTTATTTATTTAATATAAGTGGTTCATTCACTCAATCATTATGAATTTTATTTTCCATACTCAATTCATATGGAATTATTTTATTAATAACCAGGCCATTTCCAATTTATTTTCACTTAAGAACTTAAGAATATGAATTTCTTTACACAATTATAAGCATTTTACATTACCTTTATATCCAATTCAATTCAACTTCAACTTGTTTAATTCAATTCCAATTCTCAATTTTTATTTAACTTATCTTAAGTTAAATTCAAATATATTTTATTCACCTTCATATACTCGAATTAAATTTTAATTCTAGGATACATACAAGTTTTACAATTCATTCACCTTCAAGTTCTCTAACTCTTTTATCTACCAACTTATATTACTCATTGAGTTATTTTCATCTCATAATTATAATCCCAGAATTTAAACTTTCATTCCCTTCTTATTTCAATCAACTTCATTCTATACTTTATATTGTTGATTCATTTTAAATTTTCACATTTATATTTTAAATAGAATTCCCAGAATTCAATTGCCCGGTTTTATTTCAAAACCACTTTGAATCCATAAATAACTCATACACCATCAAATCCCAATTTCCAAAATAATCTGCATTTATCAAACAATTTTCCCCTTGAATTTCAAAACCAACCCAGTTCACAATCATTTTCAATTTAAAACAGTTTGGTAGCAATTTCTCTTTGGAAACTCGAAAACAGACATCGATGATGCTGCAGTCATCACCGAAATTACTTTTCCAGCGACCGAAAGAGAATTTAATGCTTTTATCACTTTGAAACATTTCAAACATTTTGAAATCCCAAATCCCACCAGATTTCAATTCAATTTCAAAAATATTCATGAAATAATATCACCATTATTTCCCCAAAACCTTTAAACTATTTTTTTTTTTAAATCCAAAGGAGTTTAAACCTTCCCCAAAACTTCAAATTCAAAATCCATTCAATTTTATATCCAAACATTACTCTGGAATTCTATCACATTTTATTTCAAGTTATAAGTCACATTTACAATTCACATTTACCAATTTCATTTGTTTATGAATTTATCTCATTTGATTATAAATCACATTTGTAATTCACATTTGTATATGAAGTTTTATTTCAACTTATAAATTACATTTATAATTTATATTCTCAAATTCCATTTGTTATATCAATTTTATTCTTTAACTTTGGTTATACTTTTCCAATTTCTGATTCAATTTTTACACAATGATGATAATAATTTAATATCATCGCTTTCTAACAACCAAGCAACCAAATATCTAATTTACAAAAGTTATCCTTTTATATATAAAAATAATTTGGGCAAAATTATTTCATTCATCCATTTAAAACAATATTGTGTCGAACTGTTCTATTCAAGTGTAACGACCCGACTTTCCAAACTATTCTGACAATATTATATATTTAAATTGTTATATATTTGGTACATCTGTTATATATTCGGCATTTGATTTTCTGTTTCTTCTTCTTCTACCTCTTCTTCTTTAACACAAATGGTCCGGTTTTTCGTGTATGAAAAGCCCGGGTCGTTACAGTGGTATCAGAGCTAAAGTCTCACAATATTATATATTTATAATAGTGTTTGAATTGTTATATATTCAAGTGTATACACAATTTATTCAAGTATACAATTAATTTTCTTTAAATTATTATATATTTGGATGTTTGGATGAAAATATTCTGACAAATTAAAATTGAAAAAAATATGATAAGATTGTAAAATCAGAATGATTTACTTAACCAATGGATATTTGTATAAATATGAATTGAACAAATGAATTATAACTAAAAATTTGATTTAATCAAACGGTAAATTTAAACCCTGGATATTTGGCAGTGTTTTCAAAAGTGTTTTGAAGATAAACACAAGCATTATTATTTTGGAAAGTATTTTTGGAATGGAAAATACAATATATATATATACTTAGTAATTTTGGAATAAGTGGAGATTTCAAAATGATTTGAAACTAAAAGCCGGGTACATAAGAATTCTAAATCTTTATTTGAATCAGATGGAGAAATAAAATTAAGTTGAGACAAATGAGCTTAAACTAAGTTTAATTTTGAGTTGGATTTGAAGCAAACTGAGAAAAATAAATCCAGTTGTATTTGGATTGTTGGAATCGAATTGAAATAAATTGTGTATACAAGGTCAAAAATTGGGAAAACCAAGGCAATATTGAAGTGGAGTACAAATAAAATCAAAGGTGAGTTAATCTCACTCAGTTAAATAATAATTTAAATTTAATTGGTTAAATTTAAATATTGATGGATGATTGAATTGATTGATTTGATTGATATGGTATATAGCAGTATATACCAATATATATATATTGGAGTTGATATTCCCGCATTATATAGCGGATGAGACCCTATGCGCCGCATAATAGCGGATGATATTTTATAAAACCCATATACCGCGATATTCCACTTTGAAGTGAAATTGGTATTGTGCTAACATCTGTGGATGCAGGGAAACAGGTTGGAGGGATCCAACTGGATTCCTCAAAATATTTAATTTTGTTAAATATTCTGTGATATGATTTTTGATATCCTGTGATGAATTATATGGATAATGGAATGTTATGGTTTGGTTGGACCGATTTGGATAATGCTGAGTTATCAAAATCTCTAGAATAGAAATTTTGAAAGAAATAAAAGAGTAAATTTTTAAGTCAAATAATTCTAATGAATTTGAATAACTTAAATAATGAATTGTAAAAGAAATAAAGAAATTTCTAAATTCGAACAAATATGATTAAAGGGGATTTTGAATTAACATGAGGATAATGAACGTTAAACTAAAGCGATATTATTGGAGAGAATAAAGAAATTATTTTTGAATGTAAGGATTAAATTTAATAAAGGGATAAAGAAGGAATTTTGGAAGTTTTAAATTGATATTTTAAGTTAAAAGGGTTTAACTCAAAATTAAGAAATAAAATCTGAGAGTAAATGTAATTTGAAATAAATGAAGTAAATAAGAAATTTATTTCAAAGTAAAGTAAATGGGAAAATCAATGGGAAATTGATTTGGTTGTTTAAAATTGGAATTTGAAAGAGAAGTGAGATTTTGGAATTTATAAACTGGGTTTATAAAGTAAAATAAAATATCAGGGGATATTTGGAAATATAAATTCAAGGTGGGAATTTATAAAGGGATATGAATTGGTTTAAAAATAAGTGTTGATTTATTTTTAAAGGATGTGAAGAGAAGTGTATTTCTCTGGATAGCCAAGTACGTTTCAAAGCAATGTTAAATATAAGTTAAAAGTTTTAATATGTTTTAAAAAGCATATTTTAGAAAATTGATTATTTCTAAAGGTAAATTTCCAAAGTAAGTATTTTCAAAAATCTATTATTTTTGTAATTATATAAAAGTGATTTGGTATTATGTTTTAAAAAGAGAAAGTTAGTTTATATTTATAAAGTGGTTTCATTTTAAATATTCCTTAAGTATATATTTTAGTAAAGTATTAAAAGTAGTTTTAAACTTCGATGTTATAAAGTATATTGATAATAAAGTGTTTTTTAAATTATTTTAAAATCTAAAAGTATTTTGTACTTGGTGTTTCAGTGGAAATAAATATTTGGGAAATGCATTCCGTGAAGGGAAACTGTTTTGGAATTGTTTCAAAGGATTGAAAATGGTAATATATCTTGCGAAGATATTTTGAGGTTAATAAATAATCTGGGAAATTATTTATTGTTTGATGGATGTTATGAATGTTAATTGATAGTTAAAGAACCGACTATCAATATTGGCCAAATGCGTTGATCGTTTCGAAGAGACCGGGATCGAGTTTCCGTATACCAGGATTCTAGGTCTGGAGACTCGAATACCACTTCGATCCGGTTTGTACGTTTCGTGTAACGTGTTCAGAGTTGAAGATGGAGCAAGGAAGTGCAAGGGCTAGTCGCTACTAATCCTGAGGATATTTCCAAAATGGATGTAGTAGGAATAGTGCCTTCGGTTCCGTTCGGACCCGGGACGGACTTGTATGGACGAATGCTTTCGAGACATCGTCAGGGGACGATGGGCATTCTAAGTGAAACGTTCTGAAGGTAACGTTTAGCCTCAAGCCTCATCAACCGGGAATGACTGAAAATCAGGGGTTATGCAGCAAGGCTTCGTGGGTAGCGCCCACTGGAGAGTATGATCATTCCTGTCTAGATGTCCCTTTTATTTCGGCTTAGTGGTGCGGTTGCTGATCCCAACCGTGGGGTGATCATATTCAGAATTGCCCATAGGTGATTCCGGTCTTGTGTTGCAGGGGAGCGGGCGTACTCCTCGGTACTGTGATCTAGGCCACGTACTGTGACAGGTGGTACCCCAGTGCCTAGTCATTCGTTGGAAATCCATTCTCCCTACGTGCCTTGTACGAGTTTTGTTTGTATTACCCACGTTGTGGCTAGTATGCTGGAATTTAATCATGTAACAATTTCAGCTATTTTAATAAGTATTTGTGAATAGACACTATTATAATATCAGAGGATTTTGATAAAAAGTGTTTTAGCTATCGTAAGGTAAAAACCCGACATGTTTATTTGTGGCGCGGTCTTACGAGATGCTTTTATTTTCAAAAGGATTTTTGAAACTTTAATAATCAATTGAGTGTGATTTTCTCACGCTGGTATTCCAGACTGACTCGGGTATTGTTTTATATAATGCTCGGGTCAGACCGAGATAAACAGGTTCAGATTGTAGCTGTGGAGCTCAGGAGACGAGCTGGATGGCGATACGTACTTCCGTATTTGTTTATTTTTCCGCTGTGTATTTGGATGTATATCATTGATGTGATGAACTCTGATGATGGATTATGTAAATGTATTGTATAAACAGATATATCTTTCTGTTTGAGTAAAGATCTGTTTTGTATATATTATATTTTATTCCGCTGCGATGTGAGATTCTGTTGTTGATTTTCTGTTTCTTCTTCTTCTACCTCTTCTTCTTTAACACAAATGGTTCGATTTTCCGGGGCTGGAAAGTCGGGTCGTTACAGTTGGTATCAAGAGTGATTACTATATGTGATTAATCAAGAGTAATTTGAAATTCATACAGCTCTGATACCACTGTGACGACCCGACTTTCCAGACCCGGAAAATCGAACCATTTGTGTATACTCTGGAATCTTATTTAAAGTTGTTTATGAAATAATAAATTGTAAAGCTTAAGTGATATTATTTGAAAGAATAAAGAATTTATTTTTAAATTTAAGGATTGAATTTAATTAAGTAATAAAGAAGGAATTTTGGAAGATTAAATTGGTATTTCCAATTAAAAAGGGTTTAACTCACAATAAAGAAATAAATCTAAAGTTATTGTATTTTGAAATAAATAAAGTAAGCAAGAAATTTATTTCGAAGTAAAGTAAATGGGAAAATCAATGGGAATTTGATTTGGTTGTTTAAAATTGGAATTTAAAAGAGAAGTGAGATTTTGGAATTTATAAACTGGGTTTATAAAGTAAAATAAAATATCAGGGAATATTTGAGGATATAAATTTAAGGTGGGAATTTATTGAGGAATGAAAATGTGTTTAAAAATAAATGGTGATTTATTTTTAAAAAAATATGGAAGAAAGTGTATTCCCTGGATAGCCAAGTACGATTTCAAAGAAATTTCTTAAATATAAGTTAAAAGTTTTCATGTTGTTTAGAAAGGGATGTTTAGAAATTTATTGTTTCTAATATTTAAATTCTAAAGTAAATATTTTCCAAATCTATTATCGTAATAATTATTTAAAGGGTGATTAGTATTTTATTTAAAAAGTGGAAACTTAGTTTTATATTTTATAAAGTAACCTTATTTTAAATATTCACAAAAGTATATATATATTTTTTTTTTATAAAGTATTAAAGTAGTTTTCCAAATTTAAATGTTAAAGTATAATTATAATAAAGTGTTTTAAAGTTATTTTAAAATCTATAGGTATTTTGTACTTGGTGATTCAGTGGAAATAATTATTTGGGAAATGTATTCCGTAAGCGGGAACTGTTTTGAAATTGTTTTCAAATGAGCTTTGAAAATTTGGAATTATATCTTGGAAAGATATTTGGGCAAATAAATAATGTGGGAAATTATTTATTGTGTGATGGTTGCTTGTGGATGTTAATTGATAGTTAAATAACCGACTATCAATATTGGCCAAATGCGCTGATCGTTTCGAAGAGACCGAGATAAACAGGTTCAGATTGTAGCTGTGGAGCTCAGGAGACGAGCTGGATGGTGATACGTACTTCCGTATTTGTTTATTGTTCCGCTGTGTATTTGGATGTATGTCATTGATGTGATGAACTCTGATGATGTATTCTGTAAATATATTGTATAAACAGATATATTTTTCTGTTTGAGTAAAGATCTGTTTTGTATATATTATATTTTATTCCGCTGCGATGTGAGATTCTGTTGTTGATTTTCTGTTTCTTCTTCTTCTACCTCTTCTTCTTTAACACAAATGGTTCGATTTTCCGGGTCTGGAAAGTCGGGTCGTTACAGACAAGGTGGGAATTTATGAAGGAATATGGATTGGTTTAAAAATAAATGTTGGTTTATTTTTAAAAGATGGGAATGAGAAGTGTATTTCTCTGGATAGCCAAGTACGTTTTCAAAGCAATTTTTAATATAAGTTAAAAGTTCTAATTGTGTTTTTAAAAAAAAGCATGTTTTAGAAAATTGATTATTTCTAAATGTTAATTTCCTAAGTAAGATTTTCAAAATCTATTATTGTAGTAATTATATAAAAGTGATTTGGTAATATGTTTAAAGAGAAATTTAGCTTATATTTATAAAGTGGTTTTATTTTAAATATTCTTAAAATATATTTATTGATAAAGTATTAAA
The DNA here is from genome assembly GCA_030737815.1 of Allium fistulosum. NCBI lineage: Eukaryota > Viridiplantae > Streptophyta > Magnoliopsida > Asparagales > Amaryllidaceae > Allium > Allium fistulosum. The sequence goes on from CM060907.1 coordinate 620,450,179, forward strand.
GTAGTTTTAAAATTTCAATGTTATAAAGTATATTTAAATAAAGTGTTTTTAAATTATTTTAAAATTAAAGGTATTTTGTACTTCGTGATTCAGTGGAAATAATTATTTGGGAAATGTATTCCGTAAGCGGAAACTGTTTTCAAAAGAGTTTTGAAAATTTGGAAATATATCTTGGAAAGATATTTGGGCAAATAAATAATGTGGGAAATTATTTATTGTGTGATGGTTGCTAGTGGATGTTAATTGATAGTTAAATAACCGACTATCAATATTGGCCAAATGCGCTGATCGTTTCGAAGAGACCGGGATCGGGTTTCCGTATACCGGGATTCTAGGTCTGGAGACTCGAATACCACTTCGATTCGGTTTGTACGTTTCGTGTAACGTGTTCGGAGTCGAAGATGGAGCAGTGAAGTGCAAGGGCTAGTCGCTACTAATCCTGAGGATATTTCCAAAATGGATGTAGTAGGAATAGTGCCTTCGGTTCCGTTCGGACCCGGGACGGACTTGTATGGACGAATGCTTTCGTGACATCGTCAGGTGGACGATGGGCATTCTAAGGGATATGTGCTATAAAGGTATCGTTTAGCCTCGAGCCTCATCAACCGGGAATGACTGAAAATCAGGGGTTATGCAGCAAGGCTTCGTGGGTAGCACCCACTTGAGGGTAAGGTCATCCCTGTCTAGATGTCCCTTTTTAATTCGGCTTAGTGGTGCGGTTGCTGATCCCAACCGTGGGGTGATTTTACTTGGAATTATCCAGTAAGGGATGATTCCGGTCTTGTGTTGCAGGGGAGCGGGCGTACTCCTCGGTACTGTGATCTAGGCCACGTACTGTGACAGGTGGTACCCCAGTGCCTAGTCATTCGTTGGAAATTCATTCTCCCTACGTGCCTTGTACGGTATTTGTTTGTATACCTAGTATGCTGGAATTTAATCATGTAACAATTTCGGCTATTTGAATAAGTATTTGTAAATAGACACTATTATAATATCAGAGGATTTTATAAAAAGTGTTTTAGCTATCGTAAGGTAAAAACCCGACATGTTTATTGGTGGCGTGGTCTTACGAGATGCTTTTGTTTTTCAAAGGATTTTGAACTTTAATAATCAAATTGAGTGTGATTTTCTCACGCTGGTATTCCAGACTGACTCGGGTGTTGTTTTATATAATGCTCGGGTCAGACCGAGATAAACAGGTTCAGGATATGATGCTGTGGAGCTCAGGAGACGAGCTGGATGACGATACGTACTCTCGTACTTGCTATATTTTTTTCCGCTGTGTTTTCAGTTGTATGTTATGGATGTTGATGTACTCTGATGATGTATTCTGATGATGTATTGTATAAACAGATATAGTTTTGATTTGTGTAAAGATCTGTTGATATATGTTATATTTTATTCCGCTGCGATAGTTAGATTCTGATTTTGTTTTCTATTTTTCTTCTTCTACCTCTTCTTCTTAACTAAAATGGTTCGATTTTCTGGGTTTGGAAAGTCGGGTCGTTACAGTGGTATCAGAGCATTTTGTGTTAACCTATTTGCCCAAACATCTCGTAAGACCCGATTATAAATTAAATATAAAAATATAACTGGACCCCTCAACATTTATTATATTACTCAATATCCTCTGTTGTGATTGTTTGATATTTCCTGATAAATTATATTGGAATATTGAATGTTATTGTTTGATTGAATATTTGGGTATAAGGAAATACCAGATATATATAAATTGGATTTTTGAAAGAAGTAAAGGAAGTAAATTTGTAAAGAAATAATTATCGAAAATTTGAATGAAGTAAGAATGAATTGAAAGATGGAAATGATGTTAAATACAAATAAATAACTTTGAATATGAAAAGTAAAGAATTTGCAATAACAGTAATTAAGGGATTAATGAATTGTAAATTCAAGTGTTATTGTTCGAAAAGGAATAAAGAAATATTTTTTAAAAATTTAAAGTTTAACTTAAAAAGGAAATTTGGGAAATCTAAAATGGGTATTTCCAGTTAAAAGTATTTTAAATCAAATGAAGGGTTTAAAATCTGAAGTTAAAGGATTTTTGAAATAAAACCAAATATTATTTTATTAAAGGAAAAGTAATTTGAATAAATAATTAGCTAAGTAAAATTATCAAAGAGAAGAAATTGTTCAATAAGTTCAAATATTAATAAAATGTAAAATGTTTATTCAAGGTCTGGAACCATGGAAAGACAGGCCGATTGGGATTGGTTTTCAAATAAAAGCAAAGGTGAGTTAATCTCACTCAGTTAAATTATAATTTAAATTTAAATGGTTAAATTTAAATAATTGATTGGATGATTGCATTGATTGATGTGCTATATTATATATAGTAGTATATAGCAATATATACATATTGGCATATGTATATATTTGAGTTGTTGATATTCCCGCATTTATATAGCGGATGAGACCCTATGCGCCGCATAATAGCGGATGATATTTTATAAACCCATATACCGCGATATTCCACCTCGAAGTGGAATTGGTATTGTGCTAACGTCTGTGGATGCAGGGAAACAGGTTGGAGGGATCCAACTGGATTCCTCAAAATATTTAATTTTGTTTAAATATTCTGTGATATGATTGTTGATATCCTGTGATGATTTTTATTTAATAATCTGGTTGGATTGAATTTCCCAGTATAATGAGTTATCAAAAGCAATTGAATTGGATTTTTGGAAAGAAATAAAAGAGTAAAATTTAAGTTAAATAATTCTAGTGAATTTGAATAACTTAAATAATGAATGGTAAAAGAAATAAAGCAAATTTCTAAATTCAATCAAATTTAATTAAAGGAGATGAAGGAATTTTGGAAGTTTAAAATTGGTATTTTCAGTTAAAAGGGTTTTAACTCACAATAAAGAAGTAAATCTAAAAGTTAATGTATTTTGGAATAAATGAAGTAAGCAAGGAATTTATTTCAAAATAAAGTAAATTGGGAAATCAATTGGAAATTGATTTAGTTGTTTAAAATTGGAATTTGAAAAGAGAAGTGAGATTTTGGAATTTATAAACTGGGTTTATAAAGTAAAATAAATATCAGGGGATATTTGGAAATATAAATTCAAGGTGGGAATTTATAAAGGGATATGTATTGGTTTAAAATAAATGTTGATTTATTTTTAAAGGATGTGAAGAGAAGTGTATTTCTCTGGATAGCCAAGTACGTTTTGCAAAGCAATGTTAAATATAAATTAAAAGTTTTAATATGTTTTAAAAAGCATATTTTAGAAAATTGATTATTTCTAAAGGTTAATTTCCAAAGTAAGTATTTTCAAAAATATATTATTGTAGTAATTATATAAAGGTGATTTGCTATTATGTTTTAAAAGGAGAAATTTAGTTTATATTTATAAAGTGGTTTATTTTAAAGTATATATTTTTAATAAAGTATTAAAGTAGTTTAATTTCAATGTTATATGATATATTTAAAATAAAGTGTTTTTAAATTATTTTAAAATTAAAAGTATTTTGTACTTGGTGATTTAGTGGAAATAAATATTTGGAAATGTATTCCGTAAGCAGAAACTGTTTTGAAACTGTTTTCAAAGGGAGTTGAAAATTTAGAAATATATCTTGGAAAGATATTTGGGCAAATAAATAATGTGGAAATTATTTATTATGTGATGGTTGCTTGTGGATGTTAATTGATAGTTAAATCACCGACTATCAATATTGGCCAAATGCGCTGATCGTTTCGAAGAGACCGGGATCGAGTTTCCGTATACCGGGATTCTAGGTCTGGAGACTCGAATACCACTTCGATTCGGTTTGTACGTTTCGTGTAACGTGTTCGGAGTTGAAGATGGAGCAGTGAAGTGCAAGGGCTAGTCGCTACTAATCCTGAGGATATTTCCAAAATGGATGTAGTAGGAATAGTGCCTTCGGTTCCGTTCGGACCCGGGACGGACTTATATGGACGAATGCTTTCGTGACATCGTCAGGTGGACGATGGGCATTCTAAGGGATATGTGCTAAAGGTATCGTTTAGCCTCGAACCTCATCAACCGGGAATGACTGAAAATCAGGGGTTATGCAGCAAGGCTTCGTGGGTAGCACCCACTTGAGAGTAAGATCATCCCTGTCTAGATGTCCCTTTTTAATTCGGCTTAGTGGTGCGGTTGCTGATCCCAACCGTGGGGTGATTTTACTTGGAATTATCCAGTAAGGGATGATTCCGGTCTTGTGTTGCAGGGGAGCGGGCGTACTCCTCGGTACGGTGATCTAGGCCACGTACTGTGACAGGTGGTACCCCAGTGCCTAGTCATTCGTTGGAAATCCATTCTCCCTACGTGCCTGTACGGTTTTGATTGTGCCCAACTATTGTTGAAATGTGAGATGCAAGCATTTCAGCTAGATTCTATTTTACTTTCTGTAGACACTATTATAATATCAGAGGATTTTGATATAAAGTGTTTTAGCTATCGTAAGGTAAAAACCCGACATGTTTATTTGTGGCGTGGTCTTACGAGATGCTTTTGTTTTCAAAAGATTTTGAAACTTTAATAATCAATTGAGTGTGATTTTCTCACGCTGGTATTCCAGACTGACTCGGGTATTGTTTTATATGATGCTCGGGTCAGACCGAGATAAACAGGTTCAGGATATGATGCTGTGAAGCTCAGGAGACGAGCTGGATGACGATACGTACTCTCGTACTTGCTATATTTTTTTCCGCTGTGTATTCAGTTGTATGTTATGGATGTTGATGTACTCTGATGATGTATTCTGATGATGTATTGTATAAACAGATATAGTTTTGATTTGTGTAAAGATCTGTTGATATATGTTATATTTTATTCCGCTGCGATGTGAGATTCTGTTGTTGATTTTCTGTTTCTTCTTCTTCTACCTCTTCTTCTTTAACACAAATGGTCCGGTTTTCCGGGTCTGGAAGCCCGGGTCGTTACAGTATTTCCAAATTTTCAAAGTTCATTTAATACCGATAAAATCACTTTTAAAGGTAGTGAAAGAGAAGTATTTTCTGGATAGCCAAGTACATTTGGTTTTAAAAGGAAATTTTAAATATTTGTTAAAGATTTATTGTTATTTTTAAAAGTCAAGTTTTAAAAACCTATTATTTTCAAATGTTAAATTTCTAAAGTGAGTAATTTTCAATCTATTATTGTAGTTAATACAAATGAGATTTGATAATATGTTTTAAAAGGAATTTTGTTTATATTCTTTAAAAATGGTTTTATTTTAAATATCTTTAAATATATATTTTAACTTAAATATTAAAGAAGTTTAAAGGGGCGTTCTTATAAAGTATTTTTATAATAAAGTGTTTTGAAATTATTTTAAAAATCTAAAATGGTTTTGTACTTGGCATTCCAGTGAAAATAAATATTTGGGAAATTATTCCGTGAGAGGAATATAGTTTGAAATTGTTTCCAATGGGAATTGAAATGAAAATAATATCTTGTGAAGATATTTTGAGGGATATAAATAATTTGGAGAAATTATTGATTGTTGATGGTTGTTATGGATGTTAATTGATAGTTAAACAACCGACTATCAATATTGGCCAAATGCGCTGATCGTTTCGAAGAGATCGGGATCGGGTTTCCGTATACCAGGATTCTAGGTCTGGAGACTCGAAAACCACTTCGATCCGGTTTGTACGTTTCGTGGGGAAACGAGGGTAATATTGATAAGGGGATAGTGTTATCAGTTCTGTTCGGACCTGGAACGGACTTGTATGGATGAATGCTTTCGGACATCGTCAGGGGACGATGGGCATTCTAAGTGAAACATTCTGAAGGTAACGTTTAGCCTCAAGCCTCATCAACCGAGAATGACTGAAAATCAGGGGTTATGCAGCAAGGCTTCGTGGGTAGCCCCCACTTGAGAGTAAGGTCATCCCTGTCTAGATGTCCCTTTTATTTCGGCTTAGTGTTGCGGTTGCTGATCCCAACCATGGGGTGATTTTATTTGGAATTATCCAGTAAGGGATGATTCCGGCCTTGTGTTGCAGGGGAGCGGGCGTACTCCTCGGTACTGTGATCTAGGCCACGTACTGTGACAGGTGGTACCCCAGTGCCTAGTCATTCGTTGGAAATCCATTTTCCCTACGTGCCTTGTACGAGTTTTGTTTGTATTACCCACGTTGTGGCTAGTATGCTGGAATTTAATCATGTAACAATTTCAGCTATTTTAATAAGTATTTGTGAATAGACACTATTATAATATCAGAGGATTTTTATAAAAAGTGTTTTAGCTGTCGTAAGGTAAAAACCCGACATGTTTATTTGTGGCGTGGTCTTACGAGATGCTTTTATTTTCAAAAGGATTTTTGAAACTTTAATAATCAATTTGAGTGTGATTTTCTCACGCTGGTATTCCAGACTGACTCGGGTATTGTTTTATACGATGCTCGGGTCAGACCGAGTATTATAGGTTACAGGATATGATGCTGTGGAGCTCAGGAGATGAGCTGGATGGCGAGACGTATATCCCGTACTTGTTTATATATATATATTCCGCTGTGTTGATTGTTGTACTCTGTTGTATTGAGGACATGATATGGTTATTGTCCAGTTGTATGTTATGTGTTCTCTGGTGTATACTCTGATGCTATATTATATAAAACTGATATAGTTTTGATTTGTGTAAAGATCTGTTAATATATATTATATTTTATTCCGCTGCGATGGTTAGATTCTGATGTTGTTTTTCTATTTTTCTTCTTTTATCTCTTCTTCTTAACTAAAATGGTTCGATTTTCCGGGTCTGGAAAGTCGGGTCGTTACAAGTGATACCAAGTGTAACAACCCGAGTTTTTCTAACACGAAAAACCGGACCATTTGGGTAAAAAGAAGAGGTAGAAGAAGAAAATAAAAGAAAAACAACATCAGAATCTAACCATCGCAGCGGAATAAAATATAATATATCAACAGATCTTTACACAAATCAAAATTATATCTGTTTATACAATACATCAGAATACATCATCAGAGTACATCAACATCCATAACATACAACTAAATACACAGCGGAAAAATAATAACAAGTACGGAAGTACGTATCGACATCCAGCTCGTCTCCTGAGCTCCACAGCATCATATCCTGAACCTGTTTATCTCGGTCTGACCCGAGCATCATATAAAACAATACCCGAGTCAGTCTGGAAAACCAGCGTGAGAAAATCACACTCAATTGATTATTAAAGTTTCAAAAATCCTTTAAAAATAAAAAGCATCTCGTAAGACCACGCCACAAATAAACATGTCGGGTTTTTACCTTACGATAGCTAAAACACTTTTTATAAAATCCTCTGATATTATAATAGTGTCTATTCACAAATACTTATTAAGATAGCTGAAATTGTTACATTATTAAATTCCAGCATACTAGCCACAAAAGTGGGTAATACAAACAAATACCGTACAAGGCACGTAGGAAGAATGGATTCCAATGAATGACTAGGCACTGGGGTACCACCTATCACAGTACGTGGCCTAGATCACCGTACCGAGGAGTACGCCCGCTCCCCTGCAACACAAGGCCGGAACCATCCCTTACTGGATGATCCCGAATAAAATCACCCCACGGTTGGGATCAGCAACCGCACCACTAAGCCGAAATAAAAAGGGACATCTAGACAGGGATGACCTTACCCTCCAGTGGGAGCTACCCACGAAGCCTTGCTGCATAACCCCTGATTTTCAGTCATTCCCGGTTGATGAGGTTCGAGGCTAAACGATACCTTTTAGAGAACATATCCCTTAGAATGCCCATCGTCCGCTGACGATGTTTCGCAAGCATTCGTCCATACAAGTCCGTCCCGGGTTCGAACGGAACCGAAGGCACTATTCCTACTACATCCATTTTGGAAATATCCTCAGGATTAGTAGCGACTAGCCCTTGCACTTCACAGCTCCAATCTTCGACTCCGAACACGTTACACGAAACGTACAAACCGGATCGAAGTGGTATTCGAGTCTCCAGACCTAGAATCCTGGTATACGGAAACTCGATCCCGGTCTCTTCGAAACGATCAGCGCATTTGGCCAATATTTATAGTCGGTTATTTAACTATCAATTAACATCCACAAGCAACCATCACACAATAAATAATTTCCCACATTATTTATTTGCCCAAATATCTTTCCAAGATATATTTCCAAATTTTCAAAGCTCATTTGAAAACAATTTCAAACAGTTTCCGCTTACGGAATACATTTCCCCAAATATTTATTTCTCTGAAACACCAAGTACAAAATACTTTAGATTTAAAAATAATTTAAAAGCACTTTACTATAAATATACTTTATAATATTGAAATTTTAAACTACATTAATACTTAACAAAATATATACTTAAGGAATATTTAAAATGAAACCACTTTACAAATATAAACTAAATTTCTCTTTTTAAAACATAATACCAAATCACTTTTATATAAATACTACAATAATAGATTTTTGAAAATACTACTTTCGGCTTTAACGTTTAGAAATAATAGATTTTCTAAAATATGCTTTTAAAAACACAATCAGAACTTTTAACTTATATTAAAAATTTCTTTGAAACGTACTTTGCTATCCAGAGAAATACACTTCTCATTTCCATCCTTTAAAAATAAATCAACATTTATTTTAAACCAATTCGTATCCCTTTATAAATTCCCACCTTGAATTTATATTTTCTAATATCCACTGATATTTTATTTTACTTTATAAACCCAGTTTATAAATTCCAAAATCTCATTTCTCTTCTAAAATTCCAATTTTAAACAACTAAATCAATTTCCAATTGATTTCCCAATTTACTCTACTTACTTTGAAATAAATTTCCTTTGCTACTTCATTTATTCCAAAATACATTAACCTTTAGATTTTTATTCCTTATTATGAGTTAAACCCCTTTTTACCAATATCGATTTCAGATTTCCAAAACTCCTTTTTTTTTTTTAATTAACTTTAATCCTTAATTTCAAAAATAACTTCTTTTTATTCTTCAAATAATATCACTTAAGTATAAAATTTATTATCCCTTGTGAATTCAAAATCCCCTTTTTCATATTTGTTAAAATTCCAAATCACCTTATTTTTATTTCAATTCGTTATAAATTTTATCCCAATTCCTCGAATTATTTACTTAAATTTTTATTCTTTTAATTCTTTTCAAAAATTCAATTTCATAGATTTTATAATTTATTATACTGGACAATCCAAATCAACCACATCATCCAATATAAAATCATCACATGATATCAAATATTCAGAACACAGAATATTAAATAATCTAATAATTTTGAGGAATCCAGTTGGATCCCTCCAACCTGTTTCCCTTTGAATTTCAAAACCAACCCAGTTCACAATTATTTCCAATTTAAAACAGTTTGGTAGCAATTTCTCTTTGGAAACTCGAAAATAGACATCGATGATGCTGCAGTCATCACCGAAATTATTTTCCAGCGACCAAAAGAGAATTTAATGCTTTTATCACTCTAAACATTTCAAACATTTTTAAATCCCAAATCCCACCAGATTTCAATTCAATTCGACTTCAACTTACTTACATTTAATTCAATTCCAATTCTCAATTCTTATTTAACTTATCTTAAATTATTAAAATAATAAAAAAAATATAATTGTATTCCCATTGATTGATTGAAAACTCAGTTATGTGATGAGTAATCTCTGTTGTGATTTGGAAATTCTATTTAAAATTTATTTCAAAATACATTAACTCTTAGATTTATTCCTTTATTTGAGTTAAAACCCTTTTTAACTGAAAATACCAATTTTAAACTTCCAAAATTCCTTCTTTAGCCTTTAATTAAATTTAATCCTTACATTCAAAATAAATCCTTTATTTTATTAAATTTAATATCACTTTAGTTTAGAGTTAATATTTCCCTTGTTATTTCGAAAATTCCCTTATTCCAATTCACTTGAATTATTTACTTAAAATTTACTCTTTTATTTCTTTCAAAATCCAATTCAATATATTTTGATAACTCCTTTTATTGAAATATTCAATCCAACCATAACATCCAATATTTCAATCATCAATAAAATCATCACAGGATATCAATATTCATAACACAGAATATCAAGTAATCTAAATAATTTTGAGGAATCCAGTTGGATCCCTCCAACCTGTATCCCTGCATCCACAGATGTTAGCACAATACCAATTCCACTTCGAGGTGGAATATCGCGGTATATGGGATTTATATAAAGTCATCCGCTATTATGCGGCGCATAGGGTCTCATCCGCTATATAAATGCGGGAATATCAACAACTCAAATATATACATATGCCAATATGTATATATTGCTATATACTACTATATATATATATATATAATATAGCATATTCAATCAATGCAATCATCCAATCAATTATTTAAATTTAACCATTTAAATTTAAATCTAACTGAGTGAGATTAACTCACCTTTGATTTTGTCCTGCCAATCCGACTCAACCCAGTTTGTTTCCTTTACGATTCCAGACCTTGTATAGATATTTACAGTTGATTAATATTCGAAATAAATCGAGTAATCAGTTTCCAATTTAAATTTAACATATCTAAATATTTTATTTAATTTATTTTACTTACTAGAAATAATTAATTGTTCAAATTTAAATCACATTACTAATGTTAATGTAATAAAGAAAATTTAAGATAAATGATGTAAATAGGTTTAAAGGTAAAGTATACTTTAATGATTTTAAAATTTAAAAAGAAATTTAGTTTAAAATTTGTAAAGTGGAATTTAGTGATTGGATTCATTAAATTATTAAGTTAATTAAATGGATTGATAAATTTAATTAATAACTGGATTAATTAAGTAATTATGAGTTTTAAGCTCGTTAATTTAGTTTTAAGTAAATTAATTAGAAATAATTAAATTGGAGTTAAGATCATTAATTTGAATAAATTAGATTTTAAACTAATGGTTAAATGTTAATTAATCAAGAAATTAAAGGTTAATTAAGTTACGGTTTAAAACTTGAATTAATTAAATAATTAGTGGTTAATTAATATTTGGTTAAGGATAAATAAATTTGAAAATTTATAAGGGTTTATCTAAGTTAAATTTCTTAAGAAAAGGAATTTAGGACTGTTAATAGTAATAATGGTCATTAACTCAAGATTTGTTTTATAATTAATCAATATGAAATTCAAATAATTAATTAGATTGATTAATTAAAGAAAATTAATTGTGGAATTTGTTTAAGTGTAATTAAAGGAATTAATTACTCAAGATAATTAATTAAATAAATTTGAATTATCTAAGTTGATTTATTGGTATATTTATGTGATTAATTTTAATAATTAATTAGATAAATTAATTAAAGAATTATTGAGTTTATTACTAAATAAAATTTTTGAGTTTAATATGATTTGTTTAGATTAATTTATCGAGTTTAATTAATGTAAATAAATCATTGGATCATTTGATAAGTATAATTACTTAAATGTAATTAATGAAGTGAAATTACTTAATGAAGTAATTGATAATAATTACTATATGTAATTGATTGAAGATGTTTTGAGTATAATAGTAATTTGGATTAAATTACTTTGAAAAATTAATCAAGGGATTAATTTAGAAAATTAATTAAGGAGTAATTAATTTATTAAGTGAAGTAATTAAGGGTAGTTAATTACTGAATGGGATTAATCAAGGATGATTAATAATTATGGTTAAGTAAAAGTTAATAACTCAATGTAATTAATTTAAATGGAATAATTAATTCAAAAAAAAATGTATTAGGAATCATTGATTATATGTTTAATGATAAATTTAAAGGATTGTTTTAGTAAGATTAATTAATCAATAATAAGTGTTATAAGCAATTAATTAATTGTAATTAATTAAGGATAAATGTAATTAATTATGGTTAATTAATAAATAGGGTAATTAAAGATTAATTACTGTATTTGGTTATAAATAATTAATTTGTGAAATTAATTAAAGAATAATTACTCGAATGTAATTAAAAGATAATTAATCCAGGATGATCAATTAAGATGGAAATCTAGAGAATGATTAATTAATTGATTTGTAATTAATCAATGGTTAAGTAAGCAGGATTTATAGAATGAAGTAATTAATTTAATTTGCTTTAAATTAATTAGAGATTTGTAATTAATTTAATTCATTTTAAATTAATTATAAATGGTGTGATTATTAATCGTTGCTTATGATGGATGATATTGATTTCCTTGATTGATTATGATCTCAGATATGAGATGAGTAATATCTATTGTGATATGGATGCTTGTTTTAAGTATGATGATATTGATTATCTGTTTGAGTAGATAATATGGATTATCTGTTTATGATGATGATGTTATTATCCATTGTGATATTGTGATTTAACTATCTCTGTTGATATAGATAATTGAAATTGAATTGTTTTAAACCTTTAAAACAACTTGGCCTTAAAAGACACGGTTTGGATTTCGATGAGACCGGGATCGGGTTTCCGTATACCGGAATTCTAGGTCTGGAGACCCGAATACCACATCGATCCAAATTAACGATAGGTCGTGAATCTCAAGTGAAGATGAAGATTCAGAGTGCAAGGGTTATTGTCGTTAACTCTGAGGGTGATTCCAAAATGAGTGTAACGAGATAATGCCTTCGGTTTCGTTCGAACCCGGAACGAACTTGTATGGATTGAATGCTTTCAGAACATCGTCAGGTGGGCGATGAGCATTCTAAGTGATGAGTTCTGTTAAAAGGTAATCGTGACCTCAAGCCTCATCAACCGGGAATGGCTAAATCAGGGGAGGTGCAGCAAGGCTTCGTGGGTAGCACCCACTTGAGAGCGAGATATACCCCTGTCTAGATGTCCCTTTATATTCGGCTTAGTGGGCAGTTGATTCGCGACAACTGCTGGGGTTGTCTTGTTTGGAACTGTTCAGTAAGGAACGGGTCCGGCTTTGTGTTGCAGGGGACTTAGGGTGGGTCCTCGGTACGGTGATCTAGGCCACGTACTGTGACGGGCGGTACCCCAGTAGCCCAGCCATTGTTGGAAACCCAATCTTCCTACGTGACCTTACGGTTTTGATTGTATTACCCACTTTGTGGCTAGTATGCTGGAATTTAATCATGTAACAATTTCAGCTATTTCATATTTACTTGGAAACCCTAGACCTACTATAATATCACTGGATTTCCTATCAAATGTTTGGTTAGCGTAAGGTAAAAACTTTTCCATGTTTATGTGTGGGAAGTCTTACGTGATACCTTTTGTTTTCAAAGGATTTTTAAAGTTAAGCAACTTTAACCTGTTACTCATACCAGACCCATGTCTGACCCGGAGTTTATTTCTGTTTTTTTCCTTAAACTCTCGGGTACCCAAATTTTTACGGGTAGCCAAGGGATTCAGGTTTGCTTTGACGAATTATGGAGGAGCAATGGAGCAGGAGGCTTCAGCGTTGTAGATATATACAGTGTTCCGCTGTGTTGGTATCTCTGTGTTGTATCTGTGTTGTATTTGAGTTGTATCGAGATGTATTAACTAGACAGGTGTTTATAACTGTCTAGTATGTGTTGTATTATCTGTGTAACTCTGATGTATATGATAATATGTAATCTCTTATGTGATATATTATATTTTATTCGTTCCGCTGTTGAGATTCTGATGTTGTTTCTTCTTCTTCTCTATCTTTTCTATTTTCTCACCCCTTTCTTTCTTAAAGATGATGCAATTTTCTGGTAGTAGAAAGTTGGGTCGTCACACGTGGTATCAGAGCATAGGTTGAGCGAATACCTAAGCTCTGGAGTGGTGTCTTTCTTGAGAGAGCGTACTTGTAATTTCTATATATACATATATATTTATTTCTACCTATCTGTTGGGTTACCTGTTCGGGTTTTCCAATATAAATTATAAAGGTAGATAGGGTAATGGTGTGTATAACACGACTACCAATAGTTGGAATTGTTGAGTTTGGAAGTGTATCTGTCGAGACTGTAGACCTAATACCGTCTCGAGTGAATCTTTGTTGTGGTGTAAGGATTTCACCAATATCTGTTAGGGTTCGGAGTCCCTTTTTGAAGTGTATAGTTTGAATGGGTAGGATTTGGATTCTGACAGTTGAGCAGAAGCTAGTGATAGTATCTTGATACCTCAGGAATCAGTAGCTGTGGGATGAGATATAGTGACTATGGATGTCTCTGAAGATTTTTCTTTGGAACAAGTTAAGGGAGAGTGTTTGCATCGGTATTGTGGCTGTGTTCAGCTGGGTGTTTCTATTTGGCTTTGAGGCCTGTGTTTCTCAAGGAGTTTGGTTTAGGATGTCCTTGGCAGCAGTGGTAGCATTTGTAGTTCTGATTGTCCTGTGGGTAGGCAGGAGGTCGTCTGTCAGCAGTTTTCTAGAAGTGAAGTTCAGAAGCAGCAGAGTGGATCCATTTCTTCGGTGGATTGGCTAGATAAGCTTAAGCTGTTCTGATTGGTAAAGAGAGAGCAGTTTTTCTTTGGATATTGGGTTGGATTGATCGCAAAAGTGACTTGCGATAGTGGAGTGTTCTCTTGGCTTGTTAAATATCTTTCGGGATTTCTGAGTTTTCTTCTTTATGGATCTGTTGAACCATATTTTTGGGATGTGTTGTCCGGTTTGTGCTCGGGTGTACCATCAGCATTTCTTCTACTCAGATCAGAGTTGTGCAGCGGAAGCAGTTTGGGAGTGCATCTGTTTTTCTTTTCCGGATAGGAGAAGTTGTTTTCTACTGATGATAGTAGAGGCTGTGTTCTTGGATTGATTGTGAGTGGATCATTGTGATGAGTTGTTTTGAGGCATCAGCGAAGGTTGAGCTCATCAGTAGGGATAGAGGCAGCCAGGATCGTCAGATGAGTTTTGTGGATATAAGATGGAGGAATTTGGATTTCGAAGTCGAGGATTTGGTTTTGAGTAAGTTCTCTCAGATCGAAGGGGTTTCAAGTTGGTAAGACTGGGAAGTCAGCACCGAGGTATCTTGGATTTTATCTTGTTCTGGTAAGGATAAGAGTTTGATCTTCTGGAGTGAATTGTCAGTTTGGACAACTGAAATTCGATGTGTTCCACGTATCTCTGAGGGAGTACGTGTAGGATCTATCTCTGGTTTTGGAACCAGTAGTTCTAGAGGGTTTGGTTGTTGAGTTAGACTCGTCTGTAGTCTTATATCTGTTTTGTTTTGTAGATCTAGATGAGTAGGAGCTCTGTAGCTTAGTAGTGTAGATTTGTTTGGATTCTGTAGAGCGAGTATCCCGGTGTTTATACTTGGGAAACTCGAGAGGACTCTATCCAGAATTTTGTCTGGATAGTTAGATTTGTTTGTTTGGATGAGTTGATTGCTATGGTTGTTAGCGTATAATTAATATACGCTTGTGTTTTAAAATTAAATCTTTAATTAGATTATTAAATTACCTTTGTTGTAAATTTCGGGGACGAAATTCTTTTAAGGGGGGAGGAATGTGACAACCCGGAATTTCGAGCAATATCAATTTAATAATTTATATTAAATATTGAATTGATTTGATATATCTTTGATTTATAAGACTAGAAATTGATACTTTTCTTTTAATAAATATCTAATTGGTGAATTTTATCTTTTAAAACTAATGAATTATTTTCTATTTATAATATATATATATTTGTATATATTGTAGATAGGAAAGCTTTATTTTAAATTCAGCTAATAAATTATGTTTTCAAATGTCTAATATACCTTTTAGTGTTTGGGAATTATGATTTATTTAAAATAAGCTTTAATAAATACAATTTACTAGTTTGTATTACAATACTTTATTTAGGTGATTAATTTGTTTAATTTACTCAAATATTTATTATAGGGAAATTTAGTTATTAGTCTAAGTTAAATTGTTAATTAAATAAATTATAAAAAGAAATAAATTTGATCGATTAATTCGAGTGTTAATGAATCATAAATTGTTTATTCAAGGTTTGAAACCTGAAAGGAAATCAAGCCGGAAATGGTAATGGGGTACAAATAAAGCAAAGGTGAGTTAATCTCACTTAGTTGAATTTTATTTTAAATTTAAATGGTTAAATTTAAATAATTGATTGGATGATTGCATTGATTGAATGTGCTATATTATATATAGTAGTATATAGCAATATATACATATTGGTATATGTATATATTGGAGTTGATATTCCCGCATTTATATAGCGGATGAGACCCTATGCGCCGCATAATAGCGGATGATATTTTATAACCCATATACCGCGATATTCCACTTTGAAGTGAAATTGGTATTGTGCTAACATCTGTGGATGCAGGGAAACAGGTTGGAGGGATCCAACTGGATTCCTCAAATATTTAATTTTGTTTAAATATTCTGAGATATGATTGTTGATATCCTGTGATGATTTATATCTGATAATCTGGTTGGATTGAATTTCCCAGTATAATGAGTTATCAAAAGCAATTTAATTGGATTTTTGAAAAGAAATAAAAGAGTAAAATTCAAGTTAAATAATTCTAGTGAATTCGAATAAATTAAATAAGGAATTGTAAAAGAAATAAAGAAATTTCTAAATTCGAACAAATATGGGAAAGAGGATTTTGAATTTAACAGGGAAGAAATAAATCTTTAACTAAAGTGATATTATTTAAAAATATAAAAGAATTGATTTTATTGAAATTTAAAGATTTAATTTAATTAAAATGTTAATTGAAGAGTTTGGAAATCCGAAATTGGTATTCTAGTTAAAAGGGTTTCAACTCATAATAAAGAAATAAAAGATGAAAGTTAATGTATTTGAAATAATTGAAGTAAATAGGGAAATTTATTTCAAAGTAAAGTAAAATGGAAATCAATTGGAAATTGATTTAAGTGTTTAAAACTTGGATTTTTAAAGAGAAATGAGATTTTAAAATGTATAAACTGGGTTTATGAAGTGAAATGAAATATCGGTGGATATTTTAAATATAAATTCAAGGTGGGAATTTATTGAGGAATGTAAATGTGTTTAAAAATAAATGGTGATTTATTTTTAAAAGATATGGAAGAAAGTGTATTCCCTGGATAGCCAAGTACGATTTCAAAGAAAATTCTTAAATATAAGTTAAAAGTTTAATGTTGTTTTTAAAAAGGCATGTTTAGAAAATTTATTATTTCTAATATTTAAATTCTAAAGTAAATACTTTCCAAATCTATTATCGTAATAATTATTTAAAGGATGACTAGTATTTTATTTAAGAAGTGAAACTTAGTTTTATATTTTATAAAGTAACCTTATTTTAAATATTCTCAAAAGTATTACTTTTAATTAAGTATTAAAGTAGTTTTCCAAATTTAAATGTTAAAGTATATTTATAATAAAGTGTTTTAAAATTTCTTTAAAATCTATAAGTATTTTGTACTTGGTGATTCAGTGGAAATAATCATTTGGGAAATGTATTCCGTAAGCGGAAACTATTTTGAAATTGTTTTCAAATGAGCTTTGAAAAATTTGAAATATATCTTGGAAAGATATTTGGGCAAATAACTAATGTGGGAAATTATTTATTGTGTGATGGTTGTTGTGGATGTTAATTGATAGTTAAATAACCGACTATCAATATTGGCCAAATGCGTTGATCGTTTCGAAGAGACCGGGATCGAGTTTCCGTATACCAGGATTCTAGGTCTGGAGACTCGAATACCACTTCGATCCGGTTTGTACGTTTCGTGTAACGTGTTCGGAGTCGAAGATGGAGCTGTGAAGTGCAAGGGCTAGTCGCTACTAATCCTGAGGATATTTCCAAAATGGATGTAGTAGGAATAGTGCCTTCGGTTTCGTTCAAACCCAGGACGGACTTGTATGGACGAATGCTTGCGAAACATCGTCAGCGGACGATGGGCATTCTAAGGGATATGTTCTCTAAAAGGTATCGTTTAGCCTCGAACCTCATCAACCGGGAATGACTGAAAATCAGGGGTTATGCAGCAAGGCTTCGTGGGTAGCTCCCACTGGAGGGTAAGGTCATCCCTGTCTAGATGTCCCTTTTTATTTCGGCTTAGTGGTGCGGTTGTTGATCCCAACCGTGGGGTGATTTTATTCGGGATCATCCAGTAAGGGATGGTTCCGGCCTTGTGTTGCAGAGGAGCGGGCGTACTCCTCGGTACTGTGATCTAGGCCACGTACTGTGATAGGTGGTACCCCAGTGCCTAGTCATTCGTTGGAAATCCATTTTTCCTACGTGCCTTGTACGGTATTTGTTTGTATTACCCACTTTTGTGGCTAGTATGCTGGAATTTAATAATGTAACAATTTCAGCTATTTTAATAAGTATGTGTATATAGACACTATTATAATATCAGAGGAATTTGATAAAAAGTGTTTTAGCTATCGTAAGGTAAAAACCCGACATGTTTATTTGTGGCGTGGTCTTACGAGATGCTTTTGTTTTCAAAGGGTTTGAAACTTTAATAATCAATTGAGTGTGATTTTCTCACGCTGGTATTCCAGACTGACTCGGGTATTGTTTTATATGATGCTCGGGTCAGACCGAGTATTATAGATTACGGGAAATGATGCTATGGAGCTGGATGGCGATACGTACTTCCGTATTTGAGTTATATATTCCGCTGTGTATTCAGATTGTGAGGACAAGTTATGATTACTGTCCAGTTGTATGATATTGATGTGATGTACTCTGATGATGTATTTGGATGATGTATATGTAAACAGATATAGATTTCTTTTTGTGTAAAGATCTGTTATTATCTATTATATTTTATTCCACTGCGTATGTGAGATTCTGTTGTTGTTTTCTTTTTTTCTTCTTCTTCTACCTCTTCTTTTTACCCAAATGGTCCGGTTTTTCGTGTTAGAAAAACTCGGGTTGTTACAGTGGTATCGGAGCACCTACGTACTTCCGTATTTGTTTATTGGTCCGCTGTGTATTTGGATGTATGTCATTGATGTGATGAACTCTGATGCTTAATTCAAGTGTAAATATATTGTATAAACAAATATATTTTTCTGTTTGAGTAAAGATCTGTTTTGTATATATTATATTTTATTCCGCTGCGATGTGAGATTCTGTTGTTGATTTTCTGTTTCTTCTTCTTCTACCTCTTCTTCTTTAACACAAATGGTTCGATTTTCCGGGTCTGGAAAGTCGGGTCGTTACAGTGGTATCCGGAAAATCGGGTCTGGAAAGTCGGGTCGTTACAGTGGTTTAAACAAAAAAATGAAATAATATAAAAATTAAAATATAATAATGTTAATTAATATATGATATAATATATTATTTCATTTTTTTATATTTAATTTTTTCTATTTTATATTTTTTTTATTTTTTATTATTTTAATTTTAATTATTTTTTATATTTAATTTTCATTATTATATTTTTTTTTTATTTTAATAATTTTTTTATTTTTTAATAATATAAATAAATAAGAAAAAAAAATATAATAAAATATAAAAAAAATAAAAAGTAAAAAAATAAAAAAAAAATAAAAAAAAAATAAAAAAAAATAAAAAATAAATAATATAATAATAGTATATAATATAATAATAATAAAGAAAATATTAAAAATAAATAATAATAAAAAAAAAAATAGAAATATTAAATATAATATAAAAAAAAATAGATAATATAATAAAAAATTAATTATAAAAAGAAAAAATATATATAAATAAAAAAAAGAAAAAATTAAATAAAATAGAAAAATTAAATAAAAAATATATAAATATATGATAAATATAATAATGTATAAATATAATAAAAAAAAATAGTATAAAAAAATATAAAAATAAAAAAATTACATATATAAAAAATAATAAAAAATAAAAAAAATAAAATAAAAATAAATTATATTATGAATTAAAAAAAATATATATATGATATTAATAATAAGATAATATGTATAAAAAAATAATAATAAAAAAAAACAATAAATTAAAATATAATAAAAATTAAATATATAAAATATAAAAAATATAAATAAATATTAAATATTATAGAAAATAAATAAAAAAAGAAATAAAAAAATATAAATAAAATAATTATGATAAATATAAATAAAAAATAAATTAAAATGTAATATAAAAAATAGTATAATAAATAGAATTAAAAAATAATAATATGTAATGATGAAAAAAATAATAAAAAAAAAATAAAAATAATAAAAAGAATTAAATAATAAAAAAAATTAGAAATATGAAAATATAAAAAAATAAATAAAAAATATAAAATATAATAATAAATTAAAAAATTGTTAATATTAATATGATAATGTAAATTAATATATATATAAATAATATATAATAATAATGATAATATAAAAAATTATTAAAATATATATAATTATAAAATATAAAAATATATATAAATAAAATTAAAAAATAATAAAAAATAGATTTATTATATATATTATAAATTAATATATAATAATTAATAATAAATAATAAAATAAATAATTATAAAATAGAAAATATATAAATAAAATAAAATTAAAATATAAATATAGATAAAAATAAATTTATAAAAAATAAATTAAAAATAAATAAAATATAATATTTTTTATATAATAAAATAAAAATATATATTTATTATATAATAAAATATAAATAAAAAAGAATAATAAAAAATAAATATAAATAAAATAATATAAATGTATAAAAAATAATTATAAAAAAAATATAATTATAAAAATATATATATATAATATTATATATAATATTATAAATTAATAATAATATATAGAATAAATTATAATAATAAATGAAATAAATATAAAAAATGAAAAATATTATAAAATAAAAAAAAAATATAAAAAAATATATTGAAGAAATAAAAAAAATGAAATAATAAATATAAATAAAAAAAAGATAAAAATATAATAATAAATAAATAATAATATAATAAAATAAAATATAAATATAAATTATAGAATAAAATGAAATATAGTTAAAAATAAAATGAAATATAGAATTGAAATTAATAGTTAATGAAGGTCATTAACTTAAGACTATTAAATAATTGATATATTTATGTGATTAATTTTAAATAATTAATTAGATAAATTAATTAAAGATAAACATTTGTGAAAATGATTAAGTGTAATTACTTAATGAAAGTAATTAAGGAATTAATTAATTAATGTAATTAATTGAGTTAAATATGATTGTTTAAGTTAATTAA
Organism: Allium fistulosum; assembly: GCA_030737815.1. Taxonomy (NCBI): domain Eukaryota; kingdom Viridiplantae; phylum Streptophyta; class Magnoliopsida; order Asparagales; family Amaryllidaceae; genus Allium; species Allium fistulosum. The sequence goes on from CM060907.1 coordinate 620,471,314, forward strand.
TTAAGTTTAATTAATTCAAATTAATCATAGGATGATTTGATAAGTATAATTACTTAAAAGTAATTAATGAAGTGAAATTACTTAATGAAGTGAAATTACTTAATGAAGTAATTAATGATAATTACGGTATGTAATTGGTTGGAGATGATTTGAGTATGATAGTAATTTGGATTAAATTACTTTGTAAAATTAATCAAGGGATTAATTTAGAAAATTAATTAAGGAGTAATTAATTTATTAAGTGAAGAAATTAAAGGTAGTTAATTACTGAATGGGGTTAATCAAGGATGATTAATAATTATGGTTAAGTAAAGATTAATAACTCAATATAATTGATTTAAATAGAATAGTTAATTAAAATGTATTAGGGATCATTAATTAATATGATTAATGATAAAATTAAAGGTTGACTAATTAAGATTAATTAATCAATAATAAGTGATTTGAGTAATTAATTAATGTAATTAATTAAGCATTAATGTAATTAATTATAGTTAATTAATTAATGAAGTAATTAAAGATTAATTACTGTATTTGGTTATAGATAATTAATTTGAAGACGACCCAACTTTCTACTACCAGAAAATTGCATCATCTTTAAGAAAGAAAGGGGTGAGAAAATAGAAAAGATAGAGAAGAAGAAGAAACAACACAGATACAACACAGAGATACCAACACAGCGGAACACTGTATATATCTACAACGCTGAAGCCTCCTGCTCCATTGCTCCTCCATAATTCGTCAAAGCAAACCTGAATCCCTTGGCTACCCGTAAAAATTTGGGTACCCGAGAGTTTAAGGAAAAACAGAAATAAACTCCGGGTCAGACATGGGTCTGGTATGAGTAACAGGTTAGAGTTGCTTAACTTTAAAAATCCTTTGAAAACAAAAGGTATCACGTAAGACTTCCCACACATAAACATGGAAAAGTTTTTACCTTACGCTAACCAAACTTTGATAGGAAATTCTGTGATATTATAATAGGTCTAGGGTTTTCAAGTAAATAGAAAATAGCCGAAATTGTTACATTCATTAAATTCCAGCATACTAGCCACAAAGTGGGTAATACAGTCAAAACCGTAAGGTCACGTAGGAAGATTGGGTTTCCAACAATGGCTGGGCTACTGGGGTACCGCCCGTCACAGTACGTGGCCTAGATCACCGTACCGAGGAGTACGCCCGCTCCCCTACAACACAAAGCCGGAACCATTCCTTACTGAACAGTTCCGAACGAAACAACCCCAGCAGTTGTCGCGAATCAACTGCCCACTAAGCCTAATATAAAGGGACATCTAGACAGGGGTATATCTCGCTCTCAAGTGGTTGCTACCCACGAAGCCTTGCTGCACCTCCCCTGTTTTAGCCATTCCCGGTTGATGAGGCTTGAGGTCACGATTACCTTTTAACAGAACTCATCACTTAGAATGCTCATCGCCCACCTGACGATGTTCTGAAAGCATTCAATCCATACAAGTTCGTTCCGGGTTCGAACGAAACCGAAGGCATTATCTCGTTACACTCATTTTGGAATCACCCTCAGAGTTAACGGCAATAACCCTTGCACTCTGAATCACCATCTCGAGCCTATAAGTACTATCTCCGTCAAACTCATTACGGAATCACCCACAGAGTTATACTGACGAATAGTTCTTATACCTCGAGTCTTCACTTGCTCCAATTGAATTTCACGACCTAACGTTAATTTGGATCGATGTGGTTTTCGGGTCTCCAGACCTGGAATCCCGGTATACGGAAACCCGATCCCGGTCTCATCGAAATCCAAAACGTGTCTTTTAAGGCCAAGTTGTTTTAAAGTTAAAACAGTTTAATTCAATTATCTATATACACAGAGATAGATAAATTACAATATCACAATGGATAATAACATCATCATCATAAACAGATAATCCATATTATCTACTCAAACAGATAATCAATATCATCATACTTAAAACAAGCATCCATATCACAATAGATATTACTCATCTCATATCTGAGATCACAATCAATCAAGGAAATCAATATCATCCATCATAAGCAATGATTAATAATCACACCATTTATAATTAATTTAAAATGAATTAAATTAATTACAAATCTCTAATTAATTTAAAGCAAATTAAATTAATTACTTCATTCTATAAATCCTTCTTACTTAACCATTGATTAATTACAAATCAATTAATTAATCATTCTCTAGATTTCCATCTTAATTAATCATCCTGGATTAATTATCTTTTAATTACATTCGAGTAATTATTCTTTAATTAATTTCACAAATTAATTATTTATAACCAAATACAGTAATTAATCTTTAATTACCCTATTTATTAATTAACCATAATTAATTACATTTATCCTTAATTAATTACAATTAATTAATTGCTTATAACACTTATTATTGATTAATTAATCTTACTAAAACAATCCTTTAAATTTATCATTAATCATATAATTAATGATTCCTAATACATTTTAAATTAACTATTCCATTTACATTAATTACTCTAAGTAATTAATCTTTAACCATAATTATTAATCATTCTTGATTAATCCCATTCAGTAATTAACTACCCTTAATTACTTCACTTAATAAATTAATTACTCCTTAATAAATTTTCTAAATTAATCCCTTGATTAATTTTACAAAGTAATTTAATCCAAATTACTATTATACTCAAAACATCTTCAATCAATTACATATAGTAATTATTATCAATTACTTCATTAAGTAATTTCACTTTATTAATTACATTTTAGTAATTATACTTATCAAATCATCCAATGGTTTATTCAAATTAATTAAACTAAATTAATTAACTTAAACAAATCGTTTAACTCGATCAATTTTATTAAGTAATAAATTCCTTAATTACTTCCATTAAACATTTTCACAAATGTTTATCTTTAACTAATTTATCTAATTAATTATTAAAATTAATCACATAAATTTACCAATTAATCAACTTAGATGATTCAAATTTACTAAATTAATTATCTTGAGAAATTAATTCCTTTAATTACACTTAAACAAATTCCACAATTAATTTTCTTTAATTAATCAATCTAATTAATTATCAAAATTTTCATATTGATTAATTATAAAACAAATCTTGAGTTAATGACCATTATTACTATTAACAGTCCTAAATTTCTTTCTTAAGAAATTTAACTTAGATAAACCCTTATTAATTCCAAATTAATTTATCCTTAACCAAATATTAATTAACCACTAATTATTTAATTAATTCAAGTTTTAAACTGTAACTTAATTAACCTTTAATTTCTTGATTAATTAACATTTAACCATTAGTTTAAAATCTAATTTATTCAGATTAATGATCTTAACTCCAATTTAATTATTTCTAATTAATTTACTTAAAACTAAATTAACGAGCTTAAAACTCATAATTACTTAATTAATCCAGTTATTAATTAAATTTGTCAATCTATTTAATTAACTTAATAATTTAATGAATCCAATCACTAAATTCCACTTTACAAATTTTAAACTAAATTTCTTTTTAAATTTTCAAATCATTAAAGTATACTTTACCTTTAAACCTATTTACATCATTTAAAATTATATACTTTATTTATTTCAAAACCTAAGATTCAAATTCAGTTTAAATTCAGATTTTAAATTTAAACTTGGCTTAAATTCTATTTCAAATCTTATTAAATTCAAAAATTCAGAACTGCCAGGCTTTACTTTCTTAAAAGCCTGGAACCACACTTACTCGAACAAACAAAATACTTCGAGTCATTCCTTAATTACCCCGAGTAAATCACTAGAGAATCTCGAGTGCAACCCGAGAGAAACTTCTTCGTCCTCCCCAAAAAAAACAGTCACGAAACGTGCATGTGTACCGTGCTTCCAGCTACCACCGGCCACTCACCAACGTCGCAACCCATCGCCGACTATCCCTAGATGACCCCGCGATCAACAGAACCCATCACCACATCTCGAATCAAATTCGAGTTCTCCTCTTCAAACCTGGAACACAGAACCAACCCCAAACCCAAACCTGGCAACACCTCGTTTTCGAGATTCCGACCACCCGAGAGTCGACGCCTCCGGTCATGACTTCGTCGTCGCCCTAACTCCCACCTTCCAGAATCTCATGCAACTCGATCAACTATAAAGGGAGAGGTGATCGATTCTTCAAATCTGATAAAACTAGGGTTCCCAACCAAGAATTCACCACCGCTGCCTCCACCTACCTCTGATCGCCAGTGATGATCTTCTCACATTGGAAAACCCCTCTACAACCAATAGCGATCACCTGAACTCGACTAACTACTTTTTGAGTTAAATAAAGTTATTTATTGATTTGGTATCAAAATAAAAAGCTAAGGTGAGATCTCCTCACTCAGATTTATATTGAATTGCAGTTATTGATTGATGATATGATTGCTATGTTGATGTGCTATTAGATATGATAGGATATATCTATATATATAGCAGTATATACATATTGGCATATGTATATATTGGATTGATTGATTTCCCGCCTCGTATAGCGGATGAGACCCTATTGCGCCGTTAGTAAGCGGATTTATAAAAACCTATATACCGCGATAATTCCGTACTGGAGCGGAATTGGTATTGTGCTAACATCTTTGGATGCAGGGAAACAGGTTGGAGGGATCCAACTGGATTCCTCAACTGTATTTATTTATTTACAGATGTTGATATATATTCTGTTGTCATATGTTGAGATATGATATTGACTGTTGTGATTGACTAATTGATGCGTTGCATCATCGGATTCAAATTTTGAAGTTTAAAAATAACGATGTTGATTTTAAAAGTGAAATTTTAAAAGTGATCTTTGAAAATACACGTTTATTTAAATTGTTGAATTGATTTATTTTAAAAAGATAAACGTTAAAACTTTTAAGTTATAAAAGTTGAGATTTTGTGAATTTTAACAAAAAAAAGTAATTTCTTTTGAAATAAAGAGTTAAGAAATTTATAAAATGGTTTAAATTGAGATTTTTCAATTATTAAAACGATGTATATAAAAGATGTATAAAATTTGATTTTTTATAAATATAAAATATTGGGATTATAAAACGGGTTTTAATAAGTGTTAAAATGAAAAATAAAGGGATGGTATAAGTGAACGGAATTTATATTTATAAATTATGAAGTTACAAAATAAATAGATTTTTGTAAAACAAAAGACTTATGAGTGATTTACTTATAAATCGGGTTTCGACATTTTAATTAAGAGTTGTGAATAAGTATGAATGGTTTATAGACGAGATTTATAAAATATATATTTTATAAATCCAAACAATGGAATTTTAAACGTAGTTCGGTTGTTGTTAAAAATAAGGTTTTAAATGAAATCTTATAAGAAATAAGATTTAAAATTTGTGAAGCCTTAAAGGAACGAATGTTATAAATCCATGAAGTATAAGTACTTAACCTCTAATATGGACTTTTGGTATATAAAGTTGAATTATAAAATGAATCGAATTATAAAGAAGATTTATAAATCAAAGTTGTTAGAAAATAGAAATAGGATTTATAAATGTTGTTTTATAAATTCGAAATCAATTGAATTTGATAAAGTAAATATAGGAGGTTATTAAAGAAGGTATATTCGCGATTTTGGGATAGCGAATTATCTTTGAAATAAATGTGTAGAAATGATTGAATTTGGGTTAAGTGAATTATATTCACGATTTTGGGACAGTGAATATATTGTTAAGGAAAATGGACTTATTTTCGAAGAAAGGATATTAAAAATAAAGTTAAACATTTTAAAGATGTTTTAAAATGTATTATGAATCGAGAGCATAGATTTCAACGTTCATTGTTGAAATAGACGTTTTCGAGAGATAAGGAAATGATAGACTATAACACTGTTGTTATAGTAAATGATTTCCGGAAGGAAATGTTTTATATAGTATTGGGATTTATATATCTATCTTAATTTCGAATCCTTATACTAGTGATTTCGAGTCGTCGTAACGATGTTTTACGTAGCATTCGCTTTGACTCAAATAAAGGTGTTAAAAGAATGTTTTCCTTAAAGAATGAAATTATACTTAAATTTTGATTTAAGTATATCGAATATTTTCAAATGTTGAAAATAAAAGATTTGTGAAACACTTATTATTTAAATAAGTATGGAATGTTTTTTCCAAAATGAAATGAAACGTTTTGAGAATTTATCTTCTTAAAGATAAATCGAAAATGAATTTTTGAAATTAATTGAAAAATCGAATATCAGTAGATATTCGAAAATATAAATTCAATATGGAATTTATAAAGGAAAGGGAAACTGTTTAGAAAAATAAACGTTGATTTATTTTTGAAGTGTGGAAATTTTATATCTAGTAAAGATATTTTTGAAGATAAATAATTTGGAAAATTATTTGGAATCTGATGATGTTGCGCATCTTTATTGATAGTTAAATAACCGACTATCAATAATTACCTTGAGTAGGTATTTGTTGTGAATTGGATGAATTTGAATGCCACACTTATTTTTAAATAATCGCTCACTATTCGGGTTAACCGGGAAAGGACCATGGGGTCGTATAACCCATTCCGAATATGTGATACGTCGTTATGAATTGCATTCGAAGACCGGTGTTGAAGACCGGATATTTTTGAAAACGGAAGGATTACCGTCGAGTTACTCTACATCGGCTGATCTCCGGTTTAGAGGTTTTATCACCCTTAGTGACGGGAAGTCCTGACGTGATTGAAAATTATCCGGATATGCAAGGGCTTCGTGAGAAGTGCCTTCGGTTCTGTTCGATCCCGGAACAGACTTGTATGGATTGCGTGTCTGACGTTACAATTTGAGATATAAAGCTGATTTCTTTCAAATACATTTCTGTTGGTGGCGGAGAATTTATTCTCTTAGCTTAACACCCTTCTCTGAGACGTACGAGCTCAGAGGTTATGTAGTTGAAATTCATCAGCGATATATCCCAATTTGGTAACGTGGCATACAGAGTGTTGCTGTGAAATGATCAGTGTTTGATCATTTGTGATATGATCATTTGTTTGATCTTATATCTTTGTGATCATAGGTTGATCATTTTGTTTGACCCGAAGCAGGGCTTTTTGAGAAAGCGTAGCTTTGTGGACGAGACTTCATCGAGCCTCACACCCCGGAAATGGTCGAAACAGGACGAATGCAGCAAGGTTCTAGGGAGTAGCGCCCCTTAGTGTATGTCATTCCTTCTGGATAAAGGTGGTATCATGGTATGGAGCCCAGATACTTAACCTCTGTGGTTACTGCATTATTTTTTCTATGTGGTTTGTTGCGAATCGGGGATCCTCGGGAAGATCGGTGACGATCGGGGGATGGCATACGCGTGTCAGTAGTTACCTATTTTTGCAGAGGTAACCCGGCCTTGTGTTGGCAGAGATCCGGTTAGGTTCTCGGGTCGTCTATTCCAGGGACGTACCCATCGTGGATAGGAAGTTCCTTAGCCTGACCATTTGTTGGAAATCCAAAGAAACAATACGCGACTTGTACGGTATTAGTTGTAGAACCTGCCATTTAATATGGTAGCTATAGCAAGCATACTATAATGGTACCTATGCTGGCTAAGATTTATATTCTACTTTCGAAATGTTTTCTACACTATGCACTAATAATAATATCAAAAATGATTTGATTTTGCGTAGTAAGCATCTTTGACTATCATAAGAAGAAATCTCCTCCAATTCTGCGTTTGCATTGTGTGTGTGGTGGGAGGTCTTATGGTAGTTTCATTTTCCAAAAGCATTTCGAATTGACTTTAAAATTCCCCTGTTGTTTATTTTAAAGAATAACTGTTTTACGATCTCACACCAGTCACCATGACTGACTCGGAGTTTATTGTTCCCTTCTAAACTCTGGGTGCCCACTAATTTCCACACGGGCAGTCTAGAGTTAGATTATCAGGATATTCTGGATATTCTGGAGCTTTGGAGATAAGCTGGATGGCGAGACGTAGTATTTGTATCTGATAGTATTTATTCCGCTGTGTATTCTGTATGAGGACAAGTTATATAACTGTCCATTGTTGTATTGAGTTATATATTGACTCTGATGATTGATGTATGTATAAACTGATATAGCTCTTTGTTTTAAAAGACTAGTGTTATTTATTATATATTGTTCCGATGCGATGTGTAAGATTCTGATATTGTGTTCTGTTTCTGTTTCTGATCTTGTTCTGTAGTTGTTCTTCTTTCTTTTTCTTCTGTTCTCTTCTTCTGCCTTTTTCTTCTTTCTAAAACCCTCACTATTGGAGTTTCCGGCGTTCGATTTCTCGGCAGTCGATAAAGTGAGTATCGATGTTGAATTGTCGAAAGTCGAAAATTTCAGGATGTGATTAATTAGAGATTTGTAATTAATTTAATTCATTTTAAATTAATTATAAATGAGGTGATTATAAATCTTTGTTTATATATGATGGATGATATTGATTTCCATGATTGATTGTGATCTCAGATATATACCTATTGTATTATGGATGTTTGGTTCAGTATGATGATATTGATTATCTGTTTGAGTTTTATTTATTTTTATTTCTACATTATTTTTTTTTTTTATACTTATATAATATTTTTTTATATTTTATTTTTAATTTTTATTTTATATTATATTTATTTTATTAATTCTTTTTATTATTTTTTAATTTTTATAATTATTTTTTATATAATTATTTATAATATTTTTATTTATATTATATTATATTTATTTTATATTTTATCATTTTTATTTTTTATTTTATTTATATTTTTATTAATTATTATTATATATATTTATTTATTTATTTATTATTTTAATTTTTTTTTATATTTATATTTTATTTTATTTATTTTTATATATATTAAATTATTTATTTTAAATAAAATAAAAAAATTAAAAATAATAAAAAAAATAAAAATAATAAAAATATTATATTATATAAATTATAATTATAGAAAAATATAAATAAATATATAAATTAAAATATAATAATATAAAATATTATAATAATAAATTAAAAAATAAATATAAAATAAATATAAAATAATATAAAATAAAAAAAAATTAATAATAAATAATGTAATATAATAAATATAAATATATAATATAATATAATAAAAAATATATATAATAAAAAAAAAATATTATAAAATATATATGAATAGAATATAAAAATAAATATAAATATAAAAAAAATAAATTATTATAATTTAAAATAAAAAATAAAAAAATAAAAGTGAAATAAAAAAAAAATTATTTTTATTTTATAAAAATATTATTTATTTTTATATTTTTATTATATTTTTTTATTTTTTATTTTAAATTATAATAATTTATTTTTTTTATATTTATATTTATTTTTATATTTTATTCATATATACCACTTTGTAAAAATAACTGTGCAGCAAACACAGAGGTTAAGTATCTGGGCTCCATACCATGATACCACCTTTATCCAGAAGGAATGACATACACTAAGGGGCGCTACTCCCTAGAACCTTGCCGCATTCGTCCTGTTTCGACCATTTCCGGGGTGTGAGGCTCGACGAAGTCTCGTCCACAAAGCTACGCTTTCTCAAAAAGCCCTGCTTCGGGTCAAACAAAATGATCAACCTATGATCACAAAGATATAACATCAAACAAATGATCATATCGCAAATGATCAAACACTGATCATTTCACAGCAACACTCAGTATGCCACGTTACCAAATTGGGATATATCGCTGATAAATTTCAACTACATAACCTCTGAGCTCGTACGTCTCAGAGAAGGGTGTTAAGCTAAGAGAATAAATTCTCCGCCACCAACAGAAATGTATTTGAAAGAAATCAGCTTTATATCTCAAATTGTAACGTCAGACACACAATCCATATAAGTCTGTTCCGGGATCGAACAGAACCGAAGGCACTTCTCACGAAGCCCTTGCAATTCCGGATAATTTTCAATCACGTCAGGACTTCCCGTCACTAAGGGTGATAAAACCTCTAAATCGAAGATCAGTCGATGTAGAGTAACTCGACGGTAATCCTTCCGTTTTCAAAAATATCCGGTCTTCAACACCGGTCTTCGAATGCAATTCATAACGACGTATCACATATTCGGAATGGGTTATACGACCCCATGGTCCTTTCCCGGCTAACCCGAATAGTGAGCGATTATTCAAAAATAAGTGTGGCATTCAAATTCATCCAATTCTCAACAAATACCTATCTAAAGGTAATTATTGATAGTCGGTTATTTAATTATCAATAAAGATGCGCAACATCATCAGATTCCAAATAATTTTCCAAATTATTTCATCTTCAAAAATATCTTTACTAGATATATTATTTCCACACTTCTAAAATAAATCGATATTTATTTATAAACAGTCTCCCTTTTATAAATTCCATAGTGAATTTATATTTTTCAAATATCTACAGATATACGATTTTCAAATCGATTTCAATATTCAATTTCAATTTATCTTTACAAAGATAAATCCTCAAAACGTTCATTTCATTTTGGAAAAGAAAATTTCATACTTATTAAAAAAATAAGTATTTCACAAATCATTTATTTTCAACACTTGGAAAACCTTCGATATACTTAAATCAATTTAAGTATATATTTCCTTCTTTAAGGAAAACTATTTTCTATAACAACATCAATTTGAGTCAAAACGAATGTTACGTAAAACATCGTTACGACGACTCAAAAATCACTAGTATAGGGGTTCGAAATTAAAATAGATATGTAAATCCCAATACTAGATAAAAACATTTCCTTTCGGAAATCATTTACTATAACAACAGTGTTATAGTCCACCATTTCCTTATTTCTCGAAAACGTCTATTTCAACAATAAATGTTGAAATCTATGATTTCGATATTTAACACGTTTTAAAACATCTTTTAAAACAATTAACTTCATTTCATAATATCGCTTTCCCAAAACCCTATCCATTTTACTTAAAAATATATTCACTGTCCAAAATCATGAATATACTTCACTAACCACATTTTAGTCTTTTCTACACATTTTATTTCAATAAAAATTCGCTATTTAAAATCGCGAATATATCTTCTTTAATGTCTTTCTATATTTAATTTATCAAATTCAATCTATCTGCGAATAAGTCTCTCGTCCACTTGTCAATGCCAATCCCTCACGTCTCCGATCTTCCCACAAAACCACATCGAACTCGATCGACCATCAACGTTGAACGACTCGAAAACATCCACCCTTCCCAAACTAGGTCACCAGCCTTCAATCGCCTTCTGCCTCCACTATGATCATCGTTCAACCATCAGCGCATTTTTCCCATGACCACCCTAGGCTCCTCTATCTCCACGAGACAACTCGCCCTCCCTAGATCACCACATCACCAGAAATCAGTCGAAAAACCCACTCCGTTCAATCTCGAACTGCTATCAAATCAGATCACTAAAAATCACGACACTTATTGCTAAAATCATCATTTTCTACACACATTCATGTTATGTATTTGAATTCGAAGATGGCGAGATTCGAATTTTGTCAAATATCAAGTTGTACTTGAAATTTTTATTTTCCAGAGATAATATTAAATGATTTCAATTCGAATTTATTTTTAAAATTTAATTCAAAGTTAAACAAGCAATAACTCTTTTGATTCCCAGTCAAAATATCAAATGGTTTGGGAAGAATTGATTTTTTTGAAATCAAAATTTGATTTCAAAAGTGTCAGAGAACAAACTAATCTTTACTTCCTGTATCATATTTATTCTGAGACTCTGTATATATGTACCAGTTATCCATCATATATGTATATAGGTATATCTCATTCAATCAACAAAGTATCAGATTTTTCTATACAACTAAATTTAAGTTTAAATTGAAGTTACTCACCAGATATGGAAGGGAAGAACAGAGCAGCCTATATATTTGAAAACAGGCTTTGAAAGATGCTAACTGGAACTCTTTTATTTTGATCTTCAAAGTTGTTTTAAGTTGAAAATGAGCTTCAGAGATGAACAGAGGCCAGCGAATAGTCTTTAAGCAAAAGTCTGGAATTGTTTTAAAATTGGAAACTTGCATAGCCATTACAGTTTAAACCACTTTGTCACGTCCTGAAATTTTAACTTTCAAAATTTCTCAAAAATTTTCTAACACCCTAAATTTTCGAAAAATTTCGCCAGCGTCTCCTTTGCGCGGCTAATACGGTACAACTACAAAACGTCCCTACGGACTCTCAGATTTCAAAAAGAAAAAGAAAAAGCCAAGCGGCTAGAGAAATAAGTCATCAAATCTCATATTCAAATTGAAACACTTACCTTTTGTTGAGCAATTCAAATTCTCTTCAAAATTAAAATCTAATTAACCAAAAACTATATTTTAACTAATACTTTTAAATCCTAAACCAATTTCAATAAAGATTCGCTATCCAAAATCGCGAATATATCTTCTTTAATGACCTCCTACATTTAATTTATCAACTCCATTGATTTTGAATTTATAAAACAACGTTTATAAATCCTATTTCTATTTTCTAACGACTTCAATTTAATAAATCATTACATACTTATATTTGACCTCACAGCCCTACTGTCAAAGTAATTACAAAGAGTTTCCTTTTCCCTATCTAATTATCATACTACTAGTTGGAGAAGATGGTGTATAAATATTGGAAGTTTAACTAGCTTTAGCAAAGCGAAACTTGCTATATTCGGTAAATTGGAGGAAATAACTATAGAGGTAAAAAAAAGTCAATCGTAGAAAATTAAATCCCTCACAAAAATCGAAAGGGAAAAACTTCATCCAAGATGGATATCAACTGTTGAAAAACAAAATTTTGGATACTCGATCTTTTAAAGTTATAAATCCGAATTGAAAGTCTAATTTATTAATTTTGGATTCTAATTTAAGATAAAGGACAGATACAAAATAATCAACGTGAAAAAATTAACAACATTCATAATTTGAGTATTGAAATTAAAGGGCATGTTAAAATATTTCTTTTTCTTGAAGACTTGGAGTAGCGTCTCTTTACTTGAAGAAAACCCTTTTAATTGAAACTGGATGCTTAGGAATAATTTATAACCATCACATGCGATGTTACCTCAAAGGTTCAACTATAATACATACACATGGCGTAAATTCGAACAAATGTTAAAGATGTTGGTACCATTTTAGCAAACATTAAATTATCAAGATTTTTAAGCTTAGCTAGTCATAATTTTGCTTATTAACAACATGAAATTTCAGCCAAAAATATCAGTTAGTAGGTAAGAAAAAAGCATGGGAAATCAGTTATTGATTTGTTTCTCTTGAAGAGGACAAATGCCCATACACTGAACACCTTAAAGTTTTCCAAAACCCGTCATACCTTAAACTGATTTTATTTACAAAATGCCACTTTTAGAACATAAAAACGACACATAATTGATTGCATGAGAACTTATTCTTCAAGTGGTAACTAAATGTATTAATGTTTCATTTCAAAAATTAACATGAAAACTATTAAGTATACAAATGCATACTAAAGGCAATATAGTTTCAATTATCAAATGGGTAAACCATCAACAATAAATTAGAGAGCATTCATAGTATAGTTGGACTAACATTAACCTATGACAACTCTGAATTAGAACTGAAGAATTCAGACATTATCTAATACTATCCATAATTATACAACATCTTAATTCTTATGCTATGATATACTTGTTAAGAAGAATGTCACATGACTAAGTGGTTATTATTTACCTAAGAAATATAATGTAACTCTACAATTGACATCTCCACATATTAAAAAGGTGAAATTACCACGTAGATGTTCCTTTCGATCTCAGGAACAAAGAATGAGGCACACTTGATATTTCACCAGTTAACTGCTGATATCAAAGTATAATGGAAATTAATCAGGCATGTGGTTTTCGAACTTGCAAAAGAACTCAATCTTTGATTATGGACATCAGAGCATAGTCATGTTGATTATTCTTATTATTTAAGAAAACAAATAATAAATTCATGTCATTGTCATGTTGCTGGCATACCAATGCATACCAGTAAAATTATAACTGAACAATATACAAATGTCTGAAATTCCATATATATTCAAAGTATAAATGTGAAGCTGAAATCATAAACTGATATTAACTATCATATTAACGCCCTCAAGTTTAAATTTTGAATATTGATTTAAATTAAACATGACCATTGGGAAGATGGTACCTTTTACAAAATTTATACCTCTAAGTATGATCCCTTTAATTAATGCTGGCCCAGAGCTTGCAATTTGCATAAACCAAGGCCAAACTATGTTATGTACCCATTTTCCCTGCCTAATCTTTAAGAATAGACCTAAATTTCCTTGATGATTCAAGAATTTTCATAGAGTAATTTGATGATGTAACCCTCATTCTCTTCCTATTACTTCTATACTATATCTAAATTAATATCTCGGATGAGCAGGGTGTTTACAAAAGCCAGGGCTTAAGTTGAGATCCACGGGTAAATGATGGAAATTGCACCAAATGGAAAATAAAAGAAGAGGCTAAAAAAAATTCATGTTTAGTGCAAGGATAAAGCTAAAGTCACCATTTATTCCAATTTAACCAAAAACAGCATTGCCTAATTGCGTACATCTTAGTGAATTCACAGGACAAAGCTATGGACTAAACCTAGTGTTAAAGAAAGTTCTTACTGTACAGAGTGGATCTTTACACAACACTTTAATGGATTTTACTTTTATTTTGTTTTTTATAAATGATTCAAGTGATTTTAAGTCTGTATGGATAAGGTTTTGGTATGAGTTTTTACTCAGATCAGATGTAGAGATATTTAAAATTTATACAGCAAATAATTTACTTCCTAGAAAATAGAATGTTGTTCTTAATAAATTTATTTCTTCGAAATATTTTGGACTTCAGAAATATAATGCATTTCCATTTGCACCAAGCTAAATCAATAGGATACGATATTTTGAATTATATACACAAACTTGTATAGATGCATCGTAGAATACCTGCATGATTGGATTTTTGAGTCATCCACAAATGGAGAATGAAAACTATCAAAATCAAGTGCACTGAACCACTACCTTGATTCATCCGTGTTGACAAATAAAAGAAAAATATGAATCTAAAGATAAGCACAAATTTAGTTGTGATCTTAGATTTTTGATAAAAGATATATTATACTGTCGTTGGATGATCAAAACTGAAGGTCTGATTTTCCTGAAAAACGGTTTAATATGTGAAGCTACGTACTTCCTAGAATGCTTTTTTTCTACTCGGCCAACAAATTACATGCCTCAAAGCTACTTAAGACTCATTAGTTCTTGTTATATGGAAAAATGTTGCACTAAACTCGCTACTCATAAGTGGAGAGGGTTTCGATGAAAATATTGCATTAATATTCGATAATTGGTAAATGAAAAGTTTCAAAGCTGATGGAGACTTTCTTTTTTAAGCGTAGTTGGAATCACAATTAGAACAACAAAAACATTGTCATATCCTGATATACTATAGCAGCCTATATGTAACCAAAGTATGATATCTCGGTATAAAGATATAAGTGTAATATACAGATAGGTACACAAAATCTTTCATGTTAAGAATACCTTTAAATCTATAATTAATTATTGGCCTCAAATAACAAATCTGTATGACTGGGATACTTTGCTAATTATATCCTCTGATATTGAATTCTACTACTACTGGTGTCAAAAAGTAACAAATGTTAAAATATCACATGAATACTATCACCACCATCCTTTTGTCCCGTTGTGGATCTTTTGCCGAGTTAAACAATGTTTCTCCCATTATAGTATCTCAAGTACAAATCTAAAATAAATTGCCCGCTAGCACCTACAAATAAGAATATGGTACTCTAAGATATAATTTTGGGATATGAATTACCTGAACCAAAATCAAAATGGCTAACTCTCTACAATAGAATAAAGGCTAGATTTAAACAACTGCGCAAAATAAAGTAAATAGTATAATGAATTGAGTCAGGAATTAGATTTAACAGTAGTCAATGCTAAGATTACCCATAACAAAATTGAATTCGAGAGAGGTGGAATAGTAAAAGTGGAAAATCTTAGGCGATAATAGGATGACCTATCCATTTTTCCTTTGACCTGACGACCCATCGACGTTGAGGTTGCAACCCGTGAGATGTTCTAGAAAACATGGTGCTCATTGACGATGGGACAACAAAGATAAATCTGGAAAGTGTCTTGCACCATTGTGGTGAAGGAACGTATTCGTCACCTGGTTAGAATTAGGTAATTTCATGACTGTACATTTGTTCGTTGAAGATTAGATTAGGCAGAAAGCGTATGAGAATGAAGCGTGAAATAAATCGTGAAAACCTAAGAGGAAGAAGGGAGCACAGTAGAAGAAGGGAAATGGCGAAAATGGTAGCAATATAAGAAAGGAAAAAATGCGACTGTTCATTTCAAGAAATATTGAGGAGGGCTTGTGCGCTCTCGAAACCAAACTCAGCAATCATAGTTTAGTATAGATTATTACCTCAAGATTTGAACAACTATCCAAACACTTTTAGAAGAAAAATAAATCTATATGACTAATGCAAGACATCATTGTTAGGTGAAACAAATTAAGTCTGTCAACCATGTACATGGGATATTAGTTGGGGAAATATTGTATCAAGCTTTTAGAAGAAAAAAATATCTGTATGACTAATGCAGTCCATATACCTGCTTTAACTAATATCCATGTTGATTTAATTAACAATACAGATCTATTGTTACAACATAGAATAAAGCCTTTAAGATTTTATCCAAAAAAACAATAATTTCTTTCTGTGATTAATCAATCATTCATTTGTTGAACTACGAAATAGCAAAGCCAAATTCAATTATTTTATAGAAACCAAACAATGAAATCACTGTCTTACCATTTACTATCTGAAACAGTTTGTTTGAATGTCATCACTGGTTTTCGAATACCTGTAAAACAAATTTAAGAAAAGGATAGTAAAATTCGGTAGATCTTTGCAATGACATAACTTTTTTCATAGAAAATTCACGTATAGTTAGAAGAAATTGCATTTGAAACATAATTGATGAATCACCATAGGATGAAGAAAAGAGATACATGAGACTTTCAGCTAGGTAACATGTAGCAATAGAACAAAGTCAGAATCATAGATTTATGGCATGCTTGATTCTGTTGAAATGGCCGATGATGTGATGACGAATTCGCTGGATGTTCGGAAAAGATCGATGATCGTCGATGATGGGATAATGAAGATAGATCAGAAAACTGCTATTAAATGGTGCGGTGGCTCCATGAAATCGAACCTGACTGATTTAGACCAAATGAGAAATAGGGTTAATTGTTAAAAAGGATAATGTGCAAAGGAAATTGAATAGAGGAGATGGTTCATGGCAAGGATGCACATGTCAGAATCTCATTCGATCTGAATGATAAATATAGGGTGAAAAATGTAGGGGGCTTGAGAGCTCGCTATTCCCTACTCGATTTTAATAATAATAACTAGTGTGAACCCGTGCTTCGCATATGGATTGCATTATATATTTTTCAATTATCAATAGACCTTTGTTTTGTTGTAAAATTATTGTTATGATAATTAAGTTTAGTATTACATTAAATTTATTTTATGGAAAACCATTTCAATTTTTATATGTTTTAAGATGTTTACATTTTTATTGGTAGAGAATAAGTCTTCTTTTTAAGTTTAAATACATTACACATTTTAAGCATAAAATATTTGTTTTAAGATTAACTATTCTAACTTGGACAACATCCATAGTTAAACCTGAAGCAGAACAAAAAAAAACTACCTAAGCATTGGAAACAAAACTATTCATAAAAGAACAATTTCACATACTTATACAACTCTATTATATTTATGATTAATTGCTTTATCCATGCCCAATGCTAAATTTCTTTTCCTGGGAGTGTATTTGTTGGTTTCGGTCGTACTTTCTTCTCATAAAAAAGAAGGTAAACACCTTAGCATAAAAATGCAACTGTTACAAACAAAATAATCTCATCTTAATGTTGTCTATCCAATGCATTATAAAGATGGTGGCATGTCTAATCATGTTATAAAAATTTAGTAAAAGTTAGAGAAATGACCATGTGTCATTAAGTAACTTTTTTCAATATTTACATTTCTCTCTCTGTATACACATAAAATTTGACCCCATAAACCATCATATATGTATATGTGTGTGTATAGATGCACACACACTAAGCAACTTAAGCAGTATGAGCCATCAATATGAAGGAACTATTTGCATGATTTCCCTGTCCTTGCTGCATGGATGATGACAATCCCTACTGGCTCCCTATAAAATAATAAAAATGAATAAAATCATGTTAAATAGTAAAGAGACTGAGAGTGAACATAAAAAGAAACATAAAACTACTACATTTTTAACTTTATAATATCCTCTATGGACCAAAGTGATAAAAATAAGAATCAGAGTAATGCATGCCCGTCCACTAAACAGAACAATTAATGAAAAAAAGGATCATATTAAAAGGATTGGAATAATCCATAGCAAGCAACTCATTTGCTGTGCTTATTAGGTTCAAAACTAATATATACTACTCAATTAGATACATTGGCAGTTGATATCCTAGTATGACAAACAATATATTTCATTTTAGGGAAGCGTTAGAAAAATATTGCTTAGTCAATAAACCGTATTCAAGTCAAGGGATCAAAAAATTACAAATTCCACATATTCATTACCTATGTAATTATAACTCTCAATCAAGTGTCCATTACATATATCTACAAATAGTGTGATGAGAAAATCACATGACCTATTTTGAGAGTATGTGTATAATAATAAAGTCTTCATCATTAAGAGTCAATGAAAATATAAATCTGCAAACTATATATTATAATTATAGTATGTAATCTTTATAGCACAAAAATAAAATATTCTGCAAATTCCCTATTGGGCCATTATAAAAAATCACATACATACCCAAGACTTACTTTATAAGTCGATGACTTTTTTTTAAAATCCAAATCTACATAAAAGTTAAATTTTAAATGCTACTACTACAACAATCATATTGGACCAAACTATCAACATACAACTCTTATTCAAACAAAAATATTTTTTAAATCAAACATAAATGAATAAGTTTTATTTAGCAGATGAATGGTAAGCTTTCAATTTTGACATCCAATTAGTGACTAAATTGAATATATAGATAATTCAAATGTGTCCAAACAACAATTGTTTTTAAGAATACATATAATTATCATAGTTTAGTAGACATATTTTTTTAAAGTGGTATAGACAAAATAAATTTCATTCGACTTTATCATCAGCTGAAGCATTTCTTGTAGTTAAGTTAACTGGCATTACTCCATCTTGCCGAACTTTATTCCTCTCACATTGGTCAGTAGCATGACCAAAGGCTTTACATGTAACACAAATGAGTGGCTTCCATGAATATTCAATCTGAATATTAGGGCAGGAATCATCTCCAACAGATAAGAACTCAGGCAATTCTTTATCAGGAGACACTTCAATTAAGCATTTAGCATATTCAAATCTTTTCATCCTTTCAGTGTTCTCATCAAAGCAAACAAGCTTCCCAAGGTGACACGCTATCCAATTAATACCCATCAATGACCATAACATTATTGGGATTCTGTAAAAATGAATCCAGATTGGCACTAACCTCACTGCCGCCTGAGCAGATGATAGGGTGGGATTCCATTTAGAAATGATGAACATTTGACCTCTTATAAACATTGGATATCGTCGTAGAGTATTGTTTTTGTCTTCCCCAGAGGCAAATTTGAAATAATAATTTTGATTATCAAAAAAGATGTCATATGATCCTTTAAGCTTCCACACTTTTTGAAGATGAGTTTTAACTGCCATATAGCTAACATTTCCAGCCAAAAAGGATCCAACTAGGCAGTCTGACCATGCCTTAATACCCTCATTCAACACTTCCTGAGGTGGTTCAATCGGGGAGCCAGTGTAAGCAATATCAAAATGCTTAGGAATGTAAGAACCAGCATTCCTAGGTTTCGAGTTAAAAAGGGAGGACCATGTTGCAGAAGGATTAGAGGAAGAGGTAGCACCAAGGGAAGGAAAGTGTGCAGAAGAGAGTGGAGAATCAATAGGCATGGTAGAGTTAAGAGTAGATGGTGGAAGATCATCAGGAGGAGGAGGAGTTGGGGGAGGAGGTGGAGAATGGAGATTAATGGGGGTGGGGGAGGGGTTGGGAAGACCAGGAATCAAAGAAGAACTGGAAATAGGCACAGGCACAAAAGAAGAAAGATTATCATGATGGACCACATCAGGTAGGACTGAGATTGAAGGAAAAAGATGTTGATGAAATACAAGATGGACCACTTCAGCTGATGATAAAGTCAAGGATGTTGATGAAATACAAGATGATAAAGATAAAAGGGGTTTTTTTTGTAAGAAGCAAAAAGAGATTTAAAGCTGGAAAAACAATTTGGAGAAAAGTTAATAGGGATACAAGTATCAATAATGGGATGGAAGGTGGTCAGGTAGGTAGACCTACTGAAGAGAGTCAACTAAGCAAAAGGAATGATGGAGATGCTGCTCTACAAGTATTGAAACAAAATGAATCAATAAATGAAACTGTTTTGGAAACTAACAGTAGTGCAAATAAAGTCTCTGATATTAATCAGCAACTGATGACCATTGAGGATGTCATGAAGCAAACTGTGAATATCTCTGAAGATGATCAATGCAGTACTGTTCAGATAGTTGGTGGATTTCAGAATGTAACAGGGTTTCCTGATAATAATGAAGCAGTACTTGATAATATAATTCATGCTAATTGTGATGTGTCTACACACAATGCTTTCTCAGTGCTTCAGGAAATTAGTGAAAATGAAGAGGCTATTCAGCATCTCACTTCTCAAAATCCTGATTTGCACAACAACTTACTGTGCACTGACATGCACAAGCTATCTCCACATACAATTTCCCCTTCTGTTATCTCACCTCCCAACAATGCAGTATCTCCTTATTATTCCCTTTCTCTTCCAAAGCATATCTTCAATGACATCCTCAACCCTTCTCCTTCAGCTTCATCAAATATACCCATCCCTTCTCAACCACTCATTCCAGAATCCTCAGCCAAAAAGAAGAAAGGTAGGCCAAAGAAACCGTCTAATATACCCACAACTGACTTGGACAATGGTATCAATTTCTCCATTGAACAAATTGGACTTGATGTTTTGACTCAAAATAAAAAGGCAAACTCTTCCTCTGGTGTCCTTACCAGAGCTTCATCATCATCATTATCTTAATGAATGAAAATATAGGCTTTTGGAATGTTAGGGGTGCTAACTCCATTGACAAGCAACTTGAAATATCTAACCTTATTTCACATCACAGCATTCAACTTATGGCCATTTCTGAAACTAAACTCAATCATGATACTACTAATAAAGCTCTCTCCAACATTAGACATGACTGGAGCAGTATCCACAATTTATCCCAAGCTCCTTTTGGTAGATTGTTAATTTTATGGAATCCTCATATCTATTCCCTATCCCCTATCACTGTCCACAGGCAGTTCATTCACTTTGAAATATTACACATCCCCTCTTCAACTTCTTTTTACCTTACCACTGTTTATGCTGACAATAATGCTACTCAAAGGCAACTCTTTCTTGACATTCTACCTTCTCTTTAGCAGTCCAATCTACCTTGGATCTGTCTTGGTGATTGGAACTGCATGCAACTATCTTCTGATAAGAGTGGGGGTTCTCCATTAACTTACAATCAGACGCGTCCTCTAAACAAAGCTATTTATGATGCTAACCTTATTCCTTCCACCAATTCAGGGGCTTTCTTTACTTGGAATAACAGCAGTAAAACTGGAAAGAGAACGTATTGTAAACTTGATAGAGTTTATGTTAATTACTCCTCTATTCTCAAATGGCCTAATCTTTCTACCTTAATCCCTCCCCCATCATTATCAGACCATTCCCCTCTCATCATTTCCTGGGACAAGGACACTGTGAGAAGACGCTCCTCTTTTTCATTTTTTAATAACTGGTCTAAACACCCTGATTTCTTAAAAATCGTTAAAGATGGTTGGAATTTTCATACTTTTGGCAACCCTATGTTTGTTTTGAAGGCTAAACTCAAGCATTTGAAGATTCAACTGAAGGACTAGGCTCAGCAAACATATGGTAATGGGAATAGCTTGTCTTCTTCAAGTCGTGAAAAATTACTTCAGGTTCAACTGGAAATACAAAGATGTCCTAACCAACCTCAGCTGATTAATACTGAAACCTCTCTTCTTAAGGACCTCTCCAAAGCTCTCATTGAAGAAAATAAGATGGCAAAGCAAAAAGCTAAACGTGAATGGCAGTTGAATGGTGATAAAAATTCATCCACCTTCCATAAAAGATTAAAAATTCAACAATCTTCAACAAATATTTTTTCTATTCTTGATATGCATGGTCAGCCTTGTGATACCCCAGATTCCATTCAAGATGCCTTTATGGAGTATTTTCAGCATAATCTTGGGAAGTCTCAAATTCCTTCAATCTCTCTGCCTCAATTCTTTCAGTATCATCTCCCAAAAATTCCTGATGACATGTATGCTGGCTTAATTAAGGAAATTTCGGATAATGAAATCAAACATGCTATCTTTGAATTAAACTCTAATAGTTCTCCGGGTCCTGATGGTTTTAATGCTCATTTTTTCAAAGTCTCTTGGGATATTATTGGTGGGGACTTGATCAAGGCTATTAAGAACTTTTTCAGACACAATAAGCTTATCTCAGGCATTAATGCTACTAAACTTGCATTGATCCCTAAAACTAACCATCCAATATCTGTTGATCAGTTCAGACCCATTGCATGCTGCAATGTTATATATAAGTGCATTGCTAGGATATTGGCAGCTAGAATGAAAACTCCTTTGGATGGTTTGATCTCTACTAATCAGAGTGCATTTCTTCCTGGTAGGGACATAACTGATAATATTCTTCTTACTTCTGAACTTATGAAGGGGTATAATAGGAAAGTCATTTCTCCTAGGTGTGTCCTTAAGCTTGATATTCAGAAAGCTTATGACTCCGTTCAGTGGAAATCTATCATCTATATTTTGCATAAGATGAACTTCCCCATCCCCTTCTTGTGTTGGTTATATACATGTATTTCTACTGTCAACTATTCCCTTAGTATTAATGGTAATATATTTGGCTACTTTGGTGCCACTCAGGGTATTAGACAAGGTGACCCGGTTTCTCCTTACCTCTTCATTTGTGTTATGGAGCTGCTCAATACTCTTCTGTTTGATGCTATGCGCAGTAATTTACTTGATTATCATCCTCTATGCAGAAAGAACAGTATATCGTCTCTCCTTTTTGCTGATGACTTACTCTTATTCACTAAGCCTAATTCTAAATCCATTACTGGGGTTCTTAATGTTCTAGATTCCTTTAGAACTTTGACTGGTCTGGTCATTAACAGAGGTAAATCTAAATTACTAATTGCTGGTCTCCCTGATGATGGTAAAGAGATGATTTACTCTCTGTCCGGCCTCTCTCCATTCAGTGATAATGAATATTATCTTGGGATGCCTCTTTGTGATTCTAGAATCAGAACATTCCAGTGCTTACAACTATTTGAAAATATTACTGGAAAACTTGCTAGCTGGAAAGTATCTCATTTTTCGATGGCTGGTAGGCTTGTAATTGTTAAGTCCATAGCAATATCTATGTGTGTTTATTATGCCAGAGTTTTCATTCTCCCAGCCAAACTCATAAGCATGATCAACTCGGCACTGAATCATTTTTTGTGGCATGGAAATCCCTTCTCTAAGAAAATGATACCTATTGCTTTTAGTAAAATTTGCTGCCCTCAGGAAAAAGGTGGTCTTGGAATTATAAATATTAAGAATTGGAATTTTTCAATGTTATCTGCAAGAATTGACAAGTTATTAAGGAATGACAGAAATCTGTGGGCTTCTTGGTGTATGCAATACCTCATTCGTCATAGCAACTTTTGGTTTATTTCTCCTCCAACTGACTGCAGCTGGTCTTGGAGGAATATCTTGAGAGGTAGACAATTTTTCCTTCCTATGGTGCAACAGAGAATGAAAGATATTAACAAGATATCATTTTGGTTTGATCCATGGTCTGCAAAAGGTGTCTCTTTAGCTAATATAATTGATTATGACATGAGAAGATCCATTGGCATTGGTTGTAATGCTACTCTTTCTTGGTACTGGGCTGATGATTCTGTCTCCCTCCCGAATTGTAGCTCTGCAGTGGTTAGAGCAGAGTGGTTTGCTATACATAATAGGTCCTACAAACTCAGTACTATTCATATGACTTGGAATGACAGGCTGCATTCTGTTAAAACTGTTTATAAGGCACTTGATCCTTCCATGCAACTACCAACTTTTCCTTGGTATTCTCGTATCTGGGATCATAGGTCTATCCCAAAGGAAAACTTATTCATGTGGAAGGTTTTGATGAATGGTATCCTTACTCTAGGCAAGCTCAAAGGATGTGGGTTATTCAATGTGATAAATGTCTGTTCTGTCGTGCTGAGGTGGAAACAGTTGGGCACTTATATTTTGAATGTGATTTCACTTTCCATATCTGGAGTACGATATTGCAACGCTATGGTTATCACAGGCCTATGAGAAGCTCATGTATGGAATGGTACAACATCTTTAAGGCAACTAGGTGGAAGAATGAGAGAAGTAGAGTGCTGTTAAGAATTTTGAAGAAGGTCTTGTATTATGTTTGGTTGGAGAGGAACAATAGGGTGTTTAAAGGGCAAGCTTCCTCTAAACATGTATTGGTCCTTTCTATTACTAGTAACATATAGGTTTCGCTTATGCTTTCATCTGTCTTGTGATGGTCAGCAGGTTATAAACCAGTGTATTAAAATTTTGGTTATTAATAATAATGGTAGGGGACCATTCAACCCCGCTTGCTTTGCAAAAAAACAAATTTCATTCGACTACTTTGAGAAAAAATGCATTGGATCAATCAAACTTAAAAATCCAATAATTCACTTCAAGGTTAATAACATTATCAAAGCATTCATTATTTCTATTTATGGATTTCATATTGCAAGCATAAAAATTTAGAATATCATATGTCACTTAATTAAGCGGTGAATAAATTATGAAAATGTATTCAAACTGAATTGAAGAATAAAGAAATACGCAATGTAGAGCAAATAACATCTCACCAATATTGCACAACTCAACAAATTTATCAACTAACATTGATTAAGCGGTGTATATATATTAAGAAAACAGAAAAGAATATATTCAGATTAAAATGGAGAATAGAGGAAACATGCAATGTTGGGTAGATTCTAACTAAGGCTGACATCCCGGAACATAAGGAAAATACCAACTAACATCGACATCCATCAAACTAAAGATGACCATAGGCACATAAGGCGATGGATTCCCAAAATCCCAACAGTAAAGTGCAAAAGGATAGGAAATCAGGCATGTACCATGCCTGTTAGAAGGGATCTAATGATTGATTATTGGCTTAATAATCAACCGATGAATTTTGTTCCATGGTTTTTTTCACCTACTTTGAAAATAAGATAATGTGTATTAAAAGAATTCGGGCATTTTGAGACCGAGGCAGGGCTAATCAAAAATGTTGGGTGAATCATCAATTTCTTAAGCCACATATTTTTAGTAATTAAAAGGAGGGAAAAATCTATTTCACGTGGCAAATGTGGAGATCTAGGATAAAGGCATGGATATGAAAAGTCTTGAACTGACTTTTCATAAATATTGCCACAACTTTTTTTTAAAGTTAAGTTGATGTATTTACTTACAATGTGCTGGTGGATTACCATATCAAATTGCTTAAAGTTTAAAATATCTACAAACCTTATATCCTTGAACAACAGATCTTTTAGCAAAATGTTTTTGATATAAAACTGTGTAACTTTATTTAGTACAGTATTATAAGTTATTATAGGCCAAGCAATATGGTGGTTAAATGCAGCGTAAGCAACACATTGTAATATTGTACAATTTTATGTATAAGTACATACCTTCAATATTTTTGGGTCCCTTTAGGGTTCTATATTGAATATGATTTGCTACTATTTATTTTTGCAGTGCAAAATATAAATAAATTATACTACCAAAGGACTTGAAATATTCAATGCATTTTTGTCCCAAAAAATCAGTTTGCTTAATAACAAAAATTTCGGAATGAAAATTATAAAACTACTTCTGAAAATAAAAGACAAAGCAAAATATTTCCTCAGATGTTTATATAACGTGCGTTGGTATTTACTAAATGATATAGTCACCTGCTGTTGAATTTCTGAACAGCATTCAATCCGTAAAGAAGTGACTCACAAGTAGTTTTCGAGAACATGTGAATTCCTCTTCTCTTGTATCTTAGCAGCATCCTAATTATTCATTCTCACCATGATACACTCTTGAATATCTATTACATGATTAAGAATATCCTTCATTTCTCTTTTCTTCTCAATATCAACATCTTCTGGCAATCTACTACACATACAATACATGATAAGTTTCATATAAATAGGTGTATAAATTCAAAACTTAAGAATTAGTACCAATACCATTAATTATATTCATTTGATTGATTGATATTCATTCAGAATTGTGGATTGCTAATTCAAATTCAAAAGGTCTCTAATTGCACTAAATTTAATTTATGTGAGATTCAGTCATTTTAGTCAAAATAAGTATAAAGGAAATAGTACATTACAATTAGTTAAATAACTTCCATGGTATAAAGAAATTTTCAAATTACAAATTTGTTTCATTAAACATACATGACTCAACTACACACCAGGTTCTGCCATAATTTTGTCTTGTCTACCATATTCATCCACGAATAAAATTTTCATGGTGCTTATCCCTTCAATTCTGAAAATTTGAAATACTTGTAAATGAAGGCCTGAACTGTAGGATCATTCACAAATTAAGTGTTTTAAAAATAATAAAAAGCAAAAATATTTGTAGATCTCAATGTTACTGCCAAATTTAAAGTAGAGAAATTTGCCAAATATTAAACACAGTGGATAGGCAAAACTGGACCGGCCATCAATAGATTAATGTGGATAAATGTCAATATAAAATATAGTGAAAATTAAACATATTTAAATAGAAACATAAATTTTTCTTATTTAACAGCATCAAAAAGCTAGTATTGGATGAACATGGAAAAGAAATGGAAATCATTTTGAAGGCATCAATATCTAGTCACCAACATATAGCACAAGCAAGATAATACTTAATGCAAGAAAAAATGGTTGGAAATGTATGTTTCAAATCAGAACAACATCAGTAGAAAGACCTTACAACTACGTCGCTCATCGATACAGTCGGTATGAATCAATTTTGAGGATTAAATGTATAAAAAGGAAAAGGAGTCAATATGAAAACAAAGGTAAAATAAGCCAGCATGCATCGCAGAACCCTAAAAGAATCACAAAATAAGACGTAGGACAAATCTGCTACATTGGCTTCATAACATTATCAGTAGCCAGAAAACAATAAAAGAGAATTGAATGAATCATTAACACTAAGTATGGCAACCCAAAAAATACTTTAAAACACAAAAGTCAAATCCAATGAAAAAAAAGTAGGGCAATATTCACCTTCGCTGATGGCATAAATCAAGGCAAGTGAATGGTAGACGAAACCATTAAAAGGTAGTCGAAGATGGTGGAAATTGTAAAGAATTTGGCTACTTGAAAAATTGACTGTAAAAGATTGCTTGAGAAACTTATCAGTGGACTCCTGTTATTATCGCGTATTAGATCTCGAAGGAAAGCCGCATGAAAAGCCGAAGGGGGAAAATGCCGAGAACAGGTGCTATGTTTGCGTGCCATAACCTTAATTGAATTTAGCGGTAGAGAAAAAATTTGGGAGGGTCAGAGGAAAAAGTTGGGATACGAAAGCAAAAGAGGATGCATGATTGTGACATTTGATTGTCAGAATACAGATGTGATAATTTTATTCGAGAAATGGGAGAGGAATTCAGAGCTTACTATTTACTACTTGGTTTTAATATTATGAAACGAATAGAGGGAAGCAAACAGATGAGACTGTTCATTTCACAAAATTCTTACAGAGGCTTCTGAGCTCTTGAAATTAAGGTTAACTTGGAGACTGTTCAGTTGCCAAATTTCAAGGGGGCCTGTGTGAGCTTGAAATTTAACTCACTAATAATAATATAGTATAGATAATTCGTCGAAGATTAGATTAGGCAGAAAGCGTAGGAGAATGAAGCGTGAAATAAATCGTGAAAACCTAAGAGGAAGAAGGGAGCACGGTAGAAGAAGGGAAATGGCGAAAACGGTAGCAATATAAGAAAGGGTAAAACAGTTGTTCATTTCAAGAAATATTGAGGAGGGCTTCTACACTCTTGAAACCAAACTCAGTAATCATAGTATAGTATAGATTAGTTTGATAAATTATTTTAGGCTATGCTTCAAAGAGGAAGGAATACTCTTTTATTACTTTGTCTTTAATATTCAAGTATGCACTATAATTGAATTCTCAAATATATGGCAATTAATTTTTTAACTACGATTAAATAGAATTGATTCAAGAATTAATGTGTAATCGATTATCTTATTTAATTTTTTATAAATATAACATTAAATTCATATTGTGAATAATTTCCTAATTAGTTTGAATTCGAGTTTAAATTAGTAAATATTTTTATCTTAGTTTACTTTACATTCTTAGTTTTTTATGATATTAACTATGAACTAAATTATCATGGTGTTTCGCTTTATCTTCGTATACTAAATCATGTAGGTTTCGGAAGGTTTTTTAACAATTGGGTCATCATAGATTTCAATAATTGTTTAGAAACTTAAAAACCATTTGTGCTAGAGATTTTTCTCTCTTGCAATGCACCAATGTCAAATACAACGATCCTTAAAATATTAGAAAATGTGCATAGTATAAAAAAAAGTTATAAATTTATTAAATAATATGCATATAACTTAGTTAATTTGGACTTTTTTATATTTTTTATTTTTGTCGATAGTTGATTAACATTGACGCACTTCAAATTTTACATTACAAAACTTTTATATGAATTATTTTACAAATTTAACAAATGCTTTATTTCTATAGAGGAATAGTAAAGTAGGAATTCACCATCCGTTCTTAACAAGTTTTATTCACATTTATGCTTTTAGTAAAAAAAAGTACTATAAATGAGTGGAGAATATTTATAGATAAATTTCTTCTATAAATGAACAAAATATTACTAATGTAATATTTTTTATGCTTGTATAGGCAACATTATATTTTACATAATTATTATTGCTTAAAATAAAACATTATATATCCATATATATACGATAAAACATGATTATAATTTTTGTCTTACATGTGAAATGAAAATATTGGGTTATAATTACTATATCATGCTGACATCTAGATTTACAAATAAAAAATGTTACAAGTAGACATACTGCTCCAAACAAAATTCATGTCTACTGCCCAAATAGATCTCCGAAAGAAACTCATCATTAATATTTGGAACCACAAAACCATGTGAAATATAAATTAGAATGACGGCTAATTACATGAAAAACACAAGGGTAAATGTGATGAATTAATAAATAAGAGTCAAATTTAAATCAAAAATACGTTTGAATATAGAGCTAGGTATAAAGCGATGTTTGTTCATTAAGGCAAAAGATATGACAAATATTTTTATTCAACTAATTATTTCAAAGAATTTACAAGAAAATAATTAAGATTTTTAATGGATATAATTGATACTGAAGTTTTAGATTTTCATTTTATGAAAAAAGGCTTATTTTCCGAGTATGCCATAGTTTTCATAGATTTTGATTATAATAAAAAGAGCTAATTTTGGCTACTTTATGAATTTTTTAAAATCATTTTTTAGTACATACTACTATTACTTTCATTTTAACACCTTGGATTAATTTACTACCGCCCTTTCTCATTAACATTACTACTTTGATCAAACAAATTTCATTTTTTTGTATCATCACTTCCATAGCTTGTACTACATACATTTTCTCCATACTCCAATCATATTTTATGCTTTATTACCTTCCTAATCCTCTAGATTCTACAAAAATTTAAAAAAAAATTCGAAGTTCAATACGCCTAACTCTTTGTAATATGCATTATAATCCCAAATTTTCTCAAGTAAAATTCATGTACATTCCGCTCCGTCTTTCATCACTAAAGATAATTTTTTCACTAAGTTCTTAGCCAAATATTTTTCTCCATCAAAATTGGATTTAATGTCAACATTAGGTTATGATTTTCATTTATTTTGTATGTTGAGTTTTCTCATATTATTGTATAAATATTTCCATTATCACTTTGCTTAATTTTCATTTTTGGTATATGTAATCAACTTTTTATGGGTATTGTTATTGATACTCATCTTTTAAATATGAGGGGGCCATTTTTAATTAAAAAGGTTATTTTTATTGTGAAGAGCACTAATCAAACTAGCTCCATCCTAAAATTACAATCAAAATGGTCTAATTGCTCTTTCTTTTATTTATCCTAATTTTCCTTTATTATCCTTAACCTTTTAGAAATCATTAATCAAATAATGGATAAATCAAACTCATCTTCAGACGGAATTGTAAGTGAGAAAGAGACAAAATTCTTTTTTTACTCAAGAAAGCATTCAACAAAGTAAATTTTAACCCTACTTTTTATCGTAGTTAAAAAACGCATAATAAATTGGATTAAGAAATTACTTTTCTATCACCTTCTCAACAAAGTTTGGACATGATTATGAAGATCAAGACGATTTCTTTGTTCTCACCATTATTATTTTTTTCCAAAAAAGGAAGGAGAATGAAATAGTAAATGAAAGTATTTAGGATTTTGATGTTTTAACTAAGGACAAAAGTGGTAAAAATATATGTTGATTAAATAGAATGTGTACTCCTCGTAGGAATTTAATTTTATTGTGAGTGCTCATAAAATTTAGCCCTCTCATACCCAAAACTAGAGTGTCAGTAACAATACCCCTTTTTATTTGTATTTCTTAGCAAGGTTCAATATTAATGCTGTGTATAAGGTTAGTTAAATTATAGTATGCGTGAATTTTCTTAGTCACTTAGGTGTTACTAATTTGTTTTTATTAATTTTGTTAAACATGAATCGATCATGGTACAAATTGATTCATTATATATTTCTTCCATTATGCAAAATGTTACGTTACTGTTTGTGTATTGATAATAAACAACAAAATATGATTCTAATGATGGGAAGAGGTTTTGTAAAACACAATTGCATGTGCTCGAAATATGACATTACAAAAGTGAGAATATATGTCTTTTGAGTAGAACAACAAAGAATAATAATGAGATGTTTAACATATATTTGAATTAAGCTATTCTATGAGTTCAAATTTGTTAATCAAATTATAATTTTTAGGAAGATTCACACATACAGATACATACATACATACATATATATATATATATATATATATGTGTGTGTGTGTGTATCTGTGTGTGTGCACGCGTGTGTGTCCCTTTAATTATCATATTAATGGTAATTATGTTTACCTTCAATTATCATATCAATGGTAATTAATTAACTTAATTAGTTTTAATTCAATTTTATAATAGTTAATACCTTAATTTACTTTCATCTTTAATTGTATCTACCAAAAAAATAAATATTCATTCTCAAGTTGAACCTGTTTTTACACTTATTAATATGCAAAATAATTATATCGGCAACAATATACAAATTGAATTGAATTATATACCATTTATTTATTTGATTTAATTACTTTGATGCATAATGAATTTGGTATAAGATTTATAAACTTAAACCGTTACATTAGGTTCATAGGGAAGATCAACAATTGGTAAAATTATAAACTATATACACTTTCAGATTTAAAAATAATGTTATGCCTGATTTTTTTAAGGCATTAAGTTTCTAAAATTCTTATTTTCCACTTTATCTAGTTTAAAACTATCAAAAAATACATTTATTTTTTAAAAATAATTATAAATTTATTAGAGAATATGTGTAATTTAGTTAATTTTTGAAAAGTTATCGAAATTGAATGGACCCCTAGCAGATGTTATATATTTTACAAAGTTAATTATTAAAGTTATAACTATAAGACCTACAACTATTATATGTTAGTTTGAATCTTCACATGTTTGTTTCTTAGTAGAATAATGATTCATTAAATTGATTTATGCTATGGTTCAAAAAGGAATAGATATTTTCTTACTCTTCCATCTTTAATATTCAAATAATTAACTGTAACTGAATTATCAAATTGAAGGAAATTAATTATTTAATTTATGTTTCCAAAATAAGTTTGTAAAAGAAATATATTTCTTTTATTACATTTTGAAAGTGGATTTCATGCACAAATTTTTCCAAAAACTACAATCTTGTCTTTTAATGGTCCATGTATATGCAATGCATTCTCTATTTCATGTTGGAATATTTTTACATTTGTTAGTATGTAAAAAATTTATAGTCTATAAATTGAATTGAATTTCATATCATTTATTTACTTCCTTTAATTATCTTGATGCTTTTGATATAATTTTTATGAACTTAAATTGTACACATTTGCTTCTTAAGCAAGATTGAAAAATTAGTGAAATTATAAATTATCTAGACTTTCGGTTTCAAGGATAACGTTATGTTTAGTTTTTTTAATGCATTAAGTTTCATAAATATTTACTTACCACTTTATCCAATTTTAAAACTATCAAAAGAATACTCTATATTATTTTAGGTCTAAAGTTATTACGTGTTAGTTTGAAACTTTACATGTTTGTTTCTTAGTTGAAAATTAGTTTGATAAATTATTTTAGGCTATGTTTCAAAGAGGAATGAATATTCTCTTATTATTCTTTCTTTAATATTCAAGTATTAACTATAACTGAATTTTTAAATTGATGGAAATTTTTTTTAACTATGATTAAATAGAATTGATTTAAGAATCAATGTTTAATCAATTATCTAATTTAATTTGGTATAAATAAAGCATTAAATTAATATTGTTAAAAATTACCTAATTAGTTTGACTTCTAGTTAAAGTTGGTAAGTATCCTTATCTTAATTTACTTTACTTTCTCAGTTTCATATGATATTAAGTATGAACTAAATTGTCATGGTGTCTGGCCTTAACTTCCTACACTAAATCATGTAGGTTCTGGCAAATTAAAAATTGGGTCATTATAGGTTTCAATAATTGTTTGTAAACTTAAAAAGAATTTATGCTAGAGAACCTGTGATGAACGCCCCATACTTTTGGTACCCAATATACCTGTATAATGCACGGTGGTGGTATCCGGCCGGTGCAGGACGGTAGCCAAAGGTGTAAATTAGATGTAACGATCCATAATTTTGAACTATGTATTTTTATATATTGGTTACTTAAATATTGAAATGATGTATTTAATGTGAATAAAAATGATTTTGGAAGCTTATTTAAATTCTTTTTAAATAGTAAATGTGATTAAATTTGTTTCAATAATAATTCCTTTTAATAACGCATGAAATTATCATTCTACGGCATTGTCTCAGATTTTGACGAAATTAGTATCGTTGG
Source organism: Allium fistulosum (assembly GCA_030737815.1). Lineage (NCBI taxonomy): Eukaryota > Viridiplantae > Streptophyta > Magnoliopsida > Asparagales > Amaryllidaceae > Allium > Allium fistulosum. Next base: position 620,504,897 of record CM060907.1, read on the forward strand.
AACTGAAATAATGAGTTGCTGTACGTCGACGAGTTTCGTGATGAGTCGATGTATTAAGTGGTCATGTGAGCTCGAAACGCATAGCGATTAATTTCCAAAATTAAAATATAATATAAATTTCCCTATAAATATACCACTATACACAAACCCTTTACATTATGTTCCTCTTCTTCACTTCAAAAGTAGTTGCCGCCCATCTTCCCTTTTTCCAATTGTTTTGAGAGCAGGGTTAATGAAGTCGAATGATTTTGAATCAGTTGAACTCATATGAGTGGAATCTTCGTGTTGGTATGTGAGTAGGAGGGTGCAGCATTGTTCGGGATTGCTTGACTTACAATAGCCGAAATAGGGTTGAGGATTATTGGCAATTGAGGTGGAGTTAGGTCGTGGCATCATTGTCATTAAGGTTGCCGTGAAAAGGCAGGCTTGTGGAGGTATTTAGGAGTGGTGTGGCTGACTGTAATGAATTATGACATTTACTATCATAAGAATCAGGTGATGGTCGTGTTGAACTGTGGGTGGGCGGAGGTGAAATTGAAGTGGTCGTCAGACTCGGGGCACGAAGTGGAGTTGTTTGGCAAGGGCGGAGGACCTAAAAGTGGCCTAGGCAAAACGCAACCTATACGGTCGATTAGGGAGCTTGATGTTGGAATTGATTAGGGAGCCAGAGTTGTGGTGATTGGGCTGGGAAGGTGGCTCATGGGATGAGGAGTTCATTGGCATGAACGGTGCGTGATTTCGTGGTCCGAGGAGGCAAGAAGGGTGAACGGCATGCACGTTTGGATGGGTTGTGCACTGATTGTTCGTGCACAGGTATTTGAAATCGGAGAACATGGACATGGCTTGTTAATGAGGGTAATTAAAGAGTATTTTATATAATTAATTATGTTTAAAAATCCAAATCCTTGTAAAATCGATAACTTTTGCATGCGAAGTCCAATTGAGACGATGTCTTCGTCGTTGCACTCGTATCAGGATTATCTACATTTAGAATTGGTTTGGGATTTGGTGAATTTACTCGTCAATTGATTGTATATTGTTGTGTATATAATTTTGTTGTGAAAAATATAAATTAAAATTGATAAAAATGCAAGTTATTACTTTTGGGCCCCTCCTTGTTTTGTAGAACAAATAACAACATTATTATATAGTATAATCTCTCTTATAACCCTCTAAAACATGTATCATGGCCCTGACTTGTTTACATGTTTGATATTATGTTTGATAAAGTTGAAAATTGTGTTCTGAATGTTTGAAGCAATATAGTCCCTATAAACGCACTTTGAAATCCTTGGTATTTAGCAATTGTTAAATGGGTAAAATTGTAATATATTGTGGAAATACAAATATATTTGATTATTTCCTACACACGTTTTGGTGTGTTTGACATAGAGGAACTGGTTTGGACATTTGTGAAAAGTGGGAATGGAAATTGTGATAGTTAAAAGCAAAAAGTCGCTATGGATGCACTTTGAAAGCGCTATTTGTTCGACAATTTTATAGCTAACCTTGAAATACATCCTATGGATTCTTCGTATTTTTAATAAATTCTATAAACATACTATTTTCGAAAAAATATCAAGGTTTAATATATTGCTAGTAATTATTTATGGATTTTCTTAAATTGTTTTAAATTATAAAACATGTTTTTTTGTTTTTAAATAAAATTATAAAATAGATATTTTAAATAATATTTTGAGTAAGTGTTCTAAGCCATATTATAGGTACATTAATGAATGGCTTAGAGTATATGTAGTTTTTAGAAAATTAATTAAAGGTTTTATTTAAGAAATAAAAGGCTTTTATATTATAATATCTCTTAAATTATTTACATTATTTTATTAAAAATCCTAGTTTCATAAATAAATTAGTATGTTGTGTGTATGTGTGTGTATCTTTTTAAAGGTATTCTAGTATATTTAGAAGTTTGGAAAAGAAGTTTAGTATTTTGTAAAAGAATATAAAGGAGGTTTTGGAGTATAACACTTTTTTTTTATAATGGATGGTTTTGTAAAATTGATTAAATAGGTATATTACCTTGTTTAACAAGTGAAGGTGTACTTAGAGCTTTAAATGAATGTTTCAAGTTAATGGAAAGTATGGAAGTGATTTTGGGTTTATAATAACGATGTTTGGGCAACATTTGTTTTAAATTATTAAATTATACTTTTGAAAAGTAATTAGATCCTTAAAAGAGAGTTTTAAAGATAAAAATTAAGTGAAGTGTTTTGGGTTTGCTATAAACAATGTTTTAATAACATTTGTTTTTAAACCCTTAAATGATATTTTAAAGTGGTAAAATATTGTTAACTAATTTTGGGTAGTACTTAGATCTTTAATAATGGAAATTTAAAGATAATAGCAAGTATGAAATCTTTTGCGAAAGGATAGAAAAGTATAAGTTTTAAAGTATAAGAGAGTTTTTTTAATCTCTTTGATTATATTTGAAGTAAGTATATCTAGTTAATAATTCATGAGCATATTTATACCATTGAGATAATTATATGAATACTTTTTGAAGTGTTGAAAAGAGTACAAGTGAATTTGGAATTTTGGAACACTTTTATATACCTTTGTAAAAATATTTGAAATATATATGTATATACACACACACAAAAGTAGAAAATGGGAAGATTTAATTAAAAAGGGGATTAGAAGTCGTTTATATGACTTGATCATGTTTATGTGTGTGTCGATCATGCTTTGTGTGTTACTTGCTTATGTAAAGTATACAGAACTTAGATCCCTTATGTGATCATTCTCATTTTTGTTGAAATTGGCCAAATACAACTCAGGAAATATCTAAATGAAATATTAGAATTATATGATACAATTGTCTTCGATGATGTATACTGTAAATATAAACTCGTTTTGCTCTTCTAGGACGAATGATAAGAAAATTCATACACTTAAACGGTTAGTAGGTTATCTCCGCTCTTATGTATTGTCTGCTTATTTTTAAAAGAACCAGAGTTGAGTTTACCGAAAATCAATCGATTGTTTTTGGAGCACCCGATAAACAGGGAAGTGTACTTATATGAGATGACTCAAAACCATAACCACTCCAAACCCATATAAGGGTTCTATTCTTTGCAAGAGGTTCGTGATTGATTCAAGATGTTGGAATCTATGTGGAAATTCGAGATTTGTTTGAGATGCTCAAACACACGTAATTTTTCATGATATATTAAGGATGTGGGAATCCATATACGATTCTAAGACCTATTGAGGTATGGGAATCCATATGTGGTTCTGAGATCTGTTTGGGTGGTGACTCATGTGTTGAAATGTCAGACGTAGCCTCACCAGCGGTAATGACTAAAACCAGAGATAGGATACATATACTAAGGGTTTAGCTAACCCAAGGGTGCAGGCGACTCTACCCTAGAGATACCTATAGTTTATGCATGCAATGAATGGTGCACCCGGGTTGACTGATAGGGGCCAGCTACATATTTCCTATGTATATCAGCTAGGTACGTATGATGCTTCGGAAGGATATCTCTGATCCTTGTGCAGGAGGAACCTCCTAGATGTTCTGATGGCACCTCCATGGAATCCTACACAATAATTGAATGTGCCTTAGCGGTTTTGATTGTATGTCTATTATTGTTGTGGTGTACACTCACAGCCATCATAGCTACTTGATTATCTATATTTCACACCCTGGACATTATTATAAAATCATTGGAATTTCTAATAGAAATTATTTGGTTATCGTAAAGTGAAAACCCATCCATGTTTGTTTGTGGCGTGGTCTTACGAGACACCTTTATTTTTGAAGGGTTTTAGAAATATAAAAATCCAAATGATTTGAGTTTCTCATGCTAGTTTACCAGACTGCTCCAGGTGTTATTTCCTTATAATGCTCGGGTCGGCCCGAGTATATTCCAGATTTAGTGATAGATACTTTGGAGCTTCAAAAGACGAGCTCGATGCCTTTAGGACCTATTCACATATTTATTTTCCCCTGCATTACTTATTTTGTATCTATCATCATTTGTGAGGATAGGCTATTATAACTATCCATGTTGATTATATGTTAGTTTACTTTGATTGTTTTATATATATTAAAGTTTCTTTTGGTAAAGATCTTTCGAGATATTATATACTATCATTCTACATATCAGATTCTGATATTGTGTTCTTCTTTCTTGATTTATTTCCTTTTCTATTTCTTTTACCCTAATGTTCTATCTTTTTGGCACTTGGGTGCTCGACACATGGATGTATTAGTGTCAACGTTCAGAGGTTGAAAAGGTCATTCGTTACAGTAGAGAAAATCCAAGCACAAAACCTGTAGAATATTTCACGGCGTACAGACAAAATATAATAATATAACATAGATGTAAAACAGATAAGATAGTGATATGAAAAAATAAACCATAAATAAGAACATCAAGAGTGTACCAGGTTCACAGACTATACAAAAACTTTAATAAAGAGTTTATACATCCCAAATCTCCTAAATAAACTATAAAAATGTCTCTCAAAATACAAGTACTAACATACCTCCACAGTATTTACGCAGCCTCTTGCTCGTACTCCGTATACCTCCATGCACTATCCAGACCTGTTATCCTTAATCTACTCATTTAAGGGTACCTGAGATAATAAGAAGAAAATCATAAAAACCTTGGGTCAAACAACAGTTTGATGTGAGCAATATATCATCTCAAAATACTATAAAATCGTATATGGTAAATAGGATATAGTGTATAAACAACCATACCTGACCTGTCCCTGCATCCAAATAGTTAGCACATAAACGCAATATATGCTAAACTACTATCACATGTGAAATATAAGAGGTATAGAGGTATCACACAGCATATCAAGCACAGAGCAAACATAGCATCCATCACATAACCATGTATCTCTCACTCAATTGCTATAAATGTATGATAAATCTTGCTGAACTCATTGCCCATCCAGATGGTAAAGGACCAGACACACGTAGATGTCCAAAATATGGGCACACGTAGAATACCCTGGGTACAAGCAGGCTACCTTATCCCAACAATGACCATTACAACTACAGAGTCATCCATCGATCCTTTAGCACATGTACCTGTTAGCCCGAAAAAGGGATCAACACTCAGAAATCAGATGAAAGCACTAGTTCTTTTATTATAGATGTAAAAGCAGTAGAAATCCTAGATGAAGCAAGTAAGAATAACAAAAAAGTAAAGAACACACAAGAATTTTTATATTGGTTCGACGTAATCTTCGACCTACATCCACATTAATCTCTTTTATTAGTTGTTCTATCTCTGAATTACAACTATTTATCTTAGATATAGCCATAATCTAGTGGATCTCAGATTTACAGTGGAGTTTCTAGAGTGTTTGAGAGGCAAAAGTAGGAGATGAAGATGTGGCGAAGCTTTCGCGTAGTGATAGCAGAAACGGGATCCTATTTTCATTGCACCAAGGTTTGTATTTATAGGGGAATAGAGATATTGGATCATAAGCCTACTTGCAATGGAGTCCTGGAAATAGCCTAAAGTCATACTAGAGATCGCAAAGCATTACAAGTTAAAACGATAACTCGGTACTGACCCGACCTAAGTCAACTCAGTACCGAGTTAAGAGTTTTGGTGCAAGCCGAAATTCATTCACTTGCTAGCTTTCTATCTCCCACTTAATTTGTTTAAGCCTCTTTTCTATCATCTTCTAGTTAATTCTAAAGATCTTCCATCAACACTTGAGTTATCCCGCTTCCTTGGCTTTCTTCTTATCAAACATTGAAATTATTGTCCGAACTCTAGGAAAACCACTTGATGCTGAATCATTGGAGTTGTACAAGAGTTGTGTGAAGTTTTGGAGGAGAACGGGGGAGTTGTGATAGGTCGGTGCTTACCTATGGCCACCAACTTGGGACCAAGCTAAGGTGTATACTCCAATTTAAGTGAAATTCCTTCAAGTTTCTTCTTTTTCTTTTGCAAATGTATTTCCAAGTTCATGAGTTGTTTCGTTCTTATGCTGATCTTTTAAGTTCGGTTGAAATCCACTTTGGCTCAAAAGCGGGTTAACATTTGCCCCTTAAAGTACACCTTTTGAACGTAAGGTATGCTTTGCTCAAGGACAAGTTCCATCAGCAATCATTCTTTGGTAGTTGAGCTTTTCGGCTATCCATTGACACTACTAGAAAGGCCTCAAAATGCGACAAAGCCTAGCGACGGCTAAAAAAAGCGGCCGTTGCTAGCCGTCGCTTATCGCGATTCAATTACCTGCAGCCGAGAACACATTTTCATTATCCTCTCCCCCAAATCCTTTCCCAATTCCCCTCAGCTCCGCCACCAACCGCCGCCAGGAGCCATCGCAACCTTCCGTCGCTAATTTCAACTTCTCCAAACTCGCCGGTATCTCCTATTTTGCTTTATCTTTGTTTAATTTAGGTTTAAATTAAATTAGTTGATGATTTAGGGATTTGGAATTGGATGATTTAGGGGTTTGGCATTGATGAATATATGTTATTAGTTTATGGTATATAGTTTATTATTTGAATTGAGTATATAATGGTAAACCTAATTTAGAAAATTAGTTGATTATGCGTTTGAAAATGGCGATTATTGCGTAATAGGTGATGATAATTAGTGTTGATTTGGTAGTAGTAATTAGTGAATTTATTGTTTACTATGTTGTTAAAAATTATGGCTAATTTAAAATCCAAAAAATAGTACATGATTATTGAATAATATGTTTGTTGATAAGTTTACGAGAATGTTTGTTATACTGTTGTAAGTGCTAACTACTTATTTAGTTCACAAAATCGTTAATTGAAATTTATGTAGTTAAACAAAAGTTAAAATATGTTTTAAAAATTTAGATTTAATTATTAAATATTTAAGTAGTTAAATGAATTATAAAATAGTTTTTGCAGTTGTTAAAATAGTAACTCATAGTTCCCATTTGCGAGATAAGGCATATTTTCTCGAGTTACTGATAGTTCGCATGGATTTTGATTCATAATTAAACGAATTCTATTTGGCTACATTACTAAAAAAATTTAAGATCATTATTTCACTACAGACCACTAATACTTCAATATTAATATTTTTTTTATTTGTGCTTTATTTATGTGAACCCCTTAGAGAATTTTTAGCCCCGTCTGACAAGCGTTGTATATGATCGTTATATGGATATTCGTTTTTCCACAAAACGAACATCTATATTCATCTGATACAACATTTGTTGGATTTGTCCTAGTATTTGGACAAGTTACAAACATAATAAAGTAATCATATTTTATAAATCATTTCAGTTTAAACGGTTCAGAAAATTTCGATGGCACTTCCTTTTTCCCCTGTGTACACGCATTTGTGTACGATACAGGGAATAAAGGGAAGTGCTGCCGAAATTTTTTAGAATCGTTTAACCTGAAATGATTTATAAAATATGATTACGTTATTGTGTTTGTAATGGGAAGTAGGATAACCGGCCGTCAAAGTAAAAAAACAATAAACTTAAGAATTGGAAATTTGAATGCAATATTTATTTGAATCTTTGGAAACCAGATAACGTAAATATTTTTACAAGACTTTAATATGAAGTGTGTTATTCAATCTTCTAACCTACATTTTACAAATCAGGAAATATGTTCGATTATTTTCTCAATCGTAGTTGGATGTATGAACCTCGAAAAGGTATGAAAGGATCAATAAAAGAACGTTTCTGTAACGGTGTACAAGTATTTATTAGATTTGCTCAGTCTAATAATCGAAATAACGTAGACATTCGTTGTATGTGTAGTAAGTGCAAACATCTGAAGCATTGGAAACCAGATGTAGTAGAAGTACATTTGTAAAAATTTGGTTTTTTGTCGAATTATTACTTATGGGATCGTCATGGAGAACTTGTTCAACCTACACCTAATCCTGTAGTGTCAGAGGACGATAATACTATGACCAATCCTACAGAAAACATGGTGCAAGATGTTGCACGATCAATGTTTCCTACCTTTGACCAACGTGATGATGGGAACGAGTCACAAGCCTATAACACAAGCGGTAGTTCTTTTACCCAATTTCCTTTTGCTTTGTTTAGTCTCTTTTTAGAATTGTCTTTATGGTTTTGTTTGTAGCCTCAACTGCCCCATTTGCTTTTGTGTGTGCGACGGAGGAAAAGCCATTGTGGGATGGATGTACAAGCGGAACCGAATTATCTGTAACCGCCGAATACATCACTATGAAATCGAAATTTAATCTTACAGAAGCTGCATTTACAGCAGTTGTACAAACTGCAAAACGACACATGCCACCTAATAATTTGATGTGTGATAGTCATTATAAAGTAAAAAAACTTATGTTTGCTTTTGGATTGCCGTACCAGAAGATAGATACATGTGTAAAAGGTTGCATGCTGTATTGGAAAGAAGACGCTCATCTTACTAAATGCAGAATATGTAACGAGGAAAGATACAAACCAAGAAAAAAGAAAGGAAAAGAAGTTCCATATAAGAGGATGCATTATTTACCCATCACTCCCAGACTTCAACGGTTATATGCATCTTCTGCTACAACATGTCATATGAGATGGCACAGTGTGAGAACGCCGGAAGAAGGAACTTTGATACATCTATCTGATGGAGAAGCATGGAAACATTTCGATAAGACTTATCCTGAATTTGCGGCAGAGAGCCGTAATGTTAGGCTTGGCTTATGTACGGATGGATTTTCGCCATTTTCTCAGTTTGGTAGTAAATATTCATCATGGCCTATTATTATTACTCCTTATAATTTACCTCCATGGATGTGTATGAAAACTCCATATATGTTTCTAACGATTGTCGTCCCCGGTCCCGATGATCCGACACAAGGAATTGATGCTTATTTACAACCACTAATTGAGGAGTTGAAAACACTGTGGCATGAAGGAGTTGAACGTACGACATTTCGAGAAAAAGGAATTTTCGTATGTTTGCTTCTTTATTATGGACTATTAGTGATTTTCCCGCGTATGGCATGCTTTCAGGTTGGAGCACATCTGGACGTCTAGCTTGTCCTTATTGTATTGATGAAACACGAGCATTTTCATTGAAGTATGGGAAGAAAATTTCTTGGTTTGACTGTCATCGGTGTTTTCTACATACCAATCATAAATTTAGAACGGATAAAATGAACTTTAAAGCTAACGGAGTAGAGAGTATGCTACCACCTAAGGTTTGGACAAGTGAAGAGGTATATGAAATTGTAAAAGACTACCCAAAGATACATGAAACTGGGGTACAGGTTGAAATTCCAGGTAAATCGGACATTCATAACTGGTGCAAGCAAAGTATATTCTGGGAGTTACCGTACTGGAAAAATCTCCTACTCCGACATAACATTGACGTCATGCACAACGAAAAAAATATGTTCGACAACGTGTTTAACACAATTTTGAATGTGAAGGGAAAACCAAGGACGATGCGAATTCAAGACGTGATATATTACACTTCTGTAAGCGGCCCGAATTGCAATTATACGACGATAATAATAAATCCAAAGCATGCTATGAGCTAGACAACAAGCAAGTAAAACTCGTTCTAAAGTGGGTGGAAGGACTTAGATGTCCTGATGGGATTCTTCTAACCTCCGTAGATGCGTTGACTTTAAAAACAGCAAATTGAGTGGGATGAAAAGTCACGATTGCCACATTATGATGGAGTATTTTTTTCCCGTGATTTTCAAAGAACTGCTGCCTGTAAAAATATGGAGTGTTATAACAGAATTAAGTATGTTTTATAAACAGCTTTGTTCTACGACGTTAAAGGTAGATCGTATACGTAAACTTGAAGCAGAAATCCCTATACTTCTATGCAAACTGGAGAAAATATTTCCGCCTGGTTTTTTTAATGTAATGGAGCATTTACCTGTTCATCTTCCATCTGAAGCACTCCTTCGTGGTCCTGTGCAATATGGATGGATGTATCCATTTGAAAGGTAATTTAATTAATTTCTGTTTTTGTACCACCATATAAATTTAATTAATTTTGTTATAGGTACCTGAATCATTTGAAGAAAAAAATTAGACAAAAATCACGAGTAGAAGGTTCGATTTGCAAATCGTACCTTGAAGAAGAAGCTTCATTTTTTTTCTCACATTACTTTAGTAACGATGTGAACTTATCATTCGTAAGTGTTCCCCGTAATGAAGAAACTATTGAGCAGGATTCTTCTGAAACAATGTTATCTAATTCTAGACAACATGGAAGACCTATTGGAAAATGTGTGGAACTATGGTTAGATGATAGAGATTACCATGTGGCACACACATATGTTCTTCTAAATTGTGCTGAAGTTGCACCATTTATCAGGTACTTATGAATTCATATATATTTCAATTATACATGTATATATTAATTATAAAGGAATATAATACATATTTGCAGCATATACGAATCACAACATCCATCTGGTGATCTCAGTAAAGAATTTGCTGGATGGTTTTCAAACTACGTTCATGATACAGGAAACTGTGTTATTGATGAAGGATTACGACATCTTGCTATAGGACCAAAACGAAATGTCAAGACTTATCCAATATTTTTCGTCAATGGATTTAAATTCAACACCAAAGATTACGGGGCTGAAAAATTAACTTATAACAGTGGTGTATTTGTCAAAGGAAGTGATGATTCAGAGGAGCATATAAAAGATTTTTACGGCATCTTAACACAAGTTTTAGAGTTGACATATTATATACAACCTGCAGAGAAAGTTGTTTTATTCAAATGCAACTGGTTTAGTAATGTTCCTGGCTCTGGAATTAATGTGCACAAAGATTATAAGCTAATTGAAATAAGGCATACATCGCATTACTATAAGTATGATCCTTTTGTATTAGCTAAGCAAGCTTTACAAGTTTATTTTGCTCCATATCCGTCATTAAAAAAAGATAAAGCAGACTGGTGGGCTGTTTTTAAAACGAAGGCAAGATATACATTTGATGGAAATAATATTCCAGATGAAGCAGCGTATCAAGCGGATCTCGAGCCAAATACTGAAATAGTGATAACCGATGACATTGATGTAGGGTCGTTGACTGATGAATCGAATGTTTTAATAGATGCATTTGTAAGTACCGAAGAAAATGATATAGAGTACGAGACCGAGTCTGAATCAGAATACGATGAAGACTGATCATAGATGGCATCGCTTGTTGTATAATTCTGAGCTATGTATTAACAATAATGACTATGTTATGTAATATTCTGAGCTATGTGTAATAATACTGATGACTATATATGATTTGTATCATTCTGAGTTATGCATTATTCTTTTTATGTACGCTTTTTTGGATGATTATGTGCAGAGTATGTTTATGTGATGATTACCACTTGACTAATAATTATGTGATGATTATGCGACGATTAATGATTATGTGATATTGATTGATGATTATGTGATTCTTCTGTTATCAGTACTTTTTTGTAAGCAGTACATCTCAGTCACCTTCACTTGGAGCTATGTCTGATAGGCGCCGTTATCAACTTAGTACATCTCAGTCGCCTTCACCTGGAGCAGGTCCGAGTAGCTCTGAGCCAGATCTCCGTCGAGTTGCGGAGATAGTTCCGAAAAGTGTTGGGTATGTATCAACTTATTTGAATTATATTATATGAAATATATTGAATATATACATCAACATTTCTACAGAGGGTTCAAGGTGGAACGGTCCAATTTTATTTTACAAGTATCAAAAGAAGCATACAAAAGTAGGATGTTTGGCTGTTGGCCTCGGTGGGATAACATCCCAACGCATATAAAAAACGCAATATGGGCTGATCTTATGGTAAGTACAACTTTGTAATATATAATTATGCCTTATATGAAACAAAAAACAATATGCCATCATGCCTTATGATATCACTTTTATGTATTCTGTTTTGCTAATTGTTTTTTAATTATATAATCTCTTTTACATAACACGTATGATAATTCAATATGCAGGCAGCTGCACGTGTGGATCCGCAAGATATGGATGTTTTTATAAATCATTGGAATAAGAAGATGCAGAAAAATTACAGAGAGACTCTTTCGAGGGCTAAGAGTTCGGGGAAAAAGCCAAGTTGGATGGGGGATGATATTTGGGCTGGATTCCAACAATATTGGGAATCGGAAACATTCAAAGTAAGTTATATTGTCACTATATTTTTACAATTAAATGTCTTGAATTATTTTACTTAATATTGTGTATAAATTAATAGGAATTATCGGCAAGAAACAAGGCTAATAGGAACAAAAACCCTGCTTTACATCGTGGTGGCTCGAAATCCTTCCAACAACATAGGAGGGAATTGGTAAATAAATTAACTATTCTATTCTATTCTTGTATATAATCTATTCTTGTATATACTCATGCAATTTATCAATATAATCTATTCTTGTATATATTCAATGGGCAAAGTATGGAAGGGAGCCTAATGCGGCTGAGGTTTTCAGAGTCACACATGCAGTGGAGCATACAGATGAGGATGGGAATGTTTCATATGATTGGTCAGACGACAAGGCTGCTTCTGTAATGGTAAATATATTTATTTCTGTAATGAAAATATTTCATATTCGTTTATTTCACAGTAACTAAGTAAATTGTATATCAATTGTGTCAAATATCTGTTCGTAATTGTAGGAGAGATATAATACAGAGCATGATCGAGTGATACAAGCGAGTGGACGAGAGTCGCTTACGGTTGATGAGTCTAATCGGATATGGGACTCAATCATTGAACCGGCAAGTCGAAACAGGCGTTACAGTTTCGGCAATATGGTATGTACTCAACGTTTACACAGTAGAAACCTGTATGCCATGAACTTCTTATTCATTTGAGTTTTTTAGCGATAACTTGAGTTTTCTTATTGTTAGTGTATGCCATGAACTTATTATTCAGTTGAATTATTTCACAGGCTCTTAATTTCCAAAGAGCATATAGGAGATCCATAAACGAGGAAGAGATTGCTCGGATGCAAACACAATTGGATGAGTTCAATGATTGGCGGAAGAGTCATTTGGCGACGCAGATAGATGAGCGTATTGCTGCCTTCTATTAGGAGCATGAGTCAATGCACGGGGAAGGAGGTGCAGATGATGATGCTTAGTTGGTTTGTTTTGACGGGTACGTTTTATATACATATATGTACATATTATGAGGGGTTTGACATTTGGTAATTTGGATGTTGTGATTAATACTTAGTGTTTTGGTGGATTTGACATTTTGGTTGTTGTCATTGATACTTTGGCACTTAATATGTACTGGTTGTTTAATTTAGTTATGTGGGTTGGTTTGGTGGATTTTCATATTTGATTATGTTGATTTTCTTATATGATTTTGTGAATATATGTTGGAATATGCAATATTTGATGATTTGGTTGTGTTGATATTGATTATATGGCATGATGGAATGGTATTATATGTGCGGAATGATGGAATTAAATTATGTGGATTGATTGGGATTGAGGGTTGAAGGTGCTGGAATGTGGCACTAAATTCTGTTCTAGATTTGCAACGGCTAGCAACGGCCATTTGGTCACAGATTTGCAACGGCTAGCGACGGCCATTTTGCGACGCTTTGCATCAACAACCCCGGGAAACTAACAACCCCAACAGTTGATTCCACGTGGACAATTAACCGTTACAAGCCGTTGCAAAATGAACGACGGAGCCGTCGCTATTGCCGTCGCTTTCTTTTGTTGCAACGATATAATTAGCGATGCATTTTTGCGACGGCTAGCGACGGCCGCCAACGGCTAAAAGCCGTCGCTAAACAGTACTTCTTTTGTAGTGTGACCTTCATCTTGTTGAATCACCCAGTTTCTTCGGATTCTCTTGCAAATTATAGGTCGTTCCAAACTAGTTATTGCTAAAGACTCTAGTCTTTGCTTAAGTGTTGTTTATACATCATAATCATCCCAATTTCACTCGAAGTTATTACATCACATATCAAAATCATCCCATGTTCATCCGGGATTTATCTGTTTTACTCTAATTACAAGGCGTTCAAATCCTTTATCAAATATGTTTTCATTCTAAGGTTCGATCTCCCTGGATCATTTTACATTCAATTTAATGTGTGATCTCTTCGAATCATTCATGATCCAATCTAGGCTTCGATCACTCTAGACCATTTAACTTCCAATCTAGGGTTCGATCTCTTCGGATCATTTATCATCCAATATAGGGTTTAGATCTCTCAAGATCCTTGCTGAATCCGCCTGCTCTTGGATAAATATACTCAATGACCAAGTAAGCCCATCCGCTCACTCTCCAGCGAAGGGACTTACTTTTTGTACAAGCCTATCCGCTCGCTCTCTGGTAAGGGTGCTTGCACCCTACTTTCTGGTCCTGTCTCTTCGGATGGGACTTAAAGCAATCTGTAACGTCCCAGATTTTCACGTTCGAAAATCGACATCCATACTTTACATCGTACTCGAATGTCGTAGATTCGAGCGTTCAAATCCGAGTCGCCGGAGCTTATAACACAGTTAAGTAAATAACACAGTGGAAGAAATGAATAATACATTGATATACAATATCTGATACAACAGAATGATACAATGAATATCAATATACATCAGAGATATGATACAATAAATAGCAGCGGAAAAGAAAACGATAGATAACATCAGCAGCGGATAATCTTCATCTCCAAAGCACGATCCAGATATAGCTCGAACTCCCAATAACGATGCACAAAGATAAGCAAGTACAGTCCGATCCAAAGACAGAACTAGCTCCAGAAAATCTACCAATCTGACTATCTGAAAAACCCAACTCTAGACTGCTCGTGTAGAAAAATTTTGAGCATCCAGAGTTTAGGAAAGGAACAATAAACTCCGGATCAGTCTTGGGACTGGTGTGAGCAACAAAAACAGTTTATCTTTAAAAACAAATAGCAGAGAATTTTAAAGTCAATTCGCAATGCTTTTGGAAAATGAAACTACCATAAGACCTCCCACCACACACACAATGCAAACGCAGAATTGGAGGAGATTTCTTCTTATGATAGTCAAAGATGCTTACTACGCAAAATCAAATCATTTGATATTATTACTAGTGCATAGTGTAGAAAACAATTTCGAAAGTAGAATATAAATCTTAGCCAACATACGACCAGTATCGTATGCCTACTATAGCTACCATGTTCAATAGCAGGTTACCGCCACGTTCCATAGCAGGTAATACAACTAAAACCGTACAGGGCTCGTATTGTTTTGTTTGGATTTCCAACAAATGGTCAGGCTAAGGAACTTCCTATTCCACGAAAGAAACGCCTCTGGCGGGACGTTCCGAGAACCAACTGTTCTCTGCCAAACAAGGCCGGCAACCCCTTTTCCCAAGGGATAAAAGAAACCTCAGATATGCCACCCCCGGTCCTTTGGGACCTTTATCCGAGCTCGGTATCCAACATCACACATCATAAAGAAAGTGTATCCACATGAGTAAGTATCTAGGCTCCATACCATGATACTACCCTTTTCCAGAAGGAATGGTGATACCCTAGGGGAGCTACCCCTGAAAACCTTGCCGCACGATTCCTGTTTCGACCATTACCGGGTTGTGAGGCTCGACGAAGTCTCGTCCA
The DNA here is from genome assembly GCA_030737815.1 of Allium fistulosum. Lineage (NCBI taxonomy): Eukaryota > Viridiplantae > Streptophyta > Magnoliopsida > Asparagales > Amaryllidaceae > Allium > Allium fistulosum. Next base: position 620,520,460 of record CM060907.1, read on the forward strand.
CAAAGCTACGCTTTTTCAAAAAAAAAAGCCACGCTTCGGGTCAACAGATGATCAACCTATGATCACAAAGATAAATGATCAAACAAATGATCATATCACAAATGATCAAACACTGATCATCACACAGCAACACTCAGCATGCCACATTACCAAATTGGGATATATCGCTGATAATTTCAACTACATAACCTCTGAGCTCGTACGTCTCAGAGAAGGGTGTTAAGCTAAGAGAATAAATTCTCCACCACCAACAGAAATGTATTTGAAAGAAATCGGCTTTATATCTCAAAGTGTAATGTCAAACATGTATCCATATAAGTCTGTTCCGGGTTCGAACAGAACCGAAGGCACTTCTCACGAAGCCCTTGCAAATCCGGATAATTTCCAATCACGTCCGGACTTCCTGTCACAAAAAGAGTGATATAAATCTCTATACCGGAGCAACTCAGTGCAGAGACATTCGACAGGTTGTCCTTTCATTTTCAAAAATATCCGGTCTTCATCACCGGTCTTCAAATGCCATCCATATACGACGTATCACTATTCGGAATGGGTTATACGACCCAAAGGTCCTTTCCCGGCTAACCCGAATAGTGAGCGCAATATTCAAAACATATGGATATTGGGATTTCAATTAAGTCACAACTTATTACCCAAAAATCTTTCTTCAAATGGTTTAAACAAGTTACCATTTTAATCTTTTTAAACAAAAAGATTCAATTCACAAAGTTCACTTAATTTCACAAAGATTCATTCATAGATTTTCCAAATCGATTTCCATTTCAATTTAATTAATTCGTTAAATCTTTAAATCAAAGATTTAACTAATAGCTTTCAAAACAATTCCATTTCGAATGGTTTAAACAAATCATCACTTTAAATCTGTTAAAAATAAACAGATTCAATTCATAGCTTTCAAAAAGAATTCATTCATAACTTGGAAAATCATTTTTAAATTTAATCTTGATATTCCTTTACCTAAATTGGAATTTCATCATTTTTTTTTATCTGAAAGCTTTTGTTCTTTGAAAACAAACAGTTTTCATTTTAGAAATCTGATTCATTTATACGAGTTAAAATCCCTGGTTTAAATTCAAATTCCCAACTTATACTTTTAAAATGGTTTAATTCATACAAACACATTTATATCATCTTTAATCCCTAGTTTCAATCATAGGATTCAATTTCAAACTTGAATTCAAATTTAAATCTAATTATTTTAAATTTTCAAAAAAACCGATTAAGTTATTCAAAATACTTTTATCTTTGAAATTCCATTTCAAAAGCTTTTCACTTTAAACCCCAAATTTCTAATTTCAAAATCAATTGAAATTAAAATTTCAATTTCAACAACATCAAATTTAAATTATCTGTGACTTAACCGATTTCCACGTGAAATCCATATTGTGTGTGTAAAGGTGTGGTCCAGGGGATTCACACGCAATAGTGCAACATCAATCATCACAGATATATCGATAAGCGGTAAAATCGATAACGCTTATCTTCATTCACAGATTTAGATAAAATAAATTTATCAGTCACAAAGATTCACAATTACAATTCGATGTGGATTTCGGATAACCAACTGGAATCCGACTCCCTGTCGCATCGAAATTCAAGTGTCGTTTTACGGGTCAAGGTTTGCATATTCATATAACAATATATACATCACAGATAAGTAAATTACAGACCATAACAAAATCAGGATATATCACAAAGCATCGTACATCAGCAATATCAAACTACTCGTATCATTCAACAGAGTCCAACATCCATACGTAAGGTCAAGCATCAAATAATCATTTATATACAGGATCAATTAATCATTTAATCCTAATAAATTCCATTTATTTCCAAGTAAATTAATTTCTTCATGAATAAATTATCCAATCTTGGTTTATTAATTTCAAATCACATGATATAAATTAATTAATCAATTGCCTAAGTTAATCCAAATTATTCTTAACTAATCATATAAATTAATTTAACCTTTAAACCAATTACATAATAAATTTAATTTCTTCATTACTTTCATTCAGTATTAACAATTTAAATTGATTATCTTTATTTATTAATCAAATTAATCGCATTAATTTAAATTACCTCGTAATTCCTAGTTAATTATCTTCATTAGCTAATAACATTTCTTAAATTTCTTTCTTAAGAAATTTTCTTAGAATAAATCATCATTTAATCATTTCTAATTTTAAATTAGTCTAAATTATTTATTCATGATTTAAATAAATCATTCTTTAATTTCCTTATTAATTTTAATGAATTATAAATCATTGGTCCTCATCTATTTTAAGGATAAAACATTTTAGAAACTTCCATTTTAAAAATACACTTTAACAATCAAAATTGTTTAAATCATATTATATTTTAAAAACTTCCATTTTAAAATTCAAACTATGTAACCATTTTAAAGTAGTAAAAGAAGAAAAATAAATTCAAAAACTTATTTTATTTCAACTAATTTCCAAACTTTAATTCATATTTTAAACTTAGTTTTAAATCCCAGAAATAAACAGGCTTTTACAACCTGAAACCAACATGCTACCTGAACTACCCTGCCCCTACTTCGAGTTTTACCCAGAGATACTCGAGACTGGCTTCGAATTTTCTCCAAAATAACCCGTTACAAAACTTTTTGAAAATTTGTTTAAGTGTTAGAATTTTGACCCGGTATATACTTGAAAACACACGAATTCCAACTCGAGCCAGCACCCAGTTTTCCCGAGATTGACTTCGAGTCTCCTTCCTCTTCCCAAAACAGATCATCCTGACACACCAGTATACGCGTGCACGTGCACGTGGACGCGGCGGCGCTCAGGTCATCGGCGAGACCTTCAACAAGTCGCCGTCCAACCCCGCATCAACTCCCAACCATCGAAACGTTGCCATCTTCTCGAATTCGAAATCGAGACCATAATCGAAACCTGGAACCAATCAACAGGAATTCACCCCAAAGCCTGTCAACGCACCGTTCTCGCCACTCCGACCATCTGAAGGTCTGAAACTCCGATCATAGCTTTTTCATCCACCGCGCCACCGTCCCCCAAAGCCACGCCTCACTCGACGCTTCGTCGACGTCGCGGTGATACAAAGTTCGATCACCTGAAAATTTAGGTTTACAGATGGAAAACGAACGTCGCCTTCGCCACCAAGGTCGTGGTCGCCTCCGACCATTTTTCCCACCTCCTCGGTAAGCTCCTCCACCTTCACGTGAAACCCCAAGCTCCAATAATTCTCCGATCATCAGAATTTGGTCGAAACGAAATTTTTGATCATCACAGAACTGCTCTCAATCCACGCAGCTAAAAACCATGATTTTCGTTTTAAAATTCATGTTAAAGTATGAGAATTCAGTTTATATCCTTGAATTCGTAAATCAAAATGTTTGGATTTTAACTTATATATATAATCTTACTGTTATGTTCATTTTTTAAGCCTATTTGTTAAATTTAAAACCTTGAAACAATTTTTATGAACACCATCATACAATAACAACCATCTTCCATTTAAACATCTAAGTCTAATTTCAATTCTATTGGAAGCTTTGAATCTTTGAAGGCCAGATGAGAACTAAAACAACAGGAAACAGGTATGTGTATATACAGACATACTCACACATATATATACAAAAATGCAAATTCAATTATATAAAAACTGAGAAGTCTTTATGCAACATTTATATCCAGTAGCAGATCAACTTAGTGCTTACTTATTGGGAAAACAAAGTTGCTCACCTCATTTTTGCCTGAAGACAGAACTAAGAACAAGAATCAGAGAGGAAAACTGGAAGCTTGCATTGTTCTTATCTGGGTTATTTTGAAGTGACTCCTTGAATCTTTGATTCTTGTTTTGAATCTGAAGTTTTAAACTGAGCTAATTGTTGTTCCAGTTGAATTTCTTTTGTTCTTAAGTTTGAGATGTTTTACTCCTTTCATTTTTTTTTCTTTGTTTCTCAGTTTCGAATGAATGAAGTTGATGTATACAATTTGAATGTATATGGTGATGTTGTTTGTACTGGGTGATGTTGGAGGTATGGCTGAGAAGGTACTAAGTCGTGCTTGCATTTATTATCATGTACACACTTACCTTTATTTTACTTTACTTTATTTTGTATCTTGCTTCATTTCGGCTGGGAAGATGATTTTGTGTGCTAGAGGATATTTGCATTTATTTGCCTAGTACTATATGTTTACTTTACTTTGTTTATTCATATCTCTTTTGTTTGTTTTTATTATCGTATTAGTTTATACTTGAATGTATATTTTATTCTTTGTCCAGTCTAATTGCTTAGCAATATAAATGAAATTCTATGTTGTTAAAATCTTAGTTAATGTGTTTGTTTTCGGCTGGAGATGATGTTATGGTGGCTTCATTTCTTTGTTTTATATTTTGTTTTGATGTCTTCTTTGTTTCTATGCTTTTGTTCTTGCTTGTTTCCAGGTTTACACTTTCTTTTTGTTTTGTTACTTTGTATTGAATTTATATTTATTTCTCATTCATTTTAACTTAATTTATTTATTAAACCATTTATCCAAGATTCAAATCACCTATATATACAGTATTTAAAATTAAATGATCTAACAAATTTTAATTTGGATCCGGGGAAACTCGCTCCAATTTTCTAATTAAATTAACAAATTTTTATCCAAAAATTTATTTGATACTCAATTTAATTCAAAAATTCAATAAATTATTAATTTAAATAAATTTAAATTTCAGGATCGTTACAAACTTCCCCCCTTAAAAGAATTTCGTCCTCGAAATTCGCAGGCACGAAACAACACAGAAATAGACAGATTCGATCTCCTATAATTCCTCAAACCTACGATATGAATTCCAAACTCAGGTCGGAATATCTCAGAATACATACCAATTTATCCCTCTTCGGACTTCGGTATTCACAAGAAATTATAATAGAATTTCAAAATTTGGTTTTAAACGAAATCGTTCTATCAATTTAATTCAATTTAAAATTCCAATTTCAAATTCATTAAGGTTTAAATCCAAAAGGCTGATAAGAAACCGATTAAGATACGAGGTAAGAATTTCTACAACGATTCGTAGAGCCATCATCACATCGAAACTTCTTCTTGTAGCTGATACGAAGGAATCAAAAGAATTTGGAAACGAATCAAAGAAAATTGATAGAGAAAGATTGTTTCCACTGTTGCAGGGTATTGACCATTTATAGTCGTATTCCCTGTCCCCTATCTCGTCTTCTTCTAGCACTCATACTCACTATCAGTGGATAGTAAGAGAATTTACTGAGACATTCAGACGGATATCTGAGAATTACTCATTCTAGAGTTTACTTCACTCTATCTCTAATGAGCTACTTAACGTGTTATACTCCTGAGCTAAAGTTCAACCTTAGCTCTGATACCAAATGTAACGTCCCAGATTTTCACGTTCGAAAATCGACATCCATACTTTACATCGTACTCGAATGTCGTAGATTCGAGCGTTCAAATCCGAGTCGCCGGAGCTTATAACACAGTTAAGTAAATAACACAGCGGAAGAAATGAATAATACATTGATATACAATATCTGATACAACAGAATGATACAATGAATATCAATATACATCAGAGATATGATACAATAAATAGCAGCGGAAAAGAAAACGATAGATAACATCAGCAGCGGATAATCTTCATCTCCAAAGCACGATCCAGATATAGCTCGAACTCCCAATAACGATGCACAAAGATAAGCAAGTACAGTCCGATCCAAAGAAAGAACTAGCTCCAAAAAATCTACCAATCTGACTATCTGAAAAACCCAACTCTAGACTGCTCGTGTAGAAAAATTTTGAGCATCCAGAGTTTAGGAAAGGAACAATAAACTCCGGATCAGTCATGGGACTGGTGTGAGCAACAAAAACAGTTTATCTTTAAAAACAAATAGCAGAGAATTTTAAAGTCAATTCGCAATGCTTTTGGAAAATGAAACTACCATAAGACCTCCCACCACACACACAATGCAAACGCAGAATTGGAGGAGATTTCTTCTTATGATAGTCAAAGATGCTTACTACGCAAAATCAAATCATTTGATATTATTACTAGTGCATAGTGTAGAAAACAATTTCGAAAGTAGAATATAAATCTTAGCCAACATACGACCAGTATCGTATGCCTACTATAGCTACCATGTTCAATAGCAGGTTACCGCCACGTTCCATAGCAGGTAATACAACTAAAACCGTACAGGGCTCGTATTGTTTTGTTTGGATTTCCAACAAATGGTCAGGCTAAGGAACTTCCTATTCCACGAAAGAAACGCCTCTGGCGGGACGTTCCGAGAACCAACTGTTCTCTGCCAAACAAGGCCGGCAACCCCTTTTCCCAAGGGATAAAAGAAACCTCAGATATGCCACCCCCGGTCCTTTGGGACCTTTATCCGAGCTCGGTATCCAACATCACACATCATAAAGAAAGTGTATCCACATGAGTAAGTATCTGGGCTCCATACCATGATACTACCCTTTTCCAGAAGGAATGGTCATACCCTAGGGGAGCTACCCCTGAAAACCTTGCCGCACGATTCCTGTTTCGACCATTACCGGGTTGTGAGGCTCGACGAAGTCTCGTCCACAAAGCTACGCTTTTTCAAAAAAAAAAGCCACGCTTCGGGTCAACAGATGATCAACCTATGATCACAAAGATAAATGATCAAACAAATGATCATATCACAAATGATCAAACACTGATCATCACACAGCAACACTCAGCATGCCACATTACCAAATTGGGATATATCGCTGATAATTTCAACTACATAACCTCTGAGCTCGTACGTCTCAGAGAAGGGTGTTAAGCTAAGAGAATAAATTCTCCGCCACCAACAGAAATGTATTTGAAAGAAATCGGCTTTATATCTCAAAGTGTAATGTCAAACATGTATCCATATAAGTCTGTTCCGGGTTCGAACAGAACCGAAGGCACTTCTCACGAAGCCCTTGCAAATCCGGATAATTTCCAATCACGTCCGGACTTCCTGTCACAAAAAGAGTGATATAAATCTCTATACCGGAGCAACTCAGTGCAGAGACATTCGACAGGTTGTCCTTTCATTTTCAAAAATATCCGGTCTTCATCACCGGTCTTCAAATGCCATCCATATACGACGTATCACTATTCGGAATGGGTTATACGACCCAAAGGTCCTTTCCCGGCTAACCCGAATAGTGAGCGCAATATTCAAAACATATGGATATTGGGATTTCAATTAAGTCACAACTTATTACCCAAAAATCTTTCTTCAAATGGTTTAAACAAGTTACCATTTTAATCTTTTTAAACAAAAAGATTCAATTCACAAAGTTCACTTAATTTCACAAAGATTCATTCATAGATTTTCCAAATCGATTTCCATTTCAATTTAATTAATTCGTTAAATCTTTAAATCAAAGATTTAACTAATAGCTTTCAAAACAATTCCATTTCGAATGGTTTAAACAAATCATCACTTTAAATCTGTTAAAAATAAACAGATTCAATTCATAGCTTTCAAAAAGAATTCATTCATAACTTGGAAAATCATTTTTAAATTTAATCTTGATATTCCTTTACCTAAATTGGAATTTCATCATTTTTTTTTATCTGAAAGCTTTTGTTCTTTGAAAACAAACAGTTTTCATTTTAGAAATCTGATTCATTTATACGAGTTAAAATCCTTGGTTTAAATTCAAATTCCCAACTTATACTTTTAAAATGGTTTAATTCATACAAACACATTTATATCATCTTTAATCCCTAGTTTCAATCATAGGATTCAATTTCAAACTTGAATTCAAATTTAAATCTAATTATTTTAAATTTTCAAAAAAACCGATTAAGTTATTCAAAATACTTTTATCTTTGAAATTCCATTTCAAAAGCTTTTCACTTTAAACCCCAAATTTCTAATTTCAAAATCAATTGAAATTAAAATTTCAATTTCAACAACATCAAATTTAAATTATCTGTGACTTAACCGATTTCCACGTGAAATCCATATTGTGTGTGTAAAGGTGTGGTCCAGGGGTTTCACATGCAATAGTGCAACATCAATCATCACAGATATATCGATAAGCGGTAAAATCGATAACGCTTATCTTCATTCACAGATTTAGATAAAATAAATTTATCAGTCACAAAGATTCACAATTACAATTCGATGTGGATTTCGGATAACCAACTGGAATCCGACTCCCTGTCGCATCGAAATTCAAGTGTCGTTTTACGGGTCAAGGTTTGCATATTCATATAACAATATATACATCACAGATAAGTAAATTACAGACCATAACAAAATCAGGATATATCACAAAGCATCGTACATCAGCAATATCAAACTACTCGTATCATTCAACAGAGTCCAACATCCATACGTAAGGTCAAGCATCAAATAATCATTTATATACAGGATCAATTAATCGTTTAATCCTAATAAATTCCATTTATTTCCAAGTAAATTAATTTCTTCATGAATAAATTATCCAATCTTGGTTTATTAATTTCAAATCACATGATATAAATTAATTAATCAATTGCCTAAGTTAATCCAAATTATTCTTAACTAATCATATAAATTAATTTAACCTTTAAACCAATTACATAATAAATTTAATTTCTTCATTACTTTCATTCAGTATTAACAATTTAAATTGATTATCTTTATTTATTAATCAAATTAATCGCATTAATTTAAATTACCTCGTAATTCCTAGTTAATTATCTTCATTAGCTAATAACATTTCTTAAATTTCTTTCTTAAGAAATTTTCTTAGAATAAATCATCATTTAATCATTTCTAATTTTAAATTAGTCTAAATTATTTATTCATGATTTAAATAAATCATTCTTTAATTTCCTTATTAATTTTAATGAATTATAAATCATTGGTCCTCATCTATTTTAAGGATAAAACATTTTAGAAACTTCCATTTTAAAAATACACTTTAACAATCAAAATTGTTTAAATCATATTATATTTTAAAAACTTCCATTTTAAAATTCAAACTATGTAACCATTTTAAAGTAGTAAAAGAAGAAAAATAAATTCAAAAACTTATTTTATTTCAACTAATTTCCAAACTTGAATTCATATTTTAAACTTAGTTTTAAATCCCAGAAATAAACAGGCTTTTACAACCTGAAACCAACATGCTACCTGAACTACCCTGCCCCTACTTCGAGTTTTACCCAGAGATACTCGAGACTGGCTTCGAATTTTCTCCAAAATAACCCGTTACAAAACTTTTTGAAAATTTGTTTAAGTGTTAGAATTTTGACCCGGTATATACTTGAAAACACACGAATTCCAACTCGAGCCAGCACCCAGTTTTCCCGAGATTGACTTCGAGTCTCCTTCCTCTTCCCAAAACAGATCATCCTGACACACCAGTATACGCGTGCACGTGCACGTGGACGCGGCGGCGCTCAGGTCATCGGCGAGACCTTCAACAAGTCGCCGTCCAACCCCGCATCAACTCCCAACCATCGAAACGTTGCCATCTTCTCGAATTCGAAATCGAGACCATAATCGAAACCTGGAACCAATCAACAGGAATTCACCCCAAAGCCTGTCAACGCGCCGTTCTCGCCACTCCGACCATCTGAAGGTCTGAAACTCCGGTCATAGCTTTTTCATCCACCGCGCCACCGTCCCCCAAAGCCACGCCTCACTCGACGCTTCGTCGACGTCGCGGTGATACAAAGTTCGATCACCTAAAAATTTAGGTTTACAGATGGAAAACGAACGTCGCCTTCGCCACCAAGGTCGTGGTCGCCTCCGACCATTTTTCCCACCTCCTCGGTAAGCTCCTCCACCTTCACGTGAAACCCCAAGCTCCAATAATTCTCCGATCATCAGAATTTGGTCGAAACGAAATTTTTGATCATCACAGAACTGCTCTCAATCCACGCAGCTAAAAACCATGATTTTCGTTTTAAAATTCATGTTAAAGTATGAGAATTCAGTTTATATCCTTGAATTCGTAAATCAAAATGTTTGGATTTTAACTTATATATATAATCTTACTGTTATGTTCATTTTTTAAGCCTATTTGTTAAATTTAAAACCTTGAAACAATTTTTATGAACACCATCATACAATAACAACCATCTTCCATTTAAACATCTAAGTCTAATTTCAATTCTATTGGAAGCTTTGAATCTTTGAAGGCCAGATGAGAACTAAAACAACAGGAAACAGGTATGTGTATATACAGACATACTCACACATATATATACAAAAATGCAAATTCAATTATATAAAAACTGAGAAGTCTTTATGCAACATTTATATCCAGTAGCAGATCAACTTAGTGCTTACTTACTGGGAAAACAAAGTTGCTCACCTCATTTTTGCCTGAAGACAGAACTAAGAACAAGAATCAGAGAGGAAAACTGGAAGCTTGCATTGTTCTTATCTGGGTTATTTTGAAGTGACTCCTTGAATCTTTGATTCTTGTTTTGAATCTGAAGTTTTAAACTGAGCTAATTGTTGTTCCAGTTGAATTTCTTTTGTTCTTAAGTTTGAGATGTTTTACTCCTTTCATTTTTTTTTCTTTGTTTCTCAGTTTCGAATGAATGAAGTTGATGTATACAATTTGAATGTATATGGTGATGTTGTTTGTACTGGGTGATGTTGGAGGTATGGCTGAGAAGGTACTAAGTCGTGCTTGCATTTATTATCATGTACACACTTACCTTTATTTTACTTTACTTTATTTTGTATCTTGCTTCATTTCGGCTGGGAAGATGATTTTGTGTGCTAGAGGATATTTGCATTTATTTGCCTAGTACTATATATTTACTTTACTTTGTTTATTCCTATCTCTTTTGTTTGTTTTTATTATCGTATTAGTTTATACTTGAATGTATATTTTATTCTTTGTCCAGTCTAATTGCTTAGCAATATAAATGAAATTCTATGTTGTTAAAATCTTAGTTAATGTGTTTGTTTTCGGCTGGAGATGATGTTATGGTGGCTTCATTTCTTTGTTTTATATTTTGTTTTGATGTCTTCTTTGTTTCTATGCTTTTGTTCTTGCTTGTTTCCAGGTTTACACTTTCTTTTTGTTTTGTTACTTTGTATTGAATTTATATTTATTTCTCATTCATTTTAACTTAATTTATTTATTAAACCATTTATCCAAGATTCAAATCACCTATATATACAGTATTTAAAATTAAATGATCTAACAAATTTTAATTTGGATCCGGGGAAACTCGCTCCAATTTTCTAATTAAATTAACAAATTTTTATCCAAAAATTTATTTGATACTCAATTTAATTCAAAAATTCAATAAATTATTAATTTAAATAAATTTAAATTTCAGGATCGTTACACAATCAATATCGTGCAATTCCATATACTCACTCTCCAACGAATAGACTTGCACCCTGCACTCCAATCCCGTCCTTCCAACCGGGACGTAAAGTGATCAATATCGGTCATCACATTCAATGTGGATTTTTTTAGAGTTCAAACATTTGAATTAATGAAAATAAGCAAAAATCCTAATTATCCATCCCAGACATCCGACTCAGAGTGTGCCTAGGGATCAATCTATTTCCCATACATGTGTAAGCGATCCGAGGTTATTATCGTCCTAATTAGTCATCCTAGACATCTGACTCAGAGCATGCCTAGAAACCAATCTGGGCCTCATACACATGTAAGCAATTTGATGTTATTATTATCCTAATTATTCAAAGCAAGAAAAAGCGCGATGGGGTTGAACCTGACTCCCGACCATCCCGATCATGGGATTTCGAGTCTCGAATAAGATCCCTAGTTGTTCCTTGATGTTTTCGCTGCAGATGGTGGTTGCTCTAGGCGCACTATTGCAGTTCGGTTCCTCATGTACTGCTACAGTTGGTTGCTCCAAAACAGTTCTTCTATCAGATCACGAAGGTGTCGACACTCATTCATTTCATGTCCTTCTAGCTCAGGGAAGACGCAAAGCTTTCCAAATATTTTCTCCCAATCTGTGCGTGCTCTCCTAGCTAGCTTTCGATATGGGATCTGCCCCTGAGTGTCCAGATATATCCTCTTTGGGGTCTTTGTTAAATCACTGTAGGAATAAAATTTTGGCTCCCTCCTTTGTCGTTTCGGTTCTCCAAAGTCATCATCGGCTCTTCTTTTCCCTTTGTCTTTTCCATTCCCTACTCCAGATAGTCCTCTGTCATCCATAGCATTAACTTCAGTATTCTCAGCTTTGGTGTCTTGCTGCTGCAAATATCTCTTAGCTTCATGATAGAATTCCATAAGATTCATTGGTGAAACCCTTTCCAAAGTAATCTTGAAATCAATCTTGCTCTGGACTACAGATACTACCGCCATTAAGATTATAGATGGATCTGGATTATCAACGGCCGGGCTGCTGCATTGAACCTTGTCAAATAGCTTCTCAAGGTCCTCCCGACCTTTGTTTCATACTTGATAGCATCATCAGATTCTTCAATCGCGAGACGTGAACTCTGAACTGTCCCAACCACTTACTCACCAAGTTCTTTCACTTGCTAATAGACCGATTCTCTCATTATCTAAACCACATTGCTGCCAAATCCGTTAAGTATAATAGGAAGCACCACCCTATTACCTCCTCAGAAGCACCCAACACCTTCATATGTCAGATTTATCTCATCAGATAAATCGTCGGATCCGATTTTCCATCGTACATTTTCAGCGTCGGAAGCTTAAAATCGAGAGGATTTTTCGCGTTCTGCATATTAGAAGTGAATGGATTCTTGTTCACATCCACCAAACTCTGGTCTTGGGGTCCACCTCTAACTATTCTTCTTACCAACTCGGTAATTTGGTTTTCACCATCCAATGAAGGACTTTGACCAAAATTGATGTTCTACCCCAGCTACTGTGGGGAACTCTGACACATACTCTAGCACGTACTCCTCTTGCTGCATGTAAGCGTTCTGACCTACTCCTCTAGTTTCATTATGTCCTCCGTTCCTACGGAGAGGTTCTGGCACATGCTCTTCTGGTCGTTGCTCATTCACATTCGGATTACGTTTCTAGCTCCAGCATTATCCATTCCTAACATTCAAGCAGTCAAAGCGACATTAGTCTTGAGTATAGTTCTTTTAGTACTGATTTGATTTAGGTCGGTAGCGAGTTGTACTATTTGTAGGGGCACCATTCCAGTTTGCTTCGCTCCAACTCCAGATGCTCCGGAAAGTAACTAGTGGATCGTACAGATAATATTATTGCTAACTTAACTTGCAATAATAAAAATATAATCGGCAGAGTACTAAATAAATACAAGAAAGAACACATCGAGATATGTACTGGTTCGGAGCACCTCTCCTATGTCCGGTCCTTAAGCATCTCTTAGGAATTTACTAGCAAATCCCTCACTTGACCCGGAGGAATAAGTTTATAATACAGACTACCGAGCACCTCTCACGACTAACTTTCCTTTATACATAGAAATAGCTTTTTGACAAAGTTGTGTCTATAAATACATGTTTCTTGTTAACACAATACAACAACTCCTTTAATCACTCGATATAAACATGAGAATAGAGGTTCAGACTGGAGTTTGAATATTTGGATGTATAGTTGAACGCTCAGGTATTCAGAGATCAGAAAGCAGAAGAGAATAGACAGTAAGAGAGATATTCAAACAGGTTGGTGATCACAACAGCAGTATGTCTATCCTTTTATAGAGATAAGTGGTTGGTCAGAGAGTCATCACCAATAGTCAAAGAGTCACCATTGAATATGAGTCTGGTTCTAGAGAGTAATAATCGAAGAGATGCAGCAACGGTTGAAAATCGACTGATGGATGGCATGTGTCTGTGCTTTTTTACTTCTGTTTCTTTGATTCTTTTACTTTGGATTACTTTTGCTCCTCAGTAGTTCATTGCTTTGATCCCTTCGATTCTATTACACCATGTACTTTGATTTCATGCTACGTTTTGCCAGTGTACCTATGTCAGATACCGTGCTTTGATTTCATTCATTGCTTGGATTATACTAGTTTCTTCAATAATAAGTTAGTCGACTATTATTATCATCATCAAAACCTAAGGTTCACACATTCTCCACATTTTTGATAATGAAAACTACTTATCTGAAGTATATAATAACATCAAAATTATTACTCCCACTGAAACAAAGGCTCCCTCTGAATAACATAAGATATTTCTCCCCCTTTAATCAACAAAAAAGAGATAAATATCACAAGCATAGAACTGATGCAAATACAGATCATAGAAACGCTAGTGCAAACCAAACATCCCATACCATTAAACATAGTGTTTAAATAAAATAGAACAACATAACACAATAATGCAACATTAAACAATAGTCATACATACAATGTTGAAACCAAGGTGATAATGAAAATATACTAAAAATAAAGGGAGACATCTAATAAGAACTCACCCCTTTTTCTTTGGCTGTGAAGTGCCGCATACCCCATAAAGCATACGAAAAATAATAGTAAGTTCTTTTTTGATTTCTCCTTGATTTTGCAGAATTAATTCCTAATTTTTTAGAACCTTCTCTCTATGCTCTTTATCATTGTCATAAAAAGGAGACAGTATCTCATCGATGTCTCCTCTTCCTCTTGAATATCTTCTACCTGAGGCATACCTTCAGTTGTGTGATACGAGAATGAAGAACAATGGAAATCATCATGCCCGCAAACACAGCTTTATGGAATACTGTTCCAAAAACATCTTCCTAAACTTGTTCATTTTTTAAATCAACTCCACAGTGCATAAAAATCTAAGTAAGTAAATTTTCACAATGATTATATGACCTCGGTTTTCCAGGACGATTGCTTCCAACCATATTTTAGAGAATCAAATCCGCCTAATTAACACTAGTATAAATCACACGTATGTGTATCTAATTGCCAAATGTATTTACTTTTTATTTAAGGGGATGTAGGTTATAAGTGCAAAAGTTGTAGTGGTCACAACACCATTATTTTAAGTAGTTTTGTTGGTAGTGTCAGATGCAAATCAATAATGAATAAGTGGTCGAAAAGGGGTGATAGTGGAAGCTGCAAACTGATGATAAAACTCCGTTGATTGGTGATCACAAATTAATACTATTTATGATATTTTCGGAATTTCAAAAGGACACCGTGGAAATAATATTGATTGAATTTTCATTATTAATAGTAGAGATATAAGCAACCGAGAATTGCATAAGTGCATTGTTGATGGATGGGATAAACTTTATTAAAACTACGTATTTTTGGTCCAATATTGTTTTGAACAATTCTAACGACCAATCGATCTCCATATGTCAGATTTACCTTTTTCGACCCATCATCCATATTTCGTTTAAAAGTTTCATCCAAAATTCAAGCATCATTTAATTCCAAATTACCCAAAAGCAAGCCACTAGTATCAATTTTGCAAAATAGTGCCTAATGTCCTAGCATCTAATCTCATATCCGTCCCATTAACAGAAGAGTATGATACAAAATCATCTTTTCTTCGCCTAGTTTTAAATTTGCATAGGATAAGCCGATAAGGCCATGCATCAGGTATAGATAGCTCTTTCAAACTTTTCAATATATAGAATTTTTATTAAACTGGAAGCTTCAAAGATAGCAGCAAGGTTTTACGATTCAAATCAGAAAATTTTACCCGTCTTCCCACTAGATTGGTAAAGTTGATTGTTTCCTTGTATGCTCTAATGGATTCCTTGTCGTTATTGAGCAATGCCTCGATTTGAGGAGTTAAAATTGATTTTTAGGCGGAATGAGCCCTCGGGTAGGAGTTTTACAGGCTTTTGAAAAAAAAGCAGAGTAAAACAATAGCCATGATTCAATTTAAAAAAAAATTCAAGATTCCCACTGGTGCACCGGTGACATTCGCCGGTCAATCGGTGGGGACTGTTTGTTTGTGTTATCTACCTTTATTAATGTTATGGAACAAGAAGCGTGGTTATATATATAATGTTATGATCATGAAGAGCTCAATATATTATGCTTGGTGCATGAAGAACAATATTTTTTTTTACACATTACCAAACGTTATGGATGTGGAAGCGTGAATACGGATTATACATTATCTTATATTATAAGTGAATGTTATCCTGCTCTATCACTAGAGTGCATTAAATTCTTTTAAGACTAGGTCAGAGCAGTATGGATAGGAGACAGGTTAAGATCATATAATCATATTATATTTACTTATGTATAATATGAATATAATATAATCATAACCATTACTCTAAATCATTGAAATTCCAGTCACGGTATTTAGGTGGAGTAGATGGATCTGATGATTCGTATAAAATATAAGCTGCTGGCCTAGGTCCGTTGGGTGTTGGTCTTCTTGGTTTTCTTTTAGGAGGACTAGGAACTGGACTATCACAAATTTGGATAACATCGTTGTGCAAGGAAGAGTTTGATTTAGTGCTTGCACACTTTGTAATGATTAAATGATCATTTCGATTAGGAGATATGATAATAATATTTGTAGTGTTAGTATTCATGCAAATAATATTTGTAGTGTTAGTGTTCGTACCAAATTCTCTTAACATCCTCCTGATAAAACTGATTTTTTGATCTTGTTTTTCCAGAATTTGGCCATGTCGAATTTGTTCGCCACGATATGAGTTGAATTCAGCACTATGTTTCCATTGTTTAGAGTGGATTGCATTTACGTGTGTGACTGTTGAATCGTGTTATTGGACATGATTTTTTGATTATTAGTTGTGCAGGCTCATAGTTTTGATGAACGGAAGGAGTATGAGAGTTTGGACTTGAGAACAACTTTCTTTTGAATGCCATTATGATAGATATTTCAACTTGAGAATAAACTATGTTAATATTCTTGGAATGGAAAAAGTGTATATATAACATGCATGGAGTAGAGAGAATTAGAGAGGGCCAAGAAATTAAAAAACAGGATAATTTAAAATAGCATTCAAAAAATTAGAGAGAAAAAAAGGAGAGTCAAGATAATATAAGGAAAAGGATAAGAATAAAATACGGTGACGTGTAAGTAGAAAGCAGATTAGTTTGTTAAAACATTGTGAAAGGAAATTAGACAACCAAGAGCATCTTCAATGCAAATAGGATGTGATTTCAATTAAATCCTATGTGTCAAGGGAAAAACAACAATGTTAACTCAATGTAATTTCTAAAAATTAAACATCACGTTAAAAACAAGAAAACTACTCCAATGCAAATGTATTTATTGAGAAAAAATTGACTATGTGTTCCAATCAAAATTTAAATAAATAAAAATAATAGATAAAAAATTAGTTCATTGTGAATATTTATTACTTCACATTGTGAAGTGCAATGTCTAAAACTAGACATTGCACTAGACAATGTCTAATAATTTTTTTGCCAAGTCATCATAACATTGTCATTAACATTGGCATTGGAGATGAAAATTTGAACTAAATTAAATTTTGATGATGTGTAATTGACATTACATCAAAATAGCTCATGGGTTGGAGATGCTCTAAGTAATATAGAATTATTTAAATTCTGTTAATGAACAGATTTCAAGGTCTCCACGTAATTTTAAAAACATATTTTCACATAGAGGTTTTGTAAAAGTATCCACGATTTGATTTGCTATATCAACAAATTCTAGCAAAATATTACCTTTTTCAATATTATCATGTAAAAGAAGTCGTATATCAATATGTTTAGTTCTAGAATGGTTTATAGGATTTTTTGATAAATTAATTATACTGGTGTTATCAAAAAATATAGGAGATTTAGTTTGACTCCAAATTCACATAGTGTTTGTTGCATGTACTTATGTAAAAGCCAAAGCATTTCTATGATATATTCTGCTTCACAAGTCAATAGTGAAATGTTTTGTTTCTTACTAAACCATGATACTAAAGATTGTCCAATGAAGTGACAGGTATCACTTGTACTTTTTCGGTGCATTTTGCATCCTTCGAAATCAGCATCACTATATGATACTAACTCAAAAGGGTAGCCTTTTAGATAAAAATGTCTATAATCTTTAGTATTGGTTATGTAATGCAAAATTCGTGTTACAACTCGCATTTATGATTATTTGGGATTTGCTTGAAATCTAACACATAGACAAACACTCATTAAAATATCAGGTCTATTAGCAGTTAAATAAAGTAAAGAGCCTGTTATGCTTCTATATAGTTTTTGTTCAACGTCTTTACCATTCTTCTCTTTATCAATGTGTACACTAGCGCTCATTGGAGTTGATTTACTACTAGAGTTTTTCATTCCAAAACCTTTTATTAAATCTCTACAATAATTTTCTTGAAAATTAAAAATTCCTTCTTTTAACAGTTTAATTTGTAAACCTAGAAAATAAGTTAATTCATCCATATGTGACATTTCAAATTCGCTTTTCATTATGTTAGCAAAATTACCACATAACTTTTAGTTAGTTGAACCAAAAATTATATCATCAACATAAATTTGAATTACCAAAATATCATTTTTATCTTTTAAAATAAATAGAGTTGTATTGACTTTACCAATTTCAAAGCTAGATTCTAAAAGATAATTTTTTTTAATCTTCCATACCAAGCATGTGGTGCTTATTTAAGACCATAACTGCCTTTTGTAACTTAAATACATGATTTGGACTTTTTCATGAGTAAATAATGGTGGTTGTTCAACAAAAACATTTTCCTTTATGCAACCATTTAAAAATGTACTTTTAATGTCTATTTGATATAATGTGAGATTACGATGACACGCAAATGCTAAAAGAATTCTTATAGCTTCAAGCAGAGCAAAGGTTTCCTCGTAGTAAATCCTTTCCTCCTTACTGTACCCATAGCCACAAGTCTAGCTTTATTATGAATTATGTCACCATTTTCATCAACTTTTTCTTAAATCCACTTTGTACCAATAACAGATTGATCATCGGGTCTAAGTACAAGCTCCTATACATTATTACGTTCAAATTTGTTGAGTTCTTCTTGCATAACTAAAATCCAATAATCATCGGTAGCAGCTTCTTTATAATTTTTGGTTCAATGTTAGACATGAAAGCAGCATGTCCTATTTGAGTTAATTGCCTTCGTGTTGCTACTTTTTTATTAACTCTGCCAATAACATTATCTAATGGGTGATCTTTTAGTATTCTAGATAGAGTTTTTAAATCATTATTATCTGGATTGTTAATTTCAACTTGTTCATTTGGAGTAGGAGGTACTGATGGTTTAGTAATTACAGTGTTTTTCATCATCATTTGTATTAAATTTAAAATTTTCGTCAAACTATACATGTAAAGTTTCTTCAATTATATTAGATCTTTTATTAAATACTCTATATGCTTCACTTTGTTCTGAATAACCACTCCTCCATTGGCTTTTAGATCAAACTTTCCAAGGGGATCATTAGTGTTTAAAATAAAGCATTTAGAGCCAAAAATCTTAAAATATGATACTTTATGTTTCCTTTCAAAAAAGAGTTCGTAGGAGTATTCTTAGTTAAGGGTCTCAAAGAAACATGATTTAGAACATAACAAGTTGTAGCAACTGCCTCAGCCCAAAAGTTCTATGATAAATTACTTCTACTTAAAAGTATTCTAGCACGTTCTTATAAAGTACGTTTTTTCCTCTCCACAACACATTTTGTTGTGGCGTTCTTGGAAAAGAAAATCAGTGACTTATACCCTTTTGATTGGAAAATTTTCTTTTTCAAATTCACCTCCATGATTACTTCTAATACTTTTAATTTTTAAATCCTTTTAATTTGTATTTTTTTACCAACGATTTTAAAAGATTCAAAGGTATTATTTTTATGTTTTAAAAAGAAAGTCCATGTATGTCATCAAAAATCGCCAATAATAAAAAAAACATATATGTTGTGATTTATTGATCTTGTTTGCATATGACTAAATAAATCTAGGTGTAAAAGTTCCAATGATTGTTTTATAGAAATCTCCTTTTTTGCTTTAAAAGATGATTTTTTGAGTTTTCTTTTCTGATAAGCGTCACAAAGATTATTGATTTTAAAATTTATCTTTGGAAGACCTTTCACTATATTGTTTTTAGTAATTTGTGAATATTTCTAAAATTAACATGACAAAACCTTTTAGGCCAAATCCAGGGGTCACTAATATCAGAAACCAAACATATATTTTTATTGTGTCTAATTTTCATATTCAAAATATAGATATTATGGTTTCTTATTCCTTCAAAAATTAAATTATCATTTTTATCAAAAATACTACACTTATCTTTTTCAAAAGATATTTTAAAACCTTTATCGCATAATTAACAAATACTTAAAAGATTATGTTTTAATTTTTCTACAAAATAAACATTAGTAATCAATATGGAGTTAGAAATACCGACAGAAGATACGTCTCCTTGCCAAATAACATAGCCTTTGGAGTTGTCTCCAAAAGTGACTGTGCTACCATCCATGTATAATATATCTATTAGCACCTTTGCGTTTCCAGTCATGTTCTTAGAGCAATCACTATCAAGAATCCATTTCTCCTTTTTATGTTGGAGTACCTGCAAAAAATAGGAAATATTTTATTGGTACCCACTTCCTACGTTAAGGCCATGGGGTTAGGTATTAGGTGACCATACCCAGGTGGGTTTGGTAAAACCTTTAAAATGAAATCCTTATTAGAATGCACATCATTTAAAAAAAATTCTATATACTAATGACCTGTTATTTCGAACCATTCAAATCGACAATCATCCACACATGTCAGACTTGAATTGCTCAAAACAACAGATTGTTAATTTATATTTGGCAAAACTTAGCGTATATAGTAAATAAAATCAATCGTAGAATCACGGACATAGAGTTTTACAATAATAAGCAGCGGAATAAATAAATAGTAGTTCATGAAGCTACTATATAAACATCAGTCTGAAATAAAATACAACAGAGATCTCAAATACAAATAAGTCTCGAATACAAAATCAACTGACAAGTCTGAATCATAAACAACTGGAAATACCGAAATAACTTAAAAGCTGAATAAATGACTCCAAGCAAATCTCCAAGCTACAAAGGTGAGTCAAATGCTGTGAGACTCAGTCTGACCCGAGCATAAAGCAAAACACAAAACACTCGATTCATGATTAACATTCTTATACCAGTAAATCAACTCAAGTGAAATGTCAAGTGAAATACAAAATAGCTTAAAGGATGCTTGGGATTCCATCCTTTTAAGGATCCGTTAAACTATCTACATACATAGTACAATACGCTATATATATAATGTCTACAGTAAAGTATTAAAATAGCATTAAGGCGTTACCCATATCCCCCTTAACACATTTTTATATATTTCCATAGTCTATACAGATACTGTAAGCTCCACCAAACCGGTGGTTTACTCAAGGAGCACTCCATAGGTACGGTACAAACCAAAGTCATAGTGGGCGAGATAAGGCATGCAACAAGGCACGCGAGGCAATGCCCAGAGTAGGATACTACCGTTTTGCGGATCCGGACTGGTGGTAATGCATAGCAGCTACTACCGCCCACCTCAAGACACACTCTCATAATCAAAGGTGCATCCAATCAAATCACAAAGTAATAGAATGGTATGAAGAAGCATGCTCGATCGGAGGTGCGGCCTCACTTGGTTTGGCGTGGCTCCTGTTTTAGCCACATCAAGCTGATTTGTATGAGTTAGAGCTGCGTTAATCCCTCATATAGAATTGTTTGCCAAACCATCCTACTTCGTTTTGGAATCTCCACCATTTACATAGTTATTAAAGTGGTTTTCGGTATTGAAAGAGAGTATGACAATATCCGATCCCGATCTTTTTAACAACCAAACGCTTATTTCCCACCGTGGTCATTTCATTTCAAATAGTTCATACTTCAAACCAAAATATCATATTCATTTCAAAATCATATCACTTTGAAATCATATTCACTTTCGAAATCATATTCACTTTCAAAATCATATCACTTTAAATCACATTCGTTTTCAAAATCATAACCATAAAATAGTTTAAACCATCATATCAGAATATTCGCATTTAAATCATTTAAATCTAAATCATAACAATTCCAACTTAAATAGTTTGAATATTTAAAATAGTTTATATATTGAAATAGTTATAAACTAAAATAGTTTATACTTAGAAATAGGTTACAGATTAAAATAGTATATAAATTAAAAATAGTTTATATATTAAAAGGTTTATATCGAAAATAGTTTCATATTAGAATTGTTTCCTCCAATTTCACAAATCAATTCAACTTCTCATTAAACCATATTTGATTTATATCGATTTCAAATTTAAACCACTTCCAATCCAATAGGTTTCAAAGTTTAAATATTCAAACAATTTACAATAACTCAATTTGATAAATTTCATTTATATTCCAAACTTCAACTAATTTTATTTAAATTTGAAATATTCACTTAATCACTTCTAAATTTAAATAAAATCTTCGATTACAAATTTAAATCAAAATTAAATATTCGATTATATCAATTTTATTTAAATTTGAAATATTTATTTTATCATCTTTAGTTAAACATTAAATAAAATATCAAATTACAAATTTAAATCAAAGTTTAATATTCAAATTCAATTTTATTTAAATTTAAAAATATTCATTATGTCCTCTTTAATCCAAATCAAATTATTCAGTTATAAAAACATATCTCTAAAATCTCAAAAATCAATAAGTTTAAATCAAACCTTATTTAAATTCAATTATAAACAAATTCAATTATAAATCAATTCTTATTTAAATTCAATTCTTACAAATTAAATTACAAATCGATCCTTATTTAATTTATCTTTCCAAACTCTATTTACTTAAAGTTATTACAAAAATCTAATTTAAATAACTACTTAACATATTATATATATTTATTAGTTAAATTAAAATTCTTAATAAATTTTATTATTAAATTTAATCTTATTATTATTAAATCTATTTTAAATCTTATTTTATATATTTTAAAAATATAAAGTTATAAGTAAAATTTTATAATTTTCATTTAAAACTTAACTTATAATTTTAAAATATCCAAAACATATCATTTTAAAATCTAACTTTTACACATATATTGAAATTAAAATCTTTATATTATATATAAAATCAATATTTATTAAAACCCATATATTTCCTTTAAACCTTTGGAAATCATTTTCAAAAATAGACCAACAGTGTCCGTATATAATTTTCTATCCTATGGTCAAGTGATACAGATATTTATCATTTCAATCTGCAATTTAAATTTAATATTTACGGGTATATATCATTTCAACCCGCAATCCCAAAATTTCAAAATCAATAAAAACCGCTTGGGTTTATTATTTCAACCCATAACGATTTTCCCTATTCTAAAATATCGTTCGGAAATGTATCATTTCTACCCATAGGGAGAACAAATAACAGCATAAAATAACATAGCATATCAATAGCAAATATGATCAAAATTGTCAAATTAAATATGATATACACATACTAACCGGTTATCAGTGTCAATAATGTCAATCATAATAGGTGAACAAATGCAAATAATATCATATCATATTAAACGATTAAATTACTAACAAATTAAATTTTAACAACATATTTCAATCGTCATTTCATGTGAATTAAATTTACTGAATATAAGAATGTCAATTATGAGTGATCGCTCACCTTTCGAGGCTAGATGAAACAGTAATGGCAACACAGATACGAACATGACACTTAGATGCAGATCAGGACAGTGGCAAAGCTAGAAGCTTGAATTTTGATGACTCGATAAAATCAAATATATATTTAAACATGTCATATATATATAAATTATTACAAAATCTAATTTAAAATAATAACATAAATTCAAATAAATATTTAACATATTATATATATATATAGTTACAAAAATCTATTTCAAAATAATAACATAAAGGAATAGGAAAGGAATAGAAAGAATCTATTTCATAATATATATTTCAAAACCCAAGCTAGCAGAGATAGATTGAAACCAAATATATATGTAGTATATATACACTCTTTTTTTATTTATATACAAATAGGAAGAGAGTAAGGTGGCTTCGGATCTCAACTGTCACGTGGAGAGGTGAGGAGTTGTTGTCGAGCACAAGGTGGTTCAGGCGGAGGGGAACATGGATGGTCGAGCATTGCGGGCTTGGTCAGTCAAGGTTAGGATACGCTACAGGCTAAGGTGGCGGGACTTGGTGTATACAGGTCGAGTGGAGATTGATGAGGCGCTGTTGGGTTTGTTGCGATCTTGTGGGCTGGGTGCCGACTTCTATCAGCAATAGAGTGATGGGCTGTCGGCAATGGTGATGGAGAAGGGAGGTGATGCGTGCGGTTATGGCTATTGGAGGAAAGGTAGCTGTGTCGGGGCAGTCTTGGTGGCAGTGCGGCCAGAGGCTATTGCGGCAAACTGCGTTGTTGAGGGATGGACGAACTGTCAGGGGAGGGGCTGTCGTGATGGAATGGGTTGAGAACAGGAAAGGACGTAGGCTGTGGAGCGACTGATGGCGCATGGAGGGAAGATGATCGGCGGGAGGCTGTTGAGAGGGGATCGGTGCTAGTTGTGTGCGATGGGGTGATGCGCAGATCTGAGTGGAAGGGCTTCAGGTACGAAATGGTTCTTCCTCGCAAAAATGAAAAACAACAGAATATAAATATATTTAGTTATATAAACTTATATATATAAGCATCATACTATTTTTTAAAAGCAAGATTTGGATTGATTCAGAGCACAGGCGGAGGAGTTTGAATGCAGACAAAATAGGAGAACTCTGTTTCTTTCTTCTTTCTTCTTAGAATGAAAGTACGGCAGAGCAAAGAAGAAGGAGGGGAGATAGAATGAAAGGACAAACCAACATATAAATTGAAATAGCAAAAGCGAGAGAATAAAAAAAGTCAAAATGTCGAATTTATGGAAATAATAATGATAGCGGCTATTTGCTTTATATGGTGGATAATGAAAGGACAAAGACAGTCCAAAAGTCCCAAAATGGGTACCGATACGGCTAACTGTTACGCGGATTTCACCACGTATGGATGCCGAAATGCAAAAATGAATATACTATGAGATCAGCACGACGAGACGAACAGAATGGTACACAGATATCAGCGATGCGACCATTCTATCAAAATTCGATATTTCGTTGCCAAACTGATGTTAAAACGCTGAAAATAAAATAAATAGGACTATAGCGGTCCAAATTTGGCGAAACGAAATATGACGTCTTACTCAGAAAACGATAAACATTTTTATCATGTTAAAATATTCAGGTGTCAAAAATATTTTATCTCCATTAATTTTAACTGTTTTAAATTGAAATTGAAAATTACACAACATAACTAACCTTCATATTTTCCGATAAAAATCTGCCAACTACTATGTTAAAATAGACGTATTCCAAATATCAAATTTTCATTGCAAAATTTTATTATTTATTTTTCACAAATTTTTTAATTTAATTACATTATTTAGAAATCATTAAAATTCCCGAATCGTTACATTTGCCTAATCAGATTATTATTAGTTTTAGGCACCCATTCCTTAATAGTTTTTTTAGTTTATTTTTGGTTGACGATTCATGGGTTTTTAAAAATTAGTATATAATAAAGCATACTTAGGTTGTTGTCTAGGTTTATTTGATTTTTTAAATCCTAAACCATTCTTATTATTAGTAGGCTTTGATTTATTAATCAAATTAGATAAATTCTCCATACCTTTATTAAATTTAGAAATATTAGAAGACAAACCTTTTATCTTATTTTCTAATATAACTTTGATAGTAGTCAAAATACTATTACTACTTTCTAAATCTTGTACTTTACTTTCCAAAATATCAATATTTTTCTTCAAATCACAATTATTATTAGATAAAGTTAAATTCTCATTTTTAATCATTTGAAAATCTTCACTAACATCAGAGTTTTTACGGTGATTTTGCAATTTTAAAATTTCTTCTTATAGAATTGCTTTTTCATCTTTAAGCATTTGATTTTCTAATTCTAATCTATTTATATTGCCTTGACATTCTTTATGAATTTTTCTTAAATCCCTAAATTTATCATCTAATTCTAAAGCTATTTCAATAACATCTTCAAAAGATAAATTAGAATATAGCTCATCTTTGGTAGCCATGAAACACATATTGGCTTGCTGTCCATCACTGTTGTTATCGCTATCACTTTCGCTTGAAGATGAATCATCCCAAGTCATTTGGGAAGCACGTTTGCTTCCTTTTGAATTCTTTTCGTTTTTGAACTTCTTTCTGAACCTTTCCTAACCTTATTTAGCTCGAGACAATCTTTCTTTATATGACCAAATTCATCATACTCATAGCATTTGAAAGAGCATGTGTCATTTGAGTTTTCAGGCTTTTGCTTTCGAACCATCTTAATTTCTAAAAAAATTATAGTTCTTGGCAAAAAATACTATGTCTTCTTCATCAAGCTCTGAATCATTATTATTGTTAACATGGAAAGCAATACTACATTTTTCTTGGGCTAGTTCTTTTATAACTTACAAGTTAGCTTCATATAACATTAAGTTACCGATTTATTCTTCTACTTTAAGTATAGAAAGATTATTTGCTTCTTCTATAGCACGTACTTTTATTTCCCACTCGTTAGTTAAAGATTTTAAAATACGTGATACTAATTCAAAATCACTAAAAGTAGCTCTTAATGCCATAAGATCGTGTTGTTTAGTTTGAAACCTAGAATATCTATAATACTCTCATTTAGTTTCATTTTAGAAGATTGAAATTGATCTTTTTTAATAAACTAATCTTTGTCTTCTTAACTTTTTTATGCCTTTATAAGTGATTAATAGCATTTGCCAAATATCATAAGCTGTTTTGCACATCATAATTCTTGAAAATTCATTTTTATCTAATGAGCAATATAAAACATTCATTGCTTTAGCATTAATGGAAGCAACGGTCTTTTGTGCATCTGTCCAAGTACTCATTTCAATGGTAAGTGCTACATACTGAGATTGTGTAGCTAGCCAAATACAAAGACCACTTGATTCAATAAAAACTTGCATGCATGTACCCCACTATATATAGTATGAACTATTAAAAATAGAGGATGTGCAGTGGATTGTCCTTCCTGGATGTGTTATAACTCAAGTTAGCCATATTATTCAAAATTTTGTTTCGATTTTGAAAATTCCTTGCTCTGATACCAAATGAAAGTAACTAGTGGATGTATAGATAATAATATGGCTAACTTAATTTGTAGTAATAGAAATATAAGTGGTAGAATAATAAATAAATACAAGAAAGAACACATCGTGATTTATACTGTTTTGTAGCACCTCTTCTACGTCTAGTCCCTAAACACCTCTTAGGAATTTACTAGCAAATCCCTCACTTGATACGAATGAATAAGTTTATAATACAGACTACCTGAGCACCTCTCAGGATTACTTTCCTTTATAAGTAGAAATTACTGTTTGATAAAGTTATGTCTGTAAATACACGCTTCTTGTCAATATAATACAACTCCTTTAATCGCTTGATATGAATACGAGAATAGAGGTTCAGGGATTCTGGGATTTGAATATTTGGATGTATAGTTGAACGCTCAGGTATTTAGAGATCAGAAAGCAAAAGAGCATAGATAGTAAAAGAGATAGTCAGAAAGACTGGTGATCACAACAGTAGTCTGCCTATCCTTTTATAGAAATGAGTAGTTGCATTGAAGAGCAATGTTTGGTCAGAGAGTCATTTCCAACAGTCAGAGAGTCACCATTGAATAGAAGCAATGATCGGGAGAGAGCAATCGAGGAGATGCTCCTCTTCGATCGAAAATCTAGAACACACAGGCACATATATGCCTTCCGCCTGTCGACCAGTGGGCATGTGCATGTGCTTTGTTTTACTTCTCTTTCCTTGCTTACTTTACTTTCAATTATTTTCTCTCCTTGATAGTTAATTTCTTTGATCCCTTTGATTTTATTACACCGTGTACTTTGATTTCATGCTGTCTTTTGCCGGTGTACTTAAGCCTGATACAATGCTTTGATTTTATTCATTGCTTTGATTATACTAGTTCCTACAATAATAAGTTAGTCAACTATATTACATTGTCATCATCAAAACTAAGGTTCTAATGGTTCCTTAGCTCGTAGCACTTGGTTCTGAATTTTTGCAGCACTAGTTATTCCTTATTGTCCCATTCTTTGGAAAAATCCTTCAAGCATTTCCTGTTGTCGAGTCATTAATCCATCTGCACCTCCTTCATCATGTTTTCCATCTCTTCTCTGGTCATGTGGATGAATTGATGAGAATTTGAGGACATTTCTTGGTTGTCCCCATGCTTAGGTTGGCTTGCTCAAGCCTTAAATCTTGTGTTAGGTCTCTTTATCTTCTCCAAATCTTAAATCCAAGCTTTTAGGTAGTGCAATCTAGCTTTCTTCTTAGTGAAAGCACCAAAATGTTAAAACAAAAAATGGATCAACACTCAAAAATCAAATGAAAGCACCATTTCTTTATAATAGATGTAAAAGCAGTAGAACTCTCAGATCAAGCAAGTAAGAATAGTATAAAAGTAAAGAACACACAAGAATTTTTATAGTGGTTGGGCGCAATCTTTGGCCTACGTCCACTTTAATCTCTTTTATTAGTTGTTCTCTATCTGGATTACAACTATTTATCACTGCTCTGGCTACAATCTAGTGTATCTCAGATTTACAATGGAGTTTCTCGAGCGTTTGAGAGGTAGTGGAAGGAGATGAATAAAAGGCAGAGTTTCCGCTTAGTGATAGCAGAAACCAAATCCCGTTTTCTTTGCACCAAGGGTTGTATTTTTATGAGAACAGTGATATTACATCGGAAGACTGCTTGCAATGGAGTCCAAGAGATAGCCTAAAGTCATACAAGAAATTGTGGAGCATCACGAGTCAAAACGATAACTCCATACTGACCCGACCTAAGTCAACTCAGTACCAAGTTAAAAAATTTAGTGCAAGTTGAACTTCTTTCACTTGCTAGCTTTTCTATCTCCCACTTAAGTTGTTTGAGCCTATTTTCCATCGTCTTTGAGTTGATTTTAGTGATCTTCCATCAACACTTGAGTTATCCTGCTTTCTTGGCTTTCTTCTCATCAAACTTTGAAATGGTTATCCAAACTCTAGGAAAACCACTTGACGCTGAGTCATTGGAGCTGTGTAGGAGTTATGTGAAGTTTTAGAGGAGAACGCGGGTGATGTGATAAGTTGGTGCCAGTGCTGACCTATGTCCACCAACTCGGCTCCAAGCTAAGGTGTATGATCCAATCCAAATGAAATTCCTTCAAGTTGCTTCTTTAGCTTTTCCAAGTGTATTTCCAAGTTCATGAATCATTTTGTTCTTGTGTTGATCTAATAAGTCCAATTGAATTCTATTGGTTGAAAAGAGGCCTAACGGTGCCAATAATAGAACTACCCTACAGATGCTCAACTTATGCCCATGTAGACGGCAATTACTGGACATATGCAAACGTCCAAACACATGGGTACACACAGGCTACCCTGTCCTACTCACAAGCTGTAACGACCCTGAAATTCCGACCCAATTTTAAAAATTTTAGAACCGTTATTTTAATATAAAATGTGAAACTTACATATGATTTCAATCAACGTCCAAACTTTGTTTCTAAATTGCGCCTAGATGATTGTAGATATGGGTAAAGTTTCGTCGGAAAATACCGCAGTAAATTTCGTGCGCGTTTTACTGCACATCAGTTCATTTTAAAACGTGAAAATTTTAACTTCCAAACCTAAATATTTTGCATAGAAAAATTCTAAATCATTTTCTGACAAAGGCGTCATTTTTCGTTTTTCAAAATTCGGACATCTTTAGCTCCGTCGATCTTATTCTTCGGTGTTTTGCTGCATTCTCCGTAATAGAAATTTCAAATATTCACAAACAATTTCCGTTGCCGTTCAAACTTCACATTTGGAATGCGCCTAGATAGACATAGGCGTACGCCAAATTACGTCGAAAAATATTAAAGTCAATTTCGTTCGTCGCGTTTACCTATTAGTTTAAATTTTATGCGAAAATTTTCTATCGCCCGAACTCAAATATTTTTCACAATGTGGCATAAGAAAAATATTCTGATCATGACGGCACATTTCGTTTCGTCAAATTTCGCTTTTAATTGCTAGTTAAATTGTCGCTCGAGCAAATGGTTCAATAAGATTTACCACTTTGCAAACAATGTCAAACCACCAATATCTTTATACCATTGTGTCTGACTCGTCGCGCTGATCAAAACGGTATATTTGTTTGAGACAATCGGAGTTCGGCGTTGCAAGTTATAAATTCTTGACGGGTTACAAACTGGTCCGTTACGTTTCACAAACCGGTACCCAACCTCCCAACATTCAAAATACAAGAAGTCTTTTCAGCCGTCTTGGAAATCCAACAGCCTCCACTTTGAAATCATCATTGCACTGCACACTCTGTATACAGTGTATACATCCCTCTTCATTTATTACTCTGTACACAGCTCATTCATTTATCGCTCTGCATCAACACTCCGCTTCAGAGAAAACAGGGTACGTAATCTCCTCTGCCTTTTCTTTCTCTGCTTCCTCCTCTCCTCATATATGCTGTTTTATGAATGCAAATGAATGCCACCACCCACTCGCCTCCGTCCCATGCCAGCCTCGCCACCAGTCCACTCGCCTCCGCCCATGCCAGCCCCGCCTCCACCCACTCGCCTCCGCCCGTCTCCAGCCCCTCCCTCCGCCCACGGCTCCACCAGCCACCCCATGCAGCCACCACCCCACCACTGGCCCAGCCCCACGGCAACCCAGTCCCCTCCGCCAGTCCCCTCCACCCACCAGCCCGTCCCCAGCTCTGCCCCGTCCCACTCCCCTCCGCCTGCCGTACCCATGCCAGCCCCGCCTGTCCCAGCCCTTCGCCCCAGCCTCGGCCTCCGCCCAGCCCAACCCCGTCCCACACCCGCGCCACCCCAGCCCAGCTGCACCCCGCCCAGTCCCCTCCGCCAGCACCCGTCCCAAGCCTTCGCCCGCCACCAGCCCATCTTCCCACTGCCCGCCTTCGCCCACGCCACCAGCCGACCGCCTCCCCACTGCCCGCCTAGCCCGCCTCGTCCACCTCCAACTCACCCGCGCCATGCGCGCTTCCAACCCATGCATCACGTCCCGACCACCCTGCTCTGTGCATCAGTTCTATATATATCAGTAGATATATATATAACTGTTATATTATATAACAGTATATACTTTGAAATGTTGAGTTGCTCACATACAATCTGTTGCTATGTTGTTTCAGCTCCTGCTATTGATCCGGAAGTATAAGTATTTCCATCCCATTTATCGAATCTATCTTGCTTCGTCGTTGTTTGTGTTCATTTTGCGTCGTGCCTACTAAGGTCTATTTTATCTATTTTTCTTCGTGCCGCGCCACCTTCTCTAACCACGCAAGGTGAATATTTTATTCACGACTCAATCTATTATGCTATGATAATCAAGTGATAATTGTTGTTAATATTAAATTTGGATATTAAATTGTTGATTGTTAAAATTTGGTTGAAATAAACTGTTAAGTTCTAAAATTTGACGCCATGTATTGTTTAAGTTGATTAAACATGTTGAACTGTAATATGATGTTAATTAGGGTAAATAATAGTGACATTAAAATTGATATGTACGATTGATGTAGAAATTTGATAACGGACACCAAGTAAAAATCATAATGTAATAATCTTTAATCCGTAGGATTCTAGGAATAATTGTATTAATTTGCATAATAACAAATGTGAGTTAATATGATTATTTCGGGATTATTTGAATAAATTGTTAAATTGTTATGTATGTTTGTTATTGCTTGTTTATTTACTTTGACACCATCCCAGTTATCACACTGCAAGTTCCCTTTGCTATGCTTTGTTTTATATTGAATGATATCGGGTTGAAATGATAAATACCCACTTAAACAACTTGGCCTAGGATAGACAATCAAAAATAAGAAACCCGATTGGTCAACAAAAAATTTATTTTGAAATAGAAATCTATTTGAAATTAAGGAATGAACTTAACAATTTGTTTGGAAATTTAGTAACGAACTTAATGGATTTGATTTATGGATTAAATCGAAATAAATTAATAAGGAATAAATTAATGGAGTTTAATTGAAACGGATTAATAAACCTATTTAATTGAATAAAATGAATTGGCAAATTTATTTGAAATGAGATTTAAAAACAAGGAAGTTAGAATTTGATAATTTGAAAATTTATTAGGTTGTTAGATTTAGATATAAAATCGGTTTTTAATTAAATAGATTTGAAACTTGACATAAATTAAGTTTGAGATTTAGAAAATTTGACTTAAGTGGAATACGAAACTAACTAAAGTTTTATGGATTTAATTTAGTGATAGTTTAAATTTAAATGATTTTAAATTTAATAAAATTGATTTAGTCAAATTTATGATTATGGTTAATGTATCGATGAATGTAAATACGAATTGAAGTGAAAGAATTTGGTTTAAATGATGTGAACTAAAATTTACCATTAAACCGAATTAATTGGAGTATTAACTAAATTTAATAAGTGAGATTTATTAAATTAAATTTGAATACTTAATTATATTGATAACTCAAATGATGAACTAAAAGATTGCATTTGGAAATATGATTTTAAATATCTGAAATAAATTGAATCGTGGAATGTCAAACTTTGGAAGTCAAATTTGCACCTTGACTTTTGGACTTTGATTTGTTTAAACTTTAACTTAAAAGACCATCGGGTAAAAAATACATAGTTATTAAAGAGACCGGGATCAGATATGGACATACGCTCTGTCGATACCGAAACCACTTTAATAACTATGACACGCGAAGTGTTGATCCAGAATGAAGTGGATGGTTTGGTGAACGCGTTGACTGAAGAAAGAGAACGATATTGGATGACCCCTGACATGACTAAAACAGAAGCCGCGCCGGACCATTGAGGTTCGCCACCTCTAGCGGACGCACTTCTTCGATACCATATCTATTACTTTTGTGATTCGATTTGGGTGCACCCCTTGATTTGGGAGTGTTGTTTCGCGGTGTTGAGATAGTAGCTGCTATGCTCAACATCAGTCCGGATCAGGCAACTACTAGTATCCTAGTTGGTATCGCCTCATGTACCTTGTTATACTGATTATCCTATTCGCGACCACTACGTTTTGTTTTGTACCTTTAGTATATGGATTGCCCTCTGGTGACATCCGGTTTTGGGGAAACTACGGTCTTGTATATGCTCTTGGGATTAAAAATGTGTTAAGGGTGGTATGGGCCATGACTTAACACTATTTTAATATCGTACTTTAATGATTAGACATTATCTACCTATCGTATTCTATTGTATATATAGATAGTTTATCGGATCCTTAGAGATGTTATTTTATCCATCTTTAAGTTATGAACTATTCCCTTGCACTTGATTTAAATTGTATAAGATCTTGAGTCCTGACTCGAGTGTTTCTTTTGTATATGCTCGGGTCAGTCTGAAGCTATCCAGTTTGCTGATCAAGGTTGGTTGAAGATGCTGAAGGCTTAGCATTTATCTTTATCAGTCTATTTCTATTCCTGTATTGATGTCCTAGTCTGTTTGACATTTTTGTATTAGTCACTTGATGTTAAGACATTGTTGTATATTATGTAGTGGCTTCATGAACTGCTATTATGACGATGTATTTTCCGCTGCATTATTCTGTGACTGTTCTGCGTCTGTGATGTTGTATTGATTCTCATTTACATTTATGTATTTATAATTCCATAATGATTCGTGTTTTGTATTATTTAAGTTGACATGTGTGGATTATTGTCAATTTAAATGGTCCAAATATACGGGTTGTTACAGTTGGTATCAGAGCTTCGGTTTCCCTAAAAACCTTAGTTTGGGATTATATATAAACTCATTAGAGATAGGGTAGCAATACCCTAGAATGAGGAGAATCGATTCAATATCCAAATCCTTTCATTTCAAACTTCTTTGAATCGTTGATTAGACTTTCCTTAAAAAATTCTATGATTTTCTATCCTTTGGCTTTAACAATCTCTTTGGTATTTCAGGATGGGTACCAGAGGAAACCATAGGGGTGGAAGGGGCCATGGTCCTGCTCAGGCTGCACTTGTCGCTCCAGCTCCTGTCAAATTCAACATTCTTAGTAAGGAGTATACACAGCTGGGAGGTATTATGTTTTTTGGATCCGAGAACATTATTGAGGCTCAGCAATGGCTTAAAGGCTTAGAGAAGATATTTTCGGGTCTAGAGATCACTGATGCTCAGAAGCGTCAGCTTGCTGCCTGGCAACTTCAGGATGCCGCGCAAGATTGGTGGGAATCAGTTACTTCTCGTATCGAGGAGAACACCATCACTTGGGCCCAGTTTAGGTATAAAATTATTTGGATTCCATAGTCTAAATTCTTCTTTTAATCTTTGGAATGTTATTCATCTAGTCTATCTTTGATTAGGGATACTTTCTCGGCACAATGGATGCCCGCTGCTGGGAAAACCCAACTTTATAGAGCTTTTATGGATCTTAAGCAGGGCAGTATGACATTTTCTGAGTATGAGAGGAAATTCAACGAACTCTCCAAGTTCGGCCCGGGATTGATTGATACACCGCTTCTAAAGAACGAGAAGTTCATTTTGGGAGCTAGACCAGAGTATTATGACTTGCTTACTGGCCACACTCACTGCACCTTCATAGAGCTTGTTGACTATGCTCTTAGATATGAGGCAAAGCCTAGGGGACCTACTGCCAAGGCTGCTCCTACTCAGCCCTCCTCTAGCCAGCTCGGGAAGAGGAAGATGAACTTTGATCAACAAAAGAAAGCTTGGCAGAAGACTACAGGATTGGGATATGCTCAGAAAAGCCCAATCGACCTTGCTAATATCACTTGCTTCAAATGCGATAAGAAGGGCCATTATGCTAATAGTTGTCCATCTACCGGAGCTGCTGTTACACCACCTTCTTCGACTAGGAAAGATTTATGCTATGTCTGCCTCCAGCCGGGTCATTTCAAGAAAGACTGCCCACTACATAAGCGTGGCACACCATCTGGAGTATTTGCTATCACCACACCTACACCCTCTGCACCACCCACCCAGGATGACCAAGGTACCTTACGAAGTGTTTTTCACTTACATGTTACACCTGTTAGGGTATTATTTGATACTGGTGCTTCACATAGCTTTATATCAGTTGACCTTTGTAATAAACTCAAATTAGAACCTAATCTTGCTACTACCTCCTTATGTGTCTCAAATCCTATTGGAGGACCCGCTAACCTCCGAAGTGTTTGCAAGGGAGTTGCAGTTATGTATGATTTTTCTCGATTCACTTGGGATTTCTATGTACTTGGATTCCAAGCATTCGACTTTCTTTTAGGAGCTGATTGGTTAAGCAAATTCGATGCTGATATTTCCTGCAAAACTCGTTCAGTTTCTTTGGTAAGCGACACGGATCAGCCACTTGTCATTGAATGCAAATCACCTCAGAAATATGCCGGAAGCTTCATATTTTCTCTTGATGTTCATCCGGATGATCTTAATACTACCCCTATTGTTCAGAAATTTCCCGATGTATTTGGAGAGGTCAACTCTCTACCGCCTAAACGGGAAATCGATTTCCGTATTGATCTTATTCCAGGAGCTACTCCCGTAGTTCTCCCTCACAGAAGGATGGCTCCTAAAGAAAAAGCTGAACTTAAAACTCAAATTGAAGATCTATTTGCTAGAGGTTTGATTAGGAGAAGTTGTTCTGAATGGGGCGCCGTAGTTGTATTTGTCACCAAGTCGGATGGGTCTCTTCGCATGTTTGTTGATTATAGGGAGCTGAACAAACGCACTCTCAAGAATCGTTATCCGATGCCTCGCATCAACGATTTATTCGATCAGCTCCAAGGAGCTAAAATTTTCTCACAACTTGATCTAGCCACTGGGTTCCACCAACTCAGTTGGTATCAAAGCTAAGCAATATGAGGACACCTTGCTCTATCGCATGAAGGAGTTAGTTCTTGGTAGAGTTGGAAATGCCGACAGTAAAGTGGGAGCACAAATAGATAGTAATGGAGTTCTGAGGATTGACAACCGTATTTGCGTTCCTAATGTCGATGGATTGAGACAAGAAGTGCTTAGAGAAAACCATCGGTCATCACTTTCATTTCATCCTGGTGTCACTAAGATGTACCGAAATATGAAGCGTTTATATTGGTGGAGTGGGATGAAGAGGGATATTTCTATATATGTCAGTAGATGCACCACTTGCCAACAAGTTAAGGCCGATCACCAGAAGACGGCAGGATTACTTCAACCCCTAGAGATTCCGTGTTGGAAATGGGATCAGATTTCTATGGATTTCATTGATGGATTACCGAGGACTAGAAGGTAACGAGAGTATATGGGTGATCGTTGATAGGTTGACCAAATATGCTCACTTTATTCCTGTTAAGACCACTCGTACTGCTTTGAGTTTGGCCGAGATATATATGAGAGAGATTGTTAGACTTCATGGAGTTCCATCTAGTATTGTGTGCGATAGAGACCCTTTATTCACTAGTAAATTCTAGAAGGCATTTCAGGACGTCTTGGGCACTAAACTGAATCTGAGCACAGCTTATCATCCTCAAACAGATGGCCAAACTGAAAGGGTGAATCAGATTTTGGAGGATCTGCTCCGAGCCTGCATTATTGATTTCGGTGGATCTTCGGAAGACCATCTCCATTTGGTTGAATTCACTTATAATAACAGTTATCAGGTAAATCAGAATTTCAATTTGAATAAGTAAATTTGAATTGAAATTTAACCACCTTTATATTCAGGCAAGTATCGATATGGCACCGTTCGAAGGTTTATATGGGCGGCCATGCAAATCGCCAGCTTGTTGGATTGAGCCTGGTGATCGATTAATTCTTGGCCCTGATATGATCATAGAAGCATCCGAGAAGGTTAATGAAATCAGAAGAAAGATGAAGACCGCACATGATAGGCAGAAGAGCTATGCCGATAGGCGTAGAAGAGATTTAGAATTCCAGGTTGGGGATGAGGTATTCCTTAAGGTATCACCCTTGAAGAATGTTATTCGATTTGGTCGTAGAGGGAAGCTCGCTCCTAGATTTGTTGGACCATTCACTATCACTGAGAGAATTGGTACACTAGTCTACAGAGTTGCATTGCCGGAGAAATTTGAGGGCGTGCACAACGTATTCCACGTTTCCCATCTTCGGAAGGTTGTACATGATCCATCCATGACCATCCCTATTGCTCAGTTAGGTGAGGTTGATATTGAGCCGGATTTGACTATAGAGAGGAGACCACTTCGTATTGTTGATAGGGATACAAAGCAACTTAGAAGGAAGTCGGTTAGCCTAGTCAAAGTCCAATGGAGTCCCGATGATCGTGATTGCACTTGAGAAACCGAGGAGAGTATCCGAGACTCTAATCCAGAATTGTTTGTTGAAGGTAAATTCCATTCTATATTCTTTACTATATTCAATAATCTATTCTGAATCCATTGTATCTCTGTTATCTGTTCTTCCACTCTTTACTTTGTTCCTTTTCGAGGACGAAAAGTTTTGAGTAGGGGAGAATGTAACGACCCTGAAATTCCGACCCAATTTTAAAAATTTTAGAACCATTATTTTAATATAAAATGTGAAACTTACATACGATTTCATCAATGTCCAAACTTTGTTTCTAAATTGCGCCTAGATGATTGTAGATATGGGTAAAGTTTCGTCGGAAAATACCGCAGTAAATTTCGTGCGCGTTTTACTACACATCAGTTCATTTTAAAACGTGAAAATTTTATCTTCCGAACCTAAATATTTTGCATAGAAAAATTCTAAATCATTTTCTGACAAAGGCGTCATTTTTCGTTTTTCAAAATTCGGACATCTTTAGCTCCGTCGATCTTATTCTTCGGTGTTTTGCTGCATTCTCCGTAATAGAAATTTCAAATATTCAAAAACAATTTCCGTTGCCGTTCAAACTTCACATTTGGAATGGGCCTAGATAGACATAGGCGTACGCCAAATTTCGTCGAAAAATATTGAAGACAATTTCGTTCGTCGCGTTTACCTATTAGTTTAAATTTTATGCGAAAATTTTCTATCGTTCGAACTCAAATATTTTTCACAATGTGGCATAAGAAAAATATTCTGATCATGATGGCACATTCCGTTTCGTCAAATTCCGCTTTTAATTGCTAGTTGAATTGTCGCTCGAGCAAATGGTTCAATAAGATTTACCACTTCGCAAACAATGTCAAACCACCAATATCTATATACCGTTGTGTCCGCCTCGTCGCGCTGATCAAAACGGTATATTTGTTTGAGACAATCGGAGTTCGGCGTTGCAAGTTATAAATTGTTGACGGGGTACAAACTGGTCCGTTACGTCTGACAAACCGGTACCCAACCTTCCAACGTTCAAAATACAAGAAGTCTTTTCAGCCGTCTTGGAAATCCAACAGCCTCCACTTTGAAATCATCATTGCACTGCACACTCTGTATACTGTGTATACATCCCTCTTCAATTATTACTCTGTACACAGCTCATTCATTTATCGCTCTGCATCAACACTCCGCTTCAGAGAAAACAGGGTACGTAATCTCCTCTGCCTTTTCTTTCTCTGCTTCCTCCTCTCTTCATATATGCTGTTTTATGAATGCAAATGAATGCCACAGCCCACTCGCCTCCGTCCCATGCCAGCCTCACCACCAATCCACTCGCCTCCGCCCATGCCAGCCCCGCCTCCGCCCACTCGCCTCCGCCCGTCTCCAACCCCTCCCTCCGCCCACTGCTCCACCAGCCACCCCATGCAGCCACCACCCCACCACTGGCCCAGATCCACGGCAACCCAGTCCCCTCCGCCCACCAGCCCGTCCCCACTGCCCCGTCCCACTCCCCTCCGCCTGCCGTACCCATGCCAGCCCCGCCTGTCCCAGCCCTCCGCCCCAGCCTCGGCCTCCGCCCAGCCCAACCCCGTCCCACACCCGCGCCACCCCATCCCAGCTGCACCCCGCCCAGTCCCCTCCGCCAGCACCCGTCCCAAGCCTTCGCCCGCCACGAGCCCATCTTCCCACTGCCCGCCTTCGCCCACGCCACCAGCCGACCGCCTCCCCACTGCCCGCCTAGCCCGCCTCGTCCACCTCCAACTCACCCGCGCCATGCCCACTTCCAACCCATGCATCACGTCCCGACCACCCTGCTCTGTGCATCAGTTCTATATATATCAGTAGATATATATATAACTGTTATATTATATAACAGTATATACTTTGAAATGTTGAGTTGCTCACATACAATCTGTTGCTATGTTGTTTCTGCTCCTGCTATTGATCCGGAAGTATAAGTATTTCCATCCCATTTGTCGAATCTATCTTGCTTCGTCGTTGTTTGTGTTCATTTTGCGTCGTGCCTACTAAGGTCTATTTTATCTATTTTTCTTCGTGCCGCGCCACCTTCTCTAACCACGCAAGGTGAATATTTTATTCACGACTCAATCTATTATGCTATGATAATCAAGTGATAATTGTTGTTAATATTAAATTTGGATATTAAATTGTTGATTGTTAAAATTTGGTTGAAATAAACTGTTAAGTTCTAAAATTTGACGCCATGTATTGTTTAAGTTGATTAAACATGTTGAACTGTAATATGATGTTAATTAGGGTAAATAATAGTGACATTAAAATTGATATGTACGATTGATGTAGAAATTTGATAACGGACACCAAGTAAAAATCATAATGTAATAATCTTTAATCCGTAGGATTCTAGGAATAATTGTATTAATTTGCATAATAACAAATGTGAGTTAATATGATTATTTCGGGATTATTTGAATAAATTGTTAAATTGTTATGTATGTTTGTTATTGCTTGTTTATTTACTTTGACACCATCCCAGTTATCACACTGCAAGTTCCCTTTGCTATGCTTTGTTTTATATTGAATGATATCGGGTTGAAATGATAAATACC
Source organism: Allium fistulosum (assembly GCA_030737815.1). Taxonomy (NCBI): domain Eukaryota; kingdom Viridiplantae; phylum Streptophyta; class Magnoliopsida; order Asparagales; family Amaryllidaceae; genus Allium; species Allium fistulosum. The sequence goes on from CM060907.1 coordinate 620,560,404, forward strand.
CACTTAAACAACTTGGCCTAGGATAGACAATCAAAAATAAGAAACCCGATTGGTCAACAAAAAATTTATTTTGAAATAGAAATCTATTTGAAATTAAGGAATGAACTTAACAATTTGTTTGGAAATTTAGTAACGAACTTAATGGATTTGATTTATGGATTAAATCGAAATAAATTAATAAGGAATAAATTAATGGAGTTTAATTGAAACGGATTAATAAACCTATTTAATTGAATAAAATGAATTGGCAAATTTATTTGAAATGAGATTTAAAAACAAGGAAGTTAGAATTTGATAATTTGAAAATTTATTAGGTTGTTAGATTTAGATATAAAATCGGTTTTTAATTAAATAGATTTGAAACTTGACATAAATTAAGTTTGAGATTTAGAAAATTTGACTTAAGTGGAATACGAAACTAACTAAAGTTTTATGGATTTAATTTAGTGATAGTTTAAATTTAAATGATTTTAAATTTAATAAAATTGATTTAGTCAAATTTATGATTATGGTTAATGTATCGATGAATGTAAATACGAATTGAAGTGAAAGAATTTGGTTTAAATGATGTGAACTAAAATTTACCATTAAACCGAATTAATTGGAGTATTAACTAAATTTAATAAGTGAGATTTATTAAATTAAATTTGAATACTTAATTATATTGATAACTCAAATGATGAACTAAAAGATTGCATTTGGAAATATGATTTTAAATATCTGAAATAAATTGAATCGTGGAATGTCAAACTTTGGAAGTCAAATTTGCACCTTGACTTTTGGACTTTGATTTGTTTAAACTTTAACTTAAAAGACCATCGGGTAAAAAATACATAGTTATTAAAGAGACCGGGATCAGATATGGACATACGCTCTGTCGATACCGAAACCACTTTAATAACTATGACACGCGAAGTGTTGATCCAGAATGAAGTGGATGGTTTGGTGAACGCGTTGACTGAAGAAAGAGAACGATATTGGATGACCCCTGACATGACTAAAACAGAAGCCGCGCCGGACCATTGAGGTTCGCCACCTCTAGCGGACGCACTTCTTCGATACCATATCTATTACTTTTGTGATTCGATTTGGGTGCACCCCTTGATTTGGGAGTGTTGTTTCGCGGTGTTGAGATAGTAGCTGCTATGCTCAACATCAGTCCGGATCAGGCAACTACTAGTATCCTAGTTGGTATCGCCTCATGTACCTTGTTATACTGATTATCCTATTCGCGACCACTACGTTTTGTTTTGTACCTTTAGTATATGGATTGCCCTCTGGTGACATCCGGTTTTGGGGAAACTACGGTCTTGTATATGCTCTTGGGAATAAAAATGTGTTAAGGGTGTTATGGGCCATGACTTAACACTATTTTAATATCGTACTTTACTGATTAGACATTATCTACCTATCGTATTCTATTGTATATATAGATAGTTTATTGGATCCTTAGAGGTTTTATTTTATCCATCTTTAAGTTATGAACTATTCCCTTGCACTTGATTTAAATTGTATAAGATCTTGAGTCCTGACTCGAGTGTTTCTTTTGTATATGCTCGGGTCAGTCTGAAGCTATCCAGTTTGCTGATCAAGGTTGGTTGAAGATGCTGAAGGCTTAGCATTTATCTTTATCAGTCTATTTCTATTCCTGTATTGATGTCCTAGTCTGTTTGACATTTTTGTATTAGTCACTTGATGTTAAGACATTGTTGTATATTATGTAGTGGCTTCATGAACTGCTATTATGACGATGTATTTTCCGCTGCATTATTCTGTGACTGTTCTGTGTCTGTGATGTTGTATTGATTCTCATTTACCTTTATGTATTTATAATCCTATAATGATTCGTGTTTTGTATTATTTAAGTTGACATGTGTGGATTATTGTCAATTTAAATGGTCCAAATATACGGGTTGTTACAGTTGGTATCAGAGCTTCGGTTTCCCTAAAAACCTTAGTTTGGGATTATATATAAACTCATTAGAGATAGGGTAGCAATACCCTAGAATGAGGAGAATCGATTCAATATCCAAATCCTTTCATTTCAAACTTCTTTGAATCGTTGATTAGACTTTCCTTAAAAAATTCTATGATTTTCTATCCTTTGGCTTTAACAATCTCTTTGGTATTTCAGGATGGGTACTAGAGGAAACCATAGGGGTGAAGGGGCCATGGTCCTGCTCAGGCTGCACCTGTCGCTCCAGCTCCTGTCAAATTCAACATTCTTAGTAAGGAGTATACACAGCTGGGAGGTATTAAGTTTTCTGGATCCGAGAACATTATTGAGGCTCAGCAATGGCTTAAAGGCTTAGAGAAGATATTTTCGGGTCTAGAGATCACTGATGCTCAAAAGCGTCAGCTTGCTGCCTGGCAACTTCAGGATGCCGCGCAAGATTGGTGGGAATCAGTTACTTCTCGTATCGAGGAGAACACCATCACTTGGGCCCAGTTTAGGTATAAAATTATTTGGATTCCGTAGTCTAAATTCTTCTTTTAATCTTTGGAATGTTATTCATCTAGTCTATCTTTGATTAGGGATACTTTCTCGGCACAATGGATGCCCGCTGCTGGGAAAACCCAACTTTATAGAGCTTTTATGGATCTTAAGCAGGGCAGTATGACATTTTCTGAGTATTAGAGGAAATTCAACGAACTCTCCAAGTTCGGCCCGGGATTGATTAATACACCGCTTCTAAAGAACGAGAATTTCATTTTGGGAGCTAGACCAGAGTATTATGACTTGCTTACTGGCCACACTCACTACACCTTCATAGAGCTTGTTGACTATGCTCTTAGATATGAGGCAAAGCCTAGGGGACCTACTGCCAAGGCTGCTCCTACTCAGCCCTCCTCTAGCCAGCTCGGGAAGAGGAAGATGAACTTTGATCAACAAAAGAAAGCTTGGCAGAAGACTACAGGATTGGGATATGCTCAGAAAAGCCCAATCGACCTTGCTAATATTACTTGCTTCAAATGCGATAAGAAGGGCCATTATGCTAATAGTTGTCCATCTACCGGAGCTGCTGTTACACCACCTTCTTCGACTAGGAAAGATTTATGCTATGTCTGCCTCCAGCCGGGTCATTTCAAGAAAGACTGCCCACTACATAAGCGTGGCACACCATCTGGAGTATTTTCTATCACCACACCTGCACCCACTGCACCACCCACCCAGGATGACCAAGGTACCTTACGAAGTGTTTTTCACTTACATGTTACACCCGTTAAGGTATTATTTGATACTGGTGCTTCACATAGCTTTATATCAGTTGACCTTTGTAATAAACTCAAATTAGAACCTAATCTTGCTACTACCTCCTTATGTGTATCAAATCCTATTGGAGGACCCGCTAACCTCCGAAGTGTTTGCAAGGGAGTTGCAGTTATGTATGATTTTTCTCGATTCACTTGGGATTTCTATGTACTTGGATTCCAAGCATTCGACTTTCTTTTAGGAGCTGATTGGTTAAGCAAATTCGATGCTGATATTTCCTGCAAAACTCGTTCAGTTTCTTTGGTAAGCGACACGGATCATCCACTTGTCATTGAATGCAAATCACCTCAGAAATATGCCGGAAGCTTCATATTTTCTCTTGATGTTCATCCGGATGATCTTAATACTACCCCTATTGTTCAGAAATTTCCCGATGTATTTGGAGAGGTCAACTCTCTACCGCCTAAATGGGAAATCGATTTCCATATTGATCTTATTCCAGGAGCTACTCCCGTAGTTCTCCCTCACAGAAGGATGGCTCCTAAAGAAAAAGCTGAACTTAAAACTCAAATTAATGATCAATTTGCTAGAGGTTTGATTAGGAGAAGTTGTTCTGAATGGGGCGCCGTAGTTGTATTTGTCACCAAGTCGGATGGGTCTCTTCGCATGTGTGTTGATTACAGGGAGCTGAACAAATGCACTCTCAAGAATCGTTATCCGATGCCTCACATCAACGATTTATTCGATCAGCTCCATGGAGCTAAAATTTTCTCACAACTTGATCTAGCCACTGGGTTCCACCAACTCAGTTGGTATCAAAGCTAAGCAATATGAGGACACCTTGCTCTATCGCATGAAGGAGTTAGTTCTTGGTAGAGTTGGAAATGTCGACAGTAAAGTGGGAGCACAGATAGATAGTAATGGAGTTCTGAGGATTGACAACCGTATTTGCGTTCCTAATGTCGATGGATTGAGACAAGAAGTGCTTAGAGAAAACCATCGGTCATCACTTTCATTTCATCCTGGTGTCACTAAGATGTACCGAAATATGAAGCGTTTATATTGGTGGAGTGGGATGAAGAGGGATATTTCTATATATGTCAGTAGATGCACCACTTGCCAACAAGTTAAGGCCGATCACCAGAAGACGGCAGGATTACTTCAACCCCTAGAGATTCCGTGTTGGAAATGAGATCAGATTTCTATGGATTTCATTGATGGATTACCGAGGACTAGAAAAGGTAACGAGAGTATATGGGTGATCGTTGATAGGTTGACCAAATCTGCTCACTTTATTCCTGTTAAGACCACTCGTACTGCTTTGAGTTTGGTCGAGATATATATGAGAGAGATTGTTAGACTTCATGGAGTTCCATCTAGTATTGTGTGCGATAGAGACCCTTTATTCACTAGTAAATTCTGGAAGGCATTTCAGGACGCCTTGGGCACTAAACTGAATCTGAGCACAGCTTATCATCCTCAAACAGATGGCCAAACTGAAATGGTGAATCAGATTTTGGAGGATCTGCTCCGAGCCTGCATTATTGATTTCGGTGGATCTTGGGAAGACCATCTCCATTTGGTTGAATTCACTTATAATAACAGTTATCAGGTAAATCAGAATTTCAATTTGAATAAGTAAATTTGAATTGAAATTTAACCACCTTTATATTCAGGCAAGTATCGATATGGCACCATTCGAAGGTTTATATGGGCGGCCATGCAAATCGCCAGCTTGTTGGATTGAGCCTGGTGATCGATTAATTCTTGGCCCTGATATGATCATAGAAGCATCCGAGAAGGTTAATGAAACCAGAAGAAAGATGAAGACCGCACAGGATAGGCAGAAGAGCTATGCCGATAGGCGTAGAAGAGATTTAGAATTCCAGGTTGGGGATGAGGTATTCCTTAAGGTATCACCCTTGAAGAATGTTATTCGATTTGGTCGTAGAGGGAAGCTCGCTCCTAGATTTGTTGGACCATTCACTATCACTGAGAGAATTGGTACACTAGCCTACAGAGTTGCATTGCCGGAGAAATTTGAGGGCGTGCACAACGTATTCCACGTTTCCCATCTTCGGATGGTTGTACATGATCCATCCATGACCATCCCTATTGCTCAGTTAGGTGAGGTTGATATTGAGCCGGATTTGACTATAGAGAGGAGACCACTCCGTATTGTTGATAGGGATACAATGCAACTTAGAAGGAAGTCGGTTAGCCTAGTCAAAGTCCAATGGAGTCCCGATGATCGTGATTGCACTTGAGAAACCGAGGAGAGTATCCAAGACTCTAATCCAGAATTGTTTGTTGAAGGTAAATTCCATTCTATATTCTTTACTATATTCAATAATCTATTCTGAATCCATTGTACCTCTGTTATCTGTTCTTCCACTCTTTACTTTGTTCCTTTTCGAGGACGAAAAGTTTTGAGTAGGGGAGAATGTAACGACCCTGAAATTCCGACCCAATTTTAAAAATTTTAGAACCGTTATTTTAATATAAAATGTGAAACTTACATACGATTTCAATCAACGTCCAAACTTTGTCTCTAAATTGCGCCTAGATGATTGTAGATATGGGTAAAGTTTCGTCGGAAAATACCGCAGTAAATTTCGTGCGCGTTTTACTGCACATCAGTTCATTTTAAAACGTGAAAATTTTATCTTCCGAACCTAAATATTTTGCATAGAAAAATTCTAAATCATTTTCTGACAAAGGCGTCATTTTTCATTTTTCAAAATTCGGACATCTTTAGCTCCGTCGATCTTATTCTTCGGTGTTTTGCTGCATTCTCCGTAATAGAAATTTTAAATATTCACAAACAATTTCCGTTGCCGTTCAAACTTCACATTTGGAATGCGCCTAGATAGACATAGGCGTATGCCAAATTTCGTCGAAAAATATTGAAGTCAATTTCGTTCGTCGCGTTTACCTATTAGTTTAAATTTTATGCGAAAATTTTCTATCGTCCGAACTCAAATATTTTTCACAATGTGGCATAAGAAAAATATTCTGATCATGACGGCACATTCCATTTCATCAAATTCCGCTTTTAATTGCTAGTTGAATTGTCGCTCGAGCAAATGGTTCAATAAGATTTAACACTTCGCAAACAATGTCAAACCACCAATATCTATATACCGTTGTGTCCGCCTCGTCGCGCTGATCAAAACGGTATATTTGTTTGAGACAATCGGAGTTCGGCGTAGCAAGTTATAAATTGTTGACGACGTACAAACTGGTCCGTTACGTCTCACAAACCGGTACCCAACCTCCCAACGTTCAAAATACAAGAAGTCTTTTCAGCCGTCTTGGAAATCCAACAGCCTCCACTTTGAAATCATCATTGCACTGCACACTCTGTATACTGTGTATACATCCCTCTTCAATTATTACTCTGTACACAGCTCATTCATTTATCGCTCTACATCAACACTCCGCTTCAGAGAAAACAGGGTACGTAATCTCCTCTGCCTTTCCTTTCTCTGCTTCCTCCTCTCTTCATATATGCTGTTTTATGAATGCAAATGAATGCCACAGCCCACTCGCCTCCGTCCCATGCCAGCCTCGCCACCAGTCCACTCGCCTCCGCCCATGCCAGCCCCGCCTCCGCCCACTCGCCTCCGCCCGTCTCCAGCCCCTCCCTCCGCCCACTGCTCCACCAGCCACCCCATGCAGCCACCACCCCACCACTGGCCCAGCTCCATGGCAACCCAGTCCCCTCCACCCACCAGCCCGTCCCCACTGCCCCGTCCCACTCCCCTCCGCCTGCCGTACCCATGCCAGCCCCGCCTGTCCCAGCCCTCCGCCCCAGCCTCGGCCTCCGCCCAGCCCAACCACGTCCCACACCCGCACCACCCCAGCCCAGCTGCACCCTGCCCAGTCCCCTCCGCCAGCACCCGTCCCAAGCCTTCGCCCGCCACCAGCCCATCTTCCCACTGCCCGCCTTCGCCCACGCCACCAGCCGGCCGCCTCCCCACTGCCCGCCTAGCCCGCCTCGTCCACCTCCAACTCACCCGCGCCATGCGCGCTTCCAACCCATGCATCACGTCCCGACCACCCTGCTCTGTGCATCAGTTCTATATATATCAGTAGATATATATATATAACTGTATATTATATAACAGTATATACTTTGAAATGTTGAGTTGCTCACATACAATCTGTTGCTATGTTGTTTCAGCTCCTGCTATTGATCCGGAAGTATAAGTATTTCCATCCCATTTGTCGAATCTATCTTGCTTCGTCGTTGTTTGTGTTCATTTTGCGTCGTGCCTACTAAGGTCTATTTTATCTATTTTTCTTCGTGCCGCGCCACCTTCTCTAACCACGCAAGGTGAATATTTTATTCACGACTCAATCTATTATGCTATGATAATCAAGTGATAATTGTTGTTAATATTAAATTTGGATATTAAATTGTTGATTGTTAAAATTTGGTTGAAATAAACTGTTAAGTTCTAAAATTTGACGCCATGTATTGTTTAAGTTGATTAAACATGTTGAACTGTAATATGATGTTAATTAGGGTAAATAATAGTGACATTAAAATTGATATGTACGATTGATGTAGAAATTTGATAACGGACACCAAGTAAAAATCATAATGTAATAATCTTTAATCCGTAGGATTCTAGGAATAATTGTATTAATTTGCATAATAACAAATGTGAGTTAATATGATTATTTCGGGATTATTTGAATAAATTGTTAAATTGTTATGTATGTTTGTTATTGCTTGTTTATTTACTTTGACACCATCCCAGTTATCACACTGCAAGTTCCCTTTACTATGCTTTGTTTTATATTGAATGATATCGGGTTGAAATGATAAATACCCACTTAAACAACTTGGCCTAGGATAGACAATCAAAAATAAGAAACTCGATTGGTCAACAAAAAATTTATTTTGAAATAGAAATCTATTTGAAATTAAGGAATGAACTTAACAATTTGTTTGGAAATTTAGTAACGAACTTAATGGATTTGATTTATGGATTAAATCGAAATAAATTAATAAGGAATAAATTAATGGAGTTTAATTGAAACGGATTAATAAACCTATTTAATTGAATAAAATGAATTGGCAAATTTATTTGAAATGAGATTTAAAAATAAGGAAGTTAGAATTTGATAATTTGAAAATTTATTAGGTTGTTAGATTTAGATATAAAATCGGTTTTTAATTAAATAGATTTGAAACTTGACATAAATTAAGTTTGAGATTTAGAAAATTTGACTTAAGTGGAATACGAAACTAACTAAAGTTTTATGGATTTAATTTAGTGATAGTTTAAATTTAAATGATTTTAAATTTAATAAAATTGATTTAGTCAAATTTATGATTATGGTTAATGTATCGATGAATGTAAATACGAATTGAAGTGAAAGAATTTGGTTTAAATGATGTGAACTAAAATTTACCATTAAACCGAATTAATTGGAGTATTAACTAAATTTAATAAGTGAGATTTATTAAATTAAATTTGAATACTTAATTATATTGATAACTCAAATGATGAACTAAAAGATTGCATTTGGAAATATGATTTTAAATATCTGAAATAAATTGAATCGTGGAATGTCAAACTTTGGAAGTCAAATTTGCACCTTGACTTTTGGACTTTGATTTGTTTAAACTTTAACTTAAAAGACCATCGGGTAATAAATACATAGTTATTAAAGAGACCGGGATCGGATATGGACATACGCTCTGTCGATACCGAAACCACTTTAATAACTATGACACGCGAAGTGTTGATCCAGAATGAAGTGGATGGTTTGGTGAACGCGTTGACTGAAGAAAGAGAATGATATTGGATGACCCCTGACATGACTAAAACAGGAGCCGCGCCGGGCCATTGAGGTTCGCCACCTCTAGCGGACGCACTTCGTCGATACCATATCTATTACTTTTGTGATTCGATTTGGGTACACCCCTTGATTTGGGAGTGTTGTTTCGCGGTGTTGAGATAGTAGCTGCTATGCTCAACATCAGTCCGGATCAGGCAACTACTAGTATCCTAGTTGGTATCGCCTCATGTACCTTGTTATACTGATTATCCTATTCGCGACCACTACGTTTTGTTTTGTACCTTTAGTATACGGATTGCCCTCTGGTGACTTCCGGTTTTGGGGAAACTACGGTCTTGTATATGCTCTTGGGAATAAAAATGTGTTAAGGGTGGTATGGGCCATGACTTAACACTATTTTAATATCGTACTTTACTGATTAGACATTATCTACCTATCGTATTCTATTGTATATATAGATGGTTTATCGGATCCTTAGAGATGTTATTTTATCCATCTTTAAGTTATGAACTATTCCCTTGCACTTGATTTAAATTGTATAAGATCTTGAGTCCTGACTCGAGTGTTTCTTTTGTATATGCTCGGGTCAGTCTGAAGCTATCCAGTTTGCTGATCAAGGTTGGTTGAAGATGTTGAAGGCTTAGCATTTCTCTTTATCAGTCTATTTCTATTCCTGTATTGATGTCCTAGTCTGTTGGACATTTTTGTATTAGTCACTTGATGTTAAGACATTGTTGTATATTATGTAGTGGCTTCATGAACTGCTATTATGACGATGTATTTTCCACTGCATTATTCTATGACTGTTATGTGTCTGTGATGTTGTATTGATTCTCATTTACATTTATGTATTTGTAATCCCATAATGATTCGTGTTTTGTATTATTTAAGTTGACATGTGTGGATTATTGTCAATTTAAATGGTCCAAATATACGGGTTGTTACAGTTGGTATCAGAGCTTCGGTTTCCCTAAAAACCTTAGTTTGGGATTATATATAAACTCATTAGAGATAGGGTAGAAATACCCTAGAATGAGGAGAATCGATTCAATATCCAAATCCTTTCATTTCAAACTTCTTTGAATCGTTGATTAGACTTTCCTTAAAAAATTCTATGATTTTCTATCCTTTGGCTTTAACAATCTCTTTGGTATTTCAGGATGGGTACCAGAGGAAACCATAGGGGTGGAAGGGGCCATGGTCCTGCTCAGGCTGCACCTGTCGCTCCAGCTCCTGTCAAATTCAACATTCTTAGTAAGGAGTATACACAGCTGGGAGGTATTAAGTTTTCTGGATCCGAGAACATTATTGAGGCTCAGCAATGGCTTAAAGGCTTAGAGAAGATATTTTCGGGTCTAGAGATCACTGATGCTCAGAAGCGTCAGCTTGCTGCCTGGCAACTTCAGGATGCCGCGCAAGATTGGTGGGAATCAGTTACTTCTCGTATCGAGGAGAACACCATCACTTGGGCCCAGTTTAGGTATAAAATTATTTGGAGTTCGTAGTCTAAATTCTTCTTTTAATCTTTGGAATGTTATTCATCTAGTCTATCTTTGATTAGGGATACTTTCTCGGCACAATGGATGCCCGCTGCTGGGAAAACCCAACTTTATAGAGCTTTTATGGATCTTAAGCAGGGCAATATGACATTTTCTGAGTATGAGAGGAAATTCAACGAACTCTCCAAGTTCGGCCCGGGATTGATTGATACACCGCTTCTAAAGAACGAGAAGTTCATTTTGGGAGCTAGACCAGAGTATTATGACTTGTTTACTGGCCACACTCACTGCACCTTCACAGAGCTTGTTGACTATGCTCTTAGATATGAGGCAAAGCCTAGGGGACCTACTGCCAAGGCTGCTCCTAATCATCCCTCCTCTAGCCAGCTCGGGAAGAGGAAGATGAACTTTGATCAACAAAAGAATGCTTGGCGGAAGACTACAGGATTGGGATATGCTCAGAAAAGCCCAATCGACCTTGCTAATATCACTTGCTTCAAATGCGATAAGAAGGGCCATTATGCTAATAGTTGTCCATCTACCGGAGCTGCTGTTACACCACCTTCTTCGACTAGGAAAGATTTATGCTATGTCTGCCTCCAGCCGGGTCATTTCAAGAAAGACTGCCCACTACATAAGCATGGCACACCATCTGGAGTATTTGCTATCACCACACCTGCACCCTCTGCACCACCCACCCAGGATGACCAAGGTACCTTACGAAGTGTTTTTCACTTACATGTTACACCTGTTAGGGTATTATTCGATACTGGTGCTTCACATAGCTTTATATCAGTTGACCTTTGTAATAAACTCAAATTAGAACCTAATCTTGCTACTACCTCCTTATGTGTCTCAAATCCTATTGGAGGACCCGCTAACCTCCGAAGTGTTTGCAAGGGAGTTGCAGTTATGTATGATTTTTCTCGATTCACTTGGGATTTCTATGTACTTGGATTCCAAGCATTCGACTTTCTTTTAGGAGCTGATTGGTTAAGCAAATTCGATGCTGATATTTCCTGCAAAACTCGTTCAGTTTCTTTGGTAAGCGACACGGATCAGCCACTTGTCATTGAATGCATATCACCTCAGAAATATGCCGGAAGCTTCATATTTTCTCTTGATGTTCATCCGGATGATCTTAATACTACCCCTATTGTTCAGAAATTTCCCGATGTATTTGGAGAGGTCAACTCTCTACCGCCTAAACGGGAAATCGATTTCCGTATTGATCTTATTCCAGGAGCTACTCCCGTAGTTCTCCCTCACAGAAGGATGGCTCCTAAAGAAAAAGCTGAACTTAAAACTCAAATTAATGATCTATTTGCTAGAGGTTTGATTAGGAGAAGTTGTTCTGAATGGGGCGCCGTAGTTGTATTTGTCACCAAGTCGGATGGGTCTCTTCGCATGTGTGTTGATTACAGGGAGCTGAACAAACGCACTCTCAAGAATCGTTATCCGATGCCTCGCATCAACGATTTATTCGATCAGCTCCATGGAGCTAAAATTTTCTCACAACTTGATCTAGCCACTGGGTTCCACCAACTCAGTTGGTATCAAAGCTAAGCAATATGAGGACACCTTGCTCTATCGCATGAAGGAGTTAGTTCTTGGTAGAGTTGGAAATGCCGACAGTAAAGTGGGAGCACAGATAGATAGTAATGGAGTTCTGAGGATTGACAACCATATTTGCGTTCCTAATTTCGATGGATTGAGACAAGAAGTGCTTAGAGAAAACCATCGGTCATCACTTTCATTTCATCCTGGTGTCACTAAGATGTACCGAAATATGAAGCGTTTATATTGGTGGAGTGGGATGAAGAGGGATATTTCTATATATGTCAGTAGATGCACCACTTGCCAACAAGTTAAGGCCGATCACCAGAAGACGGCAGGATTACTTCAACCCCTAGAGATTCCGTGTTGGAAATGGGATCAGATTTCTATGGATTTCATTGATGGATTACCGAGGACCAGAAAAGGTAACGAGAGTATATGGGTGATCGTTGATAGGTTGACCAAATCTGCTCACTTTATTCCTGTTAAGACCACTCGTACTGCTTTGAGTTTGGCCGAGATATATATGAGAGAGATTGTTAGACTTCATGGAGTTCCATCTAGTATTGTGTGCGATAGAGACCCTTTATTCACTAGTAAATTCTGGAAGGCATTTCAGGATGTCTTGGGCACTAAACTGAATCTGAGCACAGCTTATCATCCTCAAACAGATGGCCAAACTGAAACGGTGAATCAGATTTTGGAGGATCTGCTCCGAGCCTGCATTATTGATTTCGGTGGATCTTGGGAAGACCATCTCCATTTGGTTGAATTCACTTATAATAACAGTTATCAGGTAAATCAGAATTTCAATTTGAATAAGTAAATTTGAATTGAAATTTAACCACCTTTATATTCAGGCAAGTATCGATATGGCACCGTTCGAAGCTTTATATGGGCGGCCATGCAAATCGCCAGCTTGTTGGATTGAGCCTGGTGATCGATTAATTCTTGGCCCTGATATGATCATAGAAGCATCCGAGAAGGTTAATGAAATCAGAAGAAAGATGAAGACCGCACAGGATAGGCAGAAGAGCTATGCCGATAGGCGTAGAAGAGATTTAGAATTCCAGGTTGGGGATGAGGTATTCCTTAAGGTATCACCCTTGAAGAATGTTATTCGATTTGGTCGTAGAGGGAAGCTCGCTCCTAGATTTGTTGGACCATTCACTATCACTGAGAGAATTGGTACACTAGCCTACAGAGTTACATTGCCGGAGAAATTTGAGGGCGTGCACAACGTATTCCACGTTTCCCATCTTCGGAAGGTTGTACATGATCCATCCATGACCATCCCTATTGCTCAGTTAGGTGAGGTTGATATTGAGTCGGATTTGACTATAGAGAGGAGACCACTTCGTATTGTTGATAGGGATACAAAGCAACTTAGAAGGAAGTCGGTTAGCCTAGTCAAAGTCCAATGGAGTCCCGATGATCGTGATTGCACTTGAGAAACCGAGGAGAGTATCCGAGACTCTAATCCAGAATTGTTTGTTGAAGGTAAATTCCATTCTATATTCTTTACTATATTCAATAATCTATTCTGAATCCATTGTATCTCTATTATCTGTTCTTCCACTCTTTACTTTGTTCCTTTTCGAGGACGAAAAGTTTTGAGTAGGGGAGAATGTAACGACCCTGAAATTCCGACCCAATTTTAAAAATTTTGGAACCGTTATTTTAATATAAAATGTGAAACTTACATACGATTTCAATCAACGTCCAAACTTTGTTTCTAAATTGCGCCTAGATGATTGTAGATATGGGTAAAGTTTCGTCGGAAAATACCGCAGCAAATTTCGTGCGCGTTTTACTGCACATCAGTTCATTTTAAAACGTGAAAATTTTATCTTCCAAAGCTAAATATTTTGCATAGAAAAATTCTAAATCATTTTCTGACAAAGGCATCATTTTTCGTTTTTCAAAATTCGGACATCTTTAGCTCCGTCGATCTTATTCTTCGATGTTTTGCTGCATTCTCCGTAATAGAAATTTCAAATATTCACAAACAATTTCCGTTGCTGTTCAAACTTCACATTTGGAATGCGCCTAGATAGACATGGGCGTACGCTAAATTTCGTCGAAAAATATTGAAGTCAATTTCGTTCGTCGCGTTTACCTATTAGTTTAAATTTTATGCGAAAATTTTCTATCGTCCGAACTCAAATATTTTTCACAATGTGGCATAAGAAAAATATTCTGATCATGACGGCACATTTCGTTTCGTCAAATTCCGCTTTTAATTGCTAGTTAAATTGTCGTTCGAGCAAATGGTTCAATAAGATTTACCACTTCGCAAACAATGTCAAACCACCAATATCTATATACCGTTGTGTCCGCCTCGTCGCGCTGATCAAAACGGTATATTTGTTTGAGACAATCGGAGTTCGGCGTTGCAAGTTATAAATTGTTGACGGGGTACAAACTGGTCCGTTATGTCTCACAAACCGGTACCCAACCTCCCAACGTTCAAAATACAAGAAGTCTTTTCAGCCGTCTTGGAAATCCAACAGCCTCCACTTTGAAATCATCATTGCACTGCACACTCTGTATACTGTGTATACATCCCTCTTCATTTATTACTCTGTACACAGCTCATTCATTTATCGCTCTGCATCAACACTCCGCTTCAGAGAAAACAGGGTACGTAATCTCCTCTGCCTTTTCTTTCTCTGCTTCCTCCTCTCTTCATATATGCTGTTTTATGAATGCAAATGAATGCCACCACCCACTCGCCTCCGTCCCATGCCAGCCTCGCCACCAGTCCACTCGCCTCCGCCCATGCCAGCCCCGCCTCCGCCCGTCTCCAGCCCCTCCCTCCGCCCACTGCTCCACCAGCCACCCCATGCAGCCACCACCCCACCACTGGCCCAGCTCCACGGCAACCCAGTCCCCTCCGCCAGTCCCCTCCACCCACCAGCCCGTCCCCAGCTCTACCCCGTCCCCACTGCCCCGTCCCACTCCCCTCCGCCTGTCGTACCCATGCCAGCCCCGCCTGTCCCAACCCTCCGCCCCAGCCTCGACCTCCGCCCAGCCCAACCCCGTCCCACACCCGCGCCACCCCAGCCCAGCTGCACCCCGCCCAGTCCCCTCCGCCAGCACCCGTCCCAAGCCTTCGCCCGCCACCAGCCCATCTTCCCACTGCCCGCCTTCGCCCACGCCACCAGCCGACCGCCTCTCCACTGCCCGCCTAGCCCGCCTCGTCCACCTCCAACTCACCCGCACCATGCGCGCTTCCAACCCATGCATCACGTCCCGACCACCCTGCTCTGTGCATCAGTTCTATATATATCAGTAGATATATATATAACTGTTATATTATATAATAGTATATACTTTGAAATGTTGAGTTGCTCACATACAATCTGTTGCTATGTTGTTTCAGCTCCTGCTATTGATCCGGAAGTATAAGTATTTCCATCCCATTTGTCGAATCTATCTTGCTTCGTCGTTGTTTGTGTTCATTTTGCGTCGTGCCTACTAAGGTCTATTTTATCTATTTTTCTTCGTGCCGCGCCACCTTCTCTAACCACGCAAGGTGAATATTTTATTCATGACTCAATCTATTATGCTATGATAATCAAGTGATAATTGTTGTTAATATTAAATTTGGATATTAAATTGTTGATTGTTAAAATTTGGTTGAAATAAACTGTTAAGTTCTAAAATTTGACGCCATGTATTGTTTAAGTTGATTAAACATGTTTAACTGTAATATGATGTTAATTAGGGTAAATAATAGTGACATTAAAATTGATATGTACGATTGATGTAGAAATTTGATAACGGACACCAAGTAAAAATCATAATGTAATAATCTTTAATCCGTAGGATTCTAGGAATAATTGTATTAATTTGCATAATAACAAATGTGAGTTAATATGATTATTTCGGGATTATTTGAATAAATTGTTAAATTGTTATGTATGTTTGTTATTGCTAGTTTATTTACTTTGGCACCATCCCAGTTATCACACTGCAAGTTCCCTTTGCTATGCTTTGTTTTATATTGAATGATATCGGGTTGAAATGATAAATACCCACTTAAACAACTTGGCCTAGGATAGACAATCAAAAATAAGAAACCCGATTGGTCAACAAAAAATTTATTTTGAAATAGAAATCTATTTGAAATTAAGGAATGAACTTAACAATTTGTTTGGAAATTTAGTAACGAACTTAATGGATTTGATTTATGGATTAAATCGAAATAAATTAATAAGGAATAAATTAATGGAGTTTAATTGAAACGGATTAATAAACCTATTTAATTGAATAAAATGAATTGGCAAATTTATTTGAAATGAGATTTAAAAACAAGGAAGTTAGAATTTGATAATTTGAAAATTTATTAGGTTGTTAGATTTAGATATAAAATCGGTTTTTAATTAAATAGATTTGAAACTTGACATAAATTAAGTTTGATATTTAGAAAATTTGACTTAAGTGGAATACGAAACTAACTAAAGTTTTATGGATTTAATTTAGTGATAGTTTAAATTTAAATGATTTTAAATTTAATAAAATTGATTTAGTCAAATTTATGATTATGGTTAATGTATCGATGAATGTAAATACGAATTGAAGTGAAAGAATTTGGTTTAAATGATGTGAACTAAAATTTACCATTAAACCGAATTAATTGGAGTATTAACTAAATTTAATAAGTGAGATTTATTAAATTAAATTTGAATACTTAATTATATTGATAACTCAAATGATGAACTAAAAGATTGCATTTGGAAATATGATTTTAAATATCTGAAATAAATTGAATCGTGGAATGTCAAACTTTGGAAGTCAAATTTGCACCTTTGACTTTTGGACTTTGATTTGTTTAAACTTTAACTTAAAAGACCATCGGGTAATAAATACATAGTTATTAAAGAGACCGGGATCGGATATGGACATACGCTCTGTCGATACCGAAATCACTTTAATAACTATGACACGCGAAGTGTTGATCCAGAATGAAGTGGATGGTTTGGTGAACGCGTTGACTGAAGAAAGAGAATGATATTGGATGACCCCTGACATGACTAAAACAGGAGCCGTGCCGGGCCATTGAGGTTCGCCACCTCTAGCGGACGCACTTCGTCGATACCATATCTATTACTTTTGTGATTCGATTTGGGTGCACCCCTTGATTTGGGAGTGTTGTTTCGCGGTGTTGAGATAGTAGCTGCTATGCTCAACATCAGTCCGGATCAGGCAACTACTAGTATCCTAGTTGGTATCGCCTCATGTACCTTGTTATACTGATTATCCTATTCGCGACCACTACGTTTTGTTTTGTACCTTTAGTATACGGATTGCCCTCTGGTGACTTCCGGTTTTGGGGAAACTACGGTCTTGTATATGCTCTTGGGAATAAAAATGTGTTAAGGGTGGTATGGGCCATGACTTAACACTATTTTAATATCGTACTTTACTGATTAGACATTATCTACCTATCGTATTCTATTGTATATATAGATGGTTTATCGGATCCTTAGAGATGTTATTTTATCCATCTTTAAGTTATGAACTATTCCCTTGCACTTGATTTAAATTGTATAAGATCTTGAGTCCTGACTCGAGTGTTTCTTTTGTATATGCTCGGGTCAGTCTGAAGCTATCCAGTTTGCTGATCAAGGTTGGTTGAAGATGTTGAAGGCTTAGCATTTCTCTTTATCAGTCTATTTCTATTCCTGTATTGATGTCCTAGTCTGTTGGACATTTTTGTATTAGTCACTTGATGTTAAGACATTGTTGTATATTATGTAGTGGCTTCATGAACTGCTATTATGACGATGTATTTTCCACTGCATTATTCTATGACTGTTATGTGTCTGTGATGTTGTATTGATTCTCATTTACATTTATGTATTTGTAATCCCATAATGATTCGTGTTTTGTATTATTTAAGTTGACATGTGTGGATTATTGTCAATTTAAATGGTCCAAATATACGGGTTGTTACAGTTGGTATCAGAGCTTCGGTTTCCCTAAAAACCTTAGTTTGGGATTATATATAAACTCATTAGAGATAGGGTAGCAATACCCTAGAATGAGGAGAATCGATTCAATATCCAAATCCTTTCATTTCAAACTTCTTTGAATCGTTGATTAGACTTTCCTTAAAAAATTCTATGATTTTCTATCCTTTGGCTTTAACAATCTCTTTGGTATTTCAGGATGGGTACCAGAGGAAACCATAGGGGTGGAAGGGGCCATGGTCCTGCTCAGGCTGCACCTGTCGCTCCAGCTCCTGTCAAATTCAACATTCTTAGTAAGGAGTATACACAGCTGGGAGGTATTAAGTTTTCTGGATCCGAGAACATTATTGAGGCTCAGCAATGGCTTAAAGGCTTAGAGAAGATATTTTCGGGTCTAGAGATCACTGATGCTCAGAAGCGTCAGCTTGCTGCCTAGCAACTTCAGGATGCCGCGCAAGATTGGTGGGAATCAGTTACTTCTCGTATCGAGGAGAACACCATCACTTGGGCCCAGTTTAGGTATAAAATTATTTGGATTTCGTAGTCTAAATTCTTCTTTTAATCTTTGGAATGTTATTCATCTAGTCTATCTTTGATTAGGGATACTTTCTCGGCACAATGGATGCCCGCTGCTGGGAAAACCCAACTTTATAGAGCTTTTATGGATCTTAAGCAGGGCAGTATGACATTTTCTGAGTATGAGAGGAAATTCAACGAACTCTCCAAGTTCGGCCCGGGATTGATTGATACACCGCTTCTAAAGAACGAGAAGTTCATTTTGGGAGCTAGACCAGAGTATTATGACTTGCTTACTGGCCACACTCACTGCACCTTCACAGAGCTTGTTGACTATGCTCTTAGATATGAGGCAAAGCCTAGGGGACCTACTGCCAAGGCTGCTCCTACTCATCCCTCCTCTAGCCAGCTCGGGAAGAGGAAGATGAACTTTGATCAACAAAAGAATGCTTGGCGGAAGACTACAGGATTGGGATATGCTCAGAAAATCCCAATCGACCTTGCTAATATCACTTGCTTCAAATGCGATAAGAAGGGCCATTATGCTAATAGTTGTCCATCTACCGGAGCTGCTGTTACACCACCTTCTTCGACTAGGAAAGATTTATGCTATGTCTGCCTCCAACCGGGTCATTTCAAGAAAGACTTCCCACTACATAAGCGTGGCACACCATCTGGAGTATTTGCTATCACCACACCTGCACCCTCTGCACCACCCACCCAGGATGACCAAGGTACCTTACGAAGTGTTTTTCACTTACATGCTACACCTGTTAGGATATTATTCGATACTGGAGGCTTAATCTATTTGGGAAGTGGTAAAAGTGATTTGGGGATGATGGTTCAGCCTAAAATAACCTCCATACCCGAAAAGGGTTAGTGGGCTTGCCCCCAAACTCACAATTACCCACTAAGCTGCTTCAGAACTGCCAATCTTCAAACGGCCATGTCTTTTAGGTATAAAGTCTAAATTGCTAATATGATCTCTCTAAGGAATGGGAAACTATCATGTCTTTCAAATGAAAGCAATCTCAAATGCAAATTCGGCTTCTATCAAAAGCTACAGCCATTATAAGTTTTAAGGGACAAAATTGTTCGAAAAAATTCTAAATATAGGAAATGTCACTCGTAAGCATTTTCCGGTTCTAGTTCAATCCCAATATCATCAAGCTAATTTAGTTGGGCTATCACGTCTGAGCCATGCAAAAACTTCCATAATTGAGAGACTTGGAACACGTTGTGCACGCCTGCTATATTTTGAGGTAAGTCAACCCTGTAAGTTAGGTTCCCAATCCTCTCATGTACCGGAAAAGAAACAACGAATCTTAGTGCCAACATACCCTTAGTACCAAATCGAACAACATTATTTAGCGGAGAGATTTTGACAAACACCATATCGCCAACGGAGAACTCTAAGTCACATCTTCTCCTATTGGCGTAGCTCTTCTGTCTATTCTGAGCAGCTTTCATTCCTTTCCAAATGATCTCGATTTTCTCGAAAGTCTCTCTAATCATATCTGGCCAAAGTATCAGTTTCTCGCCCTCTTTCCACCATCATGAAGGAGCATTACATATTCAGTCATATAACGCCTCAAATATTGCCATATCGATGCTAGATTGATAATTATTGTTGTATGTGAACTCTACTAAGTGCAAATGATCATCCTATGAGCCACCAAAATCGATGATGCAAGATCGCAAAAGATCCTCCAGGATATGATTCACCCTCTCAGTTTGCCCACTAGTTTGTGGATGATAATCTGTACTGAGATGCAGCTCTATCCTAACGCCTCTTGTAAGATTTTCCAAAACCTGGTAGTAAAAAAAGGGTCTTGGTTAGTCACAATTCTCTTCAGTGCATCATGGAATTGCACAACCCACTTCATATATAACTCAGCCAATTTGGATGCCGTCCTACTAGCCTTAACGGGTGTAACCCTAGCACTCTTCGTCAATCTATCAACTATGACCCAAATGCTATCATACCATCCTCTGGTCCTTGGAAATCCATTGATGAAGTCCATTGAAACTTGTTCCCATTTCCATCGGGAATCACGAGCGGTTGTAGCAAACCACTCAACTTCTTCTGTTCTGCCTTTACCAACTAATAGTTCATACACTTCACGATGAATGTCCCAATATCCTTCTTCATTCCTTTCCAACAAAATGTATGTCCCATATCATAGTACATTTTATTCCTTTTGGGGTGTATAGTCAATCTTGAATGATGGAACTCTCGTAGCACCTCATCCCTTAACCCATCGACATCTGGAACGAACAATCTCCTATCCTTATAGAGCCAACCATTACGGTCCAGCCCCTACCGTTTCATCTCCTCAAACTCTACCCCTTCCTCTATCTTCACCATGATCTCCACTAGTCTACATCTTACCTCTAACTAGTACTAATCTGCTCAATCAGGGTAGGTCTGATCATCAGGCTAGCCAACACTTCCGGCTCTAGCTCACATCGAGGTCTAAAATCATAGCCAGCGATAAACTCCAACTGCATCCACTCTAGGAACATTACACTCAAGCTGGCATGTCTCCTACTCAAAGCATTAACGGCCGCATTTCCCTTACGAGGTGCAGAAGAAATGTTAAAGACATAGGAGGCTAAGAACTCCGACCATCGCTACTGACGAAGGTTGAGATCCTTCTAGAAGAATAAATACTTCCAACAACATATGCTCCATGTACAACTCAAATCTCTCTCCAAGAAAATAATGCCTCCATATCTTCAAACCAAATACTAACACCGTCAACTCCAAATCATGATTCGGATACTTCCTCTCGTGCATTTTCTATTGTCGATTAGCGTAGGCAACAACCATTCCCTTCTTCATCAACACCGCACCAAGTCCAGTACCACAGGCATCTGTGTATACTGTCAACTCCTTAATCCCGCTCGAAATGACTAACACAGGCGTGCTCATCAACCTCTCCTTCAGACTCATGAATGTGTGCTCACACCTCGCTCTAAACAAAAGTTTGATTTTTCTTTGTCAGGTTGGTTAATGGCGCTACTACCTTAGAAAAGTCCTGGATAAAACGTCTATAGTATTCCGCCAGTCCAAGAAACTTCTCACGTCTGTAGCGGTCTTAGGTCGATCCTAGTCCTTTACTGCCGCCACCTTCGCAGTATCTACAACAATACCCTACATAGAAACAACATGATCCAAAAATCATACTTCCCTCCTCCAAAAGTGATACTTCAAGAACTTCGCCTACAATCAGTGCTTCCTCAACACCTCGAGAACATTTCTCAAATGCTCCTTGTGTTCTTCCTCCGTCCTCGAATAAACAAGGATATCTTCCACTAACACAAGTAGAAACTTATTTAGCTGATCCCAGAAGACACGATTCAGATGATCAACAAAGTATGCCAGTGCGTTGTTTAGTCCGGGTGGCATAACCAACCGCTCATAGAATCCAGGCAGCGTACGGAACTGTGTTATCGGCACACTCTCCTTCGCCTCTCTTAGTTGATGAAACCCTGTCGCAAGGTCCGAGAGAATACCTTTGCACCATAAAGCTGATCGAACAAGTCATCAATAAGCGAGAGTGGATACTTGTTCCTCTTCGTTATCTTAATCAGCTCATAGTAATCTACACACAACCTCGGATAGTCATCCGCCTTAGTGGCTAATACTACAGGTGTGCCCCACTTAGACATGTTTCTATGAATGAACCCTCTCCTCAACAGGTCGTTCACTTGCACCTAGAACTCCTTCTGCTCCTTGGGTGCCATACGCCTCAAGAGCATAACTATCGAA
Source organism: Allium fistulosum (assembly GCA_030737815.1). NCBI lineage: Eukaryota > Viridiplantae > Streptophyta > Magnoliopsida > Asparagales > Amaryllidaceae > Allium > Allium fistulosum. Next base: position 620,582,760 of record CM060907.1, read on the forward strand.
TTGACATCGTTTATTAAGTCTATGCGGAGCTCAATCTCTCAGTGTGGCAGTAATCCGATCACCTCTTCAAACACGTCCGAATACTCTCCCATAATATGCATAAATGACAGTTCATCTGTGGAATCTAAAGCGAGTATAGAAAGCTAACAATAACTCCATCCTCTAACAAGTAGCCAATCGCTACCATCCACCCCTTTACAGCCCCAATCGTCACCAATAGCCTCTCACAATCTACCACTACCACATACTTCCTTAGCTAATCCATCCCCAGAATAACTATAAAACCCAAAACAAAGCAATCACAATCAAACAAACATCCATGACTCGATAAGGCTAAGTCTCGATAAGTTATGCATAGGCTAGTTGATTCTCCAACAGGGTTCTTAACAATCAAAGGTCAGTCAACCATCTTGAGTTTCAATCCCAATCTATCCACCAAATCACTTGTTATGAAGGAATGTGAAGCCTCGGTATCGAATAAAACACATACAAGTGTATCATAAATAGAAAGCATACCCTATATAATGACAACCTTCCCTTTCTTTTTCGCCAATGGAGCACTCGATGAAGCAGGAACAATGTTCAAAGCCTAAGTAGACACAACTTGCTTATTCTTCAGTGGCTTTGGGCAATCCTTCTTCATATGCCCTGGCTTGTTGCAGTTAAACATCCTTTCTTCTTGTTTCTGCAATCTCTACTAAGATGGCCCTTCTCTCTATAATTGTAGACAGTAGGCTCCCACTTGCCCTTCTTATGGCCATCCTTATGAAGTTGCTTCTTGTTGTTGTTGTTATCCCACTTCCTCTTATCGCCCTTGTTAGCTTGCAATTTTGGCTCATCCTTGGGAGCAACAACCGACTTAGGCTTAGGATACAAACTCTTATATCGAAGAGCCTTCTCCACCAGCCTCTCAAAGGTCTCATTGATATGACTCACTAGTTTCTCCCTAAGATAATCTCCCAAGCCCATAATGAACTTCTCATTCTTCTTGATCGAAGTATTGATAAAAGATAGGCCGCACTTTGACAACATGTCAAACTCAGCTATGTACTCCGACATAGACATATCCCCCTATCTCAAGTCAGCAAACTTTCGAAAGAGCACCGACCTAAGTGGCTAGTATATACTTCACTTAAAACCTTGTCTTAAAATGCTCCCAAGTAATCTGATTCTTAGCAGTAGTAATCTTGATGGCGTTCCACCACCCCATAGCTCTTCCCCGAAGCTGCCTAGAGAATAGCTTCTTCTGCATCACATCCTCTAACTCCATTTCCTCAAAGATGAATTCGTAGTTGTCCAACCAATCCTGCACTTCGACGGCTGATTCCGTTCCAAGAAAAGATTTTCCTCCCGAAGTAGAATAATCCTTGTTCATCTTGGCAAAGTCAGCGCTTGGCGCTTACACTGGAGCAACACCACCAACAGGCGCAGTAGGAGCAACTTTGGCATTCTGAACCATGTTTCACACCATCTCAGTGAACATGTTTTGCAAGTCAGGAATAGCAGCCTCCGATCTTGCCCCCTCCTCAACTCTAGAAACAAAGTTCCTAGCAGCATTCCTCATTAGCTGGCTTATTTTTACAAGCTGTAATAAGAATGATCATGCTCTCTAAAAGGAATAAGTGGTGTCCATGAATGCAATGCCACTTATATACTATACACACACACACACCCCAACTATATGGTTTAGAAAACCAAAATATAACAAGCATGCTCTCTCATATATCGCTCGATCCATTCTAAGGAGATATCTCCTTCCTTATCTCTAATGGAACTAGGCATCAACTTAAGTCGTCTATGCAACCTAAGCTCTGATACCAAATGTGACGACCGCTCTACATATTCGGTGCCCAATATACATGTGTAATACGCTATGGAGATACCTGGCCGATGTAGGATGGTAGTTAAGGGTGTACGATAGAGAAAATCCAAGCATGGAACCTGTAGGACATCTCACATCGCACAGAGAAAATATAATAGAACAACACAAATGTAAAATAGGTTAGATAGTGATATAATAATGAACCATAAATAAGAACATCAAAGTGCATCAGGTTCACGGACTATATAAAAACTGAAAAGAGTTTATGTATCCCAAATCTCTAAAATAAACTCTAAAACTATCTGCTAAAATACAAGTACCGATATAGCTCTACAGTACTACGCAGCAGAATATAAGTGGTAGTAATCTCCAAAGTATAGATATATGAAAGTGTAACCTTCTTCTCATACTCCATACAAATCCATGTGCTATCCATACCGGCAATCCATAATTTATATGAAGAAGACGCTACCTTGAATTTTGTAGAATTTCTAAGAATTTATATTAATTGATTTTGGAGATTCTAACTTGGTTTTGAAATAAGACTTTAAAATTTTCTTTCTCTCTTTTAGTTGTCCGAGTTTTGTTCTTACTCTAATGAACATATAGTATACAGAAAACAGAAAGTTCCCTTTTCTTAACTTTGCAAATAGGCTTAAACCCATTTGAGAAAATAATAAATTTTCTTTATAAATAAGAAAAGCCTAATTTCTTTATTTTCTTTTCCAAAAGTCTTTACGTCATATTGTTAATGATTTAAACCTTTTTAATCATGAACTTGGGAATAAAATCATCATGACCAAAATTCCAAAATGCACTTTTTTTAATTTAGAATCGAATTTTAAACACTAATTAAATTCTTTATTTATCATATTTTATGTAAAACCCAAATAATGATTAAAAAAATATTTCTACACTTTAAAGTTTCCATTATATTCTACAAATGGTTTTACAATCAAAACTCTACATTTTATTATCACGATAATTCCATTTAAGAAGATAAAATGATTAATTTCCACTCTTTATTAATTTAGAATAAATCATTCTAAATCAATTTATCTCTTTTTTAATAACATCAAAATAAAAAACTTGCCCTATTTTGGATAATTAAAATCTTAAATACCTATAATTTTTTCCAGATTAATTATTACAAAATTCTAATCAAGGTATTTAATAATTTGGTTTGTTACAGAACTCCTCCTTAAGAAATTACATCCTCGTAATTCTATATCGGAGAAAATTCTATAACAATGATAGATAGAATCAAAGGAAGTTAATTAATTCAAATAAGGTAACTTACTCAACTCACGAGCCATTGAAAATAACTTTGGATATGTCCGCTCTATAGACTCTCATGTCTCCCAAGAGCAGTCTTTAGGATTTTCCAACCACTGGACCATAATGAGCGAGACATCTTTGTTTCTGAGTTGCTTTACTTTCGAAGAAAAATGCGAATAGGCTCATGAATATAGGTCAAACTAGGAGAAATATCAAGTTCTTCAACCTACTGCGGCTTAAGAACTGATTTAGAATCTCAAACATTTCCGAAGTTGGGAAATAGGAAAAACATCGTGTATGCCAAAAGGATGGGTTGGTAATGCAACACGATACGCCACCTTGAGAATATGTTCAGTGATTGGGTATGGTCCAATATAACGGGGAGCCAATTTCCCAAATCGATTGAAAATCAACACTCCCTTCCTCGAAGAAACACGAAGATCATTAACACAAAATTCCAAATCCTTCCTTATTATATCCGCTTAAGATTTTTGCCTATCTTAAGCTTATTACATTCTTTCTAATGAGATCTATCTTCTCGGAAGCTTCCCGAACAGAATTTGACCCCAATATAAACTTATCTCCAATTTCCAGCAAGGGTATGACCTTTCCTATAATGCTTCGAAAGGAGTCATACCTACACTCGACTGGAATCCATTGTTGTAGGCAAATTCAACAAGATGAATATGTTGTTCCCAACCATCACCAAAACCTTAAACACATGAATAGAGAAAATAATCTAAAGTCTTATTTACACACTCCGTCTTCCCATTGGAATGAGGAAGATAGGCTGTGTTAAGGTTAAGCTTAGTACCCAATGCTGACTGAAGACTCCTCCAGAACCCACTGGTGAAAAGCGAATCTAGGTCACAAACGATGGCACTAAGAGCTCCATGCAATCTAACTATCTCCTCGACATAAAGTTTCACCAAAAGATATGCATTTTTGTTAGACTTTATCAGACTAAAATGTGCAGACTTAGTCTGTCGATCCATGATTACCCACAAACTATCATGCTTGAATTTAGAACGAGGCAATCCATTGATAAAATCCATAGAAACCTGATCCCACTTCCATAATGGAATATCTAATGGCTGGAGAAGACAAGTGGGTCTCTGATGTTCTGCCTTAACACTCTCACAGGTCGCACAGCAACCCCCGAACCATGCAATATCTCGCTTCATACCCTTCCAATAGTATAATCACTTCATATATGCATACATCTTACTGCTACCAAGATGGATGGTAAAATGGGAACAATGACACTCATCCACAACATCTTTTCGGAGATTATCAATATCGGGCACAATAAGTCGACCACATATCCAAATACATCCTTAAGTATCAACAATAAACTCCATCAACTTCTCATTTTCACTATCAACAGAAGATTCCGAACAAGCCCTTTCAGAATCTTGCTTCAAGGCTTCTATGATACGATCAAGAATAGAAGGACAAGCCTCTAAACTCAATAATACTATATCTGATCTCAACTTCAAATCCCGATCTTCAATTTCACACGAAGAAAGTGTGTTAAGCATTTTCCACTCAGACAACATCATAAAAACTACTGCCCGATGTCTGCGACTAAGGACAATAGCTACACGATTACCCTTTCCTAGAGTGTTTGGAATCTCGAAATCATAAGACATCAAAAATTCTAACCTTCTCTGTTGCCGCATATTAAGCTTGTTCTTAGAAAAGAGATATTTCAAAGATTTATGATGAGTATAAAGAATGAATCTCTCATCCAGGAGATAATGATGCCTAATCTTAAGTGCAAAAACAATAGCTACAAGTTCGACATCATGAGGGGCATGACTAATCTTGTTTGGATGTAATTTTCTCGAAGCATAAGCAACTACTCTATCTCTCTGCACAATTGTGCAGTTAAAGCGCTCGGCAGATTCAAAACGGTGGAGGTGCAAAAAGTCATAGCGGGGATATAGCGAGGACATAGCGAGATATAGCGGATGGCTCTAAAATAGCATATAAAACTAGTAATTAATGTTTTTACAAATATATAAATGGTAATTAAATAAAAAATTATCATTCAATTGAATTATAATTAATACATAAATAATTTTAAACAAAAAACATGTGCGAATATATTTTAAATAAACATAAAACCGTTATATAACATAATTGAATTTAGTAGAATATTAGAGTATTTTCATTTCTGAAAATATATTAGAAATTAAATAAAATAAATTAGTTTCATAATTTTTATAATGAATAAATGCAATTTTTTAATTCATTTTATTAAAGAAGATATAGCGGAAATAACGGGATATAGCGGAAATAGCGGGGCTTAAAGCGGAAAGGCTATATTTTGGGGCTATATGAAAAAATCGTAGTGGTAGAAATCCACTATAAGATATAGCGAGGTTATAGCGGGGCATTAACTACACAGCTGCACAAGCACCGCACCAAGGCCTGAACCACATGCATACGTATATATAATAAGATCTTGGTTCCCTTCTAGAAAAATAAGAATAAGTGCGTGGTTAAAAGATCTTTCAGAATCTAAAATGCAAACTCACACTTCTTCGACCAAATATACTTCACTCCTTTTCTAGTTAAGCTGGTAAGAGGAAGAACAACTTTGGAAAAGTCTTTAATAAACCGTCGATAATAACCAGCTAATCCAAAAAAGCTATGGAATTCTATCACACTCTCCTGTTTTTTCCAATTTTGAATAGATTCGATCTTTGTGGGATCAACCGAGATTTCGGCTTCAGAAATAACATGACCCAAAAACTTCACCTACTTCTGCCAAAAATGGCATTTAGAAAATTTAGCCTTAACCTGATGGCTATGGTGAGTCTTTAAAACAATATGGAGATGCTTCTTATGCTCCACTTTTGATTGAGAATAGATTAAGATATCATCGATAAAAATAAGCACGAACTTATTAAGAAATTCTCAAAATACACGATTCATTAAGCCAACAAAATATGCAAGCGAATTTATTAACCCGAATGGCATAACTAGCCACCCGTAGGAACCATATCGGGTTCTAAAAGCTGTCAGTGAGATACTATCTTCTGCTACTCGAAGCTAATGAAAACCTGTTGCTAATCTAATTGAGAAAAGACTTTCACGCCATTAAGCTAATCAAACATATCAGCGATTTGAGGTAAAGGATAATGATTCTTAAAAGTGAGCTCATGTAATTTTCTATAGTTAATACGCAATCTAAGTGTACCAACATCCTTTTTCACAAACACCACGGCAGCGACCTACGGTGAACTACCACTACAAGAAAATCCGCTATTGGATGCAGTAAATAGTAGCGTTTAATGTTAAGTGCAACTGTTGACGTAAAAATAAAATAAAACTAAAATAATCAACGCTACCAAAGAAATCCTGCCATAATTTTAGAAGGTGGTGGATTTTTTCCCTCGCTCCTATTTTTTTCACTATTTTCATTCATTTGATATCTTCCGTGGAAATTATCTCCCTCTCGTTCTTCTTCCTTGTTGATAACTTAATCATCATGCTCAACAGAAGAACCCAAGTCCAATTCCAGCTCCACTAAAAACATTTCTTTTGCTCCATCCACTCTCTTTCTTTGCCCGTTGATGTTCCAAATCCAAAACCTGACAGCCCATTCGCCAAATTAGTCCATCTCCACCACCAAAAACACTACTAATCCGCCAAAACCCAACTCCGATCTTACATCTTCTTCGGCCCATCTCTCCCATTCAACATGCTCTTTAGAGTCTACTCGGACACCAAATTAGTCGACAACTCCATTAAAATCTTCAATTTCACGCTTGAAATCTTCAATTGAGTCGATCTCCATTCCTGCACCATTTTCCCTCAAGCCATTCGCAGAAACCATAGGCCTTAGCGCCTTACCAAGATCGTGACTTTTTCCATAATATTGTCATGCATAACAATGGTTCCTTTGTCAGCGTATATAGAGTAGCCATCGTGATGGATGGTCTGTGGAAATGAGGTGATGTTGATATTACAAGTAAGTTGCTCGATGAAATGTGCGAGAGAGGCCTGGTTCCTAACCTGCTTCTTCTTTTTCCAATACTGTTGGTACCAGATTTACACTCCTTCCTCTTCATTAGTTTTTTAATTTATTTTGCATGTTTTGTTTGTTGGCTTTTAGGTGTTATAGTTGTTGGTTAATGTCCAATGTCAACCAAGTATTAAGGCATCAAAATTTGAAGAGAAGTACTAAGCCTGCATACTTGCACAACATCAAAATTCATTACTTTTATTTATTTATTTATAATAAGATGTCAAACTCTTTTGTTTAAAAATACAAAAAATAAGCATAATATGTTGTGTAAACTATTAACATATTGAATACACTTTTTTTCTCTGGGTATATAAACTAATAAACCCATATTAGATACTATTGCAATATGATGTTATGAGATTTTATGTAGAAGTTAGCCATCAAATAATATCAAACAATGGTATGCAGTGTTATGGTTGAACAAAAAAAGGAAAATTCAGTAGTAAAAATGGAGTTTGTACAATTGTTTTCCAACTATGTAGGCATGCTTCTAGATTAGATTAAATGATAATGTAAGAAGCCTATGCATGCTTTTGTAATCATGGTGATTGGTTTCATTCTTTTTTAGTTTGCGCCCAGATCAAGCATATGCTAATTTCTTTATGTGGTGGTGGGATTTCTGTGAGCATGGGTTGACATTACCAATAATTATAGTCAGACCTTTTATCATCACAACTTTAAACGTTTATTTTGATTGTGTGGAATTGTTGCAATATATTTTTGTCAAAAATTATAGTCAACTAACTTTGGCTTACTTGATACATTGAACACATGTATCTGTTTCAGGTCATTATGCTATATTTTCTTTTTTCTAATGGTGTCCAGAGATTTTGAGATTTCACAATCAGCATGTCAAGATTGATAATCAATTTGAACAATTCGACTTGTTCATTTGCAATATAAACAGTTCAGAAAAGCATTAGCTATACATTTATATATATATCTATGTATCTCATAATTACAACCCCAACCAGCCCAAGAGGAGCTGCTAATGGAATTGCAATGACTGGGAATCTCTTTTCTAAAGTGTTGCTTCTGCTGGTGCAAGTACCATGTAAATATCTTCTATATTGTTTTTCTATTCTATTATTTTCCATACATAAAATATTTCTCATACAGTGCTTGGTATCTTACCATTGTAGCTCTTGTTCATGGCCAGGTACACGACTTTTTCTTCTTGAACAAATTGTATTTTTTGCCTTTGTTATGGTAAAATATGTTTTTCATTTTATATGTGTGTATATGTTGAAGAGGTGAATCACTCTAGTCCAACTAAATTATTGTTATAATTCATTGACGCCACCAATATTCCTTATACTTTTGGTGTTCATGCAGTCACAATGTATGTATTACTGTACTGATGATACTATATTGCATTATATTTGTCCTAACAAATACCTCTAAGTTAAACAATTACTGGGTATGTCATCCTTAACAATATTGAAAATATTGCAACTTACTGCATATTAAACACAATTTGTTATCATTTGATCTTTGTATTTTCAATGCTAAATGTAAGATTGTCCATATTTCCATACATATGTTGCTCATGTTTCACATGTATATACATATGCTTAATTTGTGCTATTCGTCCCCAAATGGTTGGTTCTTGATAAAAAAAACATGTTTGTTATTTTCAGCATATCTGATAGGTTTTTCTTTGGAATGCTAGGTAGGATTCAACTCTTATCATATTTATGCACTACAAGAAAACCTACTTCTAGTTGCATTTATTGCCAGCGTTTGATATCTGAGTGCTGCTATATTGGTTTCCTACTGCGTATTATCTACTTTCAATGCTACTAGAATTTTCGCAAGCCGCCTACCTACTTTTTAATTTTACACGCTCTATAAAAATTACATAAAAATACTGTTCTAAATATCAATTTCCCCATCTCCCAAACCCTAAATCATTTCCTCCTCCATTTTGTTTCCTTGTCGTTCTACTCCTCTGTCACTCTATTTGTCTCCTCCATTCTCACAGGCTTCATGCATATCATTATCAAACAAACCCATTTTCAAGGGATTCATATATTATATCCTATTGCATAAATAATATACTAAAACCACCACCTTGTTGCTGCCGCAAGCTCAAACAATTAATCTTTCCCTAAATCCAAATCAATTTCAGGTGGCTACAAGCTACAAGGAGAGGTTGCATGAGATATTACATCCTGGAAGACTTAGTAACATCAAGAATGTCCACAAACTATGATGTTGATGTCAATTTGTGGAGCACTGGATGCATTCGTGTAGAAATATATGCAAGCAAACCTATAGTGCCTATAAAAACAGAGGTATAGTTCTGGTACATATTTGACCATATAAATAATAGTTCTGGTACATATTTTAAACCATCATGCGTAACATGTTAATATAATATAAGACTTCCTATCTTATCACTTGCTTACTCCAGTTGTCAGGTACTTAGAGGAGAATGAGAAGTGACCAAGAATGAAGAGAATTTTGTAAAAAAGAAATTTAAAGAACTCGAATAAGAAGGTGAAGGGGAATAACAATACTTTAGCAGGTTTAGTTCAAGCGACTATGGTTAGTGTCAAGAATAGGCATCTTTCTTTTGCTGCCTAAGGATGTCGATGGTTGGTATCACTACAAGAAGGGTTTTGGTTTATCAGTGCCTTCGGATAAATCAAGGTAATTTATTTTTTGTTTTTTTTCCAGATTGAGGCATATTTCTACCAATAGTTTTTTTCCAGATCGAGGCACAGATTTTTCCAGATTGAGGCATAGTTGTTGGATACAGATTCTACCATGATCTATAGTGGGCTGGATGACATTGATAAGGCCAAATCTATTCCTACTAAAGTTATTTTAGAGGTGAGTCTTATCTCCACAACTTTATTGATTTCACTTATATACCCTTTGTCGGTAATGTACTGCTGCACGGAAGCGAGAATTTATTGTTTGTCAGCTTATTGTAACTCAATGTATTGTTACCGTTCCAATTCAGGTGAACAAGAAATACCGCTGTCTCAAGATTGATCTTTATGGTATGTACAAGAGAATGCTGCTCCTAAAGAAAAAGAAATATGCTGCTGTCAAAGTTCATTTTAGGAATGGAAAACCATACGAGGTTGGAATTGAATATGTCTTTATCATTCTTTTATTTTAGTAAGACTCTATTTTCAAAATATTAAGGTCCTTTTGGTTTGAAAACAAATTGTGTTTTGAGCTTTCAACATGTATTTCAAAATGTAGATGAGAGGAGCAGAGGGTGAAAAATGAACAATTCAAAAAATGGTTTTAACATTTAAATTGAAAATGATTTTTCTTGTTTTCCATGTTTGAAAAATATACAAAAATTTCTTCTCTCTTCCTCTTCTTTCATTTCCTGTATTGATTATGATTTCTCAACCCATCCTCTCCCACGCCATTTAAAATACATATTGAAACTGCAAAACACGGAACTTGTTTTCAGGTCAAAAATGCCCTTAACTTTTTGGACCTTAACTGAACACTTGAGTATCAAAAAAAATCTAAACTCCTTAGGTATTAATAGAATAACTTTTAAAATACTTAGCTTAAGGACGAAATAAGTAATTTTTGACATAGTCGATTTGTTTAATCTCTTATTTATGCATATGATAGGTCATTGAACGCAAAGGGTTAGATATGGTTAGGCGTGACTGGAATTTATTGTCAAAAGAAATTGAAGATTTTTTCCTTAGCCAAGTATTATCTGAAGGGTATGCATTCTTAATATTCTTATCACATATTGCATGCAAATTCAAGCAAGTAGTGTTTTTTATGATTATGGTAAACCTTGTTTTTATTACCTTTGCAGGACATGTGAAGACGTTGTGGAGACAATTAACGACTCTCTTATTAAGGTAGCCCAATAATTACAGTCAAGCAATCTTGTATTTTCCATTACATGCTTTATTGATAAATGTTTTTTTATAAAAAAATTCAAGTTAAGGAGGAAATGAGGAATAGTGAAACAGAGCTTCAAAAGTATGTTATAACGAAGACTTTAACTAAACCTCCTGAAGATTACCCTGATGCTAAGAACCAACCTCATGTGCTGGTAAAAATTCTCTTCACTATTTTCTTGGTTATATAAATGAAGTTTACATTTTATTGCTTCATTAATACCTTGTTTTACCATCTTATAGGTTGCTCTTAGATTAAAGCAACAGGGTTACACAGGTTTCTCACCTGGGGATACAATTCCTTATGTCATTTGTTGCCAGTAGGGGGTACATATTCCTCTCCTTCATGTCATTAGTTTTGTGTCTAATAATGTTCTGATATTGCAATCTTGTCTAAAGCAATATGGGCTACCTGTTACTAGTGACATTGTTTACAAGTGCAGGTTTGCTATTAATGCTTTTGTTTGGAAATGAACCATATTAACACATGTGTTATTATAAATATATGATTACATTATGTGTTTCAAAAAGATGATGAGTTGTAAGGTTTATTTTTTTTTTACCAGTTATGAGTTTTATACATTACTTATTTTCTTCCTTTTAAGAATTGTCTAAAATCTATAGTTTTATAAATATATCAGGCCCTAGAAGAACAACGCAAGAATGACCAAAGAAGATTTTGGCTATAGAGATACATCACATTCTAGGATTGAGGGTGTAGAAACTGGTGCTGATGCTGCTGAGTTTCTTCTTCTTGGTACAAATTCAGTTCAGGTTAGAAATTTCTAGGAATCTAATTATTCGAATTGCCTTGTATCACCAGACTTTGGAGTTGCAAATTAAAGTACCATCAGATTTTGGAGTTCGAGTGTTGAGTTTTTTCTTCTTTATACGTTGTTTGCTGAATAAACACGAATTACACTTGTATTTATACGAGTTATTTAACTTTAATCTCTTTAGTTTTGTTATATTTCAATAATAATAATAATAATAAACAATACTTTAAATAAATTACCTAAGTTTTATAAAAATTAAATAATTTTATAAAAATTAACTAGTATTATAAAAATTAACAAGGTTACAAGAATAATAATAATAATAATAATAATAATAATAATAATATTAAACTAAGTTTGATAAAAACATTAACTAAGTTTATAATGATAATAATAATAACAACAGTAACAATAATAAACTATAGTTTGATAAAAAAATTAGCTAAGTTTATAATAATAATAGATTAACCAAGCCAATTAAGTTTTATAATTAATAATAATACAAATAATAACAATAATATCAAAAACTAAGTTTATAAAAATTAACTAAATTAATTAAGTTCTATAAAAATTAAATAAGTTTATAAAAATTAACTAAGTTTATAATAATAATAATAATAAATTAACTAAGTTTACAATAATAATAATTAATTAACCAAGTTTATGAAAATTTATAAGTTCGGGATAATTTATAAAAATTAATTAAGTTAATAGAGTTTAAGTTTGAGATAATTTATGAGTTTAAATTAATTAAAATATAAGTTATGACATTTTAAATTTTAGCAATTAAGATAATTTATAAGTGTAATAATAATAATATTATTATTATTATTAAACAATAGTTTGAATACATTAACTAAGTTTTATAAAAATTAAATACATTTATAAATATTAACCAAGTATTACAAAATTAACAAGTTTATGATAATAATAAACTAAGTTTGATAAAAAAATAACTAACTTTATAATAATAATAATAAATTATAGTTTGATAAAAATTAACTAAGTTTGCAATAATAATAATAAGTTAACTAAGTTTTATATAATTTAACTAAGTTTTATAAAAACTAAATAAATTTATAAAAATTAATTAAGTTTTAAAATAATTTATCTATGTTTTATAAAATTCAACAAGTTTATCATAAAAATTAACAAAATTTAAATTTTTTTTAACTAAGTAAGCTAAGTTTTATATAAATTATTTATATTTAAAATAAAGCTTAACTAAGGATGGTGGACATACTTTAAATATGTAAAGCACTTTCATAATCATTTGTTGATTATTAAACTTGTCTACAGGTATTAGCCTTTTCGGACTAAAGATCAGCATTAGGAAAGAATTGTGGGTAATCAAGTAATGAACATGACTCTAATTGTTGTATATACTATAACATTTTGTTAATACTTGTTGTGTAAACTTGTTTATGAATGGATTTGGATTTTACGTGAATTTGCTCATTTTGTCGAAAAACTATTATCGAAATGGTTATGGATATTATATTTGATTATGTGATTAATGTGTTTTTTCAATTGTTTGAATATGATGATTATGTGATTGATTGATTGTTGGTTTGAATACGACGATTATGTGATTGATTACTGGTCTTAATGAGACTACTATGTGAACGATGGTTGGAAATGATACAAGCCATTAACAAGAAGTGGTAGCGTGTACAGTATGCTCGACTTTCATAGTGTTGATAAAACACTACCAAAACTTTTAGTAGCATTTCGGTAAACACTACGATACGACATGCTACTAAAAGCATGAAACTTTTTGTTGCATTTCTAAAACTGTACAATAGGTCAAGTTTTTGTAGCTTTTTCTACAACGCTACAAAAAGTTTTAGACTTTTAGTTGCATGTCGTATCGCAGCATTTAACGAAACTATTAAAAGTTTTAGCAGCGTTTTTTCAACGCAACGAAAGGCCTTTTCTGGTGTAGCGTACTGGACTGGATAAGATGCTTCCCTCAAGCTCAACCAGTTGCTTCTTTAGCTCTTCATTTTCCTTTGCTGATATCCTCGTGGGAGAACGACTAATCAGCTGAGCACCAGGAATCAAATCAATATGGAATTTGATTGCCCATTGAGGAGGCAATCGAAAAAAAAGATTCAAAAATATCAAGAAATCACACACGATAGGGATGCTAGCTACCTCATCTTCATCTCAATATTTTATAGCATAAAGAGAGATATTTAGATTCGGATTGACTTCTTCAAGAGCAAGAAAAAGTAGATCCTTAGAAGACCGATGTTTTAGATAAATAATACGTTTAGGTCAAAGAATAGTAGCTCCATATCTACTGAGCCAATCCAAACCCAAAGTCATGTTAAAACCCAAATAACGAATAACATGCAAATCAGTTAAGAAAAAGAATCCACAAAGAATGATTTCAACATCCTTACAAAATAAGCTTAGAGTTGCAAATCCACCGATCAGATTCGCAATCCTCAAAGATGATAACAAACAAGTCATGTCTAAAGAACAAGCTTCAGTGAGCTCCTTTGACACGAACAAGCCTTGCATAATGTCTTTTGACTCCACACCCATAGCACTCTACTTGCTCTCTCTTCTGACCCTCGGCATCTGAATCTTGTTTCTTGGATTCTTATTTGAAAAATGGGGCTTAAACCTCCTAAACTATTTCTTCTTCTTAGGAAAGAAATTCTTCTATGGAGTAGCTTCATCACCGCTATCCTTCTCCGCCTCTTCAAGTCTGAGAATCGTGTCCACTAACTTCTCGAAAGTGACATCTAACTAAGTCAAGAACGCATTTCTCAATGACTTCCACATCCCATACATAAGTTTTGATTCTTCTTTCAGAGTGGATTAATGAGATCTACTTTATATTTGGACAGTGCCTGAAACGTCGCCACATACTTTGACATTGAAGAATCACCCTGCTTAAGATCTAAGAATCTCCAAGCTAAAATTCCTTCTCTACTTCTTGTATAAACTTCATCTCAAACTAAGTCCTGAACTCCTCCCAAGATAATGCGGCCTTATCGACTTCCGCTATAAGCAAGTCATACCAATCTAATGCTCTTTCTTGAAGCCGACTAGATGCAACCTGCACTCGATGCACATCTGAAAGTTCCATGCAAGTGAAAATCCTCTTACATGTCTTCAACCATGCTTGAATCTCTATTACACCTTCTATCCCCTTGAACCTCTTTCCCCCTAAGTGAGCATAATTGTAGCATATCCGAGCATAGTCCGAACGATGAATTGGAGGATCAACGGGGGTTGTACTAGATGACTGAACATTTCTGACCAACTCCATAATTTGTTGGGTAGTCATAAATACTCCCACCTGATTAGGGCCATCGGACGGTCTAGACTTATAATGGGTAGTTCTACCGTCAGCAATACTCACTTCTACCACATGTGAGATTTAGATTAAGAACCTCATTCAAGATAGTAATCATAATATAAGAAAAGAATACATAAAAATCATCCCATAATAATCCTTTAATAAAGTGTAATATTTCATAAAAAGGAAAAGGAACTCAATCTACCCTCACACCTAAGGGTCGGGACTCTTAAGTCTATCTAGGCCAAGATTTGTGCCCATTATATTCTATATTATTCTGAAACACAGCTCCAGTACCAGGCTGTAACACCCCATCTCTATAACCATATTACACAAGAATATTAAAAAGTAATATTATCAAGTAATTCGGAGAATAAGGCTGAATAGGAGTGACCATCCATTTTTATTCCCTTGGGCTAACACTATCATATTTTTCCGTCTAGTCTAAAACAAAATATAAATATATGAACAGTCTTGGCGTAAAGCTGTAGACACATTGGCTCAAAACATAATTAGAACAATATAATATACAATACAGAACATAGAATCAGATAACATGGTGGAAAATATAATACAAACCAAAATAATACACTGTGAGTCTACAAAAGAGGATATTGGACTCACATAATATACATATAGACCACAACAAGTCTCCAAAATATACATGATATCTAGAGTCACCATCTCATACAAAATATACATCACATAAAGGCCGACATCATAATGTACATATGACATAGCTATATATATATATATCATAATAGACTACTCCCAAAAGCTAGCACAAGTCCATAAACCTCAAGTCCCGGTACCCGATAACTCACGGTCTGACCCAAGCATTATAAGAAAATAACACCCGGATCAGATTATCTCTAAATATCAAAGAGTGAGATTTCAATAATAAAGATATATATCAGATATCAATAATAGTATGTGTCAACCAAAACATAGCATACGAAGAATCTCAACAAGCAATTATATCACAAAATATTCACCATGTCATAAAAATCATCTCATGCCCCATGATGTGCACGTAAATGTGCATATTTTTACCACCATATTTATTCTATTTAAATTAAATAAATGATCATATTAGGTATTTTAACTTGTTTTAACCAAAATCCATATTAATTCCAAATTGTCACATATCCATCTTCATATAGGGGCAATACGGTCATTTGTGTGCATTTATTTCTTTGAGAAAAATTAATTGGAAATTTATATAAATTTGTGTAGGAATTTGATCTCAAATAGGAGTGGTTTCATGAAGACACATGCATGCACAAAATGAATACAAAGGAATGAAGATGGAAATAATTCAAAGTGAAGAACATGGAGGACCCCACCTACCCACCTACCTTAATGTACAAATTAGAGGCTAATGCACATGCTTATGGAATTAATGGCTTCATGTACACTTAAATGATGATTAGTAGAAGCTAATGATTACTTGGCCTCCAAACTTTCTCAAGGGTAGTTTGGGCATTCCCCAAATTATGGATTAGGGTTTCATGCTTGTATAAATAACCCATTATGTTCATGTAACCTCTTCTACCCTCTTAAGCCCTCTCATGGAGGCCATCTATTCTCTTAATTTAGCTTAGTTCTCTTTTATTTCTTCTCATTGCTACTTGGCCATTCATTGTTATTTTCATGTAATTTTCTTTTTATTGCAATTTAATACATGCTCTTTCCTTTTCATGCTTATTTACTTTAATGTTTGTAGGGTAGATTTACTTTCATGCAAGTAGAATAGTTCTAATTCTTGTTAATTAGCTCTCTTTTTCATTAAGCTTTCATTTTCCTTTCATTTTGCTTTCATGTTGTTAGCTACATTTGTTAATCAATTGACAAATATGAGAGGCTAAACCCCTTCAATTTAGGGGTAATGAAGCTCTCTAATTATCTAGCTTCAACTATTTGTTAATTCATGCTCTCTTTTTGTGCTTAATGATGATGATACAAATAGTTTACTAGTTGTTTTTGCTTTGAATTTGATAGCCTATATTGTTGACACCAAATAGGCTATGCTTAAACAATCACTAACACTATTTGCCTCTTCATCAAAATATGATTATGTGGCAAAAGAAAGTGATTTGAAATTAAAATTTGATGGTCTATATATCTAGTCAATAGTTAATAGGCCATACTTAAAATAGATTTCATTTTCATTGTCAAGTTTCATGAAAGTTAGTAAGTGGTTTAAGGGTTGTGTTATAGTTGATGGCTTATGTTGGCTAATAAATAGCACAAATATGCCATACTTATGATAAGCACATCAATTAAAGCACTAATGAACATAAAAGAGAGATCATGATTTCATATGTGTTGAACTACATGATCTAGAGAGTGGATTTATTCTCTAAATTGTCACTTAACTCTTATATTTGCTTCTCTTTTCTTTTAGTTAGTTAGTTAATTCTCTAATTCTCTGGCTTAAATTTCACTTGAAATTGGTATAATTTGATTGAATTTAATTTTTAAAATCATCAATTCCCTGCGGATCGACCCGTATTCGCCACGTACTACAAGTGTATGCCGTGCGCTTGCGGTAAAATTTATTTTGAAATTTTTTGACTATTTTCTAAACTGATAGAAATTTAGTCGATCAACACAATAGCAATCATCTCAAAACGGTGAATAACAAATCTCAAAAATCATAAAAACTAGTTTCTCACAGAGATAGCAGTGATAATATGAAAGCACTCCATGTATCACAAAATATAATATCGCATGAAAGCGAACAAAACAAAGAGACTTTCATGAAAGCAAGTCAAAAACCACATGACTACATACAAGCAAGTCTAATCAAATGACTGCATGAAAGCGCGTCGGTGAAGCGACTACACAATGGAAAGTCGATCCCAAATAATTGATCCTATGGATATCTTGACTAATCGAGTATTCTTTGTGTGAATTGCTTTCTTCCAAAGGGAGATTGATATGAAATGCTCCATGGGTTTAGCCCTCTAAACTCATACAGTCTAAATGTATTGGATATCCATAACATGTGTTCAACCTAATTTCACACTGTTGAGGTGCCACATCTACTAACAAATGGTGCAAGTGTTATGATATCGAATATAACCCATGGTACAAACTGTTGGCTCGGTGGTATAGGGCTTGAACGAAACAAATACCTTGACTTGGGTGTGACCTCCATAGTGAAGCCACTAGGGTGAACAACTAGCCTACAAGGTCAAGCTACCAAATGCACTAAACGAATATAGTGAACTATAAAATATTATGCTTCCCCGAGATACTATTTAATCACAAAGTGTTGTATTCACTTCGAATAGTAATCATTAAAGTAACACCCGTGTCCCATAGCCACTAGGTGTTGCTAATATATTTACTATTAGTTAGTAAATTTCACTATCCAAATACTCTGTGCAAACCAGTCATATAATTAAACAATTAAGTGATAATTAATGTCCCATAACCACTTATTATTATTAAACTGTTTAAGTATATTTCTTATTTCATATAAAAAGAAATAATTAGCTTGAAATCTAAATTCCATAGAAGTTCATCAAATAAATAATTATTAAAGGAATAGTTTGTTACTTAGATTTTATAATACTCTATCACTTGAGATATTAAAGATGAAAATATCAATGTGATTTGTATAAGATTAAAAGAATTTTTAAAATCATAGTATATTTTATATATCAATTTTAAGAATTTCTTCCTTTGAAGTCTTCATATAATATTTATTTATAAAATCATATATATATAAGCTAAAATCTTTTTTTCATCAAGTCATAGTGTTATCGGAAATTTATATATATATATATATAGACTTACTAATCAAAATTCAAAAAGAATAAAAACAAAACAAAAATAAAAAAATAGAACAGGAAGGGAAACGAATGCCTGGAGACAAGCTCTAGGAGCACACATGACCAGTCGACCGGTGCAAGCACGCCTGAAGCTTGTCTCCAAGCATCATTTCGGTCGTCTTTGGTGATGATTTCAACGATTTCGGCCATAATTTTCTATTTATAGGATCATGAATTCATAGCGAAACATACACACAACATAAAATATCAAACATGCATCAATATGAGTAAATACTAGTCATTAAATCTTGCATTTTGATAGGGTTTATCGAATTTTGAACTACTGTAATATTCATAGTGAAACATACACACAACATAAAATATCAAAAATGCATCAATATGAGTAAATATTGGTCATTAAAACTTGCATTTTGATAGGGTTTATCAAATTTTGAACTACTGCGATATTTCTACTAACAAAAACTATCAACCATTTAACATCTAACTCAAATTCAATTAACATAATCCATATTCAAAGATAATTGTGAGGAAATCTCACTTTGCTTCCTTTTGCTCCTTAACTAGAACAACAAAACTACTGCTGCAACCTTCTCCAATCAACAAAGCCCTAAAAACAGAATTTACAGACAATACATATAGTAGGTTACAAGCTCAGCAAAAATCGAAAATTGATGGTTGTAACGACCCAGAATTTTGACCAAATTAAATTGAGAATATTTAATTAATTTTAAATATTTGAACGATGATTTAATTTGAATCCCCGAAATAACTTTGAAATTGGTTATTAAATTTTAAATTTAATATAGTGTGAGTTGAATAAAAATTCGAATCTTCAATTTTAAGTTGAAGAAAAATATTTCAAAAGCTTTTAAAATTCGTATTGATGATACTGAAGATAATAGAAGCTTCAGAATCAAATTTGAATAAATTTGATCAGTTTTGAAATTAATTGTTCGAATCAATATTTAAAAATAGCCGTCCGAGGCACAGTTTCGGAATTCGACGAAACCAGTTCCATTGGGTCCGTAATATTGAGTTATTACCGGATTTCAAATTTCGCAGCGTTCGAAATTGTTCTGTGAGCACACGACACCTAAACGCATTGGAATTTAATCAATTTCAAGTTTAAATTTAATTTTAAATTAAAATTGGTCAATATCAGCAACACGTTATCTCCCTTAACCCACGCCTAAATTCACGCCTGAAATCACGAAAATAAATCGTGTAGAGCATGCTTCGTTAGATTTTAAATATCTCGTTCCCCTTCTTTCATAATTCACGCAAGTAGATAAAGAGAAAAACTAAATCTCGTTCAAAACAATATAAATGGTCGCTTCCTTAAATCTCTTATAAATCGACTGGAATACGTTTCTCCCCACTGCTCTCGTTCATTTTAAAACCCATGGATGTAGAACTTCAAAAACAAAATCGCGTGCTATCCTTCCATCATCCATGGCCGCACGGTTCCATTCCAATCCAGATTTTTGCGAATCAAATCGCGATCGAGTATCAGGAGAGACTCGCGACGACTCGCGATTGAATCGAGTGAGGGGCAACGACGTGCACACTAGTGAATCACGAGACGGTCGCGATTGCAGTTTTCAGGCGACGTGCTAGAGGGGAGCGTGGAGATGGGTTCTTCGACATGTCGCGTGATGGAGGGCTTCGCGGTGAGGGGCGTGCGATCGAATGGGGCACGAGACAAGCAGGCGATGGGTTTTGTGTTCGAATGAGCCCAGGGTGGCTTCGCGAGCTGGTGAGATTCGATTTCTTTGATTTTTATTTTTCTGTTAATTAAATGTTAAAAGAAATATATACATACATTCACATTCACATTCACATTTTTATTTAAAACAGTAAGTATATGTAATCTTGGGAAACAAAACAGTGGAGTATAATAGAGATTTTTAATTTCTTTTACAGGAAATACAGTTAAACAGAAAATTTTATATAGTTATAGATAAAGTTTCTGTTAGAAAAATAATAATAAGTATATGTATATAATGCAGTTTTGATTTACAGATGTATACAAATAAATCTAAGTACCTATTTGTGTTAGAAGTATTTATACTGTAAGGTATAAAAATTTATCTTGTTCTTTTAAATATATACATACAGTAGTGAAGAAAAATAAATGTAATTTTGGTAATTAACCTTTTTAATCATTTTTGTTATAAAAGGATTTTCAAGGAAATTAGTTAAAATTTAATCCTTTGATTTAAAATTTATCACTAGTTAATTTAATTTAGCAAATGGAAATTAATTATTCAAATTGTTCGAATATTAATATATTGTATAAATTGTTTACAAGGTTAGAAACTGTGAATAAAACAATCTGGAACGAAAATGGGATTGCAAATAAATAGCTAAGGTGAGATTTTTTTCTCACTCAAATGAAAAGTTGAATTTGCGGTTATTTATTGACTGATTGATTGCTATTGGATGTGATATTAGATATAATAGGATATATCTATATATATAGCAATATATACATATTGGCATATGTATATATTGGATTGATTGATTTCCCGCCTCGTATAGCGGATGAGACCCTATTGCGCCGTTAGTAAGCGGATATTTTTATAAAACCCATATACCGCGATATTCCACCTCGAAGTGGAATTGGTATTGTGCTAACGTTTGTGGATGCAGGGAAACAGGTTGGAGGGATCCAACTGGATTCCTCACCAGTATTTATTTATTTACAAATATTGATATATATCCTGTTATCATATGATGATATATGATGTTTGATGTTGTGATGGACTAATTGATGCGTTGCATCATCGGATTCAAGTTTTGAACTTAAAAAAAATAACGACTTTTACTTTAAAAGGATTTTAAAGTAATTTTTTTGAAAGTAGACGTTTTATTGAATTGTTGAATTGATTTATTTTAAATAAATAAACGTTTAAAATTTTGAAGTTATAAAAGTTAAGATTTTTGTGAATTATGACTGTAAGGTGATTTTTGAAATAAATAGTTTAAGCAATTTATAAAATGGTTTGAACTGAGATTTTCAAATTTTTGTGAACAGTTTATTTAAAAGATTTAAAAAGTTGATATTTATAAATTTAAAATATTGGAATTTTAAAACGAGTTTATAAGTGTTAAAAATGAAATTTTATAGAATTATAAATCGTGAAGATATGGAATTTATAGATTTATAAATTGTGAAGTTATAAAATGGATGAAACTGTAGAATAAAAGATTTATAAGAGATTAACTTATAAATTGGATTTTTGCCTTTAAATGGAATATTGATCGAATTATTAATAAAGGAGATTTATTAAATTGAAGTTGTTAGACAATAGAAATAGAATTTATAAACGTTGTTTTATAAATTCGAAATCAATTGGATTTGATAAATTTAATATAGAAGGTTGTTAAAGGAGATATATTCGCAATTTTGGATAGCGAATCTTTATTGAAATAAAATGTGTAGAGATGATTTAAATTTGGTTAAGTGAATTATATTCACGATTTTGGACAATGAATATATTATTTAATAAAAATGGATTTATTTTTGAAGAAGTGTATTAAAAATGAAGTTGAACATTTTAAAGATGTTTTAAAATGTATTATGAATCGAAAGCATAGATTTCAACGTTCATTGTTGAAATAGGCGTTTTTGAAAATATAAGGAAATGATGGACTATAACACTGTTGTTATAGTAAATGATTTCCGAAAGGAAATGTTTTATGTAGTATTGGGATTTATATATCTACCTTAAAATTCGAATCCCTATACTAGTGATTTTGAGTCGTCGTAACGATGTTTTACGTAACATTCGTTTTGACTCAAATGTTTTCCTTAAAGAATGAATATATACTTAATATTGATTTAAGTATATTGAATATTTTCAAATGTTGAAAATAAATGATTTGTGAATTACTTATTTTTAAATAAGTATGGAATTGCTTTTCCAATATGAAATGAACGTTATGAGAATTTATCTTCTTAAAGATAAATTGAAATTGAATATTTGAAATCGATTTGAAAATCGTATATCAGTAGATATTTTGAAAATATAAATTCACTATGGAATTTATAAAAGAAAGGGGAATTGTTTTAGAAAAATAAACGTTGATTTATTTTTGAAGTGTGGAAATTTTATATCTAGTGAAGATATTTTGGAAAATAAATAATTTGGAAAATTATTTGGAATCTGATGATGTTGCGCATCTTTATTGATAGTTAAATAACCGACTATCAATAATTACCTGAATGGTATTTGTTGTGAATTGGATGAATTTGAATGCCACACTTATTTTTGAATAATCGCTCACTATTCGGGTTAGCCGGGAAAGGACCATGGGGTCGTATAACCCATTCCGAATATGTGATACGTCGTTATGAATTGCATTTGAAGACCGGTGTTGAAGACCGGATATTTTTGAAAACGGAAGGATTACCGTCGAGTTACTCTACATCGACTGATCTTCGATTTAGAGGTTTTATCACCCTTAGTGACGGGAAGTCCGGACGTGATTGAAAATTATCCGGAATTGCAAGGGCTTCATGAGAAGTGCCTTCGGTTCTGTTCGATCCCGGAACAGACTTGTATGGATTGTATGTCTGACGTTACAATTTGAGATATAAAGCTGATTTCTTTCAAATACATTTCTGTTGGTGGCGGAGAATTTATTCTCTTAGCTTAACACCCTTCTTTGAGACGTACGAGCTCAGAGGTTATGTAGTTGAAATTTATCAGCGATATATCCCAATTTGGTAACGTGGCATACTGAGTGTTGCTGTGAAATGATCAGTGTTTGATCATTTGCGATATGATCATTTGTTTGATCTTATATCTTTGTGATCATAGGTTGATCATTTGTTGACCCGAAGCATGGCTTTGTAGAAAGCGTAGCTTTGTGGAGAGACTTCATCGAGCCTCACACCCCGGAAATGGTCAAAACAGGAAGGATGCGGCAAGGTTCTAGGGAGTAGCGCCCCTTAGTGTATGTCATTCCTTCTGGATAAAGGTGGTATTATGGTATGGAGCCCAAATACTTAACCTATGTGGTTGCTGCATTTTTACTATGTGGTTTGTTGCGAATCGGGGATCCTCGGGAAGATCGGTGACGATCGGGGGATGGCATACGCGTGTCAGTAGTTACCTATTTTTGCAGAGGTAACCCGGCCTTGTGTTGGCAGAGATCTAACCGTAACGTTAGGTTCTCGGGTCGTCTATTCCAGGGACGTACCCATCATGGCATAGGAAGTTCCTTAGCCTGACCATTTGTTGGAAATCCAAAGAAACAATACGTGACTTGTACGGTTTTAGTTGTATTACCTGCTATGGAATGTGGCGGTAACCTGCTATTGAACATAGTAGCTATAGTAGGCATACGATACTGGTCGTATGTTGGCTAAGATTAATATTATACTTTCGAAATGATTTATACACTATGCACTAATAATAATATCAAAAAGGATTTGATTTTTGCGTAGTAAGCATCTTTGACTATCATAAGAAGAAATCTCCTCCAATTCTGCGTTTGCATTGTGTGTGTGGCGGGAGGTCTTATGGTAGTTTCATTTTCCA
This sequence comes from Allium fistulosum, assembly GCA_030737815.1. Classification (NCBI taxonomy): domain Eukaryota; kingdom Viridiplantae; phylum Streptophyta; class Magnoliopsida; order Asparagales; family Amaryllidaceae; genus Allium; species Allium fistulosum. Next base: position 620,607,236 of record CM060907.1, read on the forward strand.
AAAGCATTGCGAATTGACATTAAAGTTTTTCCCTGTTGTTTATTTTAAAGATAAACTGTTTTACGATCTCACACCAGTCTTGCTATATTACAGCATGATAGGGGATTCTCGCTTCGCAGTTTGGTGGCGAACGGGAGACTCTTACCCCTACATGTCCCTGAGAAGGATGGGTTGGTTAGGCAGAGGCCGTGACAGTCGAGAGGCTGGCCGTAAAAGCAAGTTTGGGGTACCAGTGTAAGCCACGGTGGGACTGGGATGGTTGCAAAGCCTACCGGTGGCCGCTGTCTTTGGACCTTTATAGGTGGTATTAGAGCGAGGTTAAGCGACAACCCTGCTCTGTTGGGTGTTACTCATTAGAGATAGAGTCAGTAGTACTCTAGAATGAGTTGAGTGTAATAATAGATATGAGAGCGTATTTGTTATTGAATATAAAAATTGATTTATATTGTGATGTTTGATTTATTGAGTGGTATATGGATTCTGGTCGGTATGGTCTGGACAACCCTATCGATAGGAATCTCTAAACACTTGAATAGAACAATTCGGCATAGTATTGTTTTAAAATAGGGTGAATGAAATAATTTTGCCCAAAATTATTTTTGTATATAAAAGAAATGTTTTTCTATGAATTATCATAGTATATGGATGCTTGTTTGTTAGGAAAGTGATAATATTGAAAGTTATCATTATTGTATGAAATGGAATAAGAAATTCAAATCATAACTCCAAAGTTAAGAAATAAATTCACATATAAATGAAATTTGAGAATATAAATTATAATTTAAAACGGAATTCCAGAGAAGTTTTGGAAACGTTTTGAAAAGAATTTGAAAATTTTGGAGATTTGGAAAGTTTAAATCCTTTTTGGTTTGAAAGTGATTTTCAAAGGTTTTGAAAAGTATTTTGGAGAGATGAAAGCTCTAAACTCTTTTCGGTCGCTGGAAAATAACTTCGATGATGACCGCGGCATCATTGGTGTCCATTTTTGGGTTTCCAAAAGAGGAATTGCTGCCAAATTGTTGTAAATGGAAGTTGTTTGAAAAATTTGGGTTTTGTTTTGAAATTCAAAAGATAAATTTGAATTATTTTCAAAAATGGTTTTGAAAAGGTTGAAAAAACTCTGGAATGCTATATGAAAATATTTATGAAATATTATTAAGTTAATAACTTATACAAATTGAATTTTGATGCAATGAATTTAACTTAAAGAATGAAGTTAAATCAAAGTAAGTATAAGTGAATCAATTAAATAAAGTGAAAAGATTTCTTAAAGAAAATTTATTAAGTTGAAAATAAATTGGGAGTAGTAACAAATAAATTGGAATGTAAATAAGTAGAAGACTTATAAATATTTGAAAATTTGATGTATGAGATGCAAATTGAAAATGAATGAATTTGTGAACGAATAAATAAATTTGCAAGTGAAAGAAAATGAAATTGAAATGTTAAAATTCATTTTGAATTTGTAAGTAAGTAAGACTGAATTGAATTCAGATTTGTTGAAAACAAAGTGAACTATTAAACTAAAATTAGTAAGTGAAGCTAATAGAATCCAAATTTAATCAAAATTGTGAATTGAATTCATATGAATGTGAACTGTAAAATTGAATGAAAATGGTTATGTAACTCCAATAGTGAATTAGAGATAGTATAAGAAGCAGTTTATATTGAAAATTTTTGTAATGGAATTTGCACAATGGTTTGAATATGTAACTAGATATTATGGCTAGTAGGATATACATGCGTGTAAAGAAATTGGGATTTTGATTTCAAAGATAATTTGAATTGCTCGACAAAAGGTAAGTATTTGAATTTCAATATGAGATTTGGTGATTTTCTTGTCTAGCCGCTTGGCTTTTTCTTTTTCTTTTTGAAATCTGAGAGTCCGTAGGGACGTTTTGTAGTCGTGCCGTATTAGCCGCGCAAAGGAGACGCTGGCAAAAATTTTCGGAAATTTAGGGTGTTAGAAAATTTTTGAGAAAATTTTGAAAGTTTAAATTTGAATTTGAATTTAAATTTGAATTTTGAAGTTAAACAATATTGTTTGAAAATTATGAAAATGTTTAGAAATTTAGTTGAATGATAACGAATCTTTAGTAGAAAGATTTGTTTTGATAAATTGATAAAACTACTGAATTGTGAAAAATAGTAGACGAGTTAAGGACCATTTTTCCTAACTTGTAATTTCGAGGACGAAATTCTTTTAAGGAGGGAAGTTTGTAACGACCCAGAATTTTGACCAAATTAAATTGAGAATATTTAATTAATTTTAAATATTTGAACGATGATTTAATTTGAATCCCCGAAATAACTTTGAAATTGGCGATTAAATTTTAAATTTAATCTAGTGTGAGTTGAATAAAAATTCGAATCTTCAATTTTAAGTTGAAGAAAAATATTTCAAAAGCTTTTAAAATTCGTATTGATGATACTGAAGATAATAGAAGCTTCAGAATCGAATTTGAATAAATTTGATCAGTTTTGAAATTAATTGTTCGAATCAATATTTAAAAATAGCCGTCCGAGGCACAGTTTCGGAATTCGACGAAACCAGTTCCATTGGGTTCGTAATATTGAGTTATTACCGGATTTCAAATTTCGCAGCGTTCGGAATTGTTTTGTGAGCACACGACACCTAAACGCATTGGAATTTAATCAATTTCAAGTTTAAATTTAATTTTAAATTAAATTTGGTCAATATCAGCAACACGTTATCTCCCTTAACCCACGCCTAAATTCACGCCTGAAATCACGAAAATAAATCGTGTAGAGCATGCTTCGTTAGATTTTAAATATCTCGTTCCCCTTCTTTCATAATTCACGCAAGCAGATAAAGAGAAAAACTAAATCTCGTTCAAAACAATATAAATGGCCGCTTCCTTAAATCTCTTATAAATCGACTGGAATACGTTTCTCTCCACTGCTCTCGTTCATTTTAAAACCCATGGATGTAGAACTTCAAAAACAAAATCGCGTGCTATCCTTCCATCATCCATGGCCGCACGGTTCCATTCCAGTCCAGATTTTTGCGAATCAAATCGCGATCGAGTATCAGGAGAGACTCGCGACGACTCGCGATTTAATCGAGTGAGGGGCAACGACGCGCACACTAGTGAATCACGAGACGGTCGCGATTGCAGTTTTCAGGCGACGTGCTAGAGGGGAGCGTGGAGATGGGTTCTTCGACATGTCGCGTGATGGAGGGCTTCGCGGTGAGGGGCGTGCGATCGAATGGGGCACGAGACAAGCAGGCGATGGGTTTTGCGTTCGAATGAGCCCAGGGTGGGTTCGCGAGCTGGTGAGATTCGATTTCTTTGATTTTTATTTTTCTGTTAATTAAATGTTAAAAGAAATATATACATACATTCACATTCACATTCACATTTTTATTTAAAACAGTAAGTATATGTAATCTTGGGAAACAAAACAGTGGAGTATAATAGAGATTTTTAATTTCTTTTACAGGAAATACAGTTAAACAGAAAATTTTATATAGTTATAGATAAAGTTTCTGTTAGAAAAATAATAATAAGTATATGTATATAATGCAGTTTTGATTTAAAGATGTATACAAATAAATCTAAGTACCTATTTGTGTTAGAAGTATTTATACTGTAAGGTATAAAAATTTATCTTGTTCTTTTAAATATATACATACAGTAGTGAAGAAAAATAAATGTATTTTTGGTAATTAACCTTTTAATCATTTTTGTTATAAAAAGATTTTCAAGGAAATTAGTTAAAATTTAATCCTTTGATTTAAAATTTATCACTAGTTAATTTAATTTAGCAAATGGAAATTAATTATTCAAATTGTTCGAATATTAATATATTGTATAAATTGTTTACAAGGTTAGAAACTGTGAAGAAAACAATCTGGAACGAAAATGGGATTGCAAATAAATAGCTAAGGTGAGATTTTTTTCTCACTCAAATGAAAAGTTGAATTTGCGGTTATTTATTGACTGATTGATTGCTATTGGATGTGATATTAGATATAATAGGATATATCTATATATATAGCAATATATACATATTGGCATATGTATATATTGGATTGATTGATTTCCTGCCTCGTATAGCGGATGAGACCCTATTACGCCGTTAGTAAGCGGATATTTTTATAAAACCCATATACCGCAATATTCCACCTCGAAGTGGAATTGGTATTGTGCTAACGTCTGTGGATGCAGGGAAACAGGTTGGAGGGATCCAACTGGATTCCTCACCAGTATTTATTTATTTACAGATATTGATATATATCCTGTTATCATATGATGATATATGATGTTTGATGTTGTGATGGACTAATTGATGCGTTGCATCATCGGATTCAAGTTTTGAACTTTAAAAAAATAACGACTTTTACTTTAAAAGGATTTTAAAGTAATTTTTTTGAAAGTAGATGTTTTATGGAATTGTTGAATTGATTTATTTTAAATAAATAAACGTTTAAAATTTTGAAGTTATAAAAGTTAAGATTTTTGTGAATTATGACTGTAAGGTGATTTTTGAACTGAGATTTTCAAATTTTTGTGAACAGTTTATTTAAAAGATTTAAAAAGTTGATATTTATAAATTTAAAATATTGGAATTTTAAAACGAGTTTATAAGTGTTAAAAATGAAATTTTATAGAATTATAAATCGTGAAGATATGGAATTTATAGATTTATAAATTGTGAAGTTATAAAATGGATGAAACTGTAGAATAAAAGATTTATAAGAGATTAACTTATAAATTGGATTTTTGCCTTTAAATGGAATATTGATCGAATTATTAATAAAGGAGATTTATTAAATTGAAGTTGTTAGACAATAGAAATAGAATTTATAAACGTTGTTTTATAAATTCGAAATCAATTGGATTTGATAAATTTAATATAGAAGGTTGTTAAAGGAGATATATTCGCGATTTTGGATAGCGAATCTTTATTGAAATAAAATGTGTAGAGATGATTTAAATTTGGTTAAGTGAATTATATTCACGATTTTGGACAGTGAATATATTATTTAATAAAAATGGATTTATTTTTGAAGAAGTGATATTAAAAATGAAGTTGAACATTTTAAAGATGTTTTAAAATGTATTATGAATCGAAAGCATAGATTTCAACGTTCATTGTTGAAATAGGCGTTTTTGAAAATATAAGGAAATGATGGACTATAACACTGTTGTTGTAACGACCCGCTATTTTGGACCATTCGCATCCATTATAAGTGTATAAGTAGACACTCATGCCGGAGTTGAATTGCTCAAAATACCGCGTTGTTAATTTAAATTGGCAAAACTGAACATATACAGTAAATAAATAATCACAGAACACAGACACAGAGTAATAAGTGCAGCGGAAATAAAAGAGATAGTAGTTCATGAAGCTACTATATGAATATATAAAATACATCAGAGTTTACAACAGAAGAGTAAAACGATACATCAGAGTTAAACCAGATACAACGGAAGAGTAACACAATACATCAGATACAAATCAGAATACAACACTGGAATCATCGAATATCTGAAATCTGGATAGATTGCTGGATCTCCAAGCGAAGCTCCAACTCCAAAGGTGAGTCTCGAAAGCTGGTACACTCAGTCTGACCCGAGCGTAAAGCAAAACACAAGACACTCGAGTCAGGATTAACATTCTTATATTAATAAATCCAACTCAAGTGAAATAGCAATTGAAATACAAGTATCTCAAAGGATGTTTGGAATAACCATCCTTTAAGGATCCGTTAAACTATCTACTATGTAGTAATGTACGATAAGTAGATAATGTCTATCAGTAATATAAAGATATCAAAATAGCGTTAATTAATGGCCCATTCCACCCTTAACACATTTATATTCCCAAAAGCATATACAAGACCGTAGTTTCCCCAAAACCGGAAGTCACCAGAGGGCAATCCATATACTAAAGGTACAAAACAAAACGTAGTGGTCGCGAATAGGATAATCAGTATGACAAGGTACATGAGGCGATACCAACTAGGATACTAGTAGTTGCGTGATCCGGACTGATGTTGGGCATAGCAGCTACTATCCCAACACCGCGAAACAACACTCCCAAATCGAGGGGTGCACCCAAATCGAATCACAAAAGTAATAGATATGGTATCGAAGAAGTGTGTCCGCTAGAGATGGCGATTCTCAATGGCCCGGCGCGGCTCCTGTTTTAGTCATGTCAGGGGTCATCCAAAAACGTTCTCTTTCTTCAGTCAACGCGTACATCATTCCATCCACTTCATTCTGGATCATCACTCCGCGTATAGTTATTAAAGTGGTTTTCGGTTTAGATAGAGAGTATATCCATAACCGAATTCCGGTCTCTTTAATAACTTTCGAAATTTATTACACCGATTGGTCGTTTAATATATTTCAAAACCAAATCAATTTCCATTTCAATCAGAGTTTATAAATCAACATTTCATTTGTCTTTCTAAACCAATTTCCAATATTTACGTTTCAAAACTTCCAAATTCACAATTTCAAAATCTTATAATTCAATTTCAATTTCTATTTAAAACAATTCAAATATTGATTCAAGTTCGTATATAAGTTTCATTCCGAAATCATTTAAATAAATTCTATTTAACCTTCAAATCAATTTAAACTCATTTATCGATTTCATTCAATATTCGTTAAGTTACTTTATCATTCAAAACAATTTCTATTAAATTTCCAATTCATTAAATCAATTCTTAAGTTCAACCTCATTAAAACAAAACTTACAATTTTGAATTAAACTAAATTCGTCAAATCAATTCTCCAATTACAAGTCTTACATTAATTCCAAAAATATCACATTTCATTTTTGTTAAAGAAATCCAATTTCACTTATTTACTTCCTTAAATAATTTTCCAAAACTTAATTAATAAAGAAACTCAATTTCAATTCTTTACGAAGTAAAATTCACTTATTCAAAAGTTCAATTTTTCTTATTAAAGAATTTCAATTCAATTTAATCATTTAATAATTCATTATTAAATAGTTCAAAACTTAATTATTAAATAATTTCAAAGTTTAATAATTTCAAACTTAATTATAATTTCAAACTTAATTATTAAATCATTTCAAACTTAATTCAATCATTTCTCAAATTAAACAACATTCTTTCATTGATTACATTATTAATCTTTTGTTTCAGATTATTAAATATTACCATTTTCCTTTCATCAAAAATTCAAATTTCAACTTCATTTCAAAACCATATTCTTTATTCAAATAAAATCTTCGTTTATTTTCAAATCACATTATTGACCAATCGGGTTTTTATTTAATTTTCTATCCTAAGTCAAAGTTCAATTTGGGTATTTATCATTTCAACTCGATTCCAATTCAATTCAAAATCAAAACATATCAAAGGGAACTTGCAGTGTGATAACTGGGATGGTGTCAAAGTAAATAAACAAGCAATAACAACAACCAATATCAATCCAATAATCAATTCAAATAATCCCGAAATAACCGTATTAATTCGCATTGTTATTTGTACGAATTAATATAATTATTTCTAGAATCTACACTATCATTTCATGTAGATTAAAGATTATTACATTACGGTTTTCACTTGTCATCTATTTACAATTTCATACATCATCAATTTAACAACATACATTCAGTGATTCAAAATGTAATTAAGCAAATCATACGTGTCAATGGATTTAACAGTTAAAGGGGTCATATTATACAAATGTCAGTTAATCAAATTTAACATTTAATTATCCTATATCAAGTTCAATTTCATACTATTTATCATTTTAACATTAACAATTTAACGTCCAATATAAACATCAACAATCAATCAATTATCAGCCAAACTGTATTATCAACGCATAAATAATTAACAGATAATGGTGTCAGATGTCACAGGTGAACTGATACAGGCAATAGCATATATAACAGTGTAATTAACTAACAGCAGCATATTTCAATTGTCATTTCAATTGAAATCAAATTTAATAAATAAAAGAACGTTAATCGTGAGTGAGTGCTCACCTTCCGAGGTTAGAGAGAATAGACAATGAAATGGGTTACGGATCCAGGCACGAATTTCAAAGCAAGACACGATGGAAATGAGCTCGACGGACAAACTGATAAAAAGGAATAGATGAAAATGAATCAGAATCATCCTGATATAACCGAAACAAAATACATGTATATTATATTATTATTTTTCTTAAAACCAATATTTAATTTAAAACAATAAATTTTTTTTTCTTAAAATCCAAAATCTTTATGTAAATATTCAGTTGACCAATTAAGATTCTAAGTTCTTAATTTATTGGGCTTCCCAAATATTTAGTTATCACAGTACCAATTTGGTCTACCTAGTGCTTTATATCTATATTACAACAATGTCTTGTTTCTACATCTAAAAGCTCTGGGCATTTTGGATCTAAAGAAATTAACATATTTGGTTTCAAAGTAATGCAAACATGCTCAACAATGAGTCAAAAGCTCAAAACGTGTAGGGAAAAGTGCATTTATTACTAGAAGTATTATGTCCACATGTTTTATATATATTATTATAATAATGTAATGACTATGCTGGCATTTTATTTTTATTTTGTTGCGTGCCCATAATCTTTGCATGCAACGTTGTCAGGTTTTATACTTTGAAATCAACTATATCAATAAATATAAAAGCTGGTATAAAACCGTCATAGCCTATATCAGTCTATATACTATATTTCGATACACATTTATATAATAATATATAAATAACGTATAAACTATAAATCATTTTTAAAGCAAAAACAAGTATACGTGTATACTTATAAAAGAATAAAATAACCCTATATATACAATAGTACAATATATCACACGCAACATATATATGTTCCATTACGCAACTCTCTACATGAAACATGGTCTGTAATTGTGAATCGCATTTCTGTATAAATATATATGTACCCTTTTCAAATTATAAACGTAGATTCAAAATAAAATTTAAACATATCTTACTTCAAAACATATTATACTGCTATATATTTTAGAAACAAAAGCTGCTGTGTGAAACATATCACAGCAAACACTCGACTAATATTCCCATATAATACTTACACATCTTTATATATTGCACGGAATATGCAGATCGGTTAAAACCTTGTATGAAAATATAATACAGCCTATTGATATAAACTATGTCTTAAAAAAAAACTTATATTAGTATTGTGTTCAACAGGAACAGCAACAAAGCTTGAAAGAATAAAATACAATATATAAACATATGTACCGATCATAAAAGGAGAAGGAGATTTGGCTTCAGCAGGGATCGGTTGGTGCGTCGGCCAGAGGAGATCAGTGAGGAAGATGAAGCGGCTAGGGGGTGGAGTAGATGTATGCGACTAGGGGAAGTGGTGAAGCGACGCGCGAAGGAGGACAGTGATGGAGGAGGGGTGGTGGAGGTTGAGGAGGCTCGGGAGGGACATGTTAAGAGGAAACGGCGAATGGCGGCGCGCTACTGGGCGGAGGAACGGTGGCGTGGCCGTGCATGGGTGAAGGCGGAGCGAGGCGTGGGGTCGGCGACGGGGATGAGACAGGGGTTGATGTGATGCTTGGGCGGAGGAGTTAGGTGCTAGAGAGGCTGTCATGGCTTCAGGGACGAGTTCATAAATCTATGGAAGAGGAGGAAGCACACATGAGAGAGGTGTCTAAGCATGCTAAGAATCATTCATTTTATTTCTATTGAAAAGAATGAACAGAGAGCAGAGAAAGTGAAAACAGAAGTGAATAAGGACCGTCAATTGGAAACTTCGAGAAAATAAGAAGTCAGCGTTCGAATTGGAACTAGAGAAATAGTTAAGACCAAACGCATGAATTCAAGGAAATAATAAAAGCAGAAGGCTATTGGGTTTACATTGGAAAATGAATGGGTAATACCAGAAAACTCAAGTTCCGGAACCGATACGGAAGGCGCTACGCAAAATGTAACGTACAACCGGACTCCAAATTTGACAATCGAATATACCGTAGAGATCAGCACGATGAGACGATCAAAACGGTATACAGAGATCAGTGGTACGATCATCCGATAAAAATCGATATCGGTACCAGAATGCTGCATTTTGCAGAAAATAAGAACGACGGAGCAATAGATGTCCGAATTTGGAAAAATGACGAACTGACATCTTGCTCAGAAGAAGGTTTAGAATTTTTCTATGTAAAAATATTTTGGTTTTGAAAAGGTTTTATTTACAACGCTTTTTAACTGATTAAATTGAAGTGAATTTACGCGCGAAATAAACTTTCGTATTTTCGGACGAAAATTTACCAGCTGCTATGTTAAACTAGACGTATTCCAAATATTAAATTTTCATTTCAAAATTTTATCGATTAAAATTTCACAAAATTTCAACTAATTACGTTATTAAAACGGTTGAAATTTACGGGTCGTTACACTCTCCCCCACTCAAAACTTTTCGTCCCCGAAAAGGAACGAGGTAGGAGAATAGAAACAACCAGAAAGAAAAAAACAATTTGAAATACAAAATAACAATTAATTTAAACCATATAAATTCAAATTTAAATTAATTGATATTCAATAATTTATTTAATTCATTTGCCTTCACTAAAATCAATCTCAACTATTTCTAAATTCATTATCTTATTATCCAATTATCTTCAATTTATAATTTCTAAAACCGTAAATTTGAATAGCCTTTTATTATAATCATATTTTTTCAGCAATTTAAATTCTTCTTTATTCCAAATTATTGTTAAATTTATTCTACTTAATATATCTAATCACATATATTTAATCCATATAAATTAATTTAAACCGTAAAAGTTTCGATTTAAATTAATTTACATCTATTATTTTCTTTTAAATTCAAGGTATTTTCATATGTTGATCAAATTTCAATTTATTAATTCTTTCAAAACAAATTTATTTCATTATTAACTGAGTTTTACTTATTATCCTATCTAACTTTATTATCATCATTATAATTAAAATTTAGTGTATAACATTTATTATAAACACTCAAATTTTATTTATAAATTCAATTTATATTATATATTATCCAATTACATATTCAACTTCTGAATGATTTAGGTAAGTTGTATTAGAATGTAGTTGAACAATATACAAATAAAATTTTTCCTAATTCAATTATTCAAGTTTAAATACTTATTCCAAATTTTGGTTTTATTTAAAATTAAAATCATCCCTTAACAAAATTTAAGAATTAGATTTCCGATTAACTTTAAACAATTTAGAGATATATATAATATATTTATATCAAATCAAATTAAATTTAAAATAAGATACTTATATATATAAATCAAAATATACTGAAGAAATTCAAATCAAAATATTTTTCAAAACAAAACCGTAGCAAAGATACAGAATAGTATCTCCACTTCGAAACTCGAAAATGAACATCGATGATGCGGCCGCCATCACCGAAATTATTTTCCAGCGACAAAGAGAAGAGCACTGATTTCAACATTTTAAAATTCTTTGAAAACGGTTTCTATTCGAAAATACTTCAATAATATATACTTTAAAATTTTAAAAACCAAAGTTCGAAATCACCGGAAACTAAATTCTAAAATTTCTGAATTAAATTCATTTCAAATTTCAAATCAATTTATAAACCGTATTTATAAATTTATTTAGAACAATAAATGATAATCAAATATTATCATTTCAACAACAATTTAATTAACTTATTAAATTCCAGAAAATTTTACTTATTAAATTCCAGAAAATTTTAACTTATATTTTTACAATATAATCAACAAATTTATATCATTTACCAAATTTGAAAATAATATTGTGTCAGTTTGCTCTGTTCAAGTGTTTTGGAAATCCTATCGATAGCGTTGATCAGACGAATCGATCGGAAACCCAAATCAACATCAACAACTCAAACAACACAATATATAAAACATTTTTATATAAATTTACAAATACACTTCTTTGCTCGACGATACAGGGATGAATTTTCAAAATAAGGATAGGGTTTCAAATTTTATGGACTCAAGTTAAAGAGAATTCTGATTTAAATACAAGTTCGAAAGAAAAGATAAGATGATTAAATTGACAGAATCGGGTTGGATAAGCTTATTTAATTTACGGGCAATCTTAACCGGATCGTCCGTAACTTCAAGAATAAGATCGATGTAGAAATTTGAGGCAAATCGACATTCGATCTCAAGAAATAAAATTCAGGTATAGCAGGAGATAGATAGCATCGTAAACCGAGGATACAGAAATCTCCGGTAAATCGATGCCTATTATAAAGGAGTTTACTCCTTTACGAATTATTCGAAGATTGGCGAGACCGCCGATTCATTATAAAGATTATTCAAAGTGGAGTTATGGGATACTCCAGAATTGAAAAGAGACGAATAGTGAGGGACACGAATGAAATTTGGAACCGTAGGGAACGTTCCAAAATTCAAAGAAATCAAGTCAAAAGGAAGAGATTGAAACTCGAATGAGAGTGATTCTGTAAATACATTTACCCTATATGTTAAGCTTTGCCTAGAGCTACCAAAGCTCTGATACCAACTATAACGACCCGCTATTTTGGACCATTCGCATCCATTATAAGTGTATAGGTAGACACTCATGCCGGAGTTGAATTGCTCAAAATACCGCGTTGTTAATTTAAATTGGCAAAACTGAACATATACAGTAAATAAATAATCACAGAACACAGACACAGAGTAATAAGTGCAGCGGAAATAAAAGAGATAGTAGTTCATGAAGCTACTATATGAATATATAAAATACATCAGAGTTTACAACAGAAGAGTAAAACGATACATCAGAGTTAAACCAGATACAACGGAAGAGTAACACGATACATCAGATACAAATCAGAATACAACACTGGAATCATCGAATATCTGAAATCTGGATAGATTGCTGGATCTCCAAGCGAAGCTCCAACTCCAAAGGTGAGTCTCGAAAGCTGGTACACTCAGTCTGACCCGAGCGTAAAGCAAAACACAAGACACTCGAGTCAAGATTAACATTCTTATATTAATAAATCCAACTCAAGTGAAATAGCAATTGAAATACAAGTAACTCAAAGGATGTTTGGAATAACCATCCTTTAAGGATCCATTAAACTATCTACTATGTAGTAATGTACGATAAGTAGATAATGTCTATCAGTAATATAAAGATATCAAAATAGCGTTAAGTCATGGCCCATTCCACCCTTAACACATTTATATTCCCAAAAGCATATACAAGACCGTAGTTTCCCCAAAACCGGAAGTCACCAGAGGGCAATCCATATACTAAAGGTACAAAACAAAACGTAGTGGTCGCGAATAGGATAATCAGTATGACAAGGTACATGAGGCGATACCAACTAGGATACTAGTAGTTGCGTGATCCGGACTGATGTTGGGCATAGCAGCTACTATCCCAACACCGCGAAACAACACTCCCAAATCGAGGGGTGCACCCAAATCGAATCACAAAAGTAATAGATATGGTATCGAAGAAGTGTGTCCGTTAGAGATGGCGATCCTCAATGGCCCGGCGCGGCTCCTGTTTTAGTCATGTCAGGGGTCATCCAAAAACGTTCTCTTTCTTCAGTCAACGCGTACATCATTCCATCCACTTCATTCTGGATCATCACTCCGCGTATAGTTATTAAAGTGGTTTTCGGTTTAGATAGAGAGTATATCCATAACCGAATTCCGGTCTCTTTAATAACTTTCGAAATTTATTACACCGATTGGTCGTTTAATATATTTCAAAACCAAATCAATTTCCATTTCAATCAGAGTTTATAAATCAACATTTCATTTGTCTTTCTAAACCAATTTCCAATATTTACGTTTCAAAACTTCCAAATTCACAATTTCAAAATCTTATAATTCAATTTCAATTTCTATTTAAAACAATTCAAATATTGATTCAAGTTCGTATATAAGTTTCATTCCGAAATCATTTAAATAAATTCTATTTAACCTTCAAATCAATTTAAACTCATTTATCGATTTCATTCAATATTCGTTAAGTTACTTTATCATTCAAAACAATTTCTATTAAATTTCCAATTCATTAAATCAATTCTTAAGTTCAACCTCATTAAAACAAAACTTACAATTTTGAATTAAACTAAATTCGTCAAATCAATTCTCCAATTACAAGTCTTACATTAATTCCAAAAATATCACATTTCATTTTTGTTAAAGAAATCCAATTTCACTTATTTACTTCCTTAAATAATTTTCCAAAACTTAATTAATAAAGAAACTCAATTTCAATTCTTTACGAAGTAAAATTCACTTATTCAAAAGTTCAATTTTTCTTATTAAAGAATTTCAATTCAATTTAATCATTTAATAATTCATTATTAAATAGTTCAAAACTTAATTATTAAATAATTTCAAAGTTTAATAATTTCAAACTTAATTATAATTTCAAACTTAATTATTAAATCATTTCAAACTTAATTCAATCATTTCTCAAATTAAACAACATTCTTTCATTGATTACATTATTAATCTTTTGTTTCAGATTATTAAATATTACCATTTTCCTTTCATCAAAAATTCAAATTTCAACTTCATTTCAAAACCATATTCTTTATTCAAATAAAATCTTCGTTTATTTTCAAATCACATTATTGACCAATCGGGTTTTTATTTAATTTTCTATCCTAAGTCAAAGTTCAATTTGGGTATTTATCATTTCAACTCGATTCCAATTCAATTCAAAATCAAAACATATCAAAGGGAACTTGCAGTGTGATAACTGGGATGGTGTCAAAGTAAATAAACAAGCAATAACAACAACCAATATCAATCCAATAATCAATTCAAATAATCCCGAAATAACCGTATTAATTCGCATTGTTATTTGTACGAATTAATATAATTATTTCTAGAATCTACACTATCATTTCATGTAGATTAAAGATTATTACATTACGGTTTTCACTTGTCATCTATTTACAATTTCATACATCATCAATTTAACAACATACATTCAGTGATTCAAAATGTAATTAAGCAAATCATACGTGTCAATGGATTTAACAGTTAAAGGGGTCATATTATACAAATGTCAGTTAATCAAATTTAACATTTAATTATCCTATATCAAGTTCAATTTCATACTATTTATCATTTTAACATTAACAATTTAACGTCCAATATAAACATCAACAATCAATCAATTATCAGCCAAACTGTATTATCAACGCATAAATAATTAACAGATAATGGTGTCAGATGTCACAGGTGAACTGATACAGGCAATAGCATATATAACAGTGTAATTAACTAACAGCAGCATATTTCAATTGTCATTTCAATTGAAATCAAATTTAATAAATAAAAGAACGTTAATCGTGAGTGAGTGCTCACCTTCCGAGGTTAGAGAGAATAGACAATGAAATGGGTTACGGATCCAGGCACGAATTTCAAAGCAAGACACGATGGAAATGAGCTCGACGGACAAACTGATAAAAAGGAATAGATGAAAATGAATCAGAATCATCCTGATATAACCGAAACAAAATACATGTATATTATATTATTATTTTTCTTAAAACCAATATTTAATTTAAAACAATAATTTTTTTTTTCTTAAAATCCAAAATCTTTATGTAAATATTCAGTTGACCAATTAAGATTCTAAGTTCTTAATTTATTGGGCTTCCCAAATATTTAGTTATCACAGTACCAATTTGGTCTACCTAGTGCTTTATATCTATATTACAACAATGTCTTGTTTCTACATCTAAAAGCTCTGGGCATTTTGGATCTAAAGAAATTAACATATTTGGTTTCAAAGTAATGCAAACATGCTCAACAATGAGTCAAAAGCTCAAAACGTGTAGGGAAAAGTGCATTTATTACTAGAAGTATTATGTCCACATGTTTTATATATATTATTATAATAATGTAATGACTATGCTGGCATTTTATTTTTATTTTGTTGCGTGCCCATAATCTTTGCATGCAACGTTGTCAGGTTTTATACTTTGAAATCAACTATATCAATAAATATAAAAGCTGGTATAAAACCGTCATAGCCTATATCAGTCTATATACTATATTTCGATACACATTTATATAATAATATATAAATAACGTATAAATTATAAATCATTTTTAAAGCAAAAACAAGTATACGTGTATACTTATAAAAGAATAAAATAACCCTATATATACAATAGTACAATATATCACACGCAACATATATATGTTCCATTACGCAACTCTCTACATGAAACATGGTCTGTAATTGTGAATCGCATTTCTGTATAAATATATATGTACCCTTTTCAAATTATAAACGTAGATTCAAAATAAAATTTAAACATATCTTACTTCAAAACATATTATACTGCTATATATTTTAGAAACAAAAGCTGCTGTGTGAAACATATCACAGCAAACACTCGACTAATATTCCCATATAATACTTACACATCTTTATATATTGCACGGAATATGCAGATCGGTTAAAACCTTATATGAAAATATAATACAGCCTATTGATATAAACTATGTCTTAAAAAAAACTTATATTAGTATTGTGTTCAACAGGAACAGCAACAAAGCTTGAAAGAATAAAATACAATATATAAACATATGTACCGATCATAAAAGGAGAAGGAGATTTGGCTTCAGCAGGGATCGGTTGGTGCGTCGGCCAGAGGAGATCAGTGAGGAAGATGAAGCGGCTAGGGGGTGGAGTAGATGTATGCGACTAGGGGAAGTGGTGAAGCGACGCGCGAAGGAGGACAGTGATGGAGGAGGGGTGGTGGAGGTTGAGGAGGCTCGGGAGGGACATGTTAAGAGGAAACGGCGAATGGCGGCGCGCTACTGGGCGGAGGAACGGTGGCGTGGCCGTGCATGGGTGAAGGCGGAGCGAGGCGTGGGGTCGGCGACGGGGATGAGACAGGGGTTGATGTGATGCTTGGGCGGAGGAGTTAGGTGCTAGAGAGGCTGTCATGGCTTCAGGGACGAGTTCATAAATCTATGGAAGAGGAGGAAGCACGCATGAGAGAGGTGTCTAAGCATGCTAAGAATCATTCATTTTATTTCTATTGAAAAAAATGAACAGAGAGCAGAGAAAGTGAAAACAGAAGTGAATAAGGACCGTCAATTGGAAACTTCGAGAAAATAAGAAGTCAGCGTTCGAATTGGAACTAGAGAAATAGTTAAGACCAAACGCATGAATTCAAGGAAATAATAAAAGCAGAAGGCTATTGGGTTTACATTGGAAAATGAATGGGTAATACCAGAAAACTCAAGTTCCGGAACCGATACGGAAGGCGCTACGCAAAATGTAACGTACAACCGGACTCCAAATTTGACAATCGAATATACCGTAGAGATCAGCACGATGAGACGATCAAAACGGTATACAGAGATCAGTGGTACGATCATCCGATAAAAATCGATATCGGTACCAGAATGCTGCATTTTGCAGAAAATAAGAACGACGGAGCAATAGATGTCCGAATTTGGAAAAATGACGAACTGACATCTTGCTCAGAAGAAGGTTTAGAATTTTTCTATGTAAAAATATTTTGGTTTTGAAAAGGTTTTATTTACAACGCTTTTTAACTGATTAAATTGAAGTGAATTTACGCGCGAAATAAACTTTCGTATTTTCGGACGAAAATTTACCAGCTGCTATGTTAAACTAGACGTATTCCAAATATTAAATTTTCATTTCAAAATTTTATCGATTAAAATTTCACAAAATTTCAACTAATTACGTTATTAAAACGGTTGAAATTTACGGGTCGTTACACTCTCCCCCACTCAAAACTTTTCGTCCCCGAAAAGGAACGAGGTAGGAGAATAGAAACAACCAGAAAGAAAAAAACAATTTGAAATACAAAATAACAATTAATTTAAACCATATAAATTCAAATTTAAATTAATTGATATTCAATAATTTATTTAATTCATTTGCCTTCACTAAAATCAATCTCAACTATTTCTAAATTCATTATCTTATTATCCAATTATCTTCAATTTATAATTTCTAAAACCGTAAATTTGAATAGCCTTTTATTATAATCATATTTTTTCAGCAATTTAAATTCTTCTTTATTCCAAATTATTGTTAAATTTATTCTACTTAATATATCTAATCACATATATTTAATCCATATAAATTAATTTAAACCGTAAAAGTTTCGATTTAAATTAATTTACATCTATTATTTTCTTTTAAATTCAAGGTATTTTCATATGTTGATCAAATTTCAATTTATTAATTCTTTCAAAACAAATTTATTTCATTATTAACTGAGTTTTACTTATTATCCTATCTAACTTTATTATCATCATTATAATTAAAATTTAGTGTATAACATTTATTATAAACACTCAAATTTTATTTATAAATTCAATTTATATTATATATTATCCAATTACATATTCAACTTCTGAATGATTTAGGTAAGTTGTATTAGAATGTAGTTGAACAATATACAAATAAAATTTTTCCTAATTCAATTATTCAAGTTTAAATACTTATTCCAAATTTTGGTTTTATTTAAAATTAAAATCATCCCTTAACAAAATTTAAGAATTAGATTTCCGATTAACTTTAAACAATTTAGAGATATATATAATATATTTATATCAAATCAAATTAAATTTAAAATAAGATACTTATATATATAAATCAAAATATACTGAAGAAATTCAAATCAAAATATTTTTCAAAACAAAACCGTAGCAAAGATACAGAATAGTATCTCCACTTCGAAACTCGAAAATGAACATCGATGATGCGGCCGCCATCACCGAAATTATTTTCCAGCGACAAAGAGAAGAGCACTGATTTCAACATTTTAAAATTCTTTGAAAACGGTTTCTATTCGAAAATACTTCAATAATATATACTTTAAAATTTTAAAAACCAAAGTTCGAAATCACCGGAAACTAAATTCTAAAATTTCTGAATTAAATTCATTTCAAATTTCAAATCAATTTATAAACCGTATTTATAAATTTATTTAGAACAATAAATGATAATCAAATATTATCATTTCAACAACAATTTAATTAACTTATTAAATTCCAGAAAATTTTACTTATTAAATTCCAGAAAATTTTAACTTATATTTTTACAATATAATCAACAAATTTATATCATTTACCAAATTTGAAAATAATATTGTGTCAGTTTGCTCTGTTCAAGTGTTTTGGAAATCCTATCGATAGCGTTGATCAGACGAATCGATCGGAAACCCAAATCAACATCAACAACTCAAACAACACAATATATAAAACATTTTTATATAAATTTACAAATACACTTCTTTGCTCGACGATACAGGGATGAATTTTCAAAATAAGGATAGGGTTTCAAATTTTATGGACTCAAGTTAAAGAGAATTCTGATTTAAATACAAGTTCGAAAGAAAAGATAAGATGATTAAATTGACAGAATCGGGTTGGATAAGCTTATTTAATTTACGGGCAATCTTAACCGGATCGTCCGTAACTTCAAGAATAAGATCGATGTAGAAATTTGAGGCAAATCGACATTCGATCTCAAGAAATAAAATTCAGGTATAGCAGGAGATAGATAGCATCGTAAACCGAGGATACAGAAATCTCCGGTAAATCGATGCCTATTATAAAGGAGTTTACTCCTTTACGAATTATTCGAAGATTGGCGAGACCGCCGATTCATTATAAAGATTATTCAAAGTGGAGTTATGGGATACTCCAGAATTGAAAGGAGACGAATAGTGAGGGACACGAATGAAATTTGGAACCGTAGGGAACGTTCCAAAATTCAAAGAAATCAAGTCAAAAGGAAGAGATTGAAACTCGAATGAGAGTGATTCTGTAAATACATTTACCCTATATGTTAAGCTTTGCCTAGAGCTACCAAAGCTCTGATACCAACTATAACGACCCGCTATTTTGGACCATTCGCATCCATTATAAGTGTATAGGTAGACACTCATGCCGGAGTTGAATTGCTCAAAATACCGCGTTGTTAATTTAAATTGGCAAAACTGAACATATACAGTAAATAAATAATCACAGAACACAGACACAGAGTAATAAGTGCAGCGGAAATAAAAGAGATAGTAGTTCATGAAGCTACTATATGAATATATAAAATACATCAGAGTTTACAACAGAAGAGTAAAACGATACATCAGAGTTAAACCAGATACAACGGAAGAGTAACACGATACATCAGATACAAATCAGAATACAACACTGGAATCATCGAATATCTGAAATCTGGATAGATTGCTGGATCTCCAAGCGAAGCTCCAACTCCAAAGGTGAGTCTCGAAAGCTGGTACACTCAGTCTGACCCGAGCGTAAAGCAAAACACAAGACACTCGAGTCAGGATTAACATTCTTATATTAATAAATCCAACTCAAGTGAAATAGCAATTGAAATACAAGTAACTCAAAGGATGTTTGGAATAACCATCCTTTAAGGATCCATTAAACTATCTACTATGTAGTAATGTACGATAAGTAGATAATGTCTATCAGTAATATAAAGATATCAAAATAGCGTTAAGTCATGGCCCATTCCACCCTTAACACATTTATATTCCCAAAAGCATATACAAGACCGTAGTTTCCCCAAAACCGGAAGTCACCAGAGGGCAATCCATATACTAAAGGTACAAAACAAAACGTAGTGGTCGCGAATAGGATAATCAGTATGACAAGGTACATGAGGCGATACCAACTAGGATACTAGTAGTTGCGTGATCCGGACTGATGTTGGGCATAGCAGCTACTATCCCAACACCGCGAAACAACACTCCCAAATCGAGGGGTGCACCCAAATCGAATCACAAAAGTAATAGATATGGTATCGAAGAAGTGTGTCCGTTAGAGATGGCGATCCTCAATGGCCCGGCGCGGCTCCTGTTTTAGTCATGTCAGGGGTCATCCAAAAACGTTCTCTTTCTTCAGTCAACGCGTACATCATTCCATCCACTTCATTCTGGATCATCACTCCGCGTATAGTTATTAAAGTGGTTTTCGGTTTAGATAGAGAGTATATCCATAACCGAATTCCGGTCTCTTTAATAACTTTCGAAATTTATTACACCGATTGGTCGTTTAATATATTTCAAAACCAAATCAATTTCCATTTCAATCAGAGTTTATAAATCAACATTTCATTTGTCTTTCTAAACCAATTTCCAATATTTACGTTTCAAAACTTCCAAATTCACAATTTCAAAATCTTATAATTCAATTTCAATTTCTATTTAAAACAATTCAAATATTGATTCAAGTTCGTATATAAGTTTCATTCCGAAATCATTTAAATAAATTCTATTTAACCTTCAAATCAATTTAAACTCATTTATCGATTTCATTCAATATTCGTTAAGTTACTTTATCATTCAAAACAATTTCTATTAAATTTCCAATTCATTAAATCAATTCTTAAGTTCAACCTCATTAAAACAAAACTTACAATTTTGAATTAAACTAAATTCGTCAAATCAATTCTCCAATTACAAGTCTTACATTAATTCCAAAAATATCACATTTCATTTTTGTTAAAGAAATCCAATTTCACTTATTTACTTCCTTAAATAATTTTCCAAAACTTAATTAATAAAGAAACTCAATTTCAATTCTTTACGAAGTAAAATTCACTTATTCAAAAGTTCAATTTTTCTTATTAAAGAATTTCAATTCAATTTAATCATTTAATAATTCATTATTAAATAGTTCAAAACTTAATTATTAAATAATTTCAAAGTTTAATAATTTCAAACTTAATTATAATTTCAAACTTAATTATTAAATCATTTCAAACTTAATTCAATCATTTCTCAAATTAAACAACATTCTTTCATTGATTACATTATTAATCTTTTGTTTCAGATTATTAAATATTACCATTTTCCTTTCATCAAAAATTCAAATTTCAACTTCATTTCAAAACCATATTCTTTATTCAAATAAAATCTTCGTTTATTTTCAAATCACATTATTGACCAATCGGGTTTTTATTTAATTTTCTATCCTAAGTCAAAGTTCAATTTGGGTATTTATCATTTCAACCCGATTCCAATTCAATTCAAAATCAAAACATATCAAAGGGAACTTGCAGTGTGATAACTGGGATGGTGTCAAAGTAAATAAACAAGCAATAACAACAACCAATATCAATCCAATAATCAATTCAAATAATCCCGAAATAACCGTATTAATTCGCATTGTTATTTGTACGAATTAATATAATTATTTCTAGAATCTACACTATCATTTCATGTAGATTAAAGATTATTACATTACGGTTTTCACTTGTCATCTATTTACAATTTCATACATCATCAATTTAACAACATACATTCAGTGATTCAAAATGTAATTAAGCAAATCATACGTGTCAATGGATTTAACAGTTAAAGGGGTAATATTATACAAATGTCAGTTAATCAAATTTAACATTTAATTATCCTATATCAAGTTCAATTTCATACTATTTATCATTTTAACATTAACAATTTAACGTCCAATATAAACATCAACAATCAATCAATTATCAGCCAAACTGTATTATCAACGCATAAATAATTAACAGATAATGGTGTCAGATGTCACAGGTGAACTGATACAGGCAATAGCATATATAACAGTGTAATTAACTAACAGCAGCATATTTCAATTGTCGTTTCAATTGAAATCAAATTTAATAAATAAAAGAACGTTAATCGTGAGTGAGTGCTCACCTTCCGAGGTTAGAGAGAATAGACAATGAAATGGGTTATGGATCCAGGCACGAATTTCAAAGTAAGACACGATGGAAACGAGCTCGACGGACAAACTAATAAAAAGGAATAGATGAAAATGAATCAGAATCATCCTGATATAACCGAAACAAAATACATGTATATTATATTATTATTTTTCTTAAAACCAATATTTAATTTAAAACAATAATTTTTTTTTTCTTAAAATCCAAAATCTTTATGTAAATATTCAGTTGACCAATTAAGATTCTAAGTTCTTAATTTATTGGGCTTCCCAAATATTTAGTTATCACAGTACCAATTTGGTCTACCTAGTGCTTTATATCTATATTACAACAATGTCTTGTTTCTACATCTAAAAGCTCTGGGCATTTTGGATCTAAAGAAATTAACATATTTGGTTTCAAAGTAATGCAAACATGCTCAATAATGAGTCAAAAGCTCAAAACGTGTAGGGAAAAGTGCATTTATTACTAGAAGTATTATGTCCACATGTTTTATATATATTATTATAATAATGTAATGACTATGCTGGCATTTTATTTTTATTTTGTTGCGTGCCCATAATCTTTGCATGCAACGTTGTCAGTTTTATACTTTGAAATCAACTATATCAATAAATATAAAAGCTGGTATAAAACCGTCATAGCCTATATCAGTCTATATACTATATTTCGATACACATTTATATAATAATATATAAATAACGTATAAACTATAAATCATTTTTAAAGCAAAAACAAGTATACGTGTATACTTATAAAAGAATAAAATAACCCTATATATACAATAGTACAATATATCACACGCAACATATATATGTTCCATTACGCAACTCTCTACATGAAACATGGTCTGTAATTGTGAATCGCATTTCTGTATAAATATATATGTACCCTTTTCAAATTATAAACGTAGATTCAAAATAAAATTTAAACATATCTTACTTCAAAACATATTATACTGCTATATATTTTAGAAACAAAAGCTGCTGTGTGAAACATATCACAGCAAACACTCGACTAATATTCCCATATAATACTTACACATCTTTATATATTGCACGGAATATGCAGATCGGTTAAAACCTTGTATGAAAATATAATACAGCCTATTGATATAAACTATGTCTTAAAAAAAAACTTATATTAGTATTGTGTTCAACAGGAACAGCAACAAAGCTTGAAAGAATAAAATACAATATATAAACATATGTACCGATCATAAAAGGAGAAGGAGATTTGGCTTCAGCAGGGATCGGTTGGTGCATCGGCCAGAGGAGATCAGTGAGGAAGATGAAGCGGCTAGGGGGTGGAGTAGATGTATGCGACTAGGGGAAGTGGTGAAGCGACGCGCGAAGGAGGACAGTGATGGAGGAGGGGTGGTGGAGGTTGAGGAGGCTCGGGAGGGACATGTTAAGAGGAAACGGCGAATGGCGGCGCGCTACTGGGCGGAGGAACGGTGGCGTGGCCGTGCATGGGTGAAGGCGGAGCGAGGCGTGGGGTCGGCGACGGGGATGAGACAGGGGTTGATGTGATGCTTGGGCGGAGGAGTTAGGTGCTAGAGAGGCTGTCATGGCTTCAGGGACGAGTTCATAAATCTATGGAAGAGGAGGAAGCACGCATGAGAGAGGTGTCTAAGCATGCTAAGAATCATTCATTTTATTTCTATTGAAAAGAATGAACAGAGAGCAGAGAAAGTGAAAACAGAAGTGAATAAGGACCGTCAATTGGAAACTTCGAGAAAATAAGAAGTCAGCGTTCGAATTGGAACTAGAGAAATAGTTAAGACCAAACGCATGAATTCAAGGAAATAATAAAAGCAGAAGGCTATTGGGTTTACATTGGAAAATGAATGGGTAATACCAGAAAACTCAAGTTCCGGAACCGATACGGAAGGCGCTACGCAAAGTGTAACGTACAACCGGACTCCAAATTTGACAATCGAATATACCGTAGAGATCAGCACGATGAGACGATCAAAACGGTATACAGAGATCAGTGGTACGATCATCCGATAAAAATCGATATCGGTACCAGAATGCTGCATTTTGCAGAAAATAAGAACGACGGAGCAATAGATGTCCGAATTTGGAAAAATGACGAACTGACATCTTGCTCAGAAGATGGTTTAGAATTTTTCTTTGTAAAAATATTTTGGTTTTGAAAACGTTTTATTTACAACGCTTTTTAACTGATTAAATTGAAGTGAATTTACGCGCGAAATAAACTTTCGTATTTTCGGACGAAAATTTACCAGCTGCTATGTTAAAC
Source organism: Allium fistulosum (assembly GCA_030737815.1). Classification (NCBI taxonomy): domain Eukaryota; kingdom Viridiplantae; phylum Streptophyta; class Magnoliopsida; order Asparagales; family Amaryllidaceae; genus Allium; species Allium fistulosum. Next base: position 620,632,230 of record CM060907.1, read on the forward strand.
TAGACGTATTCCAAATATTAAATTTTCATTTCAAAATTTTATCGATTAAAATTTCACAAAATTTCAACTAATTACGTTATTAAAACGGTTGAAATTTACGGGTCGTTACAGTTGTTATAGTAAATGATTTCCGAAAGGAAATGTTTTATGTAGTATTGGGATTTATATATCTACCTTAAAATTCGAATCCCTATACTAGTGATTTTAAGTCGTCGTAACGATGTTTTACGTAACATTCGTTTTGACTCAAATGTTTACCTTAAAGAATGAATATATACTTAATATTGATTTAAGTATATTGAATATTTTCAAATGTTGAAAATAAATGATTTGTGAATTACTTATTTTTAAATAAGTATGGAATTGCTTTTCCAATATGAAATGAACGTTTTGAGAATTTATCTTCTTAAAGATAAATTGAAATTGAATATTTGAAATCGATTTGAAAATCGTATATCAGTAGATATTTTGAAAATATAAATTCACTATGGAATTTATAAAAGAAAGGGGAATTGTTTTAGAAAAATAAACGTTGATTTATTTTTGAAGTGTGGAAATTTTATATCTAGTAAAGATATTTTGGAAAATAAATAATTTGGAAAATTATTTGGAATCTGATGATGTTGCGCATCTTTATTGATAGTTAAATAACCGACTATCAATAATTACCTGAATGGTATTTGTTGTGAATTGGATGAATTTGAATGCCACACTTATTTTTGAATAATCGCTCACTATTCGGGTTAGCCGGGAAAGGACCATGGGGTCGTATAACCCATTCCGAATATGTGATACGTCGTTATGAATTGCATTTGAAGACCGGTGTTGAAGACCGGATATTTTTGAAAACGGAAGGATTACCGTCGAGTTACTCTACATCGACTGATCTTCGATTTAGAGGTTTTATCACCCTTAGTGACGGGAAGTCCGGACGTGATTGAAAATTATCCAGAATTGCAAGGGCTTCGTGAGAAGTGCCTTCGGTTCTGTTCGATCCCGGAACAGACTTGTATGGATTGTATGTCTGACGTTACAATTTGAGATATAAAGCTGATTTCTTTCAAATACATTTCTGTTGGTGGCGGAGAATTTATTCTCTTAGCTTAACACCCTTCTCTGAGACGTACGAGCTCAGAGGTTATGTAGTTGAAATTTATCAGCGATATATCCCAATTTGGTAACGTGGCATACTGAGTGTTGCTGTGAAATGATCAGTGTTTGATCATTTGCGATATGATCATTTGTTTGATCTTATATCTTTGTGATCATAGGTTGATCATTTGTTGACCCGAAGCATGGCTTTGTAGAAAGCGTAGCTTTGTGGACGAGACTTCATCGAGCCTCACACCCCGGAAATGGTCAAAACAGGAAGGATGCGGCAAGGTTCTAGGGAGTAGCGCCCCTTAGTGTATGTTATTCCTTCTGGATAAAGGTGGTATTATGGTATGGAGCCCAGATACTTAACCTATGTGGTTGCTGCATTTTTACTATGTGGTTTGTTGCGAATCGGGGATCCTCGGGAAGATCGGTGATGATCGGGGGATGGCATACGCGTGTCAGTGGTTACCTATTTTTGCAGAGGTAACCCGGCCTTGTGTTGGCAGAGATCTAACCGTAACGTTAGGTTCTCGGGTCGTCTATTCCAGGGACGTACCCATCGTGGCATAGGAAGTTCCTTAGCCTGACCATTTGTTGGAAATCCAAAGAAACAATACGTGACTTGTACGGTTTTAGTCGTATTACCTGCTATGGAATGTGGCGGTAACCTGCTATTGAACATAGTAGCTATAGTAGGCATACGATACTGGTCGTATGTTGGCTAAGATTAATATTATACTTTCGAAATGATTTCTACACTATGCACTAATAATAATATCAAAAAGGATTTGATTTTTGCGTAGTAAGCATCTTTGACTATCATAAGAAGAAATCTCCTCCAATTCTGCGTTTGCATTGTGTGTGTGGCGGGAGGTCTTATGGTAGTTTCATTTTCCAAAAGCATTGCGAATTGACATTAAAGTTTTTCCCTGTTGTTTATTTTAGAGATAAACTGTTTTACGATCTCACACCAGTCACCATGACTGACTCGGAGTTTATTGTTCCCTTCTAAACTCTGGGTGCCCACCAATTTCCACACGGGCAGTCTAGAGTTAGGTTATCAGGATATTCTGGATATTCTGGAGTTTTGGAGATAAGCTGGATGACGAGACGTAGTATTTGTATCTGATAGTATTTATTCCGCTGTGTATTCTGTATGAGGACAAGTTATATATAACTGTCCATTGTTGTACATTGACTCTGATGATTGATGTATGTATAAAATGATATAGTTCTTTGTTTAAAGATTATTCATTTATCTATTATATTTTGTTCCGCTGCGATATGTGAGATTCTGATATTGTTTCTGCTTCTGATGTTGTTATGTTGTTCTTCTCTATTTTCTTCTTTCTTCTTCTTATTCTCTTTTTCTTCTGCCTCTTCTTTTAAACATTAAAGTTCGCGTTTCCGCCATCCGATTGTTCGACAGTTGCTACAGTGGACATAGCAGTGTCGGGTTTTTCGGAAGATGGATTTGCGGGTCTTTACAATGGTTCTAAAAGATGGAATGATGGTAGAAGATGCTACCTTGAATTTTGCAGAATTTCTAGGAATTTATATTAATTGATTTCGGAGATTCTAACTTAGTTTTGAAAAAAGACTTTAAAACTTTTTTCTCTCCGTTGGTTTTCTGAGCTTTGTTCTTACTATAATGAACGTACAATATACAGAAATGAGAATGTTCTCTTTTCTTAACTTTGCAAATGGGCTTAAACCCTTTAAGAAAATAATAAATTTTCTGTTTAAATAAGAAAAGTCTAATTTCTTTATTTGCTTTTCCAAAAGCCTATACATCATATTGTTAATGACTTAAACCTTTTTAACCATGAACTTGAGAATAAAATCATCATAACCAAGATTCCAAAATTCACTCTTTTTAATTTAGAAATAAATTTTAAACACTAATTAAATTCTTTATTTATCATATTTTAAGTAAAACCCAAATAATGATTAAAAAAGATTTCTACACTTTAAAATTTCTATTATATTCTACAAATGGTTTTACAACCAAAATTCAACATTTTTTTATCACGATAATTCCATTTAAAAAGATAAAATAATTATTTTCCACTCTTTATTAATTTGGAATAAATCATACTAAAACAATTTATCTCCTTTTTAATAACATCAAAATCAAAAATTTGCCCTATTTTGAATAATTATAATCTTAAATTTCCATAATTATTTCCAAAATTATTATCACAAAATTCTAATCAAGGTATTTAATAATTTGGGTTGTTACAATTCTAATTCTTAACATCCCTTGCACCCAAAAATTGACCCTAGCGTTAGCCATTACAATCCATTATACTGGCCAAAAAAGGAGTATTTCGATGGTTGGGATGAGAAAATAGATTGGGGACATTGAGTGTATATGTAGAGTATAGATTTGATAGGACTATTTTCAAATTGATTTCGTAGCTATAGTAGGCATCTTGATATTAGTAATCTTGGGTTTAGGAGTAATTAACATTGATATGTTTTTATCTTTAATATATTTTAGAACCGAGGATCTCCATATTTTAAGAGAAATTTAAAAATATATAATTCATACCTACGATGATGAGATTAAGGTAGGTGGAGCTAATGTCGATGTCACTGAAGAAGAAACTAGATACGGTGGAGCAAAGTCCGATGATGGCGAAGGATAGGCTATCGACGGTGAAGTAAAGGCCGATGATGTTAATGGAGGAGAATTAGGGTTTTATTTAATTTGGGTATTTTTGAGTGAAAGAGTGAGTGTTTACTATTTTGAAGGAGTAGAACGAGACTATATGAGGAAGGTTTGGAGAAATTTGAAGAGCGATGAAATGAAAATTTTCATAAAGTGTGGTTTACTTAAGGATTAGGCTTGGGATTTATTTATGTTTTAAAATATAAATAACAGCATTTGAAAACACTACGACCATGGGTTGTAAAATATTAACTTTCTTGTAATGTTCACCAATTAGTAATTATAAATTTTTATTATTGACTATAAATAATAATTATTAATGATAAATTGTTTATTAATAATCAGTAATTATAAATAATTACCTATATAATTTGTCATTTATAATTTTTTAGTTATACACTACACATTTACGAATTATTAAGTATAAATTATCTGTTGTTAATTACAAAGTAATAATTATTAATTGTTGTAATAGTTTAAGCAATTGTAAACATACCTTTAACCAGCCTTTTCTAGTTGATAATGTTTCCTCAAATATTGTTATGTGATCATTTACACCTAATGAGTAAAACTTTTAAAAAAGGTTATCGCAAATTAATATTCAAAATGTTCAGGAAAAAGTTGTAAAAACAATGTTTTTACAAGTTTTTGTAATAAACGCTATTAAAAAAAGGTATTATTACAACTTAAAGGAAAACATTGTAAAGTACAACGTTTTTACAATGTTTTTGGAAAACGTTGTACAAAATTTATTCTACATTAATAATTTTTTTTAAAAAAACGTTGTAATAAGGTCATTTTGTTTTAGCATCAAATCCCTTTATTTTTTCCATTTAGAACGAATTAATTAGTATTTAACCCGAAAATAATATTCCACTTTAAACCTCAAAACTACTTCTATTGCTGTTTATTTCAAAATAGTAAACACTTGACCTAAAATACTTTTCAAAGCATATGTTAGTATTATTATTACATTTCCAAACTATCTCTTATTTTTGTTACTCAAATAATAATAATAATATTATTTTTCTATAAATTCCAAAAAAGTAACTCTATCGTTATTTAACCAAAACAACACGATCTTCACAAAAATCATACAATTATCTATTAAATCCACTTTAACAAATATGGCGATTAGAAGTTATAGTTTTAATTTGTAATTTAATAAAATACAGGGTTTAGATTGAAAAAGTACCATCTTCCCCAAATTCAAACGTCATCGTCATCACCTCTTTGACCACTAAATCCGGTGCCATAGTTCGTCAATCGGCCAATCGTTTCATGTGGTCGTGCTTCCCTACTAATACTCTACTTGGTCGCACCACCCACCCCACCTTCAATCTCTTATTTTGGCCACCATAACCGACCCAATCTATGGTTTTTTAACCCTAAAATTGAAATTCAGGTCGACACAATGCATTGTAGACCACCTCCAATCTTTTATTTTGGCCGCTATGACTGACCCAATCTAAGGTTCTTGAACCCTAAAATTGAAATTCAGCCCACCACAATGCATTGTTGACCACAAGGCTGCCACAAATTAACCCATGCCGAAAGCTCTACAATCCATTTATCCATTTTCACTAATTGATGCCTGGATTAGAAATCCCCAGTTTGACTACCATGGATTCACATGCACCTTTGACCAGCAACTCTAGTCGACTCATGCATTTTTATGACAAATAGCCACTTATTGTTAGTCTGCCTCATCGAGATGCTCAATTTGATATATAATTTGTTGGGTATTGGACACTTTGAGTTTTGAAACAATTTTGGATTAGAGATAAGCATCCGCCATTAGCAAGTGATTAGAGAAATTTGAGGTTTAGACAGAAAAGTGGAGATGAAGCTAATGGCTAGGGTTTCGTAGTTTCATTTATGTACTCGTTAATAGGGTTGTCAATGGATACCTGTAACGACCCGTTGTTCCGTACCCTTTGAGTTGACAATAAACCCCACTTGTCCAACCCAAATTGTACGAAAGGGCGAATAACTGAGAGAAAGAAGAGATGGAAGAAGAAACAGAAACAATAACACATAATCTCACAATCGCAGCGGAAAAAAATATAATATACAATAATAGATTTTTTTTGTACAAAAAATCTGTAGCTGTTAATATACACACAATCATCAGAGTACAATAATCAACAATCACTCTGGACAGTTATGATAACTTGTCCTCACAAATACCGAACATTCATTTTAACACACACAGCGGAATATAATCAAGTACGTATAATACGCCTTAGAATCCTCCAGCTCGTCTCCTGAGTTCCATAGCATCCTAACCTGAATCTATAATACTCGGTCTGACCTGAACATTATAATAAAATAACACCCGAGTCAGTCTGGAAAACCAGCGTGAGAAAACACACTCAATTGGAATTATTACTGTTATCAAAATCCTTTGGGAACAATGATATCTCGTAAGACCACGCCACACATAAATACGATGGGTTTTTACCTTACGATAACCAAAATTTTTTATATCAAAATCATCTGATATTATAATAGTATCTATAGAAAATAAATTAGAAAATAGCCGAAATGCTTGCATCTCATGTTTCAGCATAAATGGGCACAATCAAAACCGTACAGGCTCGTAGTGGATATTGGATTCCATACAACGACTGGGCTACTGGGGTACTGCCCGCCACAGTATATCTCTAGAAAAATGTACCGAGATTGTACCTAACAATCTTTGCCAACACAGGACTGGCATACCCCTTACTAGATAGTACTGAGTATGTTATCACCCCAGTAGCCCAGTCGTTGTATGGAATCCAATATCCATACAAGTTGTTCAGTCGTTGTATGGAATCCAATATCATTTGTACCGAGATTCAATCTTGGAATGCTAACACTGCCTTCCAGATCATGATGCAAATGATTAGCATTCATCCATACAAGTTGTTCTAGGTCTGAACAAACCGAACCTCCTCCAAGATCACTATCTTCATTATCTTCGAGATATCACAATTCGTAACGCACAAATCAGATCGAAGTGGTTTTCGGATAATTAAATCCAATCCCAGTCTCTTCAAAACGATTAACGAATTTGGCCAGATTTTAATTCGGTTATTTAACTATCAACACACATAAGCAGTCACTAGGCCTATATTATAAATTTTCCCAAAACATTTATTTCAAAATATCTTTACCAAGATATATATATATATTCAAATCTCTTTCGGTATATTCAATAATTGGAAACAATTTCGAATCCCTATATCCATAACAAAATATTTTCGAATAATATTAATACTTAGAAATATATTTTTTCTCCAATTCCATTTGTAATTTAACACTTTGAAAATATTTCTATGATAATAATCTTATAGCTAAAATATTTCAAATCCTTCCAGTCTAATACTTAGAAAATATTTATAAGTTTATTTTCCTAAATCATTTTATTCCCAATACTTAGGAAATATTCCATTCATTCCTATTTCTCAAAATCCTTTACAATTTATTTGTAAATTCCTTTTCTCATTTATAACAGATTCTATAAGTTTTTGAAATTCATTAACTAACTTCCTTTACATTTTCTAAAATCGATTGCAATTTTCTATAATTCCAACTACCCATTTCTAACTTCTTTTTATGAATTCTAATTCATTTTTCGAAGTTCTCTTATTTCAACGATTCGGAAATTTTCTTAAGTTTCCAGAATTCAAATTCAAGATTTCTCTAATAAAAATCATATACGTTAAATAAACCCCGTTTATAAGTCTCGAGAGGATTTATAAATAAATTACAATCATTTCAAAGCTCTTTATATATATATATATATATGATAAGTATTTTTAAAGAATAATAATTTATTTTTAAAAACATATTTAAGTAATTATTTAAAATATTAAAACATTTTAAATAAACATCAATAATTCATTTCCAATTTATTTTTAGACAAAACTAATCGATTTACAAAGCTTATTATAAAAATGTGAATTCATTACAATAAATATTAAATATTTGAATACTCCACTTTCCAAAATATTTCAATTCTAAACAGCTTTAAATTTCATAGTTTAATAAATAAAATTTCCCTTTTAAAACAAGACTTAACTTCTCGATAAAAATATATTCTTAAAATTTCAAATACCAATTTTAATTTATAAATCCCTCTTGATTCATAACACATCGATTTCATTCTGATTCCATAACCATTCTCACATTTTAAAAATAGAATCCACTATTTCTTTCAAACCGATTTTCATCTCTCGTTATAAATTCACACTGTGAATTTATATCTCCAATTTATCACATGATAATCAATTCATTCTATTTAAAATCATCGTTTATAAATGTACAAACTCATTCGAGTTCCACCTGTTTCATAAAATATTCTCATTTATAAAATTTCATTTATAAATCCATCCCTTTGTAAATCCATATTCAAAACTCTACATAAAACATTCCTTTGTATTTATAAACTATGTTTATGAGCTTCATTTCTATTTTATAAACTCCTTTCTATATAAAGTCTCTTAATTATAAAATTCACTCTATAAATTTACTTCTTTATAACTCTCATTTCTTATCAAAATCGAATTATAAATATCGATTTCAAATCCATTTACATACCTATACACCAATGTTAAAAATTCTCATCCCCATTTTATAAACATCGTCCAATATTTCCAACTTTATTTCCACATTCTATTTTTCCCAAAATAGAATCAATTACTTTTCTAACAATACCATTTCCCAAATTAATATAAACCTACTGATATGTTTTATTTCTCCAAATTTTCCAAGGATGATATTTTCTCTAACAAAAAAAACATCGCTTTATAAATTTATTATTTCATTTTAAAACCTTCCTTATTTATAAAATAACTCTTTAAAGGTTCTTTCCTTAATATATAAAATTATATCACCTTTAAAAATACATTTAATAATAGTTATATAAAAAATACTTTTATCATCTTTAAAATAGTTTTCTTTAATTATAAAATTGAATTAATATTTAATATTTAAAAATCTGTATGGTGTGGTCTAGAAAATCTTTATTTAACATTTCATTAACTTATCAATTCAATATTCGAATATAATATATTTTTTATACAAATCAATTTCCTTTCTTTTAAATAATTCAATATATTTGAAAAAACACTTTTAATTTCGAAAACTATTTGATAATAAAAATTTCCACTCTATAGCATTTTAAAAATACTAAAAGAGGCACAGTGCTACCATAGCACTAATAAGGGAAATAATATTCACGTCATCAAATATGGCATCTGAAAAATAAAATTAACAAATGTGAGGAATCCAGTTGGATCCCTCCAACCTGTTTCCAAACATTTATCAAAACCCTTTGTTTCTCAGTTAAATTCAAAATCAAATTTTAGTTAACAAAAATTTTCAAAATTTTTCTAACACCGTAAATTTCCCAAATTTTTTGGCAGAGTCTCCCTTATACGAGAGCCTTTTGCAATATGAAAAAAATTATAAAAAGATATACATCGGCTCTCGTGGCCGAAAAACACAATATATATCAATATTTTATTTTTCACACGCTAAATTCATAGGCGTACCTTATTTTAGCGTTATTAAGCGAGTTCGCATAATTTATATGCAATTTGCGCAACCCAAATCTAGCTGAATAGTCCTCTGGTACCTGTGCTTACTCAAATAAAGCACATGAGTTTCATAAACAACAAATTCAACAACATTTCATTCATTTAACTACTTAAACACATAAGTTTCATTAACAAGTCATGTTATAACATGAACGTTTAGAATTTATAACCAAATACAAGGTTCAAACACTTAATTATTCACTTCCACTCGATTTGTAAACCATTTATTCCAATCCAAATGATTTTTATGTGATTCACTTGCATAAATCCATTTCCACACTCATTTTATTCTTAACTCATCACAAGTCAATTCCGATTCCATTCACCAATTTGATTTTATCAATTCATTCCATGCAAACTCAAACAATGAATCATTTTATAAAATAATAACTTAAGTTTATAACCAATTTATGTTTGTTTATATTCCAAACTTAAGTTTAAATTCAATTCTAGTTGAACCACATTCTAAAACCATCTTTAAATCACTTGCCATTTTAGGTCGAGTCTTATTTATATTCGTGCCCATTCCATTTATCCATTTTAAATTAAATAAATTTCCAGTTACTAATTTAATTATTTAGTTTATTCCATCAATCTATTCCAAATCTCGATAAATTCCATTTCACAATTCAAGTCTGAATTTATCGATTAATTTAGTACAATTCAAATCCAATTCAACATTTTAAATATACTCAGATTATTTATACTTAGGTTGAGTTTTCATTCTTATAGCTTGAGTTTATTTCTATTTTAACCCAATTTCCATTTCACTTTACTTAACTCGAGTTAAGTTTAAATTTCAAAAATTGACTTATATAACTCGACATGAGTTTAACTTCGATTTATAATCAACTCCAAATTTTCATTTCCGATTATCATCGATTGGGTTTCCACAACCCAAGTTTATATTTACTCCATTGAGTTATTACAATTACAATTCAATTCTATTTGGCTCTAACACCATTTCAATATTCAATTCGCTAATTAATTTATCCAATTGGTGCATTTCCATTTTATAATTAAAAATCTGATTTTTATCTCAAACATCACTTCATTTGGGTTTGACTTGGGTTCAATTCCAATTTATAATTCAAATTCTAATTTTCATTCCTTTAACAAATCAATTAACCCATTTAATCGGGTTTTCTTTTCCATTTCCTCAGACTTATAAGTTATTTAAACTTATTTATTCACAATTCCATAATTTATCACTTAAATTTTATTCCATTCAAAATTTATAACTTATAGTTATATCGTCACTTTACAACTCAAATTTTATATTCAACTCAATTCGATATTGTTTCAAATCCAATCCAATTTTATTTAACTTAGCTTAAGTTAAATTTTGAATCCATACAATTCTCTTATTAACCCAATCCATTTAACTTACTCAAGTTAAATTTGTAATTACGTATTGAAATTCACAATTTCCTTTCTTATTTATATCATTCCCAACTTATAAGTCCAAAACTTATTTCCTGATATTTTCTAAAACATTTAAATAAGGATTCCAGAATTCAAACACCTGGTATTTATTTCAAATCACTTTGAAATTAAATAAATATATATACCCCTTTTATATACCAAATCACACTCTTTTTTATTTTAAACCAAACCTTTTTTTATCCATATAAATTCCTTTTAGAATTTTTAAAACACATGTTCACCAAACAAGTCCAAAACAAATAATAATGGTAGCAACCCGTCACTTAGAAACTCGAAAATGAATACTGATGATGCTGCAGTCATCACCAGGATTATTTTCCAAGGACTGAAGTGAGTTTAGTGCATTTATCACCTTCAAAATCCATTTAAAACAATTTCCATTTAGAAATATTTCAAATAATATTACTATTATTCATTTCAAAACACTTTAGAAAACATTTCCAAAAATCTCCGGGATTTAATTTTCCAAATTTTGGTTTGAATCCAATTTTAGCTTTACTCATTTTTATAAATCATATTTATACAATTTCTATTTGGTTATATAAACCATTTCAATTTTTATAATCTGGTTTTGATTATAATGAACACCAAACACACTAATATACTATAATAATTTCAGAAAATTATTTCTTTTATATCAAAATATAATTTGGGTAAAATTGTTTCATTTACCCACGTTAAAACAATACTATGTCGATTTAACTTGTTCAGAGTTTAGAAACCCCTATCGATACAGTTGTACGGACTGTGCCGACTAGAATTCAAAAGCCACTCAACAAATCAACCAACACAATATAAAATATTTTTATATCACTAACAAAAACGCGCTCATATACAAATACATTCAAAGTGATTCTAGGGTACTACTGACCCTATCTCTAATGAGTAATCCCCACCAAAGCCAAGGTTCTTGCTTAACCTTCAGCTCTGATACCACTGTAACAACCCGTCGTTCCGTACCCTTTGAGTCGACAATAAACCCCACTTGTCCAACCCAAATTGTACGAAAGGGCGAATAACTAATAGAAAGAAGAGATAGAAGAAGAAACAGAAACAATAACACAGAATCTCATAATTGCGGCGGAACAAAATATAATATATAATAATAGATTTTTTATACAAAGAATCTGTAGCTGTTAATATACACACAATCATCAGAGTATAACAATCAACAACCAATCTGGACAGTTATAATAACTTGTCCTCACAAATCTGAACATTCAGTTTAACACACACAGCGGAATATAATCAAGTACGTATAATACGCCTAAAAATCCTCCAGCTCGTCTCTTGAGCTCCATAGCATCCTAACCTGAATCTGTAATACTCGGTCTGACCCGAGCATTATAATAAAATAACACCCGATTCTGTCTGGAAAACCAACGTGAGAAAACACACTCAATTGGAATTATTACTGTTATCAAAATCCTTCGGGAATAAAGGTATCTCGTAAGTCCACGCCACACAGAAATACGACGGTTTTTTACCTTACGATAACCAAAACATTTTATATCAAAATCATATGATATTACAATAGTATCTATAGAAAATAAATTAGAAAATAGCTGAAATGCTTACATCTCACATTTTAGCAAAGTTGGGGACAATCAAAACCGTGTAGGCTCGTAGTGGATATTGGATTCCATACAATGATTGGGCTACTGGGGTACCGCCCGCTACTGTACATCTCTAGAAAAATGTACCAAGATTGTACTTAACGATCCCTGCCAACACAAGACTGGCCTACCCCTTACTGGATAGTATCGAATATGTTATCACCCCGGGTGTTCCCAACCTAATCGAGCGCTCTCTTTTCCATGCACAACCATATCCGTAATTATGATATATCCGAGTGTATCTAGAAAACCGATAACATACCCTACTTGGGTGCGACCCACTTAGCCCTACCGCATCTCCCATGTTTTAGTCATTCCCAGTTGATGAGGCATGAGGCTACGTTTTACCTTTTGAATAACATTCATTCTTGGAATGCTGACACTGCCTTCCAGACCATGATGCAAATGATAGTATTCATCCATACAAATTGTTCTGGGTCTGAACAAACTGAATCTCCTTCAAGATCACTTTCTTTGTTATCTTTGAGATATCACAATTCGTAACGCATAAATCGGATCGAAGTGGTTTTCGGATAATTAAATCTGATCCCGGTCTCTTCGAAATGATTAACGAATTTAGCCAGATTTGGTAGTCGGTTATTTAACTATAAAATTTCACACATAAGCAGTCACTAGGCCTATATTATAAATTTTCCTAAAACATTTATTTCAAAATATCTTTACCAAGATATATATTCAAATCCCTTTCAGTATATTCAATAATTGGAAACAATTTCGAATCCCTATATCCATAACAGGATATTTTCGAATAATATCAATACTTAGAAATATTTTTTTCTCCAATTCCATTTGTAATTTAACACTTTGAAAGTAATCTATGATAATAATCTTATAGTTAAAATACTTCAAATCCTTCCAGTCCAATACTTAGAAAATATTTATAAGTATATTTTCCTAAATCATTTTATTCCCAATACTTAGGAAATATTCCATTCATTCCTATTTCTCAAAATCCTTTACAATTTATTTGTAAATTCCTTCTCACATTTATAACGGATTCTATAAGTTTCCAGAATTCATTAATTAACTTCCTTTACATTTCCAAAATCAATTGCACTTTTCTATCAAGTACCCATTTCTAACTTCTTTTTATGAATTCTAATTCATTTTTTGAAGTTCTCTTATTTCAACGATTCGGAATTTTTCTGAAGTTCCCAGAATTCCATTTCAAGATTTCTCTGATAAAATTCATATCCGTTAAATAAATCCCGTTTACAAGTCTCGAGAGGATTTATAAATAAATAAAAATCATTTCAAAACTCTATATATATATATATGATAAATATTTTTAAAGAATAATAATTTATTTTTAAAAACAGATTTAAGTAATTGTTCAAAATATTAAAACATTTTAAATAAACATCGATAATTCATTTCCAATTTATTATTAGAAAAAACTAATCGATTTACAATGCTTATTATAAAAATGTCAATTCATTTCAATAAATATTTGAACATTCCACTTTTCGAAATATTTCAATTCTAAATAGCTTTAAATTTCACAGTTTAATAAATAAATTTTCCCTTTTAAAACAAGACTTAACTTCTCGATAAAAATATATTCTTAAAATTTCAAATACCAATTTCAATTTATAAATCCCTCTTGATCCATAACACATCGATTTCATTCTGATTCCATAACCATTCTCACATTTCAAAAATAGAATCCACTATTTCTTACAAACCGATTTTCATCTCTCGTTATAAATTCACACTGTGAATTTATATCTCCAATTTATCACATGATAATCAATTCATTCTATTTAAATCATCGTTTATAAATGTACAAACTCATTCGAGTTCCACCTGTTTTATAAAATATTCTCATTTATAAAATTTCATTTATAAATCCATCTCTTTGTAAATCCATAATCAAAACTCTACATAAAACATTCCTTTATATTTGTAAACTATGTTTATGAGTTTCATTTCTATTTTATAAACTTCTTTTTATATAAATTCTCTTAATTATAAAATTCACTCTATAAATTTATTTATTTATAACTCTCATTTATTATCAAAATCGAATTATAAATATCGATTTCAGATCCATTTACAAACCTATACACCAATGTTAAAAATTCTCTTCCCCATTTTATAAACACCGTCCAATATTTCCAAATTTATTTCCACATTCTATTCCCAAAATAGAATCAATTACTTTTCTAACAATACCATTTCCTAAATTAATCTAAACCCAGTGATATGTTTTATTTCTCCAAATTTTTCCAAGGATGATATTTTCCCTAACTAAACAAACGTCGCTTTATAAATTTATTATTTCATTTTAAAAACCTTCCTTATTTATAAAATAACTCTTTAAAGGCTCTATCCTTAATATATAAAATTATATCACCTTTAAAAATACATTTAATAATAATTATATAAAAATACAATTTTTATCATCTTTAAAATAGTTTTCTTTAATTATAAAATTGAATTAATATTTAATATTCAAAAATCTATATGATGTGGTCTGGAAAATCTTTATTTAACATTTCATAAACTTATTAATTTAATATTCAAATATAATATATTTTTATATAAATTAATTTCCTTTTTTAAAAAATAATTCAATATATTTGAAAAACACTTTTAATTTCGAAAATCATTTGAAAATAACAATTTCCACTTTATAGCATTTTAAAAATACTAAAAGAGGCACAGTGCTACCATAGCACTTGTAAGGGAAATTTTATTCACGTCATCAAATATGGCATCCAACACAGCCTATATCACTATATATATGAAAAATAAAATTAACAAATGTGAGGAATCTAGTTGGATCCCTCCAACCCGTTTCCCTGCATCCATAGATGTTAAATTACATAAAATACCAATCGCGCTTCGAGGTGGTATATCGCGATAATATAGGGTCATCCGCTATTATGCGGCGAGCATAGTGTCTCATCCGCTCCACTCGGTGGGAATATATCCAACTACTAATATATACTACTATATATAATATAACATTCAACTGATAATAATTCATTAATTCAACCTATCATCCAATAATTATTATTTTTTAACATTCAAAATTAAAAGTAGTAATCCAAATGAGTGAGATTTACTAACCTTGATTTTTCATTTGCCGAATGCTCATTTTAGATTAAATCGAACCAACATTCGATTTAATCTAAAATCCCAGCTGCTCCCAATTGACTCCAAATAAATCCCATTCCGTAGATTTCGCAGCTACGAATCCAACGTGATCGATTTCATGATTTGGCCCTTGCATGTAAACGATATGTAATTTATAAATTTTTGATTTTATTAGTATCGTAATTTTTTTCGTATCAATTACATTAATTTAAAAGGTTAATTACCTAACTTATTTTCGTTCTCCTCCCGGCATCTGCTCTCGCGTGAGAAACAACCCATACACCCAAGCAAACCCCACGCCGCTGCCATCAACTCGAGACGCGTGCCACCCTCCATCATCCCAAACTCCGTCTTGACCCAGCACTGCCGCATCATCGCCGAAAACCTCTAGGCGTTCGCACCCCTCTTCGAAAATCGAACACCCAGAAATCGCGATGCCTCTTCCCACACTACGATGCCATAGCAGCCTCGTGCCCCAAACCTCGCGATCACCATCATCTCATTTGTGCGCGTGCTCCTCTGAGCGCCACCCTACAATCGCCTCACTCGATTGCGATTTTAGTTTATTTTTTTTTTAATTTCGAACTATTCGTTGAGAGGAGGAGAAGGAAGGGTGATTCACGATTTTTAAAAAAAATAAGGGGCGGTTGGGTTCAGGAAATAGAGTGGGTGAAGACAGGGCTAGGTTGGTTGGAAAAATATAGCTTTTGACTTTAATTTTTTATATTATTTAATCCTAAAATATCTTGTTTTAGCACCTTAAAATTACGACCTCCTATCGAGGCATGCCGCTCTACATTCCTAATGTTATACGTTATTCTGAACCCAATGGAACAAGTTTCGAGTCCTAATTCGATCGTATGTGGAATATTGTTTGAATCCAATTATTATATTAAATTTTCAATATTAATTTCTACACGTTTCTATCACGTCGACCAAACAGTTACCCCAAACACTACGAAATTTGAAATCTGATAATAATATACTATTACGGATCCAATGGAACTGGTTTCGTCGAATTCCGAAACTGTGCCCCGGATCGCTATTTTAACGCGTCGATTAAATCAACGAATTTCAAAAGTTGACGAAATCACTTGAAATTTCCATTTTAGAAACTTACTAACTCCATTCTAATTTAAATAGAATTTATATCCACATTAGAAATTGTTTTCGATTCATATTCAACTCAAATTTCAATTATTCACCATTTTCGTATTACAATAAATCGCTATATTTGAAATTTAATTTCATTCTGTAAATTTCAACCAAAATCTTCATATTCTAAATCCAATATTTAAAACCATTTAAATATTCAAAATTAATCGTCAGAAATCCAGGTCGTTACAATTCCAGAAAAATCTGAAATCTATTCGCATCCACATTCGAAAAGCGGATAAATATCTGATATGTAGAAAAACGGATGCGAATGCGGATATAAAGACACTCGAATCCGAAAATTATCTGACCGGTATTTTTCAAGATTATAGTTTAAATTATTTGTATTTTAGTACAGTGAAAGATATTTATTTATGGTTTTATGAAGTTAGAAGGTTATATTATACGCACCAAATGCATATTAACTACTCAAAACTATTTATTATCATTATATTTGTTTATTTTTTACACTTTAATAATTAATGGAATTAAAAAAGTTTATGTTAAACTTAAATTTTCCATTTATATTTTTTGATTTATTTATCGTTAATGGATAGGATATTATCTTATATCCGTTCGGATCCGCGGATGCGGATATCCAATATTCGAAAATGATTTCGGATGCGGATGCGGATATGGCACTATCTGTATCTAAAAGTATCCGTTGAAAGGCCTAGTCGTTAAGTAGGGTTTTGGGATATGTAACAAGTTAATAATCACGCATGTCATATCCAAATTGTAAAACTCCCATCTCCCAAATCGTAACTCCAAATTTTACAAATTTATAATCGAAACCGATAAACTCAGAAAGAGCCACGTAATGGTTTTAAATATTGTAATGACCTATGTATCGAAGGATCATAAAATATTATTATTAAAATCATGTTATATCGTATAGATCTAAAACTTTGGAAAATGACTATCAAGGACAATTTTCATCGCTAAATTTTTTTCTGGCAATTTGGACCTAGAAATTTGTGTAAAGCCTATAACTTTTGATAGAAGCAGAATTAGGGTCTGAAACCACTTCCATTAGATTGAGTTATAGGTTTCGCTTTATGTATAGTGATAATAATATGTAACGATCTAGAATTTCTGTCATTCGAATTTGAAATATTTAAGTGATTTTAAATATTGAAAATTCGATTTTATAAGTCAAATAGATTAAATTTCAAATATAGCAATTTATTTGATAATTGAATTATTAAATTTAATAATTGGAATTGTTTAAATAATTGAATCTTGAATTTAATGTGAATAAAAATGATTTCGAAAGCTGATTTAAATTCTATTTGAATAAGAATGAAGTTAGAAAACTTTTTAATCTGAATTAAAAGTGATTAAACTGGTTTAATAATAATTGTTTTAATTAACGTGTGAAAATAACCTTTCGGGACACTATCTCGGATTTGGACGAAACCGGTTCTATTTGATCCGTAATAGTGAATTATTATACACCGTCGAATTTTGGGGCGATTGGATGTATCGTTTGGTCATGCGAGCCTGAAATGCGTAGAAATTAATTAATGGAATTTAGATTAATATAATTCGTTTTGAAAAGCAAACTTCTAAATATGATCGAATTGGATTCCGATACTAGTTCCATTGTATTCGGAATAGGGATATTACATATAGAACGCCAGGCGGCATGCCTCGATTGAAGTTCAGAAATGTTTGACATGAATAGTGTTTAGATGTTTATTTTGCTATAAATAGGACCCAAGCCTTCATTCTCTTGCCCATTAAAACCCTAGCCGCTAGAAAACGAAAACAATCCAATGGCCACGAAGCGAAGTTGTGATCAAAGTAAAATTAGCAAAAATAATATTAGCGAAACTTGTAGCCCTCGTCACCAAGAGTTCATCCATACCAGTCGATCGTCGATCGATGGTCCATGGCAGTGGAAATTGGGAGATGAACTACGTGACATTCGGTGCATTTTTATGGCAAACGGTGGCATCTTAGGGGTTCAGACCTACGGCGATGAGTGGAGGAAGGCTAGGCGAGGCGACAGTGAGCTCACGGCGGCGCGCGATCAACGAAGGCGGTGGCGATGAACGATGGGAAACGAGGTGTTTGGGTTCGAGTTCAATAGCATGGGTTGTGAATGAAGGGAGGCAAGGTAATTAAAGTTTAAAAGTAATTAATTTAAAGTTAGTTATAAGTTAAATAATCTTAAATGTTCATTAATTCATATCTAATTTGTATGAGGTCCCAGTTGAAAGCTGCGTTGTGCTTGTTACAGTGAAATCTATAATATAGAGTTGGATTGGATGGATTTGGAGCTGGTAGGAATTTGGATTAAAATCGAATGTCTATTCGGTTTTAATTCAAACCAGAACGCTTCAGCGATTACTAAAATTTATGTGAGTTAACTCACCTCTCTGGCCCACTTATATTTCTATACAAGCGTAGATAATTTTATTGTTGATTTTTGTTGACTGTTTGGATGGTTTACTATTTTATTAGTTGGTTTAGATATATTCCTACCCCTGAAGCAGATAAGAACCTATTACGTTCCCGTGTATGAGCGGATGACCATTTGTATATGATCCCCCCTCGAAGCGGTTGATTTATATTTTATGATTATGTATTGTCTCTGATGCAGGGGACGGGTTGGAGGGATCCAATAAGATTCCTCACACTATTGATTTTACTTTTCATATATATTGTGATATATAATTTGTTGGATGCCATATTTGATGACATTGATAGGATTTCCCTTATTTAGTGCTTTAGTAGCACTGGGCCTTATTTTTGGTATTTTAAAAAACTGTAAAATAATGATTTTGATTTAAAAGGGATTTCAAAGTGATTTTGAAAGTATATATGTTCTAATTATTTTCAAATTATTAAAAGGAATGAATTTATTTTAAATAAAATAAAAGTAAGATTTTTGACGTTATAAAAATTATAGTTTTGTGAAATACTTTAAGGAGAGATCTTAGAATGGTTTATATAAAAGTTTTATAAAAGTAATATTTTATAAATAAAGAAATAGTTTATAAGTATTGAAAATGAATTTATAAATGATATTCTATATATATATATTTATAAATGGTGCTATATACATATATATATATATATATATATATATAATGGGTTTGTAATTGAGATATTGTAAATGGAACTATAAACGGATTTTATAAATAATAGAGATATATATAGAAATGAATTTATAAATAGAATTTTATGAATAAAGAGATTTTATAAATAGAAGTTTTATAAAATAAGAAGGAGATTTATAAACATAGTTTGGCAAATATAGAAATGATTTATGTTGAGATTTAAATATGGAGTTAATCGTTTTAAAAGTGGTTTACCTTTTAAAGGAATGTTTTAAGAGTGATATCTCCAAAATGGTAGTGTTATTAAATATACTTATACCATGGAAGTAAGTATATGGAAATATTTTCAAATATCGAAATATTAAAGTGGTTTGTGAATAAACTTATACCGTTGAAATAAGTACATGGAAATGTTTTCCAAATATCGAAATATTAAAGTGGTTTATGAATACACTTACACCATTGAAATAAGTATATGGAAATATTTTTCAAATATCGAAATATTAAAGTGGTTTTGTGAATATATCTTTTAAAGATATTTTGAGATAAATATTTGGAAATTGATTTAATTAATAAGAGATTAATTAAATGGGCCTAGTGACTGCTTATGTGCTATATTTTATATGTTGCTTTGATATTTAAATAACCGAATATCAAATTTGGCCATTTTTGGTTCCTTGACTTGATGTGGGAACTGATTAGTCATGCACTTAGCACCAAGCCGACTGAGTAGGCTTGATTATCATTTGGTGTTAAGAATGTTGATCCGAGTAGTGCAGAGTGACTATGGTACTCTAATCTACCGGGCTTCCTTCTTGGCAGAAGGATAGCAAGTTGAGAGTTGGAAACATGATAAGTCTACGAGACTTGGTTTTCATATAAGGTTAAGGGCCTCTTATCGTTGTTGGTCCGAAGAGATCGAGATCAGATTTATCCAAAAAACACTTTAATGCATGCATTCAAAAGTGCAAGTTTATGATGATGAATTTTGAAGACAGAGATCTTCATGATGCATGGCTACTTTGTACTAGACCCGTGATGCATATTATATATATATAGTGGCGGTAGTGTTTTGTTATGAAAATCTTCGATATGCAAGGACATCAGACTACTAATCCTAGGAATGACTCCTGACAGGATGTAGAAGGAGAGTACCTTCGGTTTATCCTGTTCCTAGATAACTTGTATGGACGAATGTCTGACATTATATTTCTAAAATGCACATACATTTATTTTACAAATATGCATCTGTTTGGTGGCGGAGAAGACAACTTCTCTTAGCTTAACACCTTCATTGAGAAATACGAGCTCAGAGGTTGTACATTTGGGGAAATCAATAATGTGTGATGGAATTGGCAATGTGGCATTCAAATTGGAATGTGCTAGGTGAAAGGTAAGCATTACCCTAGGCCTCATCACCCAGTAATGGCTTAAATAGGGTACACCGTAAGGCTATGTGGTTCGCAACCATTAGGGTATGATCTTCACCTTTCTAGATTACCCTCCATATGTCGAGAATATGTTGTATGTTATGGGATCTCGGATAGGTTGGTTACGACCGGGGTGATGAGCTATTCAGTTTCTATCTAGGCCATCTTTGAGTGCCAAAAGGGGATAGACCGGTCTTGCCAGATGCGAAGGATTGTTTGTGTATCCTCAGTACATCCCTCTAGAGATGTACTATACGGAAGGTAGTCCTTACCTTGTCATTGTATGGAAATCCATTCTCCATTAGGTGCCTGCCATTTTAATTGTAGAACCTATTATGCTGCAATTTAATAGTGTAACAATTTCAGCTATGATTAATATTATTTCTATAATAGACACTAGTATAATATAACAAAATTTGATATGAAATGTTTTGGTTATCGTACGGTAAAAACCCGTCCGTGTTTATCTGCGGCATGGTCGTACGAGATACCTTTGTTTTGAAAAAGAAAGTTTTTGATAACTTTAAAAATTCAGTTGAGATGTGTTTTCTCACATAGGTTTACCAGACTGATCCGAGCGTTATTCCGTTTCAATGCTCAGGTTTGACCGAGTATATTTACAGATTTATTTTTGATGATTTGGAGCTTACGAAGACGAGCTGGAGGTCTTCGGGTCTTATTCACATATATGATTATTTTCCGCTACATTAGTTGTTTAAATTATCAGCATTTGTAAGGAAAAATTGTTATAACTATCCAAGTTGATGATTAGTGATTTATTATTGCATTCTGATTTGATGTATGTATATTTCAGTTTCTCTTTTGTAAAGATCATTGATATTGTATTATATGTTGTTCCCTGTGTCGTGAGATTCTTCGTCATTTAGTTTTCTTTTTCTTCTCTTCTCTTTTCTTCTTCTATCCTTACCATAACTATTCGTCTTTCCGTTCAATTTGGGTTGGACATGTATGGTTTATTGTTAGCTTGAATTGTGCAGATTTGCGGTTCGTCACGGTTGGTATCGAGCTTAGGTTGTGCGAACTCCTAGGCTTTGTTGGGGTACTCATTATAGCTAGGGTTAGTAGCACCCTAGAATGAGTTTGAGTATGTGTGTGTGCCTATGAGTGCGTATTTATTAGTGATATAAAAATGTTTTATACTGTGTTGGTTGACCTATTGAGTGGCTTATGGATTCTGGTCGATACAAGTAATTAACCTTATTAATAGGTGTCTCTAAACACTTGAACATAGAAATCCGACATAGTCTTGTTTTGAAATTAGGTAAATGAAATAATTTTACCTTGATTATATTTTATATATAAAGGAATAATTTTTCATAAATTATAGTATATATGGTGTGTTTGGTTGTTCGTGAATGATAATATTTGATTATTATCGTTTGTTGTTTGTGTTCTAATAAAAGTTGTTATTATTGTTATGTAAACAAAGATAAACAAATAAAAAATGGTTTTATATAACCAAAGTGAAATTATATATAAGGAAAATTTATAAATATGATTTGTAAATAAAAAGGATTTAAAAGTTGAGAATTTGAGAATTTAAATCCTATTGATTTTGAAAATTGTTTTTCAAAGTTTTGAAGAGGTAATAATGATATTATTTAAAATGTATTTTGCCTAAAATATTTTTAAAAGTATTTAAAAGAAATAGAAAGCATTGAATCACTTCTGTCGTTGGAAAATAATTCTGGTGATGATTGCGGCATCATCAGCGTTAATTTCGAGTTTCTAAGTGAGGAATTGCTAACATTGGAGTTGTGTTTTGGTAAAGAAAGTTTCGATTTTAAAAATCCAAAGTATAATTTGATATATATGAGAAAATAAGTTTTATAACTTATAAATTTTGAGAATGAGAAGTTAAAACAAATTTTAAATTTGTTGAATATAAATGTTAAGAAATGTAAATTTGAAATTGAACTATGAAATGAAATTTAACTTAAGTTAAGTTAACTAAAATGAATATTGAAAAGAAAATTTGACTCAAGTAAAGCTAAATGAAGTGAAATAATGAAATGAGTTAAATGAAATTGGATTTGATTTGAAATGCATATGAACTTAAGATGTAAAGTGAAAATAAACTTGAGAAGCATTGTACAATAAACTTAAGTAAAAATTGATTTAATGGTTCTTAAGTGATATTAGTATTGAAAGAAATATACTAAGTAATAAATGAATGTGAATAAAGAAATGTGAAAAATGATTATGAATAAATGAATGAAAATAGAGGAATCTAAATGTAAAAAAAGAATGGGATATAATAAGAAACCAATTGAAATAAATACGTAAGTTGTACGTATATTATTTTATTCGCATAACTATTTGATCTAAGTTTAAATATATGATTTCGAGATGATTTACATTGGTCCGAGTTAGGATTTTTCACTCGATTCTAGATGGTGAACACTGGATACAAATTTTTTATTGGTTTTGGGATTCTCTATCATAGTATATGGCTATGCAAGGAGAACGGCAGTTCCTAATCAAGGAACCAGATCGGTGTCCGCACTAGAGTGGTCATATGAACGATACTATTTCGGAAGTGAAATTATGTGATCGAGCGAACGTTCAGATTTGGATTTGCATACGAATAATGTATGTACATCATACGGGCTTTAATAAATTAAACGTTAACATTGGAAAATGTAAATTCATATGGTTATGAATTAATTGGATGGATATTATTTGTTTGATGGTTTCTCTGGTCACATTTGTTGCATTGGCATATAGTTATTGTACTAGTACATGTTATATATTGATATTACTTTCCCTATACTTGTTGTCATTGGTTATTGAGTGATTAGTAGGTGCGGATGGCATATGCTTCGTATATGGAGCTCGCTTTTGCATTATACTAATGTATATGCCTATCAATATAAGAAAATGTACACATCTCGGATTACATATTGTACTTTTATATATTTCCCCACGGGATGCCTCATCCTTGAAGATGAGATGTATATTTGTGATTATATATATTGTAAATTTTTCTGATCGAACCGCGCAATGGAGACGCTGGCTGAAGATTAGTGATTTGTTGTTATACTCTGATTTGATGTATGTATATTTCAGTTTCTCTTTTGTAAAGATCATTGATATTGTATTATATGTTTTTCCGCTGCGTCGTGAGATTCTGTGTTGTTTAGTTTTCTTCTCCTTCTCTTCTCTCTTCTTCTTCTTTCTTTCCCATAACTATCCGTTCCATTCAATTTGGGTTAGATATGTGTGGTTTACTGTTAGCTTGAATTGTGTGGATTTTCGGTTCTTTTCATAATAGGAAAATGGACTTACCGTTTAGGAGATATAGCCATTTTAAGTTAGAACTACAGATGGCCAGATTAGTAGGTAATTAGTTAGGCTCATACTTAGGTCCAATAACTAATTTCGTGAATTGTGCCTACTTAAGGAGATAGGACTGCTGTGATTCATTTCAACCCTAATCTTTTCAAACAGTTCACCTTTTTCTTACATCTTAACCGAATCCATCATTAGAAGGGATAATTAGCCGAGGGGATTTTAGATTCATCAATTTGGTGATTTGGAATTCGCTCTCTTTACTGTCTATTTTAGATTTAGGGATTAAAGTTAGTGATTTAGGTATTAGGTGAGTGATTATTGATCTCTTAATATCCTATGTTTCTTCATGTAGTTAAAGTTAGTGTTTTAACATGAATTTTCTTATTAAAACGATTTTGAACTTTAATTAACTCTTAAAAATGTTAATGGCCGAATTAAAAAGGATTAAAATGGATTTGAAATAGTTTTACAACCTCTTTTGGATCATATATTCAGTTTAGTGCAAAACTAGATCCAGGATAAATTTTGTATGCTAATCATGTTTGGATGGATGGTCTGTGTTGGATGAATGTTTATGGATGAGATATATACACACACACACATACATATTTGTTTGAATATATTGTTTGATACAGTTTGCTAGTGATTGTAGGATAGTTGGGAACCGATCATCAATTTGGGCAAAAAGAAGTCAAATTTTCTCAAAATAAGATGAAATTTAGAGTAGGGACTCTGGAAGAGAGGAGGAGCATACTTTTCAGGTCGCATGAAGTTTGGAGTTGGTTTGGATGGTCAAGTGGATCTTGGTGTCGACCTAAATTCTATTCTGTAGAAGGAAATTTACTTCTATTTAATAGGAATGATTCTTTGGGACAAGGGAAGAAAGGCTTCAAGGCAAGCTTCGAGTTGGAGCATGGATTGAGTTTCGGGAGTTCAAGACTCAAAAATTGGCTAAGTACCCAGATCGGTACCCATCATTTTTTATCAGTATCGAGTTCTTTTCTGGCACGCGGGTTGGTGCTGGGTTGTAACAACCCGGGATTTGCATTACCAACTAATAAATAAAAGTTAGGATTTTTATTTATTTTAATGAAGCATAAAAGAATTTGGAATAACAAAATTTATGTGAAAAAGGCTATTTTAATTAAATGGGAAATATGGGATTTTAAAATGAGGATAAAATGTTATTTTTGGAAAGTTAAATATTTTAGGAGAGATTTTAAAACGGGTTTGGATAAGAAAAATGAGTTTTATAAACATACATGAACACTTAGACTAATTTTTGGAAAACATATAAATAACTCTCTTCTTATTGGGTTTCTAAACCTAGCCCAATAACCCACCCTAAACCTCCTCTATAAATTATCTCATACTCTCCAAACCTCATTCATTCCAACCCTAATCAAATTCCTAAAACCCTAAACCTAAAAATGGCCTCCATGCTTAGGAAAGCTCCATCCTCTCTTATATTGGCTTAAGCTAGTTAAAGTAAGGGAAGGTAATGCAAAAACCCTCTTGTAATCCATTTCTAACTCTCTTTAATTTCTGGAAATCATGTTGTAACTCTTGGTTTTATGTGTTTTGGTATTTTTCTAGCTCCTTGATCATCATCTCTTAGCTTTGGTTAGTGCCATATAGGTGTTTGTTCTTTTGCTTGAGAGGAATACTAGGTAAACCCTCTCCTAATCTATGTATAAGCATCTCTTAATTTCTAAAATTATTTTATAATCCTCTTTTTTTGTGCATTTAGATTGTGAAACTCTTTGATCTTCTTTTCATTGCTTGGAAAGAGGTAATATATGTTAGCTGAAATTATAATTAGTTTATTGTTGTTAGTAAATTAGGCATATCTCATTCATCTTAAATCTTAAATGGCTTTAGAAATTATTATATAATATTATTTTTAATTATTAAATTAATTACTCCATAATAGGAGAGTTTTCAAAAGCCGTTTTAAAGTGATTTCAAAATCAATTATAAATCCATTTCGCACCATTATTTTCTATAATAAAAATCTCACACTCACTTTTTAGCACATCGAGCGAAGTGGAAAGGTGCTTAAACGGTTAGGAAATCTCCGGCCTATGGAACCGTGTGTATTTCCTTTCCGGTTAATCCCCGACCTATTCGATTGATCGTTTTGAACTTTGGGTCTAGTTTACCGATGATACGAGGTGGACTTTTTATTGTTTGGAGTGTGAGCTTGCTATTGGTTAGTAAACTGTTTAGTGCGAACGTGGGGTATGGGACTCATTGTTAACACTTTACGGGTTCCTCTCCAAGAAGTTGGTGACACATTAGCCTTTGGGCGGCCAGTACTGGACCTCTGGGTCACCACGCCTCTGGGCAACCGTCTCTGGACACCTGCTCTATGAAGCAGTTTATTTTTTTCGGCATGCGCCTCTGGGCCTTTATCCTTCTGGGAAGGATCTTGCCGTCTCACGCGTTCCGCATCTGTGCGAGTGATCGATCATAACTCTGCAGTACTTGGCAACAACGACTCTGGTCGGTGCACGTGCAATATTGGTATTATTTGATGATTTTGCATCCATTCGAGTACCGCCATTCGGTGTTGGTTCTGTGGAATCATATGATGTAAGTGCGATTACCTTGTGGATTCACAATGTCTCTGGACACTGCTTTTCAGTGTTTGATTTCATTGACTTTTCAGTATATCCCCATTGCTCTTTGGAGCATCGATCTTTGCTTGGGCATTGATTACGGACTCTGGTCACTCTTGGGATTATTGCCTATGGGCATCTTTTTATAGCTTTGGCTACGCCGATGATATGAGGCGATTTTATTTATTCTACACTTTGGTGTTGATTTCTCTTTGAAGATTTTTATTGTTTATTGATGATTAGGGATCGTCATTATATTCATGTGGTTCATAATATACTTCTCTTTGGATAAGTGCTGTTTTATTTATGTACCGCATTATTATATATCTCAGTATTACTGATTGTTTAGCTAGCCTGACCCGAGTGTTTTCACTCGGGTCAGACCGAGTTGTTTCAGGTTAGGTCTCTGGACTTAGCTTCTGTGCTTCCGCTTGGACATTATCTACTATGCTGATAGATAGCGCTTTTATTTGTCCACTATTCCGCTACTCTGTTATTATTCAGACTTTGATATGTACATATTTTTAACCCACATGTGTGGGCAGTGGCTTTGTACCCACTTATTGTATTTGGATCTGTATTGATGATGTATTGTTCTAGGATTTTATATCTGTTATGTGATTCTATTCTGTGATGTTTTATCATTTAATATTATGCTTTGTCCTGATAGATCTTTAGCCATTTGTAATTTCGTTATAAGTATTTACTGAATATGTCGAACCACTTGAAAAAAAAAATATATACCATCCTTTCGACGTATTCAGTAGATAGTTATAGCTTGATTACAAATGGTCGCTTCCACTATACTCTATTCTCCGCTTTAACAGACAGTATTACTCCCGTAATACTCTTTGTTACAGTGGGTCTCAGAGTGGGGCGTTACAGTTTGGTATCAGAGCCTGGTTTCAGGAATAAGCATAATAAACATAGAACAGATACACTTAGTACAATACATTTTAAATTAGATCCGAATTAAATCAAATCCCTTCCTTATGTTTATTGATAGATAAGTTAGGAATATGTATAGGAATCCGTTATATTCCGTAGTATTCCTTATTTAATTATCTATCATTGAATCATGTCTAACTCTAATTCCCGTTACGACATGTTGAGCGATGCGAAGGTCTTCTCTCAGCTTGACCTTGCCACCGGATTCCATCAGCTACGAGTCGTGGAAGACATCATTCCTCTTACAGCATTTCACACTCGTTATGGTTCTTTTGAGTGGTTGGTCATGCCGTTCGGCTTGACGAACGCTCTGGCTTTCTTCGTCGATCTTATGAATCGAGTATTCTGGGAATACATCGATAGATTCGTTCTGGTTTTCATCGACGATATTCTTATTTATTCTAGATCCGAGGCAGAGCATGCTCATCATTTGCGGATCGTCTTGGATACTCTTCGTCAGCATCAGCTTAAGGCCAAGCTCTCCAAGTGCCATTTTTGGGAGAGCAATGTCAAGTTCTTGGGCCATATTGTATCATCTGAGGATATTTCTGTCGATCCTGCCAAGATCGAGGCTATTCAGAATTGGAAGCAGCCCGAGAACGTTCATGATATTCGCAGCTTCCTTGGTCTGGCGGGTTATTACCGTCGATTTATCAAGGATTTCTCTCGTGTTGCACTTCCCCTCACGACTCTGACTTGTAAGGGAGTTCGCTTTATTTGGTCTGATAAGTGTGAAGTTTCTTTCCAACGATTGAAGGAACTTCTCACTCATGCTCCTATCCTTGTGGTTCCTGAGAGTAACCAGGATCTTGAAGTTTACACCGACACTTGTGGTAGCGGCCTCGGTGCTGTGCTTATGCAGAAGGATCGGGTAGTTGCTTATGCTTCTAGGCAGCTACGTCCGAATGAGGTTCGCTATCCGACTCATGATCTTGAGTTGGCAGCTATCGTCTTTGCTTTGAAGATGTGGCGTCACTTTCTATTAGGCGAACGCTTCACTCTTTACACCGATCACAAGTCGCTGAAATATTTATTCAGTCAGAAGGATCTCAATATGAGGCAGCAGCGATGGCTTGAGTTTCTCGCCTCATATGACTTAGACATTCAGTATACCCCTGGCAAGGGTAATCATGTGACTGATGCACTTAGTCGCAAACACTCGACGGTAGTTTCTATGATGATTGCCGAGTGTGATATTCTTGAGACCCTATCTTTGTGTGATATTAGAGATCGAGCTCCATCTTCTGATTCTCCGGTCTTATTATTCAGCTTGGAAGCTCGTCCTATCTTATTGGATCGCATTGCCCATGCTCAGCGGTAGGATCCAGACTTATTGCATCTTATTCATCTTCTCGAGTCGGGATCCAGTGATGAGACATTGCTGGATTATTCTCTTGATTCTCATCGATGTCTTCGCAGGAAGAACCGTATTTTGGTACCATCTGATTTATCACTTAGGTGTGACATTCTAGACGAGTGTCATCGCACTAAGTACACTATACATCCCGGGTCGAGTAAGATGTATGCCGACATGTGTCGCCTATTTTATTGGGAGGGCATGAAGAGTGATGTTGCAAGTTATGTAAGTCGTTGCATGACTTGTCAACAGATCAAAGCTGAGCATCAGCGTCCATCTGGTCTTCTTCAGCCGCTAGAGATTCCATTGTGGAAATAGGATCAGATATCCATGGATTTTATTGACGGTCTGCCTCGATCGAAGTCAGGCCATACTTCTATTTGGGTCATCGTTGATCGCTTGACCAAATCAGCTCATTTCATTCCTATTAAGTCCACTCGGACTGCTCCTCTGCTTGCCAAGTTATATGTGAAGGAAGTCGTTCGACTCCATGGCATTCCTAGCTCTATCGTATGTGATCGAGATACTATCTTTACTAGTCACTTCTGGAAGTGCCTACATTCAGCTTTGGGCTCAAAGCTGAATCTCTCGACTGCTTATCATCCTCAGACCGACGGTCAGACGGAGAGGGTGAATCGTGTTTTAGAGGATCTTTTGCGCTGTTGTATTCTGGATTTCGGAGGTAGTTGGGAGGATCACTTACCGCTTGTAGAGTTCTCCTACAACAACAACTTTCAGTCTAGTATCGGCATGGCACCTTTCGAGGCTCTCTACGGAAGGCCATGCCGCTCTCCTGCTTGTTGGTTAGAATCTGGCGAGAAGCTCCTTCTTGGTCCAGATTCAGTTCGGGAATCTTCTGAGAAGATTATTCTTATCCGTCAGAGAATGAAAGAGGCACAGGACCGCCAGAAATCCTACGCGGACAACCGTAGGAAGCCTCTTGAGTTCTCCATTGGTGATCATGTCTTTATTCGAATATCTCCCATGAAGGGGGTTGTGCGTTTCAGCTCTACAGGGAAGTTGACTCCTCGCTATGTCGGACCATTTCCTATTACGGAACGCATCGGCCCCGTTGCTTATCGTGTGGCTCTACCTGCTCATTTCTCTGGAATACATGATGTGTTCCATGTTTCTCAGCTTCGCAAGTGTGTGCGCGACCCTGATTCTATTATCGAGCCTCATATCGTGCCTGATTTGGAGATCTCACCCGACCTATATATAGAGCATCAACCTCTTCGTGTGCTTGATTCGGAGATCAGACGTCTTCGAAACAAAGAGGTTCCGCTTGTGAAGATTCAATGGTCGTCTAATCCTAAGGACTGCACTTGGGAGACCAGAGAATTTATCGGGCGTACTTATCCTGGTTTTCTTTCATCTTCCGGCACGGGTGAGCATCTATATTTTATCTTCTGTATTCCTTTTGTGGATTAGATGTTATAGACGAATTCTATATTTAAGGAAATTGCGGGGACGCAATTTTCTTAAGGGAGGGAGTCTGTAACAACCCGGGATTTGCATTACCAACTAATAAATAAAAGTTAGGATTTTTTTTTATTTTAATGAAGCATAAAAGAATTTGGAATAACAAAATTTATGTGAAAAAGACTATTTTAATTAAATGGGAAATGTGGGATTTTAAAATGAGGATAAAATGTTATTTTTGGAAAGTTAAATATTTTAAGAGAGATTTTAAAACGGGTTTGGATAAGAAAAATGAGTTTTATAAACATACATGAACACTTAGACTAATTTTTGGAAAACATATAAATAACTCTCTTCTTATTGGGTTTCTAAACCTAGCCCAATAACCCACCCTAAACCTCCTCTATAAATTATCTCATACTCTCCAAACCTCATTCATTCCAACCCTAATCAAATTCCTAAAACCCTAAACCTAAAAATGGCCTCCATGCTTAGGAAAGCTCCATCCTCTCTTATATTGGCTTAAGCTAGTTAAAGTAAGGGAAGGTAATGCAAAAACCCTCTTGTAATCCATTTCTAACTCTCTTTAATTTCTGGAAATCATGTTGTAACTCTTGTTTTTATGTGTTTTGGTATTTTTCTAGCTCCTTGATCATCATCTATTAGCTTTGGTTAGTGCCATATAGGTGTTTGTTCTTTTGCTTGAGAGGAATACTAGGTAAACCCTCTCCTAATCTATGTATAAGGATCTCTTAATTTCTGAAATTATTTTGTAATCCTCTTTTTTTGTGCATTTAGATTGTGAAACTCTTTGATCTTCTTTTCATTGCTTGGAAAGAGGTAATATATGTTAGCTGAAATTATAATTAGTTTATTGTTGTTAGTAAATTAGGCATATCTCATTCATCTTAAATCGGAATCAAGATTTTCTTGATGTTCTGGAAAGCTTATTCTGTAGGCTATAACTCTTATGTTTTGAACTTTGCCTAATTTTGTGGTTTGAATGGTCGAAATTACATTTGTTTGTCGCTGACCTGACAACAAACTACAGGGTTGAGAAACTAAAAACCTGAAATTGATTTGACCATAAGTTACTCGTTTCTTATCCAAATCTAATAATTTTGGATGTTCTGGAAATCTTAGATTTAGAGCTAAAACTTTCATGTTTTGAGTTTCATGAAATTTCGAAGTTAATTTGGTCAAAACTGTGCATTCTTACCACTGTCCCGAGAGCACAACGACAGTGATATAAAATTTAGATCTGAGAATTGTTTTAGTCATAGAATTTTCATCTCTTGTCGGAATTTGACGATCTTGGTCATTCCGGAAAGCTTAGAAACTAAGCTACAACTTTCATTTTGTTCATTTTGCCAGAATTTGAAGTTTACTGTGCCAAAATTGTGGTTTTTCATCTCTGGCCAGTTAGTGCATAGCTATAGGCCTTAGTCTCTTTTCTCCCGTTGTTTTCAGCGTAGAACCCCGACTTTGCGACGCCATCCCGGGCTCGTCCTTTGTCGGATTTCATCATTTTTGGTCTCGTTAAAATGATGAGATCGAGATCTTTAACCATGCAAAGTTTGGTTTAGATCTGGGTGCATTAGATACTTCGTTTCTATTGCCGAAGTAGCACCTAGAAACTGTTTTACAATAGTGATCATTTTCAGCTATCGTCGGACCAACTTTGAAACATTGTCGTTTCTTCGTTTCAAGTCGAAACCGAACGATTCTTGTTGCATATCAAAGTAGGAGTACTTTACTACGCTCCTGCAAATTTTCATCAAGATCTGAGTTCATGTGACCCTTCGACCATGTCGTCGAAGTGAGACCTTTACACTATTTTGACACAGTAAAGTTTTATGATTTTTGTCCGACTTTGAGACGATGCCGTTTTTTCGTTTCAAGTCGGAATTTCCCGATTCCTTTTGCAGTTTTGAACAAGGATGTTGGACTATATGTCTACCAATTTTCATGCTATTCGGATTCAGTTTGCTAGTCCGAATAATTTTCCGAACTTGGGTTCGCGTCATTTTTGGACTATTTTCCAACACTTAGAATATTTTCAGTGATTTTCTGGTTTTATTGATTTCTTTGAGATTTGTCTCTAGATTTCGTACACGGGTTTTATGAATTATTTTCAAAGAATTTTTCACTCCTAAATGGCTTTAGAAATTATTATATAATATTATTTTTAATTATTAAATTAATTACTCCATAATAGGAGAGTTTTCAAAAGCCGTTTTAAAGTGATTTCAAAATCAATTATAAATCCGTTTCGCACCATTATTTTCTATAATAAAAATCTCACACTCACTTTTTAGCACGTCGAGCGAAGTGGAAAGGTGCTTAAACGGTTAGGAAATCTCCGACCTATGGAACCGTGTGTATTTCCTTTCCGGTTAATCCCCGACCTATTCGATTGATCGTTTTGACCTTTGGGTCTAGTTTACCGATGATACGAGGTGGACTTTTTATTGTTTGGAGTGTGAGCTTGCTATTGGTTAGTAAACCGTTTAGTGCGAACGTGGGGTATGGGACTCATTGTTAACACTTTACGGGTTCCTCTCCAAGAAGTTGGTGACACATTAGCCTTTGGGCGGCCAGTACTGGACCTCTGGGTCACCACGCCTCTGGGCAACCGTCTTTGGACACCTGCTCTATGGAGCAGTTTATTTTTTTCGGCATGTGCCTCTGGGCCTTTATCCTTCTGGGAAGGATCTTGCCGTCTCGCGCGTTCCGCATCTGTGCGAGTGATCGATCACAACTCTACAGTACTTGGCAACAACGACTCTGGTCCGTGCACGTGCAATATTGGTTTTATTTGATGATTTTACATCCATTCGAGTACCACCATTCGGTGTTGGTTCTATGGAATCATACGATGTAAGTGCGATTACCTTGTGGATTCATAGTGTCTCTGGACACTGCTTTTCAGTATATCCCCATTGCTCTTTGGAGCATCGATCTTTGCTTGGGCATTAATTACGGACTCTGGTCACTCTTGGGATTATTGCCTATGGGCATCTTTTTATAGCTTTGGCTACGCCGATGATATGAGGCGATTTTATTTATTCTACACTTTGGTGTTGATTTCTCTTTGGAGATTTTTATTGTTTATTGATGATTAGGGATCGTCATTATATTCATGTGGTTCATAATATACTTCTCTTTGGATAAGTATTGTTTTATTTATGTACCGCATTACTATATATCTCAGTTATTACTGATTGTTTAGCTAGCCTGACCCGAGTGTTTTCGCTCGGGTCAGACCGAGTTGTTTCAGGTTAGGTCTCTGGACTTAGCTTCTGTGCTTCCGCTTGGACATTATCTGCTATGCTGATAGATAGCGCTTTTATTTGTCCACTATTCCACTACTCTGTTATTATTCAGACTTTGATATGTACATATTTTTAACCCACATTTGTGGGCAGTGGCTTTGTACCCACTTATTGTATTTGGATCTGTATTGACGATGTATTGTTCTGGGATTTTATATCTGTTATGTGATTCTGTTCTGTGATGTTTTATCATTTAATATTATGCTTTGTCCTGATAGATCTTTAGCCATTTGTAATTTCGTTATAAGTATTTACTGAATATGTCGAACCACTTGAAAAAAATATATAGATACCATCCTTTCGACGTATTCAGTAGATAGTTATAGCTTGATTACAAATGGTCGCTTCCAATATACTCTATTCTCCGCTTTAACAGACAGTATTACTCCCGTAATACTCTTTGTTACAGTGGGTCTCAGAGTGGGGCATTACATGGGTTCTTGGGAAGTTAAAATGTGACGAAGGGAATCTCTAGGCAAGCTGACATTGGCAAGAGGTTGGGGAAAAAGACTTAGAAATATTTGGCTAATCATTGGCTAAGGGATTTATATCGGTACCGGTCACTTTTGATCGATACCAAGATGAATTGAGAAGGCCAATCATGGCCAAATTTCTAGGTGACGCTTCAGGTTTCCTGTAGGTCATGCTGAAGGTGTTTGTTTGTTCACTAAAAGTTCGATGGCGATGTTGCAGTACGATGAAGGATGATAGCTTTGGGACTTCGATGATGGTAAATTGATGGTGAATGTCGATGATGACAGCTCGATGTTGAATGGAGTCATGAGGATGATTATCAATAAAGGGCAGGTTCTAAGAACAATGCTCAATGGATAGAATATTGAATGGTTATATCATGGAAAGAAAGGAATGTGGAATGGTTCATTGAGGATGATGGAAACCAAATGGAGCAAGGAAATGGGCTTGGACACATGTGCTAAGGTATCGTTGATACTCTGAGTGTTTTCTGTTGTACTCAAAAGTAGGGGTATCGTAAATACTCTCATTGGGTACTTGGAATTGCTATCCCAGGTAAATGGAATGGATCTGTATACCCTGGACCAGTGGAATGGGCCTAGTGTTAGCTTCGGGCTATGAGCGAGTACACTGAAAACCGAGATTTTTCCACTAATCCTTGGTAGAGGAATGGTCCTACGAGTTATTATATATCCATGGTACATTGAGTGGTAGCGACGATTGTTTTATGGATGATATGTTTGCTTTGGTTTTTTTTCTCATTTTCTATCACTCTAGGGATGTCATATGACGTAGGTACTGCGGATGTGGATACCTAGACACCAGATATTATATTTACGAAATACTACATCTTTATGATGATAGTAGAGTAGCGTATTATGTTTGTCATGTGCTAACTCTTTGATTGCAAGGTCAGGTCATGTATTGTTCGTTAATCTTTGTTCCTTACCATATCAACTTGTATAGTATTTTGAGGCTTCTTATCGCTCACACTGGACTATTGTTTGACTCGAGGTTTTATGCTTTGCTACTTATTATCTCGGGTACTCTTAAATGAGTAGACTAGATAGCAAGTTTAGGTGATATGCGGTGGCTGTGTAGAGGACGAGAAGTATGGAGCTTTCCTGTATTATATATGGATTCACATGTGCTTATTCTGCTATGCGACACTGTGGATCCTAAATAGTGTTCGTTATTATATTTAGAGACAGTCTGAGTTTATTATCATTGTATAAACTATATTATTATCTTCCATAACTTTGTAAACCTGTATACTCTGTTATTGTAGTTCATTTTAGTTAGTATTGTCTTGTCTGTTTTATATCTATGGTGTTTAACATTGTATTTTATTCGATTCACTGTTAGATATACGACAGGTTCTATGATTGTTTCTCTTCTTTTCAACCTTAGCTATCATTTGACATCAGCCGGGGTCCGCGGCAGTGCAGTACTTAGGTATATTAGATACTGGAGGTGTAGGATGGTCGTCACATTTGGTATCAGAGCTAAGGTTACGTGATTAAACTAATTCGGTAGCACAGTTTGGTAGAGATAAGGAAGGAGCCATCACCCTAGACTGAATCGAGGGAGAGAGAGAGATGTGTGTGTGTGTGTGTGTTTGTGTGTATGTGTATACACATAAGAGAGAGCGTACTTTTCAACTATACAGTGGTATATAGTATATAAGTCATATGCACACATAAGTACCATTATTGTAGTTTTCTTTACGAGAGACTGATCATTCTTGTTACAGATCAAGAATGAGCTAACATACAAGAAACACTGTGAGGAACTCTATCTTTGGAGTCAAATGCCCAAGCGGCCATTTTGAATATTGCTGTAAGTGGTGGCGGTTAAGTGTCGGCGTCCAGAGTTGATTATCACTAAGCTAAAAAAGGATTTTGCCGATCTTGGCAGCAGACCATTCCAAGGAACGAAATTAGCTATGGAAGTACAGGATTGGTTGGATACGTACGAGAGGATTTTTGATGACCTTGAACCAAATGATGAGATAAGAAGGAGGTTGGCTTCCCGAAAGCTTTAGGGGAGAACCATGAACTGGCGGAAGGCCAATAAGGTTTCCACACCCATGGACCACTTTACTTGGGACCGGTTCAAAACTCAATTCGAAGAGAAGTTCATTCCGACCGCTCAGGAGTTGATGCAATTTGGAAAATTTGCTGATTTGAAGTAAGGGGACATGTCTATCTTTGAGTATGTTGTTGAGTTTAGAGCCTTGTTGAAATTTGTGATGTATTTTATTAACACTCTCTTGAAGAAGAAAGAAAAGCTAATTATGGGATTGGATGACTACTTGGATGAGAAACTTGTGGGGCATATTGATAAGACATTTGAGATGGTAGTTGAGAAAGCCCATTGACATAAGAGTTTGTACCCTAAGCCCAAGTCTATTGTTGTTGCTAAGGAGAAGGCAAAGCAATAGCAAGGTGGTGGAGGCAAAATGAAATGCAAAGGTAAAAGGAAGCAGTTCAAAAGAAAGAATGCCTAGAAAAGGGCAAAGTGGGAACCTGTCTGCTATTGTTGTGGGGATAAGGGCCATTTGATTAGAGATTGAAAGGCTGATGGAATGAAGAAATGCTATAACTGTGGAAAGTTCGGAAATATGCAGAAGAATTGTCCAAGAACTAAAGCAGTAGAAGTAGGTGGTGAATGCATATGCTTTACATGCTGTCCCGACTTCGTCGAGTTCTTCCTCAACAAAGGAGAAAGAGAAGAGTGTCACTAATCAAGGTATGCTTTCTGTTTGTGCTATTTCCACATGTTTTTTATACGTACATTCCTTTATATCTAGTGACATGGAGATAGGTTGGGATTGAGACCCAAATTATTTGACCAACCTTTAGTGGTAATGAACACTGTTGGAGGCTCCATTAGTCTTTGCATAGTTTGTCATGGATTGGTCTTATCGAATCATGGGTGCACTTTTTATTATGATTTCTTTGTTTTGAGTTTCGTTGGGTTCGTGGTTATCTTGGGGTCGGACTAGTTAAGAAAGATGTGTTGGTTTACTACGACAAGCTGTTGGACGATTGGGGCTGATAAGGGACAAAAGTTAGTGGTTGGTTGGTTACCAAAGAATGGGTTATGGTTAACTATATTCGCTTGAGGTCCCACTGGATAAGTTGTCATCTATGCCTATCGGTAGAGAGTATCTGGATATATTTGAGGAGGTGATCGGATTACCGTCACACCCAGAGATTGAGTTAACATAGATTTAATAGAGTATTCTGGACCAATAGTTTTTCCTTTAAGGAATATGACACCCAGAGAGTAGAAGGAGATGGAGGTGCAAGTGAATGAAATATTGAGGTGAGGGTTTATTTGTAGGAGTATAGCTAAATGGGGTGCACCCGTAGTATTCACCACTCAGGAAGATGACTCTTTGAGTTTGTGTGTAGGCACCGTGAGCTATGTAAGGTGATGGGGAAAAACAAATACCCATCCTGCATATTGATGACTTGTTCAATCAGCTTCACGGTGTGAAGATGTTCTCTCAGTTGGATCGTGCAATGGGGTTTCACTAGTTAAGAGTGGAAAATGAGAGTGTGCTAATCACCACAGTTGTACATTAACTAGTTTCCATGGGTGTTTGGTTATGCCATCACTACACCAAAACAGGCAAATCCTAACATTTATAAGTGTTACAAATAATTTCAGTAACACTTTTTAAGTGTTACTAATGGACTGTGAGGAATGAAGCGGCCAAATTTGTGACACTTATAAGTGTTACGAACATACGTATTACTAACACTTATAAGTGTTGGTACAGAAATATACGGTAACACTTATAAGTGTTAGTATAGAAATATACGGTAACGCTTATGAGTGTTGGTACAGAAATATACGGTAACGCTTATAAGTGTTGGTATAGAAATATCTGGTAACGCTTATAAGAAATATGTGGTAACGCTTATAAGTGTTGGTGCAGAAATATCCGGTAACACTTATAAGTGTTGGTACAGAAATATGCGGTAACGCTTATAATATAAGTGTTGGAAAATGATTATTTAGTAACACATATATGTGTTGTTACACATAAAATGCTTTGCTTATCATTTAGGTTTGTGACGTAGATAAGTGTTGTTATCCAAAATATTGGTAACACTTATATGCGTTACTAATTGAAATTATGTTTTTACACTATTTTATACATAACTAATATTAAATTCTTAAAACAAATGAATATAATATTTCATAAATGATGATGTCCATATCATATATAATTCATCATATCAATTCAATATGAAGTCTAAAATGCTTCCATATCTCAAATGCAAAAATATCATATTTAGATAATACTATAATATGAGCTACAAACTTTCCAATTTCAAAATACCACAATATCATATCCAAAATACAAAAAAGCAATTTCATATCTAATTTTAAATATGCAATATAATATGGGCTACTAATAAATAGAATTTTAGATACTGCAAAGACGAAACACATGCCATATCACAAAGCACCCATCTGAAAATTCACAAAGCTTGTGGTGCCCATTTTGAGGACCATCGTAAATTGGTGCTTCCGATTCTAAAACTTCTGTTATCCAAACAACTTTTTCAATATTTGGAACTATCTCTCTGAAATGACACATAGTTTGTGTTCCAATATAAGCTTTTGCTACATCCTTCTTCGTATCCTATGATAGTAGCATTACAAATTGTTTACCTATTATAGATGATCCAACATCATTTGACGGAATACTAGCAACTCCAATATTCGAAGGAGATTTATTCAAGTTAGAAGCGGTTTCAGTCATAGGCGTCACATTACCACCATTAAGATTATGTTGTAACCCCGGTACCATAGTTAAGAAAGATGAAGCAAATGATTTAAGAGCCTCATTGATTTGGCTCGACACTTGATTCGCCACATGATTTGAAACTTGATTTGCCACTTGGTTTTGTAATTCCGATGACCATTGACGAAAATCTTCCTTTTTATTCTTATCGACAATTGCTTTTGAAGCTTGCATCAACTTTACTTGTTTTGCAGAGGAAGTGGAGCTAATTGCACGACAATAGTTTTTCTTTCTATCGGACCCAAAAACTTTAGAGATGGGATCGTTGTCAAGGTCGTATATGTTTGCTTCCTCGTTACCGCTACATTCCAACTTCTGTTTTTCTTCCTCTTCCTCCACAAGTGCCTGCATTCAATACGTACAGAAGATTAGCGGTTGAGAAGCAATAAGATAAATAATAAACAATTGGACACGTTGGGATGATATCAAATGACATAAAAGTTTGTATTAATTTGAAGGGGGCGCACACAATAAATTGATACCTGCTGATATGGTATGAATAAATTTGAACCACTTTAAATCTACATATATCTTTTGCTGTTTTTCATTCATTTCAAACACTACTCTCGGTACACTCTTTGGTTTCACACTGTAATCAAAAATCCCCAAATTGTCGTTATCCCCAAGGTCGATGAAGAATCTTAAACATCTACAGCATATGCAAACTGACACAAAGGCAATTTTAACTAGCATTTTTTTTGAACTTGTGCATGTGTATTTTGGTTTTCAGCTAAATTTTGGATTTTAAAGGTTTTGATTTAAAGTTTTTTCTGCTCACATCACGTTTTTCAATAGTTTATGTAAATAAAATGATAATACCAACAAACGTTGAAAACCTCTACGTTTAGATGACCTTTTTTATCATAATCCAAAACGTTACACTTAAATCTTTTTGGACCCCTCAGCTTTGTTATTGTTCTACGAATAAGAGAAACATACAAATATATAAAATCTTATTTTTCCTTTGTTTTCCCCAAATTTTGGCTTTACTTTAGAGTTTCTTTCTCCTTTTGCCTTCTACGTTGGCTCGCGTGTTCATGGAAATAAAGCTGTGATCCAACAGAACAGTACTATATTTTTTTTTGAATGTAAGATTGGGTGTTGATTGCTAGAGAAAGCAAATTAAAGATGTATGAATAGGTCTGGAGACTGTGATAAAAGAGAGAAGTAAAATAAGAGTAGGATTTTAGACCAAGGCTTGCTTTAATTTCTTCCTGGAAACACATAGGTAGCATTGAATTTTGTGAAGTGCTCATGAGGAAATGATGAGCATGCAGGTGGTAGCAATCATTTATACAATTTCCAGAATTCCAGTCTCTGCGTACATTTGTTGAATGTTCGAGTCTTATATGCTACACACTTGTTGCTTAATGTTGTCATGAGGTGGCTTAACATATTCATTTTTAATATGAAAAGCAGGTCGGTTCTATTTGCAATTCAATCAATTTTCTCTTTACACGCCCTAATTTTTCCACAAAATTTTGTACGTGTCTTTATTTCTGTCAACATTCAATGATAAACTGAAGATCGAATAAAACTCAGTCAAAGAAAAATGAGAATTTAGTAAGAAATGTTGGGAACAGGACACCATGCAATAGGGCAGTGCTAAACAACATTCAATC
Organism: Allium fistulosum; assembly: GCA_030737815.1. Lineage (NCBI taxonomy): Eukaryota > Viridiplantae > Streptophyta > Magnoliopsida > Asparagales > Amaryllidaceae > Allium > Allium fistulosum. The sequence goes on from CM060907.1 coordinate 620,673,347, forward strand.
AAAAGAATTTACAATTTAATGGAAGAAGAGCGTATTCAGCACTCGGATCCATGTGCCACTAGGATATGGGACACTCAGGTACTCAAAACCAAAACTTTTTTATGTGGAGGGTCCTTAAAAATGCCCTCTTTACCCAAGATAAATTTTGCCACTCAGCATTCGTAAACATGTCCCTGTGTCCGATGTGTGAAGCGGCTGATAAAAAGAGAAAGGAAGGTGACATAATATGGCAATGCATGAAATTAGTCACTGCTAGCATCAGAAGGAGGAAAAGGGATGACTTGTATACGAATAGCGGTAGAAATATTTTTCATAGATAGATGGGTTTTTGTATGTAACCCAATCCTTTTGTTTCCTTTATTATTTTGTTTTATTAGAGAGGCAAGAGACCTCATTAAAACCTTGCTTAAATTCCAAAAAAAGAAAACCATATAATGGATAAAATTGATCATATAATTATATATATACATATAAATTTATAGAAATAGTAACTTTCGACAGTTATTTCAAAAAATAGTAATTTTTATGGAATTCGATTGATCAAGTGGTTGACTAGCATTCTATTATATGGAATAAATTAAGTGCAAAGAAGATGCCAATGTATACATATAAAGCTTTACCGAAATTTTTACAATTGATCAGTAATTCGTACTAAAGTAAAAATACTTACATACGCTTTTGCCGCAGATGGAAGAACTTGTCCAGATTTCTTATTTATATGTCCCGCCTTCCAAACCATTGTCCGCGTAACTTTCTCTTTCGGATTTTCCTTGACCTGCAAGAACAAATATTTTAAACTAATTAACTATTCATTATTAATATTTACAAGAAATATTTTTTATACTATTTCTTACCATTTCGTCGTAAACTCTACGGTATGATTTTCTTCCTAGTGTATGAGTGATAGTATTTTTAGCTTTGGCTTCGGCGTTTTTCCTACATTGCTCTTTTTTTATCTGAATATTCATTATCTATAAACTTTTCCCACCATACTCTGTCAATGTCCGCGGGACATTTAGTAATAGCAATATTCTTGGGTATGGTGGTTCCTCCGACTCTGAGCAATTTATTCTGCAAAGTAGACTTTACCGTACGATAATATCATGGAAAAGTTTTTTCTAAAATTGGCCGAGCTAGATCGGGATCTATATCCATGTCAAATTCATTCTGTTTAATAAAGAAATTTTAGTACTAAGGATAAATCTTGTGCAAAACATAAATGACTAAATAAGATGAATTCGTGACATACCAATAGCTCTTGCCACAAAATATTCTTGTAATAATCATCTACATTTCTCCACTCGTCATAGCCAATCGGTATATGACAATGAATTAGGGCTCCGCATCTGGAGCTCCATTTAACTTCATTTTTACCTTTAACACCCTCAAGATCAACACTTATTAAGTATTTTTTATCACTTGTATGAGGAGGATTATATGTTTCAAGCTTTGCATTTGTACCTTTAGATGCACTAGCATTGCAATTGTTTGACATTTAGACCTGCATAAAAAAGATTTTAGTATACAATGAAACTTAAAATGTCATTTCAAAGTACAGGCATGACATCTTTGCTGAATTCATTCAAAAAACATGCTTCAAGCTCTGCATTTGTACCTTTAGAGGATTTTTATTTTTTTAAGGAATAAATTGTAAAGTGAATAAATTCAATTTAAGGAAAGAAAAATAAAATGTAAATGAATGCTACAATAAACAGGAAAAAAAGGGAAAAAAGTAGAACGTGTATAATGTTAAAAATCTATATAGGATACCAGATTTGATTTATATAAATCTACAGAAGAAAAGATGCCCATATGCTCACAAATCAATCTGAAAGCATCCAAAAATATATCAAATAACATGAGCATGTACGTTCATAAACTCATATGCTAGTTTACCAAGTACCAAGTATATCAAACAACACAAATATTCATTTCAAAATGATATCTATTTCATTTCAACACATTTCAATAATGGTCCTAAGTTGACTTGTTCTTTCATAACAGACTGAAAATCGGTCAGTACTGTGTAGTCATCTATGTTGTCTGTCATGCGCTTCGGAGAACGTCGAACAACGGACCAATCAGGATTTTGAGTGTCTTTTACATAGAAAACTTGACCTGCTTCGGTTGCTAGAATAACTGGCTCATCATACTCTCCATTAGAATTTTTGAGCTTTTTCAAATTCACCATCAACAAATGTGAATCGGTACAAATCTTACAACCATTTGTCTTATCCGCGATGTTTATCCAATCACAATAGAATACTACATGTTGAGAATCATAATAATCGACTTCTATGATATCTTTAATGATACCATACCAAGTAGTGTCATCGTCTGTAGGATTTATATCTTTTGCACTTGCAACAAAAGTGGTGATTGCATCCATGTAAACACCGCTATCTTGGGTCAAAAGAGTGTCGTCGTAATGTTGAGGAGAGAATATATATCCATTCACTCTATACTTGAGATAGCTTTTGGCTTCCCACTTTGGACCACTAACATATTGCCACAACATTGTGTTCATGCATTTTTCTTCTAGTAGCTGTCAGGAACAAACAAATTTGCATGACTAACATAAAATGAACAAAACCTACAATTTTCATATTGAAATAACTTACTTTTTTGAGCAACCAATCAATAAATTCAGTTTGTACAACTACTTCTGCCATTGTGGTAACTTTTCTTTTACCACGAGACACACCTTCTAAAGAGAAGCGATATGCACTACAAATTAGATATTATAATGTGAATACATTCGCTATTTTATGTCATCGGTATTTATCATAATATGGAGAAAAATTCATACGTATAATATTCATCTCTCTCGGGAACATCGATTCTAAAAAGTATCCACCTTCGAATTTGAACACGTTGAATCCTAGTTAGCTTAATATATTTGCCTTCAATGATGGGGCGTTCATATATATCATCACCCTCATCTAAAAAGGATGCTTGTGTAGAACTATGATTTCCATCACGTGGGTTCGGCATATATTCCATTGCATATCTAACTAATTCTGAAACAAGATATGCTTCAGCGATTGATCCTTCTATATAGCGTTTATTACTAGGTATATTTTTGCATTCTTTCATAGCCCTACACACATGTACACATGCACATATATTTAGAAATTGTCATTTTGAAATAATGTTTACAAACCTTGTAAAAATAATATCTCACCTTTCAAATGGATACATCCATATATAGTTTGTAGGTCCGCATAGCAAAGCTTGGTCAGCTAGATGCACCATAAGATGAACACTTATATCAAAGAAGTCTGTAGGAAAATAATGTGCTAGCACACACAATGCCTTGAAAATCATATCTTTGGCGGCTTGAACATGTTCTCGAACTAAAATTTTCAAGCATATTATGTTAAAATACAAACTCACTTGTAAAATAGCTCGTCGTAACTCACGAAGCTTTGGATATGCATGTTGAACCATTATAGGAAGCAAGTATTGCATAAAAATATGATACTCATATTTTTTTATGTGCAAAGTAGGTGGTTGAATAGTAACAAGGCTACCAAATCTTGTCCCAAGACACGATGGAAGTTTGGCATCTTTTAGAACTTGACAACATTTCATTTTATGAATCTTGTCCCATGCAAACTTAGATGATTGATTTCCCTTGTCAAACATTAAGTTGATAAGATGCTCTGCAACATTCTTCTCTGTATGCATCACATCAATAGTATGTCGCACTTTATGACTACTCCAATAAATTAAGTCATAGAAAATTGACTTCTTATACCAAGACAATTTTTCTATGTCACCATCTCCAACTGTAAAGAAACTTTTATCGGTAGCTTCATATATCGTTCGCTTCTTATTCATTGGTAATTTTCCAGGAAAATATTTTATACAATTAAGCTTTTCCAAAAGGGATGGTCCACTTAACCTTGTTGGCAGTTCTTTATCTTCGGTATCCTTATACCATCCATGTTTTATTAATCTATATGGATGGTCATCCTTCAAAAATCTTCTATACTTTGGATAAACAACCTTGTTACCAATGTACTCTGACTCAGTCTCCATAGCACAAACTGGACATGCTTTATAACCATGTGTCACGCAACTAGATAAATTTCCAAATGCTGGTAAGTCATGGATTCCCCATAATAGTATTGCCTCCATTGTAAACATTTCTCCCCTGTCCATGTCAAAAGAAGCCACTCCTTCCGTCCAAAGTTTCTTCAACTCATCAACAAGAGGTTTTAAGTATACATCAATGTCTTGACTTGGTGCTTTCGGTCCAGGAATTAATAAGCTTAGCATTTGAAATTGTGATTTCATGCATAACGAAGGGGGTAGGTTATAAGGAATCATATATACGGGCCAACAACTGTAACTATTGGAGTGAACCCCATTTGAATTAAATCCATCACTAGCGATACCAAGCCATATATTACGTCCTTCATTTGCAAATTCTGGCCACTTACATTTGATTGATCTCCATTCGGCCGAGTCAACGGGATGGCGCATGAAATTCCAAGAAGGATCGGCATGCTTATGCCACTGCATTTTACGAGCTATCCACGGTATAGTGTACAATCTAGTCAGCCTTGGAATTATAGGGAAATGTCTTAGAACTTTCCTCGGTTGGGTTGTCATTTTTTTTATGCCTAACGCATTTGCCTTATCTTTAAATCTTAGTGTATGACAATGAGGACATTCTACTATGTTGGCGTTCTCTTTCCAAAATAACATGCAATCGTTTTCGCATGCATGAATGCTTTTTACCTTCATTCCCAAATCTTTTAACATTTTTTTCATGGTGGGATACTTGTCGGGTAATGTATTGTCTTTTGGAAGACATTTTTTAAATAATTTCAACAATTCCGTCATGCTATTTCCTGACCAGTTAAATTCTTTTTTCAAGTTATGAAGCTCAACCATTACACCTAAAGTTGTAAGTCCATCTTTGCAAGAAGGATATATTTTCTCATTTGCTTTGCTTCTGTATTCATGGTACATTTTCTGAACATGTATCTCTTCAAAGTTCACTGAACCGCTAGCCTGTGGCATATCATGCATCTAAATGCATTATTAACGAGATTTCCAAGGTCGCCCTTAATAGGCTCTTCTACTTGCATTTGGTCTTGAATAGGTAACTCTTGGGCGGAATCTGATGCACGAGTCATTTGTACTGTAGCATTGTTTCTCTCTCCATGAAAGAACCACACATCATATGTCGAAAGCATACCAAAAACTATCAAGTGTTTCTCAACTGTTTCTATTGAGATTTTTTTGGAGTTTTTATACTTCTTACAGGGACACACACATAACTGGATATCTTGTGGTGAGTGTTGCTTTACAAAGTTGATGAAGTTCTGAACACCTTGCTTATATTCATCCTCATTTCTACGTGGATTTTTAATCCACCCTCTTGACGTTTGTTCTGTCATAACTAAAATAATATATAATATTACGTTAGTGCCATATAGATATGCAAAGAAAAATAATATATAATATTACGTTAGATAATCTAATAACATATCGGTTTATGCATAAATGATCTTAAATATCATTCATATACATATTATCATTTATATAAAAAAAATATTAGAATAAAGTTGCTGATGGATTGAGTTTAAGTAAATTACTGCACAGTTCAAATTGGTGATAAACTAATTGAAAACTTCAAATTACTGAACTATTCAAGGTGAGAATAAGATGATTTAAAACATTCACTTTCCATCTTGAATAAAGAAAGCATACGTTAAATAAATCCTTGTATAGTTTAATTGCTATGTTGGCTTTGTGATTTGATTTCTTGTATGGTAACTTAATTGAATGATGTGTAGAGAAACCACAACCTATACATATTCTTCTATGGATTATGTACAGGTTCTGTACAAAGAAACTTAATGAGTTGAACTTACTATCGAATTACATCTTTAATTGGACTGTAGTGTTTATTTCTAAACTCGATGACCCTGGAATATAATTTAGTTGATGTGTAACTTTGTAACTTGCCGGGTTGTATCGACAGTAACACTGAAGGACCCTGAGACATAATTTAATTGCTGAGCTTAACAATGCAACGTTATGACCAGGTGGGGAATTGGGTCATGTTACTGAAGTGATGGTATGTTGTGTCATGTTCCCGCAGTGGAAAGTTGGTCATCATTTTTAAAAATATACCATGTATTATCCCCAATCTATATCATACAATCCGTTTAATAATTGATATTTGTTTCCAAATTATCGACTTCAATATTTGACTTGATTATAAACAAACATCTTTACTACTATTTCAAATTAGAAAATATAATACAATTCTAATCAATTCAGATTTTAGCTAAATAACCAAGCAACCATGGTAAGGAATTTGGTCACAAAGTCCATCAGTAATTATATCACAACAATTCATTTAGAACAAGAACACATGCTGCTATACTTTAAATCTAAATAAGGAAACATGCTATTGTTTGAGTTTAAGCAAGAAAAGCATGCTAACTCGCTGCTGTGACTACATGTACAGGCATGTATTTAAGTGAGCAAATACATGCTACTATGTATTATTCAGAGCAAGGAAATCGAACAACAAGATAATTCAAAGAACAGATACTTTAAAGAACAGATACTTCAAAGAACAAGAACAGATACATCAAAGAACAAGAACAGATACTTCAAAGAACAACAAGATAATTCAAAATCAAAATCGAACCTAAGTCGATGAACCTGGAGATGACGCGTGATTGGGAAATCGGTAGAAATCATTACCTGGAATTATCTTTGTAACCTAAGTCGATGTACCTGGAGATGACGCGCGATGTGTAACTTTGTAACCTAAGTCGTTAGTAGAATGGGAAATCATTACCTAGAGAAGAAATGGAGGATGCGCGATTGGGAAAGCGGTAGAAATGCTGATGAATGCGGGAACCCTAATTAAATTAAAAATTAGGCTGCCGATAGTGGAGATGGAAGGGAAAGCGTTAGAAAGATGATACGTATACAAGATTACATAAGGGTCAAATTTTTAGTGAGTTATTTACAAATTTACCAACTTTTCTAACACTTTTTTGTGTTGTAAATTATAACTGATGTGTTGGAAAGTTTATAAAAAACATTATTTATATTTCCCAACACTTTTTTAGGTATCCTGACACTTTTTTATTGTCAGTAGGCTGTAACATTTATAAGTGTTGGAAATTAACAAATGGAAAATGTTGCAAAATCACTATTTTGGTGTAGTGCATTCTGGTTAATCAGTGCTCCAGTATACCTTGTTGATCACATGAATCATGTCTTCAGGGATCATCTAAATAAGTTCGTGTTTGTATTTATGGATGATATTCTGGTCTATTATAGGATGGAGAGGAACACAAGATGCACTTGAGGATTGTGCTTAAAGAATTGAGGAAGCAAAGGTTGAAAGAAAAAATTTTGAAGTATCATTTTTGGAGGAGGGATGTGAGATTATTAGATCATATCGTTTCCGAGCAGAGAACTTCGGTAGATCTTGCAAAGATAGCAATAGTTCAAGGTTGGAACCAACCCAAGAATACTATTAATGCGACGAGTTTCCTAGGATTAGTGGGATATTACAGACGTTTTAAGAAGGACATCTCGAAAGTAGAAGCGTCGTTGACCAATTAGTGAAGAAAAATCAGAATTTTGTTTGGGACGCGAAGTGTGAGCACATATTCATGAGTCTGAAGGAGTGGTTGATGAGGGCACCAGTGTTGACCGTTCCGAGCGGGAATGAGAAAATTATAGCATACACTGATGCTTATGGTGCCGGATTGGATGTGGTGCTGATTCAAGGAGGTAAGGTTGTTGCCTACGCTAGTCGACAATTGAAGCCGCATGAGAGGAAGTACCCAACCCATGATTTGGAGTTAAAAGCGATAGTTTTTGCTTTGAAGTTTTGTAGGCATTATCTATTAGGAGATAAGTTCGAGCTATTCACAGACCATAAATACATGAAGTACATTTCTCTCTAAAGGACCTTAACCTTCGTCAGCAATGATGGTTAGATTTCTTAGCTTCTTACGATTTTATCATTTCCTATATGCCAGGTAAGGGAAATGCAGTTGTCGATGAATTAGTAGAAGACATGCCCATTTGCGAGCGATGTTCTTAGAGCGGAAGCTATTGGAATATTCGCTGCTTACGACTTCAGATCTCATTGCAAGTTAGAGCCAGAGATGTAGGCAAGATTAATGGTCAGGCCTACTTTGAATGATAAAATCGGTACTAGTCAGAAGCGAGATGCTAGACTAGCAGAGATCATGGCAAAGATAGAAGAAGGGGTAGAGTCTAAAGAGATGAGGAAGTAAAGACTCGATCGAGATGGTTGGCTCCGTAAGGTGGGAGTCTAGTAGAACGGCGTCCAAGTTGGCCGAGTTGTATGTGAAATGGGTGTGATTCCATGGTGTGCCAAAGATCATTATGAGTGACCAAGACCCTTTTATTCACTAGTGGGATTTGGGAGAGCTTAGAAAAGGCATTGGGGACAAAGCTACATCTCAATACAGCTTATATCCTGGAGACCGATGGGCAGACTGAGAGGGTGGATTGTATATTAGAGGATCTCTTATGAGCTTGCATACTCAATTTCGAAGGCTTATGGGATGTTCATCTGCATTTGATGGAGTTTGCATAAAACCATAGTTATCGGTCCAATATTGGCATGGCACCGTACGAAGCATTGTATGGCCGAGTGTGTAACGCTCCTTTATATTAATGGAAAGCAGGCAAGAAATTAATACTTATACCAGATATGATCCGAGTGCCTCGGCGAAGATTGAGATCATTCGACAATGAATGAAAGCTGCTCAGGATAGGCAGAAGAGCTACATCAATAAAAGATATAGAGATTTGGAATTCTTCGTCCATGATATGGTGTTCATGAAGATTTCTCCATTGAAGAATGTTATTTGATTCTATAGTAAGGGGAAGTTGGCGCCAAGATTCTTTCCGATAGTAGAGAGGATTTAGAACCTAGCATATAGGGTTGATTTTTCATAGAAGATGGCAGGCATGCAAAATGTATTCCAGCCTCTCACTTGCAGAAGTTTATGCATGACTCGGGCATGAAAATTGCATCGAATCAACTTGATGATAGAGTTAGGGGTATGTCCTAGGGGTAATTATGAAATTTGTTAAATATACCTTACTCGATAACCAATCTTGTTCAAGTAAAAGGTGTTTTCTTCTACTTTATACATGATATAATTTGTTACATTAATTAATTAATTTAATTAAAAGCACATTTAATAGAAAATCCATAGATGGTATGTTTTGTGATATTCATTACAATGTGTTGTAAACATGAGTAATTTATCACAATGAAAATAAATATACCATTTTAAATATTTCTAGTTAAGATGTATCGAGACTGGATATTGATACATCCGTTGAGACTAGAGTACAAAAGATATTCAAATATTGGGAAGTATATTACTCATGGCTACTGGGAGCAACAAAGGGTTACATTTTGATAGTTATTGGATAACTATGGAATGACTCGCTTGATAATTTTCTGTTGGTTAATATAACTAAGGTCAAACAGAAAATATCGATGTGACAAAATTACATAGTTCTCTTGACTTGAGAATACTGTTGATCTTCAATATGGAAGCTCGGCTTTGAGTTTAGTTAAATTATTGCATGACGTCTATTTAACAACTATATTTGGATTGAGTGAAGTATTGGACATGAAATACTATGGGAGGATTCGTCTCCTCAATTATATGAGGTTAGTATCAAGGTCAACTAAAGTCAACTCACAGTCAAAGTCTCTAGCCATAGCATATTGGTTACTAATAATTGTTATTATTGAACCAAGAATTTTGTGTTTGGACTATAGACTTGAATATGGATGATATTGGAATGTTGACCATTACCAAATTTCATAAGTGCAAAGTGATACAGTTTGACGAAAAGAATTGATGTAAATAATTATCACAATCGGGAAATGCTTAGTAAAAGTAAAATTGGATTTTTCTAAAACCAAGCGAGCGATAAATTTAGCCAAAATGTCACACCACCTACTAAGTGACGTGCAAACATTAATATTCGAATAGTTTGATATTAATCACTGACTAAATTTACACATGGAAAGTCGCACAATCTGAATCGTTGAATGCACCTTGACTACATGATTTAATAGGTTTATAATGGTAATAAATTAATTAAATCAATTAATATTTATGATATCAGTTATAAAATTTAATTTTGATTTGACAAACAAATTTTATTAAATGTACTTATAATATTTATATATATATATTAATTGATATAGGATATCGATACGTGTTTAAATTGGATGTAAATGCAAAATATTTTGTTCAGGCTTTAAATAGGTCTAAAGCCCATATTGAGGGTTGATGTATTTGGCTATGATAGGGTGAATAGGTGCAGCCATATTAGAGGAACAAGAGGGCTTTATTTATGGATAAGGGAAGGAGAATTGGTAAGAGATATAGATCCTAATTTGTCTCCATTCCTTCTCTATATAAGCATCTTAACCCACAAATATTTGAGGTCATTTTGGAAGCCTCCAGACCCCATCATTTCTGGCAGAGCCCTTTATTCCATCTCCCATATGGATACAAGCTCAAATCAAATTAAATAATACACTATTTGATAGTCGATTTCCTAAGTTCGGAAGATAGCACCTTCAGAATTAGAATTCGATTCAGTGGTCCATTTCAATGCTTCAAGGTGTGACTTTTTGGCTTTGGTACAAGGTAATGATCTGATTTATGTTCTATATTCTATTGAGTTAATATTTATATATCATATTCTGTAAAATTAGTTAGGTGACGATTCTATTATACCGATATATTGTCACAATCAAGTGGTTATATGTTTATACACTTATATATTTATAAAAAATATTATTCTTGTCATACATTTACCTATAATATACACGTCTAAAAAAACAATTTTTTCTATTATTCAATAAACTTAATATGCATTATTCAATTATATATAAACTATATAATTTAATTATATATTCTATTTAATACAAAATATTATTTTATAATTTCATATGTATAGTTTCATATATAAAATACTTTCCATAAAAATAATTTTTTTTTATTTATATATTATTATTAATATAATTTAAACTAATTATTTACCAAAATTAATCATATCTATATATTTATGAATTATAAAATATGCTTTATAATTTATAAAGTTAAATCATCATCTAATATGTTTCCAGTAGAAAATAAAAAAACTTTGTTTTTTCTATATATAATTTATCATTTTAAATTCAGCAGAAATTTAAAAATTGCTTTGAAATAGTTTTCAAATTATATATTAAATATTCAAATAACAAAATATCACTTAGATTTTTTAAATTTAAAATTCATAATATGTTTCGAAATGTCTTTTATTTAAATTTTAATTACTATCCGTACAGATATAAATTTAAAATTTATTTATATATTTAAATAAAAATAAATAATAATTTTGTGTCAAGCACATTATCAGGTGTATATAAGTATATAATATATATATTGAATATTTTAAAAGTATTAATATACATATATTTATTATTATACTAAATATATAAATGTGAATATATATATATATATATATATTTAATATATATATTAAAAAATTATATATATAGTACTTTCGATTTTACAGTAAAATAAAAAAATATTTTTATATAATTTTATAAATGTTTTAAACATACATATATATAATTATATATTTATTCAATGTTATTATTTCATGCATATATCTACATACATACATACATATATATATATATATATTTTGAAATTTTACATACATACATATAATTATTTAAAATAATATTTTATATACATACATATATGTATATTTATTTGTAATATTTTACATAAGTAAATTAAAGTATATAAACATGCATTTGGATAATATATTTGTATACCGAACGAGCTAACATGTTCGTTGCGGTGTAAATTACAACACTTATACATGGGCATGGTATACCTTGCAAGGTTTTCTATGTTAAACATGCAAATACATACACAAATATATATATATATATATATGTATGTATGTATGTATATGTATATGATACACGTATATGTATAACATAATATTTATTATTTAATATAAATTATATTATAAATTTAAATAAAATAATGATTTTATTTAAAAGAAATATAGAAATATTCCAAATAAATTATACTTCATAGACCCAATAAAGATCCTAAATGGTAAAATAATTTGAAATTCACTCATTACTTGCACTACGGGCTGGCCCAATTCCAACACTTGATGATATTGAGATTGAGCCAAAAGCTTTAAGACCTCATAGGCCAGTCCGTATTATCGGATGTGAAACGAAACAACTTAAGAGGAAGACAGTGGGCTGGTGAAGGTTCAATGGGGCAAAAGTGAAGGCAATTGCATGTGGAAAATTGAGGAGATTATGTAGGCTACATATCCGAAGCTCTTTGCATGGTAAGGCCTACTGTTTATCGTATTTGCTTTCGTTTTTATATCAAATAGGATAATTTAGTATCTTATATGCTAGGATAGGTTTATAGATACCATTGATTGCATGGTTGTTTGTTCGATGTGGCTGATGGTTGCATATTATTGTTAAGCATGCGGGATAACTATGGTCGACTATTCTTTGATTTGTTTGCAGATTTCGGGGGCAAAATTCCTAAAGCGCGAGAGAGTGTAATGACATGTATTTTACATATCATAGGAATATAAATTATTATTATTTAAATCAAAGGTGGTCATATGACTCTAAAACTTTGAGAGATGACTACTAGGGATATTTTCCATCTTTAGGATTTTTATCGGATGGTTTGGACCTAGAAATTATTGTAAAGCCTATAACTTTGATTGAAGCGGAATTAAGGTCAGTTTCTCTTTCCATAGGGTGTCATAATACGAAAACGGACTTACCATTTAGGAGATATGGTCGTTTTAAGTTAAAACTACTTTTGGATAGATTAGTGGGTAATTAGTTAAGCCCACACTTAGGTCCACTAACTAATTTTGGGAATTGTGCCTAATTGGGCATTGTTAGACTGATATGATTCATTTCCCACTTCCTAAAAACAGTTCCAAACCTCCATTAACCCTAATCTCATCAAAAAGCTCACTTATTTCTTACTAATCCTAGCCTAATCCATCATTAGAAGGGGTAATTAGCTAAGGGGATTATAGATTCATCAATTAAGTGTTTTGGAATTTGCTTTTCTTACTATTCATTTTAGATCTAGAGATTGAAGTTGGTAATTTGGGTTTATATGAGTGATTATTGATCTCTCACTATCCTATGCTTATTCATATAGTTAAAATTAATGTTCTAACCTGATTTTTGATGTCAAAATGATTTTGAACTTTAATTTAACCCTTAAAATGTTTATCGCCAAATTTAAAAAAATAAAAGGGATTTCGAATAGTTTTACAACCTTTTGGATCATATTATCACTTTAGGGAAAAACTAGATCTAGGCTAAATTTTGTATGCTAATTATATTTGGATGGATGGTATGCGTTGAATAAATGTTTATGGATGATATGTATGTTTGAATATATTTCTTTGATATGGTTTCCTAGTGATTATAGGATGGTTGGGAACCAGTCGTCGATTTAGGCAAAACAAGTCAAAATTGATTAATAAAAAAATAGGATGAAACTTGGAGGAAGGAAGGAGCTGACACTTCAGGTCACATGAAGTTTGAAGTTGGTTTTCATGGTCAAGTTCATCTTAGTGCCAACCTGAATTCTATTCAGTAGAAGGAACTTCAGTTCTAGTCGGTAGGAATGATGCTTCAGGACAAGCGAATAAAGATTTAGGGGCAAGCTTCTGGTCAGAGCATGGATGGAGTTTCTGGAGTTCAAGACATAAAAATTGGCTAAGACCCAGATCTGTACCGATCACTTTTGATTGGTACCGATTTTTTTTGCGCAACGTAGGTTGGATGTGGGTACTTAGGGAGTTGAGATGTGATGAAGGGAAGCTCTAAGCATGTGGAAGATGACAAGAGGTTGGGGAAAAAGGCTCAACCAAATTTGGCTAAGGGATTCATATCAGTACCAATCACTTTTGACTAGTACCTACATGAATTGAGAAAGCTAATAATGGCCAAGGGATGCTTTAGGGTTCCTATAGGTCGTGTTAAAGGTATTTGTTCGCTTGATGTTCAATGGCAATGTATTAGCACAATGAAGGATGATAGCTTCGGGACTTCGATGATGGTAACTCGACGGGGAATGGAGTTATGTTTCATGATGGTGGATCGATATTGAATGGAGTCTTGAGGATAATTATCCATAAAGGGTGGGTTCTATGAAGGGTGACCCATGGATCGAATGTTGACTAGTTCTATCATGGGAAGTAAGTAATGGGGAGTGGTTCACTGAGGATGAATGGAAACTAGATGGAGCAAGGAAAGGGGCTCAGGTACACGTGCTAAAGGATCATTGATACTCAGAGTATTCTCTATTGTACTCGAAAGCATGGGTATTATGAGAACGCTCATTAGGTACTTGGAATGGCTACCTTGGGTTGATGGAATAGAACCATATATCCTCGATCGGTAGAATGGGTCTAGCATTAGCTTCGGACTATGAACGGGTACACTAAAAACCAGGATTTTTCCATTAATCCCTGGTAGAGGAATGGTCATACGAGTTACAATATATCCAGGCTACATTGAGTGGCAGTGAAGATTGTTTGATGGATGCTATGTTTTTTTGGTTTTTTTCATAATTTATCACTATAGGAATGTCATATGACATAGGTATTGTGGATATGGATGCCTGGACACCCGATATTGTACTTAAGATATAATACATCTTTATGATGATAATAGAGTAGCATACTATGTTTTTTATATGCTAACTCTTTTGTTGCAGGGATAGGTCAGGTATGGTTTATAGACCCTTGTTCCCTACTATATCAACTTGTATAGTATTTTAGGATTTCTTATTGCTCACGCCAGACTATTGTCTGATTCGTGGTTTTATGCTTTGCTTCTTATTATCTCGGGTGCTCTTAAATGAGTAGACTAGACAGCATGTCTAGGTGGGACGTAGTGGCTGTGTAGAGGACGAGCGAGATAGAGCTTTTTCCTATTATATATAGATTTAGACATGCTTATTCCATTGTGCAACACTGTGGAACCTATACTATGTTCGTTATTATATTTAGAGACAGTTTGAGTTTATTATCACTTGTTTAAACTCTATTATTATCTATATATAACTTTGTGGACCTGCATACTCTGTTATTGTGGTTTATTTTAATTATTACTGTCTTGCCCGTTTTATATCTGTGATATTTATTATTATATTTTATTTGATGCGCCGTGAGAATAACGGCAGGTACTATGATTGTTTCTCTTCTTTTCAACCTTGGCTATTGTCCGACATCGGTTGGGCTTTGCAACAGTGCATTATTTCGGTATATTAGGCACTGGGGGTGTATAGCTATCATCACAAATGCGATACCTGATTCACTTTTAATAATAATAATAATTCATTTTAATTAATTTAATACTAACAGAGTTTAATTTTAGGGTCTTTACATACATACATCATAATATATATAGTAATATTTATTTTCAACCTTCTTAATGTTTATTTATTTATAGATTCAATATATAATGTTATAAATATTATTATTATTTTATTTGGTTTACATTTATATATTGTTGTTGAGGCCAAAAATGGGCATCAACACCTAATAGAATCTCATTAGATTAAAATGCAATTAAAATAGAGCAAAGAAATAAATAAACACATGGATTTTTATAGTGGTTTGGCAATCTTAGCCTACGTCCATTTCATTTTTTATTGATCTTTCATTGGATTATGATTACAAGAATGTTTGGATCAGCTGGGATCCATTAGTACAAGAGTGTAGAATAAAATGGCAGAGCCTGGGCAGTAGAAAGAAGGACCCTCTTTATGGAGAATGGTCATTGTATTTTAGGGGAAGATGTGCGTGGATCAGGTTGAAAATTCGCTGGAAGAATCTCTGGACCCATAAGGGCCAACTAGAATGATCGGTGGTCTAAATTCTACAAAAATAACGATCGGGCCGATCATTATTTTTGGATCCAATCAATGTGCAATCATTCGTGGGTAGGCCATTAGGCCTTTAGGCCTTGCTCCCAAAATATGGTGTCATTCTGAGCTATTGCTTTTGAGATATCGCCCATTCTTTGTAGAAAACCTATCGTTATGTTGATCGTCCAAAAATGATTAATGTCCTTTTATGTTTTTCTTGAGTTTTGTTGTGGATCGATAATGCAAGCTCTCCACAATGAAAATTACTTGCTTTCTAAATTTTGTGCAATTCCGACGTATCATTTGTGAGATATCATCCAACCTTCGTTGAATATGGACCGTTTTGGTGATTTGTACAATCGTTCCAATAACAATTGGCCTCTTTTTCCAAGATTTGGGAATTTTTCCATGCAATCGTTTTGTGGGATCCACTCTTTAATATATTGTTGCTCTAAAAGGCTTTGTAAATTTTGTGATATTGATCGATCTTCGTCGATTTACGCTGTTTTATGGATCATTCTAGATCAATCCATATAAATTCTTCATTTATCCATAACTCAAGCGCACGAACTCCGATTGGCTTGAAATTTGAAAGGTAGCCTCACAGGGCCTTCCTTATCACTTCATACTGATTACACCTTGATTGGGACCCATTACAAATCTGTTCGACCATTGTCCATAATACTATATATAGCTAATTCTCAAGGCTGGTAACCAACCGTTCTTAACCAGATCTACGGTATCACGGCCTTGCTAAAAGGTGGGATAACATTTGCCCTCCAAAGTACGTCTTGTTCGAACATGATGTGCTTTGAATCGAAGGAAGTTAGAGTCATCGGAAAGAAATCCATCCATTTTTCTGAGTAGTCGCTATCCTTCTGTTGAATTATCTTCTCAAAGTGTTGTTTCCCTTTTTGATCGTCATAATGCTGGGTCAATTTCCAATAGTATAAATTCAGAATCGTACTCCATCAGTTGCTATCTGTGTTTAGTCCTACGGGCCAGTAAGCTTTGGCTATCTGATCCAGTATTTACCATAATAACTCCAGACGAAAAATTCATTTTCTGTTGGTTTTAAGAAATCGAATTTTTAGAATACACACGTGCACATTCAGGCACATATTCTTATCATTAGCTCCCGGATGCATTTGTACGCTCACGGGTCGTCACCAATTCCTTATAGTTTAATTGTAATTGGATTGCAATTTCTTTTTTATATTTTTTTATAATGAAATAGGGTTGTAATAAGTCACTCGATGGGAAGGTACTTCAATTTCTACAGGGATAACGACCGTAGAGCCATCAGCAAGGGCGAATGGAGTATGGCTAATCGCAGACTTGTGGGTGGTTCTGTAAGCCGGTAATGCTATTGGGAGTTCATCCACCCACTTGTCTTTAGCCTTCTACTAACGTTTCTTTAGAATGGACTTTATGATTTTGCTCATAGCTTCAACTTGTCTATTTGCTTTAGGGTGAGCAACTGCCGCAAATCTATTTTCAAGATGACGCCGATGGTAGAAGTCTTTGAAATCAGCGCTGTCGAATTGGGTACCATTATCAATTACAATGGTTCATGGAAGGCCAAAATGACATATGATGCTCCGAACAATGAATTTGGTTACTTTGTTCATCGTGATCATAGCTAATGGTTCAGCTTCAGCCCATTTGGTGAAGTAATCCACTGCTACAATGGCGTACTTCGCTCCATCTTTAAGGATCAGTATGGAACTGATAATATCAATGCCCCAAGTGGAAAATGACCATGTACTGACCATTTTCTTAACTTCCATCGGCGGAGCCTTCGGAATTTTTTGCAAACATCTAGCACTCGTCGCATTGTCTAGCATGATCAGCTGCATCTTGATTGACAGTTAACGAGTAATACCCATAGCGGAGTATTTTCTTTGTCAAGGTTTACCCCCCAGTGTGATCATCGCATTCTACTTTATGGACTTCTCTAGATACTCATTTTATTTCTTTATGGGCGATACCAAAGTAGGGGAATGGGGATATCTTTTCTATACATGATTACTTCTTGGATGATGTAGCACGAAACTTTGTCGAAGATCTGTCGTTTTTCATTCCTCCATCCGGGAAGGATCCCTTATTGCAAATAAATTTTGATAGAAGTCACCCACGACTCCCTTCCCAGGCCCGTCTCCAGAACCCAACCAATTTCCAACTGGACGATGCTCGGAGCATGTGGTAACTTTAATCGGGACAAATTATATTTGCTATGCATTCTTAGAACTAGCCAACTTAGCCAGTGAGTCGCCTTTCTCATTTTGTATCTCTAGGGATGTGTGTAATGGTGTAGTACTCGAAGTCGGCCAATAGTTCTTAGAATAGGCTGAGACAAGGAGTAAGTCGCTGGCCCCTAGCTTGATAATCTCCCCTGACTTGGCATATTACTAACTGGGAATCACAAAAGATTTATAAAGTTTTCACTCCTAGTTCTCTCGCAACTTTGAGCCTAGCGATCAAGGCTTCATACTCAGCTTCGTAATTTATTGCAGGGAAGTCGAGTTCTAAGATGTAGCAGATCGATTGTTCCCTCAGGGGTCACTAACACGACACTGACTCCAGAACACCGATCATTGGATGCTCCATCCATGTACATTTTCCATCGGTTGGTTATACTCCACTGCTCTTCGGAGAGTCATTTGGTGTAGTGAATTCATCTATGAAGTCCACTAATGTCTACCCATGGATAGCTCTATGAGGGGGATAAGTGATGTCAAATTGGCTTAGCTTGATATTCCATTTGAGCAACTTTGTAGACGTCTTAGGTCGCTGTAGGACCCGTCGTCATAGCTGGTCGCTATAGACGTTGATGGGGTGAGCCTGGAAGTAAGGGCGAAGCTTTTGTGACACAATGAACAGGCAATACACAAGCTTTTCCAGCTTCGGGTAGTTTCTCTCAATAGTGGAAATCGCTTGCTAACATAATATATTGGCCTCTAGATCCGATTCTTTTCACGTAATAGTGCGGCACTTATGGCGTGTATCAACACCGCTAAACAAATTTATAAGTCTTTACAATCCAGTGGCTTGGATAGGATGGGAGGTCGCTTTAAGTGATCTACGAGAGCTTAAAACGCGTCAACGCAGTCTTGCATCCATCCAAAGTTTCAATTCCTTCTCCTGATCAGGTCGAAGAAGAGAATTTCACTCTACGATGGCCCTAGAGACAAATCGACATAGAGCGGTGATCTTCCTATTTAGGCTCTGTACCTGCTTGATTGTCTTCGGTACGTGAATGTCTCTGATTGCCTGAATCTTCTTAGGATTGGCTTTAATTCTGCGAGAGTTGAGCATGAAACCCAAGAATTTCCCTAACACAACACCGAAAGAGAATTTCAAGGGATTAAGTTTCATTCCACATCTTCGGAGATTACTAAATATCTCTACCAAGTGATCGATGTGGTTCTTTGATTTTCGTGACTTCACGAGCATATCATCTACATATACTTCCATTGATTGCCCGATATGGACTTTGAACATTCAGTTGACCAGCCTCCGGTAAGTAGTACTAGCATTCTTAAGCTCAAATGGCATCATAACATAGCAATATAGCCTTAGATCAGTAATGAAGCTGGTGTGCTTCTGGTGGGGGACGTGCATTGTGATCTAGTTGTATCCGGAATAAACATCCACAAATGAAAGCAATTCATATCCAACGGTTGAGTAAACCAACTGGTCGATCCTCAAAAGTGGAAAGTTGTCTTTCGGGCATGCCTTATTTAGGTCAGAGTAGTCAACGTATATCCACTAGTTTCCATCGGCTTTTGTCACATGAAATGGATTGGATACCCATTTTGGGTAGAGGGCGTCGCGGATAAACCCATTGTTTTTGAGTTTATCCATTCCCTCTTTAAGTGCAGCAAATCTTTCTGGATCCATCGCGCGTCACTTTTGTTTCACTAGGACATGCCTCAGGTCGATATTCAATGCATGGCTCGCGATAGTCGGTGAGATCACACACATGTCAGAATGGGTCCCAGCGAACACATCAAGATTTGTTCGGAGAAAGCTAGCTAATTCAGTCATCATCATTGCACCGAGCTGTGATCCGATCTTCAATACCTGTAATTGGTCGCCATGGCTGACCGTAATGTTGATCGTTAGCTTAGCGGGTGCAGCCTTGGATTCCTTGAGTTCGAACATAATTGTTTCATGTAATAATTAATGGGAAATCCGGTTAGGATGGTTACTCCAGTCGAATCCCAGAGTCTTTTCATGAGTTATTAAGTCTGATAGCGACGGGCTCTAAATGCTTTGAGCGATTATCTGCCAATATCCGAAGATCGGGCTTAGAAGTACGTTGAACCAAATGTCGAGTAGGGTTCAACCTCGTGTTGCATGCAACTGCATAGCTTGCTCTTGCTTTAAGTTTGAATCTACTCATATATTTGAGTAACGCGCTTTCCATTCAATGTACTCATGATCCATTACTCATTGTTTGGGATGGAGTGATGGTCAGCTACCCATAAGCGTGGGCATCAATTCGACGATTCTATCTCTAGACATCCTTTCATTCGTAGCCTCGAGTCATTGTAAACACCAGGTATGAGTCACAGTATTGAGCTATCGCGGTCAGCTTTTGGATGATCACACCTTTGCCCCCAGTCTTAGGTCAATATATGCTCTACATGAACGGTTAAGTTTGTCCCGCCTAAATTCCGACTGGGAGTTGAATAATGAATGGCCAAGTTACATTCACCTTGATTCTCGCTCGTGCCCCCACAAGTTTGGGGCAGATGTTAATAAGTGGATAGGAAAATTGTGTCTGCTTTAGCTTTATACTCTTTCATGTCGAACCGTGGTATCGAGTTAGTTGTTGGACGATTATGTCATGCCTACTCTTGATTGTATTCTGGTTTTTCTTCTTTGGGGTAAGACCTCGATGCTTCATTGAATTTCGATCATAAGTTAAGCACTGGATGGTCAATTACATCCAATTTGGTGTAGATGTCGCCATACTCTGGGCGAGGACCCAAAGAATATATGGTCAAGTCATGTCCATTCCAAACTACTCTTCTAGTCAAATCATGGACAAGGCTAGCAAGTGAACGGTCGTGTTGCATTCAGCCGTAGCCGGATAGTTAATCACATCTGTTTTGATTTATGTTCTCTTGTCGGATTAAGGGACAAAGTTAGCTCAGGAGCGACCAATTCATGCCCATCTGGTTTCATACTCCTCTTGACGAATCAAAGTATAGTGATGAAGAATGAATAGTCATGTGACATTCATTCATGGTTTATTTTCCTATCCACACTGTAGTGGCTGGAGCTATTCAATGGACGTTCGGTTTACCTCTATTTGTGGTTGGTGTGGATCGATATTGACCAGCGATCCAGTGGCACGATACAGAGAGTTAGGACTAATATTGCTTGTCGATCTAGAGGTATGATAATTGATGTCCCATAAATTCGAACGCCATTCTGATTGGTTTGGTACTAAGGCCTCATTGCAGTCGCTTCCTTAAGTTGTAAAGAACACCAAGCCAAAGCTATGGTAAGCTGTCGTATTCAACTTTTAGTGGTTTGTACTCCTGCCCCCAGCTTC
The DNA here is from genome assembly GCA_030737815.1 of Allium fistulosum. Taxonomy (NCBI): domain Eukaryota; kingdom Viridiplantae; phylum Streptophyta; class Magnoliopsida; order Asparagales; family Amaryllidaceae; genus Allium; species Allium fistulosum. The sequence goes on from CM060907.1 coordinate 620,694,920, forward strand.
GGGTCAGCGTAGTTAGTTCACGGATGGTCTAATCTCATTAATGGTATGTTTATACTCCATCTGCCAAGTTCAGGTCAGAGTTTATGGAATAGTTAGTGGTCTACCCGCACTCATCTATTTGTTTATACTCATATATGCAATATAGGGATAAGATTTTGTTTGCGGATGGTCGAATCGCACCTGATTTGTGTTTATACTCCAGTCCACACTCTAGGGACTTAGAGTTATTCTGGAAAATGGTCGAACCATTTTCTCGTTAGTCATTTCTTCTTCCCCTAAGTAAGGGGCGGTAGTCGAAGAGTGGTCAGTTGTATCACGTTCACTCTTACTTGGAGTTCTTCATGTTGAATCATGGGAAGGAGCTGATTAGCGGATGGTCGGGTCATATCTGATTTAAACTTGAGCTCTCAAACTGCCCCTTGCATCCGGGTTAGGAGTTGATGCGTGGACGTTAGTACCGCATCCACTTTCATTTAGATCTTGCTTTTGCTAAGCCTTGGGAGTGAGATGAGTGTTTTGGCAAACTCTGTGCCCGAGTAGGGGAACTGATGGTCAGACTGCATCCACTTTGAGTTGTGTTTTTGACCCTAAGCCAGGGGAAAGAGTTGGAGAGCAGCCAGTCGAACTGCATATACTTTTTATGGTATTTATACTCCTAACCATGTTCTAAAGACTAGAGTTGGTTGGCAGATGGTCGAATCGCGTCCATTTTTGTGTGTTTGTACTTCAATCTGCACTCTGGGAACTAGAGTTGATGGATGGATGGTCGGACTGTGTCCATCTTTTTGTGTTTATACTCTAGTTCGCACTATGGGAATTAGAGTTGATCGATAGATGGTCGGACTACATCCATCTTTTTGTGTTTGTACTCCAGCCCGCACTCTAGGAACTAGAGTTAATTGATGGATGGTCAGACCATGTCCATCTTTTGGTATTTATACTTTGGTCTGCACTCTAGGAACTAGAGTTATATGATTGGTGGTCAATTTGAGGTAAGAGTTGTCGAATGAATAGTCAAATCACATTCATTTGTGGAATGGAATTCTGCCCCCGGCATCGAAGATAGGACTTGGAATTTGAGACGGTCGATTCACGTCCACTCGATGATTGTAGCTCCTCTTGTCAAGTCGAGGAAGGGAGTAGGAGATGGACGGTCGAATCACATCCATGCTTGGGCTGGACGGTCAAGTCTCATACAATTTGCTTCGTACTCCTCCTGGCAAGTGGAGGTAGAGAGTTTTTGGGTGATAGTCAAGTCACAACCATCTCAAGCTACAATCGTGTCCTCATGTCGAGGGAAATAGTTAATGAGTAGACATTCAGTCACGCCTACTTTTGGTCGAGCCCCCAAACTGCCTCTTATGTCCAAGGCAGGAGTTAATGTGTGGACGGTCAAATCACATCCTCTTTAGTTAGACCTTGGTCATGATGAGCTTCGGGAGAGGCATAAGTATTTTGGCAAACTTAAAGTATGAGCTGGGGAGTGGATGGTCGGATTGCATCCACTCCAAGTGTTTTTCCGGTCTTCAAGTCAAGCGCGGAGGTTGATGAGTGGACGGTTAGTCTTGTCCACTTTGTATTGGATTCTGACCTTGTCGAGCTCTGAGTAAGGCATAGATGTTCTATCAGAATTGAAGCATAGAGTAGGAAGTGGATCGAGTAACACCCGCTTTCCATTTTGAGTCCTTGCCCCCAAGTCAGGGGCAGATGGTAGCTGATGAGCGGTTGAATCACGCTCGTCTTGATGATCATCCAAAGGTTCGATCATGGTCCATGGAGGTTGGTTGGCACCCAAATCTCAGTACTTGGCCACCTATATCATTTGGAAGTAGTTTACTTCAAGTTGGTCGTAGTTCACAACACAATTGAAATTAAAATAAATCTTATTGGTAAGTGAACCAGGGTTGTATGCTCGCTATTCCAGTTTGCCCAAGCCCTTCTCAGCTGGAAGTCAACCGTAGGTGGTACACTTGATAATCGAAATTCTTTATGGATAGGGGTCGGATGTTCCCTGCCCGCTATTCCGTGGGGCTTGCACATATTGCTGAAACATTCCTTTTTGGATCATCTCTTCAATTACATCTCAGAGGTGTCTGCAATCGCCTATGTTACGACCGTCTGTATCATGAAGTATGCAATTCTTCCTAGATTTCTCCTTAGTTTCGATAGGCTCTCTCGGGACCAGTTTCCTTTACCGCTCTGAGTCATGAGTCTCCAAGTAAATATTTTTGATTGAACCATTCAAAGGAGTATATGAGTCGAATTTTGAGATTCCGGGTCATCTCCTATAATCGAAGTCCTCATCTATGCCCTCAATGCTTCCCTCGCTTTGAAGTCCTTCAGCCAACGACCTATATTATTCTTTCTCCTAGTCTATTATACCTCATCCTTGCTTAGGTTTTGATTCACTTTGTAACAAAAATGATCCATGGTCGTAGGAGGTTCTCCAGCTTACCGGTCACCAAAGACTATCTTGGGGTCAATTCCCCTTATCAATGCCATCATTATGATATTCTTGCTAGGATTGCTCACTTTAGTGACGATGGCATTGAATCTCTACAAGAAGTCTTTGAGTGGCTCACCTAGCGCTTGGAATAAATTGGATAATATCATTAAATCCTTGGTGTGAGTCGCATGCATCTTGAATTGCTCGACAAACTTCCGATCCGGTTGATCGGAAGAGGAAATGGAGCTGGGTGGTAACTGCATAAACCACATGATCGTTATTCTTTCAAGGAATATGGGAAAACATCTGCATTTGTTGGCATCTGCCGCTTTGGCGGGATCCATGTGCCACTTGTACTTTACGAGATGTTGTCGGTGGTCGGTTTTCCCTGAGTAAGCCGATATGATCGGTAGATTGAATCTCCTAGGATATTCTACACGCTGAATGACTTCAATGAATAGGTTTCAACTGAGGGAGGTGCTCTAGTCATCTTCGGTCCGATCCATTTTTAAGTTATAGCTACTTGTAATGCTTGTGAATGATGTATGCATGATTGTCGAACGTTTGAATGGTTGAGAATGCCGATCGAATGGCGAATCAGTTAGGATGGGGTCGTTGATAGGGGATTATCTCCAAACTTTCATCCAAATGGGACACGATCCATATAAGGTAGTAAGGAAAGCCTCTTGAGGTTGCACACCAAGTTTCAAGTCACTGGAGTCTGTATGCCCAAGATATGAGCAAAACAAGATTGATAGATTAGTGGTAATTTACTTAGAGTTGGACCTGAGAAAATCTGCTATTTGCTTGGAGTCGGCAACTGGTTTACTTGGAGTCACTGAATTCAAAGTGCTGGGTCAGTGAAGAATGGTTCTTAGAGTCATATTGACGTGCTTGGAGAAAATCTTGGTTTTACCAGAGTTTGACCTTGGGCCATAATTTTCTAGGTTTGCTTTGAGTCACATCACCTTGGTCCATGTCATATCACCTTGGTTCTCCAATCTTTGGCAGTATCGTTTGAGTGGTGGTTCCTTGTCCATTCCTTGGTAGCAATTCATAAGCTATCGCTTGATCTTTTATGCCCCGGTCTGTCACGGGACGTAAGGGAAGTGGATAGAATGCACCGTCTTTAAGGTTAATCACATTTATATATTATTGTTGACGCCAAAAATGGGTATCAACACCTAATAGAATCTCGTAAAGGTCAAATAATGAATGACATTAAAAAAGCGTAGTGAAATAAATAAACACACATATTTTTATAGTGGTTCGGCAATCTTGGCCTATGTCTGTTAACGGTAAAAAGTGAACGCTAACACCCGGTGTGTGTAATAGAATCGTGAAAGCACCACCCGTTGGTACGGGAACAGAATATAAGCTGAAAATAGCAGAAAAGCAGTAAATGAACAACAGATTTATAGTGGTTCGGCCCGTAATTGAGCCTACGTCCACTTTATAGTCTTTTATTGCTGATTCGGTTACAATTCGATACAAATCACTTGTCAAATACAATATAACTTGATCACACAACAATCTAGACTACTAGCTCAATCTTCGGTGATGAATCTTGCTAAATCCGTATCGGATGAATGGAGTTCTTCACGAAGCTTGTTGTAGTGCCTTGAGAGTTGGAAGATCTTTGATTGCTGAATGAGAGGAGACTTCGACAGCGTAACGGCGCTTGGAGAAATGAATGGCCAAAAGTCCCCCCCAAGTTGGAAATGATGGGGTATTTATAGGAGCTGATCTGGACTTAGGAAATTTCTCTAAGTCTTTAAGTCGTAGCCGACTTAGGGTAGGTCGGTGACGAGTTAAGGGATAGGGTTAGGTCGGTGACGAGTTAAAGGATAGGGTTAGGTCGGTGACGAGTTAAGGGATAGGGTTATTTTGGGCCCATTCTATGGCTGTCTTTGACAAGTATTAAGTCGTAGCCGACTTATCAAACCTTAACTCGTAAGGCCTTAACTCGCAGCCTTTAAGTCGTAAACCCACTAAGTCGTGACTCGTTAGGTCGGAACCTTCTTAAGTCGGAGCATTTCATAACTCGGAATCTTCTTTAGGTCGTAACCTTTAGGTCGCAACACTACTAGGTCGCGGAGTCTTTAGGTCGCAAGCTTCCTTAGGTCGCGACTTCCCTTAGGTCGTGACATTCTTGTAGCCTTAGGTCGCTGGACAAGTTAAGTCGTTGAGTCCTAGGTCGTAGACATCTTAGGTCGCAGACTCCTTAACTCGCAGGTACTTTAACTCGTACATTGTTAGGTCGTGAGGTCCTCTTAAGTCGTAAACCTGATGAGTCGCCAGTTCTCATGAGTCGTAAACCTGATGAGTCGCCAGTTCTCATGAGTCGTAAACCTGATGAGTCGCCAGTTCTCATGAGTCGTAAACCTGATGAGTCGCCAGTTCTCATGAGTCGTAAATCTCCATGACCCGTTGAACCTGATGAGTCGTAAGACCATGAGTCGTATACTCCATGACTCGTTGAACCTGATGAGTCGTAGAAGAGTTAACTTTATGAGTCGTAGCATGCTAAGTCGTAAGTCGTTAAACTTCTTAACTCGTAGGTCGTTGAGTCGGACCATTCCTTAGGTCGGAGCCTGTTGAGTCGTAGGTCATCTAAGTCTTAACTCGTTAAGTAGTGCAATCCCTTAACTCGTTAACTCTTGAGTCGCGTACTCCTTAAGTCGTGGAGAATTAAGGGTTAACATTTGCCCCTCGAAATACACGCCTAAGTCGTAGGTCGTGTGTTTCGACTTATCTTAACTCGTGTGGGCCGATTCCAATTCCTTCAACCTGGGGTATAAAATGCTTAGGTCGTTCCTCTTTTCTCCGTCTTCCTATTACTCGTTCTTTAAGCCGTATCTGCCATTAACGCAATTTCAAGGTTCCAAAGGCGATTTCGACCTGATTTACTTCCAGCCATTCCCAATTACACCGCGTAAGCATCTTTTCCCTTTTCCCAATCGCCGATCATTGCCGTCGACTTTCATCCATGATTTTTCCCTTTGGGCCTTGCGAATACTGTTATACAGGATATCCATGAACTTAAGGTGGCTCGGTATGACTTGCAACGATTTGCGATTTACGGTGATTTAGAAATAGGGTTGATGGAGAGGCTAACTGGTTAATGGATTAATGGGTTGGAAAGTTAACGGGTTAGGAGTGAAAAAGCTCTAGAGTTAGGAGGTAAATGGGTTAGGAATTGGATGGATAGATGGTTAACGAGTTAAGGATTAAGCGAGTCAGGAGTTAGATGGATTGGTAATTTCGCGTGATCCAGCAGTTTTGATGTTACGACTTACGACTTACGACTTGAAGTCTCTTTTTATTCCTCACGACTTACGACTTAGAGAATAGTTGACCCTAGGTCGCAGGAGCCATTTGAGTTGTTCGTGACTTAGCACTTGTTCAGATTTTGCTTGAATGTGTGGTACGATTGGAGAGTTACGACTCAACTTGATTCATGGCATATCTTTTAGACCGTGAACGAGTTAGGACATAGGAAAATCTGCCCTAAGTTAAGTCGTGACCGAGTTAGAACTTAGGAAAATCTGCCCTAAGTTAAGTCGTGACCGAGTTAGAACTTGAGCAAATTTCCCACTGCCTTGAATGCTAAGACTTGAGTTGTTTGAACTTTGGACTCTTGAATTTTGTTGCACTCTTTTATAGATTGTCAATAACTCCAACTGCCTGTTATAACATTTACAAAAACTGGGACGAATATACTGCCACCGACTGCCCATATCGGATGACAGATTAGTTGATAAAGATTAAAATTAAATGAACTGTATGAGTGAAATGCTACACAATAACCAACTCAAATGAAGTATTAAAGCAGAATCGTAATGGTTAACTAAAACTGATCTGTCTGCATTGACACTGCACTTAAGCATTAACAAGTTTTGAAATCTCGTAATCGACTGATTGTCAGTTAGTTTGATTCCAGTTATACTTGCTTTTTCTTATTTTCATTAGTTTTGCACAGCACTTTACACTTTTAGGAAACGTGCACCTTCACTTTTGAACACTCGGCTGATTGTGTAGAATGGCATCCCATCAAGAAGATTTGGAACCAAGTGGAGAAGCTTTTCCAATTGCTACTCCGTTGAATGATCCCCCAGAAAGGACTCCTACCACTCTGAGTCAAAAAGTCTTCCGTCAACTATGCTCCCAGTTTGGCATTGCTGAATCTGACGCTTTGCTCCCTGGAGTAAATGACACTGCTGACAGGCCGCCCCACGGCTTCATTGCAGTGAACCGCCAAATGTGCTTGAGTGGAGCGATTCCCCCGTTTAATGACTGTCTCCGAGAACTTCTCCTTCGATTATCTATCTCCCCTTTTCAACTTCATCCTAATGGCTACGCCATCCTGCTGGGATTGTGTGTGCTTTTTAGGAGAATGCTGGACCGTTTCCCCAGTTTTGGAGAAATTTGCTTTCTATGCTCATTCACAAGGACCAAGGACCATCCCTCTATCACAGTTGTAAGGAGTGCCAGGAATCGCAAACTGATTATTGGTCTTCCCGAAAGCCTTCCTGGGTTTCTGAGCCAGTTTTTCTTTGTTCGTTGTCCCTCGGGATTTTACGCCATTTGGAGAGTGGGAAGTACGATTATCTATCTTTTCCCTGTGTTTTTTCTAAATTCTTTGAAGTCCAAATTGTCAAGTGTTAACTTCTTTTTCTACTATTTCAGCGCTTCCTTCTCCCTCTAGGGAATCTCGTCACAAGACTACCTTTGAGAGGCTTATGGCCGTGCCGGTTGAGGAGAGGAGTGTTCAATTTCTATTGAGAGATGAGTTCCTCCACGAATTTGGACTCTTACATCCTTCCCGTTCCACTCAGCCACCTGAAGTCCCTGATTCTTCGGCTGAGGAGTCAGATGCTCCCGCTTCTGCTAAAGAACCTTCACCGAAAGAATTTACCGTTGAGACTTCATTGGTGAAGTGTTCTACTCTTACCGACATTGCGGGGTCGTCTAGTAAATTAGCACTTGCCCCGGTTATTGAAGAGGAAGAAAATCTTCACACTCTTGAAAAGACGGCTGAGGTGGAAGTTGAAAAAGATAATTCTCCCATGCACCATGGCGATGATACTTTCGACAGTCTGAGCGACATCATGATAACCTCTCAGGAGCTCTTTAAAGATGATACTTCTAAAGTGGTTCCTCATGTTATCGAAGCAACTTCTTCTTTGCAACAAACCACAACGCCTTCCACACAACTTATTGCCATTTCTACACCCAAAAGTGGTTTGTAGTCTGACGCGCGTAGTTTGCACATCACACACACTTAGTATTTTGGCACTTATATGTACTTAGCTTTTTCAACTTGAGGATTTCTAAAACTGGTCTTTTTCTTCAATTTCAGGTTCTCTGATGGGGCGAAGCGGCTCTTACTACAACAAATTCCAACGTTACGGAAGCCGTGAGGCTTATGACTTTAGGAGTTACATTGGTGCTGTGAAGGAAACTGATGAGGAGAGGGCTACCAGAAAGGCTCATGAGAGGCGAGCTCATGAAGAGCGTCGCCGGAGAGAAGATGAGGAATACTACGGGAGAAGGGACGAGCAACGTGACTCTTCCCGCAGAAGCGACGATCCTTATAAAAGGAAATCTTGCGACGATAAGGGGAAGAGTCACATTTCTGATGATTCCAGTAAACGGACCAGACTTGGTGAGAAAGACACATCTAACATCTCGGAAAAGACTACCGCTTCTGTTCCTCCTAATACATCTTCCGGTTCTCCTGCCCTTAAGGAGTCTGACATCCAGACCATCATTAATAGGCCACAGTACCAAGCTGGAGATGGTCCTCCCACACTCCAGAGCCGATTTCCGAATTGGTGTCTGAAAGGAGTGCGTTTTGATTTGGACTTGGTCCCCATTGATAAGCAGGCGATGCTGAAAAACGTCGATGCTGTAAAGCTTGACATCGAAAGAATGTCTGGGTGGCAGAAGCTGGTTGATGAACTTCAAAGGGTCAACCATCTGAACCTTGAAGCGATGATGACCATGGAAAACGATAAATCTGAGTGGGACAAATGGCGTAAGCAGCATGACGCGGAGATGAAAAGCATTAGCGATGGTTATGGGAAGCTCGAAGCTGAAGTTGAAAAACTTAAAAATGAGCTTGCTACTTCCTCCACTTCTTATTCTCAGAAAGAAGAAATGCTTCAAAAACAAGTTCGAGACGCCCATGCTGCTCAGCGGGATACTGAAGTCAAACTTGAAGCAGAACAGCATGTTGCTAGAAAATATCGTGATGACGCTGCTCAACTTCAGGAGAAACTCAGCTCTCGAGACTTAGAAATTGCTAGGCTACAATCCCAGTTACTGAAGGCTGAAAGAGAACGTGATGAAGTTCTCTCTGGTAAAGCCGCAGCCGAAGAATCCCATAAGGCGACCATAGCCACCGTTGACGCGACTCTTTTCGACTTTTATATGCATTGTGTCTTGGGGCGTGGGAGCCTTTCATTTTTAGGACCAGAGTATGAAGTCACCTTAGCGGAGGTATGGGAGGCAATCATTGACTTATTTGGTGGTGCCGGATACTCTGAAACAGATCTTCAAGCTACCTACTTAAGTGAGAGCGATCGCGCTGCCCTTGCCAAAGGAAAAGAGCAGCTCATCCGAGTGCGGGCCGAGGCGACGGGAGAGAAGCTTCCTGAGAAAGAAACACCTCCTATTGCTCCTGCTTATACTTCGACTTTAGCTCATGCGGATATTACCGGCTCTAGTTCTCATTCCACGCCTCCCGCTATGGTTGACAAAGAAACTGTATCCACCCCTACAGAGGAAGAGGCAATGAAGGACTTCCAAGCTCGGGAATTTGAGATTGATCTTGCTAAACCGGCTTCTCCAGGTAACTTTGACGATTCACAGTCTTCTTTTTTCTCGGAGAATACTGATTTTGATTTCTTTTATTATGCAGTAGTTGTGCCGGAAACTGCACCACTTCTTCCTTCTTCAGCTGTCGTTCCTCCTCCTCCTCAAGTTATACCTCTTCCAGCTTCTCAACCTGGTTCACAGGAAGAACCAATAGCGGCCCTTCAAGGTTTAGATGAACCACCTGCTCCCGAAGAACAGAAGGCAGAAGATCTGGAAGATAGCGAGAAGACCCCGGAGCAGTCTTTCGATTATGACACAAAGCTCTCTACATTTCTTGCTCCGGGGAGTGAGTCTTCTTCCAAGAAGAAGGGGAAGCGTGTGGTTTCAAAGAAAGGAAAGAGGAGTTCTTCCGCCGCTGGGGATGAGACAGAGATTGATCTGGCTGAGTCTCTTTCTCCTTCTTCTCCGATACGGCCTGCGAAGCTAATTACCAGGCCGGGTAAAAGCTCCAAGGGTGGGAAGAAGGGGAAATGAGTTTGATTCTGCATTTTCTGCTTTTTATATTGACCGGGTATTGTGCGGATACCGGTCTCCGCTTCTTTTTGTAACCTGTACAATGTAAAAAATTTCTCATAGTGTTGAAATAAATAGATATTTTTCTTGTACAAATCCTGGTGTATGTAGGAATACATCTGTTTTTTATTTGAAGTGTGGAGTAAACGATTCTTTCTATTTGTACAAACTTTTTGTCTGTGTTTCAAGAACGCATTTACTCCACATCTTTATTACGTGATATTGCAATGAACTTGTGGTATGTCGCTTGTATATCACTTTTATTATTGTAACTGAATTGTATAATGTTGCTCCCATACCACAAGCATATTGTAATATTTCTTGCTTTCACAAGACCGATACTCTTATCTTAGAAAATAACTTTCCACTTTTTCAGGGAAGAATTATTCTGTTTTTAATAGAGTATATCTTGTCTTTGGAGAAATCTTTATTTTCTTTTTCTTCCTGAAGAACACTTCGACTTCTGGGAATGATCACTTTTATTTGTTTGAAAGTGAATTTTCCTGCACAGTGAAATGAGCTTCTGAAGAAGGTTTTGATTTTTGTGCCCCAGTAAAGGGTTTATTTTTGGTACTTCAAGCAAGGTGAAGTACGCCTCTGAAGAGGTCTTTTGGTCTCCGAAGAGAAGCGATTTTGGTCTCCGAAGAGAAGCAGTTTTGGTCTCCGAAGAGAAGCAGTTTTGGTCTCCGAAGAGAAGCAGTTTTGGTCTCCGAAGAGAAGCAGTTTTGGCATTTCATCTCTGGTGAAGTGGGTCTCCGAAGAGAAGCATTTTGCACTTCTACACGGGTGAAATGTGCCTCCGAAAAGGGCTTTTGCCTCCGAAGATGGCTTGTGCCTCCGAAGAGGGCTTGTGCCTCCGAAGAGGGCTTGTGCCCCCGAAGAGGGCTTGTGCCTCCGAAGAGGGCTTGTGATTGCCTGGAAGTTACTTTCTCATGGTCGGAGGGGTCCACGGGACAAGCGTAAGTCGTTTGATTGGATGTTTGTTTGTACAAACGATCGCAATCGATTAACAAGGTGCCCCTTTTTGGTAGTCCCACCGATCTTTTTGATTGAGGAAAGCTCTCCATTTATTGGCGTGCCTCGTTAGAGGGCTTTGTTGACCCTTGGGAAGGAGCATCAGTTGGTTGGTGTGCCAGGAAAGTTGCGTCTTAGGGGCAAGTAGATCCATGGGATGGACACAAGCTGCCTGATCGGATGCATCACAATCAGTTAGCGAGGGTCTTATTCCTTCTGCTTGGGAAGGTATCCCTTTAGTGGATCTACCTGCTTTCCTGTTGAGAGGCATACCTCCCTTTGGCTGCTTCCATGTTTGCCCGCTCATGTTGTATCATCATTCGCCAATCTGCGATCCTTTAACATCGTTTCCAAGCGTGTGTTCCTTTCTTTTGCAAGTAAATCGCTTTATCCGAAGAAGTAGACTTCACTGTTGAATGACTCCACAGAGTAAACGCAAGTTATTTGGTTGGATCCCTTTTTATATCAGCGATCGCAACCAGTTAACGAGGGCTTGACCTAGTGGAGCCGTCAACTTTTTATGTGAAGTTCCTCTTGTATGGGATTTGAGTTTGAAATTTTTGTTGCTTGAAATTTGCTAAATGATTTGTAAGGCTCGCTTAGCTTTGCGATGGGTGAGCTTTGCTTTAATGACCTGCAGTATTAGATCGATATTTTAGCAATACATTTGGAGTATTTACACATCGAAATTTCACAGGCATTTTATAATAGAAAACACAATGCATAGTTTTTCATTATTGAGTCACGCTGATTTCTCAGCGGTTTACAATGCAGAAGTTACACATCCATCATTATCTTTACAAATTCAAGCAATGCTGTTAAGTAAAAATGAATGCTAGTTATTGTTGTTTCAGAATCTCCAAGCTGGATTTCCATTCGTGCTTGATCCATAGCTTTTGGATTTTTATGCCAGAGAAAGTGAGAGATGCCCCAGCCGCAGTTTTGTGGGTAATTAGTAGTCATCCCAACTTCTGCTTGCTGGGTATGGTCCCCCTGTGATAGCATTAATGACAAGCTTTTCTGAATCTTGCACTGCAGTGTTGTTGTGAGAATCGGATTGATGGGTAGGGTGTTGTTGATCCCGAGTGGATGAGGTTGGATCGACTCCGTTCCTTTTAACGTATTGTTGGAGTTTACCCTGCTCTAGCAATTCTTCAATCACCTTCTTTAATTCGCGACATTGGTCAGTGTCATGGCCAGGTTGATTGTGAAATTGGCAGAATTTTCCATTACGCTTTGCCCCTCTCGTCATCTCAGGTGGCTTAGGATACCTGACAACGTCCTTTGTTGCAAAAAAGATATTTCTTGGTGTATCAGTTAAAGGAGTAAAGTTCGAAGGATTAAAGCGGCGAGGTTTCTTTTCATTTCTCTGGCTTTTTCCTCCTTCATTCTCCCTTTTCTGACTTTCAGATTCTCTTTTCTTAGGTGGGATATTGTCACTATCAGTCTGGGCAGTAACCACTTTCGATGTTGCAGAAAGGCTTTCAAGGTGAATGAACTCATCGGCCTTTTTATAAAATTTATCAAGTGAGTTCGGTTCCTTCATCTTTATCCATATCCCAAATTTACTCGATTTATCAATGGCTCGCATCAAATAAGTCAGGATCATGCGTGGTTCCGCATTTTCTACCTCGGCTAAAGCTATATTGAAACGACTCAAGAAAGATTTGATTGATTCTCCGGGCGCTTGTTCAAGGTTGGACAATGACATTATATCCTTAGCTTTTGAAGCATACAATCTGAACTGTTCTTTAAACTTTTGCGTTAAGTCGGAGAATTTATCTACAGACCGAACTGGAAGCTTTGTGAACCAAAGTAAAGCCACACCTTCTAGGTATACCGGAAAGTATCGACACTTGATCTCGTCTGACGCTCTTGCACCGGTCATATGCCAATCGTACTTGTAGAGGAAATGATTAGGGTCACTGGTTCCCCTATAAGCTTGGATAGTAGGAGGTGCAAATTTCCTTGGAAACTCTGCTCTTAGGATCCTTTCAGTAAACGGAGTTCTGCTTGGCGCAAATCCCCAGTCAGCCTCATCCTCTTCCCTTTGCATGCTCTCTTTCATGATGCGGCCAACCATTTCAGATAGGTACTCTTTATTGTTCAAAGACACCTCCGGGCAAGTATTAGTTCTTCCCTCGGAATTTTGCCCGGGCATATTCTCATGACAAGTTGGTTGCGGCATAGAACCATCAGCTTGGAAAGGTGGCATTTCAGGAAGAGTGGTTCGATGGTTTTCTGGTTGACAATTTGCCCCGAGCAAAGCAGTTAATCTATCCATCATCAAAGCGTTTTGAGTTTCAATTTGTTGGTATAATCCAGAAACTGCGTCATCCAATTCAGCCCTGGTGACTCCAACGGTTGGAGTTGCTTGGTCTGTTATTGGGGAAGCGGAAGTTCCTTCGTGAGCATTTCCGGATCTGATAGGTCTACCTCTTCTTCCAGGAGCCATTATTTCGGATCTGGTTTTTAAGAGAGGTTCTTTTTATGAATCCTTGCGAAGCAACGGTGGATGATCGCCTGAGTTGGGTTCTCAGTGAAAGCACCAAAATGTTAACGGTAAAAAGTGAACGCTAACACCCGGTGTGTGTAATAGAATCGTGAAAGCACCACCCGTTGGTACGGGAACAGAATATAAGCTGAAAATAGCAGAAAAGCAGTAAATGAACAACAGATTTATAGTGGTTCGGCCCGTAATTGAGCCTACGTCCACTTTATAGTCTTTTATTGCTGATTCGGTTACAATTCGATACAAATCACTTGTCAAATACAATATAACTTGATCACACAACAATCTAGACTACTAGCTCAATCTTCGGTGATGAATCTTGCTAAATCCGTATCGGATGAATGGAGTTCTTCACGAAGCTTGTTGTAGTGCCTTGAGAGTTGGAAGATCTTTGATTGCTGAATGAGAGGAGACTTCGACAGCGTAACGGCGCTTGGAGAAATGAATGGCCAAAAGTCCCACCCCAAGTTGGAAATGATGGGGTATTTATAGGAGCTGATCTGGACTTAGGAAATTTCTCTAAGTCTTTAAGTCGTAGCCGACTTAGGGTAGGTCGATGACGAGTTAAGGGATAGGGTTAGGTCGGTGACGAGTTAAAGGATAGGGTTAGGTCGGTGACGAGTTAAGGGATAGGGTTATTTTGGGCCCATTCTGTGGCTGTCTTTGACAAGTATTAAGTCGTAGCCGACTTATCAAACCTTAACTCGTAAGGCCTTAACTCGTAGCCTTTAAGTCGTAAACCCACTAAGTCGTGACTCGTTAGGTCGGAACCTTCTTAAGTCGGAGCATTTCATAACTCGGAATCTTCTTTAGGTCGTAACCTTTAGGTCGCAACACTACTAGGTCGCGGAGTCTTTAGGTCGCAAGCTTCCTTAGGTCGCGACTTCCCTTAGGTCGTGACATTCTTGTAGCCTTAGGTCGCTGGACAAGTTAAGTCATTGAGTCCTAGGTCGTAGACATCTTAGGTCGCAGACTCCTTAACTCGCAGGTACTTTAACTCGTACATTGTTAGGTCGTGAGGTCCTCTTGAGTCGTAAACCTGATGAGTCGCCAGTTCTCATGAGTCGTAAACCTGATGAGTCGCCAGTTCTCATGAGTCGTAAACCTGATGAGTCGCCAGTTCTCATGAGTGGTAAACCTGATGAGTCGCCAGTTCTCATGAGTCGTAAATCTCCATGACCCGTTGAACCTGATGAGTCGTAAGACCATGAGTCGTATACTCCATGACTCGTTGAACCTGATGAGTCGTAGAAGAGTTAACTTTATGAGTCGTAGCATGCTAAGTCGTAAGTCGTTAAACTTCTTAACTCGTAGGTCGTTGAGTCGGACCATTCCTTAGGTCGGAGCCTGTTGAGTCGTAGGTCATCTAAGTCTTAACTCGTTAAGTAGTGCAATCCCTTAACTCGTTAACTCTTGAGTCGCGTACTCCTTAAGTCGTGGAGAATGAAGGGTTAACAATGTCCACTTCATATTTTTATTAATCTTGCAATGGATTATGATTACAAGAATGTTTAGATCAGCGGGGATCCATTGATACAAGAGTGAAGAATAAAAATGGTAAAGCTTGGGCAGCAGAAAGAAGGATCCTCTTTATGGAAAATAGTCTCTAAATTTATAGGGGAAGATGTGTATGGATCGGGCTGAAAATTTACCAGGAATCTCTAGACCCATAGGGGCCCACTGTAACTTCCCCCACTTAGAGGCCTAAAACTAACGGCTACGGATGTTGCCGTCATCCACAGTTATTAATTCTCGGTGAAAAATTGTGGTAATGTTAGATACACTGATGTAACAGAAACACATGGATATGAAAAAAATTTAAAACCGTTAAAAAATTTCTCATTCCATTTCAATCATATTTCAAATTCATTACATAATCCAAGATTCGAGGACCATGTTTAGAGAAATATAATTATGACAAACTACGTCAAGAGCGACATATGAAGATGCCCCTTTGGATGATCAGAGTCTAAACATAGGCAATTAAATAATTTTGCCTTTACATCAAAACATAGTGGAATCAAGTAGGAAAGAACTCCTATTAGCTAGCTTGCCTCCTGCACATCTCCGACAGCTTATTCGTCTAAAGGAGAACCTGAAAACCTCAACTCTCAATCTACTCAAAATCAATTGAGCACCCTTGAGTTTAAAGGGAAAACATAAACTTTGAGTCAGACATAAAGCCTAATATGAATAATAACCTACTATCTCGAACCATTTATATATCTAGTGATACCACGTCGCTTAGCGGAACTAATTTTCCCCTCATTAGTATCTTGCCCAAAAATTTATAATAACCATATACTGTGCTACCGCATACATAATGGTTAAAAACATAGGAATTTAAAAAATATCATGAGGATATGCAAACAAGAAAAATATCCTAGATTTCCCATCCTCATTTTTATGACTACCTGTCTCAGTTATAGTTTCTAGGGTCACTATTAACCTATTAGTTGTCATGGGATGACTAATAACCTATTCAAAGTTTATGGACTATCTGTTCGGTTTCATAGTTTTCATAGGATCATTAAGAACCTATTGGCCCCTGTTAATAACTTCGTCCAATTATTTCATCGGTTCTCTCTGAACCTATTGGTATCTCCAATAACTTCTTTCATATCATACTTTTCATGACTTGACTATGAACCTATTAATCTCTGTCAATAACTTTATCTGGATACAGTTTTCATGGGATAATTATGAACCTGTCTAAACTAACAACTTCTTGATCAGTCTTTGGGCATCCTATATTCTGGTCTACCTGATCTCCTAGATGCAACTCTATTTATTCAGGAGTTAACTCAATTTATATTCACACTGGGTCAACCTAGCTGGTTATTCTGCCCTTACTTCCCAAAATACAATTATGGGTCCATTATACAGTGAGTATGTTTATAGAAGAAGCACATACAATAACATAACAATACCAGCATTTATGGTTTAATATCCTTGAAATCATTTCCACACGAAACATGGTTAATTCCTTTAATCCATTATTTTTATCTAGGAAAATTTCTTCAAAAACTCCAAAATTAAAAACCATTTCAAAGCTCTTTTATATTGCTATGGGTTTTCCTTTAAAAATAAGATCGGGTTCGTTTTCTTTGAAAACTAAGGCTTTCGAGACCTTAGATCTTTACTTTTGAAACCATTAGATTATATCTTTTGAAAGCATTCAAATCTTCTTTCAAAACACTTAAACATATGCCTTTCAAAACACTTTAAAATATCTCTTTCGAAAGCATCAAAACCTACCTTTCAAAACCAACAAAACATTCATTTAGAAGGTATAAAAGCATATCTTTCCAACTTATAGAAGCATAGCGTCGAAACCATTTGAAAGTACCTCTTTCAAAACCATTGGGTTTAATCTCAAATACAACTTTTGGGTCAGAGTGAACATAAGCGAAAGTAACCCTTTCAAAACCATTAACCTTCAAGAAAAGAGTCTGGGGAAAATAGATGGTTTCGGAACCATCTTTTTGAAAGCTTTAATCTTTAAGTAAAACAATTGGAAGGATAGCTTCAAAGCACCTTTCGAAGCTATTTCCTTCGAAACCTTTAGTTAAATGGCTACTGGATCCCTTTCGAAAGCATTGGGAAGCGGCTTTTATATTTATAAAACAAAAGCTTACCTTTCAAAATCGTTGATAACTTCAACCTATTCGAAAGGCATGATGAAGGTAGCAATGTTTCGACTAGGTTCAAAACTACCCTTTCCAAAAGCTCCATTTTTTTAAAAACATAAAACGCGACAACTCATACGAAAGCTACCCTTTAAAGCAAAACGACGGCGACCTCTTCGAAAGCTATATAAAGTAATTCAACCCTTTTGAAAACATCCATTAAAAGCAAGGCAAGAGGCAACTCTTTGGAAAGAAAAATAGAGCCTTCGAAAGCTATTTAAATTGGCCTCGACCCCTTCGAAAGCACGGTTTCGACTCTATACCTTCCACTTTTCTCCAATCCATTACGTGATACCATCTGTATTGGTTTTGACATGGTTGGGGGCGGAGGTATGGGGTTGAAAGGTTGCTACTAGAAGTGGTGAAATAATACATCTTTACAAAACTGTTTTGTTGCCTTTTAAGTAAATGCTTTTCAACTAACTTGCCTATTTGTAAAAATATAATTGGTTGCCTTAAACTTTACCAAAATCTTTTCTAAAAGACTGCCGAATTTTTCCAGAGTTAACTAAAAATAATTAACAAAGAAACCCTTCCCTTTAGTAAAACAATTTAGACAATTAAGTCCTCTAACTTAATTAATTTAATTTCCATTGTAAATCACTTAGGAAAAATCCTCAAAAATCATCATAATTCACTTTTAATATGTTACCTTACATATAAACATTTTAGACCCAAAATCCTTTATATAATAGTCTAAATAAATTTTTAAATCCAATTAACTATTTCTTCCTTCAAAAATTCATAATAAATTATCCATATCTTGGATAACTATGAAAATTTAAACTCATCTCCAGAATAATGTTTTACATAGCATATTAAATCCTCATGGCATTCGAAACCAAATATATACGATTTTATCCTTAAAATCGAATAAAACATTTATCAAACATGCTTGTTTGAATCAAACATATCATGTAATCCAAGCATATCATCATTAAAATCATCATAAATGTTTCAAACTTAAAACCTGAAATCAAATGCTCTTTAAAAAATGAAAATGAGATGGTTTTGATTATTATTCACCTTTCTTTGGATAAGGAACTTGAGATTTGATCTTACTAAATTCTCCTTGCTTGATTCCTTAGCTTTTAATTGATTTTTCTCCTCTTTTCCCCTAGGTTATGGCCGGCTTGAGCTCTTTGGCTTATGTTTTAGAATTATGAACTTGTGAAATGAAAATGGGAATAAGGGTTTAAGGGTTAAGGGTTATGGTGGACGGCTATTTCGCATAATACCCTTGCCATATTTTCTTATTAGGTAACTTATAAAACCATTTCCATAAACTCATTCTTTTTTATTTGTATTTAGTTAAGCATGGCCTCTAATAAATTTCCAAATCTTAATTCCCTTATCACTCTAGTCTTTACTTTATTCTATTTAATTTATCTAATTAAATCTCCTGAATAATATTATTTAAAATTAGGGATGTTCCACCCATTAGAACGATCGATGGTCTAAATTCTACAAAAATAACGATTGTGTGAGATTGTTATTTTTGGCTCCAATCAACGTGCGATCGTTTGTGGGTGGTCCTATAGGCCTCCAGACCTTGCTCCCAAAATATGGTGTCATTCTGAGCTATATTTTTTGAGATATCGCCCATTCTTTGTAGAACACCAATCGTTATGTTAATCGTCCAATAAAAATTGGTGTCTTTTTATGTTTTTCTTGAGTTTTGTTGTGCGATCGATAAAATAGGCTCTTTATGATGTAAATTACCTACTCTCCAAATTTTATGCAATTTTGAGTTATCGTTTGTGAGATATCATCCAACCTTCATTAAATATAGATTGTTTTGGTGATTCATATGATCGTTCCAAAAACGATTGGCCTCTTTTTCCAAGATTTGGAAGTTTTGTCATGCGATCGTTTTTGTAGGCCCCGCTCTTCAATATATCAATGCTATGAAAGTTTCAAGTGCATTGGCTTTGTAGATTTTGAGATATTGATCGATTTTCAATGATTTACGTTGTTTTATGGATCGTTCTAGATCGATCCATATAAATTCTTCATTTGTCCATAACTCGAGCATACAAACTCCGATTGGCTAGAAATTCGAAAGGTAGCCTCACATGGCCTTAATTGTCACTTTATATTGATTACATCTTGATTGGGACCCGGTCCTAATTTGCTCAACCATTGCCCATAATACTGTATATAGCTGATTCTCAAGGCCGGTAACCAAACGTTTTTAACCAAATCTATGGTATCACGGCCTTCCCAAAAGGCGGGATAACAATTATTTAACATTTCGGTTTTAAATAGTAAAATGTTCATATAATTAATTAAAATGAATTAATATTTATATCAAACATATAATTAGTCAATTTTTATTTTGCGGAAACATAATATATTTAAAATATGATAGTCACAAATTGTTCTTATTTTTTTTGAAATTGGGTACTTAGATGGTAGTACATATTAGTACAACAAGACTTAGGGGGTATACAGTGTTAGCTCCAAAATTGGTCACTAACACCCAAACGTAAATAAAAGCACCAATTAACAATCACAGATAACAGATAGAGTGGATGTAGAGAGTATGAATATGAAGAGCGGTAAAAATTAAAAAGAAAGCAGAAGAAATAGTGGATTTATAGTGGTTTGGCTGACTCTGGCCTACGTCCACTCCAAAAATTTTATTTTTATTAATATGAGAATCAATTACAGTTACAATCCAGAGTTTTCAAAACAATAATGGCAGAGTAGCCTTAATGAGGAAGAAGAAGGGAAACAGAATGAAGATCCCTTTTCTGAAGCCCCGCTTGCTGTATTTATAGGCAAAATCCAAGTTACTGGGCTTCCTATGTGATCCGGACCCATTAAGACCATAGTCGAGTCCATACAGCCGACCTAGCTTCCTACCGACCCAGCTTCCAGCCGACCCAGTTTCCAAACGACCCAGCTTCCAACCGGCCCGGATTCCTACCGACCCAGCTTCCAACCGACCCGGATTCCTACCGACCCAGCTTCCAGTCGACCCAGATTCCTACCGACCCAGATTCCTACCGACCCAGCTTCCAACCGATCCAGATTCCTACCGACCCAGATTCCAACCGATCCAGCTTCCTACCGACCCAGCTTCCTACCGACCCAACTTCCAACCGACCCAGCTTCCAACCGACCCAGATTCCTACCGACCTAGCTTCCAGCCGACCAAGATTCCTACGGACCCAGATTTCTACCGACCCAGATTCCTACCAACCCAGCTTCCTACCGACCCAGATTTCTACCGACCCAGCTTCCTACTGACCCAGATTCCTACCGACCCAGCTTCCTACCAACCCAGATTCCTACCGACCAGCTTCCTACCGACCCAGATTCCTACCGACCCAGCTTCCTACCGACCCAGATTCCTACCGACCCAGCTTCCTTCCGACCCAGATTCCTACCGACCCAGCTTCCTACCGACCCAGCTTCCAGTCGACCCGAAGTATTACCCTGGATGAATCAGAGAAACCATCAAGAAAACCCGAAGCAAGTCCAAATACGACTCGAAGCAAACTCCAGGCAACTCGTATTTTGAGTATCCAGCGACTTTTGTCCATCGAATATGCCGAATCCCGGCTTCATAATCATGATTACCATCTGTGATTGATCGTCTATCCATCCAATTGACTAAAACCCATCTTATTCCAGTCTCAACAACCGAGCAACCGATTTAGTCAAATCCGCCTGTCTACGGCCTTGCCAAAAGGTGGGATAACATTTGCCCCCGAAAACATGCCTTGCTTTAGAAGGTGTGTTTTGAATAGCTTCAGATTCGTTAATCGAATCCATGATCTCTCCGGATCATTAACAAAATCCATGACTGTTCTGAGTCAATATCCAATTCCTAATTCATTCTGTATCCATTAATCGAATTTACGATCTCTCCGGATCATTTTATCCAAGACCGGGACCTCTGTGGGTCCTATAATCCATAGCTGGGACCTCGCCGGGTCCATATCCAGAGCCGGGACCTCGCCGGGTCCTATAATACATATCTGGGACCTCACCGGGTCCATATCCGAAGTTGGGACCTCGTCGGGTCCATACCCAGATCTAGGACCTCTCTGGGTCATGTATCTCAAATCCGGGTTATTTTATCCTACTTCGGCCTCGACTCTTCGGTCAAGGACTTAATCCGTGGGGTATCCTTTTCTGGCCACGATCCCCAGTCGAGAACTTTATATTCTCCGGCCTCGACTCTCCGGTCGAGGACTTTTATATTCTCCGGCCTCGACTCTCCGGTCGAGGACTTTTATATTTTCGACTCCATTCCACGCTAGAGTCCTTTCCATCGCTCTCCGGCGAAGGGACTCATGACATGCGATTTCTGCCCTTTCTCTCCGATCGGGACCGTAACCGTGTGACCTATACTATTTATTACATTAATATTCCAAATCCAATCAAAACAGAGTTCCATTGATAAAATAAAAGTCTATACAATAAAGGAAATCAAATGTTCATAGTACCAAGAAAGAAACTAGAGTTCACAGAAAATAGAAAAAAAAATTCATAAACCCGAGCATCACGATATATCATCATCTCGGAGCATGCCTAGAGACCGTCCTCGATCCCGTACATGTATAAGTGAATTAGCCACCTTACTTTGGGGTTTACTACTTATTTAAAGCCATAAATCCATTCAGCTGATAATAAGGTGACGATGCCTAGATCTAGTGCCAACTTCGTCTGATATGGCAGTGGCTGCTCCTGTTCCACTACCACAGCTCGATTCCTTATGTACTGTTGTAAATGACCATTCCTTATATTTTCCTCAATGATATCCTTCAAATGCCTGCAATCATTTGTGTTATGCCCATCCAGCTCATGGAATAGGCAATGCTTTCCCGATGCCCGTTTGTGTTAGGAGGGTTCCCTCTTTGCTGGCCTTCGATACTGGAGGCGTCCTCGAGTATCTAAATAAATTCTTTCCAGAGTCTCATTCAGATCCGTATAAGAAGAGAATTTTGATTCCCTCCGTTGCCTTTTTGATGTGTTTTCGCTATCCATTTTCCTTTTGCCTCTGTCGTCCTTGTTTGAATCCTCCCTAGGTGGACTCCACCTTTTACCGCATAAACCTCTACCTCTCTCCCTTCTCTTTCAGCCTTCGCACCTTCCTGTCTTAGAAACCTTTCCGCTTCATTGTAAAATTCCACGAGATCCAGTTGAATCCCGCTCCAACGATATCTTGAAATTCGAATTATCCGCAATCCCTGGGACTGCCACCATCAAAACCATCGATGGATTAGGTCGATCCACCGAAGCCACTGCCGCATTGAATCTGGATAAGAAATCCTTAAGTGATTCTCCCTTCCATTGCTTCATCGATGTCAAAGTCATCACACTCCTAGGTCTCATGATGTGGACCCGAAATTGCCTCATTAACCTATCAATCAGCTACGTCCATGTGCTAATAGAGCCACTTTCCAGTTGTCTGAACCATAGTGCTGCTATATCCGTCAAATACAAAGGGAAGCACCATGCCATGACTTCCTCTGATGCCCCTGGTACTTCCATGAGCCTCATATACCTTGTTAGGTGAACAGTGGATCCATTTTCCCATCATACATTTCCAGCGATGGTAGTTTGAAATCCGATGGATTCCTAGCCTTCCTAATCATAGGAGTGAAGGGGCTCCTGTTCATGTCCTCCAAATCTTTATTCACTAATCCTCCCCTCATAGCCTGTCTAATTACGTCCGCTAGCCTGTCATTGTCATCAAGTAACGGCCTCTGTCCGTTGTCTCCAACCTACCCCTCGAGTCCACGAGGGAATCCTGGAACCTGCCCTTTTGGATGAGCATCCACTTCCCTATTAACGCCAAATTTCCCAGCATCGCCTGGTATCCTTACTGGAATGGAGCCTACACGATTCAGAGGCATGCACCCTAGTTCAGGGGCCGTTCGCGATGGTCCAACTCTATCCCGTACTCCGGTCGCTCCATGCCCTTGGTCCTGATTCCGGACTGCCTCCATTCCTGCCGCTCTAGCTTCGTGATCCTCATTTCCAACATCACCTGCTACTCCATTCCTTTGGTTTTGCACTCCAACTTGTCCAACCTGTTGGAGTAGGTTCTATATCATTTCCTCTTGCCTTTTCAATATCTCTTCCTGCATAGCATCCATTATCGTTTCCATCTCATCTCTACTGATGAAAACTGAGGTCTGATTAGCTCCTGAGGAAGCCACCTGACTTCCTTCATGTTGAATCCTTTCCGCACTTTGTCTCCTTGTTGATTGCTTTGACATAGCTTCCCAAGAATCCGAGTTCCTAAGCCTTTAAATCTAAAGTCCAAGCTTTAGAATCTTTGAGTGCTAGCTTTCTCAGTAGAAGCACTAAAATGTTAGCGCCAAAATTGGTCACTAACACCCAAATGTAAATGAAAGCACCAACTAACAGTCACAGATAATAGATAGAGTGTATGTAGAGAGTATAAATATGAAAAGCAGTAAAAATTAAAAAGAAAGCAGAAAAAATAATAGATTTATAGTGGTTTGGCTGACTCTGGCCTACATCCACTCCAAAAATTTCCTTTTTATTGATATGAGAATCAATTATAGTTACAATCTGGAGTTTTCAAAACAATAATGGCAGAGTAGCCTTAATGAGGAAGAAGAAGGGAAACAGAATGAAGATCCCTTTTCTGAAGTCTCGCTTGCTATATTTATAAGCAAAATCCGAGTTACTGGGCTTCCTGAGTGATCCGGGCCCATTAAGACCATAGTCGAGTCCATACAGCCGACCTAGCTTCCTACCAACCCAGCTTCCAGTCGACTCAGCTTCCTACCAACCCAGCTTCGAGTCGACTTAGCTTCCAACCGACCCAGATTCCTACCGACCCAGCTTCCTACCGACCCAGATTCCTAGCGACCCAGCTTTCAACCGACCCAGATTCCTACCGACCCAGCTTCCAACCGACCCAGATTCCTACCGACCCAGATCCCTACCGACCCAGCTTCTAGCCGACCTAGCTTCCTACCGACCAAGCTTCCTACTGACCTAGATGTTAGGAACTGGAGATAGTGGTTTTGATGAAAACAACCTTTGTAACTTATTTTATTATAACTTATATACTAACACTATTGTCTAGATATATATGAATGTTATTATGCAGGATATATATAAGGTAGGTACTGATTATTAGAGACTGTACAGTATAAAGATCAAGAATGAAGAAATCAAGTTTGAAGACTCATGAGTATCAAGATCAAGATTTCAAGATAAGTGTCTAGTTTTGTTAAAACTTCATAATAGCATGGAAATCTTCATTCCAAATTTCATTTGGGATGGAACCCATTTCTACCTTCTTAGTGGCTTACAAACCCACGACAAGTAGCTTACAAACCTACGAGAAGTGGCTTAAAACCCATGACAAGTAGCTTACAAACCTACGGCAAGTGGCTTACAAACCCACGAACATCCTGGTTTTGTACAAGTTCTCGAGTCCTGATGTGATGAGATATTCTACAGGAAGAAGCTTGCAAAACTACTTCAAAATGGTTTTTCAAAATGATTTTCAAAACTGCTTTTCAAAATGTTTTAGCCTTAAAATATTTTTTGTTTTTGTTTTTAAATAAACTCTTGTTTTAAACTTCGTTTGTTTTTAAAAAACTATCTTCTGATTTTTAAATATTCTTTTATAATTTATATACTTGAGATTTAAAATCAAATTTATATATACATTCTAAAAATATATTTTTCTACTCTTCTTTATTTCAAAACGTAGGAAAATTAGTTTTTTTTTACTCCAGAATCACTTCATCTTGTTTTCCGTTCAATACCATTTTCAAAACAAATTTTACATTATTTTTAACTTAGGGATGTCGACATCATGGGATACCCCATGTCGACATGGTGGCCGTTAAATTCAAAAGTTTCAATTTTCAAAAGAAGTGTCTATTCGTTTAAATCTCTTCACGAATGGTTATGACCGTTACTGGTCATTTTCCAAAGAAGTGTCTATTCGTTTAAATCTCTTCACGAATGATTATGACTGTTACTGGTCTATAAATAGCCTTCACAAACGAATTTTTTTAACTAACTATTTTCATATTTTCTTCACTCCTTCTTCTCCATAAATCCATATTCTAAAATTTTCATATTTTTAAGATCGTGCCGAAATTCTGCCGAATTCTCAAGTGAATCAAATAGAATCTCATTCCTGTTTGATTCTCTGCCCTCTCTCGAAGATCAAAGTGATATTCAGAGTTATAGGATAATTTTTTATCAAAAGTTTATCGACTCTCTCTATAAGATGTGGTTGTGCTTGGAAATCAATTGGGTAATCTTGTGACCCGTAAATCAAGAGAGTTTGCCCCGGACTCGTGAGACAGGAGGGTACCTCAAGGCCTTTAGAAATTGAGGATTGTAATCTCGACATTGGTATAATAAAAATCTGTATGAGGTGTTTGCCTTGGTACGGGACTGGATGTAGGGTAACTCTGAACCGGTATAAAATCTGGTGTGTTCTTTCCTTTTACTACTTTTTATTTACTTTCTGCATCTGTGTTTGATTCTGTGATTGTTCTGTGATTAAGTACCGCATTTTTTTATATCATAATTTTTAAATTAGTCCATATGTCTTAGAATCCATTAAACACTATTCACCCCCCCCCCTCAGTGTTATATTAGCCTTACGATCCTTAATCCGCACTCCCTTTCAATTGGTATCAAAGCAAGGTTTTCAAAATTCTCATAATCTGATTTTTTTGAAAATTTTTAAAATGGCTATTTTTTTATAAATTATTAACACTATTTTCATATGAATATGTCACAAAATCATCATGATATTGTTGTTTAAAACTATATTTAGTTATTTTGAAAAGTAATTTGATTCTTTAAAAGGTTATGTTGTTTTGCAAGAGAAGAGTTATGTCTAATGACTGTTGGTTAAAAGATACCAGATAATCATTCATCGATCAAGAAGAACAAATGGATATATAATGGCAATCGACAATGAAATGGGTACCAGATCAATACAAAACTTTTGACTCTCATCTACAACTTGATTTGATACTATTCTTCTCTCCATCTGCTTCACAATGTCACTGGTTTCGTGCAATTCCGTCAAGAAATGACCAAGTTATGGTCAAATGAAGTTTTGGTGAACAAAGAGAAAAATAAAGCAAACTTGTCAATGGTATTCTTCAAATTGCATCTAGAGATTTGAGTACTCCTTTTTCAGATTGTAGTTCTTGTTCTCATGGTCGTTTTGATGGGTGGATCATCAAATTCCGATCAAAATGAGTGAGATATGACAGTTTGAAGTTGGCTATCCAAAACTGAAAATTTTGTACGGGATTTCCTGCATTGCTCTTACTGTTCGACCTGTTGCACCACAATACCGTCCAAATTCATCACCAAACTACTACTAGATTGTAGCCCTTGCCTTCCTCTTCAATTTGCCGCTGGTTTCATCTAATTCCGTTAAGAAACGAAGGAGATATGCCTTCTAGAAGTTTGATTGTAAATAGAAAAACGGGAAGAAGAAGAAGAGAAAGTTTTATGAAAAGTGGTGACTATTGGGCCTATTTATAGTGGTTGAAGTGTCCATTCATTCAAAATTCAAATTCAAAGTTTTGGCGCTAAGTTGGTCAATCTACTAAATCATCTATATCTTTCTCATACGATCTTCAAATTCAGCAAATGAATATACTACGATGATCAGAAAAACAAGCCCGTCACAATAGAACAGATCTCGTCGTCAAATTCTAAAAGATATAAATGTGTGGTTCACGACAATGGAAGAATAACAAAGTTAGAAAGATAGATGGGTGCAAAAAGTAGTACGCTTTACTATTATCTCATCTTTATTGTTGCATTTAGGAATATATATTTATGCATTTAGTTAGGTATAGAAATTTACCCCTTTTATAAGTTTTGATATTTTGATTCATATATCGACACACCGTGGTATACATATCGATATACAAGTCTAAATTTAAAAAAAAAAATCCTTTTAGAATGTGTTATCTTTCAAATAAAATCTTACTACTAATTTATTACAACTATACTAAGTAGAAAATCATACCCTCATTCATGATTTCAACTTTTCTAATCTTGTTTTTACTTCTCGTACTCTATTTCTTTTAAGACACTAATTTTATGTCTTTAAGAAATTAATAGAATGATTTTAGAATGTAAGAATAAGGCTCTATTTATATATTTCTTCATTTAATAAGATTGCACCACATCACATGACACTTGTCATATAAATAGATAGTGACATACATGCAAAAAGACACGTGTCATTACACTTGTTCTTTAATAAAAGCATTTTTACATGCATAATGCCAAGTGTCTTTACACATGTTTTTTCATTATTTTTCTTTATGTTTTTTATTTACTTTAATTATATTAACTACTATAAAAAAATTGGGTCAAAAATCAATTATTTACATCTTGAAATCTAGTCGTAAAATTAGTGCAAAATCATGTTAAAAACAGGCCCAGAACTTTAGATAGCATTTCTAAAATGTTGTCTTTGCTTCTGCTAATGTTTATTAAGCATTGCAAATTCGTTTTTATAGCATTACTAAGCTAAGAAACGCTGTAATGTTTCAGAAACTTTTCACAGCATTTATTAAATGCTGCAGTTTCTATTTTATAATTTTTTGAATATATTTAACTGCAAAAACATTTTATATTATTCTGTAAATCCTGTCTTTTCTATTTGAAACTTTATACTATGTAAAAATGAGATTTAAATTAAGTATTTTTCTCTATTCTTTTTAGAGTTATTTTCTAACTTATATTAGAATATTTTAAAATTAATTTCATGTTTAAATATATTTTTTAATAATTAACTAAATTTTTTAATGTAAGAGGCCTTAATATAACACATGTTTATTTTAGTTTTTCAATCTTTGTTATTTTATTTAATATTTCATTATGATATTATTTTTAATTTAAATGGTGTTTAAACATGTTTCTAAATATTTTAATCAATAATAATTTAATATATAGGTTTTAATTAGTAAGTTAAGTATTTTATAAACATGGAAGTTTGGATTCTTAAAAAAACTATTAAGTTAAAACTATTTTAAATAAATTAAATAAGGAAGGTATTAATTTTTAAAAACCATATTGATCATATATATAGTTTAAATCCATATTTCTTAGCAATTTGATTTTGATATTGATTTTGATTACTACCTTTCATGAATATGTTATAGTTTTAATATCATTTATTACCTTTAAACTCTTGTCTTTACTACTCTTTCAGTCACATTCATTAGTTTCCTTAACCTAAGTCTAGTAATTGGTGTGTATTACCTTTGTTTAGTTGAAGTGATTTATAATAAATAGTTTGATATATGTATACATACATACATACATGCATGTGTGTGTGTGTGTATATATGCTTGTCAATTAGATATTTCTTATCACTCACGTTTATCTTATAATCTGAATATCTCTTACCATAGTATATATCATCATATCATTCTGCATATTATTATTTTTACTTCGTTATCATTTTATTTCATATTACATATCATTATGCGTCCTATTTCATATCACATTTCATTGCATATTACATCATAAATTACAATGCATGAAATATCATAATCATTTGCATCATAAGTTGCACTTCATTCTGCATATCATCTCATGCTACATTGCATATGTCATATATTTCATACTGCATTACAAACTACATATTGCATACATGTACACATAACAAGTGTATTTTATTTAGGGGGAGTTTGTATTATTGTCTTATAGTATAAGGTTTAGTTTTTGATTTGATTGGATTTGCTTGATTGACTTGTTTGACTTGATTGACTTGTTTGACTTGATTGATTTGTTTGACTTGTTTGACATGATTGGATTTGATGTGTGTGTTGATTGGATTGTCTGAATTATACTTATACATATTTATGTATTGAATAATTATAACATAATTATGTTAATGTCTTTCACATTCCATTTACTATACTTTGTTCTAGTATTAGTTTACGGGGGAGTTTTATAGTTTTATGGTTTTAGGATAGTTATTTTTGTTGATGACAAAGGGGGAGAAGTTATATAAAATAGTAGGCTTGGAGTAAGGGGGAGTTGTCGGTGTAAGGGGGAGTTATGGTATGATCGAAGTGGTAAGTATATTTTATAAGGTTGTCATCATCAAAAAGGTGGAGATTGTAGGAACTGGAGATAGTGGTTTTGATGACAACAACCTTTGTAACTTATTTTATTATAACTTATATACTAACACTATTGTCTAGATATATATGAATGTTATTATGCAGGATATATATAAGGCAGGTACTGATTATTGAAGACTGTACAGTATAAAGATCAAGAATGCAGAAATCAAGTTTGAAGACTCATGAGTATCAAGATCAAGATTTCAAGATAAGTGTCTAGTTTTGTTAAAACTTCATAATAGCATGGAAATCTTCATTCCAAATTTCATTTGAGATGGAACCCATTTCTATCTCTTAGTGGCTTACAAACCTACGACAAGTAGCTTACAAACCTACGACAAGTGGCTTACAAACCCACGAACATCCTGGTTTTGTACAAGTTCTTGAGTCCTGATGTGATGAAATATTCTGCAGGAAGAAGCTTGCAAAACTACTTCAAAATGGTTTTTCAAAATGATTTTCAAAACTGCTTTACAAAATGTTTTAGCCTTAAAATATTCTTTGTTTTGGTTTTTAAATAAACTCTTGTTTTAAACTTCGTTTGTTTTTAAAAAACTATCTTCTGATTTTTAAATATTCTTTTATAATATATATACTTGAGATTTAATATCAAATTTATATATACATTCTAAAAATATATTTTTTTACTCTTCTTTATTTCAAAACGTAGGAAAATTAGTTTATTTTACTCCAGAATCATTTCATCTTGTTTTCCGTTCAATACCATTTTCAAAACAAATTTTACATTATTTTTAACTTAGGGATGTCGACATCATGGGATACCCCATGTCGACATGGTGGCCGTTAAATTCAAAAGTTTCAATTTTCAAAAGAAGTGTCTATTCGTTTAAATCTCTTCACGAATGGTTATGACCATTACTGGTCATTTTCAAAAGAAGTGTCTATTCGTTTAAATCTCTTCACGAATGATTATGACCGTTGCTGGTCTATAAATAGCCTTCACAAACGAATTTTTTTAACTAACTATTTTCATATTTTCTTCACAACTTCTCTACAAATCCATATTCTAAAATTTTCATATTTTTAAGATCGTGCCGAAATTCTACCGAATTCTCAAGTGAATCAAATTAGAATCTCATTCTTCTTTGATTCTCTGCCCTCTCTCGAAGATCAAAGTGCTATTCAGAGTTATAGGATCAATTTGTAATCAAAAGTTTATCGAGTCTCTTTATAAGGTGTGGTTGTGCCTAGAAATCAATTGGGTAATCTTGTGGCCCGTAAATCAAGAGATTTTGCCCCGGACTCGTGAGACAGGAGGGTACCTCAAGGCCTTTAGAAATTGAGGATTGTAATCTCGACATTGGTATAATAAAAATCTGTATGAGGTGTTTGCCTTGGTACAGGACTGGATGTAGGGTAACTCCGAACCAGTATAAAATCCGGTGTGTTCATTCCTTTTATTGCTTTTTATTTACTTTCTGCATCTGTGTTTGATTCTGTGATTGTTTTGTGATTAAGTTCTGCATTTGTTTATATCATAATTTTTAAATTAGTCCATATAAGTCTTAGAATCCATTAAACACTATTCACCCCTCCCCTCTAGTGTTAAATTAGCCTTAATATCCTTAATTCGCACTCCCTTTCACTAGATTCCTACCGACCCAGATTCCTACCGACCCAGCTTCCTACCGACCCAGATTCCTGTCGACCCAGGTTCCTACCGACCCAGGTTCGTACAGACCCAGCTTCCTACCGACCCAGATTCCTACCGACCTAGCTTCCTACTGCCCCAGCTTCTTGCCGACCCAGATTCCTACCGACCAAGATTCCTACCGACCCAACTTCCTACCGAGCTAAATTCCTACCGACCCAGCTTCCTACCGACCCAGCTTCCCACCGACCCGAAGCATTACCCTGGATGACTCGGAGAAACCATCAAGAAAACTCGAAGCAAGTCCAAATACGACTCGAAGCAAACTCCAGGCAACCCGCGACAACTCAACTTTTGTCAAAACTCGTATTTCGAGTATTCCGCGACTTTTGTCCATCGAATATGCCGAATCCCAGCTTCATAATCATGATTATCATCCTGGATTGATCGTCTATCCATCCAATTGACTAAAACCCATCGTATTCCAGTCTCGACAACCGAGCATCCGATTTAGTTAAATCCGTCTGTCTACGGCCTTGCCAAAAGGCGGGTTAACATACAGCATACTACATGTCAATATATATTCGAGTCACGCTACGCAAGTTTCGAACCTATGACCTCTCGCACCAAAGTTGAAGACCTAACCACTGGGACAATGGTGTTGTTCTAAATGTTCTTATTTTTAATTTTTCAGTTCTTAAATAAAATTAAATATCAAATTTAAATAAAACTTTTACCCATATATATATATATATATATGTAAATGTTAATTTTATTATCGAATGTTTATTTTATACTTACATGCATAATATATATAGACATACACATATATATACATACACACACACACATTTATGTCATTATTTAATCGTTTTAAATGTAACATAATATGAATAAAAAAATCCATTATGAATATGTGTGTGTATATTATGTTTAAATATTTATCTAAATTTTGTAATTTATTTTAAAACATTTATTTAATTAAAATATTTCTTTAGTCTACCCAAAAATATGGTATAACTAAAGGAACCGGTCTGGTTTGCGTTGGGTGAAATTGGCGTATTCTAAAAGAAATTCCTATTTTGGATCATAGTGGCCTATGAGGTATAACGAGTTTCACTAGATCTAATCAGGTTTGTCAATAAAATCACATTTTATTTTGCATTATTTTGTATTTATTATTAGTGTAACTAAAAGATTTATTTGAATGTGTCATATGTACAATCACTAATATAACAAGATAACGTAATGAAATATAAACATGTGCATTACTATATATATATATACATATTAAAATTATGATTTATATCTATTGTATATACATATATATTATACTTACATATACATATGATAATTTTATATGAAAATCAGGAATATAAATGCCCAAGTATATGCATACATTTGAATATACTATAATATGTGAATATGATTTGTATATAGATATTTATTGTACTATATATAAGGTAAAGATTGGATGCACCTCATTTTTTATTACAGCTCAAATCCCCCTTGATTTCAACCACATGATCCAAATTATATAATATTCATTCCCTCTCTTGTAACTTTAGGAGAGAGAAGGTATATTATTTAGGTCAGAACATATGGTTAAAATCAAGGAGGATTTGAAGTGTAGCAAAAATAAGGTGTAGCCGATCCCAGCGCGGGCGCGCGCGCACACACACACATATATATAGTTTAGACATATATATACGTATATGATACTTTATTGCCACTTCTATATATTTAATATATATATTTAAAATTATGAAAACAAATTTATATAATAAAATCAAATCATTTCAAAGTAAGAGAATGCTTAGTTGGAAATGAAAAAGGAAATAAAGTTCAAAATTAAATCTTGATCTAATCAAGTTAGTGTCAAAAGAAAATACAATAAGGTGCAATACTAAATTTTCTCCTTTACAAACATTAATTAATAATAGATTCAATACCATAAAAAATTCGTGCTTGATCATAACAAAGTATACAAACTTTAAAATTACATTTTTGAATATACACATTCAACATGTAAACAAAATATTGTCACAACTAGTATATAACTTCAATAATCATGATTAATCTTAGAACAATCCATATATCAATATACACATATGTGTATATTATAATTAAAAATAAAAAATTCAAATACACATAATGGATTAAACAATGAATCATTGAATATATATCATTAACAACCCACACCTTAGTAGACCCGAATTTCGACTAAATCAAAACCCAAGTCCATTAGGATATAGGCCATTGGTTTTGGTAACCTGTAATAAACATAAGTATATCAAAGAGCTATCTACATAAACCCAAAGCGCATTAGAAAAATATAATAGAACTTATATGCTAATCAAGGCTACAACCCTGGAATCAATACTATTCCTTTATTACATGATTGCCTTGCTAGCCCCGACCATGAATGAGAAGACTTCATCACCTGCAGTTCCCGTCTTGCAACAATAGTCTATCCCTCTAAATATATCATATGGGTTGTAATGAGCAGGGGTTCAGAACAACTTCTGGTGATTGGAAAATAGCATACTTTATCCATAACAATAATTTATGCCTATTGTAACGACCCTGAATTTCGAACAAATTAAATTGAAAATATTTAATTAATTTTATATATTTGAACGATGATTTAATTTGAATCCCCGATATAACTTTGAATTTTGCGATTAAACTTTAAAATTTAGTCTATTGATAGTCGAATAAAAATTTGAATCTTCAGATTTAAGCTGAAGAAAAATATTTCGAAAGCTTTTAAAATTCGTATTGATGATACTGAAGATAATAGAAGCTTCAGAAATGAATTCAGAAGTGATTTGATCGGTTTTGAATTTTATTGTTCGATCGATATTTAAAAATAGCCGTCCGAGGCGCAGCCTCGGAATTCGACGAAACCAGTTCCATTGGGTCCGTAATATTGAATTATTATCGGATTTCAAATCTTGTATTGATTGGAGTTGATATGTGAGCGCACAATGGATGAATGCGTTGAGATAAAATCAAATTCAAATTTAATTTTTTAGTTTAAAAATTTGTAAATATCAGCTACTTCTCTTCCCTTAAATCACGTCGTAGCCCATGCCTGCAATCACGAGAATAAACGTGCGAACCATCCTCTTCCATTTTTAAATTCCCCCTTCCTTCCTCTTTTCAGTTTAAAATCAAACAAACTCGTTCATTCCTCCCTCGTTCGAAATTAAGACAAGGGCGTTCGTCCTCTCTGATAAAAAAAATAAAAAAATGGCCGCAGTTAGTCGCGAGCTCGAGGCGATCTAGGGTTAGGTTCAAAATCACGGTGTTCCCTTTGATTGTGGTCGCGATGGAGACATTCGCGAGTTAGAGGGTGGCTCAGTCGAGTTCGCTGGAGGAAGGGGAGCGCGCGGCGGGTTTGGGCGTTCGAAGAGGTGATTCGCGAAGTCGAGTTTTGGGGCCGCGCGTGGTCGCGAGCCAGTGATGGAGTGTCGATCGTGATGTCGAGTTGGGCGTGTGATCGACCGGAGGCAGTGGGTCGCGGAGGAGTTTTCGAGGAGGATGGGTTCTTCGGCATGTCGCGTGCGCGAGTATCTGGAAACGAGCAAGGACTCGAGCTCGGCAAGAACAGAACGTCAAGTGCAAGCTAGGGCACGACGTGGTGAAGCTGGGGTCTTCTTCGATGTCAGTAAGGATGGACTCGAGTTGGAGCAATCGATCTGGGTTCTAAATTTTACAGTAAGGTATGCAAGTTATTTAGTTAAGTAAAATGGTTAAAAGAAAATTAGTTTAAATTTAATTTTTTGTTAAATAATTCCATTAAAAAGAAATTGGTTTAGGATTTAAAAGTATTAGTTAAAATATAGTTTTTGGTTAATTAGATTTATTTGAAGAGAAATAGAAAGGAAATTCTATTTTGATTTTATAAAAAGAAATATAATTTCAAATTTGTTTGTTAAGTTGTTATAAACAATAGTTTACGATAATAAATTTGTTTTATCTATTTTAGTTACTAAAAAGAGAAATTTTAGTTAAAACTAAATTTATAGTTAATTAAATTTATTTAAAGGAAACTGAGTTAAAAATGAGGTCATTGTATAATTAAAACATATCAAGTTAGAAATTTAATAGTTCGATTTATTTCGAATATTAATAAAATTGTATAATTATTTATACAAGGTATAAAGCAAGAAAAATCGAGAAAACAAGTCTGGGATATAAATGGATGGCAATTAAAAGCTAAGGTGAGATTTTTCTCACTCAAAATTGAAAAGTGGAATTTTCAGTTATTGTTTGATTGTCTGTTTGGATTGTTGATATTAGATATTTTAGGATATATCTATATATAGCAATATATACATATTGGCATATGTATATATTGGATTGATGATTTCCCGCCTCGTATAGCGGATGAGACCCTATTGCGCCGTTAGTAAGCGGATTTATAAAAACCCATATACCGCGATATTCCACCTCGAAGTGGAATGGTATTGTGCTAACATCTTTGGATGCAGGGAAACAGGTTGGAGGGATCCAACTGGATTCCTCACCAGTAGCTATTTATTTACAGATATTGTGATGTATTCTGTTATCATATGTTGAGATATGATATTGACTGTTGTGATTGACTAATTGATGCGTTGCATCATCGGATTCAAATTTTGAAGTTTAAAAATAACGATTTTAACATTAAAAAGAGATTTTAAAAGTGATTATTTGAAAGTATACGTTTTATTTGAATCTTTGAATTGGTTTACTTTAAATAAATAAATGTTATAAATTTAAAGTTATGGAGATTATAATGTTTGTGGAATATAACCAAAAGATGATTTTTGAAGTGAATAGTTAAGTAATTTATAAGATAGTTTAAATTTGAATTTTTGAATTATTAAAAACGATGTATATAAGAGATGTATAAAATTGATATTTATCAATTAAAAATTATTGGAATTTTAAACGAGTTTTTATAAGTGTTAAATTTGTAAAGATATGAAACTTATAGAATTATAAGTTGTAAAGATAGGAAATTTATAGAATTATAAATTGTGAAGTTGAAGTTTATAGATTTATAAAATTTGAAGTTTATAGATTTATAAAGTATGAAGTTATAAAATGAATGGAATTGTAGAATAAAAGATTATAAGAAATTTACTTATAAATTGGATTTTTGCTTTTAAATGGAATATTGATCGGATTGTTAATAAAGAAGATTTATAAATCGAAGTTGTTATAAAATAAAATTAGAATTTATAAACGTTGTTTTTTATAAATTCGAAATCAATTGAATTTGATAAATTAAATATAGAAGATTGTTAAAGGAGATATATTCGCGATTTTGGATAGCGAATTATTATTGAAATAAAATGTGTAGAAAATAGTGGAAAGTAATTAGTGAAGTATATTCACGATTTTGGACAGTGAATATATTTTTTTAGTAAAAAATGGTTATGTTTGGGAAAGCGATATTATAAATGAAGTTAATTGTTTTAAAAGATGTTTTAAAACGTGTTAAATATCGAAATCATAGATTTCAACATTTATTGTTGAAATATACGTTTTCGAGAAACTTAAGGAAATGGTGGACTATAACACTGTTGTTATAGTAAATGATTTTCGAAAGGAAATGTTTTGATGTAGTATTGGGATTTATATATATCCATCAAAATCCGAATCCCTATACTATTGATTTCGAGTCGTCGTAACGATGTTTTACGCAACATTCGTTTTGACTCAAAGAGATGTTAAAATTTATGATTTCCTTAAAAAATAAATATATACTTAATATTGATTTAAGTATATCGAATATTTTCTAAGTGTTGAAAATAAATGATTTGTGAATTACTTATTTTTAAATAAGTATGGAAATGCTTTTCCAATATGAAGTGAACTGTTTAGAGATTTTATCTTTTAAAGATAAATTAAAAAGTGAATATTTGAAAATTTGTTTTCAAACGGTTAAGTGTGGAAATTTTATATCTAGTAAAAGATAATTTGGAAGATGAAATAATTTGGAAAATTATTTGGAATCTGATGATGTTGCGCATCTTTATTGATAGTTAAATAACCGACTATCAATAATTACCTTTAGATAGGTATTCGTTGTGAATTGGATGAATGTGAATGCCACACTTATTTTTAAATAAACGCTCACTATTCGGTTAGCCGGGAAAGGACCATGGGGTCGTATAACCCATTCCGAATATGTGATACGTCGTTATGAATTGCATTCGAAGACCGGTGTTGAAGACCGGATATTTTTGAAAACGGAAGGATTACCGTCGAGTTACTCTACATCGGCTGATCTCCGGTTTAGAGGTTTTATCACCCTTAGTGACGGGAAGTCCTGACGTGATTGAAAATTATCCGGATGTGCAAGGGCTTCGTGAGAAGTGCCTTCGGTTTTGGTCGATCCCGGAACAGACTTGTATGGATTGTGTGTCTGACGTTACAATTTGAGATATAAAGCTGATTTCTTTCAAATACATTTCTGTTGGTGGCGGAGAATTTATTCTCTTAGCTTAACACCCTTCTCTGAGACGTACGAGCTCAGAGGTTATATAGTTGAAATTTATCAGCGATATATCCCAATTTGGTAACGTGGCATACTGAGTGTTGCTGTGAAATGATCAGTGTTTGATCATTTGTGATATGATCATTTATTTGATCTTATATCTTTGTGATCATAGGTTGATCATTTTGTTTGACCCGAAGCAGGGCTTTTTGAGAAAGCGTAGCTTTGTGGACGAGACTTCGACGAGCCTCACACCCCGGAAATGGTCGAAACAAGACGAATGCGGCAAGGTTCTAGGGAGTAGCGCCCCTTAGTGTATGTCATTCCTTCTGGATAAAGGTGGTATCATGGTATGGAGCCCAGATACTTAACCTCTGTGGTTACTGCATTATTATTATCTATGTGGTTTGTTGCGAATCGGGGATCCTCGGGAAGATCGGTGACGATCGGGGGATGGCATACGCGTGTCAGTAGTTACCTATTTTTGCAGAGGTAACCCGGCCTTGTGTTGGCAGAGATCCGGTTAGGTTCTCGGGTCGTCTATTCCAGGGACGTACCCATCGTGGATAGAAAGTTCCTTAGCCTGACCATTTGTTGGAAATCCAAAGAAACAATACGTGACTTGTACGGTTTTAGTTGTAGAACCTGCCATCTAATATGGCAGCTATAGCAAGCATACTATAATGGTACCTATGCTGGCTAAGATTTATATTCTACTTTCGAAATGTTTTCTACACTATGCACTAATAATAATATCAAAAAGAATTTGATTTTTGCGTAGTAAGCATCTTTGACTATCATAAGAAGAAATCTCCTCCAAGTCTGCGTTTGCATTGTGTGTGTGGCGGGAGGTCTTATGGTAGTTTCATTTTCCAAAAGCATTTCGAATTGACTTTAAAATTATCCTGTTGTTTATTTTAAAGAATAACTGTTTTACGATCTCACACCAGTCACCATGACTGACTCGGAGTTTATTGTTTCCCTTCTAAACTCTGGGTGCCCACAAATTTCCACACGGGCAGTCTAGAGTTAGATTATCAGGATATTCTGGATATTCTGGAGCTTTGGAAGCAAGCTGGATGACGGGACGTAGTATTTGTATCTGATATATTTATTCCGCTGTGTATTCTGTATGAGGACAAGTTTATATAACTGTCCATGGTTGTATTGAGTTGTATATTGACTCTAATGATTGATGTATGTATAAACTGATATAGTTCTTTGTTTTAAAGATTTTTCCCTTATCTATTATATATTGTTCCGCTGCGATATGTGAGATTCTGATATTGTCTCTGT
The DNA here is from genome assembly GCA_030737815.1 of Allium fistulosum. Lineage (NCBI taxonomy): Eukaryota > Viridiplantae > Streptophyta > Magnoliopsida > Asparagales > Amaryllidaceae > Allium > Allium fistulosum. The sequence goes on from CM060907.1 coordinate 620,733,517, forward strand.
TCTGTATCTGTTGTTGTTTTGTTGTTCTTCTTCTCTTCTTCTTCTATCTTCTTCTTCTTCTTCTTACTTTTTCTTCTTTCTAAAACCCTCACTATTGGAGTTTCCGGCACTCGATTGCTCGGCAGTCGATAAAGTGAGTATCGATGTCGGATTTTCGAAAGTCGAAAATTTCGGTATGTGACACCTATTGATTTCTATTTAAGCGTTATGTCCATTATTAATAGCTATTCTGTGTAATTCCATTTACATGTAAGAAATTTCTAACCTTCTTCGAGGTATAACTATACACACACACACATATACATACATACATATATATATATATACTTATATGTATATATATATTTCTAAATGTTGTGTTGTCCAAATGAAAACCTCGGTCACTTAATACTTCTTAAATAGGGAGGAGGCAGGTGCATCGACCATTTAATACCTCAACCCCGAAGTGGGTCATCCGTAACGTAATCACTAGTCAATCAGACCTTAGCAACAAAGGCCGATGACTCCTAGATACGGCTTTATAATCTAATTTTCTATATTACTAACGCATCTGAAAGACTCATCTAAAGTTTAACTAGCCCACCTACGGACAAACAAATAACTAATTAAACATTGAGGACTTTGCGTATCCTATACGGATTCTACACTAGTAGGAAGTGAAATCCATTAGAGCATAACCCAAGTCTTTGCTAACGACTGCTCGGGACCGTTGGTTGTCATGACCTATATGTCAGCCCTACTACTAAATACCAGTCTAGCAATGACACTGACATAGGCCGCAGACCTCCCACATCCGAAATCTCGTTTGGACTATCCTAATGTAAGTCAAAGAAAAATACCCATCCTAATTACTTAATACCTCTTGTTATAAATGAAGCACACCTTATTCCCTATTATGTACCTTCGTAGGTTATTTAAGACTTCTTATATAGAGAGAAGGCAGACCCAATGGCCATTTAATACCTTCCATCCTTGTAAACCCCTTGACATCCCTAAAAATATCGAGCCATTTAATACTTCAAATCCAAGGCGAACCTTTGGTATATTTTCCATACCTATACGCATATCCCGTCCCCATGGGTCATATAGTTGGAGATGTCCCACATCAGTAGCAAGTATACAAAATTGATGGTAGCATCTAGGTGAAGGGCAGACTTCTGCTTTGTAACTCTACTGACCTCGCATCCTAACCCACTATAAACCAAATCAATTATCCTAGGCCTAAATATTAGGCTAAGCCAACTAATTCACGCTCATCCTAAATGTATTATTGATGCTATATAATTTTCTACCACAAAAAATTATACTGCCTCATAGTATTTTATTCCTATCTTATACGCTTATTGCGTATACTCTATATTTCCCTCTTATGTCCCATGAATGTCAATTGTCCGTAATAAAGGGTCATTATTATTCTGATTGGACAATCATTAATGACATTTGTTCATTCGTTCTAATTCAACATATTATGCCTATTTTATTTCCCCAAAATGTCATATTAAATCCCTTAACTAGTCTCATTAAACATATTTATATCCCTGTTTAATTCTTGTAACTCCCTATTAACTGCACATTTATTGCCCTGCTAATTATGGAGTTCTATCTCTTTTCCCATTTCAACATCCTAGTCTTATCGTCATACATTATGCAATATATATATATATATTATTTATATTTATAATTTTAATCATTAGATGCTATTATATTTGTGTGTATGTGTGTACTCATATTTCTAACTCATTAATCCCTATGCTTAGAAATTCCAGAACATAATTATATGTACATTCTATAAGGAACATTTATTTCCACATTTTAATATATTAGAACAATTCTTTTAAAAAGGATTACTGTTATAACTTTTCATCAATTACCCAAAAGTGAGACTTTTGCACCATTTGAAATTATAAGGAATTATCTATTTTTTTATTGTAATAGACAATGCAAACTACGAAGGAGAACATACGTACTTTACGCTTCTCTTTCGTTTCTAGTATATTCCTTATAATTTCAAACGATTCACTTTTTATACATAGTTGTGGAATTAGATAATTTATGGAAATTTTACGGAAACAAGTACAACTAAATTTTACCCACAATGCTTCCAATAAATTAAAAAATAGAAATTCAAAATCCGGATCTAATTAGGACAATTTAAATTTATACTAATAATTTTCAACCCAATTATCATAAATCTAAAATAAATCTTGCAATCTAATCAACATTCTACTTTAACAAATTTGGGGATTGATTTTCAAATTTCTAGATTATAGTGTAATACCGTTCTTATTCCAATTACCTAACTTACAGAATATGTATGCGAGATTTCAATTGCATACGTCCTTTCTAAGCCAACAACTCCACAGATCTTGCATATGCATAATAATTAAATAAATCTCAACTATATAAATTCCAGCGTTGCATATAAATCATATAATTTCCCACTCACCTTTCATGCTTTCCAAATCTCTCAAATCTGAATCCATCCATTTAATTGAATTCTTTTCCATCTCAATCCAAAAATATGTATAACAAGATATATACATACCTATTAAAATTATAGATCTAAGAGAAGGTTTGAATTGAGTGGAATATGGATTTATAATTATTAAATTTACCTTTTCCCGCTGTATCGATTCGCTCCTTCTCTTCTTATTTTATATTTTTAACCTTCTCCGATTATATACATATACAAATAATGTGTTATAATTAGTAGAAATAGGTGGAGAAGGGAAAATGGCAAAGATTTGCTACTTTGATCGGAAAATATGAGAAGAAAGGTGAAGGGAAAGGCCTGTATTTATAGACGTTCAAATCAATCATATCCATTAGATTTAAAATAATTAAATCTGGGTCATTCGGCTAAGGTTCAACCCTAATCTCCATGTTTCAACCAGCCGATTGCTCCCCTATAGGCGGTTGACCGCTAACGGTCGACCGACCCAAGGAAATGGTCGATCAGTGGGGTTCACACGGTTAATAAAATTGATTTCCTTTTAAATTCCAATTTAATTATTTTCACTCCAAAAAATTCAAACGCCAATAATTTCTTCGTTTGAACTACGATCACAAAATTCCATATATGAAAGATGCCCAGAAATTGCCACAAACATAATGATGCAAGTTTTGTGATCGAATTTCGACGTTTGCTCAAATTCTATTTTGAGTCTTAATAATTATTTATCAATTATCGTTAATTATACGAGGTGTTACATTATTCCTCCCTTAAAAGAATTTCGTCCCCCAAATACCCTAAGGATTGAATCATGTAACATAGCGCGCAACCAACTATCCAAGCAGTTAGTGTACAACCAATTTTATAGCCAAACGTATACAAATACACCGTGTATCACAAAATATATGACATGCATGGTGAGTAATTCTAAATCGAAGCCTCTATACGAATGCATTCTTTTAAAAACATTTTGAAAATATCATGCAAACAACCTATCTATATTGGCAGTTCTATATGTATGCATGTTTTCAAAAATTAAAAATCCTTTTTCACATAATAATTTCCACACTCCTACGAATAGGAGTATGGTTTAACCTATTTTACATCCAACCCCTCTCATCCAAAAACTAACGCACCAAATTTTCATTTCTAAGCCTATAACCTTATGCCCAAAATGAAATTTAGATGGAGAATCTTATATTTCCACCTTTATATTGGATACCAATTCTACCATACCTTGAAACTTGCCTCGAAATCTTTCCCAACTTTTCCAAGTACATTTTTGCATAAGGAGATTTATTTTTGGATGTTAAAACAGAATTATTCTACGTGATTTTTTTCACTATCAACAGGGTATGGAAATATAAATTCCAAAGCTAAAACGGCTTTTTCACTTGTTATTCTCTATGTTTTCTACACTGTTATCCTTGTCGGACGTAAAATTATATTCGCTAACACATCGACCCTCAGTACGTTAAACATGTGGCATTCGTTCGAAAATTGAAAATTTTCTCATTTCCCATAAAAAAAATTCCCTTCCAATCAAACTTGCAAAATAGTTTGAAAATTTACCTTCAAAAGCATTTCGATTTTTCAAAAGCATTTAAACACAACTTTCAAAACCTTTAAACACAATTTTCCTAAAGCATTTGAACACAATTGTTCAAAAGGTTTGCCTTTCCATCCTTAAAACAAATTAAGCCACATCTTAACGTAATCGGGACTCGGACAATGATTTAATGCATATAATTATCCCTAGCGTCGTGCAGTTAATCCGAGATTTTGAGAACCTTTCCTTCTACTTCCAAACAACAAACAACACACAAGCATGTTTATAAATTTTAGCTTTTAAGGCATAGGGATAGCAACCCATGAATTTCACAACAACCCTTCCCTCTCCTTCGCTTGTTAAAATTTATTTTTCCCAAAATTTTAAGTATTTGGGATTCAAGCATTTGCTAACTTAATTTCCTAATTTGTTTTATAAACTTCCAACTTTAACTACATTAATCATTTGTTAAGTGTCCTTATGAGATTTCCTTATTTACAATGTTTTTCAATATATATAGTGGTCAAAGCTCATCTAGAAAATCAACACAGTACTAAAATCAAAATATATCTCATATCATATCATATGCTTTTCTAATATCCGAAAGGAGACAACTAGCGATTACAACCTAAATAACCTAAACGAAACAATTGGTAAAAGTGGTCCTCCAACATCAACTGGTGTTAATGATGTTGTGGCCCTATCACCTATCACTTCTTGCTAAATTAATATGGATGTTTACAATATGCCATTATACCGTAACTCACATGTTTTAACTTACCTCCTTGGCTTATAACAAATAAGATCCATCCATTACTCCAATTTTTTTACACCCAATTATGGGATGAATTGTGCATTCCTCCAGTACAATGGGCAAAAAAATATAAACTACGCACATTTAGTATAACTCGTTGAAAAAATGATTGGTGGAATGACTTCCTACCATTTATCTTGTCTTCTTTAACCTTGAGTCAACTAATATCCTTTATGTGTGTTTGACATCTCATTACTCTCTTCTTAAATCATACTACCATCTTCTTTCAATTAAAATGATGGTATTCTCAAGCTTTGGTCCTTATTCCTTCATGCGAGTATACATTAGGATTCGAAAAGTGTACCATGATACAATTTCCCATTTCTTTGAGGGTCCATCTTATGACATTCACACATGTCTAATCAAATATTCCTAAGTTCATTCCAATATTCTTTATATTCAACGGGGATTCCTTGTTGTTATCCTACGAGCATTTGTAGCTATATTATTCATAGCCTTGACCTTTACCATCCTACCAAGGAAGTTATCCCTATCTACTCCACATCAGACACAACTATTTGAGATAAATTAAAACTTCATAGTCATGAAGTACTTAATCCAAAACTTTTATCTTTGAAAACATAGATTTAGAAACCCTTTTATTAAATTCAAAAATTAATTGTTCTCGAAAATTCCTAGTCTAACCAACTTTCCCTTTTCAAAGACTTCTACAATAGAGATTTACCTCTTCAAAAGTAGGATTTTTAACTCAAAACATTTATTTGCGTTAAAAAAACAATTATTATACCAAACCATTTTTCAAAAATATCTTCTTTAACTTTTAAAAAAATAAACTACAGTAAAGAAGGGTAACTTCCCTATTATTTTCCTACTACTCATTATATTTCCACTTTCAACCTTAACGGAGATTCTAATAACACATAAGGGACTTCTAAAAGATATGTGCAATTATTTCACATATTTATGAAAATTATCCATTTTCCTGCGCTTTACCTCTAATTTCCTACTCGTTCCTAACAAGATTACTAACATTATTTTAATATAAATTCCTAACGTTGTTCCTATTTAAATTAACAAATATTACTACTATTAAAATTTCTTCTACCTAAATTTCCTTCAAGTGGCTTCTCCTTACATGGTTCTTTTCCTTATTCATTGTTTTCCTTATTGACTCATTGCAGTGCATTCGCTTACTACTATAATCATTGGGTTTTTCTTCATTAACATCGAAAAAGATGTATAAATAAATTTCAGTTATTTTTTTATGTATTTTCCTTATATGAGCATATTCTTCATACCTTCATTATCAGGCATTCTTCCTCTTCTATACTCATTAGCCCATTTCAACCAAGTACAATTTCCATTTATCCACCCTTTATAAAGAATTTTAAAAAGGAAATTTCAAATTTTAAGAATTAGAAAAATCATCGAGCTAAACATACTCTTTCTTTTCCATTCATTTCAAAAACGAAAAAACCCTTTACCAAAAACATTTAAATCAAAATTTTTTGATCCAACCAATTTTAAACTTCACTAGAAATCTCAAGATAGCCCTTTAAAACTTCTAAATTTTCTTGCTTTTTCAAAAACAACTTTTCAATGGTAGGTTCTCTCTATTAAAATAAATTCTTTAAAAACCATTCAAAACGTTTTAATAAACTTTCAAAATATATTTTTTAATTCCTTCATATGATGTAAGACTTAGAAATGGACTTTTATTCGTCTTTTCTCTTACACTTTACTTCTTTTCTACTCACCTTCATTAAAAATTTGGTTTATCACCTTATGGTGCTTAATGTACACCTTCTTGTGGGAATTTGCTCAATCCTTTTTCACATCTTACTTCCAAATGTTTGCAACATATAGGTTCTTACTTCCCATATATTTAGATGAAATGAATATCTTGAATCAGCAATCCAGCAAAATCCACAGTCATAAAGCCATCCAAGGCTAGGAAGGAATCAGGTACCATTCAGCTTCAGGGATCCTTTTTGTGACGCCCCACCTCTATGCTCACAATAACAAAGGTTATTATAAGAAATAACGTCCGCTATTGCGAAGAATAAGGCTTGTTAGAAGCGACCACCCGTAAGTTATGCCTTAGATGAGTATTGATTACATCGATAGGAGTTGTGAAAATTACTCTCAAAAATATAAATTCAATCCAAATCTAAAACGAAACTACAGTAGCTAAAGAAAAATCCAGAACAACTCATAATAACAACAACACTGATAGTATAATCACATCAGAACAGAAATATCAGATAAAGCGGAAGACAAGTCTGGATACAAGCTACAACAATCGATAGTTCACATGAATCAAATGTACAAATACATGTCATCAACATACATAAGACGATAGTCGGAGGCTAGACAAAAGATAATGCGAAATCCCAAAAGCTGAAGCTGCCACTGAATCAGAGATGGAGGTTACCCAGAAATAACTCGGTCTAACCCGAGTATTATTTAGAAGAAAATAATAAACGGATCAATCTAATTTAAACTCAGAAATAAGTGTATGATAGATAACACTTAACAAATAATTACAGTCTCGAATGAGACTATTCAGCAAAAATAATCAACATAGTTTAAATGAAGATATATCAATTTAAACTCCATCAAAATAAATTTTCAAATTCACACCCGAATTTAAAACAGCAATACACAAATTTATAATCTCATATAAAACTATACTCAAACTCAACTTCCAAATTCATAATTGAATTCAAAGCAGCAATTCACAAAAATCTAGAAATCAAAATAGATAACTAGAAAATCACCAGTCGCAAAATCTAAAAATCAAAAATAAGATAACTAGAAAAATCAGCAGTATAAAAGTGGATCGATCCCAGCAGATGACGAGTTTTAGCTACGCCGCACGTGCATCTCAAATGGCCGAGGCCACCAAGTACTATAAATTTTTGGCGCCCATCAGATGACCCGAAGGTCCGCAGAGTGACCCGAATGTCTAGTACTGGTAATTGACCCGAACGTCCATCAGATGACCCGAAGGTCCAGCAGAGTGGCTCGAAAGCCCAACAAATCATCAAAATCATCAACCAGCAAATGTTTCAATTAACGAGTCCGGAATTAAGCGAATTAGTAAAAGCGTGGTTCCATACTCCGCACTTTTGCTAAATCGTTTAAATCTCTTCATCGTTTCCTTGAAAGTGCAAAATTGTGTATTTTATAAATAAAATTTACGTTCTCAAACGGACAAGTCCGGAACTAACCGAATCAGTAAAAGTAAGGGTTCATAGTCCTCAATTTTGCTGAATCGTTTAAATCGCTTCCTCATTCTTTTGAAAGCGCAACTGTAAAAATTTTGAAAACAGTTTTATTTTAAAATAATTTTTTAAAACACGTGATTAAAACAGCAACATCTGTAGCAATTTCGACGAAGAAATTGCGCTTCACAAAACACCGTAAAAATGGATATCAAAATCAGCGTTGCGGAGTAACCGCTTAAAAATTCACTTTAAATCAACGGTTACTGAAGTCAAAACAACAGTAATTTTTCTTCGTCAAAAATCTTCTAAAAACGCACGCTTCAAAAATATATCATCTGAGTAAAATTCCGTTATAAAAATAACGGCAGCAAAATACATTTTAAAACCAAACCCCTTTTCAGAATAGATTAATAACAGACTGCACTACTGTATATAATACAATTGCACTGCCTGGCAAGTTACGTGCAACACATACTTTGCACCAATCAAATAATATAGGTCTGAACTTATTTATGTTAAATGCAGTAAGACAATGGCCTTGACACATTATATAGCAATAACGTCAAAATAAAATAAAGGCAATACTGATTTGGACTTGGTTTTCATATCATACTATCATGAAACATTGCACACGAAAATAGTATAAAGTGACCTGGATTCATTCTCACGCACATAACCATATGAACAAACAAAATATGCCCTGGATTCATTTTCACGTACATAACACCCTGGCCAAAATTTGAGCATGCACGAACGAAATGAAAAACTGGACAAAACTCTTGTTTAAGGTGACACGCACACTAATCAATTGTAAAAGCAAATGCAGAACAACAATACAAGTAGCACATACTACAACTTGCATGGCACGTCATAATACAAAAGAGTGAAATGACCAGACTAGTTTTATATGTGACACAGTTATGACTTGGGTTCGGTTTTTGGATGCACGTACAAATATAAAAGAAAGTGGCCAGGCAAATTCTTTCACAAAAATGAAGTAGACTCAAGTTTAACTTGATTTCGCTACTAAAAATTTTATGCAGTAATGGCAAAAAATAAAGGACCTGGGCACTTGATAAATATATGCACGCAACTTGAAATAGAAATTAAAAATATCACCTGAACTAAATTTTTCAATGCCACCCTTTTACACACAAAGATGAAGTTCAGAAATAATAAAACAACCTGTCTATTTCTACTTCGCCCGCAGATTATTGAAATAAACAATCGAAAAGCATCTAAATAAATATGCAGTATAGTTCTTTAAACTAGATATGTGAGTGTGACACTCACCAATATTTTTCTCCACAACCAAATTAGCCTAGATCCAACAAAGATGAGTTTATACTGCCATTAATGCATTTTCTCAAGTTCTGAAATGAGCGAAAAAAGAATTTTGCAAAGATTTACTTTTCACTTCAATGCTTAGAACAGTCAAAAGCGAGGAGCGTTGAAAAAGTGTTTTGTACCATTTCATTAAATGCAAACGTGCATTTACAATTATGGTACACGGCCACATGATGGCTAGTGACAGTCAATGAAATATGATGATAAGAAAAATATAAATCAAAGTGTTCACACTTTGTTTTACTTTTCTGGTTATGACTTTGCATTACTACCTGAATGCCAGCAATGCAAATGTTAACATATTTTATTTAAAAAAACATGTGGTGACAGTAGTTCATACATTTGCTTTTTAAAAATAGTGACAACAATACTAAATGTAAACTGAAAAATGTGTTGAAGTTTCACTTTGCATTTTATAAAATTGTCAACTTGGCTTAAGACAAGTGGAAATTTATTTTAACATTTTTCTTTCCAAATTTAAATTGAAAATTTCTATTTAATATTTTTACTCCGACCGTAACTCAAAAATCACGGTCGTTACAGATATTTTTTTTTTAATATTTATTACGACGGAAATAAATCACGGTCGTTACACTTTTACATGTCACGCTCATGCCCCTCTTGATCAACGCCTTGCGGTAAGGCCTCCATCTCATGGGGTAATCATGTTAGGGTAATCAGGTTAGGAGCATAAATTTAACTCTGTTTATTGTTCCAACTCATAGTTGTCTTGTTCGCCTTCAAAATATGATCACAACTACTTCTATAGTCTAAGGTCATAGAGTTGGCATATCTATACTATACTATTATTAGTGAGTTGAATTTCGAGCTCACACAGACCCCCTTGAAATTTGGCAACCGAACAGTCACGTTTAATATTATCTACACTACAATACCGAACAGTCAATTTTAAGAGCGCATAAGCTCCTACCAATTTTGCAAACTCAACCGTCTCCTGATATAATCCTCTTTTTTTCCATCCGTGCTGCCATTCTTTCCTCATTTTTAACCTATCCCTCTGTCGCTCTCTCCGCCGCCCTTCTTCACCCCCCTTCCCTCCGCACGACATAGTTCGCTTCCCCTTTCGTCTCTCTTTCCATCTCCTCCGTTCGTATTCCTTGGATCCCGCCTGATTCATGACATCCTCTTTCGTTTACCTCCGCTGTTCGTAACCCTAGGTCGGCGGTTCTGCAAATCGATTATAACAATCATGCTTTCATACCAGGTGCTCCTACATTAGAGCATATGAGGTAGTTCTACCACTGATATTTTTTTAAATATAATTAAGTGTTTTGTTTCTACTAATTCCATATTTCTTATGGTAATTATCATATTAGGACCATTGTGAGGATTAGTTAATTCATACGTGAGCATATGTTCGTGTCTGTTACAATAAATATAAATTTGGTTTCACTACATAGATCCATTTTAAGATAAAATCTGATACAGAAGTTGAATTTCTATTGTCAGGAGCATAATGTTCTCCTATGTGCAGCAATTTTTTTGGAGCTGTAAAAGAATAAAAAGCTTGAATGGTTTTGTCACAAAACAAGTAGATCTGAGTTTTCTTTTTGTTTACTCTGCATAAATAACAAGTGTTATTTTCATTGCTATGTTTTTAAGATGTTACACTATGTGCGTATAGGTTATGAATACTGATTGTTGTTTGCATATATTCAAGTTATGATACGGTAGTTTTAAATTTCATATTTGAGCACTAAATTCTCATCTTTCTTAAACTTTCACTACTAGAAAACACATCAATTTCCTACATAAAATTTCCTACGTCTTTCCTACGCCAAAAGGCGGGGCGTAGATATGGCGTAGGAAACACGTAGAAAGAGGTAATGGTGTAGGAAAGACGTAAGAAAATTTCCTACGTCTTACCTACGCCAGCTTCGAAATGCTGAAAAATAATTAAAGCGTAGAAAAGGCGTAGGAAACTCCTTACGTTAAAATGATGACGTGGGAAAATCGTAGATAATTTCCTACGCCTTATCCACGTCCTAATTGTTCCTACGCCATGCCTACGCCATGGTCTTACCCAAAATATTAACCTAATTTATCAAAACCGGCGGCGTATGTACAAAAATCTTCAAAAATTTAGATCCGATAATTGCAATTTACAATGGCCGTTCGTGCCACCCTCAATAGCTTCCCGATCGATTCAAAAACCCTAGAATCTTCTTCAATTCCATGGGGAATCACAATATCACCCTCAATTGCTGCCATCAGTTATTATTGAAGACCGCGCTGCGTTGAAGTTGACTGGCTCACGAATGACTATGCCTAGATCTGAAGTCGAACTGAGATCGAGAGATGCAAGCTCGTCTAGGGAAGTCGAGATACGCGAAGCTTGACGTCGCCCTCTCTTATAAGTAGCCTAAAAGTTGCAAAGCGCTGCTGTTGCTGGTTGGTTCATCGCCATTGGATCTGAGTTGCATGCACATTGAGATTGATGAATATTTTTTCGCATCACCTTAATCTTAACCCTCTGCCGCCTTGCTTCCGAGTATGTGTAGAACTTGAGGTACACTGATGCTCTAATTTTACCATAGTTGATTTTGCCTCTGGCTGTAGATTGTAAATATGATGAAGTATTGCATAAAATCTCTGAATTGGGTTGATGTATGAGGTTGTTGAAAGTGTTGCAGAGATAGTGGTTGGATATGTCTTCATGTACACGTGAGGTGATACAGAGATGATAGCATCTTGAACCCAAAAAAACTTTTATTTTGATGATAGAACTATACTGCTGTTGAATAAGAATTGATGACCAAGCTTTGATCGGATATTTTTTTTTGCTTGATATGAAAATTCTTCAGTGAATCCTTTTTTATATATTATATAATGCATTAAACTGAATGAGGAGCTTGGAATTATATAGCAAGATGATGGTTCAAATGTCCACTAATATTGTCAAAAGACTTACTGGAAAAAATGATTTGAATTATTCTGCAGTATATTTGGTTTGAATGATTCTGCAATATATATTTTTGTTTTCGAATCCAATGATAAGAGTTTATTTAAACTCCTAGAAAAAAAAAATCCGCACCCAATTTTTTCTGGACAATTTATGAATGGGTTTGAACTAAAAAACAATTTTGCTGCCAAGAACAGTATGCGCCTTATGTTAGCTATGGCCGCTCGCAGCATAAAAATGGATGTGCCCTTAACGTTTGAATATACTAAATCATACTGTAATTGTTGGTGACCATTTCATTAACGTTAGAATATAGGTTTCAGTGATAATATATTGCATATACTTGTGAAAAATGTATGTGAAATTTTGCAGGTGACATGCCGGCACATATTAAATCATCAATGTTTGGATGTGCCCTTCCATATGTATTTCTTTTTATTTTTCATTTATGAAAACTTCTCCAAATAATATGACATCTAACATTTTTTCTTTCTATCCCAGTATTCCCATTACTGACGGCCAGCTCAACATGGGAATTTGGCAGGTGTGAATTTTCTCAACTTGACTTTAGACATCGTCAATTAATTATTTGTTCCATATATGCAGGATATTGTTTTTATATATCAATGATAATGGGATGGCCGTTTTCATTTCTACTCTTCCACATTAGTCATTTTATCAAAAGGTAGAAATTGATGCAATATTTGCTAAAATGCAGAAATACAAAGATGCCACTTATAGCATCAACAGGGGTGAAGCGCAAACTAGAGCTGAACTAAAGGAAAAGATGGAGCGTCAAATGAGTCAAATGCTAAAGACGCAGTATGAACAGCTTACTGAGATGATTCGACAACGATTTGATGGAGAGTCAAATGATCGTCGTGAGGGATGAGGGTATTTTTCATTCTTAGTCGTATCTGTTTGATGTCATGTATTATGAACGTAATATCGTACTATTTAGACATATGAGAACTTGATTGATATTGATTTGACTTTGTAATATGAATGAGATATTTGAATTTAATTGAAGATGAATGATTTGATGTTAATCGTTTTGTTGAAATGTTTATATACATGAAATAAGTTGATTTTAGTTTCTGTTTAATGTACGATGAAAGAAATATAATAGTATATAATATATAAAAATTGCTTCAGAAAAGGCGTAGGTAAAGCAAATATTGTTACAGCAAAAAATAAAAATCGTGTGTATGGCGTAGGTAAAACGTAAAAAATATAGGCGTAGGAAAGACGTAGAAAAATATAGGCGTAGGAATGGCGTAGGAAACACCACTACGGATGGCGTAGGTAAGGCGTAGGCATATTTTTAGCTACGCAGGTTTTACCTACGCCAACTTTGGCGTAGGCGCTGCGTAGCTATTGCATTTACCTACGCCCCGCCTACGCCATATTAACGTAGGTAAACTGCAGTTTTCTTGTAGTGTTTATTTTGTTAAGTAAAAAGAAACTCTAATGTATAGTTTTCTGAATTGCAGGAAAATATTTGTTCAACTTTATTTTTATTAAGTAAAAAGGAACTCCAACATATAGTGAGTTGTTCAACTCACATTACAATTTAATTTGAACCTTTGTACGCTTGCAAAAGTTGTTCTAAATATTAATGTAGCATTATGAGGATTATTAAAGATAAAGGAGTGTACCACGTACTTAGATATCTTATAAGCAGGTTAATCATTATGCTCATGATTATGGACGATGATACAGCTGACATAAGTATGTAGTTAATTGTACACTTTTTATTTCCTTAAGAAATATATATTATCACCTAAATATAAAAAAGTGAATATATTTTAGTTTTGTCTGTGAGTTTTTATAGAGACAGATCCAACATTTGGAAGCTTTTAACTACAACAAAAATATTTAATAATGTTTTAGTTTACTTGAATATGCAAACAAATCTATATGAAACATAACGAAGATAAATGTTAACTTTTAAATATGCAGTTAATACTTTGTCATTTTTAGAAAATAACTTTAAGTTGAATAATATGTATTAAATACATACTTCTGCATATTTTTAACAAAGGTCAGGTAAAAAATCCATATTATCATCATATTTCCATGTGTTATTACTGCAAAATAAAGTCGTATTGATATGATGACTAAAAATATACCCGACATATAGTATCACATTCATATAAATTAGGATACTCAATATTTTCCTTCTCTTTCAAGCTCCATAGCTTCATGTCATTTGGTGTTTAATACACGTCCTGTGTAGATCTGAATTTTGTAGAAGTAACATATAGGATGCTAACAAAACTACATTAGTTGCATTTTTTTCCATCTGTTTCCACTGGGATACCTTTTGACATCTACAGTCTATAGGAAAAAAGTGCAAAGTTGGTAGGCAGAAGCAAGTCTTTTAGGCACCTTAATCAAATGTAATGAATTAAATGTTTATATGCCTGCACCTATTGAAACATAAAAATGAGTTCAGTACCACCAAGATGAAGGCCTAAGAGCTGCAATACTTAGTTTAGCTAATCATTTGTAAATACTTCTATTCAACATAAGCACAAAACGGTGGTATGTTAGGCGGTCTAAATTTTAGTTTGTTGTACAAATACACTTCAGTTTTATTTGTTCCTTCAATAAATGAACAGTTGTTATTTTTTTTCAATATTTATCTTCTAAAATAAAGATATCATGAAGAGTGACAAAGATATACATGGATATTCTTTTTTGGTTAAGTGCAACATATATATCTGCCTAGATGATCACACTGATTATACATAATTTCTTATCACAGAGTTATTTAAGTTGATGTCACACAAGTTGTGTTACATATATTTGTAATGCAATATGGTTGATTTGAATATTACTAACATCAAGTTGTGGTTTTTGTTGTAGTTATCCCAACTCATTATGGTGACGTCAAGTCTCGCTATTTCATACATTGGAATGTAAGTCTTGTGTTGTGTCTCTTTGTGTCAAATAAGTTACATGAATTCAGATATTTTGTATTGAAATTTTAAATAGTGTAAAGGTGTCCAAGATTGGTGCTATGATCTCCATCGTCCTAAGCAAAAATTAGATGAATTACAAATTATTCTTTTGCCTAAAGAAATTGTCACAAGTGATTCTTCTAAAATTTAGAAGGTATATTCTATTTGCATATAATTTAATTATCATAAGAACATTTTATTGGCCATACAAACAAAAATTTTCAATTTCTATTTATCAAGTTCTTACTATTTTTTAGTTTACATGTTTATGTCCATTACGATGTCTGGAACTGTTTGGTTTGCCAAAGAAAATACATCTTTATATTTATAGTCAACATCTAACCTTTGTCATATAGAGATTAGTAATCATATGATTAAGGCCCCGCCATTTGGGCACTGGACATAGTTCAAAACTTTATGAAATCAAAGAGCTTTTGCATCTTTTAGTGGAATGGTTAGCTACTCTAAAGGTGAAAGGAGTCCACCCATAGGTTTTAGGGTATGGTTGTTACAGTGGACGTGTATAATTCTCTGATGTATTTACTATAAAGCTTTAATGCCCATAATAGGTGAAGAAAGAATGAAAACGACACCGGTGCATTGGATGATGATGATGTTGAATGTAAACATAAATTTCTATGTAAGAATTTGCAGATGATATGCTTCAAAGAGTTGTAATTCATATTTATCAATACTATTTGTAAAATTTTAGTAACTTGAATGAAAATGTGTCAATTTTTCATTGTTCCCTGTCTTCAATCGCCCTAGCTTTTGACATATGGAGTAATTTTCAAAGGAAA
The DNA here is from genome assembly GCA_030737815.1 of Allium fistulosum. Lineage (NCBI taxonomy): Eukaryota > Viridiplantae > Streptophyta > Magnoliopsida > Asparagales > Amaryllidaceae > Allium > Allium fistulosum. The sequence continues at coordinate 620,749,559 of CM060907.1, forward strand.
ATTTTCTTTGACTGAGGTTTCATTTCACACTTTATAGAGGCTTTATAATCAGGCAGATATTTTGTTTTCTTTCTGTTTTCTATTTCTGTTCGAATGAGTTAATTTATGGATTTTTTTTACTCCATTTGGTTGCAAGTAGGGTGAGGGTTTATTTTTGTTGTTATCTACTGGTGAGGTATTTTTCTTTCGTAGCATAGACTTTTTATTCATTCTTCATATGAATGCCCAATTCATTGTATTTTGTAACAGGCTTGTGGGAACTATTCTTTTAGTAGTTGTTATGTTCAGGCTATTTTGAGTTTAACTATCTTTTGATACAATTTACTAAATATACTTCCCCCTTGGTTATGTTAATACCTCTATTAGCATTTGGACGGTACCTTTCATTTTAATAGACATATTACCCTTCGTCCATTCCTCTTAGAATTACCTATACTCGGATTTTGGTATCAACATTTGCATTGCGGTTTTTATTTTTTTATTACATAGCTAATGACGTTTGCTAGCAATTAGCTATAGTTCACGATATAATCTTAAATATAATGATAATATGTTAGGTTTGTTGTCTTACTTCTATAGGTAGAATAGGTTTTCAGTTTTTGCATTTCATCATATTGTGTGCTAATATATTTTTTATTTCGGACTAAGAAGATACTGGAGTTGAAATTTCAAATCAATTTGAATTTATTGCCCAATGATATAAATTCTATAATGGCAGTAGTAACATGCTTTAGTAGATGAGGTGGAGCACCAACAATTTTGTTTTAGAGAAGCAGAAAATGGTAAAAATGTGAGTTTTCAGCATATCTGTTTTCACCATGTTTCAGTATCTTTAAATGCTTTGTGGATTCATTGAATAATGCAGGTTCTTATCAATGAAATTGTTGTTGTGTTGACATTTCTTATTTAGTTTGAAATTCTTGATAAGTTACTTTTTTTCCGAATTTCATTCATGGTTTTATTTGATATAGTGTTGCTAAAATGTCATACTTCTGAAATTTTAGCTATGTAATGCAGGATCTGAATAAATGGAGCTTTTCTTATTACCATTCGAAATATGCCGAGGGTATAGATATAGAAAATTTGTTTGAAAATTGTTCCATCTTCTAGCATTTACCTTTGGGAAGTTGCCCCATGCTTATTATTTAATGTGCTTCAGTTGTATATTCAGTAACTTTGTTAATAATATCACTGAAACTTGAGACATAATTTTTATGCAAGTAGTTTAACAGTTCAACAATAGTTTTCTGCCAAAACCATGTACAAATTTCATGGATTACGATGAAGTTTAATGTTGTTAATGCCCTAATAATTAATGAATATAATATGCATTAGTGTTGGAGCAGTATATTATAAGTTAAGACCAGGATGAATATATGTTATGCCCTAGGATGTTGCTCCAGTAGCTATTTTTCGTACTTTGATAGTTTACATAGAAGCATTTTTCGAGTGATAAAATAAAGTTATATTTAATGCCGCGTGTATCCCACCCTATGTAACTATTTGGGCTTGGCCCGTTTACCAATTTTCAAAAAAAAAGCATACAGATTTATTTAAAGTTAGGAATGCGTGAAACAAAATCTTATAACATACCATTTCGATGTCATAGGGGAACAATCTTTTGACACCGTTGTATTGATTTCTTATACTAGAAAACTATTTTAGTATAAGAAACTTTTTGGTATTTGAATGAGTTCATTTTAACTAATTTTTGGACGGTAGGTTTATACATGTAAATTAGTGCAAGTGAAATTAAAATAGTGAAAAAGTCTAATGCCTAAGTACAGACTTTCGTCTTCATATATTTGAAAAGTTAAATACCACATTACTAAAAAAGTCATGGCATAGAATCTGAGGGCGTTGGTTCTCACTAGATAATTAATAATGATGGAATATAACTACGATATTAAAAGATTAAATTTTAAATGGATGCATTAATTAAAGTTGGTATTTAGGGTCTAAAACATTGAAATGTCTCATAATAATTTACAATGTGAAAATAGATATGACATTCTTCTTATGTCAACTCTTCTTCTACTAATAGTATGATATTTCATAATTGCCTAGCAGTATTGATAAGTATTATATTTGAAAATGTAGGTATATAACAGTTTTACTTGGAGGTTTAATTTTAACTATTGTCTCCGAGAACACTACATGGGATTAGGTGATCAAATAATATAAATATTATTGCAAGAATGACAAAATAGTTAGAATCTCACAGGTTAACGGTTAGATAGCTATGTATTTATTTATAAAAAATAATAGGAGCATTTTATTTTGAACTTTTACTGCCTTATAACTACGATGTATAAGTCTTTTTAAAACAATAATTAAGACAAAGGTTACCAACCAAATAGAAATAACAACGTGCGGCTTTTTTAAAACTTTAAAACAATAAATACCGATAGTACTCCATTAGTGCTCAATGTTTAATATTATTAGTAATCGATAATTCACTTGAAAAGTCTATTTTCCAGTCTATTTTCAGTTGTTAATTTTAAACTAATTATTTTTCCAAACCGTATGCGAAGCACGGGTTCACACTAGTAATACACATAATTATAGGTAAAAGTACAAATACGTTCACTAAGCGTATCATAATTTTTATGATCAACTAACCTAAGCTCTTATATCAAATGTAACAAGCCACACCTTAATGGGTCCGAACTTTGATTAAATCAAAATCCATGTCCATTAGGATACGGATCGTTGGTTTGGTAACCTGTAATAAACATAAGTGTATCATAAAGCTATCTACATAAACTCACGTCGAATAGAAAAATATAATATAACATATATGCTAACCAAGGCTACTAACTTGGAATCAATGTTATTCCTTTAGTATCTAATTGCGTTGCCAGCACCGAGCAAGAATGTAATGACTTCAGTTACCATCTTGCACCAGTAACATGTCCTTTTAAATCTATTATGTGGGTTGTAATGAGGAGGAGGTCAGAACAATGTTTTGGTGACTGAATAATAACAAACTTTATCCATAGCACTAATTTAAGCCGATTGATTTCTATATAAGTGTTATGTCCATTATTCACAGTTATTTTTGTGTAATTCCATCTATGCATATGATATGTATAACCTTCTATGAGGTATACCTACACACACACACACACACATATATATATATATATATATATGCCTATATACATATATATCTAAACGTTGTACTACTCCAAAGAAAACCGCGGCCCTTAATACTTCTTAAATAGGGAGTAGGCAGACCTATCGGTCATTTAATACCTCAATTCTGAACGGACCTTCCATAACATAATCGTTAATTATTGGCCCTTAACTACAAAGGCTGATGGCTCTTAGATACGGCTTTATAATCTAATTTACCATATTACTAATGAATCTCAAAGACACATCTAAAGGTTAACTAGCCCACCTCAAACAAACAAACAAACAACTAATTAAACCTTGAGGCCTTTGCATATCACATATGGATTCTACAATAGTAGGAAGCAAAATCCATTGGAGCATAATCCAAGGCTTTGCTAACGACCGCTCAAGACTGTTGGTGGTCATAGCCTATATGCCAGACCTACTACTAAATTCCGGTCCAACAACAATACTAACATAGCTCACCGACCTCCGACAGTCAAAATCCTATTTAGACTATCCGAATGTAAGTCAAAAAAATACCCATCCTAGTTACATAATAACTATTATTAGAAATGAAGCAGACCCTATTTTCCTATTTGGTATAATCGTTGGTTATTTAAGACTTCTTATATAAAAAGGAGGCCACCCAAAATCCATTTAATACCTTCCACCCTGAAGTAAATCCACTAACATTCCTAAAGATAACGAGCCCTTTAATACTTCAAATTCAAGGCAAACCCTTGATATATTTTCCCACACCTATACGCAAACGCCCTTCCCAATGGGTCTTATGGTTGAAGATGCCCTACATCACTATTAAGTATACACAACTGTTGGTAGCCTCTAGATAAATGGAAGTCTTTTGCTGTTTAACTCTACTGACCTTGCATCCTAACCTATTCTAAACCAAACCAATTATCCCAGGCTTGAATATTGGGCTAAGCCCCATTCACGTTCATTTTAAACATATTATTGAGGCTATATAAATTTCTACTATGGAAATTATACTACCTCCTAGTATTTTATTTCTATCTTATAAACACTTATAATGTATATTCTATGTTTCCTTCTAACGTCCTATAAATGTCAATTGTTCATAATAAAGGGTCATTATTATTTTAATTGGACAATCACTAATGACATTTATTTATTCGTTCTAATTCAAAATGTTATGTCAATTTAATTTTCCCATAAATGCCATATTAAATCTTTTATCTAGTCCCATTAAATGCATTTATGTCCTCATTTAATTCATGTAACTCCCAATTAAGTACACATTAATTGCCCTTACAATTAATGGAGTTACCATCTCTTTTCCCATTTCAACCTCCCAGACCTATGGTTTACTACGCTATTAATAACTAGTTGTCCTAATTATAACTAATATGAATATCATCGTATATTATGCTATACATACAATTATATTTTTATATTTTTAATTGGTAGGTGCGATTACACGTGTATGTGTGCATATATACATATTCCAATTTCTAACCCTTTAATTCCTACACTAAGGAATTCCAGTACGTTCTTATATTAAATTTTGTAAGGAATTTATACATTTTGATATATTAGAGCTATCCTTCCAAAAAGAATTTCCGTTGTGACTTTTCATAAACTACCCAAAAGTGAGACTTTCCCTCCGTTTGAAATTACAAAGAATTATATATTTTCTTTTATTGAAAGGTTTAAATCGACAAGAAACCACACATGTCAGACTCAAACCATTCAAAAGGGAGGATTGTTATGGGGTAAACAAGAAAAAGAAGAGAAAGGAATAAAACAAACACAGAATCTCACAGTGGAATGATAAAATATAATAATCAAATAACAGTTCATGAAGCTGTTTTACAAATACATTTGATTACACCTTTACAGTACAGATCAGACTTATATACAACTGAAATATATAAATAATGCACCAGAACAACATGATGCAGTGGAATACATATAATAAATAATTACAGTATTAAATCTTCGTCTTCGTCCTCCAGAAAAGCATCTTTGATACACTGAAAAGCTCAGACTGACCCGAGCGAATTGAAAAGACAAAACACTCGAGTCGGAACTAAAAGATCTTATGTAACTTAAATCAATAGTAAATAAATATGAGTGTAACGACGTCGGAGATGTTTATGGGTTTTGACATCTCCTATCCAGTATCAAATGTGAGTGCAATAACTTAAGAGATGTTCGAGATTCCATCTCCTAAGGATCCGTTAAACTATCTACATACATGGTACAATACGCTATTATAATAGTGTCTATAGTAAAGTAAAGTATTAAAATAGCGTTAAGGCGTTACCCATATCTCCCTTAACAAATTTTTATATATTCATGTAGTCTATACGGTACCGTAATTCCTCCATAAACTAGAGGGCTATCAAAGGGCACTCCAAAGGTACGGTACAAACCAAACTGGTAGAAGGCGCAATAAGGCATGTGACAAGGCACGCGAGGCAATGCCCAGGGTAGGATACTACTGTTTTACGGATCCGGACTGGTGGTAACGCATAGCAGCTACTATCGCCCACCTTGGAACACACTTCCATAATCAAAATCGAGGGGTGGCCACCAAATTAATCACAAAGTCATAATATGGTATCGAAGAAGTATGTCCGATCGGAGGTGCGACCTCACTTGGCCCGGTGTGGCTCCTGTTTTAGTTACACCAAGCTAACTCACGAGAGTCAGGGCTACGTAAATACCTCATACAAAATCGTTCGCCAAACCATCCTACTTCATTCTGGAGTCACCACCACATACACAGTTGTTAAAGTGGTTTTCGGTATTGGCAGAGAGTATGACAATATCTGATCCCGGTCTTTTCAACAACCAAACGCTTTATTTCACACCAGATGGTTCTTTTACATTTCCAGAACCAATTCATAATTGATATCAAAATATATATTCAATTCAAACCATATCACTTTCGAAATCATATTCACCTTCGAAATCATATTCACTTTTGAAATCATATTCACTTTCGAAATCATATTCACTTTCGAAATCATACTCCCAAAGTAGGTTAAATCCTTAATTTTGAAATCATCGTATTCCTCAAATATGTCATTTAAATCCTAACTTAGGTTATAACATCATTTAACCGTATTCGCTTTTAAATCGAGGATAAACACTTCCACTTTACACAGTCTGAAATTTAGAAAATTTTAGATATTTATTAATAGTTCAAATAGTTTAGCATAGTTAAAATAAATTTTTAAACAGTAAAAATACTATAAAATAGTTTAAAAATAGATTAAAATAGTTTAAAAATATTTAAGATAGTTTAAATAGACTTAAAATAATTAAAATAGATTTAAAATAGATTAAATAGATTTTAAAATAGATTAAATAGATTTAAAATAGATTAAATAGATTTAAAATAGATTAAATAGATTTTAAATTGGATTAAATAGATTAAAATTGATTAAATAGATTTAAAATAAATTAAATAGATTTAAAATAGATCAAATAGATTTAAAATAGATTAAATAGATTTAAAATAGATCAAATAGATTTAAAATGGATTAAAATAATTGAAATAGATTAAATTTGTTTAATAGTTTGAAAATCTTAAAATCAGGATTTTTAAAATAATAAATCTTTAAACAGTTTATATTAAAATAATTAATTTGAAATTAACATCAAATTTAACTATTTCTTCCATTTCAACAAATCTGGACCATATCCAGATTTTAAATCAAAACCCCAATTTCAAATCTTGAAATATCAATTTAAGCTACTCCAATTTCAATATATTTCAAAATTACAATTTCAACGTTTCTATAACTCAATTTCGATAAATTTCTTTTATACTACAAATTCAACTTTGGAATTTCAATTTAAATCTTTTAAACAATTCATTTAAAACAATTCAGTTTATATAAATCAAATTCCATTTCAAAATATCATTTAACTGAACTCCAAGTTTAAGGATTTAAAATCATTTAATTTAACCAATTCGTTGTCCGTATATAATTTTCTACCTTATGGTCAAGTGATACAGACATATATCATTTCAATCCGCAATAAATTTATATTTACGGGTATGTATCATTTCAACCCGCAATCCTAAAATAAATTCAAATCAATAAAATCGCTCGGGTTTATTATTTCAACCCATAACGATTTTCCCTAATCTATAGATCGTTTGGGTATGTATCATTTCAACCCATAGGGATTTCTAACAATAAACTAAGGAAACTTATGGTGTAATAACAATATAAATATAACATCCAATCATCCAATATCAAAAATAAACATCCATCACAATCATCATTCAAATCAACCAATAAACAATAACAATTGACTGATTATCAATAACAGGTATCAACTGGCAATTTAAAGTTTAATATTAAATTAATGGCGATTAAATTCAATAAAACTCAGTTTTAACTGGAATGACAATTTAAATATACCAAATATCAGCCAATCAATTTCAAATCACATCATAAATTTAATTTAACTAACATAAGATAATTTAGTAGTTGTGAGTGGGTTAAAATACCCACCTTCGATTTGTCGTCGATTTAAAATCCAAAATTAGCCCAAAATTTTAACAGTCTCAAAATGCATCCAAACTAATTTCAAAATGTCCGGGATTTCGATACGATCGCAATGGAGAAAAGAACGTGTGAATCCGAGCTCCTATGCAAGAAGATTGAAAAATTTCGACTTCGGGTCTTACTTCGGGTCGCCGCCTCAATTACCTGGTGCTTGCTCTGAGTTTTTGCCAAAATGACCCAAGACCCGAGTCAATTGGCTCCTGACCCGAAGTTGCTGCAGGATTTTTGCCTCTGGGACTCGAAGCGCTACCAGATCCACCTTGTTTGACATGGAACTCTCTCTGACCCGAAGTCGCTGTAGGGTTTTCGCCTCTGGAACTCGAAGCGAACCTCTTCCTGACTCGAAGTAATTCTAGAGCAACCAATTTTTTTTTTAAAATTAGGTTTTGGAATTTTGGGAATTAGGTTTGATGTTCTGACGTTAGAGAAGGAGGAAGAAGATATATGTATAGAAATAATAAAATGAGAAACAACTAGGGTTTATAACAGCCTATATATAGGCAGGGTCGATCGAAATGATAACAACGACCCGAAATGCTCGTTTCGTTCCCGAAACGAAAATGGATCATCCAATATATCGAAATATAGGTTTTCGGTATTTTTAAACTCAATGGAACAATTTTCAAGTTCTAATTCCATTGTATACAGAAGTTAGCTTTCAAAATCACCTTGTTTATATTGATTTCAATTAAATTGATTTCTATGCGTTTCGAGCCCGCACGATCAAACGACAAGTTCGATCGCTATGAAACTTGAAATCCTACAATAATTCACTGTTACGGATCCGATGAAATATGTTTCATCAAAATCTGAGACAGTGGCCAAAATGGCTATTTTCACGTTAATTAAATAAATTATTGTTAAATAAAATTTATCACTTTTCAAATTCAAATTTTATAACTAACAAATTTTTATCACTTTTGATTAACTAGTAATTATAATCTTTTAAAACAAATTTTCCATGTCAAATTCAACTATTAATATTGCGCTAATTACAACGTTCCAATTCCAATTGTAATAAATTCATTAATTATAATTTAAAACCCAATAAATTGATTCATTTTGATTTCAATCTTTTTATTCAATCAATCATTACATTATGGACATAGTTAACATTGGTTTTCCATTTATTACATCAATATTCTATAATTTTCATCTTAATTCATATTAACGCATTATTTACTTACATTTATTGAAATTGATTTACAATTAAGTTTCAACAGATAAAATAATGCAATGATAATTAAACCATTGTTACAACTTACAATTTCAAACACAATTCTATGTTTATTGTTAACAAATAAAACTAATAAATTCACATACGGATTAATTATTCTATTTCAATCAATTCCAATTAATTACATACATTTCACCATTTAATACAACATTTGGTTTATTTACCATTTACACTTTATGACCAATTATAACTTTCCAATCATTCCAATTAATTGAGATTGCATTAAAATAGTTATAAATTGCCTTAAATTAAAATTGTTAACATTATATTCTAGTTATTTTTCTTATTAATAAATCACATATTTTTATTTCTTCCAATATTAACACCAACATCTTATTAAATTAAATATTCTTTTTCTTTTCATCGAAAATTACGGGTCGTTACAAATCTCTTTTCTTTTTGGTATTCCTTATAATTTCAAACAATGTATTTTTATATATAGTTGTGAAATTAGATGATTTATGAAAATTACACTGAAAAATATACAACTAAATTGTACCACAACACTTCCAATAAATTCAAACATAGAGATTCACATTTCAAGACAGTTAGGGCAATCTAAAATTATACTAATAATTTACAACATAAATATCATAAATTTGGAATAAATATTTCAATATTATCAATATTCTACTTTAACAAATTTAGAAACTGATTTTATATTTCCATATTATGGTGTAAATATCATTCCTATTCCAATTACATAACTTACAGAATATGTCGTCGAGATTTCAATTGAATATGTTCTTTCTAAGCCTACAACTCCACAGATCTTGCATAAGCATAATAATTAAATAAAACTCAATTATATAAATTTCAATGTTATATATAAATCATATATATTCCCACTTAGCTTTCAAGCTTTCCAAATCTCCCAAATCTGAATTCATTCCTTTAATTGATGTCTTTTCATTTTCAATCCAAAAATACGTATAACAAGATATATACATACATTAGAATTACAGATCTTAGAGGAGATTTTGAATTAAGTGGAATATAGATTTATAATTATGAAATTTACTTTTTTCCACAGTATCGATTCGTTCTTTCTCTTCTTCTCTTTTATTTTCTATGCTTCTCCGATTATATATATAATGTTTTATAATTAATAGAAACATTGGAGAAGGGAAAATGGTAGAGCTTTGCTGCTTTGATCAGAAAATATGAGAAGAAAAGTAAGGGGTTAGGCATGTATTTATAGGCACTCGAATCAATCGTATCCATTAAATTTAAAATAATTAAATCTGGGTCGTTCGACCAAGGTTCAACCCTAGCCAACACACATCAACTAGTCGACCGCTTTCTCATAGGTAGTCGACCGCTCCCCATAGGTGGTCGACCACTAGCGGTTGATTGACTGACCTAAGGAAGGGGTTGATCTGTGGGATCCATGCAGTTAATAAAATTTATTTCTTTTTAAATTCCAATTTAATTATTTTCGTTCTGAAATCTTCAAACCTAATAACTTCTTCGTTTGAACTCCGATCACAAAACTCCATAAATGAAAATTGCTCAAAAAATTCGTCATGAACACAATGGTGCAAGTTTCATTGTTAAATTCTTCATTTTTAAGTCTTATTAATTATTTATTAATTATCATTAATTCTACGGGTTGTTACATATTAATTTGTAAAACAAACTAGATTGTACCAAAATTTAACTTGAAGTTGCTTTACATTAATGCTGAGGCATATGAACATATACATACACAATTCAATTAATTAAATTATGAAAAATATGTGAATTCTTTTAGAGTAAATCAAATCTACGTTAACAATTGTACCAGATCCAATAGACAATAGCAATACACAAAATTGATTTTATAATTAGGTCACAACACATAAAAGATTTTGGTTACATTCAATAAGTGGCAATTCAAATACATATATATATGAAATTGGTCGATTTTAAACATAATTAATGAATAAAACTAAAAAGGAAATTGTACTTGAAAAGTCTTGCCCTTTGTAACATCTTGATATGAGATTTCTTCTAAAATCTTTAAGTAGATTCACACCTAGCTTTTCAAGAAAAGGATGAACAACTTAGCCTTTATTTTATTTGATGTTTTCATTTGAGATGGAGTTGGTAATTTTTTGGAAGAAATAATTTACATGGTCACGGAGAAAAGGAGAGAAAAATGAAAGAGAATGAAAGAATGAATGAGAATAAAATTAGTGGATTTGTTTTATTTGAAAGAATGAAACATTGATTTTTCTTTCAACCAAAACTTCCCTAATTAATCCCTTAATTTTCTCTCATTCCACCCCTCTCTCTTATCAAGTTGTGGACAGTTTTAGATGTCATCAAATGACATAAAATTTTCATAAATCCCTTCATGCAATTATCTTCTATTAAACCGCTTCAAAGTTACACTGATATCATGCATTAATGCACGTAAATATAACTTTTATATATGCATTCTAATTACAAACTCCCTACAAACATCAAATAAATTGAATAATAATCAATATTTCCTGAATTTTAATTGATTTGATTTATTTACAACATTTATAGATTAGTTGAATCGTGTGGTTTCAAAGAATTCATAAATACGGTTATGTGACTCAGATGTGTGAATTCAGTTAACGATTTATTTTGATTAATTCAAATATTAATGTTCACACGTCACCTTAGCTAGTGCTGTGACAGTTTGGCCAAATTCATCGCTTACGGCCCTTTTCAATGAAATCATATTTTACATTTTCTTAAGTATTACCTTTTACTAACAATTATTTACACACATTTTCTTCGTTGACACTATATCAATTTAGTATTTATGGAATTTGGTTTTGGTAAAAATTAAAATATCAGCCTTATTCAACTTTTTTAGCCCATGAAAAAAGTCTTTGGTTCAATAATGACCTTTATTATTAACCGCACTACTTTGGCCGAAGATTTCGACTTTGAGTTGATTACACTTAATCGTGATACTAATCGCTCGACAGATCGTGATGCCATTATTTAACAATAATTAAAGTGGAGTATTCACATTTAAGTTCCATTATTCTCAAGTCTAGGGGTTTGCATAACATCGTCGCCATGAGATTTTCTATTTGACCTAGTTGTTATTAACCAACAAGAAACACTCATATGAGTCATTTCATAGTTAGACAATAATCATGGGTACTAATCCATTAGTGCCCATAACAACTATGAGTACTACCCAACAATTAAAGAGCATTACACACTTTGGTCTCAACAGATGTATCAATATCTGTATTGCCCGCCTTTTCGATTCTCAAATGTCGACACTAATAAATCCGCAGATTCACATGCCGAACACCCAAGTGTAGAAAAGACAAATTGTTAGGGTAAAATAAAATGAAAAAGAAAACGAAAAAGAAAGAAGAGAACGGAACATTAGAATCTCATAACGAAACGATAACATATAATATAAAAGACTGTACAAACTATCACTTTAAGATACATAGCATTTCAGAGTTGCAGTCCTAAGTACTATCATCATCCTAGACAATTATAATAGTCTATCCTCAATAATGCTAATATATACATAATAGTAATACGGCTGAAATAAGAATACTACGGTAGGTGAAAGCATCCAGCCTGTCTCCTCGAGCTCCAAAGAATGTCAATGAAAACCCATCTTTCTCAGACTACTCGAAAGAGCACCTATGGAATTAAGGAAAAGATAAAACCATGAGTTAGACAAAAGTATGTTATGAGAAAATTTAAGGAACATGTGGCCATGTATAGCAATAACTTTTAAGACCACTCGAATCACCAAAACGGTTTACCCCTTAAAAGAACCACACCATCTAATAAGTGCATAAGGTGATAAAATAGATAATGTCTAGGGTGTAGGATATAAATTAGAAATTAGCCATCTTGCTTGCATCTCACAACACAATAATATTAGAAGTACAACTAAAACCGCTAAGGTACGTTTGCATAAGGGATTTCCATGGAGGTCTCCTCGGTAAACCAAAGTCAGCCTCCTGCACAAGGGTCAAAATCCACCTTCTGAACCATGCATATCTCTAGATAAAATATGTCACAAAGTTAAACATAGTTGGTCTACACCCGAATACATAATACTATATATCAACAACTCATGTGTGCCTTAATGGAAAGCACTGCTAGATATTTGGAGTTAATGTACCCATTTGGGTTAGCTAAACCCGTATGGCTATGCTCCTAGTCTGTTTTTTATCATTTCTGATAGTGAAGTCGCATTCAGCATCTCAACACACAAGTCTTCATCACTTGAACATATCTCAAATATCTCACTGGATTCCAGCATCCTGAACAGTTCACGAATCTCCCTATGGATCCCAACATAAGTATTCTGACGAATGCTAACGTTGACCTCTTGTTTGGACTTAACCTTAGGATAGATGATTCGACTATATAGCATTACACTTCATAATTGCTTCCAAAACAAAACACTGATATATCAGTTTTGAAGTGGCCTTCGATAAGTAATACATTTATCCGATCCTGATCTCTTCAAAACTAAATCGATGTATTTCTGGTTTACTCGATTTTGATTCTTTAAGAAGTAAACGAACGATATAAAGTAGTCCTCCTCGGGGGATTTCGTATATATACGTTCTTAAAGTAAGAGACGATTCATACGAATGGGTCCTCCCCAGGGGATCTAAAACCATATCAATACGTGATGCATACATATACTTCCAATATTAATTTAGTCAAAACTCGATAGTCGACTACCTAGTACAAAACATAAACGATCGTATATGGAAACTGTTAGCACCAAAATTGGCCACTAACCTCATTGAGAAAGATTGTGTAGAGATATAAGTGATGAAGGTAAATTTAAACAAGGAAGAATATGCTAATTTGAATGCAGAAAGTAAGAACACCGGATTTATAGTGGTTCAGCGTAATTGCCTACGTCCACTTTGAGGTTAAACTTTATTGCTTTACTTGATGATTGATTACAGATACAATCCCTAGACCAAACACTTGAATACAATTGCTAAGTAAAGAGGATGAATCTTGAAAGTGGCAGAGTCTCCCAGTGTTCCCGAAAAAAGGTCCATTTCACTGTGCCCCTGCCTCTCTATTTATAGACAAAGATGGGTTGGACTTCCCTGGCGGGCCTGACAGCCGAATACCTTGGCCCAAATGGAGTGGTAACCGTATGCCAAACCTGAATAGGCCGAACGGTCGGATGCCGAACCATCCTCTTCATGCCGAACAATGCGCTTGTTGTGTGGGAAGAGTAGGCCGAGTAACAATCGAAGCCGGTCGTGCTGGGAAGAATGCCGAGCCATCTTTGACTTGTCGAACGTTCTTGGTATGCCGAACGATGCGCTTTTGGCCGAACGAAGTATCTGGCCGGACGCTACCTTTGGCCGAACAAAGTATCTGGCCGAACGCTACCTTTGGCCGAACGAAGTATCTGGCCGAACGCTACCTTTGGCCGAACGAAGTATCTGGCCGAACGATGCCTTTGGCCGAACAAAGACTCTGGCCGAACGATCCCTCTGGCCGAACGATGCCTTTGGCCGAACGTACTCTGGCCGAACGATGCCTTTGGCCGAACGAAGTCTTTTGCCGAGCGCTCCTAGATGCCGAGCGTTCCTGAATGACTATTGCAAAGAGATGCCGAACGATCCAGTTGGGCCGAACTGTGGGTATGCCGAGTACTAAGCTACCTGGCCCATTCTCCAGGAAACACTTGCCCCCCAAAGTGTATTACGTGACCGAACGTGATACGCTTTGAATTACGTATCCTCCATGCTTCGCTTCGAATCCTTGGTTCATCACTCTTGGGGGTTGCTTTCTTGTGGATGCCGGCTATGGATATGTGTGCCGAACGATGTGTAAATGCCGAACAACACAATCAAAGCCGAATGTTCTATGTGTGCCGAACGATACCTTCTTGACCGGCCTTACCGGTTATGGCCTCTTCAACTTCTTCTTCTTCCCTATAAAACCAGGCGTCCTCCCTCTTCTCCTCTTTTCCACTTTTATTTCTGCCATTCTCCAAAGACTTGCAATTCTCGCCAGTTAATCGGACTTAAAGCCTAATCAATCCTTCCCAAGTTTCGATCTACTAACTAGGTATTATCCCTTCTATCTAAATCCCTTCCATGATCAAATAGTTTCAATATGAGACTTAGGTTTGTGCGTAGCCGAGAGGGTCATGCGGAAAACTTTGATTAGGATATCTTTATGGCCGAATGATGTGAGGTGAGGAGAAACGACCTGGGGTGATCGCACATAGGAGTTGTTGGGTGATGTGTGGTAGTTAGGCTTAGCATCTTCGTGCCGAACGAGACCGGAAGAAAAGGAAGAATAGAGGAAGGGTTGGAGGCGATTTGGGTATCGAATGACATAATCTGGGATGACTCGCCGAGCGACCTGTTCTTGTTGTTCGGTGTAGATGGAGGAGGAGAGGAGTGGAACTGTAGCCAAGGGTGGAGTGCCGAATCGTTAAGGCTCGGAATAACTCTGGTTCGGCGTGTCCTATCATACACCGAACAGTGGAATGGAAGGCTAGGGTGGAAGCATGAATTAGTGGGGATGCCAAACGTCATCTTGGCCGAGTAGGACCTTGGCCGAACGTTGCTTTGCCGAACAATCACAAATGCCGAACAATCATAAGTGCCGATCAAACATAAATGTCGAACCACCCTTAGGCCGAACAACACAAATGCCGAACAATCATAAGTGCCGATCAAACATAAATGCCGAACCACACTTAGGCCGAACAACACGAATGCCATACAATCATAAGTGCCGACCAAGCATAAATGCCGAACCATACTTAGGCCAAACAACACAAATGCCGAACCAATAATTGCCTTGCCTAATCACATAACCAAACAAGGACAAGTACTCTAGCATACTAGCATATCAAACTGATCCGGACTATTAACTCCCTAGCTTCAGTAGACATGAATCTTAGATTGACATAATCGGATAACTTCTTTTAACGTCTTCTAAATCTGAAACAATAATCACTTTAAGGCAGGTTTTCGGAGACGGTCAGCGATGACGGTCTTCGAAGGCGATGATTTGAAGCTCAGTTTTATACCAGTAACCTTGTGACTTTCAAATTTTCAATGCTTATACACGATTGATTTCACTAGTTCGCACACCATGTGGGGGGGGGGAATATTCGTGTTGTTAATTCTAACGTTGAACATTTTTCAAGTATAGTTCTCACAGGTGCTTTGCCAAATTCACTATTTATTGGAGATGTCTAAAAAATCTAGCTCCGCCACTATCTCTGATAGGCCCGGGCCGTCTTCAAAGCAAGAAGTCGCGGACACTTCAAATCCGTCGACTTCCCCCGCTCATAACTTAGCTCCTGATGCCCTGGAGGCATTGATTCTCTTGGACAATCTGATCGACTCACAGGCTTCGAAGATTAACGAAGTCGCGCTTCGGCGAATATGCTCCATCCACGGAATCCCTTTTGCCGACGTGTTGGTCCCATCGAGACATGATCGTCCTCATCTTCCCCCAGTCGGATATACTGCTTGTAATAAGTTTATGTGCTGGATGGGCAGCGTGCCTCCATTCAATCTATTTCTTCGGGACGTGCTGCAATACATAGACATCGCCCCGTCGCAGCTGCATCCAAACGGTCACGCTTTCATATACGGGACCTACCTACTTTTCATGGCCGTCTTCTCTAGGCCTCCAACTTCCGGCGACATCAGATATATTTATATTATCAAGAAGCGAAAAGATAGCCCCTCCTTTGTGTTCCTCGAGCCGTACCACAAATGCCAGATTTTGACCAGAGCATGTAGCAAATTTGCCCTGTACAAACAGGAATGGTTCTATGTTCGTTGCCTGCCTAGTTTCGCGAGGAGATGGGTTGAAGGCAGTAAGTCTTTTCCCTTAGTCGACATTCGCGCTCTATAAGAGTTATGCTTTTTCTAACTTCTTGTTTAATCTTTTCAGGTATCAACCCACGTCCTGAGGGCCGAGGATATTCTGAGACCATCGAAGCCATTAGAGCTCTTCCTGCCGAGGAACGGGACATCCGAACCCTCCTCTCAAATGAGTCGTTATCGAGATTCGGACTGTTAGCAGGAGAGCGCCGGATTAGTCTTCCTGAGGGCGTCTCCATTCCCAAGTCCGCATCCGATAAAGGAAAAAAACTAGCTGAATCGTCATCGCGCCATACCCCTGACATACAGGAAGGGGAGAAAATCAAAGAGAGTGAAGTTCCTGAAACACAAGGCGAGAATGTGGGTCCTACTCAGGACCCGCTGGTCGAAGTGCATGACATCAAAACGTCATCTTCCCCTTCGAAGGGGAAAAAGAAATTGAGGTATAAGATACGGAAGGAGAAAGTTGGCGGAACTTCCAAAGTTACGCTCATCCCGTCAGAGAAAGAGGCTTCTTCACAGCACATAGAAAGTTCTTTAAAGGGTCTGTCGAACCTTACCATTCCCAGCGATCTACTCAATTACAGTTTCGACGATCCAGAATCCCTTAAATTTCATTCGCCCACTAGAGGCGGCACGGGAGTTCAACCCCCAGTCCAGGGAGATAACACTCCAATCAGTAAAGATAAAGGAACTGGTCCGTCGGGGGGAACACTAGGACACACACACACACACACACTTCACCATGCACTTCAATTTTTTCCATTACCCTGATTTTTCCTAACTCGTCGTTAATTTTATTCTATGCAGGTGACATGGGGCGCTCCCACGGGTTCGATCGCCTCGACGGTTCTTTTGTATTTCACCATCCGGGATGGGATTCAGGCTCCGGTAGACGTAGGGACAGAGACGATTACGAAGATTGAGACAACCGTCCTCGTGATTCGTCTTATCGAAAGAAAACATATTCCCAGTCTTCATATTCTCGTGATCCCCCTCCTCAAACTGAGCCAGATAGAGAAAAACTTTCACAGAAGGGGTCTCAACCCGATATCTCCCGAGAACAATATTCCGGTTCGTCGAGCACACGGCAATCTCGGGAACATCGGAAAAGAACAGAACTTTCAAAGCCTCCTCCCCCTGTTACTGCGGCTGACCCAACGATAGCAGAGAAGATGGTCGATCTCAAGGCTAAATTCCCAAAAATCTGTTTTGACGGCCTGAAATTCCTCCTAGCTATTCACCACATCCCAGGGCACATCAAACAGAGTGCCCTTGCCTGCAACAACGACGTCTATGTTCAGCATGACGCGTTTGCACATTTGGTTGAAAAAGTCTTCGAAGTATCCGTTGAGCGCCAACATGAGATTGACCGTTTGAAGCTGGAAGCTATCTTCGACAAGGACATCATCAAGAGTCAAGATGAAGAGCTTGCTTCGTATAAGTCGAAACTTGAAGCTGCAGAGCAGAGTGCAAAAGACACTGCCGAGGCCGTCACTCGTCTAGAGGCGGTCCATAAAAAGGAACTTGATGAAGCAGTCCAACGCAGTGGGGCCCTTGCCTTCGAAAAAGACTTTATCCAGAAAGAAAGGGACGCGCTCGCCCTGCAGGTCAGAGAGTTAAAAGAGCTATTCTCTAAGGAGAAAGAAGAGAAAATAGCCGCTCAAGAAGAGTCCCAACGATACTACAACGAAATTGTTGCTACACGGCTCTTAAAAACAAAGCTCGATGATGAGCTCGCTAAGGTTGAGATAATGAAAGACGAAGCCCACGAGGTGGGCAAGAGAAAAGCTTCTGAGGAGATTGACTCTCGCCTCGAAGCAGCTGCAGAGGCCGGTAGAGAAGAGGTCAAGTGCATGTTTGACCCGCTGATTGCCGAATACAGCGCCCGCGTCCTTATGCATCGCGACTTGACATTCCTAAGCGAGGGCTATCTTGAATCTCTAGCTGAGGCATGGAAGACTTTAATAAAGATCAGAAAGATCGAGTCGAGCACTGAGGAAGTCGATGAGGAGGCTCTAGTAAAAGAATTTCTCAGAGGGAACGAGCCAACAGACTTGTCTGCAGCTTTGGCTCTTTATAGTAAAGGCTCTCCCCTACCAGAAGAGAAAGACGATGAAGCTGGTCCATCTGGGGCTAAGGCTGCAGCTCCTCCTTCTGCTCAATCGGTCGGTCGGCCAATACTTGACCCATTTGAGCAGCATGCCGGCTATGATCCGGAAGATCCCGGTCTTGCCGTTCATGTGCTATTCCCTATTCTAGAGGGTGAAACTCCACGCGCAACTGATAGCCAGCCAGAACCCGGTATAAAACTCTTCTTTTAGAAGTTCAAAGATCTGTCACTTTCTGGTAGCAGTTGTAACAACCCGCATATTTATCGATTTTATATTTAAATATTTTATTTAAATATAACATCGTTCGTCGGATTATAGTCCGAAAAGCTACTTTTTACATACGGTCGAATTGGGACTCGAGACCAATTCCATTGAGTTCGAAATGCCGTTTGCGACCATTTTGAGTATAAGCTTCGATATGTTTGGAGTTAATCGAATTTGGCTACTTTTTCTATTTGGGTTTTGGGTTTGGATTCAGCCCACTAGCTAACTTAATACCCTAACTCAGCCCTCTCCTCCCCATTCACTCATTCCCACTCCTCACACTCAAGCTCAACTGAAAATGGTGGGAGAGATTGGAAATTAGAAATTCCAAACCCTAGTTCCTCTTGCAAACTCAAGTCCTTGCTCCAAATTCGAAGAGAACCCATTGGTAAGCATCTCCTTCTTCTTCTCCAACTCTTTCTCCTTCCAATTTCAAAAATTCCTAAAATTAACTTTGGGAATGTTCTTATTTTAAGCTTTGAATTCAAGGTTGTTGAGTTGGAATTGAAGTGTGATTGCTCTTGCCATTGTCTTCAAGCTTCTTCTTCATTGATTTGGGTTCAAAGGTGAGATTTCTATCTCACATCTTAATCTATATTTATCTTCGATTGTTAGGTATGAATTCCTAACACTTATTCTTGTGCAATTGCTTTTGGTTTGGATTGATTTGGTGAATATTCCAATTTTTAGTGTTTTGAGTTCAATTCTTTGAAAATCCTAACTTTGGTGTTTTGATCATGTTTTTGGTGATGAATCGAAGAGCGTATATGGCCGGGTAGTCGATTGGCGTAAACCCTTAGCGCCGTTGCTCGACCAATTGCATTTCGGAAGGGATTGGCATTCATTTGATTGGCATGGGAGTGCTGGAAACAGGCTCCGGTCGACCGACCTCAGAGTCCGGTCGACCGACCTGCTACTCTAGCATCTCCCTGCCTCTATTTGGAAGTGCAGGTTACAGGCTTCGGCCGACCGACCTCAGGGTCCGGTCGACCGACCTGCTACCCGAGCACTTCTGTCTCTGGTCCGGACAACCGACTCAGGGAGTCCGGTTGACCGACCTGCTTTTATTTGCCAGTTTTTCCTATATTGCTTATTTGTTTGAATTTCCAACTTTAATCGATTCGTGTTGTCTCCTATTTGTTGTTATCATTTCTTAAGACTTTGATGACTCCTCTTTCGAGATGGTACCTCGTTAGGTCGCTCGAACCTATCTCCCTTAGGTCGTTAGACCTCATTTTATCTTCACTAGGTCGTACCGTTTTGACGAGGCGCTGCCCCTTGGACCCCCGCGACCTGACCGGGCAGGTCGAACCCCGTACTCCCTTTCGTAGGGGATCTTATCTGAAAAACAATCAACAGAACTTCCTACTTTGATGGTTTTGGGGATTGATTTCTTTGAACTTTACTCACATCTTCGAACGTGAATTTTTATGATTGATTGTTTCTACAATCACTTCTATGATTTGTCACTTCAAAATATAAAGGTTTTCTATACTAGTATTAAATATCAAAACTTCTTCATCAAAACGATTTCAACTCTATTTTCAATATTAAAGCTCGTTTCTTAAAACCGTTTTCCAATCTATTAGTATATACAAACCTTTACCTCATTCGTATGAGAAAATCTAATTAAACGGCTTAGCAAAACAAGTGGTATGAAACGCTTGCGTTTACTTCGTCGGTTAATTTATAGACTTGTTCGATTGAAACTCTTGTGACAATTTTCTAGTGCAGATCTACAATCTGTTCGTAAATATTTGAGTTAAGCAAGTGGTTATGGGACATGAAGCTAAACTCTTATATTTACTAGCTTAGTGTAATCGACACTTCCTTATGATCATGATGACCATTCTTGTGATTTAGACTAGCGATTGAGCGATGTCTCTTTGTTTGCGAGGTTAGACTAGACACCATTTGTGTGATTTCGATTCACACATATCTCTTTATCTTCAAGGTTAGTCTATACCTCATTGGTGTGATTTCGATTCACACATATTGAAACTCTTGTGACAATTTCCTAGTGGAGATTTACAGCTTGTTCGTAAATATTTAAGTTAAGCAAGTGGTTATGGGACATGAAGCTAAACTCATATATTTACTAGCTTGGTGTGATTGACACTTCCTTATGATCATGACGATCGTTTTTATGGTTTAGACTAGCAATGTGCGATGTCTCTTTATCCGTGTGTTCGGAAAATTAAATGGATAGCTTCCCATCCGTGTGTTCGGAAAATTAAATGGATAGCTTCCATGAGATAGCTTCTCGTCCGTGTGTTCGGACTTGCCTTCGGGCCATCTGTGTGTTCGGAAAATTAAATGAGATAGCTTCTCGTCCGTGTGCTCGGACTTCCCCCTTTTAGTGATTTCTGGATTTTGTGTGTTGAATTCTGAGATTTGTTCTGGATTTCGTGTGTTGATTTCTGGATTTAACGTTTCACCAACTTTTACAATTGGCATTAATATGTATGTCATTATTGTGGCTTGGAGAATTAAATAAAGAATATGACATTCTTTTTAATCTTTGAGAAGATTCTTGTGATATTGATTAATCTCTTGTCGATTTTCAATTACGTGCTTATCACAGTATGGTATTATGGTTATGATACATTTTTGTCATATCTCTTATTCTATATCACTTTATCTGATATTTATAGCTAGACTGATCCGTTTATTATTTTCTTCTTAAATAATAATCGGGTCAGACTGAGGTTTTACAGGTGCTTCCTCATGACTTCTTATCTGGAGCCATCTTCTGACTTTTGGCTAACTACTCTCATTTAGTAGTTTTTGTTGTATACATTTGAGATTTAGACTCCTTGATGTATACATATTCTTTTGCCTAGCACTTGTATCTATTCTTTTGAGTTATTGTGGATCTTATTTGACCACTACTCTGATGTACACTTTCATGTGTTATATTCATATCTATTTCCGCCTTTGTGATATGAATTGTCTGTGACTGATTTGTGTTATGTTTATTTCTGTATTTGTTTCCGAAGATTATATATAGCCACTGTGTAGTAGCTTTGAGTTTGTATCTGTATGTCGGATTTTCGCTTGAGATGAAAAGTTATATTTTTATTTGGCATATCGGTACTCGCACAAAGCAATTATACAGATGGTCGCTCCTCAACAGCCTTATTCTCCGTGCTAGTTGACGGCATTACCCCGTAGTGTCCTTGGCTAGCGTGGGTATAGAGGTGGGGCGTCACAGCTGTTATTTGTCCTAATGTTCGTTCTTTATGTTTTTACGCAGGCCGCTCTGATCCTGAACCAACTCCGAGGAGCGACGATGCCAAGGAGGAGGCAGGGAAAACAAGCGATGTCGCTCATGCGGGAGTAACTCCCGGCCCTGACGCTCAAGTGATCGGGGCGCTAGATGATGATAAGTCTGACACTTCATCTCCCGTTGAAGGGAGTGATGAAATCGAGATCACTGGCGCCTCAGAACATATTTCGAAGATGAGCATGAAGGAACGACTCGCAGAAGAGGAGAAAAAGAAGGTCGAGATCAAGGTCGAGCCTCAAATACTAGAACTTACCGACCCACGGAATAGGCCTCTAAAAATCATTCTCCCTGGCAAATCCAAACCGCTGGATTTTCCTTCTCCCACTCCTGACTCCGCTTCTTTGGCAAGCAAAAAATCCAGGAAGAAGCATGAGGGAGAGGAATCATCTGAGAAGACAAAGGAAGACAAGAAGAAAAAGCCGAAGAAATAGCCACTATTCTCGTTCAACGAGATTTTGCTTAGGCCTTGTAACTACTTTAATTTTTCGTTTCCGTAGTTTGTGTAGATAGATTTTTGACTCCAAGTTTTGGAGGAACAGTTGTGTAACCCCATTTTGGACTATGAAATAAAGTTTAGTTTCTTTGTCACTTGAACGATTCTTTTGCTTTTTTAGCTTTCTGAATAACTGTGGTCGAAACTCAAGTTCTTATGAGTTGCATAATTTTCCAATCCATTCTTACATTGTTCGAACATTCTTTGGAGTGGCATATTTCTCGTTTTACATTTTTGGTACTTAGAATTTTTTCTAATCCGCGCTCCGGGGATTTAGAGTAATTCAGTCCGCATTCAGGGGTCTCGGAGATTCGAATCGTCTATACTCTAGTCCGCACTCCGGGGACTTAGAGTACTCCGGTCCACACTCAGGGGATTCAGAGATTGAAGTCGTTTATACTCTGGTCTGCGCTCCGGGGACTTAGAGTACTCCGGTCCGCACTCAGGGGACTCGGAGATTGAAGTCGTTTATACTTTAGTCCGCGCTCCGGGGACTTAGAGTACTCCGGTCCGCATTCAGGGGACTCGGAGATTGAAGTCGTTTATACTATAGTCCGCGATCCGGGGACTTAGAGTACTCCGGTCCGCACTCAGGGGACTCGGAGATTGAAGTCGTTTATACTCTAGTCCGCGCTTCGGGGACTTAGAGTACTCTGGTCCGTACTCAGGGGACTCGAAGATTGAAGTCATTTATACTCTAGTCCACGCTCCGAGGACTTAGAGTACTCCGATCCGCACTTAGGGGACTCGGAGATTGAAGTCGTTTATACTCTATTCCGTGCTCCGGGGACTTAGAGTACTCCGGTCCGCACTCAGGGGACTCGGAGATTGAAGTCGTGTATACGAGTTCGTACATCATACAGAATAACGTAACTCCAGCAGTTCATCACCCGACTTTGAGATATAGAAACATTAGTAATTCATGGAAAAGACGGCTTCAAGCCTTTATTAATGAAAACCAACTAAATTGCCTGACTACACAGTCAAAAAGAAACTAAGAGATAACGGAACAAAAACATACATGAAATAACTGCGCCTAAAACAAGAAAGAAACATGCTAAATGTAATAATGTCGCAAATGTTCACTGTTCCACGCTCGGGGGAGTGTCACGCCATCAACGGTCGCTAGCTTGAATGTTCCCTCTCCAAGCTTCCGTTCAACGACGTATGGACCTTCCCAGTTGGGATTCATACGTGATGGTACCGGGAAAACTCGTTTCAAAACGAGATCACCCACATCAAAGATCCTTGGGCGAACTTTGCCGTCGTAATATCGCTTGACTTGGTGCCTATGTGCTGCCGCCCTTAATTCAGCCTCTTCACGTTTTTCGTTGATGCAGTCCAGTGATTCCAACAAGAGGTCCTGATTCGTCCTGGGATCATAATATGTCACTCAATGCGATGGAACTTCAAGCTCCACGGGTATAATGGCTTCCGAGCCGTATGCCAATGCGAATGGAGTGTGGCCAGTCGCGGACTTGTGGGTAGTTCTATAAGCCCATAATGTTGTTGGGAGTTCATCTACCCACTTGCCTCCGGCTTTTTCCAAATGCTTCTTCAGTATGGACTTGATTATTTTGTTTACGTCCTCGACTTATCCGTTAGCTTTCGGATGCGCAACGGCGGCGAACTTCTTCTCAATGCCGTACTTTAAATAGAAATCTTTGAACTCTCTGCTTTCAAACTACGTTCCGTTATCCGTAATGATGGTTCGAGGGAGACCAAAGCGGCATATAATGTTTCGTACAACGAAATTAATGACCTTCTTAGAGGTGATTGTGGCTAAAGGTTCTGCCTCGGCCCATTTTGTGAAATAGTCGACTGCAACTATCGCGTATTTTGCACCACCTTTGGATATAGGTAAAGAGCCGATTATGTCGATTCCCCAGATTGCAAATGGCCAGGGACTAACCATTTGTGTGAGTTCTGTTGGTGGAGCTCTCGGGATTTTCGCATATCTTTGACACTTGTCACATTTTCTTGCATAGTCTGCAGCGTTCCGATTTACAGTTGGCCAATAGTATCCATAGCGGAGGATCTTTTTTGCTAGTGTTTGCCCCCTAGTATGGTCGCCACATTCTCCTTCATGAACCTCCTTCAAGACCCGCTTTGTCTCATCATGGGCAATGCATCGTAATAAGGGGACTGAAAACCCCTTCCGATACATTACTCCATCCTACATCACGTATCGTGTGGCTCTTCGAATGACCTGTCATCTTTCGCTCCTTTTTTCTGGTAAAGTCCCGGTCCTCGGGTATAGTTTGAATGGGGTTATCCATGACTCCCTCTCGATTCTTGTTTACAACACAAAATCAACTTTCATTGCGTCTATGCATGGAGCATGCAAGGTTTCAACGGGAACCAATCCCATTTGTTGTGCATCGACAGTGCTTGCGAATTTAGCCAATGAGTCGGCTTCTTTGTTCTGTTCACACGGGACATGCGAAATGTCATAATGTTCGAGGTTCGACAATAGTTCCTGAACCAGAACAAGGTACGGAGCAAGCTTCTGTCCCCTTTCTTGGTAGTCTCCTCGCACTTGGTACACCACCAGCTGCGAGTCACAAAAGATTTCAACTGATTTAACCCCAAGTTCTCCAACGAGTTTTAAACCAGCAACCAGTGCTTCATATTCTGCCTCATTATTTGTAGCTGGGAAATTGAGCTTCAAAGCTTAACAAATCGATCGATTTTCTGGAGTTACAAGAACTACACCAGCTCCGGAGCAATGGTCGTTTGATGCCCCATCGGTGTACAACTTCCATCAAATGGGGGGATTGACACTGTGATTATCTGGTTCGTTAGATATAGTAAACTCAGCGATGAAATCTACTAATGCTTGCCCTTATATGGCTCTTCGTGGCAGGTAGGTAATATCGAACTGACTTAACTCGATATTCCATTTTAACATCCTTCCAGAGGTTTCTGGTTGTTAGAGTACCTGCCGTAGGGGCTGATCGGTATAGACACTGATTGAGTGTGCTTGAAAGTATGGACGCACTTACGTGATGCAATCACCAAGCAATAGGCCAATTTCTCAATCTTAGGGTAATTTCTTTCTGCCCCCGTTAAACGTTTGCTTACGTAATACACCGGTTTTTGGACCCGGTCCTCCTCGCGGACTAAAGCCGCACTTATAGCATGCGGGGACACGGCCAAGTATACATACAACATCTCGTGGTCTATTGGTTTCGAAAGCACTAGAGGTCTCTTTGGATGCCTCACCAGATCTCGGAATGCTTCCTCACAGTTGGATGTCCATTCGAAATTTCTCTTCCCTTTCTTTATTATATCGAAGAAGGGAATGCACTTATCCGTGGCTTTGGATATAAATCGGCTCAGCGCAGCCATCTTTCCATTCAAGCTTTGCACCTGCTTTATAGTTCTAGGCACTTGCACATCTCGAATAGCTTGAATCTTTTCTGGGTTCGATTCAATTTCCCTAGCATTAACAATGAATCCCAAAAACTTCCCCGACGCAACGCCGAAGGAACACTTCAGAGGGTTGATCTTCATCCCATAATATCTAAGTATATCGAACATCTCCGCTAAATCTCGAATGTGGTCGTTTGACTGTCGTGACTTCACGAGCATGTCATCCACATAGACTTCCATTGTTCTACCAAGCTGGTCTTTGAACATTCGATTCACCGGACGCTGATAAGTCTCTCCTACGTTTTTCAATCCAAAAGGCATTACTACATAGCAATATAGCCCAACATCTATGACGAATCTGGTGTGTTCTTGGTCCGGAATATGCATCGGGATTTTATTGTATCCCGAGTATGAATCCATGAATGATAACAACTCGTGTCCTGCAGTGGAGTCGACCAGCTGATCAATCCTAGGCAACGGGAAACTGTCCTTGGGGCATGCTTTGTTCAAATCAGAATAGTCTATGCAAGTTCTCCATTTCCCGTTCGCCTTTTTCACCAGCACGGGGTTCGATACCCATTCAGGGTAGAGGGCATCGCGGACAAACCCATTGGCTTTGAGTTTGTCCACCTCCTCTCTGAGAGCAGCGGACCTCTCTAGGTCCATTCCTCTCCTTTTTTGTTTAATCGGGACGTACTTCGGGTCTATGTTCAACATATGGCTCGTAATGGTAGGAGAAATCCCGCACATATCATAATGCGTCCAAGCGAAAACATCAAGATTCGCTCGGAGGAAATCACTAAGGTCTTTAGTCATTGCGGGGCCGAGTTGTGATCCGATCTTCAGTACTCGCGATGGATCATCTCGGCTGACTGAAATGTCAATTGTTAATTCAGTCGGCGCTGCCTTTTCTTCCCTGGGTTTCCCATCGTCGTCTCTCAGATCTATGTCTCTGAATATCCGAGAATTATGCCCGAGCCAGGGCTCGGGCATTACTTGTCAATTATCAGTATTATGGATGCGGACGGGATTGTCCGCAACCTTTCCTTTCTCCCTCCGATGGGCCTCTCGGAGCTCAGCCACATAACAGGCACGACCAGTCGCCTGGTCGCCATGAACAACACCTACTCCTTTGTCAATCGGGAACTTCAAAGTTAAGCACCACGGGGCTAATGCTGCCCTAAACTCAGCCAGGGCCGGTCGGCCCAAGAATACATTGTATGGAGAATCCATATCCAAAACTACGAAGGGTAGGATTCCCACCCTCCGACGCTTGCCTTGTCCCAGTTCAACTGGTAACTCAACATACCCCACTGCATCGGTCGCTGCACAATTAAAGCCATGTATATGAGCTTTAGACGGTTTCAAATCCTTCGTTTCCATCTTCATCTGGTCATAAGCCTTCTTGAAGATGATGTTGATAGAACTTCCACAATCAATCAAAATTCTTTTCACATAAGCCGGTCCGATTGTCGCAGATATGACCATCGGGTCGATGGTAGGAGCCTCTACTTGGTCAGCATCTCTGCTTCTGAATACTATATCGTCTGTCATCACGCGCAGCTGTTTAGCAGGGGTCCCATCCTCTATGTTGGAACAACACTCGAAATCTGCGTGCTTCAGGGAACTAGCATACTACTCCATCTCTTGCCAGTTCTTATCCGCAGGGTGAGGCCCGCCGATGATCGTGTTTATGACCAGTCTGCCCACAGTCCGGGCAGGCTCCTTGGGATGACGCGGGGCTGGTGCACGACTTGGGTTGGATGTGCCATGTCCTCCTTCTTGTGGACTCTTCACAAACTCCTGTAACTTTTTCTGCCTGATCAACTTCTCTATAGCATCATGTAGGTGTCTACACTCTTCCATATTGTGCCCATAAGTCTCATGGAAGCGACAATATTTCCCAGTCCGCTTTTGTTCTTCGGTTGACTCCTTTGGACGCGGCTTTCTGTACTGAAAGGTATTGCAGGTTGATAGGTAAATGTTCTCAAGAGACGCATTCAGCGGGGTATACTCGTTGTTGGTCGGAATTCTCGGCTTCCACTTCCCCGCTTCTCTCTTCTTCCCTTGATTTCTTCCTCCGGATTCCTTAGGTTGCCCGGGCTTGTTCTGGACATTGACTTGAACTTTTCCCGAGTTGTCTCCAGACTGCTTCACAGCAATGTTGCTTTTCACGGACTCCTGGACAGGTCCCGGTGCCTTATCTCGCCTTACCCACCTAGCTTCTTCTCTTCTTATGAACTGATGTGCCTTCGAGTAAAAACGTTCTAGCGTAGTCGGAGGTTTTTCTGTCAGCCAGTCTCCAAACTCTAAATCCGGATCCATACCTCGCATCACAGCCATAAGAATTGCATGATCATTGGGATTGTTGACTTCAGTTGCCGCAACATGGAATCTCTGTAAATACTCCTTCAATGACTCCCTAGGAGCCTGGATTACACTTGATAGAGACATCACGTCCTTTGGACGAGTAGTGTGTATCCTGAACTGTTCTATAAACTTCTTCGCCAACTCCTCGAAACTGGATACGGACCGCGGAGGAAGTCGGGTGAACCACATAGTAGCGATCCCAGATAGAGTTATTGGAAAGCATCTACACTTAGTTGCATCATTTGCTCTAGCTGAATCCATTATCCATTCGTACCTCATGACATGCTGTCTGGGATCAGTCTTTCCTTCATAAGTCGGGATAGTTGGCATACTAAACTTTCTGGGGTACGCTGCCTGTAGAACAATGTCTGTGAACGGAGTATGACTTCTTGACACTCCCCAATCGTCGTTCGATAAGCCTTGATTCTCTTTCATCAATTGTCTGATCATGGCTGTCTGGTCTGGTGTTTGTATGGAAGGTGGAACGTTGGAGTCTGTTCTACGTGACTGATCATGTTGATGCCTCCTCTGCTGGCGATCTGCCAAATGTGCCTCTTGAGGTTCCACACCGTTAGCATCTTGATGGTCTGGGCCCCCAGCCTCCACCTGCACTCCAGCTCCTAAGTTTTCAACTCCGGCTTGGTCACGGTCTCCAGCTTTTCGGACAGCAGCACCTGCCCGCGTAGTTTCAGTCTTACGGCGTCTATGCCTGGGAGGTTCATCAGGCGAAGTTGAGCTGTCGGATGAGGAATAAGGAGCGGGATTGCCCCCAGCATTCTGGTGCTGTTGTTGAGTGAGTTGTGCCATGAGGTTGGCGTTGGCTTGCATCTGCTCTCCAAGTTGTCTCCTGCTTTCCCTGAGTTCTCTCATCAAGTCGTTGAACTCTATTCTGGTGACAACCGGCATTTGGTCCTGAGCGGCAGTCCATGCACCTGGAATCGCTTGCTGATTGCTAGATCCTGCTTGTTGCACGCTAGCAGTCTCGTGGGCGTCCGCATTATGAGAAACTGATCCGGTACGTGGTCTTGCCATTGTAGAGTTATTGGTATGAACTCTGAGTAGAATCAATGGACGTCCTATGAATGAGTCGGATCTTCTTTGGGGGATTTATTCAATCCAGTAGCTTCAAAGCAGATCCTTGAGGTCTGAGAATTCAGTTCTCAATGAAAGCACCAAAGTGTTAGCACCAAAATTGGTCACTAACCTCGTTGAGAAAGATTGTGTAGAGATATAAGTGATGAAGGTAAATTTAAACAAGGAAGAATATGCTAATTTGAATGTAGAAAGTAAGAACACCGGATTTATAGTGGTTCAGCGTAATTGCCTACGTCCACTTTGAGGTTAAACTTTATTGCTTTACTTAATGATTGATTACAGATACAATCCATAGACCAAACACTTGAATACAATTGCTAAGTAAAGAGGATGAATCTTGAAAGTGGCAGAGTCTCCCCAGTGTTCCCAAAAAAAGGTCCATTTCATTGTGCCCCTGCCTCTCTATTTATAGACAAAG
The DNA here is from genome assembly GCA_030737815.1 of Allium fistulosum. Classification (NCBI taxonomy): domain Eukaryota; kingdom Viridiplantae; phylum Streptophyta; class Magnoliopsida; order Asparagales; family Amaryllidaceae; genus Allium; species Allium fistulosum. Next base: position 620,779,743 of record CM060907.1, read on the forward strand.
ATGGGTTGGACTTCCCTGGCGGGCCTGACAGCCGATTACCTTGGCCCAAATGGAGTGGTCACCGTATGCCGAACCTGAATAAGCCGAACGGTCGGATGCCGAACCATCCTCTTCATGCCGAACGATGCGCTTGTTGTGTGGGAAGAGTAGGCCGAGTAACAATCGAAGCCGGTCGTGCTGGGAAGAATGCCGAACCATCTTTGACTTGTCGAACGTTCTTGGTATGCCGAACGATGCGCTTTTGGCCGAACGAAGTATCTGGCCGGACGCTACCTTTGGCCGAACGAAGTATCTGGCCGAACGCTACCTTTGGCCGAACGAAGTATCTGGCCGAACGCTACCTTTGGCCGAACGAAGTATCTGGCCGAACGATGCCTTTGGCCGAACGAAGACTCTGGCCGAACGATGCCTCTGGCCGAACGATGCCTTTGGCCGAACGTAGACTCTGGCCGAACGATGCCTTTGGCCGAACGAAGTCTTTTGCCGAGCGCTCCTAGATGCCGAGCGTTCCTGAATGACTGTTGCAAAGAGATGCCGAACGATCCAGTTGGGCCGAACTATGGGTATGCCGAGTACTAAGCTGCCTGGCCCATTCTCCAGGAAACAGAAACCAAGTCTCGTATGCTTATCATGTTTTCGACTTTCTCAACATATACTATCCCTCGGTCAAGAGTGAATTCTGCTAGGTTAGAGCACTGTTTGTTTTTAAACCCTACTCGAGCATCATTCTTAACTCTCACAGATAGAATAAATATACTTTGTCGGCTTTTAGTGCTAAGTATAGGATTAAATACTTTCCATTAACAAATAAACACACAAAGCATGCTTAAGTCACACAAAGCACGATTAAGTCACATAAGGCATGATTAAGTCATATAAACGACTTTCAATCCTCTTTTTATTTAATTAATTCTTTTATTCATTAAAAATTCTTCGTAAATACCTGTATATATATATTTGAAATACCTTTACAAAAAATATACACATGTATATCACTATTTCACTATTTATTTATACTTTTTCGCTTTTCATTTCTACTCTTTCCAATACTTAGAAATGTATCCGTAATCTTATCCAAAATGAATAAGAATATTCACAAATCTTAAAAAAAGATTTCACATTTTCAAAAGTATAAGTGAATGGGTTAAAAACAAATGTTATTTAAAACATCGTTACTATAAACCCCAAACCATTTTATACATAACATTATCTTTAAAACAATCTTTCAAAGATCTAATTACATCTACACTTATTTAACAAGGTAATGTACCTTTGAATTAACTTTACAAAACTATTTATTATAACATAAGTGTTATAATCCAAAACTTTTTTATTCTTTTATAAAATACTTTACTTTATCAATCTTATATACATAATTACTTTAAAGATATACTTATAAATAGATTTTAATTATCTATGTAAAATATTACTCAAAACGACTAATTTATAATTTGTTAAAAACCTTTTGTTATAAATGCTGCAAAGGGAATGTCTCTCTTTAAAATTATTATTTAATTACTAAAAATATATTTGGACTTCTAATCTTTTTTTCATATTCAAATCCATGCTATTAGACTTCTCTAAAATGATCCCACAAAGAAAAAGAATTATAAACCATTTAAATTATGAAAAACTAGCCAAAATGTCGCATTTAAAACAAAATAGTGCAATTAACCCAGAACTGCTGAAGTAGACCAAAGACAGAGTTTATAAGTGCTATCTAAAGTTCTGGACAGAGAACAACATGAAAATGCATGATCTTTAGAGCATCTCCAACAGAACGAGAATTCTCAAATCCGCACCCAAATTCGTCCCCAACAGAGCGCGAGAAAATGTAATAATGCAGATTGGGGGGCCTTCGGGCTGAGAATTGGAGATGCGTTGAGGCGCCTGTTGAACAGGCACCTGTTGCCAGGCGCCTGTTGAACAGGCGCCTGATGTTCAGGCGCCTGTTCAACAGGCGCCTGGCAACAAGCGCCTGTTGCTAGTAGGCGCCTGTTAAACAAGCGCCTACTATCTTCAACGACTATTTCCCAACGGTCGTTTTCCCTCTTTAAATAACACTTCCCCCCCTCTTCTTTCATTTCAAACCAATTTTCATTTTTGCAATTTTTTTCTGCCACTGATCTCAACTGAAAATGTACTCCGATTTCGACGATGTAGCTGCAAGGGCCAGTTTTGAAGAATACGACTTGCAAGACGCTACGATTCCTATTGGGGGGAAGTAACTAATGCAAGTTGGAGCGCTGCGGAAGACTACGATCTTTGCTACATTTATTGTGCACTATCAGTCGATCCTATTCGAGGGACCGATCAAAGTGGTGAATCTTTTTGGGGCAAAATTACTAATTGCTACAATCGGAAGAACATTAATCGAAAAAGAACGCTATCTTCGGTCAAAGGTCATTATGGAAAAATAAATCGTCAAACGCAAACGTTCGATTCTCAAATGTTCAAATTGAAGCAAACGAATCCTAGTGGCTTTGGGAATGAAACGCATTTAGTAAGCTTCAATGTAATTTCATTGTATTTTTTTTATCTTAGTTCCTTAAGTTTACCAGTTTTTTTTGAACAGAGAATGGCCGCAAACAAGTTGTTCAAACAAATCTATAAACCTGATAGTAAACAAGCACCACATTTTTATCAGTTCATGCACGTGTATGACATGTTGGTCGAGCATGTTAAATGGAAATCATCGCTTCAGAAGACCGTTCAACAAGTTCAATCAAACAACGGTAGGGGTAAAACGCCTAGAGTTGGAGAAACCTCCAGTCCTATGGAATCCCAAGGAAGCTTCGGTTTAGGATCAGAAGAAGGCCCATCCCCAAATGAAGATCATTTTGTTAGGCCACAGGGAGCAAAAGCGGCCAAAAAGAAGCAGACTGCGGCAGCGGATCAAGATGAAATTAAAAAACTCATGCTTGAATCTGAGGAAAGATTTAACCGGGCAATGGACACTCGAGCACTGCAACACCAAGAAAAGTTATCAAGAATGGATCAACTTATTGCTGGAAACCGCCAAAGAGATGAAGATGCAATCATGTTTATGGATACGTCACATATGTCTGCAGAACAACTGCAGTATACGGAGCAAAGAAGGAGAGAAATTATGAGGCGTAGACTTGAAGAGGATCATTAAATGAATTACCGTTTCTACAACCATTGTATCTTTAAGTACCGTTATTTGTATTGTGTTCTTAATGCAAGCAATTAGTAATATAAGTTTTTCATTTAAATTGCATTACACTAAAAAATGATTTTAACAACCTTAGCTTAATTATACAGAAACAGATTACAATAACCTTAATACGAAACAACATAAACAGTAGTAGAAAACGTAAGAATAGAAATAGAGTTTCACTGATTTCCAGAAAACCCCCAAAGATGATCTATGAGATCATTTTGTAGTCTTCGATGAAGTTGAGCACTGCGGTATGACATTTGACTTTGTACATGAAACTCGAGTTCAAGTGCGCTTCCAATCATATCGTTGCGCCAAACATGCGGTGGTGTAGGAGCACCCTCGTACACGTAATCTTCTTCCATGTCTTTTTCATCCTCTATAATCATATTATGTAAAATAATACAAGTGTATATTATTTTTGTCATTTTAACTGGTGACCAAAGTCTGCATGGATTACTGACTATGGCAAATCTAGACTGAAGAACCCCAAATGCTCTTTCAAAATCCTTCCTCTGGCCTTCTTGCATCGCTGCAAACTTTGCTTGTTTATTGTTTTGTGGGTTAGAAATTGTCTTGACAATGGTACTCCATTTCGGATATATACCATCACCTAGATAATATCCATGATCGTACGTGTTACCTCCCAAAGTAAATGTACAAGGAGTAGATCTTCCGTTTGCTAAATCATTGAACAACGTAGATCGTTCGACTACGTTAAGATCATTGTTCGAACCTGGCATTCCAAAAAATGCATGCCATATCCATAAGTCATAAGACGCTACAGCTTCAAGAATAATAGAGGACCTATGAGATTTACCCTGATAAGCTCCAGCATACGCCTTTGGACAATTCTTCCACTCCCAATGCATGCAGTCTATACTGCCTAACATTCCGGGCCAACCTCTACTACCATGCATATTTAATAAGTTAATTATATCGGCCTCGTTCGGTCGGCGTAAGTATTGATCACCGTAAATGTCCACGATAGCTTGACAGAAATGTTCCAAACACTCTAATACCGTGCTTTCCGCCACTTTCAAATTTTCGTCAAGTGCGTCCGCCGGTCCTGCATATGCAAGCATTCTGAGTGCAGCTGTCATTTTTTGAATTCCTGTCAAACCCATTGTACGAGATGCATTGGGTTTGAAGATAAAGTATTTGTCATGCTGCTTGATACATTGGAGGATTCTAAGAAATAGAGGACGCCGCATGCGGAATCTTCTTCTAAAATCGGCATCTGTGTAAGTAGGATTCGGAACAAAGTAGTCTTCCATCAGTCTGTCGTTGTGCCATGAATGTCTACGATTTTTATACCGACGACCAACAACTGATCCACCGTGTTGCCTGCTCGATTGACCAACCTGTAGCGCAGCCATACTTAGTAGTTCCTTTTCGCGGCGAAAATGATCTTCCATCATTTCATCAAATTCGTCGTCGCTATCATCAAAAAATATATAATCTTCGGCCGCCATTTGTTATATTTGAAATTGTATGAAATAAGACTGAGCAATAATACTTCTCAACATCTAGCAAGCCTTTTATAGCTTAGTTCCCGGTACTGTTGCCATCCCATCATACAACTGTAGCCATCCCAGCATACAACTGTAGCCATCCCATCAAACAACTGTAGCCATCCCATGTTTAAGCAACTACTGTATGTAGGAGCAGTGTTGAATGGTTCTTATCGTACAACTGTAGCAATATTACTTTATCTTATCATACAACTGTAGCCATCCCATCAAACAACTGTATCATCACATCATTCAACTGTAGCCATTTTCTTAACGCAATAATACAGAAAGAAACAAGCCAATGTTACTGAAACAGCCAACAGTAATACAACCAACAAAAAAATACCACTACAACCAACAAGTAACAAACTCAACGAGAATACACTCAACTTAAGGATATCCAAATCTAACTAGCCAATTTTGACGTACGATATAAGCCTCATGTCCAGTGAATGTGCTGTGATATTTGAGAAAGTAACGACCTTCAAAGATGGAACGGGTTGGTTCGAATACATTTTCAAATATAACTTCATTGATAACTGTACTGTACCGCGTACAGGCGTTGCAGAAGTTCTCATACGTAGTCCTCAACTCTACCTTCGTACGTCTAGTTCTACACTCAACATTGTTATTGTATAGTTCAGCAATGGTGTCCCAAAACTGAGTTGCCATTATCTCTTCATCGTCGCACATCTGATCAGTTTGTATAAAAACATTTACTAACTGTTTCAATTCCATAGCCGAAAATATTATGTTACTCATTGATTGAATTTACCGAACTTTTAAATGTTGTGACATAAGAGTACAAAACTTTCTCTTAAATAAACAAGTCGTGATCCGCGTACAATAAAATGAAGCATGAGATTAAAGACCACGTGTCAAACATCCATAAACTGTTTGACAAACAAACACAAATGTGTTTGTTACATCAAAATCTTCACAATTCTAGTACATATACGCTCAATAATAACCAAGCATAAATTAGCATCATCACCACCATATATACAGTCACATAATAACACAGTCTAAAACATCTAAATGGAGCACATCAGTCTATGTGATCAGAACCGCTATCAATCTCCTCATCGTCGTCACTATCGTCGTTGACGTCATCAAAGTCTTGCGGCTGAGGTCCCGCATGGAGCTGCTCCTGAAGCTGCTGAATCTGGGTCCGTAATCCCTGTATCTACGCATCATACTGAGTCTGCTGTTGTTGGACCGCGGTCTGGTAACTCTGATACATCATCCCTGTATAATCGAGCGTCATACGCTCAAATGCAGCAATCATCCGTCTATCATAATCCATGTACTGAGAAAACTGATATGCGCACAAGAAAAATTATACACAAGTGGATAATATAATGACAAGTAATATAATGACAAGTAAATTAAGGAAAATTAAAAACTAATACAGACCTGATGAGGCTGGTACAATCCGGCGGATGGTATACCCGTAATAGCGTCGTCTGTAGGATACTGCAAGGGATACTCCACAACCTGACCGTGTACATCATACGCTCTAAACGAATGAGGTGGTGGGTCGAAAGTAGGAGGCTGTGTGTACTGAGATGATGTAGGCTCAAAGGTGGCAGGCGGTAGTGGAACTCTACCAGTAGAGGTACGCGGCCCAATATGATCGGAGTTCAAACCCCGAATATAATCAGGTAAAGCGTAAGCACGTGGGGCTACTCGAGCCCAATATGAATCAAAGTCTCCCAAAACTGTAAATGGCTCACCATCCACCCAACCCACACCCCTCATCGCATGAATATAAGCTGGTCCAACCCGAATATCACCATACATATCATCCCATGGTAGCGGATCTGATGGAATGCGAACTATACCATACAACTGTAGCCAACACCGATCCCCTAAATACCATATGAATGGACATGTAGCAACCTGAAAGCAAATCCTACGTCGCGACATGGATACATGAAAAGTGAGTGGATGGTCAGGACCGGGCTCTAGGAACTGTAAGTACTGATCCCATGGACGAATGATAATGTTACCACGCCGCCTCATATCCATCTGCTGTCTAGCCTCCATCAACTCATTGTGCACCCCTTGTGCAACACGGGACAAATGCATAGGAGGACCCCAACGACGCAATCTGGGAAAGTAAATATAAGGTGTGGCATTCGCCTCTACAATAAGTCGGGGGTGCATATTAGCAGTATACTCGTAGTACCAAAATGGAAGAATGTACCAAAAGCCATACATCTGTCTGGACTGCTGAAGCGCATATGTATCTAATGCTACGTACAAATAACCAATAATAGCAGTACCATAATCATATATATGGAGTCCATCCACATCTACTAACCCAGCCAGAAAACCAAATCTAATAGTACCCTTATTGTTACTAAAAAATGTAGACCCAAAAAGGTATAGTATGAATGCACGGATAACGGGAGTGTGCATATCCTCAACGGCCATGTACTCTACTATATAACGCTGCAAACAAGGTAGAGTAACAGCTCCTCCTCTAACCTCCTCATCGGCCATAGTCGGTAAATAAGCTGAATATGACTCGAACTCCTCAAATGAACTATCAAATGGAACAGGGAGACGGTCAGGTCGACCAACCTCTATGCCAGTGAGCATATAAAAATCTAGGGGAGTCAGTCCTAACTCAAAATCAAGAAAATGAAATGTGTGAGTGGTCGGCCACCATCTCTCGGTAAGGGCCTCTACTAGACAACGATCTACATGTGCAAATCTAGGTAAAGCAAGAAATTCACCAAAAGGTGATGCATGTAGCCTATCCAAAATCGGCTCCAGTAACTGATCAAAATATTCAGACATACACCTATACCAACTACCTCGCATCGCTACGTGACGAACCTAAATATATGATTATTTAATGTTAAATTAAATAAGGAATTATTATACATTTATATTTACATGGTCGTTTATTAAGCAATAAATAAATAAACGTATACCTGTGGCGTCGCTATAGCTGCAGTAAGTCGATGCGAAACAGTAGGAGGCAAGTCGTGCAAAGATCGAAGATCGGCTGGAGTCACGGTAGCATCGGAAGGGATATGAACAGGTCCGATATTGGCATCAGTCGTATATCGAACGGTGCGTCTACCAGTTTTGACCGGACGGGGCGGCATTTGGACGTGAAGCTGGTTGGAAAATGGGGGATAGGAAGAGTGTGGAATGAGAGGGAACGTGGAAAATGCGCCTGATATAGGCGCATTAACCAGGCGCCTGTTGAACAGGCGCCTGGACATCAGGCGCCTGTTCAACAGGCGCCCGCCCTCATTTCTGTTGTAGAAATGAGGGCTCCAACATTTTGGAGTGCGGAAAATCGAATTTCCGCACTCCAAACTGTTGGAGATGCTCTTAGACTACTTAAAAGTCATGAATAGAAACTCCTAAGAATATCTTCCAGTTAATTATAAAAATTCCCAAAAACAAGCTATTTTTCAAAGTGCATTTATAGCGACTATTTTGTTACTAACTGTAGCCACTTTGTTCAACAGTTATAGAATGTTTGAAATTATAATTTTTTCTACAATAATAAGTAAACGCATAATACTTATCAAAAAAGCAAAGAAACCTCTAAGAATGTCTTCTAAAGTTAACTAAAAATCACCGAACACAAGGTGATTTCAAAGTGCATCCATAGCAACTAATTTCGCTTTTAAATTTCACCACTTTGTTTCACAAGTTCTACATCTTTCCAAAAAAATTCTTTGATGTCCCATACACTAAACTATGTGTAAAGAACAACCAAAATATAATATGTCACAGTATATTGACATATCACCACATAGAACAATTTTAAACACAAGGGGATTGAAAGTGCATTTACAGGGACTATCACTATACAAACACTTTCATATTCACATCAATTCAATATACAAGCCAATCAACCATATAAACACAATGTCAAGACCATGTCACATCACTATAAGAAAACATTGATTTTGTAGCGGCAAAATCCATCGCAAATAACTGCTAAATTGCATTCAGCGACGGATCTGCAATGGAATGCAAATGTCGATAAAATTGAAGTTAGTGATCTAGTGTCTATTTAGCAACAGAGTATAGTGTGAAAACATCGACGTTTTTCCGTCGTTCAAAGAAAAATTAAAAATTAAAAAAAAAAATACAGACATTCTTCCAACGTCTGTATAAAAACTAATTATTTTTAAATTTATTTAAATATAATGTCGTTGGTAATCCCTTGCTATGTTGCATGGAATTATCTACGGATTGTTTTGATGTATATAGCTTTTATTTTACAAATCTATAGGTATTTCGTCACATTTTGTGATGCTTTTAGAATATTTTTCTTCCCTTATTGACATTATCAATAACAACACCCTTCTTTATGTCCAAATTCATTCTTATGGGATTAAATAAAAACGGGCTCTTTTCATATACGAAAACAAAGCAAACTAAATGTTATATTTAAGAATAGAATGCCTTAGTCGGTTTTGAGATTAAACATAAAATTATGTTAGACCACACAAACAAAATCTAAGCCCTGCAATTACAAGCTATACAATAAACATTCAATCATAGCCACTTCACAAGTAATATAACAGTATATAGTATATAGCTCTAAGAGGCATAACATAAACATGAAAGAGAAGTCCAACATTAATCCACGATAGTTTCAGCATTAAACACAAAGGCTATGTCTAACAACAATGCAAAGCAGCGTTAGAAGGCATAGCCTACAGAAACAGAAAATCATGCATAAAAATACCAACCAAGTAGTTTCGGCATGGAGCTACCAAATCAAACACGCAAGCAGTATTAAAAGGCATATGATACCAGACAGATAAGAAGACATACAACCCTGAACATCCTCTTCATCCCCTTAAGTAGACTCGGCACTAACTTCCTCGTAATCCTTCTCGAGTGCAGCCAAATCTTCTCTGGCCTCACTGAAATCATCCTCTTCCATACCCTCACCCGCATACCAATGGACAAATGCCCTCTTTGCATACATCAGATCAAATTTATGGTCAATCCTTCCAAACACTTCGGCCACACTTGTATTATTAGAGGTCATGCAAACAACTCTTTGCACCTTAGCCAAATCACCACCTAGCACAACAGTAGGAGGCTGGTAGTTGATACTGCATTTGAAACCAGTAGGGCGTCACTTATTCAATAGGTTATCCAAAATAGATGAGCACAAAACTCAGTAGTTGGAGTTGAGAAGACCCACCTCCCGATTATAGATTTCATCGTCGATGATGCTGGAGTTGTTGTCTAGGGTCGATGGAGTAGGAGACGGAAATTTTGAGGATTTATGAAGCAGAAGATTTGATTTGGGGATTAACGAATTGAGAAAATTTGATTTGGGGAGAAGTCAAAGGAAGAACTTAAATTGAGATTGGGAAATTGCCCTCAAGAATGAATTACTAGAAAGAACAATGACGTTGGAGCGGGGAAAAAAGCCAAAAAATTTGAGGTTGAAGCCAAAAAATTTGGTTTGGATCCAACAGAAAATTTGTATATGTTAACTAAGATAAAGTCTAGACGCATGTGTAAGTAATAAATAATTTGCAATGTAGTTATGCTTCAAGTTTTGTAACACTGATCGGGTTATTATAATCATCAAGAAAACCCAGACCAAGACGAGTACCGTGATTGTAATGTTTATATTTTTTGAAGTTTGAATTTTTATTAACATTTTTGAATTTTTTGAAATTTTTAATATTCTATAAAAATTAAATTTATTTAAAATTTTAATTTTTTAATCTTATTTTTGAATTTTATAAAATTTCAAAATTTTGTTTTTAATTTTATCAATATTTTTAATTTATTTTAAATTTTCTTAATTTTTTGAAAATATAATTATCAATTATAATTATTAAATAATAAATATTAAATATTAAATATTACTTCTTAGTTATTAAAGATTACTTATCAATCATTAGTTATTAAATAATAAATATTAAGTATTACCCTTAATTATTAATCTTTAATTATTACTTCTTAATTAGTTAGTAGTAATTATTTATTATTAAATAATCAATATTAAATATTAATTATTATTTACCGTTTATTGATTATTAATTATTTACTCGTAATTATTAATTATAAAAGATTAATCAATTATAGGTGAAACTCGGGTTTGGAGCTAAAAATGTGGGTTTGGAGCCAAAAATTTCGGTTTGAAACCAAATGAAAACTTGTACACGTCCACAAAAGAAAATCCCTAAATGCAAATAAAAGTAAAACTTTAAATCATACACAAGTTATAATATATTTTGCAATATAATTATACCATCAGGTTTTGTGACACCCGGGTTATAGTAATCATTGACCAAAAGTAAACCAAGACGAGTATCGAGATTTGCAATGTAATATATATATTTTTTGAATTTCGAATTTTTTTATAACATTTTCGATTTTTTTGAATATTGAATATTTTCTAAGGTTCTCAATTTATTAAAAAAATTTGTTTATTTATATTTTGAATTTTATGAAAGGTTCTAAATTTTGTTTCTGAATTATATGAATATTTTTATATTTAATTTATAAAATTTCAAAATTTTAAATTTGTTGAAATATTAAATGTAATTATTAACTATGATTAATAAATATATAATGTGAAATAATAAATACTACTTCTTAAAAGATTACTTATTAATTATTAAATGCTAAATATTAAACATTAAGCATGATTATTACTTATTAACTTTTAATTATTTAATAGTAATAATTAATTATTAAATAATAGTTATTTACTAAGTATTAATTATATTATATTAAATACTAAATAATACTTCTTAATTATTAATTATCAGTTACTAAATCTATTTTTATTATAAAATTCATCGTGGTTAAATTAAGATAAAATTTATACTTTTAAAAAATTACATAAGTGCTCCTTGCAAATTCCTTCGAGATCCACTGCAAAAAAGCTTCGAAAAGTAACCGTCGATAATCTACCTTAATCGGCAATGGAAATTAGCATCACAAAAATTTCGTCGGTAAATTGAAGCAATTTACAATGGTTTAGCGGCGAATATAATACGCCGACGGTGATAATATAAAAGAATTTAAAATAGAAAACCTTAAAATTATTTCTTGTGAGTCAATCGAAAATCCGTTGCACAATTAGCGATGGAATTTTCCATTGCTAAAATTTGCAGCTATTTTTAGTTTTTTTATAGTGCATGCTATAGAAGGTTATAGAAGTGATGTTAATATAGAGTTGTTATTTGCTTTCAAAAGCAAGAGAGTTTCAAAGTTTGTAGCTTTTATTAGTTAATGAACTTTAACTTTATATTTCAAGTACAAAACAATATAACACAATATATATTCATTCAATGGTCCCTGCTAACAACCAAGCATAAGCACTAGAACAAGATAACACTTCCTACCATCACCAAATACCTAAAGATCCAAGCTTTAGCTTCAAAATCCCTTGGTCTTGCTTCCCGTAACCTTGAATGCTTACGGCCCAACAATGGTTTGGGGTTTGTGCTTCACTTCTTCCACTTTTGAGCTGCTAATCTATGTTGTCATAGTGTGCCTAGGGCTTGGCTAAAGTTTGGTGGAGTTTGAACTTGATTTGATATAGTTTCTAGAATTTAATTTGAAAAAAAAGAGGATAAAGGAGATATTTTTGTTCACTAAACTTCTGCAAAAGCTTTTGTGATATTATGAAGTGTAATGTGAATGCTTAAACAAGAGCAACCACTCCCCTTCCCACTTTCTTTAATAGGCCAAACGCATACCCCCCCCCCCTCCCTCACGTGCTCACCTTTCCACCTCCTTCTCTTCTTGCTTAGTCCTTAAGGCTTTCCTAAAATGCTCTCCTTCCAAAATATCTTCCTTAACTTGTTCCCCCACCTCATTTTAGTTAACCTAAACTAGCAAAATATTTTTAGTTGCTAGTTAATCACACATTAATATATTAGGAAAGCGCAACAAGTTCGAACAACTTTTGTTGAGTAAAAGGCCGTTTATTAATAAAACGCTTTTTAGTCGCATTATCCATATTTCTTCGAATTATTTGTTTTTGAAAACATTTTTCAAAAACAAGTTTACCATCATGAGTTATTAATTAAATGAAGATAACAAGGTTATTAAATCAATTTAATCACATTAAATCCAAGATTCAAATATTTAAATAGTTTAGATATTTAAATACGAAGTGTTTGAAATTCTGGGATCGTTACATTCTCCCCTACTTAAAATATTTCGTTCTCAAAATTCCAACATGACTAACTCACAAAAGAAACAAGCACGAACAGTACTTAACAGTATTCAAAATCACTAGCAAACAATGCTTATGGTTTTCTCAAGTTCAAAAACCCTCTCAACATACAAGGACGATAAACAATCTACTAACCATACATTACGCTCAAAATCCACAGGTTATAAATTAGACGATTATTCATGTTACCTCTAAGCAAATCGAAGGTTCATTCTTTGAACTCTCCATAATCCAACAAAGCATAGTATGCATATACTTAAGCCCATACGATACACATGAGTCATCCGTATGCAATATAAAATCTGATCACTTGCTCGATTACATAAATTTCACTTTAAAACTAGTATAGATCACTGGACCTCTCTGGTGTGGACTTCGATCAGGTTCCTTCATTAGATATCTCTGTTCTCCTTACATAGCCATATACTATGCTAGAAAACCTTGGGATCATATCAATAATCCATTTCAAGTGTTTGCTATCAAGAAAAGGTTTAAAAATTCCAACTCGAACCAGTGTAAATCACGTACAAATCATGTACTTGAATCCTGGATCAAGGACATTCATGCGACCAAAATGATATGTACAGCTTGCTTATTTTATCCTATTGGTTTATTAATTACACCAATTTCTCTTTAATCACGTTTATTTACAGGAATAGCGTATCTTTCAATACTAAAATCATTTATGAAGCATTTTCATAAAAACGTAAGCTTAAGTTTATAAACATTTTTCTAAAGATATAAATTAATTTATAAAACATTTTTCTAAAGATATAACTTAATTTATAAAGCATTTCATAAAAAAATACTTTAAGTTATTACTCGTATATACTCTACTACATCCTAAGAGTATATACAAAATATCAAATTTATTTTTCTTTCTAAAATTCAGATGAAGGGTCAACATAAATATGGATCTTATAACTGAGTCAACCTTTTCAATTTCTCTAGCAGTCGGGTTAGGCAAGTAGCTAGTAGGAGCATGACACTAGTATCCAATCTCATGAGTAGAGTCTACTTTCCTCAGACAACTCTAACATAAAGACGTTTATTAATTGGTCCAATAACATCGACTGATTACTTAACCTAAACGTTCAACAAATTTAAAACTTATTTTAACTTTTACTGCATTATCAATTCAAGTGTTATATAAAATTAACTTTATATTTTAGAAATAGCTTTCAAGTTCTATAATGATTCGGAAGTTTCGGACTGTCCAAAATCACCGAAAAATCCATTTCATTCTAACAAATGAAAACTATCAAACAATCATATCACGACGAGATAAGCATACCACACTTTCCTAATGCATAGGATACATGCGTCAATAAAACAACTTAACAAAGTTTTACTTATTTATTAAAAAAGCTTACTATAAAAGAAAAACAAGGAAAGGTCCCATGATTATTTGGGTTATGACACTACCACTTGGTCTCCCTACTAGCATATAAACAAGTCTTTTCCATATATAAAATTCACATCAAAATCTGTATTACCCTAAACTACTCTTTATCTTATAACAAACTTCTTTTAAAGAAAACTTTAGAACTAAACTCCAGGTTTTATTTCAAACCATTTGAAATAATAATACATACATATATGTTTTGTATTATAAATCATACTTTCGATATTAAGACAAAATCACTTTCAAAGCAATATCAAATGCTTTGTAAAATAGTACTAAGTATCATGATCTCAATTTCATAAACCAATTCCCCGAATATATGCTTTAAAATCTATAAAAAAATATACAATAGATCGAGTAAGACAAAAATGACACCATGAAAATGGGTCTTACCAAGTCATACATATATCCCCTTACTAAGAAGGGCAATACTTACGAGAAGTACTTACTAACCGAATACATCTCTTGCTTATGTTTAGTCACTTTCGAGCTACTCGAACTAGATAACATAAAAATATTTTTTTTCCCGATTTGATTCGTTGATTTCGAGAGCACCTTCAAACTCAAACATATTCAAAACTACTTTCAAAATTTTAATATTCACAAATACCTTCAAATAATATTACTATTATTTTCTTGAAAATTTTGAAAACCAATTTCAAAGACACTGGGATTTATGTTCTCAAAATATCAGTTTATATCCTCTTTCATTTGTAAATCATATTCTGTAAATCATACTTATAGAAAATCACTTTCTTAGAATATTTATACTAAACTTCTAACAAACATTATCATCGAACGTCTTATAATCAAACTATAAATTTCAATTCAAAAGGTGTTCGTTTCAATGCTCCCACAGATACTGTCTACCCAACCTATGTAGTAAAAGGTAACCCGCTCATTAACTAGTCGAGCACAAATCAACAATCACCAGACAATAGTAAATGCTCATAACTAGCCGAGCATGGCTAAGCTAATCAATGATGGGTAACGAATGAACATCATTAATCCTTACCTTAATTAAACTACATTTTAATAATTCATACTTATATAAGTCACCTTATATAAGATCTTTAATTTCATACACTACAACAAAACTTTTCTTTTACAACGCCTGTTTTACAATGGACCATAAACAACCATTGTAATGGAAACCTTTTACAACGGTTTCCTTAAGCCTGTTGTAATAGGTGCAACTTTTCATCATCCAGTACACCTATTACAACGTCGTCAACTTGTTCGTTGTAATATGGTACTATTACAACGATTTCTGGTCCGCTGTGGTAGATATATTTTTCAGCTCTATTGCAATGGTTTTGGCCCGTTGTGATATAGTTCTATTACAACGGTTTTCGGCCCGTTGTAATATAATTCTATTACAACGGTTTGTAATATAGTTATATTACAACGGTTTTCGGTCCATTGTACTAGATACCAGTTTTCATTTTTATTTGCCCGTTGTAATAGATGTCGATTACAATCATTTTCTTTTGTTCATTGCAATAGATGTCAATTTTCACAACTCTTTGTTTTTTTTGCTAGTTGTAATAGATATATATTACAAACTTTTTAATTTATCGGTTGTTATAAAAGGTTGTAAAAACATTATTAATTTATAATTTATAACCAATGATTATTAATAAGTAATTTATAATTACTAATTATTATCTATAATCAATAATTAATTTATATTTAATACAAAACAACAACCAAACCATTATTTCCAAATAAGTCAAAGTAGTCGGCTAGAGATGGAATCCAAAACTAAATGACAACGTCAATTTAAAAGTAATAATAACAACAATAGTAATATAAACCATGATAATAATAATAAAATAAATATAATCGATAATCAATATTAAATAACTATCGTTGAATAAACTTATTAATTTTAATTAATATTTATAATAACTACTATTAAATCATAAATAATTAATAAGTAATAAATAACAATTTATAACAGTTACTGTTAAATAATTAATAAATAATATTTAATAAATAATAATTGAAAATAATAAATTTAAAATTTAAAATTATAATTAATAATTAATATTAAATAATTATGAATTATAGTTAACAGTAAATATTAATTATTAAAAGTTATCTATTAATTATTAGTAATTTAATAGTAACTATTTAATATTAATTATTAATTATTAAATGTAAGTAATAAACATTAACTATAATTTACTAATTATTAATAATTATATTTAATAATTTATTATAGTTAACTATTAATAATTAGTAAATTATAGTTAATATTTATTAATTACATTTAATAGTTAATAAATATAATTAATAATTAATAATTAATACTAAATAATTAATAGTTAATATTAAATAATTACTATTAAATACTTAATAATTAATAATTAACAAATAAGAAGCAATATTTAACAATTAATTTTTAATAATAACAAAACAAGGAACTAAATTATTGGATAATTTAAAATAATAATAATAATAAATAATAATATGCAGACCCTGCTTTCGTTTCCCCCTAAAAATTTCACAACCCGCCTTTTGTGCCCAAAGAAACTATTTTTCGTATAAGTTACCTCTTCCCACTTAAATGCAATATTGTCTTTTGTGGAACCCTAGTTCCCAAACCCGCCTCTCACATTCCTAAATCCTCCTCTCACGTTCCTAAACCCTCTTTCTCAAAAGCCCTAATTCCTAAATCGACACGGCCAAAACCGCTTCTGCAAACTCCTCCGCTGCAAGCTCCTCCAGCTACAAGCTCCACCACTGCAAAAATAATGATTACGGCTGTCAACACGAGGAAGAAGCTGTCGGATCTGTCTAGGGTATGCTGCTTCTCACTTTTCTATCAAAATGTTATTTTCCATGTGTGACTGATCTTCTATTTCTATTTCTTCAGTTCTATTGAAATTATCCCTTATCGCACACCAGCCAAAACTGACAATGTCACAACATCCATGTCCTTCTCTAGGCAGCGTTGAACATTGGGTCTTGCTTTTCCAAGCCGCACTCCTCGCGTCCTTCTTCTTCTTCAGGCGACATACGACATCGCAACCTTCGATTTCAGGCACTCACTCAAGAGTTGGTTTTCCACCGTATTATTTTAGGCACATGACCTTAAGATTTCAGGCACATGACTCTAAGGTATAATCTTTACTTACCTGTTGTATTTCCTTTTGCATTTTTTGGTGATTTTTGTAAGGTTTATGATAATTTAGGTTTATATGTATTGAAATTTATTATGTTCAATTTGTTACAACGTTTTCATCTTTTAAGTTAAAGCATTTTTTTGTTTCTCAAAACAACCACAAAATCTGGATATAAGGTGTAAAGCAGGATCAGTCATTATGTCACCTGAGAAGGTTTCTTTAGTCCCATTCATATCATGATGACTTGTACCATTAATTAAACTGGTACTCGGACATTCTTTAACTTGCATTTCAAGCTTTGTACATGATGAATTCTCTATATGCTGAGTTTTTGAAATAGGAATTAACCAGCACATTTGAATGAATATGTGACACAACTATTCTCCGTATCACTTTTGGGCTGGACTTCTATGTTCATAGGTCCAACATTTGAATATTGTACCATACATGCATGTTGTTTTGCATTGTCATTGTTTTCTATATCCATTCCTTGAGTCATGTGGGTACTAGGATTGTTCTCTTGCGTTTTCAGAATCCACACTTTCCTGAAATTTACATAGTATTCCGGATGTCCAAAACTTTGACAATTTTGGCATTTTTGGGAAATCCATTCATACTCGACTTCTTGAAAAACCATTTCATCCTTCTCATTAATAATAGCTACTTGTTTTGGGAAATTCTTTATATTATCTATTTCAGTATGGACTCTAGCATACGAGATTTTCATACCTTCATACTAATAGGAACTCCAGAAAATGAAGTAATTCGACATTCTATTTTGACCATGTTTCTATGCATTTATTATACTGTACAAGCATTACTTCTACATTCTTTTCTGACCATGTTTCTGTATAACATGATTGCAGACTCAAACTCTTTTGAAAGGGTTAGAGAAAGTTGTTGCTAGCATGGATAGTCCTATGTTGGTGTGTGGGGATTGCATCAACCTCTATAAGCTAATTTGCATCTGTGTACATTTGTTGTTTTGAATAATTTAATGTGATTGCTTCTTACTAGACTAAATGATTAGGCACTTTCTAAGATCACATCAACATGAGAAATGAAATATTGTTTCCTTCAAGCATTTGAACAAGGAAATGGAAGCACATATGGCACCATTCTCAACTCCATGCAATCTACAATTTGCAATACTACTGGATCCACTGGACCAGTCACTACATGTAAGTCTGCTCATGCCAGGAGTAATTTTGGAGGGTTGAGGCAGGTAATAAAATGTTATTTTCCACCTTTTTCCTCTTTCCTTTTAACTTAAGGCTAGTAATCAAAATTTCTATGCACATTACATGTACTGACATTGTGTGTTAGTTTTTATTTTACTTGTTCATCATGTTTTCAGGAGCCACAACTGACTTCAAAAGATCCATTTGATCCTTACCAAAAAGTAGCTTTCGGACCATTAAGAGTAAGAAAAATGGACACTACAAATATTTTTTGCAAATGGAGAATATCAAAATACACATGAACTCATTAATTCATTGTATTGATTTATAGAGTGGGGATAAGTTTGTAGTAGAGTGAGAGCTTCAAGTATCACAGAAACATGCATATTTCTTGCATAGAATTCCCAACAACGAGGTGATTAGTACTTAAATACTTGTATCTTATCTATGGTTAAATAATTATTTATTTTTTCAAACAAGCGAGATTCTTACAAATATAAGCAAATATCTAGCTCATATTGGAAGCAAAAGCAACAATAGTTTGGTTGGACAGAAACTATTAACAGATGCGTCTTTCATCATAGGTCAAAGCAAAGTTTATGCAGTATTACACAACTTAGAATTATAGGTGATAATTCTTATTTATCATGTAGTATTTTCTTCGTTACTTCTTGGTTTTGTAAATGTGACGATATGTATAAGAAGAATTAAATGTGCAACTTTATAATGACGTGAATGCATAATTCATTTTGGCTTTTAGCAATTGTGAGTACGACATGTATACATGCTGCACTAATTGTCTAATTTTTTAAATTTTGCATCTTTTTTAACAACTGGCAAAAACAGTTGTAATAGACACTTATTACAACGGTCAAATGCCTGTTGTGGCTAGGGCATATTGCAGCGGTCCATGTCCATTGTAAAAACTCTATTGCAATGTCTTTGGACCATTGTAAAAATGTTTACTACAACGATTTTAAACCATTGTAAAATCTTTTAGGTTTATTACAACATCGCATAATAAGACGGGCGTCGGCCCGTTGCGAAACCCTTATTACAACGGGTATAGCCCGTTGTAAAAAGGGTATTTTGTTATAGTGATAGTTGGAATACCTTTAATGTTTTTTATAACAAATACAAATACACTCTCATATGTTTAATACACTCAACTCATTCTAGGGCATTGCTTACTCTATCTTTAATGAGTTGTACCCCACCAAAGCCAAAGTTCTTGCTTAACCTTCAGCTCTAATACCAAGTGTAATGACTCCCCTTTTCAGGCGATGATTACAAATGGTAACAGCATATCTGATTTTATGCTAGCCCCTCGACTGCACTACCAACTCGTAAAGGGACGTGTAGGGATATGAGTCTAAGCTTCATCACAGTTCACAAAGCAAGAACCCCTGTCACGGTCACCCAGTGTAATATAGAAACGATAACATATAATATCAAAAGACAATACAAACATTCACTCTAAGATACATAAAATTTCAAAGTTACGATCCTAAGTACTATCATCAGCCTAGACAATTTTAATAGCTTATCCTCACAAATGATGATATATACATTATAGTAATGCTATATAAATAAGAATACTACGGTAGCTGAAAGCATCCAACTCATCTCCTTAAGCTCCTAAGAATATCAATGAAACCTTCCTTTCTCAAACTACTCAAAAGAGCACCTATGGAATTAAAGAAAAGATAAAACCACGAGTTTGGTATGACAAACTCAAGAAACATGTAGCCATATATAACAGTAACTTTTGAGATCGTTTGAATCACCGTAATGGTTTTCCTCTCAAAAGAACTATACCATCTAATAAGTACACAAGGTGATATAATAGATAATATCTAGGTTGTAGAATATATATAAAAAAATAGCTGTGTTGCTTGCATCTCACTACACAATAATATTAGAGGTACAACTAAAACTGCTAAGGTACGTTCGCATAGGATATTTCTGTGGAGGTCTCCTCGGTAAATCGAATTCGGCACCCTGCATAAGGGTCAGAACCTACCTTTTGAAACCACACATATCGCTAGATAAAATATGTCACAAAGATAAACATGGTTGCTCCATGACCGAACACATGATACCGAATACCAATAACTCCCACGTGCCTCAATCAAAAGCGTCTCTAGAAATTTAGAGTTGATGTACCATTTCGGTTAGCTAAACACCCATGGCTTTGCTCCTACTATTTTCTATCATTTCTGATAGTGAAGTCACATTCAGCATCTCAACACACAAATCTTCATCACACGAACTGATATCGAAACTCCCTTTGGATTTCAGCATCCTAAATATATAGTTTACGAATCTCTCCATGAATCCCAACATAAGTCGTCCGACAAATGCTAGTCTGACCTCTCCCTTAGACTTAACCTTAAGATAGACAGTTCAATTCTATAGCATTCCACTCCATAATTGCTTACAAAACAAAGAACTAGTATATCATTTTTGAAGTGGTCTTCGGTAAGTAATACACTTATCCGATCTCAGTCTCCTCAAAATTAAATCGATGAATTTTCGGTTAACTCAATTCCGATTCTTTAAGAAGTAAACGAACGATATAAATGAGTCCTCCCTAGGGGTTTTTGTATATATACATTCTTAAAGCAAGAGACGATTCATACAAATGAGTCCTCCTCGGGGATCTCAAACTATATCAATACGTGGTGCTTACATATACTTCCAAAGATAATTTGGTCAAACTCGATAGTCGACTAATCGACTACCTAGTACAAAATAGAAACGATGGTATATGGAAACCAAGTCTCATATACTTATCATGTTTCTGGCTTTCTCAACTTATACTATCCCTCGATCAAGAATGAAGCCGGTAGGTTAGAGCACTATTTGCTTATAAACTATACTCGAACATCATTTTTAACTCTCATAGATAGAATAAATTTACTTTATCGGCTTTTGGTGCTAAGTATAGAATTAAATATTTTTCATAAACAAGTAAATGTACAAAGCACGCTTAAGTCATAGAAAGCACGATTAAGTCACATAAGCGACTTTTAGTCCTTTTTTATTTAATGAATTCTTTTATTAATTAAACCTTCTTTGTAAATACTTGTATGTATGTATAAATAAAATACCTTTACAAAAGATATAAACATGTATACTACTATTTCACTACTCATTTCCACTCTTTCTCTATTCATTTTTACTCTTTCCAATAATTAGAAATGTATTCATATTCTTATCCTAAATGGAATAAGAATATTCATAAATCTTAAACAAGATTTCACATTGCCAAAAGTATAACTAAATTGGTAAAAACAAATGTTATTTAAAACATCGTTACTATAAACCCAAACCATTTTATAATTAACATTATCTATAAAACATTTTTTTCAAAGATCTAATTACTTCTGTACTTATTTAACAAGGTAATGTACCTTTGAATTAACTTTACAAAAACAATTATTATAATATAACTGTTATGATTCAAAAACTTACTTTATTCATTTATAACATACTGAACTTAACTTTTCCAAGCTCATATATATAAAAGTACTTTAAAAATGCTTTTAAATAAGTTTTAAATATATATGTAAAATATTACTTAAAAATAACTAATTTATAATTTGTTAAATTTTTTTAATTATAAATGCTGCAAATGGAATCTTTTTCTTTAAAATTAATATTTGATTAATAAAAATATTTAAACTTCTGATCTTTTTTTCATACTCAAATCCATGTTATTAGACTTTCTTAAAAAGATCGCACAAAGAAAATAAATTAAATACCAAATAAATTTTAAAAAGCTAGCCAAAATGTCGCATTTAAAACAAATCAATGCAACAAACTCAGAACTGTTAACTCTCCGAATATTGGCAAGGGTTACAAAGCAAGATTTGGTGGTCTAGAATAATACTTTGGTAAAATCGAGTCTTATTCTAATTCCTCTGTCTCTTCAGCACTGCTAGTGGAACATGGTTTTCAATTTGTACCGAAGTTCATTCTATTGAAAGAGATTTTAATGGATCATCTTTGGCAAAAAAGAAACGAGGGCATAAAGTTTTTAGAAGATCTTTTACTTCATTTTAACATTGTAAACTCGCCGAATATTGGAAAGGGCTATCGAGATAGATTTGGTGATCCAGTGAAACATTTTGAAAAATTAGATTCTTCTGCCAATTTACCAGAGGAAAATCTGGTTTTCTTGAATAAGGATGAAAGAGTTATTTTTGATAATGTAAGGAGAGAAGGATCATCAATATTTGATCCTATCTTATATGATCCAGATGTTGTTTCTTGTAAAAATGATTATCTCTTGACTGACACAGAGGCAAGGGGAAAAGATATTGAATCGAACAGTGGCTTCATTCAAACAAAGACCAAAAAAGGTAAATCATTTTCTCGCAGTATGGAAATCTTTGAGATTTTTACTTCTAATAAATTTGCATGTCTAGAATCAGAGGTTACCTTAGAATATTATTACATTGAGAATGATATGGCTGCTAAGTCTTATGGATGTGTTCATACAAGTGAGGTAGCAGTTTGTGATGAATCCTTCGTTGATTGTATGGGTAGAAGTTTTAAAGACAGTTTTCTTGCAAATGAATTTATGTTTGATATTGATCTCGATCATCAGAAACTTATATCAGATAGTGATTCTGAGCTTCGAAGTGATGTTGAGCTGTTCTCTAAGTTCAATGAGATATATGTTAATGACTTGTGGTTGAGAGCATTGGATATTGATATGACTTTGGTAGTTGATTCTAAGGTTAGAAATGACATGTTTGATATTAGCAATTGGGTTGAAGAGTTAATGGAAGTGCTCGAGGATTCACTAACCATGGACGAGCCTGATTTTGAAGGCGATAATTTGTTGTGGCAATTAGGGGATTTTTATGAGTGGATCTTATCAACAGATTTTCACATTGATGAAGAGAAGGAATCAGTGTTGGAAGATCACATATATCTTGATGAAATTATGGTAGATATGCACGTGGTTTTAGGTGTGCATGATGCACAGAGTTTGCAAGTTGCTGTTGCACAGAAATTGCAAATGTCTGAAAATAGAAAGGTAGTTGAGTCTTCAAAAGAGAAGATGGTTGTTGTTGATAATATGAGTGAGTTTTCGCTGGGTTATATGGCAGATGTTGGTTCTGGTGATTTGTGTGATGGTTCAATTATAGACGAGGGTGCGTTTGTTTTGGAGAAGCATGGGGATGTTAGAGACTCTTCACGTCTGTCAATGAAAGAGGTTGTTATAGCTGCTCGTAATTCAGATTCTTATTCTTCTTCATCGAAGAGAGGTAGACGAAGGAAGGATGTGTCATCTAGTGGTTTTGTTCGTCGCAATGTTAGGATATAGGGTAGCCACTCTCAGTCCACAGGTGAGTTCCCCGATTCAAGTACCGTGAGCGGTGCTACGAATTCAGGCTCAGGTATGCATTCTGGTTTGGGTAGCACTTATTCACCTTATGCTTTAGGTAGTTTATCTTCCTATGAGTTTAGTCAATTAGCTAATACTGCATTCATTTTCACTGATATTGAGGTTGATCGCGAATTTATTAGAAGTAAGGAACTTGATAGGGCTAGGTCAACTGGTATATGAGGATCATTAGTTGGAATATAAGAGGTTTGAATAACTTAAATAAGTGTGATAAGGTTAGAACATTTTTTAAAGACTATTCCATTGATATTGCTCTCCTTCAAGAGACTAAAATTGATTGTCCTGATTTTTATTTCTATAGAAGACTAGGAGGATATCATTTTAGAAAATGGGCTTTTTTACCTGCTGTGGGTACGTCAGGGGCTTACTGATTGGTTGGCGGGATAACTATTTTAAATTTCTTTAATGTATTTCCAAACAGCAATCTTTACACATTATTCTAATTAATCTAATTGATAATTCTTTTTTAAATATTTCTAATGTTTATGGGTCTAACTCAAAAATAGATCGTCGGATTCTTTGGAAAGAATGCCTTGAGTTTAGATCTTTAGCGCCGGGTTCTTGGATATTAAGGGAAGATTTTAACGTTACTCGTTTTATAGGGGAGCGAACACCACGAGAGGGAGACTACTCTGCTATGGAGGAATTTGACCAATTTATTATTGATTCTAATTTGATTGAAATTCCTCTTTCTAATAGAGATTATACTTGGAGTAATAATTGGGAATTTCCCTCTATGGCCCTTTTAGACAGGTTTTTCGTTAGCTATGAAATTGAGGATAACTTTTCGATCTATAAAGTGTCTGGTTTGCCTTACACGTTTTCAGATCATTGTCCCATTATTCTCACTTGTGATCATCATAGAGTTTTTAGTAGATCTTTTAAATTCGAAAAATGTGGTTATTAGAACCAAGCTTATCGAATTTAATAATTAGTAAATGGTCGTCTATGAGTTTTTATAATATTAAAAATAGCGATAATTCAGCTAAAGCATTTGTTTCAAAACTTAGAGAGCTTAGGAGTTCACTTAAAAATTGGAATAAAAATATTTTTGGTAATATTAAAATTAAAAAAGAAAATATTCTTAACGAGATGCTTAACTAAATAAAATAGAAGAAACTAGATGTCTAAATCTAGCTGAACGGAATGTTCTCACTAATTTAAAAGAAGAACTCAACTCTATTCTTGAAAAGGAGGAAGTTATGTGGAAGCAAAGATCCAGAATCTAGTGGATTAACGAAGGTGACAATAATACTAAATTTTTTCACAATATGGCCAATGGTAGAAAACGTAGTAATACGATTAATTCCATTCTAGTTATCAATGTGGAATTAGTTGACCAAAGAGATCTTAATAAGGCTTTCACAGAATATTATAAAGATATTTTTGGTAATAAAAATAAGCATATAATTAGTGTTAGATGGAATGATTTTTATCCGGCTGCCTCCAATGTTAGTCTTTCTGAGTTAGATGTTCCTTTTACTGAAGAGGAAATCCGAAAAGCCATTTTTGATTTATCGGGTGATAAATCCCCGAGTCCGGATGGATTCCAATTTTCTTCTATAAAACATTTTGGGAAGTTTTAAATTTTGACTTAATTAGTTTGTTTAATGACTTTTATAATGGAAATTTACAATTAGGTAGATTTAATTTTGCAAATGTTATTTTATTACACAAAAAAGTAGGTGCTAATAACCTAAAAGACTTTAGACCTATTTCATTGATTAACTACTCCGTTAAAATTATTTCTAAAGTTTTAGCTAATAGGCTTAGTATTAGAATGAATGACCAAATTGACTGTTCACAATCTTCTTTCATTAAAGGGAGAAATATCACTGATGGTGTGGCAGTTGTTCAAGAATACATTAATCATTGTTGTAAGAATAATATTACTTGTGCTATTTTAAAATTAGACTTCGCTAAAGCTTTTGATTTGGTTGATTGGGATTTCCTAGTAGATATTTTTCTTGCTAGAGGCTTTAGTAATAGATGGATTAACTGGATCATGAATTTGCTTAAAACTGGTAACTCTAGTATTATGGTAAATGGTATATTAGGCAATAAAATTCAATCTAAAAGAGGTCTAAGACAAGGGGACCCTTTATCACCTCTTTTGTTTAACTTAGCTGCAGATGTTTTTGCTAACATTATTAAAAATGCAGTTGATAATGGGTCACTGGGCAATATAGGTAATGATATATCGCGTAACGGTTTATCAGTTCTTCAATTTGCAGATGATACCTTGCTTTTTTATTCTCATCTACCTAGACACATAATTGCTCTTAAGTTTATTCTATATAGTTTTGAGCTTTTATCGGGTTTAAAAACAATTTTTGATAAAAGTTCTGTTTTAGTTTTAAATGATTTTGAAAAGGTTGAAAATTTAGTTGCTAATACATTAAATTGTAAAACTATGAATTTTCCTTTTGACTATCTTGGTTTTGTGATTAGACCTTCTAAACTAAAACATGATGATTAGTTAATAATCATAGATAAAATTAAAAATAGGATTTCTAATTGGAATGGGAGATTTTTATTTAGAGCAGGTAGACTAGTTCTAATTAATTCTGTTTTATCAGCTCTCCCGATTTATTGGATGTCTATGCATCTTTTTCCTGATTGGGTGATAGATAAAATAGATAAAATTAGAAGAGATTATCTGTGGAGTGGTGAAAATTCGAACAGTTGCATAAAATGTTTAGTAAATTTGGAAACTGTTTGTAAGTCTAAAAAGGATGGTGGTTTAGGAGTCATTAATTTGTGTAATATGAATTTGTCTCTACTAGGTAAATGGTTATGGAAATTTAGAGACACAAATGATAATGCCACTTGGAAAGAAATTATTTCTAAATATTACTATAATGGTAGTAATAATCTTTATCAAATTAGTCCTTCGGTTTCTCGTAAGCAGTCTTATTTTTGGAAATCCATTTTAAAATGTAATGTGATTTTTAATTTAGGCATTAACATTATTGTTCATTCAAGTAATAATACATCTTTTTGGCATGATAGTTGGATTTCCGCCACTCCTCCCAGGATTGAGTTTAACGAGTTATATGATATTTGTAACTTTAAATATGCATTTATTTCAGAAGTTTTTGATCCTGAAAATGACCCTCCTTGGATTTTTAATTTTAATAGAATTCTAGTTGGTTCAACCCTTAGGCAGCTTAATTTGCTTTACGCTAGATTAAACCTCTACAATATTGATAATGATAATGATTATATTAGATGGGAGTGGGATAAGAGTAAGAAATATTCTACCAACTCTTTTTATCGATTTATTAACTTTTCGGGTGTAACTAATAATTGTTTTAAACTAATTTGGAAATCTAATGCTCCTCCAAAATCTAAAATCCACATGTGGCTAATTATGCATGGTAAATTAAATACTATAGAATTTTTAAAAAGAAAAAATATACACATTGATAATATATGTTATTTTTGTAATATGCATTTTGAGGATATTAACCATATTTACTATGATTGTATGGATACTTATTTTATTCTTACGAACACCCTTAATATTTTTGACTTTAATATTAGTACTAGAATTACTGATTGTGTTTTCTATTGGAACACTTTTAGACTTAAGTTCAATAAGGATAATAGATACTTGCTTGATACCTTATTCACTATATCTTGTTGGTACATTTGGTTTGAAAGAAATCAAAGAATTTTTAATAATAACAATAATCACTTCAATAAATTAAAATCATTTTGCTTTAATTGGGTTTCTAATTATAAATATAAATTAGCCAAAAACAATTTTTTTTAAGGAATATCTTAACAAGGTTAGTAATAATATTAATATATTCAGACAAAACAATAATACTTTTGACATTAATAATAATAGCATTAATATCTTTTCAAATTTAAATAACGATCCCTTGGTGTAACATAATTTGCTTTGAATCGAAGGCTCGCAATGATTGTTCTAGAATTGTCTTGGTTTTTAATTTAGTTTTTATTGTTCTTGTATATAGTTCGCTTATTTTATTCAGTATGGACCATATTACTCTTACTTTTTGAACTGTTAGTTTTGTACTAGTCTATCTTTGCTTTATTTTATTACATTAGTTTTTATATACGCATATATGTATATAAATTCTATTTATATACATATATGTGATTCATTCTAACTTTTGCCCTAGTTTTGTTACAGGCTTGAGATAGATAGATTGTTAGTGTCTCTTCACAGGTGTGCAAGATAGCTAGTGTCTCTTTACAGGTGTGCAGGATAGCCATTTCCAGGATTGCCGATTGCGTCAGGTGCTACTTTCAGCTATACAGAGTATTCAGAGTGGAGTTCTTTGGATCATCTCCTTCTCCAGATTAGCCTATTCCTATTAAGGCAGCTGTGTCTCTAGCTTTTGATTCTATTCTGTTTTTCTAGGTACTTCCAACACCCCAATATCGGGTGAAATGGGCGGTGGCTTCACCGGAGCTCATTATAGGGGTAGTTGTTTTTTTTCCGTTATTGCTTATATATAGATTCGTCACCTGTCAGGCATGTTGACGGCACCTTATTACGTATTATATATGTAGTTTCATGTGTGCTCTCCTCTTTTACTAGAGGATCGCACATTTTTCTCAAAAAAACAAACTCAGAACTGTTGTAGTAGACCAAAGACAGCTTTTATAAGCGCCATTTAGAGTTCTGGATAGAGAACAAAATGAAAATGCATGATCTTTATGGCCAGTTTTAACCATTAAACAAATGATTATTGATCCAATTTTTTACTGTAAGTAGTTTACTTAGACTACTTAAAAACCATAAAAAGAAACCCTAAGGATATCTTCCAAATTAATTATAAAAATTCCCAAGATCAAGCTATTTTTCAAAGTGCATTTATAGTGACTATTTTGCTCATAATTTTAACCACTTTGTTCAATCAATTATAAAAAGTTTTAAACTCTAATTTTTTATAGTAATAAGTAAACATAATATACTTATTAAAACAGCAAAGAAACCCTAAGAATGTCTTTCAAAGTTAACTTAAAAATCACCGAACACAAGATGATTTCAAAGTGCATCCATAGTGACTTATTCGCTTTTAAATTTCATAACTTTATTTTCCAAATTCTACAAATTTCCAAACTAATTCCTTGATATCTAACACACCAAAATATGTGTAGAGAATAACCAAAATATATTATGTCATGATATATTGACATATCACCGCACCGAACAAGTTTGAACACAAGGGATTCAAAGTGCACGTATAACCACTATCACTATACAATCACTTTCATATTCACATTAGTTCAACACACAAGCCAACCAACCATATAAATACAATGTGAAGCCCATGTCACATATAAATACAATGTGAAGGCCACGTCACATATTATAGAAGATAATGGAAGTGATGTTATGCAATATAGAGTTACATTTTCTTTCAAAAGCAAGAGTGGTCCAAAGTTTGTAACTTTAATTAGTTAATGTAACAACCCGCCACTCATTCTACAGAATGACGTATCATTAATAAGAAAGAAAGGGGTAGAAGAAGAAAAGAAAAGAAGAAAGAACAACAACACATCAGAGATCTCACAACGGAACGAGAAATATATTATATCACATAAGATATTACATAGTATCATATACATCAGAGTATACAATTTATACAACACAGAATAGACAGTTATAAACTTCTGTCTATTATACATCACAAGTACATCAGTACAATACAACATACACAGCGGAAACTCTATATATCTACACGCTGAAGCCTCCTGCTCCTCAGCTCCTCCAGTATTCGTCAAGACTAACCTGAATCCCTCGACTACTCAATACAATATTGAGTACCCAAGAGTTTAATAAAACAGAAAATAAACACTTGGGTCAGACATGGGTCTGGTGTGAGTAAACGGTTTAAATTGCTTAAGTTTGAAAACCTTTGAAAATAAAAGTATCACGTAAGACTCCCCACACATAAACATGGGTAAGTTTTTACCTTACGCTAACTAAAACATTTGATAGGAAATCCAGTTATATTATAATAGGGTCTAGGGTTTCCAAGTAAAATACAGAAATAGCTGAAATGCTTACATCTCACATTTCAACATAGTTGGGCACAACTAATACGTACGGCACTTATTGGAGTTTGGATTCCATACAATGGCAGGGCTACTGGGGTACCGCCCGTCACAGTACGTGGCCTAGATCACCGTACCGAGGAGTACGCCCGCTCCCCTGCAACACAAAGCCGGAACCATCCCTTACTGGATAATCCCGAACAAGATAATCCCGTAGTTGGCGCGACCAACCACACACTAAGCCGAATAAAAGAAAAGGGACCTCTAGACAGGGATCTATCTTGCTCTCAGTGGGTGCTACCCACGAAGCCTTGCTGCACCTCCCCTGTTTTAGCCATTCCCGGTTGATGAGGCTTGAGGTTACGATTACCTTTAATCAGAACATATCACTTAGAATGCTCATCGTCCGCCTGACGATGTGCTGAAAGCATTCAATCCATACAAGTTCGTTCCGGGTTCGAACGAAACCGAAGGCATTATCTCGTTACACTCGTTTTGGAATCACCCTCAGAGTTAACGACAATAACCCTTGCACTCTAAATCTTCATCTTCACTTGAGATTCACGACCTATCGTTAATTTGGATCGATGTGGTATTCGGATATCCAAATCTGGAAACCCGATCCCGGTCTCATCGAAATCCAATCGCCATCTTTTAGGTCCAAGTTGTTTAAAGGTTTAAACAATTTAATTCAATTCAATACTTGAATTCACATAGCATTTAACAGATAAATATCACACATTTATCATAGATATATCCAATATCATATCACGGAATATCACAGCATATCATCCAATAGATATCAACCAAATCAGATATTCTACAAAACAAACATCTATAAGCAACCATTATTAATCCATATTATAATTAATTTAATTAATTTAAATTAAATTAATTACTTAAGAATTAATTATCTAATCTTGCTTAATCAATCATTAATTAATTACAAACCTTTAATTAATTAATTACTCATTAAATATTAATCATCCTTGATTAATTATTCATTAATTACATAAAGTAATTATCCTTTAATTAATTTTACAAATTAATTATTCTTATTCATTAACAGTAATTAACCTTTAATTACTTTTATTAATTACATTAATTAATGATCCTTAATTAATTACTTCCATTAATTAACTATAATTAATTATATTGACCCTTAATTAATTACATTAATTATTTAAACTTTAATTAATCACTTTTATTAATCCACCTCAATTAATCATAAACAGTAATTATCATCCTATAATTACTTACCCTAATTAATTAACTCCTTAATTAATTATTTAATCCTTTAATTAATTACACCAAGTAATAAATCCTTAATTACTTTCCTAAGTAATTATTCTTTAATTACTTCCCATTAAGTGATTCCCTTTAATTAATTACATCCTGTAATTATACATTAATTACTTATGCTAAGTAATTACACTTATCAAATCTCTTTAAGTAATTATACTTAATTAAATACCAAGTTACTATCTTTAATTAATTTACAAATTAATTAACTTAAATTAGTAATATCCATTTATTATTTACAATTTAGTAATTCATTCCTTAATTACTCCTAAACAAATTAATTAACCTTAATTACAGATTATTTATTCTTTAATTATTTATTAATAAACCTTAATTATCAATTAATAAATCTTAAGAATAAATAAATTAATCTTAAATTATTAATTAATCTTTAATTAATCTTTATAGATTAATTATTTCTTATTTATTAACTAATAAAACCTAATTATTAATTAATAACTTAATTAAGTACTTCTTAATTACAAATTAATCAACCTCTAATTACTTAATTTATTAATTACAAATTAATCTTTAGTCATTAATTAAATCAAACTTAATCATTGAGTTAATCAAATAAATTAATTACTCTTAATTAATTTCTTACTAATCCTTAATCATTATTAATTAAAATTAATTAATTATACCTAATTTCCTTAATTAACTTAATTAATGTCAAGACATTAAAACTTTAATTATCTTAAGATAAAACATTATCTTATAAATGCCTTAATTATCATTAAAACATCTTATCTTAATAACTAACTTTTCTTAATTAAATCGTTAATTAAGGTTTAAAATAAATAAACATTTAACTTGATAAATTAAAGTTAATAAAACATAATTTCCCTTTAAATGTTTTAAACATTAATAAGTAATAGTTTAAACTAGTTTTCAATTTAAACTTTAAAACTTTAATTTTCTTTGCATCGAAATCTTTGTCTCATATTTCTTTTATTTTCCAATCTGGTAAATAATTTACTTTCAAATTTAAAAACCTGAAAACATGTTTTCTTTTTAAACATGAAAACCTGGTATCAGATTCAACAAACTCGAGCAACCCTCGAGATAAACCCGGCTCAACTCGGAGCTACACATCCATTTCAATTCTTCGAGACATCATGCTTTGACTTCGAAAAACAACCCGAGAAACTTATCTTCTTCCCCAATTCAAACAGACCCAGATACAATTGCGACCTCGTGCACGTGCACACTGACGCGGCGGCGCTCCGGCCTCCATCGCGATCTTCTACAAGTCGACCTCAACACTCACAAGCCTCGCGACCACCCAGACCATCCAATCTCGTCATCGACCAAAATCAAGCTACCTCGACCAAACGTTTAAAAACCAACGCCCGGAAATCGCCTCGATCTCCCAACGCTAACCACCGGAGGACCCCAGACTTCGACCTCACCCTCTCTGACCATCTACGAAGCCATGCCCAAAACCTCGTGACACTCGATCGCGTATAGACATCGAATTCGACATTTTACAGACATGACCAAAACTTAGGGTTAGAAACCTAAATCCTCTCTGACCACGTCGTCACAATGAACTGGAGCACTTCCAGTCATTTTTCCTAAGCTCGCCATACCTCCTTCCACCTCCAGTTGAAAACCCGAGACCTCACTACCCATTGATCGCCAGAAATTGAAGAAAACAACAATCCCGTTCAACTCTCTTTTTCTCACAATTTAATATATTGAAAATCCTGAAATAACTTCCTAAAATCATCATCTTCAATTCCTAGTCGATTTATATAATCGAATTATGAAATTAAAACATTTGAATTTTTAACATACTTTAGGTTTCACTGTTTATGTATCATTTTAAAATAAATATTTAACTTAAACACTTGAAGTTAATTTTTAAAATGATATCACCTATATACCAACATTTTCCACTCATAGGTTATAGCCTAAAATCATTTGGGTGGAGTGATTTGAAAACTTTTAACAGGTTTTAAAACCTGTTATCAATGAACAGAGGAAATAATTATATACAGACATGCACACACTAATTTTCACATATATATACAAGCATGCAGGCCTATTTAACCAATAAACAAACATTTTTCAAAATATATTTCCAGTGTCAATTCAAACATCAAAATATATAGGTAGATTCAAGTAAGTTTACTTACTGGAAAACTAAACAGAGGAGCATTAACATCAATATATACAAATGTTTCATAATAACTCTTATATAATCATCTATTCTCATCCCATTTTCAAATAAGCATTTCATGTCATGTTACTGTAACATTTATTAGCATATCAAGACATAGTAGCAGGTTTTAAAACTGTTTTTAAAATTAAATTTACTCACCTTTTTATTTGCAGAGAACAAAGCAGAGCACTGTTTATCACTTCCAGGCTTTTTAAATTTTGAATTCTGGCAACTTGCATTTGATTTTGTTTCTGGTACTTTACATTTGAAAAGATCTGAAGCTTCATCATTGAATTTGCTTATTTACTTGTTGAAATCTGAAGCCTTTGCATTTGAATTATAGTTGAACTTCCTTTTAGTTGCAGATTTGAATTCCAGGTTGAAGAAAATTTGAGAACTGATTTTTTTTTTCTTTTAACTTTGATTTCAGTTTTAGAAGAAGAAAGAAAAACTGAGAAAACGTTTTGAACTGAAAAATAGAAGCAAGGTTTCTATACAACATTATATTTGTTATTTCATTTTCCAAAGAAATTTGCCACTTGTATTTTTTTAAAACTTACATGTGTCCTTTATCACCTAATTACCCTACACTTGTTACCACTAAGTGTTAATGTATTTACACATGTCCTTTTTAATATATTAAATAAATTTTTTATTTAATTTAAATGTTAATATAAAACCTTTATACTTAATTCACTAATTAATAAACACTTACCTTAGTATATGTATATATAAACTATTTTAAAGAAACATATTATAAAACAAATAAAATCTTATATATTTTTAAATCCAATATAATTATCTTTTAAAAGATATAAATTAAAATACCAAATACCCTTTGAAAAAAAGTATTATATTAAATTATACTTTCCAAATTATACTTTATATATATATATAAATTTGAAACACTTTTATTAAATTCAAACCAAAATCCCAATATATACAAATATACATATATATATTTAAATAGAAATATTTTTAACATAAATTTGAGAATTATTATATTAAATTTCAATACAACTTCAAATCATAACATATACATACATATATATTACAATTTGAAAATACATCTTTTATTTAAACAAAAGATTTCTATTCACAATATATATAGCAAAATATATATTATAAATAGATTAAAACTTTATTAGCTTTGAAAATAAATCTTATCAATTTTAAATCAATATTTCCAGTTTAAATATTGATTATCCTTTAAAGATTAAATTATCAATTTAAATTAAAATTATAAAGGAAAATTATCAATTCAATTGAATTATAAATACAGATTATTAAATTTATATTGCTCAAAAACCCGGGATATCACATTCCTCCCCCCTTAAAATAATTTCGTCCCCGAAATTAAAAGCAAAGTTAATTTAATAATCCAACAAATATTTTAATTTCAAACACAAACCTATCATCCAATTTCTAACAACCAAAGCAACCAATCAAACTATCTAATCTAACTAACTATTCTGACATAAATCAGAATAGACTTCATAATACTATCTCGAGTTTTCCCGAGTAAAAATCACCGGGAGACTCGCTCTACAGAAGCTAAATAAACTACACACCATAATCCAGAGCTCCTCTCTTCTTTAGATTCACCAATCTGAACAAAATATCAGATCATACCCAAGTCCAACTCAACTTCCAAATCCATCTGAACTGTAGATTCTACAATCAGTAATAGATCATACACGTACTCCCTCAGAGATACGTGAAATAGAATGGATTCCAGATATCCAAACTGGCCATTCAACCCTGTAGACAAAGAATTACTCCTCTCAAGAACACAAGAAAATCCAAAATATTTCGGAGCTAGCTTCCAGACTTACCAAATCTTATAGCTCTTATAATCGAGGAAAATTTAAACAGTTTCCAATTTCCAACTCCGAATTCCAAACTCTGACTCATATCTGCATAGCTCACCAGACGATCCCGAGCTACCTCATCTCTTCCTGATCAGCTCAACCTTTGCTGATGCTTTTTGAAACAATTAGACCAAGAACAAAATGATTTCCAGATCCTATCAACAAGATGATATTCCAAAATCTACTGAAATCCACAAACTCTACTCCACAAGCAATAGAAGACTGAACTTCCTTCTTCCAGATTCCAGAAAATTCTATACACACTTAGAAATTCACATAAACTTCTTGTAGAAATCTGAGGTTACTTCCTTTCTTGCACAGCTACTACCTTTGCTTCCGCTGCACAACTCTGATTCTGAAGTAGATGAGAATGTCGATGAATTTGAGCACAAACTAGATCCACAAACAAGCGGAAACATTGGTTATCTTAAAGACATAACCAACTTCTCAAAGAATAGACGAGTCCTCGGTCAAGGGTACTGTCTTTAGCTATCCTTGGCTAGAGGAAACTCGAAACTAGAAGCAGAAGAGAAAACACAGATACTCCATACAAAAGATTACTCAAGATGAACTCTCAAACTAATCGCAAGTCACTTTTGCGATCCTACCTAGTTCGGATTCTAAAGATACTGTTCTCTCTTTACCAATTAAAACAGCCTTAAACTTTTCCGAACAAGGTTAACCCTTCAAGAAAACATTCACCATCTTCCCGGACTGCTGATAGAAGAACCACAAAGATTCCGGGACCATCGAAGAAACGAGCCACACTGTTGCTTCCAAACGCTATCTCTGGGACACTGCTAAGCCAAAGACCTCCTCGTCAGCACACCGAACACTTCGAGTTGCACTGCTACCACAGTTAACCAAAAGCTTCTAATCCAAAGGCTTCTCAAAACCAAAACCATCAACAAACCTCACAACGAACCTCCGAGATGGCAGACATTCGGGCTCCAAACCAAACGCCAACAACTTACTCTTCTTAAGGGAAACAATGAGACCATGTCCGAAGAACAACTAATCGACCTTAGTCCCATACTTCAAAATAGATAAAACTCTCTTACTCGTTATCAGAGAATTCCTATACAGCCGAGTCTTTCCTGCGGTAGACATCAACTGTTCCTCCAATACCTTCTTAATCTTGCTCCAAAAAGAACATCTCCTTCGGGAACATCCATAGTCACTGCGTCTTATCACACAGCTACTCCTTCCTGAAGTCGCCAAGCTACCATCACTTACTTCTGCACAACTGATAGATTCAACTCTAGAAAATCTGCTCACCCGAGCTCAACCAATCTTACATTCCAATAATGGATTCCTAATCTTGAAAAGATTTCCTTCAGAGATCGATGAAATCCTACACCACAACAAAGCTTTACTCGAGACGGTATTGGGTTTACAGTCTCGATATATACTTCCAACCTCAAACATTCAAACTCCAACTATTGGTAATTGTGTTACACACACTACCACCTTATCTACCTTTATAACTTATATTGGAAAACCCGAACAGGTAACCCAATAAATAGGTAGAAATACATAAATATATATATTTAAAATGATATTTTTTTTTATATAGAAATTATTTCGGGTAAAATTATTTCATCTACCTCTTTAAAACAATATTGTGTCCGTTGGCCTGGTTCAAGTGTTTAGAGATCCCTATCAATAACGTTAGCTACTCGTATTGACCAGAATCCATATACCACCCAACCGATCAATTAACACAATATAAAATCATTTTATATAACTAACAAATACGCGCTCTCGTATATATATATACACTCAAACAGGTTGCTACAGATCCTATCTCTAATGAACAACCCTTCCGAACCTAGGTATTCACTCAACCTAGTGTTTTGATATTCACTTAACCAAAAGCTTAGGCATTCGCACAACCTATGCTCTGATACCACTGTAACAACCCGCCACTCATTCTACAGAATGACGTATCATTAATAAGAAAGAAAGGGGTAGAAGAAGAAAAGAAAAGAAGAAAGAACAACAACACATCAGAGATCTCACAACGGAACGAGAAATATATTATATCACATAAGATATTACATAGTATCATATACATCAGAGTATACAATTTATACAACACAGAATAGACAGTTATAAACTTCTGTCTATTATACATCACAAGTACATCAGTACAATACAACATACACAGCGGAAACTCTATATATCTACACGCTGAAGCCTCCTGCTCCTCAGCTCCTCCAGTATTCGTCAAGACTAACCTGAATCCCTCGACTACTCAATACAATATTGAGTACCCAAGAGTTTAATAAAACAGAAAATAAACACTTGGGTCAGACATGGGTCTGGTGTGAGTAAACGGTTTAAATTGCTTAAGTTTGAAAACCTTTGAAAACAAAAGTATCACGTAAGACTCCCCACACATAAACATGGGTAAGTTTTTACCTTACGCTAACTAAAACATTTGATAGGAAATCCAGTTATATTATAATAGGGTCTAGGGTTTCCAAGTAAAATACAGAAATAGCTGAAATGCTTACATCTCACATTTCAACATAGTTGGGCACAACTAATACGTACGGCACTTATTGGAGTTTGGATTCCATACAATGGCAGGGCTACTGGGGTACCGCCCGTCACAGTACGTGGCCTAGATCACCGTACCGAGGAGTACGCCCGCTCCCCTGCAACACAAAGCCGGAACCATCCCTTACTGGATAATCCCGAACAAGATAATCCCGTAGTTGGCGCGACCAACCACACACTAAGCCGAATAAAAGAAAAGGGACCTCTAGACAGGGATCTATCTTGCTCTCAGTGGGTGCTACCCACGAAGCCTTGCTGCACCTCCCCTGTTTTAGCCATTCCCGGTTGATGAGGCTTGAGGTTACGATTACCTTTAATCAGAACATATCACTTAGAATGCTCATCGTCCGCCTGACGATGTGCTGAAAGCATTCAATCCATACAAGTTCGTTCCGGGTTCGAACGAAACCGAAGGCATTATCTCGTTACACTCGTTTTGGAATCACCCTCAGAGTTAACGACAATAACCCTTGCACTCTAAATCTTCATCTTCACTTGAGATTCACGACCTATCGTTAATTTGGATCGATGTGGTATTCGGATATCCAAATCTGGAAACCCGATCCCGGTCTCATCGAAATCCAATCGCCATCTTTTAGGTCCAAGTTGTTTAAAGGTTTAAACAATTTAATTCAATTCAATACTTGAATTCACATAGCATTTAACAGATAAATATCACACATTTATCATAGATATATCCAATATCATATCACGGAATATCACAGCATATCATCCAATAGATATCAACCAAATCAGATATTCTACAAAACAAACATCTATAAGCAACCATTATTAATCCATATTATAATTAATTTAATTAATTTAAATTAAATTAATTACTTAAGAATTAATTATCTAATCTTGCTTAATCAATCATTAATTAATTACAAACCTTTAATTAATTAATTACTCATTAAATATTAATCATCCTTGATTAATTATTCATTAATTACATAAAGTAATTATCCTTTAATTAATTTTACAAATTAATTATTCTTATTCATTAACAGTAATTAACCTTTAATTACTTTTATTAATTACATTAATTAATGACCCTTAATTAATTACTTCCATTAATTAACTATAATTAATTATATTGACCCTTAATTAATTACATTAATTATTTAAACTTTAATTAATCACTTTTATTAATCCACCTCAATTAATCATAAACAGTAATTATCATCCTATAATTACTTACCCTAATTAATTAACTCCTTAATTAATTATTTAATCCTTTAATTAATTACACCAAGTAATAAATCCTTAATTACTTTCCTAAGTAATTATTCTTTAATTACTTCCCATTAAGTGATTCCCTTTAATTAATTACATCCTGTAATTATACATTAATTACTTATGCTAAGTAATTACACTTATCAAATCTCTTTAAGTAATTATACTTAATTAAATACCAAGTTACTATCTTTAATTAATTTACAAATTAATTAACTTAAATTAGTAATATCCATTTATTATTTACAATTTAGTAATTCATTCCTTAATTACTCCTAAACAAATTAATTAACCTTAATTACAGATTATTTATTCTTTAATTATTTATTAATAAACCTTAATTATCAATTAATAAATCTTAAGAATAAATAAATTAATCTTAAATTATTAATTAATCTTTAATTAATCTTTATAGATTAATTATTTCTTATTTATTAACTAATAAAACCTAATTATTAATTAATAACTTAATTAAGTACTTCTTAATTACAAATTAATCAACCTCTAATTACTTAATTTATTAATTACAAATTAATCTTTAGTCATTAATTAAATCAAACTTAATCATTGAGTTAATCAAATAAATTAATTACTCTTAATTAATTTCTTACTAATCCTTAATCATTATTAATTAAAATTAATTAATTATACCTAATTTCCTTAATTAACTTAATTAATGTCAAGACATTAAAACTTTAATTATCTTAAGATAAAACATTATCTTATAAATGCCTTAATTATCATTAAAACATCTTATCTTAATAACTAACTTTTCTTAATTAAATCGTTAATTAAGGTTTAAAATAAATAAACATTTAACTTGATAAATTAAAGTTAATAAAACATAATTTCCCTTTAAATGTTTTAAACATTAATAAGTAATAGTTTAAACTAGTTTTCAATTTAAACTTTAAAACTTTAATTTTCTTTGCATCGAAATGTTTGTCTCATATTTCTTTTATTTTCCAATCTGGTAAATAATTTACTTTCAAATTTAAAAACCTGAAAACATGTTTTCTTTTTAAACATGAAAACCTGGTATCAGATTCAACAAACTCGAGCAACCCTCGAGATAAACCCGGCTCAACTCGGAGCTACACATCCATTTCAATTCTTCGAGACATCATGCTTTGACTTCGAAAAACAACCCGAGAAACTTATCTTCTTCCCCAATTCAAACAGACCCAGATACAATTGCGAC
The DNA here is from genome assembly GCA_030737815.1 of Allium fistulosum. NCBI lineage: Eukaryota > Viridiplantae > Streptophyta > Magnoliopsida > Asparagales > Amaryllidaceae > Allium > Allium fistulosum. The sequence goes on from CM060907.1 coordinate 620,820,161, forward strand.
CTCGTGCACGTGCACACTGACGCGGCGGCGCTCCGGCCTCCATCGCGATCTTCTACAAGTCGACCTCAACACTCACAAGCCTCGCGACCACCCAGACCATCCAATCTCATCATCGACCAAAATCAAGCTACCTCGACCAAACGTTTAAAAACCAACGCCCGGAAATCGCCTCGATCTCCCAACGCTAACCACCGGAGGACCCCAGACTTCGACCTCACCCTCTCTGACCATCTACGAAGCCATGCCCAAAACCTCGTGACACTCGATCGCGTATAGACATCGAATTCGACATTTTACAGACATGACCAAAACTTAGGGTTAGAAACCTAAATCCTCTCTGACCACGTCGTCACAATGAACTGGAGCACTTCCAGTCATTTTTCCTAAGCTCGCCATACCTCCTTCCACCTCCAGTTGAAAACCCGAGACCTCACTACCCATTGATCGCCAGAAATTGAAGAAAACAACAATCCCGTTCAACTCTCTTTTTCTCACAATTTAATATATTGAAAATCCTGAAATAACTTCCTAAAATCATCATCTTCAATTCCTAGTCGATTTATATAATCGAATTATGAAATTAAAACATTTGAATTTTTAACATACTTTAGGTTTCACTGTTTATGTATCATTTTAAAATAAATATTTAACTTAAACACTTGAAGTTAATTTTTAAAATGATATCACCTATATACCAACATTTTCCACTCATAGGTTATAGCCTAAAATCATTTGGGTGGAGTGATTTGAAAACTTTTAACAGGTTTTAAAACCTGTTATCAATGAACAGAGGAAATAATTATATACAGACATGCACACACTAATTTTCACATATATATACAAGCATGCAGGCCTATTTAACCAATAAACAAACATTTTTCAAAATATATTTCCAGTGTCAATTCAAACATCAAAATATATAGGTAGATTCAAGTAAGTTTACTTACTGGAAAACTAAACAGAGGAGCATGAACATCAATATATACAAATGTTTCATAATAACTCTTATATAATCATCTATTCTCATCCCATTTTCAAATAAGCATTTCATGTCATGTTACTGTAACATTTATTAGCATATCAAGACATAGTAGCAGGTTTTAAAACTGTTTTTAAAATTAAATTTACTCACCTTTTTATTTGCAGAGAACAAAGCAGAGCACTGTTTATCACTTCCAGGCTTTTTAAATTTTGAATTCTGGCAACTTGCATTTGATTTTGTTTCTGGTACTTTACATTTGAAAAGATCTGAAGCTTCATCATTGAATTTGCTTATTTACTTGTTGAAATCTGAACCCTTTGCATTTGAATTATAGTTGAACTTCCTTTTAGTTGCAGATTTGAATTCCAGGTTGAAGAAAATTTGAGAACTGATTTTTTTTTCTTTTAACTTTGATTTCAGTTTTAGAAGAAGAAAGAAAAACTGAGAAAACGTTTTGAACTGAAAAATAGAAGCAAGGTTTCTATACAACATTATATTTGTTATTTCATTTTCCAAAGAAATTTGCCACTTGTATTTTTTTAAAACTTACATGTGTCCTTTATCACCTAATTACCCTACACTTGTTACCACTAAGTGTTAATGTATTTATACATGTCCTTTTTAATATATTAAATAAAATTTTTATTTAATTTAAATGTTAATATAAAACCTTTATACTTAATTCACTAATTAATAAACACTTACCTTAGTATATGTATATATAAACTATTTTAAAGAAACATATTATAAAACAAATAAAATCTTATATATTTTTAAATCCAATATAATTATCTTTTAAAAGATATAAATTAAAATACCAAATACCCTTTGAAAAAAAGTATTATATTAAATTATACTTTCCAAATTATACTTTATATATATATATAAATTTGAAACACTTTTATTAAATTCAAACCAAAATCCCAATATATACAAATATACATATATATATTTAAATAGAAATATTTTTAACATAAATTTGAGAATTATTATATTAAATTTCAATACAACTTCAAATCATAACATATACATACATATATATTACAATTTGAAAATACATCTTTTATTTAAACAAAAGATTTCTATTCATAATATATATAGCAAAATATATATTATAAATAGATTAAAACTTTATTAGCTTTGAAAATAAATCTTATCAATTTTAAATCAATATTTCCAGATTAAATATTGATTATCCTTTAAAGATTAAATTATCAATTTAAATTAAAATTATAAAGGAAAATTATCAATTCAATTGAATTATAAATACAGATTATTAAATTTATATTGCTCAAAAACCCGGGATATCACAGTTAATGAACTTTAACTTTATATTTCAAGCACAAAATAATATAACACAATATATATTCATTCAATGGTGAGTAAACTCACCCCATAACATTGCTAACAACCAAGCACAAACACTAGAACAAGATAACACTTCCTGCCATCACCAAACACCTAAAGATCCAAACTTTAGCTCCAAAACCCCTTGGCCTTGCTTCCTCCTAGTCTTGAATACTCATGGCCCAACAATGGTTTGGGGTTTTTGCTCCACTCTTTCCACTTTTGAGTTGCTTATCTATGTTTCCATAGTGTGCCTATGCTTTGGTTAAAGTTTGTTGGAGTTTGAGCTTGATTTGATATAGCTTCTATAATTTAATTTGAAAACGGAAGAAGATGAATGTGACTTTTTGTTCACTAAATTTTTGCAAAAGCTTTTGTGATATTATGAAGTGTAATGTGAATGCTTAAACAAGAGGTGACCACTACCCTTCCCACCTTCTTTGACTGGCCAAACACATGCCCCTTCCCTTGTGTGCTCACCTTTCCACCTCCTTATCTTTTTGCTTAGCCCTTAAGGCTTTCCTAAAATGCTCTCCTTCCATAATAACTTCCTTATCTGGTTCCCCCACCTCATTTTAGTTAACATAAACTAGAAAAGTATTTTTAGTTGCTAATTAATTATACATTAATGTATTAGGAAAGCACAAAATTTCAAACAACTTTTGTTGAGTAAAAAGTTGTTTATCAATAAAACGATTTTAGGTCACATTATCGATATTTCTTCGCACTATTTATTTTTCTAAACATTTTTCAAAAAGTAATTTACCATCATTAGTTATTAACTAAAAGGGATTAACAAGATTATGAAATTAATTTAACCACATTAAATCCTAGACTCAGATATTTAAATAATTCAGATATTTAAATACGAAGTGTTTGAAATTTCGGGTCGTTGTAATATCCTTTCTCGAAACATCTTGATCGGAAATATTTAAAATAATATGTTATTTTATACTGTAATAATTTATGAAGATTACACATTCTTGTAAATATTATCATATAACATATCATTTAAGGATTTTCTACATTAATATATTAAATTAATTACTTAATTAATATATCACAATATACAAGTATATAATAGAAAATTAAACAACTTTATTATGAACAAAATTGGTTATAGAGTTGGATATATGTAACAAATTACATGATTGCATTTATGACATACCCTCAACTCTCTCAATGATAAATATATGCACTTAATTTAAATGAAAAGAAAACCTTTACCCAAATATCTTATCGACCGCCTACATGTTGCACTACGCATATCTGAATATTGTTCTCCTAGCTTGGTTTTTAAGGCCAACTCGGAGCACCAACAATATAGGCTTTGATTTCTACAATTTTCTATATCTAAAATGAGCAAGAGACCTGTACTTATACGGAGAAATCAAGGGGTGTGAGTCATCCCTCGATCCTAAAATATCAAAAAATTAAAAAATATGTAATTATTTACACAATGATAGTTGACCATCATTCTGCAAATAAAAATACATTTTTTCATTTTATTTTTAAACCATAATTATTATTTAAATTATTATTTAGGCCCATTCAAATAATTAATTAAATATTTAACATTTTATACATTCAGCTAAATAGTTTTAAGTCCCTCCAATCATAAAAAATTTAATAGTAAAATTGATAGATTCTTCGGATGGCCATAACTATTGGCTCGTTTAGAGTTACGGAAGTCATAACTAGTCAAAACGAAGCTCTCTGTGAGTTCTACGGCTTTGACAGCTGTTAACTCATATTTTAGTGCCGACCTAAAACTCTGCGACCTAAAGACTCTACGACCTAAGAAAGTTAGCGACTTCACGACCTAAGGGGGTTCCCGACCTAAAGACTCTGCGACCTAAGAAAGTAGCGACCTAACAACTTACTGGTATTAGCGACCTAACGACTTAAGAGACTCCACGACCTAAAGACTCCATGACCTAAAGACTTCACGAGCTAACAACCTAAAGTTGTTTACGACCTAACTCCTGAAGCGGCTCAGTGACTTATGACTTAAGAGGCTAACGACTCAAGGACTTAACAACCTAACGAGCTAAAAGCATAGAAAAGGGGCACGACCTACCTTAGGTCGTTCACGACCTATCTTAGGTCGCTTACGACCTATCTCTTGTTCAGATAAGATCGAGTACAACTTTAGCAGCCTAACTTCTTAAGTCGCGAGTGGACTACGACCTAGCTTAGGTCGCTCGCGACCTACGACTTAACTTGGGTCGTATACGACCTAAGACTTGGCAAAAATTCCATCCAGAATCACTCCTATAAATACCCCCCTAACTCCAACGGCAAAGGGACTTTTGGCCGATCATTTTTTGAAGCGTCGTTACTCTGCCGAATTCTCAACTCATTCGACACTTGAAGATCTCCAAACATTCAAGACATTACAACAAGCTTCGGGAGGAATTTCATACATCCAACACGGATTCACCAAGTTTCATCATCGAAGTTTGAGCTAGTAGTCGAGAGTGTTTTTGTGATCAAATTGTATCGTATTTTGGAAGTGCATTGTATCATCTTGTAATCAAAATCAGCAATAAAGGAATTCAAAGTGGACGTAGGCTTGATCTCAAGCCGAACCACTATAAACTGCGGTCTTTTACCGCTTTTTCACTATTTTACTGCTTATTTCTTGTTCCCGTCACACGGGTGGTGCTTTCACAACTTTACTACACACACCGGGTGTTATCGTTCAATTTTTAGCGTTAACATTTTAGTGCTTTCACTGAGAATTGAACTCAGGGATCTTCTCACCATTACTTCGCAAAGACTTGTTGAAAGAATCTCCTTAAAGACCAGAAGTCTAATTGAAATAATGGCTCCTGGAAGAAGAGGTAGACCTGCCAGATCTGGAAATGCTCATGAAGGGACCTCCGCTTCCCCAACAGCAAACCAGCCAGATCCTACTGTTGGAGTCACAAGGGCTGAATTAGACGATGTAGTTTCTGGATTATACCAACAAATTGAAGCTCAAAACGCTTTGATGATGGATAGAGTAAACGCTCTGCTTGGGGCAAATCGACAACCAGAAAACCATGAAACAACCTTTGCCGAGATGCCACCTTTCCAAGCGGAAGGTTCAAGGCCGCAGCCAACTTCAGATGCCTGCCCAGCGATGCCTCCGAACAATGAGGAGTATCTATCAGGGATGGTTCGTCGAATCATGAAAGAAAGCATGCAGAGGGAAGAAAATGAGAGTGACTGGGGATTTGCACCAAGCAGAACTCTGTTTACCGAAAAGATCCCGAAAGCAGAATTCCCAAGGAAATTTGTACCTCTAACTATCCCGGCCTATAACGGGACAACTGACCCTAATCATTTCCTATACAAGTACGACTGGCATATGACCGGTGCAAGAGCATCAGATGAGATTAAGTGCCGGTACTTTCCAGTGTACTTGGAAGGTGTGGCTCTACTTTGGTTCACGAAGCTTCCAGTTCGGTCTATAGATCAATTCTCCGACTTAACGCGAAAGTTCAAAGAACAGTTCAAATTGTATGCTTCAAAAGCCAAGGATATAATGTCACTGTCTAGTCTTGAACAAGCTCCCGGAGAATCAATCAAATCTTTCCTGAGCCGTTTCAACATAGCTCTAGCCAAAGTGGATAATGCAGAGCCACGTATGATTCTGACTTATTTGATGCAAGCCGTCGATAAATCAAGTGAATTTGGAAAATGGCTAAAGATGAAAGAACCAAACTCGCTTGAAATTTTTTATAAAAAGGCCGATGAATTCATGCGCCTAGAAAACCTTTCCGCACCAGCAAAGGTGGTGATAGCTAAGGACAACAATAATGATCTTGCTTCTAACAAGAGAGATTCTAGGAATCAGAAAAGGGAAAATGACGGAGGAAAGAACTAGGGGAATGAGAAGAAACTCCGCCGCTTTAATCCTTCAGATTTTACTCCTTTAACTGACACACCGGAAAATATCTTTTTTGCAACGAAAGATGTTGTCAATTATCCTAAGCCACCTGAGATGAGAAGAGGTGCAGTGCGTAATGGGAAATTCTGCCGATTTCACAATCAACCTGGCCATGACACTGATCAATGTCGCCAGTTAAAAAGTGTGATTGAAGAATTGCTGAAATAGGGTAAACTTCAACAATATGTGAAGAAAAGCGGAGTTGATCCAACCTCATCCATTCAGGGGCAACAACATCCTACCCTTCAATCCGGCTCTCGCGACAACACAGCAGTGCAAGAGTCCGAAAAGCTTGTCATTAATGTTGTCACAGGGGGTCCACACCCAGCAAGCGGAAGTTGGGACGACTGCTAATAGCCCACAAAACTGCAGCTGGGGCATCTTTCACTCTCTCTGGCATATGAATTCAAAACTACGAATCCAGTAGAAATTGAAATCCAATCCGGAGATTCTGGAACAACAATTACTTGCATTCATGTTTTACTTACCAGCATTGCTTAAATTTGTAAAATGATGGTGGATGTATAACTTTTGTATTGGAAACCACTGAGAAATCAGTGTGATTCAATAATAAAGAACTATAAATCTTGTGTTCCCTAATGCTATAAAATGCCTGTCTCATTTCGTTATGCAAGTTTCTTTAAAATATTGCTAAAATGTCGATTTAATATTGCAGGCTATCAAAGCAAAGCTTACCTATTCAACACATCACAAGACTCAGCGATTCCTACGAATCACTCGATAGTGTTAAGCCACAAAAGTGGTGCTATTCACAAATCGTTAGTGATTCCACCAAAGCAGGCACCTTCCTGGCGAGAAGGTTCCAGACTCACACTAACTAATCGCGATCGTTTGTGTAAACAAACATCCGGTAAGTAGCTTGCGTCTGCTCCATGGATTCGCTCAACAATAAAGCACACTCCTCTGGCAACAAGAAAACACCTTGCAAAAAGAGTGGAACATGCACTTGGACGGCTAAAAAGGAATCGCTAAGAAGCAGATGGTAGGAGGACACAAGCAACAAAACTCTCTTTGAGGCACAACTCTTCGGAGAAGACCTCTTCAGGAGCAGAAAGACCTTTTCGGAGGCACATTTCATCGGAGTTGAAGTGTAAAAAGCTCCTCTTCGGAGGCCCACTTCACCAAAGTTGAAATGCAAAAATTGCTTCTCTTCGGAGACCAAAAATTGCTTCTCTTCGGAGACCAAAAATCGCTTCTCTTCGGAGACTAAAAACTGCTTCTCTTCGGAGACCAAAAATTGCTTCTCTTCGAAGACCAAAAACTGCTTCTCTTCGGAGACCAAAAACTGCTTCTCTTCAGAGACCAAAAACTGCTCCTCTTCAAAGACCAAAACCGCTTCTCTGCTTCTCTTCGGAGACCAAAATTGCTTCTCTTCAGAGAATAAAAGACCTCTTCGGGGGCACACTTCACCGTGCTTGAAGTATCGAACAAAAGACCTCTTCGGGGGCACACTTCACCATGCTTGAAGTACCAAACGCAAGCCCTCTTCGGAGGCACGAAGACCTTTTCAAAGACCACGAAACCTTTTTCGGAAGCACTAAGACAAATAAAGCCTTTTAACAAGGCACATCCAAAAAACTTTGTTGATGGAACCACTAACGACCGCAGCTGAATACTTATGATTATTTGTACAAACAAATATGCAGTAAAACAGCCAATGACTGTCTTGTGGATCCATTCAACAATAAAATATAATTGTCTGACAAAAAGATCAAAACATTCTTCAAAAGCTCACTTCACTGGGTAGGAAAATCCACTTTTTAACAAGTAAAAGCGATCATCTCCGAAAGTTGAAGTGTTCTTTAGAAAGAAAGAGAAAGTAAAAATTTCTCCAGCACAAAACGTATTCCATTAAAAGCAGAATAGTATTTCCTCAAATCGGAAGTATTATTCTCTAAAATAAGAATACAAGTCTTTTCAGAATATTGCACTGAGCCGTGATACGGGGGCATATAACTATATTAATGGAAACAACGCTCGACCATCATATCACGAGCTCACTGCGGTATCATATAAAGCCAATAAAGAATCATTTATTCTATATCACAATGATAAATAAATGCATTCTCACATACACAAGAATTTGTACAAGTAAAAAGGATTATTTTATTCAATACTGTGAAAATTCTTTACATGTGCAGATCTCAAAAAAGCGGGGACCGATACCCGCACAATCTCCGGTCAATACATGCAAAAAGCAAAACAAGTAGAAAATCCAGCTTATTTTTCCTTCTTCCCGCCACCTTTGGAGCTCTTGCCCGGCCTGATGGTTAGTTTCGGAATCCGGCGTGGACGGGTTGGAGAAGGAGGAGTAGTCGGATCTTCTTTTGCTTGGTCTTCTCCAGCAGAAGTGCTTTTCTTCCTCTTCCTTATTGCACGCTTCCCCTTCCTCTTCGAAGAAGACTCACTTCCCAGAGTGAGCAACGTGGAAAGCTTTGTGTCATCATCAAATGATTGCTCCAGAGTCTTCTCACTGTCCTCCGTCTCTTCCGCTTTCTGCTCTTGGGAAGCAGGTGGATCCTCTAAGCCTTGAAGGGCTGCTATCTGTTCTTCCTGCGACCCTAGCTGAGAATCAGGAGTGACTTGAAGGGATGGAGGAGGAACAGCTGGAAGAGGAGGAGAGTGCACAATGCTTCGTGCTTCCGCTACAGAAGAAAAGAAGTTAAAATCAGTATTCTCCGAAAAAAGAGAGGATATTGGATCATCAGGACTTAAGTAATAAGCGAGAAATTCGTCAAGTTCAATTGAATCGAATGAGCAATCTACTTGAGCCAGATCTGAATCAAAGTTACCTGGAGAAGTCAGCTTTGCAAGATCAATCTCGAATTTCTGACCCTCAATATCTTCCAGGGCCTCTTCCTCGGTGGGAGTGGTCACAATTTCTTTGTCAACTTTAGCAGGAGGCGAAGAATGTGAACTGGAGCCAATAATATCGACATCAGCTGAAATCGAAGTATGAACAGGGGCAGTAGGAAGTATTTCTTGTACGGAACGCTTCTCTCCCGTCACTTCGGCTCGTGCTTGGGCAAGTTGCTTTTTTCCTTTAGCAAGGGCGGCACGGGACTCATCATTTAGATAAATGGCTTTAAGATCCGCTTCACCGTAACCAGCTCCTCCAAGCATGTCGATAATTACTTCCCACACTTCAGCCAAAGTAATTTCATATTTTGGCCCCAGAAAAGAAAGGCTTCCGTGCCCCAAAACGCTGTGGACATAAAAGTCAAATAAAGTGGAGCTAATGTTGGCTTTGGTTGTTTCAAGAGATTGTTCGGCCACAGCTTTACCGACGATAGCCTCATCGCACTCCTTTTCAACTCTTAACAACTGAGATTGCAACTTTGTAATTTCCAAGTCTTAGGAGCTGACTTTCTTCCGAAGCTGAGCGGCATCATTACGATATTTCCTAGTAACATGCTGCTCTACTTCAACTTTCGCTTCAGCATCTCGCTGAGCAGCATGGGCATCTCGAACTTGTTTTTGAAGCATTTCTTCCTTTTGCGAATAAGAAGTGGAAGAAGTGGCAAGCTCGTTCTTTAGTCTTTCAACGTCAGCTTCGAGTTTCCTATAACCATCAGAAATGCTCTTCATTTCAGCATCATGCCGCTTGCAAACTTTATCCCACTCCGACTTATCATTTTCCATGGTCAGCATGGCTTCGAGATTCGCGCGATTCACCCTTTGCAGCTCGTCAACAAGTTTTTGCCATCCAGACATCCTTTCGATATCAAGTTTGACGGCATCGAGGTTACGCAGCATAGCCGGTTTATCAATCGGGACCAAGTCAAGGTCAAAGCGCACCCCCTTTAAGCACCATTGCGGGAACCGACTTTGAAGAGTTGGCGGACCCTGTCCAACTTGATATTGAGGCCTGTTGATGATTGTTTGAATGTCAGACTTCTCAAGAACGGGAGAATCACCAGGCAAGTCAGAAGGAGTGGGAGCGTCAGGCTTTTCAGAAACAACAGAAGAGTCAGTAAGCTTGGTTCGTTTACTCGGATCGCTGGCAACGTGACTTTTTCCTTTATCATCATAAGATTTCCTCTTATGAGAATCGTCTTCTTTTCGGGATGAATCCAGGTGTTAATCTTCTCTTCTACGGCGCTCTTCATAGTCCCACCTCTCACGAGCTTTCCTGGCGGCTCTTTCTTCGTCAGTTTCCTGGCGGGAAGGGAGGTAGCGTCCATAATCATAAGAGTCGCGCCCTCCGTAACGTCGGAAGTCATCATAATATGAGCCGCTTCGCCCCATCAAAGAACCTGAAATTGGAGAAAAGACAAGTTTTAAAAATCTTCAAATTGAAGAAGCTAAGTGAATGAGAGTGCTAAGCATCCTAAGTGTGTGCAGCGTGCAAACTATGCGCGTCAAACTACAAACCACTCTGTGGTGTGTGAATGGAGACAGCTGGTGTAGAAGGTGTTGTAGTTTGTTGCAAAGAAGAAGTCGCTTCAACGACAGGAGAAATCGCTTTTGGAATGTCGTCCTTAAAAAGCTCTTGAGAAGTTATCATTATATCGCTCAAGTTATCGAAAGTGTCATCACCGTGACGCCCAGCAGAACTCTCTTTTTCAACTTCTGCATTAGCCGTCTTTTTAGAAATTTGTGGATTTTCTTCCTCTTCAATAACTGGAGAAAGTGTTAACTTGCTAGACGACCCCACAACATCAGTAGAAGTAGAACACTTCACCAGTGAAGTCTCAGTGGTGGGTTCTTTCAGTAAAAGTTCTTTAGCAGGAGCTGGGGCATCTGACGTCTTTGCTGGAGAGTCAGGAATTTCATGAGGCTGGGTGGAACGGGAAGAATGTAGAAGTTCAAACTGGTGCAAAAGTTCATCTTTCAACAAGAATTTGGCGCTTCTCTCTTCCATAGCCACAACATTTAAAGTTTCGAAGATTGACTTGAGGCCGGGATTTCTAAGCGGGGGAGGAAGTGCTGAAAAAAAGAAAAGAATGAAGATAAGCATTTGATAACTCAGGTTTCGAAAAGCTTATGAGATGAACAAAGAAAGGCAATCTTACTCCCGACTCTCCAGACAACGTAGAATCCCGGAGGACATCGGACAAAGAAGAATTGACTTAGAAACCCGTGAGCACTATCAGGAAAATCCAAAATCAATTTCCGGTTTCTGGCACCTCTTACAAGCACGATTGAAGGGTGATCTTTGTTCTTTGAAAAGGTGCATAAATAGCAAATTTCATCGAAGCTTGGAAGACGGTTGAGCGTCCTCCTAAACAAGACACACAACCCCATCAAGACGGCGTAACCGTTGGGGTGTAGCTGGAAAGGCGAGATAGCTAATCGAAGGAAAAGTTCTCGGAGAAATTCGTTGAAAGGTGGAATAGCTCCACTTAAGCACATCTGACGATTCACTGCGACAAAACCGAGAGGTGGCCTGTCAGCAGTGTCGTTTGATCCAGGAAATATAGCATCTGATTCGGCAATACCGAACTGAGTTAACATCTGTCTAAAAACTTTGTGGCTTAAAATGGTCGGAGTTCTTTCTGGAGGATCGATCAGTGGGATAGCAATCGGGAAAGCTTCTCCGGCTGGTCCTGAATCTTCTTGTTGAAATGTCATTCTACACAATCAACTGGATATTTAAATATGAAGGTGCACGTTTCCTAAAAGTGTGAAGTGTTGTGCAAAACTAAAACGATAACAAGCAAGTATAACTGAAATTGAGATAGTTGACATTTGTTGATTATAAAGTTTCGAGGCTTGTCATTTTAAGTTCAAGTACAATGTTGTGTTGATGCAAACAAATCAGCTTAGGTTGATTATTTCAGCTTTGCTTTAATACTTCATTTGAATTTGTCGTTTCATAGCATTTCATTCATAGAATTCATTTAAGTTAATTGTTCTTTGTCGACTAATCTGTCATGCGATGTGGGCAGTCAATGGCAGTATATCTGTCCCGTTTTTCTGCAAATGTTGTTTTTAAACAGGTTATTAGCATTAAAGTTAAGACAATCTGAAAAGAAATGCAACTCAGTTCAAATTCAAAGCTCAGTCAACTTCTGGCCACAAGTCCTAGGTCGTTCAGCGACCTATCATAGGTCGAGGCATTTTTAGGTCGTACTGTGCAAATTAAATCGTTTAGGGCGGTGCAGAGTTGGTTCAAGTCCTAGGTCGTTCAGCGACCTATCATAGGTCGAGGCATCTTTAGGTCGCACAGTTCAAGTAAAAGATTCAAGGCGAGGCAAGTTTCTCAAAGTCCTAGGTCGTTCACGACCTAGTATAGGTCGGAGACTACTTAGGTCACAGGAATCCTTAGATCGGTCAGGTTTCTCACGACCTAACTTTTAGATCGTCCAGATTTGATAGATCGCTGACTTCCTCCCCACGCAATCACTTACTAAACCCGATAACCCGATATCGCCATTACAAAAGAATCTGTCATCCTTTTCGTTTCATCTCCATATACCATCAAATCGCCTAAAAAATCGACTCCAAACCCCTCCGATCCATTATAAAAATTTCCGTGCATTCATGAATTACCACAACGTATCAAACGACGATCAAAAGTCGATCGAAATAACCATTCAAAATGAAACATGACACGTGAAATTGGACTTGGGTCGGAAAACATGGATTCACGATCGAACGGCGATTATGGTGGAGTAGAGATTGGATCCACTTACGTAGTATGCTGGTAGAAATGGATCGACGATTAACTGGGTTGAGTTCGCCTTCGAAAGTTTGAAAATTCATCAATGGCAGTGGAAGTTCGGAGCAGTAAGGTAGGGAGGAATGAGCGACCTTACTAATTTATATGAGGCTGAGAGAGGAAGGCGAGTAGGCGTACGAGTTAGCACGAGTTTTAGGTCGTTCACGACCTAGCAAAGTTAAGTCGAAGCACACGACCTATGACATAGGCCTACACTTCGAGGGGCAAATGTTAACTCATATTTTAGTGCCGACCTAAAACTCTGCGACCTAAAGACTCTGCGACCTAAGAAAGTTAGCGACTTCACGACCTAAGGGGGTTCCCGACCTAAAGACTCTGCGACCTAAGAAAGTAGCGACCTAACAACTTACTGGTATTAGCGACCTAACGACTTAAGAGACTCCACGACCTAAAGACTCCACGACCTAAAGACTTCACGAGCTAACGACCTAAAGTTGTTTACGACCTAACTCCTGAAGCGGCTCAGCGACTTACGACTTAAGAGGCTAACGACTCAAGGACTTAACAACCTAACGAGCTAAAAGCATAGAAAAGTGGCACGACCTACCTTAGGTCGTTCACGACCTACCTTAGGTCGTTCACGACCTACCTTAGGTCGTTCACGACCTATCTTAGGTCGCTTACGACCTATCTCTTGTTCAGATAAGACCGAGTACAACTTCAGCAGCCTAACTTCTTAAGTCGCGAGTGGACTACGACCTAGCTTAGGTCGCTCGCGGCCTACGACTTAACTTAGGTCGTATACGACCTAAGACTTGGCAAAAATTCCGTCCAGAATCACTCCTATAAATACCCCCTAACTCCAACGGCAAAGGGACTTTTGGCCGATCATTTTCTGAAGCGTCGTTACTCTACCGAATTCTCAACTCATTCGACACTTGAAGATCTCCAAACATTCAAGACATTACAACAAGCTTCGGGAGGAATTTCATACATCCAACACGGATTCACCAAGTTTCATCATCGAAGTTTGAGCTAGTAGTCGAGAGTGTTTTTGTGATCAAATTGTATCGTATTTTGGAAGTGCATTGTATCATCTTGTAATCAGAATCAGCAATAAAGGAATTCAAAGTGGACGTAGGCTTGATCTCAAGCCGAACCACTATAAACTGCTGTCTTTTACCGCTTTTTCACTATTTTACTGCTTATTTCTTTTTCCCGTCACACGGGTGGTGCTTTCACAACTTTACTACACACACCGGGTGTTATCGTTCAATTTTTAGTGTTAACAACAGCTTTAAGCCATCAATGGATAGTTTCATACCCAAAAAAACTATTCGAATCTCAATCGGGTCTTTGATGTTTTTTACTCTTCGTTTTTTCGTCACGTGAATTTTTACGTTAAAATGGGATCACAGTAGCTGGTCTTCGATTTACCATCGCTGGAGAGTGGTGCATCATGGTACTGCTCCGTTTCAAATCCATGCACTCATTTCTAAAAGTCGTACGGCACTGTTTCGGCATTTTGGACGGATGTTGCACCTTGCACCGCACATTTATATATTGATTTTATCCATTATAATTGTATAACATTTGTATTTTTTTTGAATCCCTACGAACGAAAACTGTCATGGTTGTATGACTCCGTGGTATGAACTCAATTCTCGATGGTATCTAAACAACTTAAACATCAAAGCCTATACATACTTTGGTGGTGCACGATAGTGGACACCAGTTATGTTGGTTATACATTATATAGATAAATCCTATTTATAACCATTTAAGCTATATACCTTAAACAATGATAAATTGTGCACGTATTCTCTTTGTCATCTCTACATCACTAAGATATCTAGAACTTGGTCTACAGTTAAAACTCTATTAAATTTGTAGTTAATTGTGAAGTACGGCTTAAAGTTCTTGGTTCAGTCATAACATTTTTCAGATAACTGATTTACTCTAGTCATAGATTTTTACTTTTAGTTTACTACTAGTTACAGTGATACTAATTTTCTATATCGAAGAAGATGAATCTTCTTTTGAAAAGGGTTTCATTTCGCTTGATTTAACTTATATAAAATTATTATTGTAACACGATTATCGTTGTGATATGATTGACCATAGTCAAAGTATAGCTTATACATTTAAGATCCATAGTATTTATAATTCAAAAGAACACTACACATCGTCATATGAGATCTTTTATCTCAAATCAAAAGACTACATACACGGTGAAATGAATGTACGGCATTAAATTTTTAATAATTAAGGAAAATTATAATATAGACTTTAAACGGGTGGGAAGTAGATTTTTTTTTCTTCCAAAAGTAAGATTGTGTAGCTCAATTTTATTATTATTATTTCTTAAAATATTTTGGTTGATAAAATTACAAAATAAGCGAGAATCTTTCTTGATTTCAAATTAGATGTAGGCAAAAACTTTGAAATTTGCTTGAAAATCCTTGTACTTGTGGATTTAACTTTTAGCATGTCTGGTGTTAATTAGTGAATGAAACATAATGGTTTTTCTCGTGTCGCTCATTTTGATCTATTCAATAATCTTATTGTATTTAAGCATACCAGAAATTTTTGAAATAAAGAGAGAAATGAAAAAACCAAATTGCAAAAGGGCGTGGCTCTGGATCAAATCTTATGTCCTTATTCTGTCTTCGGTATCATAGAAAATATCAGTCATTTATCATAATAAATTGATGAATTAGTATGGTCTACCATACTCGATGAATTGATGATTATACAAAGGAATGGTTGAGATCATTCTGGCATGTGAAAGGGAAAAAAGGGTACACATGGATTGAACCTCCGTTCAAAACTCGTTTCTTTTTTTAATTCAGGATCACGCTTCTCCCTCTTTTGTTTAACCAATAGCGCTCCGCTTGCTTGGTTTCACACGTAAGAAATCCAAATCACATAAAATGAAATCATCCAATAGTAAAACAACACCATCCCTTTCACGCGTCAATCCTATTTATCACACTTCACACTGATTGGATTAATTAATAGGAAATGGTAAAGCAAGTCATCTTCATTCTCCATTCAAAATTCAAACAAATATGATATAACAAGAGTGGAAGTACTGATAAAAGTAAACGCTAAATATTCCCGTCTTAATTGGCCTATTTATACTGAAGTCAATTCACAAAAACAAACGCAAAGTGTTTATATTAGTTCATAAACCACTTCTTTAGTAGTCACTTCAACTCTTACATTGCGTGATCCATGGTTTTCTCTTGTTTCTGTGGCGGAATTTCAAGCTCTGATGAGACAACCGAAGCTAAAATTCATAAAAATCCATGGTGGCGAAGATTTAGAGCAAAGAAGACTGTTGTTCCTGTTGATTCTGCCATTGAAATTAATGCTTCTGCTAAAGACTCCATTGGCGACTCTTAAGAATAATGGAAATACGACTGTTAAGAAAGCCTTCCTTGAAGCAAAACACAAGGTAAACAATTGAACTTTTTAATTATTCTTTTACAATTGTGTTTATAATTTATATGTAGAATTACAAACCTGCTTCTATTCGGATTTCAGCTAACACGAATAACATATTTCAATTAATCAAAAGTTAACTTTTACTTGATTACTTGTATATCTTTTTCCAAAATAAATAAATAAATGTTTGATCATTAGTTTTAAGAGATTAGGAGCGGAAAACCTGTTAGTTTATGTTGAAGGCACTTCGCTCCATCTGTAATAAAGCCCCTAACCTATAATGATTGACTAAACAAGAATATGTTTTTTCATGATTAACAGGATCTGCAAACATGATTTGCAAGCGGCCATTCCTTGCTAATATTATGATACATTAACATTGACTTTGTTGCATATGTTGTTTTTGTCACGTTAAGCACATGGAGATTAGGTTAACTCTATGCAACTCAACTTAGAGCTCAATTAAAAAATCAACTTATTTAGATTGCTTTAGATCCAAATAAACAAAAATCAAAGGCTGACAAACTAAAGCAAATGATCAGCACCACTATTAAAGTGGTTAGATGCTTCGAGTTTGGTGCGAAAAGACAGTGGTTCGAAATTTATGTAACACGATTCGAACCTATATTGAAACGTGGTATGTTGTATATCAACTAAGACTTGTATTGTTAATATGTACTACCGTCTATGTACCCAATTCCAAAAAAATAAAAAAAATAAAGTAAATATCAACATATATATATATATATATATATATATATATATATATATATATATATTTGAAATCATCTATTAATGCACAATGTGCTAATAAGAACTTACTTCTTAGAAACAGGAGAAGAAAAGGGCAGAGAGTCCACAAAAATCATCTATCTGTCGTGCAATCACAAAATATAAAACAAATATTCAGACGGATAGTATTCACAAGTACTGCAGGAACAATGAAATAGACTGCAGAGAAGGAATTTTTTCAATACTTGAGCCTGATTCTACTTCAGTAATATCTACAGTTCTAAACAAGAAGTCGAAAAAGAAAAGGAATGCATGTCACAAACCTGAAATTAAATATGGATATATTTTCTTCGTATTGATACTTGTCAACATGATTTTTGGTGGTCGCTTTGTTGCTACAATAAGCTTGGCAAAAGTTCTACCTAATAATAAAAACAAGGCACCAACAGTCTTATTCTCTTTCTCTCGTTAATGGCTGCTTAATTTTTTCTCTTCTCCGATTACTCCCCTCTGTTTCTCTTGCTACTTGCGCTTCGACTTTACTGCTTCTTGTATTGCTTCTCTGCGAGAGGCTATGGGTTATTATTTGGATTTGGGGGTTTTCGCTTTTACGGGCGATTTTGTAAGGAGTTGTCCTCCTTTCGCTGTCGTCGCTGACGCCCTGCTGGCGATTGTCCCTTCTCCGGTTTCGGTTTGTCTCTCGAGCGATAGAATGGTCGCCATAGAAGTTTATTCCACCGGGGCCTTCTCCGCTCTGGCTCGTCACAAGTTCTTGTTGGTGGATGGTTAGTTCATGGTTTTGTCGCCTTGCTTTGTGAAGTCTTCCCAGCTTTCGTTTAGATCTGATGATCTGGCTGTTAGCGATCTTCAGATCCAGTTTGCCCCCAAATTGATATATGGGGAGGCGTTGGGTTTGTCGCATTCTTTGTCGACTGCTATTTCGTTTGGCTCCGTTGTTGTTGGTCTCGACTGTGATCAGTTGGGTGTGAACCTAGAGGTTGTGTCAGAGTATAGGAAGAAGGGAGAGTTCACCGCTCCTTTCTCCCCTCGATTGTCAATTCTGGGTAGTGCGGTTACTTGCCCTACCTCTGTCGATCTCAGTTTTGGCGAGGTTAATGGTGGCTTGGCAGATGAAGATTTGATCACTTTGTCTCCATCCCCGTGCCTTGCGATGGTGCCAGCTTCGGTTGAGGGTGGTTTTTATCCAGGTCTCGAGAGTGGTTCTGATGAGTGGTTTATGGTCGGGGGTGGGAACTTGTCTACAGTTTCGTTCTTGGGCGATTCAGCAGATAAGGGCTCGGCTGCCCCTTATCTTGCCGTAGTGGAGGAGCTCTGTTGGAAGGTATGTTTTTCTTGCTCGCTGTCTTTGATGGTTGTTACTGCTGGGTTACCTTGTGACATTTGGGGGTTTTCCTTTGTTGTCGAATTAGAATTCTTGAGCCATGACACACTTAGGTGTGTGCTCCCTGACACTTCCGCCTATGACGGGCTTGGTAGGGTGTCAGGTCACAGTGGTGACTTATTCGCCTTTTCGTCTTTATGTTGGATTGGTAGCTTTCTGTCGAGCGTTAGGCTCTCTTCGGTGTTGTTAGCTTTCAACAGTGTGGTTGTCCTTTTCTCGTCCCTAGTATGGATCTCTTCGTCCGGTACTTTCTGTTGGGTATTGGTTTTGAGTCACTGCGACTACATTTTGGTGTTGCGAGTGACTTGTTTGATTTTTCGTTCGGCGTTGTTTACTGTACTCTATTGGGGCCATCGATCTGCTCAGTGGGCCGGGAGCGACTGGCGAGGGCGGTATCCTTCGTTATTATCTGTGCGTATAGTGATCGTCGGTGATCACTATATGGACAGCAGGGTATACCGTCAGCCATCGGCGCTCCGTTATCATCGTTCCGCAGATTGGTGCGCCGCGCGAATCTCACCTTCGACACGGGGCTGTACTTTTAGTGACAGTCTCGTTATGGTTGGATTCCCACAGCAAGATGGGACGCATCTGGATAGCTCCCTTACATTTACTGGGTTTTATTTCTGTCTTCCCCGTATCGCTCTTCCGGTACGCCTTTACCGAGTTCTATCCCGCCAGTTAGCTGAGTCGGGGGTATCAGCTCCTGTTATCCCGGCCTCATCATTCTTTCGCTCTGTTGCAGCTCCTATCTGCCCCGTTTCAGATCAGAGCCGGTGGCAGTGCACTCTTCGCCTTTTTCGCCTACCCTTTTGCTTAAGTTTTTCTTCTGCTGTTTCTGCTTCTCCTGTTCCTTCGCGTTCATCTCCAGCGTTCTGCTCAGCAGAGTGCTCCTTTCCCTCCTCTTCTTGCTCTCTGTCCATTACCATCCCGATGATGAGTAAGGCAGAAATTGCGCTTCTGAATGAGCGCCTTGATTGTCTGTCCAGGAACTCTTGTTCGGAGTTTGCTGGGGCTTATCGGTCATCATCGACCGATTGTGAGGAGTCATCTTTGGCTTCTGCTGAGCCCGCGGTTTCTTTTGCTCGTCCTCTCCGTCGTAGAGTACGCGGAGTCCACTCTACTCCTCGCACCATCCGTACACGCTCTATAGCAGCGTCCGAGCAGGTCGACAGATCGTCTCGGCACTCACTATATCTTGTCTGAGTACGTTTGGTTTTTTTATTTGTAGCTGTCTGCTTTAACTTTCTTCTTTAGTTTCGTCATGTCGAATTTTCTCTTCTGGAATGTTCGCGGTATTGGGAACCTTGATTCCTTGGCTAGGCTTAAACGCATTGTTCGGAAACATTCGGTCGGTGTGATAGCTATCCTGGAACCTCTCTTAGACCCGGTGGATATAACCAGTACGGTCTTATCCTTAGGTTTTGGCGGAGGGTCGGCCAATGTATCGGGTAAGATTTGGATTTTATGGTCCAAATCCTATTCGGTCCACCAAATTTTCGACTCCTCGCAACTCTTATCGGTAGCCTGCACTTCTTCTTTCTTTGGTTCTCCTTTTCTGTTTTCGGCAGTGTATGCCAAATGTGTTCGGTCAGAGAGGCTTACTCTTTGGTCCGATATTTTAGGTCTCAGTTCTTTGGGCTTTTCTTCCTCGGTGATTGGAGGCGATTTCAATATCGTCGCATACCAGACAGAGAAACGGGGTGGAGCTGCCATCAACCGTCTTGCAATGGCGGATTTTAACTCTTTCATTGTCGGATCTGGTCTCTCTGAGCTCCCGTTCGTGGGATCGGCGTTCACCTGGTCTAATAACCAGATTGGCCCAAGTCGTATCCTATCCAGGCTAGACCGGGTCTTTGGCTCGGAGGATTGGTTTCGGTTACCTTTCTCTTTCTCGGTTGTCCATCTTCATCGGACCTTCTCTGACCATTCCCCTCTTATAGTTCGCTGCTCTCCTTTCTCGCTGTCGGGGCCCTCGTCTTTTCGCTTCCAAAGTATGTGGAGATCTCACCATACTTTTCATCAAGTGGTAGCTGATTCGTGGTCAGTTCCCATCATCGGTCCTCCCTGCTCTGTTTTCTGTCGCAAGCTGAAACGCCTCAAGGGCTGTCTTAAAGTGTGGAACAAGAACGTATTCAAGAACATATTCGATCGTGTTCGCTCTGCCGAAGAAGCCCTAATTGTTGCGGAAGCTTTGGTTGATGAGTCCCCGTCATTATCCAACAAGGAGGCGTGGGCTTCTGCTCAATCCTTTTTTGCCTCGGAACTTCGTCTTGAGAATGACTTCCTTCGCCAAAAGGCTAGAGTCAAGTGGGTGGTCGACGGCGACGCGAACTCCAAATTCTTCCACTCCTTCATTCGGAAGAAAAACAACCTTCTTACCATTCGTGAGATCATGCGCCCTGATCTATCTTTAGCATCGTCGCCGGTGGAAGTCATTAACACAATTGTGACTCACTTCCAATCCTTCCTAGGCTCGCCTTCGGTGTCCGAATCCGATCCCTCTCTTTTAGCTTTCATTCCCAGGTTGGTCCTCTCGCCTGATAGTGATACCCTCTCAGAATTCCCATCGGCGGAGGAAATCCGTGCCAGTGCTTTTGCTCTAAGTAAGGATAGTGCTAGCGGTCCAGACGGTTTCAACGGTACCTTCTACCGCTGTTGCTGGCCTATTATTCAGGATGACTTTTGTCGTGTTGTTCAGTCCTTTTTCGTTGGTAGTTTCCTCCCCTCAAGCTGGACATCCACCAACCTTTTTCTCATCCCGAAGTGCGACCTGCCGCGCTCCTGTGGCGACTTTCGGCCCATCAGCCTTTGTAACTTTTCTAACAAGGTTATCTCCAAGATTTTAGCTACCCGTTTGGCCCCTTTCCTTGAGCGTATAATCTCATCATCCCAAGCGGGATTTGTTAAAGGGCGCTTAATTTCTGACAATGTGTTGTTGGCTCAGGAACTTATTTCCCAGTTAGACAGGAAAGTGCGGGGCTCTAATGTTGTTTTCAAACTCGACATGGCTAAGGCTTACGATCGTATGTCGTGGTTTTTCATCATTAAGGTCTTGAGAACTTTCGGTTTCCCGGAAACTTTCATTGACCTTGTTTGGAGGCTTATCTCCAACTGCTGGTTCTCTGTGCTCATTAACGGTTCGGCTAATGGGTATTTCAGGGCTGGGAGAGGTCTTCGCCAAGGAGACCCGCTATCGCCTGCTCTTTTTGTGATCGCGGCTGAGGCCTTCATTCGAGGTCTACATTGCTTGACGATATACGGTCAGATCCAGCGTTTCGGGATTCCGAGGGGTTGTCCTCTCATATCGTCTCTGTCCTTTGCAGATGACATTGTTATCTTCTCGAACGGTTGTCGCTCATCTATTCGGAAGCTCCTTAGTTTCATTCATCTTTACGAGAGATCTTCCGGTCAGCTCGTTAACTCTTCGAAAAGTTGTTTCGTCCGGGCGAAGGATTGCCCCCCTACTAGAGCTTCCTGGATTGAGACAATTTCTGGTTTCGTCGAGACCACGCTTCCTCTTCCCTACTTGGGTATAGTTTTGTACCGCGGTAGGAAGCTTAATGCTTATTTTGATCCTTTAGCTGACAAGGTACGGGGTAAGGTCATTCGTTGGAATGCGGCTCTTCTCTCTCAGGCTGGCAGACTGGTTCTCATAAAGTCGGTGTTAGATTCAATGGGTACTCATGTCTTTGCGACTATGACCCCTACCGCCTCCTTTTTTAGGTCGTATCGCTCTTTGGCCTCTTCATTTTTCTGGAGCAACAAGGAAGGCGAACGCCGCCATCATTGGATTTCGTGGGACACGGTTTGTCGTCCCAAGAACGAGGGCGGATTGGGGTTGCGCAACCCCAAGGATATTTGCTCCGCCTTCGCTTGCAAACTGTGGTACAGATTCGGTGCTAACAATTCTTTATTGTCCTCTTTCCTTCACGCTAAATACCGAAGGCTTGCGGGCACAAATTATACGGGTTCTCCGTCCTATGCTAGCGAGACGTGGAAGCACATGCAGTCAGTGAAATCCTTATCTGACTCCCACGGCGGTCTTTTAGGATGGGACGGCGCCCCGTTTTCCATCCTCAGAGCTTGGACTTCGATTCGTATTCCTTCCCCCATTCGCCCGTTGTTTTCTTTCATCTGGGATTCTCGTTCTCCTCCAAAAGTTTCGACCCTCATGTGGCGTATACTCCATGATGGTCTTCCTTTAGACGAGAACATTCAGCGGATAAGCATCCCATTAGTTTCCCGTTGCATTTGCTGCGACATCAGGGATTCGGAATCCTTGAACCATTTATTCTTCAATGGTTCTACGGCCAGATCTTGCTGGAACTACTTCGGAAATTTGGTAGGTGTCCGTGGAATTTCCAGATCTGTTTACGATCTTCCTTCGACTTGGTGGTCTGGGAACTCCAGGAAATCTCTTCGTGCGATCATTCATCGATTAATTCCTTGTCTTCTTTGCTGGCACATTTGGTGTGCTAGGAACAAGGCAATCTTCGACAGTACTCCTATGGAGGCCGTGACCATTATTAGGCGAGTCAGGAATGATGTATTCCTAGCTTTTCGTGGTCGGCCGTTCAGGGGACGATTTAGTACCGGTATCCTTCCTCTTGTGGGTCTTCTTTCAATTACTTGTGCGATGAGGTCCGCAAGAACGGGAATCGGTTGAGTGTTCCTGTCAGGGCGTTGGTCTACATCCTACGTTCCTGACACTTCCCCCCCCCCCCTTTTTTTTTTATTTGATGTGGTCGCTAGTCTTTCAGGTCCAGGTTTTGGTGGGAATTTTGATTTCTCCTAGGATTGTTTTCATTGGTTGCACTTCAGCTCTCTGTTATTCTAGTCGGATGCTGGTACCCAGAGCTCATCTGGTATTGCTGTTTCGCTGGTTGGGTTTGTTGGAGGACAGCTTTTATGGTTCTCTATGGTTTGCGAGTGATGGCTTGCGGTTCTTTGTGGTTCTTGCACTCTTTGTCGGTGGGTGGTTTTCTTTGAGGTGGACTGGCCTACACCTTTGGGTGTAGCGGGATTGTTGGTTGAGCGGTTGCTTATTCAGTCCTTTTAGCTTTGTATTATGTTGCTACTGTTAGCATAGCTTTTTCTTCTATTTTCTGATACTTTGGTTTTCGGGTATGTGGGTCGCATACTCTAAAAGTCTTGCTGTATTTTGTGAGCCGTTGGAGAAAGGCTTGTTTCTCCATTCTATTATAATATTTTGGTTTAAAAAAAAAAAAAAAAATACAATAAGCTTGGCTGCATGCTTTTATATCTTGCCTTATTTCAGAACAAAGAAAAATGTGATGTATTATGATCAAAGGAAAGATTATAATAAAACTAAGGTGGATTATTTGAGCTCTGATCAGTATAACAAGAAGAAGGTCGTATTACAAGGACTCTTGGAAAGAAAGAGGACAAAATAATGTTTCTATTTTTAGTTTATTTTCTGCAGTGTTATCATTAGTCATTTTATTCACCAAATGATCATGATGAGTACGTATGGAGTATATATTTTACGTGATATTCCAATAGTACGTACTGGTCAGTCCATTGTACATTTTCATGTCAGAAATTAGATTACACTGAAACTTGTAAGGCCATAGCATTGCACTATTTAATGCAGAATTATACAAGGACTCTCCTGGAATGACACAACAGCAGGAGAAATGAAATCTGTAAAAATCCCTTGAAAGTAAGTCAATGGCGATTTTCTTAAGGCATTATTCCTATATCCACTCGCTTAGGTAAGCGAACGAATGCTGAGAGTTACAACAAATCGTCTTTTAAGATACAATCAAGTCGAGAATTGATTCTCTCTAATCGATTGCAGTTGCACCACTAAAATCGATTCAAACTATCGTACGGATAACTACGATGATAAGAGTTTCGAGTTTATGAACTTCTGAAAAAAGAAAAACAAAGAACCGAATTTAAGAGAAAGAGAAGAAAATACTTAGAATTTAATTTCTATATTAAATTTTCTAAAGAGTGACATTGGCATCAAAAGTTGTGTCTATTCATTTGCTAAAAGAGATGTGCACCGTTCTTCCCGCTACTTTTAAATTTTGTAATTCGAATTCCTTTTCCCTTTTCTTTTTCTTTCAAAACAAAATCACTCGTAAAATTTGGTTAAAATTCACACTAACAAGCACTTGTTCATTTCAAAAAAACTACTGAACATGTCACAATACAACTAGGTACGATTTGTTCACTTCAAAATACTGGCCACAATTAGTCTCTTGTCAATTGGCTCAAATGACCATTTATTAAAACTACAAAGAAATTGTCATTTTAACGCAGAATGTACTAAGACAACAATTATTTTACCATATGCATTAAAATGTCAACGTGTTTTATGTTTCAATGCATATTAATTTTGTTTGTTTTATATTTTATTGAATAATTATTTGATTGAAAAAAACTAGTTTTACAGTTAATCGGGTATTTCTGGATGCGTGGGTTGTTTTGTTCAGTTTTTTCCATTCGATACAAAAGAGATTGTTTTAGGACTGTCAATGGATACCCAAAAAAACCGAGATCCGTCCGCATCCGCATCGGAAAGCGGATAAATTTCTGATATTCGAAAAAACGGATGCGGATGCGGATACGAAGACATCTGCATCCGAAAATTATCTGTTCAGTTTTTGTCAAAATTATAGTTTAAATTATGTGTATTTTAGTACAGTGAAAGATATTCGTTTATTATTTTATTAAGTTAGTAGTTTATATTATATGCACTTAATGCTTATTAACTGCTCGAAACTACTTATTATCATCATATTTGTTAATTTTGAACACTTTTATAATAAATGAGATTGAAAATTTTAATGTTAAGCTAAAATTTTCCTTTTATAGTTCTTGATTGATTGATCGTTTGCGGATAAGATAATTATCCGATATCCGTTCATATCCGCGGATGCGGATATCCGATATCCGAAAATGGTTTTGGATGCGGATGCGGATTGACACTATCCGCATCCGAAATCATCCGTCTATAGGTCTAGATTGTTTTTTCCATTCTTGCTAACGCGGAATTAATTTCAGATATTTTCTACGATAGCGACTGGTTAAGTTTTTTTTTTCCCTCAACAAAACGTGTTTTTAGTTTTTGTTTATTTTTGCAATCTGTTTCTTCAAAATCCAAAATATCGTTTTATTTATTTATATTAGAAACGTCATGCTGTCATGTTAAACGTTTTGATTTAAAATGCAAAAGTAGAGCACTTCCTCCCTACTTCTAAATCATTAATAAATAAATAGATAAACGCACCATAAAAAACACATTGATAATGATATCGCAACCATTATGTTCTTGCTAGCGTTTTCCAATAGGTCCCATTTAAAATTATGTATATTAAATAATGGCATTCTCGGAGAAAAAAATGTTGCTGTTAACATACTGTTGGAATTATTAGTTTAAATAATAAACATATACAATGAATAAATATAATATAGTGCTGCTGTATCCAATATAGAGTATTAGATCCTCTCCACGAATCCTTAATCCTTACACCCAAAATAATCTGTAAATTAGTCTTTGACAACATTTATGTAAAACGAACTAAGTAAAATATTGGGTGTATATGTGCGCGCATAGTATTTGAAAGTTGCATATTAAAGGTCTCTTTGATCAATTTGGTATGTAAGTTAAATAAGTATGGTGATTGTTGTGGTATGTCGAATTTAGTAAATTAATGGGTAGATTAGGTTGTTATACCATGACTTTTACCTTAAATGTGCTTTCTGCTTTTATTAGCACTACAAGAATAACAATATATAGCGACAACACACTTTCGACAGCCGTTGACGGAAATTTCCGACGGTTAGCGACGATCCGTCATCTTCTTGTCATTTCTATAATTAAAATAAAATAAAATAACCGTTACTGACCGTCGAAAACCGACGCAAATACAGCCGTAAGTGACCGTCGACAACCGTCGGAAATAAACGTGTTTATAGGTCAGATTGGCCGAGAGCTGCTTCATTATCTCCCTTTCACCCAAATCACTCAAAATCCCCAACTCCACCACCTCCTCCCCACGACAGCTAGCCCCCCACGTCTTTCTGAGCATCTCCAACATCATCAATCATCACTTCCAACAACTCTAGCATCTCGCCATCCATCTCCAAATCAGGTTTTCTCTAAAACCTAATTGATTTTGATTTGTTAATTTATGGTTAAATTGTAATTCTAGTTGTTTATAATAACTGATTAATTGTTTACTTACATTAACTAATTAGTAATTAGATCAGTTTATTTACATAAACCCTAAACCCTAATTAGTAATTTGATTAGTTTATTTACTTTAACCAATTAGTGTGTATATACGTTGATTATTTAGTGCATATGCGCATTTGAGCTAGCATTTGGTTAGTTGGGATTGATGTGAATGATTGTGTTTATGGTTTGTAAAATTCCGAAAATGATAATTAAAATATATTAATCATAGTTAAACCCTTAATCGTTTATATAAAATCAAGTTTGGTACAATATTGTGTGGCATGATATAAACTAGTGTATACTATAGTTTAATATTATTTTAAATAAAATATAATACTATATACGTAATTCGTTAAATTTGAAGACATGAATAATATATATTTTCAAATAGTAAAAATCATATAATATAGTATATATTTAATAAAACAGCCGTAAAATGCAAATAAACTATTGTACAAATGCTAATATATGTTATATAATTAACTAATCGTGCATAATATTGATATATAATGCTAATATTGATAATCTATAAACAAATTAAACGTGCATAATGTGTTTTATTTTTTATAAATCCCTTAGAGAGTTTTTGGCCCCGTCTGACAGGTATTGTATATGATCGTTATATGAATATTCGTTTTTATTACAAAACGGACATTCATATTCATCCGATATAATATTTGTTAAATTTGTTCATGTATTGGACAAGTTACAAACACTATAAAATAATTATATTTTGTAAATCATATCATTTTAAACGGTTCACAAAATTTCGACAACACTTACTTTTTGTTCCTTGTGTACACGCATTTATACGATAAGGGAACATGGGGGAAGTGCTGCTGAAATTTTATGAAATCATTTAAAATGAATTGATTTATGAAATATAATTACTTACTGTGTTTGTAATGGGAAGTAGGATGATCGACCATCAAAGCAAAAAATAATATAGAAGCTAAAATTTTAATATTATATTCATTTCAAGGCGCAAAATCAATTCAAGACGCAAGAAAGCGCAAAAGGACGCAAAAACAATTTCAATGCACAAAAAGGTGCAAGAAAACACAAAAAGGCGCAAATTAGCAAATTCAATAATATTATAAATAAATACTTTTTAACTAAAAATAAAATGTCAATCCATAATATTAAATTATTAATACTAATTTTAATTTCTATCATAAGTTTTAAAGTAGGAAAAATGATCAATTATTTTACTGATCGGAGCTGGATATACGAAAAACAAAGGGAAATGAGAGGCTCAATAAGTGAACATTTTTGTAATGGGGTACATGTGATTATTGAATTCGCTTTAAGTAATAATGAAAACGACGAAGAGATTCGTTGTTCATGTAGTAGGTGCAAACTGTTGAAGCATTTTATACCGGATATGGTTAGAGTTCATTTGCGCCAATACGGTTTCATGCCGAATTATTTGGTGTGGAATCGTCATGGAGAAATTGTAGCACCTAATCAAGAACAGTCAGAGGAGAAGGTTGGTGATGAAATTAGTACGATGAATCTCGTAGAATATATGGTTGAAGATGCAACACGATCAATGTTTTCTACCGTTGAAGTTGATAATGACGATGTTAACATGGAAGAGGAACCAACTATTGGAGCGAAAAAAATATATGATTTATTAGATGCTGCTAAGAAACCCTAATGGAATGATTGTAAAAGAGGTACTCAATTATCAGTAACTGCAGAGTACATTGCGATGAAATTAAAATACAACCTCACAGAAGCTGGATTTATAGCTGTTGTACAAGCTGCTAAACGGCACATGCCACCTGATAATTTAATGTGCGAAAATCATTACGAAGTAAAAAAAACTTATGTCCGTTTTCGGTTTGCCGTATCAAAAAATAGATACTTGTTTAAATGGTTGCATGTTGTTTTGAAAAGAAGACATCAATCTTAGGAATTGCAGAATATGTAAGTAGAAAAGATACAAACCAAGAAAAAAGAAGGAAAAAGAAGTTCCATACAAGCGTATGCATTACTTACCTATAACTCCTAGACTTCAAAGGTTATATGCATCATCTGTAACAACGCATCATATGAGATGGCACAATATGAGAACACAGGAAGAAGGTACGTTAACACACCCAGCTAATGGAGAAGCATGAAAGCATTTTGATAAGAAATATCCCGCTTTTGCAGCGGAGAGCCATAACGTTAGGCTTGGTTTAAGTACAGATGGATTTTCACCGTTTTTCCAGTTTGGTTCTAAATATTCATCTTGGCCTATAATCGTTACACCGTACAATCTACCCCCGTGGATGTGTATGAAAACTCCATATATGTTTCTCACAATTGTTGTCCCTGGCCCAGATGATCCGACACAAGAAATCGATGTTTACTTACAACCGTTAATCGAAGAGTTAAAAACATTGTGGTACGAAGGAGTTGAAACATACAACGTATTAAAAAAAATTCGGATGTTTGCTTCTTTGATGTGGACTGTTAGCGATTTTCCTGCATATGCAATGCTTTCGGGTTGGAGTACGATTGTAGCTTTGTCTACTATAGAGACCGAGCTCATAGCTGCGATTGAAGCAGCTAAGGAGGCGCTTTATTTGAGGCGACTGTTATGTGATTTGGGCTTCATATATGATATATGAAGGCGTGATGTGTACTGTGATAGTCAAAGTGCAATTCACCTAGTTGAAAATCTGCCATTCAGCTCGAGGACGAAGCTTATTGAGGTGGGAGAGTCGTTCCTTGTCTCGATGAGTGAAGAGAAGCTAGTTCGTATTCAGAAAGTTGGAAAATGCAGCAGACATGTTTACCAAGTCATTGTCTGTTACTAAGTTCGAGCATTGCTCGGACTTGATTCGTTTAATGAAGTGCTAGGTGCCACGGGGTGGCACGGGTGAGAGTTGAGAAGGTTCATGAAGACGTTTGTTTTCATGGTGGAGATTGATAGGTTCTACACCGACTGGATACTTCGAACACTTTGTTGACGGACGGTGGCCTTGCCAGAGTTCGTTGATAGAGTGTAATGGGTGATGACATTGCCGAAGCTCATAAGGTAAGTATCCATTGCCTAGAGCATGAAGGTGTAGATGAAGTTGGAAGGCTCGTTTAGAATTCGGTATCAAAGTGAAGATTGTTGGATTTGATACTTGGAACTCCAAATCAAGAGGAAGAAGTAAAATTGAAGCATGAAGAAGAATGGTCTTCAAACCCTAAGTAAAGGCCGAACCAGATTTGATGAAGGAGAGAAGAGTTCGGTGTTGAGAAAGAAGGGCTTCGATCGGTGAAAATACCGAACGAGAATTATCGTTCGGGAATTAGGGCATTTGAGCTATGCCAAACGAGATAAATGGAGCGGCAAAATTTTGGAGCGGTGGTGAGTTCGTTCGGCAAAGTGGAAGTGACGAACGAAAAATCTCGTCCGGTGTTTTTTTTGGAGCGGTATTTGGGCATGCGAACGAAATATTTCATTCTGTATTTTGGATGCCGGTCCAAATTTTTGCTCGGCGTTTTGCCGAACCAAACCAGATGCATGTCGACCCAAGCCCTAAGGCTGCTATATAGCAGTCACCCCTCCTCATTTCTTCACTTTATAAATAGAGGAGCTTCTGGACAACAATGGCAACCGAAATTTCAGCCAATTTCAGAGTCATTCTAGAGAGCTGAAACTCTGTAGAATTTTCTCTGTATTGTAAATTCTTCTTATGAATAGTTTCCAAAAGTGAATCAATCTTGTAACTTTAATCTTTCATGATTAATAAAATCTTCTCTTTCCAAGTGGACGTACACTGCCTAGCTGTAGTGGAACCACTATAAATACTGATGTTATTTATTTTTCTGAATTGCATAGATATGTGACTGTCTGTTTTGATGTTCATTTTTTGTTTGTTCCGTCTAACTACAATCACGATCCAGCCGTTTTTCGCTGCGTTGGATTTTTTATTCTCTTAAACTGATCATCTGAAGGGATTTTTTCTCCAACACAAAGGAAATGTTAGAATCAAACTAAGGTGGATTATTTGAGATCTGTCAGTATAAGAAGAAGAAGGTTGTATTGCAAGGACTCTTGGAAAGGATAAGTACGTATCTATTTTTAGTTTATTTTTTGTAGTGTTATCATTGGTCATTTTGTTCACCAAATGATAAGTACGTATGATATATTTTACGTGATATTCCAATGGTACTGGTCAATCCATCGTACATTTTCATGTCAGAAATTAGGTTACACTGGAACTTGTAAGGGCGTAGCATTGCACTATTTGATGTCCAATTATTCGAGGACACTCCTGACCTGAAATAACACAACGGCAGTAAAAATAAAATAGGTAGATATCACTTCAAAACACGAAGATGATGATTTCCTTAAGATATTATTTACTTTTCCCGATCGTTTAAGTGAATGAATGAATAATGAGAGTTACAACAAATCATTTTTAAAGATAAAATAAAATCAAGAATTGATTCTCTCTAATCGATTGTCGTTGTACCATTGACATCGATTCAAACTATCATACGGATGACTAAAGTGACAAGATTTTTGAGTTTACGTTATGCAGTATCACAAACCCAACGTTATAATTTTTGAAAAACAAAAAATAAAGAATGGAGTTTAAGAGAAAGCGAGGAAAATAGTTAGAATTTAATATCTGAATTAAATTTTCTAAAGAATGCCGCCTTTATACTGACACCAAAATTTGTGTTTATTTGTTAAAAGAGATGTTTAATTTTAAATTTTGAAATTCAAATTCCTCTTCTATTTCTTGTTTCTTCCAAACAAAGTCACTAATAAACTTTTGTTAAAATTTACACTAAAAATCAATTGTTGATTTCAAAATACCTACTTGAACAAATGACGATGCAACTAGACGTGACTTGTTCCTTTAAAATAATGACCAACTAGTCACTCTATCCGGTGAACTGGTTCAAATGAATGTTTTTTAAAATTACAAAGAAATTGCTTTTAATGTAGAACATACTAAAACAACAATCCTTTTGCCCTATGCATTGAAATGTCAAAGGGATTTCTGTTTCAATACATATTAATTTGTTTGCTTTATATTTTATTGAATAATTATCTATTTGAAAAAACCTAGTTTTGCAGCTGGTATTTCTGGACGTGTGGTTTGTTTTGTTTAGTTTTTTCGATAGTTTTTTTTTCCCTTTTCTTCAATAAAGGTGCTTATATTCTGTCAAATACGTAACTCTAATCAACATATTTTGCCATATTTTATAGGAAATTTTACCAATATAGACTTGTTTTAGAAAGTAATAACAAATTTAGTCTAGTTTTAAAAATAATTACAAAAATAGACCACTTTTTTTTTTGTCTGTTTAGTTGGCGATTTTTCAAAAGTCGCCAACTGGCGATTTTTAAAAAATCGCCAAAGAAAATAACATATTTCCTAGTTGGCGACTTTTAAAAATCGCCAACGTAGGTTAGCTTTTTTCTTTGGGCGATTTTTGAAAAATCGCCAACTAAATAGGCTAGAAAAAAAAATGGTCTATTTCTGTAATTATTTTTAAAACTGGACTAAATTAGTTATTACTTTCTAAAACAAATCTATATTGGTAAAATTTCATATTTTATACGATAGCGACTAGTTAGTTTTCTTCAACATGAACATATCAAATTTACTTATGACCTAAGCGGCTCATCTTTAATTCCATTCGGTCCAATATAGAAAAGTTCAAACAGCACAAATATAACTTTAGCTTTTATAGGTCTATATAAACTGCCTCAATCAAAACCCAAGAGCGTGTAAACATATGATGAAGCCCGAGATATGGGCTAAATAGCAACATCGAATAATAACAAAAAGTTCTACCCGAACCCGGGACCCGAATGCCCCTGCTAGCTTGTCACAAGGAAAAACCACCGCGATGGCCACCAATCCCCTCAATTTCAATGCCTGGGCTCAACCATAAGTCTTATGCGCCTTAGTTCATCAACTCTAGTCAAACAACACCCAAGGCGTGCCCTGGGCCCAGACTACTATGGTGAGGATTGAAGATGGGGCTAAAATTTTTGATTCTTATTTGAAAAATAGTAGATAAGTTATACACTTTGGTGAATGAATGTAAAATATTACTTAGATCAATAGCAGAGCTTGTGTTTCAATGTTTAGTTATAATATATTTTGTAATAACCATTGTAAAAACTAAGTCATGCCCTATGCCTATAAGTCTAAATTTTGTTCAATTGCCATGAGTCCAAACATACCTTTGGTAAGGCCGGTAATACCAGAACTTAACAAATAAGGTGCCGTTCGCAGCTTTATTTTACTCTGTTATTGTTCTTGACGCATACGACGCGTCGGACACAATGAGAACGGTAATAGGTCATTTGTCCCGTTTAGTTGAATGGTGAAATTTGGTGCGTTTGTTATACTAATTAATATATATAACAGGAAATTATTGTCAAGGACAAAATTTCTCAGCGTTTTAGCCTCAAGGATAGACATTCAGTATTTTAGTCTGAATGACAACTTTTTTTAGGTATCAGTTTTTAGTTATTGATAGCAGTTTTGAGTTCGGTAGCAGTTTTGGAAGAATGTTTGTCCTTATGAATAATTTTGAAAAAATGTTTGTCCTTATGAATAATTTTTAGAAGAATGTTTGTCCTTTTGGTTAAAATATTGAGGTCGTGTTCTTGAGGCTAAAAATATATAAATTTTTGTCATTTAAATTAATTCCTCCTCCGTTTTTTTCGTTGCGATCGTATCAAAGTTCTCTACAATATGAAGTTTGTTTGAACTGAATTCGAACAATTTATAAATTTTTTTTTTTTTTATAAATTACTGACACGTATTATTTATTAAAAAGTAAACAAACAATTAATTAACTATAAATCAAATTAAGTTAAAAACCATAACTTAAATGTCCCGTTCGTAACCGCAAATGCGTTTTTCGTTTCTCAATCTTCCCGTTCAAATATCCCATTTTCATTCATAAGTTAATCAACGTCTCAAGCCAAACCAATAAAATGGCCACAAAGAAATACATGAAAACTGTAAATTAGCTACATGCTCCAACAACAAATGATAGGTCATCAATCCACGACTTTAATGCGCTATCAAATTACAAAAGATAATTAATTTGCCCATAACATGTATTAATACTAAAGATAATTAATTTTATTTAATTTAAAATAAATATATTTCAACATATATAGTTGTGCACATAGTAAATATTGCTTCCCATTTGATATTATCAAAAACAATAGCCTGATAGATATTTTACTAAATATTATTGTGATGTTTATATAAATAATATAAACAAATATCACACTTTAAAATGAATAGAAAAATAGGCACAGGGATAAATATAGAAAAAAAATTAGGTTGAAGGGCAACAAGTTTGTTTTTTAGGCTGAAGGACAATACTAATTATAACTAGCATTTTGTATAGTGTGAAACTGAATATAATGCTAGATATAACTAATATTTTGTATAGTGTGAAAGTTGAATATAATGCTAATTATAACTAGCATTTGTCATTCAGCTTAAAAATGATACTTAGTGTTCTTCAGTCTAGTTTAAATTTTTTTCAAAGTTTGTCTTTATCTCTAATTCACTCTAAAATGAAAATAACTAAATATAATATTTGATAATTCCGTAACTATAACAATTACAATTTCACTTCTAGTCTTTTTTAACCTGTTAAAAAATTTTATTTCTTGCATATTGTAATTTCCGCAAACTTCGATTCAGGTGGCTTTTGACAACTTCTGTTCCTGGCCCACACTTACATATATGCAAAGTAGGGCTGTTATGGTAATGTTTACCGTTACCATTTCACAAATACCGTTACCGTACCATTTTGTTTACCGTTACCGATAGGTTGGTATACCGAAGACTGGTATACCGATAATCTGGTAACCGTTACACTGGTAATGGTAAATTACCGTTTGTCTAAAAAAGGTTAGTAACATAACACGTATTCATACCATGACGGTGCTTCATTATACAATTTATAGTGTTACTTAATAAAAGATATAAATGAGAAAGAAGTAAAGTATATTTAACATTATTTCACCTGGTTAATAAACTAAATTTAATCATTTGCTTAGTTATAAATGACTATAATAAAACATGTTACATGAATATGCATGTATTATAAATTGACTGGTAAAATTACCGTTACCGCTGGTATTGAAATAATGTTACCGATGATTTACCGTAGAAAATGGTAAATTTATCGTTACCATACCGATTAAACCGGTATACCAATTTCACTCGAAAATGATAACCGATTGGCTGGTAATGGTATGGTAATGATAAATTTACCGTCACCATAACAGCCCTAATGCAAAGTGCTTGTTTACTTGTGCAATTTCCTCGTAACATTTGACTGTGGATTATGAGATATTTAAACTAATTCAATCTACTCAACTTAAAATAAAGAATATACTAATTATTAGTTATCAGTCAATATGTTTATAATTTATAAGTTCGGTACCAAGTTTCTTTTATCGATTACAATAAATTATAATAATTAAGCTACTTGAACTGATAGATCATTAAACAAACTTTAAGATAACTATAGACATACATAAGCTCTTATGTAACACGTTTGCATGTGACAAATTGAAGTAGCTTTGATTAGTCATTTTGAAAAGATGATAGATGACCCGTCTTGTTATAAAATTAGTTTAGGAACACAAATGATTGTTCGCAAACTGGCACCGTTTGTTTCAGTTAAATAATATTTTAGCATATATGCTGTTAGAATGCGCTAAAATGAAAATAAATGATGCATGTATATTCATATAAACTGAATAAATTATTATAATATAAAGATATTATATTATAACAACAATAATTAGTACTAGCAGTAGTAGGATGGGGAAATATAAGTACTTTGGTTTCCGATTAGACAATAAAAATAAAAATAAAAATATTGGAGATCGAACTTGATTCACAGAGTTCAACCGAACTTTACATGTTAAAAATATTCTACATTTTTAAGTCTTGAACTATTAAACTATTATATGTTATGTTTGTTGTTTGAGTAAGTGATCAAAATCGAGATACACGCCTACTATAAAAATTATTAATTAATGTAAAAAGAATATAGTTATACAACTATCAATATTTTTAAATAACCTTTTGATAACATGTGAACGTCATGCATAGCGTTGCACATATTTCAAAAAAGAACTAGCTTGCTTGATTGACAAGATTAATTTTTTTTTAATTGATTAGATATGACTAGTTCTCATTATACTGCCGTTGTGACGGTTAAGAGCATTCCCAACCGAGTGATGGTTGGGAAGCAACCGACCACCAACGGAAGGTTGGTTGTGGCCTTCTGGGCTGCTTTGGCAATCCGAAAAATTGTCAAAGCCACCCGGAGTGTTGTTTCTTAGTCGGCTTTTTTTTAGCCGACTAAGAAAATATTTTCTTTGCAGGCTAAATTTTCTTCGGTTGAGAGTGGGTTTTGATTGATTCATCTCGAATCGACGTATCTCAACCAAAATGGTTTGGAATGCTCTAATAGCAAAAGCTATATGTTCCATCCACAAATAAAAGGTTGGTTACCGCCTAGTTAGCCAAATGGGTACTTGGGCAGGACTTGGGCAGCTGCAATAGGATATTAGGAACTCACTCGCAACCAAGGGTAGGGCTGCACAAAGTATGGGTTGGATCGGATTGAATCAAATACTTCACCCAACCCATTTAGGTATGAGTTAAAGATAGTTCAATCCGTATCCGACACATTGGTTATGGGTTGGACTGAAGTATGAGTTAGGTCGGGTTTAATAGGGTTGGGTTGGGTTGGGTTACATAAACCTAATACAAAATTGAGAATTTGAAGGAAATAAATCAAAAGAAAATATTAATATTCAACTCAAAATAGCGGATTTTAGCTAGCATAATGCATTAAATATAACCGATTCACTACAACTATTTTATTAGAATTCCATTATAAAATACGTTACGTAGAATTGTTTCGCTACATATTAGAGTAAGATTTTCATTCCATACATTAAAATCCTTCACAAAATCTCTTAGTCAATCCTATGTATTTTGATCGCTCTAATTTTACTTGGACTAACATCGAATATGATTTTTAAGTATATTTATTCTAGAATAGTTATACTTTATTCTGGATGTTTGACTATTCGAATTTTACATGGTTTGATATTGAATTAGTTTTTATATAGGGTTGGGTTGAGTTAAAATAGGATTGAGTTGAATAAAATATCGTATCCGACTCGTATATAGTATGAGTTACAAATTGTAATCCATATCCGATCCGAACTAAATTAGGTTGAGTCGGTTTTACGTGGGTTGGATCGGGTTGGTGGGAATTTTCTTTATTTCTCAAACGTAGGGCCTGCCCATAGATTTCACTTGCCTATCTAAAGCTGAAAATTATAATTCATTTTGTAAAGAACATCTTGAAATAAATGAGATATGTTGCCCTTCCCAAGTTTTGAACACCGGCTTCAATCTTCATTTTTCAAAGCACAAACCTTTAAACCAAAGCTAACCTTAAACCCATTTGCAGTACTCTTCAGTTTTAATATAAAATATTTTATGTGTTGCCCCATGTCCGGCTGCCCCAACTCAAGGGCTTGATGGGCTGCCATTTGAGCCCGTCTTACTCAAACGCAGTACTTTGAAATATATTTTTACTATTTATTTCAAATATCGAATAATTTTGTGGTATTGTTTGTATTAATTATGTGAAATTTTTTAATGATTTTATGACATTAGATTTTTTGTTATGTAATAATCATTTTAGAACTATTTATTATTCATGTAAAATTCACATTTTATTACTATTCTAGTAATTTATTTCATAGTAAAAATACTTTCACCAAAAATGTCGTCATAAATATAAAATTCTTGTTCATCATTTTTTTTTCAATTTTATACTTTGATATTAATGCAGTAGACTTTGCTATCATTATTGATCAAATAATTATATTTTCGAACATAATTTTTTTTATATATTATTTTCATTAAGTAATTATTTTACTCAGAGTTTTCCATTATAATATTAATAATAAATAAAACAGAATTTTATATTCGGTACAATATTTTTCTTACTCGGTATAAGCAAGAAAACATTGACGTATATTCATTAATTGATCAAAAAAGTATATTTTCAAAAAGTTCTAATTGATTGATATATGTCGGTTTATTTTCAGTTTTCCAAAATTATTTAATATATTCATCGAGCGATAAAAACCTAGAAGTATATGATTATCTTTCTAAAATTAACATTCTGAAAAACTATTCAAAATATTGTAAACTTTAATTTTCAATAAGTAATTTAAATGATAATTCAATTTTGAATTAAATTACAATAGTAATTATAAACCACAATATCATAGAAATAATAAATAAGTTTTATTTATTTACCAAATAGTAATACATAACTCTTAAGTATAATAATTACTTGGTGAAAATAATATTCGAAAAAACTGATGTTTAAAACTATAATTAATCAATCAATAATAATAGCAAAGTATATTGCATTAACATCTACCGAAGCCAAAAAGGCATCGGTAGCCGCGTCGACGCGATATGTGAGGTCGGTAAAAAGTTGGTCAGAAAATGTATTTGATGCCTGAAAGACGCCTTGGGTGGGGTAGTTACCGACGCCATATAAAAGCCAGAATTGTGTAACTTGGATTTTCCGATGCCATGTCGACTACTTTCTGACACCCTAGCGATGTCCAATTAAAACATATTTGTAGATTTTCTGCTGTATTTCTAACCTCAATTGCACATTCAAATATATACAATATATATTCATCTCAACAACATATTAATATCGCAAATTCATTACCATACTATCACATACCACCAAATTTATATACCAAAACCTGTGCAGTTAAAACTCCGCAAAATCCCTGCTGATGCAGCCAAGGAAGCGAATTCGACGATGTAAATCGAATCCGTCCAGGATCTCACACGATTAGCGGAAATAATCGGTGAATCGATGATAAATCGGTGAATTTAAGAATACCCAAATGCCCAAATCCGTTGATCACGAAGATACCGGATTCTGGCAATCTTCGACACGTTGATCGCACACGATGCCGTGAGAGAAGATCTACAATTCTTCGAACGTTGATCAAGCGCACTTGATTCCGTGAATTGGCTTCAACAATCGTTGATTCGAGCGCACTCGAATGCCGAAGGTGGAGATAGGAGATAACACTCAACTACCAATTTTAATGGAGGCAAGAAGCACAAACCAAATTTTATTTAAAATTCAACCTCCTTTTTACAATGACAACACATCCCTATTTATAGGCATTTACAACACACAGTCACGACATAAGAAAAATACATCACAACAGTACAAACGACTTAACAAATCATGCGACTTAAGAAAATACAAACAACGACTTAAGAAATACAACCAAACGACTTAACAAGTAACGACATAAAAGAACGACCTAACTACATTACGCGACTTAACATCAGGAGCGACATAACACTGGAACGACTTAAGCTTCAGCGACATAACGAAGTGTTTGCGACCTAGGCTGGGAACAATCAACGACATAAGAAATCTTGCGAGTTACTAGAATTGGCATAGGTCGTTTGCGACCTAAGGAGGAGTATCACGCGCGCGACCTAAGGAGGAGGAGCGACCTTCGTTTCAACGACATACGGAATTCTGGAGCGACTCGCGACCTAGGGTTAGGTCGTTTGCGAACTAGGGTTTGATCGTGACTTACTGGCGATGCTTGCGATGTGATTTATGGAGCGGCGACTTCGCGACCTAGGAATGCCGTTTGTGAGTACGAGGTATGCGCTGCATCATCCTCCCCTGGTTGAAAAGAATTCGACCTCGAATTCACACTCTCCTCTTCTTCGATATGCTTATTCTCATGATATGGAATCAAGTGTTTGACGTTGAAAACGTCAGCAGTATGGATATGATCCGGCAATCTCAACTGATAAGCATTCTCATTAATCTTCTTTATGATTTCCAAAGGACCAATCTACATAGCAGCTAGTTTGTTGTAAGTACCAACAGGAAATCGATCCTTGGTCAATACTGCATATACAAAATCTCCTTCTTTGAAGTCAACATGTCGTCGTTTAATATCTGCGGATTGCTTATATTTCTCATTCGCCTTAAGCAATCGTTCCTGCACAACCTTGTGGCATTCTTGCAATTCATTCACAAAATCACTAGCCCATTTGATCACTCCTTTCTGTTGTGGAACTACAAATAAATCCAACTGTCCTTTAGGAATTGTTGAGTACATAACCTGGAATGGACTGAACCCAGTGCTACGATTAACTGCATGGTTGTGTGCAAATTCAGCTTGACATAGCTTCGAATCCCAACTCTTTAAATTATCATTCACAAGGCATCGCAATAGATTACCCAAGGATCTGTTCACAACTTCAGTCTGTCTATCCGTCTGTGGATGATAAGCGCTACTGAATTTCAGCTTCGTCCCAACCATTCTCCATAGGCTCATCCAAAACTGACT
Organism: Allium fistulosum; assembly: GCA_030737815.1. Taxonomy (NCBI): domain Eukaryota; kingdom Viridiplantae; phylum Streptophyta; class Magnoliopsida; order Asparagales; family Amaryllidaceae; genus Allium; species Allium fistulosum. The sequence continues at coordinate 620,860,319 of CM060907.1, forward strand.
TAGAAAGCGAGTATCTCTATCCGAAATAATAGATTCAGGCAACCCATGAAGACGATATATTTCCCTAAAATATAACTATGCTACATTAACCGCATCTGCTGTCTTCTTGCAGGCAATAAAATGTACCATCTTTGAAAATCGATCAACCACCACATAGATAGAATCATTACCACATTGCGTTCTCGACAGTCCCAACACAAAATCCATGCTAACATCCACCCACGGTTTAGACGGCACAGTCAACGGCATATACAACCCTGCATTTGTCACTGTCCCTTTTGAAACCTGACAAATATGACACATCTGAACAAATTTTTCAACTTCCTTCCTCATTGATGGCCAAAAATAAGATTTTGAAATCAACTGCAATGTGCGATCCAGACCAACATGTGCTTCTTCATGCAACTCTTTTACAATTTTCATTCTCAAGCTGCAATCTGGTACGCACAATCGATTCCCCTTGAATAAGAATCCATCTACCAACACAAACTCATCAGTACTCCCATCCTTGACTTTCTCAACAATCTTCGCAAAGTAAGGATCTTCCTCAAACAACTCTAGCAATAGTTCAAATCCTGTCACTTCAACCTTCATCGTCGTCAACAAATGATTCCTCCTGCTCAAGGCATCAGCTACACGATTCGTCACCCATGATTTGTGCTTTACAACAAAAGTAAACTACTGCAGATACACGACCCATGAAGCGTGTCTAGTTGAAATTTTGTCCTGCCCTTGCAAATGTTTCAAAGCTTCATGATCCGTATAAAGAACAAACTCCTTCTGAAACAGATAATGCCTCCAGTGCTTCACAGCTTGAACAATTGCGTAAAACTCCACGTCATAAGTGCTATATCTCAACTTGGCTCCAGACAACTTCTCACTGAAATAAGCAATTGGTCTTCCATTCCGACTCAATACTCCACCAATCCCAACCTTCGAAGCATCAGTGTGTAACTCGAACAATATCTGAAAATCCGGCAGTACCAGAATAGGTGCTGTCGTCAAAAGTGTCATGATCTTCTCAAAAGCTAACTCTGCTTCCTCTGTCCACACGAACTTCTTTCCTTTCATGTAATCAGTTACAGGTGCCATCACACTGCTAAAATGTGGAATGAATATTCGATAAAAAGATACTAACCCATGAAAACTCCTCACTTCAGTAATTGTCTTGGGTTGTGGCCAACTCCTGACAGCTTCCACTTTGCTTTCATCCACTGGAATACCCTCCTTCGACAGAACATATCCCAGAAACAAAACATTGTGCGTCATGAACACGCACTTCTTCGTTGCTGCATAGAATTGCTCCTGTCGTAAAATCAACAGCACTTCTCGCAAATGCTGGATATGCTCTTCCATACTCCCACTATAGATCAAAATATCGTCAAAGTAAACAACTATGAACTTCTCAATAAATGGTCTGAAAATCTGGTTCATCACTCTCATAAAAGTACTAGGAGCATTTGACAAGCCAAACGGCATAACCAGCCATTCGTATAGACCTTCCCTAGTTTTAAAAGCAGTCTTCCACTCATCACCCAGTCTAATACGAATCTGATGGTATCCACTCTTCAAGTCAATCTTTGAGAACACAACAACTCCACTCAACTGATCAATCAAATCATCGAACCTCAGCATAGGAAACCTGTATCTCACAATGATCTTGTTTAGAGCCCGACTGTCCGTACACATCCGCCAAGTCCCATCCTTCTTCGGTACCAATAAGGCTGGCACTGCACAAGGACTCAAGCTCTCCTGAACACGCCCTTGTTCTAACAACTCCTCCACCTGCCTCCTCAGTTCCTCATGCTCTTTAAGGCTCATCCTGTAATGTGGCCTGTGAGGTAATGCCTCCCCTGGCACAAGATCAATCTGATGCTGAATATCTCTCAACGGTGGTAACTCCTTTGGCAACTCTTCAGGAAACACATCTCTGAATTCTTCCAACACTGGCTTTACTTCCTCTGCAACTTCAACAAATTCAGTAGCTTCATGTCCAATCAACAAGAACACCTCTGGACTCTCCTCTACTTCTTCAACAAACTCCTTCAGAGTCAACAAAGTCTTCAGCTCCTCAATTTCTGCTGACTTGCTCTCTTCTTCGGAACTAAAATGATCTTAGTACCCTCAAACATAAAGCTGTAGCTATTGGTTCGACCATCATGCTGCACTGCTCGGTCATACTGCCATGGTCTTCCCAAAAGCAAGTGACAAACATCCATCTCCACCACATCACACCAGATCTCATCTTTATACTTCTTCCCAATAGAAAATGGAACATGAACCCGCCTGTCCACCTTCACCTCTCCTCCTTTCCTTAACCACGCTAACTTGTAAGGATTTGGATGCTTCTCCATCTTCAACTTCAACTTTCTCACAGCTTCGGTAGAAATGATATTGTCACAACTTCCCACGTCAATCACAAATTTACATACCTTCCCCAGTATAGTGCATGTCGACTGAAAGATATTACTCCTCAACCAACTAGCCTCCTCTTCCTGCTTCGGTGTCAAACATGATCTCCTCAACATTAGATTACATCCTTCATCTCCCGACGCGATATCCTATTCATCCTCCTCAACTGGACTAGGATAACCTTCATCAACATCCTCACCTTCCACTTCAGCAATCATAGCTCGCCTCTTCGGTTTCGGGCATTCATTACTCTTGTGACCCACTTCCTGGCAATTATAACACTTGAAACTATTGTTGACCTTCGCCTTCGCAACTTCATTCACAACTGGTTTACTGACAGCTTTAGAAACATTGGAACTCCCACTAGCACCCTTGCTCTAAGTATTGAAACTTGGAAACACACCACCTCCTCGTCTTCCCTGCTTCTCCCAAGCCAACGCCTTTAATTATTAAATTAATTAAGGAGTAATTAATTTAGTTAATGAAAGTAATTAAGAGTAGTTAATTACTAAAGGAGATTAATCAAGAGTGATTAATAAATGTGTTTTAATTAAAGTTTAATTACTTAATGTAATTAATTTAATTTAAGTAATTAATAATTAAGTTGTAATTAAGGATCATTAATTAATATAATTAATGATGTAATTAAGATTGATTAATTAAGTATAAATTTCGACAAAACTCAAACCTCTTAGTTTTAAAATTTAGGATTATAAATCAAATACTCGCCTTAAATTATGATTTTTAAGACCAAAATGAAGATTTTTGGTGAAGAGGGATAAGAGCAGTTCGTTGATGAACTGGAGAGGGTTTTCGACCAAATTCCGGCGGCATGTCGAACTGGGGTGGTCGGCGCAGCGGAAGCGTGGTGTGGGCCCATAACCCACAGTGCGCTTCAGCCACAGATCTAGGGTCAAACATATTTACCATATCCTGGATCTGGATCCTCAACCCCCCCAACAAACCTAGCAGTCAATTGTTCCTCCGTCTCCATAATGTCATTTCGAGCAATCAGTTGATAAAACTCATCAGCATAATCATTAACAGTCTTCGTCCCTTGCCTCAGATTCTGCAACCTCTGATACATGAGTGATTGATAATTGTAAGGCAAGAATGTAGCCTTCATCATCTTCTTCATTTTCTCCCAAGCAACAATCTTCGACTTCCCCATCCGTTCTCGTGTAAGTTTGGTTTGCCGCCACCACTCCATAGCCCTCCCTCTCAACCTAGTAGCAACCAACTTCACTCGACGATCTTCCGGAACCTCCTTGAAATCAAAGATCTCTTCAATATTAGATAACCAATCTAGAAATTCTTCAGCCTGCGTACCACCCTTAAACTCTGGAATTTCAATTTTCATTCCGGACTCCTATTTGTGATCATACTCTGAATGATTTCTTCCTTGGCTTCGATTTCGACCATGAACACTACCACCATCAAACTCCTTATCAAAATCTGATGCATATCGATGTCGATCATGACCACCAACATCTCTACCACCACCATTTCTACCACCAACATCCCTTCGATCTACATTCCTCCGATCACGATCATCCACATCTCTCCGATTTCGATCATCAACATTCCTATCACGATCGTCAACATTTCTACGATCATGATCTTGTCTTCTATACACATCTGCAACATTTTGATGACGATTAACTCTTCTTGGAGGCATTGTCAAATCTTCAACAAATCTTCAAAAATTCAAACTTCACACTGCTAACACGAATACTTCACGAAAAATGATACACGATGAACACCAAACTTCAAATTCTCGAAATCCAATTCTCCAAATGATGCAAACTTCTTGCGATCTAGCTCTAATACCAAATTGATGCAGCCAAGGAAGCGAATTCGACGATGTAAATCAAATCCGTCCAGGATCTCACACGATTAGCGGAAATAATCGGTGAATCAATGATAAATCGGTGAATTTAAGAATACCCAAATGCCCAAATCCGTTGATCACGAAGATACCGGATTCTAGCAATCTTCGACACGTTGATCGCGCACGATGCCGTAAGAGAAGATCTACAATTCTTCGAACGTTGATCAAGCGCACTTGATTCCGTGAATTGGCTTCAACAATCATTGATTCGAGCGCACTCGAATGCCGAAGGTGGAGATAGAAGATAACACTCAACTACCAATTTTAATGGAGGCAAGAAGCACAAACCAAATTTTATTTAAAATTCAACCCCCTTTTATACAATGACAACACATCCCTATTTATAGGCATTTACAACACACAGTCACGACATAAGAAAAATACATCACAATAGTACAAACGACTTAACAAATCATGCGACTTAAGAAAATACAAACAACGACTTAAGAAATACAACCAAACGACTTAACGACATAAAAGAACGACCTAACTACATTACGCGACTTAACATCATGAGCGACATAACACTGGAATGACTTAAGCTTCAACGACATAACGAAGTGTTTGCGACCTAGGCTGGGAACAATCAACGACATAAGAAATCTCGCGAGTTACTGGAATTTGCATAGGTCGTTCGCGACCTAAGGTGGAGTATCATGCGCGCGACCTAAGGAGGAGGAGCGACCTTCGTTTCAGCGACATACAGAATTCTGGAGCGACTCACGACCTAGGGTTAGGTCATTCGCGAACTAGGGTTTGATCGCGACTTACTAGCGATGCTTGCGATGTGATTTCTAGAGTGGCGACTTCGCGACCTAAGAATGTCGTTTGCGAGTACGAGGTATGCACTGCATCACCTGCTATAGCGCGTAGCACTCTTCGACCGCTACGCATTTTCAATACAGCACTACTAAACAGTAGATCCGCTTTAAGCCTCGCTATTTTTCACTACACTCGCTAAATCAAAGTTTATTAGCACCTGCTTTAGTAACATTTATATAAAAAAATATTGATTTGACTTATTCTCTTTTGATCCAAATCGATAAAGTTAGGATAAAGACCTAATTTTAAGGCATAAGTGATCAATATAAGTTAGAAATCCATTATAGTTACCAAATCTAGAGTGCAATAATCATTATATTCTTCAGTTTTATTATATAAGATCAAACAATCACTATAATAAAAATACCCTTTTTACAATGGGAAATACCCGTTGTCATAGGGGTTTCGCAACGGGCATGTGCTCGTCATCTTATGCAATGTTGTAATAGACCCTAAAGATTTTACAACGTTTTAAATTAGTTGTACAAGCCCGTTGTATTAAATGTTTTTTACAACGTTCCAAAGCCATTGTAATGTCCCAGCTACAACTGGCATGGACCGTTGCAATATGCCTCACATATAACTGGCATAGACCATTGTCATTTTATCATTTGCAACTGTTTTTAACCGTTGCAAAATAAATGAAAAATTAGAAGGGAGTAAAACAATTAACCGCAGCTTCTTCAAGCAACTGCTTCATTAAAGTGTTAAGGTAATTTATTAACACAAACAATATTTATATTAATTTCATAGAATCATTCATATAAAAATTCAAATCCATATGAATTTCGCAAAGTCAACAATAACACAACTTGCATATACATAACATCAAAATATCACAATCCAAATGTTAAGAAACTTACAAATAACATAAATAATAATTGGGTCAAATCTTGATCATTGCAAGCTTTTGATTATTTTTTCCTTTTGTCTATTAAATCCAGCATATGTATCAATGTCTGTGTGTTAAAGGTCATAACAAGATCATTTATATATAAAAAAGTTGAGTAATAGTAATTGTCAAGCCAAAATCAAGACTGAAGTTCATGTGCTAAATAGTACAAACATCTTTAACTAAAATATTAAGAGCTGCAGTGTTACATATGAAGTAAACAAAGTTTACATATGAAGAATGAAGTGTAATCTTAAGATGTAATACAATTTGAATCATTCTTTTCAAAAAATGAACTAAGTATGCATTCTATTAAACCAGTTATTACCGTTTTCACTGATCAACGATGGTTGTCACTGAATGTATGCACAATGCATAAATTCAATGAGTAAGATCTCATTTTCCTAAAGTACTATGAGCTGAGAATGTATGAAACTAAATTAGTTAAAAGAGAATACATTGACTGCATATTAATTTTAAAGAATAGATAGTAGACAAAAGATTGATTAATCAAGTGAGACATTCAAATTTTAGTCCAACTTGTGTACATATGTGAGTTGGAGGACTAGAACAAGGATATCTTAACTATCAATCGAGGGGAAATGATCATTAGAAAACAATAGAAAAATAAATAAATTGTAATATGCGCAAAATAGATCACCTTGATTCAACAAGCGATAACAATGCAGAAGTACCACTACAACAAAAAGGACTTTTTATAGCGTGTATAAACCGCTATAAAAACTTTCTATAGCGATTCTATAATCGCCATAGATCAACATGTTGTAAAAAGTCTGGTAGATACTATAGCGTGTCATAGTTGCAATGGAAAACGTATTTTTCTTGCCATCTAAAATAGGCCATATTGGTGCAACTGCTTTTCTATAGCATTATGAAACGTGCTATAAAACTTTTTATGACGCATTTTAGTTGCTATAAATATGTCGACATGCTATATTATTATAGCATTTGAACGCGCTATGGAATCATCGTGTCAACCTTTTATGACACATTGAAATGCTATAGAAAATTCATTACTATCCATTATAGCACCGTCTTATTGCTACGAAAACTATTTACTCTTTGCAAAATATTTTGTAAAGTACTAACATGATGCTATAGTATAACAAAGCTGAACAATTTTTCTTTTTATTGCATAGTTAGAACGCTATAAAAAAATTCTATTGCACATTTTTTGCTGTCATAACATTCAAAGCTTACAATTTTCAATTCTACTTATATATTATAACTCAAAAAACCACATTCATCACATTAACATAAGTACACAAATTGAGTCATAAGCCAAATCACAATATATATATATATATATATATATATCCATAATATTTCATACATGAAGAATTAAACATAAATATTTGAGATAAAAATTAAACATAAGTACACAAATTGAGTGTAGCATACCAAAACGATACATACTAAAAATATTTTAATGACCGTCGATAAGCATGACCGATTTAAAGGAGAAAGAGTGTGACATCATGTATCAACCTCAAAAGCATCATACAACACCTGTGAAGAAGAAACACAAACATACATATGTTAGTCAATATATACAAGTATGTATAAGTACAAAAGATGCATCGCCAAAGACTAAGTTACTGAAACTAGCATAACCCCTAATGAACCTGTTATTGTGATCAATCATGCTTTAAAGAAGCACACTAAGGACAGTGGCACTGGCTTGCTAGGATTCTGGGTAAAGTTGTAATCAATACAATCTGAAATCTAAGTTTTATCCACTACTTCAGAACACAACAAGAACCAAATAATGTTTATATATATACATCTACATCTATACCCTAATATGGTACATAAAAATGAACTAAATCAGTCAATCATTTACACTCCACCTGTCAATGTCTTGCACTATCTATATATTGTATTGGCGATCAAAATATTGCATTATTCAATAATGTCTTGCACTATCTATAAAATAGTGCAATATTATTCAAAATTTCGTGTAAGTACCATAATGATATTGCATGTAAGTACCATAAACTTATACTATGCAAGCCATGAACAAATGAAAGATATGTTTATAATTGTACAACATAAGATAATAAAACATGGAAAAAAGAAAACATACTTTAAGCTTTCCTGAGGAGAAGAGATCAAACAGTTTATCAAGGTGTTCTTGCCATAAGTGACTATATTGAACTAGGAAAAAACCGACCTGTAATATCACAACCCAGATATTTAAGCCCATGGAATACTTATATCAACATATCAAACATACATGAATGAAAATCAACTTACCACAGTTTGGCTTTTCGCAAGAATCTTCTCGCATAAGCCAGTATAATTTAATGGCTTCCATCCATGCTCTCCTTGATACTGTACAAGAAAAAGCAAATGAGGATTAAGAAATTTTTACATGTTAATATACCTTGTTTTCAAAAAGAGAAAAAAAATACAAAACACACTTCATGCTTCTTTGAACACAATCATTCCTTGCAATAAATTTTAAAAGGTAAAATTTAACATTTTGACAAAGTTTAGCTCAGTGCTCAAGACTCTCCACAGCTCCGCTATGGGTCTGAAAGCAGTCATCATTGAAAACTATTAAAGTATTAGGTAACACTTCAATAAGAAGAAGAAGAATATGATCACCTGAGAGATCATTCCAATGACAATGAGATGTCCAAAAGGTGCTAGTGCATTTAAGCATAGATGAAACATTTCTCCACCGACATATTCATAGATAATATCAACTCCTTTGGGATATTCCTTCTTCAATACCTGTAAGTACGATGAAGGTGTGTGCATGGATATCATAGAAGGAAAAATAAATTGCACAAAAATATGGTAAATGTGCATTGTGTGTGCATGTGTACCATTATAGATTACTATTGACACATACTTGTTTTATATCTTCTTTCTTATAATCTATGACCCGATGGACTCCAAGAGACCTTAACAACTTGGCTTTTTGCTCACCTCCACATATTGCGACCACTTCATTTCCTACCAACTTTGCAAGATACAAAGAAGATGCACAGAAATAATAAGTGTAGAACCAAGAAACCTAACAATATTGCATATAATTAAACTAGCTTCAAAATAATTAAGCATAATAATTTGCACAACATTATTTAGAAATAACGTGTTGAAGCTAATGCTATAATACCTCCTATTAATTGTTAGTCCATGAGATGATGGTTTTGATGACAATAACCTTAGAATAGATTATAAAATATAAATACTAACATTACAAGTTTAGATATATATGTATATGCAGGATCTAACCATGCAGGTATCAAGAATGAAGACTGTACAGTATAGAGATTCAAGATATAGAGATAGAAGACTCATGAGTATCAAGATTATCAAGAGTTCAAGAGTTCAAGGTTAAGTTTGTTTTATTAGGAATATTTGTTAAAACTCGTAGAAAAGCACAGGCATCTTAATATCCAATTTATTCATGGAATGGAATCCACTTCGAGCCCATTAAAGGGATGGAACCCTAAGTAGGATGGAACCTACGAAAATCTAGTGGGACATTGTTTTGTATCCACTAATTTTAATTCAAATGATTTTACAAAATTATCTTGTTTTCAAAATGATTTCAAAACTTTCCTTTTAAAAGATTCAAAACTCTCTATCCTGATTTTAAATAATTTTAGCCTCAAAACATCTTTAATTTCAAAGTCAAATTACTCCTGATTTTAAATGTCTTTTCAAATAATATATTTAACTTTTAATATTTATACTTAGATTTAAATATAAAATTATAGTTAAAATTATGTATATATTGTTCTTTATATTTACTTATGAATTTCAACTATATTCAAGTATATTTATAAAGTTTTAAATAGTTTTTATATAAGATAAATATTATTTTTATAGAAATTCAAAATATCAACTTTGGATGAGGGATGTCGACATGCCCCTAGGCACTATGTCGACATAGTGACAGTTGAAGTTCAAAATTCAAATTTCAAAAGAAGTGTCTATTCGCCATAACTCTTCATGAATGGTCATGGCTGTTGCTCTTTTATAAATAGGGGTCAGTTTCAACGAATTTTTAATCACTTTTTTCTGGTTTTCACTCCTTTTCTTCTTCCACATTTCTTAATACAAAATCATACCATTACTCTGCCGAAATCAACATCGAATCATACTCGATTACTTCTAGTTTGATTCTCCATCACTATCTCTACAAGGTTCTCAGTGCTATTCAAAGTTATAAACTTCTTTGTAATATATTAGCGAGAAAAGGTGTGATTGTAGCCTTGGAAATCAATTAAGCGAGAAAAGGTGTGATTGTAGCCCTGGAAATCAATTGGGTGAACTTGTTGCCCCGGAAATCAAGTATCTCTACCCAGAGGATTGTCATTCTGGAGGGTGTACCTCATAGCCTTGAAACCGAGGGTTGTAATTGTTGAATTGTTGTTGAAAGGAAATCCGTACTTGTGTTGCGGGACTGGATGTAGGGTAACTCTGAACCAGTATAAAATCCAGTGTGTTCTTTCCTTTACTGCTTTTACTTTATATTTGCATCTGTGTTTGATTCTGTGTTCATATCTGTGTCTGATTAGTGTATACATTGTTAACAAATTAAGATAAAACTCAAAAAGATTAACAAATTTCTTAAAACACTATTCACCCACCCTCTAATGTTAATTCTAGCCTTAAGATCCTTAATCCGCATTTCTCACATTTGGTATCAGAGCTTTGTTTTCAAAAGTTTCATTATCTGAATTTTGAAAAATTTCAAAATGGCTACTAACACTAGTACTGCTATTACCACCAACACTAGTTCATTTGTAGAAGGTCAGTCTACTATCAGACCACCACTTTTTAATGGCAGTAACTATGCATATTGGGCATGTAGGATGAAAATATATTTACAATCTGTAGGATTAGATACTTGGAATATCACACAAACTGAATATTCTGAATCCACAACTAATTTTTCACAGTGGACCACTGAGAAAAAGTCTGTTGCACAAAATAACTCTAAGGCAATGAATATTTTGTTTTGTTCACTTGAAAGAAATGAATTTAATAGAGTGTCAGTTTGTAAGTCTACATATGAAATCTGGAAAACTTTACAAGTAACTCACGAAGGAACAAGCAAAGTTAAACAGACCAAAATTTCCATGCTCATAAATCAGTTTCAGTTATTTAAAATGAATATTAATGAGTCTATTTCAGATATGTATAGTCGATTTCAAGATATTGTGCATTCTTTAATATCTTTGGGAAAGGAATTTTCGAAAGAAGATCAAGTCTGAAATTTTTTAAATTCTCTCACTCCAGAATGCGATCAAAAGACACTTGCAATTGAAGAGGCAAATGACATCAGTACTTTAAAGATAGAAGAATTGATTGGAAATCTAATGTCGTTTGAAGTTCAAATGATCGGGAGAAGAGAAAGCAAAGCATCTGAAAAGAAATCAATGGCATTCAATGCATTGACCAATGGATCAGACTCAAACAGTGATAATGATGAAGAGATAGCATTTATGACCAGGAATTTTAGGAAATTCCTGAAGTACAGAAAATTGAATAGTTCCAAGAGAAACAACTTTAAGAATTCCGGTAATCAGACTACAGTACCAAACTTTATCAAATGCTTCAATTGTGACGAACCAGGTCATATCAAAAGAGACTGTCCGTATCCAGATAGGCAGAATCCTCCTATGAACAATGAACCAGCAAAGAAACGGAAGCATGCATTTACTGCTACTCTAGATGACTCAGACTCGTCCTCAAGTGATGATGATCAAAAGACGGATAATTCGAATTTGTGTTTCACTGCAGTTCACGACTCCAACGAATTCAAAGAAATGGATTCAGAAAAAGGTACACGTTTACAATACAATTGGTTGAAATTGCTTGCATAGAATTAGTTGCTTGGTTGTTTGATTGATTGATTTTGAATTGATATGTTGTTTGAATTTTAAAATTTATTTTCTATTTTTACTATTATTTTATTATTATTTTTATTGTTTTTGACACATTCTGAAATATATTATGAGTATAATAATATTTCAGAAATATAGACATTAATAATAATATTTATTTATATATATGTATTAGATAACTTAGGAAAAATCATGTCATGAAAATTCAAAGGCACATGTCGACATGGCCCCTACCACGATGTCGACATACCTACCTGAATTTGAATTTCAAATTTTGAATTCAAATGTTTGAATTTCCCTTCACCTTTTCACTTCATTTATTTCTCTGAAAAGATACCTTTTGACCAGAGAATATGTCCTTTGAAAGTCAATTTATTCACTATCTTTTATCATATCTTTTCACTTTCATTTTCAAATTTAAACTCTCTCTTCATATCTTCAAGCTCTCTACTCTCTACTCTAATGGCCTCTTCAAGCAACCTCTCAACCATGAGAATTTCCAGAAAAATCAAAGAGCAATTATTCAATGATCCGGAGGCAATTAAAGCATACATCAATTATGCTAATTATGCCAAAGTCCATCCCAGAAAATTTGCTATCTTTCAAGATATTTCTTCTTATGAAATTGATTCTCTTTTTGCAAACAATGGTGTTTTAAGTCTTATTGACTCTTCTCAAAATGATTTTGTTTGCTATCCTAATCTTGTCAAAATCTTCTATGCTAATTTAAATCGTGGTTTTTATAATGGAAATGAGAATGAAATTTGGAGTAGTGTCAAAGGCACTCAAATTGTTTTGAATTGTGATCTTTTGGGTACCATTCTTAATTGCAAAAGCACGGGAATGGATCTTTCTGGTTTTAAAATCGATGAACATGATCGTGAGACATTTCATTATATTTTTGAAGGAGATGAAAACTTTAAATTTAAAAACCGAAACTTTCGTCCTAAAGCAAGAATTGTCAATCTTCTCTTACAACATACTTTGACCCCAAGATTGGGAAATTTTAACAATCCTACCTCAAAAGTGTGCAAAGCACTTTTTGCTATTTTCGGAAATTATGATATCAATTGGGCGCAAGTTATTTTGGATGAACTTCGTCCTAAAAATTTTGAAATGGGAGAAAACACTTTATATCATGGAATTTAACTTACTCGGATTTTCAACTATTTTGGAGTGGATTTCAAAGGTGAAAAATTTGTCTCTAGAAAAGTTTTTAATATCTCAAACATTTCTCTCATGAAAATCCCATATGGTTTTCAACCTTATGAGACTCTTACCGAAAAGGAAGAGCGTTTGGCTCATGAAGAAATGGAAGAGGAAGAAGAAGAAGAAAGGGATGAAATGGAAATAGAAGAAGAAGAAGAAGGTGAAACATCCTTAGAAAGTATTGAATATCCTTCCAACAAAACCCTTCTCAAAAACCAAAAGATAATTGTGGAGAATCAACGGATTTTAAAACGATCCGTTAGTAGATAACATGTCTTCGAAGATGAACAAGTTCTTTTCAAAAGTCAGCAAGAAACTTGGATTATCTTCATTATCTTCATCTTCTAACTAGTTTTATCTTTTAGTATTTTATTGTATTTGTCTTAGTTTATTTTATTTCGAATGTTCGTGTAGTTCTTTATGTTTAATCATTGTATTATCCTATTATGCAATGAAATTGAATTTCGTTCCTGTCATCTAGCTTATTTTATATCTTGAATAAATGTTAGTATATTATAGAAATATATATACACATCATTATTCACAAAATAAAATTATCATCAAAATTCACTATAGTATGTCGACATACCCCTCTTGACCATGTCGACATGTACTGGTTAGAAGTGATTATTGATTTTGAATTTGAAATTTGAATAACAACCAAATGCCTATTCATTTCAAATGAATTTCTACACATATATATACCTTTTTCTTCCAGAAATCTTCACTGAAATTTATTTTTCATTCTCTATATCCTTCATTTCTTTCTCTAATTCAATTATGGCCAATCCTATTCACAATCTATCTGAAAATCTTGAAGGAACACTCAATTCATTCAAGAATATTCTCTCTATCATCCTCTGTAATCAACGTCACTTAGAATTGAGTCAAATGCAGATGATCAAGGAATAAGAGAGACACTTCGATGCAATTCGTTGGATGATCTCTTCCCTGCACAAGGATGATAATGAAGCACATCCTCCCGTTTCTCTATCTGTTGATAATGAGAATTGGGATGCCATCAAACAAGTCCCTATCTTTGGAGAAGAAGGATGGGTTGATGTTCCTCGTAGCGTTTAATTTTCTTTCTTTGTTTGATTTGTCTGAATTAATTTGTTTGATTTAATTTAGTTTGAATTGATACTTTGTGTGGATTGATTTTATTTGGTTTGAAGATTGGTGTGTGAAACATATATATATATATACACTGAAATGAATATAGTCTTTAATTAAGTTATTATGCTCATAAGTATCATTATTTCTTAATCTATATATTATATATTCCGTGGTATAGTTTATCAATGCAGGTACTAAAGTCCAAAAGTAAGGGGGAGTAAATTTTTTGTTGATGACAAAGGGGGAGAAATATAAAATGGGGTAGTTAGGCATAGATTAAGGGGGAGTTGTTAGTTTCAGGGGGAGTTATTAGGATAGAAGGAATATTTTATAAACAAAGGTTGTCATCATCAAAAAGGGGGAGATTGTTAGTCCATGAGATGATGGTTTTGATGACAACAACCTTAGAATAGATTATAAAATATAAATACTAACATTACCGAGGGTGTACCTCATAGCCTTGAAACCGAGGGTTGTAATTGTTGAATTGTTGTTGAAAGGAAATCCGTACTTGTGTTGCGGGACTGGATGTAGGGTAACTCCGAACCAGTATAAAATTCGGTGTGTTCTTTCCTTTACTGCTTTTACTTTATATTTGCATCTGTGTTTGATTCTGTGTTCATATCTGTGTCTGATTAGTGTATACATTGTTAACAAATTAAGATAAAACTCAAAAAGATTAACAAATTTCTTAAAACACTATTCACCCCCCCTATAGTGTTAATTCTAGCCTTAAGATCCTTAATCCGCATTTCTCACATTAATTGTATACGTAAATTATCTAATATATATGGACTAACCTGTCCAGTTCTGAAGAACAGCTTAGTATAACCAACTTGATACATGTATGGAAGAATATTAAACTGTTGAAGTATTTCCACTGATACACTCAAAGGATCTTGTGATGCAACATGGTCGAGAAGTAAAAACTCATATCTGAAAAAACTTAAATTAGAATGCAGCTTTCTATTTTGTAGCGGATTGTTGGTATGCTTGCTTAGTTCATACCTTCTAGCAAATTTTTGGTGAGACATTTTTGTTGTAAAACCATTCCTTGATATTCGAACAACTTCAAAAACTCCACAACACCTTAGTTGTTGAAGCACCAAACTTTGCTCAATGTTGCAGGTAGCTGTGACTTGTTTGGTTTTATACATCTTATAAAATGAGGTGTTGTATTTTCAAGCCTTTGCATCAGTTGAAACAACTGTCCCTGCATAACAATAATATGAAACACTAAAATGAATTATGCAACCAGTTTCCAAAGAGTTATATGCCATG
The DNA here is from genome assembly GCA_030737815.1 of Allium fistulosum. Taxonomy (NCBI): domain Eukaryota; kingdom Viridiplantae; phylum Streptophyta; class Magnoliopsida; order Asparagales; family Amaryllidaceae; genus Allium; species Allium fistulosum. The sequence goes on from CM060907.1 coordinate 620,875,833, forward strand.
GTTAAACTATGGCCTTGTTTACTTTGAATATCATGGATTCCTGAAATAGAAATTTGTAACATTGCTTTAATTTTCTTCACTTTATGCCATATGAAAAAAAAGAAAAAAGAATACAGTGGGCAGTGTGAACAGATTGACCCAGTTTCTCCACACGTGTTAATGAAATAAAGAAAGTCAGGTACACTCCCATGTATACCAAGTACAGAGCAATCTTTTTTCTCTTTATTGAATTGACATCCGATAGTTACTCAAATTATGTATTCTTCATATGACTTCTATTTCTATAACATTAGAACCTTCATCATTCACAACTTCGACATGGTTCTCATTATCAACCACGGTAAAAGAGATGTTTCCAAACCATAATACTGTAGCAAGCATTGCAAACATATTATCCTGGTCCTCTTTGCTAATATGAACAACATTCATAGCTTCCTGAAATAAAATAGATGTATACGTTAGATGGGAAAGAAGAAGAAGAAAAGGTCTTAAAAACGATATTTGGAGTAAAGAAGTTATTTATTCCATTATAATGTTGAACATTTTACCACAAGTAAATGAAACCCCTCAGCATCATTAACCTCAGCAATATTAAAACAACTACTATGCTTCAGGTATTTGTATTCATCCGCACTTCTTAAGTTGAGCTTCTCTGTTTCATAATGATATAGGAATGTTAGGTAAAAATAATACAATTTTAAGTGCAAGACTGTTCAAATCATCATTCAATCTAAGATGTCTAAAAAGTGGATACAAAAAGAGGGCTACAGCTGAAATAAAGTTTTTGACTAGAACTAACATAATCTAAGAAACATAACTTCGGATTAATTGAAAGTTGGCTATCTTAGAGTAAACTCCCCAACAGAATGAAAATTGAAGATGAATGGTCCATGGTGAACAAATTTCGGTAAAATATAATGCATTTTGAGCATACACAGTATGTACATGCAGTGAGAGAAACTGTATACTACTAAAAAAATGGCTTAACTACAAATATTAACCAAATATTAGGAAAAGAATCCATGAAAATTTATATGGAGGAAAGAAGAGAAAATACCTCTGAGAGATTTAGGAGCACCAGCACAAAGCTGGTAAAATATATGATATGACCGTTCACCAGCCGCGCATTGGACAACTCTGGACTATAAAAAATATTAATAGTTATTACATAATACAAAAAATATTACTGAAATGAGATTAACGATAATAAATCTAAAGAAAAAGAAAGTGCATGCACCTTTTCAAGTAACTCATCTGACCTGCCTACAATAATGTGCACATTATTCGGTATAGAATTTTGAGCTATGGGTCACCTTTACAAATTAAAATATTTAAAATGTGCGAGTTAAAATTTCAAGTTAAAACTTTTCTAGATACATACTAAAATGTTATCATATGCAACTTTTTCAAGCTATTTAAATTTAATTCAAGCCAACATGCCCCCATCGAATGCATAAATACAGAACACGCCTAAACAAAAAGACCTACATCCCTATTTTTATGTGTAAAATCATTGTTGAAAATGGTATTAAAATTGATATCATAAAAATATTTTTGCAACCCTTATCAAATCTTATATTTTATGAATATCGTATGTTGAATTGAATATCGTATGTTAAATCTGATGTACTTAAAATTGCTACCTTTATTTCAAAAATAAATAAATAAATAAATGCTTCCACTAAAAATATTTGCAGTGCAAAATATTTGAACTGTAAATATTAGCTCTTTTCTAGTTTAAAACCAAAAATAACATAAAAGGTAGTTTCAGAAATATTGGTTATAGTGGATATTGAATGGTTAACAAATACTCGTATAATACTAGTACTGCAAAAGTTTACCGTAAAAAGATAGGGATCTGAAAATTAGCAGCAAAATGATTGGCACATGGAAAATAATTTTTGAAAAAATAGCGACGTGCAAGGTTTTCAAAACAGAATTTAAATCGTAAATCCTAAAGTTTAAACTTTAAACTGAAACGGGATTCAAATCGTAAATCGTGGGTTCAAATGATCCATATTCTAAGATTTGTATACAATTTGAAATTGATTTTGATGTTTAAAGTTTAAACTTCTACAACTAAACTTAAAACTTAATTTTCTCTCTTATTACATAATTACAATTTTTTTTTGAGGACATTATATTTGGAACCGTGAATCTAAACAAAGTATTTAAATGCACAGGTAAAAGTTGACTTTTTTTTTAATTGCGGTTTTGACAAAGTTTGAATCAGAATGTAATTCAGATCATAAAGAGAGAGTCTGAATCGGGATTTAAATCATAAGTTTTAAAGATTTTTGACAACAATGCCAATATGGGCAAAATTTCCACTTTTTTAGAAAATTGAGCTATAAATGTTGCATGTAAAAGCGTGGGAAGTGAAGGTGGATATTATTTTGCAATGCAAAATCACGCAATAAATTTGGAAGTAAAAATATACCGTTAACTTACAATACCTTTTCTAAGGATATTGAAGCAGTTAATCCAGATGTAAGCATTACTACGACCTCAGGATCTGGCCTGGGTATAGGAAGGAGATGCTTAGCTGGAACCTACCAGAAATACAATCATAAACTAGTAAGAAATAATTTGGGGCAAAAAAAAGCTTGTGCATGCAGTGGAAAAAAATGTACCAATGTCTAGGGCTTTCAATGGATACCCGAAAAATCCGAAATCCGTCCGCATCCGCATCTGAAAAACGAATAAATATCCAATATCCGGAAAAACGGATGCGGATGAAGATACGAAGACATCCGCATCCAAAAATTATCCGTCTAGTATTTTTCAAATTTATAGTTTAAATTATGTGCATTTAGTACAGAGAAAGATATTTATTTGTGGTTTTATTAAGTTAGAAGTTTATATTATATACTCTAAATGCATATTAACTGCTCCAACCTATTTATTATCATTATATTTGTTTATTTGTAATACTTTTATAATTAATGAGATTGAAAAAAGTTTATCTTAAACTAAAATTTTCCATTTATATTTCTTGATTTATCGGTCGTTAGCGGATAGGATAATTATCCGATATCCGTTCGTATCCGCGGATGCGGATATCCGATATCCGAAAATGATTCCGGATGCGGATGCGGATATGGTACTATCCGCATCCGAAAGTATCCGTTGACAGGCCAACCAATGTGAATTTTGCGTAACTTCCAAATGTCAAGAGCTATAAGACTGCCAACTTTCAAATGCACGGAGTCACCAACAGCAGCAATTAACCCAACCGCCTACACCAAAATTGTGTTGATGTTATCCATTACCTATTGTATTGGAAAAATAGAACAATACTAAGCTTGTATTTCATCATTTTTGTTCATAACCTCATTATATACAAGCTTAGTGGAGGCAGGGATAATCCCCTTCAGAACTTCATTCTAAACTTTAATAAAATCTTAACCTCAAATGTTATAAAATATATCGTTTAAATTTAACTAAATGCATGAAATGTAATGTCCATTTTATTTCTTTGAAAGTACAAAATAAGCAACGAATTTACTAACAAAAAAAAATGCACTAAAGCTACATAAAACAACACAGAAACTTGTTCACACCTCAAAGCCCGCATCAAAAGGACGACGAGTAGCATTTGCATTTTTATCATTGCTGAAGTAACGCCCAGAGCTAAAGTTTACCTATAAACCTCAACATCATATTAGGTAGTGAAACATGAATTCAAATAAGTACATACAACAAACAACAATAACAAGAAGATAACATACATCACTAGCATTAACACCAGCATAAATAACTTTGACAAGTGCATGTTGTGGTTTAATAGGCAGGCTCAACCGTGTTTGAATAATTCTTGTAGCACTACGAAATTTGTGACTATGAGTATGCACAACTCTGCATGAAAAAACTCAAAATCAGTATTCAGTAATAGCCAATGACGAAACCAGGATTTTTGTTTGCCACGGGCGAAAATATGTGTGATTAAATATTTTATGGAAAAAGGTAAAATTTTAATAGTGTAGAAAGTTAACACATAATTTTAGCTGAACAATAATAAATAGTCTGATTATCTCATTATTAAACCAGCAACAACAAATCTATATTTCAGCCAACAAGTAGCATAAAGGATAAAGATAAAGTTTGGGGGCTAGGATATTAGTTCACTATCGGCAAATCAAAATACTAAACAAATATATATAGATAGAGATTAGATTTTTTATTGGAAAATATAGCACTAATAGCAAATCCAAACAGTAAACAAAAAACAAGTATTAGTTTATTACACTAAAATAATACAATAACAAATTATTTAATAAGTGGTTAAAAAAATCATATCGCAGCAAATTGAATTAAACTAATGGATTGCAATAATAATAATCCAAAAGGTCTTGTACCTTTGAAGAATCACAAGAAGCAATCTGAATTTTTGTTCAAAGAAAGCGTAAAAATCTACTAGATTTTGGCTAGAAAGAATCGCCGAATCAATTGCAAAACTCGTTTTCACTTCGGTTCAAGTGGCATGATTGTAAATTGGAATTGAACTGAAATGAGTTCTGGTTTTATTTTCTGGGGTTGATTTGGTTTTTGGCTCAGGCATATTTTTTCTGGTTTTTTTGGGTCGGGTAGCTGCCCACCCGAGCCATAAGCTGGTTACGTCACTAGTGGTAGCAATGGATTATAAGTAAATACTGCATGAAAATGTCATTTTTATGAGAATATATATATATATTTACAACGGATTGCTTACAAAAAGAGACGACCAACCAGGAGACAGTCAATTCCCCAGTGACCCAAAAAATAATACCCCTACAGGATGACTATATACAAGATGACACTAATTCAGTCAGATCTGAGGGCTCTGCAAGAGTGCAAGCAGATCCTCCAACTCGGGATCAGTCTGTAAACCCTGAAGAGATTCAACCCCAGGAGCAGGATGATAAGTTGCCAGATTCTCTGGAGGAAATACAGAAGATGAATATCCATATAGAGTCGTCTGCAGAAGAAAGTGACGATGATATTGAAGATATAAGTAAATACACAGAAAATAATGAGAAATATGATGAGATGTTTAATAACAAAACTAACATAGAAACCTTTAAAAAGGTTATGGTTGGGGATGCTCCAATTACTAGGAGCAAAGCCAACAAAATTAAATGACGATTCTATGCTGGAATGTGAGAGGTCTAAACAATGACATTCGTCAGTTTGACCTCCACAATTTAATGGCTTCTCATAAGCCAACTATTGCAGGATTATTGGAAAATAAATTTTCTGATAGCAGTTTAGAATTATTTAAAAATCAAGCAGGAGCTCAGTGGGATATGGAACATAACATTTCACAGGGAAAAAAAGGGAGAATTCTTGTACTTTGGGAAAAGAATATTTGGGAAGGAACGATTCTTGACAAAAAAGATCAACAACTGACTATGTTTTTTAAAAACGTTGGAGGTTTGGAATTATATATTACGTTTGTTTATGCAAAAAATTTAGCTTCTGAAAGAACAGAGCTATGGAAGCAAATAATAGGTCTTTCTCGGCAAATTACAAAACCTTGGCTGGTTATAGGGGATTTCAATGCAGTGTTAACTACCAAAGAAAGAATAGGAGGTAATAATCTGACCGTGGCCCAATTAGCTGAGTTCAATGAGTGTGTGCTTGAGAGCGGATTACTGGAAACTTCCCACACTGGCCTGCAGTTCACATGGAAGAGTGGTAAGGGGAAAAATATTTCTTCTAGAATAGATAGAAGTTTATGTAATATAGAGCTAATAAACACTATCACTGGTCTACAAACCATAGTTCTGCCTAGCTCGACTAGTGACCACTGCCCTTTACTAGTGAAATTTAACAATCATGAAAAGGATAGTAAGGGTAAACCATTTAGATATGCTAACAATTGGCATCAATTAGAAGGATACAATGAAGCTTTGAATATAGATAATATTATCCTTCCTCCAGGCAATAATATGTATAAGTATATAATGATGCTAAAAACCATGAAGCAGAGACTCAAAAAATGGAACAGGTTAAGACCAAAGAATAGGGAGTCTATTATAAAAATCCAAAATCAACTTCAAACCACCCAAGAATCTCTTGACAAAGACCCATTAAATGAGGAACTCAATAATCAATTCTACCAGTTGAAAGGCAAACTAAATGAAGAAATTCAGAAACAATCGATGGAAATTAAACAAAAAGCTAAAGAAAACTGGATAACTCAGGGAGATGAATGTACTAAATATTTTTACGCCAAAATGTCTCAGAGATCTCAATGCAATAATATCCTGAATTGTTTAAATGAGGAAGGAAATCTGGTTGCTGACTTGAAAGACATGGAAAACAAAGCTCTGGCATATTTCACAGATTTATACAATGGGGATTCAACTCAAGACATACCTGTAGTTCAGTGTAGAAGGAGGATTACTCAAGAGGGATGTGCCATGCTCACAGCTAGGGTTACGAAAAGGGAACTGAGAAGAGCCATCCAATCCATTCATATTGATGCCAGTCCCGGACCAGATGGTATGGGGGCAGCTGCTTTCAAAGTGCATTGGGACCACCTGGAAAATGTAATGATGGATGCATATCAGGAAGCTTTTGAATGCGGTGAGTTTATTCAAGAAATTAATCATACCTTTATTTCTCTTATTCCTAAAATTAAAAAACCAAACAGAATTGAGGATTACAGGCCTATTTCATGTTGCAATGTCTCTTATAAAATCTTGAGTAAAATCATATGCTATAGACTGAATAAAGTTCTTCCAAATTTGATTGCTCAAAACCAAAATGCCTTCATAAGAGGGAGACTAATCTCAGAAAACTCCTTATTAGCCCATGAACTTATCAGAGATTTTAACAAACCAGGCTCTGATAAAATATGCATTAAAATAGACTTGCATAAAGCGTATGATAAAGTGAATAGAAATTTTGTCATTCACATGCTTACTGATATGGGGGTGCCAGAGAGGCTTGTTAAACTGATAAAATGTTGTATTTCTACCCCAACATTCTCAATTCTGATCAATGGAGTTCCTAGAGGACATATTTCTAGCAATAGAGGTCTAAGACAAGGGGATCCCCTATCCCCCTATCTATTTGCTGTGGCAATGGAATGGTTTTCTCTTCAAATGGAAATAGCCTGTCATAATAACAAAATCATCCCTGTCCATAGAAGCTCACCTAAGGTGAACCACCTTATATATGCGGATGATCTTTTAGTTGTCATGAAAGCTAATTCAGATGCTATTGATGAGCTTAAAGAAATATTCCACAAATTAGAAAAGGTTGCAGGGCTGAAGCTTAATGAAGGCAAAACAAAATGTTATTTTAACAAGTACTGCAAAAACAAACAGACTCTGTTACATAGAGTTGGAGTAGCTGAAGGGACTCTCCCAGTTAAATATTTGGGCATACCACTATCTAATAATTCAATCACAGACAAGGAATGTGCGAAGCTGATAGATAAGATAAGAGAACAATTACAGGGGTGGAAATCCAAACTGTTATCTTTTGCTGGTAGGGTTGAGTTAGTTCACACTGTTATCACCTCAAAGGTCAGATATTGGCTACAAACTTTTCAGATTCCAGATTGTTCTCTAGGTAAAATAAATTCAGTTTGTGCGGACTTCATTTGGAGGGGGAAATTTCACAAAATCAGATACAGTGACTTATGCAGACCAAAAAAGGAAGGTGGGGTAGGTCTTAAAAACTTATTTGAACTCAAAAAAGTTTATGGCATCAAATTAGCTTGGAATATTATTACTTCAGATAATTTATGGCCAAAATGGATGAGATCTAGATACATTAAAATAAACATTTGGACAGACACAACAGATACTAATGCTTCTGTAATATGGAAGAATATCATGAAGTCCAGAGAATTCTTGAAACCTTTGATTGAAAGGAGAATTGCGAATGGTAACACAACTGATCTTTGGAGAGACCCATGGCTTAATGGGAAAAGCCTAATTGATAGGCTGGGAATGGAAAGCTTCTCAGATTATGGTTTACCAAAATGTGATGTTTCTAGTATAATGGAAGGAGGTGCTTGGAAATGTGAAAAACAAATTGTTACAAGGAATTATGCACAGGAAATTCAATGCATTCCCATATATACAGGAAAAGGGTGTGATGAATGGAGCATGAAGCAATCAAAAACAGGTAAATTTCAATTCAGTAAATTCATGGAGGAGGTCAGAACGAAGCACCAAAAAGTGGAGTGGTATAGTTTTATCTGGAGTAAATCAATTACACCTAAAATGACTCATACTACATACAAAGCCATACTGGGCAGACTTCCCACAAAAGATCGATTAAAAAATTGGGGGATTATAGATGATAACACATGCGGTTTATGTAATGAACAGATGGAAAGTCATGAACACTTGTTTTTTGAATGTGCTTTCACTAAGATTATTTGGGTGCAGCAGAAAGAGAAGTGTACAGGATCGACTGATATTAAAACTATAAAAGAGGAAATTTGCTACCTGAACAATGGGAGAAACAGTGCGAACCTTCTGAATGAAATATTCAAAATTTGCTTCGCAGCAACCATTTGGAACATCTGGCGTGAGAGGAATAACAGGGCTTTTAACGGGAAAGAAGCAAATTTTCAATCAGTAAATGCTCAAATCGACCGAGATGTGAAAATGATGATTATTAGAATCAACAGGAAGATTCTTACCAGCCTAACGGGACAAGAAAAATCACTACTGGAGAAGTGGAAGTGGAAGGTTGATGACGAAGGAGTTCTATCAGAGATTCGGGATCCGCCATGATTGCTTGAGCCTGAGAGAAGTAGGTTAGAATTGGGAAAGTTTTGAGCTTTGTTTTTTTTCGCGATAATGATTTTTATTAGCTGGAGTTACACTATTTGTATACTGTCGGGCTTTGTCCTGTTTATGCTGAAATAAAGTTTAACCAATTTTCAAAAAAAAAAAAAATATATATATATATATATATATCAAGACTGAATGATAATCAGTTGATAATGGATATGTCTCAACAAAAATAATTAATACAATAAATAAATGGCACACACTTTATTGTAAGTTTGAGGTAGTTCAAATCTAGATGTAGTGTATTCTGGACCTTTTCTTGACTTCAATGTTTTGACAGTATATTTTTTCACTCACTAGGTGTAGGCCAATACTCCATGCCTCTTCGATTAGTAATCCATAAACATGCACCAGCTTTGCTCTCGTCTTTAATAAGCTCATATACACCTAAGATGCAGCATGTGCATGTATTGCAACATTTTGATATACACAATACAATTGATATAAAAATGACTCAACTATTTAATCGCTGAAAGGAAAAGGAAAGAGAAGAAGATTAGAGAATGCACCTTTCATCACTGATTCCATTGTCAAAAAGCCGCCAAGCATTTCAACATGCCCTCGGTTCACCTTATTACCAAGATCGGTTTCAACAAACTGCAAATGCAGTTATTACTCATTTTTTATGTATATAGGAACAATATTTGATACAAATTTCACTAATTTCACAGTTTTATTATAAAAAATAAAGAAAATTAAAATCTACAAGCAGTGCAAAACTTTATAGTTTAGAGTGCACTAATTTTACTAAATCCACAATTATCAGTAACTGAAAAATATTTTGTTAGTTAGGAAAATATTGCTGGAAAACAACTTTCCTACTAAAATAATTCAGACTCTGCCTATGATCCACTTCACAAGTTAAACACTATCAAATTTCTTCATAATCCACGAGCTCAGTTTCAAGAACTTTTGTCTAGTAATAACTAACGCACTAAAAGGAACCACTCAACGCACCATTAGAAAAACAGAAATTGAAAAATATACCTAAAGTGTCAAGTTCCCGAAGTTGATGAATTGTGCTTCAGCTTCGTTGAGGAATCAAGCATTAGCTTCATTGAAGAATCGCTTAAGCCAAGTGGAGGAATCGACCTTCATTGCGCAGAATCTCGCTTAAGCGAAGTTGACGACTTGTGCTTTAGGAATCGCGCATAAGGCGAAAAGTCGATTTCGTTGACGAATCGCGCTTAAGTGGAGGAATAGAGCTTCAGCGAGTTGAGGAATCGAGCTTCAACGGGTTGAGGAGTCGAGCTTTAGCTTAAGTGAGGAGGGATTCGTGAGTGAGGAGGAATTAGAGAGTGAAGGGGATTCATGGCAGTGAAGTTCGTAAGGTAGCAGGTTTTGAGATTTTGGATTTTGGAAGTGAAGGTGAAAAGAGAGATTGTTGGGGGCACGGAAATACTACGGAAGGAAACTAAATCATACCGCCAATTTTTTCCTTTTTCTTAATAATAGCATGAACATGGGCTATGTTTTAATCTGCATGGCCACTAACTACCTAACCATAGCAAGTAATGATTACATGCTATCCGAAATTGCTATTAACAGAACGTTTTCTTGTAGTGAGTACAAGTACAAAAGGAGTGATCTTTTGATGCTCTTACAATAACTTAGCAAGGTATATGTAAGTTTAGCAATAAATTCTTAAGCATATCATCAAATATTAAAGTTAATTAATTAATTCTAAAAATATTACACTAAGAAAATAGTTCCAGATCTCGAAATAGACACACATGGTTGATATAACTTAAATTTCCTTTGGAAAAGTTGAACCATTTGTATTTTCACCAAACTATTGCAAGTGGTATGACAGAAAAGATAAAATAAACTTTTTGCCTTTTTGTATGTCACAAATAAATAAAAGAAGGAAAATACAATAACATTTGAATTGTACATCGCTCCATATTCACAATATTGTATAGGAAGCATGAAGACCACAACTAAGCACAAAACGTAGTGCATAAGTTCCTATCTTGTAACAAATAGATCACAATTCACTGTATATAATTGGACATAATTTATACTTATTTTGACATACATGATTTGAATCAAAGCAATTAACATCTTCCTGACTTAACATTTGAATCAGTTTTTCATGATTTCAAACGTTTGCCACCAGTAATGCATTTTTTACCTCTTTGTTGGTGAAAGATTCATTTAGGAAAATGAATAAAAACTTAACGATCAAGAAAATTAAATGTATTATCCAAATTAAACTAAGAAGTGTGAGAATTAAGCATTTCAATATTTTTTAACTCATATATGAACATTAATCTCACTGCAATATATATTACTATAATTATCAGGTGAAAAAGAAACTTTGTAACAAAGTAGAAATTTTTTTTTTGAATGTAATAACAAACAGAATTCCATTTTATACAGAAAATTCAATCAATTTCAACTTCAAAATACAGAGATATAACATCCACTTAACAATAACGCTAAAACTATTAGATCGCATATAAAAACACTAACACTATAACGCCGATGTAAAGCAAATTCATGAATAACTTGACTTAAATAAAATGAAATGAACCAACAATTTTGGAACTACTCACAAAACACCCTTAATCCAATCAACATGTTCATAATATATTTCACATGCAATACTGACAAGTTACGGAGTTGATCAAAATATAATTTTACGTAACCCCCAAAATAGACGATTACATCTAACCAAATCCATTTAAAAAAGCACCCAAAACCCACCGATTGATGTAGAAAATAAAAGATATAGATGCATAAAATAGGTGAAAAGACAAAAAAAGGAGCTCACTTTTCTTACTCAGAAATAACAGTGGTTGCGTTTTGGATGTTGAGAAGGGAGCGTGGAGTGCGAAAAGTAATATGGACTTCCCAGAGTTACGAGGTCCTAAGAGGAGAGTCATTCTACAATTGATTAATAGTTAGGGTAACCCTGAATCTCATGCTTAGCTGCAAGCCCTTTGTTAGCTTCGACATCAGCATCGATCGTAGCAAGGATTAGTAAAGGATTTTGCTTCTAAAGCGATGATGCGACGACGGGATGCGGTTGCTCGTAGAAGTTGCGGAATAAAGGTGAAGTGCAGAAGGGGCTGTGACGGCTTTTGATAGAGCAAGAGGTGATTTAGGGTTTAGATCTAGGGATTTGTTAATGCTATTCAATTTGGCTGCTTGTATGAATGAGGGAGGCGGTGATAGGTTTTCTAATTTGAAGCTTCTAGAAAGCTGGTCGGGTTGGTTTTTGTAATAGCTGTGCATTGTTTCATGCCATAGTGGAATTTTTTGCACATAATTTGTACTATTAATAATAATTAATAGTGGAAAATGTTAGAGTGCACTGTAACAACCCGCATATTTGTCGATTTTATATTTAAATATTTTATAGTTAGTCGGATTTTAGTTCGAAAAGCTACTTTTTGAATACGGTCAAATTAGGACTCGAAACCACTTCCATTGAGTTCAAAATGACGTTTGCGATCTTTTTGAGTGTAGACTTCGATATGTTTGGAGATAGTGGAATTTTCGTCACCTTTTGCTTTGGGCTTTTGGTTTAGGCTGAACTTCTTCTAACTCAGCCCCAACCCATCTCCTCTTCATCACTTCTTCTAAAACAACAAAGCTTCATCAAAAATGGTGGAGGGAATGGGAAATTAAAATTCCAAGCTCAAATTCGATTGCAATCCATCATTCAACTCAAAATTTAAGAAGAATACATTGATTCAAGCTTGGGACTGTTCTTACTTAGCTCTCAAGTCTCATCTTCATCAATTTCCATGAAAAGGTGAGGTTTTTATCTCACATTCTTGCCTATAATTGTCATTGGATTGTTGGGAATGGTTCCCTATCACTTGTGCACATGCATTGGAATTTGGTTTGGATTGAATTGGTAAAAAACCCAATTTTTAGTGTTTTGGCAAAATTCTAGGCTTAGGTCGTTCGGCTTTGGAGAAGACAGGCCTGTAAATTGCTCGTTCTGGGGTTAGGTCGCTCGCCTGCATTAAGGTCGTTCGAGTATGTTAGGTCGCTCCACGTGCTATTTCGACATGTTAGGTCGCTCGCCTCGATAGGTCGCTTGGTCTTTATTTCGTTAGGTCGTTTATGCCTTAGGTCGCTCGGCCTAGATAAGTCGCACCAACCTACTGCTCTTAGCTCGCATCATCTTTAGGTCGTTGGACCTTATTTCTTTTAGGTCGTTGGACCTTATTTCTTTTAGGTTGTTAGACCTTATTTCTTTAGGTCGTTAGGCCTTACTTCCATTAGGTCGCTCGACCTCACCACCTTAGGTCGCTTGAACCCAAGGTCGCATTACCTATAGGTCGCTCGCCCTATTGCCTTTATAAGTCGCTCGACCTGTTTTCCCTTTAGGTCGCTCGCCTTTTGATACTTAGGTCGTTAGACCAGTTTCGTTAGGTCGCTCGGCATGGGCAACCATGTTAGGTCGCTCACCACTTTAGGTCGCAACGTTTCGGCCTGCTTTAACTCCTTAGGTCGTTCCAATACTTTACTCGACCTTGTTTAGGTCGCTCACGCCTTAAACCGCTATCATGTTAGGTCGCCTGACCTAGCTCGCAAGCAATTGAGTCGCTCAGCCTCACTTTCTTAAGTCGCTCGGCCTGCTTGTATTCCTTAGCTCGGCCACGTTAGGTCGCAGGAGTGTTTCTACTTTGATGATTTTGGAATTTATTTCTTTGGACTTTACTCACGACTTCGAATGTGAATTTTTGTGATTCGATTTGCTTTAGCAAACGTTTTGTGGTTTGTCACTTCAAAAATATGAAGGTTTCCATACTAGTAGTAAATATCAAAACTCTTTTATCAAAGCGATTTCAACACTATTTTGTTACAAAACCCTTTTCCAATCTACTAGTATATACAAGCCCTTTACTTCACTCGGATGAGAAATATAATTAAACGGCTTAGTAAAACGAGTGGTATGAAACGCTTGCGTTCACTTCGTCGGTTAATTCTCGGACTTGTTCGATTGAACCTCTTGTGACAATTTTCTAGTGAAGATTCACAGCTTGTTCGTAAATATTTAAGTTAAGCAAGTGGTTATGGGACATGAAGCTAAACTCATATATTTACTAGCATGGTGTGATTGACACTTATTGATGATCATGAAGATCATTTTTGTGATTTGATTTAGACTAGAAATTGTGTGATGTCTCTTTGTCTACGAGGGAGACTAAACCCCGTTTGTGTGATGTTTCACCATCACATATGTGGGGTAGCGCCCCACGGTCTTCGGGCCATTCTTGTGGAGCTTCGGCTCAAATATTATGGTTAGCTACCATGAGATAGTGTCTCGTCTTGTGATACACGTGTTGGTGAGTTTTCATACTCCCGTTTTGTGATAGGCCTCCCCCTTCTTGTGATTTCTGGATTTCTTGTGATGATTTCTGGAATTTTTGTGCTTCACCAATTTTCGTGATTTTCATTGATAAGCTTTATCAATTTTTGTGCATTGGTGAATTTGTGTGTCATTGACTTGTTATGAATACAAGTTTAGGGTATGATACCCTATTTTATCTTTGAGAAGATTCTTGTGATATTTATTAATCTCTTGTTGATTTTCAATTACATACTTATAGTTGTATGCCACTATGGTTATTACATGTTCATGCCATGTCTTTTATTTTATACCATATCATCTGATATTTATAGCTTGACTGATCCGTTTATTATTTTCTTATAAATAATACTCGGGTCAGACCGAGATGTTACAGGTGCTTCTGCTTGACTTCTCCTTTGGATTATTCTGACTTTTGGCTAACTACTTAGATTAGTAGTTTTGTTGTATACATTTGAGATATAGACTCCGTGATGTATACTTATTCTTTTGTGTAGCTTTGTAGCTATTCCTTTGTATTATCGTGGATCTTTCAGACCACTACTCTGATGTACACTTTCATGTGATATATATTCATATCTTTTTCCGCCATTGTGATATGGATGTCTGTGACTGACTTATGTTATGTTTATTTCTATGTTTGTTTCCGAAGATTATATATAGCCACTGTGTGATAGCTTTGAGTTTGTGTCGGTATGTCGAATTTCCTCCTTAAATGAAATGCATGTTATACTATCTGACATATCGGTGCTCGCACAAAGAAATTACATGGAGGGTCGCTCCTCAACAGCCTTATTCTCCATGCTAGTTGACAGCATTACTTCGTAGTGTTCTTGGCTAGCGTGGGTATAGAGGTGGGGCGTCACAGCTTGGTATCAGAGCCAAACTTCGGAATAATGTAGAATAACTTAACAAGGATCATCGTCCTAAGTCCAACTTAGGAGTCGTGCCTTAGGATTTAATTCGAGTCTTCGAACCGATTCATCCTATTTCCTTTTATGTATCCTTGTTTTATCTATCAAGATTTGCTTGGTATTAATTTGAAGAATAACTTTTCTTCTTTTCTCTTCCTTAAAGAAGAGAATGTCTAGACCAGGCTGTCCCAGAGCTGGACCATCTACTGTTACTCCCCAGGATGGAGTTTTTATGACCGCTCAACAGGTTCTGGATTTAGTAAAGAATGCTCAAGCAACTGGTCCTAATCAGGAACCTACTCATCCTAAGTCTGGATTTTCATGCTTGTGCAATGATTATACCAACTTGGGTGGGAAACCATTCAAAGGTTCCGAAACTATTATCGAGGTCCAGGCTTGGCTAAGAACATGCGATCGAATCTTTTCTCGCATGAAGCTTATCGATCTTCACCGTGTTCAGGTGGCTTCCAGTATGCTCCAAGAGAGAGCATTGGATTGGTACGAACTTCTTATTTCTGAAATTAATGAAGCAGATCTCACCTAGGAGCAATTTCGGGAACGCTTCGAATTAAAATTCGTACCAGAAGTAGAGAAAGTGACATTGGCTCGACGTTTCATAGACCTTGTTCAAGGTGAATCCTCTGTGACAGATTATGTCGCATCCTTCGAGTCACTGTCCAAATATGGGGTTGAATACATCAACACCCCATTGAAGAAGAACCAGAGGTTCGTCTATGGCTTAAACAAGAATCTCAAGAAGCCATTACTTCTAAAATTAGAAGTTCCTTTCGATCAACTCATTGATATCGCTCTTTGTCTTAAAGAGGCTGATAAGGACAGTAATGTTGAAGTGGTGGGTGCCAAACCAAACTTCAACAACAAGAAGAGGCCAAACAAATTCAAAGGTCCTTATCCCAACAAAAAGGGGAAACCTGCACCTCCGGCAGCAAAGACTTCTACCCCTAGTAGCGGGCAATGCTATAACTGTGGTTCCAAGGACCATTTTGCGAACAAGTGTTCAAAGCCCCGTTCTTGTCGCTATTGTAAAAGCCCGGATCATTATATACATTTATGCCCCAGGCTTCAGGGCAAGAAGGAGGGAAAGCTTAATGTGGCTCAAGCCCCTGGCAACACATCTCACGGTCAAGGTATGTCTCATTCTGTCCTTAATGGCATTATTATATTTCATGATCAACCTGTTAGAGTTCTCTTTGATACGGGTGCATCCCATTCTTTTATATCAAAGAAACTCGTCGATACTTTTTCTTTAAGTGTTGTTGCTTTAATGACTTCTTTAAGAATTGCGAATCCGGTTGGAGGATTCGCAACTCTTAGTCTGCTTTGTAAAGATGTCGAGATTATTTTGTGTGATTTTTCTTTCCTAGCCGATTTGCATGTCATGCGTTACTTAGGCTTTGGAATGATTTTGGGTATGGATTGGCTTCACCGTTATGAAGCTCATATCCTATGTCCTGAGCGGACTATTTATCTCCGACACTCGCAATCTGTTAATCAGATTTCTATTATTCTTAAAGATTTGGATTCCGCTATGGTTGCATCTTTATATTCTTTAAATCCTCGTGATGATGACAATGATGATGAGGAGGATGTCATTTCTCTTATTCGCGTTGTTCGTGAATTTTCCGACATATTCGATCCCGTCTTAGGATTACCACCTAAGCGAGTAATTGAGTTCAAAATTAATCTTATACCTGGAGCTCAACCTATTACCCGTCCTCCTTATCTCATGTCCAATAAGGAGAATGAAGAGATGAGCAAACAATTATCCGAATTGGAGACGAAGCAACTTATTCGCTTTAGTTCCTCGCCTTGGGGAGCTTCAGCTATTTTCGTAAATAAGTCCGATGGTACACTTAGGCTTTGCGTCGACTACCGCAAGCTTAATGATCTTACTATTAAGAATAAATATCCTTTACCTCGGATTGATGATCTGTTTGATCAACTTAGTGGTGCTAGAGTCTTTTCACAATTGGACTTGGCTACCGGCAGCTTCGTATTGCAGTGGATGGTATTCCTTTGACTTCATTCCATACTCGTTATGGATCTTATAAATGGCTAGTTATGCCATTCGGTTTAACGAATGCTCCGGCTTATTTCGTTGACCTCATGAATCGAGTTTTCAAAGATTTTCTCGATCGGTTTGTTCTCATCTTTATTGATGATATTCTTGTGTATTCCAAAACCGAGGAGGAACATGAAAAGCATCTTCGGATTGTATTGGAAACTCTTAGGAGTAATAAATTAAAGGCAAAATTTTCTAAATGCCATTTTTGGCAATCTAGTGTGAAGTTTCTCGGTCATATTATTTCTGAATCCAGAATATCAGTGGATCCTTCAAAGATTGAAGCGATTCAAAATTGGAATAGGCCGGAGAGTGTGATTGAAATCCGTAGCTTTCTTGGATTGGCAGGTTATTATCGTCGTTTCATTAAGGACTTTTCTAAAATTGCCGTGCCTCTTACTGGCTTAACAAAGAAAGGTGTTAAATACATTTGGTCGGACAAATGTGAAACTTCTTTTCAGAAATTAAAAGAACTCCTTTTTGATGCTCCCATTCTTGTTATTCCCGAAGGGAACCAAGATTTTGTTGTTTATACCGATGTTAGTCGCGTTGGTTTGGGTGCCATTCTTATGCAAAAAGAACGTGTTATTGCTTATGCTTCTAGGCAATTGAAGCCGGCTGAGACTAGATATGCCACACATGATTTAGAACTCGCGGCTATCGTTTTCGCCCTTCGAATTTGGCGACACTATCTTTTGGGAGAGAAATTTATGCTTTATACTGATCATAAGTCTTTGAAATATTTATTTTCTCAAAAGGAACTTAATTTGCGTCAACAGCGTTGGCTCGAATTCCTTGCCTCTTATGATCTTGATATTCTTTATACTTCCGGAAAGGGAAATCGAGTTGTCGATGCACTTAGTAGTAAGCAACAAGCGGTTGTTTCCATGATGATATCCGAATGGAAGGATCTCGAGGTTATATCCACTTGTGAAATTCGAGATCGTGTCTCCGATTTATGTTCATCTCTTGTTTTATGTAGCGTTGAGGCTCATCCTTCTCTTTTTTACCGCATTCTTGAAGCTCAAAGGCTAGATCCTGAATTGGCTTTGCTTGGCCAAAATCTTAAGGATAAAACCGATATTGAAGGTTTGAAAGACTTTGAGATTGATTTTCGTGGCGGCATTCGAAAATTTGGTAGACTTATAGTGCCAAATATTAGTGATCTTCGTAAAGATGTTTTAGAAGATTCTCATCGTTCCAAATATTCCATTCATCCCAGTAGTAGTAAAATGTACGCGGATATGAAGCGACTTTATTATTGGGAGGGAATGAAATCTGATATTGCTAAATTTGTTAAGTGTTGCATGACTTGCCAACTTGTCAAGGCTGAACATCAAAAGCCTGGAGGGTTATTGCAACCTTTGGAAATTCCAGTCTGGAAGTGGGATCAAATTTCCATGGATTTTATTGATGGCCTTCCCCGTTCTCGTTCGGGTCATAATAGTTTATGGGTGATCGTTGACAGACTTATTAAATCTGCCCATTTTATTCATGTTCGGTCGAACCGAACCGTTCCTCTTCTGGCCAAACTCTTTATCAAAGAAATTGTTAAACTGCATGGAGTTCCTTCTTCCATTGTTAGTGATCGTGATCCATTGTTTACTAGTGGATTCTGGAAGAGTCTTCAAAAAGCTTTGGGAACGAAGCTTAATTTTAGCACCGCTTATCACCCCCAGTCCGATGGACAAACTGAGCGTGTGAATCAAACTCTTGAAGATCTTCTTCATTCTTGTGTGCTTGATTTCGGTGGAAGTTGGGAAGATCATATTTCACTTGTTGAATTTTCCTATAATAACAGCTCCCAAGCTAGTATCGGTATGGCACCTTTCGAGGCACTCTATGGAAGGCCATGCCGATCTCCTTCTTGTTGGCTTGAGGCCGGTGAGAAGCTGGTCTTAGGTCCAGACTTTATTCGTGATTCCACATAAAAGATTGAACTTATTCGTCATAGGATGAAAGAAGCTCAGAGTAGACAAAAATCCTATGCCAATAACCAAAGAAGAAAATTAGAATTTTCTATGGGAAATCTTGTATTTATTCGTGTTTCACCTATGAAGGGTGTTGTACGCTTCAGTCGATCGGGAAAGTTAGCGCCTTGATATATTGGGCCATTTCCTATCACTGAACGTATTGGTTCCATGGCTTATCGCCTTTCATTACCGGCTCAGTTTTCTGCCATGCATGACGTGTTTCACGTTTCTCAATTACGGAAGTGCCTTCGGGATTCCGATTCTATTCTTGAGCCCGGTGTTGTGGAAGAGATTGAAGTTTCGCCTAATTTAACTTATGAGCAGCATCCTATTCGAATTATTACTTCAGAGGTTAAACGACTTTGAAATAAAGATGTTCCGCTTGTTAAAGTTCAATGGTCTTCAAATCTTAAGGATTGCTCTTGGGAATCTAGAGAATTCATCGAGCGTACACATCCGGACTTACTTTCTCAGGTTCTTTAAGGTAAACTTCTTATTTCAAATTTCTTTTGTGTTAATATGCTTTTATGGTTGTTACTTTTTATTTCCATCTTATATATATTGCGAGGACGCAATTTCTTTAAGGAGGGGAGTTTGTAACAACCCGCATATTTGTCGATTTTATATTTAAATATTTTATAGTTAGTCGGATTTTAGTCCGAAAAGCTACTTTTTGCATACGATCAAATTAGGACTCGAAACCACCACCATTGAGTGCAAAATAACATTTGCGATCTTTTTGAGTGTAAACTTCGATATGTTTGGAGATAGTGGAATTTTCGTCACTTTTTGCTTTGGGCTTTTGGTTTGGGCTGAACTTCTTCTAACTCAGCCCCAACCCATCTCCTCTTCATCACTTCTTCTAAAACAACAAAGCTTCATCAAAAATGGTGGAGGGAATGGGAAATTAAAATTCCAAGCTCAAATTCGATTGCAATCCATCATTCAACTCCAAATTCAAGAAGAATACATTGATTCAAGCTTGGGACTGTTCTTACTTAGCTCTCAAGTCTCATCTTCATCAATTTCCGTGAAAAGGTGAGGTTTTTATCTTACATTCTTGCCTATAATTGTCATTGGATTGTTGGGAAAGGTTCCCTATCACTTGTGCACATGCATTTGCATTTGGTTTGGATTGAATTGGTGAAAAACCCAATTTTTAGTGTTTTGGCAAAATTCTGGGCTTAGATCGTTCGGCTTTGGAGAAGACAGGCCTGCAAATTGCTCGTTCTGGGCTTAGGTCGCTCGCTTGCAGTTAGGTCATTCGAGTATGTTAGGTCGCTCCACGTGCTATTTCGACATGTTAGGTCGCTCGCCTCGATAGGTCGCTTGGTCTTTATTTCGTTAGGTCGTTTATGCCTTAGGTCGCTCGGCCTAGATAAGTCGCACCAACCTACTGCTCTTAGCTCGCATCATCTTTAGGTCGTTGGACCTTATTTCTTTTAGGTCGTTGGACCTTATTTCTTTTAGGTCGTTCAACCTTATTTCTTTAGGTCGTTAGGCCTTACTTCCATTAGGTCGCTCGATGATGAAGCAGCATACCTAGGTTCGAAGACCAGAAGCTCCGACCTAACTCCCACCTCAATCGCGACCTACGACCTATTCCCAACCTTCATGCCGACCTACGACCTATCTCCAACTTCCATGCCGAGCTACGACCTAAACTACAAGTTCCGACCTAATTCCCAAATACCGACCTATGACCTATCTTCGCAAACGAATTACCACACCTCCACTTCCATCTCCAGTCGACATTACCGACCTAACACCTCTTCCCAAAGTCGCGACCGACCTAAACCCCATGTCGCGGAAGCGCATCGCAAGTTCCGACCTAACCCTAAATCATTGCCAGATAACTCGCGAGCGACATTGTTTAAGTCGCGGCACTTGATTAAGTAGCGAACGAGATAAGTCGCGTACGACTTAATTATAAGTCGGAAATGAACATTGATAAGTCGGAGCCGAGCTAAGTACTTGTATTTTCTTTGAAGCTTTTGTATGTGTTGAGTTGTAACTGTTTGGGCTTAAGTCGTGTACGACTTATGTTATGTCGGAGACGTTGTTAAGTCGGTTGCTGACTTAGGAGTTGTATTTTTTTTTCTGCTTTGCGTGTTGTAGCCTATAAATAGGCGAGTTGTTTCATTTGTAAAGGTGGTTGAATATTGAATAAAATTCTCTTTTGTTAGCTTGTTGCTTTCAATTTCAATTGGTAGTCGAGTGTATCTCCTATCTCCACTAACGTCATTCGAGTGCGCTCGGATCATCGTTTGTTGAAGCCGATTCACGGTATCTTGTGCGCAAGATCAACGTCGAAGAATCGTAGATCTCTTTCCCGGTATCTTCGGATCAACAAGTCAGAGATAGCTAGAGTTCGGTATCTTCGGATCAACGAATTCGAGCATTTCAGTATCCATCAATCCACAGATTGCTATTTACGTCGATTGAAGATCGTTTTGAATTATCCGCTGCGTCAGTTTGGTATCAGAGCTTGTTTTAGCCAATCATAGCTAAATCGAGTCTTGGAGCCGAGAATTTGAAGTGTTGAAGTTGTGTTCATCGTGTTCGTCATATTTTGCAACAAAGTTGGAGTTTTCGATCCATTTCATTTTGGATCAAAGTTCGAAAGGTGTTTGAATCGTGAAGTGTGAATTTGTTGAAGTGTTTGTGAAGTATTCAATCATGCCGCCAAGACGAGTTCAACGTCATCGCAATATTAATGCTTTGTACGGAAGAGAAGAGGCCGACGAAATGGAGCAACGAATCAACGAGAATTTCAATGAGAAGCTTACTGAAGGGATTGGTCGATTAGAGAGAATGATGCTGGAAATGAGTCAAAATCAGAGAAGGGTTTCACCCGAATCGAGCCATGGAAGAAGTAGGATTTCACCACATTCTAATCGGGAGAGAAGTGTTGATAGTGATCATAGAAGCGTGGATCGAGATTGTGATAGAAATGTTGATGATCGAGGTCGTGATAGAAATGTGACTGATCGAGATCGGAGGAATGTGGAGCGTAGGAATGTTAGTGGAAGAAATGGTGGTGGTAGAGATGTTGGTGGTCAGGATCGACATCGATATACATCGGATGGTGAAGAAGAGTATGATAGTGGTAGTGTTCATGGACGAGGACGTGGACGAGGAAGGAATCAGTCGGAGTACAATTACAAGTGGGAATCGGGGATGAAGACAGAAATTCCAGAATTCAAAGGTGGTATGCAGGCTGAGGAGTTTTTGGATTGGGTGGCTAATGTTGAAGAAATTTTTGATTTCAAAGAAGTTCCAGAACGTCGTAGAGTGAAGTTGGTTGCTACAAGGTTGAGGGTAGAGCTTTGGCATGGTGGCAGCAAACTAAACTTACACGTGAACGAATGGGGAAGTCAAAAGTTGAATCTTGGGAGAAGATGAAGAAATTGATGAAAGCAACGTTCTTACCTTACAATTATCAATCTCTGATGTATCAACGTTTGCAGAACTTGAGGTAGGGCACAAAGACTGTTAATGATTACGCAGATGAGTTTTATCAGCTTATCGCGAGGAATGATATTATGGAAACAGAAGAGCAGCTGACAGCGAGATTCATTGGGGGATTGAGAATGCAGATTCAGGATATGGTTAATATGTTCGATCCAAGATCTGTTGCAGAGGCACATCAAAAAGCATTGGCTTGGGAGAAGCAGGGTAGACGAGGAGGTGGTGTGTTTACTAATTCCAACAATCAAGTGAAGGGTGTTAGTGGAAGTGCTAATGTTTCCAAACCTATCAGTAAACCAGTGATGAAGGAGGTTGAGAAGGCAAAGGTTAACAACGGTTTCAAATGTTACAACTGTCAGGAGTTGGGTCATAAAAGCAATGAGTGTCCAAAGCCAAAGAAGAGAGCAATGATTGCTGAGGTTGAGGATGAGGATGAAGAAGCTGAATGTTCTAATTCTTTACCAGTTGAGGAGGAAGACTTACTGTCGGGAGATGAAGGATACGCATTGATGATGAGGAGAAGTTGTTTAACACCGAAGCAAGAGGAGGAAAGTAGTTGGTTGAGGAACAATATCTTTCAATCTACATGCACTATTCTGGGAAGAGTTTGTAAATTTGTTATTGATGCTGGGAGTTGCGATAATATTATCTCTACAGAAGCAGTGAAGAAGTTGGAGTTAAAAACTGAGAAACATCCTAAACCGTACAAGTTAGCTTGGTTGAGGAAGGGTGGTGAAGTGAAAGTTGGACGTAGAGCTTGTGTGAAGTTTTCAATTGGGCAGAAATACAAAGATGAAATCTGGTGTGACGTCGTAGATATGGACGTTTGTCATTTGTTGCTGGGGAGACCGTGGCAGTATGATCGAGCTGTGCAGCATGACGGACGGACCAACAGTTACAGTTTCATGTTCGAAGGTACAAAGATTACTCTGGTTCCGAAGAAACGCCAACATGAGGAAAACAAAGTGGAGGAGATTGAAGAACTGAAGACGTTGTTATCTTTGAAGGAGTTTGTTAAGGAGGTCGAGGAGGAATCGGAAGTGTTCTTGTTGATTGGGCGTGAGAGCAGTGAAGAGGTTGAAATTCCAGAAGAAGCGAAGTCAGTATTGAAAGAATTTGAGGATGTATTTCCAGATGAGTTACCTAAAGAGTTACCGCCGCTGAGAGACATTCAACATCAAATTGATCTTGTTCCGGGTGCTGTATTGCCACACAGACCACATTATCGAATTAGTCCGAAGGAACATGAAGAATTGCGGAGGCAGGTAGAGGAATTGCTTGAACAGGGGCGTGTGCAGGAGAGTCTGAGTCCTTGTGCTGTACCAGCTTTATTGGTACCCAAGAAGGATGGGACATGGAGAATGTGCACTGACAGTCGAGCATTGAATAAGATTACTGTGAGATATAGATTTCCAATGCCGAGGTTGGATGACTTGTTGGATCAGATAAGCGGAGCTACTATCTTTTCTAAGATTGATTTGAAGAGTGGATATCATCAAATTCGTATCAGACCAGGAGATGAGTGGAAGACTGCTTTTAAAACCAGAGAGGGTCTATACGAGTGGTTGGTCATGCCGTTTGGTTTATCAAATGCACCGAGTACTTTTATGAGGGTGATGAATCAGATTTTTCGACGTTCATTGGGAAATTTGTGGTGGTATATTTCGATGATATTCTTATTTACAGTGGGAGTCCAGAGGAACATTTGAATCATCTTAGAGAAGTGCTGATGGTATTGCGACAAGAACAATTCTATGCTGCAACGAAGAAATGCGTGTTCATGACGCATAGTGTTTTATTTCTGGGGTATGTTGTTTCAGAGAAAGGAATACAGGTTGACCAAAGTAAAGTTGAGGCGATCAGAAATTGGCAGCAGCCCAAGACGATAACGGAAGTTCGTAGTTTTCATGGGTTGGCTTCATTTTATCGAAGGTTTATTCCACACTTTAGTAGTGTGATGGCGCCTGTTACAGATTGCATGAAAGGTAAACAGTTTGCATGGACAGAGGAAGCCGAGGTTGCTTTTGAACGAATCAAAGATCTTTTGACCTCTGCACCAATTCTAGTGCTACCTGATTTTCAGTTGGTGTTTGAACTACACACTGATGCATCCAAGGTTGGGATTGGAGGGGTGTTGAGTCAGAAGGGGCGTCCAATTGCCTATTTCAGTGAGAAGTTGTCAGGAGCAAAGATGCGATACAGTACATATGATGTGGAGTTTTATGCTGTTGTGCAATCTATTAAACACTGGAGACACTATCTATTTCAGAAGGAGTTTGTTCTGTATACTGATCATGAAGCATTGAAGCATTTGCAAGGTCAAGACAAGATTTCAGCGAGACATGCATCGTGGATTGCATATCTGCAACAGTTTACTTTTGTTGTTAAACACAAGTCAGGGGTGACAAATCGTGTGGCTGATGCTTTGAGTAGGAGGAGTCATTTGTTGACTACACTAAAGGTTGAAGTGACGGGGTTTGAAATATTGCCAGACTTATTTACTGATGATCCTTACTTTGCAAAATTTGTTGATAAAGTCAAGGAAGGAGAGACGAATGATTTCGTGATGGTAGATGGTTTTCTATTCAAAGGAAATCGATTGTGCATACCGGAGGGTAGTTTGAGAATGAAGATTATCAAGGAATTACATGAAGAAGGGCATGTTGGAAGAGACCGTACCTTACAGTTAATTTCACAATCCTACTTTTGGCCTTCGATGAGGAAAGAAGTGGAGAGGTTTGTTGAGAGATGCCATATCTGTCAAGTTTCGAAAGGAACTGCGACTAATGCGGGTTTATATATGCCGTTACCCGTGCCTACCAAACCATGGGTTGATATCAGCATGGATTTCGTGTTGGGATTACCGAGAACTCAGAGGGGAAATGATTCTATATTTGTTGTGGTGGACCGGTTTTCGAAGATGGCACATTTTATAGCCTGCAAGAAGACAGCGGATGCAGTTCGAGTGGCACAGTTATTCTTTAAAGAAATATATCGTTTACATGGTTTACCCGAATCTATTGTTTCTGACCGAGATACTCGATTTCTGAGTCACTTTTGGTTGAGTCTATGGAAGATGGTGGGAACGAAGTTGAAATTTAGTAGTGCATATCATCCTCAGACGGATGGACAAACAGAAGTTGTGAATAGATCATTGGGTAATTTGTTGCGATGTCTTGTGCAGGACAATTTGAAGAGTTGGGACTTAAAGTTGTGTCAGGCAGAGTTTGCTCATAATCATGCTGTTAACCGAAGCACTGGTTACAGTCCATTTCAGATTGTATATTCCAATTTACCCAGTGGACCGTTGGATTTAGCAATAGTGCCACATTTGAAGGGAACAGTTAAACGGGCTGTTGATTTTGTTGAGGGGTTGAAAGACTGCCATAGAATCGTTCAGGAACGATTGGAAAAGGCAAACGAGAAGTATAAACAAATGGCGGATAAGAAACGAAGAAGTGTAGTCTTCAAAGAAGGTGATTTTGTTTACGCGGTTTTGACGAAAGATCGTTTTCCGGTTGGAGCCTACAACAAATTGAAAGCTCGAAAGATTGGACCAGTAGAAATCTTGAAGAAAATCAATGACAATGCTTATCAGTTAAAGTTGCCCGATCACATTCACACTGCTGACGTTTTCAACGTTAAACATTTGATTCCGTACCATGGAGATGAGCTTGTTGAAAAAGAGAGAAGTACAAATTCGAGGTCGAATTTTTGTCAACAAGGGGAGGATGATGAAGCAGCATACCTAGGTTCGAAGACCAGAAGCTCCGACCTAACTCCCACCTCAATCGCGACCTACGACCTATTCCCAACCTTCATGCCGACCTACGACCTATCTCCAACTTCCATGCCGAGCTACGACCTAAACTACAAGTTCCGACCTAATTCCCAAATACCGACCTATGACCTATCTTCGCAAACGAATTACCACACCTCCACTTCCATCTCCAGTCGACATTACCGACCTAACACCTCTTCCCAAAGTCGCGACCGACCTAAACCCCATGTCGCGGAAGCGCATCGCAAGTTCCGACCTAACCCTAAATCATTGCCAGATAACTCGCGAGCGACATTGTTTAAGTCGCGGCACTTGATTAAGTAGCGAACGAGATAAGTCGCGTACGACTTAATTATAAGTCGGAAATGAACATTGATAAGTCGGAGCCGAGCTAAGTACTTGTATTTTCTTTGAAGCTTTTGTATGTGTTGAGTTGTAACTGTTTGGGCTTAAGTCGTGTACGACTTATGTTAAGTCGGAGACGTTGTTAAGTCGGTTGCTGACTTAGGAGTTGTATTTTTTTTTCTGCTTTGCGTGTTGTAGCCTATAAATAGGCGAGTTGTTTCATTTGTAAAGGTGGTTGAATATTGAATAAAATTCTCTTTTGTTAGCTTGTTGCTTTCAATTTCAATTGGTAGTCGAGTGTATCTCCTATCTCCACTAACGTCATTCGAGTGCGCTCGGATCATCGTTTGTTGAAGCCGATTCACGGTATCTTGTGCGCAAGATCAACGTCGAAGAATCGTAGATCTCTTTCCCGGTATCTTCGGATCAACGAGTCAGAGATAGCTAGAGTTCGGTATCTTCGGATCAACGAATTCGAGCATTTCAGTATCCATCAATCCACAGATTGCTATTTACGTCGATTGAAGATCGTTTTGAATTATCCGCTGCGTCACTCGACCTCACCACCTTAGGTCGCTTGAACCCTAGGTCGCATTACCTATAGGTCGCTCGCCCTATTGCCTTTATAAGTCGCTCGACCTGTTTTCCCTTTAGGTCGCTCGCCTTTTGATACTTAGGTCGTTAGACCAGTTTCGTTAGGTCGCTCGGCATGGGCAACCATGTTAGGTCGCTCACCACTTTAGGTCGCAACGTTTCGGCCTGCTTTAACTCCTTAGGTCGTTCCAATACTTTACTCGACCTTGTTTTAGGTCGCTCACCCCTTAAACCGCTATCATGTTAGGTCGCCTGACCTAGCTCGCAAGCAATTGAGTCGCTCAGCCTCACTTTCTTAAGTCGCTCGGCCTGCTTGTATTCCTTAGCTCGGCCACGTTAGGTCGCAGGAGTGTTTCTACTTTGATGATTTTGGAATTTATTTCTTTGGACTTTACTCACAACTTCGAATGTGAATTTTTGTGATTCGATTTGCTTTAGCAAACGTTTTGTGGTTTGTCACTTCAAAAATATGAAGGTTTCCATACTAGTAGTAAATATCAAAACTCTTTTATCAAAGCGATTTCAACACTATTTTGTTACAAAACCCTTTTTCTCAAACCGTTTTCCAATCTACTAGTATATACAAGCCCTTTACTTCACTCGGATGAGAAATCTAATTAAATGGCTTAGTAAAATGAGTGGTATGAAACGCTTGCATTCACTTCGTCGGTTAATTCTTGGACTTGTTCGATTGAACCTCTTGTGACAATTTTCTAGTGAAGATTCACAGCTTGTTCGTAAATATTTAAGTTAAGCAAGTGGTTATGGGACATGAAGCTAAACTCATATATTTACTAGCTTGGTGTGATTGACACTTCTTGATGATTATGACGATCATTTTTGTGATTTGATTTAGACTAGCAATTGTGCGATGTCTCTTTGTCTACGAGGGAGACTAAACCCCGTTTGTGTGATGTTTCACCATCACATATGTGGGGTAGCGCCCCACGGTCTTCGGGCCATTCTTGTGGAGCTTCAGCTCAAATATTATGGTTAGCTACCATGAGATAGCGTCTTGTCTTGTGATACACATGTTGGTGAGTTTTCATACTCCCGTTTTGTGATAGGCCTCCCCCTTCTTGTGATTTCTGGATTTCTTGTGATGATTTCTGGAATTTTTGTGCTTCACCAATTTTCGTGATTTTCAATGATAAGCTTTATCAATTTTTGTGCATTGGTGAATTTGTGTGTCATTGACTTGTTATGAATACAAGTTTAGGGTATGATACCCTATTTTATCTTTGAGAAGATTCTTGTGATATTGATTAATCTCTTGTTGATTTTCAATTACATACTTATAGTTGTATGCCACTATGGTTATTACATGTTCATGCCATGTCTTTTATTTTATACCATATCATCTGATATTTATAGTTAGACCGATCCATTTATTATTTCTTATAAATAATACTCGGGTCAGACCGAGATGTTACAGGTGCTTCTGCTTGACTTCTCCTCTGGATTATTCTGACTTTTGGCTAACTACTTAGATTAGTAGTTTTTGTTGTATACATTTGAGATATAGACTCCGTGATGTATACTTATTCTTTTGTGTAGCTTTGTAGCTATTCCTTTGTATTATCGTGGATCTTTTAAACTACTACTCTGATGTACACTTTCATGTGATATATATTCATATCTTTTTCCGCCATTGTGATATGGATGTCTATGACTGACTTATGTTATGTTTATTTCTATGTTTGTTTCCGAAGATTATATATAGCCACTGTGTGATAGTTTTGAGTTTGTGTCGGTATGTCGGATTTCCTCCTTAAATGAAATGCATGTTATACTATCTGACATATCGGTGCTCGCACAAAGAAATTACATGGAGGGTCGCTCCTCAATAGCCTTATTCTCCGTGCTAGTTGACAGCATTACTTCGTAGTGTTCTTGGCTAGCGTGGGTATAGAGGTGGGGTGTCACATGCACTTACCATGAAAAATGGCTAGTTCATGTCATGCGACTTGTCCAACATGTGACTCACTATAATTTCTTGTTTGGACGACTGGACCAAATTGATCAGTTGGTGTCCGACGTCCAACTAATCATTTTTGATTATTAATATTTTGTTAATTAACTTTTTGTTAATTAATATTTGATAAGTAATATATTGTTTGAATAAGGGAAAATTCTAATCCTGATCCATTTATCGTTTGAATTCAAATTCAAATATAAATGAGGTATACCATTTTTCTAGATGGCGCATTGCCCAACACCCCTCCTAGGCGGGTTGCTACCTACCTAGATCCCTCTAGGGGCAAACAATTTAGACATATTTTTGAAAAAACTTTCAATAATTTAATTTCCTTTTGGTAGCTGATATGTATATCCAATGTCTAAATGAAAACATAATTAAACATAATTCTGTTTTGTTTTTCGATTTGAGCAATTCTAGAATAGCGATTCTATTTTGTTTTTCGATTCAATGTCTAAATGAAAACATAATTCTGGATCTTCAATTTGTAAAAGGATCATATAATTTATCAAACCTTAATAAATTATTTAATATTAATTATTAAAATTTTATATTAGTTAAATGTTAAGTATTAAATATTAAACATTAATTATAAAATAACCTTGGTTATAAATTATAAATTAATTTATTAATAATAATTGGTTATAAATTATAAATTAATAATGTTTTTACAACCTTTTGTAACAGCTGGTAAATTAAAAAAGTTTGTAATATGTATCTATTACAACTAGCAAAAAAATGAGTTATGAAAATTGGCATCTATTACAACGGGCAAAAGAAAATGGTTGTATTAGGCATTTATTACAATGGGCAAATAGAGGTGAAAACCGGTATCTAGTACAATGGGCCGAAAACCGTTGTAATAGGACTATATTACAACGGGCCGAAAACTGTTGTAATAGAACTATATTACAACGGGTCAAAACAGTTGCAATAGAGCTGAAAACTAGTATCTATTGCAACGGACTGCAAACCGTTGTAATATGACCATATTACAACGGCCAAGATGACAACGTTGTAATAGGTGTACTGGATGATGAAAAGTTGCACATATTACAACGGGCTTAAGAAAACCGTTATAAAAGATTTCTATTACAACGGTTGTTTATGGCCTGTTGTAAAACAGGCGTTGTAAAAAGATAGTTTTGTTGTAGTGAATATTTATTTTTCCTACACACATGACGTGGGAATGAAAATTTAACTTTAAATATTTAATTTTATATTTAATGAAGATTTTTCCACCTCAGTTATTTTCCACTATATCCTCGCTTTAACTCTACTATAACTTTTTGCACTTCTACCGTAATGAAACCGCTAATCGCTTTAACTGCACGGACAAAAATACGTTACCCAACATAATAATATCATAAATATTATCCGATATCATAATATCCAAACGGTACCATCATAATACAAACCAAATATCCAAGAAATATCATCATGATACAAACCAAATATCCACGTTATGTTCTATTTCTAATTCTCACGAAGTGACGAAAGATAACGTGTTCTAAAAGCTGATTCGATCCTTATAAAGAAGAAGCATTCATTATTACCACTTGGAGTCCGTCGGTGGACAAGTCTAAAGAATATGTATTATCTATTCCTGTTTGGGTGCACTTTTCCCATGTCCCTTCTATTTTAAAACCCATGATTGGGCTAAAATGGCTTGCTAGCCTTGGTGGCAAAGTAAAATGTTTTGATACTAATACGATGGCCAGGATAGTGTATGCCAATGCTTTGATTGAGATCACTCCTGATAAGCCTTTGCCTTCAAAGCATCATAATTACTGATGGGCATGAGGTCGAGGTGGAGGTCCGCTGCGGTTGAAAGTCAGATATCTGCACGACTTATCAGTCTTTTGGTCACTATTCTGAAGTTTGCAAGGTTGGGGATTCTGCTTCTATTCCTGCAAAAATTTCATTACCACGACCTCTTCCTAGGAAGCCGGTTCCTAAGTCTAAGCCCACTACTCCACCTGTTGACGTTCCGATTGTTTTTGACCTTATCTCAGATCCATCTACTTTATATTTGCCTCCTTCTGTCCTAGCTGTGCCTAGTGCTACGGATGTTACGGTTCTAGCCCCTCTTGATAATCGTGTTATTGTCTGGAATCGTAGTGAGCATGCTTGGATTTATGTACCTTCTGAAATAAGATTCAATCCAAAGACTAACAGCTAACATATGTACGTAGAAGGTGAAGGTGAAGAGTGTTTCTTGATCTATTGTGTTAAAAGGGATGGATTGCTCTTATTTATGGATCGTGATGATGGGGAATTTAACAAGTTTACCTTGGAGGATGAAACATGGGATATGAAATATTTATACTCTCCTGAGTCTGGGAACTATGTGCTTGATCTAGCTTCGATCTTTTTTGGGTATTCTCGTGTTATGAGGCATGTTGATGATAGCAGTAGTGATGACAATGACTAGTGTTCCTAGTCTTCTACTAGCATAGGTGCTCCTGCCTATCTCTTATATTTTTCCTTTCTTAGCTATTTTGGCGTTTGTGCAGAACACCTTTATTAATGTTTATCAGTAAAAGTGGACGACCCACTTAAAAGCCGGCTAACCTTGCTAAAACATCCAAGCAGTATTATCATAATATATACAGACTAAACATCCAAACAATAATAACACGAATACTTACTACTCCCACAAACCATGCTCACCATCACTAGAAATGTCCTCATTTGGAAAGCGTCGCAAAAATGAATCTATAAGTAATCGAAGCTTCTTCTCTAACCTACCGATGTGTGACTTCAATCGTCTGTTTTCTTCTTCTGTAGCATTACTAACTATAACATATCTATCTAATGATGATCTCTACATTAACCAAATTTGTTTATTAATAATGAGTAATTTTTTATTTCAACTATTGTATTTATTGAAAACAAAGTTTTAAATTTCCATTAACCATATACTTGTTTAATTAACTGAGTGATTTAACTTGTATATTTGTTCAATTTATTGGGTGATTTAGAAAAAAAGATTACTTAACTAGAATAAATTCTTGTTTAATTTATTGAAACAAAATTTATACGTTAACTCAATTATATATACATTTGTTTAATTTATTGATTGATTTAACTTATATATTTGTTTAATTTAATGTGTGATTTAAAAAATCTACAATTTAACTCAAATAAACTTTTGTAAAATCTATTGAAATAAAATTTATAATTTAACCTAATTAATATGCAAACACACATATATAAAATTTATTTAGTGATTTAACTTATATAAACATACTTTAGTTTAATTTTTTGAAACAAAATTTATACTTTAACTCAATTATATATACATTTGTTTAATTTATTGAGTAATTTAACTTATATATTTGTTTAATTTATTATATAATTTAGAAAATTTATAACTTAACTTAAATAAACTCTTATATAATTTATTGAATTTTTTTTTATAATTTAACCTTATTATATATATATATAATTTATTGAGCAATTTAACTTAATCATAAAAACATACTTTTGTTTAATTTATTGAAATAGAATTTATAATTTAACTCAATTATATATACATTTGTTTAATTTATTGAATGATTTAACCTATATGTTTATTTTAGTGGAAATTAGCCACAAGGGCCTCATTAGCAAGTGGAATTAGTTTCTAGGACACACAACTAAAATAATTACTTTCAAGGACAAAACGTAAAATAATTAGTTTCTAGGGCCTAAAAACTTATGAAATTATGTCCTTGAAAGTAATTGGACTGCTGATTTTGTCCTTAAAAGTAATTATTTTACTGATTTTGGCCTTGAAAGTAATTTCTTTGAATGTGTGTCCTAGGAACTAATTGGACTGCAAAGTTTGTCCTTCTAGTGAAATGCCCCTTTATTTTTTTTATTGTGTGATTTAAAAAAAGTATATATCTTGTTTAATTTATTGAAACAAAATTTATAATTTAATCTATTTTTATATTTGTTTAATTTATTGAGTATTAACTTATATATTTTAATTCAAACTCGGTTTATTTTTTAAATGATGATTTTTCGGACACAGATAGCATACATGTGGATCTTCAAATTTAAAATAACTCAAACTTAATTAAACTAAGCATTCGTATAAAATACATATATACATGTGGTTCTTGGGATTTAAAAACCAATCATTACAAAAACACAACACATTACCGATGCCAAAAAGGCGTAGGTAAATGAATCATTATGCCACGTCGACGTCTTTTAAGGCGTTGGTGAATTTCTAGCCGTAAATTTTTTCTAATACCTTACAAACGTCTTGCGTAGGCTATTTATCGACGCCTTACCGACATCATCTTCCGAAGACTTACCGACGCCATCTACCAGTGTCTTTGCGACGCCTAGCCGACTACAATTGAAATTGTCAAATTCATATTTTTTCGATACCTTACCGACCCCAAATTGATGCATTGTTGATGCCTAGCTAAATTGTCAAATTTGGATTTTCCCAACGCCGCATCAACACCAAAGATGAAATAAATTTGCGGTGTTTTTGCTACATTTCTAATCTTAATCATACATTCAAATACATACAATATTATTCATCTCACTATCATCATAATACCAACCAAATATCATCACAATATCATCTTAATACATCACAATACAATACATATTACCCAACATAATAATATCATAAACATTATCCAACATCATAATATCATAACAATATTATCACAATACAAACAAAACAATCAACCAATACCATCAAAGAACAAACCAAATATCTAAGTAGTATTATTACAATATATACAAACCAAATAGCCAAACACTAACAACACAAATACTTCCTACTCTCCAGAACCATGCCCAACATCACTGGAAATGTCCTCGTCCGAAAAGGGTCGCAAAAATGCATCTATAAGCAATCTGAGCTATTCTCTAGCTTACCAACATGTGACTTCAACCGTTAGTTTACTTCTGCTACAATATTATTAACTGTAGCAGCTTTTTCTAATGATGATCTCTACATTTTAACTAAAATTGTTTGTTACTAATGAGCAATTGTTTATTTCAACCATTGTATTTACTGAAACAAAAAAATTGAATTTGCGTTACTTAGATATTTTTTTAATTTATTGAGTGATTTAACTTATATATTTATTTAATTTGTTGTGTGATTTAAAAAAATCTCTAGTTTAATTTATTAGAACAAAATTTATAATTTAACCTAACTATATATACATTTGTTTAATTAATTTAGTGATTTAACTTATATATTTGTTTAATTTTTTGGGTGATTTAGAAAAAAGACAATTTAACTCAAATAAACTCTTGTACAATTTATTAAAACAAAATTTAAAATTTAACTAATTATATATATATATATATAATTTACTGAGTGATTTAACTTATACGAGCATACTCTTATTTAATTTATTGAAACAAAAGTTATAATTTAACTCAATTATATATACATTTATTTAATTTATTGAGTGATTTAACTTATATATTTGTTTAATTTATTACGTGATTTACATAAATTCTTGTTTAATTTTTGACAAAAAATCTATAACTTAAGCTAATTATATGTTTATTTAATTTATTGAGTGACTTAACTTATACATTTTAACTCGAACTCAATTTATTTTTAAAATGATGATTTTTGAGATACATACAATATACATGTAGTTTTTGGGATTTAAAACCAATGTATACATACATATAACATACTATATATATGGTTTGTTATACATATATACTTATTATCATATTTTGTATATAACAAATGTTTGAGCTATTACATACCCTCAGAATATTGCCATAGTTGGGATTACGATCTGTCCTTTTTGCGGCAGCTTTAGTGATTGCGTGGAATACATCTTTATTAACTTCTCTTATTATCTCCATACCTTGACTCTGAAGCTCCTTAATCCTAGCCTAGTATTTCACCTCTTTTTCATTTCACGTATTCATTAGAATTATATATATATATATAATGTGAATACAAGTATAGATGCCGCAAACTCAGTGGAAGCATTAACCATCTAGTTATTGGCAATGGACCCATCCAATGGTTCAACCCTATGAGTCCTAGAAAAGTGTTGCCAAGATGAAGGCTCGTTGTGCCTCTCTTTAACTAAAATTTGAGTTAAGTACACAATCATACAAGTTTATTTTAATTTACTCAAAATGTTAAATAAATCTAAAAAATAAAAACGAACCAGATCATTACGATGATTTGGAGCCACCGTTATGCAAACTAGGATTATGTTCCTACTTTCGAAATTTTGTTTCGATATTTTCATGAATTCTTTTGTCTCCTAATACCGTAAGGACTGCTCGTATATCTCCTGGGCAATGGCTGGATGCTTCTTACCACTCCTAGCATACCATACATCCACTCACGGTATTTTTTGGACACTACGGCCGACCAAGCCTTATGCACTAGCTTTTCGTGAACATCTTATTTCCAATGTAAATGCAAATTGAATATATTATGCACAAAATGATATACATATTTATATAGTATTTTATGTAACAAAATTATTTACCATAAATTCTTCGAACATAAACTTCTTTACTTTACCAGGAATGTCACCAAATGTAGGCCAGAAACCGTGATTCGTGCAAGCAAGCCATTACGAATGGCATCAGATGGGCATCGCTGCTGAAATCATATCTGCACACATATATAAATGTATTATTATTTAGTAAGTAAATTATTGTATACATATGTGTATTTGTATGTGTGTGTGAGTGTATATGTACATGTATATGTACATGTGCGTATGTTTATATGTATGTATCTGATGTGTGTGTGAGTGTATATGCATGTATGTGTACATGTATGTGTATGTGAGTGTATGCAATTACTCACCCCGATCCTTGCTCTCTAGGGAAGACATCAAGTCAAGGCACGATTGTGGAAGAGTCCATTTTAGACACATGAGTAGACGGACCAGTACCATCCATAAGAGCATTAAGAATGTCGGCATTCTGAATGGATGGTGACATCAAATGTGCATCGTCTCTGTCAAGCTGTGATGAGTGGGTGCCACTATGCCCTTATGATGAGTCACCATGACCTGATGATGAGCCACCATGGCTATGTCAGCGTCGACTAGACATATTTGTTATAATAATGCATATATAGATGTATGTATACAATATAATAAAGAATAATAAATCCATCTTCATATTATAGGCTTGGCAATACAAATAGAGAAAGTGGTCTTTCAATAAATTATACATAAGCTACCAGTTGTCAACATCATTTATAATATCATCATTTGCAATATCATCATCATACTCGTGTTCATTTACTTCAACATCATCATCATCATTAACCTCGACATCTTCATCTAATTCAACTCCGACAAATACTTCATTGTTAAGTGGGCCTATATCATCAGCATCTTCTGTTATTTGGAGTATTTCATTGTCATTCAGATCATTTTGGTATGGTGGATCATTGGTTATGATCATATTCCCCTTGAATGACCATTCTGGTTTTGTTTTAACGACAGCCCATTAGTCGTCCTTATTGTTTATGGCAGGATAAGACGCATAATAAACTTGTGTTGCTTATGTCGCTAGCGCAAATTGATCATTTCCTTTATATCATCTTTTATGATTTACCTTAATAATAAGGTAATCTTTATGTACGTGGCATACTCCTACATCAGGAGTAGTATCAAACCAATCACATTTGAATAAAAAAAATTAAGCTCCGATATTGCAGAATAGGCGAGTTTAATTATTTTCGTAACACTCCATAATAATCTTGTAAATCATCATCTTGTTCATCACCTATAACACATACCCCACAATTGTAAGTCATTTTACTAGCTCCAAACTCTTTTATATGAAATTCAAATCCATTTCCATAAAGGATTGGGCATTTTAGGTATTTCGTCATCGGACCAAACGCAAGAATTTTATAACAAATATCATTGATTTCATTATCAACAACCAATTGCATTAAAGTAATACTTATCAATATATGCAGTAGTTAAATCGTTTCATATGAGTTCGTTCAACGCACACGCACACACACACACACACTTAAATATTTCTAAAACCAAGCATCAAATCCTTGACTGCATTGAATCCTTGGATTTTGTTGTTCAAATTGATTGTTAAACAACAAATATTGTTAAGATCTATATGATCATGCTATATAGCATGGTATTGATGGTAAACAACAGATATTGTGTTACCTAATAAGATCTGATAATTCTTCACAATTTAGAAGCACCATTGTTCCAACTACGACAAACTCTTTAATTGATTGAAAAATTATATTCTTTCATTTACCCAAAGGATGTCCACTTTTTTGAAATCTAAAAAGAGAAATGTCAGATGACTCATCCATATAATCATACTTACGAGGATGAGTGTTAGAATTCAGCTTAAAATGATCTTCAAAATAATAACTAAAAAATGTGGGTTCTTCTTCAACAATGAATGCTTGACATATTGAACCTTCAACGCATGCTTTTTGTTTCAACTTTTTTAAGGTGGTCCATGTACCTTCGTATGAAAAAAATTATACATCTACTATTTTTATTTCGCAAAAGAATATATAACTTCTATTTGTATTTTACATACCTCTCTAAATGATACATCCATCTGTATTGCACCGATCCTCATATTAAAGCTTCAGTTGGTAGATGTACAGTTAGATGTTCTATGCAGTTGAATACTCCAGAAGGGAATATTTTCTCTAATTTACATAATAATTTGGGTATATCCATTTCCAGTTTTTTCAATTTTTTTTATTAAGTGTGGTTG
The DNA here is from genome assembly GCA_030737815.1 of Allium fistulosum. NCBI lineage: Eukaryota > Viridiplantae > Streptophyta > Magnoliopsida > Asparagales > Amaryllidaceae > Allium > Allium fistulosum. The sequence goes on from CM060907.1 coordinate 620,913,841, forward strand.
AGCGCAACTCTTTGTAGAATAAACTAAGTTCAGTAATAGACATCCACACCTTAATTGGCAAAAGCTCCTTGAATATTATCGGGAAAAGAGTCTCTAAAAAAACATGAAAATCGCGATTCTTTAATCCCGACGGTTGAAGATCCTTCATATTAACACATTTTCTCAAGTTAGAAGTAATTCCATCTGGAAACCTCAAATTTTGAACCCACTCTAATAGTTTTTATCAATAATTATTTTCCAACTCATAACAAGAAAGACATTTGAAATTTGATCATTTGCTTTCAATTTTAAGCTCAGGATGATTACAGTATAACTCAAAATCATTTCTTGACTTCAAATCGTCTTTTGTTTTTTCTTTCACATTCATTATTGTGTTAAAGAAGTTCTCAAACACATTTTTCTCGTTTTGCATCATGTCTATATTGTGTTGAAGTTTATGATTTTTGTAATATGGTAACTTCCAAAATATACTACTTTACACCAATTATGATACTCTCCCCTTTAACAGGAATTTTGGGTTCTTTTCCTATGTCGTGTATTTTGGGATAAACTTGCACAAGCTTTTACACTTCTTCGCTACTCAAAATGGATAGTGGGTCTAAAATAATGGTTGTGTTTCCTATGAATTTTTTTATCAAATCTAAAAATGATCATTTAGATGTAAAAAACAACAATGTCGATCCCACTAACATTATTTGCCACCATGTGTAAGTCGAAATGATTATCTCCAATCCATGTAAGCAGGACAAGCGAATTTGCCACTAATACTCCATCCAGAAAGCACACCAGACGTAGGAAAATTGCTTATCGTCCATAACAAAGAAGCAAACACTCTAAAGTTCTTTTTATTTGAGACATCGCACTTAACAATACCCTCTGTCCATAGTTTTTTCAACTCCTTAACTAAAGCCTACAAGAATGTCTATCCCGTTTTTTGGATTTTTAGGTCCATGGAAATTACAATTAAAAATATGTATGGATTCTTCATACACATTCTAGGAGGGTGATTGTAAGGTGTTAGAATAACTGACCACGTCGGGTAAGGCTTACCGAACGAAGCAAATTGGTCAAAACCATCTATACATAAATCAAGCCTAACATTACGTGATTCTCAAGCAAATTCAGGATATGTCCTATCGAAATGTTTCCAAGCTTCACCGTCTGAACGATTACATAAAGCACTTTCATCTCATTTTCGTTCACTATACCATCGCATGTGTTTCGCCAAAGCAGCAAATGCATATAACCTTCGCAATTTCGGTGTAATAGGAAAATAATGCATTCTGGTTAAAGGTACGTCTTTACTAGTGGTTTTCATCGATTTATATTTAGGTTGTTTACATAATTTTCATAACGCCAAATCTTTATCTTCCTTTCAATAAATCATGTATCCACTTGGACATGTGTCAATTTTTTCATAAGGCAATCCAAAGGCAGAGACCTCTGTTTTAAGGGAGTACCAGTTCTCCGCTAATATATTAACAGGTGGAAGCATTTCTTTACATAAGCTAATAATTGCATTCATTGGGTTTTCTGATGCATTGTATTCGGATTTTATAGCGACTAACCTAGATGTTGTTGCCAAATGTGTCATTTCTAACATTTGTAGAGTTTTCGTTCTGATGCTTCTAACAAATTAAAAAAATTCACTTCCGATTCAATACCTTCCTCCAAATCTAGTTCTTCGATCCAAATACTTAGTCCAGTAGCATGAACCATTTCATTCGTTATATTGTCTATATCAACATTTTTTTCAATAAGGAGTTCATTGCAATCCACATCCATATTTATGGTCTTCTCTTGTACAATGTGATATTTTTCTCCATGATACATTCACACAAGATGGTCGGGCATAAAATCATATCAGTGCAAATGTAATATCACAGTATGATACTCTCCAAGTTTCAAGCAATGACACTTCGAATATGCACATCGAACTTCTTTCACATTAGTATTATTACTAAATACTAGCTTCATGGATGCATCCACGGTATTTCTAAAGTGCAATAGAATCATTCCTCTATGTTTACCTTTCATGTACATCCAACTTCCATCTCTCAAATAATTCATCTTCTACACATTACACGCAAACAAAATTTACATTATATTACACATGGTACTGTTTTGTTCTTAATTTAAATAACATTATTATTTTTATGAAATAATTTAAATAACATTATTAATTTGGTTCCTAATTAAAATAACATTATTAATTTTTTTCCTAATTTAAATAACATTATTAATTTTATTATTACTATAAATAACATTGTTAATTTTATTATTATTTTAAATAACATCATTAATTTTATTATTACATAATTTCATTCATTTTACTAATACATTCAGTAACACTATTAATTTAGTATTAAAACAATTGAATTCACAAACAATTTCAAAGCTATATAACCTAGAAATTTCTACACCTTCTGAAATGGCTGGTCATCTTCCTTTCCATTACAAATGCAATGATACTTATGTCTCATAAATCATTTCAAATCGAACAATTAACAAAATTTTGGTAGCACTTTCTCTTATTACCTGTAGCATGTGGAAAAGAGCATACATGGGGAATAAGAAGGAAGTGTCATCAAAATTTCATTAACCATTTGATTTGAAAATGGATTTACAAAACATAAATACCATTGCGTTTATAACTTGTCCAATAATGGGACAAAACTGATAAATATCGTATCAGATGAATATTGATTTTCATTATACTTCAAAAGAATATCTTTATAATGATCATATACGATACTTGTCAGATGGGGCCAAAATAAATATGTCTATGGGGTTTTATTAATCATACCATATCGATAATAATGACTTTATCTAAAAATTTCATAACAATACCCAATGATATCTCAAATCATATACAAATTATCATACCAACAACCTATATCAATGATCATATACCAACGAATTAATATCATATATGAAGCTAATAAAATCAAAGTATTGCATAGAAATTGAATCAGAACAATACATCATACCGACGAAGTCTTGAGTAGGGAATAGAAGGAGGGGATATGCGGCTTGGGATTTAAAGTGGCGTCGAGCAAGGAGGATGGGATATGCGGCTAGGGCTTTACAGCGGCGTCGGGCGAGGAGGAGGGGATACGCAGCTTGGGCTTTACAACAACATCAAGCGAGGAGGAGAAGGCGATGTTCAAAGTCGATGTTGATTGGAGGAGGAGGCGGCGTTCAAAGTCAACGTCGATTGATGGAGGCGGAGGTGGCGTTCGTAGTGGGGCTGGTGACTTGCATGGCAAATGGGGAGGCTGCAGGCTCGCGTGGGCTAGAGGTTGGAGGCGGCGTGGCTGGAAGGGAGGGTGGGGGCTGGAGGCGTGACTAAGGGGGAGGCTGAGGGAGAGGCTGGAGGTTGGAGGCTTGGCCAAGGAAGGGGCACAGGGAGGGGAGCGAGACGACGTGGAGGAGAGGTGGCGACGATCGAAAGGTAGAGGAAGGGTTGTTTCTTCTTCTTTCGATTGCAATGAGGAAGAGAAACGTCTGTTAAGGGGTTATGGAGTGGGGTGACGCCATACCAACGCCTTTATACTTGCGTCTGCAAGGCACCGATAATGATGCATAAGTAATATATTCCCTATGACTTGTTGATGCACCATCAAGTTCCCTTCTCATGGAGTCGGTAATGTTAATGAGGTAAACAACAAGTTTTCTAACAGTGAATGTATACATACGTATAGTACATTATACATATATATGTATATGGTTGTGTGTGTGTGTATATATATATACACTTACTATCTTATTTTGTATATAATGGGTGATTAAGCTATTATGTACCTTCGGAATATTGCCGTAGTTGGGCTTACGATCCATCCTTTTTGCAGCAGCTCTAGTGAGTGTGTGGAATACATCTTCATCAACATCTCTTGTTATTTCCATACCTTGACTCTGTAGCTTCTTAATCCTAGCCCAATATTTCGCTTATTTTTCATTTTACGTATTCATTAGAATTTTATACATGTATATATACGTAAATATTATGTAATTACATGTATACATACTGCAAACTCGATGGACGCATCATCTACCCAGCTATTGGTGTTGGACACTTATGAAGATTCATTCTTGTGAGTCCTACAATGGAGTGCCAAGATAAAGGCTCATTGTGCAACTTTTCGTACTACAATTTAAATTCAGTACATAATCATATAAGTTTATTTTAATTTATTTAAAATGTTAATTAAATTTAACAAATAAATATGTGCCAGATCATTACGATAATCTACATATGATCTAGAGCCACCAGTATGCAATCTAGGATTTCTATTCCTGCTTTTGTCATTCTATTTTGATATTTTCTTGAATTCCTCTCACCCAATGCCACAAGAACTACTCATATATCTCCTGGGTAAGGGTTGGATGCTTCTTTCCACTCTTACGAATACCACGTCCACTAATGGTATTTTTTGGACGCAGTGGCTGACCAAGCCCTATGTACTAGCTCTTTGTGAACGCTCTCTTTACAAGAGAATTCCACTATAAATGCAAATTAAATATATAATGAACAAAACGATATACATATTTATATAGTCTGTTATGTAATAAAATCATTTACCATAAATTCTTCGAATATGACTTTCTTCACTTCACTGGGAATGTCATCAAATGTAGGCTATAATGCCATGATCCGTGCAAGCAAGCCATCAAGGATGGCATCGGATGGACGTCGCTGTTGAGATCAAACATGTACACATATGTGTGTATGTGTGTGCGAGTGTATATGTATATGTATGTCTATGTGTCTGTATGTGTATATGTATGTATCCGGTGTGTGTGAGTGTATATGTATGTATGCGTATATGAGTGAATGCATGTATGTAATTACTCACCCTGATCCTTGCTCTCAAGGGAAGACATCAAGTCAGGCCATATATGTGGAAGAATCCGTCTTAGACACACGAGTGGATGGACCAGTACCATATTCCATAGGAGCAATAGGAGCATCGGTGATTTGAATATGTGACATCATATGTGCATCGTCTACGTTATATTGTGATGAGTGGGAACCACCATGACTAGATGATGAGCCACCCTGACCTGATGATGGGCCATCATGGCTGTGTTGGCGTTGACTAGACATATCTGTTATAATAATACATATATAGATATATACAATATAATAAAGAATGATAAATCCATCTTCATATTATAGACTTGACATGATAAATAGAGAAATTAATCTTTCAGTAAATTATACATAAGCTACCAATTATCAACATCGTTATTAATATCATCATTTACAGTTTCATCATTACATTCATGTTCATTTACTATGACATCATCATTTAAATGGCTGACCATCTTACTTCCTATTACAAATGCAATGATATTTATGTTTCGTAAATCATTTCAAATCGATTGATTAACAAAATATCGACAGTACTTCCCCTTATTTCCCGTATCATATGCAAAAGAGCGTACATAGAGAACAAGAAAAAGTGTCATCAAAATTTCATTAATCATTTGATTTGAAATGTTGATTTATGGAACATAAATCTGTTGCCTTTATAACTTGTCCAATGCTGAGACAAATCCAATAAATAACATATCAAATGAATATCGATTTTTGGTGTATTTAAAAAATGAATAGCTATATAACGATCATATATGGTACTTATTAGACGGGGCCAAATTAAACATCTGCGGGGTTTCATTAATATCATTATATCAATGACAATGAATTATCGAATAATTTAAAAGCAGTAACAACGATATCTCAAATCATATACAAATTATCAAACCAACGAACATATGTCAATGATAATATAACAACGAATATAAACCAATGAATCTATATCATATACGAAGTTAATAAAATCATGGAATTGCATAGAAAATGAATCAAGGAAATAAACCATAGCGATGGAACCTCGAGCGACGAGTTGGAGGAGGGACTTGCGGCTCGGGATTACGACAATCGACGAGGTGGCCGATTGGGGATTTGCCGCTATGGGTTGAGATTTGTGATGGCGTCAAGGGAGGAGGAGGCAGGGATGTTCAACGTCGAGGGAGGAGGAGGTGGTGGGCTTGCAACGATTGACAAGGTGGGGATACGTGGCTAGGTCTTAGACATCAGCTTGGGATTTACGACAGCTTCGTCGGGGGAGGAGGAGGAGGCAGTAATCAAAATCGAGGGAGGAGGTGACGATGACAATCGATCGTTTTTGTTATTGAAAAAGTGGAGAAGGAGAGGACGTCGACTGGGATATTATGGTTAGGATCGATTCCTAACAGGCGCCTCACCGATGCCATAACATAGCCGTCGAAAGGGCATCGATATTTTTTTCATAGGTTGGTATTCACCGACACCGTTCCGACGCCCCGTCGATGCCATGTTAAGAGTGTCCGAATGGTGTTAGTAAAACCGGTAGATAAGTGTTGAATTTTCAAGTAGTGAATAATAATAAACAAAAAATTTATATTTATTACAACATTTTTCTTACTTATGGTGTATTTGCGGACAAATGGTTGGGTGGAGGAAAAATAGTAGCGGATTTTTACGTCCAACATATTGGAGGTTGGTCGGATGTAAAAATCAACTCACTGGCTAGGGAAGAAGCGATTGACCTTTTCAATTTTCAAAGGTTTTCCGTAGTTTAATAGTCGTACATAAAAAAATTTATATCAACATCCCGATCACTTCTTCATCCACATTCCAAATCAAAAACAACCCGTTTCAAAAATTTTAATAGCTTCTTCATCGTCCTCCTCAATCTCGATAAAAAAGTCCAAGAATAAACGGATAAAAAACGACCAAATTTATTGATGCATGTTTCTTATTGCATCGGATAAAAGAGAAAAATAAAAGTGCTGATTTTATTGAAGCCATCTGAATCTACGTGAGAGACAACCATGGATCAAATTACACACATTTTATTCTGTTGCAGAAATGGGACAACCATCTCCGTTTGTGCAGAATTTTCAAATATTGATGATGGTGGAGGGGTTAGAATGTTATTCACAAAGGCATATAACTAAATGTGATGCTGATTGAAAAGAGTGAGAGAACAAGGTAATACATTCCTGAATCATTTTAAGGAGTCATCACCTTATAGCTGAGAGATGATTGAATTTTTACTTCATGGATACCTGTCTAGGGGGATTTGTCCATTCAGCAGTGAAGTTGAGTTCACACTTTCTCCGTATCTTAGTTACAAAGTTGTCACGCATTAGGTCGGTCTGATGAACGAAGAGAGTATGTAGGATATAATGACCACTCAGGTGGTGCTGATGTATCTGATTTTCATGGAGTATCATTCACTTTAGATCAAAATTACACCACCAGTGTCATTGTTCTATTCTCCACCACCATCTGAACCGAAAGTCCAAGCATCCCGTTGATGTAGAACCTTCTACTCCTGCTCCAGCTTTAGTTCTAGCTCCACTTCCTACCCCCACACCACGGTGGAAAGAAGCTATGAAAGTATCGAACGATTATCAACAGTTGTCGATAGAAGAACTAGATTTTGCTACATACTTTTTGAGCGCTTCAGATAAATTGGAGTTGGCAATGTCGATGTTACAGTTCGGTATGAGCCATTTGTTTAAACGGTAGGTGTCATTATCGTAGAAAACAGGCCGGGTCCATGATTTTTTGAATGCGTTAGGAGTTTGAATTTGCATAGATTTCGGAATTTGAATTTGAATTTGATTTTCTAGTATTATAGATTTTAAAAACTATAATTGTTAAATATAATTATTAAACATAATTATTTAAAACAATTACACAACTATTTTTATTCAACAATTTTAAATTAATTTGCACAATATTTTCTACATCCTACCCAACCTCTAATCAATTTTTTTTTCGTGAATACTCTCACTTCTAATCTCTGAGCTCTAACCTCTGATCCAGTGTGTCCGCAAACGCGCTCTTAGTAATAGAAATACACATATATGGCAGAAATATTTATACTCTAACACAATTTTGATTTAAATCACAAGAGTAGTTATAAAATATGAATTTGATCTTTGTTATTCGGTCTCCATTCCTATTTCTTTAATGGCCGCTCCTAATTCATTACAAGGCGACCCTCCTTCCTATCATCTCTCATTCCCACTTTTTCCCACATATCTTCCTTTGACTGCTCGCTCCTACTTTCCTCCTTCGCCTTCATGTCATGCCCTAGAGATCTTCTTATGCCGCCTAACGCAGCTGCATCTCTGACCAGATCTGGCCAATCCTCTAACGCTCCTTCTACTGCCGCCTGGTCGTCGCGATCCTTGCAATGCTTTGTCTCCGTCAACTGGTCTTGCTATTTCACGACCTAAGCTTTCTAATCAATTTTCGGTCCTGGTTTCTGATATGGAAATGAACGCCAAATCCCTACCTTTGCCTATTTTTGGAATAGCTGACAGTCGCACTCAGAGTTTCCATATTTTGCCATTAATGAAGGCAACTGCCTCTGCTGTAGTTCGTTAGTGGTCTCATGTTGATGTCTCAATTCTCGGTGATTGTTCGATTCAAATTGATGGTGTTGGTAATGATGTGGTAATGGATGGAAATATTGCAGTTTGCTCGTGAGATTCTGTTTGCCCCGATATGGATCGACACAATGCACACAACACTACAACAAAAATACCCTGCTACAACGCCCTTTTTACAACGGGCATTGGCTTCCCGTTGTAATAGAAGACTATTACAATGGTCCATTCAGGCCCGTTGTAATAGATGCCCTATACAACGCCCTTTTACAACGGGCGATGATAGCCCGTTGTAATAGAAGGCTATTACAACGGTCCATTCAGGCCCGTTGTAATAGATGCCCTATACAACGCCCTTTTTACAATGGGTGATGATAGTCCGTTGTAATAGAATGCTATTACAACGGTCCTTTCTAGCCCGTTGTAATACATGTCAATTTTACAACGTTCACAAAATGCCCATTGTAATAGACGACAATTTTACAACGGTCACAAAATATTTAATGTTAAATAATTGCTATTACTATTAATATTTAATAATTAATTTAATAATTAGTAATTAACTATTAGTAATAAATATAAATATTTAATAATTACTATTGGTATTTAATACTTAATTTAATAATTAATAATTAATAATATTACATAATTAATTATAAAATTAATATTTCATGTTTAAAAATTGATAATTAATAATAATATTTAATGATTAGGAAGTAATATTTATTATTTAGTATTAAAATTTTAATAATTGTATCTAATATTTAAAGAAAATTGAAATTTATAAAAAATTAGAAAATATTTATAGAACTTAAAGACAAAATTTTAAAATTTTCTGTAAAAGTTTAAAAATATTCATAATATTTGAAGACAAAGTTTATTGCAAAATGTATTGCAACTTTGTATTGCAACAAAGTATACAATTTCTTTAAGTCTCCAAACCAAATTTTTTGGCTCCAACTATGAAATTTTGGCTCTAAACAAATTTTATTTTCATCCCTCCCAAATTTTAACCGATGTTCGTTTTTTCATTTATTACCGATCCTTTCCTCCTCCGAAACCCTAATTCCCAAATCCCTAAAACTCCTACGCTGGTCCTCCTAATCTCTCCCTCCTCCCTCTCTCCTCCACCAGATCTACTCCAAAACCCTAGTCATATGTTCAACGCTAATTTTTTACAAATCATTACTGCGGAATAACGTTTTCCATACAAGATTCAGTGCGGTTGAACAAGGGCATAGAAGCGCGCTTCTTCTACTCTTTATAGCTTCTATTTTCCTTTTTGATCGAGTTCGCTCCTAAACCGAAAACCCTAGATTCCTTCTCTTTCCAATCAAAGCGACTCACCTATCTATGGATGACGAAGTTTGGAACGACGAAGAATTTCTTAATGTGCTCGTACAAACCGTAACCCAGTTTGATAACCGTAACCCTAATCTTAATCCTAACCCTAACCTTAATCCCGAGCATAATGCTTGGCCGTCGATACCAGACTTCAATAGAAATGACAATGGCGGCAGATACGTCCCGAAAGATTCAAGCATGAGCTTTTCTCCACCACCAGAGCTTTCTCAGAGACATGAAAGAGCTGAGTCGAGCATTGATTGTTTTGGGATAGATAATGAGAAGAGCAAGGGAGATAAGGAGATTGAAATGTTAAAGGTAACCCCTTGTTTTTTTATTTTATTTTTTGACTAAATTACAGTGAAATGTTACATTGTTGGTGTGGTTATGTCCCCGATAACAATTGACTGTTCCAAAATCGAATTTAGGGTAGCGTTATGGAAGTTAGTCCTTTTAATTAATATATGAGCTATTAATCTCTTTTGCTTGCAAGTGATTTTTTTTATAACCATTTCCTCTTTTTATACCGTAGGAGGAATTTGGGCGTGTTTCTAAGAAACTGAGTCTCAAGGTACACTTCATCACTTATGTTTACTGTTTGTTTGTAATCATGGTTCTATGTTACATGATATTTTTCCTAATACTGTGTAAAGTATATAATGAACACACCAATATACATGCAAGTTCCAATAGTTTTGAGTATATTCTGAAATTCTTATGCACCTCACACAAGTTTACAGTTATCTGGAGACAGATTAAAGTTAGATTACTCACGCAATAGTTTGGATTCATATCTTTATTTGAAACAAATGCATCTATTCATGTTATCATTATCACTGCCTGTTGTACGTGGCATCTGCATATTTATTGACTTATGATCTCATGCCATGTCCATAGATTGATATACATTAAATTAATATACATTTAATCATCTTATGATGCATTCAAACTGTCTGATGTGTCAAACGATGTTTGATCATAAATTAGACGCCCTTGAAAAGGAGATTAATTTTTTACTTGCCTGATTTCTTGTATTATCGAAGTAAAATGTGTCGGTACACTACTTTACTTCTTTCTCATTTTTTTCCTTCTTTTTTTGTATTTTTATTTTTTATTCAGTGATGGACATGCTGTAATTAGAAAGCAACTCTGGTGGACACAAATTTGGAATATAACAAGTCGATGTATGAAGTCAAAGCGCAGATATTGATGTACTATACTATACATATATTCTACATGCATATATGGAGTAATCTCAACAACAATGTACATAGATATTGACGTTGATAGGCACAAAAACGAACCCACAAATAGAGCATAGAATCCCACTACTGCATATGTTATGTTATTTATTACTACAACAACCAATTAAAAGTTTGTATAGCTACAGAGTCTACAAGTGATATCACTGTAGTGAAGAAGGTAGCTTTGTTCCTTTATTTTGTTACCCTTACCCCTACTAATAATTACTGTACAAGCTGCAGTTAATTCCTTTTACTTGTTTCATTGTTTGTGACAGCAAAGCAGACACTGGCGTCATAAAGAACTTTCCATGTTCACTCTTTTCTGCTTTCATCCATATAACAAAAAAGTTAAACTGTAATTACATGATCCATTAAGATTTTTTTTAAATGAATCAATCTTTATCACTATCTCATATTATGACAACTTTGCAGGATTATGTGCCAAAAGTGTTTGACAACTTTAGTGCAAATGTAGTGGTGGATGGAAACACAGTGAACCTTGGCCTTTGGGATACAGCAGGTAATTTGCTTCTTTGAGAATTTGAAGATTTCTTCTCGGTTTATCTTTCTACTACCAGCATCTAGCAATATGGTAAACTTTGTTATGATATGGTAAACATTAATAGCAAGCACAGGTTAGCTGAATGACACTGTTATGTTTAAATATTTGCAAGGTAATAACTAATTACAAAATTTTGCAGGGCAAGAAGATTATAACAGGCTAAGGCCGCTAAGCTATAGAGGTGCTGATGTATTTTTGTTGGCCTTTTCGCTCATCAGTAGAGCTAGCTATGAAAACATATCCAAAAAGGTGTAGCTCTTTCATATTGGTTTATTATATTGTGCAATTGATAAGTGATCAATATAGAAAATGTGTATAGGATTATTGAAATTATACCAATTTTCTTCTTTGAATTGTTGTGCAGTGGATTCCTGAACTGAGGCATTATGCTCCAAACATTCCTGTTGTGCTTGTGGGGACTAAACTTGGTAATTTAGAACATTGCGATTGGCAATTCCTATCAAATACTAATGGAAACATTCCAATACATGAAAACAGATTTCGCCAAAATAGTCATCTGTTGCACATAAATCTTCTAAACTAGAACTTTCATTTACATCTTTAATAATCACTCCATCGTGTTTTAGGATTTCATGTGCAGCTATCGTAGGAGAGTGTGAACTGGCTTTGAACTATTTTCTGGCAATGATATAGTGGAAGATGAAGGAATGTCATCAATCTGTAGGCAATCAAAAGGATTATGCAACGGGATTTTACTATGTTGCTGTGCAGTTCCCTTCCCATTTTTCATAGATGGTCTTTGTTGAGAAGTAGGTGCGTCTATATAAACATTTGTCTCTGATCTATTGGGTGAATTCATCATGTTTTTATCCTTTTCAATTGTAGTCTGATTTTCTTTTCCTTTTGTATTTTTAGTTGCCATAGTAGTCTATCAAAGTTTCCAAATTCAGAGATGCAGACTATCAAAGAGGCCGTTGGATCAACCGTCGCGTGGCATAAAGACTTCATCTCTGTGGTATGGTATGATTGTACTTAGAACATGATATTTGTAGCAGACTGTTATGTGTTAATACTTTATGTATTTGGCATGTAAACTTATCTAACTTTTTGGAGTGTTAGAATTCTATGATTCTAGCTTTTAGTCTTTTCGTATGTGATTTTAATTATTTTACGATAATATTTAGTATTAGTATGGATGTATTGCATGGATGCCGCTGTCATTTTTTTTTAAATTTTCATTTATTTTATAACGGGCAATGTGCGTTGTTATATGAGCTTCTTACAACGGTCACTGCACGTTGTTATATAAGATTTTTACAACGGTCTACACACGTTGTTAAATAGGTATTTTACAACGGTCAATACATGTTTTTACAACGTGCTTTGCCCGTTGTAAAATGTGGTGGATCTATTACAACGAGGCCTATTACAACGGGCACATGCCCGTTGCGGAAACCATATTACAACAGGCATTGCCCGTTGTAAAAAGACTGTTTTGTTGTAGTGCAAGATGTTTGTGGATTTGGTATCAACAAGAAAACGCAGGAATCCCAAGTCATTCCTGAAGTCTCTATAGATATACCTGCTCATATGGAATGGACTTCGCTATTTAAGTCACTGCCTAAATTGCTGGCACTTTCTCTCCTTCAGCGTTCAATACGGTCGTGATTGACGGTGTTAGTGTGCCTCCAGCTAAAGTGGTACAAGAGGGCATAAACTATTGGTCTGATTATTTAGTCGAATTTTTCTTGGATACTTCTCCTCCATGTACTATTGTTCGTGATAAATGCAAACAAGTCTGGAAATTGAAAGGTAGTCTCCAGGTTCAATTTTTCAATATTATGTTTTATTTAAAATTCGCTAATTAGGAAGATAAGTTGCGATCTCTCGAGACCATTCCATTAATCATTGTAGGAAAACCATTTATTATCACACCATGGAGTCTAGGGGTCGACAAAGCTGGAGAACGGGTCCTCTCAATCCCTGTTTGGGTCTCCTTTACACGTACTCCTTCTGTCCTGCAACCCTTGATTAGTTTGAATTGGCTTGCAAGTCTCATTGGTGAACTCACGTGTTTTGGTAATAGCATTGAGGCCCATATAAGTTTACACTATGCCAGAGCTCTGATTGAAATCTCCCCTACCAAGCCATTGCCATCGAAGCTGAAAGTTAGATTCGCAGAAAGAAATGATGTGGAAATCGATGTTCAGTACAAATAGGAACTTGATGTTTGCATATCTTATCAGTCTTTTTGGCATACATCGAACACATGTATAGCTAGATCTTCTGCTTCCCAGCCGCTTCCAGCCAAGATTCCTCTCGCCGGGCTAGTTCTAAAATGGGTCCCAAGGATTACTAAGGTCATAGATAAGGCCAACGTTCATTCTCCTATCGATACTGATATTTCTCTACCCGCTAATACAGATCTTTTTGCTACTTTAGCTATTGTTACTGCTCCAATTGAGGAGGCTTCCACTCCTATAGTTGATTCGGTTGTGTCTCTCGGTTGTGACATGGCTGCTATTATCTCCTCTGAGACCCCTGCTATCGCTGTTTCAGTTATAGTCGCCTATACTATGTCTGAACCTAAAAAGGTTTCTCCAGCCGTTACTGATATTGTGTGGAATTCATATGAGCATACATGGATACATGCTAAATCTAACATGAGATATGCTCTAAAATATGCAAGTTATCGTGTGTATGTTGGTCAAGAAGGCGAGGAACATAGGTTGTATTATCACGTTGAGAGGGAAGAACTTGTTCTTTAGTCTCTTGGGGAGGATGGTGATGAAAATAGAATCGTTTTGGCTGACAAGAACTGGGACCGGAAATACCTTTACTCATGTGATTCGGTGGACTATGTTCCTAACTTGGTAGCACCTTTTGCTGATTTTATTAATGTCATTGGTCCAGTGTCAGATGATGATGATCGTGTCTCCTTCCCTCGGAGGATACATAGTTCCTTCTTGTATTTAGAGTTTTGGTGTCCTGCTAAACTCCTGTGCTGTATTTTTTCATTTTAGTGGTCCGCCCACTATAAAACCAACATAGTTATTCTATGGATGTGCAGAACATCTATTCTCCATTATTAAAAATAGTGGCACCGCCCACTATATTGCCGACTAGCTTTGCTAAAAAAAATATGAATTTGACATGAATAATAAAAATTTCAAAAGTAGTTATTATAAAAAAACCTAATATCATAAAAATCATTGAAAAATTCCACATAATAAATACAAACAATTTTATAAAACTTATCAATATTTGAATTAAATAGTAAAAAAGTATATTAAAATAAAAAACCAACCATATTTGAAAACAAAAAAATAATTGAAAGCGAGAATCAAACCCATGACCTAAGCTCAAATTATATAAAACTTATACCATTTCAACAAACCAACCCAACTACTATTGTTTTTGATTAAAATTAATATTTGCATAATTTAAAAATGCGCATGTTTTATGTTCATATTTTAAAATGGAGGCATATTTATAAAATAAGTTTTAGATGGAGCCTATAATCTTGCCTTTAGTTTCATGCACTAGCTTAGATCAAAAATTGTCCTACAAAATGATATCGTTGGGAAATTATTTGAAATTTAAGGAATCAAATAAGTGCAGTAGCATTATTTCATATACATTAGCTTGTATTTTGTTGCATTATCTCATAAATCAATATAAGCACCATAAATTACTTTTATTTTTACACCCGAAAACATCTCCTTCTAATAATAATTTTTTCCTTTTTTATTTTATATTTACACAGTTTTTCATTATATTTTTAAACCATAATTATTATTTTGGCCTATTCAACTAATTAATTTAAATATTAGACAATTTATATATTCAACTAAATAGTTTTAAGTCCCTGGCCTATTCAAATAATTAAATAAATATTAGACATTTTATATATTCAACTAAGTAGTTTTAAGTCCCTCTAATAATAAAAAATTTAGCAGTTAAACTTATATAACATTTCTATCAATTTTATTCATTGTAATTTATAAAATATTTTATTTTGTTGAATCATGACAAACACAAAACTTTGAATAATTAACCAAACTTCACAAATCAAGGGAGAATGTTTCCAGATTTCAAATTCAGATGTCGGCAAAATATTTGAAATTTAGTTAAAATCCTCATTGTTTGGGTGACCCTGGAGTGAGGAATGGCAATGAGGCAACTTGTGACGGATTTTTTTATGTCCTGGATCCGCTCTGGGTTTTTTAAACCCCACCCCGGACCAGTCCCATAGTCCCGGTGTGGGTCCATATTTTTGCCTCAAATCTGAAACATATACGGGTCAGGTAGACCCACCCCAAGACCCAGTGGGGTTCTATGTATTGATTCAAAATTGTGTACTAATGTAAATATATTTGTTTATTTTTATTTGTCACTAAATGGCATATTAAATACAAATAACAACGTATTTACAATGATAAAGGAAGATAATAAAAATAAGATGTGCAATAACGGTTCAAAAAAATGCATATATTATTGTATAATTATCAATGACGCAACTTAATACTATAAATTTTATATAGTTTATTGAATGGAAAAGTATAATATCCATGTCATAATCACTTGCATCTAAAAAGATTAACAAATCATCATATAGTAATAAAGTGATTTCATGAGATCTTAATAGTGCGGGTCATGTTGGAGAGGGTCAGTCGAGCCCCAACTCGACCCAAGATCCGGAGCTTTCAAGAACGGATCATGAGTTTACTCGCCCCAAACATTCAGTGGGTCAGGTCTTAGCGGTTAAAACAGAGGTGGGTTTATCGGATTTGGACCATAGACCCACTCTATTGCCATCTCCACCTAGGGTCACTACTTATCCAACATTAATAATGTCGGATAAGTATGTGTGGGCATAATTAATTCCTTATCACTTGGGCTACAATCATGGCCTTACGTATTTATCCGGCATTGTAAATAGCTGATAAAGTAGTGCATTGTTGGGGTTAGTCATCATGGATCATTAAGAGAAATATTTGTTTCTCATTGGAAATGCTCTTATGTGACTCATTTTTATCTATCCAGATGCAATTCTATTATATTTAAGCATAGTACAAAATTTTGAAATAAAGAAAGAAATTAAAAAAACAAAATTGTAACTTGGCTCCACTAAAATATCATTTTATTATTCACAAACACATTACTTCCTACCTTATTTAACCATGCTTGCTTGGTTTCACGCGTCAATCTCATTTATCACACTTCACACTGATTGGGTTAATAGATAGGAAATTGTAAAGCAAGTCATCTTCATTTTCCGGTCAAAATTCAAACAAATATAATATAACAAGAGTGGAAGTGTTAGTAGAAGGAAACATTAAAAAAAAGCTATCATTTATAAAAGGAAAGATTAAATATTCCCTAACTTAATTGCCTATTTATACTGATGTCAACTCACAAAAATAAACTCAAATTGTCCTTATTACTTCCTAAACCACTTCCATTGTAGTCACTTCAACTCTTACATTGCATTATCCATGGTTTTCTCTTGTTTCTGTGGCGGAATTTCAAGCTCTGATGATACAACTGAAGCTAAAATTAACAAAAAGCCATGGTGGCGAAGATTAAGAGCAAAGAAGACTGTTGTTCCTGTTGATTCTGCCATTGAAAATAATACTACTGCAAAAGACTCCATTGCCAACTCTAAGAATAATAGAAATATGACCGTTAAGAAAGCCTTCTTTGAAGCAAAACACAAGGTAAGCAATTAAGTTTTTTAATTATTATTTTACAATTGTGTTTATATGCTAAATTACAAGCCTGATTCTTTTAGGATTTCGGCTATCAAGAATAATATGTTTCAATTAATCAAAAGGTTAACATTTACTTGGTTACTTGTATATCTTGTTCAGAAAAAATAATCATGAAAGACATGTTTTATGACCCATATATTTCTATGAATATAATGATGTTTTGTGTATACTAGGTGATCAGTTGCATGAAAACAAAATTAATTCAAATTGTGTTACCTACATCCAATATGTATTACTACTTAATATAAGTGAACATATACTGTTTTTCTGATAAATTTACTTAAAAATTGAGCTAGAGGTTGCATATAAATCAAGAAATTTCCATTCAAAATACAAAGCTACTTCTACCAAAAATATTCGGTAAAGGTGTACCTGTCATTAAGATCAACTCCTAAATTCCACCCTTGGGATTCCTTTAAAGTAAATTTAACCTAAAATTGTCAGTAGATGTAGCAAAGTCCTAGTTCTAAGTATTAAACTAAAACAAGTACAAAATAATAAAGTCAAAATTTCCAATTGGAAGTTGAATTCGTAAATTGAGGTTGGCTGGGTGATAAATTTCTCATCTCATCCACGTTCTTAAATTACACTAATAATGTTTGATTATTAATTTTAAGAGTACATTTGGAGCGTAAAATTTGCTAGTTTATGTTCAAGGCATTTTACACCATCTGTAATAAAGTCACTAACCTATAATTAACCAAGAATATGTTTTGATGATTCATTTGATTTGCAAATGGCCACTAATATTATTATTAACATTGACTTTGTTGCGTATATGTTATTTTGTCATGTTAAGCACATGGAGATTAGGCTAACTCTATGCAACTCAACTTATAGCTCATTAAAAAATCAACATAGATAGCTTTAGATCCAAATAAATAAAAATCAAAGCTAAACTAAAGAACAACATATGTGATAAACTGTTTCAAATAATCTAGTCTACACAATGAACTAATAAGAACTTACTTCTTTGAAACAGGAGAAGAAAAGGGCAGAGAATCAACAGAAATCATCTTTCTGCCGTGCAATCACAAAATGTAAAACAAATATTCGAACCGATAGAATTCACAACTGCAGGAACAATGAAATAGAATGCAGAGAAGAAATTTCTTCAATACTTGAGCCTGATTCTACTTCGGTGATATCTACAGTTCTAAACCAGAAGTCCAATAAGAAAAAGAATGTATGTCATAAACCTGAAATTACATATGGATGTATTTTCCTCATATTGATACTTGTTACCATGATTTTTGGTGGTCGCTTTGTTGCTACAATAAGCTTGGCTGCATGCTTTTATATCTTGCCTTACTTCAGAACAAAGAAAAATGTGATGTATTATGATCAAAGGAAAGGTTATAATCAAACTGAGGTGGATTATTTGAGCTCTGATCAGTATAAGAAGAAGGTCGTATTACAAGGACTCTTGGAAAGAAAGAGGACAAAATAATGTTTCTATTTTTAGTTAATTTTTTGTAGTGTTATTATTAGTCATTTTGGTCACCAAATGACAAGCAAAGATGAAGTATATATTTTACAAGCTATTCCAAATGGTACTGTTCAGTACATTGTACATCTTCATGTCAGAAATTAGATTACACTAAAACTTAAAACTTGTAAGGGCATAGCATTACACTGTTGGTGTAGAATTGTGAATTCTGATACACGTAGAGATCGCTTCAAAGCACGTTGATTATGCATTTCTTAAGACGTTATTTGTTTTTTCCACTCGTTTAAATAAATGAACGGATGATGAGAGTCGCTGCAAATTGTCTTCAAGATAAAATGAAGTGGAGAATTGATTCACTTTAATCGATTGCAGCTACACCACTGAAATCGATTAAAAAAGTATCGCACGGATGACTAAAATTGCAAAAGTTTCGAGTTTGTCATCTGCAGTATTACAAAATGTACTAATTTCAGAAAAATGAATAACGAAGAATTAATTCTAAGAAAAAGCGAAGAAAATAGTATGAGTTTCCGGATTAAATATTCTAAGTTATTTTTCCGCTATTTTTTAATTTAATTTTTTAATTTGAATTCCATTTCTCTTTTCTTTTTCTTTCAAAACAAAATCGTTCACAAAAACTTTGTTAAAATCTACAATAACAAACACTCGTTCACTTGAAAAAAACTACTTAACGAACCACGATGCAATTAGGCGTGATATGTTCACTTTAAAATACGGACCACAACTTGTCTCTATGGCTAGTGAATCGGTTTAAAAGGACCACTTATTAAAATTTCAAAATAATCCCCATTGTAACGCAAATCGCACTAAAATAATAATCAGTTTGTCGTTTTAATGCATATGACCCGTTAAAATGTCAAAGCGAGCTGTTTTAATGCATATTAATTTTGTTTGTTTTATATTTTATTGGATAATTATTTATTTAAAAAACTAGTTTTGCCGTTGATCGGTTATTTGTGGATGTGTAGTTTGTTTTGTTCATTTTCTTTTCGATACAAAAATATTGTTTCTTCAATGCGTGCTAATGTGGAATTAATTACAGAAATTTTCTAAGATAGCAGCTGGTCAGTTTTTTTTTTTTTATTTCTTTTCAATAAATGTGTTTTTAGTTATGTTTAATTTCGCAATACGTTTTCTTCAAAATCCAAAATATGTTTTATTTGTTTATATCAGAAACATCATACTGTCATGTTAGACACTTTCATTTAAAATGCAAAAGTAGAGCACTTTCTCCCTACTTCTAAATCATGAATAAATAAATGCAACGGAGGAAAAATGGCTCTGTTAAATAAAATACTGACTGAATTATTAGTTTAAATAAAGTGGAAAACATAATCGATAATTAATATAGTGCTGCTGTAACGAATTTAAAGTATTAGATCCTCTGAACGAATCCTTGATCCTTACACCCCAAGTAATCTGTAAATTAGTCCTTGTCAACATTTATGTAAACAAACATGTGCACGCATAGTATTTGAAAGTTAAATAAAGCATAATTTTGGTATTGTGAATTGAATTTAATAATTTAATGGGTACATTAGGTTGTGATATCACAGTTTTAACTAGGTTAACACGTGCTTTCGGCAACTAGGTAATAACCGAGACAGTCAAGTTCATAAATTTCACGATTTGCAATACTTCAACCATAACTGAAGTCATTGATCTATTTATAATTTGATCATTAATTCCAAAAACATAAACATATCAAATTTATTTATAGCCTATTCATCTTTAACCCCATGCGTATCAGTATAGAAAAGTCCAAGCGGTACAAATATATAATTTTAGTTTTAGCTTTTATAGGTCTATATAAACTGCCTCAATCAAAACCCAAGACAGTGTAAAGAAATGATGAAGCTTGTTACCTGGAGAAACAATCGAGATGGCCACCAACCTACCCATTTCAGAACATAGGCTCAATCATAAGTCTTATGTGCCTTACTTCATCAACTCCAATACAACAACACTAACAAATATCCCACAAAAGGCATCATGAGAGCATTCATTCATAAGTTAATCAACCTCTCAAGCCAAAGCCAATAGAGCCACCACAAAGAAATACAAGAAATTGTAACTTAGCCACATGCTCAAACAACAAATGATATGTCATCAATCAACGGCTTTTAATGTGCTATTTGTTGGGGAAAATCCCTTCAGATGATCAGTCTAAGATAATAAAAAAAAACCCAACGTAGCGGAAAACAGCTGGATCGTGATTGTAGTGAGACGAAACAAACAGAGATAAACACCATAACAGACGGTGACATATCAATGCAATACAGAAAAAATAAATAACACTAGTATTTATAGTGGTTCCACTACCATTAGAGTTACAAGATTGATTTTATTAATCACCGAAAGATTAGAGTTACAAGATTGATTCACTTTTAGAGGCTATACATAAGCAGAATTAACAATACAGACAAAATTATACATAGTTTCAGCTCTCTAGCATGACTGCCATTGTTGTCCAGAAACTCCACTATTTATAGAGTGAAGAAATAAGGAGAGGTAGCTGCTATATAGCAGCCCTAGGATTTGGTTCGGCATCCATCTAGATCGGCAAATCCCATATCAATCTGGTTCGGCACAGTGCACTTCAAGTCTGGACCGGCATCTTCTAATTCCCGAACCAAACATCTAGAGCGCCACTACTTGGTTCGACATGCATCTGGTCCGGCACAATTTGGTTCGGCATACAGCACTTGGACCGGCAATCATTTGGATCGGTACACTTCTGGAGCGGCAACCTAAATCACCGAACCAAATATTTGGAGCGGCACAAGATTTGGACCGGCATGCCGCCGAACGAAATATTTCATTCGGCATTATCCCCTTCTCTTCCAGGAAAACATTGCACTGGCCACCAAACGAGACAACTTCCTTCTTCCCCGAACGAGATCGGCTGCTCCAACTTCACCGAACCAGATCCTCTCCTCCACCGAACGAAATTTCTCGTTCAGCCTTCCTCAATCACAGAACCACCAATATCCTCTTCCTGCAAGTCGTGACTTTGACATAGGGTTACACTACAAAAGAAGCACTGTTTAGCGACGGCTAATAGCCGTTGGCGGCCGTCGCTAGCCGTCGCTAGCCATCGCTAAAAGCCGTTGCAAAATATCTTGTTGCAACTAAAGAAAGCGACGGCCTTAGCGACGGCGCCGTTGTTCTTTTTGCAACGGCTTGTAACGGCTAAGTGTCCACGTGGAAGCAACCGTTGGGGTTGTTGGTTTCTCGGGTTGTTGTTGCAAACCGTTGCAAAGCGTTGCAATATAGCCGTTGCTAGCCATTGCAAAACTGGAATATATTTGCTGCCACATTGTAGCACCTTCAACCCTCAATCCCAATCAATCCAAATAATATAATTCCATCATTCCACACATATAATATCATTCCATCATACCATATAATCAATATCAACACAACCAAATCATCAAATATTGCATATTCCAACATATATTCACAAAATCATATGAAAAAATCAACATAACCAAATATAAAAATCCACCAAACCAAACCACATAACTAAATTAAACGACCAGTACATATCAAGTGCCAAAGTATCAATCACAACAACCAAAATACCAAATCCACCAAAACACTAAGTATCAATCACAACATCCAAAGTACCAAATGTCAAACCCATCATAATATGTATATATATATATAAAGCGTACCCATCAAAACAAACCAACTAAGCATCATCATCATCATTATCATCATCAGCATCTGCACCTCCTTCCTCGGGCATTGACCCATGCTCCTAATAGAAGGCAGCAATACGCTCATCTATCTGCGTCGCCAACTGACTCTTCCGCCAATCATTGAGCTCATTCAATTGTGTTTGCATCCGAGCAATCTCTTCCTCATCTATGGATCTCCTATATGCCCTTTGGAAATTAAGAGCCTGTGAAATAATTCAAGTGAATAAGAAGTTCATGGCATACAATAAAAATAAGAAAACTCAAGTTATTGGTAATAAACTCAAGTGAAAAAAAATTAATGGCATACAGGTTTCTACTGTGTAAACGTTGAGTACATACCATATTGCCGAAACTGTAACGCCTGTTTCGACTTGCCGGTTCAATGATTGAATCCCATATCCGATTAGACTCATCAACCGTAAGCGACTCCCGTCCACTCGCTTGTATCGCTCATGCATGCTCTGCTTTATATCTCTCCTACAATTACGTACAAATATTTGACACAATTGCTATACAATTTACTTATTTACTGTGAAATAAACGAATATGAAATATTTTCATTACAGAAATAAACATATTTACCATTACAGAAGCAGCCTTGTCATCCGACCAATCATATGAAACATTCCCATCCTCATCTGTATGCTCCACTGCATGTGTGACTCTGAAAACCTCAGCCGCTGTAGGCTCCTTTTCATACTTTGCCCACTGAATATATACAAGAATAGATTATATTGATAATTTGCATGAGTATATACAAGAATAGATTATATATAAGAATAGAATATATGGTAAAGAGACACTAGTAAATATATACATCAATAACATAAATATTGGTTAATTTATTTACCAATTCCCTCCTATGTCGTTGGAAGGATTTCGAGCCACCACGATGTAAAGCGGGGTTTTTGTTCCTATTAGCCTTGTTTCTTGCCGATAATTCCTATTAATTTATATACAATATTAAGTAAAATAATTCAACACATTTAAATGTAAAAATATAGTGACAATATAACTTACTTTGAATGCTTCAGATTCCCAATATTGTTGGAATCCAGCCCAAATATCATCCCCCATCCAACTTGGCTTTTTCCCTGAACTCTTAGCCCTTGACAGAGTCTCTCTGTAATTTTTCCGCATCTTTTTATTCCAATGATTTATAAAAGCATCCATATCCTGCGGATCCACACGTACAGCTGCCTGCATATTGAATTATCATACGTGTTATGTAAAAGAGATTATATAATTAAAAAACAATCAGCAGAACATAATACGTAAAACTGGTATCATAAAGCATGATGGCATATTGTTTTTGGTTTCATATAAGGCATAATTATATATTTTGAAGTTGTACTTACCATAAGATCAGCCCATATTGCGTTTTTTATATGTTTTGGGAAGTTATCCCACTGAAGCCAACACCCGGACATCCTACTCTTGTATGCTTCCTTCGATACTTGTAAAATGAACTCGGACGGCTCCACCTCAAACCCTCTGTAGAAATGTTGATGTATATATTCAATATATTTCATATAATATAATTCAAATAAGTTTGATACATACCCAGCACTTTTTGGAACTATCTCCGCAACTCAACGGAAATCTGGTTTCCAATGCTTCAGATGTTAGCACTTACTACACGGACAACGAATGTCTACGTTATTTTGATTATTAGATTGAGAAAATTTAATAAATACGTGTACACCATTACAGAAATGTTCTTTTATTGATTCTTTCATACCTTTCGAGGTTTATACATCCAACTACGATCGAGAAAATAATCAAACATATTTCCTGATTTGTAAAATGTAGGTTAGAAGATTGAATAACACACTTCATATTAAAGTCTTATAAAAATTTATATATAACCCTTTACTATTTTAACAAATTCAAATAAATACTGCATTCAAATTTTCAATTCTTAAGTTTATTGTTTTTTTGCTTTGACGGCCGGTTATCCTACTTCCAATTACAAACACAATAATGTAATCATATTTTATAAATCATTTCAGGTTAAATGATTCTAAAAAATTTCGACAGCACTTCCCTTTATTCCCTGTATCGTACACAAATGCATGTACACAGGGAAAAAAGGAAGTGCCATCGAAATTTTCTGAACCGTTTAAACTGAAATGATATATAAAATATGATTACTTTATTGTGTTTGTAACTTGTCCAAATACTAGGACAAATCCAACAAATGTTGTATCAGATGAATATAGATGTCCGTTCTGTGGAAAAAAGAATATCCATATAACGATCATATACAACACTTGTCAGATGGGGCCAAAAATTCTCTAAGGGGTTCACATAAATAAAGCACAAATTAAAAAATATTAATATTGAAGTATTAGTGGTCTGTAGTGAAATAATGATCTTAACTTTTTTTAGTAATGTAGCTAAATAGAATTCGTTTAATTATGAATCAAAATCCATGGGAACTATCAGTAACTCGGAAAATATGCCTTATCTCACAAATGGGAACCATGAGTCATTATTTTAACAACTACAAAAACTATTTTATAATTCATTTAACTATTTAAATATTTATTAATTAAATCTAAAAATTTAAAACGTATTTTAACTTTTGTTTAAATACATAAATTTTAATTAACAATTTTGTGAACTAAATAAGTAGTTAGCACTTACAACAGTATAACAAACATTCTCGTAAACTTATCAATAAACATATTATTCAATAATCATAGACTATTTTTTGGATTTTAAATTAGCCATAATTTTTAACAACATAGTAAGCAATAAATTCACTAATTAATACCACCAAATCAACACTAATTATCATCACCTAATACGCAATAATTACCATTTTCAAACACATAATCAACTAATTTTCTAAATTAGGTTTACCA
The DNA here is from genome assembly GCA_030737815.1 of Allium fistulosum. NCBI lineage: Eukaryota > Viridiplantae > Streptophyta > Magnoliopsida > Asparagales > Amaryllidaceae > Allium > Allium fistulosum. The sequence goes on from CM060907.1 coordinate 620,939,222, forward strand.
TTATATACCCAATTCAAATAATAAACTATATATCATAAACTAATAACATATATTCATCAATTCCAAACCCCTAAATCATCAAATTCCAAATCCCTAAATCATCAACTAATTTAATTTAAACCTAAATTAAAAAAAGATAATGGAAAATAGGAGATACCGGCAAGTTTGGAGAGGTTGATATTAGCGACGGAAGGTTGCGACGGCTCGTGGTGGCAGAGGACGGCGGCTCGTTGCGGGGGGCGACGGATCTGAGTGGATTTGGGGAGAGGAAAATGAAATGTTTTCTCTCGGGTAGCAGGTTTGTATAACGCAATAAGCGACGGCTAGCAACGGCCGCTTTTTTTAGCCGTTGCTAGCCATCGCTAGGCTATGTCGCTTTCTGAAGCCTTTCTAGTAGTGTTAGGGCTTCGACGCTTCTTCTTCCTCCATGCTTTTGTGATGTTTTCTTCTTCCAACTAGGGCTTGAATTCAGGTATCAAAACTAACAATCTCCACTTTGATACCAAATTCCATAAAAGTCATCCACGACAATCTACATCTTTATGCCCAAGCAATGGATACTAACCCAATGAGCTTTGGCAAAGCCATCACCCATTACACTCTGTCAACGAACTCTGGCAATGCCACCGCCAGTCAATAAAGTATTCAAAGTACCCAGTCCGTGTAGAACCTATCAATCTCCATCATGAAAACAAACGTCTTCATGAACCATTTCAACTCTCCCCCCGTGCCACCCTGTGGTACCTAGCACTTCATTAAGTGAATCAAGTCCGAGCAATGCTTGAACTTTGCAACCGGCAACGACTTGGTAAACATGCCTACTGCATTCTCCTTTGTGTGAACTTTCTGAAGATGAACTAGCTTCTCTTCACTCATCGAGAAAAGAAACAACTCTCTCACCTCAATATGCTTCGTCCTCAAGCTGAACGTCATATTTTCAACTAAGTGAATTGCACTCTGACTGTCACAGTACACATCCACGCCTTCATATACGAAGCCCAATTCACACAACAGTTGCCTCAAATAAAGCACCTCCTTAGCTGCTTCAACCGCAACTATGAGTTCTGCTTCTGTAGTGGACAAAGCCACAATCGTCTGCAAACTCGCTCTCCAACTGATCATTTTTCCACCAATGGTGAACACATATCTGGAGGTTGACTTCTTTCGATCTCTATCATCGGCATAGTCGGAATCGCAAAATCCAACCAAGATGAAATCTCTATCTCTGCCGCCAAAGACAAGTCCATGTTTGGAGTTCCTCTAAGGTATTTGAAGATACACTTCACTGCTTCCCAATACGTCTTTCCTGGATCTGCCATGAACCTACTCACCAATCCAACCGCTTATGCAATGTCAGGCCTAGTGCAGACCATGGCATACATCAAGCTGCCAATTGCACTTGCATATGGGACCTTCATCATATAAGCCTTGTCCTTTTTCGAGATCGGAGAGCCTTTACTAGAAAGCACCTTTCGAATGTACTCTTTTTGAGAGAGGCTCAAAAGTCCTATCTTTTTATTCCTTTGGATTTTCATACCCAAAATTTTCTTTACTTCTCCAAGGTCTTTCATTTCGAATTCCGCTTTTAGCTTTCGCTTTAAACTATCGATTTCAGCTTTATCCTGGGAAGCAATCAACATAACATCCACGTACAAGAGTAGGTACACTCATCTACCATTCTTTAAATGCTTGAAGTATACACAAACGGCTTTGATGCTACGATCAAAACCAAGTGAAAGCATAAAAGAGTTAGACCTCTTATACCATTGTCTAGGCAACTACTTAAGTCCATACAAAGACTTCTTCAATTTTCAAACCCAATTTTCTTTCCCATCTACAACAAAACCTTCTGGATGCTTCATGTAGATAGTCTCATCCAAGTCTCCATGCAAGAGAGCGGTTTTCACGTCCAGTTGCTCCAGCTCCAAGTCATGAGCTGGGACGATAACAAACAAAATGCGGATGGAAGTATGCCTCACTACTGGTGAGAATATCTCATCATACTTCAATCCCTTTCTTTGTGAAAACCCTTTAGCAACTAGTCTAGCCTTGTATCTTCCATCATCCTTCACCTTGAACACCCACTTGCAACCTATGGCTCGGCTTCCTTGAGGAGGTGGTACCAAATGCCAAATCTTATTCTTCTTCAACAACTTTAACTTCTCTTCCATAGCGCACATCCACTTCGAACTGTCACATGACTTCAAAGCTTCGTCAAGGTCAAACGGCTCCTCATGAACCACATGTAGGGCATGGTCAAACTGGTCACCAAGGCTAAGGTTCGCAAACTGCCAATTACCATACCTTTCGGGTGGCCTAATAGTCCTACGACTGACCCGAGTAGGTAATTATTCGCCTAAACTCCTTTCAGCTCCACCTTAAACTGAACTTTCTCTAGATTCATGCATATCACTAGCGCTACTAGAAGGTACCTGTGGACTATCCTGTGATGTTTTATCAACTGTGTTTTCCTCGACAGCATCAACAACTCTACTATTTGGCTGGAACACGAGAACTTCTTCCATCTCCTTAGGCCTATCAGAATCTTCTGATGTGGTAAGTAGCTTCTCCTTCGGATTGAACATAGCAGACTCATCAAAAGTAACATGTCTGAAATGAACGATCTTCCGATCAACAGGGTTCCAAATTCGATACCCTTTGATACCATCGGTGTATCCCATTAGTATGCTCTTGTATGCTTTAACCTCCAACTTGTCATCACCTGTATGGTGAACGTACACATGACAACCAAGAATTTGGAAGTAACCAAGATACACTGTTTTACCTCTCCACTTCTCCTCTGGTATCTTCCCATCTATGGCCGAGCACGGAATTCGATTTATGATATGCGCCGTAGTGATAATGCCTCAGCCCAAAGGCCTCTAGACAAGCCCGCCGTCAATCTCAAGCAACGAGCCTTCTCCAGTAGAGTCACGTTCATCCTTTCTGCAACCCCATTGGATTGCGGATCGTCGGGTGTAGTGAAATGTCTCTGAATGCCATGCTGTCTACAAAAGTCGAGAAACTCCCTAGAGACAAATTCACCGCCCACTACACCATACAGCTCAATTTGCCACACCCAGATGCGCAAAAATTGCCACGGTCTTAAGCCGTGGCAATTTTACCATGGATCTGAGCCGTGGTAAAATAAATTACCACGGTTATAGACCGTGGCAATTTTGGAACAGCCTTAGACCGTGCCAAAGTTATAGGAAAATTTAAAAACCCCCCCTTTCCAGATCTCAACATATTTCACGCTTCTCCAAAAATAGAACGCCCCTTCCTAACCACCTGCGCCCTAAATCTCATAGTAGAAAATAGCTATTGTTTCTAATTCACAATCGCCAGCGACCATCTATCTTTCTTCAGAGGAAGATTCCGAACCTGAACCCAAATCTGAATCCAAATCCGAATCCAAACCGGAATCGGAACTCGAAGATGAATATGAATTTGAAGATTAATTCGAATTCGAAGACGATTCTGAAACTGAAGAGAAAAGCAACGTGGAGTCGGATAGGTAATTGATTTTTAGCCTACAATGTCCTCAGTTTGCAATATCTTTTCTTCTTCTTAAATTGCACTTGGATTTGTAGTGATGATGAATACGAATGATTTAAAGGGAAATAACACTGATGAAGGGAAATAACCTGATTCATTTTAAAAACCTGATTCATTTTAAAAACCTGTTTACATGTAAATTGCGAAGGCTTTTTGTTAGAAGAATAATATTTTTGTTTTTCCCCTCGACAAATTTTGAACTTGGAAGTTATTGTTGATGTTGAAGAAATATTCAAAAATGTGCGAACATATTTTTCATTCGTTGCAGTAGGAGGATGTGAATAAGTCAGAGCATAACCAGACAGTTGCTGTTGAGTAGCCTGCTTGTGCAAAGCTCCATGTAGCAGCACACATGAATGATTATTAGGAGAAACAAGTAAGGGTGCTTAAACATGCATTGTTGAAGCATGAAATTGTGGAACATGTGCAACGGGCTTACTAATAACACAAGATTATACATTCAAGAGCACCATGCATTTAATTTGTTAAGTGTTTTCTAACAGCTTTGTTAGATAAATTGTTTTATATCTTTCAACATAATTGATTTCATATAAACGTTTGTTCCTAAATTCATCACCATGCATTGTTGTAGTTCACGCGAAGCTATTATTATTTTTTGCAATGCATACAAAACCACATAATCACCAGTCAAAGGTAAATGCTTTAACCCATTACGTTAGTGTTCCACGTTTACTGTTGTTTGACCAACCTTGCTTTCGTTATTAGACATACCATGAGGTTTTAAATCATGGAACATGATTTTTTGATGGAAAGGACATGCAACACTAAGCCGGAACGTGGTACTTTTATATCAATATTTTTCTGATGGAGCTCATAATATTTGTTTCTCTTGCTGAAATAGGTGAATCACCAGATCATTGCAATGAATTGATTGAGCTAGTTTCTTCTACGCAATCCGGAATAATGCAGTTATTTAGTCAGAATCAGTTACAGGTACACAATACACAAATTTGGTTTTGTATTATTTTGTATATAGATGAAACTTGCTTGCAGTTGTATAGACTATAAAACATAATGAGTAATTTTGTATTCTCTTTCAGGAATTTTTATTGTTTGAAAAGGATTGCACTTTGTCTATGAAGGATTTCAAGAATATTCTTCCATGGTTGATTCTTGAACAATTTTGGCTAAGCTTACCAGGTAGCCACCCATTCCTTTATTTTTCTGAATGACTTTTTACTAATACATAGATATAACCACATATATTCTAACTTAGTTGTAACCTTTTAAGAACTTTGAAATAATGTATGTGTCAGTTAAAAATTCAACGGGCCTTGTATGCCACTGAGGCAATTTGGTAGGGAATTGAATTATACCAAATGCGTACAGTTGAGTAGGAGTCTTTGTACTGTTCTCTAGTAATTCGGTAGATTCAGTAATCTGAAATGGGCAAATATGTGATGTGTACAGTATGATCCAATTAACAAATATAAGTGATTGTTAATCAATAATGATCAATTATGCTGTTACAATTTGGTCTATATATATAAGCAGCAATACCTCCCTCTTGTGTTTATGGAGGGCCTTTTTCCTTTTTAATTGTCATCGTAGAAAAAAGAGAACTATAATTAGAAAGATATATGTCACATATAATGGTAGCTAAAATTAAAAAATGACTTTAATTTCTCATGACAAAATGTAAACAGTGTGAAAATTTTAGCAATATCAAACACTTCTATGATATAGTTACTAGTTAAAGCTTGTGTCAAAGAATGAGGAGTTTGTGAATAATATATCCGTGTCAAGCCTTTTTACATACAATTGCAGTAACACCTTTTTATCTATTAAACTCTTGTAAGTTGGAGGGTAAGCCTCAGATGGTAGGGAATGAAATGGCAAAACTTGGTGAAAAAATGGTGCGAAATATAGAAGGGACTAGAGCGGTTGCTTTAGAACTTTGCCATATTTATTCTTGTAGGATTGACGTATCGGGCATTTCATCGCCATTACAAAATTCATCGGATGTTTGTATGCACACATGTTTTGTTAATTTGAGCATCCATAAATGAAGTTATTTATGCTGTTATCTTTAATATTTAATATGATATCTTTAACTGTTACTTTAGTTTGGCTCATGTGAGCAACAACTATTTTTCTATAAATAAGATTTATATCCCATTTGCCGATTCTTCTCTTATGCACAAGTTGCACCCTGCCAGTGTAATGTAACTCTTATTACCACTTTTGCTAGGTGAACTTCCTATACAATTGACATTGTATCATCAAATATGGCTTCTCTATTGCTCTAGCAGAAAAGCTTTTTTAAAAATGCTTTTATTGTTATTATTAGCAAACATTCCCTTAATCATTTCTTTTCTTAAACATATAAGCCATGTTTCTTCCATTTTCTTTATTTGAAAACAGTAAAATCCTTTTTGAGTTATGAATACTCCAAAAGAGTAGGCTTCTCCATGTGAACACAGTTTCCATGTCCAGCATATGCGTGTTGTCCATGTCCATCATACGCGTGTTGTCCATGTCCAGAATGGACTCACCTACGTAAGAGATTAATAAAAAAAGGGATTGCTATATGTAAGCTTTATAAAATACTGCCTTTAAAGAATATGAGTCTGCAAAATGCATTTTTTTGAAATATTAATTTTACAAGTTGAAAGTAACTTCATTTACTTTATATATTACCTCAAGATTAATACTAAAAGACTGATACAAAGCTATAGTTATCCAAACAAACCTAGTACCTTAAATGTGCCTTCCAATGATAATTTTATGAAATATAAATAAAATAAAACGTCAATTAGAAGAAAAGAGACTCTACCGAAAAAGATATTTCAGAATAAATCTTCCGCTTATATGGATATGGATCCAATCCCCTTTTTATATGTCAACAAACTACAATAGATCTATAAATAAGATCAATTGGTTATTATACTCAGAACAGTTTTGAAAGCGATAATATTTTGAAAATTATATGATGTAACACAATAACAGTAGTTTAAAACTATGGTAATTTTCAAAAGAAAATATTTTATGCATGCATTTGTGTTCAAGGCATATTCAGTTGACAATTATGTTTATTTTCGAGTTTCATTCATCCTAGTCTCATTTTAAGTAATGTTATTTCAAGTCCATCCCTATTTTATTACTATTTTGAATGCAACTTTACCTAGCACATAATATGTAAATTGTATTCGCAGTACAGGATCGAGATATTGCTTTCGCAAGTTTCCATGAAATGCTTTTGTGGAGAAAACAAATTTTCTATTATCGTTGCTTTTAGAAGTCAAATAATCTTTCTCCTTTTCTTTCTTCTTTTTATTCGCTTTTATATGCCTATTTCTAAGCGTAGGTATTTAGAGCTTTTATCTGACGAGTTGACTTGCACTACATATATTTTATCCAAAGCAACATTTTTCATCCATAATGAACCTAAGGTTCAAGGCAGCCTTCATTCATTTTGTTCACTAGGAGATATTAAGATTCACATTCATGTTAAGAAAAGAAAAAAGTAGGCTAATATCCTTCTATTGAAACAATTTTAGCTGCATCCATGTTTTTATAATTGCAAAATTGTTGTTAAAAATCATGTTAAAGCTGATGTTGTAATTTTTTTCCAATCATTGTGAAATCTAATATTTCACGAATGTTCAGTGAATGTAGTAGAGTGCTGAATGAAATGTACTCGAAGCTGTACTCATTTTCAAAAAAAAAGTGTTGCCAATACAAATATGACCTGTGCAAATATTTTCAGATGCAATAATTTAACCGTTCTTTGTTTAAAATCACAAATATTAAAATGAAACAATAGGAAAAAAACAGTTTCAAAACATTAGCTATGATGAATACTCGTATTTTTTAAGAGAATACTAGTCGCATAAATTTTCACGGTGCAAAAAAATTGGGGCCTGAAAAATAAAAGCATAATATGAAGGACATGGAATATAGCTTTCCTAAAAATGAAAAAGGTAAATACAATGCAGGCTGTTATTTGTAGCAATTAGCTTGTTGTTTATATCTAAGTTCGTCCATAGACTGATGCTAGTAAATGGAAACAGTATAACTTGAACACATTTTTTTCTCATCGATAGCAAATTGTTAGAGATTAAATGTTTAAGAGCAACTTAATATGGTTTTTTATTAAAAAAAATTTTATGTAATATTCTATCTCGATAATTGCAGGTAGCTCAGTTTATGACATTCTACGGCCTACTGTGGGGTGCCATTCTTTATAATGGATATACATACTATCAAGTTAGCCGCATGCTAAACAATGTAGCAATGGTAAACGTGAACCAACTCCTGAGGCATCATACACATTACTTTTCATTCAATATATAACAATAATTATTATGGAGTGATAAATAACTTCCAGTTCGCATTGGAAATTGAATCTACTGTCGTCTTTATGCAGATGGCAAGTGGCATGTCGGATCAATCTCATCAAACTGGAGCCGACAAGAAGGTTAGGTCCTAGATATTGGTGGTTATTTTGGAGTAACATTGTTCACTCTTAAAACCATTGTATATATTTATATTCACAGATTATCCATGATAAACAATGCAAACCACATTTGTTATAGGTAAATGAAATTCTATTGTGTTCTTTTGGGAAAGAATAACCTCTCCATTTTACCGTTTGTTGTAATCTATTTGTATAATAATTTTTATCGTATCTTTACCAATTTGATTAAGTTAAAAACCGCTTTGCTTTAAAGCATAGCTAACATATTGTGGAATATACGGTAAGTAGAAGAATTTGTCATTGCTCCTCAATCCTCTAATTAATAATTTCATTCCCTTGACATTCTCATTCATTTCCTTCAGTCCTCTCATTAATATTTTCATGTAAAATTTAAATTTCCTTTGAAATTCTCATCTAAACCCTAGTATGAAGTCTTCCAACATCAATACTTAAATCTTCATATTTTCGAAATTACTGTTTACGTGAATATGAACTTTTCACTTTCAAATATATCCATTATTTATTTCAACAAACTTATCATACTACGAGCAAAAAATTCATAATTTATTTAAACTTACATTTAATCAAAAATTAACAAATTAATTTTAGTATTTGAAGCAAACGCCAGGCTATCCAGCCCTGCACACGGTTGCGTTGGCATCATGTACGACTTAAAAGGCAAAATCGTAGAACTTCAATCTGCAATTGCCAATGCAAGAAATGAACTGTCTGCTTTCACAGGGCCAGCTGCATTTGATCCTTTAGTGCCACCATATGCACCTGATCTGGAAGAGAATGAAATGGGATAGTTTGAAGCAGCAATGATAGTGGCTGCAGAAGCAACAAGGGAACAGCAGTTAGAGCAGGAGATAATGAGTTTGGTTCAGCAACAACAAAATGAAGGTCAGGTTGCCAGGATTACAATTTCTCAGGAATCCGTGAATGATCTTCTGGATCAGCATCAGTATCTGTCTCTTGACCAGTGTCAGCTGCCTGAGGATCAGCATATGCAGTTGCATCCAGGTCAGTTTCAGCTTCTAGATCAGCATATGCAGTTGCATCCATGTCAGCATCAGCTTCTAGATCAGAATCATCATCTGGTGCTGCAAACATCAGGAATGGCGACATAAGGAGCTACAAGCAGCAGCAACAACTTATTTGCTTATTGTAAGTATGCACATCCATGTATGGTAGTTGAATATTTATTGAGTTTGTTCTACTCAGTGTGAATGATTTTCATGTCAACTCCTGGTAGGATTATGAGTTTCAAACGAGCTTATAGTTGAAATAAGTGTTCAAAATATATTTTTAAAAATCATGTTTAGATATTTATTTTCAGCCCTTTGAAAATAGATGTTAAATAAGTTCATGTTTACAATGATGAAAAGGTTTTGATTCAACCTTTTAATTTCCTTGGTATGCACCAGAGGCATTGAAAAGATTAATTCATGTAAAGCATAGAGTTCAACAACAAGAAGCAAGGCCACAGAGGCAGTTTTGACCAATCATTCAAAATTCAAGAAGTTCAATCTAAAAGTAGAGAGCATCTTTTTGGCACAGAACCTTACTAATAAAAACCAACACCTGGAAAATCAAAGAGCCCCTGAAGAGAGCCCGGAGTGGGAGGAATGGCCTGCAACGCAACCATCCACAAGTAAAGGAACAAGAAGGCTTTAACTATGTGCTGCTGCTTTTTTGTGTATGTAACTATGTACTGAACTTTGTTTTCCAGTATTGTAATTGTTGAATTGCTTGAACTTTGTATTCATGTATTATAGTGTAGGATGTTGTTGCATTTTAAACTAAGTCTATCTTGAATTAATGTTTGAGATAAGACACGGTTGTATTATTTAATGTAAGCTGTTTTGAGTTTGAGGCGAGACATTTTTAACCTATTTGTTTTGAGTTTAATGTAGGCTGTTTTGTGGTGGTTTTTTTTAAATGCAAATGCAATATTTAGCCACGGCTCTAAGCCGTGGCTAATTCATATTTAACCACGGCTCTGAGCCGTGGCTAATATTAATTTTGCCACGGCTCAGAGCCGTGCCTGAATATAAGTTTGCCACGGCTCAGAGCCGTGGCAAAATTTTTGCCACTTCCCATTTTGCCACGGCTCTGAACCGTGGCAAAACTATTTAGCCACGGCCCAGAGCCGTGGCAAAATGACATTTCTGGTGTAGTGGCCATTATCAGATCTCAGCACCTTCAACTTAGAATCAAATTGGTTCTCAACAAGCGCTTTCCAATCTTTGAACTTTTCAAAACTCTCTGATTTAGTCTTCATCACATACACCCATACTTTCCGAGAAAAGTCATCAATGAAAGAGGTAAAATATTTTGCTCCTCCAAAAGAAGGAGTAGCAACCGGGCCCCAAACATCTGTATGCACGTACTTAAGTACTCGCCTCGATCTATGGAGTCCAACTCCAAAAGATGCTTTAATTTGCTTGCCTAACACACACTCCTAGCAAAAGTCCATCTTATCGAAGCTTCCTCCTTTGATCACCTTCCGTCTTCGAAGCAACTCTAAGCCCTTCTTTGAAATATAATCCAACCTGAAATGCCAAAGCCTTGTGGCATCCAAAGCACGAGAACTATCTACTCCAACACACCACTTTCCAAGAACTGTGGTTCCTTTCAGCAAATACAGATTTTGGAACACATCTCCTTTCATAAGAACTAGTGCACCTCTCGAAACCTTCAGACTATCATTCTCGATAGTTACCTTGCATCCCAAAGATGCCAATTGTCCTAAATAAATTAAGGACTTCCGAAGACCTGAAACATACCGGACACCTGTCAAATTGCGTATCACTCCGTCAAACATCCTGATCCTTAACGTACCTTCACTCATTGCTCTACAGCTAGCATCATTACCCATAAGAATAGAGCTTTACTCTCGTCCAACGAAAGAACTGAAGTAATCTTTATTAGGCGTCATATGGAAAGACGCACCCGAGTCCAGCACCCAATGGTCTGAGACATCCGATACTGCTGCAGACAACACATCGTCAGATACAGACTTCTCTACCGCAAATGATGAAGATCCGTCTTCTTCCTTCTTCTTCAAATCTGAACAATCCTTTTTCCAATGACTAGGTTTCTTGCAGATAAAGCACTTCCCATCCTTAGACTTTCCTTTTCTGCCATTACCGGGCTTCCTAGACTTGGAACGCCCTCTAGAGTGCCAATTCTTCTTATCTTCTCTACCTCTTTCAACAAACAGGCCGTGACTACTACTTCCACCTCTACTTCCTTCACTTATCTACTTCATCTGATCTCTCAAGCCCTCAGATAGAAGGCCTGACTTCACATCTTCCACTGTCAATGTGTCTCTAATGAAGATAAGGCTGTTAACGAAACCTGTATAACGCTCTGAAAGAGAAAACAAAAGAATCATTGTCATTTGCTCTTCATCTATCTTCAAGTCAACAGTCTTCATCTTCATCACGAGATCATCAAAGAAATTAAGATGTTCCATCACTGAAGTACCCTCTCTCATCCGCATGGTGAAAAATGTCTTTAGTAATATCAGACGGTTAGTCAGAGATTTCTTCAAGTAGAGATTTTCCAACTTGGTCCAAATGCCCATAGTAGTGGTCTCACTGCTAATCTCTGAGATGACATTCTCTCCCATGGCTAGTTGTAAAGTAGTAAACGCCCATTTCTCCATCTCCTTCTTTTCCGCGGCCGAGATCTCAACCGTCAACTCCTCAGGGGCAAACACTACTGGGTGGACTTCATTCCTCATTAGAACAATCTACATCCTCCAATGCCACTTCTCAAAGTATTTATCCCCATTTCGTTTCTCAATTGCCAACTATGATCCTGATGCGATATAAGTCCCTCTAAAATAGGGCCTTGAAACAACTGGAGTCCCTTCATCTTCTGCCATAGCGTCTAGCACTTCTCAATCAACCTTGCAGCTCCGATACTAGACTGTTGGGGAAAACCCCTTCCGATGATCAGTCTAAGAGAATAAAAAAAATACCAACATTGTAGAAAACAACTGGATCGTGATTGTAGTGAGACGAAACAAACAGAAATAAACACCAGAATAAACGGTCACAAATCAATGCAATGTGGAAAAAATAAATAACACCAGTATTTATAGTGGTTCCACTACCGCGAGGCGGTGTACGTCCACTTAGGGAGAGAAGATTTTATTAATCACTGAAAGATTAGAGTTACAAAATTGATTCACTTTTGGAGGCTATACATAAGAATAATTAACAATAAAGATAAAATTCTGCAGAGTTTCGGCTCTCTAGCATTGCTGCCGTTATTGACCAGAAACTCCACTATTTATAGAGTGAAGAAACGAGGAGGGGTAGCTGCTATATAACAGCTCTGGGTTTTGGTTCGGCATCCATCTGGACCGGCAAAGCTCATATCAATCTGGTTCGGCATAGTGCACTACAAGTCTGGACCGGCATCTCCCAATTCCCGAACCAAATTTGGTTCGGCTTACAGCACTTGGACTGACAATCATTTGGATCGGTACACTTCTGGAGCGGCAACCTAAATCACCAAACCAAATATTTGGAACGGCACAAGATTTGGATCGGCATGCCGTCGAACAAAATATTTCATTCGGCATTATCCCCCTCTCTTCCGGGCAAACATTGCACTGGCCACCAAACGAGACAACTTCCTTCTTCCACGAACGAGATCAGCTGCTCCAACTTCACCGAATCAGATCCTCTTCTCCACTGAACGAAATTTCTCGTTCAGCCTTCCTCAATCACAGAACCATCAATATCCTCTTCCTGCACGTTGTGACTTTGACATAGGGTTATGGCATCGGTGCTTCTTCTTCGTCCAGCTAGGGCTTGAATTCCGGTATCAAAACTAACACCATCAAATTATGAAAAGAGTCGTGGTTGTTACTTTCCATTTTCTCTAAGGATCGTCTTCATGTGAAGTTGGATTTCAGTGAAACCGCGTCACTTGATCATCATTGCTCTAAGGATTGTTCTGATACATTCGAAGCCCATGAGATGTACTAATACTAAAGATAAATAATTTTGTTCTACTGAAATAAATATATTTCAACATAGTTGTGCACATAGTAAATATATATTGCTCCCCATTTGATATTATCGAAAGCCTGATAAATATTTTACTAAATAATATTGTGATATTTATATAAATAGAATATAAACAAATATTATACTACAAAATGAAAACAATTAAAAAATAATAATAATTCCGTAACAGTAATAATTAAGTTTTGATTCTTACATATTGCAATTTCCGTAAGAGAAATGCTACATCAACCGAGGAATAGCTTTACGAGAAATACGGACGTGAAATCAAAAGTTGGAAATTAGGGAGACGGTACGTAAAAATCAAGCAGTTTGAATTGGTTGTTTAGCAGTCCTTCCCCCGGTTGAACAAGTATTTCCGTTTCCGAACACTTGGATTCAGGTAGCTTATGCCAACTTATGTTCCTGGCACACACTTACATATATACATATATCTGTATTAGTTGTGTAGTTTCCGCGTAATGACATCTGCTTGTGGATTATGAGATATTTAAACTAATTCAATTTAATAATCAACTTAAAATAAAGAATATACTAATTATTAGTTATCAATATCAATATGTTTATATTTTATAATTTCGGTGCAAGTTTCTTTTATCGGTTACAATAAATTATAATTAAGCTACTTGAACTGATAGATCATTAAACAAACTTTAAGATAACTATAGACATACATAAGCTCTTATGTAACACGTTTGCATGTGACAAATTGAAGTAGCTTTGATTAGTCATTTTGAAAAGATGATAGATGACCCGTCTTGTTATAAAATTAGTTTAGGAACACAAATGATTGTTCGCAAACTGGCACCGTTTGTTTCAGTTAAATAATATTTTAGCATATATGCTGTTAGAATGCGCTAAAATGAAAATAAATGATGCATGTGTATTCATATAAACTGAATAAATTATTATAATATAAAGATATTATATTATAACAACAATAATTAGTACTAGCAGTAGTAGGATGGGGAAATATAAGTACTTTGGTTTCCGATTAGACAATAAAAATAAAAATAAAAATATTGGAGATCGAACTTGATTCACAGAGTTCAACCGAATTTAAATATTCTGCATTATTGAGTCTTAATTACCTATTAAGATATTGGTACGTTATTCTTGTTTAAGCGATCAAAATCGAAGTACACACCAACTATAAAACCATTAATCAATGTAAAAAGAATATGGTTAGACAGCTATCATTATTTTTAAACAATCTTTGATAACATCGGAACGTCATGCATAACGTTGCACATATTTCAATACAGAAATTAGCTTTCTTGATGAACAAGATTTGATTTTTTTTTTAATTTACTGGATACTGCTACTTCTCATTATACTGCAGCTGCATTCTTTTATACCAGATATTTTGGCACACACGTGCATATAAGCTCTTTACTAAATTATTAAATTTGAAAATTCCGGGTAGATAAAAATAAACTGAAAAATATAAAAAAAAATGTAATCTTTTTTGTAATAGAGTTTGAATTTGAAAATTTTCATTTATAGATAAATGTTAATATTTGTTTAGGGTGAGATTCGAATTCACGATCATAATTTAAGATTCTATTTTGTCCATTTGAGATTTTCAAATTTTCGATCAAATTTGAAAATTTTGAATTTTTTAATTAAGAATCTGGTGTACATTGACCAAAGTATAACAACTTTTATTCTTATCCATTTAATTATTTATTTATTGTCTTCCTGAAAAAGTTTTCATTTTTAGTTTTTTCTATATTTATTATAATTTTTTATTTTCTATAATATTTTACTATTTTTTTAATACTTGGAGAGAAAATCTGAAGACCAAAATCAAAATTTTGATCGGATTCCGTTCCGGTTATGACTAGAATCAGAATAGAATTATCGGACTAACTGGAATTCCATCGGCTTTTTGAACCACGGGTTATACATTGTTTAGTAAAATCATATTTTAAACCATTTAAGCGATATACCCTAAGCATAATATATTGTGCACGTCTTATTTTCCTCTTCAGTAGATCACCGAGATATCTCGAGCTTGGCCTACATTTAAAACTCTAATAATATTTGTAGTTAATTGTGAAATACAACTTAAAGTTCTTGATTCTATCACAATATTTGTTATATAACCGATTTACTATGATCAAGGATTTGTCTTTTAGTTAGTACTAGTTACGATGATACTAATTTTCTACATGGAAGAAGATGAATCATTTCTGGATAATTTTTCACTTCAGGTGATTTAACTTATATCCAACCATGACTGTCACACGATCATCATTCTCATGTGAATGATCAAAATCAAAGTATAGCTAGACACTTCAGACCCAACGTATTTACAAACCAAAAGACTACTACACGTTGACGCATGACATCTTTTATTTTGATTTTGAAATAGTTAACCAAATGATGGCTCGCAAGTCTCTTGTGATTGTCTAGCATTTTCTTACAGTATATGTGTAGTGAAATATCTAGTATAGATGTGGTTAACTTAAGAGATCTAAAATAATCTCAATTAAAAGAGTATCGCACATGCGGTGAAATTTGTGTATGATATTCAAATTTTAATGATTAATGAGACTTATAGCCTAAACTTTAAACTGGTGTGATGTAGATTTGTTTTGTCTACCTAAAAATAAGGTTGTATAGCTCAATTTTGTTACTATTTTTGTGAAAAAATGTTTACAAAATTAGGAGAGAATGTTTCCCGATTTTAAATTTAGATGTGGGCAAAATATTTTGAAATTTAGTTGAAAATCCGTGTATATGTAGTTTTAACTTTCAGCTTGTATAGTGTTAATTAGTAAATGAAACAGAATGTTATCTACTTAGGATTTATTGTGTCGAATTTTATATTTAATTTTGTGTCTCAATATCCGCTCCCAAGCAAAAGGGAAAACTATTTGAACTAGGGCTATTATGATAATGGTTACCGTTACCATTTCATAAATGCTCTTATTATACCCTTTTTACTGGTAAACTAAAAGTGCTTACCGTTACTATTACCGATTGGCTGATATACCGAAGACTGGTATATTGATAATCGGGTAACCGTTACACTGGTAATTGTAAATTACATTTTGTTCAAAAAAGTATTGTAACATCCCCCTACTTGGAGGCCTAAAACTAACAGCTACGGATGCTGCAGTCATTTATAGTTATTAATCCTCGACGACCAAATATGGTAGTGTTAGATTCATTGATACATAGAAACACATGAATATGAAAAAAAAATTAAACATCAAACAAGATCACATTCCATTTCAAAACATTTCCAATTCATTACATAATTCCACAATCGTCAACCACGTTCGAAGAAAAATATATTTATTACAACATACGCCAAGAGCAACATACGAAAATGCCCTCTTGGATGATCAGAGTATATACAGGCAATTTAATAACTTTGCCATTACAAACAACACAGCGGAATTAAATAAAAGAGAACTCTAGATATCTATCATGCCTTCTGCAAGTCCCCGGAAGCTTTATTCGTCTAATGAGGTACCTGAAAACCTCAACTCTCAAACTACTCAAAAATCAATTGAGTACCCGAGATTTTAAGGAGAAAACAGAAACTTCGAATCAGACATAAAGCCTGGTATAAATAATTATCTACCATCTCAAATCATTTAGATATCTAGTGAGACCACGCCGCTTAGCGGAACTGGTTTTCCCCTCACTAGTATCCTAAAACCTTTTTAATACCATATAATGTGCTCCTGCATCCACAATGGTTAAAACAATTCAAAACAATATGATATGATGATATGCAAAATAAATGAATCAATTCTGGATTACCCATCCCCATTCATTTTGACTATCTGTCTCAGTTATAGTTTCAAGGATTACTATTAACCTAATAGTTTTCATGGGCTAACTAATAACTGGTAAAATGTTTAAGGACTCCATGTCAAATTACATAGTTTTCATGGGTTCACTATGAACCTGTTGGTAACTCCAATACCTTTACTCTTATCCTAGTTTTCATGGGTTAACTAGGAACCTATTAGTGACTCCGATATCCTCTTTTTTTATCCTAGTTTTCATGGGTTGAATAGGAACCTATTGACATCTCTCACTATCTTAATCTAGATATAGTTTTCATGGATTAACTAAAAACCTATTGGCCCCTGCCAATATCAAATCATAGTTTTTATGTGCTTAATATGAACCTGTCTTTCTGACATCTTCCTTTATACATAGTTTTCATGAGCTTACTATGAACCTATTGACCTCTGTCAATATCTTTTCCTATACACAGTTTTCATGTGCTTACTGAGAACCTATTGGCCCCTGCCAATATCTTTTCCTATAACATTTTAGCATCCTATATTCCGGTCTTTCTGACCTCTTGGATGCAATTCTACTCATTCAGGAGTTCACTACAAGAAAAAAGAGCTTTTGCAGAGTTTTAATAATGCTGCCATAATCATTCGCAGCCTTTCGAAGAACGCTGCCTAATGTCATGCTGCAATAGAGTCAGGGAATACTGCAGCGTTTCTAAAATGTTGCTAAAAAAGGGCTATTGAAGCTTTTGCGAAACGCTGCAGTAAATAAATTTGCAGCGTTTTTTAGAACGCAGTCTAATAACATGTTTCAAGTAGAACCAGTAATATACGACAGTTTTGAAACGCTGCAATAATATTTTACAGCGTTTTCATTTTGCTTCAGCTTGATTTTCTACAGCATTTTGTTACTTTTAGTATTGCAGCTCTTTTTAAAAGCTGCAGTATATTGACAATTTTGCTTCATTTTACAATTACTGCAGCACTTTTAAAACAATTATAAAAGCCATTAATAACGTATTCAAAAACAAACTGCTCAATTTATAAAACACTGATATATATAATCTGATATTATAAGATTTATAAAAATTATACATAATCAAAGTTACATCAATTTTATACACCATAAAGTTTAGTCATATACAACATTTCATACATGTCGACCACAAATGTTAACGATATAAAATCTAACAAAAAGTACTTGCTAAAAGAGAAAATATAAATCATGGAAAGTCCAAGCCCGTCTCTTTCAAAAGTTCAATATGCTTATAAAAAATGCAATTAAAGATTAGCAATAGAGAACAAATATGGTAGAATGTGAGATTGTATCTTGAATAAGCATGCCAAGGAAATTTACTTAATGTATTTTCATTGAAATGTGATAGCTTAATATGTGTGCTTTGCATGCTAATTGGTTCTAGGAATAAAAGATGTAGTTTCACCTCCTATACCTGATGCTTTCCATGATGTATATATTGCAGCCGAGCCTATGGATACTTATCTTCATAATATCATCTGATCCAATAATGATTTATTTGAGGAATAATGTCAGGTAACATCCATATCCTACACGAAAAAAAATCAATTAGTCAATAAACACTATTAAATCTGTTCTTTTTTCTTTCGAAATTCTACAGTGCTTTCTATACCAAGTTGTGAGAAGGATTGAAATGCAATTATAGGATACATTAGATAAAAACAACTATACATGATTCTGTTTCTTAATTGATAGTGTAATTGTTCAACGACATTGGTAATAGATAGTTCAGAAGACTTAACTTGTACAGTTTCTTCGTTTTTAACATCAACCGATACTATTAACCTGTTATTTACATCGTGCTTTACTATACTTACAGGAACTAATACTATAAACCTGTATGCATAAATCAACCATTTGTAAGCTAAAAGCAAGAGCTGATAAGCATGACATGGACCATTATATAAACATGATCTTAACCATTGTGCCATCACAGTCATGTCACCAAGAATTACATAATAAACTGAAAAGGAATGAAATGTTAAAATTCCAGGATATTGAATGATGTCTACTCAAATTCAGGGTACTTGACACTTACATGCATCTACCTAATGATGGACCGTCCATTAAGAATAACGAAAATCACATTTATGCAATTTATCCTACTATAAAATTGAAAGAAATTTCATACCTTGAGAGAGAGGGATCTCCTTTGTGTAACTGAGATCCCACAGTGGATGTCCATTTTCCAAATGAAGTTGTCAGGCCTTTGGTAGATACTGATTTGTCGGTGCAGTAACTGCAAGTGCGAAATATTTTCATCTTATATGTTTGAAGGTAAAGCTATCTAAATTTGTTTCTGTCATGTTCAAACCGAGTAATATTGTTAGAGAAAAAATAGTTTGCTTATTTTAATTAAAAATTTAACACCTTACAGTTTCTTTCAATTTATACCAACATTTTGAACTGGGAACTATGCATAAATCTAGTTTAGTCTTTATCAATTTTGAGGTTTCAAAAATCGAAAAAAAAAACAAGAAAGAATATCAACTAATTGGGTGAACAATCAAATCTATGAACATGTCCAATACTTGTATAATTGCACATGTCAATGTGTGAACAATTTTAGTGATCCCTGATTGCAAATAAAGTATACATTATACCCATATACAAAAAAAACCAATTGTATCATAATATTTCACTCCAGTTTGGATTTTGAAGCTATACACAGAATTGAGATATATTAACAAAATTTTGATTGTCCTCTTCACCAACACTCATATCCTTGCCTAGCAGTTATGCATCCAAGTATTAATTTAATACTTGTAAGGGAAAAAAATATTGAGTTCTCTATTTAAGTTGCAAAGAAAGTACACAAGTAATTTGCATATTTGATTCGAGACTAATTATAAAATTGAGCTATGTTTCCCTTATTTATTGCATAAAATACTACTTTTGAGTCTCGATGTGGAAAGCTGAGACAAAGCATAATAAAAAGGTCAAAATAGTGCGATATGTATTCCACCGCACATAGTAGTTTTTCCTTCTATGTCGTAGCGTAGTTCCCTTAATCCACTATACATGGTAAGCCCAAAAACTAAAAGATGATTCCTAAAAATATTTTGAAAATTATAATGCTGCTAAAAAATCTTTGTTATGTATTTCTTTGTTTAGCATGACTTCTGTAAAATTTATTATTATTATTATTATTATTATTATTATTATTATTATTACTACTACTATTATTATTTAGTTATATTTTTATACTCGGTTAATTTTTGTAAACTTATTGAATTTTTATAAAACTTGGTCAATTTTTATAAAACTTAGTTAATTTTTATAAAACTTATTATTGTTATTATTATTATACTCGTTTAATTTTTAATATTACTATACATCTTAGTTAACTTATTATTATTATTATTATACATCTTAGTTAACTTATTATTATTATACATCTTAGTTAATTGTTATTAACTTATTTAAGTTTAATATTTATAAATCTTAGTTTATTATTATTATACATCTTATTTAACTTACTATTATTATTATACATCTTAGTTAACTTATTATTATTATAAATCTTAGTTAATTGTTATAAACTTATTTAAGTTTAATATTTATAAATCTTAGTTTACTTATTATTATTATAAATCTTAGTTAATTTACTACTATTATGATATATCTGAGTTAATTTTTGTAAAATTATTTATTATTATTACTATTTTTATACTTAATTAATTTTTTATAAAAAAATTTATTGTCATTGTTGTTGTTGTTGTTATTTTTATAATTAGTTAATTTTCTATAAAATTTATTATTATTGTTATTGTTATTATTAAGTAGTTATTATTATTATTATTTAGTTATGTTTTCATAATACTTAGTTAATTTTTAAAAACTTATCGAATTTTTATAAAACGTAGTAAATTTATTATTGTTGTTGGTGTTGTCGTCGTTATAATACACTCGTTTAATTATTATTATTATTATTATTATAAATCTTAGTTAATTTTTATAAACTTATTTATTATTATCATACTTAGTTAATTTTTCATAAAATTTGTTGTTATTATTATACTTAGTTAATTTTTCATGATAAACATTTCTTTAATCATAATGTAGAGTACTGAATGTCAGAAGTTTGTACAGAATTACCATGGAGATGATTACAAAGGTTCAAGAATCGTAAGCAGGGCTCATGAGCTTTGGGACATGGTGCATTCTCTAGTTATGTTTCTCACTATAAATACAGTAAATCTTAATTCTAAATTGAAAAAAAATAAGGGGTTAATCTCATTTGAATCAGGTTCACGGAATGCTGTCACAAATGGACCCTACATTTGTCGCTTATTGCGACAAGATTGCAGAACAGGGAGGCCCAGTGTTTGTATCAGGTGAAGCTAAGTTTTATTCACCTATTGTGCAATTTAATTCTATTATTCAAATAATTAAAGGAGGGAGGAAAACAAACAACCTTATGTCTTAATCTCATGTACAATGGAATCAATTGGAAGTGTATATTGGGTGAGATGAATTGATTCATAATTTAACCAAAAACAGGTTTAATTGATGTTGCACAGACAACGAACTACATTAAATTAAAGTCATTTCAAGAGCATACCTTGTAAAAACATCACACCTAAGTGTTCGTCATTCCTTGTTTTTCTTCCTTTAATAATCATGACACAAGTTCCTGCTAAATATAAGGAAACAAATAATTATTCATGTAATAAAATCAAAAGCACCAAAGCTTGAAACCTAAAATGTGACTGCAAAGCATATCGATCATATGAACTGAGGCATATATAAGCCACCAACCATGCATAACTCAGATAATTTGTGAAGTTTTGTGGGCATTTCATTAATTGCACAAAATATTACTCCATGGAAATATACTTAGCAGAACAGTTTAAACTATATATTTTGATAGAATATTTGAATCAATGCATCTAAACTGCGCACTGAACAACTCCAGCAAAATGAAATATGTAACTAAATAACTCATTTCAAATTTCAGTCCATGTAGATTTGACATACTGTCATCTAATTTAACTCCCAAATTACCCACTCTATCCAATCATAATTATTCTTTTCCACTCATATTTCTGATAATTTTATTGGGACATTTCTGATAATTTTATCCCCGACATATTTTCGTTTCCTCCCAGCCACCAGAACCACACCTTCTGTATTTCTTTATTTAGCATGACTTCTATAAAATTTATTATTTTGGAAATTATAATGCTACTAAAAAATCTGTGTTATGTATTTCTTTGTTTAGCATGACTTCTATAAAATTTATTATTATTTAGTTATATTTTTATAATACTCAGCTAATTTTTATAAACTTATTGAATTTTTATAAAACTTAGTTAATTTTAATAAACTTAGTTAATTTTTATTTATTATTATTATAATATCATTATTATAAACTTATAGTTGTATTCTTATTAGTTTATTTGACAACGTGGGTGCAATTTACTCATGTGCAAATGTATTTCATTTACCAAAAGCACACAACCATCGCCTTCCATTTGCTTACTCGTTGACAAGACGAATCCCTGGTCAAAACATTTCTCTGGTAGTATTACCAGATTAGTGCCGATTGTGGTACCCTAATATTGCAGGGGAAGGATAACATAAATATTTAAGTCAAGCTTGTTGTTTAAATTCCAAACACTAAATTATGTTGACTATAATGTAGCAAACCCCTTTTCTGTTGGAGTGGATAAAGATCTACCACATTATCACACCATATATATGTTTTTTTTAGTCTGTTTTTGCTGCTCTATAGTAGCAGCCTACTACTGCCTCAAAGGTAGGGCGACCTTCCTTTTTTTTCCCTCTGTCGTGGCCGCAGCCCACTTATCTGAATATATTTGATGAAAACCATGTGTTGTTTGCTAATTTTGTATACAACAAATGTCATTTTAGTTTGTAACACACGACATGCATATAAAACATGTCACTATTGCTAAGTATTGCATGTTAATCAACTACCGTTTCAATCATTTCCAAGAAAGTGAGGTAAGCACATTAAAAAAAGTAAAAAATTAATAAAAGAGGCGGTATGTATTGATCAATTGCGTGGAAGTCCTTTTGTTTTTGGATTTGGCTTTAGGAATTTACAACGAAGTAGCAGCTGGGTTTGTGTGCAACTTGTTTAGTAGTTAGACTGCGTGGCTATAAATATATTAAACCATTCTATTTATAGTGCCACATAATCTGTTGCCATAGGATATGGCTGCATTGTATATTTATACTGATAGCTGGGTTTGTGTTTTTATCTATTTGCAGTTAACTTGTCTGTCTCCTCCCCGTAACAATTCTCATATTACACACTTTGATATTTTACTTTACGTTCTACCTTAGTTCCGATTCTTCCTTTCTCCTTTCTCCTTTCTCTCTCTCGAGAGAGAGAGAGATTCGAGAGAGAAAAACTCAATAAAATGCAGGATAATATTATTATATTGTTAGACGTTGTCGATGGTGATAAATTATGTTTGATTTTTGCAATTTCCACTATTATTTCTAAAAGGAAGATAAAATTGGCCACGTCTATAGGATAACTATAATAAAATTTCTACAAAATGGCTATATGTCGGCTTGATTAGTTTGAAAGATTACATAGTAAAATGAAATCGTCTCATGAAATCTTTCACATTCATCTTAGAAATTATCTGTCAAATATTTTCATGAAAGAGAGTATGCAAACATGGTAAGAAAAGAAGGTAGTGCAGTCTAGTAGAGCCTTCGAAGATATAAACAGACATTACAATAGATATGTGGCTCTATATTGCAAAATTTGTGGACAATAAAAACAAAAATGATGACCAATGCTCTTCGCGGAGGAAAAAACAAAAAAGTTTAGGGATTAAGAAAAAAGAATTCTGACCTGCAATATATAGGGAGTAACATATAAGCATATGATATTTAATGAGCCCATTAACAAGCTTTATCAATAACTTATCTGTAGTAACAGTGTTAACAAGCTGCCGACTAAGAAAGCGCCCATTTGTGTACAACATTGCAGTGAAGAAAAAATGCCTGGGAATTGAAGAATATGAAACTTCAAAGCTTGTAATTTGAAATTTATTCACACTAGATATTGAAAAATATACTAAAATATGCCAAGGGATTACCAATTTAATAGTCTAAATCCTGGTAGCTGCCTCTCCTTATTCACTTTCCTAAGTAGATTAAATAGCTCTTTAGCCATAAACAACAATCATTGTAGCACCAATGCATTGTATATTTGGATGACAATAATCATGTAGCAGTAACAAAAATGCATTCGTGCTACACCATTTGTACAATCTTTTTTATATAAATCATGTGTTTCAGCTAATTGTACTAAAGTTACAATGTATCTTTCTAATAAGATAACGGAGTGCCACCCAAAAACGTTTGGTAACGAATAATGTTATGGTTAATGATTATATAAATCATGTACACCTAATCGGTTCATGCTATATTCCGTCAATAAATTCGTACGCATTTTGTTTTATTTTGTCAAATGCAGTTTGTTAATAAACTTTTAGCTGCTTCGTTAACTTATGGGTCCATATGGTAGAAGTTAATGACTTATGATCCCATAGATCCACCCTTATTTCTCCTTCCAAAGTTTGTTTTCAACTTCAACCATATTGTTATAAAACAACAATTTAGTGTTGTTGGTCATAATTTTATATTTTTGACAGAAATGTAAGGGTAGACGCATTGTTTGAATTCAAACCAACTAACTACAAAATTAATAACAAAGACATCTATCTCACAATCAGGAAAATTGCCACATGAATAAACGACAACCAGACCGGCGATATCCAATCTCTGGTAACATATTACTATAAAGTAACATACTTCCACAGCACATAGTCAGTCGTTATAACTCAAACGTTTTAAAACCTAATGTACATATCTGTATGCCTACTCAAATGAATAATTATTTCTTTCAATGGTGTGCTGCAGACTGAGAAATGCATTGCGTTCTCTTGGTGTTCTCAAGTGCAAATTCATACCCACAACAGTGATGCAGCACTAATAGGCGACGTTCTAACTAATCATGCATAATTTACTTCCGTACACTACAATACGCCGTACATTTTTCTTCCTAATCAGACTGAAGAAAGCAAGTATGACAACGACAATCATCTCCAAAACAACTGTGCACCGCATGTAGAAAAGGTTCAAAAAAAGGCATAATTGTCAAGGTATGTGAATTCAACCTACCTCTTATTTTGTGCTTCACATTGAACTGTAATATAAAAGTATACAGGTATTCAAATAGAAAAATACACATGTTACAACTGTTTGTACTTACAAAGATATGCTGACCTAACATATACACTTAATGATTGCAGACCGAGCAAGAACCTACAACCGTTGTTGAGTCAGGTGCAAAGAAGCAAGACAAGAGACAAAAAAAGACGATTGAAGCTCTAAAAACTGAACCAGCGCTGAAAAAAAACGAAAGTACAAAGCCTCATGCTATAACTATTTAGCATATTTTCCCTGACGCACATCTTTATGCTTGTTATTTTTATCTGTATCATACTGTAGTACTTACCTGTGTGTTCTGTTGCTAATTTGTAATTCAAATGTTGTTTATAATTTTAACTATTATTGTGTTTCTCTTTACAAAACATTGGTACAATATTTCTGACTTATACTATGTTGAACTATCAAAGCGCAGCTGTTTATATGGTATTAAATAATTAAATACATCTGGAGACCCACATCTGTTTGTACCCCAGTTTTTCCACATATGAATATTGCTTTCCAAATTAATTTCACATTACAACCTTCTGTTGACCATTCTCTGCATTTGATTCGTACTTACAATTATTCTATTTTAAATTGACATACATTTAATAATATTCCTTTCCATAAGTTTGTCCATTATATGAGTGGCTATTAAATCTGACACTGCCGATTTATGACGACATTCTGCTTCTACATTCAACTTCAATTTTTAATTCATGTTAGTTGTACGACAGAATGGATTTTAATTTCAAATGACCATACGGTTGGTTCCACTTTATTTAATACATTGTGGCCATATTGCATAACACTCTACTCAAATTTTTTGAAAAATTATTTTGCAACTCAACTTGATTGAAGGTATACTTTCAAACAATCTTCTATTATACATTATTTTATAACTCCTTTATTTGATGCTTAAGATAGATGCAGTTTAAAAATGTATTTAAAACAACCTCATTTCACTTACGAACAAATTTAACATTATGACAGTTGGAAAAACAAGGTGTATACATTTCACTTATAACACTTCTATATATTTGATCATACATATTTACGTACATGACTAAATTATACAACCAGAAATATCATATTCATTTTTATATTGTTAGTTGCTACCTGCGTTTGTGAATTAAACGAAGCTAAAAAATAGGGAAACGGTAAGATTACAGGAAGATGAAGGCTTCAAATCAAATGGTTATACCTTTAAACACTGACATCGATGGATTCCTGAAGATGTGGAGTGAGTGATGAAGATTGACGGCTTATGGAGATCTGGAACACTGGAGAATCTCTGATGCTTGATGAAGCTGGAGGGTTACTGAAGCTTTGCGGTGCGCGAGGAAGGCGGGCTTGAAGAGATCAACAGTAGAGTTGTGAAGATTATGAAATCTGAAGAGTTTGATTTTTAATGAAATTTGGAATTAGGGATTTGTGGGAGAGAAGGGGATACGATGTTGAGTGACTTGGGGGAGAAAGGCGGCATCTTTTTCTTTTCCCCGCTTCATACTACACGTGTAAATTTAGTAGCAGCATTGCAAGGAATATTTATTTTTAACCGCCCACGTAATAGCAGCTTTTTTATTAAAACCCTGCTATTTAGTGCTGCAAAACATATATTTTTTGTAGTGATTCACTACTGGATCAACCTAGCTGGTTATTCTGCTCTTTCCCAAAATACAGTTATGGGTCCATTACAATGTGAATATTTACATATATGAAGAAGCAAACACAATAACTTGGTTAATCCCTTTAACCTTTTAATCAAAGAAAACTTCTTTAAAAACTCCTTTTCAAAACACTTTATATATTTATGTCATGGTTTTCTTTCAAAAATGAGATTGGGTTATTTGCTTTGAAAACTAAGGCTGTCGAAACCTTCAAAGTCATGCTTTCGACTTCACTGGATAACCTCCTTTGAAAGCATATAAATCTCTTTTCAAAACATTAGGCCCCTGCCTTTCGAAACACTTTAACACTTCTCTTTCAAAACCTTTCAAATGTAATAAAGTATTACTTAATAACATTTAGAAGCATGGCTTCGAAACCATTGAAAGTACCCCTTTCGAAACCATTGGAAGTAACCCTTCCGAAACTCTTGAAAGTCTCCCTTTCGAAACCATCGGGTTTATACTTAAAATATTATTTGGATCAACGTGAATATAAATGAAAGTTTCTCTTTCGAAATAAACCTTTATCATATAAAAATATTGAGGAAAACTTGATGGCGTCGGCATTATCCCTTTCGAAAGCTTCAAATCATTTAAGCTAAACATTGAAGGATAGCGTCGAAACCCTCTTTCGAAGCCATTGACTTCGAAACCCTTGGACCCTTTCAAAAGCATTTAGGAAGTGGCTTGAAACATCTTTAAACAAGCACTACATTTCGAAAGCATTGATGATTTTAATACACTAGAAAGGCTAAAGAACGATAGTATGGCTTCGACTAGGTTGGAACCCCTTCTTTCAAAAGCATTATTTTATAAGTAAAGGAACCCATTCGAAAGCAAACATAAGTTGATGGCAACCCCTTCGAAAGCATTTATAAAACCTCTTTCAAAAAATATGCTTCGACTCCTTCGAAGGCTTTAGTTAAAACAAAGGCAGGCGCTTATTTTTCTAAAACAAACAAAGGTATCGACCTCATCGAAAGCAATGCTTTCGACACCTAGCCTTCCGCCTTTCTCCAATCCACCACGTACCATCCAAGTGATAACTTGTGTATTGGTTTTGGCTTAGTAGGGTTTCGACTTGATTGAAGACGGAAGCTCTGAGTCGAAAGGTACTTCTAAAGAAGGCGGAACCAACTTTTCTGGGTAAACCTGATTTAATACTAATTAAAGCAAGTACTTTCTAACTAACCTACCATGTGTAAACACAAGATTGGTTGCCTTAACTTTTCAAATTCTTTACTAAAATAACTGCCGCTAATTTCAGATCTAAACCATGGTTAAGTTAGCAAATAAGCCCTTCCATTAAGTAAAACCAATACTGCAAAGAAGTCCCTCTTCCAAAATAATTTAATTTACATAGGAAATCATTTAGGAAAAATCCCTAAAAATTCCAGAAATTCATATTAATCATGTTATATAACATATCAAATTTCAGATCCAAATTCTCAATTTATTTTTCGAAATAAATTTATAAACACAATTAACCATATTTTCCTTTGAAAATTCATAGTAATCTTTCCATAACTTGAAAAATTATCAAATTTAAAACCCAATTCCAAAATCATGTTTTACATAACATAAATTTTTTTCATGGCATTTAAACATCAATATCAATCGGTTTTGCCCTAAAACCACATATAATCTTATTTACACATCCTTGTTTAAATCAAACAAATTGTAACAAGCATATCATCATCCAAATCATCATAAAAATGAATTTACCTTTAAATCTGAAAACATATGATTATAAAACAAAATAGAGATGGAATGAATTATTATTCACCTTGATTAAGATAAGGAGATTGGATTGAGATTTATTCCCTTTGCTTTATGTAACACCCCATAATTTTAGTAACATTATTTAGGATATTTAATTAGTTAAATAAAATAATGTAAGATGGTTAATGGATTGAGATTTGTGATTAAATAAGGGGTAATCGTGCTATGTTAAATAAGTGAACTAAAGAATAGAAAAAGAATGAAAAGGTCAGGAAATATGCAAGGGAAAAACAGGAACAAGGCATATTCTTATACCCTAAACCCTTAATCCCTTAACATTCACTTCATTTTTAACAATTCAAAAACACAAGCTATGGTTGGCCACCATTAGGAAGAGTAGAGAAGAAGAAGAATTCAAGAGGAAGAATCAAATCACTTAATCAAGAACAAATCTCACATCCTTAATCAAAAAGCAAAGGTGAATAATGACTACATCTCATATTTTTGATTGATTTTGGTTTTAGATAAATTCCAAAAGTATTTGAAATTGTTTTGCCATGTTTTGAATGATAAATGAATATGTATATACTTGTTGATAATTTAGGCTATTTTATATCCATTTTATGATGAGAATTGATTTAGAAAACCTATTAAATGACATCTAATTGCCTTGCGAATTTAGATTTAGATCAAAAATGATAATTTAGAAATAGGTTTCAATTTTTATAATTTTCTAAATTAATGTGGATTTTATATGAATTTTCTAGTGAAGAAAATGCTAGTTTGGGTTTAAAATAAATTACGGCTAAATTATATTGGCTTAGGGTCTGAAATTTATATATGTTAGAAAACATATTAAAAATGATTTTTTGGAATTTTTGTAGAATTTTCCTAAGTGTTTTGATGGATATATAAAATTATTTAAGGTATGAGACTTAAAAGTTTTATATATTTATGAAAAGGAGAAGGGGTATTTTTTAAATAATTCAAATCTTTATTTCTGAAAATTGGGAGTACTTTTAGAAAAGAAAAATATGCAACCGATCATAATTTGACAAACAAGGCAGGTTAGGTACAAAGAAATAGTTTAAAAAGTCAAATCTACATATTTTTTCCTATTTCAATGCTTTCTGCTCCAGGTTCTCCAACTCCTTACCTCTGCCTTCAACTCCATCAAAACCAATGCACATGGTATCATATTACCTGGTATGTAGTGAATTGAACAAAGGCGAAATGTATTGGGTCGAGACAAGGGGTTCCGAAGGGGTGGAAGCGCTACTTTGCTTTTAAATGAAAATGCGCCTGCTTTGCTTCGACTGAATAACTTTCGACTTGGTCTACTTTCGATCGGGTTAATGAATTTAAAAAGAATGGTTATAAAGAGGTTGCGCCTTTATTTTTAAATAACTGCTTTCGACTAGGTCGAAGCCCCTGACTGCCGCTTTTTACCTTTCGACCCAGATTGGTTTCAAAAGGGTTGCCTTATTCTTAAAACCAAGCTGCTTCTCCAATGCTTTCGAAGGGATGGTTTCGACACCATCACTTCTTTACTTAGGATTGCTTTCGAAAGAGATGCTTTCGACTTAAATGTTTTAATGACCCTTTTGCTCTATAAAAGGTAGAACCCAAATGGTTTCGAAAGAGAGGGTTTTAATGGTTTCGAAAGGTGTTTCCACATGTTATAACTTGAACCCAAATTCTTTCAAAAGGCTTGATGTTTTTATGCTTTCGAAAGGTTTTAAAGAAGGGTTCCTAAGTGGTGGTTCTTGAATGGTTTCGAAAGGCCTAAAAGGAAAGGTTTTCTAATAATTTCGAAAGGCAATGTTTAAGTGTTTCAAAGAGGGGATGTCTAAGGCTTTAAAACTTTCGATGGAGATGATTTCCAATGCTTTCGAAAGGATAAATATAAATGGTTTCGAAAGGTAAGATTTCGAAAGGTATGTTTTAGCCTTCGGCCTAAGGTTTTACTTCTATTGAAAGAGATAGTTTCAAAGTTTTTGAAAGGGGTACTTTCAATGGTTTCGAAAGGGTTGTTTAAAGGTTTTAAACAAAGGTTTCAAATGAGTTGCTTTTGGCAATATAGCCTAAGTGTTTTAAGTTAAGGAGGGTTTCAACTTATTTTGGAAGGATGGGAAAATCCTTAATAATTTCATCAACATTATTTTGGGTAAAGTATATATAACATGGAAAATAGCTTAGAGTAAAGCAAAGAGTATATTTTCCTTGTATATGTATGATTTAAAGGTTTAAATCATTTTGCAAAGGTTTTCAAAGAAAAATTTAAAGGGTAGTTAACCCTAAGAAAAAGACTCAGATTTGAATACCAAATGGGACTTATGTAGGGTCGCGCCCTATACTCATTAGCAATTAGCCCCTAGCTACTTTAGTCCAAAATTCCAATGTGTAGGGCTTTGTCAGAAGTGAGACTAAAATTATGTTACACATAGAAAGGAATCTAAAAAGGAAAGACATGTTATTGGTAAGCCCGCAAAACCATTAGGATCACATAGACCTGGAGAAGTAAGTAAGGGCAGACCGTCTAGAAAGGGAGTATCTAACAGTTGTTTGACTTTTTATGTTTTCTAGTAGGCCTGAGTCGGCCAAGGGTTAGTAGTTAGCCAAACAAAACTACAGTGTATGGACAGACAGTCCATATGATAATTGAAATGTGCTTATACATGATATTGCTTTACAAATTTAACCGATTTTGGTTGCAAGATTAAAATTTGCAAAAGATATGTTTTAAAAGGGGATATTAGTAAGGGGAAATCTGTTCCGCTAAGCGACATGGTCTCACTTAATAAAAATAATCGAGATGTTTTGTATTATTCACACCAGACTTTAAGTCTGACTCGAAGTTTATTTTTCTTAAACTCTCGGGTGCTCAAAATTGATTTGAGTAGATTGAAGGTTGAGATTTACATGTTTTAGTAGGTTGGGGAATAAAGCTTCTGAAGACGAGCAGGTGGCTGACGGATAGTTAATTAGAAGTTGTAGATATATTTTGGATTGACTCTGCTGTATTGTATATATAGTGCTCTGGTCAACCAAGGGGGCATCGTCATATGTCGCTCTTGGCATTATATTGTAATAACTATATTTATCTGAACCCGGGAAAGCGATGGGATTATGTAATTTGAATGTGAAACATGTGCTTGAAATGTAATCAGAAAAATATTGTTTTTAAATCTGTGATTTTGTTTCATATTCATTTTCTTCTGATATTGTGAATACCATTAACATAGTCGTATTTAGTTGTTGAAAGTTAATGCTATGGATGGCTGCAGCATCTGTAGCGCTTATCTTTGGGCCTCTAGATAGGAGATGTTACAACTTGGTTCAGAGCATAGGTTTATGAAAAACCTTAACTAAAAAGATTATTTTTGAAAACATAATCCTAAGAAATTAGAGATAAGATTGGGGTATGGGATAATGCTATAGTAACGTACTTGTATTTTCCATATATAAGTATGTGCTTTATCTCTAGTCTCCTATCTCTATTAGGTTATTTTTCTGTATCTCACGAAGGTTCGAATGCAGATATGGATTCTCGAAGAGATAATGTAGGAGGAGGAAGCACCGCTGCAGACGGAAATGCCAGACCTAATACTAGAAGGAACCAAGGTCAGGCACGAGCTGGAAATACTGGTGCTGAAGCCCCGCAAGTTAATATAGGAGCCATGTATCATTTTTTTGTGAATATGATGCAAGCGGGGGTTGCTGTTGGAGTAGTTGATGGAGGAGCCCAGTAAGCTCCAGTAGTCAACAATTATGTTGCTTTGAGTAGGGACTATGCTAGGTTGGGAGGAAAACCATTTGTTGGGACTGAAGGTGCCATAGAAGTGGGGAACTGGTTGTTACACTCTGAGAGGATTTTCACAATTTTAGTGTACAATGTTGAGCAGAAAAGAAGGCTCGCTTCGAGGCAGCTTCAACAAGCAACTTTATACTGGTGGAATAGTGCGATAGCTGGAGTGGATGAAGGAACCATGACACGGGCTGAGTTTAAGAGGAGGTTCGAGGAGAGATTCATGTATGTGATGGCAAAGTCTACCTTGCTCAGGAAGTTTGCTGAGTTAGAGCAGGGAGAGATGACTGTGTTAGAGTATGCTACAAGGTTTGAGGAGTTAGCAAGATATGGTCATGCCACCGTGGATACCGTGATTAAGAGAAACGAAAAGTTCATTATGGGGTTGAAACCTGAATTGGCTAGGGCTACATTACCTCATATTAGGGATCCTTGTGATGTTGTAGTACAGATGGCTCTAAGACATGAGGAAATTATTGCTTCAGTGGAGAAGAATAAGGTGGAGGAGATCCAGGTAGGGCAAAGTTAGAAAAGGAAGTTCTTTCCTAAGAAGGGATTCCAGATGGGTGGAGCCATGAAGAAGGGAAAGTCAGAAATTGTCTATTTTAAGTGCGACAAGAAAGGGCATTATGTGAATGAATGTCGTTCTGGAGAGGCAAAGAAAGTGACTGGGAAGAAGAATGTCAAATGCTTCAACTGTGATCAGATGGATCATTACAAGAGCCAATGCAAGGTGCCTGCTAAGGATTGAAATGGCAAATTATATGCATTGGAGCCAGCTACCTCGAGACCCACGGCAGGGGAAAAAGAAAATGCAGTGTTGGGAGGTACACTTATGATTCTTGGTATGGCAGTTAGTGTTCTGTTTGATACTGGTGCATCGCATTCTTTTATATCTCGTTGTTTGGTAGATAAACTTAATCTAGAACCCCATACTTAGGTACTTCCTTAAGGGTTGCAAATCCGATAGGAGGGTATGCAACACTTGGGATGAGATGTGACCACCTAAAGTTTAACTTGTTAGGTCAAACTTTTGTTTGCAGTTTGCATGTGTTTGATTTCGTAGGGTTCGAAATTATTTTGGGTATGGATTGGTTAAGTAAATACGATGCTAGGGTATTTTGTCATGATGGGCAAATATCGCTTAGACACCTAGATTGTAGGGAGCGGATTGTATATACCGTAGAAAACCCTAGCTGTGAGGTAAGTGCTTTGTTGGGTGTTGTGGAAATAGAAGACGAGCTGGATCAAGTTTTTATGGTTAGAGAATTCGCGGATATTTTTGAACCCGTAGTAGGATTTGCACCGAAACGGGCTATTGGGTTTCGAATAGATTTGTTGCTTGGAGCAGAACCGGTTAGTAGACCGCCAAGTAGGATGACACCTACCGAAATGAAGGAGCTCAAGGTGCTGTTGGTGGATTTAAAAGGCAAGAATTTCATCAGACCTAGTAGTTCACCTTAGGGAGAAGCCGTAGGGTTTGCTAAGAAGCCGGACGGATCATTAAGGTTATGTATCGATTATTGTAAGTTGAATGAGAAAACGATAAAGAATTGATATCCATTGTCTAGGATTGACGATTTGTTCGATCAGTTGAGTGGAGCCAAGATATTTTCAAAGTTGGATTTAGCGACAGGTTTCCATCAGCTTAGAGTGGCAGAGGATAGTATTCCTTTGACGGTGTTTAGAACCAGATATGGATCGTACGAATGGTTAGTGATGCCGTTCGGGCTGACTAATGCGTCAGCTTTCTTTGTAGATTTGATGAACCGAATTTTCCAAGAGCACCTGGATAGGTTCGTATTGGTTTTCATAGATGACATTTTGGTGTACTCTAAGGATGAAAGAGAGCATGAAGTTCATCTTCGAGTTGTGCTTGAAATGCTGAGGCAGCATTAGCTAAAGGCGAAGTTCTCGAAATGTCATTTCTGGAAGAAAGAAGTGAAGTTTCATCGCCATGTAGTTTTAGAGAATGGGTTATCAGTGGATCCCGCTAAGGTCGAGGCCGTGAATGGTTGGAAGAGACCAGAAACAGTGACCGAGATTAGAAGTTTTTAGGGATTAGTTGGTTACTATCGGAGGTTTATTAAGGATTTTTCATGGATAGCGGCACCAATGACCAAGCTTACTCGAAAAGATGTGAAGTTCGTTTGGACCGATAAGTGTGTGGAGGCATTCCAGAAGATGAAACACTTATTGACTAATGCACTTATGTTGGTTGTTCCAGAAGGGAATCAGGATTTGGTGGTGTACACGGATGCATGTGGGACAGGGTTAGGAGCTGTGTTAATGCAGATGGGTAGAGTAATTGCCTATGCTTCTCGACAGCTTAGACCGCATGAAGTCAGATATCCAACCCATGGTTGGGAGTTAGCTGCGGTGATTTTTGCGTTGAAGGTGTGGAGACATTATCTTTTGGGAGAAAGATTTGAATTGTATACGGATCATAAGTCGTTGAAGTATTTATTCTCTCAGAAGGAGCTGAACATGACCAACAAAGGTGGTTAGAGTTCTTAGTTGCTTATGATTTCGGCATTGAGTACACACCAGGGAAAGGCAACAAGGTTGCAGATGCACTTAGCAGAAAACATCAGATTGTGGTGTTAGTAATGATAGCCGAGTGGAAAGATTTGGAAGCGTTATCAACTTGCAGGGTATAGTGGAGAACTAAGAGTAGTTCAAGTACAAAAATAGCTTTGTTATCATGTTTGGAAGTTCGACCAGTTATGATAGAAAATGTTGCATCTAAACAGCTAGAGGATCCAGTGTTGGCTGAACGGATCAGAAAGCTGAGAGATGGAACGGAGAGCGATGTCTTAAGGGTTTTAGTCTTGACCAGAATGGGTGGTTGAGAAAGAAAGGAAGATTGTGTGTTCCGAATGTGGGAGACATTAGAAAAGAGGTTTTGGAGGAATGCCATCGTTTGAAGTTCACTATTCAACCTGGAGGAACTAAGATGTATTAGGACATGAAGAGAAGTTTCTTCTGGGAAGGTATGAAGAGGGATGTAGGCTTAAGGGTGAAGCAGTGTTTGAACTGCCAACGGGTAAAAGCCGAACATCAGAAGCTAAGTGGGTTGCTTCAGCCTTTGGACATTTGAGTGCGGAAATGGGATTCTATTTCTATGGATTTCATTGACGGGTTGCCAATGTCAAATAGAAGAAATGAAAGCATATTGATCATTTTGGACCGGTTGACCAAGAGCGCCCATTTCATTTCAATTAAGTCAACCAGAACGGCACCTGTGTTAGTAAAGTTGTTTATGAAGAATGTAGTTAGACTGCACGGAATTCCTAATAGTATAGTGAGTGATAGAGATTCTTTATTCACTAGTGAGTTCTGGAAGAGTCTATAGGATACCTTAGGTACCAAGCTCAAGATGATTACCGCTTACCATCTGCAGACTGATGGGCAAACGGAGAGAGTTAACAAAGCCTTAGAAGATTTATTACGAGCATGTGTGCTAGATTTTGGGGGATCATGGGAAGACCATCTACATCTAGTCGAGTTTTCGTATAACAACAGTTATTAGGCTAGTATAGGGATGGCACTATTTGAAGCTTTGTATGGAAGGCCATGCAAATCTCCAGTTTGTTGGTTAGAGACCAGGGATAGGTTGGTTCTTGGTCCGAATTTGGTTAGAGAAGCTGCAGAAACGAGTGAGTTAATTCGGGCAAGAATGAAGGAAGCTCAATCTAGGCAGAAGAGTTATGCGGATAAAAGACGGAAAGACATAGAGTTTTCTGTTGGAGAGCAAGTTTTCATTAAGGTGTCGTCGATGAAGGGTGTGATTTGGTTGGGAAAATCATGGAAGTTGGCACCGAGGTTTGTTGGATCATTTCCTATTATTGAGAGGATCGGGAAACTCGCATATAGAGTAGAGATACGAGCAGTTTGGCAGGAGTCCACGGTGTTTTCATGTTTCTCTTCTAAGGAAGTGTATTCGAGATCTGGATACTACTATATCACCGACTGTGCTAGATGACTTTGTTATAGAGCCGAATTTGACTATAGTTAGAAAGCCAGTTCGCATAGTCGCAAGAGATGAGAAGAGACTCAGAAACAAGATAGTCAGATTAGTTAAAATCCAATGGAGCGACGATGACAGAGACTGTATATGGGAGACTGAGAACAGGATGAGGATACTTATCCTGATTTGTTTGATGACATGTTTTACCTTTGATTGTTTTGATGTGTACCTTATCGTAATTTTGAGGACGAAATTCTTTAAGGAGCAGAGTCTATAACACCCTATGTTTTTAGTAATGTTATTTAGGATATTTAATTAGTTAAATAAAATAAAATAATGTAAGATGATTAATGGATTGAGATTTGTGATTAAATAAGGGGTAGCCGTGCCATGTTAAATAAGCGAACTAAAGAATAGAAAAAGAATGAAAAAGTTAGGAAATATGCAAGGGCAAAATAGGAACAAGGCATATCCTTATACCCTAAATCCTTAACCCCTCAACATTCACGTTCACTTCATTTTTCACAATTCAAAAACACAAGCTAAAGCCGGCCACCATTAGGAAGTGTAATGAAGAAGAAGAATTCAAGAGGAAGAATCAAATCACTAATCAAGAACAAATCTCACATCCTTAATCAAAAAGCTAAGGTGAATAATGATTACATCTCATATTTTTGATTGATTTCGGTTTTAGATAAATTCCGAAAGTATTTAAAATTGTTTTGTCATGTTTTGAATGATAAATGGATATGTATACTTGTTGATGATTTGGGCTATTTTATATGCATTTTATGATGAGAATTGATTTAGAAAACCTATTAAATGACATCCAATTGCCTTGCAAATTTAGATTTAGATCAGAAATGATAATTTAGAAATGGGTTTCAACTTTTATAATTTTTTGAATTAATGTGGATTTTTATGAATTTTCCAGTGAAGAAAATTCTAGTTTGGTTTTAAAATTAATTACGGTCAAATTATATTGACTTAGGATCTGAAATTTATATATGTTAGAAAATGTATTAAAAATGATTTTCTGGAATTTTTGTAGAATTTTCCTAAGTGTTTTGATGGATATATAAAATTATTTAAGGTATGAGACTTAAATGTTTTATATATTTATAAAAAGGAGAAGGGATATTTTGTCAAAATTAAAATCTTTATTTCTGTAAATCGGCAGTACTTTTAGAAAAGAAAAATGTGCAACCAATCACAATTTGACAAACAAGGCAGGTTGGGTATAAAGAAATAGTTTAAAAAGTCAAATCTACATGCTTTTTTCTATTTTAATGCTTTCGGCACCAGGTTCCAACTCCTTACCTCCGCCTCCGACTCCATCGAAACCAATGCACATGACATCAGATTACCTGGTACATAGTGAATTGGAGAAAGGCAAAAGGTATTGGGTTGAAACAAGGGGTTTTGAAGGGGTTGAAGCGCAACTTTGCTTTTAAATGAAAATGCGCCTGCTTTGCTTTCACTGAATAACTTTCGACTTGGTCTGCTTTCTACTGGGTTAATGACTTTAAAAAGAATGGTTTTAAAGAGGTTGCGCCTTTGTTTTTAAATAACTGCTTTTGACTAGGTCGAAGCCCTTAACTGCCGCTTTTTACCTTTCGACCCAAATTGGTTTCGAAAGGGTTACCTTGTTCTTAAAACCAAGCCGCTTCTCCAATGTTTCGAAGGGATGGTTTCAACACCATCACTTCTTTACTTAGGAATTGTAACGACCCTGAATTTTGGATATTTGAAATTGGAATATTTAATTGATTTTAAATATTTAAAGGTTAATTTTCAACTTGAATTTCAAATACCAATATATATTTGATAATTAAATTATTGAATTTAATAATTGGAAGTTGGGTAAAATATTGAATCTTCAGTTTTAAGCCCGATAAAAATGATTTAAGGGCTTGTAAAAATTTATGTTAATAATACTGAAGGTAATGGAACTTTTAAAATTGAATTTGGAAGTGATTTGTTCGGTTTTAAAAATATATCGTTTAAATTGACATTTAAAAATAGCCTTCCGAGGCACACTCTCGGAATTTGACGAAACCAGTTCTATTGGATCCGTAATAATGTATTATTATCATATTTCAATTTTCGTAGCATTTGGAGTTATCGTGTGAACATACGGGATGTAAACGCGCTGAAATCTATATCGAAAATTCAATATAAACTAGGTCCAAAAAGCTATCTTCTCCATACAATCAAATTAGGACTCGAAACCTTTTTCATTGCGTTCGAAATAGGGGTATAACATTACGAACGCCTAGCGACACGCCTCGATAGGAGGTCAAGATTTTGAGTTGCATTTATCGAGGCAATTTGAATTTAAATTTAATTAAATATATATATATATTTATATATATACTAGTCAGCCATCAGCTGAAATTCTGTTCACATCAGCTGTATTTTTATTCACCTCAAATCACTGTATCTAGTTGAATGAAACACGATAACATCTTATCTTGTCCCCATTCCCTTTAATTTAATTCAAACGAAAAGAAATAAAGGAAAAATATATATATATAAATCATCATCTCGTATTCCTCAACCTGGTTATAAATCGAGCTACCTACTTCTGCTCTTTTCATTTTTCCTTTCCTATTAGATTATCAAAGGAAACGAAAAATGAAAATGGCTGTATATATATTAAAAAAAATCTCCAAATGAAATTCGAACGAAATCGAATTTCCTCGAGTTCGATACTCGAATCCGTGTTTGGATCTATCATTCGAGAAAAGGGGGCGGCTTTCCTTTCGAGTTCGAATGACTCACGCTCGCTCAATCGGGAGGTTGGTGATGATTATGTTTGGGTGAGTTCTCCGATGATTCGCGATGGGAGGGGTGGTGAATCGTCTTGAAGGTCGTGTTAGTGGGTGCCGCGTGTGAGGCTGGTAACCAGAGGATGGAGTTTGATGACGGAGGAGGCCGAGCTATTGGGTTGCTGCCTGGAGCGATCGAGAGAGAGGAATTTAAATCGATTAGGCTATGTCAGTGTTGGGCTCGAACGATTATCAGAGGGGACAGCGAGGTATGTGAAGTTTACTTTTATTCTTCATTTTTTTTTTCAATTTAAAAGTAATCACATATATATATATAATACACATAAAGGAATTTACTGTTTTACAAATATATACAGATAAAAATAAATTATATAGTTAACAGTAAGGTATAAGATAATTTTGTTTTAATATATAGGTTAAAAGGAAATTGTATTTTTGTTAGACTTTATAAATATATGTATACATAATATTTTGGAATATAAGAGTTTATATAAAAGTTAGATTTTTAAGCCTATATAGATTATTTTTATATGCAGTTGGAAATGAAAAATAAATTAAAATACATATATACATTTTTAAATCTACTAGTTTATTTTAAATAATGCATTTTAGTGATTAATTTGTTTAATAAACTTATTTAAGTTATTATAGTTACTAAAAGATTTTAAAGGGAAATTATCAGTCTAAATAAAATTATTAGTCAAATTAAATTATTAAATGGAAGTAAATTTTTAGATTACTTCAAATGTTAATAAAACGATAATGTTTGTACAAGGTCTAAAATCGTGAAGAAAACAAGCCGGGTTGGATTGGGTTGCAAAACAAAAATCAAAGGTGAGTTAATCTCACTCAAATTGGATTGCTAGTGATTTAAATAGTTAAAATTTAAAAAAATTTGGTTGATTGATTGTATTGGTAATTTATATTTAGTCTGGATGTGATATTATATATAATAGTATATATATATTTGGAGTGATTGATATTCCCGCATTGTATAGCAGATGAGACCCTATGCGCCCCGCATAATAGCGGATGACCTTTTATACCGCGATATCCCCCTCGAAGTGGGATTGGTATTTTATATTGTGCTAACATCTATGGATGCAGTGAAACAGGTTGGAGGGATCCAACTGGATTCCTCAAAATGTTGAATTATTTCATATTCAGCGATGTGATTTATTTGATAATCTGGGATAGATTATATTGGTTGTATTAGAATTGAAATAATGAATGCTATGATTGGTTGAATATACCTTGATATTTTAAGATGTTAAAAATAATAAAGATTGGATTTTTTTGAAGGAAATTAAAAAGAGAATTTTAAGTAAAATAAGCGAATTTGGATAAATTTAAAGAACGGAATTGGGAAAGAATAAAAAGTTGATTTTTAAATTCTAATGAATAAATTTCGGGTATGGGAAAAATTAGAGATTTGGAATAAATGGGAATAGAGGAGTTTTTGTGGACTTAAGCGAATATTGTTAAGACTAAAAGGATTTATTTTTAAATTCAAGATTTAAAATCATAATAAAGGAGTAAATTTGGAAGTAATGGACTTTGGAATAAATTTGGATAAATCGAGCAATAATTTTTAAAGAGAATTTAATTCAGCAAATCGTTTTGAAAATCGATTAAATGTTTTAAAAAGGGTGATTTAAAAGGAGAATGAGATTATGGAATTTATAAATGGGGTTTATAAGTAAGTGGAGTATTTATCAGTGGATAAATTTGAAAGTATAAATTCACGGTGGGAATTTATAAGAATGGTAATTCGTTTTAAAAATAAAAGATGGTTTTATTTTTAAAAGGTTGGAAAGAAAATTTACGGGATTAGGACGTAAATTAAATTGGAATAAATCGAGAAGGATTTATAAATGAATAGACGGGTTATGTTGAAATGGAAAGTGTATTTCCTGAAGAGCCAAGTATATTTTCGAAGAAGGTTTTTAATTATAAGTTAAAAGTTTTTAAAGTTGTTTTAAAAGAATGTTTCTAGGGAAAATTTATTATTTAAATTGTTTTAAAATTTTAAAGGTAATTATTTATTAAGTTAGTATAGTAGTAATTATTTTAAAGGTTTAACTAGTATTATGATTTAAAAGATAGTTACTAAATATTTATACTTTATATAATAGTTTTATTTTAAAAGGTAGTTTTGGCTTAAGTTTTTACTTTGAAATTTATTATAGAATTTCATAACTATTGTTGTGAATAAAGTGACTTAAGTAGTTTTATTTAAGATGTTTCAAAGTATATATTTGTGGATAAAGTGATTTAAATTTATTTAAAAATCTAAAGTATTAAGGCTTGGTGATTTTCAGGGGAAATAAAACAATTGGTGAATGATTGTTTGAATTGGTAGTTAAATAACCGACTATCAATATTGGCCAATGCGTTGATCGTTTCGAAGAGACCGGGATCGGGTTTAACTACCCGAAAACCACTTCGATCCGGTTTGAACGTTTGCAAATGAAGACCGTGAAGGTGATGAAGACGGTGATTCGGTTTGTCCAGACCCAGGGCAACTTGTATGGATGAATGCTCTCAGACCATCGTCAGGAGGACGATGAGCATTCTAAGTGAAATGTGTTCTAAAAAGGTAATGCATAGCCTCAAGCCTCATCAACCGGGAATGGCTAAAACAGTGGAGGTGCAGCAAGGCTAAGTTGTTAGAAACCAATTAGGGTAAGGTCATCCCTGTCTAGATGTCACTTTTTGATTTCGGCTTAGTGGCGGTTGCTGATCCCAACCGCGGGGTGATCTTATTCGGACTATCCAGTAAGGGGTAGTCCGACACTACACCATATACGATATTTTGATACGGCTAAAAGCCGTATCAAAATATGCCGAGCTTAATATTTTGATACGACTTTTAGCCGTATCTAATGAGCCAATTAGATAAGGCCATTAGCCGTATCTAATTGACACATTAGATACAGCCAGAAGCCGTATCTAATTGACAAATAGGCAGCGTCTAATGAACCAATTAGATACGGCTAAAAGCCGTATCTAATTAGTCAATTAGATATAGATATATAATCAATATCCAATATATAATATTATAGACCTATTCATATCCAATATATAATATTATAGACCTATTCATATCCAATATATAATCAATAATCATTCCGAGACATCAAAACAAATAATATTATAGACAGTGCACATTCAAATGATTCAATAATCCGCATTGCAGTGCGCAATAACTTAACAATATCATTACATAATACTAGCATTTAACACATTAATATATCGCAGTAGCGGATACTAGAAAACACTATCGCTCCAGTACCAAGATCCAAATACACAACAATAATACACAACAATAATACTAGAAAACACTATCGCTCCTGAAGAATGTCTTCATACCAAACCCCAAGAAGAGCACCTAGACCAGTAGGAAATCATCCAGTTCAGCTTCCTTGTTAATGATCACAGACTACAAAGACAGAGAAAGTCAAATACAAATTAAAATTCAGAATGAAATGTCACAAAACTGAGCCCTGCAAGTTCATGATAATAGCACTAGCATTTAAGGTGCGTGCTCTCATGTGCAGGTCTTTACTAACTTAAGATGAAAGCAGTAAAGGTGTAAAATGATATGTGTTCGTCTACCTATATATTAACTCTTGTCGACACATTCAAAGGACAACAATATAGATATAGATAATACAATTAGAATACCTATATATATGAATGATATTCCTCACCTTCCTTTTGTATAGATAAACATATTTTTCATTGCCGGAAAGATTAAGCTAAATGTAGCCACATCAAAAATGAGGATATGGAACAAATGGGAATTTTTTATGCTTAGAAGCATTATTCATAAACAATTTGAGGTCACCTGAACGGCTTGAGAACTGAATAATAGGATCATGATCATCTTCCAGGATGTTATTGCCTTGCTATATGTCTTAAATTTTTATTTGATATAGCCAGTGTGACATATACCAAATTATAAGTTCATCAAAAAAACATATTTCCAATGCACTCTATAGCAATTATTGCTTAAACAATGTTGGCTACTTCTATTACCATCCCAGCAAAAGCTTTTCACCCCCTAC
The DNA here is from genome assembly GCA_030737815.1 of Allium fistulosum. Lineage (NCBI taxonomy): Eukaryota > Viridiplantae > Streptophyta > Magnoliopsida > Asparagales > Amaryllidaceae > Allium > Allium fistulosum. The sequence goes on from CM060907.1 coordinate 620,982,307, forward strand.
TAAACCAAGTAAATTTTGTATAAACCAAAATAACCTTTGTAGTTCATATTCAAAACAAAAACCACGCACTTAATAATCACAAAATAAGCAGCTTACCTGTCTTGAAACCACTTTCACAAATAAAGACAAAATATGCTTTCATGAATCAGAAAATAATAACACAAAATTTGAGTGGGGAAAAAAATTACAAAATGACATAAAGAATAAACAACCTAATCATAAAAAAACCAAAATGATAAAAGCTCACAAATTAGTAAGCATCAAATATCTTAAACAACCTGAGTAGAAAAAACATATCAAAATGTACTTCTGCATACTGGCAATTTACTAAAAAACGAATGCATGAGAAATACATTTTCAATCTCCAGCAATCAAAAGTCCAATGGCTAACAGAGGGGGATAGAAATTCTAGGTTTTATTATGCCATAATGTCAAAAAGAAAATGTAGAAATAATATATCAACTCTATGCAACCAAAATGGACAACCAATTTATGATGAATCACTTATCAAGCACCAAGCTAGATGTTTGTTTGTAAACTTTACTTGTTTTGATGCGATTACGCATACGACGATTTAAAAAATATGGTAGTTTCCTATGAACTAACGTTATTCAACTCGCTAGATGTTTTTAATTTTATAATTCATTTATCTAAAAAGATGTTTTATGGTATATTAACAACTTAAAATATATTAATCTGAATTGGAATTAAATTCAAATCAATTTAATGGAACTTGAAATATCAACCACATAAACAGAAAATATACCTGCTCCATCATCTAGAGATATCGAATAAGACACTTCAGATGGCACACATATCCACCCACTCTAACATCAGCAAAGGTCTCTGCAAATTGATGATTCATTTTGTTGGTTCTCTCATCTGGTAGCAGTATACTGTCCAACACCATTTTGTCATGTGTGGATGGTACAGATTTCCCATGGATGTTGGACAATGTAGAATCTCGGCATATAGTACCTGTTGCAATAAAAGGGAATATTTATTATTATTTAAGTTTTCTACTTATTATGTCATAAATGTTTAAATGTTAAAAATACCTGTTCCTATTACTTCTAAATCAGAGTTGAGGATTTCACATTTTTGATTGTTCGTAACATTGATCAAATCCTGGAACTTCGAAGCAATGAATTCAGGAGCATTGAATTGTGTGGCGCGTCCTCCATCAGAAGAATTGACCGGTGCACGAATTCCTTGTTCAATATTTCCCACCATGTTGATCAAAACCTCCATTTGCCCAGACAAATTTCCCACTGTACCCTCCAAACTTCCCACCCTCATTTTCAACTCATCCTACTCGCCATGAACATGTCGGAGTCGTTTCTGTGTAATGGCACAAGCCTTAACTTTAGTCTTTGGTATAACGGTCCCAACACTGCGGCTCCTACCCCTTGCATCCTTACCAAGCACTTGTGATAAGATGTCTTCATCCACTGTCAATTTTTCTTCAACACTATCTGTGATCTTTTCCTTCGCTTTCGCAATTTGATCCTGTAATATGATAATACTTACATGAATAAGGAATTTTAAAGAATATGCAAGTTAATATTTGTTTAACTTACAGAGTATGAAGAAGTGGCATCTGATATGCTACCATCTTTTTTCCTGTGTGTCTTCTCCCATACTTGACAACGACTGATATTTGTTGATGGACTAGCAATGATCTGCAATACAAGTTGATGCAACGACATAAATATCCAATCACAATGTGTAAATCATTTGAATGAAAATGAATATAAATTACCATTTCTTGTTCTATTTTAGCGTGACTTTTACGTCCTGCATGATGAGCATAACTGAGCAATGCTCTGTTCTTTTTGCCTACCTCCCTTCTTCCGCTCGCTTCAGGCGTTGCTTCATTTTTTACGAACTCTGCCCAATCTTCTTGAGCAACTGTAGGTGGGCAATTTTTCAACCGTTCTTCGTCATTGTTGAAAGGGTCATAATAAACTACTCTCAAGTTTTTCTTGTATATCCTAAAAGCCTCAGCCATTCTCTTTAAAAACATTTCCTTTGAAAGTGGATCGAGCTCATAAATTTTCTGCAAAAAATATATTAAATTATGTGTTGTGCAAAGAGTTGAAACCATAAGGCTATTGAATGAAATAGTTGTTGTCAAACAGATAAGGATACTTACCACCAATTCGTTCCAAACGTTGTCCTTGTATATTCCAGGTACTTTATTCCAACTTATATATGATATCGGCACATGAGCTCTTACTAGTTTACCGAGCATAGTAGCGATTTTTCCAGCGTTATCTGAGACCGGAATACCAAGTAAGTTTTGATCAACTTTCTTCGCCTCTGAACATGACGAATGTGAAGATGGTGGATTTTCTGACATAGTTTCCTGCAAAATTATTATGTGAAAACACCTGGAATTCCATTGGAATGTAAAAATATTCAAAACCATACATACACACAATCGTGCAATTAAAAATATACAGACACACAATCATGTGATGTACGAATACTAATAAGTTAACATATGGATTTGGTAAGGTCTTCTAATTTTTCATTGTCTTCAAAAGCTGATTGATAGACGGTAGGGAACTCAATGTCATCCACATTTGTTGTCAACCGTTTTGGTGTATGCAAGACCACAGACCATCCGTTATTTTTTAAATCTTTTGAGTAGAAAATTTGACTTGCTTTTGATGCAAGAATAAATGGATCGTCATTCACGTTATTTTTGTTCTTCAATTTCCCTAAATTTACCATGATGAGGTTTGAAATGGGATCTATTTTGCAACCATTGACCTTATCCTCGACTTTTACCCAATCACAATAAAAAACTGTTTGTTTGAAGTCAGCGTAATCCAACCCAAGTATCTGTTGAATGACTCTATAATACGTTGTTTCTGCTTCCTTATAATTTTTATCCTTGCCACTCGCTCTAAATTTTGTAATTGCTCTCATGCATACACCGCTATTTTGTGTTACCATACGGTCTTCGTACTTTTTCGTGGAAAATGAAAATCCATTCACTTGGTACTTCATATAACTACGCGTTATGAACTTCGGCCCGTGCACTAACCGCCACAGAGTTGGATCAACATCGATGGTCTTTAACAGCTACATAAATTTTAATAAGTAAAAAAACATGGTCACAAAGGTGTATTGCACACTTATAAACACATGAAATACTTAAGACGAAGTTAAACCTCATTACATAACCATAGATTAAAACTTTGAACTACTTCCATGGTGGTAGCCCTGCCTCTAGGTTGAAATCTAGTACTTTTCACATAGGAGTTATACCTCCTACGAAAAACACATATCAAAATGTATATATAAATTGAAATTAAAAAAATTAAAATTCCAAACAAGTTCGTGAACTTACTTCTTCCATTCATCCAATCCATCGTACTTATTAAGGACCCATCTACGCACCTGTTCAAACTGCACTTGGGTTAATGTTATGTCTTTACCATTATCCAGAGGTATCTCACCAGCAAACTCATCGTCCTCGTCTAAAAACGCTTCGCGGGTATGTTTATGATTGCCATCACCTCCGTTTGGCATATATTCCATGCAGTAAAGATTAGCTTCTTGTACGATATATCCTTCTGCAATACACCCTTCAATGTATCTTTTGTTGTGCACATATCCTTTATATGTTTTCATCAACCTATAAATGTGATCAATTATATACTGTAGACGGTAGCTATTTATATGAAATAATGATGTGCATAACTGAAATTAGAAATTTACCGTTCAAATGGATACATCCATCTATATCTGACAGGGCCACAAATCAACGCTTCATCGGCTAAATGAACCATAAGGTGGACACTGATATGAAAAAATGCAGGTGGAAAATGTTTTTCAAAAACACACATTGCTTCTACTAAGCTAGCCTTTGCTTTTAAAAGATGTTCCCTATTGATCACCTTTAAACACAAAATGTTAAAGAATAAACTAATACGATGAACAACATTTCGTAGATCCTTATGTTGTGGATAAGAATGTTGAAGCAATACCGGAAGCAAATGCTGCATTATGAAATGGTAATCATGTGACTTCATATTTCTTAGTTCAGGAGGATTGATGCTCACATTGTTGTGAAAGTTAGAAGAAAATTTGTTAGGCACTTTCAGATTTTTCAAAACGGTGCAAAATCTTATCTTTTCTTCTTTGCTCAAAGCGAAAGTTGTCTTTGGTATGATTGTTTTATTTGTTTCAGGATCTTCCATCACCCACAACTTTTGTTTTATACCCATGATTTTCAAATCCTTGCGTGCATTGATGCCATCTTTTGACTTATCTTTATGGTCCATAATGGTGCTGATGAGATGCTCCGTGACATTCTTCTCCGTATGCATAACATCAATATTATGTCGGACCAAATTTGCTTTCCAATATGGTAAATCAAAAAAGATAGACCTCCTATACCATCCAGAAATATTGTCAACATCTTCATTGGTTGACTTTTTCCGTTTTCGACCAATTTCTTCTTTTTGTTTACCAACGTTCATTTTGATATTCGCTACTTTCTTTTCAACTTGAAAACTAGTCAATGGCCATTTAGGACGACGAAGTTCTTGTTTGTTGTTGAAATTTGTCTTATCGTATCGAAACCTGTGTTCGTTAGGAAGAAACATTCGATGTCCCATGTAACACATCTTCTTACTTTGAGGAAGATAATAAGAATAAGTGTTTTCCCCACAAACAGGACATGCAAAGTAACCGTGAGTTGTACATCCCGATAAAGTCCCAAAAGCAGGGTGATCATGGATTGCCCACAACACCCTAGCTCTCATTGTGAACTCAGATTTATTTAACGAGTCAAATGTAACTACTCCTTCCCATAACTGCTTTAACTCGTCTATCAACGGCTGTAAATAAACATCAATATCCTTTCCTGGTTGTTTTGGCCCAGAAATCAACAATGTTAACATCGAGAACTCCCTTTTCATGCACATAGACGGAGGAAGATTATATGGTACTACAATTACTGGCCAACAACGGTAAGGGTTAGAGAGAGAAGCATGTGGACAGAAACCATCTGTTGCTATTCCAAGTGTGACATTTCGTGGCTCGGCAGCAAAAGTTTGATCAAATGAATCTGCGACTTTCCATTGAGAAGTATCACATGGATGACGCATTACGGTTGGATCAGACTTGGCATGACCATGCCAGGTCATCGCATCTACCATCCATGGTACAATATACAGTCTCTTCAATCTAGAAATTAAAGGAAAATGTCTTAATGTCTTTCGAGGTACTTTGGTGCATTTTCTCTCTTCGTTTAATGATGTCATATATCTTGGTTCATTGCAATTTGTACAAGAACCTTTGTTCGCATCATCTTTCCAGTACAATATGCAATCATTGATGCATGCATCATAAGTTTTGTAATTCATCCCAACTTGCTTAATGATCTTCTTCACGTCGGAGTACTTTGTCGGCAGCGTGTTACCTTCGGGGAGTAACTCCTTTATTAGTTCGAGAAGTGCAGTCATACCATTATTTGAAAAGATGTATTGGGTCTTCAAGCTATTCAGTTTCACAATGGCATACAGCTTCGTAATCCCTTTTGAACATGAAGGATACAGTGGCTCTTTTACGCTACCAAAAAGCGATTTATACTTCTTACTTTCATTAGCCTGCCAATCTGGATAATCAGTAGACTGCTCTCCAACATTAGCATGATCAGGCAACGAATTTGTAGGTTGAAAATGATGAAATCTATCTGCATCATTGACCAGATCTTCCATCCTAATATGTTCAGACTCAGTAGTAGTTCTGCCATGACTAACTAGTTGCTATTTTTCCATCTCCGCCCTTTTTTCCCCATGAAAATACCACGCTGTATACGATTGGATAATACCCCATCTAAGCAAATGAAAATGAATGTCATCTAATTTGATCGTCTTCATATTTTTGCACCGGGTGCAAGGGCATAAATACAATCCTTTCTTACCACTGTTTTCTTCAACAAAACTAATGAACTTCTGCACCCCGTCTATATAGTATGTAGATCTTAGATCTGATTCATTTATCCATTGTTTGTCTATGCTGAAAGACATACTGCCCTCTTATATCATATTTAACAGAACATGAGACTTGCCCTTAAATGGGTCCTCGTTCCAACTGCTCAAAAAGAATATTTTTGAAATTATATTGAGAAATTTGTTGTAAGATTAATTCTACATATTTAACTTTACTAAATTATATTGTTCTTGTTAAATATAATAGTTAATTTTTTTTCTATTGCCGTTTTGCTAGTTCAGCATAGTCAGTTTATTAAGAAGTCCAAACTATACAGTTCAACATAGTTCAGCCTTTGAAATTTTGTTGGCCTGAGTTATTTATCCTCAACTAAAATGGAACCAATTGCTTATTGAATCTAAATTCTTACCTTTTTCTTCAAGAATTTGGATCCTCTTATGAGAACAAGATAGTGATATCACATTGTAGTAACTATGTACATATGTTGACAAACCAATTCTTATTTATTTCCATTTATTATCTGAAGTAGCTTTTTCTTTTTCTTTCTTTTTTGGATGGAAAAGATGTTACTATAGTAAATTACTTCTTTTCTATATACAACACATATTCATTTTCTAATTCTCATTATGCTTTTAAACTATGACAATCTTCATTCATTTGTACATCGAAATATCTCTATTCTTGTATGTACAGATTCCATATAACCTCTATTTCAAGATGTCCCAAGCATAATGTATTTAAAGTGAACATCAATATCAACAACCATTTCATTTTTGTGAGTTACATAGGGTAATCTTGTAGCAACTTGTATTCATAATTTGAATAATGTTAAAATAAACATTTTCTATGCAATGTACGATATACCAATCATAAATTAAATTTTTTATCATTGTTCATGCATATAACCTTTGTTAAGTGGTTTTTAAATTTCCATATTTGAATGGATATATCCAATAAAGCTTTTACCATATTCCTTGTTTTGAACATATATAATGGTTTTTTTACCGTTACTATTACTCAATGCGTGCTTGTTGAGTGCCCTGCTAATTAATTCCAACTTCCAATCATCAAACGGGTTTTGGGCCCCTTTACCTCGCTTGCATAGTTGACTAATTTATTCACAGAAATAACATTGTTTCCGACGAACAGCTACAAATAAACTGAAATCACTAATTTTAGGAAAAGACCTTAAGTCCTCAAAATAACAGTTAACAAGGTCCCGTAACAGCCAGTGGGTATTGTCGCTGTGGACAGCGTTGAGAATGCTTCTAGAAACCAGGGATTTACAGATATGCAATGACAAATACGCAGAGAATTAGCTATAATAGATAAAGGACTATACAGTAAGCAGAACAATAATGTTTAGTTTACTCAAATAATAGATATCAAAATCAAGATAAACTCCAGAAAAGTCATCACAGGAATCACAGATACAAGAAAACAAACAAAAAACATGCAAGAGAAAAAATTCAACTACATTTTTCAAGCAGCAAGTACTTTTTATTTCAATGGCATTTTCTTATAGATCAAACCAAGTAAGAATATTCATGTGTAACTGTAAAATAATGTACGTAATAAAAGGTTGAATCAAAATAGAACAGTAAGTATGGTTATGTCCAGGTATGTTACTACAAATGACAATTACATGAAACACCCAGCTGCTAAAACCAAAATCAGTGTGAATGCTCCTGCTAAATGAATTTTAAGGAGCAACACGAAAAGTAAATGACTATTATAACTTGGAACGTTAAAGTTATGAGTAACATAAAAGAATACAAAATATACTCTTACTTCTAATGAGATATAAACCAATTATGGTAGGTTTTCTGAAAAATAAATTAAATGACAGGAATTTATTTCATTTTATGAATAAATTACCTCACCAATGGACTGCTATTACTAACAATACTTCAGATTATAGAGGAAGAATTTTACTTATTTGGGATCAAAGAATATGGACAATAATGAAAATTTCAGAACCTAAACAACACTTGGCTGTGGAAGCCACTAATGCAGGAGGTTGTAACTTTTTTTTTAACTGCAAGTCATGCAACTAACCAACAAGTTGAAAGGGAAACTTTATGGCGCCAAAAATTTTTAGAATCACAAACTGTTAACGCGACATGACTACTAATGGGTGATTTTAGTAATCGTTATTTCCTACCGACAAGCAAGGAGGACTCCCTATTCCTTTCCCTCAAATTCGAAGTTTTAACAAATCAATCGGGTTTATTGGAAATTAAAGCCTTGGGTTTCAATTATACGTAGGGGTATTGCTAATAACATTAACAAAATTAAAATTTTAGTTAACGATCTGCTGGTGCAAAAGTTTGTTTTTATAAAAGCTTTAGTTCTGCCTAGCTACTCTTGTGACCATAATCCTCTTCTTATGCATCTAATTCAAACATTTTCAAAGGGGAAACTATTTAGATATGATAATTCATGGTCGTCCATAGACGGATATGAAGAATGTGCACAAAATGGGTTAAATATACAAGTCTAAGGTGATCCTAAATATATTTTTCTGTACAAACTGAAAGAGCGCAAAAGGAATTTAAAGTAGTGAAATAAGAAAGACCAAAGGAAGTTCTCACCTCTAAGATGTAGAAGAAGTGTATAATTTTCTATCCAAGCTTGTAGATCAAGATCCTACAAACACAGATTTATATGACTTAATGCTACATGCTAGACATAAATTTCAAATGCAAAAAAGACAAAATTTTAGGGTTATAAACAAAAGGCACAGGTGCTATGGCTACAACAAGGGAACACTAATTCCAAGTTTTCCATGAAAAAATGTCGCAGAGGACATATCATAACAATATTCAAGCACTTATTGATAATGTAGGTGATTGTATTTATAAGCCAACTGAAACAGAAACCGAAGCTATAAATTATTATACAGCACTGTTCAATGGCGATATTAAGCATGATTTTCCAATTCAACGGTGTAGATCATATATCAATGAAGAAGGAAAATAGATTCTAATGGGTAATATTTATGCATCATCAAATTATGCAAATCTCCTCCTTGTTTCCACACTTTTCCCAACAGTAGCATCAGTATTCAAAAGTTAATCAGCATCAATATTGTCACCTGTCAGTAGCAATCTATGATTTCCAAAACAATTCATAATAGCATTACTAATCATAAGACAGAACATTTTTTTACCTATGTACAAAATGAAACAAACTAATATCCAAGCTAACAGTTTTCTTTTTAATTACAAAGTGAAACTAAAATGTAGATCAAAAGGGCATCAAAGGAGCAATAACTTTCAGTATAGAGTTATTATTCATCGGGTTTTTCTATTTTTGTTACCAAATTTCATTTTTGATGATTTTGTATGTTATGTTTGTTACCAAGTTGCTACAAGATTACCCTATCTAAACTTGATATCATCATTGTTTTAAAAAAAGCTTTATGGGGAAACAGATGTAACTTCATTTTCTAAGTTAGTAATTTTACATGATTCAAGCTACTTGATCGTTCATCATATAGATTGTTTAGTAAAGAACAATATAATTTAGTAAACAATTAACTTCCTTGTAAGATTTATACGCATGCCTTTTTCATGATCGTTTTTTGTTTTCCTGTACGACCTAGAATTTTGTAGTATGATTTTAAACATTTAATTAATTTTAAATAGTTAAAATATATGGACTATTTAAATTTCAATAAATGGAACTCAAAATATAGGGTTTATTTTAAACATTAGCACCGAACTATTTCCAAAAAATTTGCCATTACAACGGCGCCATTTTGTAGCACCAGAGTAATGTCTATGCATTACCCCTCTCCTGATACTTGGCTTGCGCCATTAACAACAATTTTATCCACTTATACAACAATGTCAGAACAATATACAACATTAGCACCAAACTGTTTCCAAAAAATTTGCCATTACAACGGCGCTATTTTGTAGCACCGGAGTAATGTCTATGCATTACCCCTCTCCTGATACTTGGCTTGCGCCATTAACAATAATTTTATCCACTTATACAACAATGTCAAAACCATATACATTGTCAGAACCATATACAACATTAGCACCAAGCTGTAAATTATGCAAGGAGATCAAAATAATACAAAATAGCATAAGATTGACTATTGTATTAGACATGGTATTATTGGTTTTTTTTAATTAGACATGGGGCTACTCAGCAAAAGAAACTGGGTTTCTTCATTTTTTTCAAATTACATGGGGTTACTCAACAAATTCACGAGTTCAAATAGAATTTTCCTAGAGAAAATAAAGACCAAGTAGACTCTGTGTACATGGTGCTCTTGCCATGCCATGAACAAGGCCAGTTATGTGGTTTTTCTTTACCAAAGACAAAAGTTTCGTTTTTTTGACCTCGATTAGGCATTGACAGAAATACAATGAGACATTAATAAATATGTTTTTCTCATCTTTTTGTATTTACAGCCTGTCTATTTATCTCAATTATATTCACTAATACCAAAATTACCTATCTATTGATTTATTTATTCTTGTGAATATTCATTAAAAATATATCTTTTCACTACCAAAGAAATATTTTTAATGCACTTTGAATACTTAATAGCACAATCCTCTAGAATTTTAAATATTCGTGTCTATATTTCTCGTAATTCTACTACGACATCTGTTTCATGCTAATCATTATAGAATGCAAATGAAGAATCAATTATATCAAACATAAATTCTGTCAAAGGCTGCATATTTTTAAATTGGAAGCTAACTAAAAGAAGATAAAAAGAAGTAACAAGAATTATAATTGTATTCATAATTATATTATTTCTTAATTAGGCCAGGTTTAGTAAATCATCAATTATTGGAACAAGAAAGAAGGTTAAGCATGCAATATAAAACATTTTCAAACAAAAGTACATAAGAATTAAACAGAAAATTAAACTGATAAAATTAGTAATTCAATTGACATGTCTCTAATCCACCAAGGTACTGGTAACCAAATAACTTCCTAGTTCAAGCATAGATAATAATCGTAGATTCTTTATTAAAAAAGGACAAACATTTCGATCAGTAGACCAACATTAGCATAGATAATATCTGTGGTGTAGTGAATATATCCAATATGATTTCAGATTTTATCTATTTGGCATTTCACAAAACAAGATGCAAAAATTATGTACAAGTTGTTATTTCACAATTCACAGAACATGTACATAGTTCACAAAACCAGTTGCAAAAATTTTGTACAGAACATGTACACAATTCACCAAGCAGTTGTATGACTTAAGGCACATTATGTATACATATTATTTGATAAGTCCAAAGTAGAGGACACACTCCACTGTGAATGCCCGCCAAGTACTCACTAGCTAATCTTCTTTTAAAATTTTGAAGTGGAATTCCTTTTCAATGCATGAAGTATTAGACATGGATTTAGAAGCAAGAATATCTCCTCTAAAGTTTTTGAGTGTGATGGGTTTGTATTTGTATTACTCCTAGCGATTTAGTTGTTGTTTTCAGTTGCAAGAATTTTGTACAGAACATGTCCACAATTCACCATGCTGCTGTTAAAGCATGAAAACATGTTGTTGTATATACTCTTTATTTAAAAACCAAGCACAAACTTAGAACATGTTACCCAATTCACCGAATAACATGTACATGTTGTTCTTTCTCTGTACACTATTCAAATAAGTTACAAAGCTAGAAATCGAATCACAAAGCAAACATAGCAACTACTTGTATAGTGAATTACCCAACAGACTGTTGAATTATAAAATAAACTCAACAACTAAATTCTGTCTCAGGGTCATTAAAATTCAGAAACAACACAGTAACCAAAATATGTTTCAGGGTCAACCCAGTAACAAAATTATGTTCCAGGCATACACTGTCACCCACACGCAAATACACACAAGCAATTGAAACAAGCATTACTAAGATGGAACCTGGAACATACATAAACAAGCCTGAAACCAAAATGTGTTTCGTTTTTTTGACCTCGATTAGGCATTGACAGAAATACAATGAGACATTAATAAAAATTACCTGAGAGCAGTGATCGAATTCGAGAAGACGTGAAAGGCTCTGATGGACAACGTCAAAGCAACGTTCGATCGATCGAGGTGGAAGGCTCTCTGGCGATTTAACCCTAAATAAGCACGGGAAAAAATGAAAGCTGGAAATAAAAAAAAAGGAGGGAGGGTGTGCGTTTTGGGGAAAATTTTCCCACGAAAAGAGGCATAGATTTTGATACGGCTATAAGCCGTATCAAATGTTAATACGGCTTACAGTCGTATTAAATAATATAGATACGGCTATAAGCCATATTAAAATTTGATACGGCTTATAGCCGTATCAAATGTGCCGCCTAAGGTTGCGCCAAAATCCTATCTGTGGTGTAGTGCGGTCTTGTGTTGCAGGGGGGTCGGGAGTGATCCTCGGTACACTGATCTAGGCCAGGTACTGTGATGGGCGTTACCCCAGTAGCCCTGCCATTGTATGGAATCCAATCTCCAATAAGCGCCTGTACGGTTTTGATTGTGTCCAACTATTGCTGTAACGTGAGATGCAATCATTTCAGCTAGATTCTATTTTACTTTCTATAGACACTATTATAATATCAGACGGTTTTAATAAAAAATGTTTTGGTTATCGTAAGGTAAAAACTCGGCATGTTTATGTGTGGCGTGGTCTTACGAGATATCTTTGATTTCAAAGGGATTTTGAAAACTTTAATAATTCATTTGAGTGTGTTTTCTCACGCTGGTTTTCCAGACTGACTCGGGTGTTATTTTATTATAATGCTCGGGTCAGACCGAGTAATTACAGATACTGGATAGGATACTATGGAGCTCAGGAGACGAGCTGGATGGCGAGGCGTATCACACGTACTTGACTTATACTCCGCTGTGTATGGTAATGCTGTATAGTCAGCTTTTGTGAGGACAAGTTATTATAACCATCTAGGGTTGTGTTATTGATTGTGTTGTACTATGATGATGAGATGTATAAAAACAGTATAGTTTCATTTGTATAAAAAAATATGTTGTTATATATTATATGTTGTTCCGCTGCGATTGTGAGATTCTGATGTTGTTTTCTATTTTCTTCTTCTACCTCTTTCTTCTTTAACCCTAATGGTTTGTATTTCCGACCACTTTGAGTTGAACTGATGGAGAATATTGTCGACTCAAAGGGGTATGGATTTGTGGGCTGTTACAGGAATGCTTTCGAAAGAGATGCTTTCGACTTAAATGTTTTAATGACCCTTTTGCTCTATAAAAGGTAGAACCCAAATGGTTTAGAAAGAGAGGGTTTTAATGGTTTCAAAAGGTGTTTCCACATGTTATAAATTGAACCCAAATGCTTTCATAAGGCTTGATGTTTTTATGCTTTCGAAAGGTTTTAAAGAAAGGTTCCTAAGGGGTGGTTCCTCAATGGTTTCGAAAGGTCTAAAAGGAAAGGTTTCATAATGGTTTCGAAAGGTAATGTTTAAGTGTTTTAAAGAGGGATGTATAAGGCTTTAAAACTTTCGAAGGAGATGATTTACAATGCTTTCGAAAGGATAAATATAAATGGATTCGAAAGGTAAGATTTTGAAAGGTATGTTTTGGCCTTCGACCTAAGGTTTTACTTCTATTGAAAGAGATACTTTCAAATGTTTCGAAAGGGGTACTTTCAATGGTTTCGAAAGGGTTGTTTAAAGGTTTAAACAAAGGTTTCGAATGAGTTGCTTTTGGCAATATAGCCTACATGTTTTAGGTTAAGGAAGGTTTCAACTTATTTTGGAAGGATGGGAAAATCCATAATAATTTCATCAATATTATTTTGGGTAAAGTATATATAACATGGCATATAGCTTAGAGTAAAGCAAAGAGAATATTTTCCTTGTATATGTATGATTTAAAGGTTTAAATCGTTTTGAAAAGGTTTTCAAGGAAAAATTTAAAGGGTAGTTAACCCTAAGAAAATAACTCGGATTTGAATACTAGATGGGACTTGTGTAGGGTCGCACCCTATTCTAATTAGCTATTAGGCGCTAGCTAATTTAGTCTAAAATTCCAATGTGTAGGGCTTTGTTAGAAGTGAGACTAAAATTACGTTACACACAAAAAGGAATCTAAAAAGGAAAGATAGGTTATTGGTAAACCGCAAAACCATTAGAATCAGATAAACCTGGAAAGTAAGTAAGGACAGACCATCCAGAAGGGGAGTATCTAACAGTTATTAGACTTTTTATGTATTCTGGTAGGCTTGAGACAGCCAAGGGTTAGTAGTTAGCCAAACAAAACTAAAGTGTATGGATAGATAGTCCATATGATAGTTGAAATGAGCTTATACATGATATTGCTTTACAGATTTAACCAGTTTTGGTTGCAAGATTAAAATTTGCAAAAGATTTGTTTTAAAAAGGGATATTAGTGAGGGGAAATCCGTTCCGCTAAGCGGCATGGTCTCACTTAATAACAGATAACCGAGATGTATCATATTATTCACACCAGGCTTTATGTTTGACTCGAAGTTTATATTCCTTGAACTCTCGGGTGCTCAAAATTGATTTGAGTAGGCTGAGGATTGAGGTTTATAGGTTTTTATAGGTTGGCGAATAAATCTTCCAGAGATGAGTAGGTGGCTGACGGATAGCTAATTAAAAGTTGCTGATATATTTTGGATTGATTCTGTTGTATTGTATATATATTGCTCTGGTCAACCAAGGGGGCATCGTCATATGTCGCTCTTGGCATAATATTGTAATAACTATATTTATCTGAACCTGGAAAAGCGATGAGATTATGTAATTTGAATATGAAACATGTGTCTTGAAATGTAATCAGAAAAATATTGTTTTTGAATCTGTGATTTTGTTTTATATTCATTTGCTTCGGATATTATGAATACCATTAACATAGCCGTATTTGGTCGCCAGAAGTTAATACTATGGATGACTTCAGATCTATAGCGCTTAGCTTTGGGACACTAGATAGGGGATGTTACAACTTGGTATCAGAGCATAGGTTTATGAACAACCTTAACTAAAAAGATGATGTTTGAATACATAATCCTAAGGAATTAGAGATAAGATTGGGGTATGGGATGACGCTATAGTAACGTAATTGTATTTGACATATATAAGTATGCGCTTTATCTCTAGTCTCCTATCTCTATTAGGTTTTTTTTCTGTATCTCACGAAGGTTCGAATGCAGATATGGATTCTCGAAGAGATAATTGTGGAGGAGGAAGCACCGCTGCAGATGGAAATGCCAGACCTAATACTAGAAGGAACCCAAGTCAGGCACGAGCTGGAAATATTAGTGTTGAAGCCCCGCAAGTTGATATGGGAGCCATGTATCGGTTTTTCATGAATATGATGCAAGCGGGGGTTGCTGCTGGAGTAGTTGGGAGAGGAGTCTTGGAAGCTCCAGTAGTCAACAGTTATGCTGCTTTGTTAGGGACTATGCTAGGTTGGGAGGAAAACCATTTGTTGGGACTGAAGATGCCATAGAAGTGGGGAACTGGCTGTTGCACTTTGAGAGGATTTTCCCAGATTTATGGCACAATAATGAGCAAAAAAGAAGGCTCGCTTCGAGGCAACTTCAAGGAGCAGCTTTATACTAGTGGAATAGTGTGACAGCTGGAGTGGATGAAGGAACCATGACATGGGCTGAGTTTAAGAGGAGGTTCGAGGAGAGATTCAGGTCTATGATGGCAAAGTCTACCTTGCTCGGGAAGTTTGCTGAGTTAGATCAGGGAGAGATGACCGTGTTAGAGTATGCTACAAGGTTTGGGGAGTTGGCAAGATATGGTCATGCCACTGTGGATATAGTGATTAAGAGAAACAAGAAGTTCATTATGGTTTTGAAACCTGAATTGGCCAGGGCTACATTACCTCATATTAGGAATCCTTGTGATGTTGTAGTAGAGATGGCTCTAAGACATGAGTAAATTATTTCTTCGGTGGAGAAGAATAAGGCGAAGTAGGTCCGGGTAGGGCAGAGTCAGAAAAGGAAGTTCTTTCCAAAGAAGGGAGCCCAGAAGGGTGGAGCCGTGAAGATGGGAAAGTCAAAAAATTTCTGTTTTAAGTGCGACAAGAAAGGGCATTATGCGAATGAATGTCGTTCTGGAGAGGCAAAGGAAGTGACTGGGAAGAAGAATGTCAAATGCTTCCACTGCGATCAGATGGGTCATTACAAGAGCCAATGCAAGGAGCCTACTAAGGATGGAAAGGGCAAAGTATATGCATTGGAGCCAGCTACCTCAAGACCCACGGTAGGGGAAAAAGAAAAGTAGTGTTGGGAGGTATACTTATGATTCTTGGTATGGTAGTTAGTGTTCTGTTTGATACCGGTGCATCACATTCTTTTATACCTCATTGTTTGGTGATAAGCTTAACCTAGAACCCTCATACTTAGTTACTTCCTTAAGGGTTGCAAATCCGATATGAGGGTTTGGAACACTTGGGGAAGTGACCATCTAAAGTTTGACTTGTTAGGTCATACTTTTATTTGCAGTTTGCATGTGTTTGATTTCATAGGATTTGAAATTATTTTGGTTTTGGATTGGTTAAGTAAATATCGCTTAGACACCCAGATTGTAGGGAGCGGATTGTATATACCATAGAAGACCCTAGCTATGAGGTGAGTGCTTTGTTGGGTGTTGTGGAAATAGAAGACGAGCTAAATAAAGTTTTTGTGGTTAGAGAATTCACGGATATTTTTTAACCCGTAGAAGGATTGCCACCGAAACGGGCCATTGATTTTCGAATAGATTTGGTGTCCGGAGCTGAACCGGTTAGTAAACCGCCAAGCAGGGTGACACCTACCGAAACGGGGGAGCTCAAGGTGCAGTTGGTGGATTTGGAAGGCAAGAATTTCATCATACCTAGTAGTTCACCTTGGAAAGCAGCCGCAGTGTTTGCTAAGAAGCCGAACGGATCGTTAAGGTTATGTATCGATTATCGTAAGTTGAATGAGAAAACGATAAACAATCGATATCCATTGCCTAGGATTGACGATTTGTTCGATCAGTTGAGTGGAGCCAAGGTATTTTCGCAGTTGGATTTAGCGATAGGTTTCCATCAGCTTAGAGTGGCATAGGATAGTATTCCTTTGACGACATTTAGAACCAGATATGGATTGTATGAATGGTTAGTGATGTTGTTCGGTCCGACTAATGTGCCAGCTTTCTTTATAGATTTGATGAACCGGATTTTCTGAGAGCACCTAGATAGGTTCATATTGGTTTTCATATATGATATTTTGGTGTACTCTAAGGATGAAAGAGAACATGAAGTTCATCTTAGAGTAGTGCTTGAAACACTGAGGCGGCGTCAGCTAAAGGCGAAGTTCTCGAAATGTCATTTCTGGAAGAAAGAATTGAAGTTTCTTTGCCATGTAGTTTCAGAGAATGGGTTATCAATGGATCCAGATAAGATCGATGCCGTGAATAGTTGGAAGAGACTAGAAACGGTGACCGAGATAAGAAGTTTTCTGGGATTAGCTGGTTACTATCGGAGGTTTATTAAGGATTTTCGTAGATGGCGGCACCAATGACCAAGCTAACTCGAAAAGATGTGAAGTTCGTTTGGACCGATAAGTGTGAGGAGGCTTTCCAGAAGCTGAAACTCTTATTGACTAATGCACCTGTGTTGGTTGTTCCGGAAGGGAATCTGGATTTGGTGGTGTACACGGATGAATGTAGGACTGGGTTAGGAGCTGTTTTAATGCAGAGGGGTAGAGTGCTTCTCGATAGCTTAGACCACATGAAGTCAGATACCCAACTCATGGTTTGGAGTTAGCTGTGGTGATTTTTGCGTTGAAGGTATGGAGACATGATCTTTTGGGAGAAATATTTGAATTGTATACGGATCATAAGCCGTTGAAGTATTTGTTCTCTCAGAAGGAGCTGAACATGAGACCGCAGAGGTGGTTAGAGTTTTTAGCTGCTTATGATTTCGGTATTGCATACACACCGGGGAAAGGCAACAAGGTTGTAGATGCACTTAGCAGAAAACATCAAAATGTGGTGTTAGCAACGACAACTGAGTGGAAAGATTTGGAAGTGTTAGCAACTTGCAGGGTACAGTGGAGAACTAAAAGTAGTTCAAGTACAGAAATAGCTTTGTTATCATGCTTGGAAGTTCAATCAGTTACAAAAGAAAAGGTTGCATCTAAACAGCTAGAGGATCCAGTGTTGGCTGAACGGATCAGAAAGCTGAGAGATGGAACGGAGAGCGATGACTTAAAGGATTTTAGTCTTGACCAGAATGGGCGGTTGAGAAAGAAAGGAAGATTGTGTGTTCCGAATGTGGGAGACATTAGGAAGGAAGTTTTGGAGGAATGCCATCGTTCGAAGTTCACTATTCATTCGGGAGGAACTAAGATGTATCAGGACATAAAAGAAGTTTCTTCTGGGAAATTATGAATAGGGATGTAGGCTTATGGGTGAAGCAGTGTTTGAACCGCCAACAGGTAAAATCCGAACATCAGAAGCCAAGTGGGTTGCTTCAAACTTTGGACATTCCAGTGTGGAAACGGGATTCTATTTCTATGGATTTCATTGACGGGCTGTCAAGGTCTAATAGAGGAAATGAAAACATACGGGTCATTGTGGACCGTTGACCAAGAGTGCCTATTTCATTCCAATTAAGTCAACCAGAACGACACCTGTGTTAGCGAAGTTATTTATGAAGATTATAGTTAGACTACACAAAATTCCTAGTAGTATAGTGAGTAATAGAGATTCTTTATTCACTAGTGAGTTTTGGAAGGGTCTACAGGATACCTTAGGTACCAAGCTCAAGATGAGTACCGCTTACCATCCGCAGACTGACGGGCAAACGGTGAGAGTTAACAAAGTCTTGAAAGATTTGTTACAAGTTTGTGTGCTAGATTTTGGGGATCATGGGAAGAGCATCTACATCTAGTCGAGTTTTCGTATAACAATGGTTATTAGGCTAGTATAATGATGGCACCATTTGAAGCTTTGTATGGAAGGACATGCAAATCTCCAGTTTGTTGGTTAGAGAACTGGGATAGGTTGGTTCTTGGTCTGGATTTGGTTAGAGAAGCTGCAGAAACGGTTGAGTTAATTCGAGCTAGAATGAAGGAAGCTCAATCAAGGCAGAAGAGTTATGCAGATAAAAGATGGAAAGACATAGAGTTTTCTATTGGAGAGCAAGTTTTCATTAAGGTGTCGCCAATGAAGGGTGTGATTCGGTTAGGAAAATCAGGGAGGTCGGCATCGAGGTTCGTTGGACCATTTCCTATTATTGGAAGGATCGGGAAACTCGCATATAGAGTAGAGTTACCGAGCAGTATGGCAGGAGTCCAAGATGTTTTTCATGTTTCTCATCTAAGGAAGTGTATTCGAGATCCGGATACTATTATATCACTGACTGTACTAGATGACAATCGTAGAGCCAAATTTGACTATAGTAAGAAAGCCAGTTCGCATAGTCGCAAGAGATAAGAAGAGACTCGGGAACAAGACAGTCATAAGTTAAAGTCCAGTGGAGCAATGATGATAGAGACTGTACTTGGGAGACTGAGAACATGATGAGAGATACTTATCCTGATTTTTTTGATGGTATGTTTTAGCTTTGATTATTTTGATGTGTACCTTACCGTAATTTCAAGGACGAAATTCGTTAAGGAGGGGAGTCTGTAACACCTCATATTTTTAGTAACATTATTTAGGATATTTAATTAGTTAAATAAAATAAAATAATGTAAGATGATTAATGGATTGAGATTTGTGATTAAATAAGGGGTAGTCAAGCCATGTTACATAAGTGAACTAAAGAATAGAAAAATAATGAAAAGGTTAGGAAATATGCAAGGGCAAAATAGGAACAAGGCATATCCTTATACCCTAAACCCTTAACCCCTCAACATTCACGTTCACTTCTTTTTTCACAATTCAAAAACACAAGCTAAGGCCGACCACCATTAGGAAGAGTAAAGAAGAAGAATAATTCAAGAGGAAGAATCAAATCACTTAATCAAGAACAAATCTCACATCCTTAATCAAAAAGCCAAGGTGAATAATGACTACATCTCATATTTTAGATTGATTTCGGTTTCAAATAAATTCCAAAAGTATTTGAAATTGTTTTACCATGTTTTGAATGATAAAATGAATATGTATATACCTTTTGATGATTTAGGCTATTTTATATGCATTTTATGATGAGAATTGATTTAGAAAACCTATTAAATGACATTCAATTGTCTTGCGAATTTAAATTTATATCAGAAACGATAATTTAGAAATGGGTTTCAATTTTTATAATTTTCTGAATTAATGTGGATTTTACATGAATTTTTTAGTGAAGAAAATATTAGTTTGGGTTTATAATTAATTATGGCCAAATTATATTGGCTTCGGGTCTGAAATTTATATATGTTAGAAAACATATTAAAAATGATTTTTTGGAATTTTTGTAGAATTTTCCTAAGTGTTTTGATGGATATATAAAATTATTTATGGTATGAGACTTAAATGTTTTATATATTTATAAAAAGGAGAAGGTGTATTTTGTAAATAATTCAAATCTTTATTTCTAAAAATCGACAGTACTTTTAGAAAAGAAAAATGTGCAACCAATCATAATTTGACAAACGAGGTAGGTCATGTGCAAAGAAATAGTTTAAAAAGTTAAATCTACATGTTTTTTCATGTTTCAATGCTTTCGGCACCAGGTTCCGACTCCTTACCTCCGCCTCGACTCCATCAAAACCAATGCATATGGTATCATATTACCTGGTACGTAGTGAATTAGATAAAGGCAAAATGTATTGGGTCGAAACAAGGGGTTCCGAAGGGGTTGAAGAGCTACTTTGCTTTCAAATGAAAACGCGCCTGCTTTGTTTTCGACTGAATAGCTTTCGACTTGGTCTGCTTTCGACTGGGTTAATGACTTTAAAAAGAATGGTTTTAAAGAGGTTGCGCCTTTGTTTTTAAATAACTGCTTTCGACTAGGTCGAAGCCCCTGACTGCCGCTTTTTACCTTTCGACCCAGATTGGTTTCGAAAGGGTTACTTTATTCTTAAAACCAAGCCGCTTCTCCAATGTTTTCGAAGGGATGGTTTTGACACCATCACTTCTTTACTTAAGAATGCTTTCGAAAGAGATGCTTTCGACTTAAATGTTTTAATGACCATTTTGCTCTATAAAAGGTAGAGCCCAAATGGTTTCGAAAGAGAGGGTTTTAATGGTTTCAAAAGGTGTTTCCACATGTTATAAATTAAACCCAAATGCTTTCAGAAGGCTTGATGTTTTTATGCTTTCAAAAGGTTTTAAAGTAAGGTTCCTAAAGGATGGTTTCCCAATGGTTTCGAAAGGTCTAAAAGGAAAAGTTTTCCATTAGTTTCAAAAGGCAATGTTTAAGTGTTTTAAAGAGGATGTCTAAGGTTTTAAAACTTTCGAAGGAGATGATTTCCAATACTTTCGAAAGGATAAATATAAATGGTTTCGAAAGGTATGTTTTGGCCTTCGGCCTAAGGTTTTACTTCTATTGATAGAAATACTTTCAAAGGTTTCGAAAGGGGTACTTTCAATGGTTTCGAAAGGGTTGTTTAAAGGTTTTAAACAAAGGTTTCGAATGAGTTTCTTTTGGCAATATAGCCTAAGTGTTTTAAGTTAAGGAGGGTTTTAACTTATTTTGGAAGGATGGGAAAATCCTTAATAATTTCATCAACATTATTTTGGGTAAAGTATATATAACATGGAAAATAGCTTAGAGTAAAGCAAAGAGTATATTTTCTTTGTATATGTATGATTTAAAGGTTTAAATCATTCTGAAAAGGTTTTCAAGGAAAAATTTAAAGGGTAGTTACCCTTAGAAAATGACTCAGATTTGAATACCGGATGGGACTTGTGTCGGGTCACGCCCTATACTCATTAGCTATTAGGCCCTAGCTAATTTAGTCCAAAATTCCAGTGTGTATGGCTTTGTCAGAAGTCAGATTTGCATGGCCTTCCATACAAAGCTTGAAAAGGCATCATTCCTATACTAGTCTGGTAACTATTATTATAGGAAAACTCAACCAGATGTAGGTGATCCTCCCAAGATCCACCAAAGTCCAATACACAAGCTCTCAACAAATCTTCGAGTACCTTATTGACTCTCTCTGTCTTCGTATCCGTCTAAGGGTGATATGCAGTACTCATCTTGAGCTTAATGCCTAACACATCATGTAGACTCTTCCAAAATTCGCCAGCGAACAAAGCATCTTTGTCATTGACTATGCTACTAGAAACTCCATGTAGTCTAACTATGTTCTTCATGAAAAACTACGCCAAAACAGGTGCCGTCCTAGTTGATTTTATTGGAATGAAATGGGAGCTCTAGGTCAATCTTTCCACTATAACCCATATACTTTCATTTCCTCTATTTGACCTTGGCAACCCATCTATAAAATCTATGGATACCGAATACCATTTCCAAACTAGAATCTCTAGAGGCTGAAGTAATTCACTCGGCTTTTGATGTTTAGATTTCACCTATTGACAGTTTGCACACTGCCTAACCCACAAGCCAACATCCCTCTTCATACCTTCCCAATAAAAGCTTCTCTTCATATCTTGATACATCTTGGTCCCTCCAGGATGAATCGTAAACTTGGGTTAATGACATTCCCCAAGAACTTCTTTCCTCAAGTTCTCCTCATTCGGAACATACAACCTTCCCTTCTTTCTCAACCATTCTCTTTGGTCAAGACTAAAGTCTTTCAGATCATCGATCTCAGTTCCAACCTCAAGCCTTCTGATCTTCTCGGCTAATAATGGATCCTCCTTCTGCTTAGAAGCAATTCTCTCGATCAACACTGGTGAAACTTCTAAACAGGACTACTCTGACTAGAACTAGTAGTCGATCTTAACTGCACACCACAACTGGCCAAAGCTTCTAGATCCTTCCATTCTGCCAACATAGCCAACACTACATTTTGGTGTTTCTGCTAAGAGCATCCGCTACTTTGTTACCTTTCCCCGATGTATACTCTATACCAAAATCATAAGCAGCCAAAAACTCCAACCACCACCACTGTCTCATATTCAACTCCTTCTAAGAGAATAAGTATCTTAAAGACTTATGATCTGTATATAGATCAAATCTCTCCCCAAAGAGATAATGCCTCCAAATCTTCAATGTGAAGATCACCACAGCCAACTCCAAATCATGAGTAGGATATCTCATCTCATGCGGTCTAAGCAGTCGTGAAGCGTAGGCAATCACTTTACCCTTTTGCATCAATACAGCTCCCAATCAAGTTCCACATGCATCAGTATACACCACTAACCTTTGGTTTCCATCTGGAACTACTAACACTGGTGCATTGGTCAACAAATGCTTTAACTTAAGGAATGCTTCCTCACATTTGTCGGACCAAACAAACTTCACCACCTTCCTGGTTAGCTTAGTCAAAGGCGCTACTATCAGCGAGAAATCCTTAATAAACCTCCAGTAATAGCCAGCAAGTCCAAGAAAACTTCTAATCTCAGTCACCGTCTCTGGTCTCTTCCAATTATTAACAGCTTCAATCTTATCTGGATCGACTTGCAAACCCTTCTCTGAAACCACGTGACCAAGAAACTTAACCTCTATCTTTCAAAAATGAAACTTCAAAAACTCGCCTTTAGCTAATGCTGCCTCAGCGTTTCAAGCAAAACTCTAAGATGATCTTCATGATCTCTTTCATCCTTAGAGTATATCAAAATGTCATCTATAAACACCAACACGATTCTATCCAAATACTCTCAGAAGACTCGGTTCATCAAATCCACAAAGAAAGATGGTGCATTCGTCAACCTGAATGGCATTACTAACCACTCGTACGAACCATATCTACTCCGAAATGCTGTCAAAGGAATGCTGTCCTCTGCCACTCTTAACTGATGGAAACCTATCGCCAAATCCAACTGGGAAAACACTCTGGCTCCACTCAACTGATTAAATAGATCATCAATTCTCGGCAAAGGACACTTATTCTTTATCGTCTTCTCGTTCAGCTTACGATAGTCGATACAAATCCTCAACGACCCATCTGATTTCTTTACGAATACTGCGGCCGCTCTCTAAGACGAACTGCTTGGTCTAATAAAATTTCTTCCTTTTAGATCCACTAGCTTCACTTTCAATTCCTTCATCTCAGTCGGTTTCATCCTGCTAGGTGGTACACTCACAGGTTCAGCTCCTGGTATAAGATTTATCTGAAAATCAATAACTCGTTTCAGTGGTAGTCCTGTGACTGGCTCAAAGACATCTGCAAACTCTCTTGCAACTCGAACCTAACTTAGATCTTCTCCCACTTACATTGCACTTAACAAAGCACAACTACTCCAGTCAGAATTCTCCACTGACAATATTATTTGGTTATGACTATCAGGGTGTCTCAATGATATCTTCCCATTTTGGCAAAATATCCTGGCCTCATACCTTCTAACCAATTCATACCCAAAATGATTCTGAAATCTACGAAATCAAAAACATACAGACTGCCTGCAAACTTATGACCTAAAAAATCAAGTTCTAACTGGTCATATCTCATCCCTAGAGTTGCATACCCTCCTATTGGATTCGCAACCCTTAAGGAAGTAACAAGGTATGTGGGTTCTAAGCATAACCTATCAACCAAAACTGAGATATAACTGAATGCGATGCACCGGTATCAAATAGTATCCTAACTGGTATACTCTGAATCAGAAACGTACCTTCCATCACAGTTGTTCGACGACGGAAATTCTATCGGTTTAGAAAACCGTCGAACGAATTTTAAAATAAAATAAACTGCAAGCGCACGGTGTACGAATGTAGCACGTGGCGAATACGGGTCGATCCGTAGGGAATTGATGATTTTAAAATTCTATTCAATCAAATTATACCAAAGTCGAGTGATTGTTAACTAACTAAAATGAAGTAAAAACAAGCTAAAACTAAGGAGAATAAAAAGATGAGATTAAAGAGCAATTTAGAGGCAAATCCCCTCTCATGATCATATAAATCAACATAATGACATTATGATCTCTTTTTGGTCATTTGTGAGTTTAGTTGATGCATTTATCATAAGTATGGCCTAATTGTGTTATTAATTAACACACTTAAACCATCAAACTTTAATGCACCCTCTAACCCACTTACTAACTTCAATGAAAATGATATGAAATCAAAAGTAGAATCTATTTTAAGCATGGTTTATTAACTATTGGATTAGAAACATAAACCATCAAATTTTGATTCTAAATCCACTTCCATTACCATGATCATATGTAGATGAAGAGGTAATTAATGATTCATATGACTAAGCATAGCCTATTTGTTTTGAACAATATAAGCTATCAAACTCAATATTAAACACAAAACCACACAAACATCTACTTCCCATTAAGCACAAAAGAGACATAAAAGAAATTATGTTGCATCTACATGATTCAAGAGAGCTTCATTACCCCTAAATTGAAGGGATTAGCCTCTCATTTTTGTTATTAAATCAACAAATGTAGAAAGCAACATTAAACAAACAAGAGAAAAAAGAAAGGAAACACTAATCTACTTGCATAAAATAAGAGAGATCTACACTACAACATGAAAGGAAAATAAACATGTAAAAGAAAAGAGAGCACTAATTAACATTAAAAAAAAATGAAAGTTACATGAAATAAAAATATGGCTAAGTAGCCATGAAAAGAGAAAGAGAGCTTTCTTTTATTTGATCTAAAACTAACTAAGAGAGACTAAGGGAGAGATGAGGGTTACATGAAGATAAGGGGTATTTATACAAGTGTTAAACCCTAATTCATATTTTTTGGGTAATGCCCAAATTGCCCTTGAGGTAGTGTGGTGGCCAAGTAATCATTAACATCCACTAATCCCCACTTAAATGTACATGAAGCTTTAATGTCCTTTTATCATGTGCTTAGCTCCTAAATTGAAAATCAAGGTAAGTGGGTGGGGTCCTACATGATCACCACTTTGAATTATTTCCATCTTCATTTGTTCTCTTCATTCTTGTGCATGCATATATTATCATGTAGCCACTTGTAAAATTCACAAAATTTCCTACAAAACAACATAGAAAATTCCAAGTAAATTTTCACAATTTAATAAATGCACAAAAATGACCATTTTACCCCTATATGAAGATGAATATGTGACAATTTAAAATAATTTGAATTTTGGTTTAAACAAGTTAAAATACCCAATATGATCATTTATTTAATTTAAATAGATTAAATATGGTGGTAAAAATATGCACATTTACGTGCACATCAACAGTCTTTCCTTTATCAGCTGCAGTTGGCTTAGCTGATGATCCAACAGCAAAGACCTTTCCTTTGTCAGCCCCGACTGGCCCTCGACACTAGTTCTTATAATGCCCAAATTGATCACAGTTGAAGCACTTCACATTCTTCTTATCTGCAGTCTTCTTCTCCCTTCCCGATCGGCACTCATTTGCATAATGACCCTTCTTGTCACACTTGTAGCAAACTAAATTAACCTTTGCCTTCTTGGCATCGTCTCCCTTCTGGGCTCCCTTCTTCTTAAAGAACTTCCTCTTCTTTCCTTGAGAACCCTAGGTTTCAACTGACTTCTCTCTAGCACAAACTGCAAGCATTTCCTCATGGCGAATTGTCATCTCCATAACCACATTACAAGGATCATGGATATGTGTCATGGTTACTCTAGCAAGTTCAGGTCTTAATCCCCGAATAAACCTCTCATTCCTTCTTATGTCAGTGTCAACAATAGCATACCCATATTGAGACAGCTCATAAAACCTAGTGGCATACTCGATAACCGACATCTCTCCCTAAACTAGATCCATAAACTTTATCATCAATGCTGACTTAGCAACCTCAGATAAAAACCTCTGTTCAAATCTCCTTCTGAACTCAGCCCATGTCAACTCTTCCTTTGGAACTCTGGTAGTAACACTATTCCACCAATGAAGTGCTGACCCCTGCAATTGTCTAGAGGACAACCTTCTCTTCTGCTCATTATCTAAACCGAAATAAGCAAATATACGCTCACAATGCAACAACCAATTCTCTACCTCAATAGCATCCTCCGTTCCCATAAACGGCTTTCCACCCAAACTGGTGTAGTCTCTGGTCAACTTAGCATTGTTATTCCCAACCGAAGCCATAAGATTAGCACCTCCAACATTCCCAGCAACTCCAGCAGCAGCTCCTGCTTGCATCACATTGACGAAGAACTGATACATCGCCCCCATATCTACTGGTGGATTTCCAACACCCATATTTGCATCAGCATTTTGGTTAGCAGTAGCCTGTCGACCTTGGTTCCTCCTGGTATTAGGTCGAGCATTTCCATTAGTTGTGGTGCTTCCTCCACTGAGATTTCCTCTTCTGTTTTTTGCTTCCATATCTTCTTTCTCATAAATCTACATATGAGCCTTAGTACGATACAGAAGAACGGTCTAAGAGAGAGGGGAGGATGTACACACACACGCACACACAAACGAGCGCGCGCGCGCGCGCACACACACACACACACACACACACATATATATATATATATCAAATACAAATACGTTACTATAGCGTTATCCCAACCCTGATCATATTTCTGATTCCTTGGATTATGCTTGAAAAAGCTTTTAGGTTTTATTTCTTTTAAAGTTTCGTAAACCTATGCTCCGATACCAACTTGTAACATCCCCCTACTTGATGGCCCAAAACTAATAGCTATGGATGCTGCAGTCATCCATGGTTATAAATCCTCGACGACCAAATACGGCGGTGTTAGATTCATTGATACATAGAAACAGATGAATATGGAAAAAAATTTAAACATTAAACAAGATCACATTCCATTTCAAAACATTTTCAATTCATTACATAATCCCACAATCGTCAACCACGTTCAGAGAAAAATATATTTATTACAACATACGCCAAGAGCGACATATGAAGATGCCCCCTGGATGATCAGGGTATATACAGGCAATTCAACAACTTTGCCATTACAAACAACACAGCGGAATCAAATAAAAGAGAACTCTAGATATAAATCATGCCTCCTGCACGTCTCTAGAAGATTTATTTGTCTAATGAGGTACCTGAAAACCTCAATTCTCAAACTACTCAAAATCAATTGAGTACCCGAGAGTTAAGGGAAAAACATAAACTTCGAGTCAAACATAAAGCCTGTTATGAATAATAATCTAGCATCTCAAATCATTTAGATATCTAGTGAGACCACGCCGCTTAGCGGAACGGATTTTCCCCTCACTAGTATCCTAAAACCTTTTTAAAACCGTATACTGTGCTCCTGCATCCACAATGGTTAAAACAATTCAAAACAACAAGATATGATGATATGCAAAATAAATGAATCAATTTTGGATTACCCATCCCCATTCATTTTGACTATCTGTCTCAGTTATAGTTTCTAGGATTTCTATTAACCTAATAGTTTTCATGGGCTGACCAATAACCGGTAAATGTTTAAGGACTCCTTGTCCAATCACATAGTTTTCATGGGGTCACCATGAACCTATTGGTAACTCCAATATCTTTACTCTTATCCTAGTTTTCATGGGTTAACTAGGAACCTATTGGTGACTCCAATATCCTCTCTTCTTATCCTAGTTTTCATGAGATGACTAGGAACCTATTGACATCTGTCAATATCTTAATCTAGATGTAGTTTTCATGGGCTAACTACAAACCTACTAGCCCATGTCAGTATCAAATCATAGTTTTGATGGGCTTACTATGAACCTGTCTTTCTGACATCTTCATTTATACATAGTTTTCATGGGCTAACTATGAACCTATTGGCCCCTGCCAATATCTTTTCCTATACAATGTTTTCATGGGCTTATTGAGAACCTATTGGCCCCTGCTAATATCTTTTCCTATACACAGTTTTCATGGGCTTACTGAGAACCTATTGGCCCCTATCAATATATTTTCCTATAAAATTTTAGCATCCTATATTCTGGTCTTCCTGACCTCCTGGACGCAATTCTACTCATTCAAGAGTTAACTTAATTTATATTCACTACTGGGTCAACCTAGTTGGTTATTCTGCCCTTTCCCAAAATACAATTATGAGTCCATTACAATGTGAATATATACATATATGAAGAAGCAAACACAATAACTTGGTTAATCCCTTTAACCTTTTAATCAAAGAAAACTTCTTCAAAAACTCCTTTTCAAGACACTTTATATATTTATGCCATGGTTTTCTTTCAAAAATGAGATTGGGTTATTTGCTTTGAAAACTAAGGCTGTCGAAACCTTCAAAACCTTGCTTTCGACTTTGCTGGATAACCTCCTTCGAAAGCATATAAATCTCTTTTCAAAACATTAGGCCCCTGCCTTTCGAAACACTTTAGCACTTCTCTTTCGAAACCTTTTGAATGTAATAAAGTATTACTTAATAACATTAGAAGCATTGCTTCGAAACCATTGAAAATACCCCTTTCGAAACCATTGGAAGTAACCCTTTCGAAACCATTGAAAGTCCCTCTTTCGAAACCACTGGGTTTATACTTAAAATATTATTTGGGTCAAAGTGAATATAAATGTAAGTATCTCTTTCGAAACCAACTGTTATCATATAAAAATATTGGAGAAAACTTGATGGCGTCGGCACCATCCCTTTCGAAAGTTTAAAATCATATAAGCTAAACTTTGAAGTATAGTGTTGAAACCCCCTTTCGAAGCCATTGCCTTTGAAACCTTTGGACCCTTTCAAAAAAAATTAGAAAGTGGCTAAAAACATCTTCAAAACAAGCACTACCTTTCGAAAGCATTGATGACTTCAATACACTCGAAAGGCTAAAGAACGGCAGCAAGGCTTCGACTAGGTCGGAACCCCTTCTTTCAAAAGCATTATTTTATAAGTAAAGGAACCCATTCGAAAGAAAACATAAGTTGATGGCAACCCCTTCGAAAGAATTTAGAAAACCTCTTTCGAAAACATATGCTTCGACTCCTTCGAAGGCTTTAGTTAAAACAAAGGCAGGCACTTCTTTTTCTAAAACAAATAAAGGTATCGACCACATCGAAAGTAATGCTTTCGACACCTAGCCTTCCGCCTTTCTCCAATCCACTGCGTACCATCTAAGTGATACCTTGTGTATTTGTTTCGGCTTAGTGGGGTTTCGACTTGATTGAAGGCGAAAGCTCCAAAAGGTACTTCTAAAGAAGGCGGAACCAACTTTTCTGGGTAAACCTGATTTAATACTAATTAAAGCAAGTACTTTCTGACTAACCTGCCACGTGTAAACGCAAGATTGGTTGCCTTAACTTCTCAAATTCTTTACTAAAATAACTACCGCTAATTTCAGATCTAAACCATGGTTAAGTTAGCAAATAAGCCATTCCATTAAGCAAAACCAATATTGCAAAGAAGTCCCTCTTCCAAAATAATTTAATTTGCATAGCAAATCACTTAGGAAAAATCCCCAAAAATTCCAGAAATTCACTTTAATCATTTTATCTAACATATCAAAATTTCAAAACTTAATTCTCAATATATTTTCCGAAATAAATTTATAAACCCAATTAACCATATTTTTCTTTGAAAATTCATAGTAATCTTTCCATAGCTTGGAAAATTATCAAAATTAAAACCCAATTCCAAAATCATGTTTTACACAACGTAAAATCTTTCCATGGCATTTAAACATCAATATCAATTGGTTTTGCCCTAAAACCGCATATAGTCTTATTTAAACATCATTGTTTAAATCAAACAAATTGTAATTCAATCATATCATCATCCAAATCATCATAAAAACGAATTTACCCTTAAATCCGAAAACATATGATTATAAAAAAAAATAGAGATGAAATGAATTATTATTCACCTTGATTAAGATAAGAAGATTGGATTGAGATTTATTTCCCTTGCTTTAATTCTTAGCTTGATTTGAATTCTCTTCTCTTTTCTCTTTGATTATGGCCGGCTCCTCTTAATTTACGTTTTTATTTTTGTTTTCAAAATGACGTGAATGGGAAATGAAATGGTAGGAACGAGAATATATAAGGGTAAGGTTTGTGTGCGGCAAATTTCTAATATACCCTTATGTAAATTAATTAACTTATAACCCATTGTTAAGACCATTTGATTATTTAAGTGAGCACGACCTAAAATTATATTTATTCAAATCTCAACCCCCTTATCACTTAACATTTACATCTATTTAATTTATCTAATTAAATCTCCTGAATAATGTTATCATAAATTAGAGGTGTTACAAGCATATAACTTGACATGTTTGTACACTAACGCATCTTCATTTATACTATTTATGGTGATACGTAATAAAAGACATAAATGAGAAAGAAAAGAAGTGTATTTGACAATGTGCAGTTAAAGCGCTTAGCGGCGGAGGTGAAGGTGCAAAAAGTTATAGCGGGGATAAAGCCGGGATATAACGGAAAATAGCGTAGGTACAAAAAGTTTCATTAGATATAAAGCCAAATATTTAAAGTTAACTTATTCTCATTCTTACACTGTCTGTGTAAGAAAAAGAAATATTGTTTAATCTTATATAATATAAATGAAGAATATCATGATTTATGTAGATTAGATTTAGTGACTAAAATAGATTTCTAACTTATATTAAACACTTATGTCTTAAAATTATGTCTTTACTCTAACTTTGTTGGTTTGCTTTACAAAAGACCTAGTCAAATCAACTTTTGCACATTAATGTTGCTAAAACGGATACTAAAAAGTCTTGATTTGACGGATGTAGCGGAATATAGCGGGCCTTAAAGCTGATCTACTGTTTAATAGCGCTATATTAAAATAACATAGCAGTCAAAGAGTGCTTATGCGCTATAGCGGGGATTTTGCGGGGCTTTAACTGTACAAATTTGACATTATTCAACCCGAACTAAATTTAATCATTTGTTTGTTTCTAAACGTCGTTAATAAAGCATAGCACATGAATATCCATGTATTTTAAATTGACCGGTAAAATTAACATTACCGTTGATTTTGAACAAAAGTTACTGATAATTTACCCTAAAAAATAGTAAATTTAACGTTACTATACCGATTAAAATGGTGTATCGATTCAATCAAAAATGGTAACTGATTTACCGATAATGGTAGGGTAATAAGAAATTTACAGTTATCATTCCAATTTGAACACAAAATGATGACGCAAAATTAGACAAGAAATATCTAAACCATTAAATGTTTTCATGACGTCCAACTCACATGAAAGGGCAAAAGAATCTAATGGTCAGAATTTCTGTTATCATAATTTTATGTTCAGTTTTCCCCAAACCAAAATAGTAACCCGCTCCCCCAAACAAAATTGTAACCATAGGCTCTGACTCCACTCAAATATCATTTTATTATTCACAAACACGCTACTTCTTTTTTATATTAACCAACAACACTTGTTTTCTTGGTTTCGCGCCTCAATCCCATTTATCACACTTCACTCCGATTGGATTAATAAATAGGAAATTGTAAAGCAAGTCATCTTCATTCTCCGGTCAAAATTCAAACAAACATAATATCTAACAATAGTGGAAGTGTTAATAAAAGGCAACACTAAATATTCCCATCTTAATTGGCCTATTTATATTGAAGTAAATTCACAAAAATAAATGCAAATTGTCCTTATATTTGTTCCTAAACCACTTCTTTTGTAGTCACTTTAACTCTTACACTGCATGATCCATGGTTTTCTCTCTTGTTTCTGTGGCGGAGTCTCAAGTTCTGATGAGACAACTGACGCTAAAATAAAAAAAAAGCCGCGGTGGCCGAGATTTAGAGCAAAGAAGACTGTTGTGCCTGCTGATTCTGCCATGAAAAACAATGCTACGGCTAAAGACTCCATTGGCAACTGTAAGAATAATAGAAATATGACCGTTAAGAAAGCCTTCTTCCAAGCAAAACACAAGGTAAATGTCCCATTTCATCCCACGTTCTTAAATTCCACTAAAAATGTTTGATTATTAATTTAAGAGTACATTAGAGCTAAAAACTAGTTTTTGTTCAAAGCACTTTATTCCATCTGTAATAAAGTCACTAACTTGTAATGATTGACTGACCAAGAATATGTTTTCATGATTAACAAGATTTGAAACATGATTTTCAAGTGGCCATGTCTTATTAATATTACAATACATTAACATTAACTTTGTTCGTATATTGTTTTTGTCGTGTTAAGCACAAGGGGATTAGGCTAGCTCTACGCAACTCAACTTAAAGCTCAATTAAAAAATCAATTTAGATAGCTTTAGATCCAAAAAAATAAAAATAAAAGGCTGACAAACTAAACTAAAGAGAACAACATGTATGACAAACTACACAATCAACTAATCAAAACTTGATTTCTTGAAACAGGAGAAGAAATGGGCAGGGAATCCACAAAAGTCATCCATCTGCCATGCAATCACAAACTGTAAAACAAACATTCAAACCGACCGTATTCACAATGCAACTGATCGATGCTGCAAGAACAATAGAATAGAAAGTAGAGAAGAAATTTCTTCGATACTTGGCCCTAACTCTACTTCAGTGATATCTACTGGTCAAAAAAAGAAGCAGAATAAGAAAAAGAATATATGTCATAGACCTGAAATTACATACGGACATATTTTCCTCGTATTGATACTTGTCACCATGATTTTTGGTGGTCGCTTTGTTGCTACAATAAGCTTGGCTGCATGCTTTTATATCTTGCCTTACTTCAGAACAAAGAAAAATGTGATGTATTATGATCAAAGGAAAGGTTATAATCAAACTGAGGTGGATTATTTGAGCTCTGATCAGTATAAGAAGATGGTTGTATTACAAGGACTGTTGGAAAGAAAAAGAACAAAATAATGTTTTCTATTTTTATTAGTTTTATTATTAGTCATTTTGTGCACCAAATGACATGCACATATGAAGTATGCACTAGCTATACCTGATATTCCAATAGAACTTAATCAATTCATTGTCACTTTTATGTGAGAAATTAGATTACACTGAAACTTGTAATACCGTTTCTTCAATCCTTGATAATATGCAATTAATTTCGGATATTTCTTGCGGTGCCAACTGGTTAGTTCTGTTTTAATAAAATGTGCTTTTAGTTATGTTTAATTCTGCAATATGTTTTCTTCAAAATTTTAAATATGTTTCATTTGTTTATATCAGAAACATCATACTGTCATGTTAAACGTTTTGATTTAAAAATGCAAAAGTAGAGCACTTTCTCCCTACTTCTAAATCATGAATAAATAAATAAATGCAGCATAAAAAACATTGATAAAGATATCGGAACCATTATGTTCTTGCGTACTTTGTCCAATAGGTCCCAGTTAAAATCATGTATATATTAAATAATGGCAATCTCGGAGAAAAATTGTTGATGTTAATTAACATACTGCTGGCATTATTAGTTTAAAACTTTAAATAATAAACATAATCAATAATTATAATATAGTGCTGCTATATACAATATTGAGTATTAGATCCTCTCCACGAATCCTTGATCCTTGCACCCCAAGTAATCTGTAAACTGGTCTTTGTCAACGTTTATGTAAACAAACCAAGTAAAATATTGAGTGTATATGTGCGCGCATAGTATTTGAAAGTCACTCTTTGATAAATTCGGTACTTTAAAAGTATGGATGTTAGTATCCCTAATTTAATTTAATATATAAATTACAAGGATTTGCATTATTTCGACCATAACGGAAGTCATCGATCTATTGATAGAACTTTAATGTTTCTGAAAACATAAACATATCAAATTTACTTATTGCCTAAACGACTCATCGTTAAACACATGCGGGTCAATATAGAAAAGTCCAAATGGCGCAAACGTATAATTTTAGATTTTATAGGCCTATATAAACTGCCTAGATCAAGACCCAAGAGTGTGTAAACATACGATGATATATGCTAAATAGCAACATCAGATAATATAACAAAAAGTTATAACCGAACCCGGGGTCTGAATGCCCTTGCTAGCTTATCACGTTGAAAAACCACCGAGATGGCGACCAACCTACTCAATTTCAGTAGTTGGGCTCAGTCATAAGTCTTATGTCCCTTACTTCATCAACCCCGGTCCACAAACACCACAACTTAACAAATAACTCACCAAGAGTGTCACCACAGCATTCATAGATTAATCAATGCCTCGGGCCTAGCCAATAGAGCCGCCACAAAGAAATACAAGAAAATAGCGAGCTAGTTGCATGATCAATTAACAAATAATACGTCATCAATCGATGTCCTGTAATGAACTTTATTGCGTCTCAGTCCTTTAATGTGTTATCAAACCACTAAAAGTGTCTCGGTCGTAACTATCCATCTCTTCTGATGGTTGCTCTCCATGTGAAGTCGGATTTCAACAAAATTGCGACGGTTGATCATCACTATAAAGGATTGTTTTGGGACATTCCGAACACTCAATTCCAGAACGTAGAAAATTTGCCATAACATGTACTAATGGTAATGTTTAGTTAATTTTATTTTATTTAAAGTAAATATATTTCAACATATAGTTGTGCACATAGTTAAATATTGCTGCCCATTTGATATTTTCAATGACAATACACCGATAAATATTTAACTAAATAATACTGTGCTGTTTAAATAAATAGAATATAACTAAACAAATATCATAATACATTTTATTCAAAAAAAATATATATCATAATACAAAATGAAAACAACTAATAATAATAATAATAATTCCATAATAATAACAATTGCAATTTCACTTCCAACCTTTTTTAAACTGTTAAAAGTTTTATTTCTTACATATTGTAATTTCCGCAAACTTGGGTTCAGGCAGCTTTTGCCAACTTCTGTTCTGACCCACACTTACACATATTAATTTGTTTAGTCGTGCAATTTCCTCGTAATAGCATTAGACTGTGGATTATGAAATATGTAAACTAATTCAATTTAATCAAGTTCGAATAAACGATATATTGATTATTAGTTATCAATCAGTATGTTCATATTTTATAATTTTCGAGCTTAATGTACATATACTGAGTCGTATTGGTAACGAGTTTATGTTTATCCTTTATATGTTATAATAAATTACAATTAAGCTACTTGAATTGATAGATCATTAAACAAACTTTAAGATCACTATATATACACATAAGCTCTTATGTATCACGTTTGCGATGACAATTTGCACTAGCATTGAATAATCATTTTGAAAAGATGATAGAAAACCTGCCTTGTTATAAAACTAGTCTACGATTACTATAATAATAATTATTAGTACTGCTAGTAGTAGGATAGGATCATACTGGCAATATAAGTCATTCGGTTTTAGATTAGACAATTGTAATTAAAATATTAGAGATCGAACTTAATTCACTGAATTCAGTTGAACTTTACCTGTAAAAAATATTCTACATCTTTGAGTCTTGATCTATTAAATTATTGGTATGTCGTTATTCTTGGTTGAGAAAGTGATCAAAATCTAGATACACGCCAACTATAAAAACTATTAATTAATGTAAAAAGTATATACTTAGATAACTATCGATATTTTTAAACAATCTTTGATAACATCGGAACGTCATGCATAACGTTGCATATATTCAATTGATAAATTAGCTTGCTTGATGAACAAGGTTTAAAAAAATTTATTGCTTGGATATGACTACTTCTCATTGTACTGCCGTTGTGACTGTTAACAGCAAAAGCTATGCGTTCCACATACAAATAAAAAGTACTTGAGCTGGACTTCGGAAGTTCCCACTGGGATACTATTGAATGAGAGTAAGCGCATACAAATAAAAGATGAAGCACACATATACCTCTGAAGTACGTTTGGTTAAGAAGCAGATATGGGCTGCCCATTTACACTTGTACATTATAAATACAATGTTCTTTGTGCTGAAAAGAAATAAGTTTTGTATTCTATTATGTAAACCAATACTTCAATTATCAATAAAACAATTCCAGTTGAATTTCTAATTCGGTATCAGAGCCAAAACTGCCTATTAGATTTGTATAATAACAGAGTATTGTAAGATGAATATGATTAAAGATCAGAAAAGAATTGAATGATATTGTATTTGATATGAGAAAATGAATTGATAGTTTACAAGACTCTACAGTCTAATTTATATAGAGTAAATGAACATGAGCTGAGAGAGCAAAGGCCCAGGCCCAATTATAAAACAAAATACAGTAATACAGTATGCTTAATATCTCCAGTAAGACATACGAAGACATATCATTTTCTAACTCGCCCCCTCAAACCAATATTAGAGTTTCCATGGCTGCCTCTCCTTGCGCCGCCTCGAGAAAAATAATGATAATCAGATCTGAGGCAAAATACGAGGAGTCCTGGAGTTTCCTTTAATCTCGATGCTTCAACAATGGTGTCGATAACATCTGTCATGGATTTGCTGGTGAATGAGTGGAAGTTTCTGACTTTCGTTCAGAAGCCTTTGATGTATCCTCAGATTCAGTTATATTTGTGAAAGCCGAAGTTACACTGAGTTCTTCCCTGAATCTGATAAAGCTTTGCTTTGTTAAGGCCTTGGTAAGTGTGTCAGCCCTTTGGTAAGCTGATGGTAAGTGATTTACTTGCAAATTCCCCTTTTGTATCTGTTCTCTTACGAAGTATAGATCTATTTCTATATGCTTCGTCCTTGAGTGTAAGATAGGGTTTGCTGACATATATACAGTGCTTTGGTTATCACACCATAATATTGGTTTGGATTGCAATTTGATGTTTAGCTCGTGTAATAATGACTGTATCCACATGATTTCAGCGGTTGAGCTTGCAACGCTTCGGTATTCAGCCTCAGTGCTGGACCGTGAGATTGCAGCTTGTTTCTTTGAGCACCATGAAACAGGGTTGTCTCCTATATATATACAATATCCAGTGGTTGATCTGCGATCATCTGGATCAGTTCCCCAATCTGCATCAGTGTAGCCAGTTATATTTAGATTGTTGCTTTTCTTCATTAGCAGTCCATAGTCAGCAGTTCCTTTTATGTATCTCAGTATCCTTTTAACTGCTTTCCAGTGATCCTCTTTTGGTTCCTGCATAAATTGACAAACTTTGTTAACGCTAAAAGATATGTCTGGCCTTGTAATAGTTAAGTATTGTAAAGCACCAACAATACTTCTGTATTGTTTGGTGTTTGTTATGTTTTCTCCCCTGTTTTTAGATAAGTATTGATGGCTTATCATGGGAGTGGGCTGAGACTTGGCATTGTCCATCTTGGCCTTCTCCAACAGCTCTAGGATATATTTTCTCTGACTGAGGATGATCTCTGATTTTGATTTCATCTTGACTTCTATACCTAGAAAGTAGTTTATTGAGCCCAAATCTTTGATGGAGAATTCTTTGTCAAGATGCTGAGCAAGATTTTTAATTTCATCTTCATTATTCCCTGTAACAACTAAATCATCAACATATATTAGAATATATACACTTGTCTTATTGTTGTTTTTAACAAATAAAGAATTGTCAGATTTTATAGACTGATAGCCAAGATAAGTTAGTGTAGCCTTCAGTTTATCAAACCAGACTCTTGGAGCCTGCTTAAGACCATATATGGCCTTTTTCAGTTTGCATACATGACTTGTATTATCTTTATACCCTTGTGGTTGCTCCATGTATATTTCTTCCTGTAAAGTACCATTCAGGAAGGCATTGTTAACATCATATTGTCTGATGTTCCACTGATTATACAGAGCAATACTTAGAATAATTCTTATAGTGGTTGGTTTGACAACAGGAGAGAAGGTCTCATTAAAGTCAAACCCATATTGCTGTGTGTAGCCTTTTGCTACCAGTCTAGCTTTATATCTTGATACAGATCCATCAGGATTCCTTTTTAATTTGTATGTCCACCTGCATCCTATGATGTTTTTATTATCTGGTGGATGTACAAGTTCCCATGTGTTGTTTCTTTGCAAAGCATTGAATTCCTCATCCATTGCTGCCTTCCAGTTGTTGTCTTTTGCAGCCTGCTCAAAATTTTCTGGCTCATCTAGGCTTGATGCTGCTGTATATAGTTTTGGTTTAAAGATTCCACTTTTTGATCTTGTAGTCATTGGATGACCAGTTCTGTTCTGTGGTGAATCATCTATACTAGTCTGATTATTTCCTGATTGTACTTGTATGCTTTCTGCTTCTCTTTCACCATCTGACTCTGTTTGATGTCTTGAATTTTCAGGGATTTGACTGAGATAGCTGGGTGAGCTTGATGATTCATGACCTTGTCTGCTTGACATAGTATGTTGTGGATCTTGACCCTCAGCAGTCCTTTCAATCACTTCAGAATGGAAGTCATCACTGTAGACAGGTATACTGGGTACAGGATTCTTTGGGTTCTGTATCTTTTGAGTTGTTCTTATACCTGTATTTCTAAAGGGAAAGATATTCTCATTGAACACAACATGTCTACTAATTATAATTTTCCCACTTTCATCCAGACATTTATATCCTTTTTGATTTGAGCTATATCCTATAAAGGTACATGGTTTAGCCCTGAAGGACAGTTTGTTGGTGTTGTATGGTCTTATGTAGGGAAAGCACAAACACCCAAACATTTTCAAATTTTGATAGTCTGGTTTAACCCCTAATAACATTTCTACTGGACTGATTCCTTTAAGAACTTTTGTAGGTAGTCTATTGATTAAGTATATAGCAGTGTTAAAGGAATCAGGCCAGAATTTTAGAGGTAATGATGCTTGTGCAAGCAGTGTTAGTCCAGTTTCGACTATGTGTCTGTGCTTTCTTTCTATAAGACCATTTTGTTCAGATGTATAGGGACATGTGATTCTGTGTACAATTCCCTTCTTAGCAAAATAATCTCTAAGGGATTTGTACTCAGTACCACCATCTGACTGAATAATTTTGACTTGATTGCCAGTTTGCTTTTCAGCTAAGGATATGAACTGTATCACAGCATTATAAGCTTCTGACTTGGCTCTTAAAAAATAAATCCATGTGTATCTAGAATAAGCATCAATAAAGGATATGTAATATTTATAACCATAGTCAGAAAAGATTGGGGCAGGACCCCATAAGTCAGTGGCAACTAATTCTAAGGGTTTTGAATACTTGGTTAGAGAGTCATTAAAAGGTAACTTATGACTTTTCCCCATTTGACAATATGTACATATATATGGTAAAGAAATGTCATCAAACACAATATTATTTTTCACAAGAACTTGTTTTACAACATTTGTGTTTGGGTGACCAAGTTTGTAGTGCCACAAGTCAAACACATTTCTCTTTTCCTTTGACTGTTCCATTTCACCTATATTACAACACCTCTGATTACTCTCCCATTTGTTACTGTTATTGAGATTAAATCTGTATAGACCTTTGACTGCTTCACCCTGCAAAAGATTTTCATTAGTCAGTATGTCTTTAACTAAGCAATACTCAGGATAAAATTCAAAATATACATCATTGTCTTTTGCAAATTGTGACACACTCATAAGGTTTTTCTTTATTTTTGGTACTCTCAATAAGTTGTTTAAATAAAGTTGTCTTTTCCCATCAATACTGGTTCTTCCAGTATGAGTGATGTTGACAGACTCACCATTCCCCATGCATATGGACTGTTTACCTCTATATTCCTTATTGCCAAGGTTTAAGTTGTCAAGATTATTTGTTATGTGATTGGTTGCTCCTGAGTCTGGATACCAGCTTTCATCATGTATGTGATCTGATGTTGTGATAGTGCTTTGGTTGACTTCACCATTGTTGTTAGTGTCAGTCTGAATTTGAGCCATATTAGCACCAGATTTTCCATTTCCTTGATTGTTTTGATTCTGATTTGGTACATAGTTGGCATTGAATCTAAAGTAGCACTTAACAGCTGTATGACCAATTTTC
This sequence comes from Allium fistulosum, assembly GCA_030737815.1. Classification (NCBI taxonomy): domain Eukaryota; kingdom Viridiplantae; phylum Streptophyta; class Magnoliopsida; order Asparagales; family Amaryllidaceae; genus Allium; species Allium fistulosum. The sequence goes on from CM060907.1 coordinate 621,023,082, forward strand.
TCACAGATCTGACATTTGGGTCTGTTGTTGTTGTTATTCCACCTGCCTCTACCTCTAGATCTGTTTGAGCCTCCTCCTCTTTGATAAGGTTGACTTTGCTTATTTTGATTTTGCCCTTTGTTTCTTGAATTGGAGGCATAATTGACAGACAGATCTGTTTCTTGGGGTCTTTTATGGTCAATTCTTGCTTCATGTGCAAGAAGTGTGGCATGTACAAATTGTACAGATGGTAAACTTGGTTGTGAGGACACAACTGCAACAACTGCCTCATATTCCTCACTGAGCCCATTCAGGATACTTAGAACTTGTTCTGTTTCTGACACTTTGTGTCCTGCTGCTTCAAGCATATTGCAGATATTGTTGACTTGTGAAAGATAGTCTCTCATTTGTTGATTTCCTTTAGTAATATTTTGCAATTGTCTTTTATAATGCATGATCTTGGCGGCAGACTGAGTATTGAATATCCTTTCAACTGTGATCCATATATCATTTGCTGATTTACATCCTATGACTTGTGACAGTAACTTTGTGTCAATTGAGGATAGAAGCCAGGAACTTATTAATCTATCTTGTCTGTAAAACTTTGTGTATTCTTCATTACTGATCATTTTGTTTTGTGAATCAGTGATGAATTTTGGAGGAGTCGGAATTGAACCGAGAATAAAGCCTTCTAATCCATATCCTTGCATGGCAGTTTCAACTTGTAACTTCCATAAGAGATAGTTGTCTTCTTCAAGATGCACAGTGATTAGCTGGCCTTGAGGACTGATGACAGTTTTGATCAACTTTTCGGTTGCATCATTGAATTGCTGTGGGTTGTTGGTGTTGTCAGAGGTTGCTGAAGCATTATCTCCTTCAGCCATGATTAAGGATCTCAAAGATAGATGCAAGAAACTTACTAATTCAGAAAAGATTACTGATTCAAGATTTACACAATAACAGACAGGAACAGGTTTGTTGCAGCCAAGATTCAAATGATGAGAATATTCTGATGAATCTTGGCACGGCAATTACTTTCTTTGAGTCTTTGATTGCTTTCTTGAATTGGTTTTCTGATTTTTTTTTTCTAAATTTTCTTGCAAGAATTTGCTTGCTTTTGATGAAAAACTTGTTGCAACCAGAAGTCTACGTGATTTTCTGGTATGGTACCTGTTTTTCACAAATATTGCAAATTCTATAATTAACCCAAGTGATGAGATATAACCTGATGGGTTAAAATGCCTTCAAATGATGATATCTTTCTGATGAAGAGATGAGTGTTGATCTTGCAATGAGATCACTGCTGTTAGGCTTCAGAAATAGCTCTGAGTTCCTTGAATTCACTTTCTGAGATTATTGCCGTGAGGCTTGTAATGCTCTGATACCATATTAGATTTGTATAATAACAGAGTATTGTAAGATGAATATGATTAAAGATCAGAAAAGAATTGAATGATATTGTATTTGATATGAGAAAATGAATTGATAGTTTACAAGACTCTACAGTCTAATTTATATAGAGTAAATGAACATGGGCTGAGAGAGCAAAGGCCCAGGCCCAATTATAAAACAAAATACAGTAATACAGTATGCTTAATATCTCCAGTAAGACATACGAAGACATATCATTTTCTAACTCTGCCTAACAGCAGTAAACGCCTTATCAGAATCTTCATCAGAGGCAACTTCATCATCTGAAGATTGGCAGCGCCCTAGCTGCTATTAGAGAATTAAAAGTCTCTTCATCTAGCCTTGTCAATACCCTATTTCCCACCAGAATCTTGATTCTGTTTCAAGAATCTTGAATTTTTTCTTTTATTGATCAGATTAAGGCTACTGCCATCATTAGAATCTTGCACAACCTCGCCTAAAGATCATGGTCAGAGGGTATTTCATCATTCGATCGGCAATCCAGACCGCTCGACAAGAATGCTGTTATCCAACAAAATATATTCCAGTCTTCCTATATTCAAATGGCTGAAGCAAATGTTGATAATTCAGTCTCTTCGGAAAATGCAAGAACCATCTCCTTTCAACAGAACACCACTCAAGAACTCATCAAATCCATAATCAAGCCACAGAGCCAGCTAATCACCATACAATTTAATGAATCAAACTTTCTTCTTTGAAAATTTCAAATTGAGACAGCAATCAAAGGTTACGGTATGGAAGACTATGTTCTTGGAACCATAATTACTCCAGCCAAGTATAGTACAGATAATGAAGGAAAGTTAGTAATTAATCAATAATACGTAATTCATCAAAGACAGGAAAGTTTGATTAGTTCTTGGCTACTATCATCCATAAGTGCAAATCTACTGCCTCATTTGGTTGGATGCAAAACTTCTCATGAAATATGGTCCACAATTGAGCAAGTATTCAATACACAACCTGCAGCAAAAGTAATGTACTACAGGAGACAATTGCAGAACTTAAAGAAAGAAAATCTAACAATGAGAGAGTACTTGACCAAGGTCAAGACACCGTGTGATCAATTAGCATCAGTTGGTCACAAGATTCCTGATAATAAACAGATCTTGTCAATACTAAGTGGACTTGATGATGAATATGAAGCAGTGATTGCAGTAATTTCCTCAAAAGAAGTGTAACGACCCAAAATTTAACAACTTCAAATATAACATTTAAAGTGATTTTAAATATAAAATATAAAAGGTTTTATGATTTAATTAATATTAGATATGATTTGGAAATAGAAATATACAGTGATGAGAAGAATGCTAGGTGGAAGATGTACACGGATGGTGCATCAAACGAATGTTGTTCTGAAGCTGGAGTTGCACTTGCCACTCCCGATGAACGTTTGATCTGTAATGCCCTAAGACTCAATTTTCCTACAACAAACAACGAAACGGAGTACAAAGCTTTGATTGCATGACTCAAGATTGCTAAAGAACCGGAGATAACGACTTCACGTATTTTCTGTGATTCTCAGCTAGTGGTGTGTCAAGCGCGGAAAGAGTTTCAAGCAAAAGGAGCAAGACAAGCCCCTTACCTAAATCGATTCCTTGAGTTGCTTAGTGGCATTGAGAATTATACGATGATGCATATTCCCAGGTAGGAAAATGCGAAGACCGACTCACTGGCTAAGCTGGCCAGTTATGGAGATACGCAGCTCATGGGCTTGGTTATAGTGGAAATATTGTCAGCACCGAGCATCGACCAGATAGATGTCGATTAGATCTTGGAGGATGAACCTAAAAGAGAGTCATGGGTTACTATGATAAAGGACTAGTTGCAGAGAGGAATTCTTCTCGATAGAAGGAATGAACGACAAAAACTCCTTCACCAAGCTTCGAGATATATCATGCAAGAAGGATTGCTATACAGGAAGGGTTTTTCTGTCCCTATGCTTTGGTGTATCGCTCACGATGAGGCTAAACAAGTCCTAAGAGAAGTGCACAAGGGGGGCTGTGGTGACCACACTGCGGGGCAAACCCTGGCGAAGAAGATTCTACGCTATGGGTACTTCTAGCCAACTGTCAACCGAGACACAGCTGATTAAACTAGAAAGTGCGATAAGTGCTAGAGATTTGCTAATATTTCGAGAGCCTCACGATGGAAATTACTCAAATGGTCAGTCCTAGGCCGTTTTCTATTTGGGGGATTGATATTATTGGTGTGTCGTCGATATCTAAAGGTGGCACGAAATATGCCATCGTCGCGGTTGATTACTTCACCAAATGGGCTGAGGAGGAACCATTATCCATGATTACCATGAAGAATGTGATCGACTTTTTAGTCCGGAATATTATCTTTCACTTTGGTGTTCCACACGCGATCGTTACCTATAAAGGGACCCAATTTGTCAGTACCAAATTCAAAGATTTCTACCGCCGACATCGCGTAGAGAAAAGATTTGCTGCAGCGGCACACCCCCAGGTGAATGGGTAGGTTGAAGTCTAAACAAGATTATCATAAACAAGATTATCAAGTCTATTCTTAAGAAACAATTGGAAAAGGCTAAAGGCAAGTGGGTCTATGAACTTCCATTGGTATTATGGGCTTACCGAACAACCCACAAGTCAACGATTGGCCACTCTCTATTCGCCCTAGTCTACGGATCAGAGGCTATGATTCTGATTGAACTGGAAGTACCATCTTATCGAGCGACTCACTACAATCCGTGGACTAATGAACAACTCCTGCTGGAGTCCCTTGACATGATTGATGAGAAATGAGCAGCTGCGCACCGTAATCGAGTTGCCAGTATTACAATGCCAAGGTCAGGAATTGAACCTTTGAAATTGACGACTTGGTCTTCAAATAGATCTTCCCAGACCCTAAAAATTTAGGCCTGACATGGGAAGGTTTGTACACAATTGAACAAAATCTTAGAGATGGCACTTTCAGGCTTGCAATGATTGAAGAGATCTCACTCCCAAGGACATGGAATAACGAGCATTTGTGACGCTATTTTACTTAGAAATAAATTTGTACATAATTGAATGAAGCCGTGTAATAAGATAGAATCTTTCATTTCCTGCTTTTAATAAATAGCTTCCTGGATCTATCTTTGCATTGCTTAAGAGTCGTGACTTAACCAACACAAATGAATTTGCATGCGAATATTGCAGGTGTGTAGGTACCCAGAGATAGGTGCCAACCAAACTTCTATGGTTCATGATTGAACCCTTGAAGTTCTTCTCGGTATCCAGAGATTGATTTCAGCTAACTCTTGTATATGGATTGGGGGCAGGAGTATAAACTAAACGGACGTGACCTGACCATCCATCAGCCATCTCAGATTGAGGGCATGAATATAAACTAAACGGACGTGACCCGACTGTCCATCAGCTAACTCTTACCCTTAATGTGGGAGTAAGAGTACAAACCCAAAACGGATGTGACATGACTGTCCACACTCTAACTCTTGCCCTTGATTTGTGGCTAGGGGTATAAATATAAATTGAATGTGACAAGACCTTTCATTCACTAACTCTCGTCCTTGATGTTGGGGCACGAGTATAAACCAAAATAGACGTGATAAGACTGTCCAATCCTTAATATTTTGCTTGAAGTAGGCAAAATGAAAGTTCTATACCCGATGTGAGATGGAATCTTACCTATCAACTTTGAATTAAAGGCCAGCATTAGGAACAGTTGAAAATAAACATCCTGGATAAGGATATACAGACAACGAGTTTAAGTAGCTAACTTAAGCTAGCAGATGGAGTTTGGCATAATCAGGTACTGTTACCCTAGAAAAGGGTACCCGGACCGCTGTTCTAAGTGGTAAACTTCAACTAATTCTTAGAGTTTGGCACTTTAACAATTATTTTACGTTCACGCGAACGACGAAAGGCTGGTAGATTATAGAATGGGCTAAGTATTTAGTCCGATAATAATCACTAAAAGGAATGGATCACAAGTACACTGAATGGAAAGTGCATTTCTAAAATAACTTAGGCGAATTCACACACATAGATTTGACAAAACAAAAAGACTTTGTTATTAACATTCAAGATGGAACTTGGAAAGCTAAGTATAAGTTTTGTTTATGCCTAAAACAAAAAGAAAAGGTAGTGGCCGAAACCGCACAAAGCCGGCCAAAATACCAAAATAGACTACAACTATTGTTGCGAACTAAAAGTGGGTCTATCTATACCAAGCAAACTGACAACTACTTCTTCGACTTATGCTTCCTCTTCTTGGTGAAGGAAGAAACATTACTTGAGCTTTCACCCTTCCTCTTACCTCATATTCCTCCGCTTCCTGTGCCCTTCGGAGGTGATCTAAGTAGTGGGATGGCAGATTCACTATAAGTGCTCTGAGGCAAAGGAATATGGAGGCTGGAGTGCTATGCGAAGATCCTACAGGTATGCTTTGAGCGCTCCCAAGCGGAGGAATATAGACCGGAGCGAAGATAGTTTGGCCAGGCAGGGCTATAGATAAAGGAAGGGGGATGTTCTCTATCTTCTCCAGCTTTATTTCTACCTCTCGGAAGCATTCTTCCTTGAGTGTACTCATGGTGCTACCCAATAGAGGCTCGGAAACTCCAATAATCGCGACATCATCATCGTTCCGAGCACCCTGGGTTCCACCAGTCCCCTCATCAAGGAATGTATCAATTATTTGCTCATCATGGTCGGGATTCTCTTCAACTGGGATGGTTGGGACCATTGTTAAAGTTGTAACGGTTATTGATTCGGTTGCAGGCACTTTTTGTCTCGGCTGAGAGTCCTTATTAGAAAGTAGGACGATTTTGGGCCGACCTGAAACTTGAGAGATATAAAATGATAGATTATGGACATCGATCGATGACACGTCAACCCTATGAAATATAGGGGAAGTCAATGAGATACCTTCTTTTTTTTGGGGTTCTCTATGGGCCGGAGTGCCACCAGAATTTCCCTTCGGGATGGGAGAAAGGATAGCAGGTTTATGCATTTGGAGATTCTCTGGATCATAGACAAGAATGGTGGATGGTTCAGGAGTAGTTTTAGGCCCAGAGGTGTCCCCAATGTCAACATCTTGAGTAAATGATCCGGAGCCTTCACCTTAATCTTTTTGCACTGTCGCAGCTAGCTCCGGATGGAGAATAAGTTGGCTCTCTTTCAACACCTCAGGCTCGTCTCCTACAAGGACCTCTTTCTCAAGCCGAGCTAGGTTCACCTCACCACCCTTTAGGAATTCTTTCTCATCAGCAATGAATTGTTCCTAGGCCTGGCCAAGATTCTAGGGTAATTGTTGTTCAACCGCTCCAAGTTGCGGAATTTCATCACGTTTGCATTGTACCTGTTAAGAAATTGTTCAAACTTCTCCATCACCTGTTGTTCTGTGGGCTCAACCTCTCTTCTTACAAGCACATCCACATCTTTAGTGTGCTCAACTACCTTGTTTCTTTCATCCCGAGCGGTGATTAGCTCTTCGCAGTAGCCTTGAGCCTGTTCAAGGGCATCATCCTTTTCTTTCATTTCACGTTCGAGCTTGGTTTTCTGTTCAGCCACACTCTTGTTTGCAGCATCTCTCCCCAACACTAAATCATGATTCCTATGGAATGCTTTCTCCATCTTATCTGGATGCCTAGTTCTTCTTCTTTGAGTGCCTTAATGGCATCCTCGGCTTTCTTCTCAGCTTTGGCTTAAGACTTCCTAAAGTTCTCGAGCTCGGCATCAAGATGAGCTATGATTCTTTTGTTATCCGCCTTGACGTGTTTTTGGTTCTAGATTTCAAATTTCCTTTCTCTTCATACCTTGAATATCTTCTCAGCCACTCACGACCATTCGTTGTACTGGTTATGAACATCAGTAACATAAGCAATGGTCATGTCTTGGACATCAGGCGGAATTCTCTTCAAGTTAGGCACGAACAAGAGCATATCAAAGCAAATATTTGGAAACTGCTCTTTCAATCCGGTCATTCGAGCACTAGCGGCGAGTTCTTGCTCCACAGTAGTGACTTGAGCTTCAGCAGTTTCCTAACCAGGTCTGTGATGGGAACTATCAGAACTACTCTTATGGTGCTTGCTCTAAAGTTGGACTTGAGTGAGATGGTGCTAGATGCTGTATATGATTATTAGCTGGAGGGAGTGTACGAGAAGTGTCTCCTAGTGGCAAGTCATCACAGGGATCAGGAAGCATGTTCGAGCCTCTCGGAGGAGAAGACCTAGATCTGGAGCGATGTTTGGAGGTGGAATCATGTGATGGATAATTTTTATCATATTTACTTCTATCTCGGTTGCCTCTATCTCAGCTAGACAGGTAGCCGGACTCAGAATCTCGACCACTGCCCTGATGATATAAGCCTGGGCGATGCCTACATAACTAGGATGCAATTTCCATAAGAGATTGATATATGGATTTCTTCTTCTCCATGGATCCTATAAAAGAAACAAAAACGAGCTAGATTCAAGGAGTAAGGAAACGAGTCAAGTGCAGCATAGTGTCGTGAAGTGCACGTATGCATGAGTATCCTAGTGTCCCCCAATAGACCGTGTACTGGAGCTCTATTCATGGAGTAATCTCACCCACACTAGTAGGAATGATGTCATCATCGAAGCGAAGGGGAGATCCGGGACCCTCTAGGCTCATATTTTCGAGATTGAAGGAACCAATATCAGTAGGAATCAGCCCCAGCTTAGAGAACACATCTATTGGAGGAACAAATCTCTTTTTTGAAGCAGACTGATGGCCATCTTTGGGTTGTTTAGTCTGGGACTCATAGCCCACACCAATATCCTTATGACCAGCTCCACCGCTTTCATCTACTCTTGCCTTCCTCGGCGTGTTATTAAACATCTCGAATATTTTCTTCAACCCCGGCCTCTAGACTTGGGATTAGGGGCACATATGGATCAATATTACCTCCTCCAAGCGAGTTGTTACCATCATCATCATTATCGTCATCGTCGTCGTCACTTGCAACTACTTTGACTTGACCAGTGTTATGACTCGCTTCCAACAGATTATGGGTGAGAAGATTTTCATCTGAAAGGAGAATTTTAATATCTTTATCTTCTATCGGATGTTCCATAAGAGCCTTGATGGAATTTGAAAGCACCTTGTTGTTGGGTCTCGTCAGAACATCTGGATAGTTAAACAATAAATGAGTTAGTCTGCAGACTATAAGGCAAATTCATGTAATGCACATGGAATGTGACTTACGTCCAGTATTCATCTACGTGCAAATCCATGCGGACAATGAACATAGAACTACTCATCGGGCACTCGGTGTAAGTGTTATGTGAAGACAATGTATCTACCGAGCATGAAGGCATAGCTATTCGGATGTAGTTGTGTTGGAGCCAATCTCATGAAATCCAAGACTTGGCGGATGAACTGATTGAACGGTGGGACACAACCTGCCGAACACATGTACCTGTTGCAAGCAGTATATCCTTTTGGAGGATTATGAGCTCTTTGATGATGGAAAGGGACTAGAACATCCTCAAATGGAATTCTGTGCTTGTTACAGATTCTACGAAGTGATCCTTTATCGATTTTAGAAGCGACAGAATCGACTAGATCTTCTAAAAGAATGACATCTTTGAGAGTATCAGGTGCAAGACTACCGCTAGCTGTTCTGTGGGCTCTACTGGATTTTTAGGAACCTGTTGTTCAGCCTGATGATTCTCTTATTACTATCATGCTCTACTAGAGTTTGCTGTGTAAGAGGAGTCGTAGTTGAACTTTACTCAGCATCAGACTCGATGTACTTGGAAGTAGGTGGACCTATAGCCTGAGAAGCGAGATGCTCAGAACGTCTGTGATCCATTTCTATAAAAACTCTACAAATAATCAACATCAGATAAATTAAAAGTCTGACCCCTCGTGCTAAAGTGAATTCTAGTGCGGTGTTGTGCAGCATTGTACAGTTCAGATTTCCGATATTATTTAACCATTCATTTTAAGGGTTTGAATATCACCCAAAGTGACCGTCATTACTGATCGTTCCGGCGAGCTTCACGTTATCGACTATGCTTTGGAAATGCTTTGAGATGAAGGAGGGATTCGTCAAAAATCCACAAGGTAGATTTTACTTATGAACTTGGAGTTAGTGAAATTCACATAAGTGTTGGAGTTATACGATCCAACTACCTAGGGAATTTTCACCCTCCTCCTCCATCTTCCTCAATCCCAAACACAACTACTAACATTGTCCTCATCTACCAACTTTAGGTTTACCCACATCTAAACCCATCACTTACCTATGCATGAAATGTGGATGAGTTCGAGCAATCAAAGCTAAAAGGGGATTGTCCTAGGTCTTGGGACGATGGGAAAATCAATCGGGTCTAGAGGGTGGTTGTAGTTCGACCACAACGAGGCAAGGTTCAAGTGATGAGGGGTGGCGGCGGTTCTAGTTGCGAATGTAGGCAGGATTCGATTGGAGGAGCAAAGTTCTCTAATGGCGGGAGCTAAAGCTTTAGATCAGCAAAGGCAAGTGAGGATTGAGAATAAAGAGAATGGGTTATATAGCCCACTAGACCTGCATTTCCAGGAAGCCGAAACTTGGAATACTTCCAAGTCCTGGATTGGTACCGATCCATGGATTTAGATCAGTGCCGACCTAAGGTACTTTAAAAAAAACACACACACACAGATATATATATATATGTATGTATGTATGTATGTATTTTTATATGTATGTGCATGCCAAATCTTGTTCAAGAACGTGCACATGTGGTTGTGCATATACATATTCAAAATCCTAAACGACTAGAGTCAACGGGAATCAGGTTCAAACCTGAAGAATCCATGGAGGAAATCGGTTTAACATTATCAGGCTCGAAATGATAGATCATGAGAGCACACTCCTGATTTATACTGCCAGATATTGGAAAAGCATCACGAAGGATGGCAATGGATATAAATCTTCATGGAAAAGATTCATAGGAAGGGAACAACCATTCAAAGCATATAGTGGAATCCTTCGCAACAATCCTAACTTATCTTGGTGCAAAGCATATCACGTTTGAAATGAGATGTACTTTGGGTGATAAGTGTTATCCAGCCTTTTGACTAAGCAATATTCAGATTGATTGGACAATTCGAACTTGGAGTTACCAAGGTAGGAAGCCTGAAGAGATAGCCCATGAGTACAGAAACCAATCACAAATAGAGCCACAAGACAAATGCCAAACCACTCAAGATAGGAAAACCAAAAACCCAAATAAATGGTGAGTCATTACTGATCCAACATTCTAGATCGGTACCGATCCGACTTTTCTCCACTAATGGGTCCCATCTTTTGCCTACATACTATACTCGATGCTAAAAGCCTGCTCCAAGTGTTTTTCTGTTGAGCCAATGCAATTCTCTATCGATCTCCACGAACACTTGAATCAACAACTCTGTTCTTCCATAGACCCATCATTTAGACTTAGAAATAAGCTAATATTGGTGCAAACAACTATGAAATCACAAAGATAACTATAAGATGAACTAATGTGAAGAGTTCAAGGAAACATATGAGGCTATCTAATGGGTCGGTACTGATCCATGCCCCTGGTTCGGTAACGATCCAAATAGGTTACTGAGGTGTCCTCCTATTCTTTTGTGAAAATGGTCTATGGCATAGAAAACGAGCTAGAGATCTTCTGGCGAGATTTTAGGCTCCCTACCTCTATAAACAGGAGAGTAGGGTTCATTTTTCATGATCTTTTAGCTCTTGCTCTTCTAACTCTAATTTCTTGTAATCTCTGTCAGAGTTGATCGACCCATATGAACTTTTTCCTTAAAGTTAGAATATAAGAAATAAAATCATTAAGTGAATGTAGGCCTTGATTTGTCGAACCACTATAAACTGTTATGTGTTCTTTCTTACTCGTTTTCATTTAATTTTCTTCACGTTTTATTCTCTACTTAGTCTTCTGTTTGTGCCATTTTTGGTTCAAACAGGTTTATAACTTTTATATACACACTTTACTAAATACTAATGGCATCCATTAAATTAAATAAAATTTTATAATTAATATTTCAAAATATTAATTAATTTAATTAATTTTCAACAACTAGAAATTAATTAAATCGTATGGTTTATTTGGAACATTCATCATTTCGGTTGTGTGACTTAAAGGTGTAAATTTTGATCAATGATTAATATTAAACAATCCAAATATTAACGTCCACACATCACCTTAGCTAGTGGTGTGACATTTGGATGAATTTATCGCTTACACGTCCTTTGGTAAAATCCAATACTTATTATAAGCATTACCCATTAGTGACAATCATTTACACCAATTGCCTTCATCAAAACTATATCACTTTGGACTTATGGAATATGGTAATGGTCAAAATTCCAATATCGTTCATATTCAACTCTATAGTCCAAACATAGTTCTCGGTTCAATAGTAACTATTATTATTAACCAAACCACTCTAACCAGAGATTTTGACTTTGAGTTAATTTTAGTTGACCATGATATTAACCCCATATAACTGAGGAGACGAATGATCACTAGACTAGAGTTTCACTTCCAATACTTCCTTTCGGCCTATGGACTCTTTGGCATGATTTGACTAGAATCAAAGCGAAGCTTTTATATTAAAGATTGACAATATTCTTAAGTCAAGAGAACTATGTATATTAGCCACATCAATGTTTTCTGCTTGACCTTAGTTATATTAACCAATAAAAAACTATCAAGTGAGTCATTCATTAGTTATCCACTAACTATTAGTACGTAACTACCCCTTGATGCCCCCAACAATCATCAACAATATACTATCCAATATTTGGAGAGTGTTATGTACACTAGTCTCAACCGATGTATCGATAGCAAGTCTTGTTACATCTTGACTGGGACTATTTAAAATGATATGTCTATTTTATTATGATAAATCGCTCATGATTACAACACATTGTAACTACTATCACCAAACATATCATCTATAGCTTTTTTATTAAAAATACTTTAAAGGAAATTAATTAATTAATATAACACATTATATCAAGTATATAATAGAAAGAAAAGATCTTTTATTTTGAACAAGATTGGCTATCGAGTGGATATATGTGATAAATTACATAATTGCCTCCAGGGCATACCCCTAACTCTATCAACAACTCATATCGTTGAGTCATCGTCATCGGAACATCTATAGGCACCCGTCGTACGTGATATAGTTATAGTTCTAAGGTTTTGATGTCATCATGTCGAAAGGCTTCACTAATAACCACATAGACCCCAAAGTCACCTAGCATCATCCCGGAGTGGTATGCCCTTGCTACAAGAACAAAACTCCCAAAGTCCAAATTTCTGTCTGGGTTAATTCATAGCCGAACCCGAAGTCATCGCCTAAGAAGCCCAAAGTCACACCACCTAAGACCCAGGCAATCCCAAAATTCCACCAAGTCGTTTCCTGTTTAGGTAATTAAATGACCGTACTCGAAGCCTCACCTTCAAAAACCCAGAGCCAAACACGAAGCAACCGAACCTAATATATTGACCGGTCCCCGAAGCACATCGTCATACAACACCATTGGACAACATTTGCTATCTGATCCTTCTCCAATGCTGAACCGAAGCATACCCAAGCAGATCTTCCTCCAACCCAAAGTCATACCTGAAGCAACATCCATCAGATCAAGTGCTATCGAGAAAAAATTTTTAGTATCTTCGAACTCCAATTTCACATTGATTTCATTGCTACGCTCCATTCTTTGACCCGTATGCATTTCCTATGTACCGATACGACTCCTAACATCGTAGAGCCTATCCATCGAAATTTGATTCTACATTTTCCTACCGCAAATTCAATCCGATGAATTTTTTCAACCATTCAAGTATACACACAAAACTGCACATGCATCAATCAACGTCCAAGCATGCAAAACATTCAAAAAATCATGGCAATCATCATATAATGTATCTATAATATAGCCTAAGATCTATAGGGGTAATAAGACAATATGATTAGAACACCAAAAATCATTTTCTTCTCGTTTTTACTTCAAGTTGGATTTAAAACAACATAAAAATATGATTTTGACTTTAAAAATGGATCCAAAATATGTTAAAACCTATAGATGCATAAATAATAAAATGTGAGATGATAAATCGCTCACCAAACACCCAAAAAGTAGCAAATTGCAACCAAAACGAGGCAAATTCGAAACCGAACAACAAAGCCCTAAATTTTCTTCTTCAAAAATATAGATTCGAAGATCTCTAACTATTCCCCTTGTAAATTTACCCTTAATCTATGATTTAAACTTTATTTGGAAGAGAAAGGAGAAAGTTTTGGTAAAGAAAGGGTTAATAGAGGCTTGGATCTATTTAGGAGATGAGAAAAATGATTTGGGAAAGGTTATTTCAACCTATAATAGCTTGAAACCCAAAATGGGTTAGTGCACCTATCCCCAATCTAACTAATTACCAATTTAGCCGCTTCAAATACTACCAAAATCATATAGTTATATCTCCTATCCAAAAAGTCCAAATCACTATTATAACGACTCTACGAAATGGAAAACCATCATATCTTTCCAATGAAAGTGCTTTTAGGTCCTAATTCGATTTCTATCAATAGTTATAGCCGTTATAACTTTTCAAAGTAAAAGTCGTCCATTAAAATTTCTGGAGGTAAAAAATGTTTCTATTTAATATTCCCCAAAGTTATAGTGTCATATGACCCAATATGAATTTAAAATATAATATATTTCGACCATTCGATATGTAAAATATGGGTCATTACAGTCATCGATGTCAAACACTGACTAGGCCACTTGAAACTCGTGTTGTTGTCATGGTTGTTGAAGTACCATCTCCCTAATAGAATAGGACGAATATTCATCAAGCCATGTCTCATAAATTAACTAGGTATTGAACCGATAATGGGTGTGGACCTTAGCAGGCTTGTGGAATGACCCTAGGACGCATGTCCTTGTGCAGGGGTTGACATGCCTGAGAGGAATGCGGATTACGGATCTTAAGGCTAGGAATAACATTAGAGGGGGTGAATAGTGTTTATATGAAATTACTAAATCTTTTTGAGTTTATGTTAAATTGAACACAAATGTATGCAATATTCAGACACAGATATGATCATAAAAACAAACACAGATGTAGAAATAAAGTAAATGCAGTAAAGGAAAGAACACACCAGATTTTATACTGGTTCGGGGTTACCCTACATCCAGTCCCGCACAACTAAGTACAGATTTCCTTTCAAATGCAATTCAACAATTACAACCCTCGGTTTCAAGGCTACGAGGTACACCCTCCAGAATCACAATCCTCTGGGTAGAGATACTTGATTTCCGGGGCAACAAGTTCACCCAATTGATTTCCAAGGCTACAATCACACCTTTTCTCGCTTGATTGATTTCCAAGGCTACAATCACACCTTTTCTCGCTAGATAGATTACAAAGAAGCCTATAACTCTGAATAGCACTTGGATCTTGTTGAGATAGTGATAGAGAATCAAACCAGAGATAATCTAGTTAGATTCAATGTTGATTTCGGCAGATCAGTGATGATAGGATTTTGAATAAGAAAATGTGGAAGAAGAAGAGAAGTGAAAAACCAGAAAAACTGATGTTAAATTCGTTGAAACTAACCCCTATTTATAGAAGAACAACAGTCATGTCCATTCATGAAGGGTTATGGCGAATAGACACTTCTTTTGAAATTTGAATTTTGAATTTTAACTGACACTATGTCGACATGGTCACCATGGGTATGTCGACATCCCAAAGCAATTTTTGAAGTTTTGTTTTTCTTTGAAAATAATCTTTATCTTATATTAAAACTATTTTAAACTTTATAAATATACTTGACTATAGATAAAGTACATAGATGAATATAAAGAATAATATATATTAAAATTTTACTATAATTTTTTATTTAAATCTAAGTATAAATATATTATAATTAAAAGATAGTTTAAAACAACCGAAGTTTAAAAACAAGAATATTTAAGGCTAAAACATCTTTTTGAAAATCATTTGAAAAGATAATTTTTAAGGCTAAAACATTTTGAAAAACAATTTTGAAAATCATTCTGAAGTAGTTTTGAAAATAATTTTGAAGTAGTTTTGCAAGCTTCTTCCTGCAGAATATCTCATCATGACAGGACTCGAGAACTTGTACAAAACCAGGATGTTCGTGGGTTTGTAAGCCACTTGTCGTAGGTTTGTAAGCTACTTGTCGTGGGTTTGTAAGCCACTAAAAAGGTAGAAATGGGTTCCATCCCAAAAGAAAAATGGAGTGAAGATTTCAGTGCTATTGTGAAGTTTTAACATAATTCTAGACTCAATACTTATCTTGAAATCTTGAACTCTTGATAATCTTGATACTCATGAGTCTTCAATCTTGATATCTTGAATCTCTATAGTGTACAGTCTTCATTCTTGGTACCTGCATGGTTAAATCCTGCATATACATATATATCTAAACTATAATGTTAGTATTTATATTTTATAATCTTATTCTAAGGTTGTTGTCATCAAAACCATCAACTCATGGACTAACAATCTCCCCCTTTTTGATGATGACAACCTTTGTTTATAAAATATTACTTCTATCCTATTGACTCCCCCTAAATCTAATAACTCCCCCTTAATTTATGCCTAACTCTCCTGTTTTATATTTATCCCCCTTTGTCATCAACAAAAACAAACTAACTCTAAACTATACAACTCCAAACTAACTTAGTCCTAAATTACAAACTCTCCTAACTAAGAATCTATATATATAATAATACTTTTAATAGAACATATATAAGAACACACATTATTTATTAATTATATATTTGTTTATATTTACATTTTTCGTAGAGATCGTAACAAAAAAACAAACAACAAATAGAAAGAGAAGAAACTAATGCGAGTCTTTGAGCATAGGAGATCTATGAACCGAACAATTTGGATAGTGGAAACAGAAATTTCCACGTTGTTCGACAAGATTTCCATCTTTGTCAAAGCACACTTCGCCAACGCAAACGACTTTTTTGTTATCTTCCGCAATCTCTTCTTCCATCGGTTCTTCTTCTTCTTCTTCACTTTCCTCTTGATCATGATCTCCTGAAGAGTCGTCGTCAATCATGATTGGGTTAGCATGATTATCCATAAGAAATTTTTGCAAATTCCTAAGGATTTTGCCTTGCCTCTCTTGTTCTTTGGCCATTCGAAGTTGCATCACTTGGATTTTAGTCATTAACTGAAGGGTATCTTTCAGAGAATCCTCTATTTTCGTTACACGAGCGATCGTTGATTGTTGACACGGACCAGAATTAGGCGATGGGAACAAAAAGGTTGGTTTTAAGTTTGATTTGGAAGAGGAGGCCATTGATAAATTGATCTTAGAAGGAAGAACATAAAGAAAACAGTGAGAATGAAGAAAATTTCGAAATAGAAGAAATTTATAACCACTTATTTGAATTTTGGTGGGAATTTTTTTTTTAAAAATTAAAAACGTTATATGTCGACATGGGTCTAGGGGGGATGTCGACATCATTCTTGAATTTTTGCCTTTTTAATTTGTTTTGAATTTTTTTTTAATTATACTTGTTATTTATATTTTATATTTCAGTTAATGAACAAATACCTAATTCTCTTCTTAATTTAGTAAATGTAGATTCATTTAAGGGTTTTGTTAAGATATCAGCAATTTGATTTTCAGAATTGATATAGTCGAGAGTAATTACTTCTCTACTTATATTATCTCTGAGAAAATGGTGTCTGATATCAATATGTTTAGTTCGAGCATGTTGAGTAGTATTTTTGGATAAATTTATTACACTAGTATTATCACAATAAATAGGTGATTTTGAGATATTTAAACCAAAACCTTTTAAAGTTTGTTGCATATATATTACTTGAGAACAAGCCAAAGCAGCAGAAATATACTCTACTTCAGTTGTTGATAGAGAAACTGTGTTTTGCTTTTTACTAAACCAGGAAATCAGAGAATGCCCTAAAAAGTGACAAGTTCCACTTGTACTTTTTCGGTCTGATTTACAACCAGCATAATCAGCATCACAGTAAGATATTAAGTCAAACGAATCATTTTTAGGATAAAATAAGCCATAATCAAAGGTGTGTTTAACATATCTTATAATATGTTTTATAGCTTTTAAGTGAGTTTCTTTAGGTTGGGATTGATACCTTGCACAGAAGAGACAGACACTATGCATGATATCAGGTCTACTTGCAGTGATATAGAGTAGTGATCCAATCATTCCTCTATATAATTTTTGATCTACATCTTTCGAGAGATCTTCTTTACTAAGGTACTCATTGGTTGCCATGAGAGTGGGTTTTCCACTCGCAGTAGTCAAACCAAATTTACTAACTAGGTCTTTAGCATATTTTTCTTGACTAATAAAGATACCATTATCTAATTGTTTTATTTGTAATCCTAAAAAGAAGTTTAATTCACCCATATGACTCATCTCAAACTCTTTTGTCATTATTTTAGAAAATTCTTTATTCATTTCAAAATTAGTTGATCCAAAAATGATATCATCTACGTAGACTTGTACTAGTTGAATATCATTTTTATTTCTTTTAATAAAAAGAGTATTATCTACTTTACCTATTTCAAAATTGATTGTAACAAGTAAGATATTAGTCTATCATACCAGGCTCTAGGAGCTTGCTTTAGACCATATAGAGCTTTCTTAAGTTTGAAAACATGATTTGGAAATTTATCATTTTCAAAATGTGGCGGTTGTTTAACAAATACTTCTTCTTTTACAAAACCATTTAAAAATGCACTTTTAACATCCATTTGAAATAATTTGAAATTATTATGATTTGTGAAAGCAAGTAGAATCCTAATAGCTTCTAATCTTGCTACGGGAGCAAAGGTTTCATCAAAATCTATTCCTTCTTCTTGACAATAACCTTGAGCGACTAACCGGGCTTTATTTCTAACAACCTCTCCTTGTTCATTCATTTTATTTTTATAAACCCATTTAGTTCCAATTATTGTTTTATTTTTAGGTCTAGGAACAAGTTCCCAAACATCATTTCTAGTAAATTGATTTAATTCTTCTTGCATAGCCAAAATCCATGAATCATCAGTTGATGCTTCTTCTGGATTTTTAGGTTGAATAGTTGATATAAAAGCTACATTACTCATTTGACTTAGTTGGTTTCTAGTTTTAACAACAGATTGCATATCTCCAAGTATATTTTCTATAGGGTGATCTTTTAAAAGTTTAATCCTTTTATTAGGATGATTTAATTCATTATTAGTTTCAGTTGACTCTTGGTTTTGAATGATTAAATCCTCTTCATCATTTATTTCTTCAAAATTTTTGAAATTTTCATCAAATGAAACATGCATTGTTTCTTCGATGGTATTAGTTCTTAAATTAAATACTCTATATGCTTTACTTCTATTAGAGTATCCGATAAAGATACCTTTGTCGGATTTAGGATCAAATTTATCTAAGTTATCTTTTGTATTTAAAATAAAACATTTACTTCCAAAAATTCTAAAATAAGATACCTTAGGTTTCTTTGAGAAAATAAGTTCATAAGGTGTCTTATCAGTTAAAGGTCTAATTAAAATTCTATTTAAAATATAACAGGCGGTAGCAACTGCTTCTGCCCAAAAGTACTTTGGTAAATTACTACCAGAAAGCATAGTTCTCGCAGACTCTTGAATCGTCCTATTTTTACGTTCTACTACTCCATTTTGTTGTGGAGTTCTTGGAAATGAAAAATTGTGAATTATTCCCTTTTTATTGCAGAATTCTTCAAACTTTTCATTTTCAAATTCACCACCGTGATCACTACGGATGGTTATAATTTTTGGAGAAAATTGATTTTGAACCCTTTTTGAAAAATTCTTAAAACATTCAAAAGTATCACTTTTATGTTTCAAAAATATTGTCCATGTAAATCTAGAATAATCATCTACAATTATAAAAACATATTTACTGTGATTTAATGACTGAATTTGAGATGGACCAAATAAATCAAGATGAAGTAATTCAAGAGGTTTTGAAGTTGAAATCAAATCTTTTAATTTAAAGGAACTTTTTCTAAGTTTTCCTAGTTGATATGCATCACATAGACTATCTACTTCAAAATTAATTTTAGGGAGGCCTCTTACTAGATCATGTTTTGACAGTCTAGATAAGAATTTGAAATTCAAATTTCCAAATCTCTTATGCCAAATCCAAGGGTCACTTGCATTTGCCAAAAGACATAAGTTATCATTTGAAATTGTCATACTAAGAATATAAATATTCTTTTTCCTAATTCCCTCAAATATTATGGTTGAATTATTATCTTCAATGTGACACTTATCTTTTTCAAATTTAATTTTATATCCGTTATCGCATAGTTGACTTATACTTAGCAGATTGTGTTTCAGATTCTTAACTAGCAAAACATTAGTAATAATAGGAGTTTCAGAGTTACCGACTTTGTCGATGCCGATCACATAACCTTTTGAATTGTCTCCAAAGTTAACCAGTCCTCCATCTTTGTATATTATATCATTCAGCATATCTGAATTCCCAGTCATGTGTCTAGAACATCCACTATCGAGTATCCATTTGTTCTTTTTGATTTCCACAGTTTGTTTGTTTTGGATTGATTCCTCAATTCCCATAAGCATGATTCCTGTACATCAAACAATTTTAGTAGACAACCTGTATTTGAATATTGATTATATGCAGACTCAAGAGACAATGATGATCTGAATATTTCTAAACATGCATTAACAAATTTCTTAAACATAGCCATTTAAAAAAACTTTTTCAAAAATCAGATTATGAAACTTTTGAAAACCTTGCTCTGATACCAAATGTGAGGAATGCGGATTACGGATCTTAAGGCTAGGAATAACACTAGAGGGGGGGGGTGAATAGTGTTTTAAAGAAATTACTAAATCTTTTTGAGTTTATGTTAAATTGAACACAAATGTATGCAATATTCAGACACAGATATGATCATAGAAACAAACACAGATGCAGAAATAAAGTAAATGTAGTAAAGGAAAGAACACACCGGATTTTATACTGGTTCGAGGTTACCGTACATCCAGTCCCGCACAACTAAGTACAGATTTCCTTTCAAAAGCAATTCAACAATTACAACCCTCGGTTTCAAGGCTACGAGGTACACCCTCCAGAATCACAATCCTCTGGGTAGAGATACTTGATTTCCAGAGCAACAAGTTCACCCAATTGATTTCCAAGGCTACAATCACACCTTTTCTCGCTTGATTGATTTCCAAGGCTACAATCACACCTTTTCTCGCTAGATAGATTACAAAGAAGCCTATAACTCTGAATAGCACTTGGATCTTGTTGAGATAGTGATAGAGAATCAAACCAGAGATAATCTAGTTAGATTCAATGTTGATTTCGGTAGAGTAATGATAGGATTTTGAATAAGAAAATGTGGAAGAAGAAGAGAAGTGAAAAACCAGAAAAACTGATGTTAAATTCGTTGAAACTAACCTCTATTTATAGAAGAACAACAATCATGTCCATTCGTGAAGAGTTATGGCGAATAGACACTTCTTTTGAAATTTGAAATTTAACTGACACTATGTCGACATGGTCACCATGGGTATGTCGACATCCCAAAGCAAATTTTGAAGTTTTGTTTTTCTTTGAAAATAATCTTTATCTTATATTAAAACTATTTTAAACTTTATAAATATACTTGACTATAGATAAAATACATAGATGAATATAAAGAATAATATATATATAATTTTACTATAATTTTATATTTAAATCTAAGTATAAATATATTATAATTAAAAGATAGTTTAAAACAAACGAAGTTTAAAAACAAGAATATTTAAGGCTAAAACATCTTTTTGAAAATCATTTGAAAAGATAATTTTTAAGGCTAAAACATTTTGAAAAACAATTTTGAAAATCATTCTGAAGTAGTTTTGAAAATCATTTTGAAGTAGTTTTGCAAGCTTCTTCCTACAGAATATCTCATCATGACAGGACTCGAGAACTTGTACAAAACCAGGATGTTCGTGGGTTTGTAAGCCACTTGTCGTAGGTTTGTAAGCTACTTGTCGTGGGTTTGTAAGCCACTAAAAAGCTAGAAATGGGTTCCATCCCAAAAGAAAAATGGAGTGAAGATTTCAGTGCTATTGTGAAGTTTTAACATAATTCTAGACTCAATACTTATCTTGAAATCTTGAACTCTTGATAATCTTGATACTCATGAGTCTTCAATCTTGATATCTTGAATCTCTATAGTGTACAGTCTTCATTCTTGGTACCTGCATGGTTAAATCCTGCATATACATATATATCTAAACTATAATGTTAGTATTATATTTTATAATCTTATTCTAAGGTTGTTGTCATCAAAACCATCAACTCATGGACTAACAATGCCCCCGAGCCTTCTTTAGCTTTTTAGTGAGTCGGCGTGGTTCAGTAATCTAGGTTGCTTGTTTATTGATAGTGAATGGACAATACTACTTCTAACAACGAACAAACTCTCCTTTCAGGCACTTCCATGTATCGAGAGGATAAGGCCGAACTAAACCGCTCGACCAAAAGGGTACTTGAACCAAAAATGATTCAACTATAAATGTCAGATATTTACATAACCTTAAAAATGTTGGATTACTGTAGAGACAACCATACAAAGTAATATTGTTGACATAGAATGCTGGATAAGTGCAATAATATTATTTTATATATATTTGCTTGTATTTTGTTTCATTATCCCATAAATCTATATAAGCACCATTAATTACTTTTTTTTACACCCAAAAACATCTCCTTCTATTAATAAAAAAGATTCATTCTATTTTACATAGTTTTTCATTTTAGTTTTAAACTATAATTATTATTTTGACCCATTCAAATAATTAATTAAATATATAACATTTCCTACATTCAATTAAATAGATTTAAATCCCTCTAATAATGAAAATTTTAATACTTCAATTGGTATAACATTTATATCAATTTTATCCACAATACATTTATAAATATTTTATTTTGTTGAATCCACTTGAACGCAAATTGTGATGGCTGTGTGACACGGTAGTAAACACGAGTTATGTTGGTTACACATGTTTAGATAAAATCCTATTTTTAACAACTTAATCTATATACCTGAAGCAATGATATATTGTGCATGTTTTCCCTTCATCATCATCACATCACTAGGATATATAGAGCTTAGTCTATAGTTAAAACTCTAGTAATATTTGTAGTTAATTTTGAAGTGCAACTTAAAATTCTTGGCTCAATCATAACATTTGTCAGTTAATTGATTTACTCTGAACAGGGATTTTGACTTTTAGTTTATTATTAGTAACAGTGATATTAATTTTCTATATCGAAAGAGATGAATCCTCTTTTGAATAATGTTTCACTTCAAGTGGTTTAACTTATATCCAATAATGAGTATAACATGATCATTGTTGTTATGTAATTGATCATATTCAAAATAGCTTAGACACTTCAAATCCAAAGTATTTACAAACGAAAAGACTATTACACATTGTCACATGAGATCTTTTATTTTGACTAAGACATAACTAACCTATTGAAGACTCGACAAGTCTTCTTTGATTGTGTAGCATTTTCTTATAGTGTACATGCAATGAAATTTCTTGCAGTATAGTTGTAGTTAATTAAAGAGGTCCAATGTAATTTCAAATCAAAAGACTACTACAAATGCAATTGAATTGTGTATAATATCCAGTATTTAATAATTATGGCGACTTATAGTTTAGACTTTATGGGATGTAGATTTTTTTCTCCTTAAAATAATGATTGTGTAGCTTAGTTTTATTATTATTTTTGTTGATAAATGTTTTGGTAGATGAAATATAGAAAAAAATATGAAGAAGAAGAAGAAATAAATAAATAAGAAGTTATAAATTAAAGGAGAATGTTTCTAGATTTCAAATTTAGATGTGGAAAAAATATTTGGAATTTAATTGAAAATTCGTGTATCAATAGATTTGACTTTTAGCATGTCAACTGTTAATTAGTGAATGAAACATAATGATTTTTCTTATATTACTCATTTTTATTTATTAAGATAAGTTCTTATTATATTTAAGCATAGTCCAAAATTTTGGAATAAAAAAGGAAATGAAAAACTAAATTGTAACTATAGGTAGGCTCTTGCTCTACTCAAATATCATTTTATTATACACAAAAACATTACTTCCTTTCTTATTTAACCAACAACACTTGCTTGCTTGGTTTCACACGTCAGTCCCATTTATCACACTTCACACTGATTGGATTGATAAATTGGAAATTGTAAAGCAAGTTATCTTCATTCCTCAATCAAAATTCAAGCAAATATAGGATGTATTTGTTCGCGACACAAAAGGGGCACGAAAGGGGAACGGTTCGCTAAAGGAGAATTCGTTTTTGTGTTACGAAAAGGGTATTAATAACTTTGTTATTATTAATTATATTGCTAATCCTTTTCTACTGTTTTGAAGAAGTTGTATTTTGAGATTGTAACTTGTTAATGAGATTTTTCATCTCAGAAACACCCAAATATTTTTCGAATAATCACGACGCTGAACGCTTACGTGATTAGGAGTCAACAAAATTAAGTAATATTAAGATTTTCTTTAAAGGAAATAATTATGCGCAATAATACTTACACAATTATGATGAAAATATCTAAAATTTTATGACAAGTCCTTATCCAATTTGTTAAGTAATATATTCCAACTTTAACACTAAAAACAACAGAAAATAAAGTAAAGTACTGAAAGCAATAAATGACACAGAGAATTTACGTAGTTTAGATGTTAATGAATCTTACATTCATGGAAAAATGTCCTTTTTTCTTCTTTTTTTATTAATACAAACAAACAACGGCAGAGAGTTCAATTTTTGATTTCAGTGTTTTAAAAAGATTAAAGTCTAAAAAACCCCCCTTTTCTGCTACAGTACCCCATTTGCTTATAGTATATAGAGATTCACATGGACCACCAATGTCATTCTTCCACTCTTTTGATTCATGCCTTTAGATTATACCACGTGTCGATCATTCTTCTTGCTTATTTACTGTACATGGATTGCCAACATGATCTTCTATGGGAAACTATAATTTGAATTGGTGAGTTTTGACCTTTGGCAGTAAATTTAAGTTGAAGTGCGAAATCCTAATTTTGAACAAACCATGACCTGATGGTTTCATGAAGCGACAAGAATGGACCGCACATGTGTAGGTGAAAATTGTAACGACCCGTATTTTTAGCTATTTTAAATTAGTAAATTTAATATGATTATTGAATAAAAATGGTTAAAAATAAAATTTAATGAATTATTGGTGTAGCTATTGAAAATGAACTTGGCTAAATCTTGAAATAAATAATTTCAGAAATTTAGGGATTATTTATATTGAGCTAAAATTATAACCAATAGTTAGAATTGGATAATAAGTGTTGAATTATTTAGATGATAATAAAATGATTGTTAATAATTGGTGAATTATTTATTTAAGGTGATTTATTGAAAATTAAATCGTTTAAATTTAATATTGCAATTATTTAAATAATTGAATCTTGAATTAATGTGGTTGCAAATGGTATCGAAAATTGATTTAAATCTTATTTAAATATGAATGAAGATGGTTAACTTTTAAAATTGAATTTAAAATTGAATAATTAGAAAATGGAAATTTTATATTATAATTAGCGTGTGAAAATAGCCATTTTGGCCACTATCCCGGATTTTGACGAAACTAGTTTCATCGGATCCACAATAATGGATTATTGTAAGATTTCAAGTTTCGTAGCGATCAGACTTTTCGTTTGGCCGTGCAAACTTGAAACGCGTAGAAATTTATTTTAGAATTTAATTAAAATAATTCGATTTGACAAGCTATCTTCTGCATACGATCGAATTAGCCCTTGAGACTAGTTCCACTACGTTCGAAATAGGGGAAAAACATTAGGAACGCCAGGTGGCACACTTCGTTGGAGTTCGGATTTGCGTGGGCTATTCGGGCGAGATATTTTCTTATTTAAATAATATAATAAAGGTCAAACTACCATTTTCTCGTGCATCACGTCATTCCCTTACTTCGTATTCTTTGCCCTTCCCTATTTCAAATTCATCCGACCAGATCTATAAAAAAAAAATCATACGCATAAAAAAAGGAGAGAGGAGGAATCGCGATCGAAGGCTCGATGTTCAACATCAACGACAAGTTAAGGCAGTTGGCAATTGACTGAAGGTGGGCAGTAAGGCTATCATGTGCGGTGTGACTGGGCAAATTCGATGCGAATTTGGTTAAAGCATGTGAGCTTGGCGATGTCGTCATCTGATAAAGGAGTGGTGATTCATGCGTGGGGTTTGGGTGATGTCGATGATTGGTAGTTGCTGAAGATGTTGTAGATATTGGCAGTGAGGCCACTGGCTATATTTGATTGGTGATAATGAAGGCTTTGCATTGGCGGTGGATGGATGCTGTGATGCTGGACAGCCAAAAGTGTTTGTTAAGGATTTCAGTCGATTTCGGACAAAACGATTTGCATTGGAATCATATCGACGCGATCTACATTATGGAGCTGGATTCATGTCTATTTGAATCTAGAATATTTTCTGATTCAAATGAAAGGTGAGTGTTTTATATGCTCACAATTGACTAGAATATTTTTATTTTATTTAAATTTGAAGTATGATGAAATTTAAACTTATTGATTGTTGTTTGATAAATTTAATTGACATTTAAATTGACATCTGAATTAATTGATAGAATTTGAATTGACAATTAAATTTAATTAGAAATAAACTGCTAGTAAAATCCCTGATTATTGGTAATAGGTTGATTGTTGTGATTTATGACTATTTGGATGATTGTTTGAGATGGATGCTATTGATTGATATTTTGGGTGATTTGGATGTGTATTTATGTTTAATATAACCTTTATATTATCTTCAGTAAATAAAACTATAAATTGAATTATTTCGAATAAATTAAGAAATAGGTTGAAATGATATATACCTATGACATTTATTTTGGATTGAAATGATATATCCATTCTTGAATTAAAATTGAGATGACTGGCCATAAGGTAGAGAATTATATTCGGACACCGGATTGGTTAAACTAAATGATATTAAAATTTTGATTTGAAGTTGTTTAAATGATTTGATTTAAAGAAATAAAAATCGAATTTATGGAAATCGAATTATTTTCGAATTTGAGCTCGCAATGTTGATATTTAAATTTGATAACAGGAATTGTTTTAAATAATTAAAGTTGAGATTTACAAATTATAATCGAAATATGATTTGAATTTCAAAAATTGTTTTGTATTAAAGGAATGAATTTTATTCGAACTTTGAATATTGCTAAGTTAAAGTGATATAAAACAATATTTGAAATTGAGCTCGGAATTGAATTATATTTGAAGATTTGGATTTTAAATTGGATATTGAAGGAAAATTTGGTTTAAGTGTTTTGAATCGATATTTTAGAAATAGAACTCGGAATGGATATAAATCAAAATGGTTTAAAATTAGGAATTGAGTTAAAATTAATTTGAAATTGGGAATGAAATTTATTTGGAATCGAAGTAAAATTCGACTTCAAATCGGAATTGAATCGATTGAATCAAAATGGAAATTGGAATTGATTTGAATTGGGAAATTTGGAATTGAATCGGTTTGACTTTGGAACTATTTTCAAATAAATTACTTTAGCATAAACTATTTAAAATCTATATTCTTAAATATTCAAATTATTTTGATTTTCCGAACTATTTTACTATATAAACCATTTTTAATACTCAAACTATTTCCTATTAAACTATTTTAACTATTTAACTATTTTACAACTATTTAAACTATTTTCTAAAAATTCAAATTGGTCAAAGGGTGGAATGTTTATATTTAAATCTTGGATTAAATGTGAATTGGGTTAAAGTAAAGTTATAACCTAAATTGTAATTCGAACCAAATTTTGAAGTGGAATCGATATATCGAACTGAATTGACATTTTGAAGTAAATTATGATATGGAAGTGAATATGATGAATTCGAAATGGATATGATTTTTGAGTAAATATGATGACTTCAAAATGGATTTGATTTTGAAGCGAATTTGATATTTTGATATCAAGTACGAATTGTTTTCGAAATATAAAAGTACCAACCGGTGTGTAAATTGACAATTGGTTGTTAAAGAGACCAGGGTCTCTTATTGGCGTACTCTCTTTCAATATTGGAACCACTTGACAACCGTGTACGCGGTGGATGATATCCAGAATGTAGTAATTGAATTGGCGAACGTTTACTGGAATGCAGTAAGAGAAAAATGATGGATAGCTTTGACACTCGTGTCATAATTAAAATGACTAAAATAGGAGCCTATGTTTGGCCAATGAGGTTAGCTACCTCTAGTGACGTTGATCCCTCTTATTACTACTGTGACTTCGTAATCGATGGGTGCACCTTTTTCGTTGGGATTGATTGTCGTGGTCGGCCATAGATGGGTTACGACCAGCTAGAAATGGTAAACTGGTAGAATCCTACCTTGGGCATTGCCTCACGTGCATTGTCATATTTATCCTTCTACGAGCCCATTACGACTTTGGTTTAGTATTGTACCTATAGGGGAATCACTAGCTACCTACGTTACTGGTTGTGTTACAGGACCTGCATAGACTACATGCTATAAAAATGTGTTAAGTGGGATAATGTAAAGCCTTAACGCTATTTTGATATTTATTTTACTGATAGACATTACCTATTATAGCGTACACTATTATATATAGATAGTTTGATGTATCCTTAGGAGATGGAAAAACCCGTAACGTCTCTTAAGTTATTGTACTCATATTTCGTGACATTGATTTGACATACATAAGAGTATTTTAGTCCTGACTCGAGTGTTTTGTTTTTCATTATGCTCGGGTCAGTCCTGAGTTTTTCAACGTATTGGAGATTATTCTCTGGAGGAAAAAGACCAAGATTTAGTATATTACTATTATTATTATTCCCTGCATCATGCTATTCTGCTGCATTGATTATTTATGCCTGATGTATATATAACTCTGATAAATGCTGTATAGATTATAATCAAATGTATAATAAATAGCTTCATGAACTGTTATTTGATTATTATATTTTATCATTCCGCTGTGAGATTCTGTGTTTGTTTTCTTCTTCTTTTCTTATTTTTCTTAATTAACCCCATTGATTATCTACGTTCCGGATTGTTTAATTTCGACATGTGTGGATTATTGTTGATTTAAACCTTCTGAAATGTGGGTCGTCACAGTTGGTGTCAGATCAGGTTTAGCAATAACCTTGGCTTTGTGGGGTTGATTCATTAGAGATAGACTAGTACTACCCTAGAATGAGTCTGTTTCAATGTATATATATGAGAGAGCGTACTTGTT
Source organism: Allium fistulosum (assembly GCA_030737815.1). Taxonomy (NCBI): domain Eukaryota; kingdom Viridiplantae; phylum Streptophyta; class Magnoliopsida; order Asparagales; family Amaryllidaceae; genus Allium; species Allium fistulosum. The sequence goes on from CM060907.1 coordinate 621,051,868, forward strand.
AGTGTTATAAAATGTTTTATATTGTGTTTACTTATCCGTTGAGTTGTTTATGAATTCCGGCCGATGCGCGGGACCCCGTGTTATCGATAGGGGTTTCTAAACACTTAAACGAGGCAAGTCACATAATATTGTTTTAAAATAGGGTAAATGAAATAATTTTACCTAAATTATATTATATATATATAAAATGATAATTTTTAATGAAATTTTTGTTAGGAGATGATAATATTTAATTATCATCGATTATTGGTTGAACTAAAATAAAAATGAATACCTTGTGAATTTTATTTTATGAAACATTTGATAATTAAATTGAATTGAGATCTAATTAAAATAAAAATTGTTTGGAATAACAAATTTGTAAATTAACGAGATATTTTCATAATGAAGTAATGAAATTGTATGAGTCTTTTTAAATATAGCTTATAAGTAGAAGAGATTTAAAAGCTCGAGTTTTAAAAAAAAAATTCAAAGCCTTACAAAAATATTAATATTAATATTATTTGAAAGTATTTTGACTAGAAATATATTTTAAAAGGATTTTTGAAGAAAATAAAAGCATTAAACTCGCCTTAGTTTCTGGGAAATAATTCTCGGATGACTGCAGCATTGCTAGTATTCATTTTCGAGTTTTTGAGAGAGAATTGCTACCAAAAGAAATTTGTTTTCGACTAAAACAAGTTTTGTTGTGAAAAATATTCTAAATATGATTTGATAAATATATGAAAATAGTTTTGAACTTATAAATTGAAATAGCATAGATTAAAAATAAGTTTATGACTTATAAATTTGAACAGGAAAGTAAAATTTAAATTTAAAACCGTTGGATATTTTTGATTTAAGCAAATAAAAGAGATTTGAATTCGAGAAATGAAATAAAATAATTAACTTTAGAAACGTTAAATAAATCGAGTTAGTGAAATGAAGTAAATAAAATATAGTTTAACTCAAGAAAGCTTAAATAAAATGAAATGTATTTGAAATGAATTAGATAAAATAATAAAATTGAATTTTAAATGAATAAATTTTATAATTTATAGATTTGAGAATATTAAGCTAAAAACAAATTTTAAAATTTGTAAAATGAGAATGATAAGAAAATTTAACTTGAATAAAATTAAATAAAATGAGTAATGGATTAAAATTAAATGATGTTTAACTTAATATTAAATAAATTGAATTGGATATAAAGTGGAACTGGATAAATTAGTAAGGTGAATAAATTCCACTTAAACTATAAAATGAATTAATAAATAAATACGAACTTGAATCTTTAAAATGAAATGTAATTTAAGTGTGAAAGAAATTAAATGCAAATAGAATAAAATTGAATGGTAACTAATTGAATATGAAATAAGTTAAGGGAATAAAATATAAATTGAAGTTTAATTTAAGGGGAGTTGAATAAAATTGATGGTGATAAGATTTTTTTTATTAATATGAATTGGAGTTATAAAAGAAAATTTACTTAAGTAAATTTATTATATGAGTTTGAATCAATGAATAAACTAATGAAGTAAATCAACTTATAAAAATAAAATTTACTAAAGTAAAATTATTAAATTGAATTTAAATTTATGAAATAAACTAATTAAGTGAATCGATGGATTAATATAAACTTAAGTTATGGAATAATAATAAAAATGAGTTGCAATTTTGTAAAATGTTTATAATAAATAAAAATGGTTTATAAGTAGTATTAAAATACTAAGTGATAATGAAATAAATTTAACTTAACAAGGTTAAATGGAATGAAAATTCATTGGATGAAAAATAAAATGAATGTCGTTAAAAATAAATATTAATCACTTGAAAATAAATCGATTGAATGTAAATACATTAAATTGTAATCAATCAAATGTGAAAGAAATGGATATTGGTTGATTGAATAAAAACAGATTAAAACCAAATTAGTTGAATGTAAAATGTAAAGCAAATGAATTGAATATAAATCCATTGAATGATTAAGGAAATGAATGTTAATAAATTGAACATGAATAAATTTAAGGTGAACCAATTAAATTCGAAAAGAAATCTAGGTGAATAAATTGAAAGCAAACAAATTGTATATAGATGAAATAAATGTAAATGAATTAAAAGTAAATCAAATATTGATAGAAAATGAAGGTATAATAAACTGAATATTGACATTAAGAAGTGTGAATTGGTATTGTTGTGAATAAGATTGGATGGATATTGTTTGTTGGATGTTTGTTTTGTTGCATTTGCTATTTTCGTTTATGGTTATTGCATAATCCATGTTATATATTGGTTTTACTCTTTATATATATGTTCTCATTTGGTTATTGAGTGTTTAGTAGGTATGGATGGCGTATGCTAGCTTTTGGAGCTCGATTACGCATTATGTTGCTTTTGCTTGCTTAATTCGAGCGAACTCGCTCATATTATTAATATAAGGTATGTATCTCGGATTACATACCGCGAGTTTATATTTTTTTCCCTTCGGGATGCCTCATCATTGAGATGAGATGTATATTTGATATATATTGGGTATATTTGTGTTATATATTATATTGTAAATTTTTTCCGATCGAGCCGCGCAAAGGAGACTATGCCGAAATTTTCCGTAAATCCGGGAGTTAGAAAAATTTGAAGTTTTAAAAATTTTATAACTTGTTTTTGTATATAATTTATATTTTCCGCAAAATCGATAGTGGAGTGGCGTAGTAGAAGTGTAGTAATAGTTTTGCAAATAAGAAGTTTATGTTTATAAGTTAATTATTTTGAGAAAATATATTGTATGTTAAATTCTTTACTTAACGCCTTTTCGAGGACGAATTTTTTTGAGTGTGGGAGTATGTAACGACCCGTATTTTTAGCTATTTTAAATTAGTAAATTTAATATGATTATTGAATAAAAATGGTTAAAAATAAAATTTAATGAATTATTAGTGTAGTTATTGAATATGAACTTGGATAAATCTTGAAATAAACAATTTCGAAAATTTAGGGATTATTTATATTGAGATAAAATTATAACCAATAGTTAGAATTGGATAATAAGTGTTGAATTATTTAGAAGCTAATAAAATGATTGTAAATAAATGGTGAATTATTTATTTAAGGTGATTTATTGAAAATTAAATCGTTTAAATTTAATATTGCAATTATTTAAATAATTAAATCTTGAATTAATGTGGCTGCAAATGGTATCGGAAATTGATTTGTATTAAAGGAATGAATTTTATTCGAACTTTGAATATTGCAAGTAAAAGTGATATAAAACGATATTTCAAAATTGAGTTCGGAATTGAATTATATTTGAAGATTTGGATTTTAAATTGGATATTGAAGGAAAATTTGATTTAATTGTTTTGAATCGATATTTTGGAAATCGAACTCGGAATGGATATAAATCGAAATGGTTTAATATTGGGAATTGAGTTGAAATTAATTTGTAATTGGAATTGAAAATTATTTGGAATCGAAGTAAAATTCGACTTGAAATCGGAATTGAATCGATTAAATCGAAATGGAAATTGGAATTGATTTGAATTGGGAAATTTGGAATTGAATCGGTTTGACTTTGGAACTATTTTCAAATAAATTACTTTAGCATAAACTATTTAAAATCTATATTCTTAAATATTTAAAATATTTTGATTTTCCAAACTATTTTACTATATAACCATTTTTAATACTCAAACTATTTCCTACTAAACTATTTTAACAATTTAACTATTTTACAACTATTTAAACTATTTTCTAAAAATTCAAACTGGTCAAAGGGTGGAATATTTATATTTAAATCTTGAACTTATATGTGAATTGGGTTAAAGTAAAGTTATAACTTAAATTGTAATTCGAACCAAATTTTGAAGTGCAATCGATATATTGAACTGAATTGACATTTTGAAGTAAAATATGATTTGGAAGCGAATATGATGATTTCAAAATGGATATGATTTTTGAGTAAATATGATGATTTCGAAATGGATTTGATTTTAAAGCGAATATGATATTTTGATATCAAGTATGAATTGTTTTCGAAATAATTGTTTTCAAAATATAAAGTACCAACCGATGTGTAAAATGACGATTGGTTGTTAAAGAGACCGGGGCCTCTTATTAGCATACTCTCTGTCAATATTGGAACCACTTTGACAACTGTGTACGCAGTGGACGATATCCAGAATGTAGTGGTTGATTTGACGAACGTTTACTGGAATGAAGTAAGAGAACGATGATGGATAGCTTTGACATTCGTGTCATGATTAAAATGATTAAAACAGGAGCCTATGTCTGACCAATGAGGTTAGCTACCTCTAGCGACGTTGATCCCTTTTATTACTATTGTGACTTCGTAATTGACGGGTGCACCTTTTTCGTTTGGTTTGATTGTCGCCGTCAGCCACAGATGGGTTACGACCAGCCAGAAAGGGTAAACTTGTAGAATCCTACCTTGGGCATTGCCTCACGTGCCTTGTCATATTTATCCTTACACGAGCCCATTACGACTTTGGTTTAGTACTGTACCTATAGGGGACTCACTGGCTACCGACATTACTGGTTGAGTTACAGGACCTGCATAGACTACATGCTATAAAAATGTGTTAAGGGAGATAATGTAAAGCCTTAACGCTATTTTGATATTTATTTTACTGATAGACATTACCTATTATAGCGTACACTATTATATATAGATAGTTTGACGGATACTTAGGAGATGGAAAAACCCGTAACATCTCTTAATTTATTGCACTCATATTTCGTGATATTGATTTGACTTACATAAGAGTATTTTAGTCCCGACTCGAGTGTTTTGTTTTCATTACGCTCGGGTCAGTCCTGAATTTTTCAACGTATTGAAGATTATTCTCTAGAGGACGAAGACGAAGATTTGGTATATTACTATTATTATTATTCCATGCATTATGCTATTCTGCTACATTGATTATTTATCCCTGATGTAGATATATAACTGTAATAAATGTTGTATAGATTATAACCAAACGTATAATAAACAGCTTCATGAACTGTTATTTGATTATTATATTTTATCGTTCCGCTATGAGATTATGTGTTTGTTTTCTTCTTCTTTACTTATTTTTCTTAATTAAACCCATTGATTATCTACGTTCCGGTTTGCTTAAGTTGGACATGTATGGATTATTGTCGATTTAAACCTTCCGTAATGTGGGTCGTCACAAAAATGCAATGAGAAATTGCCCCCATTTCAGAAAATGTACATAGTTTTAAGCATTCTAGGACTTCACTATTGTGAATGAGCCATTGATAACCGTGCCTTCGTGATTATGCTGGGTGGCAATATTATACAGCATCTAAACTACGTCGACATTCTTGAAGTCATTCTGTGTCGTTTATCAAAAATTGAAATAAAGCACTGTGTTAGGGGTAATTAAGGTTGAGTTATATGGCCCGGTAAATAAAACTGCACCACCATTTTGAAGAATGGTCATATCGCTTGAACCCATTCCAAACTATCTTTATCAATAGAGGACTGCTCCACTACCTTTGTATTTAAGCTATGGTTTATGATTTTGAGCATGAAATCATAGCTTCTTGGCTTGCTTTTGGGGATCATACATACCTTGGCTTATGGTTGCATAGCAGTTTCCCCGTAACATCATCGTTTGAGTTTTTGTATTTGTGGTAGTATCCTCTTTGAAGTTGTAACGCTGTTCTGTCACTTCAATGTCAAATCAGGATGGCGGTGCATCCTTGTTTCTTTTAATGTTAGTTTAAGATTTCGGCGCATCCCTATTGCGTATAGTTGCTTTATGGTTTGTGCCACTGTTCTATGTCATTTGTGTTGTTTTTGGGGCTGCAACACAGCCTCTACATCTTTTTGTTACCTAAAGATTATGTCGCAGTTCCAACTTATTAAGGCTTATGTAACATCCCCCATTTGACACTCAAAGATGAACGTCGATGATGCTGTAGTCATCACCAGAAGTGTCTTCCCATGATGAAAGTGAGTTCAGTTTATTAAGTATACATAGATAAGTAAACAGAACATCTAAAAATTTTCATTACATCAAAAGTTTTCTTCAACATTCTTTACATATACTTTAATCACAATTAAACCAAAAAAACATACCCATGTAGGTGTCAAATATAATAGAAAATAACATATAAGAGTTGGGTCAGCAAATGATGATGCGACCTGCACTCCTTAATACAGCAGAAAATAAAATCTTTATTAGATATTAAGCCTCCTGCTCCATCTTCGATCCTCGTATCATGGTCCTTACTTTATATAAGTATAATCCCATAAACTCAGCTTACTCAAATGAGCACCCATGAGTTTATGGGGAAAACAATGATAAAAATATGGATCATACATAAAGTTTGGTGTGAGTAATACCTACCCCAAATCAATCATATAGTGAGACCAAACCGTACGACACAAATTGGGTTTCCCCTCACTATTCGTAGAACATAAGTGAAACAACCATAGATACTGCGCAAGTAGTTCTTATTTTCTAACGCACCTTATACCTTCTTATATGGCCTCCAATTACTGTTGCACTCCCCCACACAGTCCATGCTTAGTTCTCATATTAGATTATTCTTTATTCTACTACTCCTATCTGCTGCTGTGCCCTCAGCGCAGTCCCTACTTGACTCTCTATTTAGGTTTGTCTTTCAACTGATACTGCCTGGAAGAAACCCATTATGCAGCACCAATTTTTTTCAATTTTTTCTCCAGGTTTAGATTGCATGGACTTAGCCCCCTGCAGTATTCTTTTAGTTTCATTCATATTTCAAGTTGTGTAGACCTAGCCTCCCATAGTATTTAACTATTCATTAGCTACTCCTTAAACCACAAAGAAAAAGTCACATGTAGTCCTATATTTCTTAACTTAACTTCTAGAATACTGTGAAAACAACCACCCACAGTCCTCATTTATTTACTTAGACTCTAGGCTACTGTGTAACAACCACCCACGGTCCTTAAACATTTGTTTAATTTGAAACTGCTTGGAATCACCCACCGTAGTCTCTAAAAGTTGAATGCCTCTCCTCACCTTTCCAAGGTGTGCATTCGAATAGACGTCCCCACCTTGGAATTAATAGCCCTTCCATCTTTACCTCTAGCACACGAGTTTTCTCCTTTACTACCCTTGGACCCACTCTGAATCCTATCGAATTTCCTTTTCATTCAGTCTTATCTCACCATCCCTTCGCACGGTACTTCCCCGTCCCAACCTAGGTGCGCAACTCACTCTTTACTAGTGAATCTTTTCAAATTGCAGCGTTCAATGTTTTCTACATTTCGTGCAGACTTGCTTTCCCCTGAAAGCTCCTAGATCTCCTGGCTAATCTCTACCATTTCCCCCATATGCGCAGTTCCCTTATAACCCATTAGGCCACTACCTTAGCTGTAAACAAGACAAAGTCTGACTTATCTGACAACGTCTTTATACATGTCGTTATCTTATTGGTCGCTATTTTACTTTCTGTTATTTGCAGTATCCTTTTTCTTTCTTTTCAGCTAATGATCTGGATCTGGTTTCTCTTTTTTTCCTAACACCCGCTAATATATTTTTCCTATATAAATTTATTTTTCCCTACACCCCATTGTAGTTCCCCACTTGCCCCAACGCAATACTTAGCTATTGTGGTCTATTTTTCCTTATAGAAAATGCTGATAAATTCCTATAAAATTTCTGAACCCTTGTTCTATCGAACCTAATCTTTATTTGGACTTTTAAAGGTGTTTTCCTCATTTTTTCTAGTTACATTGCTTCAATAAACCAATTAAAATCATATAAGTTTAAGAAACTTCTCAAACTAAAAACCCAATCTCCAAAACTGATTAGAACATAATATAAAATTTTCATTAACTTTCAAAAATATTAAAGTAGGAGAAACACGTTTAAGCATCCTATGTTTATCTATCATTCCCTAAAACATTTATTAAGCCTTTATACTTGTTAATAAAATCAATATGAACCCCATCATACTTAAAAACATAAAAATCTAAACCAAAACCATATATTTGAGACTGGTGTAGATAGGTTAAGTATTACTCACCTATATCTTATAAGATGACTTGCTTTGGTCTTCATAATCCCCTTTTGGCTTGCATTTCCCTAATCTTCTTCTCCATTTGCTCTCTTTAAGCCGCTATTAGAGTTCATTCCTAGCTTTTTTATATATTTTTTTATATTTTAAGTAATGGATAAATGAATAGAAAAGAGTAATCTTTATTGTCCCACAACAATTTACGCTTGGGCCCTCATACCCTTTTTCCATTAATTTATTACCCTTTATTTCTCTTATTTAGCTCGCGTTGGTTTTTTAATTGGTTTATTTGATTGATTAAAAATTTAGGGTCGTTACAATCTTCCATCCTTAAAGAATTTCGCCCTCGAAATTCAGTTAAGGCATGATAGAGATTTGCCAGCTATCCCCAACTTATGCTAAGCATACCCATGAATTCCCAATCCATGCTCATAAAACGTACTAGTGCTATCTACTAATATAATAAACAACCATATTATACATACATATATGGTCTGCAACAGTACAACTCAATACATAGCTCATATGCTAATCTGAAACGAATACCTCTAGATATGTCTTCTTAATCTTATCATATGTTTCCCATGTGCGGTCCTCTCTATTTGCACTCTAGTGGACACACTAGTTTCACTATCTTGTTCTGAAGCTGCTTCTCATCCCGATCCACTATTTGAACCGGTCTGTGCACATAGGTCATATCTGGCTTTATGAATAAGTCTTCCACTATGCTCTGATTAACTACTGCTTCCAGATCCATGATGCATTTTTGCAAACATGATACGTGAAACGCATTATGAGTCCCTATAAAAACACTAGACTAATCCACCTTATATGCCACCTTCCCAATCCTATCTATGATCGAAAACGGTTCTACATATCTAGGTGCTAACTACCCAGCTTTTCCAAAGCGCATTACACCCCTCATCGGAGAAACCTTCATGAACACTTGATCACCTACTGCATACTCTAGTTCTTTTCTCCTCGTATCGGCATAACTCTTCTACCTAGACTGTGCTGCTCTCATTCTAGCTCGGATCAGTTCTACCTTCTCAATAACATCCTTTAACACATTTGGTCCTAATATCAACCTGTCCCCTACCTCCAACCAGCATGTAGGCAACTTACACGGTCTTCCATACACCGGCTCAAATGGCGCCATCCCAATATTTCTCTGATAGTTGTTGTTATATGAGAACCCTACCAGATGCAAGTAATCCTTCCAAGATCTACCAAAGTTTAAAATGCATGCTCTCAGCAAGTCTTCGAGGACTTTGTTGATCCTCTCGGTCTGCCATTTATCTGTGGATAATATGTAGTACTCATGAGCAGTTCTGTACCTAATACCTTTGCAGACTTTACCAGAACGTGCTAATGAACAGTATATCCCGATCACTAATAATAGAGCTAGGCACCCCGTGCAGTCTCGCTATTACCTTTACATATATCTCATCTAACTTCGAATCAATCCTCTTTGCCTTCATTGGAACGAAATGGGCACTCTTAATTAGTTTATCAACTATGACCCACATGCCTTCATTTCCTGCACTTGTCCTTGAAAACCCATCTACGAAGTTCATAGATATCGAATCCCATTTTCACACTGGAACCTCTAAAGACTGCAGGAGCCTACTTAGCTTATGATGTTCTGCCTTCACCTACTGGCACGTAAGACATCTTCTCATATACTCTCCCGCATCTTTCATTATCCCTTCCCAGAATAAACTGCTCTTCATGTCTAGATACATCTTCATACCTCCAGGATGTATGGTAAACTTTGAATGATGACATTCGTCCAATACTTCGTTCCGCAGTCTGTCTGCACTTAAAACACACAACCTTCCATTCTTCCACAGTCTGCTTTCTCTATCAACACCGAATCCTTTCAGTTCTACTGCTTCAACCTCTAAGTCCAAGTTTCTTACAATATATGTGCAGAACCTATCTCTCTTCTACAGTTCAGTTATCCTTTCTATCAGCGTAGGCCTTACTTCCAGGCATGATAATATCCCAGAACTACTGCTCAAACTTGCGCTAGACCGAAATTGTACATTACACGCACAATGTTTCTATCACGGTCCATTCCTTTATCATAGCAAAAACACAACTTTTCTCTTTTTGGCTTAAGGAAACTGCTACTTTATTTCCTTTTCCTAAGGTATACTGTCCCAAAATCATACAATGCTAGAAACTCTAACCATCTCTACTGCCTCATGTTCATCTTCTTCTGAGAAAATAAATACCTTAAGGACTTGTGGTCAGTATACAACTCAAACCTCTCCCCCAGGAAATAGTGTCTCTACATCTTCAATGCAAAGACAACTGCTGCCAATTCCAAATCATGCGTTGGATACTGAACTTCATGAGGTCGCAATTGCTAAATGCATAAGCAATTACCATACCCTTCTGCATCAATACCATGCCTAACCCCAAACCTGACACATCAGTATACATAGTCATAACATCATTCTCTACAGGTAATATCAAAACAAATGCATGCGTCAATCTATATTTCAATTCCTGGAATGACTTCTCACACTCTTATGCCAAAAAAAATGCTCACCCTTCTCAGTTAGCCTTGTTATCGGCGCAGCTATAAGGGAGTAGTCGTTAATAAATCTCCAGTAAGAGCTAGTCAATCCTAAGAAACTTCGTACCTCGGTCACAGTCTCAGTCTCTTTCACCCATTTACTACCACCACCTTTGGAGTATCTATAGCTAATCCTCCTTCCAAAATCACATGGCCTAGGAACTTCACTTCCCTTTTCCAAAAATGACACTTAGAATATTCTTCCTGTAACTTATGCTATCCCAACATCTCTAGCACAAGTCTTAGATGAACTGCGTGTTCCTTCTTATCCCTAGAGTACACCAAGATGTCATATATATACACTAGCACATACCTATCCAGCTTATCTCAAAAGATCCTATTCATCAAGTCCATAAAGAATGCATGTGCATTGGTCATCCTAAATGGCATAACTAACCACTCATAAGAACCATACCTTTTTCTAGACGTAGTCAAAGGAACACTTTTCTCTGCAAGCCTCAGCTAATCGAACCATGTAGCTAAGTCCAAATGTGAAAACACCTTAGCTCCACTTAATTGATCGAGCAAATCATCAATTCTCAGCAAAGGATACCTATTCTTCACTGTCTTTCATTCAGTTTTTGATATTCAATGCATAATCTTAATTTCCCATCAGACTTCCTTACCGAAACTGTTGTTGCTCCCTAAGATGAACAGCTTGAACTTATGAGGCTCTTTCCTTTTAATTCTGCCAATTTCTTCATCAACTCCTCCATCTCCCTTAGAGGCATTCTACTTGGGGGTCGAATAAATGGTTCGGTCCCTCAGAGTAGATATATTTGAAACTCCATTGCTCTTGGGGGTAGCAATACCGAAACCAGTTCAAATACGTCTCGGAACTCCTTCACTACACATACTGCTCCAAGATCTTCTTCTTCTAAAGTCAAAGCATATAAAACGCTCCTACACTCCGCCCTACATTTCTCCAAGATCACATACATCTATCTCTGTGGTCTGGATGACTCAGAGTAATTATCCTCTCTACATAGTGCACCCTTGCTCCATACTTCTTTAACCAGTCCATTCCTAAAATAACTCCTAAGCCTATGAAGTCAAACATGTAGGGATCACAAGAAAACTTACACCTACCTAACTTAATATCTATATCAGTGCATCTCAATCCGAGAGTGGCTTACCCTCCTATCGGATTGCTACACATATCGACTGACTAAATAGATGACTCTGTAACTAAGTCTATCAACCAATTCTTTAACTATAAATGAATTTGTAGCACTAGTATCAAACAGTACTCTAACTGTCAAAACTAAACCTTCTAAGACTTTCCCCTTGCCTTTCTCCTCTGTAGATGGTCCTTCCTTCGATCCCTACAAAGCATAAACATGTGCTTTAAGCTCTGGGTAGTCCTTCTTAAAATGCCCCATCTTATTGAACTTCACCCTTATGAGGTTCTTTGACATTGGACATTATGTTGCATAGCATCCCTTCTATCCGCAGCTATAACAAGCAACCTCTGCAATAACAGCTGCTCCACCTTTCCTATTTGACTCACCATTTTTACCTTTTAGGTACGGAGTAAAACTTATTTTTATGCTCTACCATAGGTCTCGCCTCCACCCTACTCAGCTCTTGGTACATCCCATCATATCTTCTAGCCATGTCAACAACAAACTCAAAATGAGATTCTACATGAGCCATCACCTTATGATCAAAACCTTGCTTCAAGCCCCTAACAATTTTTTTATATTCTTCATTGGGGGTATTGATGATCTCCCTTCCATACTTAGCCAATGTATTAAACTTCTGGATGTACCCCTCTATAGTAACATCACGTTGCTTTAGATCAATAACCTCTCTCAACAACACACTCTGTTGAGATTATGATATAAATTATGCTTCAAACCTCTTTTTAAACTACTCCTAAGTAATCTCCTCTTCTATGATTTTAGCAACTACGTCTCCCACTGTCTCTTTAAACTTTGAGGCAGGCTCCTTCCTTATAAACTTCTTAGCCAATTTAGTATATTTGATAAGGAAAGCTTATGGTTGCATAGAGGTTTTCTCATAGCATCATCCTTTGAGTCTTTGTATTTGTAGGTAGTAGCTTCTTTGAAATTGAGTCGTTGTTCTATCACTTCAATGTCAAACCTGGATGGTAGTGCATCCTTGTTTCTTTTAATGTTGATATAAGATTATGGCGTAGCACTACCACTTTTAGTGTTAGTTTAAGATTGTGGTGCATCCCTATCGCGTATAGTTGCTTTAAGGTTTGTGCAACAGTTCTATCATTAGTGTTTCTTTTAGGGCTATAGCACAGCCTCTACATATTTTTGTTACTTAAAGATTGTGCCGCAGTTCCAACTTATTAAAGCTTATGTTACATCCCATACTTGACACATGAAGATGAATGCCAATGATGCTGCAATCATCACCAAAATTATCTTCAAAAGACGAAAGTGGGTTCAATTGATTAAATATACAAAGGTAAGTAAACAGAGCAGCTAAATATTTCATTGCATCAAAAGTTTTCTCCAACATTCTTTACATATACTTCAGTCACAATTAAACTAGAAAACATGCCCACGAAGGGGTTAAATATAGTAGAAAATAACGTATAAGAGTCGGTTAAGCATATGATGATGCGGCTGCACATCATAGTACATCAGAAAACAAAATCTTTATTAGCTACCAAGCCTCTTGCTTCGTCTTCGATCCTCGTATTGTCGTCCCTATTTTATACTTGTATAATCCCATAAATCAGCCTACTCAAATGAGCATCTGCGAGTTTGTGGAGGAAAACAATGATAAAATATAGGTCAGACATATAGTTTAGTGTGAATAATACTTACCCAAAACAATCAAATAGTGAGACCAAACCGTATTGCACAGATTGGGTTTTCCCCTCACTATTCGCACAACATAAGTGAAACAACCACATATACTATGCAAGTAGTTCTTATTTTCAAACGTGCCTTATACCTTCTTATGCATCCCCCAATTACTACTGTGGCCTGGGCACAGTCCCCGCTTAGTTTAGATTATTCTTTATTCTATTGTTCCTATCCATTGTTGTGCCCGCCTCGTAGTCCCCACTTGACTCCCCATTTAGGTTTGTCTCTCAACCGATACTGCCTAGAAGCAGGCCCCTCTACAACACCAATTTTTTCAATTTGTTCTCTAGATTGCATGGACTCAGCGCCCTACACCTTTTTTTAGTTTCATTCATATTTCAAATTGCATAGACCCACCCTACAACAGTATTCAACTATTCATTAGCTATGCCCAGGACCACAAAGAAACAACCACATGTAATCCTTCTATATTTCTTAACTTAAGTTATGGACCACTGTGAAACAACCACACGCAGTTCCCATTTATTTACTTAGACTCCGGACTACTGTGTAACAACCACCCGCGGTCCTTAAACATTTGTTTAATTTGAAACTACTTGGAATCACCCACCATAGTCTCTAAAAGTTGAATGCCTCTCCTTACCTTTCCAAGGTGTGCATTTGAGTAGACTTCCCCACCTCGGCATTAATAGCCCTTCCATCCTTACCTCTAGCATATGAGTTTTCTCCTTTACTATCCTTAGACCCACGTCAAATCCTACCGAATTACCTTTTCATTCAGTCTCACTCCCACCCTCCCCTGGTACAGTACTTCCCTGCCCCAACCTAGTTGAATAGTTCACTCTTTACTAGTGAATCCTTTCAAATTGCGGCGCACAATGTTTTCTACATTTTTGCCATGCAGATTTACTTTCTACTGAAAGCTCCTAGATCTCTTCGGCTAATCTCTACCATTTCTCCCATATGTATAGTTTCCTTACAACCCATTAGGCCATTGCCCTCAACTCCAAACAAGATAAAGTCTTACTTGTTTGACAACCTCTTTACACATGTCGTTATCTCGTTCGTCCTTATTTTACTTTATGTTATTTGCAAGGTCCTTTTTCTTTCTTTTCAGCCAATGATTTGGATCTAGTTTCTTATTATTTCCCAACACCCATTAATATATTTTTCCCATATAAGTTTATTTTTCCCTGCACCTTTGCTGTTCCCCACTTGCCCTAGCGTGGCTTAGCCATTTTAGTCTATTTTTCCTTATTGAAAATTTGATAAATTGTCAAAAAATTTGTGAACACTTGTTCTATCACGCCTAATCTTTATTTAGACATTAAAGGGTGTTTTCATCATTTATTTTCTAGTTACGCTCCTTCAATAAGCCAAATAAAATCATATAAGCTTAAGAAACTTCTCAAACTAAAAACCCATCTCTAAAACCATGATTAAAACATAATATAAAATTTCTATTAACTTTCAAAATCCTAAAGTAGGGGAAACACATCTAAACATTCCATGTTTATCTATCCTTCCCTAAAACATTTATTAAACATTTATATTTGTTAATAAAATCCGTATGCACCCCATCATACTTAAAAACATACAAATCTAAACCGAAACCATATATTTGAGATTGGTGTAGATATGTTAAGTATTACCAGCTAGATCTTATAAGATATCTTGCTTTAGTCCTCTTAATCCCCATTTTGCTTGCATTTCCCTTATCTTCCTCTCTATTAGCTCCCTATAAGCTACCACTAGAGCTCTTTTCTAGCTTTTTAATCTTATTTCGAGTAATATGAAATGAATAAATAAATAAGAGTAATGTTTATTGTCCCATAACAATTCAGCTTTTTGCCCTCATACCCCTTTTCCATTAATGTATTCCCCTTTATTCCTCTTATTTACCCTTGATCTTTTAATTAGTTTATTCAATTAATTAAAAATTTAGGGTCATCACAGCCTACTTTTTGGTACCGTAGCATAACTCTCATACTTTGTGGTTATCTCAGGTTTATGACGCAATGTGAAGTCCCTGTGTTTTGCCACCAACTTAAGGCGTTGGCATAGTACTATCTGGATTTTGTTCTTTCTTTCTTTCCATATTTCGACTTATATTTTCCGAGCATTTTTTTTGGCTCAGTGTTTGTATCAATTCCCCATTAACGAGGTTAGGAATATATGGATATAACACTTGTCTCCTAAGTCTGCAGCGATCGTAGGTTGGTATAGAATTGTTTCTACTTCCATGATTTTCTATATTCTATCACTTCTTGTTATTTCCTCTTTCTTTTTTTCAAAGCGAAAAAGTCTTTATTGTTGTTTCATATTTAATGCTCTGGTACACGTATCACTCTCTTAATGGCTGATCTTCTTAAAAGTTGTAACTTAGCCTTTTCAACTCGTAAGAAAATTTATATGGATCCTCGCGTTAATCTTCCTTGTCAATAATCAATTGATGTTTTGGTGCTATTTCATCATTCTGATTGTGTGACTAAGATTCAAATCGAGATAAGTATATATTTTTCCTTTCTTCTTCTCCATTCTTTTACATGCTTTCCAAAATCTGAATTTATAATCTCATCTTCTCCGGGGCTAGTTTCCCATCCGAATAAAAGTATGGGTATTCTTTTTCTTATCATTTCCTTTTTCCCTAGCTCTTAGCGATTGTTGATAATCAATTTAGTATTTTTCGATATGAAAACTGCAACCATCTCTCCTTTATTTTTACCATATAGAATAACTAAATGAGGGGAAGTAGAGAATATTTAGGGTCATTTTAGATTCAAGGGTTATGTATATAGGATTCCTGAATCTCATGAAAATATCCATATGCCCCTAAATGGCTTTATTTCTATTATTTCTGAGCATATTCGATGTGGGCATTATCTTCCTCCTAATCAAATTCTTCATGAATGGCTATTCGCTATTGGTATTGCACCCATTTAACTTGCTCCCATTTCTTATTCCATTTTGATCGCCATTTTCATTCTTTACGCAGAGAAGAGCTCCCCTCCTTCCCGCAAAGAATTTCAATTTCTATTCGACATTCATAGGAGTCCTTTTGGGGGTAATTTTGAATTTTATTACACCTAAGCAAAGAAGTCGGTTCTTATGTCTGTCCCTTGTAAGACCCGATAATGGAATGATTAATATTTTTCATTTCGAATTTAGATAACTTTCCTTCATGTTTCCAACCACATCCTAATCGTCCTATTTTTTTTATCATGCCACTAGTTCATATATATCTCGTAGGAAGGACATCCTAGGTTTAGGTGAAGATGAGAGAAAAAATATATTTTTTACTAGTTCGTTACTGTGCAAGTACGATGTTTTATGCACGAGCCACAACTTTTCATGCTTCCTCTTTATAATCTTCTTGGCTACGGATGAATCTAGGGGTATAATTTGACAAGCCAGATAATGAAATTCTACTTTCTGTTCTTTTATAAGGATAATTACTAATCCTAACTCCTTTTTTGCACAAGTAAAATGATCAGCGACCTTTTTGATGCATTCCTCGATGATTCCTTATCAAAAAGATAAGAAACGTCAAAGAAGAGGGGAGAAAAGAGGAGAAATGATAACGCTGAAGCCTCTGACCAACCTTTAAAGAAACCACTTGCGCCTCCTCCTTCTTCTCTTCCTTCCTTAAAGGCATTGCCTATCTCACCTCTCCAGTCATTCCGAGACCCTCGCATTCGCTTCTTGCTATTTCCCGAGATTACCATTACTGATCTTACCGAGAGGTCAGGGTGTATCACTCTGGATGACTTATCCCATATTGCCTCTATCCCATAATCTTATCCCATCGCTCTTCCATTTCTTGCACTCTTCTTCCTTGAGCTTGCTATTGAGCTTTAAAGGTCTTTGGTCTATGTATGTACCTTCTATTCAATCTTTATTCAACAGTGATTTGCTTTGGTGATTCTCATCTTATATATCTTAGCTTTGTAATAGGTAAGTGGATCACGTACCGTATGCTTTACAAGTTGTACGCCATGTTTAAGTGTTAATTTTTTGTCGATCACTTAAATGATACTACTATGGAGGTTGACCTCAGCTTCTTGGGAGACTCAAAAAATTGATGATGCCCTTGCTTTTTGCAGGGCTGAGTGGGCTAAGGAGCTGGCTGTAGAGAATGCTTCCCCTTCTGCCTCCAAGACACCTCTTTACAACAAGATGATGAGAATGCACAGTCTAAGGGGACTGAGGCTACCTATACTTCTCAAGCTCATGTAATTACTTAAACCTTTGTAAATGATTTCACTACTTCTCGGTATCTAATAAAATGAATTTGCTTCCTAGTTTTGTTGTGACTAATTCCTTTAATTGTCTTATTGTTTTGTTACTGCACTATGAATGACCATGCTATTTTCATTCCTTTGTTCTTTATAATTTTCTAAGGAAGTAATTTTTACTAAACTCTTAAAGGAAAGCATGGGAAAACTTCAAACTCAGATTGTAGATCGTCTTGGTTTTACACAACTTAAAAGAGAAACCTAGGGGTTTCTTTTTAGAAATGACCAAGTAGTTAAAGAAAATGAGGCACCTACTGATTTTGTACTGCACCATTGGTGCTATACGCTAGAGAGTGGTTCCTTCCCCTCGATAGTCCTTATTTGGTGTGGTTTAGGATTAGGCTTGGTAGTCGAAATACAGAGTGACTGCTGGTGTATTATTTTTATTTTTGTATGTGAATTTGTTGCACTCTTGATATAAAACTGGTCTTATGTGATGTGTCTCTCTAAACTTGACTTCGTTAATTTGATCTCTTTCGAAATAAATTATAATCAATATCAATTTGGTCAAATTTTTTCTTCCTCGTGAGCACCACTCTGAGTCTACCAAAGCCTTCATTTCTAATGAACCTTCGATTCCCACTATATATGGCCCGACGAGTTAGGGGCTTTTGAATTTGTTGTTGCGGTTTCATCTTCTATTTCGACCTTAAAGGAAAAGAATCCCCAATTAGCGCTTACCAATGAAAGACTTGAAAGGGAATTGAAGGATGCTCTTTCTAACACTAGTACAAAATATGTTTGTTATTTTGCCTCATTTGCTTCGGTTGTGTTCGCAACCGAAGTAAATAGTGTTATTTGCTTGGGTTGTCCTTGCAAACAAAGAAAACGCAGCGAAGCAAATAGTGATATTTGCTTTGGTTGTCCTTACAACCAAAGCAAAGAGCGTTATTTGCTTCGGTTCGTCAAGAACCGAAGCAATTGCAAATTATTTTCACTTCACCAATCCAACCATTTTATAATACAAAACTTTTGTAATGTAAAGCAAATTTTTTTGTATTATTATAATAATTAAAAGTTGGTAATTTAAAATTAATAACAAATAACTAATATTTGCTTAATAATTTGTAAATGGTAATTTATAATTAATAATTATCAATGACAGTTTATATAGGTGATTATTTATGTTTTTTTTATAACTAAGGATTATTAATAAATAATTTATAATTACTAACTATTATCAATAATCTATAATTTTTTTATATATAAAAATTTATTATTGTTAATTAATAGTTAGTAAATTATAGTTAATATTTATTAATTATATTAAATAGTTAATAAATAGTTAATAATATAATTGATAATTAACAATTAACAATTAATATTAAACTGTTACAATTAAATAACTAATGATTGATAATATATACATATTAATTTAAAAATAGTAATTACTAGTTAACAATTAATAATTACTATTAATAACTAATAATATATACACATTAATTAACTTTTTACCGTTAATATTCAATTACAGTTAAGAAGTAATAAGTAATAATTAATAAATAACAGTTAATAAACTAAAAGTAAATTAGTAAATTATAGTTAGTAAATTATGAAATTAGTAAATAATAGTTAATAAACTAGAAATAAATAATAGTTCATATATAATAATTTATTATTGTTAATTATTGATAATTTGTAAATTATAGTTAATATTTATTGACTATATTTAATAGTTAACACTACAAGGCAAACAGCTCTTTCCAACGGCTCCAAGCCGTTGGCGGCCGTTGGTAAGCCATTGGGAGCCGTTGGAAAGGGCGTTGGAATACATTTCGACGCCTTCCAATGGTTCCCAACGCCCCCAACGGCGTTATACCAACGCTTACCAACGGCTCATCTGGCCACGTGGCAAACTTCGTTGACCAACTTGCCGTTGGTTCGCCGTTGGAAAACGTTGGTTTCTGCCGTTGGTAGCCGTTGGGAGCCGTTGGTTATAGATGACCAATTGGCCGTTGGTTTCCGTTGGAAGCCGTTGGAAATCTGAAACTTTTTTTTTTACTCGGCTGCTCCTACTCACCTCCGACCGCACACAATATCATAAATATTAAAACTGCTCCATTTTGAGCGTATATCCAATAACAATCACATATATATAACCAAACACAATATAATAATCAAATCATACACATAAACAACCAAACCATCAAAACAAACTAAATTCTACATCCATCAAATTAGTTTCTACGTCAAAATCAAACGTCATCCAAACCAACCGTCATCATATATACAAACAACACATAAAAAGCCGTCACCAATCGTCATCCAAACCATCACCAAATGTTTAAGACATCCAAACACATCACCAAATGCCTAACACATCTAAACCATCACCAAATGTCTAACACCATACAACAATAAATACAAACCATCACCACTCCACACATAAGAAAACATCTCAAACATACCTCAACTCACTCGCCAGCAGAACCACCGGAGGAAGGAAACTGCCCGTATTGCTCCATGAACTCCGCCACTTTATTGTTTAGCTGCTCCATTTGTTCTTCACGACGGCGATCGCGGTCTTGAAGCGTGGCGATCTGGGCTCGTAGCTGTGCGATCTCCTCCTTATCTTGAGCCCGCTGGTAGTTCTTCTGCACTACGTCAACCTGTAAATATTAGTAAATATGTGTAAATATATGTGTAAATACGTTTAAATATTTACTCTAGCTAAGCTCACATCTAAAGTGTTTATATATATGATATCGAAATGAACATGCTTCATAAAAATTATTTTAAATTTAAATTAAAATACCGATTGGCTTCCAAATCCAAAGCGCCTTCCGTGGGTCGCTGGATCCATGACAGACTCAAATATTGCGTTCTCCTCATCAATGGTCAACTCTGCTCTTCCGGTGTCCTGGAGCATCAATGTCCGTGCGTCCTGAAACTTTTCCTAGTATGCAAAATACAATTGAATTTAGATAATGCTATTTTAATAGACTTAAAACTTTTAGTTCGTTATCTTATACTTACATATGCGGTCCTTGCTTTGTCATTACTTTCCCAGGTGTACGAATATGAGCCTGAATCGTCAATCTGAGTCACCGCATGCGTATGCGCAAATACATCCCAACGACTGACAGGACCACCACGCTGTCTTTCCTGAAATATGCACATATAAATATATATATATTAAATATTTTTATATAAATGTTTATGTTAATTAATAAATATACCAAGTCCTCGCGGTGATGCTGGAATGACTTAGAACCACCGCGATGTGTGACGGGATTCTTGCTCCTGTTAGCATAATTCCTAGTTGACTCTTTCTGCAAATTTAAGTTGAAAAAAAAATTGTTTTATAGTTTTAATTTAAATATTATTTGCGTAGAACAATTTAACTTAAATATATGCTAAATTTACCTGAAATTCCTCATTGGCCCACCAGCGCATAAACTGTTCCCACACACCAGCGCTCATCCAATTTGGCTTGCTACCACTTGATTTCACAGCATTTAAAGTCTCCATGTAGTTCTTTGCAATTTTACTCTGCCAATGACGCTGTACAACGGAAAGATCTGCATCCTGGATGTCCACATGGCCCTGCACGTTCGATTACATAAGAGTTATATAGTTTTTATGCGTAGTGTAAACATGATTAGATATTTAAACCTAACAAGTAAACATGATTAGATATTTAAACCTAACAAGTAATAAGATTTTTTATGTGTACTGTAAACATGATTAGATATTTAAACCTAACAAGTAATATCACTCATACCAAAAAGTCCTGCCAAATAGCTTCCTTCACGTTCTCTGGAATCAAGGACCATTTGGGCCAACATTCATTCATCCGACTCTGGTATGCACGCTTAGATAATGAAAGAACTATATTTGATGGCTCTAACGTAAAACCACTGTGTTTAACAAGAAAAAAGCATTTACTATTTTATGACTACTATACTTATAATAGACTGTACGAGAATAAAATTTAATTTTGAAACTTAATACTTACCCAGATCCGTCGGCTTTTGGCTTTAGCCAAATTGCAGTGCGTGGCATCTCCTCTGATGGACCAGCGCGATCACGATCTGCAGGACGAATAGTCCCTCTCTGTGAAGAGGAGGGAGACCCAGAATGTGTAGACCCAGATCGTCTACATGAAGACATATCTATAGAATATGTTACAGACAAACATTATATGAGAACATTAAATGACTATATGTAAAACATACATTATGGCATAACATAAGAAGAGTACGTGACACATATCATACATTAGCATAACATTTTTAATGAAAATATTATAACGGTAAATATAATTACCTTCAAAATGTAGATTATTGATCAGTCCTCGTCAGTTTCGGTTTCAGACTCTGTTTCGTACTCTATATTTTGTTCCTCTGTACTCTCAAATGCTTCAATTAGTGCATTTGAATCATCGTTTAGAGGTCCAAAATCTGTTTGATCATCTGTTATTATTATTCCTCTACTTTCCTCGATATCTGCTTGGTAAGCTTGTTCATCGGGAATGTTCCGTCCATCAAATGTAAATCTTGCCTTTGTTTTAAAAACAGCCGACCAATTTACTTTATCTCTTCTTAGAGATGGGTAAGAAGCATAATAAACTTGAAGAGCTTGTTTGGCAAGTACAAAAGGATCGTAGTTATGATAATGCGAAGTATGTTTTATTTCTATAAGATTATATTTTGGATGCACGTTTATTCCAGAACCTGGAACGTTGCTGAACCAGTTGCATTTAAACAAAAATACTTCTTCTGCAGGTCGTATGAAATACGACAATTGCAAAACTTGGGTTAGCACGCCATAAAAATCATGTATATGATCATTTGGATCATCACTACCTTTAACAAATACACCAGTATTGTTAGTTAATTTTTCAGCACCGTATTCTTTGGTATTAAATTTATATCCATTCACAAAGAATATTGGATAGGTCTTGACTATCCTTTTTGGTCCCAAAGCTAAATGTTTCAATCCTTCGTCTACAGCACCATTTGTCGTATCAAAAACGTACTTAGAAAACCATTTAGAGAATTCTTTGCTGATATCTCCGTTCGGATGTTGTGATTCGTAAATACTGCAATTATACAAGAAATGTTATATTTTGATTAAGATACATGTGTGCATATTTGTATATTTATTAATTAAGATACAAGAAATGTTACATATATAAGTATATTACCTAACAAATGGTGCAACTTCAGCACAGTTGAGAAGAATATATGTGTGTGCTGCGTGATAATCTCTGTCATCCAACCATACTTCCACACATTTACCAGAAGGCCGACCATGCTTTTTTAAAAATAGATATAGTCGATTGACAATCATCTTGATCATTGCCTTCATCATTACGCGGAGCACTTTCAAATGATATGTTCACATGGTCACTAAAATAATGAGAGAAAAAAAATGAAGCTTCTTCTTCAATGTATGATTTGCAAATCGAGCCTTCAACTCGAGCTTTCTGCCTCACTTTTTTCTTTAGATGATTTAAATATCTATTTCAAATTATTTTAAATCAATTTTTGTATACATATAATTAAACCAATATTTAATGAACTAAATATGAATATACCTTTCAAATGGATACATCCATCCATATTGCACAGGCCCTCGAAGACGTGCTTCAAATGGAAGATGAATAGGTAAATGCTCCATAACATTGAAAAAACCAGGAGGAAATATTTTTTCCAATTTGCATAGCAATATCGGGATTTCTTCCTCAAGTTTACGTAGACGATCAACTTTTAATGTAGTAGAACAAATCTCTTTATAAAACAGACTAAGTTCTGTTAAAACAGTCCAAACTTTTACGGGCAATAGTTCTTTAAAAGCGACGGGTAATAAATTTTCCATCATAACATGACAATCATGACTTTTCATCCCGCTAAGTTTATTGTTCTTATAGTCCACACATCTACGAAGATTAGAAGATATACCATCCGGGAATCTTAATCCTTCCACCCATTTTAAAAATATTTTAACTTGATTATTGTCTAGCTCATAGCATGCTTTTGGCTTTTTTATTTCATTTGGTTTCATATGAAGCTCAGGACGATTACATAATACTTCGATATCACGCCTTGATTTCAAATCATCTTTCGTCTTTCCCTTGACATTCAAAACTGTATTAAACACATTATCAAACACGTTTTTCTCATTGTGCATCACGTCAATATTATGACGAATCAGGAGGATTTTCCAATAAGGCAACTCCCAAAATATGCTTTGTTTGCACCAGTTATGAATCGATGATTTACCTTGAATTTCAATTTGCTTTCCGGTTTCATGTATTTTTGGATAATCCTTTACAAGTTCATAAATATCTTCGCTTGACCAAACCGTAGGTGCGCTTAAAGTTTCAACTCTATTAGCTGTAAAGTTTTTCTTATCTCTTCTAAATGGATGATTAACATGAAGAAAACATCGATGACAGTCAAACCACGAAAATTTTTTTCCATGAGGTAAAGGAAATGCTCTTGTTTCTTCCATGCAGTAAGGACAAGCTAGGCGACCAGCCGTACTCCAACCTGAAAGCATTGCATACGCAGGAAAATCGCTGATTGTCCATAACAAAGAAGCATACATGCGAAAGTTTTTTTTTATAGAAATATCATATGTTTCTACTCCTTCGTACCACAATGTTTTTAATTCTTCAATCAAAGGTTGTAAATAAACATCGATTCCTTGTGTCGGATCATCAGGACCAGGAACAACAACTGTAAGAAACATGTATGGAGTTTTCATACACATCCAAGGAGGTAAATTATAAGGTGTGACAATTATAGGCCAGGACGAATATTTAGAACCAAATTGAGAAAATGGTGAAAATCCATCCGTACATAAACCAAGTCTAACATTACGACTCTCGGATGCAAAATCAGGATACTTTTGGTCAAAATGCTTCCATGCTTCCCCATCAGCTGGGTGTGTTAACATACCTTCCTCTCGTATTCTCATATTGTGCCATCTCATATGTTGCGCAGTTACAGAAGATGCATATAACCTTTGAAGTCTAGGAGTAATTGGTAAATAATGCATACGCTTATACGGGACTTCCTTTCCCTTTTTCTTTCTTGGTTTGTACCTTTCCTGATTGCATATTTTACAATGTCTAAGATTGATATCTTCCTTCCAAAACAGCATGCAACCGTTTAGACATGTATCTATTTTTTGATATGGTAAACCAAAAGCCGACATTAGTTTTTTTACTTCATAATGATTTTCGCACATTAAATTATTGGGAGGCATATGCCGTTTCGCAGCTTGTACAACAACTGTAAATCCAGATTCTGTGAGGTTGTATTTAGATTTCATCGTAATGTACTCAGCAGTCACTGACAATTGGGTTCCGCTTGTGCAACCTTCCCAAATGGGTTTCTTCGCCGCTTCTAACAAATCATATATTTTTTTTGCACCAATATTTGGTTCGTCTTCAGTATTACCATCGTCATCGGTTAATTGAGAAACAGGGAACATTGAACGTGCAGCATCTTCAACCATATGTTCTACGAGATTTGTCGTATCAATTTCATTACGCAATACCTTCTCAGCTTCAACACGATTAGATGCTAACGGTTCTCCATGACGATCCCAAACCAAATAGTTCGACACGAAACCGAACTGACGCAAATGAACTCTTACCATTTCTGGTACCAAATGCTTTAACAATTTGCATTTAGTACATGGACAACGGATTTCTTTGTCGTTTCCGTTATTACTTAAAGCGAAATCAATAAATACGCGAACACCATTATTAAAATGTTCAATAATTGACGTTTCACTTTCAACTCTTCTTTTTTTGTACATCCAGCTCCGATCAGTAAAATAATTGTCCATTAACCTACGTATATAGTTAAAAAGTACGATATTAATTTGCATTGACATATTATTAAAACAGTTTATAGGTGAATTTTATAATAACTGATCATTGACTCTATGGTGATGGGTCGTCCTACCTCCCATTACAAATACAATAACGTAATTAAACCGCGTAAATTATTTCAAATTAAATGATTCAACAAAATTTCGGCAGCGCTTCGCTTTAGTTCCCTGAACAGTACACATTTGCGTGTACACAGGGAACATAAACGAAGCGCTGTCGAAATTTTGTGAACCATTTAAAATGAAATAATTTACGCGATTTAATTACGTTATTGTATTCGTAACTTGTCCAATACAGGGACAAATCCAACAAATACTGTATAAGATGAATACAGATGTCCGTTCTGTTAAAAAAACGAATATCCACATAACGATCATATACAATACTTATCAGACGGGGCCGAAAAACATTCTAAGGGTTTTCGAATATATTACATACTCTGTAACATATTATATTTATAAAAAAAATTGACGTTCGATACTATACTTACTGTCATTTTCGATATTTTTTAACCGTACATTATAAAATTACTACACTATATTACTTATTAAAAATAATCAAAGTAACCGTATATTATAAAATTAAATATCATTTTCGATATTTTATAATCTAATGTCATCATTCAACTTATCGCACTATATTTTCATACACGGAGCATTCTACACTACGCTATACACACAATACACTATACACCAACCTATAATATACAATTAACTTACAATACATAGGTTAATAATAAAAATTAAACATCAATAAACTAAACTACACATACAATAGTCAATACAAACATATAAATTGCAAATCTAACACTAAATTACCTAATTAACACTAAATTACCTAATTTAATAAAAAAGGAAATTAGGGTTTATACCTTGATTGGAGAAGATTAGGGGTTGGAGAGGGGTTCAAGATGCTACCGAGTGACGTTGGAGGCTTGAATGGAAGTGGTTGGCGAATTGGGGAGGGGGATGGAGGGTTTTTGGAAATAATTTGGAGAAAAACGAAGTGGGGAGGAAGAAGGCGCTGCAGGTTATTTTGGCTCGGGTTTCCAACGGCTACCAACGGCCGCAAACGGCATTTTCCAACGGCGTCCAACGGTCAACTTTTTATTCTCTTGGTTATAATCCGGAAAATACTTGCCGTTGGAAGCCGTTGGTCAATGCCGTTGGCGGCCGTTGCCCCCCCCGTTGGAATAAACAGTACTCCTTGTAGTGTAATAAATATAATTAATAATTAATAAAAAAGAAGTAAATAAGTAATAATTAATAATTAAAGTTGATAAACTATAAGTAAATTATAGTTAATGAACTAAAAATTAGTAAATAATAGTTAATAAACTAGAAATAAATAATAGTTTATATTTAATAATTTATTATTGTTAATGACTAATAATTAGTAAATTATAGTTAATATTTATTAATTATATTTAATAGTTAATAAATACAATTAATAATTAATAATTAATAATCAATATTAAACTATTGTAATTAAATAATTAATAACCGATACTATATACATACTAATTTAAATATAGTAATTACTAATTAATAATCAATAATTACTATTAATATACATAATAATTAACATTTAACAATTAATATTCAATTACAACTAAGAAGAAATAAGTATTGGTTAATAAATTCGAAGTAATACTTAATATTTTTTAACTAATTTTTTATAATTAACAACAGTACAACACATTTAATAAAAGAAACAGTACAACAAAAATAATTTACTAATTAGATGCTTAACTTTTCATTTCAATTCCCGCTTAACAGTACAAAGAAAATATGATTTCCCGCTTAAAAGTACAATAAATTTAATCAAAAAATAGTACAACTAATTTAATTCCCCACTTTACTTTATTTATCCCTCCATTTTTCCCGCATGATTTTTCATTCTTTCATCCTCAACCAAAATATAAGATCACCGCCTCAAAATTTCTCCAATCCAAATCTAACCAACCACCTCAAAATTTATTCTAACCCAAACTTCTATTAGCTGAAAAACAATGTCACGTCTACATTTGTATGTGGAGCTCGCTTATCAAATTGAAGTCGCTTATCTCCAAATTCATACTAAAGGCCTTTGTCGTATAACGTCGCTATCGCTATAGCCTGGATCTCTCACTATCGCTGGATCTAGAAGTCGTTGGAGTTAATTTCAAATGTGTGTTGCTGCCATTGACTTGAATCTAGTGCTCTTGTGATGTTATCTGGATGCATCGATCTATCATTGAATGTTGAGATGTTGTATCTCTTACTATATAGTCGAGTTTTAATCTTTTTCTATCGTTGGAGTTTCTAGCAGCTATTGTCAAGCTAAACTATGGATTTGACCCACCGTGATTTATGGTTTGCGAGTTCTTCTTGAGAAATCAAATTTTACTTGAGGTTGCAGTGCCTTCTTTTCTTTGATCTATGGTTTGCTACTGATGAACTCATGCTTTCTGGTGGTGATTTGACCCCGTAACCCTAATCAAGTCTGGTTTTGATGCAAAGATTCTTGCCATTGCACCCCTGCTTGTCAGGGTCCAATTAGATATTTTGGCCATCGACAATATCATTGTGTTAGGCCCCCTTCATCTATTTTGAACCCAGTCCTGCAAAATAACCGATTCAACTATGATTTCATCCTCAGATCTAAAGTTTCAAACTGTAGATCTGAACTTTTAAAGCCAATATCTAAGTCTACAACTGAAAACTGTTTTAACTTTTGTCTAAAATTTCTTGAGATCCACGATCAAATTCGCGTGCGGGTGGATCCATCAATATCTAATCACTCTTACAACAGATGGACAAAGTACTTTTCTCGTTCACTGTAGTAGCTGATGCCAATCTGGAGTATGGTAAAGGTCGGTCGAAGTTAGAAAGCGAAGCAGTTTCACCACAAGATAGAAAACATAAATCTGGTGCATATACTTATGCCAATTGCGAATGAGGATAGTTTGGTAAATTTTATCTTGTAATAGTTTGGTAAATTAGATCAATGGGGCAAGATTTATTTTTAGGATACTATTTGGAGTTATTTCAAAGCAAACTTTATAGGATAATTTATGATGTTTCTGTTGCATATGCATGGAACTCTACAATGCAGATTCAAGTTTTTTCCTATTGCTTTGCAACCAGGAATTACAGGTGCTTTAATAATGATCTTTGTACTGCTTCAAAGACCTTTCATGCAAACTTTGTACTTGGATGTTATGTAGAAAAGATGAGTGATACTTCGTATATATGCACTGCACTTGAGAAGAAGACTTCTTTATAGATATTGTTGCAAATGTGACATTATTTGTACAAAAGAAAATTATTTTAAATTATTGTATTTTATATGCGTGCATCTTTTATCTTTCTTAGCTATTGCTAGGTATAAAACCAATAGCTTCCCTTATTAATGTCATGCGTACTGTAATA
This sequence comes from Allium fistulosum, assembly GCA_030737815.1. Lineage (NCBI taxonomy): Eukaryota > Viridiplantae > Streptophyta > Magnoliopsida > Asparagales > Amaryllidaceae > Allium > Allium fistulosum. Next base: position 621,080,838 of record CM060907.1, read on the forward strand.
ATCAACTTGTATCTCGGATCACCTATCCCTTTTGTTAACAGATTTGCCCTAGAATATCAACTAATAATACTATATGTAACGGTGTATTAGTATCATTTGAGAATGATATGATGCATTTGCAAGGCAGTTATGTGTGCATGGTGAAAGTTCATATGCAAGTTTAGCAAGCACTTGGCAGTGTTCATGTCTCTTAAACTATATAACCATGGTATAACCGAACCATACTTCATTGCGAATTATTGTCATTTATTGGATTCCACCAATAAATCCTAAAATCGCTTATAGGATTGTCTTATGGTGTATAATCAATACACCACCTATTCGTGAAAGTTTATTGTGAATTATTGTCGTAGAATCATAGCTTTAATTTAATGGAAACTAAAGGGCCAACTTAGATATTTTTACTCTCTATTTTAATTTATTGAATTATATTGAATAATACACCAGAATATGAGTTCTGAATTTACATTTTGGTTCTTTCTTCAAGTAGATGCAACTCCTTTTTATACTTGTCATTCTCTGATGGTTGATGACAAGAGATTGCTAATGGACAAATTAAATGAAAATTTTCAAAGTAAACTTGATCTTATTTGATGGTATTTCTTGTTTACAGGTCCCGATGGCCTTTTCGAAACTAAACATCATTATTAAATTGCTATCTCGACCTGTGAACAGTTGTATGGTCAAGCAGATCATCTATTTTTTAATGAAATTTTAATTAGTGGAATTCCATCCACTAAGAACTGTAATAATTTTATTTACCTGAAAAAACAATGTGCCCGCATCTTATTTTTTTCCTCTTAATCTATCAAGATGATTTTATTTTTGCGTTCTAAACTATTATCGGTTAGTGTGGAGCATAAAGTGTGGAACAATGACCCATTAAATTAGAGGGTTCATGCCATGTTTTTTTAAAGAGAGGGCCTTTTTTCTTCGGCTGTTAGTAACAACTGAAGCAAAAAACTACCCTTCTTTAAGCCAAAGATTCCCTTTTTTGCTTCAGTTGTTACCAACAACCGAAGCAAAAAACACACATTTTGCTTTGGTTACACAACCGAAGCAATGGGTTTAGGCATGTTGCGTCATCTGCATTTGATTCGATTGTTGAACTAAAGCAACAGAAGGTAAACAACCAAAGTAAACGCCTTGTTTTGTACTAATGTAACTTCAAAGAGGCTAAGGATGCACATGAGCGCCAAAACCAATATAATAACAAAATACACACCAAGCCAGATGCTTCAAACTCGAAGGTGACCGAACTACAACAGACGTGGAAGGAAAGTGAAGCGCTCTATTGGATCATATATGAAGAGGAGATTAAGGGATTGAAAAAGACCATAGAAAATATGTCTCTTCAGGCTGCCCATCAATATAAGGAGAAGAAGGGCGCCTGAGGAGGAGAGGTAAGAAGGGGCTTAGCTTGGATGTAGCCTCAAGTCTTCCTACAAGTATGGACATCTCATTGGCAGATGAATGGAGGGGAAATTGGAATTATACTACCAAGGTAAACTTAAAGAGGTCGAAGCCCACTATAAGCAACAGCTAGAGCGACTGAAGGTGCTCCCTCACACATAGAGGAAGAAGTGGAAAGCGGATGCTTTCACGTATTTTGGTGGTTTTTTAAGGGATTCAAAAAAGACAAGGGCTAAACTAATAGATACTTTAGAATAGAAGAGAGAGACCACCATGCTTAAAATTTATGTGCTTAAAGATCATCTACAGGAAGCTCATAGTGCTTCTAGGGTAACAGTAGTATCTGCTGATGTGCCAGGGCAGGGTCGACTTGCTGATCTTGAAGAGAAGTTTTAGAAGGGGAATGCTAGATGTAAAATGGGGTAGACTTCTTTGCAATGAGCTATATACGTTTTAAGTATTTTTACCCTATGCTCGACCTAATTTTTCGCTATAATAAAGAAGGCTTCGTGGTGACCATGGAGGATCTGATGGACCCATGGACATGTGCCAACTACGATCCCAGGAAGACATTTTGTATAAGGACAGACTGACCTTTGGCAAGCTTTCATTAGACTTGATACTTTGTTATTGTCATAGTATTTTGCGGTCTAACAATTTAGAATACTTTTGTAAAATTATGTTGTAGGAAATATTTGTGGTCTTACAATTTAGAAAACTTTTGTAAAATTATGTTGTAGGAAATGTTTTCTTTTGGTTGTGCAAATATTTATAAGGGTATTGTATAAACTGAATTCTTTTGTAAAAGAGTACAAGTACCTTGTGAGCTTTAGCTTATTTTGCACTTGCTTTCAACTCTGTTTGTATGGATTTTGCTTGAATTTCAGCTTTGCGTCCATCTTTTGTTTGTGCGCTTGGCACGGTCCGCTATTTGAGGACATACTATTTTTGACTGTGAAGTCAGGTCGCGTGTTTACAACCTTTTTTTTAATTAACGCGCATGATTTTTTGTATTGATTGAGGTCGTCCAATATCCTAATGCCCGGTGTAATTGTTTGACCGAAAAGCCAAGCTATGTAAGTCGGTATACAAAATAAAGCCCGAGATGCTTAGAATTCCATGTTCTCGGAACTAGATTTCCATCAGGCCTTGAGAGTCGGTATGCTTCATTGCTAAGACTTCTGCCACAACTAGAGGAACCTCCTAATTTGGGCTCAGGGCTCTATCTGTTGGGTCCTTGGTGTTAGCCATTACTCTTTGCAGCACTAGGTCTCCCTTGCAAAAGTTTCTCTCATTGAGCCTAGTATTGTAATTTTTTGCCATCCTTTATCGGTATGCGGTGGATTGGACTGCAGCCTCGTCTCTTCTTTCTTGAATAAGATCTAGGGTAGCTTCTTTCAACTCTTTGTTCTATTCTACCAGACATGATATTCTTCTGTATTATGGAACCTTTGTTTTGACCAGGAACATAGCTTCATAGCCATATGTTAAGGAGAAAGGTGTATGGCTTGTTGAAGATCTAGATGCGGTTCAGCAAGCCTATAATACTAAAGATAACTCCTCCATCCATTTTATTCTAGCCTTTTGTGGTCTCTTCTTGAGTAGTTTCTTGATGGTTTTTTTTGCTTTGACCAGTCCCTTTGCCCGGGGTTGTGTGACAGAGGAGAAACTGTTTATTATTCCATTCCTTTCACAAAGCTCTGTAAACTGCTTAATTTCAAAATAGATTCCATTATCTGAAATTATTTTATAGGGGTTCCTAAACCTTGTAATTATGTTCCTTATAATAAAAGTGACTATCTTCTTTGCGGTGATTGTACCTAAGGATTTTGCTTTTATCCACTTTGTCAAGTAGTCTATTACCCATGACGACATACTTTGCCTTTCCTTTTGACATGGGAAGTGGTCCTATCAAATCAATGCCCCATATGTCGAACGGCCATGGGCTAGCTAACAAGATGAGATCATGTGAAGGTAGTCTCGGAATACTGGCAAACCTTTAACATCTATCACATTTTCTCATATATTCTCGTGCATCCTGAAGTGCGGTGGGCCGGTAGTGACTGTGTCTTAACACTTTCTTTGCCAATTTGGCTCCTCCAAAGTGATTCTTGCATTGCCTTTCATGTACTTCACCCAAGATAGTACTCCTTCTTTGGAAACACATCTAAGATAAGGGGTAGAGTACCATCTCTTGTTTAAAATACCAACAAAGAAAGAAAAGTACCGATCCTGATATCTTAATTTACGGGCTTCATTCTTATTTGGAGTTATAATTATCAAGAATTATTTGGTAAGGGCCATCCATAAGTTTTCCTCTGCATGTTAAGGGATCAATGTAGTTGGAGACTACTTTTGATTTCAGTTATCTCCTGGTTGTGAGCTTCCCTGACCGTAACTCGCTGTGCCCTAGTCATGACAAGTATTTGGTTTGCCTTAGTGATGCTTAGTTCAGCTTGATACCCTATTGGGACAGCTTTCATTTCCTGTGCTACTTTTATTCTAGCAATTTTAGCCAAGGAGTCCGTAGAAGAATTGTTCTCATGTAGAATTTGCTCTATATCAAATTGATCAAATTGCTCTAGCAACCTTTTGGCTAGTTCCACGTATTTGGCTAAAATTTCTTATTTCGTTTGGTAATTCCCCTACACTTAATTTACAAATAATTGGGAATCACTATGAACATTAATATGTGTTACCTTTATTACTTGAGCCATCCTTATGCATGCGAAGAGAGCCTCGTATTGTGCCACATTATTGGTAGCTTTGAATCTGATTAGCACTGCCCCATATAGTTTCTTTTCATTTGGAGTAATTAGCACATATCTAATCTCTTCCCCTTGCTCGTTTGATGCTCCATCAATAACTAATTATCAGAACTATGCAGTAGGCATTCCTTCCTCATTTTGTGGCTCAGTAGGTAGCATACATTCCACGATGAAATCTGCTAGTGCTTTCCCTTTGATTGCTTTTCTTGGACAGTATGAGATATCATACTGACTAAGATCCATCGCCCATTTTAGCAAGCAAACTAATGTCTTTGGCTTCTTCAATATTTGCTTTACCAGTTTTTCTACGAGGACTTCAATGGGATGCGCTTGAAAGTACGACCATATTTTCCTTACTGTAAGAAGTAGGTTTTATGCTAGCTTTTCAATGACTGAGTAATTGAGCTCTGCTTCTGGTAGGTGCTTGTTTTTGAAGTAGATAGGTCTCTGGGTCCCTTTATCTTCTCGAACTACTATAGCACAAACAACTTTATCAGTTATAGTTAAATACACATACAAGTCCTCACCTGTTATCGGTTTTGATAGGACATGGGTACTGACTAGATCATCATTCAAATTCTTGAACATGATTTTGCATTCCTCGGTCCACTCGAAATTCCGCCCCTTTTTCGCTTAGTTGAAGAGCGGTATATACTTTTCGGTTGCTTTGGAAATGAATTTGCTTAGAGCGGCTACCTTGCCATTTAGGCTCATAATAACTTTTAGTTTCTCTCGGACTCCCATATTCTTTATGGCCTCAATCTATTCTAGGTTTTCTTCAATGCCGCAGGAGCTTACTATTTACCCTAGAAATATTCCCGACTAGATGGAAAAAAGTAAACTTCGAGGTGTTTAGCTTCATGTTATTGTCTTAGAATTGCAAAGGTCTCTTCTAAGTGATGCACGTGATTCGGTGCTGCTTTCGAATTGATGATCATGTCATCTACATACACCTCTACAGTTTTTCTAATCTGGTCTAAAAACACCATATTAACTATCCTTTGGTAAGTTACTCCAGTGTTTTTGAGTCCAAATGGCATGACTTTGCAGTAGTATAAGCCTTTATCTGTCACAAAAATGGTATGTTCTTGATTCGGCTTAAGCATAACTATCTGGTTTTAACCTGAGTATGGATCTATAAATGTGATCAATTCATGACTACTAGTTGCAGCCATCAATTGATCAATTCTAGGTAGAGAAAAGCTGTCCTATGAGCAGACCTTGTTGAGGTTGGTATAGTCTATGCAAGTTCTCCATTACACACTAGACTTCTTACAAGAACAGGGTTTGCAATACATTTCGGTAATGTACTTCCCTAATGAACCCATTTGCCTTCAACTTCTTAACTTCTTCGTACAGAGCATTATATCTTTCTTGATATAAGGTCATGCGTTTCTGCTTGACCAGATGAGCATCAGGATCGATGTTGAGTGCATGGCAGATGATAGCTGGGTCTATTCCTACTATATCTGAGTGCATCCAAGCAAAAACATATGTTGATTGTTGAGAAAGTTTATTAATTCTTCTCTGATTTCAACATTGAGGTTTGTCCCTATCTTAAGAACCTTCGAAGGTTCTTTCGAGTTTATCTGTACATCCTCGAGATCATTCAATGGTCTTAGTTCTCTCATTGTCTCCCTTAATCTTGGATCTATTTCACTTTCTTCTTTCTTAGGCTGGGACATAGTGGAGAAAGCTTATCGTTGAGCTTTTTCGGGAAAATACTATGTGTAAATTGAGTCATACTCATGGTGCGGATCATATGCATATGCTCCCTCTTTTTTCTCCTTACTGATGCGGTGGTCGTAGAATGACCTATTTCAGCATCAACCTTAGTTTACTGTACTGATAAAGTTTCTAGAACTGGCTTGCTTTCTTTTTCGTCATCATTATCATAATTATTAGAGGAGAGACAGAATAATTTTGAACTATTTTATTGCTAGAACTGAGGTTTACATTTTACAATTCTCTAGCCAACAATTGTTCTCCTCTAATTGATCCTATTCAACCAGAAGTAAAGAACTTCATAAGGAAATCCTTTTGGCAAATTACTAATCCCTTGTCTATTACTGCAGGCCTCCCAAAAAGTCATTGTACAGAGACTGTTGATCAATGATTAGGAAGTTTGCATAGAATGATTTGTGAAGAGGAGCAGTCCCAGTAGTGACGAAAAGACGTATTGATCTGATAGGGACCGTCACCGCATTATAGAAGTCATAAATTATTTCAGGGCTTGGCTTTAATATTTTTGCTAGAAGCTTTATCTTGTCGAATGTAGATTTGAAGATGACGTTGACAGAACTCCCAAAATCTATAAAGATTTTCTTCATGGTGCAGTTTGAGATTTGCACCGTAATTATCAATGGGACTTGATGCGGGAAAACCACTCCAACGGCATCAGTAGTAGTGAAGATTATGTCCTAGGGTTTTTGCTTTACATAGAACATGGTTCTTTCCTCTACTCTAGCCTCCTGTACATACCGCTCCTGCCCTTTTTTTCTTTTTACAGCGAAGTGTGATCCTCCATTGATCGAAGCTATGTGATTAGAGGGGTTTCCCACCAGGCATTGGTTCGGATCTGGAGAGAGATTCCCAGTCCCCACTTCATTGTTCTCCTTTTGATAGATGCCTAAGTATCCCTTCCGAATTAGTCTTTCTATTTCATTCCTCAAGTATCTATAGTTATCAGTATGGTGACCATTAACTCTATGGAAGCTACAATATGCCCATCCTCCAGTCTATTCTGGTTTCTTCCCCATGTTCGGGATATTTTAGGCTAGTTCAGTTTTGGTCATTTCTTATATCTAACCAGGTATGTAGGTAAGGGGAGTCTTTGCTGCGAAGTTAAATTCTCTCTACCGCGTTGAAAGTGGATGGTATCCTTTTGCCCCCTCTTCTTTTCACTATGAGGAGCAGAAGCTCACTCGGACGAATGTAACTCAGCACCTTTGTCTTCTTCCATTCTAGTGTAGCAACTAAGCCTTTCATAAAAAGTCTTCATGCTATGACATGGCTTCTTGCTATTCTTGTCCCACATAACTGTGTTTCTTCTGATCTAGCATCCCCTGCCATCAGCAATACTTCCTTACAAGTTACCCCAATCTGAAGAGCCTTGGATTTATAGCGTTTTGTAAAGTTGCATAAGCTTTCAATTTTAGCCTACTTCACGCAGGGCAGGATATTCATATTTGGGGAAGCTTCTCTCCTCGAGTTGAACTGGCTTAAGAAATCTATAGTTAACTACAACCAGGAACGAACCTCTCCTGGTCCATACCTCCTTAACCATCTGGAAGCTGCCCCGTCTAGGTACACTGCAACGAACTTGCATCTGGCCTTCCTCCCCATTTTTAGAATGTCCATGTAGTTCTCAAAGGTGCAAATATGATCATCTAGGTAAGTAGTTCCGTCGAATTTATCAATTGACGGGGCTTTGAAGTTATTAGGGAAGTTTGCCTCTATAATAGTTTTACTAAATTGGGAAGAACCCGCTTTCCTTACTTCCTCCCTATCATTTTGCTAGCAAAGTTTCGCTAGCTGCGCTACGCGAGCTTTCAGTTAATGGATCTTATCCTCTTTAGCATCAATTTAGGATAACCATATTTATAGAGTGAAGTAATGTCATCATCAGCAGGCACAGTTCATGCTTGCATTTTTAGGAGTAATGGGTTGTTGTTTACAGGCTTCGATTAGATTTAGGAATTGATTTGAATTTCGCCTTTGAGCATGTGTAATATCCTAGAAAAATATGAACAATTTATATTTGGGTTATTTAAATAATTGAATTATGAATTTAATATTAATTAAATAGATTTAATAGCATTATTAAACTCCTTTTAATTAATAATTAATTATGGTAAACTCATTTTGTAAATTTGTGTACACAAATAAATAGTTCGATGAAAAATCAAAAATATGACCGAAAATCATTTTTGGGATTTTCGACCTTTTACTGAACAAAATTTGTTGCAACATTGTTGTACACACATACATTTGTGTACACATATTCATATAGCAAATAGGAATTTAATTAGCACTAAATAAAAATTAACTAACCTAAGTGTCATTAGGTAACTTCTAGAAAGTAATTAAAAGAGAAGACTTTTGCTAATTTTTGCTACTTTTTTATGTGATGTGATGGTAAGTACATGGCTCACATGGAGTAGCACATGGAGAGGTGTACCTTGGTTGAATTCATGCAAGGGTAGGATAGTTTTTTGGAAAAATTTACCAAATTTCTAATTCTAAGAAAGAAGCAACTTACTTCATTTCACTTTTTACACTTTCTATTTCTTTTCTTTGTTCATTCTTTTTCTTCATCTTCTCCATTCATTTTCTATAATAAAACCATGTCAAAACATAACCTTTCTTCCTCCAAATCATCGTATAAGCTTGTAATAATATTATCATCATTATCACTTTCTCCAAGTTGAAGAGTTCGAAGCCAAACATCACTATTTAGGGTTGGGCCACGTGCAAGTAGGGAGGTTCTCAGGCTTTGAGTCGAGCTACGATGAGGAAAGGATGTTTCTTTGGTCATTTCTTGGTTAAGGAAGGAATCTTACGTCTTTTTTGCTTGAACTTGGTTTGGAGAAAGTGAGTTAATCTCACTATAAAGTGGTTTTAAAATTGAAAAATATTGAAAAATATAAATTGTTGTTTATGCTGTTTATACTTATGTATATTGCTTACTTGGATTTGATCCCCGCTTGGTAGCGGATGACATAAATAACCATTGTTTTGTTGGGGACAAAAAGCAAGAGAAAGTCGAAGTGTTTTCGTAACTAATAGGTCGCTATGGAACACTTCGAAAAACATACATATATGTGATTTTCATAGGCCTTTGTTGAGAGACCCTAAGGGGTTTCACATCATTGTTGATTTATGTTTATATGGAACTTGCTTATATAAATGTTTGGTTACTTGTTGAGATGTTAAAGTAGCCAAAATGTTGAATAGTGGAATAATCATGCTTTCGCACTTTGAAATCATGTTATTGCACTTTGAAATTTCATCTCTTGAAATCTCGTGTTTGAAATCTTGTGCTTGTATTTGCATCATTAAATATTTGGTCATGCTTTTCGCTTTTAAAATGTTGTTTGAACCAAGTTTTTATGGCTCATAAAAGGTTATAACACCTAACTCTAAAGTATTTAAAAGTTAGAAAAGATTTGGTCACGTTTTTGCAATTTGGAAGTCGAGTTTTAAAGCAAAATTCAAATGGGTTTTGCTGAACTCAAAATTCTCTAAATTTTTTGAATACATAATAGACTCATAGAATGTTGTTCTGAAAACAAAGTATAGTATTCATATTTTGTAAATACAAGGAGGAAATTCCATTTCGAAAAGAAACTCTACACTAAATGTTGAGGTATAAAAACTCATCTCTATCTCGAAAATTAGGAATGTACGTCAAGGCAAGGTGTGAAAGGTAACAATGCCCAAAATTGTCTGACTTCATTGTTAACCGAGGGATAGTACAAGTTTGAAATCGACAGGCAGTGAAAAGTGTGAGATTTAATTTCATATACGATCATTTTTATTCCCGATAGTTTGTTTATTGACTATCGATTCTGCTACCTTCTTCAATTTTCGTCAATCTAAGATGATTTGTCATTCATTTAGGGCATTGATGTACTTTGTCGAAAATGACTATAACCAAAGAGAGAGTGGAAGCTAAGCTATGTGGGGTTGCTCCTGTTAGGGCATCTTCAAATCTACTCTAGATTGGATTTGGTTGTATGCGCATGAAGATGTGAAATGCTCAGATTCTCGGTAAGGTTCGTGGGGTCTGGCTTGAATGTGTCTGAGAGAGTCACAGAGTAAATAACCACTCAAGTATATGTGCTAGTGGTATACTTTCGGCAAAGGGGTGTACCCTCCTAGCCATTATTGGAAAATTTCCTTTCCCTTGTTTGATTAAAATCTTTGAATTATTTTCTTAATTGCATCACGAAGTGCCTTGTGCCCTTCTCTATATTTTATTATTTATGTCCATTCTTTAAGTTTGGTTTGGATCTTGTTTGTTTTCATTCTTTCATACATGGATTTTTTTCTTATGAGGTAAAACTCATTACATGTTTAGCGGTGCGGTCTCAAAATTTTGTATATGATTCATCATATTTCTTAAGTTTACTCATGTTGGTTTTCCAAACTGATCCGGCTGTTACTTTATTATAATACTCGGTTCAGATCGAGTATTTTTCCCAGATTGTCATTGGTGGAACATGGAGCTCATGGAGAAGAGCTGGAAGTTCACCTACCGTAGTATTTTTATTTTTTGCTATATTATTATGTATGCCCATAAGCAATTATAAGGTCAGAAAGTTATAACTATCTAGGCTGATGAGGTTTGTTTTTTTACCTCTGATATACCATGTATCATAGAGTAATAGTTTTTACCATTTATGTAATATTATATGTTATCGTACCGCTGTGAGATTCTATTTCTCTCTGTTCTTTTTATTTTACCATAACAATCTTCCATTCCAACACATGGATGCTCAACATTCTAATACCATAGATGTATTAAGTACCGACTTCCAAGGGTTGAAAAGGCCGGTCGATACAGCTTGGTATCTATTATTTGACCAGCATCACCGTTTTCACTTCTGAGATTATCGTCAGCACTCACACGCTGCATAGTCAATGTGGTCTGTGAATGATGCCGGTGAGTTGAAGAAGGTTGAGGGAAGATTGGCTTTGGGGTATGATATTGGGCCAAAGATATCATTATTCCATCCATGTGTTCATCCAACTAGTTTGTGAAGGCTTGAACATCAGCTAGGATAGGATGTGAGGTAGACTCTACAGAGCCGCCTACCACAGTTTGGGTCACATAGGTGAGGAGTTGCTTTTTTGCATTTTTTAGTCAAGGTGAAGTTGTTCTTGGTTAGGAGAAGTGTTGGTATCGGTGGGATTCATGGTGTTGTAGTGGTATCTAAATGAGATGTGAGTAAATTTTTCTGGAGAGGTAAATTGACCATCCTACTAGCACCAAAAATGTTAATGAGATTTTTCATCTCAGAAACGCCCAAGTATTTTTCACAGTAATCACGACATTGAACGCTTACATGATTAGGAATCAACAAAATTTAGTAATTTTAAGTTGCCTTTAAAGTAAGTAACTATGCGCAATGATGCTAACAATTATGAGGAAAATATCTAAAATTTTTTGATAAGTTCTTATCCAATTCGTTAAGTAATATATTCCAACTTTAGCACTAAAAACAACAAAAAAGTAAAATAAAGTACTGAAAGAAATAAATGACACAGAGAATTTACGTGGTTTAGTTGTTAATGAACCCTACGTCCATGGGAAAATGTCATTTCCTTCTTTTGTTCTTAGTGTAAGCAAACAATGGCAGAGAGTACTATCTTTTGGAATTTAGTGTTTCTAAAAAGAGTATAGTATAAAACTCCATTTTTTTGCTACATTATCCCATTTGTTTATAGTATATAGAGATTCACATGGATTGCCAACATCATTCTTCCTCCCTTTTGATACTTGCCTTTGGATTATACCATGCGTCGATCATCCATCTTTCTTATTTACTATACATGTATTGCCAATGCAGTCTTTGGTGGGAAACTGTAATTTGAATCGGTGAATTTTGACTTTAGGCAGGAAAATTGAAATTGAAGCGAGAAATCCCAGTATTGAATAAACCATGACCTGATGGTTTTATGAAGCGATAAGCCAATGGACTGTGCACACGTGCAAGTAAAACTACAATGAGAAACTGCCCCTATTTCAGGAAAGCTACCTAGTTTTAAGCATATAAACTTTGTCATTTTGAAGGGAGGATAATTTAAATTTCAATTTGAAGGAAGTAAAACTACGACTCCTTGATTATGCTGGGTGACAATATTATACCGCATATAAACTTTGTCAACATTCTTGAAGCCGTAGTGTGTTGTTTATAAAAAATAGAAATAAAGCACCGTGTTAGGGGTAATTAATGTTGAGTTATATAGCTCAGTAAATAAAACTGCAGCGCCATTTTGAAGGGAGGACATTCGCCTGAACTCATTCCAAGTTGTCTTTATCAATAGAGAACCATGCCACTTCCCTTGTATATAAGCTGTGTTTCGAGAATTTAGGCATGAAATCATAGCTTCTTGGCTTGCTTTTGGCGATCAAACCTTGGCTTATGGTTGTAGAGCAGTCTTCCCCATAGCCTCATCCTTTGAGTCTTTATATTTGTAGGTACCATCTTCTTTGAAATTGCGGCACTATTCTATCACTTCAGTGTCCAATCAGGATGGTGGTGCATCCTTATTGCTTTTAATGCTAATATAAGATTGCAGCGCAACACTGCCACTTTTAATTTTAGTTTAAGATTGCGGCTCATCCCTATCGCGTATAGTTGCTTTAAGGTTTGTACCGCAGTTTTATATCATTAGTGTTGCTTTTGGGGACGTATCACAGACTCTTTGTCTTGTCGTTACCTAAAGATTGTACCTCGGTTCCTACTTATTAAGGCTTACGTTTTGGAACTGTGGCATAACCTTCATATTTGGTACTTGAAAGCTATGCCGTAGTTTTGCCTATTGAGGTGAGTGTTAGGATTGCAGATCAGTTCCTATACTTTGTGGTTATTTGAAGTTTCCTACGTAGTGTTCTAGTGCCGAAGTTATGTTTAATGGAAGGGCACGGTCCCTATGTTTGTCCACCAACTTAAGGCCTTAGCGCAGTACTATTTGGATTTTGTTCTTCCTTCTTTTCCATATTTAGACTTCTATTGTGGGAACAGTTCTTTTGGCTCAGTGTTTGTATTAATTTCCCTTAGACAGCGTATGGAAAATATAGGTGTAACATAATTAAGTATGAAAATTTAACAATTCAACTAAAATAATGGTACAATTAAAGTTACAGTCTTACAATAATGTTACAAGTGCAGCTACAAAATACAAATTACTAACATAGTCTAGAGCCAACTAGTTCATCTCGTATGTTTTCTCGAACATTTGCCATGGAATTTGTTGCATTTCTTTGAACTGGTTCATGTCTTTATTCCTGAACATTTGAATTGTTAGAACTGGTTCAGCATGTAGTAGGTTAAATAGGTAAATTTCAATTTTTTTCGTTATTGGATCTATAATGGGCCTATGCGGTCAAATTTATTTGGAATTTTTCTTAATTTTCTATTAAATAAAATGCATATTTTATTTAAATTTATAAATAATTTTTTATGTAATTTGTATTATATTAAATATATATGTATTATATACAGATATGTGTGTGAGTGCACGTGCAACATGGTAATGTGTAAATGGTTTGATATGTCCATATGTAGATGTTAGGATTTACATTGCAACGGACATATTAGCCCCTCGTGTATGCAAAAAGATTGTCTAAATGTAAAAATTATTTAAATATATATGTATAAAAATAAATTACTTAATTATTATAAAATATTAGTTGTAAATTATTTAAATAAAACATTAATTAAAATATTACACACGGTTATATATATATCTGAATAAATATAATTAAATAATAAAATTATATTAAACAATAATTTGTAAAATTTGTTAGAAATTATATGGTATAAAATTCGAACTAAAATTTATATATTTTTAATGTGTGTGTGTATTAAATTAAATACATATTACATATAAACACATATGTCTAGTGGTCTAGTGGTTAAGACATAGTGGAGTTGCTACATTGTGTTGTAGTGGCACCGGTTCGATACCCAGCGGCCACAATAATGAGACATAGTACACGGCCACTTATAAAACCGGCTAACCGAAGGCTATGGAATACAAAGTATCCATGGCCCCAAAGTTTTGTCCGCAAGTAGTGGCGCAGTGGTAAGATACTTGCTTCTCAGTAACAGGGTCGCAGGTTCGATCCCCGTCTGCCCTACTCCCATTCAAGGCGCGGAGATGGGCCTTCGTTAATTCCAAAACTGGGTTGGGGGCATCAAATCTCTGTGCTGGGCTGGCTAACCTCCTTCCTGTATGTGGTCGGACCATGCAGGCGGGGGCTCCCTTCGATTTCATCAGGGGGTTTTTTAAAAAAATAACTAGTTATAATCATATATATATATATATAATTTTTAATTAAAAATATATTTTGCTACTTCTTTTGGCCTAATAATAAATAGAATTTATTTAAATTGATTTTTGATTTTTAAATAATTTATTAGTTAGAAACTTATAATTAATAAATAAAACATACAGAAATAATAAAAAAATTATTTAAAAATTATTTTTGAAACCATAATGTATAATTTAACTATATAATTTTTTTTCAAAACTTTATATTATTTATAAATATATATACACACACACACACATGCATACATTTTATTTACATAATCGATTTTGAATTAAATAATATTATATATATATATATATTAAATATCTTGTAAAAATTAATTTCTTTACTATTGTCAAAAACTATACTAACAAGATGAAATTTGTTAAATTTGAATATATATATATATAATAGTGTTAAACTTTTAAAATTAGATTTGATATTTAAATCAATGTAATATATTATTATTTAAAATTTTGAAAATAAAAAAAAAGTTTTTTATTTTTTTTAGGTCTAGAGCATGTCCAAACAAATATTCACAAAAATATTATTTTAATTTTAATCTATATACACTAATATATACAACCATCAAAATGTGACAATCCATCGACATACCGATTCGTGATGTTTTTAAATAAACAATATATAGAACAATAATCATTTAAACATTATAATATAATAGTAAACTAAAAGAATACCTTTCACCAAAGCCTAAAGCTCACGGGTTGAAACAAAGAAGTGAACTCCCTGGATCGAATTCCAATTCTGAAGTTGTTAGCTTCTAAATGGACTTACCACGAACGATTGTTTGATTTTAATTTGTATTTAGAATGCTTGAATAATTTAGGAGAGGGGGAGTGTTTGACAAGTAAAGAAGAGGATGGAGGTGGCAAAAAAGATCTAATCTACTATGAGGATTAAGATGTTTATATAAGGGAGAGGCTAGAGAACAAAAGCAGGGTCAAGATCCTTAAATTTCTCTTAACCATTCCCTTCTTTTAAACATTCCAAATCCCTCCCTCCTAGCCATCTAATGGATGACCTCCATATCCCTATCATACTTAAAATTAGCATGCCTGCCATGGGCCTCAAATCTATTTCAAGCCCGAATAAATTTATTGCATTTAAATCTAATTTAAACGTGCTTGATATCGAATATCGATATAACTATTATATGCATACTATTTATTATTGTTCAATACACATAAAAAAAAATTATAATTAGTATTTCATAAATATTAATTAATTTAATTAATTTATAACAACTACAAATTAATTAAATTGGGTGGAAAAGGAGTATTCAACATTTCGATTGTTTGACTCTAAGGTGTAAATTCAGTTAGCGATTAATATAGCAATTCGAATATTAACGTTCACACTTTACTTAGAAGGTGGTGTGACATTATAACCAAATTTATCACTTACTTGGTGTTAATAAAAACCAATTCACTTTATTAAATGTTACTCGGTAGTGACAATTATTTACATAATTTTCTTTATCAAAACTATATCGCTTTGGACTTATGGAATTTGGTATCGGTCAAAATTCCAAGATCGTCCATATTCAACTCTATAATCCAAATACAGAGTCCTTGGTTCAATAATAACAATTATTATTTACTGAATTGCTCTGACCAGAAACTTTGACTTTGTGTTGATTTCAATCGACTATAATACTAACCTCATATAGCTAAGGAGATGAATTATGTCTTGAACGGTGTTTCACTTCCAATGCTTCCACTCGACCCAAGTATAGTCATTCGATGGACACCACGCCACGATTTAACTATAATCAAAGCCGAGTTTTCACATTGAAACTCTATAGTATTCTCAAGTCGAGGGAATTGCATAATATTGTCACATTGATATTTTCTGTTCGACCTTAGTTATATTAAACAACAGAAAACCATCCAATGAGTCATTCCATTATCCAATAGCTATCAATACATAATCCCTTGATGCCCCCAATAGCCACAAGTAATAAACTTTCCAACATTTGGAGAGCGTTACGTGCTCTTGTCTTAACGGATGTATCGGTATCCAGTCTCGATACACCTTGACTATAATATTTAAAACATTAAGCTTAATTTCATTGTGATAAATTACTCATGGTTAAAACACTTTAAAACTATTATCACAAAAACAACCATTTATGGATTTTCTATTAAATATACTTTTAATTAAATTAATTAATATAACACATTATATCAAGTGCATAATAGAAAGAAACGCCTTTTATTTCAAGCAAGATTGGTTATCGAGTTAGATATATATAAATTACATAAGTGCCTTTAGGGCATACCCCTAACTCTATCAATCTTCCACTTGCACTTGGGGCGAATTATGGAATCTCTATCTTATCTCTTCAATATGTTTGATGAGAAAATATCGAGTTGGATCCTTTATGAATGGATCTGCAAGGTTGTTCAAACTCTGTCAATCAACTCTCTCTGATGTTGAAAACTATGTTTATCATGTGGAACTATTAAAAGTATGTTTCTTGACTTCTAACGAGATCTTTTATTACATTGTTATCATATAACAGTGATATAGTATTCTTAATACTTGGAACCACTTTTAGCTCGTTATAAATTGATGCATTTATATTTATACATTACTTTTATTGCGGCGCTATTCAGTGTAATGAACTTAGCCTTTCGTTGAATCAGCCACAACCTTTTATTCGGAACATTTCCAACTTAAAGCTTCGTAGCTAAGGTTTGCATGCAAATTTAATATTGAGATATTATACTCAATAACACTTATGAAGTTCGTGTCCGAACACTCCTTCATAAGGAGTTCGTTGTTTCTACAAAAAATTCTCTAGTATTTCATAAATAATCAAGAACACTTTAAACTATCATTTAGTGATCTTAATCTGGATTTGATATTTGCTTCATGCATCAAACACATAAGCAAAATATGATATTGTAGATAATACAACATGTATGAGAATTCCTATTGTCAATACATAAGGAGTTCATAATACATGTTCCATATTAAACTTTTTAATAAGGTGTCTTTGTATATCATTTAGGACATTCCCAACACCTTTTATACTTATTGTAAAAGATATTATTTACAAATCCAATGTTAAGTATTAAATAATCAAACTAGAACTAATTTAAAATAAGTACATCGTTAACAATCGATAGTATGTTGTTTATTTATAGTTTTAAAAATATCTATGTACCTTTTAATGTTATTTCTTATAGACACACGCTTCCTCTGCATTTTGATTGAAATTCAAACTATTTGATTTCTATCAAAACACTTGTTCAACTTTGATGCTTGTCGGATGATATCTTCACATCCATTTTTGGATCATATCCGAAAACGCACAAACTCTATATTGCTCCTACTGATTTTGAGACACTTTGGTTGTTATGTGCAAAAAGTCTATTCTAAATCATTATTCAGAATTTTATGTTTCAACACATAGTAACAAAACACAAAGTCATATGAAGCGATAATCTTGTTAGTAAATACGAATTAACTTAAGCAAGCTGAATAATGAATCTATTACACCAATTTCAACAATTGAAATTAACGATGTTATTCTTATCAGCATTGCTCATTAAATTCTAACTACATTAGTCCTTCTCTTGAAGACGCAATCACGACCGAGTGATCATATCCCTTTGGGTACAACTACCCAAATGATATTTTGATAATGTACTTGGAATCTATTTTGGATTTGTGCATCATACTGTATCGTGAATCAATACTCTTAACACCTCAATTCACAACTAAGGATTATCTATTCTAAACGTTGATGCTTATAGTATCTCTTCAATGTATAAGAACATTTATTAGACATTCTAATGCATTGTGTTCATTTAGGTTTGGTTAATTTTATTTCATCCCAGGTAATGAGTTTCATCTTTGAACCGTATGCAAATCCAATTTACTACCAATAATTTTTAATAGAAATTCCTTCGCAACGAAGTTGGTATTTCTTGAAATAATAATTATTTCTCAGTGCAACATAATAGGTATTCACAAACACTTTATTAATTGCCGTATATATAAAACTGATTTAGCTTTAGTTTACAATACTTAAGTTCAAATCATAAATTGGCCTTCCAAAGGCAGTCATTCCCAAACTCCTGTTGGGGCGATTCGTACAAGATCCCTCGCAAACAATTATCACGTGTAGTCTTTTGACTCGTAATACCTGCCAACTCTTTGGCTTAGGATATGTTGGGGTTTCTTATAAACCCTTAACTTGTATGATTTTGTAAACTATTATTCGGATGAATTAATTTTAATCTTGTGTACTACTGTTAAGTACACGACCTTATAAAAAGAAGTTAACTCAATTTCACTCATAATTAATCGTACTTTGTCCAATATAGTTCGATTACTCCTACTAATAAATCATTATGTATCATAGGAAGGAATGACTTTTAAGATTGAATCTTTATTCATTTTTAGACACGTTCGAAACTTATTCTAATGTACTCACCTACTCAATCAAATCGATTCATCTTTATTTTCTATTGCATGTTATTTTATTTGCTTTTGTTTTATATTTTATGAGCTTATCATATGCATACTACATGTGTATCAAATACATATGTCCATGTTAGTGATAACTCATCGGTGAAGATAAGAAAGTATGTGGAATCGTTTTGGTATTAATAGATTATCACTACACCAAAACAGTGATTTTCCAACACTTATTTTTTACTTTCCAACACTTTTTTTCTGTTAGCTTTTAGCAACACTTCTCGCATCATAAACCACAAAGGCGTTACTAAAAGGTATAAATTTTCCTTTTTATTTCTCTATTTAAATACCAACACTTAATGCCATTAGAAAACTGAATATAATTGGAATTAGAAGGAAGTAGTGGGGATATAATGGTAAATAGGTATTTATCTTACGTTTGAACTAGCCATAATGCATCTTCTCTCTTCTAGACATAAAAATTAAAATTCACGATAATGGAAGTGCACATATTCTTCTAGCTTTAAATTAGGATCTAGGTTTCAAGGATTTAAAGGATCGATAATTTTGCAGCATAGGAACCCAGGTTTCAGCTAATATGAAAAGTGAGTTTCTAAAACTGAATTTGCTATAAAATCCCCATCTACAAGTTTTAGTTAATTAGTTCCATGATTAAATCGATTTCCTTTCAGCGTTGATATATATTACTTTCGCAGCATTGATATATATTACTTTCAGCATTAATATATATTACTTTCCTAGTTAATTGAATTTGATGCATTGCTTGTTCCATTAGGCACGAAACCATAACCTTCAAATTGCCATACACTGGATGTGTGTTTGTATCCTTACACCAAAGAAATGATATTAAATTTGAGAAGTATAAAATAGAATTTGAAACCCAAAAAAGGAAAATATAAAAAGAAAACCTTGACGTATATTTTAGTGTGGGGTTTAGTTGTGGTGTCAGGTTTAAATGGCTTGTCAATTGAATACGCCCAAAGCTTATGTACTCCATCAATGTAACTATACCTTTCACTTTGTTATAAGTGGTATTTCCATTGTATGATCATATCTTTCTCAGTTAGCTGTGAACCAATTGCTAGGTCACCATTACAAAAAAATTAGTAACAGTTTGGAGTATTACTATAGCGAAGAATGAGCCTACGAACCAAGTGTTTGTCTTTATATCCTTTTTATTCTGGAAATGAGTTTGCAAGACCATACTTATATAGAGGTATGAAGAAACGAGGGAGATTTTTTTGAGTTGTTTATCTTAGACGGCTGGGTGGTGTGAAATATTATTGTTGCTACCAAGATAGACAATCATTTCTTTTACAGTTTAGTTCTAGGTACTTTGTGAATTATTGCCTCATTGATGCTACCTTTGTTCATATAGTTTATTTTTGTTAATAATTTTCTTATAAGATTTATGACTCCGCAATATACACTCAATAGTTAATACAATCAAATAAAAATCATTAGATGTTGCGGAGGTTGTTATACTTCAGTGAAAGACAGTAGAAAATTATCGCGATATGTTTCTAAGAAAATTTAATAGATTACAAAATTGATAAAGTACTAATGATATTGATTAAGCTATTTGAACATTTACATTTTTCTTATTTTATCAAAAACATTTACATTTTTTTTGCATGAGTAAGGAAATGTGTACTCATAACTACAAGTTTGGTGATTTAGGCTTACCCGATGTGTTGACTGTATATTGACAAAGTTATCATAGTGCATGTTATAGCGCACTATAGCGCAAAATAGTGCATAGCACAAGGTGTGTGCTATTTGACTTATAATAGCGCACGTGTCATCTATAGTGCAACATAGTGCATTATTTTGTCAAAGCGCAAAATAGCGCATAGCCCAAAATAGAGCGTTAATTTTTTTTTCTTTTTAGGCATGTATAGTAAATAAAGCTCAAAACTGGAACAAAATACGTTTTTGACCTAGATGCATAGCAAGAGAAGGAATATGCTTGAACACGAAAGACTACAAAGCCTTGTCTTTATCAAGTACAATCAAACTTCGAAAAATCATTTGAAGCGATGGGATGTGGTGGATCCTATTTCTTTAGAACATATAGCGATTCAAATGAATGGACGACCTTCATGAAAAGTGATAATTCAGACATAGAAGATGAGTTGGTTTTTGAGAATGATATACCGACTTGGGATAATGTATCACGGATGTCGAAAGCTGGAGAAAGGGTACACCAGACTAGACAACACCAAACTAAGTTGAAATGAAAAATGAAAGGTTTTAGTTTCTAGTTCAAGGCTTATGTATGTTGATAATGAAGAAGAGGCTAACTTTGAAGGTGATTCAGAGGAAGACAACGTAGATTATGACTCGAAAGAAAAGGAAGAAATGGAGCATGATTTGGATAACGATGATAGTTGCGATTTGGATGATGTTAGTGGTTAGGCTTTAGTAACTTAGAAGTATAATATAATTTTTAAGTTTTGTTACCGTAAACTTGAATCATGTTTCACTTAGTTTATTTAAATCTTGTCATTATAGACTTTATGGTATGTTACTTTTGTTTAACCTTCATATTTTCAGTTTGTGATGTTTTTATCTATATTTTTTCTTAGTTCTTGTCAATATAAAATTTTATGCATTTTATGCAAAATTGTGTTTCCCAAGTTTTTTTTAGAAAATTTTATCTCATCACAGATTCACAACTCATAGATATAAAAATAAATTTCAAATCCTTTAAGATACAAATATGTTATATCTATCGATTATTCTGAATGTACAATATGAAATCATTAACTTATTTCTAATAATTGTATTTTACATCAATTTTTTTTAATACGTGCATGAAGTATGATATAATTTGTATTTGGAGTCTTGAACTATTTTGATACGACACAAAATCTACATAAAATAACATTAAATTTTAAATAGGCATAATGTATTTGATTAATTGTAAAAATATGTAAAGTATGACAAGCACTATTGTCCTAGCGGTTAAGTGATTCGACTTTGGTGCGAGAGGTCACAAATTCGAAACTTGCGTAGCGTGATTCGAACATTTATTGACACATGATTTGTGGTTTGTTGTCCTAGTGACATGTTGTATCTAAGTACCATTTCAAAAAAAATGTGAAGTCTAAAAAAGAAAACAAAATAGTATGCGCTATAGCGCATAGCGCAAAATAGCATATAGTGCAAGCCTTGTGCTATTTTGTAAAATTCGCTATTGACTACGTTGATATTTGACTTAATTGAGATTCATCCCATGGTATATCTATATTATTGTAAAATTGGTAATATAACACCCAAATTCATGCTAGAAATAAAATTTTGTTAAAAATGTTAATTCAGCTTCATCTTTGCTTCAAAGTTGATATAAAGAAATCTGTTAGCATAAGACACCAAATATGCTCAAATTGATTTTATGATTCATCATACTTCACTTGTTCGCCTTACATGCAGGCACTTGCTCACTCTGATATGTTATTTTCTTTATAATTTTTTGTTTCTATCCTAATAAAGTGTTCTTCTACTACTCTTTTATCATACTGTAATATACCAGTTTATTATTTTTAATATAATAATATGTAATCTTATATACAAGAAAATCTCATATTTTGATGTTTTGTTGATTTCTTTTTTTCTTCTTCAAAATGTGGATAAAAGAATTTGAACGAGATTCCTAGTTTATAGAAGAAGAGAAGCACATGAAGACAACTATTTAAACATATAAAAAGGCAAGTCATAATATTTTTGTCAAACAATTTCAAATGATAGTTAGTTAATATAAAGTCCTGTTTATTATTTTTATGCGAATCCTATATTATTCATATACTTCTAGTGAAACAAGTCGACCCCATCAAAACCACTTTCTATTCTTCTAGAACATGACGATAAATCGATTAGAACTAATTGGCAAGTCGTGTGTCCTGGTCAACTGCACGTCCAAAAAATTTGGAACTTCTACGAATATTTATTTCAAAAAAAAATTAGTTTCCATAGTGCCCACTTTCAGTCTTCACACATAAGATTGTTTTGTTTTGATTGGCATTAAGAACATGGCCTGTTAGCTCAGTCTTTGTTTTGCAGTATTTTTGTCCTACCACCCTAATGCTCTATTAGTCAACAATCATACAAATTATATCTCGTTGATGTTTCATGTACTTAGATATAAATTTCCAAGAAAATAATATCAATATTATTGAGTTAAGAACTTGAGATTCAAGTGTAGTATTGATAATTTTCTTTTAATATAAAATTTGATTACTTCTATCAAATGCTGTGTTGAAGTGATAATTATATCTTTCACTACCTCTCTTCAATAGTAAAGTTTTTATTTCTAATGCACAAAAATCCACATTTTTATATGACATAGTATTTTAACCAAGCAAAAATCACCATTCTAAGTGCATTATTTTGATTATAAACTTGTTCCAATCAGACCACTTCAAGGCCTTGATTCTATTCCATTAGGCGTTGCTAGTGTTCATATTTTTTGCATGTATTTGCACACTTTAAGTGCATCCAAACAAATTTTTATGTTTTTTTTCTAAGGAGAAAATGTCCTCAGAAATAATTGGATTTAAACAGAATTTTGGAAGCAAAGTGGTCTAAAATTGTCATTTTCCTACTTATAAGTTTTACATAAAGCTTTGCATTGGAAACCCTCTTTTAACAATCATATTATAATTAAGAAGTGTATTTATGAATTGTGAAATGGTACATACATATGTATACACAAAATCAAGATCATTTGTATAAAATGTGTGATATTATGTGCACTGTAGTGAAATCCTAATCGCTGTCATTTACATAACAACCGATCCAATCTTATGTAGTTTTATACTCAGCTTCTTTGACTTGGAATATTTATTAGCCTGAATTGCGTTGAAGTTGTTATAATGTGATTTACAAAAGTTAGTAGATCCTAACTAATTTTCTTATCTGTTTATCCATGAGAGTTAACAATTGTTCTCTAATTTTGTATTCAAATTTTGGCTTTGATTAATCAACAAACATTGACATAGGAAATAAGCATAGTCCTTTTTTCTTCAGCTATGATGTCCCATTCATCGAATCATTCTTCAGGTTTGTACGGTTTTAAAAAATATTTCCTTCTTCCTGATATTTTATTTTTGATTAAAATAAAAATAAAACAAAATCAAGAAATTTAGGGAATTATCAATCAAGTTAATTAATATAAAGTTAATATATATGTGAACTTGGATGCTATAATTTTTATCCTATTGTAGAACTGTACAGTTCAAACTGTAGTTGCACGGTTTGTTAATATATATGTGTTTGGTCCGACAAATGTGAGGAAGCATTCATTAAGTTAAAGCATTTGTTGACCAATGCACCGATGTTAGTAGTTTCAGACGGAAACCAATGGTTGTTGGTGTATACTGATGCATGTGGGACTGGGTTGGGAGCTGTTTTGATGTAGAAGGGTAAAGTTATTGCCTACGCATCCAGACAGCTTAGACCGCATGAAGTGAAATATCCTACTCATGATTTGGAGTTGGTTGTGGTAATCTTCGCACTGAAGATTTGGAGGCATTATCTCTTAGAAGAGAGATTTGAGCTATATACCGATCATAAGTCTTTAAGATACTTATTCTCTCAGAAGGAGTTGAATATGAGACAACAGAGGTGGTTGGAGTTTTTAGCTGCTTATGATTTCGGTATAGAGTATTCACCAGGAAAGGGTAATAAAATAGTGGATGCTCTTAGCAAAAGACATCAGAAAGTGGTGTTGGCTATGTTTGCAGAATAGAAGGATCTATAAACTTTGGCCAGTTGTGGAGTACAATTAAGATCGACTGCTAGTTCTAGTCAGAGTACCGCCATGTTTTCCTATTTAGAAGTTCGACCAGTGTTGATCGAAAGGATTGCTTCTTGGCAAAAAGAGGATCCAGTGTTAGCCGAGAGGATTAAAGGCTCGAGATTAGAGATGAGATCGATGATCTAAAGGGCTATGTTCTTGACCAAAGGGGATGGTTAAGAAAGAAGGGAAGGTTGTGCGTTCCGAATGTGGAGGACTTGAGGAAAGAAGTTCTTGGAGAATGTCATCGGTCCAAGTTTACGATTCATCTTGGAGGGACCAAGATGTATCAGGATATAAAGAGATGCTTCTATTGGGATGGTATGAAGAGGGATGTTGGCTTGTGGGTTAGGCAGTGTGCAAACTGTCAATAAGTGAAAGCTGAACATCAAAAGTCGAGTGGGTTGCTTCAACCATTAGAGATCAAGTATGGAAATGGGATTCAATATCTACGGATTTAATAGACGGGTTGCCAAGGTCAAATAGGGGAAATGAAAGTATATAGGTCATAATGGACGGATTGACCAAGAGTGCCCATTTCATTCCAGTTGGAGAGAAGGTTTTTATTAAGATGTCATCGATGAAGGGTGCAGTACGATTTGGAAAGTCGCGGAAGTTAGCCTCGAGATATGTTGGACCATTCCATACTATTGAAAGGATTGTGAAGCTTGCATACATAGTAGAGTTGCCGGGCAGTATGGCAGGTGCCCATAATGTATATCATATGTCTCATCTCCGCAAGCATGTGCATGATCCAGAGACTACTATTCCTCCGACATGGTTGGAAGACTTGGTGGTAAAGCCTAATTTTACTTTTGTTAGACAACCAGTTCAGATTGTAGCAAGGGATGAGAAAAGATTGAGGAAAAAGACAGTCAAGTTGGTGAAAGTTCAGTGGAACGACAATGAGAAGGACTGTACTTAGGAGACAAAGGATAGGATTAGAGATACTTATCCTAAACTGCTTTAAGGGTAGGTCTATAGTAGATTTATATAGATAGTTAATAGTCTGATAGGCTAGTATGTTTGTTAGGATTTGTTACAGATGATTGCTATGTTTAGTACTAAGTCCTTATTGAATTTCAAGGACGAAATTCTTTAAGGGAGGAAGCCTGTAACATCTCTAATTTTTGATAACATTATTCAAGAAAATTAATTAGATAAATTAATTAGATTAATGATGATAAAGGGATTGAGATTTGGATGAAACAAATAGGGTCATACTTAATAATAAAATAAATGGGCTTAATTTGGTTTGTAAGCTAATTAATTTACATATGGGCATATTAGTAAATAGTCGCACCTCCGCATACTTATGGCTATACACTTTTGCAATTGCCCATTCACGTTTCATTTCTCATTTTTCACAAACGAAAATCAAAAACCTAAATTAGAGATGGCCATTAACAAGGAGGAAAAGAGGAAAATCCAAGCTAAAGCCAAGAATCAAAGCTAGGAAGGATTAATCAATAACAAGTCTTAAATTAATTATCATATCTAAGGTGAATAATAATCATTCCATCTCTATTTTGTTTTTATCATACGTTTTCGGATTTAAGATTAAAATTCATTTTATGATGTTTTGGATGATGATATGCTTGGGTTATTATATGTTTGATTTAAATCAATTCATTTACATATGAATTTACACGGTTTTAAGGCAAAACCGATTGTTATTGGAGTTAGAATGCCATGGAAAAAAATTATATGTTAGGTAAAACATGATTTTGGAGATGGGTTTAATTTTTCATAATTTTCCAAGATATGGAAAATTTATTATGAATTTCTAAAGGAAAATATGCTATATGTGGGTTTAAAATTTATTTTGTTTATTTTAGGAAGAAATTGGGTCTGAAATTTTAATATGTTAGATAACATGATGCAATTGAATTTCTGTGATTTTTGGGGATTTTTCCTAATTGAATTTCAATAGAAAATAAATTATTTTAAAAGAATGACTTATTTACAATGTTGATTTTGCTTAATGGAAGGGCTTAAACGTTAACTGTCCTTTGATTTAGATTTGATAAATGCGCCAGTTATTTTGTAAAGTATTTGAAAAGTTTTAAGGCAACCAATTAAAACATTACACATAGGCAGGTTAGTTAAAGCATTTACTAAAAACGTGCATGATTTCAGCCATTAATCAGAAAAGTGTGTTCCGCCTCCTTTAGTAATACCTTTCGACTCCATTGCTTCCGCTCCAATGCAGCCGAAACCCACATATTCGAATCCAATACA
Source organism: Allium fistulosum (assembly GCA_030737815.1). NCBI lineage: Eukaryota > Viridiplantae > Streptophyta > Magnoliopsida > Asparagales > Amaryllidaceae > Allium > Allium fistulosum. The sequence continues at coordinate 621,107,575 of CM060907.1, forward strand.
CAATGTATCACTCAGTTGGTACATAGTGGATTGGAGGAAAGGGGAAGCTATTGTGTCGAAAGGAATGCTTCTGATGGGGTCGAAACCCTGTTTAGTTTTCAAACGTTAAGTATTTACTTTGTTTTGCTTAGAACTTTCGACCCAGTCGAAACGAATGTTTTCGAAAGGAGTTTATTAATAGCTTTCGAAGAAGGCTGTCGTTTTATGTTTAAAGTATTTGTTTTCAAAAGGGCTTCCTTTTGTTTAAGTGCTTTCAAAAGTAATGGTTTCGACCAAGTCGAAACCCAGACGCTATTTCCCTTCCGAGTGTATTGAAGCCATCAATGCTTTCGAAGGGTTATCTCAGTTCTAACTTTAGCTAAGCCACTTCCTAAATGCTTTCGAAATGGGTTGAGGGTTCCGAAGGCAATGGGGTTGAAAGGGGTTTTCGACGCTACCCTTCGAAGTTTTAACTTAAGAATTATGAGCTTTTGAATATGTGGTTCCAACACCATCTACTTTTCCCCAAACAATTCTATAAGGGTTTCAAAAGAGATACTTTCGTATATAACCACCTTGAGCCAAAAGATGTTTTTAAGGAGTAAAACCCAATGCTTTCGAAAGGGCTACTTTCATTAGTTTCGAAGCTATTTTCTTAAAGATTATAAAGTAAGGTTTTGATGCATTCGAAAGGTATATACTTAGAGTTTTGAAAAGTGGTTTTCTATGCTTTCGAAGGAGGCGATCCAGAGGTTTCGAAAGTGATGTTTTAAGGTATCAAAAACAATAACCCACTCTCATTTTTATAAAGAAATACCATGGCATAAATAAAGATTTTTGAGAGTATTACTTCTTCATATTTTTATTCACATTGTAATTAACCGATAACGATAATTTGGGGAAGGGCAGAATAACCAGCTAGGTTAACCCAGTAGTGAATATAATTTATGAAATGATAAAATCTTATTAAAGATATTAGCAGAGGCCAATAGGTTCACCGTAAGCCCATGAAAAATGTGTAAAGGGAAAGATATTGGCATGGGCCAATAGGTTCATAGTCAGCCCATGGAAACTATGATTTGATATTGGCAGGGGCCAATAGGTTTATTGTTAGCTCATGAAAATTATATCCGGATTAAGATATTGAAAGTTAGTCAATAGGTTCCTAGTTAGCCCATGAAAACTAGGAAAAAAAGAAAAGATATTGGAGTTACCAATAGGTTCTTAGTGATCCCATGAAAACTATGAAATTGGACAGATAGTCCAAAAACATTTAACAGGTTAATAGTAACCCCAAAAACAATAAATTGAGACAGAGAGTCAGACTGAATGAGGATGGGTAATCAAGAATTAATTTACTTGTTTGCATATCATCATATTAATTTGAAGTTTTTTAACCATTGTGGATGCAGGAGCACAGTATATGGTTTTATAAAGGTTTTAAGATATTAGTGAGGGGAAAACCCTTTCCGCTAAGCAGCATGGTCTCACTAGATACCTAAATGATTTGAGATGGTAGATTATTATTCATACTAGGCTTTAAATCCAACTCGAAGTTTTTGTTTTCCCCTTAAACTCTCAGGTATTTAATTGATTTTGAGTAATTTGAGGTTTGGGATTTTCAGGTGTTCTTTTAGACGAATAAAGCTTCTAGTGACGTGCAGGAGGCATGTTAACTACTTAGAGTTCTTTTATTTCCACTGTGTTTGGTTGTAAAGGAAAACTTGTTCTATTGCCATATTATATACTCTGATCATCCAAGAGGGCATCTCCATATGTCGCTCTTGGCGTATTTTGTAATAAGTATATTTTGTCTAAATGTGGTTTGCGCTTTCGGATTATGTAATGAATTTGAAATATTTTAAAATGGAATGTGGACTTTGTTTGTTGTTTTAAATTTTTTCCATATTCATGTGTTTCTGTGTATCAATGTATCTAACATCGCCGTATTCGGTCGTCGAGGATTAATAACTATAGATGACTGCAACATCCGTAGCCGTTAGTTTTGGGCCTCCAAGTAGGGGGATGTTACAAGTTGTTATCAAAGCATAGGGTTATGAAACGTTAAATGAAACTTAAACCTAAAATATTTTTTCAAACATAATTCAATGAATCAGACAACAAGATTAGGGTTCGGGTTAACGCTACAGTAACGTACTTGTATTTGATATATAGTTATATATATAAGTACGTATTCCCCGCTCTCTTAGACCGTTCTTCTGTATCTTACTATGGCTCGTATGCATATTTATTAGAAAGAAGATATGGAAGCAGGAAACGGAAGAGGAAATCTCGGTGGAGGAAGCACCACAACTAATGGAAATGCTCGACCCATCACTAGGAGGAACCCGAGTCGATCGGCTAATGCTAATAATGCCGATGCCAATGTGGGTGCTGGAAATCCACCAGTAGATATGGGGGCGATGTATCAGTTCTTCATCAATATGATGCAAGCAGGAGTAGGTGATGGAGTTGCTAGAAATGTTGGAGGAGCTAATCCTGTAGCTCCAGTTGGTAATACCTATGCTAAGCTGAATAAAGACTACACCAGTTTGGGTGGAAAGCCATTCTTGGGGATGGAGAGTGCCATAGAGGTTGAGAATTGGTTGTTGCATTGTGAGCGTATATTTGCTGATTTGGGTTTGAATGATGGACAAAAGAGAAGGTTGGCCTCTAGACAGTTGCAGGGGTCAGCACTACACTGGTGGAGTAGTATTACTGCCGTAGTTCCGGAAGAGTAGTTGACTTAGGATGATTTTAAAAGCAGCATGGTCTCACTAGATACCAATTAGTTGACCACCTAGTAGGATGACACCGACTGAGATGAAGGAATTAAAGGTGCAACTAGTGGATCTAAAAGGAAGGAATTTTATCAGACCAAGCAGTTCACCTTGAGGAATGGGCGCAGTGTTCGTGAAGAAACCAGATGGGTCGTTAAGAATGTGTATCGATTATCGTAAGTTGAACAAAAGGACGATAAGTGTAAGTATCCTTTTCCAAGGATTGATGATCTATTTGATTAGTTGAGTGGAGCCAGAGTGTTTTCCCAGTTGGATTCGACAACAGGTTTCCATCAGTTAAGAGTGGCGAAGGACAATATTCATTTGACAACATTCCAAACTACGTATGGTTCTTATAAGTGGTTGGTGATGCCATTTGGATTAATGAATGCACCTGCTTTCTTCATAGATTTGATGAACCGAATCTTCCGAGAGTATTTGGATATAATCGTGTTGGTGTTTATTGATGACATTTTAGTATACTCGAAAGATGAAAGAGAGCATAAGGATCATCTTAGAGTAGTGCTTGAGACGCTAAGGCAGAATCAGCTAAAGGCGAAGTTTTCTAAGTGTCATTTTTAGAAGAAAGAGGTTAAGTTTCTTGGTCACGAGATTTCAGAGAAAGGGTTGTCAGTCGATCCAGATAAGATCGAAGCTGTTAATAATTGGAAGAGACTAGAGACGGTAACCGAGATCAGAAGTTTGCTTGGTCTTGCTGGCTATTACCGGAGATTCATCAAAGATTTTTCGCGGATAGTAGCGCCTTTGACTAAGCTTACCAGGAAGGAAGTGAAGTTTGTTGGTTCCGACAAAGGTGAGGAAGCATTCCTTAAGTTAAAGCATTTGTTGACCAATGACCAGTTAGTAGTTCCAGATGGAAACCAAGGGTTAGTGGTGTATACTGATGCATATGGAACTGGATTAGGAGCTGTGTTGATGCAGAAGGGTAAAGTTATTGCCTACGCATCCAGACAGCTTAGACTGCATGAAGTGAGATATCCTACTCATGATTTGGAGTTGGCTGTGGTGATCTTCGCATTGAAGATTTGGAGGCATTATCACTTAGGAGAGAGATTTGAGCTATATACCGATTATAAGCCTTTAAGATACTTATTCTCTCAGAAGGAATTGAATATGAGACAACAGAGGTGGCTAGAGTTTTTAGCTGCTTATGATTTCGGTATAGAGTATACACCAGAAAAAGGTAATAAAGTAGCGGATGCTCTTAGCAGAAGACATCAAAATGTGGTGTTGGCTATGTTGGCAGAATGGAAGGATCTAGAAACTTTGGCCAGTTGTGGAGTACAATTAAGATCGACTGCTAGTTCTAGTCAGAGTACCGCCATGTTGTCCTGTTTAGAAGTTCGACCAGTGTTGATCGAAAGGATTGCTTCTAAGGAAAAAGTGGATCCAGTGTTAGCCGATAGGATTAAAAGGCTTGAGATTGGAGATGAGATCGATGATCTAAAGGACTTTGGTCTTGACCAAAGGGAATGGTTAAGAAAGAAGGGAAGGTTGTGTGTTCCGAATGTGGAGGACTTGAGGCAAGAAGTTCATGGAGAATATCATCGGTCCAAGTTTACAATTCATCCTGGAGGGACCAAGATGTATCAAGGTATGAAGAGAAGCTTCTATTGTGATGGTATGAAGAGGAATGTTGGCTTGTGGGTTAAGCAGTGTGCAAACTATCAATAAGTGAAAGCTGAACATCAGAAGCCGAGTGGGTTGCTTCAACCTTTAGAGATTCCAGTCTGGAAATGAGAGTCGATATCTATGGATTTTATAGACGGGTTACCAAGGTCAAATAGGGGAAATGAAAGTATATGGGTCATAGTGTACAGATTGACCAAGAGTGCCCATTTCATTCCAGTTAAGTCAACTAGGACGGAACCTGTTTTGTATAAGTTGTTCATGAAGAACATAGTTAGACTACATAGAGTTCCTAGTAGTATAATCAGTGACGGAGATGCCTTGTTTACTAGTGAATCCTAGAATAGTCTACAGGAAGTATTGGGTACCAAGCTTAATATGAGTACTGCATATCACCCTCAAACAGATGGGCAAATGGAGAGAGTCAATAAGGTACTCAAGGATTTATTGAGAGCTTGTGTATTGGACTTTGGTGGATCTTGGGAAGATCACCTACATTTGGTTGAATTTTCCAATAATAATAGCTGCCATACCAGCATAGGAATGGCACCTTTTGAAGCTTTGTATGGAAGGCCATGCAAATTATCAGCATGTTGGTTGGAGATTGGAGACAGATTGGTCTTAGGTCCAGATTTGGTTAGGGAAGCATCAAAGAAGATTGAGTTAATCCGAGAAAGGATGAAGGAAGCTCAATCTAGGCAGAAAAGTTACACAGATAAGAGGCATAAAGACCTAGAGTTCTCAGTTGGAGATAAGGTTTTTATTAAGGCGTCACCGATGAAGGGTGCGGTGCGATTTGGAAAATCAGGGAAGTTAGCCCCGAGATATATTGGACCATTCTAGATTATAGAAAGGATTGGGAAGCTTGCATATAGAGTAGAGTTGCGGGCAGTATGGCAGGTGTCCATAATGTATTTCATGTGTCTCATCTCCGCAAGCATGTGCATGATCCAGAGACTACTATTCCTCCGACAGGGTTGGAAGACTTGGTGGTAAAGCCTAATTTGACTTTTGTTAGACAACCAGTTCAGATTGTAGCGAGGGATGAGAAAAGATTGAGGAACAAGACAGTCAAGTTGATGAAAGTTCACTGGAGCCACAACGAGAAGGACTGTACTTGGAAGACAGAGGACATGATTAGAGATACTTATCCTGAACTGCTTTGAGGGTATGTCTATATTAGATTTATATAGATAGTTACTAGTCATATAGGCTAGTATGTTTGTTAGGAGTTGTTACAGATGATTGTTATGTTTAGTATTTAGTCTTTATTGAGTTTCGAGGATGAAATTCTTTAAGGGGGGAAGCCCGTAACATCACTAATTTTCGATAACATTATATAGGAAATTTAATTAGATAAATTAAGTAGAATAATGATGATAAAGGGATTGAGATTTAGACGAAAAAATACGGCAGTGCTAAATAATAAAATAAATAGGCTTAATTTGGTTTATAAGCTAATTAATATACACATAGGCATATTAGTAAATAGCTACACCTCCTCATACTCATGGCTATACACTTTTCTAATTGCCCATTCACGTTTCATTTCTCATTTTTCACAAACGCAAATCAAAAACCTAAATTAGAGCCGGCCATTAACAAGGAGGAAAAGAGGAAAATCCAACCTAAAACTAAGGATCAAAGCTAGGAAGGATTAATCAACAACAAGTCCCAAATTCCTTATTATATCTAAGGTGAATAATAATTCATTCCATCTCTATTTTATTTTTATCATATGTTTTCGGATTTAAGATTAAAATTCATTTTATAATGTTTTGGATTATGATATGCTTGGGTTATTATATGTTTGATTTAAATCAATTCATTTACATATGAATTTACATGGTTTTAAGGTAAAATCGATTGTTATTGGATTTAGAATGCCATGGAAAAAATTATATGTTATGTAAAACATGATTTTGGAGATGGGTTTAATTTTTTATAATTTTCTAAGCTATGAAAAATTTATTATGAATTTCTAAAGGAAAATATGCTATATTTGGGTTTAAAATTTACTTTGTTTATTTCAGGAAGAAATTGGGTCTGAAATTTTAATATGTTAGTTAACATGATGAAATTGAATTTCTGTGATTTTTTGGGATTTTTCCTAATTGAATTGCTATAGAAAATAAATTAATTTAAAAGAATGACTTATTAACAATGTTGGTTTTGCTTAATGGAAGGGCTTAAATGTTAATTTTTCTTTGATTTAGATCTGATAAATGCAGTAGTTATTTTGTTAAGTATTTGAAAAGTTTTAAGGAGACCAGTTAAAACATTACACACATGCATATTAGTTAAAGCAATTACTAAAAACGTGCATGATTTCAGCCTTTAATCAGAATAATGTGTTCCACCTCCTTCAGTAATACCTTTCGACTCCATTTCTTCCGCTCCAACCTAATCGAAACCTACCTAGTCGAAACTAATACACAAGGTACCACTCAGTTGGTATGTAGTGGATTGGAAGAAAGGCGTAAGCTATGGTGTCGAAAGGAATGCTTCTGATGGGGTCGAAACCCTGTTTGGTTTTCAAAAGTTAAGTATTTACTTTGTTTTGCTTAGAGCTTTCGACCCAGTCGAAACGAATGTTTTCGAAAGGAGTTTATAAATAGCTTTCGAAGAAGGTTGTCGTTTTATGTTTAAAGTATTTGCTTTTGAAAGGGGTTCCTTTGGTTTAAGTGCTTTCAAAAGTAATGGTTTTGACCAAGTTTAAACCCAGCCACTATTTCCCTTCCTAGTGTATTTAAGCATCAATGCTTTCGAAGGGTTATCTCAGTTTTAACTTAAGCTAAGCCACTTCGTAAATGCTTTCGAAAGGGGTTGAGGGTTCTGAAGGCAATGGGGTCGAAAGGGGGTTTCTATTATACCCTTTGAAGTTTTAACTTAAGAGTTTTGAGATTTTGAATAGGTTGTTCCAATACCATCTACGTTTCCCCAAACAACTCTATAAGGGTTTCGAAAGAGATACTTTCGTACATAACCACCTTGACCCAAAAGATGTTTTTAAGGAGTAAACCCAATGTTTTCGAAAGGGGTACTTTCATTAGTTTCGAAGCTATTTTCCTAAAGATTATGAAGTAAGGTTTTGATGCATTCGAAAGGTATACACTTAGAGTTTTGAAAAGTGGTTTTCTATGCTTTCGAAGGAGGTGATCTAGAGGTTTCGAAAGTGATGTTTTAAGGTTTCAAAACAAATAACCCACTCTCATTTTTATAAAGAAATACCATGGCATAAATAAAGATTTTTGAGAGTATTACTTCTTCATATATTTATTCACATTGTAATTAACCCATAACGATAATTTGGAGAAGAGCAGAATAACCAGCTAGGTTGATCCAGTAGTGAATATAACTTATGAAATGATAGAATCTTATTAAAGATATTGGCAGGGGCCAATAGGTTCACTGTAAGCCCATGAAAACAGTGTAAAGGGAAAGATATTGGCAGGGGCCAATAGGTTCATTGTCAGCCCATGAAAACTATGATTTGATATTGGCAGGGGCCAATATGTTTATAGTTAGCCCATGAAAACTATATCCAGATTAAGATATTGACAGTTAGCCAATAGGTTCCTAGTTAACCCATGAAAACTAGGAAAACTGAAAAATATTGGAGTTACAATAGGTTCTTAGTGATCCCATGAAAACAATGAAATTGGACAGATAGTCCAAAAACATTTAACAAGTTAATAGTAACTCTAGAAACTATAAATTGATCCAAAATTAATTTACTTGTTTGCATATCATAATATTATTTTGAATTGTTTTAACCATTATGGATGCAGGAGCACAGTATATGGTTTTATAAAGGTTTTAAGATATTACAGAGTGGAAAACCCGTTCCGCTAAGCGGCGTGGTCTCACTAGATATCTAAATGATTTGAGATGGTAGATTATTATTCATATCAAGCTTTATGTCTAACTCTAAGTTTTTGCTTTCCTCTTAAATTCGCTGGTACTCAATTGATATTGAGTAGTTTGAGGTTTGGGGTTTTCAGGTGTTCTTTTAGACGAACAAAGCTTCCAGTGACAAGCAGGAGGTATGTTAGCTAGTTAGAGTTCTTTTATTTCCATCGTGTTTGGTTGTAAAGGCAAACTTGTTTTATTGCCATATTATATACTTTGATCATCCAAAGGGGCATCTTTATATGTCGCTCTTGGCACATTTTGTATTAAGTATATTTTGTCTTAACGTGGTCTGCACTTTGGGATTATGTAATGAATTTGAAATACTTTGGAATGGAATGTGAACTTTGTTTGTTGTTTTAAATTTTTTCCATATGCATGTGTTTCTATATATCAATGTATCTAACATCGTCGTATTCGATCGTTGAGGATTAATAACTATGGATCACTGTAGCATCCGTAGCCGTTAGTTTTGGGCCTCCAAGTAGGGGGATGTTATAGTCAACCTCAAAGAGCATGGATAAATTATCGTGAGATCGCAATAATGGAAAATAGATAGTAAATATAAAAAAGATACAAAATAAGTTCTTGAGAGTACCTTATTTTCTTATTCAACAACCATTCATTAACTAATACGTAAATTCGTGGCTTTTAAATAGTATGCTTAGCAATATAATCTTCTAATACTTCATCATTAGCACACAAAGGACGAAAATAAGTCGAAGAAAAACAAGAGCAACCGATTAGTTACCTAACCCAATGTGAATTGTTGCAATTAGACATTAAGAGAAGAACAGTTATTTAAAAATACACCAATTTTAGCATCCATTTATTTCGTCAGCCTGATGAATGGAACGACCATAGTCTCCAAATGGGGTAGTGTAGTATTTGTAGTAGAAGGAGCAGCACCACTATTTAATTATGAAAGTTTTTTTCTATAAAGAATTTTATAAAAATTGTTTAAAACTTTTATGTCCATCAATCTTTTGGATTTCCTAACAAAATAATTCAATAACTTGATTTAGCAATTAAATCTCACTATAAAGAAAGAAGGAAAACTAACTAAAATAGTATTGATGATATGTGCCATAATATAAATGTGCTCGGAGCATGTCCACTGACCAACTTCACCAAACTGATGAAGATCATGTAGCACTATTGTCGATCTTTAAATCAATGAAGATGTCAAAAACCAAATTACTATGTTACATCTGACATGTACTCAGTTTTGAGTACTTAGTTTTAAACTGAGTACAAACTGAGTACTCGGTTTGAGTATAAACTAAGTACAAACTGAGTACAAACGGGCACACAGTTTTCAACTAAAGATAAAACTTAATTAAAAACTGAGACATACTTCTCAGTTTTTAACTAAGTTTACTTTTAGTAAAAACTGAGAACTTAGTTTTTAAACTGCGTTTTTTAACTTAGATTTTAAACTTTGTTCTTCTTCGATTTTAACCGAGGTTCGAGTTAACATACTCTGCAAATAATGGAGCTAAGTTCGAACAAATTATTATGGGTCATAACCAATTTTTAAACTTAAAAAATTTATTTTGAGTTGTGTTAGGTTGATATTTTCTATGTTCATTGCTTCTGTTACTATTGTGTTTATGTATTTTTTTCATTGGGTTCTAGTAGGCATTTTTTCTTTAACAAGGTGTTGTGTTAGGATATTTTGTTTTGACAATTGATAAATATATGTTATTGTTATATGAATTTGTATTGCTTGCTATATGATTTTTTGAGTTTTATAGTACCCATAAAAGTTAATGTTAATTGGTTTAACTTGATAGACATTTTCAAATTTTATACCAAATTCTTCTATGAAATAAAATCCTAAAATATTCAGTATATAGAGAATAGAAGAGACGAATAAAGAATTAGATGTTATGCAACTACACCTGCACTTGTAACTGATTGCAATTGCAGTTAGCGACTACATATTTTTTTTGAAAAATTTCCTTTTATTTAATTTTTTATTGTTAAATCATGTATTGTCACCTTGATTATTAATGGTCATTCTTTTTCAGTATTAATTTCAATTTAATGTGATATTGAATGTATGTAGGCACTTATAGAAGAAGCAGAGGAAAAGAGGATTTAGAGATGGATGTAGTTAAAGGCTATGTTGGAACACAAGCAACTTATCATTTTTGAAAGATGATACCAAATGTAGAGGAAGTTATTTGGGTGGTTGATGTCCTAGAATCGGATGCTCCAATTTTGATGCAGCTCAGGCTAGGGGAGAAGGTCTAAGTCGCCTACGACTTAGGGGTTTAAGTCGCATACGACTTAACGAAGAAGTTATAAGTCGGCCACGACCTAAGGAGTCACGTGAGGAGGAGATGCGACTTAGCTGGAAACCAGGGGAAGAAGTTATCTCGAGTTTGCGGCCTAAGGAAGAAGTGATAAGTCATCTACGACCTAACGGAATCTTAAGTCGTGTGGATATGATGAGTCGTAGACGACCTAAGGACTGTGGACCTAACAAAGAAGGTGGGCAAGCTGGCAGTTTAGGTCGGACACGATCTAAGGGGAATTCACAACCTAAGGATGCAGTGCAACGTGAAGAAGGCTTAAGTCGTGAACGACTTAACTCGTATGCGTCTATAAGTCGCGAACGACCTAACGTACACAAGCCAGTTCCTTTGGGTCGTTCAAGCGATAGGTCGCTGCCGAGTTACGACCTAGGATTAGGTCGTAGAAGCGGGTTACGACCTAGGATAGGTCGCTGAAGCTTGATGCCGTTGATTCTTATGCCACATTAATCTCTGCCATTGATTCTTTAAGTCGCTGATGGATAGACCGTTCAACTGATGATAAGTCGCATGAAGTGTTAGGTCGTTAACGACCTATACTAAGTCGCTGAAGGAAGCTGATGTATTGAAGTTAGGTCGCGTGAGTTGTATTTTAGGTCGTGACCGATATATGTGTTGTAAAGAGTTGTGTTGTACTTATGTTGTATTGTTTTTAGGTCGGACTGTCTTAGGTCGTGATGTTTTTAAGTCGTGATGATTTAGGTCGCGGCCGATCTATGGTAAGTCGTCTATGTTTTCTAGGTCGTGTTGTTTTTAGGTCGTAGCCGACCTAAGTGTTGTGTAATTTTCTGTGGCATGTGTTGTAGCCTATAAATAGGCAAGTTGTGTCATTTTGTAAAGTTTAGTTGATTTGAAATAAAACTCTTGTTTTGTTAGCTTTGTGCTTTCACCAAATTGATAGTTGAGTGTAATATCCTATCTCCTCTTTCGATTAATCGAGTGCGCTCGATTCAACGACTGCAGAAGCCGATTCACGGAAGCTAGTGCGCTAGATCAACGTGCGAAGAATCACAGATCTTTGAACCCGGTATCGTGCGCGATCAACGAGTTCGGGATAGCTAGAATTCGGCATCTTCGGATCAACGAATTTGGGCATTTCAGTATCTTCCAATCCATCGATCGCTACTTTCATCGATCTACATTGTTTTGTAATATCCGCTACGTCAGTTTGGTATCAGAGCTTGTTTTAGCCAATCATAGCTAAATTGAGTCTTGGAGACAAGTCTTTTGAAGAATTTTGAAGAGTTAGAGAGGCCGAGCTACATCAAGCAAAGCGAGTCAAAATCGAAGTGTTGGAGATTGAAATTTACATCATTTTGAGAAGTTGTGTTCATCGTGTTCATCATATTTTTTGCAACAAGGTTGGAGTTTTCGATCCACATCACTTTGGATCAAAATTCGAAAGGTGTTTGAATTTTGAAGTATTTGTGAAGTTTTCAAGCATGCCGCCAAGAAGAGCTAATCGACATCAAAACGTTGAAGCATTGTATCGAAGAGAAGAAGCTGATGAGATGGAGCAAAGAATCAATAAAAACTTTAGTGAAAAGCTTAACGAAGGAATTGGACGATTAGAGAAGATGATGTTAGAGATGAATTAGAATCGAAGAAGGGTATCACCTGAATCTAATCATGGGGGAAGTAGAGTCTTGCCACATTCCAATCGAGACAGAAGTGTTGATGATGATCGAAGTCGAGATAGAAATGTGAATGATCGTAATCGGAGGAATACAGATCGAAGGGATGTTGGTGGAAGAAATGGTGGTAGTAGAGATGCTGGTGGTCAGGATCGACATCGATATACATCTGATTTTGAAGAGGAGTATGATGGTGGTAGTGTTCGAGGACAAGGACAAGGACAAGGAAGAAATCACTCTGAGTATGATCACAAGTGGGAGTCGGGGATGAAGACTGAAATTCCTGAATTCAAAGGTGGTATGCAAGCGGAGGAGTTTTTAGATTGGGTGGCTAATGTTGAAGAGATTTTTGACTTCTAAGAAGTTCCAGAACATCGTAGAGTGAAGTTGGTTGCTACGAGGTTGAGGGGTAGAGCTTTGGCATGGTGGCAGCAAACCAAACTTACACATGAACGGATGGGGAAGTCAAAAGTTGAGTCTTGGGAGAAGATGAAGAAATTGATGAAAGCAACGTTCTTTCCTTACAATTATCAATATTTGATGTATCAACGTTTGTAGAATTTGAGGCAGGGCACAAAGAATGTTAATGATTACGCGGATGAGTTTTATCAGCTTATTGCGAGGAATGATATTATGGAAACGGAAGAACAACTGAAGTCTAGATTTGTTGGAGGGTTGCGAATGCAGATTCAGGATATGGTTAACATGTTTGATCCTAGATCTGTAGTGGAAGCACACCAGAAAGCGTTAGCCTGGGAGAAACAGGGAAGACGAGGAGGTGGTATGTTTACAAATTCCAACAATCCAGTGAAGGGTGTTAGTGGGAGTTCTAATGTTTCAAAAGCTGTTGCGAAACCAGTTGTGAATGAGGTTGGAAAGATGAAAGTCAGTAATGGTTTCAAGTGTTATAATTGCCAAGAAATGGGCCACAAAATAGCGAATGTCCAAAGCCGAAGAAGAGAGCTATGATAGCGGAGGTTGAGGATGAGGATGAAGAAGCTGAACGTTCCAATTCACCACCTGATGAGGAGGAAGAAGAAGTGTCGGGAGACGAAGGTTATAATCTAATGATGAAGAGGTCCTGTTTAACACCAAAGCAAGAGGAGGATTGTAGTTGGTTAAGGAGCAATATTTTTCAGTCAACATGTACCATTCTAGGGAAGGTTTGCAAATTTGTTATTGACGCTGGAAGCTGTGATAATATAATTTCTTCAGAAGCTGTGAGGAAGTTGGCGTTGAAGACTGAGAAACATCTGAAACCGTACAAGCTAGCTTGGTTGAGGAAAGGCGGGGAGGTGAAGGTTGGACGAAGGGCTTGGGTGAAGTTTTCAATTGGAAAGAAATACAAGGATGAAATCTGGTGCGATGTGGTAGATATGGATGTCTGTCATTTGTTGCTGGGGAGACCGTGGCAGTATGATAGGGCGGTACAACATGATGGGCGTACCAACAGTTTCATGTTTGAAGACACAAAAATTACTCTAGTTCCAAAGAAGCGACAACAGGAGGAAAACAAGTTGGAGGAGATTGAAGAGCTTAAAACTTTGTTATCTTTGAAGGAGTTTGTGAAGGAAGTAGAGGAGGAGCCTGAAGTGTTTTTGTTGATTGGGCGAGAGAGCAGTGAAGAGGTTGAAATTCCGGAAGAAGCGAAGCCTGTTTTGAAAGAATTTGACGATGTATTTCCAGAGGAGTTACCAACGGAGTTGCCACCATTGAGGGATATACAACATCAGATAGATCTTGTTCCAGGTGTTGTGTTGCCACACAGACCACATTATCGAATGAGTCCAAAAGAACATGAAGAATTGAGGAGGCAAGTGGAAGAATTGCTTGAACAGGGGCGTGTGCAGGAGAGTTTAAGTCCTTGTGCTGTACCAGCTTTATTGGTACCCAAAAAGGATGGAACGTGGAGGATGTGCACAGATAGTAGAGCATTGAATAAGCTCACAGTCAGATACAGATTTCCGATGCCGAGGCTTGATGATTTATTGGATCAAATCAGTGGGTCCGTAATATTTTCAAAAATTGACTTGAAGAGCGGTTATCATCAGATTCGCATTAGACCAAGGGACGAATGGAAGACAGCGTTCAAGACGAGGGAAGGATTGTATGAATGGCTGGTAATGCCGTTTGGTCTATCGAATGCACCAAGTACATTCATGAGGGTGATGAACAAAATTTTCAGGCCATACATTGGAAAATTTGTGGTGGTTTACTTTGATGATATTCTGATCTACAGTGCTAGTACATAAGAGCATGTTCAGCATTTGAAGAAAGTGTTAATTATTCTTCGTGAAGAACAATTCTATGCTGCTACAAAGAAGTGTGTTTTTATGGCGAGGAGTGTTTTATTTCTGGGGTATGTTGTGTCGGAAGAAGGAATACAGGTTGACCAAAGTAAAGTCGAAGTTATCAGAGATTGGCCGCAACCCAAGACGATAACGGAAGTTCGTAGTTTTCACGGGTTGGCTTCATTTTATCGAAGGTTCATTCCACACTTTAGTAGTGTGATGGCGCCTGTGACTGATTGTATGAAGGGTAAACAGTTCGCATGGACGGAGGAAGCCGAGGTTGCTTTTGATCGAATCAAAGGACTCTTGACGTCTGCACCAATTCTAATATTACCAGATTTTCAGCTAGTGTTTGAAGTACATACTGATGCATCCAAGGTTGGGATTGGAGGAGTGTTGAGTCAGAGGGGACGTCCAATTGCATACTTTAGTGAGAAGTTATCAGGAGCGAAGATGAGATATAGTACATATGATGTGGAATTTTATGCTGTTGTGCAATCTATTAAACACTGGAGACACTATCTATTTCAGAAAGAGTTTGTTCTTTACACTGATCATGAGGCATTAAAGCATTTACAAGGGCAAGACAAGATTTCAGCGAGACATGCATCATGGACTGCATATCTACAATAGTTTACATTTGTTGTGCAACACAAATCGGGAGTGACGAATCGTGTTGCGGATGCGTTGAGTAGAAGAAATCACCTGTTAGCTACAATGAAGGTTGAAGTGACGGGGTTTGATATGTTGCCAGAATTATTTGTCGATGATCCTTACTTTGCAAAGTTTGTTGATAAAGTCAAGGAGGGAAAGACGGAGGAGTTTTTGATGGTAGATGGTTTTCTATTCAAGGGAAATCGATTGTGCATACCTGATTGTAGTTTGAGAATGAAGATTGTGAAGGAGCTACATGAAGAAGGCCACGTGGGTAGGGACCGTACATTACAGTTGATTTCACAGTCTTACTTTTGGCCATCAATGAGGAAAGAAGTGGAAAGGTTTGTGGAACGATGTCATATATGTCAGGTTTCGAAAGGAACTGCGACTAATGCTGGATTATATATGCCGTTACCTGTACCAACTAAACCATGGGTTGATGTGAGTATGGATTTTGTGTTGGGGTTGCCGAGAACGCAGCGTGGTAATGATTCCATTTATGTTGTGGTTGACCGATTTTCGAAAATGGTACATTTTATTACTTGTAAGAAGACGGCGGATGTTGTTCATGTTGCTCAACTATTTTTCAAGGAGATATATCGACTTCATGGATTGCCAGAATCTATTGTGTCGGATAGGGATACTCGTTTTCTGAGTCATTTTTGGCTAAGTTTGTGGAAAATGGTGGGAACGAAGTTGAAGTTTAGCAGCGCTTATCATCCGCAAACGGATGGACAGACCGAGGTCGTGAACAGATCATTGGGAAACTTGTTGAGATGTCTAGTGCAAGACAATCTGAAGAGTTGGGATGTGAAGTTATGCCAGGCAGAGTTTGCTCATAATCATGCAGTGAATCGTAGTACGGGGTTCAGTCCATTCCAGATTGTTTATTCAAGCTTACCAAAGGGGTCGTTAGATTTGACAATAGTACCACAACCAGAGGGAACTGTTAAACGAGCTGTTGATTTTGTTGATGGGTTGGCAGAATGTCATAAAATCGTTCAGGAACGATTGGAGAAGGCAAATGAGAAGTATAAACGATCTGCGGATTTGAAGCGAAGAAATGTTGAATTTAATGAAGGAGATATGGTATATGCTGTGTTAACAAAGGATCATTTTCCAGTAGGCGCTTATAACAAGTTGAAAGCTAGAAAAATTAGTCCTGTAGAAGTTGTGAAACGGATTAATGAAAATGCTTATAAATTGAGGCTGTCGGAGGATGTGTATACATCTGATGTGTTTAATGTTAAACATCTCGTACCATATTATGGGGAGGAACGAGTCGATATGGAAGAATTTACAAATTCGAGGACGAATTTTTCTCAACCAGGGGAGGATGATGCAGCTCAGGCCAGGGGAGAAGGTCTAAGTCGCCTACGACTTAAGGGTTTAAGTCGCATACGACTTAACGAAGAAGTTATAAGTTGGCCACGACCTAAGGAGTCACGTGAGGAGGAGATGCGACTTAGCTGGAAACCAGGGGAAGAAGTTATCTCGAGTTTGCGACCTAAGGAAGAAGTGATAAGTCGTCTACGACCTAACGGAATCTTAAGTTGCGTGGATATGATGAGTCGTAGACGACCTAAGGACTGTGGACCTAACAAAGAAGGTGGGCAAGCTGGCAGTTTAGGTCGGACACGATCTAAGGGGAATTCACAACCTAAGGATGCAGTGCAACGTGAAGAAGGCTTAAGTCGTGAACGACTTAACTCGTATGCGTCTATAAGTCGCGAATGAACTAACGTACACAAGCCAGTTCCTTTGGGTCGTTCAAGCGATAGGTCGCTGCCGAGTTACGACCTAGGATTAGGTCGTAGAAGCGGGTAACGACCTAGGATAGGTCGCTGAAGCTTGATGCCGTTGATTCTTATGCCGCATTAATCTCTGCCATTGATTCTTTAAGTCGTTGATGGATAGACCGTTCAACTGATGATAAGTCGCATGAAGTGTTAGGTCGTTAACGACCTATACTAAGTCGCTGAAGGAAGCTGATGTATTGAAGTTAGGTCGCGTGAGTTGTATTTTAGGTCGTGACCGATATATGTGTTGTAAAGAGTTGTGTTGTACTTATGTTGTATTGTTTTTAGGTCGGACTGTCTTAGGTCGTGATGTTTTTAAGTCGTGATGATTTAGGTCGCGGCCGATCTATGGTAAGTCGTCTGTGTTTTCTAGGTCGTGTTGTTTTTAGGTCATAGCCGACCTAAGTGTTGTGTAATTTTCTGTGGCATGTGTTGTAGCCTATAAATAGGCAAGTTGTGTCATTTTGTAAAGTTTAGTTGATTTGAAATAAAACTCTTGTTTTGTTAGCTTTGTGCTTTCACCAAATTAGTAGTTGAGTGTAATCTCCTATCTCCTCTTTCGGTTAATCGAGTGCGCTCGATTCAACGACTGTAGAAGCCGATTCACTGAATCTAGTGCGTTAGATCAACGTGCGAAGAATCGCAGATCTATGAACCCGGTATCGTGCGCGATCAACGAGTTCGGGATAGCTAGAATTCGGCATCTTCGGATCAACAAATTTGGGCATTTCAGTATCTTCCAATCCATCTATCGCTACTTTCATCGATCTACATTGTTTTGTAATATCCGCTGCGTCAAATTTACATGGTCCTCGGAATGGAATGTACAAGCTATGTGAATTTTGAAATGGAGGCTTCTTTATATGGTTGGAGTTTCATACTCAGTATTTCTGGATTTTAACTATGAACTATTTCCTGTCTTTTGTTATTCTAATTTGATATTAATATGAAATTGGTAAACTATGTATTGAATTTGGTAACTTATGTATTGAACTTGTCTTTTGTTAATTGATACTCTATTTTGTGATCCTGATTATGAATGTTGTTTCTTGATATTGATTTGGTTATAATTTGCTAAATTGAGATGATATTATTTTTGTATTCATATGAAATATGGTCTACGCTATAATCATGTATACCATATTAATTATTGCAATGGTTATTAATGTTAGGAAATAGAAATTACCAACATCTATTTATTTTACTATTTTGTTATTGCTCACACTTATATCTGTTGGTATCATGAAAATTTCAATTGCTATATGTGTTACAAAAGTCACATTGCTAAAACTTATTTCCATTAGAAGATCGAATTAAGTAACAGATATATCCGTTGCAAATATCATATTATCAACACTTCTAACCATTGGGAAAAAAAAACTTGCAACGCTTATAACCATTGCGGTTAGAATTTAGTAACGGATATAAGTGTTACAAATAAATGCCCACGCCCTTATAGCAACAAGTTTAAGTATTACTGAAATTAGTCGCAACAGTTATACTCATTGGGAATCCTTTGTTTTGGTTTAGTGTATGATTTCATATATCTATATGTATCAATCTAGAGAGTTCATCAACTCTTATGTCGCTCCCATTAAATGGGTATTTTTCTCTTTATTTTTTAAGATATAATCACTGGTACCGTAAATATAATCATATAATTAAAGAATTATTTCTCCAAACTATGGCTTAGTCCATAATTCCAAAATCATTGCTAATAAATTAAGATACTTCTGTATTTCTCCTATACATCACAAATACCATTATTATAGTTTTATTTTATATTGAATATAGATAACATTCATTTTGATATAAAACTATGTTTGTTTTTCAGTCAACACTGAAAAACAGTTATTATTTCATAAATAATGCTTGGTAAGTTTTACGAAAACAATTTTCGTAACTTAATGCAACTAAAAAGTGTATATGGAATGCTCCCACTATTTCCACCATTACTACAATAGCATATGAAATACAATCTCAATTTAACTGCTTAATATAGGTTTTTTATTTCATTTACAGTAATTGGTTTACAGTCGAGAATTTTTAGATCAAATATCTTAAACTAAAAGAAATAAACTTCATAGAAAACAATTTTTTGTGTGAAAATACATTTGGAATATCATATTTCTTATTCCTTGTGAAGTATCTATTATTATTTTATAATTTTCGTTTCCAATGTTTCTTAATAAAGCAGAAGTGACCATTCACTTTCTTCATCCTAACCGTGCCTTAAGTTATGACTACTCTTGTGCATTCACTTTTCTTTCTAAATGGTTAAACCATTCAAGGGAAACTCTTACTATGATATTATAAAGAACTCTTTCCAAAAGTACATTTGATTATCCTTAACATTTAAGGGTATCAAATATGTTGCAATTTACATAAATTGATCAAACTGACATTTCAGTGATCGAATTCTTATACCTATATTGTAGGTTTTGGTCTCGTGTTACATTTAAAACAAAAGAAGTTCATGATTGTAATCAATCGTATTGAATACACGATCTAACACTATGGTCTTTTTTCTTATTTCGACTAAACTAATTTCATTAAGGTTTCATACATTACGAATTGCGATAGTTCACCATATAACATTTATATGTGATTATAAATAAACCAAATATTTATATCCTTGTATTAATTTTAGAGTTCGAAACTCATAAAGGATAATACACAGTCTTGGGCAAATAAACATATAAATGACCAATTACAAATGTACTTAGTAATTGTAAAATTTAGCGCTTGCTTGGGTATTGTAAAAAAAACATGTAAATAATATTTAATGGTAAGTATATTATAAATTTCCATTTGTCGATATTAATTCAGTTTATTTTTATATTATAATTGATAAACATTTTATCAATTATATTAATTGCATAAATTTATCAATGTAGATTATTATAACTTTATATAGCATAAGTTCTGACAATATTAGAAAATTTAAATGTTACCATTTCATTTTCCTAATAAGGCTCCTTTTGTCTTTTATGTTTCTCCAAATCCTAAGACGAAACATAGAAGACTTTCGACTTTACTAGTGGGTGTTAGAACTCGTCTGTCTTGGGATTATGACCTTGACTTTGTTTAACAAGTCATATCCCCACAAATGATGGATAACTCCTTATCGGTTGTATCTTATACAACTCCTAACCCATGATTCCTTGTCCTAATCTCATTTTGACCTTGATTTTGCTCAACAAATTGAAATAAACTATTCACTTATCCTACCATTTCGCGACGGCCTAAGTACAATATATATACGTTGAGTTTGCTCAACAAATACATATAGTTATCTTACCTTGTCTAGTCAATATGTTAATAATACTACACATACATCTCTAGCTTGAGTTTGCTCAACAACCAGAGAGTATGCAAGTAATTTATTAATATATAAATGGTAGAGGACTACACTTATATTAAACATTCATAATCTTTAATATATTTAATTGAGTGGAATCGACTTATGGAATAATGTATTTCTTATGAATACCCTCATGAATCAAGTGGTAGACACATTATAAATCCGTTATATGTACTTTTACATATGCATTTATACCTTAAGTCTCTTTAGGGTTTCTTTAATGTTCTATCTTCAGTTTATTCATTTATATTATATAAATTTAATTATTATATAACTTTTATATATTTTTTTAACTTATATGGTATTTATGTATAACATTCTACTAATTAAATCTTATTCAAATAATTAATTTAATTATTATATTTTTTAGTTGTAACATATTATATTGAATATATACACTGTAACCTTTATAGTAATAAACATATATCTTATATACATGTATTTTAATTTATTAATTAACTTTTAATAAATTCATTTAATTAAACAATTTTAATTAAATTTTGTTATTTTTGAAAATTCTTTTATACACACACGTATACTCATATTGTCTTAAACATTTCAAGGTGACACAACATATATCGTGATAGATATTATACATGTGTGTGAGTATAATCAACTTATTTAATTAATTCGTCTATTTTATTAATCTTAGTAATAAATAATATTTTTGAAATTAATTTTTTAACATTGTCAAACATTTTGAAAAATTATATTATAACTTCTATAATATTTTATTTTAAATTTAACTTTTCAATTTAAAAATTTTATCTTAATTTCAAAACATTTTTGAAATTAGCCAAAGGTCTAATTCAAATTGGGCCTTTTTCTATTAAGGAAAATCTTTGG
Organism: Allium fistulosum; assembly: GCA_030737815.1. Lineage (NCBI taxonomy): Eukaryota > Viridiplantae > Streptophyta > Magnoliopsida > Asparagales > Amaryllidaceae > Allium > Allium fistulosum. Next base: position 621,128,808 of record CM060907.1, read on the forward strand.
CCTCATATAACTATTCAGGCCAGGCTGGTAACCAAGTATACCACGGTACTTGATTACCCAACAATATCCTAGACGATATCTTTCTTAGACACCCTACTAACTAGGTTATAAGATCAATTAGTTAGCCCTAACATAACTAATTTAGAGCACATAGGCTAGCATTGTTGGAACTAAGCTAGAGGTAACGGGGTAAATGGGTAAATTTCAACTTTTTTTCATTGTTGGATCTTTAGTGGGCCTATATAGACTAATTTATTTAGAAGTTTCCTAAATTTTCTATTAAATAAATCAATATTTTATTTAAATTTAGAAATAAAGTTTTATTTTATATAGTCTGTATTATATTAAATATATGTGTATCATATACATACCAGCTAGGCATGTTGGTAGCACCTTGTCTTATGTGATATATACATATTTACATGTGCGCTCTCCTCTTTTCTAGAGGATCACACATTTTTCTCAAAAAAAAATGTGTATCATATACATATATGTGTGTATGTGCACATGCAACAGGGGTAATGTGTACATGGTTTGATATGCCTATATGTAGATGTTATGATTTACATCGCAACGGACATGTTAGCCCCTCGTGTATACAAATGGATTGTTTAAATGTATGTATATGTGCATAAAATTATATATATATCTGTGTGTGTGAAAAGATAACTTTATAATTATTATAAAATATTAGTTGTAAATTATTTATATAAAACATTAATTAAAATACACACACAAAGATATATATATATATATGAATAGATATAATTAAATTATAAAATTATATTAAATGTTAATTTGTAAAATTATTTGTAATATAAAATTCAAACTAAAATTTATATATTTTTAATATATACGTATTATATTAAATACATATTACATATAAACATATAACTAGTAATAATTATATAAATAGAAATATATACATATATAATTTATAATTAAAAGTATATTTTGTTGCTACCTTTGGCCTGATAATAGAAATAATTTTTTTAATTCAAGTTTTGATTTTTAAATAATTTATTTGTTTGAAACTTATAATTGAATAATAAACTGTACGAAAATAGTTAAAAATTTATTTAAAAATTATTTCTGAAACCATAATGTATATTTTATATTATATAATTTTTTTTAGAATTTTATGTTATTTATAAATATATATACACAAATACACGCACGCATGCATTTTGTTTATATGATCAATTTTGAAATAAATAATAGTGTGTGTGTGTGTATGTGTGTGTGTGTGTGTATATATATTAAACATCCGATTTTTTTATTATTATTGTCGAAAACCATTCCCTTCTTTTAAATATTCCCTTCTTTTAAACATTCAAAATTCCCCCTCCTAACCATCTTATGGCCGGCCTATTTGTCTCTATCATAGCCGAAATTAGCATGCCCTATAGTGGCCTCAAATCCATTTCAAGCCCAAACAATATTTATTGTATTTAAATCCAATTTAAATGCATATTGATATCAAATATCGATCAATGTTTATAAAACTATTATATGTACACTATTTATTATTGTTCATTACACATCAAACAAAAATTTATAATTAATATTTCATAAATATAAATTAGGTTACTTAATATACAATAATTACAAGTTAATTAAATTGGGTGGAAAAGGAGTATTCAACGTTTTGGTTGTGTGACTCTTACATGTAAATTCGATCGGCGATTAATATCGAACAATTTGAATATTAACATTCACACTTTACTTAGCAGGTGTTGTGGTATTATGACCAAATTTATTGCTTACTTAGTTTTGGTAAAATCCAATTTTACTTTATTAAGGATTAGCCGGTAGTGATAATTATTTAAACTAATTATCTTTGTCAAAACTATATCATTTTGGACTTATAGAATTTGGTAATGATTAAAATTCAAATATCATCCATATTCAATCTTATATTCCAAATACAAAGCCTTTGGTTTAAAAAAAACAATTATTATTAAATGAATTGCTCTGGCCAAAGACTTTAACTTTGAGTTGACTTCAGTTGACCATGATATTAACCTCATAAAACTGAGGAGACAAATTCTCCCTTGAATAGCGTCTCATTTACAATGCTTCCACTCGACCCAACGAATGTCGTTCGATGGATGTTGTGCCATGATTTAACTATAATTAAAATGAAGTTTCCACATTGAAGCTCGACATTATTCTCAAGTCGAGGGAATTATGTAATATTTTCGCATCGATATTTTCTATGTAACCTTAGTTATATTAATCAACAGAAAACTATCAAGTGAGCCACTCTATAGTTATCTAATAATTATCAGTACATAACTCCTTGGTGGCCCCAACAGTCATGAGTAATACACTACCTAACATTTGGAGAGCATTGCATACACTAGTCACAACAGATGTATCGATATCTAGTCTCGATACATCTTGAGTAGCAATTTTTAAAATAGTATGTTTAATTTCATTATGATAAATTACTTATGATTACACCACTTTGCAACTACTATCACGAAAATATACCGTTTATGGATTTTCCGTTAAGTACACTTTAATTAAATTTATTAATTAACATAACACATTATATGAGTATATAATAGAATGAAAACACCTTTTATTTCGAAGAAGCTTGGTTAGCGAGTTACATATATGTAACAAATTACGTAATTTCCCCTAGGGCATAACCCTAACTCTATCGCAAATATTATGGTACTTTGGTATAAATTCTTTCGGAACTAGATAGAGATAATTAACATAAGCAATAAATTTAGGATCTTGTTCGTTGTATCTTCTTATGAAATTATGAATAGCCATTGTAGTTGTAACTGAAAGTGCGCTATGGACCGTGTAATATGGATATATGATAATACAGAGTATAGAGATGATATTAATACTATAAATAGTGCGGAATATAAAAGCAGTATAGTAAAATGACACCAGGAATTTTTATACTGGTTCGAACTTCCCGTTCTACGTCCAGTCCCAGAATACCCTCTGGATTTAAACTAAACCCCTCACTTAACCCGGAGGAATAGGTATACGACACCTGAGCAGCCGAACAGGAATTTTCCGCCTCAACAGCCGAAGAGGACTTCAACTTAATACAAATAGTTTGTTGACGAATGTGTTCTGAATAACACTGATTGTCTTTTGATAGTACAACTTTCCTATAATCAAATCCTCAAGAGTATGTATGTGTGTGAAGATTTAAAAGGAAGATAATCACGTAGAATCGAAGTATATGAATTAATTCAAGAATTCTAGTGATATTGAATGAGAATGAATGCTTTTTATTTGCAGAGAATAATAGAGAATAGATTTCAGAATTAAAACATGAATTCGTTATTGTAGAAATGAATTGAATGTGTTTATATAATTGTAGAAGAGTTATAATCTTTCATGAAGAGTTTCAGTCAATAGTTGTGTCCATATCTCTTGAAACAGAGGACATTCCTCTTCATGAAATGATCGCATCTCTTCATAAAACTAGCCGTTATTCTCTGGTCGGTCGACCGGAAAACCTGGCCGGTCAGCTGAGTTTAAAAACGTATACAAAACAGAAAGTCACTGTGCACATAACACAGGGTCGGTCGACCGAGGATCCTGGTCGGTCAGCCGACCTGATGTTATTTGCACAGTGTACACTTATATATGTATAAATTAACATGGATCAATTTGTGTGTGTGTGACTACTTGAGGAATGATTTTAACAATATTCTAAGACTCAATAAAATAAAATATTCATACTAATCTCTGGATTGTAGTCTTGTCTCCTTTGTAGTTCACAATATACGTTTATTCTCTTTTTGTCGCTTTCATATAGTATTCTCTTTGTATTTCGTCGTATGATCTCTGAAGCTTGTGTCATGAATCAAAACTCATGAATCAACATTCTCCCCCTTTTTGATTGATGACAATACTTATATGACGAAGTAATATTCACATATATATTATAATTCTCCCCCTGAATATATGGCGACTTTTCTACAAAATAATTGTTAGTTTTCATATATTTCTCCCCCTTTGTCATCGACAAAAAGGAATACTTACTAGATGTAATATGTAAAAGAAATATGGAACATGTAACACAAGTAAGAAAACATCGAGTTTAAATATTACATACTCAAACCAAATAGGAATATTAATGATGTTTACTTACTACACAACATCTAAAAATAGACATAAATTATATTCTACATAAGTGTTAACATAGAATAATATAAAACAAAGTAATTACTACTTATAATGTAAGGTATCAAAAAATATTTAACAATTAAAGCATGCGATACCCAAGGTTCTTTTAATTTCCTAATTTTTAGGAAACCATACCCATTTGGGTGTGGTTGAACCTTCAAAAATATAATTTTCATTATTGATTACCATATCAAAATAATTATTAATGCATTTTTCTCTATTTTTCCAATTAACAGGAACCCAAATACTTAGATAATTTTTATTCATATTTCTCGTTAATGATTTTGTACTTCTAGAGAAATTGTAAACATTATCGGTCATAGCAGTTTTTGAATTTCGATAAAAATTTGATTTCGACTTTACTCGAAATTTAGTAGTAGCACTAACATTTTTATTATACATAAAAGCGTATCTAGTGTTATTTCTATGATTATATCCTAAACTATTTTTATTATGTAAAGGTCTAGAACTAGATAAAATCATGTTTAAATCATTTTGACCTTTATTAAATTTTATGACTTCAGTGTTGAGTTTATCAAATTTAGCTTTAAAGTCACACTTATTATTTTTAAAAGAAATATTACTATTATTTAAAATATCCATTTTCTCATTTAATTCAGAATTCTCATTTTTTAACGTACCGTTCTCATTTTTGAGAAGGAAATTTTGAGATTCTAAATTATCTAAAGAGGATTGTAATAAATCATTTTGTCTTTTCAAATCAAAATTTTCTTTTGAAAATTTTTCTCTCTCATTTTCAAATATGGTGTTTTGTTTATCTAGAAAATCTGTAAGAGTTATAAAATTATTCTTTAAATCACCAAGTTGATTTTCTAATTTTAACTTCTCGTTTTTCAATTTCTCATTTTCAAGTTCAACAGATTTCATCTTTTCTAAAATAATAAAATTAAGCTTTGAAATCTTATTGCTTATACTAACTAATTCATTATTATCTTTTACTGAAATTTGTAAATCAGAAAGTACCTTTTTACAGTCCTCATTGGTCGTTGCTCTAATAGTTTCAGGATTTTTGCTTGCTGTACTTCGACCGGATCTTTTTCTAGCCATTATTCTATGATGTTGTGACGATCGATAGAATACCAGGCTTTGATACCAAATAAAAGTGCGCTATGGACCGTGTAATATGGATATATGATAATACAGAGTATAGAGATGATATTAATACTATAAATAGTGCGGAATATAAAAGCAGTATAGTAAAATGACACCAGGAATTTTTATACTGGTTCGAACTTCCCGTTCTACGTCCAGTCCCAGAATACCCTCTGGATTTAAACTAAACCCCTCACTTAACCCGGAGGAATAGGTATACGACACCTGAGCAACCAAACAGGAATTTTCCGCCTCAACAGCCGAAGAGGACTTCAACTTAATACAAATAGTTTGTTGACGAATGTGTTCTGAATAACACTGATTGTCTTTTGATAGTACAACTTTCCTATAATCAAATCCTCAAGAGTATGTATGTGTGTGAAGATTTAAAAGGAAGATAATCACGTAGAATCAAAGTATATGAATTAATTCAAGAATTCTAGTGATATTGAATGAGAATGAATGCTTTTTATTTGCAGAGAATAATAGAGAATAGATTTCAGAATTAAAACATGAATTCGTTATTGTAGAAATGAATTGAATGTGTTTATATAATTGTAGAAGAGTTATAATCTTTCATGAAGAGTTTCAGTCAATAGTTGTGTCCATATCTCTTGAAACAGAGGACATTCCTCTTCATGAAATGATCGCATCTCTTCATAAAACTAGCCGTTATTCTCTGGTCGGTCGACCGGAAAACCTGGCCGGTCAGCTGAGTTTAAAAACGTATACAAAACAGAAAGTCACTGTGCACATAACACAGGGTCGGTCGACCGAGGATCCTGGTCGGTCAGCCGACCTGATGTTATTTGCACAGTGTACACTTATATATGTATAAATTAACATGGATCAATTTGTGTGTGTGTGACTACTTGAGGAATGATTTTAACAATATTCTAAGACTCAATAAAATAAAATATTCATACTAATCTCTGGATTGTAGTCTTGTCTCCTTTGTAGTTCACAATATACGTTTATTCTCTTTTTGTCGCTTTCATATAGTATTCTCTTTGTATTTCGTCGTATGATCTCTGAAGCTTGTGTCATGAATCAAAACTCATGAATCAACAGTAACAACCTTTATTTGAACTTTATAATTGTACGTCAGCATGTTATGTAAGATTGCAAACATTTCTTCAAAATTCCAAAGGTTATTTCAGTTGTCATCTGCTCTAATTGTAATAGTTGAAAGTTTTGTTCATGGTCTTTGATTTGTTCTGCATTTCATTAAAATCTGGAATATGGTATCTAACATTGCGGTAGGAAGGTTAAGTAGTCATCTATTAATGGATACCTTGAGTCAACTAAATAATGTTGTCCTGTTGGTGGATAAGGAAAATGCCTACCACCTCTTTCTCTCTTGCATGGCTGACCCCTACATAGGATTTACGGGCTCGGGCCTAATTCCTTTAACTATTAAATCAATTATTTAATAAATTCTTTTAAGCCCAATTTTTAATTTAATCAACATATAACAACTATATATGGTTTTAATTAATTTTTAGGCTTCATATAATTAATTAAATTGCAATGAAAAATCAATACAATATTTATATTAATTTTATAATTAATTTATAAGATTTGTAAATTAATTTATAATTAATTTATACTACAATATTTTTTTTATTCAGAAAATAATTAATTTATAATATTTGTAAATTAATTTAAATTTGGTTGAATTTGGGAATTTGCTAAAAAAAGCGGTTATGTTGACTCCCTTATGTGTATTTAGTCGGCAGCTAATATCGAACACTCCTAATATTAAAGTTCACGACGTTAACATAGCTAGTGGTTTGACATTATGGCCAAATTCATCACTTATAAATATTTAGGGTAAAATCATATTTTAAATCTTTTAACCAACATCCTTAAGCAATGATATATTATACACACATTCTCTTCATTATCTCTTTATCACTTTCGATATCTAGAGTTTGGTTTTAGTCCAAGCTCCAACTGTATCTGTACAACTATATGTTCCATCTCCATAGTCCTTGGTTTAGTAATTACATTTATTATTAACCAATATGCTCCGGCTAAAGACTTTAACTTTTAGTTGACCATAGTTGACCGTGATGCTAACATCTTACAACAAAGGAGACGAATGCCCTATTGAATACAGTTTCACTTCTAATACTTCAACTCAATCCCAACAACAGTCGTTCGTGAATGCTATGCCATGTATAATAAAATGAAAGTGCATTATTCATGTTAAAATTCCATAGTATTCTCAAGGCAAAATTATTGCAAAAATTGTCATATTGAGATTCCCTATTTGACCTGTTGTGATTAACAAACAGGAAATACTCGGTAGAGTCATTCTGTAGTTCTCTCACTACTACAAGTAATAACCCCTTGGTACCCTCAAGAACTATGAGTAATACACTGCTTAACATTTGGAGAGCACTATGCACATCGGTCTCAATGGCTATATCAATATGTTTTTTCTTGAATATCTTGACCAGTAATCATTTAAGACAAAGTATTAATTATTTTGCGGTTTAGTAATCATAGTTACAACATTTGTAATTGCAATCGTGCAATACTTTATTTAAGAATTTTCTACTTATACATGTTTATTGATTTTAGTCATTATTTATATCACATATAACAACATATATAACAAAAAGACCAGAAGCTTACTACATTTTATACAAGATTGGTTCCAAAGTTAAGTTATGTAACAAATACATAATTACCCCTAAGGCATACCCCTTGAGCTTTCAATCACAATTATAGACAAGGTAAAAATGCTTGGGACATAGGTGCCCACATTCTTGGGCTTATTGTGAAATAAGAGGATAACATAAGCTTGGAAAAAAGGGGTTGGGTACAACATCAATTCCAACAACCAATGTTGCACCAATCCTAATACGAAGGTAGAGAAACATCCTTATTAAGAAGAATAAATTGTATCTACTTATGAACAATAAGTAAATGGTGATAATTCCCAAGGGAGTAACATTCACAAAGTCAAAAAAGGTAGCGCCATAAGTAGGTGCTAGAGGCCTAATCATAGCAAGGTCATCAAGTGTCACCATGGTTGAGGAGGCAAACACTTAAAAGGATATTCAACTAACGGCATAGAAGAAACATGACATTAATGGACTAAATAGGAGGGTAGACTGATAATTGAAGGCTAATGGGGATGAGGAGGCTGGACAAGAGGTGGAGGATGGTGGTGGGGATAGGGCCTGCTGTGTGGAACCAACATCAATAGAAGGGTGAATAAACACCATCTTCATCAGGATTCAAGCAGAAGGTTGATCCCCTTTTGCCTTAAGCTAAGGCTTGACTTGATCGGGAAGTAATTCAATGGAGGAGGGAAAAGGAACCTAATTGTAGAAGAGATGGAGGGGAGAAGGTGATGCATAGGTGGCAATAAGAGTTGAAAGTGGTGACATAGTGGTGATGAAAGCTGCTTTCGTAGGAAAAAAACGCACTCACCCATTATCTTTTTACAGGTTATTACTTTATGACCCCATTATGTTTTTTATGTTATCTTGTTTTTTATGTATTTTACATTTAATGTTTTTATTTTGATTTTTTATGAAAATTACCATATAATTATATTTTTTATCTGGAATATCCTATAATGCTTTATTTCTTTGGATCGTTTCTTAGTTTGTGCATGTCATCGTTATGCACAGAACATGTTAATCCACTTTATATCATTCTAATTTTATTAGATGGCCTTTAAGGGACAATACTTCTATGCTTCTTAACTTATATTTCTATAAGAGTTGTGATGTTTCAAGCTTTAGAACTCTAATTAGGTCTAGAATTACTCTTCAAATATTATTTTAGGTTTGCCTAAAATTCAAACTCCATTTTATTTTCTTAAGATGTGTTTGTAGCTTCTTGCCTAGGTAGAATATAAATGATATTTACTTGATTTTAAAGAGTTTATTTGGGTGATTTCTGTGAAGATCAGAAGTTGGAATGTAGAAAGAGGATGGTAAAAGAAATCAGATTTAGAAATAATCAAGGAAAGGAGAGTGTGGCGACACTTATTTAGTTAAATGGTTTCGAGCCTTGGGCTCAAATGCAAGCTACTCAATCCTCTATTAATCTTGTTTCTATCATTATCAACTACAATGTAGCTCTAAATTACCAGCTTCTGCGTGTTTTTCTTCATAAAAAGGGCATTCGAAAACAGAAAGATTTCAGTTACCTTCAGGATTTTATTTTTAAGTCGTTCGTTTAAAATAACTCTATAAATTTTAAATCAATTATTTAGGTCATTTGACATTAAAATTACGGGTTGTAACAAATACACTACAATTTTGCATTGTAGAGGATCTGGTTTACACATCAAAAACACGTAATGTAATTTGGGTACCCCACTTAATTAGTCTATCATTTATTTATAACTTGTTATTTTGGAGCATAAAATTTTGTAAATCACATTTTCTCATAATTAATTTGGTTTGGTCAATATTAGCTTATTGTACTTTTGAAATTTTTGCTCTAACTCCCTCCCAAGCATATTTAAAGGTGAACCCTTTAATTATTCAAATTCCACTGCAATTGTCTTTATCACCATTTTTATTTATCTTATTTATTATTATTATTATACCTTATATAAGCTATTTTTAGATAAATATTTTTCATAATATTTGATGTCTTCTTTAATGATTTTTTTTGAAACTTTGTAAAAAGAAAACAGCCCAACCCATTTAATTAATGGATCAGGTATACATACGACTCTTCGAATAACTTCTATCTAAAACCCTAGCGCCGCTATATTTCATACATTCCACTTAAAGAAACGAAAAAACACCAAAACCAGAAAGAAAATCTCCATTTCTATTATGGTGATTTCTAAATAAAGTCATTCAATCTTCTTCGATTGCTTGTCTGCTCGATTCCCCTCTTTCCCAATATGATAAATCATGATTATGTTCACTTTGCATAGCTAAAATTGTGGAAATTGGGGCTTTGCCTTTGTCTGAAGCAAAATCGTATTTTGTTTGAAGATACGCCTCTTTATTACTTCAATTATATGCTAGATTTGGATTATTTGTTAAATCTGACCTATTGCGAAGATTCCATGAAGCAGCTCTAGGGATAGGGCCGCGGCAAGGCTCAAATGTAGAAGCAGCCGATGGTTTATCCAGATTTGAAGAGCTAAGCCTTTGATTAAAAGTTCGAGGCAATTTCAAATATTCTTCTATGTTTTGGATATCTTTGCTCAAACCATCTGCAGATGAGTAACCTTTCTTCTATTTCTTTTTGGATTTTGATAATATTATGGAACTGTCTTTGCTTATACATATCCATTTATGCTCTTTAGTTAGTTCCTTTCTATTATGTGCTCTATTATTACGTTCTTTCCATGCATGATATATTATAGCAGTTAAAAGTATACATGCTTGATCTTTCTGTTTGAAATTACCCTGGAAATGCTTACTAATTACTTGAACTTCTTCTCTTAAGTCCATAGAGCTTTTTGTTCTGATATCTAACTGAGATTTAGCTTTACTACATAAGTAGCCCACATATTTACATTCAAAAAATAGATGCTTGCTTGTTTCAGTTTCTTCATAGCATAGTAAACATGTTGCATCTTCCACTTTTCCCTATCTACTAATTTTTGCTTTAGTTGGCAATCTATTTGTAATAGCAAAAAAAGAACAAAAGGACATTTTAGGACAATTAGTTTTATTCCAAATGATTTCTTCCCACTCCATTTCTGATTGCTTCCCTCTGATAAACTCCCATGTCATTTTAAAAGATAATTTATCATTTTTTGAAAACAGCCATTCCCATTCATCTTTTTTAGCATTTGCATCTATAGGTAATTTCCTTATGTTATTACTAAATGAACTTGCTGCTGGATGGGTTTTTGGTTGACATTGATGATTATTGATTATTTCTACAACTATGGCATTTGCATTCCCCATTATTAGCAAATTATTCCAACCCCAAACATTAATAAGTGACACTTGATTGAACAATGGATCAAAATCATAAACTTGTATTTTTGCCATCTGTAAAATTTACTCTAATATTTCCTTTGCTATGTCTCTTTGCTTTAACGTCTTCTTTATAGTATTTGATTGGTTTGGTTTCTACACTGTATTCCAAAAGGATCCATTTTTAAAGTATTTGTTTTGTAACCATTTGGCCCATATGGAATCACTACTGATAAGTTGCCAAATTAATTTCAAGATGCAAATTATATTGAGGTCGTTGAAGTTTCTAATGCCTAAGCCACCCTCATTTTTAGGCCTACATACCTTTTCCCATGACATTTTATGATATCCTCCCCTCCATAAGAAATTAGCACATGTTTTCTCAATCTTTGTTATAGTGGCTGCGGGAATTTGATGGGTTTGCATCCAGTATAGAATGACTGCATATAATACTGTCTTTATTAGTTCAACCCTTCCTGCTATTGATAGCAATTTTCGTGACCATGTCTCCATTCTTTCCTTGATCTTATCTAGAAGTACATTACTGTCATTGTCTTTGATTTGATTTGCAGACAAAGGCAGTCCCAGATATTTTATTGGCAGATTCCCTTCAACAATGTGTAAGCATTCTAATACCTCTATCTTATTATTACAGTGCTTATTGAAGTAGATTTTGCTTTTAAATTCATTAACCTATAGGCCTGCAAACTTATACAGCAACTCAAAAATTTCTTTAGTAGCATTAGCATTAGAAATATTAGCCTTGATAAATAACATAAGATCATCTGCATATATAAGATGAGTTATGCTAGGATTAATTTTGTTAATTGGGCTTATATTTTTTTAATCTCTTCTATTTCCATCAAAATGGTAAAGTATTCCATCACAATAGTAAATAAATAGGGGGAAAGAGGGTCACCTTGTCTAATACCCCAATTACTTTTAATGAAGCCAACTGGTTGTCCTTGGATTAGTATAGAGAAGGTTACTGTATTAATACACTCGTATACTAATTCACAAATTATTTTGCCAAATCCCATTTCTATCATCATTTTAAAAATGAAATTTTTGTTTACTTTATCATAGGCTTTATGTATGTATATCTTTATACAAATACTATTACCTAGTTTTTTATTAAAATTTCTCACCATTTCATGAGCCATTAAAGAGTTTTCATATATATACATATATATATATATATCTCCCTGGTACAAAAGCACTTTGATTATCCGATATAGTATATGGTATAAATTTCTTTAACCTATTACTAAGAACAGTTGCAATGATTATATATATATATATATAATTACAACAAAAGATAAGTTTAAAGTCTTTTATATTATTGGGGCTTTTAATTTTAGGGATTAAATTTATGAAAGTATGATTGAAACTTTTAAGCAATTTACTACTTTCAAAAAATTCATTAATCGCATTTAAAATGTTTACTTTAATACTATCCCAATGGGTTATGTAGAATTTTGAGTTAAAACCATCTGGTCCTGGACTTTTATTGTCATTAGAGTTAAATATTATTTATTTAATTTCCTCTTCATTGACTTTCTCTAATAAAATTTCATAAGCAATTGGCTTAAGTTTTTTCTTGCAAATAATGTGAGGAATACTCAGTTTTATCTTGACTATTAAAAAGATCCTCATAATATTCAATTGCCTCCTTGGCCACTTTCTCATAACTACTTAAAGAGTTACTACTATCATCATAAACACTATTTATATTATTAATATACCTTCTGCTTGACATTCTAGCATAGAAAAATTTAATAGCTTCATCTCTTTGAGTTAACCAATCGATTTTAGCTTTTTCTTTTACGTTATTGACTTTAATTTGTAATTCTTTTGACATGTTAATTTGATAAGTGAAAATTCAAGGCAGTTTCCTTATGCTCGAAATTGCTATCTAATAGGTCTTGTAGCTTCTTCCTCTCTTGTTTTATTTCATTAATTACATCATCTTGTTTGGGATTTATTTTATTCCAATGCTTGAGTTTATGCTTAGTATATTTCAGAAACATGTTAAATTTATATTAATTAGTACCCTGATATTGAAAAGAAATACGCTCTTTCATGGTCTCTCATCTTGAACCCACCCTTTTATAAACCTAAAAGGTTTGTTAGTGATTTTGTTATTGTTCTCTTCACTTGTATGTTTGTTTAACGGCAAATTTTCTATCGGATTAGAAAATTGCCGAAAAAGTTCAAATTAAAATTTGCCGCAAGCGCACGGCATACTATCGTAGTTCGTGGCGAGTACGGGTCGATCCGCAGGGAATTGTTGATTTTAAATCTCTATTCAATCAAATTAACCAAAGTTGAAAGTGTGATTAGCTAAAATTGTAGAAAACTAGCTAAAAGAAAGTGATAAAAATATAAGAGTTAAATGACAATTTAGAGATAATTTCACTCTCTAGATCATATAGTTCAAAAAATTATGAAATTATGATCTCTCTTTTTTGGTCATAAGTGAATTTAAATGATGTGTTTATCATAAGTATGGATTATTTGTGCTATTAATTAGCTCAACATAAGCCATCAAACTATAACACACCCCTTAAACCACTTACTAACTCTCATGAAAATGACAACAAAGTTGAAAATGAAATCTATTTTAAGTATGGCCTATTAACTATTAATTAGAAATATAGACCATCAAATTTTAATTTCAACATTCACTTCATTACCATCATCATATGTAGATGAAGAGGTAATCATTGTTTGTGATTGTTTAAGCATAGCCTATTTGTTATGAATAACATAGACTATCAAATTCAACATGAAACAATAAATCACATCAACATTCATCTAAGCACAAAAGAGATCAAAATTAACAAGTTATGTTAAAGCTACATAATTGGAGAGCTTCATTGCCCCTAAATTGAAGGGGTTTAGCCTCTAATATTTGTTATCAAACCAACATATGTAGCTTGCAACATTGAACAAAAAGAACAGGAAAAGAGAGCAAAATGAAGAGAAAATCTAAATAAAAAGAAATAACACTAATCTACTTGCATGAAAAGTAAACTACACTACTAACATAAGAAGAGAAGAAGCATGTAAACAAAAGAGAATACTAATTAACATTGCATAAAAAAAAGTTACATGAAAATAAAAATGGCTAAGTAGCCATGGAAAAGAGAAAGAGAAGAGCTTTGTTTTTTCCTAAACTAAAACTAACTAAAAGCAAGAAGGTTACATGAAACATAAGGGGTATGTATACAAGTTAGAAACCCTAATGCATATTTTTGGGGAATGCCCAAAATGCCCTTGTAGGAAGTGTGTGGCCAAGTTATCATTAGCTTCAATAATCACCCATTAAGTGTACATGAAAGTGTAATGGCCATTAGCATGTGTATTAGCTTCTAATTTGTACATGAAGAATGTTGGGTAGGTGGGGTCCTCCATGATCATGGCTTTGAATTATTTCCATCTCCATTCCTTTGTATTCACTCTTGTGCATGTATATATCTTCATGAAGCCACTTTTATATGAAGCCAAATTCCTACAAAATAGTATAGAAATTTCCAATTAAATTTTCTCAATTTAATATATGCACAAAAATGACCATTTTGCCCTTATATGGAGATGAATATGTGACAATTTGAAAATAATTTGAATTTGGTTTAAACAAGTTAAAATACCCAATATAATCATTTATTTAATTTAAATAGATTAAATATGGTGGTAAAAATATGCACATTTACGTCCACATCAAATACCCCCACACTTATCTTTTTATTCGTCCTTGAATAAACTAAAAACTAAGATAAATCCATTTTCGTAGGGAGCACGATTGCATTGAGCGTATGCAACAAGCCGTTAAACCTCTGGGTGTCCCCAGTAGGACGAGTGTTGTCTCGTGAGGGTTTTCAGCGGATACTACCCACAAAATCAAAATGCAGGATGAAAATATTTACAAAATGCAAGATTTATTTACAAAGAGATGAATGCTAGTTTTTGAAAATATTCACAAATGAAAGATTTACTTTTAAATAGACACAAATAAGTTAAATATAGGTTTGGTTATTATCTTGAAAATTTAAGTTATTTTCTTGTCAAAATTTCCAACAAAAATGAAGTTATCAAAGCAAATATACTATAGTTTAACTCGTTGTTTCGGTTGATAACAAAGCGTAACTATGAAATGGATCCTTAGTCGATTATCAACGTTTATCAAAGTGGTATTTTCATTTCTTTTGAATAACAAGTCAAATCAAATAAGTTAAAATAGTGTTTGGATTTCATTTGCTTACTCTCTCCATTTTTTTTCTTTTGGAAATTTTATTAATATTAACAATATTTACATATGCCTAACTCAGGTAAACTGAGGCCAGATATATTACCCGTGCACTGCCTTGCGGACTGATGTGAGGGGAATACAGAGCGTGGCAAGTGAACACACAAGTGTGAACACTTATCGACTGTAGGCGTTATTAAAAAGAATTTTTATAAACATACACCTAACTCAAATAAACTGAGGCCAGATATAACGATTGGTTCCAAAGTGTGAACACACGAGTGTGAACACACGATTCTAGGTGTTTATAAAAAAAATATACATATATACAAGAAATATTTTTTGTATTTTGTTTATTATTATTTTTTTCTTTTTGTTTTGTTTTTTTTTCGAAGAGAGAGTTTTTCAAAACCATCTTAGCACCATTTAACTTAGAAGACAAAAAATGTTATATCCTTTACTTTAAATTCACCATTTTTTTAAACAAAGATTTTCAATTATGATATTTCATAATTAACACGTATAAACCTTTCTATATACTATTTAAACTATCGTCATTTGTAATCAAACCTTATTTTTATTTTTTTTAAGGCAAATAAATTTTTCAAAAATTTCAATTTAATTAGCCGAAACCATATATTTATCCTATAGTGTTTCTTTAAAAATAAATCAAAAATGGTAAAATAAATTATTATTTTTTTGTTTTTTTTTGAGATTTTTTTGTTTTTTTAATTTTGGGAAGAAAAATTAAAAATAAACCCTGAAAAATCGAAAATGATGATGAGTCTCCCCCCACACTTGATTTTGACTGTGTCCCCACAGTCAACCCAAGTGGAAGGAGAAGAACAAAAATAAAAGGATGACCTATATTTAAATGAAAATGAGCGGTATTTACACAAGATCAGAAAGTATATCGTCAAAAAGTAAATGAAACGGTCTTCCAAAGACCGATTCATTTGTCTCGTCAAGTATGCGAGACATAACTTAAGCTCAAAAAACCAAACCATAAAATATTTTGGAGTTGAATGTGGATTTGGAAAAACGAATGTCATTTTATTAAAAATCTTACGGGTTGTTTCCTTTTCAATGATTTTCGGGGTTGATAAAATGATCGATTTAAGTCCAAGTTTATTTTCACCAAATTGAAATCCAAATTTATCATTGAAAACTTCTTCAAAATTATTGATTTCAAAATCAAAATGGTGATGTAACTCTTCCCCATCAGAATTTGACAATTCATTTTCAAAAAGTTCAAAGAAATCGTGTTCAATGAATTCGTCTTCCTTTGTTGGATTATCAACAACATCATCGCGTATATCATTTTCAAAATCCAAAGTTGTTGTATTAAAATTTTTGAAATTGAGAAAAGGAAGATTGAATTTTAAATCTAGTTCCACACCCTCAACAGAATTGAAATCCAATTCAATTACCATATTTTCAACAACTTCATTAAGATTGTCGTTTTCTATTTCAAAAGTTGTTATTTGAAAATCATCAATTTGGGTAAAAGATGGATTATAACTTGACTCGTCAAACGTTGGGATTTGATTTTGTTTATCACCTTGTTTCATATATGTTTCAACCAACAAATCCGTGTGTTCATCGTAAATTTCGTCCATTTGTTCAACAAAATCCAACTTATAATTATTGACTTGAGAATTTCGATTAGGATTTGTTGAGAACAAAAATTTTCACTCATATCGTATTCGAGATTATTCCCATTGCCAAAATTATTTGAAAAGTGGATCACATTTTCGTTTTGATTTTGAAATTCATTTTGGAGTTCAAAATTGAATTGGCATGGGTTATAATCGAAATCGTTTGAATTTTGAAGTGAATTCAAATTTATATTGTTTTGAAAGCATTGATTTGAGTTATCGCATATATATGAATTACACAACTCATTTATCTCTTGATTTTGTTGTGTAGAGATTTCAAGTAAAGACGAAATGTTATTTTCAAGATTTGAAGGTGGATCATCATTTTGAAAATTTTGTGGTTCAAAATTTGAATCGTTGAAACAATAGTTGTTGTTGAAATATCCATAATAAATTGAAGTGAAATTACATGGATTATATTGATTTTCACAACTATCATAAAATTCATGTGAGTAGGGAAACTCGGACATTTTCAAGAATGTTTTTGGAGTTTTTTTTATAAAGGAAAAATATTTACAAATAGAATTTATTTTTCAAAAGGAAGATTGATTTTTGTTTTGTTTTTTTGTTTTTCAATTTTTTTTTTGGATTTTTGAAATTTCAAAGAAAAAGGATTTAAAAATTTCAAAGAAAAAGGATTTAAAAATTTCAAAGGAAAAGGAATATATACAATTTTTTTAGTTTTGGATTTTCAATTTTTTTTAAAAAAATATGCATGAACTAATGCAACTAAATGAATGCAAGGGCTAATTATAAATGATTTATCCTAAGTTAACTCAAAATTGTATAATCACACTTTGTCTTAGATCAACAAGATAGTTCTCAGCCAGGTAACGGGCAGGGGTTATCGGTGCACCACGAATCACCGTAGCAATGCAGCCAAAGTTTAAGTACCTTCAGAGGAACAACCACTATAATATTTACGAATCACCGTAATATTTATAAATGGTTATTACTCTGCCATAGCCTAGACACCAAGAAATTAATTTGTTTAAAGAAGACAAATTGTCAATATACAATTAAGAGTTATCAATTTCTAACCGTTATTATTAATCAAAACTCCAGGATGAAATGCAAAGTAGAAATTAAACGTGTATTAACAATGCAACTACGAATGGATTTTTGTTATTGTTTTTGGTTTTTTGAATTTTTTTTACAATGCAAGCAAACAACAATGTAATTAAAATAAAACTAGAGATGAGAGCACGATCCTAGAGCGTGTAGAATTATTAGCAAAATTTTTTTAGCGGCCATTTTTTAGCAAGCAAAGCAAAGCAATTCCTCTTGATTTTCTACTTTAGCAACCTGAAACGAAAAACAAGATATATATACAGTTATTTAAAAAAAAATAGAAATGAACTTAAAGCAAAACAAATTAAAACAAATTGTTTTTTGGGCTTTTCAAAAAAAAATTGAAAGGAAGAACTAAAACAAATTAAAATGAAAAAAAAACAAATTAACTTAAAACACAACAAAAAGGAATTTTTTGTTTTTTTAAAGCAATCTAACTTAACCCAAAAAAAATTATATAGAGAGACCTAACTAAGCGAAATAAAAAACTTAAACAAATTAAACTAAAATAATTAAAAAATAAAAAATAAAAATAATTGTTTTCTCTGACCCAAACACACCCACAAGAAAGAAGACAACAATTCACAATTCTTTCAAATTCGATAACTTTACAATTCGTTCAAAAAAAAACTTTTTCGATCTTCTTCAAATTCGAAATCCACAAATCATTCAAATTCCTCAGTTCGATCATTATAAATTAATTCCCACTTCACTGTTAAATCTCAATCTAGTACCTTTAATTTCACAGCCAATAGAATTTTTTTTTCCTAATCAACTCGAATTTGCCAAATCAAAACCGTTTTTAATTTTTTTTTCGAATAGAAAAACTTGTTCGCATCTGGAGTTCGAAGAGGAGGCGGTTATGGTTCCAGATAAGGTTCGAGGGGATTTCGTTCTCGATCGGAGGAGGGTGCGAAGTGGTAGGCAAATTGTTCTTGGACGGTTGGTTCAATGAGGGGTTCGATGGTTCCTATTGTTTGTGGTCGATTGTGTTCAGTGCACTATTATCAAGGGTAGTGGCTTTAATTAAGGCTGCAGTTGTATGTGTCAATGGCTGTATATGGTATTGTATGATATGGTCGGAGAAGTGGGTAGTCAGGGAGGCAGTTGAATGTAGAACTGTGTGATGTTTGCACTGTTGTTTGTTGATGGGATGTTGAATATGACAGAGGAGAATAGGGAAGTCGGTGTAAATGATATGTGTAAAAATCAGCAGCTGGTTGTGCAATGCACTGTTTGTGACAGAGAATGTGATTGGTGTTGTGATGAACTGAAGGGGATGGTGGTCGGGGTTAAGCACTGGAAGTTGATGGAGGCAAGTGCTGCTGTCAATAGGGAATGGTTTGTAGTGGTGTGCAATGTGTATTTTGTATAGTTTGCCAACTGTGGTGATGTGGAGCAAGACGATGTTTGAAAGTTTGGGGAGGTGGTCAATTGTTGTGATTGTGTCTGGCTTGTAGGAAAAATAGTGTGTATTGTTGTAGAGGGGTGATGGTGAATGGATAAGGATTGGAGATTTTGGCTGAATGGCCAGAAGGGTGATGATGTTGCAGAACAATGTGTTTGGTTTGGTAGAGTAACTTGTTGTGCAGTGATGATCAAGTTTGAGTTAAAGGCTGACTGTTTGGTGATGTTGTTGAAATGAGGAGAATTTGGGAATAGAGCTAACAGAGGAGGAACTGCTGTTATGGCAGTTTGTATGGTTGAAACTGTGCACAGTGGAGGTTACAGGAGTTTGTGATGTCGCTTGGAGAAGTGGTGAAGTCCGTAGCAATTTGGTGGGTGGTCAAGGATGGTTGTTGTATTGTGCAAATGTATGGGGAGACTGCACAAATGTATTGGTTGAAGTCTGATGACGAGGCAGGGAGGCTGTCAGGGAGATTATTGGTGGATGCATAATGTTGATATGGTAGTTTGGAAATTGTAGATGGCAGAAGTGGGTGGTAGTCGAAGGGGTTTGTGGTGAGAAGTTCTTTGAGCAGTTGTTTGTTGGCGTAGGATGATGTAAATGAAGTATTGAGGTGTGGGTGTTGTTAGTGTAGCAGGGGTGTAGCTTGAGTGGAAAATGATTTGTTGTCGATAGTAGTTGATGGAGTCAGATTGGTTAATGACAGAGCAGTGAGAGCTCTTTGTATTGCAGTGAGTAGATGCAAGTTGAAATGTTTGAATTGCATGACAGTAGTGTGGTTTGTGGTCGAGTGTGGTGTGTTGTATGGTAGAAGTGAATGGAAAGTTGGCAATGAAGATATTGTGGATGGAAGAAGAGATGCAAGTATGGGAGTGAGACACCCTGCTGGTGGTGGTATTATGAAGTGTGCACAGTATGTTGAATGTTGATGGTGATCAGTGTTGAATTGTATGTAAGTGACGTATTGGTGGATCTGGTAAATGAAGCGGTAACTTATCACAGAAGTGTGGAAGTAGTTGGTTCAGATTGATGGTCAGGAAATATTGGTAAAAGATGATATGGTGAGGGTTCGTGATGAATAGTGGCAATGGAGGAGTTGTAAGTAAGTGGTAGCAGAAGTGAAGAAGGGTGGTTATGAGGGTGCTTTGTTTGTGCAATGTTGTAACTGGTTTGTGCACAGTGGTAGTTGTATGAAGGAGAATGATAGTTTCAGGCAGCAATCAGTTTGTAATGGGAGTAAGGAAGGTTGTTAATGATGAAGAAGGACAGAGGTTGTTTTGAAGTGTTGTCAGATGAACCAGAAGTATGGTCAGTTTGGAAGTTTGGTAGTGTAGAGGGGATGTAATTCTGGTGGCTGTTGGAAGAATGCGGGTAGTTTCTTGTTTTTGTAATAGAGGAGCAAAGTTTGGTGGAAGTCTGTTGTTTCAGGGTGGTGGTGTGGTGGAGTGACAGAAAGAGTTGTATGTGATATTGTAAAAAAACAAAATGAAATGCAAATGTAATTGAAAATTTGTAAATGCAAATATGAAATGTAAGATTGTAAATGAAAATGTAATTGAAAATGAAATGAATTTTTTTTTCTTTTATGAATTGTGTTTTTATTTATTATTTATAGAAAATGCAAATAGTAATGAAAAAGAAACTAGCAAACTACAAACAACAAAATCAAAATGCACACAAACACACAATTTTTTTTAAATGTACAAACACACAAAACAAACACACAATAAAATCAAACAAAAAATAATTCGAAGAATAGAAAATAAAATAAAAGCAAATCCCCGACAACGGCACCAAAAACTTGTTTAACGGCAAATTTTGTATCGGATTAGAAAATTGCAGAAAAATTTCAAATTAAAATTTACCATAAGCGCACGGCGTACTATCGTAGTACGTGGCGAGTACGGGTCAATCTGGAGGGAATTGTTGATTTTAAATCTCTATTCAATCAAATTAACCAAAGTTGAAAGTGTGATTTGCTAAAAATGTATAAAACTAGCAAAAAGAAAGTGATATAAATATAAGAGTTAAATGACAGTTTAGAGATAATTTCACTCTTTAGATCATATAGTTCAACAAATTATGAAATTATGATATCTCTTTTTTGGTCATAAGTGAATTTAAATGATGTGTTTATCATAAGTATGGCTTATTTGTGCTATTAATTAGCTCAACATAAGCCATCAAACTATAACACACCCCTTAAACCACTTACTAACTCTCATGAAAATGACAACAAAGTTGAATATGAAATCGATTTTAAGTATGGCCTATTAACTATTAATTAGAAATATAGACCATCAAATTTTAATTTCAACATTCACTTCATTACCATCATCATATGTAGATGAAGAGGTAATCATTGTTTGTGATTGTTTAAGCATAGCCTATTTGTTATGAACAACATAGACTATCAAATTCAACATGAAACAATAAATCACATCATCATTCATTTAAGCACAAAAGAGATCAAAATTAATAAGTTATGTTAAAGCTACATAATTAGAGAGCTTCATTACCCCTAAATTGAAGGGGTTTAGCCTCTCATATTTATTATCAAATCAACAAATATAGCTTGCAACATTGAACAAAAAGAAGAGGAAAAAGAGAGCGAAATGAAGAGAAAAGCTAAGTAAAAAGAAATAACACTAATCTACTTGCATGAAAAGTAAACTACACTACTAACATAAGAAGAGAAGAAGCATGTAAATAAAAGAGAATACTAATTAACATTACATAAAAAAAAGTTACATGAAAATAAAAATGGCTAAGTAGCCATGGAAAAGAGAAAGAGAAGAGCCTTGTTTGTTTATTTTTCCTAAACTAAAACTAACTAAAAGCAAGAAGGTTACATGAAACATAATGGGTATTTATACAAGTTAGAAACCATAATGCATATTTTTGGGGAATGCCCAAAATGCCCTTGTAGGAAGTGTGGTGGCCAAGTTACAATTAGCTTCAATAATCACCCATTAAGTGTACATGAAAGTGTAATGGCCATTAGCATGTGGATTAGCTTCTACTTTGTACATGAAGAAAGGTGGGTAGGTAGGGTCCTCCATGATCATGGCTTTGAATTATTTCCATCTCTATTCCTTTGTATTCACTTTTGTGCATGTATATATCTTCATGAAGCCACGTGCATATGAAGCCAAATTCCTACAAAATAGTATAGAAATTTCCAATTAAATTTTCTCAATTTAATATATGCACAAAAATGACCATTTTTCCCTTATATGGAGATGAATATGTGACAATTTGAAAATAATTTGAATTTGGTTTAAACAAGTTAAAATACCCGATATGATCATTTATTTAATTTAAATAGATTAAATATGGTGGTAAAAATATGCACATTTACGTGCACATCAATGTTATTCTACTGTTTTACATGAGATATTAACAAATTTATTTAAAAAATCTTCATTTACTAACACTCTATCTAGTTTACATTGGATATTTCTAAACTCACATGATCTCCGGGTGAATTTATTCCAATTTAGCAGAAGTTCAATTAAACCAGTTTCTAACAAAAAAATTTAGCTGTTTCTAATTTCCTGAAAGGTACTAGATTACCCCACTTTTTTCTTTGAAACTCGTTACAGTGTTAAAATCCCCTACTAAAACCCAAGGTTTATTACACTTTTTATTGATCTCCTTTAGTTTTTTCCATAAAACATCTCTTTCTGACTCGAAATTACTAGCATAAATCCTTGTTATTTAAATCGTTGAACCACCAGAGTTATGAATTACATAATTTATGAATTGATAATCTAAAACTATATCTTTTAACATTCCAAATACCAGAATCCCAAAGTAACATAGTTGTACCTTTACCTCCACTTATATTATTATTAATGCCTTTCTAGTTACTTGAGGTTTTTCGGCAGAATTGATCAAAACTGATATTGTAACGACCCATCAGTCATTTGAATTTGAAGTATATAATTGATTTTAAATATTGGAAAGTTAATTTTAAATAACATTAATTTCAAATATAGTGATTTACTTAATAATTAAATTGTTAAATTTAATATTTGGGATTGTTTAAATAATTGATTCTAGAATTTAAGGTGAATAAAAATAATTTCGAAAGTTTATTAAAGTTCTATTTGAATAAGAATGGAGATAGTAAACTTTTAATTTAGAACTAAAAGTGATTAATTTGGTTTTTATAATAATTCGTTTCAATTAACGTGTGCAAATAGTCTTCCGGTACATTGTCTCGAATTTCGATGAAACCAGTTTCATTGGATCCGTAATAGTGAATTATAGTATGCCGTCGAATTTCATGGCGATTGGACGTATCGTTTGGGCGTCAGAGTTTGAAACGTGTATAAATTAATTTCAGAAATTTATATAATATAACTGGGTTTGAAAAACTATCTTCTGTACATGATCAAATTAGGTCTCGAGATTAGTTCCATTGTGTTCGGAATAGGGGTATAACATATAGAACGGCAGGCGGCACGCCTCGTTTGAGGTTCGAGATTTTCAAATGTTTAAAAGCTAGACATTATCTAATTAAGATAATATATATTTTCTTTTATAGCCATGCTTAGCCCATACCCAAGCGCGTCATTGCCCATACTCATCACGCTCAGTAGATACATTTTCCCCCTTATATTAAACCGCGTATATCAAAGAAATGGAATTCACCTAAATTTTCAAACTCCCCTCTTATAATCCAACGGTCGACGCTGCTAGGCGCCTCTAGAGGTGGAGTTATGTGAGGCTGTCAACTAAAAAGACGTTCGTGTGGGAGAGCTCGACTCGATGACTGGATGGATTGACGTGCAACCGCCTAAGGCAGCGTGGATCTCGAGGCGAAGTTGTGGTAGTTTTTTGCCGATTGCACATCAACGGCGGTGTTTGGAAGACGCGCGTGGGTAGGGATAGCGGCGGTGGGGTCGGTGCATGGTTGGGTGGTGGTCGTGTGGTCGGTGGTGAAGCATGGGCGACGTGGCGACGAGTTGAATCGCAAGTTGCCTGGTGATGGTCGCGTGCATGAAGAAGGTTAGGGTGCATGATTAATTTTAAAATGTTTATTTATTTAAAGATAATTTTAATTTAATTGTTTAAAACGATCATCAATTCATAACTTTTTCTTATGAGATCCAGATCAAACACGACGAGCTACGTTGTGATCGTATTGACGAATTTTACGCTATGGAGTTGTATTGGACGGATTGGGAGCTAGTAGAAATTTTGGTTAAAATTGAACGACTATTCAAATTTAATTCGAACCGGAGCACTTTGGCGACCACTTGAATCAATGTGAGTTAAACTCACCTTTTTGGTTAACCGGTTATGTTATATAGTTGAAATAAATTATCGATTGAAAGTTTGGATGATTTACTATATTTATTAGATGGTTTTATATATTCCCGCCCTTGGAGCGAATGAGACCCTATTTCGTTCCCGTGTAAGAGAGGATGACCCTTTGTATACGATCCCGCCTCGAAGCGGTTGATTTATGTTATTTGGTTATATACTTTATGTGGTGCAGGGGGACAGGTTGGAGGGATCCAATAGGATTCCTTACACTTTTGATTTTATTTTTCATATAATTTGATATATGATATGTTGGATGCTATATTTGATGACATTGATATGATTTTGCTTAACTAGTGCTTTAGTAGCACTTGCCTTATTTTTGGTATTTTAAAATACTATAAAAATAATGATTTTGATTTAAAAAGGGAATCTCAAAATGATTTTTGGATATCATATGTGTTTAATGAATATCCTTGAATTATTTAAAGAAGAAATTTAATTAAAGTAAATAAAGAATATGACTTTTAGAGATATTAAATTAATAGTTTTTAAAATATTTTAAATAGAGATTTTTGAACTGTGAATAAAGATTTTTAAAATCTTAAAAATATAAAGTGATATGGTTTTTACAAGAAGATAGAAATATTTTTATATAAGTATTTATTAACCGTTTTATATAAAGTTATATATGTATGTATGTATGTATATTATAATTTATTTATAAATGTGATAATTTATTAAAGTGGTATTTTACAAATGAAGTGAAAATCTGAAAAATCATATTTTTGTTAATAAAAGCATGGATTTATAAACGATGTTTATAAATTAAGGGAAACTTTTATCATTAGATAAATTGGGGAAAAATAAATCAAATTGTGGATTTATGATAATATGTGTGATGTTGTTTAGAAAAATAGTTGATTGTATTTTGGGAATTGAAAGTGAGGATAGATTGACGATGTTAAATGGTATGTTATAAAATTATAACGACCACGAATTTTAATTACATTTAAATTGATAATTAAATGGAATTTTGAATTAAAATTGTTAAATTAAATGATAAAGTGATGCGAGTTTCCCCAATTCAAATAGAATATATATTAAATCATATGAATTTAAATATTGTATATATGTGATTTAGATTTAAATTTCAAGAGAATGGTTTAATAATAATTTGAATATATATGTATATATATATATATGTATTGAATTTGAGTTTAAAATCTCAAATAGATGGTTTATGTTAGAAATAGAAATAAATAAATAAAAGATGAACTATAAAAATATAAGCAACACATTGACTAAAATCTAACAACAAATTAAAATAGAAATTATTTATATTATCAAGTAATATTATAAAGCCAAGTTAAAAAGAAAAAAAAAGAAAATATCTATACACAAACAAATCTAAGTACATACAAGGAACCACCAATATACATTCAAGAATAAATCACGGCCAGGGAAAAAAAAGTATTGAGTTGAAAAAGTGAACAAAAATAAATATGTATACATTAGCTTGTAGTAGAAGATACTAGCATATAGATAAATAAACATATATCTATGTACAAAAAGATAAGTATATATATTTGTACACAACAACTAATGCCAATTTCTATCAACCGAAATGAAGGAAATTTTATAAAAATGGTACCAAAGCAAATTATCTTCATATATTTGTACAGCTGAAAATGAAAAAAAGATATAAGTTGTACAACTGATAATAAATGCAAGCCACCACAATCTATTGTCTCGAGTACAATAGAGAGATATGTCAGCCACCATAGGAGAAAATATTTCTGATCAAACATTGTACAAACATATATTTTTATCAACTTAAACAAATAAGCTTATCACCCTGTACAACAATCTTTTATCCATCTTCTTCAATTCATCAGTTCGTTCCTTCAAGCTTGAGCAAAACTAAAATGAATACTATTTCAAAACTTAAACCAACTTCAATTTAAAACTTCAACTGGAACAGCAATGCAATCAACTACAACCTGATAATCAAGATGAAGGCTTCATTTTGGAATTACATAAGGCTGTTCAAATAAAAGCATACTCTGTTCTTTCCTACCACTATGAGCAAACTTCTTAACCTGGTTATTTATTTTGATGTTTGGGTTAATATAGAAGCGTGCTTTGATAAATATGTGTTCAGTTGTGAATATTGGTTTGCATGAATGTTTTAACTGGATTTTGGTTTGAATTACACTAAATACTTGTGTGCATGTCTGTATATTTAATTATATGGCTCTGTCTAGTTTTACAGTTTAAACTAAAAGGAAAAAAATAGGTTAAACTTGTTCTTCTCTTTGATATATGTGTGGAAATTAAGGTGTTACCTGGGTTCTTGAATTAAATTGAATGCAGGTTAGAATTATGAGAGTTTGAATGCTTGTGAAGTTTTAAAAAAATAGGCTTTGTTGATACTACAGGTTTGATTTTTCCTTAAAAAAAATCCAATATCTCATCATCTAATCTTTGATAGCTTTTGATTTGTAAATAAAAGATGTTTGAAATCAAGTAATATCCCTCCCAAAAATAATTACAGGAATTCAAGATAAATTTTTGGTTCGAAATGTTGTAATTTACAGTAGAATTGTAAATCTGGTCGAAAATTTATTAATCCAATTCTAAGTAGGGATTGCATGATTTAATTAGTGATAGAAAATCATGATTTTTGGAATGTATATCATGATTTTTAGTTTGGAAAATCTGGGTGCATTCTCGAGTTGTTAATTTTGGACGAATTGGTCAAATTTCATCGATTGACGGCGAATTGGTCGTAGTGGTTGAGCATGAAGGTTGAAGGGAAGTAGAAGATCATCAGAAAAATGCCTTGGGATTTTATAGTTGATGGTGATGGCCGGAAATTGACGAAGTAGGGTTTAATGGCCTGTGCTTTGTCGACGATGTTCAAATGGGTTTTGCGGTGATGAGGAGCAACCGGTGACGATCGCACGTAATGCCGTAGGTCCTGGAGGTCGTGAATGAGATACGGTTAAGGTGGTGGGGTTTCTCGAGGCCGGGGTTGCCGTGGTGGTCGACTTCCGGGTGATGTTGTTTTCGAGATGATGGGTTCATATGGTTGAATTCGATTCTTGAATGAATCGAGGAAGTTAGTTGATCGATGAAGTCGTCATGGTTGAAGTCGACTTGACGGAGGCAAGAGTGGAGGTCGCCGACGTTCGGCGGCACTGTGCACGTTGTTGTGCACGGTTGCGTGTATCTGGTTTGGGTTTTTGGGAGGATAGGTTGGAGCTCGAAGTTTACTTCGGGAAGGAGGAGCTATTACTCGAAGCAGAACTCGAGTTTGTGAGGGTTTAGCTTGGGAAAATCATGAAGGGGCTCGGGTATAAGATGTTGTACAGGTTTTCAAACCTGTTCTATTTAAACTTTAAAAATGTTCAAGTATATTCTATAAAATGATTTGAATTTAAATGATTGAGTTTAAACTCTTTTGAATTTCTTTCAGATGATTAATATTACTTTAACATGAAATTTTAAAAGTAAATTTGAAATAAATGTAAGTAATAGATAAAATCATTAATAAGAATAAGTTATCTTTAACTTAATGATTTGTAATCCATAAATTTTTTAGTTAATTAGAAGGATTAATTACGATTGGGTTGATTTATGAGTATTAATCAATTTTAAGGAATAATGATTTATGCAAGTAATTTCTTTAGAAAAGTAATTAACGAATGATTTATTTAATTTATAAATAAATAATTTGGATTTAATTTATAATTAGAAATGATTAATAATGAAATCAATCTAAGAAATTTCCTTAAGTATGTAATTAAAGAAATATTGTTAGTTAATAAAGATAATTAACTAAGGATTTTTAAGTATTAATAAATGTGATAAATTTTGATAATCAATTATAAATTGCTTAAATGTAAGTAATTATGGATCAAATCACTTATTGTAATAAATAAATCATGATTGGATAATTTATTCATAAGGAATTAATTTACTTGGAAATAAATTGAATTAATTAGGATTAAACAATTAATTAATCCTGCTTATAAATGATTATTAAATGCTTGACCTTACTTATGAATGATAGTATTATATGTGATGCCTTGAATTGATTGTCCTATTTGATCTATAATATTTTGTTCTGTGGATTGAGCGGTGTGAAATTTATTCATTTATTTGTGATACACTTGTATACTATCTGTGAATCTGTGAATGGACGATAAGCGTTATAGTTATATCGCTTATCAACTATATTTCTGTGTTTTAAATCTGTGATGATTGAATGATGTTGCACTACTGTGTAAAACCCCTGGACCACACTTATACACACACAAATATGGATTTCACGTGGAAATCGGTTAAGTCACCGATAATTTAAATTTGATGTTTTTGAAATTGAAATTTTAATTTCAATTGATTTTGAAATTGGAAATTTGGGTTTAAAGTGAAAGCTTCTGAAATGGAATTTCAACGATAAAAGTTATTTGGAATAACTTAATCAAGTTTTGAAAATTCAAATAATTTGGTTTAAATTTGAATTCAAGTTTGAAATTGAATCCTATGATTTGAAACTAGGGATTAACGATGATATAAATGTGTTTGTATGAATTTAAACCGTCTTTAAAGTATAATTTTGAGAATTTGAATTTAACCCAAAGATTTTAACTCGTATGAATCAGATTTCCAAAATGAAAACTGTTTGTTTTAAAAGAATAAAAGCTTTCAGATAAGACATGAAATTCCAGTTTAATTAAAGGAATTTCAATATTGAATTGAAAAATGGTTTTTCAAATTATGAATGAATTGTTTTTGAAAGCTATGAATTGAATCTGTTTATTTTTAATAGATTTAAAATGATGATTTGTTTAAACCATTTGAAATGGAATTGTTTTGAAAGTTATAAGTTAAATCTTTGTTTTAAAGATTTAATGAGTTAATCCAATTGAAATGGAAATTAATTTGGAAAATCTGTGAATGATCTTTTGTTTAAAAGATTAAAGTGTGGAAATTGTTTAAACCGTGAAGGTTGTTAAAATGAATCTTTTTGTTTAAAAGATTAAAATGGTGATTTGTTTAAACCATTTGAAAAGAAAGTTTGGGTTTAAGTTGTGACTTAATTGAAATCCTAATATCCATATATTTTTAAATATTGCGCTCATTATTCGGTTTAGCTGGGAGAGGACCTTTGTGTCACATAACCCATTCCGAATAAGTGATACGTCGTATATGGATAGCATTTGAAGACCGGTGTTGAAGGCCGGGTGTTTGCGAAAACGATAGGATAATCTATCGATTGTCTCTGCACTGGGTAGCTCCTGGTATAGAGATTCCCTAAGTGATGGGAAATCCGATCGGGATTGTGAATACCCGGATTGCAAGGGCTTCTTCGGAAGTGCCTTCGGTTCTGTTCGAACCCGGAACAGACTTGTATGGTTACATGTCTGACATTACACTTTGAGATATAAAGCAGATTTCTTTCAAATACATTTCTGTTGGTGGCGGAGAATTTATTCTCTTAGCTTAACACCCTTCTCTGAGACGTACGAGCTCAGAGGTTATGTAGTTGAAGGTTATCAGCGATATATTCCCAATTTGGTAATGTGACATGCTGAGCGTTGCTGTGTGATGATCATCGTTTGATCATTTGTGATATGATCATTTGTTTGATCATTTATCTTTGTGATCATTTCTTTGATCATCTGTTGACCCAAAGCATGGCTTTGTGACAAAGCGTAGCTTTGTGGACGAGACTTTGTCAGGGCCTCACAACCCGGAAATGGTCGAAACAGGAATGTTGCGGCAAGGTTATGAGGGTCGCGCCCTTTAGGGTATGTCATTTCCTTCTGGAAAGGGGTGGTATCATGGTATGGAGCCCAGATACTTACTCATGTGGACACACTTTATTTATTATGTCTGATGTTGTTACCGAGCGCTCGGATAAAGGTCCCAAAGGACCGGGGGATGGCATATTCGTGAGTTACCTGTTATAGGGGTAACCCGGCCTTGTTGGCAGAGAGCAGTTTGTCTCTCGGAGCGTCCCGCCAGAGACGTTTCCTACGTGGCATAGGAAGTTCCTTAGCCTGACCATTTGTTGGAAATCCATCTTCCAATACGAACCTTGTACGGTATTAGTTGTAGAACCTGCCATTTACTTATGGTGGTCACCACTGTTTAGATGGTAGCTATAGTAGGCATACGATACTGGTCGTATGTTGGCTAAGATTAATATTATACTTTCGAAATGTTTTCTTCACTATGCACTAGTAATAATATTCAATGATTTTGCGTAGTAAGCATGTTTGACTATCATAAGGAGAAATCTCCTCCGATTTTGCGTTTGCATTGTGTGTGTGTGCGGGAGGCCTTATGGTAGTTTCATTTTCCAAAAGCATTGCGAAATTCAAATCTTACTTTGTTTAAAGATAAACTGTGTTTTTGTTGCTCACACCAGTCCCACGACTGACTCGAAGTTTATTGTTCCCTTCCTAAACTCTAGGTGCCCACTATTTTCCACACGGGCAGTCTAGAGTTGGGTTTCTCAGATATTCAGGTTGAGTAGATTATCTGGAGCTAGTCAGTCCTTGGACGACTGACCTTGCTTTCCGCTAGCTATGGACCGGAGCATTCTATTGGAGATATCCTATCCGCTGCTGGTGTTATCTATTTTCTTTCCGCTGCTATTTCTTGTATCATACCTCTGATGTATATTGATATCTGTTGTATCATATTGTATCAGATTTTTGTATCTGTCATTATGTCAATGCTATATATATGATATCATTGATATATTCTTTTTATTCCGCTGTGTTGTTATATTTAATGGTGTTATAAGCTCCGGGAAGCCAGATTCGACGTTTGAATCTACGGCATTCGAGTACGATGTGAAGTACGGGTGCTGATTTTCGAATGCCGAGTTTTTGGACTCTTACATTTGGTATCAGAGCTGAGGGTCAAACTTTAGCTCAGGAGTATAACACATTAAGTAGCTCATTAGAGATAGGGTGAAGTATACCCTAGAATGAGTAATTCTTAGATATTCGTCCGTAAGCCTCAGTAAATTCTCTTACTATTCACTGATAGTAAGTATGAATGTAAGAAGAGGATGAGATAGGGAACAGGGGAATACGACTATAAATGGTCGATACTCTGTAACAATAGTGGAAACAAATTTTCTCTATCGATCTCTTTTGTTCAACATCTCTTTTCTCAATTCTTCGATAGTTCCTGGTAGATCCAGGAAGGAGATTTGATATATTAATATAGGACATAAACTCTGGAATGGCCAAAATTGTTTGTTTGGATGTATTGGTTGCTTTGTTTGCTATGGTTGATAGATATACTTTAGTTTTTAAACTGAAAGTTTTGAAATTATATCCATATATCTATCTATTCTTTGGGTTCGGATATGTTCTACGAATGGTTAGTTATCCATTCGAACTGACCAATGCCCCTGTATATTTCGTAGATCCGGATAACCCGAGTATTTTTTGGAGTGTTAAACAGATTCGTTCTTGTATATGTTATTGATATTCTGATTTGGTAAGCCAAATGCAGAATAAATATTCAGTTGATTCGATGAAATATTTTTCATCTATCTTTGTGTCTCCTTGGAAATTTCGAGGACGAAATTCTTTTAAGGGGAGAAGTTTGTAACGACCCCGAATTTTAATTACATTTAAATTGATAATTAAATGGAATTTTGAATTAAAATTGTTAAATTAAATGATAAAGTGATGCGAGTTTCCCCAATTCAAATAGAATATATATTAAATCATATGAATTTAAATATTGTATATATGTGATTTAGATTTAAATTTCAAGAGAATGGTTTAATAATAATTTGAATATATATGTATATATATATATGTATTGAATTTGAGTTTAAAATCTCAAATAGATGGTTTATGTTAGAAATAGAAATAAATAAATAAAAGATGAACTATAAAAATATAAGCAACACATTGACTAAAATCTAACAACAAATTAAAATAGAAATTATTTATATTATCAAGTAATATTATAAAGCCAAGTTAAAAAGAAAACAAAAGAAAAGAAAATATCTATACACAAACAAATCTAAGTACATACAAGGAACCACCAATATACATTCAAGAATAAATCACGGCCAGGGAAAAAAAAAGTATTGAGTTGAAAAAGTGAACAAAAATAAATATGTATACATTAGCTTGTAGTAGAAGATACTAGCATATAGATAAATAAACATATATCTATGTACAAAAAGATAAGTATATAGATTTGTACACAACAACTAATGCCAATTTCTATCAGCCGAAATGAAGGAAATTTTATAAAAATGGTACCAAAGCAAATTATCTTCATATATTTGTACAGCTGAAAATGAAAAAAAGATATAAGTTGTACAACTGATAATAAATGCAAGCCACCACAATCTATTGTCTCGAGTACAATAGAGAGATATGTCAGCCACCATAGGAGAAAATATCTCTGATCAAACATTGTACAAACATATATTTTTATCAGCTTAAACAAATAAGCTTATCACCCTGTACAACAATCTTTTATCCATCTTCTTCAATTCATCAGTTCGTTCCTTCAAGCTTGAGCAAAACTAAAATGAATACTATTTCAAAACTTAAACCAACTTCAATTTAAAACTTCAACTGGAACAGCAATGCAATCAACTACAACCTGATAATCAAGATGAAGGCTTCAGT
Organism: Allium fistulosum; assembly: GCA_030737815.1. Lineage (NCBI taxonomy): Eukaryota > Viridiplantae > Streptophyta > Magnoliopsida > Asparagales > Amaryllidaceae > Allium > Allium fistulosum. Next base: position 621,162,353 of record CM060907.1, read on the forward strand.
TTGGAATTACATAAGGCTGTTCAAATAAAAGCATACTCTGTTCTTTCCTAGCATTGTGAGCAAACTTCTTAACCTGGTTATTTATTTTGATGTTTGGGTTAATATAGAAGCGTGCTTTGATAAATATGTGTTCAGTTGTGAATATTGGTTTGCATGAATGTTTTAACTGGATTTTGGTTTGAATTACACTAAATACTTGTGTGCATGTCTGTATATTTAATTATATGGCTCTGTCTAGTTTTACAGTTTAAACTAAAAGGAAAAAAATAGGTTAAACTTGTTCTTCTCTTTGATATATGTGTGGAAATTAAGGTGTTACCTGGTTTCTTGAATTAAATTGAATGCAGGTTAGTATTATGAGAGTTTGAATGCTTGTGAAATTTTAAAAAAATAGGCTTTGTTGATACTACAGGTTTGATTTTTCCTCAAAAAATTCCAATATCTCATCATCTAATCTTTGATAGCTTTTGATTTGTAAATAAAAGATGTTTGAAATCAAGTAACATCCCTCCCAAAAATAATTACAGGAATTCAAGATAAATTTTTGGTTCGAAATGTTATAATTTACAGTAGAATTGTAAATCTGGTCGAAAATTTATTAATCCAATTCTCAGTAGGGATTGCATGATTTAATTAGTGATAGAAAATCATGATTTTTGGTATGTATATCATGGTTTTTAGTTTGGAAAATCTGGGTGCATTCTCGAGTTGTTAATTTTGGACGAATTGGTCAAATTTCATCGATCGACGGCGAATTGGTCGTAGTGGTTGAGCATGAAGGTTGAAGGGAAGTAGAAGATCATCAGAAAAATGCCTTGGGATTTTATAGTTGATGGTGATGGCCAGAAATTGACGAAGTAGGGTTTAATGGCTTGTGTTTTGTCGACGATGTTCAAATGGGTTTTGCGGTGACGAGGAGCAACCGGTGATGATCGCACGTAATGTCGTAGGTCCTGGAGGTCGTGAATGAGATACGGTTAAGGTGGTGGGGTTTCTCGAGGCCGGGGTTGCCGTGGTGGTCGACTTCCGGGTGATGTTGTTTTCGAGATGATGGGTTCAGATGGTTGAATTCGATTCTTGAATGAATCGAGGAAGTTAGTTGATCGATGAAGTCGTCATGGTTGAAGTCGACTTGACGGAGGCAAGAGTGGAGGTCGCCGACGTTCGGCGGCACTGTGCACGTTGTTGTGCACGGTTGCGTGTATCTGGTTTTGGTTTTTGGGAGGATAGGTTGGAGCTCGAAGTTTACTTCGGGAAGGAGGAGCTATTACTCGAAGCAGAACTCGAGTTTGTGAGGGTTTAGCTCGGGAAAATCATGAAGGGGCTCGGGTATAAGATGTTGTACAGGTTTTCAAACCTGTTCTATTTAAACTTTAAAAATGTTCAAGTAAATTCTATAAAATGATTTGAATTTAAATGATTGAGTTTAAACTCTTTTGAATTTCTTTCAGATGATTAATATTACTTTAACATGAAATTTTAAAAGTAAATTTGAAATAAATGTAAGTAATAGATAAAATCATTAATAAGAATAAGTTATCTTTAACTTATTGATTTGTAATCCATAAATTTTTTAGTTAATTAGAAGGATTAATTACGATTGGGTTGATTTATGAGTATTAATCAATTTTAAGGAATAATGATTTATGCAAGTAATTTCTTTAGAAAAGTAATTAACGAATGATTTATTTAATTTATAAATAAATAATTTGAATTTAATTTATAATTAGAAATGATTAATAATGAAATCAATCTAAGAAATTTCCTTAAGTATGTAATTAAAGAAATATTGTTAGTTAATAAAGATAATTAACTAAGGATTTTTAAGTATTAATAAATGTGATAAATTTTGATAATCAATTATAAATTGCTTAAATGTAAGTAATTATAGATCAAATCACTTATTGTAATAAATAAATCATGATTGGATAATTTATTCATAAGCAATTAATTTACTTGGAAATAAATTGAATTAATTAGGATTAAACAATTAATTAATCCTGCTTATAAATGATTATTAAATGCTTGACCTTACTTATGAATGATAGTATTATATGTGATGCCTTGAATTGATTGTCCTATCTGATCTATAATATTTTGTTCTGTGGATTGAGCGGTGTGAAATTTATTCATTTATTTGTGATACACTTGTATACTATCTGTGAATCTGTGAATGGACGATAAGCGTTATAGTTATATCGCTTATCAACTATATTTCTGTGTTTTAAATCTATGATGATTGAATGATGTTGCACTACTGTGTAAAACCCCTGGACCACACTTATACACACACAAATATGGATTTCACGTGGAAATCGGTTAAGTCACAGATAATTTAAATTTGATGTTTTTGAAATTGAAATTTTAATTTCAATTGATTTTGAAATTGGAAATTTGGGTTTAAAGTGAAAAGCTTCTGAAATGGAATTTGAACGATAAAAGTTATTTGGAATAACTTAATCAAGTTTTGAAAATTCAAATAATTTGGTTTAAATTTGAATTCAAGTTTGAAATTGAATCCTATGATTTGAAACTAGGGATTAACGATGATATAAATGTGTTTGTATGAATTTAAACCGTTTTTAAAGTATAATTTTGAGAATTTGAATTTAACCCAAAGATTTTAACTCGTATGAATCAGATTTCCAAAATGAAAACTGTTTGTTTTAAAAGAATAAAAGCTTTCAGATAAGAAATGAAATTCCAGTTTAATTAAAGGAATTTCAATATTGAATTGAAAAATGGTTTTTCAAGTTATGAATGAATTGTTTTTGAAAGCTATGAATTGAATCTGTTTATTTTTAATAGATTTAAAATGATGATTTGTTTAAACCATTTGAAATGGAATTGTTTTGAAAGTTATAAGTTAAATCTTTGTTTTAAAGATTTAATAAGTTAATCCAATTGAAATGGAAATTAATTTGGAAAATCTGTGAATGATCTTTTGTTTAAAAGATTAAAGTGTGGAAATTGTTTAAACCGTGAAGGTTGTTAAAATGAATCTTTTTGTTTAAAAGATTAAAATGGTAATTTGTTTAAACCGTTTGAAAATAAAGTTTGGGTTTAAGTTGTGACTTAATTGAAGTCCCAATATCCATATATTTTTAAATATTGCGCTCATTATTCGGTTTAGCCGGGAGAGGACCTTTGTGTCACATAACCCATTCCGAATAAGTGATACGTCGTATATGGATAGCATTTGAAGACCGGTGTTGAAGACCGGGTGTTTGCGAAAACGATAGGATAACCTATCGATTTTCTCTGCACTGGGTAGCTTCTGGTATAGAGATTCCCTAAGTGATGGGAAATCCGATCGGGATTGTGAATACCCGGATTGCAAGGGCTTCTTCGGAAGTGCCTTCGGTTCTGTTCAAACCCAGAACAGACTTGTATGGTTACATGTCTGACATTACACTTTGAGATATAAAGCAGATTTCTTTCAAATACATTTCTGTTGGTGGCGGAGAATTTATTCTCTTAGCTTAACACCCTTCTCTGAGACGTACGAGCTCAGAGGTTATGTAGTTGAAGGTTATCAGCGATATATTCCCAATTTAGTAATGTGACATGCTGAGTGTTGCTGTGTGATGATCATCGTTTGATCATTTGTGATATGATCATTTGTTTGATCATTTATCTTTGTGATCATTTCTTTGATCATCTGTTGACCCAAAGCATGGCTTTGTGACAAAGCGTAGCTTTGTGGACGAGACTTCGTCGGGGCCTCACAACCCGAAAATGGTCGAAACAGGAATGTTGCGGCAAGGTTATGAGGGTCGCGCCCTTTAGGGTATGTCATTTCCTTCTGGAAAGGGGTGGTATCATGGTATGGAGCCCAGATACTTACTCATGTGGACACACATTATTTATTATGTCTGATGTTGTTACCGAGCGCTCGGATAAAGGTCCCAAAGGACCGGGGGATGGCATATTCGTGAGTTACCTATTATAGGGGTAACCCGGCCTTGTTGGCAGAGAGCAGTTTGTCTCTCGGAGCGTCCCGCCAGAGGCATTTCCTACGTGGCATAGGAAGTTCCTTAGCCTGACCATTTGTTGGAAATCCATCTTCCAATACGAACCTTGTACGGTATTAGTTGTAGAACCTGCCATTTACTTATGGTGGTCACCACTGTTTAGATGGTAGCTATAGTAGGCATATGATACTGGTCGTATGTTGGCTAAGATTAATATTATACTTTCGAAATGTTTTCTTCACTATGCACTAGTAATAATATTCAATGATTTTGTGTAGTAAGCATGTTTGACTATCATAAGGAGAAATCTCCTCCGATTCTGCGTTTGCATTGTGTGTGTGTGCGGGAGGCCTTATGGTAGTTTCATTTTCCAAAAGCATTGCGAAATTCAAATCTTACTTTGTTTTAAAGATAAACTGTGTTTTTGTTGCTCACACCAGTCCCACGACTGACTCGGAGTTTATTGTTCCCTTCCTAAACTCTGGGTGCCCACTATTTTCCACACGGGCAGTCTAGAGTTGGGTTTCTCAGATATTCAGGTTGAGTAGATTATCTGGAGCTAGTCAGTCCTTGGACGACTGACCTTGCTTTCCGCTAGCTATGGACCGGAGCATTCTATTGGAGATATCCTATCCGCTGCTGGTGTTATCTATTTTCTATCCGCTGCTATTTCTTGTATCATACTTCTGATGTATATTGATATCTGTTGTATCATATTGTATCAGATTTTTGTATCTGTCATTATGTTAATGTTATATATATATGATATCATTGATATATTCTTTTTATTCCGCTGTGTTGTTATATTTAATGGTGTTATAAGCTCCGGGAAGCCAGATTCGGTGTTTGAATCTACGGCATTCGAGTACGATGTGAAGTACGGGTGCCGATTTTCGAAGGCCGAGTTTTTGGACTCTTACAAAAATAGAAGGAGATTTATAAAACATAGTATTATAAATATGGAAATGATTATGTTGAAATGTAAGTATGAATTTTTATCAAAGAAGTATATTTATGATTTAAAGGTTGTGTATTTATATTAAAATTGTTTTAAAGTTGTTTATAGATATTTTAATATTTTGAAAGGTTAATTGTTTAAGTTTGTTAATATGGTTTGAAATTAAATATAATTATTTATCAATAAAGTTTTGGGAATTAATTATTATTATTTATAATAATGTTTAAGATAATTTATTATTGGTTTATGAAGAATGTTTTGAAATGTATTAATTATTATTTTAAGATGTTTTAAAGTTAATATTTATTTATAATGTTATTATTATATAATAGTGTTTTTAAGTAAATGATTATAATTTATTTATAAATGTTTTTGAGATTTATAAATAGGGTTTTATAAACTAATGTGGATTATAAGAGGAACTTGTAATATGTTTTTGGAAAACGTAAAAGAAGATTGGTTAAAAAGATAAAAGAGTTTTATAAATGGTTTTACATATTTATAAAAGAATTTTAGAAATGGGTTTATAGATTTATAAAAGTGGAAATTAGCCACAAGAGCCTCTTTAGCAAGTGCGATTAGTTTCTAGGACACACAACTGAAATAATTACTTTTAAGGACAAAATGCAAAATAACTAGTTTCTAAGGCCTAAAAACCTATGAAATTATGTCCTTTAAAGTAATTGGACTGCTGACTTTGTCCTTGAAAGTAATTATTCTGCTGACTTTGGCCTTGAAATTAATTTCTATGGATGTGTGTCATAGAAACTAATTAGACTGCAAAGTATGTCCTTCTAGTGAAATGCCCCTTTATAAAAGGAGTTTTATAAATGGGTTTGTGGATTTATAATGGAATTTATAAATGAATTAGAATTGTATAAAAAGGAAATTTCTCCCAATGTTTGGTGAATATAATTATACTGTTGAGATAAGTATATGGATATTTTTTCCAAGTATTGAAATATAGAGAATTGTATATATATATATATATGTGTGTGTGTGTGTGTGTGTCTCTTTGTAAAAAGGATTTTTATTCAAGTATTTACAATGGGGATTTAATTAATGGAAGATTAATTAAAAGGAGGTTAGTGATTGCTTGTGTGCTTAACCAATGTTGGTTCCCTATGGAATTAAATCCATGATTGAATATTTGTTATTCTATATTTAAATAACCGACTATCGAATTTGGACCCAAAACGTAATTTTGGAAATATCTAGGAGAAACATGTGGGTTATATGGCACAGTCGCCTCCGATGATGCTATACTATGCTTATAAATCTCATTTCGTTCTACTAGGACAATGATAAGGAGATCCGTCCACTAATGGTTAGAAGGTGATCTCCGCTCTTATCTTTGACTGTTTTTTTCTAAAGAACCGGGGTTGAGTTTACCGAAAATTATCGAAATTTATTTTGAAAAGACCGGGATCGGATAGGTTATCTGAAAACCACTTCAATCCAATTCAAGCATTTCGAAGTGAAGACATCTTGAAGATGATGTAATTGAAGACGGAGCTCTCAAGTGTTTCGTTCCTCGAACGAACTTGTACGGATGAATGCTAACATTTCATTATTGCCTAAAGGGCAGTGTTAGCATTTTAAGTTGGAAGTTCTATATAAGAAGGCAAAATGTAACCTCGAATCTTATCAACTAGAAAATGACAAAAATCAGGCATGCAGCAAGGCCAAGTGGGTCGCTCCAAAGTAGGGTATGGTCATTCCCAATATGGATTGGTATTATCTCTCATTTGTATGCTTCGAGGCCCATAAACGGAGGGGTGATCATATTCGGTACTACTAGTCAAGTGGTAGGCTAGTCCTGTGTGGCAGAGGTACAAGATGTTCTTGTCAGTCCCGGTGCATTTTATTTAGAGATGTACCTTCAAAAGGTAGTTCCTTACATTGTTATTGTATGGAATCCATTCTCCAATACGAGCCTTACGGTTTTAGTTATATATCTATTATACTGGAATTTAATTAATGTAACAATTTTGGCTATGGTCAATAAGTATTTGTATTCTAGACATTATTATAATATCAGAGGATTTTCTATAAAAATATCTTGGTTATCAAAAGAATTCCATGTTTATGTGTGATGTGATCTTACGAGATACTTTTGATTTCAAAGGTTTTTTTATAACTTTAAAATCCAGTTGCGTGTGTTTTCTCACGCTAGTTTTCCAAACTGACTCGCGTGTTATTTTATTATAATGCTCGGGTCAGACCGAGCATATTTCAATATTTCTTTGGATGCATTAGAGCTCAGGAGACGAGCTGGAGGTCTTCAAGTCATATTCACGTATATGTTTATTTTCCGCTGCTTTGTTGTTGAAATCATCAGTATTTGTGAGGACATGTTGTTATAATTGTCCAAGCTGATGATTGTGATTTGTTGTTGAACTCTGATAGATATATGTACACAACAGTTTCTCTTTTGAAAAGATCATTGATATTATATATATTGTTCCGCTGCGATTGTGAGATTTTGTGTTGTTGTTTTTAGTTCCTTTTCTCTTCTTCCTCTCTTCTCTTCTTCTTTTTACCCATAACTATCCGTCCTTCCGTTCAATTTGGGTTGCACATGTGTGATTTATTGCTAGCTTGAATTTTGTGGATTGGCAGGTTGTTGCGACTTTTCTATTGATTAGAAAAACACAAATTTTAATAAATTCTGCAAGCGCACAGGCGTGTAGTATGCAGGTCGAACACAGGGAATTGCGTTTTAAAACAATTGAAATTCATTTTTAAATCTTAGGCGTGTTAAACAAATTCGATGATGGTTTTGAACGGATAATAAAAACAATAATAAAAGCAATCACCCTGAAATTCCAAATTTCACTGAAACTAATCAACGAAATTTACTGTAGAATTCAGAGTAGAAATAAAAAGTACGGAAGGGAAATAAACAGAGTAAACAACTGGAAATCAAACGAACTGTATTTAAATTACTGAAAAGAGTACTAAAACAAAAATAAACAGACTGCTAAAACTAATTAACAAATCTGTCCATGCTCTGAAATAAATAACATTGCTGAAAAAATAAACTAGAAGAAAGAAGTGCTGGGTAAGAGATGATCCTTTGGTTGCTGTATGATGCTGTATATATAGCCTTTTCCAGCCCAGAAAATCAATTGCTACTTTTTAGGAGGAACTAGTCTTTTGCTTGAATTGGTGAAAGATAACATATATACGTCCACATCATTGCTTGAATTGGTCCATATTGCTTTGAATTAATATTTGCTACTTGAGAGTATGCAGCCAATATTTACTAAGTCAAAGTATGTGCATGTTTTGCCACGTCATTGATTGAAGAAAATATATGTTGAACATTGGTTGGTCCCCACTTGCTTGAATTTATTAAATTTGTTCCATGCTTTGAGATTGAGCACGTGACTTGAGATATATATGATTTGTTTCCCATGTTGCTTGTACCCATATGCTGAAGTGAAAACGTGAACTGACTTATTACGTTGAAATATACATGTCTTATTGCTTGATTTATTCGGTGCTTAAAATGTTGCACTCTTTTCTACGTGTCATTTGAATCAATGGATGGCACAACCGATTAATTTCAGCATAGCACTTCGGAATCTATAATCTGCAAAACGACAACAAAATACCCGTATAGTACCACTTTATTAAAATAAAAATATATGAAACAAACGGTTTAATATGCAGAAAAATACGTTCATCAAATACCCCCACACTAGAACTTTATTCGTCCTCGAATAAGCAAGAAAATAAAAACTAACGAAATCCTTTTTCGTAGGAAACACGATTGCATTGAGCATATGCAACAAGCCGTTAAACCTCTAGGTGTCCCTAGTAGGACGAGTGGTGTCTCGTGAGGGTTTTCAGCAGATACTACCCACAAAATCCAAATGCAGTATGTGAGGATCCTAATGTACTACATGAATGCAAAATTTTAAACAAATGGAGACTTGATTTATTTCAGAATAATTGCAACAAAATAATGTAGATCAGTTTTAGTCAACTTCTAGAAATTTTTTTTTTGGTTCCTCACTAATCACAATTTTCAATATAACTCAAGTTTTCATACATTAGATTCTAGTTTGGCCAGTTGTTTCGGTCGATAACATGGTGCAGCCATGAAATAAATTCTTTATTGTTAATCACAGTTTTTTTCAAATGGTATTTTTCATTTCCATTTGTATAACAAGCCAAATCAATAAAGTCAAGAAGTGTTTGGGTTTCAATAGCTTAGTCTCTCTTTATTAATTTTTTTATATATACACCTAACTTTTGGACCAAGGTATACCACCCATGCACTGCCTCGCGGGCTTACGTGAGAGTTGGGATAGAGCTTGGCGGATTGTGCAAACCGACGCTGACTATGTCAGAAAAGGTCGGTAATCCTTAGGTGATTATTTATTTAATTTCTTTATACACCTAACTCAGAATGCTGAGGCCAGATATACCATCCATGCACTGCCTTGCGGGCTTACGTGAGAAGAGTACAGAGCGTGGCGAGTGTACACACTTTCATAAGTGTGTACACCTATTGACTCTAGGTGTTTCTTAAATCATTTTTTTTTATAAAATGAATTAAAGAGAGTTATGCAAATCAACTTAACACCACTTAACTTCAATGATTTGAAATGTCAACGCATGTACTTTAAATCTACCATTTTTTTAAACAAAGACTACAATTTAGAAAGGATTTCATAACCATCACCTACGAATCTCCCTATATACTAACCTCACTATTATCGCTTGTAATTTAACTTTTCATTATATTTTACATTTGAAATTAGCGATTCACAAAAATTTTCATTAATTGACTTCAACTGTTTACTTACTTTGTTGTGACTATTTAAAAACAAGTCAAAGTCCTAATAATGGAAAATGAGGCAAAGACAAAATGAAATTTGAGAAAAAGAAAAAAAAATATGATGAGATGAAGCTAATTTTTTTTTAAATGATGATGAGATGAACTTATGAAAAATGAATAAACAGTATAAGACATGTATCCCTCCCACACTGGAATGAGACAGTGTCCCAACTGTCAAATGGAATGCAAATGCAAAACTAAAAAAAAATACAACCTGATATGTACAAGAAAGTGAGTGACTCATGCCGAATAGCTAGGTTCGTGGAGATCCACGAATTCATCTTCCTCATGTTGTTCAAACTCAAGAAATGGCTTCAAGCGTTGTCCATTGACCTTTGAAATGGAACCGTCCCTAGGATTTTCAATTTCAATTGCACCATAAGGGTATACGGTTTTCACAATATATGGACCTGTCCATCGAGATCTCAACTTGCCCGGAAATAAATGAAGTCTGGAATTATATAAGAGAACTTTTTGCCCTACTTCGAATGTCTTACGAAGTATGAATTTATCATGATAAAATTTAGTTTTCTCTTTATAAATCTTTGCATTTTCATATGCTTCATTTCTTAGTTCTTCTAATTCTGACAGTTGTAATTTACGATGTGATCCAGCTTTATCTATGTCAAAATTAAGGTATTTGATTGCCCAAAGTGCACGGTGCTCGAGCTCAGCGGGTAAATGACATGCTTTTCCAAAAATTAATCGGTAGGGTGACATTCCTAGATTGGTTTTAAAAGCTGTGCGAAATGCCCAAAGAGCATCTATCAACTTAGATGACCAATCTTTTCTATTTGAGTTCACTGTCTTTTCAAGAATTTGTTTGATCTGTCTGTTGGAAATCTCGACTTGACCGCTAGTCTGTGGATGATATGGAGTAGATAGTTTATGTGTGATAGAGTATTTCTTAAGAAGAGATTCAAAAGCACGATTACAGAAATGAGAACCGTTATCACTTATGATAGCTCGAGGTGTACCAAAACGAGAAAATATGTTTTCTTTCAGAAATTTGACAACAACTTTATTGTCGTTCGTTCTGGTGGGAATGGCTTCAACCCATTTAGACACGTAATCCACTGCAAGGAGGATGTACAGATTTCCAAAAGAATTCGGAAAAGGTCCCATGAAATCGATGCCCCAAACATCAAAAATTTCGATAACAAGGATTGGGTTTAGGGGCATCATGTTACGTTTGGAAATACGGCCTGTTTGTTGACATCGAGCGCATTTGGAGCAAAATTCGTAAGCGTCACGAAAAAGAGAGGGCCAATAAAAACCGCACTGTAATACCTTGGCAGCGGTTTTCTTTGCTCCAAAGTGTCCTCCACATGCGTGATTATGTGAAAAAGAGAGAATACTGTGGAATTCATGTTCGGGGACACACCTACGAATGATCTGATCAGGACAATATTTAAAGAGATAAGGATCGTCCCAGTAAAAGTTTCGAACATTGGAGAGAAATTTTTGTTTATCTTGTTTTGACCAATGGGAAGGTGTTTCATTTGTGACAAGATAATTTACAATGTCGGCGTACCATGGTGCATTAGAAATAGAAAGAATTTGTTCATCGGGAAAATGATCGTTGATTTGAGTGTCATCGACGTTTTCGTGCACAATACGGGAGAGATGGTCGGCTACGACATTTTCAGAACCCTTTTTGTCTCGTATTTCTATGTCAAACTCTTGAAGAAGTAGGATCCAACGGATTAAGCGGGCTTTGGCATCCTTCTTCGTGAGTAAATACCGTAATGCGGCATGATCGGTGTAAACTATAACTTTAGAACCTACGAGATATGATCTAAACTTATCGAGGCCGAAGACAACTGCTAAAAACTCTTTTTCTGTGGTTGAGTAATTCAATTGAGCATCGTTTAGAGTTTTGCTAGCATAGTAGATGACTCGAGGAAGTTTATCGACTCGTTGACCCAAGATGGCTCCAACGGCATAATCAGAAGCGTCACACATTAATTCAAAAGGCAGAGTCCAATCTGGAGGTTGGATGATGGGTGCAGTGGTCAAGATCGATTTAAGGGTTTCAAAAGACGTTTTACATTCATCGGAAAAGTCAAATTTAACGTCTTTTGCTAGAAGATTTGAGAGAGGTTTTGAAATTTTTGAAAAATCTTTAATGAACCTTCTATAAAATCCCGCATGGCCAAGAAATGAGCGAATGTCCTTGACGGACTTTGGAGGAGGAAGGTTAGCAATAAGATCAACTTTAGATTTATCAACTTCTAGGCCATTTTTAGAGACAACATGGCCTAAGACAATTCCTCGCTTAACCATAAAATGACATTTTTCCCAATTAAGCACAAGAGATTTCTCCTTACATCGCTTTAAGACACGTTCTAAACGAAGGAGGCATTGATCAAAAGATGACCCATAGATTGAAAAATCGTCCATGAATATTTCTAAGAAGTCCTCCACCATATCGGAAAATATACTCATCATACATCTCTGAAAGGTGGCGGGGGCATTACAAAGACCGAAGGGCATGCGACGATAAGCGAAAGTTCCAAAGGGACATGTGAACGTCGTTTTGTGTTGATCCTCTAACGCAATAGGAATTTGATTATAGCCGGAGTAACCATCAAGAAAACAGTAATATTCATGACTGGCTAAACGTTCAAGCATTTGATCAATGAAAGGGAGGGGAAAATGATCTTTTCTTGTTGCTGTATTGAGTTTTCGATAGTCGATGCAGACACGCCATTTTGTTTTGACTTTTGTGGGAACAAGTTCGTTATTTTCATTTTTGATCACAGTGATTCCAGATTTCTTTGGTACAACTTGTACCGGACTTACCCAAGTACTGTCAGAGATAGGGTAGATAATGTCATTGTCTAAACATTTGATAATCTCTTCCTTTACCACTTCTCTCATATTGGGATTTAGTCGCCTTTGAGCTTCGCGGGTGGGTTTAGCCTCATCGATTAAATGTATTCGATGTTCGATGATTGATGGACTAATTCCTTTAATATCGGCGATTACCCATCCTAATGCCTCTTTATTTTCCCTTAAAATTTTCAAAAGTTGTTCTTCTTGGTCCTTAAGGAGATCGGTGGCCAAGATTACAGGGAAATTTTCCGAAGAATCTAAGTATGCGTACTTAAGCTCGATTGGAAGAGGTTTGAGTTCTAATTTAGGGCGTTCTTCGGTTGAGGCTTCGATGGAAGTCAATTGATTGAATTCTAGCGAATCATAAGAAGAGTGGAGCAAATCATTTAATTCAGAAATGTATTCATCCTCGTTGAAGTTGGAATTAAAATGATCTAGGCACATATTAAGAGATTCTGTGGTATCGCTAAAATCATTTTCTACAATTGTTTGAATCATGTCAATTTCTTCTATTTCAAGATCCCTTGGTTGTTTGTTAAGATTGAAAATATTTAGTTCGATGGTTAGGTGTCCAAAGGAAAGTCGAAGTTGACCATTCCTACAATTTATGATAGCATTTGATGTTGCCAAGAATGGACGGCCTAATATCAAGGGAATTTGACTGTTCGGATTTGAGACGGGAGCGGTCTCTAGGACTATGAAATCGACTGGGAAATAGAATTGCTCAATTTGTATCAAAACATCTTCAACTGTGCCTAATGGTTTTTTGACAGATCGATCAGCTAGTTGAATTGTGATGTTTGTAGGCTTTAATTCCCCTAGTCCAAGTTGACAGTACACAGTATAAGGTAGAAGATTTACACTCGCTCCAAGATCAAGTAGGGCATGACTAATGTGAGTGTTACCAATTTTACAACCGATTGTAGGACAACCGGGGTCCTTATACTTGATTGGGGAGGGATTCGAAAGAACAGAGCTAGTATTTGCAGTTAGAAATGCGGTCTTTGGAACGTTCGTGGCACGTTTTTGAGTACATAGCTCTTTAAGACACTTGGCATATTGAGGAATTTGCTCAATGGTATCAAGAAGTGGAATATTGATTCGAACTTGTTTGAAGATTTCAAGAATTTGGTCAAAATTAGCGGGCTTCTTCTTTTTGTTGAGTCTATGAGGAAATGGAGCTATGGGTTTATAGACTCGTTCGGTGGTTTTTTCATTTGAAGAAGAAGGTGTTATACTAGATGGTGAAGATAAAGAAATTGGAATGTTGGGGTTGCCATCATCAGAAGGTGAAGAGTGGTTGGGATTGCCAACCTTGGATGAAGAATGAGAGTTGATAGGATCGACAACAGTGGGTGTCGACCGAGTCTCAGAATTTTGATCATGGGTAGATTTAGAGAGGATGTCAGGGTTGCCGACGTGGTTGTCTACCTTCTTTCCCGACCTTAATGTGGTGACAGCATTAACTGGATTTATATTTTCGTCCTCACAAGAATTTGCTCCTCGAGTGTTATACTTTGGATTCACTTCGGGTTGACTAGGCAATTTACCTTTCTCATTGATTTTCATAAAGTCCTTCATCATAATCAACAATTGTTCATTTTGTTTAGTGATTTGCTCAATTCTCGCATCTTGGTTAGTGATTTGTTTTTCTAATCGAGCAATTTCTTGTGATGGTTGAGAAGGTTGGGCTGATGAATTGAAATTAGGATGCCTATATGGTTGATTCGAAGGTTTTGTTTGAGGAGTGGGTTGAGAATTTTGAGCATTAGAAGTTGGGGCTCGATAATTCGGATTTGGTATCATCGGATACAAATGTGATGGATTAGCCGCATTGTTAGGATTTGACCATGAAAAATTTGGATGATGCTTCCAGTTAGGGTTGTATGTGGATGAGTAAGGACTGTTTTGAGCTATAGCATTGATTTGGTCTTGTGTGTAGTAATGGGGTAGTCCTTCTCCTTCTTGAGGAGTTTGGGCTTCTATAGGAAGATGTAATGGGTCAATGGCATGTACTCCTCTGTTTGGAGTACGAATTGGAACACGAATTGTTTCCCATTGCATATCCTTTTCCGAATATTCTTCTAAAAATTCCCAAGCTTCCTTGTCTGTTTTTGCCATGAATTCTCCTCCGCACATTGATTCGAGTTGGGATCTTGTTTGATAGTTAAGCCCTTCATAGACGATTTGGCACAAGACGTGTCTAGGGATTGCATGATGAGGGCAACTATATAACAATTGATTGAACCTTTCAAAATATTTTGAAAAAGTTTCTCCTTCATTCTGAGAGAATTGATTGATTTCAGTTCGAATTTTAAGAGTTTTGTGGAAAGGAAAAAACTTTTTCAAAAATATAGTGATGAAATCGTCCCAACTTTTAATTGAATTTTTAGGAAGAGAATTAAGCCATCTTTTCGCGCTTTCTAGAAGCGCGAATGGAATAAGCCGTAGCTTGATGGATTCATTAGAAAGTTGTTGCATTTTAGTTGTAGAAGCGTATAACTCAAATTCACTAAGAAATTCGTATGCATTTTCAGACCCGGTGAATTTTGGTACCCCTTGGATAAAAGAATGTTTTAGCTCAAAATTATTTCCTTCGGCAGGTGGAAATGAAATAACCGAAGGTTGAACAGTTCTAGTTGGATAACATCGATCTCTAAGTGACAATGGTCTGTTCTCATGAAATTCATTATTTCCAGCATGTGATCTAGGTGATGAGTTAGCTGAAGTGTGATGTGAACCGTGATTGCTCATATTCGTTTGATTTAAATTTTCCGTTGATTTGTTTAACGAGAAATTTTGGCTTTCTAAACGGTTAAAATTATTTCTTGCCCAAACGCGCATAAACAACTCAAAGCGTAATAGCAAAAAGTAAATTTAAACAGTTTTCAGTTGGGCACCTGTAGAGTAGAAAATTACTTACAGAGGGGTATGGTAGTCCGTCCAATGCAACTGAGTAGCGCTAACGGATCAAACTCCACAGTTTGCGGTTGCTATGTTGTTGAATGGCCGAGATTTACCGAATAGGAGCTAATTGAGTTGGTATGTTGTTGCTACAAGTTCGGACCTCCAAGGGCTGACAACTGTCGATCACCACGACAGACTAGAAGGGTTCGTCTTCCTTGCTTTTCAGAATACAGTGCTATGTTTTTTAAGCTGTTTTCTAAGCTATGTCATGAAACACGTCTGATTTCACTCAACTCTTCGTTTCCAAGCTATGTTTAGCGACGTACTCTCCCTGTCCTTTCTTTTCTAAAAATACAATAGATAGAAGCAAATAAGCAAAGGTCTCTTCAATTCTGTACTTGGAGGCGAAACATCTTCTTTTCTCTTTTCCCTGTTTTCCTTTCCTACCTTGTACGTTTTGAGTTTGCAAAAGTTACCAGTTGACACTAACCTCTTTATTCGAAAAGGTGTTTAAAATGTAAATGATAAAATGAAACGTGCCTATCACCTTTCTTTAGGCACGCATTGCACCAGAAAATACACCACTAAATGGATACGTGATAGAACTAAATGGATACGTGATAGAAAATGTGGAAGCACAGTGAACGTAAAATGAACGGAAAAGTGTAAATGCAAAATATAACGTGAGATGCTAAAATCAAACTGACGTGAGCTGCTTATGTGAAATAGAACCCAACTAAATGAAGTGCAACTGACTGACAAGCAAAAGAAAACGTCAAAGGTAAGTGAAACAGCGAACGAAAAGAAAAGCGAAAATATGCACAGAAAAAAAAATGATTATACTGTTGAGATAAGTATATGGATATTTTTTCCAAGTATTGAAATATAGAGAATTGTATATATATATATATATGTGTGTGTGTGTGTGTGTGTGTCTCTTTGTAAAAAGGATTTTTATTCAAGTATTTACAATGGGGATTTAATTAATGGAAGATTAATTAAAAGGAGGTTAGTGATTGCTTGTGTGCTTAACCAATGTTGGTTCCCTATGGAATTAAATCCATGATTGAATATTTGTTATTCTATATTTAAATAACCGACTATCGAATTTGGACCCAAAACGTAATTTTGGAAATATCTAGGAGAAACATGTGGGTTATATGGCACAGTCGCCTCCGATGATGCTATACTATGCTTATAAATCTCATTTCGTTCTACTAGGACAATGATAAGGAGATCCGTCCACTAATGGTTAGAAGGTGATCTCCGCTCTTATCTTTGACTGTTTTTTTCTAAAGAACCGGGGTTGAGTTTACCGAAAATTATCGAAATTTATTTTGAAAAGACCGGGATCGGATAGGTTATCTGAAAACCACTTCAATCCAATTCAAGCATTTCGAAGTGAAGACATCTTGAAGATGATGTAATTGAAGACGGAGCTCTCAAGTGTTTCGTTCCTCGAACGAACTTGTACGGATGAATGCTAACATTTCATTATTGCCTAAAGGGCAGTGTTAGCATTTTAAGTTGGAAGTTCTATATAAGAAGGCAAAATGTAACCTCGAATCTTATCAACTAGAAAATGACAAAAATCAGGCATGCAGCAAGGCCAAGTGGGTCGCTCCAAAGTAGGGTATGGTCATTCCCAATATGGATTGGTATTATCTCTCATTTGTATGCTTCGAGGCCCATAAACGGAGGGGTGATCATATTCGGTACTACTAGTCAAGTGGTAGGCTAGTCCTGTGTGGCAGAGGTACAAGATGTTCTTGTCAGTCCCGGTGCATTTTATTTAGAGATGTACCTTCAAAAGGTAGTTCCTTACATTGTTATTGTATGGAATCCATTCTCCAATACGAGCCTTACGGTTTTAGTTATATATCTATTATACTGGAATTTAATTAATGTAACAATTTTGGCTATGGTCAATAAGTATTTGTATTC
Organism: Allium fistulosum; assembly: GCA_030737815.1. Classification (NCBI taxonomy): domain Eukaryota; kingdom Viridiplantae; phylum Streptophyta; class Magnoliopsida; order Asparagales; family Amaryllidaceae; genus Allium; species Allium fistulosum. The sequence goes on from CM060907.1 coordinate 621,179,826, forward strand.
TAGACATTATTATAATATCAGAGGATTTTCTATAAAAATATCTTGGTTATCAAAAGAATTCCATGTTTATGTGTGATGTGATCTTACGAGATACTTTTGATTTCAAAGGTTTTTTTATAACTTTAAAATCCAGTTGCGTGTGTTTTCTCACGCTAGTTTTCCAAACTGACTCGCGTGTTATTTTATTATAATGCTCGGGTCAGACCGAGCATATTTCAATATTTCTTTGGATGCATTAGAGCTCAGGAGACGAGCTGGAGGTCTTCAAGTCATATTCACGTATATGTTTATTTTCCGCTGCTTTGTTGTTGAAATCATCAGTATTTGTGAGGACATGTTGTTATAATTGTCCAAGCTGATGATTGTGATTTGTTGTTGAACTCTGATAGATATATGTACACAACAGTTTCTCTTTTGAAAAGATCATTGATATTATATATATTGTTCCGCTGCGATTGTGAGATTTTGTGTTGTTGTTTTTAGTTCCTTTTCTCTTCTTCCTCTCTTCTCTTCTTCTTTTTACCCATAACTATCCGTCCTTCCGTTCAATTTGGGTTGCACATGTGTGATTTATTGCTAGCTTGAATTTTGTGGATTGGCAGGTTGTTGCGACTTTTCTATTGATTAGAAAAACACAAATTTTAATAAATTCTGCAAGCGCACAGGCGTGTAGTATGCAGGTCGAACACAGGGAATTGCGTTTTAAAACAATTGAAATTCATTTTTAAATCTTAGGCGTGTTAAACAAATTCGATGATGGTTTTGAACGGATAATAAAAACAATAATAAAAGCAATCACCCTGAAATTCCAAATTTCACTGAAACTAATCAACGAAATTTACTGTAGAATTCAGAGTAGAAATAAAAAGTACGGAAGGGAAATAAACAGAGTAAACAACTGGAAATCAAACGAACTGTATTTAAATTACTGAAAAGAGTACTAAAACAAAAATAAACAGACTGCTAAAACTAATTAACAAATCTGTCCATGCTCTGAAATAAATAACATTGCTGAAAAAATAAACTAGAAGAAAGAAGTGCTGGGTAAGAGATGATCCTTTGGTTGCTGTATGATGCTGTATATATAGCCTTTTCCAGCCCAGAAAATCAATTGCTACTTTTTAGGAGGAACTAGTCTTTTGCTTGAATTGGTGAAAGATAACATATATACGTCCACATCATTGCTTGAATTGGTCCATATTGCTTTGAATTAATATTTGCTACTTGAGAGTATGCAGCCAATATTTACTAAGTCAAAGTATGTGCATGTTTTGCTACGTCATTGATTGAAGAAAATATATGTTGAACATTGGTTGGTCCCCACTTGCTTGAATTTATTAAATTTGTTCCATGCTTTGAGATTGAGCACGTGACTTGAGATATATATGATTTGTTTCCCATGTTGCTTGTACCCATATGCTGAAGTGAAAACGTGAACTGACTTATTACGTTGAAATATACATGTCTTATTGCTTGATTTATTCGGTGCTTAAAATGTTGCACTCTTTTCTACGTGTCATTTGAATCAATGGATGGCACAACCGATTAATTTCAACATAGCACTTCGGAATCTATAATCTGCAAAACGACAACAAAATACCCGTATAGTACCGCTTTATTAAAATAAAAATATATGAAACAAACGGTTTAATATGCAGAAAAATACGTTCATCACAGGTCGTTCCAGATATTGTCAGGTTTATTTTCATCTACTATTGCTAGTGAAACTTTATATCTCCTTATGACATTAAGAACCTCTAATTTTTCATAGGAAGCATTCATGCCCGGAATATTCCAAGTTATAATAGATATTATAAGGTAAGATATAGGGAAATTTTAGCTCTCATACCCGAGTTGCGGTTTCATCTCTTTTTTTGTATTCTGTTTCTCTAGACTTCAAAATATTTGTTAGATGATCCCATTCTGGGTTATTTGATATATAATTTTCTTTAAAGCTATCCGGTTCCTTTCTTTTACCTCTAACCTCTATATGATTGCTCTTTGTGTACACTACCATGGCTAGTTGATCTGTGGCTTGTTGTTCTGAGCTGCGTGGCATATCACTGTTGTTGCTGGACAATCTAGCATCACCTGATACTGCAGCTGCATCATAATATGTCTCTATTTCTACCATTGCCATATCTGATGCCAATTCTAAACTTGTATCTTTATGATTATTTGGTTGTAACTGGCCTGTATTTAAACAAGAGTATGAAATCGGGGGGATTTCAGATCTTAAGACCTGTATATTATTTTGATCCCCCACCAATTATTGTTTTCTTTAGTTTTTGATTGCTTTGGTATCTGAGAGGATTCTTCAACAATGATATGTGCTGATGGTTCATTGAGTTGTATATTCCCTTCTTGCATATCATTATTTTCTAATTTCGATTTCTCTGTTGTTTCTTCAACAACATGAAGATTTTGAAAGGTCTTTTCATTTTCTTGCTTCTTTTCCTGTTCTTCAAAAGGATTTTGCCCTAAATTATCAGATCGACCACTGTTTTCTTGATTTCGTGAACATTTTACTCCTTTGGAACCCATGCTTTCTTTGAATTGCATTGGCTCATATGGTGGCCGAAGCATATACAGCACATTTGGGTGGAACCCATTCATACTCCACCTTTTGTATTATTGTTTCACCATTGTATAGTGTCAAATTGATTTCATTTGGGAGTTCTTCATTTGCCGCTACTTTTACATGGATTCGAGCAAAACTCAATCTCGTTTCCTTAGTTGTGCCTGCATCACATTTAATTGGTTTTCCAATCATACTAGCCATGACGCTGAAAGTCTCAAAATCCCATAAGTTTAGACTGACATTCGGCAGTCTTATCCATATTGGTATTGTTGTTAATAAATCTCTGTCTAATTTTATACTGCTAGACCATCTTCTCATTATGACGAGCCTTCCATCGTAAAAATAAGCGTTGCTTTTGAGGATTCTTTCGCAATCTGATGACTCTTTAAAATTGATCAAGAAGAAACTGTTTTCTCTAGAATACACCTCAAATTCACCAACTGGTTTCCATACTCTTTGAATATATGCTTTGAAATATACAAAATAAAGTTTGGCGCCAATAACATAAGCAAGAACTACATATTTCCACTCCTATTTGGTTCTTTTACTGATTTCCTCTTTAATATTGCCTATTTTCTTTTCACTGATTTTAATGGATGGAATGCATTCCAGGTTGCAATCATTAGTTTCTTGATTTTCTTCTTGCCCTGCAACAATGCTCGCCCTTGTTTTATGCCCTTGATCTCTAATTAGTGAGATGGTAGCTGGCTCTCTACTACTTTGTGCCATTTCTCTTCAATTCAGCACACTGTTTTGGGGGATTTGGGATCTTAGATCCCTTCTTTTCTCAACAGTCCCCTTGTATTTGTTGCTATCAGCCAACGGCTCCTCCTGAATAGATTTATGGCGATAATAAGATGCTCTTTTCTTGTTTTGCACGGTTTAAAAACCTTCTTCATCGATGATGGTTTCTCTTTGTGATGAATTTCTTATATGAGATGGGTCTGGCGGTCTTCCTAGGTTTGATTCGGGAAATGATGGAGGATTTTTGAGAGAGGGATTGTTTTCCTTTATGGCTAAGGAGAAAATCTAAAATTTCTATTTTATCAATAAATTGGCTCTCTGATTTGAAATTTTTGTAGGTTTTAATTGTTTGTCAAAAACGATTTTGAATGGAAACACAATGATATTTACATTGCACAATTCATTTGTCTTAAAAAGAATTGGTAAAATTTCAACAGCACATTCAATTTTTACCCATTCCATACACAAACGTACATGTAGGAGAATATGAAAAAAAAAATTATTGAAATTTTGTGAATCATTTGAGACGAATTGATTCAAATTGTGTCCATGGGATCCTAATTTGTCAAGAACATCTTCGATGTTTTGTTTGTAAAGGTCACAACACCAAATCACATAAAATCAGACCAGTGAAGTGGCAGCAAGCTTCAAATAACACTATCCCTTTCACGCGTCAATCATTTTCATTATCCCTCGAACTAATGAGATTATGGAATTGGAAAATGTCAAGCAAGTCGTCTTCATTCTCCGTTCAAAAGTCAAACGAATATAATAAAATAAAAAGAAACATTAAATATTCGCATTTGATCATGGTTTCCTGTTTATATTCAAGACAATACACAAAAAGCAAACCCAAATTGCTCCTCATTCTCTCATAGACCACTTCTTCTCTACACACTTATCCCTTCCAACATTACATCTCAAAATCAATGGTTTTCTCTTGTTTCTGCGGTGGAGTCTCTAACTCTGATGAAACTGCTGAGGCTAAAATTCATAGAAAGTCATGGTGGCGAAGATTTAGAGCAAAGAAGACTGTCCCTGTTGATTCTTCCATGGAAAATGATGATGCTGCTGCTAAACAGTCCACCGCCAAATCTAAAAAGAACAGAAATATGACTGTGAAGAAAGCCTTCCTTGAAACAAAACTCAAGGTAAGCATTTATGCTTTCTAATTATTATTTTAGAATTGTGTTTGTATGTAAAATTAGGAACTTGATTGTTTTCAGATTTCAGCTAACAAAAATAATATGTTTCAATGAATCAAAGGGTTAATATCAGGATATGCATGCACATGTTCTTGGTTATATTTATGTCATGAAAAGAAAGAAAGAAAGAAAATGAAAAATACCATAAAACCATGTTTTTATCCAGTATGTTTCTATAAATATTTGAAGTAAACGAATTTTTTTTTAAATAATTGATCAGTTACATGGAAATAGATTAAACTCAGATTATGTTGACTTTTGTGACCCAATACAGCAATATAAATGACTCTGATATGATAACTTGATGGATGCTAATTTTCTCTTTTTATGTACGTTTTGAATTTCCGTTAAAATTCGAAAATTATTAGTATCAATAGCAAAGATCAACAGTAAGTATATAAGCATAAACTAGTTTGTTTATGTTCATATTTTATTCTTTAATGATATGATTAACCTATAATGACGGACTAATGAAGAATTGTTATCATAATTAGCTAGATCTGAAAACATGATTTGCAAGTGGCCATATGATGACTACATATCTTACTATTATAATCAATGAGGGAACTAGGCACAAGGACAAACTTTGAAAAAAATTTAAACTGAAGGACATAAAGTTTCTTTTTTGGGCTGAAGGACAAACTTTGAAAGAAAATTAGACTGAAGGACAATGCTAAATATAGTTAGAATTTTGTACAGTGCAAACATTGTACAAAATGCTAATTATAACTAGCATTATATCCAGTTTTACATTGTATAAAATGCTAGTTGTATTAGCATTGTCCTAGTTTGTCCTTCAGTCTAAAAATGAAACTTGTTGTCCTTCAGCCAAAATTTTTATGAAAATTTGTCCTTGTGCCTATTTTCCACTATAATCAATAATGTATTAACTTTGATTTTGTGTGTTTCTTTTTGGTCACGTTAAGCACATGCACATGAAGATTAGACTAACTCTATGCAACTCAATTTAAAAATCAATTTAAACAAAAAAAAAAAATGAAAGGTTAACAAACATAAGTAAATAACAACGTACATGATAAACTGTTTAGATCTTTTAATTAGTAGAACAAATATCACATAATAATGAACTAAACAGAACTTAATTCTTTGAAACAGGAGAAGAAAAGGGCAGAGAATCCAAAGAAATCATCTATTTGCCGTGCAATCACTCTCTGTAAAACAAACATTCAAACAGATAGTATTCACAATGTATCTGACAGATGCAAGAGCAATGAAATAACGTGCAGTGAGGAAATTTCATCAATAGTTGAGCCAAATCCTGCACCAGTGATATCTGCAGTTCAAAACCAAAAGAAGAAGGAGAAGGAAAAGAACACATATCACAAACCTGATATTATGTATGGCTATATTTTCCTCATATTGGTGCTTGTTACCATGATTTTTGGTGGTCGTGCTGTTGCTACAATAAGCTTGTCGGCGAGCTTTTATATCTTGCCTTATTTCAGAACAAAGAAAAATGTGATGTATCACGATCAAAGAAAAGGTTATAATCAAACTGAGTTGGATTATTTGAGCTCTGATCAGTATAACAAGAAGGTTGTATTACAAGTACACTTGGAAAGAAAAAGGACAAAGTAATTTTTTCTATTTTTGTTTTATTTTTTGTAGTGTTATTATTAGTCATGTTGTGCACCAAATGATATGCACATATGAAGTATATATTTTACATGTAGTGCATCTCTGGTTTTACATCTTTGTTTGGGGATGTTTATTTTTGCATTTTATTTCTGTCTTTTTCAAAATCCAAAATATGCTTTATTGTTTTATTCTTTTGACAATGGTTCATTAATGTTAACAAGTGTCAATCTTGATAATCAACCTAATGACATTTAATCTCGTAGTCTAAACAATCAAATATCCGAGCCAAACGTGTTGGCATGTTTTATTATTCAAATCAAAACATCATATGGTCATGTAAAACATATTAATTTAACTGGCAAATGTAGAGCAATTTGTCTCTACTATACCAAATCATGAATAAATAAATAAAACATATAACAATATTGATAATGACATTCATTTTTCTTCTCATTATCTCCAGCATTATGGCATTGTTTACTTTTGAATAAGTCCATGTGTTGAAATCATGGTATCATATAATAATATCATGTCATTCTTGGAGAAAAATCATTGCTGATAAAATACTGTTGGAACTTTTAGTTTTAATAATATACTGAATAATATAATGTCCAATATACAATATCAGATCCTTTTACCAAATCTTTGATCCTTGTTCCCTACATAACGTGTTAAAAAGCTTTTGTCAATATTTACATAAACAAATTATGTAAAAGATTATGTGTATTATTCAAATGATTCGTTGATATATCTTTAAGCTAAATTGATAATTATTGTATACCCTAAAGTATCCAGGCCGGCCCTTATTCGCTGTTGCCTCTGTAGCTCTTTGCATGTTTAATCAAAGTTTATAGGCCCACTAGTCAGTTCCAGTCCTATTGGCTTACTCCAAACCAAATGCAATTATAATGCTCCAGTTATAAATAAAATAATTACGGTGGAACTGATATGGATAGGGATAAATAAAATGAATCTAATTAGGTTTTAAAGTGTATTAAAATGCAAATTTATATCTGCAAAATATTACATTAAACTATTATTATCTTACAATGTATGGATCGAGAATTGTCCTTCGTGGTGTGTTGTCCTTGACAACTGTTTTGTTCACCTTACTCTAGGGTCCGCTCTACCACTAGTGGAGATAATATATAACTATTGATTTTTATTGATTTTTAAGCTCATTCACTTGCATGAATGAATGTTTATTCGCGGTCTTCTACATGTATGCAAGACTTGTGAGTTTGTCTATGCATTAATGATGTAGTCTATGATTTTTCTTGTTTCCATTCGTTCACGAAATATAAATGGAAGAATTGTTGAGCATTAAGATCATCTTTTCAAGCAACACAATTATAAATGGAGTTCCTCCATCAGGGATGGAGAGAAAAAGTGATCATCTCCATTGCTAGGAGAGAGAAATATTTGAAGTGTTTCTTGTATGTGTTCAAGGGACCAATTAGATGAGAATTGAACTTGCATTCCCATTAAATCATATATAGTGGAGTTCGTCCATTGTTTTTCTTTTCTTTTCCTTTAAAGGGTTTCAACATTATATTTATTTTATTGTCTTTTTCATATTTCTCACTTAACAAGTGATATCAGAACCATGCAATCTTCATGGTCCAATCATCTAGTTTTTCAATTTCTTCTACGATGATTTGCTCATTTCATCTGAATTGTTCCATCGAATCATAGATGTAAAATATACTTTATTGTGAAGATTCGTATAAAATCTTGCTTTGTTAAGGAAATAAACCAAAGGAAAGAAATATAATGAACTATATTAAATCGTAAAGCCCTTGGAGATGTTAATCTTTGAATATTCATTGCGTGGTTCATTGTAACAACTCGTCTTTCCAGCATTTTCAACCCTCTAATTTACCGTCCGGATCGACATTCAAATCACCAAATCTGAACGTTGGATTATAATAACGAAAAACCAAATATATAGTATTCTAATTACACGATCCAAAACACATAGCGGAAGAACGATATATGTTACCAAATATCCATATATTCAAAACCAAATCATAGTCATATATTTGTACAATACCAATTTTAATCACTCACACACTGTCACACTTAAAGTCAGGTGTCAATATATACTATATACACATCAATAATGTCTTCATCATCCCACCTCCAATGTCACTTGCACTAACAAGTCTCCACACTCCATCAACCTAATAATGATAGGCATATAGAAGAAAAATACGAAGAGGAATCTGACATACAATGGTTTGAGTAAGTGAAACAAATCTACTTAACATATACTATGAATATACTTATATAACATCGTTAACCTATGTAACATGTATCCACAGAGTAGGACCAGTATAATATATATATATATATATATATATATATATATATATATATCTGTGTGCGTGTATATGTACGTACGTACGTATGTATGTATATGTATGTATGATGTATGTAGTATGTATGTTTATATATGTATGTGTATATGTATGTAGTATGTATGTGTATATATATATATATGTATGTATAGATATGCATGTATATGTATGTGTGTGTATATATGTATATGTATATGCATGCATATATATGTACATGGCTGACTACATAATTAAGGCCGTGTTATATTTAAATATACGATACAGACAGCGACACGATAAATCGTTCACATCTCACTATATGTTCAACTGATGGACATTAGTCGCACGTACATCCACCAAAGGTTGCATAAGCTATGCATATGAATGTCTTTATTTCCCACGATCCAAATACTGTATATGTGTGGTTCATGACACCACAGTAACACCGTAGGAGCAACAAACGTCAAATAATCATATGATACAATCATCGAACAACAATCATTTCATCCACACACTATAAGAAAATAGGTTAAATACCTACTTGAAATTACCAACATTGTTCAGACGCCAAAAACAATGACGTCGGTACAACATCAATATGTCGTAGGTAATTAACCACCCGTGCAATTTACTGACGCCATGCCGACGTCGTGTTATTAGCATTGGTGCAACATTTTTAAGCCATCCCATCCCCTTACCCAAATTAACCCCAATCCAAATCGTCATCGTCTCCCATAATATACGTTATTAAACAAAAAACCCAATCATCGTTGCTCAGCGCTCATGCCAACCGCTGATGGAGCCCTACTCTAGTGCTTGAAGTTCCCATCGTTTGCCATAAATGTCTGCATCCATCGACTGCCGCCTCCTATGTTCGACAGTTCCCATGGTTTTCCACCAATGTCATCAAGCAATTTGGATAAGTATTCTTGTTTTAGTTTTTTTTATGATGATTTTGTTAATGTGTTTGTATAATATCATATTCTGCAGTTTTATATCTTATGATCTACTTATACTGAAGTAGAATTTCTTACAGTGATAGTGATAGATATGTTTTGCCAATATCCTCAAATGAATTTTTGCCCACTTGAAGTTGAAAATATAGGATTAATGTACATGGTTTAATTGTTTAAACGAATATAAAAACTATTCTTCTTGTTCTCTAGATTGGGTATAAATATGTAGTGGACAATATAACATTAAGGATAATTTTTCCTAGATTATTGATTGATTGTATATGTATAATATTTTTTACCTAATTCCTTTCATTTAGGGTGATTCAATAGCATTTATGTATGTAGTAACAATTTAAATCCATAAATTTTAAATTTTTTAAAATGTTTATATTTTAGATATTTTGAAGTACAAAAGTATTTTTATAATTTTATTTATCTAAAATTTGACAATTTTGAATATTTATTTATTAAAATTTAATAATATATGGCGCTATTAACATATGGCAATAGTAATGAAACCCCTTAGACATTTAACTTGGCCTTGTTTAACAAGTACCATATATGATTGTTATATAGATATTCGTTTTTAACAAAACTGAAAATCAATATTCATCTGATACGTTATTTGTCGGATTTGTCCCAGTATTGGACAAGTTATAAACGTAATGATATTTATGTTTTGTAAATTAGTTCAAATCGAATCGTTAACAAAATTTTGATAGCACTTCCTTCTTGCTTCTTAAGTATGCTCTTTTGCGTATGATACGGGGAACGGGGGAATTGTTGTTGAAATTTTGTTAATCATTTGATTTGAAATGATTTACGAAACATAAAAATTATTGCATTTGTAATTGGAAGTAGGATGACCTACCATTTAAAAAAAGGTGTAGAAATCCTTAAGTATAGCTTTGAAATTGTAAGCTCCACTGTTTTGAATAATTAATGGTATTTATAGTAAAATAACAATGAATGATATTATTAACTACAATTAGTACTGTATGGTATCAATAATAAAAATAATAAGATATTGCTTTATTGACAATAATAAAAATAAAAATGGTATATCATATTATTGTTTTTTTGTTTTATTAATGAACAATAAATAAATTAGATGATAATAATATACTGTATTATTAATCAGGTTTGGTTTTATTAAAAAAGAATGATAAGCTACCGTGTGAAAATGATATAATTTTTGTTTATGTGTATAGTATAAAAGATGAATCAATTGAGTGCATGAAATGGATGTAGTGTAATGGTAAAAAAGAGAAACGATACCACTGCACTTTAGAAACGGCGTGGAAGCATTTATGAAAGTGGCATCTCGCATAGAACAAATATAAAAGAAGTCTGATGTCTGTGTTCGAAAAGTCGTTGTCATAAACTTCCAAACTATTATAATGAAATACTACATTTACACGATTATGGTTTCATGCGAAGCTATGATGTGTGGATATATCAGGGAGAAGATCACGTTGTACAAAACGAGACCATAAATATAGATGTAGATTGTGGTTAACCTATTAAAGAAAACAACTGAAATGGTTCATGATGCCACCGGTCCGATTATGTAGACCGAACTAGATTTGGACAAAGAACTTGATTCGGAAGCGAAAAAGTTTTTCTACTTGTTAGAATCATCAAAACGACCACTTTATAAATGCTCTAAAATGACACACTTGTCAATAACATCTAGGTTAATCGCTATAAAATCATAATTTAACACGTCGGGAAACCTTATAAACGCAATTCTTAGTTTGTATAATGAAATGCTTTTAGCTGATAATGTTTTGGCAAAGAACTAATGCTCACTCTAAAAAGAAGTCTCTAACCATGGACTGCTATATAAAAATTGACACATATCCAGATGAATGCATGATTTATTGAAAGGAAGATAAAAATATAACGTTATGTAAATTATGTAAATAACTAAGACATAAGTAAATAAAAAGCAAAGCTAAAGGTTCACCTTTCATCAGAATTTATTATTTGCCGATTACACCTGGATTACAAATGTTATATGCATCTACTACTGCGAAGTACATACGATTGCATAGTGGACGACAATGAGACGAAGGTGTTTTATGTCATCCTTCAGACAGAGAGGCGTATAAACATTTTAATAACATATACCATGATTTTGCTAGAGAATCTCGTAATGTAAGATATTGCTTATGCATGGATGGTAAATCTTATTCAATGTGATCAGTTACTCTAACACCTTACAATTTCTCTCCATGGACGTGTATGAAGAATACATGCATATTTTTAACTATAGTTATTCCTAGACCTAAAAATCCCAACAACGAGATAGACATGTATTTGCAGCCTTTGGTTATGAGTTGAAAAAATAGTGGATATAAGGTGTTGTTATTACAATGTTTCAAAAAAAAAGAACTTTAGAATGTTTGTTTCTTTATTGTGGATAATAAGCGATTTTCCAATGTATGAGATATGTAACATCCTGGTTAGAAGAATAATAAAATAAATATAATAAAAATGTATTTTTGGATTAAACTAGAAATTTTAATGAAGAAAATGGAATTCTTTTCATTAAAAAGAGATTTTGGAGATTCTAAATGGTTTTGAATTTAGGAAATGTAATAATTAGAAAAGGATGAAGTAATTGATAAATAAGATTAAAAATATTATTTTAGGGGTTTTAATCAATATATCTTCAATAAATATGAATTTGAAATTGTTTTGAAAGGAATTAACAAAATACTAGAATGAATTTTGAAATATTGATTTAAATTACAAGTTGGAAGTTAAATTGTGTTTAATGGAATATAAAGATATTTAAAATTTATATTTCGGAAATTAAAATGTAATATAAGTTATAAATTGTTATGATGAAAATGTACATAGTTAAAAATATTTTCAAGTGTTAAAAATGGTTTTCTGGCATTGAAAAATTGTTTTGAGTAAAAATTAAATTAGGAAAATGTGTTTATGGTTAAGAAATATTTCATAAGACTTGAAATAATTTAAATCAAAAGGAAAAGGTTTAGTAACTTTTGTACATAGAAGAAAACAATTTTCTATATTTAAAATGGGTTTCTTGGTTACTTATGCAAGCCCAAACCCGTTTCTATTAACTAAGCCAGCATAAAGAACTTTCTATCTTCATTTTCATTGTCTAATTTCTCCTAAAGCTTCTAACACCATTATAAATGGAAGCCACAGCCTAGGGTTTGACCAAATTAAGGATTTTCAAGTTGGTTTGAGTATAAGTTAGGTAAAATGCTCCTAACCCGTTTCTAGACAGTAATGTTATTTATCATTGTGATGAATTTTGAATTTTAATGCATGGTTCATTGCAGGTTAGTTAGCATATAAGTAGAATGTTGGAGTTTGAAGTAACGAAAATGGGATTTCTAGCTTCTAGATTGGATTTTGGTGAGTGTTTAGCATGCAATATACGACGCTTGTAGTTGATGTTATGGATGAATTATTGTATCTACATGCTCATTTGTTTGGATATGGACTGGAATTTGAATATAATGGATTATTTTCATGCGATCATATTGAAAATATAAAATCCCTTGTTATATAACTTCAAATTTCTTTGCCTCATATGTTATTGTGTGATTCCATGCTTGTAGTATGTTGTTCTGCACTCCAAACCACAACCGTCGGTGCCGGAAGTTCCTTACAGAACTTTCGGAAACAGTGGGCTTTAGCTTGAAGAAAATTCTTCAGGTTTCATCCCAATTGGTGGACCGAGAGTCCATAGACCATTCGACCGTTCGTGCAATTCCTAGAGCAATTTACTCCAAGCAATGAGACAAAAATATTTATATTTTGTGTTTTTATTTTTAAAACTTGATTTCAATGATTCTATTACTTTTGAAAATTATATATGAATATATTAAATATAAATAACTTTTTTATGAATTTATTCTAATTATAAACAAGAATTTCATTGTATTTATACACACACACATTGAATACGTAATTTCAAATAAGCAAAGAATTTGTCTATTATAAGGAACAAGCTTTGAAATGGTTATCAAACTTTATAGATTGAAATTCAATTTGGTTTGTTTAAAGATTAAACCACATGTGTATAAAGACGAATGGAATATCATATTATTGTTTGAGTTCGAACTATACGATGTTGTTGTTAAATGACTATATTGCTATGCACAAAGTTTCTATGGTTATGATGCAAAATGTATGGTTGCTTATGTTATTTAATGCTTCATCTCATATTTTATAAACTATGAAGAAATCAGATCAGTCGAAAGAGGGTAAAATAGGTATATTTCAAAAAAAAATCCTGTTTTGGATCTTAGTGGGCCTAAAAAGTCTTACTACATCAAATCTAGCTAATTTAAATAAAACCCAATTTTATTTAACTTTCTGATTTAATTTATTAATCTAAGTATAAAGGTTAAATTTATAAATATATTATATTCGTATTCTTAAAAGGTGTAAAAATTAGGATGAATATATAAATATTAGATCAAAATGTAATCATATTAAGATGTAAAAGGAATGATGAAACAGTGGTATTAACAACTAATTACACTTTCCTCCTTTTTGATATTCTACTGTAATTACGCCAATTAATATTGAAAATAAATGTGATAATAAATGGTTAACATAACAGATAAGATACGCATGTGTAGATATCACTGGCATCACAAATAGCATAATAAGCAACAACAAAGTCAATAAATGCATTTATGTATGTGTGTGTGTGTATATTAATTTGCTTAATTTAGTTTTATCCAGTGAGATTTTTGACCGATTGCAAAATATGATGGGATCTAAATATTAATAAGAATATTTTTTAGAAAAAACTAACATAAAGTAATTAATTCAAATATCAAAATCCAAATTTAAAATAAGGGATCTAAGTTTGGTTTCACAAGTTTTATTTAGAACTAAGATCCATATTACATTTGATTAATGAAAAATTCTAAATGAACTAAATACTAACATTAAAATATATGTATGTACATAATTATAAAGTTTCATATATTCAAGATGTATATATTTTAAATCATATAAATATTTTTAATCATATTTGAATTAAATAGTTTTGATATGACTATGGGCACTACGCCATAGATGACCTTCTGCAACATTTTTGCAAGGTGTTGCTAGCTAAAATGTTGCGACAGCTATAAAATTTTGGTCCTACTGCAACGTTGTATTTTTGGTGTTACCTTAGCCATAAAAATGTGTTGCTCTAGCTAAACAAGTGTAACACGATGCAACATTTTTATATAGTGTTGCCATAGATATATTCTAATTAAAAAAATTAAAAAAAAAATTACACCTCAGCGATCCACACCACCATTTAAAACAAAATCTCAACCGTCGATTCACACCATCGATCCACACCTTGCCAATTTCCATTTCCCGCTTTACTTTTCACTCAACCGCTTTCGTTTCACCCCAAATTTTCCAATCCCTAAATTTTTATTCCGCCGACTTTAAGAAAAATGACGCCGCTCCTCCTTGTTTCTTCGATCTGGAGAATAACTGGCTTTGCTTTTATCCCCTGTCGGCCATATCAATTTCCGTTATTTTCTTTCGCCTCGCGTCAGTTTTCCTCACTACTTCCGGGTTTTCTTCCCACGTCAACAGTACACTATTAGTTATATTGAGATTTGGTTGTTCAGGCATTCGATTTCACAATCCAATATAACAAACCCAAATTCTTTAGTTGGGCGTTTCAGTCGATTGGGTGGCAGTGGATTTGCGATTTTGTTTAGGTTTTTGGCGATTCTGGTGATTCGAGGTAAGGTTGTGGGATTGCGATGGTTCAGGGAGTTGCTGATTTGGTCGCAATTTCGTGGTTGGGGCCTGATGTCAGAGTGGCAGGGGATAGTCGAATTGGTTTCGGTGAAGTTCTGGTTATTGGTAGGTAGGTGGAAGTAGTCGAATTGGTTTGGATACAGTTCGAAATTAGAGTGATGATATTATAGTGTCATCAGTTTCTGATATCTCGAATGATAGTGGAATGGTTTTGGATATTGTCTCATATTGTAGACATGAGGGATTGAATGATTTATTGGAGCACAATGGATCGGTTTCAGTTGTTTGTTTAAATGGTAAGGGTATGTTTTGTTTAGGTAATGGTGATCAGGTATGTCTCTTTTATGTAAATGATAAGGAGAATGTGCAAGTTTTATCTTTAAACATGCATAGAGTTATCAGGAATTGCATAAAGCTTTGGGCTTGTGGCGTGAATAGTAATAATGGTCAGTTTGTTAATGCGCTCGTTGGAAGGGATATTTGCAGGCCTGTTTGTTTGAGTTTTGAGGCTAATTGTGCAGAAGTTGCATTAAATGGTAAGAAGGTTAGCGTTTCAGCTCTTGGTTTGAACTCGGTTAATGTTCCAGTTTTCTTAAAGGCCTGTAGTGAGTTGAATTTGAATATAAAATGCACAGTTGAAATGATACGGCTATAGGAAAATGGAAGTATGTGCATTATTATTGATAGAATAGAGAAGGACACAAATTTAAACAATAAGCAAATTATTATTTTCATGGATGTGGAGGAATTGCTGAAGCATATTATTCACTGTGCTGTGATACTGTCAAGGTGTGCAGGGTCAGACATCATGGCTTATTCTTTTGTTGATCCAAACAAGGTCATTTATTTTTATATCGACTCTTTAAATTTTATTTTGTACTTCTGTCTTGCATCTTTAAGAAGATCTACACCTCCTCCTATTTATGCTTGTGATTCTACTCATGTTTCCAAACTAGTAAAAGAAAATGTAGGAGTTATTCAGTAGTTAATATCAGAAGAAATGCTAGATTGTTAAAATTTAAAGCTTCTAGTTCCTATACATGTGGGCTGATGGAATTCAATATATGCTTATAGTTTAGTAGTTTGTCTGTTCCAAATATTGATTCAATATATGCTGGCTACTATTGATTCAATATTTGTTTGTATGTCTGTGTGTGTTATAATTTCAAAATTGCTTAATATGCAAAAAAGAATAAATGTAAAAATTTTATTCAGTAGAAGCAACTTCAATGCTAAATTACTGTAATATAATGTTTGAGTTTGGTAATTGGATATTGAGGTCCCAGCAAAATATATGAAATAAATAAACTCAGTATGTTGACCAAAGAGGCATATAACCTGCGTATCCGTATTACTAATCGGACTCCTATATGTCTTCTCTGTAGGATTGCAATGGGCTTCAGTCCAAAAATTCATCAAATTTCAATGGTGGCCAACATATGAAATTGTCGAATGGTACTTTGCATCTTCATAATCAGGTTTGTCCCGCTTCTCTATCATTTGGTCTTTTATTATTATTGTTATTATTTTATTTTTGGGTGAAATTCCATGCTTATCAACCTAACGTAAAGTTCCAGGAGCAAAATGGGATGAAACACTTTCAAATACCATCTTTTTCCATGGGGCCAGAATCTGCTTTGAATAATTTGCCTGTATTTCATGCTTACCAACAGGTTTTATAACAACCCACATTTTCGACCGTTTAAGTCGACAAAACATTCACACATGCTGACTCAAACAATCCAAAATACAGATAGTTATTGGGGTTAAATAAGAAAAGAAAGAAAGAACAGAAACAAACTCAGAATCTCGCAGCGGAAGGAACAAGATATAATAATAAAATAACAGTTCATGAAGCTGTTAAATAAATAAATTTGATTATTATTATACATCATAAATCAGAGTTACATACATATCAGAGATAATACAATAATGCAGCGGAAAAATAATATGGTAGTAGAATACAAATGATGTAATACCAAACTCCGTCTTTGTCCTCCAGAATAGATCTTCAACCTTATCTGAAATGCTCAGGCTGACCCGAGCGTAATGGAAAGACAAAACACTCGAGTCAGGACTAAAATATCTCATGTAAGTCAAATCGAATAAGAAAATATGAGTGTGACGGCGTCAGAGATGTTTACGGGTTTTGACATCTCCTATCCAGTGTCAACGTGAGTGCAATAACTTAAGAGATGTTACGGGATTTTTCCATCTCTCAAGGATCCGTTAAACTATCTACTATGTAGTACAATACGCTATTATAATATGTCTACACTAAAGTAAAAGTATTAAAATAGCGTTAAGCCATGGCCCATTCCACCCTTAACACAGTTTATATTCCCAAGAGCATATACAAGATCGTAGTTTCCCCAAAACCGGAAGTCACCAGAGGGCAATCCATATACTCAAGGTACAAACCAAAACGTAGTGGTCGCGAATAGGATAATCAGTATGACAAGGTACATGAGGCGATACCAACTAGGATACTAGTAGTTGCCTGATCCGGACTGATGTTGGGCATAGCAGCTACTACCCCAACACCGCGAAACAACACTCCCAAAATCGCGGGGTGCACCCAAATCGAATCACAAAAGTAATAGACATGGTATCGAAGGAGTGTGTCCGCTAGAGATGGCGATCCTCAATGGCCCGGCGCGGCTCCTGTTTTAGTCATGTCAGGGGTCATCCAATATCGTTCTCTTTCTTCAGTCAACACGTTCATCAAACCATCCACTTCATTCTGGATCAACACTCCGCGAATATAGTTATTAAAGTGGTTTTCGGTATCGACAGAGAGTATGTCCATATCCGATCCCGGTCTCTTTAATAACTACGTTATATTTTTCACACCGGTTGGATCTTTTACATTTCAAAATCAATTCATAATTGATTATCTAAAATATCATATTCGCTTCAAAGATCAAATCCGTTTCAAAATCATCATATCTACTCAAAATATACGATTTCATTTCCAAAAAAATCATTTTCGCCTCAATATCTCATTTCAATTTCAAAATCGTTTCGCCTCAATATCTCATTTCGATTTCAAAATCATTGTCGCCTCAAATTCCACAAAACGTTTCGCATAAACTCGAATTCCAAAATTTTAAATTTAATCCAATCTCAAATCATCGATTTCAACTCGATTCAGCTTCTCAATAAACCATTTCAAATTATCAATTTCAAATACATATTTGAACCACAAATAAATAATTTCACTTCCAATATATTTCGAAACTTTAAATATTTCACATTTCAAAACAGTTCATATATTTATATAAGAATATAAGATTCGCTTTAAAACCATTTCGTATTCAAATTAGAATATTCTTCAAATTAAACATCTTTATTAGGTACTTTACTTAATTTCTAGAACAATTCCAATTCAATAAACTTAGATTAATATTCGGATTTCAAGAATTCATTTAAGTATTATATTCCAAATCAATTTCAGTTCAAATCTGATTCAAATCAATTTTATCTTCAAATTTAATTCAATAGTTTCAATTTAGTCCAATTCACAAATTTCTTTGAATTTCAATTAAATTCCAAATTAATTAAATCTCAATTTCAAATTAAATTTCAATTCCAAACTCAAACTTGAAATATCATTTCATATCAATTTTCTTAGAAATATTCAGAGTTCGATTAAAAGTCCAATCTTTTAAAACAAATCAACTTTCAAAAATTTACGCCGTATTTCAAAAATTTTTACTTAAAATCTAAACTTCAAATAATTAAACAATTTCATTTACCAAGTTTAAATTCCAACATCACGAGCTTCAATTCAAAATAATTCGATTTCCATAAATTGGATTTTATTCTTAAAATCAATTCATTTAAATAATTTCAAAACAACTTTTAAAATCATTTAATTTAACCAACCCGGTGTCCGTATATAATTCTCTAACCTATGGCCAAGTGGTTAGTTATTTAAATTAGATGTCAGGGATGAATATATATTACTTAAACCAATCACAGTGTCATGTGCATGTATAACAGGATATATATAAGCAAATAAACATCCAAACATTTAAATATCAACCAATAGCATCCATCGAAATAAATCATCCAATAGTCAATACAATTCACGGCAATTTCATAGTTATCAATATCGGGAAATTTGATTTCGATTAAATCCTAATTTCAATTTACTGTCAATTTAAATTTTCAACGGTGAATTCACACGACAATCTATATGACAATTAAATTTTTTTATCAAACAACGACAAATAAATTCATATCACTTCATAATGTCAAATTTAACTACCATACAGATATTCAGTACGTTGTGAGCGTTATAAAACACTCACCTCGATTTTCTGTTGTCGCCGAGACGTTCCAGATTGGAACTAAAATCGGACGCCGCCCGATTTTAGCCTAAATTTCGACTGTCTCCAAATCTGTCCAAATCTGTTTCATTGCAAAGCTCTCGTCATCACGATCGCAACGCAAAAAGTCTTGTTTAAAATGGACCTCGTATGTGAGAATTATACATTTCATAAGTTCTTCGATTTAATAAAATTGAATGTAAATGCAAATTCGTTTAAAAATTTAAAACCCACCAAATCATCACAAGACCCCGCCCAAGAAGCTTCTTCCCCAATTGCCATACCTTGTACACGAAACACAGAGCAACCCAACACACGCGTGCACATCCTCGAGTGATACGGAGCTAGGCAACCTAATTCGACGAACCGACAACGCCACGCTCTCTCTCTCGCCGATCTCGACTCAACCAACCCATCACCCCCAAGCTCGAACGCACCCAAATCATCGCGACACTCCAGTCCTCCTCACCACACGCGACCAGGTCGCACTCCCCCACACCAAATCGTACAACCCAAAAATTACTGTCGAGATGCTCTAATCCATCACGAGTTCAAAAACGACGTCGCCTCTTCCCATCGAGCTCTCAATCAATCTGAACTGCAAACCCTAGCTCCCACTGTAGGCGTTGAGCAAACCCACACGCTGCTGCACCCTTCAAATCGCATACCAATTCGAAGCTCGGGTGAAAACACGAATTTAGGAATTGGTTTGAGGATTTTTAGATTAATAGTTTGTGAGATATAATTTTTTTTCAAAGCTCCATTATCATTTTCCCTCTGTGCTCGGCTGTTATGAATAGAAGGAAGCGTATTTAAAAAGGAAGTGGTACACTGATAGGTTAGGATGGCTGAGAAAAGAAAGAAAAGAGACAGATGTGATGGGTACAGTCAAGTCAATATATTTATTATTATTATTATTATTATTTTAAATTCAAATATCTAGATATTTATTTCAAACTCCTATCAAGACGTGCCGCTAGGCGTTTATAATGTTATACCCCTATTCCGGATGTAATGGAACTAGTCCCAAGGCCTAATTCAATCGTATGTGGAAGATAGCTTTTGAAGTCGATTATTTTAATTAAATTCGAAATTAAATTTCTACGCGTTTCAAGCTCGCACAGCCAAGCGACAAGTCCGATTGCTACGCAAATTGAAACCTTACAATAATTCACTGTTACGGATCCGATGAAACTGGTTTCGTCGAAATCCGGGACAGTTGTAAAAATGTCTATTACTACTGTTTAATTACAATATAAAATTCCCAATTTTAAATTATTAAATTTTAAATCAAATTTCAAGTGTTCACAAATTTCATTTTTAAATTCACAATAATTAACAATCTTTTACAATGCATTTTTCCATTATAAATCCAGTATAAAAGATTACATTAGATTCAGCGTTCAATTATATTGTAATTCAAATTCAAGTTATTTAATTCCAATTGAATTCTTTTATTTCGATTTATACTTTCATTTTTGAATCAACCATTTACTTATACATTATTATCAATAGTTTATAATTCATTTATTTTCATTTCTTCAGCTATCATCTTATTTAAATTCACAGTAATATTAAATTACATTCATTTACGTTGATTTCAATATTATAACTTCAATATTAAATGTAACATTTTATTTATTTCGCTGTTACAATCAAATTAAATTCGTTTCGATTACTTGTCACACTCAAATTAAAATCTTTACTTACGTTCAATTACAAGTTAACATCTTTATCAAATTACAGTTTCAGTTATTATCTGATTTCAATCAACTGTAATATTAAGTTACATTTATTTATATTAGTTTCAATAACATAAACTTCCACTATTAAATCTACCATTTTATTTATTCTTTGTTTACAATCATAACCAATTTGGTTTACAATCAAATTCAATTCATTATTTACATTCAATACAAGTTAACATCCGTATTTAATTTACAAATAAGTTATTTCAGAATTCATTTTTGTATTTTAACTTGTAATTCACATTTAACAATACAAAATTTTATTTCCTTCGGATTTTTATCCAAAATTTTTATTTCGTTTCGTATTTTTAAAGTGTTAAAAATACGGGTCGTTACAGGTTTGTAGCTCGTAACCATCAAATTTTGTTTTCTTTGTGACATGGCTGTGGTTTTAGGCTGTCATATCCTAGTCCACATTTGATTGTGACTAATTTTCCTCATCTTATCGATGTTTTTTTTTCACATTGAAGTTGCCACGATCTATTGAAGGAAATATTCTACAGCATCAAGTGGATGATTCAGCTCAAGCTAATAATACTATTGCTTCTAATGGTTCTGCAAAACCACGTGTCCGTGCACGACGTGGCCAGGCAACTGATCCTCACAGCATTGCTGAACGGGTTAGTGCATGTCTATATTCGTCAGTGTTGGTGTCTGTATAAATTGAAACTGCATATGTAATGAGTGAACTGAGTGATGTAGCGAGGAATATCTGTATATGTGAATATCAGTGTTATATATCATTGAATTGTAAAATAGTGGAGTCGGGAATTTGTACTATTTCAAATGTTGAAATAAAATATTTATTTAAATAATTACTGTTTGAATATCAAATTCTGTGCAATAGCATTTTCTTAAATAAATATTTATTTCTATTAAAAAATCAAATATGCTCTACATTATGGGCCCCACAAATTCAGAAAGTTAATATCTATAGCAACATTTTGGAATGTTGCTACAGACACCTATGGATGTTGCTATAGACCCAAATAGGGTTCTATCGCAACAATATTACTTATGTTGCCTTATTTGAGGTCTAAGGCAACGGCAAAAATTGCATCACCCGAAAAGTGTTGCCATAGACCTATGACAACATTTTCTGGGCCTGACCCAACAATTTTTTTGTGTTGCAGAAGGCCATTTATGGCGTAGTGGGGGTTCATAAATTTCCAATTTACTTTTATATACAAATTCTATAAAATTGCACACACACATGGATACATACATATACATGCATGCATATATATATATATGTATGTATGTATGTATGTATGTATGTATGTATGTATGTATATGTATGTATTTATATATATGTATGTATGTATATGTGTGTGTGGGGGTGTGTGTGTATGCATGTATATATGCATATGTATGTATGTATGTATAATATTTAATTTTATCTTCTAAGACTAATCCAATCTAAAAAGGAATCAAAAGAAATATTAAGATCAGAACATACACATAAGTTTTTGACAAATATTATTGTACTTGCTAGTTGATTTAGGATGTATGTTTTGGTTACAGTTCTATATTTCAAATATTATATTCTATGGATAAAAAACACATAAATTACTTTTAAAACATTAATTATATATCAAATTATATTTACAGATAAAATTACAATTCTTACATATATAAAAATTTCTAGTTTTGAACAAATAAATTGAACTAAACTATATCATCCAATTAGTTTTTTTAAATAATGGTGTCGATTTCAGATCTGGGTGAAGCAACAATATTAACATAAAATCATCATAAGGAGGAACAAAAAAATTACAAATATAAATTAGAATGACCTTATGTATCCAGCTAATAAATTACACCTCGATCTATGAATTCTCCTTAATTTCTGAAACTAGCACCCAATCTTTGCAGGAGATGGATTAACCACAAAGCCCTTTATTTTAATTGATATTTTGATTTAATTTAAAGTTGTTTATTCTCAGAATAGGTTAAAGGTATTTCGACCAAGGATGTTGAAGAAGTGAGAAAGAAATAAAAATTGTTCAAAAAGAAATGAATGAAGAGTTTTTTTTATAGGGAAAAAGAGGACCTTTTCCATTCTCCTTACTAAATTTTCTTATTCGGTTCCTTTTAAAGATGTCAATTAATACATCCCTCATCCCCTAAAACATGGCCAACCCTATCATGCTTCAATAAGGAGCAAAATTTCCAAAAATCCTCCTAGTAATTGTTTATAACCTGTTTAAATGGTATATTGATATCATACCTCGATGTGTACAATATAACTTTTATACTTGTATTTAAATAATTGCCAACAACTCCAAAACATCAAATAATTTAAATAATTAGTAATATTTCTCAAATATTAGTTAATTTGGTTAATTTTCAATATTTTATAAATTAATTAAATCCTATGGTTTCTTAGAGAATTCATAAATATGGTTATGTGACTTAAAGGTAAAGAAATCAATCGGCGATTAATTTTAAAAAATTCAAAAATTAACGTTCATACGTCATCTTAGCCAGCGGTGTGATAGTTTGGCCGAATTCATCGCTTACAGACCTTGTAAGTAAAATCATATTTTATATTTTCTTAAGCAGTACCTTTTAGTAACGACTATTTACTTCAATTTTTTCCGCCAACACTATATCATATTAGAACTTATGGAATTTGGTTTTGGTCGTCCACTTTCAACTTGATATGTGCAAACACAAAGTCCTTGGTTCAACAATAACAATTATTATTAGTCGTACATCTCTAGCCAAAGACTTTAAGTTCACTACAGTTGACCGTGATACTAATCTAATATAATTAAGGAGATGAATTCTCTATTGAATAGTTTTTTACTTCCAATGCTTCAACTCAGACCCAACTATAATCCTTCAATGGACATCATGCCATAATTTATCTATAATCAAAGCGGACACTCCACATTGAAGTTCAACGATATTCTCAAGTCGAAAGAACTATGTAATATTATCACTTTGAGATTCTCTATTTGACCTTATTTATATCAACCAATATAAAACTATCGAGTAAGTCATTCCATATTTATTCAATAACTATCAGTATGTAACCCATTAGTGCCCCCAACAGTCGTGAGTAATACACTGCCCAACATTTGGAGAGTATTACACACACTAGTCTCAATGGATGTATCCATATCCCATCTCGAAACATCTTGACTAAAAATATTTAAAATAATATGTTATTTTTAATGTGATAAATTTCCCATGATTACAACACATTGTAATTACTATCAGATAACATATCATTTAAGGACTTTCTATTTAATATACTTTAGATTAATTACTTAATTAATTATTGTTTGAACCAAAAATGATACAAACACCCAAATGAGTATGGTAGAGACAAGAGGGAAGAAACTAAATAAAAACACATAGAAACAAGACACTAAAGTTTTATATTGGTTCAGCTAATCGTTCCCTATGTCCACTTAACTTTGTTGATAGTTTATAGTGTTGTTTACACTTTTGTTCTTATGGATCAGTATAAAACTATGGTTAGTTATAAGAGATTAGGGTAATAAAGCACTAGAGTCAAAAGATCCTAAAAAATGAGCCTCTGCCCTCCTATTTATAGCTATTGGAAGCCTAAAAACTCGCCCCCATGATCTTCACATTGTTTCCAACGTCCGGACCGATTCTCCAGAGAAAATGGTGGTCACCTCATCAATATTCATGGATCGGTATGGATCCATGGTCCTTGATCGGTACCAATCCATAAATGGACATATGGATTGTTTCGAATGCTTTGTCCTTGCCCGATTCAAGGTTAGCTTCATGATTCCAAGCTTGTTTACAACATTATTATCTTGTTTCTTAATCAAAGTGATGGATCAGTGATGAAATGAAGTTGCGTTTTTCTGGAGTTCGAGGAGATCGATCATTGGTGCATGAAAATGATCATAGGAGGCCAGAAATGGGTTTTAGGCATCATGACATTGGAGAGTAGAAACTTTGGGATGGTTTGGTTGAGGGAAAGTGGATCGGTACGGACCTTGGAAGCTAGATTAATACCATCCAGCACTTGTGCATTTTGGCATTCTGAAACTCTGAGATGGACTCGTACTTGCCTCACGATCTTAATCGTACTTGGTTTCTAGGCTTGCTGGCTATCTCTTAGGGCTTCTTACCTCGATAGCTTTCAACAAGTTAGTCCGTATACTGCCTGGTCAAAATGCCGGATAACAATTATATCATGATATAATAAGTGTATAATAGAAAGAAAATACCTTTTGTTTTGAACAAGATTGGTCATCAAATTAGATATATGTACCAAATTACATAATTTCCTCTAAGGCATACCCCTATCTCTATCAATCTCCCACTTGCACTTAGGATAAATTTCGGAATCTTATTCCAATCCTTCGATTGATTTTCTCAAAAACTGATCGAGCCCGTCCTTTGGTGAATACATATGCTATATTGTTTTAGTTATATACTCTGTCAATCAATCAACTCTCCAAATGTGGAACTTTTCAGTGTAACAGTCCGCACCTCACTTAACTTTGTTCTACCAATCAAAAGTTATGGTGATTTTAATACCAGGTTTCGACTTAAAACAAATTGCACATGCCAGAGCTACACCATCGGATTCAAACTCAATTTTTACCCTCTAAACTATAGAATTTCGTAAAGTAATTAAATCTAACTTGTAGCTAACAGAAAGTTCTTTCAACTGCAAAAAGATTGAGCTAATTCGTATAATTTTGCACTAAGATATTGCTGTTTTACTGCAGCGATTTTTCACAAACAATTTTCAACAAACAATCAAATAATCACCAAATTCAAACAACCAATTCACAATCAAATTGAAAGCAATTTAATCAGCAAGCTAACCAATTTAATCCAAACAGCAATTAACAATTATTCTTATGAGTTAGAGATAGTAGTGTGAGTGATTAACTCACATATTATTTTCCTATAGCTTGCTAAATCCTCTTTTAAGCCTTGCTAACCTCTTAGCTTCTCCGAAATCACCTAAAAACTCAAGAACAAAATTTGGACAGCAAGCAATTTGATCAAAAAGGGGATCAAAATCATTCTTTTAGAGTTCTAAAGGATGGAGATAGAGTTTAAAACATTTACTCTACATTATTGGACAAAATCCCTTTGATTTGAGCTTTGAATTTGGAAATTAGGAACTAGGGTTTTAAAGCTTTGAGAAGGAGGAGTTTGGTTTTTGGTTTTCTCTTTTTTGACTTTAGAATGAATGTGAATGCATACTAAGGAGAGATAATTTCTCTTATTTGCACTAATGGGTCAAGGGAGTTGAGATGAGGATCCACTAACAAGGTGTTGCTAATTCTCCTAAGTGTTACTAATATTTGTTTAGTTCTATCATTAATAAACTAAAAAAAAATTCTAACAATGTTTTAACAAAATTATTCGCTAATTTCTCAAATTTGAAAAAACCAATTAACGATTTAAAAATTGCATTTTAACAAAAATTCTCAATATTAACACTTTACTCTAAACACCAAATTCAAATAATTGATTTAATAATATTTCAAAATTTTAAATTGAAATCTTATTTAAGAAATGAAACTCATTCCTTAATTAAATCTAATCAATTATTCTCAACACTAAATTTACTTCCATAATTAAATTTCACAAATTATAATTATAAATTAATTATCCTTAATTAATTTTAATTAATTAGGTAATTAACAACAGGGTTGTTACTTGTTACATTCAGAGTATGTTTTTCAACTTCTAATGAGCTTAAGGTTTTTTTACGAACTGTATCAGCATTGTTATCATACAACAATGTCATGAGATTCTCAATATGTTAAAACACCCTCAACTCGGTTATAATTTTATGCATTTATTTATACTTCTTTTATTATAGTGCTATTCAAGGTGATGTACTAAGCCTTCGGTTGAACCAGCGACTAATTGTTTTTCGGAACATTTCAAACTTTAGGTTCTTAACTTTAGATAGAACATGGATTTAAGGCTGATATATATACTTGTTATCACTTTTGAAGTTTGAGTTTGTGCACTCCTTCATAAGAAGTTCATTGTTTCTACAAACAATTCTTTATTACTTCGAAAATACTGGAGAACACTTTAAACTATCATTTAGTGGTCTTAATTCAGATTTGATACTCCCTTTACATATCAAATACATAAGTAAGTTGCAATATTGTAGAAAATATAACGTGTATGATAATTCTTATTACTAATGCATAAGGAATCCATCTTACATGCTCTAGATTAAATGTTTTAATATGGTGTCTGTGTATATATTTTTGGGATAATCACAACATCCTTTTATATTGATTCTAAGATGTGTCAATTTCAAATCCAAAATCAAGAATTAAATAACCAAACATATATGATTTGACACGAGAACACCATTAACAATCATAAGTTTTTTGTTCACTTACAGTTTTAGAAATATTTTAGTACCTATTAATGTTCTGTTGTATGACACACACTTACTTTGCATTTTGAATGAAATTTAAAATATTTGATTTCTCCATCAAAACACTTTCTTAACTCTAATGCTTATCGAAAGATACTTTCATATCAGTTTTTAGATCATATCCAATACTCACAAACTCAGTTACTACTTCTACTGACTTCGAGATATTTTGGTTTTTAAGCGCAATAGCATATTCTAGATCATTAGTCATAATTTTCGTTTCAATATACATATACCAAAACTTAGTCATATCGAGCGATCATTTTGCAAGTTAAATCTGAACTAACTTAATTATATTTAATGGAGAATCTATTACGTTAATAACAATTGAAATTTACGATGTTATTTTATTAATGTTGCTTACCATATTCCACCTACATTAGTCTTCTTCTTGGAGACACTTTTGCAGTCGATGGATCATATCCCTTCAGATACAACCATCAAAATCACATTTTGATAATGTATTTGAAATCCATTCTGGATTTGTGCATCATGTCATATAGCAGAGTCAATACTCTTAATGGCTTATTGACAGTTGAGGAAATTCTTTTCTCGACATCGATAAGAAAATCATAGTTTCTCTTTAATGTGCGATAATTCTTATTAGACATTTTAATTATTTATGTTCATTTATACTTGGTTAATTTTATTTCATCCTTTGTAATTAGTTTTATCTTTGGATTATATCCAAATCCATTTTACTATAATAATTTCTAAAAGAAATTCCATCATCATGAAGTTGGTGTTTCTTGAAAAAATAATTGTTTCTCAGTGTAATAGAATAGGTATTCATAAATATTTTATGAATTTCTTGTACATATGTACAAATATGATTTGGTTTTTAAGTTTACGAAACTTATGTTCATAACATAAATTGGTCAATCAATATTGATTGGTCCCAAACTCATTTAGGGTGGTCCATACAAGATCCCTTGTGCACAAGTATTGTACGTATTATCTCGACTCATGCAACCTGTCAATTCCTTGACTAAGGATACGTAAGGGTTGTTGTCAATACTTATCATGTACGGTCTTATAAACTATGTTTTATATGAAATTAATTTAAATCTTATGTACTTACTCTTTATTATACGATCTTACAGAAAGAAGTTAACTCAACTTCACTCATCATTAATCATGCTTTGTTTAACAAAGTGCAATTTTTCCTTATTGATAATCATTATGTATTATAAGGAGGAGTGACTTTTGAGCTTGAATCTTATTCATTTTTAGTACATTTGGAACTCTTTCCAATATGCTCACCTATTCGATTAAATCGAATCGTTTCATTTTCTTCTGCATGTTATGTTGCTCTACTTCCATTTTATATTAAATGAACTTATCATAAATACATTACTTGTGTATCAAATATATTTTTTCGTTTCTATGATAATTCATCTATGAATATAACGAAGTAAGTAGAACCATTTTGGTATGATTAAACTTATGATTGTATATATCTATATTTATCAATCCTTCTCCGACTGAATAGGTGCTTTGCCCTCAATCGCTTGAGATGCAATTCACCAGTACCATATGATTCATAAGCATATGATTAAAGAATTATTACTCAAAACTATAGCTTAGTTCATAATTCCAAAATAATAGTAAAAACTTAAGATACTTCTATATTTTCTAATGCATCACTTTTGCTATGAAATAAATATCATTATTCTAGATTTATTTTGAAATGAATATTCGTAATATTCATATTAACATAAAACTATATCTATTCTTAATCAATACTGAAAACAATTATTATTTCATAAATGATATTTGGTATATTTACAAAATAATTTTTTTATAACTTAATGCATCCACTACGGTATGCTCCCACTATTTCCGCTACTACTATAATAGCGTATGAAATCTGAAGCTCCATTCAACCATTTATTATGAGATTTATTTCATTCGTTGTAACTAGTATACAATCATGAGTTTCAGATCAATTATCTTAAACTCGAAGAAATAAAATTTATATAAAACAAGTTTCTATAAGAGAATCATTTAGTATAATAATCAAATTTCTCATTCTATATTAAGTATCCTTTAGTATTTCATACAATTCTCATTTTCGATGTTTCTTTATGAAGTAGAAGTGACCATTCATTCTCTTCATCCAAGCTGCGCCTAAGTTACATCCACTCTCATACATTTGGTTTCCTTTCCAAAACGGTCGAAGCATTCAAAAGAGATTCTTATTTTAATCAATCATATTGAATATAAGATTTTACACTATGGTTTATTTGCTTATTTCCAATGAACTAATTTCATTGAAGTTCCGTACATTACAAATCGTGACTGTTCACCATATAACATATATATGTGATTTAATATGGATTAATATCCATATTCTTATATTGCTATTGGAGTTCAACACTCATAGAAGACAATATATAGTCTTGTATAAATAAACAATTAAACGATAGAGGCACGAATGTTTTAGTGGTTGTACAAATTGGCTCTTACATGGGTGTTGAAGTAGCAACATGCCAAGATTTAAAGGTAAGTATATTTTACATTTTTTTTCAATCTTTAATTAGTTCATATGTATATCTTAACTAATAAACATTTTATTAATTTTATTAATTGATAAAGATTATTTCAACTTTATATAGCATATTTTTAACAATATTAGAAATGTTAAATGTTACCGTTTCATTTTTAATAAGGTTCCAGTTAGATTTTTATGTTATTCAAAACCTAAGTGAAACATAGAAATCTTTCGATTTCTCTAGTGGGTATTATGACTCATTTTCCATGGGATTCTTCCCTTAAGTTTGCTCAATAAATCATTATCCAGCAAGCGATGAATAACACTTTATCACTGGTATGATATACAGCTCCTAACCTTTAGTCTTTGTCCTAATATCAATCTCGACCTTGAGTTTGGTCAACAAATCAAAAGAGATTATTCATTCATACCCACTATTTCGCAATGACCTAAGTTTAATGTATGTACCTTGAGTTTGCTCAAAAAATACATACAGTTATCTTACCTCATCTAATCAATATATTAATATACTACACATAAAATCTCTAGCTTGAGTTTGCTCAATAACTAAATAGCACACAGGTAATTTATTAATATATAAATTGTAGAGGACAAAATTTATTATAAAGATTCATAATCTTCAATAAATATTTATTTGAGTGATATTGATCTAAGGATAAATGTATATCTTATAAAATACCATCGTGATTCAAGTGTCAGACACATTATAAATCACTGTATACGTACAACACGTATGTATTTATTCCTTAAATCTTAGTTGGGTTTCTTACAGTTTCACTTAAGTTTATACATATATAGTTATATAAGAATTAATTTATTTATAACTTTCATAATGTAAGTTACTCATATAATATATACAAATATATTATTAATTAAATCTTGTTTAATTAATTTTAATTTTAATTTAAGATAGTTAATCAACTATACCATTCATAGTTTGTTTATGCATACATATCAATATATGTATACATTTTAGTTATCACTTTTAATTAATTTTATTTGATAATTTTTATTTAATTAAATATTTTAATTAATTTAAAATTTTAATTTAATTTATCATAAACTATTTTAAGATAAATAAATAGCTACAACAACTATAGTTATACATATATATCATTATATATGTTTTAATCAATTTACTTTTAAGTAATTATTTAATTTAATTAATCATAATTAATTAAATTTTAAATTTCAAACATTTAAAATTAATTATTTAATTTCTCAAAATAATTTTGAATTTGAATGCATTTTATAGCTTTTATAAAGTTTTACTTTTATATTTTAAACTTAACATATAAATTTATAATATCTATTAAATTTTCAAATAGATTTTGAAAGCCCGAGGCCCAAGATTAATTTGGGCCTTTATATCGGGGATAACCTTTAGGTTTATTTCATCCTCCAGACCAGGCCAATAGCTAGGCTAGAGTACTTGATTACCCAAACACAACCTTCAACTCTACCTTTCTAGACACCCTACTAATAAGTAGGCTTTAATCAGTTATCCCTAAACTTGCTAATTTAGACACCATATACCATTATGGCTCTACTATGACTAAAGGAACCAGGCTAGTTGAAAGTGGGTGAAATAGGTAGATTTTAATTTTTCTATTTTGGATCTTAGTGGGCCCATGAAATCTAATGAGTTTCACTAGATCTAATCTAGTTATTTACTAATCCAATTTAATTTAACTTTCTAATTTAATTTATCAAATCTTTGTTTATTAAGTATAAGTTTAAATCTATGAGTATATCGAATATATTCATATTCTTAAAAGGTGTAAAAAGAGGGATGAAGATATAAATATTAGATCTAACTCAAATCACAATAAGATCTAAAAGGAAAGATGAAAAGATGGTATCGATAATTGATTACACCTTCCTTTTTTAAAATATTCTGCTATAATCACACATAATTAATATTAAAAAGAAATGTGATAATAAATGGTTAACATGACAAACAAGATATACATGTGTAGATATCAATTTTATCACAAATAACATAAAAAGCAACAAAATGTCAATAAATGCGTGCGCACACGCGTGCGCACACACACACACATACATACATCTGTGTGTGTGTGTCAATTTCCTCAATTTAGTTTTATCTTGTGAGATGTTTAATTGATTGTAAAATATGGTAAGTTCTAAATATTAATAACAATGATTATTAGACAAAACTTACCAGAAATTGATTAATACAAACATCAAAATCCAAATTCAAAATAAGGAATCAAAGTTTAGTTTGGCAAGTTTTATTCAGAACTAAGATCTAGATTATATTTGATTAATAAAAAATACTTAATTAATAAAATAGTAACGTTAAAATATATGTATGTGCAAATTATGAAATTGGAAATAGTTCCATTTGTTATACACACACATATACACACCCACACACATATACACACCCACACACATAATCAAATAATATTTTTAACCATAATTGCAAAATGAATAAAGGATTTCAATAATTTTAATTAAACGGTTTTGTTATAAACTTGGGATTCATATATTTAATGCCTTTTATATACAAATCTATAAAATTATATTTGGGTGTGTGTGTAATGTATGTGTATGTGTGTGCATATATATAATTTTATCTCTCAAGATTAATCCAATCTAAAAGAAAACAATCAAAAGAAATATTAAGATCAAAGCATAATTTTTCGGAAAAATATTATTATACTTGCAGCTTGATTTGAGATCCATGTTTTGGTTATAGATCTATATTTCAAATCTTATATTCTATGAATAAATCACATATAAATTACCTTTAAAACGTTCTACAAATATAGAATCATATTTGTAGATAAAAATTTAATTTTTACATATGTAAACATTTTCAGCTTTAAACAAATAAATTGAATTAAGCTATGCTATCAAATTAGTTATTTAAATTAGTGTCAATTTTAGATGTGGGTAAAGCAATAATATTTATGTAAAATCATTACAAGGAGAAGCAAAATGAAATCTATAAATATCAAAAAGAATTACCTTATGGATCGTACACCTTGATTTTTGCCTTATGTATAAAAGATCTGTAAATGTAAAAAATTCTCCTTAGATTTTTGAAACCAGCATCCCATTTTTGTAGGAGATGGATGAACAACAAAGCTCTTTATTTTATTTAATATTTTGAGTTAATTTGAAGTTGTTATTTTTAGAAATGAGATAAAGGAATTTCAGCCATGGATGGTAAAGAAGAGAGAAAGAGAAATTTTCTATCAAAAAAATGAACGAAGACATTTGATTTTAATGGGAAAATGGGAACCTTTTCCATTCTCCTCATTAAACTTTCTTATTCAATTCCTTTTAAGGATATCAACTAATCCATTCCTCAGCCTCTAAAATGTGGCTAGCCCTATCATGCTTTAATAAGGAGCAAAACTTCCAAAAATGCTCCTAGTAATTATCTGTTATTTAAACCTTGTTTAAAGGATATAAAGATATCGTATATCGATGTATACAAATATAAATTTTATACGTGCATTTAAATAATTACCAACAATTCTAAAACATCAAATAAATTAAATAATAATTAATATGTCTAGAGTATCAATTAATTAAATTAATTCACATTCTATATAATAATTAAATCGTGTCATATTTCAGATAATTCATAAGTACGGTTATGTGACTTGGAGGTGTGAATTCAGTTAGAGATTAATTTTGAAAAATTCAAAAATCAATATTCATATGTCACCTTAGCTAGTGGTGTAATAGTTTGGTTGAATTCATTGCTTATTGCCTTTTTAGAAAAATCATATTTTTTATTTCCTTAAGCGGTACCATTTAGTAATGGTTATTTACACCAATTCTCTTCATCAATACTCACATTATGACTCATGTAATTTGGTTTTGGTCAAAATTCTAGCGTCGTCCGCATTCAACTTGAAAGTCCAAACACAAAGTCATGGTTCAATAATACTATTATTATTAACTGTACTGCTCTAGTTGTAGATTTTGACTTTCAGTTGAAAATAGTTGACCGTGATACTAACCTCATATAACCAAGGAGACAAATTCTCTATTGGATAGTGTTTTAGTTCTAATACTTCAACTCAAACCCAACTATAGTTGTTCGATGGACGTCATGCTATGATTTAACTATAACCAAAGTGGAGTGTCCACATTGAATTTCAATAGTATTACTAAATCGAGATAATAATGTAATATCGTCACTTCGAGATTCTCTATTTAACCTTAGTTATATTAACCAACAGAAAATCCTCAAGTGAGTCATTCCATAGTTATATAATAACTATTAGTACATAACCCTTGGTGCCCCTAACAGTCATGAGTAATACACTGTCCAATATTTATAAAGCCTTATGAAATTTAGTCTCAACAGATGTATTAATATCCCATCTCGAGACATCTTGACTAGGAATATTTAAGATAATGTTATTTTTAATGTGAAATTTTCCTCATGATTGAAATACATTGTAATTATTATTACATAACGTATCATTTAAGGACTTTCTATTTAATATACTTTAGATTAATTACTTAATTAATTATATCATGATATAATAAGTGTATAATAGAAAAAAAATTTGTTTTGAACAAGATTGTTCGTCCAGTTAGATATATGTAACAGATTACATAGTTTCCACTAGGGCATACCCCTAACTCTATCAAACTACAAGTTCATCTTATAATAGGCCTCATCGATCCCTTTTATGTTGAGCCGTGACGTTATGTTTCATGCTATGTGCGTTATTATGTGTCAATGAATTGTTAAAGTGTGTTATCCCATGCTATGTTATAAATAATTGTATGATGACAATACATGATATATGTGATATAAATGTTGGTAAAATAATGTCATTTTGGGAGTAAATGACATGAGTGAGGTTGTTGTTAATAATTGAATAACATGTGATGATGATGTGATCGGTGCGAGGAGAGTTACTAGACATGCTAGTATCCATCCTATTCGGATGGATATGGGGTCACCCCCTAAATCATGGCAATCTGGTCCACCGCCACTATTAGTCCAAATGATCTATTACATGGACACACCATAAGGTAGGCTTTGTGCGATGTGGATGATGATAATGATGTTATGGAAATAAGGTGAGATAACGTATATATTCAGCACAATAAGGGAAGAGCTGACGAGGAAGAGGGACGACGGTGCAACTAATAGATCATGTATGTGTATCCAAGTATCCAAGTATATTAATGTATATGTGTTGGCCCAAGAAAATGTATATGAGAGATATCTCCTATCGTGTTTTTTGCTCTAGGCTGTCAGAGGGGTTTGAGTAAATTAGGAATGAGAACATATTTGGCCTTAGAGGAGTGAGACCTTAGGAAGTCACCCAGTTTGGGATAACTCGTGTGTGCGATATACAAGTTAAAGTAATGTTCTATGGGATGGACATCAGTTTATATAAGTATATAAATATTTGTATATTGATGCATTTTTGTTAGTGATATTTTTATATATGTGTGTATATACTACCTACATCTCTTCAAATACAATGAATATTTTTACCAGAAGAATTGCAGCCCTGGTAGACTGAGAGCGAGTGCATAGACTAATCCTTCCAATGGTAAACCCAGTAGTCAGTCCAGTAGGTCTAGCAATCCAAGCATCCTCTTGACCATGGAAAAAGCATGTGCTTCAATCGAAGTTCAGAATCTAAATCCACGATCAGATTTTACTAATGTTACAACTATATTTTTCAAACATTGTTAAAGGAAAATCGATTCAAGCATGGAACCAAAAGAACCGTTCCCACGATAGAAGTTGGACTACGAGGTGGAAACGAAAAAAAGCAAAGTCTAGATAATGCTACAAGAAAGTCTTAAGACAGTGGCAAAACATAAGGACTGTATCATTCCCTTGAGCACAACGTTAATGTTATAATACTGTGTCGTGGTCCTGAGATAGCCACTAAGTGTAGGGACTGCTATGCAACCCCAATACTAACTTCAATGGGCAGAACTATGGCATAGTCTTTAAGTACCAAGTAAGAAGGTTATGCCACTGTTCCGAGAGTAGCATTAGTAAGTAAGTTAGGACTATGGCATAATCTTTGAGTAACAACAAAATGTAAATATTATGTTGCGGCCTCAAAAGCAATATTAGCAATATAAAACCACGACATATTCCTTAAATACAATTATAAGCAATAGGAATGCGCCGTAATCCTAAACTAATATTTAAGTGATAGGGCCGCATCGCAATCTTAAATTAACATCAAAGCAATAGGGATGCACTGCAATCCTGAGTTGACATTAAAGTGACAAAATAGAGCAGCAATTCTAAAAAAGTACTTCCTAGTAAATACAAAGACTCAAAGGATTAGGTAGTAATCTAGACTGCATTTCTTCCTTTATAAAAGCAAAGCTTAATAAGAAATGGTCAATACTGTTCCACCCCAGCAGCCCCTAAGTAATTAAAATCTCATATCCAGTCATTGCCTATTCAAAAATTGGGTTTCCTGCTTCAATTTCAAGCTTCCCGCTCAAGTTCAAACTCCATCGACCCAAATCAAAGTTCCCACCAAAGACCATGTCAGTAATCCATGTACAGTAAATAAGTGATCGACACATGTCATAATCCAAAGGCAGGAATCAAAAGCATGGAAGATTGAGGTAAGCATTCCATGTAATTCTCTATGTACCATAAATAGGCAGGCAACTGTAGAAAAAAGGGAATGGAATTTACTTTGCTTTTATTTTTAGCACTAAAATCAAAATTTTACTTTCTACCATTTTCGTTTGTACCAAGAATGAAAGAAGAAGACAAGGACATTTCCTCCATAGACGTAGGATTCTTTAACATCTGAACCACGTAAATTTCTTGTGCCATTTATTTCTTTTCGTTCATTATTTACTATTTCTATCTTTAACATCTAAATTGAATTGGATGGCTTTGACGAATTGGATTGAGACATTTCATAAGATTTTGCATAGTTTTCCTCATAACTGTGTAAGCATTATAGTGACATAATTACTTCGTTTAAATGCAATTCTAATACTACTTAATCTTGTTGATTCTTAATCATGAAAGCATTTAGCGTTGTGGCCACTTCTAAAATACTTGGGTATTTCTGAGACAAAAAATGTCATTAAAATTTTAGCGCTAGAATGAAAGCTGATTTCCTCTTCAGCTAAATTCACACATGTCTTCTTTAGACGCCACTATAACACCATAATTTCTACCGATTACAACACTCCTCCTAACCAAGAACAACTTCAACTGGCCTCAAAAATGCCGAAAAAGCTACTCCTCGCCTCTATGACCCAAACCGAGATAGGTGCTTCTACAGAGCCCCACATGGATCCCGTCCTAGCCGCTCTCCATGCTTTCACAATAATTAAAAGACGGATTAATGGGCTAGAGAGATCCATGGCCTAATATCATGTCCTTAAACCAACCTCCACTCAGTCTTCCATAACACACTATCATTCACTGGTTGGACTGACTATGCAGTATATGAATGACAATGGCAATCTCAGGAATGAGAACAGTGCTGCTAGTCTAAAACAATCGGATGACAAGCTCAAAAGCAAGATTCAAATCAAATTGAAGTCTATGAACATCAACCCATTATTTTTGAAAAAGAAAGCACAAACTACACACGTCGACGATGATGTCACCTCATGCTACAAAGGTGGCTCATCCAAATAAACCCTAAGGAGGATGAAGTCCATCAATTGAAAGCTTGCGTAGAGCAGCTCGTGAGACTTTGTAGACAAAACAACAGAGAGGAAGTAAGGGAAGAGGGTTCTTCCCTGTTTAGCAAAAATATTATAGAGGAAGACTTCTCTGCAACTTCAAAGCCCCATCAATCGATGAATTTGATGGGGCTACCAGCCTTGATGACCATATTTGCACTTTTGAGTACTTCATGGACGTTCTGAAGGTAGGGAGGATGGCCAGATGCAAGCTCTTTTAGCTTCTAGATGGTTTAGAAGGTATGGGCCAGGAGAGGTTCGCTCTTGGACGCAGTTAGCTATAGACTTCATAAAACAATTCTACTATGGGAGAGAGACTTCCCCAGACGTGATTACCATGTCCTACGTAAAGTTGGGCGAAAATGAAAGCTTATGTAGTTTTATAAAATGCTTCAAATCTGGTGCTCTATGGATTGGAGTAATTTGTGAAGAAGCACTGCTAATGGCAACACATGCTGGGATCAAAAGGCTCACCACTATATGGGATAAGAACAGCAGGAAGCCGTACCATAGCATGAAAGCTTTCTATAAAAAGGCTAGCGACCACATACGAATAAAGGAAGCTAGAGCCGTAGAATTACCTTCATTTGAATGAACTTCTACTCCCCATAATGAGAAAAGGAGGGGGCAAAAGGATAAAATCCATCTGTGAAGCGGTAGAGAGAATTTAACTTCGCAGCTAAAAGTCCCCTCAACCATACACTTGTCAAATTTATGAGATGACCAGAACTGAACTGGCCTACAACATCCCGAACATCCCCTCAACCAATTTTTGTGTTTGGTCCACAAACGTTAGTTATATTTAATAAAAAGTTATCACTAAGGTTAATGAGAAAAATATGTAAAGGGTGTTGTTTAGTAATAGTTTGTAGAAGTTTAAAAGAATTTTCACGCCACCCTATAGGCAAACCCCAGAAGCTCTAATTGAAGGTAAACATACCCAATGTCGAAAATGATAACCACCTAATCTTCTATAAAAACGAAGATCAGGACATTCTATTTTCTTCTCTTGTAAAAGGGCGATATCAATAAAATAATCTTTAAAAAAATGCTCTAATTTACCACATTTATTTAGATCATGAAGACCCTTAATATTCCAGCTAATAATCCTCATAATCCAGATGATCTAACCCACTCTATTTCCCTACTCCTAATGAGATAACCCGCAAATACGTACCCTTTGAATCAACAATAATCTACACATGTCCGACCCATGAAGCACAAACTGTCGGAAAGTCAAGAGAAAGAAAAGAAGAGAGAAGAAGAGAAGAGAAGAAAGAGAGAAGATAGAACCAAACAGAACAATACAGAATCTCACATCGCAGCGGAAAACATATAATATCATATCAATGATCTTTACAAAATAGAACTGTATATACATACATCAATCATAGTTCAACAATCAATCAATAGTTATCAGCCTAGACAGTTATAATAACCTATCCTCATAATTGTCGACAATATACAACAACTAAGCAACAATGCAGTGGACAAAATCAAGCAAAACAAATACGTGTATACGAAATGAAGATCTCCAGCTCTCCTGCTGAAGCTCCAATAGCACCAAATCTAAACCTGTAAATATACTCGGTCTGACCCGAGCATTGAAAGGGAAGAACGTCCGAATCAGTTTGGTAAACCAGCATGAGAAACACACTCAACTGAATTTATTAGATTACCAAAAAATTTCCTTTGTCAAAACAAAAGTATCTCGTAAGACAAGTCCACACATAAACACGGACATGTTTTTACCTTACGATAACTAAAACATTTCATATCAAGTCATCTTATATTATACTAGTGTCTAGTATATACAAATAATATTAATCATAGTCGAAATGATTACCCATATAGAATTTCGAGGCTATTCATTACGCCTTTACAAACAAAATCGCAGCTCGTAGTGGGGTTTGGATTTCCATACAAATGACCAGGTGAAGGGACTACCTTCCGAAGGGTACATCTCTAGAGGAATGTACCGAGGACCACACATGGATACCTCTACCAACACAAGACCGACCCACCTCTATAACTAGATGGTACCGAATATGTCATCCTCCGGTTATTACCAACCTTTACCGAGGGCCCTCTAGCATACAAACCACAATAATCATATAAACGACGTCATAGCGTGTAAAGATATATCTAGAAGAGGATGATCATTCCCTAATGGGAGCGACCCACATAGCCATGCTGCATCTAACCCTGTTTCGGTCATTTCCGGTTGATGAGGCCAGAGAGGTAACGATTACCTTTCACAATCACAATCACATCACTTTGAATGCCATACGGCCATTTTCGTTGACTACTAATTTCCTTCCACAAAAATACAACCCTTGAGCTTGTACGTCTCAAGGAGGGTGTTAAGCTAAGAGAAGTTGTCTTCTCCACCACCACTGATGTACGTTTGTAAAAACCAATGTACGTAATCTATAGAAATGCAATGTCAGACAAACAAGTTGTCCAGAAACAGGACAAACCGAAGGTACTTTCCTACCACATCCTGTTGGGAAATCCCTAGGATTAGTAGCGAATAGTCCTCGCATTGGATATTTCATAATGAAGAGACTACTGCTACTGGATGTATATTGGAATTTTAACCCCAAACGATCAACAAGAAGTCCCCCACTATGAAACTCCGAAAATATCAATATCATCACAAGCAACCTGCACAATCTTCGCATATACGTTGGTCCGAAGTGGTTTTCAGATAAATCTAATCCCGATCTCTTCGCACCAACAACGTAAAAGCATTTCTCAACCTCACAGAGAAACTAAGTCTCATAGACTAATCACGTCTCCAACTTTCAACTTGCTATCCTTCAGGCCAAGAAGGAAGCTCGATAGATTGGAGTAACAATCCACACTATAGGAATCAACATCCTCAACACAAATGATAATCAAGCCTACACAGAAGGCTACGTACTAAGTGTACGACTAAATAGTTCCCACATCATGTCGAGGAACTAAAATGGCCAAATTTGATAGTCGGTTGTTTAACTATCAAAGCAAACAAATAAATATTTAGCACCATAAACAATCACTAGGCCCTTTAAATTAATCTTTTATTAATTAAATCAATTGCCAAATATTAACTTCAAATTATCTTTAAAAAGATATAATCTTAAAACCATTTCAATATTGGGAAACATTTCCATATACTTATTTAAGAATAAGTAATTCACAAATCAATTTATTTTCAACACTTGGAAAATATTACATATACTTAAATCAGGATTAAGTATATATTTTATTCTTTAAGGAAAACATTCTCTTTAAACACATTTATTTGGGTCAAAACGAATGTTGCGTAAAACATCGTTACAACAACCCAAAATCATCAGTATAGGGATTCGAAAATAAGATAGATATATAAATCTTAATACTATACAAAAACATTTCCTTTCGAAAATCATTTACTATAACAACAGTGTTATAGTCCATTATTTCCTTACTTCTCAAAAACGTCTATTTCAATGTATTCGATACTTAACACATTTTAAAACATCTTTAAACCATTTAACCCATTTAAAATACCACTTCCAAAACATTTATTTAATTTAAAATATTATTCACTGTCCAAAATCATGAATATTCTTCATTTACCAAATTCAATACTCCTACACATTTATTAAAGGATAATCCACTGTCCAAAATCGTGAATATATTTCCTTTAAATAAACTTCATTATTTAACTTATCAAATTCGATTGATTTCGGATTTATAAAACAATGTTTATAAATTCCATATATATATATTTTATAAAACTTCCATATATAAAATTACTTTATTTACCAATTCCATATAAATCTCATTTATATACCAAAAACCCAAATTATAAGTTAATTACTTATAAATCTCTTATTTATAAAATCCATTCATTTTATAACTTCATAAATTCACAAATCATATTACTTATAAAATTCACTTATAACTACATTTTAACATTTACAAAGATCCTTTATAATTTCATCACTTTTGATTTATAAAATATCAATTTATAAATCTTATATATAAACCATTTTTAATAAGTCAAAAATCTCCATTTAAACTATTTTACCAAATAATCAACTTTATATTTCCAAAAACCAACTATTTTACCAAATAATCAACTTTATATTTCCAAAAACCACATTCTGATTATATTTCACAAAAAGCATAATTTTTATAACATAAAAATTATATCTTTAATTTATTCAAAATAAATTCATTTACTCAAAAATTCAAAATTCAATAAAACATATATTTTCAAAATCGCTTTAAAATCCTTTTAAATTCGAATTCATCACTTAAACATTTTTATTATTCCAAAAATAGGCCCAATGCTGCAACAGCACTAAATACATCAATCACGGCAACCAAAACGTCATATATCATATTATAACAGCATATATCACAATATTTGTAAATAAATCAATAGTGGTGAGGAATCCAGTTGGATCCCTCCAACCTGTCACCTGCAAAAAATATACATATGAGAATATGTGTACAATGTCCGCTTCGAGGCAGACGCGCCTACAAAGGGTCATCCGCTCATACATGGAAACGTATAGGCTCCAATAGGCAGGTATATATCCAAATACCAATCAATATATAGATAATATATCATATCTCATCCAAACAATCATCAATCAACATAAATAATATTTATTCTCACTTATATAAAAATATCAGTGAGTCAGAAAAAGTGAGTTGTACTCACATTGCTTCCAATAACAGTTGCAGTGTTTTATTCCGAATAAAATTAAACAAGCGTTTAATTCCAACCAAAAGTTTCACTAGCTCAAATAAATCCCAATCCAGCTCCATAATGTAGTGCTCGTCAATACGGACCCAACACAATTTGTTTCGTCAGAAACGGACCTCGTATGATAAAGTTATGATGTTACAAAGTTTGTACGAATTAAAAGATAATTAATTTATAAATTTTTATTTATTTTTAAACCTAATTTCAATCCAGGCCGTTCCTTTTTGCTATAGAAAATCTAGGCCGCCATTCTTTCTTCCTTCTTCCTCAGGTTATCACGCGCGTGCAACTACCCATCGGCCGCCAATAGTCATCAAATTTTCGCGACTTCTCCGATCATCTTCACGTTGATCAACAACCTCCACGACGTGCGCCTAGCTCCCCCCTACCATCGCCGAAAGTCCGGCCATGCTCGATCGTGATTCTGCCCCGAAAAACGCATGCGACTGCAGCAACTTTGAGCGAGGATTGACGTCGATCCGTAGCTCGAAGCCCAATCTCGACCGTTGGATTTGTCGATCTCGATGTGCTCGACGTTTTTGCAGTTGGAAGTTTCTTATGAAAGATGATGGATTGGGAGATAATCGAGGTGGAAGTTCGGTGTTTTCTGGCCATTGGAAATGAAGGTGGCGACTAGGGCTTGAAACCCTAGGGTTTGAGCAATTGTGAAATTATAACGTCCTTTTATAGAAGATTTGACGACACTATTCATTCGGAAATTTTTCGAACTCAAACAAAGCGTGCCGCATGGTGTTCATAATGCTTTACCCCTATTCCGAACGTAATGGAATATATATCGAGAGCCAATTTGATCGTATTTGGAAGATAGATTTTCGAATCGAATTATTTAAATTTAAAATTCACTTAAACGAATTTCTACGCGTTTTAGCTTGCCTCGGACAAACCATAAATTCGATTGACACGAAATTTAAAATCCTACAATAATATGAGATTACGGATCCGATAAAACTAGTTTCGTCGAAATCCGAGACTGTTTGAAAAATGGCTATTTTTACACGTTAAATAAATATTAAAATATTTAATTTTAAATTAACTTTTAATTCAATTTTAAAAGTTCTCTAACATTATTCTAATTCAAATAGAATTTATTACAACTTTACAAATCATTTTTATTCACATTAATTTCAATATTCAATTATTTACATAATTTCAAATAATTAAATTAACTATTTAATTATCCAATTAAATCTTTATATTTCAAATATAAGTTATTCAACTTATAAAATTTACTTGTGAATATTTAAAATCAATTAAATATACTAATTTCAAATGACAGAAATTCTGAGTCGTTACACCTAATGTAAGCAGTATCTAACTCAACATTAGTAAAAACAAAAGTCGTTTCAGTAACTAACTGACATAACTCACTAGTGGATAAACTACCTAAAGCATAGGAAGAATAAGTATTGGCTAAAACAGTAGCTATACTTGAGCCTGAATTCATAGTGCCACCAATAGCACTCGAATCAGGTAACTATCCCATAGTCGAAGAATGACTGCTACGGACCTTGGCACTACATCGAACAACACCACTGCCTGCAACTGATTTCCTGTGTCTGCCTCTCTTCGTCGATGAAGATAAAAGTGTGACTGCATTACATGAAACATCACCCTTGATACAGCCCGTAGTATGTGAAAAATGTGTAGTATCCACAATTTCTGAACTATCCACATGCGGCCTGCTATCTAAAATATCATTAGACTTTACCCCTTCGATTACACCATTACTATACTCTGTATTTATTGTACCCTTGTTATCATTATTATAATCTATATCAGTTGCTACAACAGTATTTGTTGTACCTTTATATTAGCTTCTACAACATTGTCAATCACTGGATTTTCCATGTTATTACCAATATTAATCCACTGCAGAGCAGGAACATAATCTTCATTCACAAAATCAGAGAAATTTTCTTCATCCACCAATTCTCCCAAAGTGTTGAACTTATGGTTTTGACCATCAGAAACGTAACTAACATCGGAGTTTTCCACTTTATCATTCTGAACCTCCTTGTCCACAACTGCAGCCATTACTCATCCTTGTGCAAAGTATTTACATTATCTCTAATAACTAAATCTTTATCATGCATACTGTGCAACTCTA
Source organism: Allium fistulosum (assembly GCA_030737815.1). Classification (NCBI taxonomy): domain Eukaryota; kingdom Viridiplantae; phylum Streptophyta; class Magnoliopsida; order Asparagales; family Amaryllidaceae; genus Allium; species Allium fistulosum. The sequence goes on from CM060907.1 coordinate 621,224,610, forward strand.
TTCCATCATTCTCAGCAATTTTACGTAAGTTGTTAACTTCAAGAAATGAGTTAAATCCATCATCTTTTACATCCTTTACACTGCTAACACCCATGTCAGAAATAATGACTTCATGCACACAATAAGAGCAATTTACTTCATCCACCAAATCCGCCAAAATGTTGAATTTATTGTATAGTATTAAGCCTTCATTTTGACCATCAGAAATACTAATAGCAATTGATTTATCCACTATATCATTATGAGCCTTCCCCTGCCATTTCTCAATTTGCTTCATAATATTAGCATCATTTCTCGTGTTTTCATTTACTACACTTATGTTTCCACTGTCATAACTACTTTCCACTGGACATTCATCTTCGTTTACCAACTCCAATAAATCATTGAACTGGTTATTAAGTAGTACTCCATCCTTATAACCATCACAAGCATTTACATGTTCAGATTTATCCATCGAGTCAACATGAATTCTCTTATGTACAACTGAATCCCATTCAACAGAGTCACCAGAGACTAACTTCAAACCATCTGTCATTTTTTCAAATAAATTACCTTGTCCTAATACCCCTCTTGTATTTATATCACAATGATTTAAACTGCACTTATCCGGAGCTTCAATAGGAAAAGCTACATGACTAAACCATTCATTGTGCATATTAAGAAGCATAATTTCATTTCTTATACAAGTAGTCTCCAAAAATATTACATGTAATGCTCCATTAAACATAAGATTGCTAACTTTGGGTATACTAAAATCCTTACCAATAAGAATTTCCACCATAAGAAATGAGAAGTCAAATTTTAGATTTAGCTCCTCTAATCTCAATACAAAACCAATCCCTCCAAGAAAATGCATTAAACAAGATAAGTTCCATAAAGAACAAGGCAAACCCGTTAGTTTAACCCAAATACTTTTATCATAAACGCACTGTTTGATTCCATCATTGGCAGTCCATTCACGAATTCCTATGATAACTTTATCCTTGCATATAAATTTCGAATTTAAAGCAGTAGTTAAGGCTTGTTTAGATGGAAACTTGACTAAAAATTCATCATTAAACATCTTAATTTTCCATTTAAATAAACCAAAATTTTCTACTAACATTCTACCAATATCATAGATTCTTATGGATCCCCGTAATAAACTAAAAATCGCCCAACAAGGAAAATCTAAAAAACCAGTACTCGAGTCATTGTTGCTCTTGCAAGATTTCTTAACAGCAGTACTAGAGTTTAACTTATACAAATAAGAGAGTATACCAGATTCCTTAAAAGGTAGTTTAGATGATTTAGAAGCAAACCGTTTGCAGTAAATACTCTTATGTCCAAAGAAACCACAATTGAAACATGTTATTGGATCACGAAAAGCATTCGCTAAATGCTTTGAATCCCCACGTCTATAACAGAATTTTTTGCCAAATTTCTTATCAATCCAAGAAGCCGTCTGTAATCCATCTTTTGAAGAGTAAACCATTCCTTCTTCCCTCATGCAGTGTTAATTTTAGAACAAACTTAAATAAAAGAATGCTTTTGGATATCGTCGAAAGAGTAAATTGGTAAACCATCTCTGGATAATCTTGAAAGCGCATTGATTGATGGCAACTTTTCTATGGAAATTCTAGAATTCGAAATTTCTAAAATCGGTGAAAAATCATTTCCGTAATTAGAATTTGAATCTAATTTGAAGAGGGAGGAGTAAACTGAGGATGAACGATCATGAGAGCGAAAAAGCGAATGCAAATATTGCATCGAGTCAAGATTGTCTGCCATTTTCTTTCGCTCATTTCTACCTTACACTATTTTGAAAACAAATCCCTAAAATTATAAACTAGGGTCAGTCACCATTTTTGCAAGGAAGAAGAAGAGATTAAAGCCTTCAATTTTAAGGAACATAGAAGACTAAATAAGATTTTTGTTAATCAAGGCACGTAAAATTTTCCCTAAAACATTCCTAACCGAACTACATTTGGATTTTGATTGTTAGTAAATCTTTTGATGATAATTAACATGTTTGGAAAACCTTGTTTTGATTATGGTTTGAAATTTAGATGAAGTAAATTAGTTCTTATTTTAGGGTAAAACATGAATTAACTATAGCTAAATGATTTGAAATTCAGATATGATGTTTATAATGATGAAATAAAGAAGGATTTTTAATTTCACAATTTTTGGAATTATTCTGGATTTTATACGAACTTTTTAAGTTGAGAAAGGGATAATTTCGAGAAATTAATTATTTTAACTTGAAATTTTAGAATGAGTAAAATATAATAAATTTATTTTTGATGAATTTTTAGGATTTTTCCCATCAAATTTTGATTTTGTATTTATTAATTGGTAAAGGAAAGAATTAGTTGACTAAGGTTAGTCAATTAATTAATTAGAAGGGTAACACCACACTTCCTGAAAAGAAAACTATACAGTAAGAAAGTAGCCAATAAGATTTCTACACCAAATGGAATTAGGTGAAATGAGAATGATTAACAAGGTAAGGAAATAATTTTCAATTTCATTACAAGATTTCCAGTTTCAACTTTCAAAAGCTAGAAGTATCAATACAGGAAGGCTTTAATATAAACAACCCATGATAGCTTGGGTAGCTATCTACTCACGATGGCTTAAAGGAAGTCATGACCCGATGGTTCTTCGAGCTCAACCTTCGAAAACTATCAGTACGCGATAACTTAAGGAAGCTATATACTTATGATAGCACTTGTTGTAGTTAACATGCGACAACCCTGGGAGAATTAACCTATGATGACTATTGAAGTCAACATGCAAGGTCTTAGTGCAGCTATCGACTCCGATGGCTATTAGGAATTAATATGCAATGATATAAGATGGAGTCAAGACACAACAACGCTTGATGTAGAGAACATGCGATGGCCTTTAAGAAGCTAACACGCGATAGGTAAGGAAAAAAAAATACACTAGTGATGGCTTAGGGAGACAACCCCTGATGTCTATAGGATAGCCAATACACAACAGCTAAGTTCAACGTTCGAAAGCTATGGGCTGGCTAGCACTTGACAACATATGTCAACTCACGATAGCTTGAGGAACTATATTTTCGTAAGTAAAATAGAGAATACCAGGTTACTTTGGAAGGTAGTTTCCAAGTGTTAATGAACTACTTCATAGGCATGAAATTAATAAGGAATTTTAATAAGTTAAAATTATGTTAACTTGCTTTTGAAATGAAGTAAAGCTTAGAGAAACTAAGAAATGATAAGATATCATTTAAGTTGAAAGATAAAGATGTTTTTTCTAAAGGAAGTGTAGGGTATGCTATAAATGAATGAAATAAAAGGGGTTTGAACTATGATCGTAAAGATATACCTGCTCTTGCAGTTATTGAATTATAGGATGCCTTGATTACTTGTCTAAATTCCAATGGTATATGGCAGGGTGCCACGATAGGGTTAAATCCTAAAGGATTTTTAACTCCAAAAGGGAGTTAAGGAAGAGTGCCAAAACATCAGGGTGGTGTTATAAATAAAATAAATAAATCGGTAACATGAACAATAGCGGTTTAAGGACTATGACTGGCTATTAACACTTAGTAAGGATGCTTACTATAATATATTTGAAGTGCTTACATTCAACCTCTTAGAAGAGTTATGGTGTCTCCCATTAGTGGAATGATTAGCCATTTCATCAGGTGACGTTCGAAAAATGATGAAGTTGGTGATAAACAGGCCTACGGAAGTAACCACTAAATAAGTTAATGATAACTTAATAATGAAAGCCTAAAACAAGAGATTATGTGATGTTTGAATGAATGCTGAATGATTATATGACATGGTTCATAACGAGATGATAAGTATAGGGTATTCTTAATCTGAATTGATATATGACCATGTTCATAACTAGATGATATACATAGGGTACACTTCTTGATTGAATATATGCACATGGTTGTTTTTATGTAATATCGTTTACATATATGATGTATCTTGATGATGATAAAGTGAGGGTAAAACCCGTTCCGTGTTAATAGTGTGGTCTCACTTTAGATAATTAGGTTAAATTTTTACTCATACCTGGCTTTATGTCTGACCCATGTTTTTATTTTTTCCCATTAACTCATAGGTACTCATTCGAGTAGGCTAAGTTTATGGATTAGACTGAAATCTATTGAAAGGATGAATAAACATTTCAAAGACGACGCAGAAGGCTTATCTAGAGAATAAAATGTTTTAAAATTTCCACTATGTAAAGTTAGAATTATGGTTGGTTTGTGTTGTGTTGGCATCTTCATATGTCGAACACAATACAACTCTTATTTTCTATTGTATAAACCCCTACGTAGGAACGAATTGGGTTAGAGACGATGTAAATAATTTTGTAATTCAAATTGATGTAATGAAAAATTTATTTAGCTACTCTGCTTACTTCTATTGTGCAAAATAATATTAAACTCACTTTGTCGCTAGAAAATGATTTTGGTGATGACTGCAGCATCATCGATGTCTATTTTTGAGTCTCAAAGTAGGGGATGTTACAAGAGGAGTAGGAATGATTTTGGCAGACTTTATATGGCGCCTTATACTGCTTTTTGTATGACTTATCATTTACTTTTTCATGTCTATGTGGAAAGGTGGATGAGTAGCATCTTCCGGGCTGTGTTGGTCGGTCGCTTATTGCTGAGCTTACTGAGGAAAGCTGAGTTTTGCTAAGGAACAAGTCATAAGGATATGTTGGGTCGACTAAAGGATGACGAGACGGACTGCCTAGGACCAACCAAAGGTTGGCTGAGATGAAGGCGGACTAAAGATGGGTCGCGTTTGAGTCAGGCCTTGTCTGAAGAATTGGCTATTAAAGCCACCTTGATGGTAACCGGCTGGTCATGGACCTAGAGTTTTGATGAGTAGACGGGCTGGCTTAGAGCCAGGTTGATTTCGAGTCGGCATGAACAGGACCAAGCTTATATATGCTAGGTTGACTTGAATAGGAAGGGCTTAGATATGCTGGGCGAACTTAGGTTGAGTCAGGCTATGTCGAGTGTGCTTGCTTATTATAATTGAGAGAAATTTGAGCAACAATATGACAATAAATCATATAGAACTAGTGAATTATATCTCAAATGATGGGAAAATCATATATTTAGTAGAATTAACAAAAGATTTAACGACTCTTCGGATTGATATATATAGACATATGAGATTCAAAGCTAATAATAACAAAAACGATTCCACATAATTAATTAAAATGTATTTCTATAAACTTCCTTAAACCTACTTTTCTTTTTTTAAGTCTTGGAGGCTGTAGGTACTATGGATCCTCTAACTCTCGATTGCCTTCCCATGTCTCGCCAGTGTTGCCTGTAGGTCGTGATGTTCCTTAAGATGGTCGTCTCCAGCTCCCTACCGATGGGGAATCCACTTCCTCCCATTAGTCACTTTGCTCTGTTGCATCTGGCTTATCCTCTGGGCACCTTTGGAAGATAGGGATTGTGACAACATACACGCTTCCCCTATCCTTGGTCCTTTGGACCCCACATCAGTAGATCAATGGTAGAAATATACCTCCCATGTTCCATTTGACTCCACCTACTGTATGATCCTTCTTTCACTGGTCACTTGACTAATTGATATAATCAATCGCTAAGAGGAGAAAGTACTCCAACCATGAGACAATTCTCTCTAAGGAACTCAACAAAATAGCCCTGTAACTTCGGGAGAAGGGATGCCTCCTCACAAAGGAGGTCACAGTGATAAGCCCAGACGACTGTTTACCAAAATGATAGGTCTCCGCAAAGTCATAAGACTATGTATGGAGGCTGACGCCTCCCCAATGTCGGCAGGTCAAAGAAGTTGGTGAATCCTCGATGAATTATCTTAGAAATAAACATGTGTATTTGATGCAAAATAGTACATCTATGATATGTTCATAGAATTTAAAATTGAAGTAAATAACATAACATGAAAAGGAAATAAAATAATTCGATTTGATCGAATAAGTGAGTGTATTAGAAAAAAATTCCAACTGTACCTAAAAACGAATAAGATACAATCTCAAAAGTCACTCCTCCCTATGATACATAATGATAATGATGTACCAATAAGGAGTAAACAGACTTTGTTGGGCAAAGCACGATTAATGATCAGTGAAGTTGAGTTAACTTCTTTCTATAAGGTCGTGTACTTAAGAGTAAGTACATAAGATTTAAATTAATTTCAACTTAAAAGCATAGCTTACGAGATCATACAAGATAAGAGTTTATTAGAAACCCCTAAGTTTCCTAGGTCTAGAAGTTGACAGGTTGTGTGAGCCAAGAGATTGCACGCAATACTTGTTCATAAAGGGTCTTGTTTGGACCGCCCTAAATGAGTTTGGGATTGGTCAATATTGATTGAACAATTTATACGACGAATATAAGTTTCATAAACTAAAAACTAAACCAGTTATATATATATAAAGGTAGTTCATTAAAATGTTCTTAAGCCCTTACATTAAGAAATAATTGTTGTTTCAAGAAAGCCAACTTTCCAAGGAAGGAATTTCTTTTAAAAATTATTAGTTTAAACTGGATTTGGATACGGTCCAAAGATAAAACTGATTACGAGTGATAAATTGAAATCAACCAAACCTAAATGGATAAAACACATTAGAATGTCTAACGAGTATTCTCACACATTAAAGAGAATATGATTTTCATATTGATATTGAGAAAAGAATTCAAAGTTGTAAATAAATCATTAAGGGTTTTAATTCTGTCATATGGCATGATGTGCATATTCGAAATGGTTCGAAGTATATTATCAAAATATGATTTTGACTATTGTACCCGAAGGGAAATGATCCATCGATTGCAAAAGTGTCTCTAGAAGAAGACCAATGCAACTAGAATATGGTAAGCCACATTGATATAATAACATTATAAATTTCATTTGTTGAAGTTAAAATAACATATTCGTCATTTGATGTACTTAAGTTAATTCGGATTACATTGGCAAAGTTATCACCCGGTATGGTATTGAGTTTTGGTACATGTATGTTGAAACAAAAATTCTAAATAATGATTTAGATAAAATGTTTGCACACAAAACCAAAATGTCTCGAAGTCAATTGTAACAACCCGCATATATTACAATTATCTATTTAAATGTTTTATTTAAATATGGTATCGTTAGTCGGATTTTAGTCCGAAAAGTTACGTTTTGCAAACAGTCGAATTGGGACTCGGGACCCCTTCCATTGAGTTCAAAATGTCGTTTGCAACCTTTTTGAGTATAAACATTGATATGTTTGGAGCTAGCTAAAAATTTTACCTTTTTCACTTTGGGTTTGAGTTTGGGTTCAGCCCACTAGCCAACTTAATACCCAAAACTGAACCACCTCTCTTCATTCATCCCCTCTTCCTTATCTTTTCAGTTCTAAAGAGAATAATGGGGGAAGAGAAAAAGAATTAAAAATCCTAAGCCCTAGTTTCCATTTGTAAATCAAGTTCTAGCTCCAAATTCAAAGAGAAGCATTGGTAAGCATCATTTCCTTCTTCTCCAACTCATTCTCTCTTTGATTTCAGAAAATTCCTAAACCTAATTTGGGAAGTGTTTCTCTTTTAAGCTTAGATTCAAGCTTCTTATGCTGAGACTGAAGTGTGGTTGATCTTCCCTAGTCTTCAAGCTTCTCATTCATTGTTTTTGGGTTCAAAAGTGATATTTTTATCTCACATCTATGACTATAATTATCTTTGGTTGTTGGGTATGAATTCCTAACACTTCTTCATGTGCATTTGCCCTTGAATTGGATTGGTTTTGTGAATATTCCAATTTTTGGTTTTTGAAGTCAAATTTGTGTGAAAATCCTTTTATGGATGTTTTATCATGTTTTTGGTGATGCATCAAAGAGCTTATAGGGCCGGGTCGTCTATTGGCATAAACCCTTAGCGCCCATTGCTCGTCCGGTTGCATTTGCGAACAGATTGCATCTTCATTTTTAGGCTGAAAATACTGGAAATCCCAGTTCAGTCGACTGATATCTCTGTTCAGTCGACTGAACCTGGAACCCGTAAGTTACCAGGCATGATTCAGTCGACTGAAATCTTTGTTCAGTCAACTGAACCTGGAAACAGAAAGTTTCCAAGCATGATTCAGTCGACTGAAATCTCTGTTCAGTCGACTGAACCTGGAAATAGAAAGTTTCTAAGCATGATTCAGTCGACTGAAATCTCTGTTCAGTCGACTGAACCTTGAAACAGAAAGTTTCCAGGCATGAATTCAGTCAACTGAAATCTCTGTTCAGTCAACTGAATTTTCTGTTTCAGCCCACTTTGCCTTTTGGGATTGAATATCCAATTTGAATCGATTCATGATGATCCTATTTGTTGTTATCATTTATTATGACTTTGATGACTCCTTTTTCGGGATTTTTGAATATCCATTTCGATGGATTCTTTATCGGTTTAATTGGATTTGATTCACGTCTTCGAATGTGAATTTTAATGATTGATTGTTTCTAGAATCTTTTTTGTGATTTGTCACTTTAAAATACAAAGGTTTCTATACTAGTAGTAAATATTCAAACGCTTTATCAAAGATGATTTAAACTCTATTTCCAATATCAAACTCGTTTATAAAATCGCTTTCCAATCTACTAGTATACACAAACCTTTACCTCACTCGTATGAGAAATCTAATTAAACGTCTTAGTAAAACAAGTGGTATGAAACACTTGCGTTCACTTCGTCGGTTAATTCTTGGACTTGTTCGATTGAATCTATTGTGACAATTTTCTAGTGGAGATTTACAATTTGTTCGTAAATATTTAAGTTAAGCGAGTGGTTATGGGACATGAAGCTAAACTCATATATTTACTAGCTTAGTGTGATTGACACTTCTTAATGATCGATGATGATCATTTTTGTGATTTAGACTAGCATTGTGCTATGTCTCTTTGTCTGCGAGGGAGACTAAACCCCGTTTTGTGGAGTTTCGACTCAAATTGGTGGGGTAGCGACCCATGGTCTTCGGGCCATTTTGTGGAGCCTCGGATCAAAATTAATGGTTAGCAACCATGGAATAGCTTTCCGTTTTGTGATACACGTGTTGAGAGTTTTCATGCTCTCGTTTTGTGATAGGCCTTCCCCCCTCCCTTTTTATTGTGATTTCTGGATTTCTTGTGGATAATTTCTAGAACTTGTGTTTCACCAATTTTCGTGATTTACATTGATAAGCTTTATCAATATTTGTGTATTGGTGAATTTGTGTGTCATTAACTTTTGTGATTGGCATTGATATTATAGTCAATATTTTTGTGTTCGGTGAATAAACTAAAGAAAATGACGTTCTTTTCTGTGTTTTGAGATTATTGAGGTATTGTATGATTTTGGTGTTTTACATGCATACTAGTTATAGTAAGGCATTAATGTTATCATACGTCTTTTGTCATATCTCATATTCTATCTCATTTTAATCTGATATTTATAGTTAGACTGATCCGTTTATTATTTTCTTATTAAATAATACTCGGGTCAGACCGAGATGCTATAGGTGCTTCTGCTTGACCTCTCATCTGGAGTATTATCTGACTTTTGGCTAACTACGTTAGATTTTTAGTTTTGTTGTTATACATTACAGATAGAGACTTCTTAATGTATATATTCTTTTGTGTAGCACCTATATCTATTCTTTTTGTGTTATGTGGATCTTGTTTGACCACTACTCTGATGTACACTTTTATGTGTAATATTCATATCTGTTTTCGCCTTTGAGATATGAACTTCTGTGACTGATTTGTGTTATATTTATTTCTATATTTGTTTCCAAAGATATTATAGCCACCATGTAGTAGCTTTGAGTGTGTATCGATATGTCGGATTTCCTCTTGAGATGAGAAGCATGTTATTCTATTTGACATATCGGTGCTCGCACAAAGCAATTATACGGATGGTCGCTCCTCAACAGCCTTATTCTCCGTGCTAGTTGACGGCATTACTCCGTAGTGTTCTTGGATAGCATGGGTATAGAGGTGGGGTGTCACAGCTTGGTATCAGAGTGAAACTTTGGAACAATGTAGAATAATCTAACAAGGATCATTGTCCTAAGTCCTTCTTAGGAGTCGTGCCTTAGGATTTTATTCGAGTCAATTAGACCCGTTTTATCCTATTTTCTTTTATGATTCCTTGTTTTATCAATCAAGTTTGCTTGATATTTGTTTTGAGAATAACCTTATCTTTTTCTTTCTTTCTTTCTTAAAGAAGGGAAATGGTTAGACCAGGCCGACCTAGTGCCGGACAATCTAGTGCTACTCCCCAGGATGGAGTTTTTATGTCTTCCCAGCAGCTTCTTGATCTTGTAAAGAAATCTCAAGCAGTCGGTTCTATTCCGGAGCCTACTCACCCTAAGTCTGGATTTGCACGCTTGTGCAACGATTATACCAACTTGGGTGGAAAGCCATTCAAAGGTTCTGAAACCATTATTGAAGTCCAGGCTTGGCTAAGAACATGCGACCGCATCTTTTCTCGCATGAATCTTATTGATCTTCACCGAGTTTAGGTGGCCTCTAGTATGCTCCAAGAAAGAGCATTAGACTGGTACGAGCTTCTGATTTGTGAAATTAATGAAACAGATCTTACTTGGGAGCAATTCCGGGAACGATTCGAATTAAAGTTTGTGCCAGAAGCTGAGAAGGTGACTTTGGCTCGTCGATTCATAGACCTTGTTCAAGGTGAATCCTCCGTGGCAGATTATGTCGCATCCTTCGAGTCACTTTCTAAATACGAGGTTGAATACATAAACACCCCATTGAAGACGAACCAAAGATTTGTCTTTGGTTTGAACAAAAATCTCAAGAAGCCATTACTTCTAAAATTAGAAGTTTCTTTTGATCAACTCATTGATATCGCTCTTCGACTTGAAGAGGCCGATATGGAGAGTGATGTTGAAGTTGGGAGTGCCAAACCGAGCTCCAACAACAACAAGAAGAGGCCTAATAAATTCAAAGGTCCTTATCCCAACAAAAAGGGGAAGCAAGCAGCTTCGAAAGCAAAGACTTCTACCTCTAGTCGTGGGCAATGCTACAACTGTGGTTCTAAGGACCATTATGCGAATAAGTGTTCAAAGCCCCGTGCTTGTCGCTATTGCAAAAGCCCGGATCATTATTTATCTGCATGCCCCAAACTCCAAAACAAGAAAGAGGGAAAGCTTAATGTGGCGAAAGCTCCTTGCAACACTTCTCGTGGTCAAAGTATTTCTCATTCTATCCTTGATGGCATTATTGTGTTTCGTGATCATCCTATTCGAGTTCTTTTTGATACGGGTGCATCCCATTCTTTTATATCAAAGGAACTTGTTGATACTTTTTCTTTAAGTGTGATTGCTTTAATGACTTCCTTAAGAATCGCGAATCCGGTTGGTGGATCCGCAACACTCAGTTTACTTTGTAAAGATGTCGAGATTGTTTTATGTGATTTTCCTTTCCTAGCCGATTTGCAAGTCATGCGTTACTTAGGCTTTGGGATGATTTTGGGAATGGATTGGCTTAACCGTTATGAAGCTCATATCCTATGTCCTGAGCGGACTATTTATCTTCGACATCCTCAATCTATTAAGCAAGTTTCTGTTGTTCTTAAAGATTCGGATTCTACTTTGGCAGCATCCTTATATTCTCTAAACCCTCGTGATGACGATAATAATGATGAGGAAGATGTCATTTCTCTTATTCACGTTGTTCGTGAATTTTCCGACATATTCGAGCCCGTTCTAGGATTGCCACCTAAGCGAGCAATTGAGTTCAGAATTAATCTTATCCCTGAGCTCAACCTATCACTCGTCCTCCTTACCACATGTCCAATAAGGAAAATGAGGAGATGCGCAAACAATTATCCGAATTGGAGACGAAGCAATTTATTCGCTCTAGTTCCTCGCCTTGGGGAGCTTCGGCTATTTTTGTGAAGAAATCCGATGATACACTTAGGCTCTGCGTTGACTACCGCAAGCTTAATGATCTCACTATCAAGAATAAATATCCATTGCCTCGGATTGATGATCTATTTGATCAACTTAGTGGTGCTAGAGTCTTTTCACAATTGGACTTAGCAACTGATTTTCATCAGCTTCGTATTGCAGAGGATAGTATTCCTTTGACATCATTCCGTACTCGTTATGGATCGTATGAATGGCTTGTTATGCCATTTGGTTTGACGAATGCTCCAGCTTATTTTGTTGACCTTATGAATCGAGTTTTCAAAGATTTCCTCGATCGATTTGTTCTCATCTTTATTGATGATATTCTTGTGTATTCAAAAACCGAGGACGAACATGAAGAGCATCTTCGAATTGTGTTGGAAACTCTTAGGAGCAACCAATTGAAAGCAAAATTTTCTAAATGCCACTTTTGGCAGTCTCGTGTGAAATTTTTGGTACATATCATTTCTGAATCCGGAATTTCCGTGGATCCTTCAAAGATTGAAGCGATTTAAAACTGGAAGAGACCGGAGAGTGTGACGGAAATTCGTAGCTTTCTCGAATTGGCGGGCTATTACCGTCGGTTCATAAAAGATTTTTCTAAGATTTTCGTACCTCTTACTAATTTGACAAAGAAGGGAATTAAATACATTTGGTTAGACAAATGTGAAGCTTCATTTCAAAAATTAAAAGAACTCCTTTCTGATGCTCCTATTCTTGTGATTCCCGATGTGAACCAAGATTTTATTGTTTATACCGATGCTAGTAATGTTGGTTTGGGAGCTGTTCTCATGCAAAAGGAAGGTGTTATTGCTTATGCTTCTAGGCAATTAAAGCCTGCTGAGACTAGATATGCCACTCATGATTTAGAGCTCGTGGCTATTGTTTTCGCCCTTAGAATTTGGCACCATTATCTTTTGGGAGAGAAATTTGTTCTCTACACCGATCACAAATCTTTGAAGTATTTATTTTCTCAAAAGGAACTTAATTTGCGTCAACAACGTTGGCTCGAGTTCCTGGCATCTTATGATCTTGATATTCTTTATACTCTCGGAAAGGGAAATCGTGTTGCCGACGCCCTTAGCCGAAAGCAATAAGCGGTTGTTTCTATGATGATATCCGAATGGAACGATCTCGAGACTTTGTCTACTTGTGAGATTCGAGATCGTGTATCCGATTTATGTTCATCTCTTGTTTTATGTAGCCTTGAGGCTCATCCATCTCTTTTGGACTGCATTCTTGAAGTTTAAAAACTAGATCCCGAATTGGTTCTTCTTGGCCAAAATTTGAGGGATAAAATTGATATTGAAGGTATGAAAGACTTTGATATTGATTCTCGTGGCGGTATTCGAAAATTTGGTAGGCTTGTCGTACCAAATATTAGTGATCTTCGCAAAGACATATTAGAAGATTCTCATCGTTCTAAATTCACCATTCATCCCGGTAGTAGTAAAATGTACGCGGATATGAAGCGACTTTATTATTGGGAGGGAATGAAATTTGATATCGCTAACTTCGTTAAGCGTTGCATGACTTGCCAACTCATTAAGGCCGAGCATCAAAGGCCCGGTGGGTTATTGCAACCTTTAGACATCCTAATGTGGAAGTGGGATCATATTTCCATGGATTTTATTGACGGCCTTCCCTGTTCTCGTTCGGGTCATGATAGCTTGTGGATGATCTTTGATAGACTTACTAAATATGCCCATTTTATTCCCGTTCGGTCTAATTGGACCGTTCCTCTTTTGGCCAAACTCTTTATTAAAGAAATTGTTAAATTGCATGGAGTTCCTACTTCTATTATTAGTGATCGTGATCCATTGTTTACTAGTGGATTTTGGAAGAGTCTTCAAAAAGCTTTAGGAACGAAGCTTAATTTTAGCATCGCTTATCATCCGCAGTCTGATGGACAAACCGAGCGTGTGAATCAAACTCTTGAAGATCTTCTTCGTGCTTGTGTTCTTGAATTTGGTGGAAGTTGGGAAGATCATATTTCTCTTGTTGAATTTTCCTATAATAATAGCTTCCAATCTAGTATTGGTATGGCACCTTTCGAGGCACTATACGGAAGGCCATGCCGATCTCCTTCGTGTTGGCTTGAAGCCGGTGAGAAGCTGGTTTTAGGACCAGATTTTATTCATGATGCCACAGAAAAGATTGACCTTATTCGTCATAGGATGAAAGAAGATCAACGTATACAAAAATCTTATGTCGATAATTGAAGAAGGAAATTAGAATTTTTTGTAGGAGATTTTGTGTTCATTCGTGTTTCACCTATGAAGGGTGTTGTGCGTTTCAATCGATCGAGAAAATTAGCACCTCGATATATTGGCCCATTTCCCATCACCGAACGCATTGGTTCCGTGGCTTATCGCCTTTCGTTACCGGCTCAGTTTTCTGCAATTCATGACGTGTTTCATGTCTCTCAACTTCAGAAATGCCTTCGAGATTCCGACACTATTCTTGAGCCCGGTGTTGTTGAAGAAATTGAAGTTTCGCCTAATTTAACATATGAGCAACATCCTATTCGTGTTATTGCTTCGGAGGTTAAACGCCTTCGAAATAAAGATGTCCTGCTTATGAAAGTTCAATGGTCCTCAAATCCTAAGGATTGCTCTTGAGAATCTAGAGAATTCATCGAGCGAACACATCCGGACTTACTCTCTTGAGCTCTTTGAGGTGAACTTCTTATTTCAAATTTCTTCTTTTGTGATTATATGCTTTTATGGTTGTTACTTTTTGTTCAAACATTTCTTATGATTGCGAGGATGCAATTTCCTTAAGGAGGGGACTCTGTAACAACCCGCATATTTTACAATTATCTATTTAAATGTTTTATTTAAATATGGTATCGTTAGTCGGATTTTAGTCCGAAAAGTTACTTTTTGTAAACAGTAGAATTGGGACTCGGGACCCCTTCCATTGAGTTCAAAATGCCGTTTGCAACCTTTTTGAGTATAAACATTGATATGTTTGGAGCTAGCTAAAAATTTGACCTTTTTCACTTTAGATTTGGGTTTGGGTTCAGCCCACTAGCCAACTTAATACCCAAAACTGAACCACCTCTCTTCATTCATCCCCTCTTCCTTATCTTTTCAGTTCTAAAGAGAATAATGGGGGAAGAGAAAAAGAATTAAAAATCCTAAGCCCTAGTTTCCATTTGCAAATATAGTTCTAGCTCCAAATTCAAAGAGAAGCATTGGTAAGCATCATTTCCTTCTTCTCCAACTCATTCTCTCTTTGATTTCAGAAAATTCCTAAACCTAATTTGGGAAGTGTTTCTCTTTTAAGCTTTGATTCAAGCTTCTTGTGTTAAGACTGAAGTGTGGTTGATCTTCCCTTGTCTTCAAGCTTCTCATTCATTGTTTTTGGGTTCAAAAGTGAGATTTTTATCTCACATCTATGACTATAATTATCTTTGGTTGTTGGATATGAATTCCTAACACTTCTTCATGTGCATTTGCCCTTGATTTGGATTGGTTTTGTGAATATTCCAATTTTTGTTTTTTGAAGTCAAATTTGTGTGAAAATCCTTTTATGGATGTTTGATCATGTTTTTGGTGATGCATCAAAGAGCTTATAGGGCCGGGTCGTCTATTGGCATAAACACTTAGCGCCCATTGCTCGTCCGGTTGCATTTGCGAAGATATTGCACCTTCATTTTTAGGCTGAAAATACTGGAAATCCCAGTTCAGTCGACTGAAATCTCTATTCAGTCGACTGAACCTAGAACCCGTAAGTTTCCAGGCATGATTCAGTCGACTGAAATCTCTGTTCAGTCGACTGAACCTGGAAATAGAAAGTTTTCAGGCATGATTCAGTCAACTGAATCTGGAAATAGAAAGTTTCCAGGCATGATTTAGTCGACTGAAATCTCTGTTCAGTCGACTGAACCTAGAAACAGAAAGTTTCCAGGCATGAATTCAGTCAACTGAAATCTCTGTTCAGTCAACTGAATTTGCTGTTTCAGCCCACTTTGCCTTTTGGGATTGAATTTCCAATTTGAATCGATTCGTGATGATCCTATTTGTTGTTATCATTTATTATGACTTTGATGACTCCTTTTTTGGGATTTTTGAATATCCATTTCGATGGATTCTTTATCGGTTTAATTGGATTTTATGCACGTCTTCGAATGTGAATTTTAATGATTGATTGTTTCTAGAATCATTTTTGTGATTTGTCACTTTAAAATACAAAGGTTTCTATACTAGTAGTAAATATTCAAATGCTTTATCAAAGATGATTTAAACTCTATTTCCAATATCAAACTCGTTTATAAAATCGCTTTCCAATCTACTAGTATACACAAACCTTTACCTCACTCGTATGAGAAATCTAATTAAACGTCTTAGTAAAACAAGTGGTATGAAACGCTTGCGTTCACTTCGTCGGTTAATTCTTGGACTTGTTCGATTGAATCTATTGTGACAATTTTCTAGTGGAGATTTACAATTTGTTCGTAAATATTTAAGTTAAGCGAATGGTTATGGGACATGAAGCTAAACTCATATATTTACTAGCTTAGTGTGATTAACACTTCTTAATGATCGATGATGATCATTTTTGTGATTTAGACTAGCATTGTGCTATGTCTCTTTGTCTGCGAGGGAGACTAAACCCCGTTTTGTGGAGTTTCGACTCAAATTGGTGGGGTAGCGACCCATGGTCTTCGGGCCGTTTTGTGGAGCCTCGGCTCAAAATTAATGGTTAGCAACCATGGAATAGCGTTCTGTTTTGTGATACACATGTTGAGAGTTTTCATGCTCTCGTTTTGTGATAGGCCTTCCCCCCTCCCTTTTTATTGTGATTTCTGGATTTCTTGTGGATGATTTCTAGAACTTGTGTTTCACCAATTTTCGTGATTTACATTGTGTTAGCACCAAAATTGGTCACTAACCTCGTTGAGAAAGATTGTGTAGAGATATAAGTAATGAAGTTAAATTAAACAGAGAAGACAATGCTAATTTAAATGCAGAAAGTAAGAACACCAGATTTATAGTGGTTCAGCGTAAATGCCTACGTCCACTTTGAGATTAAACTTTATTGATCTTCCTTATTGTTGATTACAAATACAATTCGTGAATCAAATGCTTGAATGAAGTTGTTAAGTAGAGAAGATGAGTCTCAAAAATGGCAGAGTCTCCCCAGTGTTCTCCCAAAAAGGATCCATTTCACTGTGACCCTGCCCCCCTATTTATAGGCAAATATGGGCTGGACTTCCCAAATGGGCTGGATAGCCGAACGGTCAAGCCTCAGTACGGTGGTCGCTGCATGCCGATCCTGGTATGCCGAACGCTCTGATGCCGAGCAGTCTTTCCCATGCCGAACGATGCTTTCCGTGCCGAACGGTCCTTGTGAAGTTGTGCTTACTGAATGCCTTCTGAATGTCGAGCGCTTTCGTTGCCAAGTTATCCTATCGCCGAGTGTTACTGATGTCGAGTACCCTGCGATGCCGAGTACCAGGGACGCCGAGCGCTCTTGCAGCCGAGTGCCAGTTGATGCCGGACACCACTTGACGCCGAGTACCTTGGGATGCCGAGTTCTCCTGATGCCGAACACCACTTGACGCTGAGTACCTTGGGATGCCGAGTTCTCCTGATGCCGAACACCACTTGACGCTGAGTACCTTGGGATGCCGAGTTCTCCTGATGCCGAGTACCACTCCGAGTACTCCTGGATGACAAGTGCTTCGCCGAACACTCCTGGATGCCGGACACTCTCTGATGCCGAGCTCCACTGGATGCCGAACGCTAGCGCCGAGCATTGGTTGTCGCCGAACACTAACTGACGCCGAGCACTACGGATGCCGAACGCTATGGATGCCGGCTCCCATTGGATGCCGCGCGCTTCGCCGTATCCTCCTGGATGCCGAACAGTCCTTCATGCCGAGTAGTGGCCAATGCCGAGCACTCAGTTGCCTGGTCAAATCTCCAGGAAACACTTGCCCCCCAAAGTGTATCGCGTGGCCGAACGTGGTACGCTTTGAACTGTGCAACCTTTTCGTCACGTCTTAAACCCTTGGCTAACCTCGAACGGAGACGCCCCCTTTGTGGGATCGATGTGTGCCGGACGTGTTCCAAATGCCGAACGAGACATGCGCGTTCGAACGGTGCTTCCTTGCCGAGTGATGCTTTAGTGCCGAACCGTTATGCGCCGGGGCCGGACGCTATGACCTTGACCGGTTCTACCGGTCATGGCCTTTTCGACTTCTACCTCCCTCTATATAACCAGTCGCCCTTCCACCACTTTCCCTTTACGCTTTCTCTTCTATTATTCCCAGAGATTTGCAATTCTTGCCACTCTATCAGATTTAAAGTCTAGTTGATCCTTCCTCAATCTTGATCGTCGAACTAGGTATCATTCCCTCCACGATTACATTACTTCAATCTTTAGGTTCATCACATGGTGTACAATGTGTGGCTAGTAGAAGTGGTTTGCACGTTCGGAGTCGCCGAACAGTGCATGGTAGTTAGACCTAGCTCCTTTGTGCCGATCAAGATTGGAAGAAAAAGGGAGATGGGGCGTCGAACGGCGTAACCTTCGCCGGGCAATCTTGTCTCTGTCGTTCGTCGTGAATGGAGGAAGAGCAGGGCGGAGTTATGAACGAGGGCGGAGCACTGCCTTAGCCGAACGAACTAAGGCCGAACAGTACCCTTATGCCGAATAGACATATATGCCGAGTAGCTCCTAGACTGAACGACATAATTACCGAACAACTGTCATGCCGAACAGCTACATACCTGCCGAACAATATAACTGCCGAGCATTATATTTGCCGAACATCAAAAATGCCGAACAATATAAATACCTAGGCCGAACAATATACGCGCCGAACATCATATTTGCCGAACATCAAAAATGCCGAACAATATAAATTGCCGAACATCAAAAATGCCGAACAACATAAATACCTAGGCCGAACAATATATGTGCCGAACTATACTTAGGATGGACAATACAATTGTCGCACAATAATTCAAGCCGAACAACATTCAAATGCCGAACACTTGACAATGACTTAACCGAACCAAGATACATGCCGAACTCTTCTCAGGATGAACAATGTAACTGCCGAACGATATAAATGTCAAATTAGACTTAAGCCGGACACTTCATAAATTACATGTTTTCTGAATCTTGAACTGTAATCACCTCAAGGCAAGCTTTTTGAGACGGTCAGCGATGACGGTCTTCGAAGGCGATGATTCGAAGCTAATTATTATATCTTTAAAACCTTTAGATTCTTATTGTCTGTACACAATTGCTTGCACTAGTTCACACACCACGTGGGGGGAAAACTCGTGTTGCTAATTCTAACGCTCAACGTTTTTCAAGTATAGCTTTCTCAAGCATTTAGCCAGGTTCATTATTTATTCGGGATGTCAGGAAAATCTAGTTCTGCCACCATATCTGACAGGCCTGGGCCGTCAACAAAGCAAGGAGCCGTAGATGCTTCCAACCCGTCAATCTCTCCCGCTCATAATCTGGCGCCCGATGCTCTGGAGTCAACCATCTTACTGGACAATCCGGTCGATTCTCAAGCCTCGAGGGTCAATGAGGCCGCTCTGCGACGGATATGTTCCATTCACGGAATTCCCTTTACTGACGTGTTAGTTCCTTCGAGACACGACCGTCCTCATTTGCCCCCAGTCGGGTACACGGCCTGCAACAAGTTCATGTGCTGGATGGGCAGCGTGCCTCCGTTTAACCTATTTCTCCGGGATGTGCTGCAGTATATAGACATCGCTCCGTCGCAGCTGCACCCGAATGGTCATGCGTTCCTATATGGGACTTATTTACTCTTCATGGCTGTCTTCTCCAGACCTCCAACCCCCGGTGATATTCGATACATTTACATGTTCAAGAGACGGAAAGATAGCCCCTCCTTCATTTTCCTCGAGCCGTATCACAAGTGCCAGATCTTGACAGGGGCCTGCAGCAAGTTCGCCCTGTACAAACAGGAATGGTTCTATGTGCGATGCCCGTCTGGTTTTGCTAGGAGATGGGTTGAAGGCAGTAAGTCTCTCTGCTGAACCGTTACTCGTACTTAATGGGAGTCACGTTTTTCTTAACTCTTCATTTCCTCTTTTTAGGTATTAACCCGCGTCCGGAAGGCCGAGGATATTCCGATGCTGTCGACGCGATTAGAGCTCTTCCGGCCGAGGATCGAGATATTCGAGCTATTATTTCAAATGAATCGCTGTCGGGGTTCGGCTTGCTAGCTCCTGATCGTCGGGTCAGCCTCCCAGAAGGTGTTACAATTCCCAAACCTTCATCTGGTAAAGGGAAAAAACTTGCCGGCCCGTCGTCGCGTCGCGCTCCCGACGCGCACGAAGAAGGCGAGCGTAGAGAGGATGATGCACCCGACACTCGGGGCGAGAACGTGGGTCCTGCTTGGAATCCGGCAATCGAAGTTCAGGACATTGAGACATCATCCTCCCCTTCGAAGGGAAAGAAAAAGCTGAAATATACGGTTCAGAAAGAGAAAGTTGGCGACACCTCAAAATCTACGCCTATCCCTCCTGAAAAAGAGGCTTCTTCGCAGCGTCTGGAGAGTTCTCTGAGAGGTCTCTCGAACCTCTCTATTCCCGAAGACATACTTAATTACGGGTTCGACGATCCTGAAGCTCTCAAATTCTCCTCGCCCGCTAGAGGCAATGTAGGAGTTCAACTACCGGCTCATAGAGACAATACACCGATTAGCAAAGACAAACGAACGGGTCCGTCGGGGGGAACACTTAGGACACACACGCACATGCGCATTCCATAACATACTTCAAGTCTTTTTAATTCGTGAATTCTCCTTAATTCGTTGTTATCTTCCTTCTTTGCAGGTGATATGGGCCGCTCCCACGGACTTGATCGCCTTCAGGGGTCTTCAATATTTCACCACTCCGGACGGGATTCCGGTTCAGGCAGACGCCGGGACCGAGGTGATTATGAAGATAGGGACAATCGCCTTCGCGAGTCGTCTCACCGCAAGAAAGCGCACTATCAATCTTCTCAGTCCCGTGATCTTCCTCCTACTGCTGAGCCGGATAAAGAGAAGTCTTTGCAGAAGAGTTATCAGTCTGATGCTGCTCGAGAACAACATTCCAGTTCATCGAGTACGAGGCAAGTTCGAGAGCCGCGTAAAAGAACGGAATTCTCTAAGCCTCCTCCTCCTGCTCCTGCCGTGGACCCGACTGTTGCAGAAAAGATGGTCGACCTTAAGACCAAGTTTCCGAAAATTTGTTTTGACGGTTTGAAATTCCTCCCGGCCATCCATCACATTCCTGGGCACGTGAAGCAAAGTGCCATTGCATGCAACAATGACGTCTATGTTCAACACGACGCATTCGTGCACTTGGTGGAGAAGATATCAGAAGTATCTGTTGAGCGTCAACACGAGATTGACCGTCTGACTCTGGAGGCTGACAGCGATAAGAATATCATCAAACTCCAAGATGAAGAACTCGCCTCTTATAAGTTAAAGCTAGAAGCCGCTGAACAAGGTGCAAAAGATACTGCCGAGGCAGTTACTCGCTTAGAGGTGGCTCACAAAAAGGAGCTTGACGAAGCAGTTCAGCGCAGCGGCGCCCTTGCCCTAGAAAAAGACTCTGTCCAAAAAGAAAGGGACGCGCTCGCTACTCAAGTCAAAGAGCTGAAAGAACAACTCTCCAAGGAGAAAGAAGACAAAATAGCCACTCAGGAAGAATCACAGCGGTATTGTGATGAGATTGTGGCCACCCGGCTCCTGAAGGCAAAGCTTGATGGTGAACTTGCCGGGGTCGAGAAAATGAAGGATGAGGCCCGTGAGGAGGGCAAAAGAATGGCTGAGGAGGAGCTTGATTCTCGCCTGGAGGCGGCCGCAGAGACCGGCAGGGAAGAAGTCAAAAGTATGTTTGACCCGTTGATCGCCGAGTACGGAGCCCGCGTCCTTATGCACCGCGACCTAACATTCTTGGGCGACGGCTACCATGAATCCCTGGCTGAGGCATGGGAGACTCTGATAAAGATCAAGAAAGTCGAATCAGGCTCCGAAGAAATTGACGAAGATGCACTGGTGAAGGAGTTCCTGAGGGGGAATGAGCCATCGGATTTATCCGTAGCATTGGCTCTCTATGGCAAAGGCTCTTCCCCTTCGAAAGAGAAGAATAACGAGGCTGGCCCGTCAGAGGCCGACACTACTACTCCTCACACTGCCGCTCCTTATGCTGCCCAATCGGCTGGTCGGTCGACGCTTGATCCATTCGAGCAGCATGCCAGCTACGACCCCGAAGATCCTGGGCTCGGCGTTCATGTGCTGTCACCTATCCTGGAGGGTGAAACCCCGCGCGCCACCGACAGCCAACCTGATCCTGGTAGGAGACTCTTCTTTCTCTAGAAGTCGAAGTGATCCGTCATTTTTTAGCAGTGGTTATTCGTTCTAATGCCCACTTCTTATATGTCTCTCAGGTTGTTCTGACACTGAGCTAACTCCGAGGAGCGATGACGCCAAGGAGGAAGCGGGGAAAGCAAGCGATGCTGCTCACGCAGGGGTAACTCCCGGCCCAGACGCTCAAGTGATCGGGGCGCTTGACGATGACAAACTTGATACCTCGTCTCCTGCCGAAGGAAGCGACGAAGTTAAAATCACTGGCGCCTCTGAACATACTTCAGAGATGAGCATGAAGGATCGTCTTGTCGACGAGGAGAAGAGAAAGGTCAAAGTCAAAGTTGAATCTGAAGTCCTGGAACTTACTGACCCGCGGAATAGACCTTTGAAAATCATTCTCCCGGGCAGGTCTAAACCATTAGATGTTCCGTCTCCTACTCCTGACTCCGTCTCTCTAGCAAGCAAAAAGTCCAAGAAGAAACGTGAGGGAGAGGAGTCGTCGGAAACACCGAAGGCAGACAAGAAGAAGAAGTCGAAGAAATGATCGATGCACTTGTTCAACAAGTTTTTTGCTGACACTGTGCTCCGGGGACTTGGAGACTTGAGACTGTTCATACTCTAGTCCGCGCTCTGGAGACTTAGAGTACTCCGCTCCGCACTCTGGGGGTTCAGAGATTGGAAATTGTTTATACTCTAGTCCGCGCTCTGGGGACTTAGAGTACTCCGCTCCGCACTCTGGGGATTCGGAGATTGGAAATCGTTTATACTCTAGTCCGCGCTCTGGGGACTTAGAGTACTCCGCTCCGCACTCTGGGGACTCGGAGATTGGAAATCGTTTATACTCTAGTCCGCGCTCTGGGGACTTAGAGTACTCCGCTCCGCACTCTGGGGATTCGGAGATTGGAAATCGTTTATACTCTAGTCCGCGCTCTGGGGACTTAGAGTACTCCGCTCCGCACTCTGGGGACTCGGAGATTGGAAATCGTTTATACTCTAGTCCGCGCTCTGGGGACTTAGAGTACTCCGCTCCGCACTCTGGGGACTCGGAGATTGGAAATCGTTTATACTCTAGTCCGCGCTCTGGGGACTTAGAGTACTCCGCTCCGCACTCTGGGGATTCGGAGATTGGAAATCGTTTATACTCTAGTCCGCGCTCTGGGGACTTAGAGTACTCTGCTCCGCACTCTGGGGATTCGGAGATTGGAAATCGTTTATACTCTAGTCCGCGCTCTGGGGACTTAGAGTACTCCGCTCCACACTCTGGGGATTCGGAGATTGGAAATCGTTTATACTCTAGTCCGCGCTCTGGGGACTTAGAGTACTCCGCTCCGCACTCTGGGGATTCGGAGATTGGAAATCGTTTATACTCTAGTCCGCGCTCTGGGGACTTAGAGTACTCCGCTCCGCACTCCGGGGATTCGGAGATTGGAAATCGTTTATACTCTAGTCCGCGCTCTGGGGACTTAGAGTACTCCGCTCCACACTCTGGGGATTCGGAGATTGGAAATCGTTTATACTCTAGTTCGCGCTCTGGGGACTTAGAGTACTCCGCTCCGCACTCTGGGGATTCGGAGGTTGGAATCGTTCGTATGAGTCTGTATGCCGCACAGAATAATGTAATTTATCATTCAATTAAGAGATACAGAAACTTCATAGAAAACGTGGCTTCAAGCCTTTATTAATGAAAATCAACTAAATTGCTCGATTACAACTTCAAAAGGAAACTAAATCATTATTGAATGGAAACATGCACAAAACAATAGTGCCTATAACAAGAAAGGGAAACATGCTAAATGTAATAGTGCCGCAAATGTTCACTGTTCCATGCTCGGGGGAGTGTCGCGCCATCAACGGTCGCTAGCTTGAAGGTTCCTTCTCCAAGCTTCCGTTCAATGGCGTATGGACCTTCCCAGCTGGGATTCATGCGTGATGGTACTGGGAAGACTCGTTTCAGAACGAGATCACCCACATCAAAGATTCTTGGGCGGACTCTGCCATCGTAGTAGCGCTTGACTCGATGTCTGTGCGCCGCCGCCCTTAACTCAGCTTCTTCACGCTTTTCGTCGATGCAGTCCAGTGATTCCAGCAAGAGGTTTTGGTTCGTCTTGGGGTCATAGTATGTCACTCGGTGCGATGGAACTTCAAGTTCCACGGGTATTACGGCTTCAGAGCCGTATGCCAAGGCGAACGGAGTGTGGCCGGTCGCGGACTTGTGGGTAGTCCTATATGCCCATAATGCTGTCGAAAGTTCATCTACCCACTTGCCTCCAACCTTCTCCAGACGCTTCTTTAGTATGGACTTGATTATTTTGTTAACGGCCTCGACTTGTCCGTTAGCTTTTGGGTGTGCAACGGCAGCGAACTTTTTCTCGATGCCGTACTTTAAACAGAACTCTTTGAATTCTCTACTTTCGAATTGCGTTCCGTTGTCTGTAATGATGGTGCGCGGAAGACCAAAGCGGCATATGATGTTTCGTACAACGAAGTTAATGACTTTCTTAGAGGTGATAGTAGCCAAAGGTTCTGCCTCAGCCCATTTCGTGAAATAGTCGACTGCTACTATCGCGTATTTCGCACCACCTTTGGATAGAGGCAAAGAGCCGATTATGTCGATTCCCCAGATCGCGAATGGCCAAGGGCTGATCATTTGTGTGAGTTCCGTTGACGGAGCCCTCGGGATTTTTGCATATCTTTGACACTTGTCGCATTTTCTTGCGTAGTCCGCGGCATCCCGGTTTACGGTGGGCCAGTAATACCCATAGCGGAGGATCTTCTTTGCTAGCGTTTGCCCCCCAGTATGGTCGCCGCATTCCCCTTCGTGGACTTCCCTCAAGACTCGCTTTGTTTCATCATGAGCGATGCATCGTAACAATGGGATTGAGAATCCTTTCCGGTACATGGATCCATCCTGCATTACGTACCGCGCAGCCTTTCGAAGGACCTGTCATCTTTCGCTTCTTCGTTCTGGTAAAGCCCCGGTTGTCAGGTATAGTTTGAATGGGGTTATCCACGAGTCCTTCTCGGTCTCTGTTTCCAACACAAGATCGATTTTCATCTCGTCCGTACTCGGGGCATGCAAGACTTCCACGGGATACAATCCCATTTGCTGAACATCGTCGGTACTTGCGAACTTAGCCAACAAGTCGGCTTCTTTGTTTTGTTCTCGCGGGATATGTGAAATGTCATAACGTCTAAGATTTGATAGTAGTTCCTGGACCTGAACGTGGTACGGAGCAAGCTTTCGCCCTTTTGCTTGGTAGTCTCCTCGTACTTGGTAAACCACTAACTGCGAGTCGCAAAAGATCTCGACTGATTCGATTCCGAGTTCTTTGATAAGCTTCAAGCCAGTGATCAATGCTTCATATTCGGCTTCGTTGTTTGTAGCCGGAAAATCGAGCTTTAGGGCATAACAGATTGATCGGTTTTCCGGAGTTATGAGAACTACACCTGCGCCGGAGCAACGGTCGTTTGATGCACCGTCAGTGTATAATTTCCATCGAATGGGGGGAATGATATCGTGATCGTCCGGTTTGATGGGTATGGTAAATTCAGCGATGAAGTCTGCTAACGCTTGCCCTCGGATGGCCCTCCGTGGTAGGTATGCGATATCGAATTGGCTCAACTCGATGTTCCATTTCAGCAATCTTCCAGAAGTTTCCGGTCGTTGAAGTACCTGCCTCAGGGGTTGATCGGTATAAACGCCGATCGAATGCGCTTGAAAGTACGGGCGCAGCTTGCGTGATGCAATCACCAAGCAATAAGCCAATTTCTCAATTTTAGGGTAATTCTTCTCTGCCCCCGTTAAACGCTTGCTAACATAATATACCGGCTTCTGAACTCGATCCTCCTCACGGACCAAAGCTGCGCTTATCGCATGAGGGGATATAGCCAAGTAAACGTACAACATCTCATGGTCAACTGGTTTAGATAGCATTGGTGGGCTCTCCAGATGCCTTACCAGGTCCTGGAAAGCTTCCTCGCAGCTAGACGTCCATTCAAAATTCCTCTTTCCTTTCTTTATTATGTCGAAGAACGGGATGCACTTGTCAGTTGCCTTGGATATAAATCGACTCAGCGCAGCCACTTTTCCGTTCAAGCTCTGTACCTGCTTTATAGTCCTGGGCGCTTGTACATCTCGAATGGCTTGGATCTTTTCTGGGTTGGCTTCGATTCCCCTAGCGTTGACGATGAATCCTAAAAACTTCCCTGATGCAACGCCGAAAGAACACTTCAGCGGGTTGATCTTCATTCCATAGGACCTGAGTATGTTAAACATTTCAGCTAAGTCTTGAATGTGGTCGTTTGACTGCCGTGACTTCACGAGCATGTCATCCACATAGACTTCCATGGTTTTGCCCAGCTGGTCCTTGAACATTCGATTCACCAGACGTTGGTAAGTTGCTCCAGCATTCTTTAATCCAAAGGGCATCACTACATAGCAATACAGCCCGACATTTGTAACGAAGCTGGTGTGTTCTTGGTCCGGAATATGCATTGGGATTTGGTTGTATCCCGAGTACGCATCCATGAATGACAATAATTCGTGTCCTGCTGTGGAATCGACCAACTGATCGATCCTAGGCAACGGGAAACTGTCCTTAGGGCATGCTTTGTTTAAGTCGGAATAATCTATGCAAGTCCTCCATTTCCCATTTGCCTTCTTTACAAGCACGGGGTTGGAGACCCACTCCGGGTAGAGGGCGTCGCGGACGAACCCATTTGCTTTGAGTTTGTCCACCTCCTCTCCAAGAGCGGCGGATCTCTCTGGATCCATTCCTCTCCTTTTTTGCTTGACTGGGACGAATTTCGGGTCTACGTTCAACATATGACTTGTGATGGCGGGAGAAATCCCACACATATCAGAATGCGTCCAGGCAAAAACATCAAGGTTTGCTCGGAGGAAGTCGCTAAGGTCTTCTGTCATTGCGGGGCCTAACTGTGATCCGATCTTCAGTATTCGCGAAGGGTCGTCACGGCTAACCGAAATGTCAATTGTTAATTCAGCCGGTGCCGCCTTCTCTTCCCTGGGTTTCTCATCGTCGTCTCTCGGATCTATATCTCCGTAGATCCGAGAACTATGCCCGAGCCAGGGCTCGGGCACTACTTGTCAATTATTCGTGTTGAGGATGCGGACAGGATTGTCCACACCCTTTCCTTTTTCCCTCCGGTGGGCTTCTCGGAGCTCGGCCACATAACAAGAACGACCAGCTGCTTGGTCACCGTGAACAATGCCTACTCCTTTGTCAGTCGGGAACTTCAAAGTCAAGCACCACGGGGCTAGTGCCGCCCTAAATTCAGCCAGGGCCGGCCGGCCCAAGAAAACATTATACGGAGAGTCCACATCCAAAACTACAAAGGGTAGGATTCGTACCCTCCGACGTTCGCCTTGTCCCAGTTCAACTGGTAACTCGACATATCCTACTGCATCAGTCGCAGCGCCGTTAAAGCCGTGGATACGAGCTTTGGATGGTTTCAAGTCTTTTGTCTCTAGCTTCATCTGATCATATGCCTTCTTGAAGATGATGTTGACTGAACTTCCACAATCAATCAAAATTCTTTTTACGTATGCTGGTCCGATTGTTGCAGATATGACCATGGGATCGATGGTCGGAGCCTCTACCTGATCAGCGTCTCTGTTTCTGAACACAATATCGTCTGTCATCACGCGCTGCTGCTTAGCAGGGGCCCCGTCCTCTACGTTCGAACAGCACTCGAAATCCGCATGCTTCAAGGAGCTCGCATATCGTTCCATCTCTTGCCAGTTCTTATCTGCGGGATGAGGTCCGCCGATAATTGTATTTATAACCAGTCTTCCAACAGTCCGGGCAGGTTCCTCTGGATGACGTGGAGCCGGTGCACGAACTGGGTCGGACGTTCCCTGTCCTCCTTCCTGCGGATCCTTCACAAATTCTTGCAACTTCTTTTGTCTGATCAATTTCTCGATAGCGTCATGCAGGTGTCTGCATTCTTCCGTATTGTGTCCATAGGTTTCATGGAAGCGGCAATATTTCCCAGTCTGTTTCTATTCTTCAGTTGATTCTTTCGGACGTGGTTTTCTGTACTGAAAAGTATTGCATGTGGATAGGTAAATGTTCTCAAGTGGGGCGTTTAGCGGAGTGTACTCGCTGTAGCTTGGAATTCTCGACTTCCACTTTCCCGCTTCTTTCCTCTTTCCTTGACTCCTTCCTCCGGACTCTTTGGGCTGCACAGGCTTATTCTGGACGTTGACTTGGACCTTTCCTGAATTGTCTCCAGATTGCTTCACAGCAATGTTGCTCTTAATTGACTCTTGGGCAGGTCCCGGTGCCTTGTCTCGTCGTACCCACCTAGCTTCCTCTCTTCTTATGAACTGGTGCGCCTTGGAGTAGAAACGCTCTAGCGTAGTCGGAGGTTTTCCTGCCAGCCAATCTCCGAATTCAGAATCCGGATCTACACCTCTCATCACAGCCATTAGAATTGCATGGTCGTTGGGATTACTGACTTCAGTTGCCGCAACGTGGAATCTTTGTAAGTACTCCTTCAGCGACTCTCCAGGATCTTGGATTACACTTAACAGAGACATCACGTCCTTCGGGCGTGTAGTGTGTATCCTGAACTGCTCAATAAACTTCTTTGCCAACTCCTCGAAATTTGATACGGATCGCGGAGGAAGTCGGGTGAACCACATAGTAGCGATCCCAGACAGAGTAATCGGAAAGCACCTACACTTGGTGGCATCATTTGCTCTGGCTGAATCCATCATCCATTCATACCTCATTACATGTTGTCTGGGGTCAGTCTTTCCTTCGTATGCAGGAATGGTTGGCATGCTAAACTTCTTGGGGTAGGACGCTTGCAGCACAACATCCGTGAACGGAGTATGACTTCTTGACACTCCCCAATCGTCATTTGATAAGCCCTGATTCTCTTTCATCAGTTGCCTGATCATGGCTGTCAGATCGGGTGTCTGTATGGAAGCTGGGAGGTTGGAGTCAGTTCTACGTGCCTGTCCATGCTGATGCCTCCTTTCCTGGCGATCTGCCAATCGTGCGTCATGAGGTTCAACATTGTTAACATTTTGATGGTCTGGAGCTCCCTCCTCCACCTGTACTCCGGTTCGGAAGTTTCCAGTTCTGGCTTGGTCGCGGTCTCCTGCTGTTCGAACAGCGGCATCTGCCCTTGCAGTTTCAGTCTTACGGCGTCTGCGCCTGGGTGGCTCATCAGAAGAAGTTGAGCTATCAGAAGAGGAATAAGCAGCTGGATTGCCCCCAGCATTCTGTTGCTGCTGTTGAGTGAGTTGTGCCATCAGGTTGGCATTAGCTTGCATCTGTTCTCCCAGTTGTCTCCTGCTTTCCCTAAGTTCTCTCATCAAGTCGTTGAACTCCACTCTGGTGAAAACTGGAGTCTGTTCTTGAGCGGCAATCCCTGCACTCGGGATTGCTGGTTGATTGCTAGGTCCTGCTTGTTGCACGCTAGCAGTCTCTCGGGCATCCGCATTAAGGGAAGCTGACCTGGTACGTGGTCTTGCCATTGTAGAGTTATCGGTATGAACTCTGAGTAGAATCAACGGATGTCCTATCAGTGAGTCGGATCTTCTTTGGGGGATTTATTCAATCCAGTAGCTTCAAAGCAGATCCTTGAGGTCTGAGAATTCAATTCTCGGTGAAAGCACCAAAGTGTTAGCACCAAAATTGGTCACTAACCTCGTTGAGAAAGATTGTGTAGAGATATAAGTGATGAAGTTAAATTAAACAGAGAAGACAATGCTAATTTAAATGCAGAAAGTAAGAACACCAGATTTATAGTGGTTCAGCGTAAATGCCTACGTCCACTTTGAGATTAAACTTTATTGATCTTCCTTATTGTTGATTACAAATACAATTCGTGAATCAAATGCTTGAATGAAGTTGTTAAGTAGAGAAGATGAGTCTCAAAAATGGCAGAGTCTCCCCAGTGTTCTCCCAAAAAGGATCCATTTCACTGTGACCCTGCCCCCCTATTTATAGGCAAATATGGGCTGGACTTCCCAAATGGGCTGGATAGCCGAACGGTCAAGCCTCAGTACGGTGGTCGCTGCATGCCGATCCTGGTATGCCGAACGCTCTGATGCCGAGCAGTCTTTCCCATGCCGAACGATGCTTTCCGTGCCGAACGGTCCTTGTGAAGTTGTGCTTACTGAATGCCTTCTGAATGTCGAGCGCTCTCGTTGCCAAGTTATCCTATCGCCCAGTGTTACTGATGTCGAGTACCCTGCGATGCCGAGTACCAGGGACGCCGAGCGCTCTTGCAGCCGAGTGCCAGTTGATGCCGGACACCACTTGACGCCGAGTACCTTGGGATGCCGAGTTCTCCTGATGCCGAACACCACTTGACGCTGAGTACCTTGGGATGCCGAGTTCTCCTGATGCCGAACACCACTTGACGCTGAGTACCTTGGGATGCCGAGTTCTCCTGATGCCGAGTACCACTCCGAGTACTCCTGGATGACAAGTGCTTCGCCGAACACTCCTGGATGCCGGACACTCTCTGATGCCGAGCTCCACTGGATGCCGAACGCTAGCGCCGAGCATTGGTTGTCGCCGAACACTAACTGACGCCGAGCACTACGGATGCCGAACGCTATGGATGCCGGCTCCCATTGGATGCCGCGCGCTTCGCCGTATCCTCCTGGATGCCGAACAGTCCTTCATGCCGAGTAGTGGCCAATGCCGAGCACTCAGTTGCCTGGTCAAATCTCCAGGAAACACATTGATAAGCTTTATCAATATTTGTGTATTGGTGAATTTGTGTGTCGTTAACTTTTGTGATTGGCATTAATATTATAGTCAATATTTTTGTGTTCGGTGAATAAACTAAAGAAAATGACGTTCTTTTCTGTGTTTTGAGATTATTGAGGTATTGTATGATTTTGGTGTTTTACATGCATACTAGTTATAGTAAGGCATTAATGTTATCATACGTCTTTTGTCATATCTCATATTCTATCTTATTTTAATCTGATATTTATAGTTAGACTGATCCGTTTATTATTTTCTTATTAAATAATACTCGGGTCAGACCGAGATGCTACAGGTGCTTCTGCTTGACCTCTCATCTGGAGTATTATCTGAATTTTGGCTAACTACGTTAGATTTGTAGTTTTGTTGTTATACATTAGAGATAGAGACTCCTTAATGTATATATTCTTTTGTGTAGCACCTATATCTATTCTTTTTGTGATATGTGGATCTTGTTTGTCCACTACTCTGATGTACACTTTTATGTGTAATATTCATATCTGTTTCCGCCTTTGAGATATGAACTTCTGTGACTGATTTGTGTTATATTTATTTCTATATTTGTTTCCGAAGATATTATAGCCACCATGTAGTAGCTTTGAGTGTGTATCGTTATGTCGGATTTCCTCTTGAGATGAGAAGCATGTTATTCTATCTGACATATCGGTGCTCGCACAAAGCAATTATACGGATGGTCGCTCCTCAATAGCCTTATTCTCCGCGCTAGTTGACGGCATTACTCCGTAGTGTTCTTGGCTAGCGTGGGTATAGAGGTGGGGCGTCACATCAATGGAAGCAATAACTGAGTTTGTGGGTATTAGATATGATCCAATAACTGATACGAAAGTATCGTTTGATAAGCATCAAAGTAAAGCAAGTATTTTGATGGAGAAATCAAACAATTTGAATTTCATTCAAAGTGCAAAGCATGTGTATGTCTATAAGAAAGAACATTAATAGGTACTAAAATTTCTAAAACTAAAAGTAAATGACGAACTTATGATTGTTAACAACATATTTGTGTTAAAATCATTTTAGTTTAGTTGTTTAAATACTCAAGATTGGATTTGAAAATGAAATCTTTTATAATCAGTATAAAAGGATGCTAGGAATGTCCCAAATGATATACACAAATACCATATCAGAATTTTTAATATGGAGCATGTAAGATGGATTCCTTATGCATTGCCAATAGGAGTTATCATACGTGTTGTATATTTTCAATGTCATATTTCTCTTATGTCTTTAATACATAAATCGAGTATCAAATCCAAATTAAGATTACTATATGACAATATCGAGTGCTCTAGAGTATTTGTGAAATACTAGAGAACTATTTATAGAAATGACAATATCCTTATGAAGAAGTGCACAGACTAAAACTTTATAAGTGATATCGGGTATAATGTGTCAATTCTAAGTTCATGTTCAGTCTTAAGTCAAGAGTTGGAAATGTTGCAAAAAATAATTAATGACTGATTTAACCAAAGGCTAAGTGTTGCATTGAACAGAGTTGCAATAAAAGAACTATAAATAAGTGCACTTTTTTTATAACTGAGCTAGGGTTGATTCCAAATGTTGATAATCCCATGACATTATTATATGATAACGATGCTGCGATACAATTGTAAAAAAACCTAAAGCTCACTAAAAGTCGAGAAACATGCAAAAAAATTCCACCTGATAAAGGCAGTTTATCATCGTCGGAGAGGGTTGATTGACATAGTAGATAACTAAAACAATATAGCATATTTGTTCACTAAGGGACTGGCTTGATCGGTTTTAGAGAAAACTGATCGAAGGAGTTGAATAAGATTCCATAATTGACCTCAACTGCAAATGGGAGGTTGATAGAGTTAGGGGTATGCCTTAGGTATAATTATATAATTTGTTACATATATCCAAATTATAACAATTCTCATTCAACTTAAAGGTTTTTTCTTTCTATTATTTACTTGTTATATTATGATATAATTAATTTAAAGTATATTAAATAGAAAATCCTTAAATAATATGTTATGTGATGGTAATTAGGATGTGTTATAATCATGCAAAATTTATCATATTAAAAATAATATACTATTTTAAACATTCTTAGTCAAGATGTTTCAAGACAGGATATCGATCCATCCTTTAAGACTAGAGTATGTAATGCTCTCTAAATGTTGCGCACTATATTACTCATGGATGTTGGGAGAACCAAGGGGTTAAATAGAGGTGGTTACTGGATAACTATGGAATGACTCATTCGAGAGTTTTCTGATCTTTAATATAACTAAAGCAAATAGAGAATCTTGAAGTGACGATTTTACACAATTCTCTCGACTTGGGAATACTGTTGAACTTCAATATGAATACTCTACTTTGATTATAGTCAAATCATGGCATGACATCTATCGAACGACTATAGTTGGGTCTAAGTTGAAGTATAGGAAGTAAAACACTATTCAATAGAGAACCCGTCTCCTCAGTTATGTGAGATTAGTATTACGGTTATCAGTACTCAACTCAAAGTCAAAGTCTTTAACCAGAGCAGTAAGGTTAATAATAAATGTTGTTATTGCACTAATGATTTTGTGTTTGGACTAATCAAGTTGAATGCGGACGATGTTAGAATTTTGACCAAAACAAAATTTCATAAGCCCTAATGCGATATAGTATCGACGAAGAGAATCGGTGTAATAATCATTGGTACCAAGTACTGCTTATAATACTAAAATTCGATTTTACCGAAAAAATGTGTAAGCGATAAATTCAATCAAAATGTCACACCACTAGCTAAGGTGATGTGTGAAAGATAACATTCAATTTGTACAATATTAATCATTGATTGAATTTACACCTTTGAGTCGCACAACTGTAAGGATGAATACTCTGAAAAACCACATAGTTTGATTAATTTTTAATCTGGTATATTAATTGAATTAATTAATACTTATGAATCATTAATTATTAAATTTTATCTGATTTTTTGAATTCCATTATTATCTAATAAATTACGTATATACAATTTATATATGTACGTATCGATATACAATATCAATACATTTAAATTTGATTTAAATCAATTATTTATTTAGTGTTTTTCTGGAAATTTCAAGGGCTCAAATCGCCTCCATCTGTGCTCGTCCTTTAATGTTAAAGGGGGAGATTTGATTTGATTTAATTGAGATTTAATAAAGAACTAAAGAGGGAAAGTGTTAAGGAAGGAATTGGAAATGTTTTAATTGTTTCTTTAAAATAAAAAATCATTTTATTCCTTCATTCACCCTCCTAACAATTCATTTCTCTTCCTCTCCTCCTCTCCCCACTATGGCCAAAAGTTAATGGCTTTTAGAAATGAAATTTCCAAAATAAAATCAAAACAAATCAAAACCAAATAAATAAAAGGTGATGCTTTAAATCGTTGCAAAATCTGGAGATGATCCAATCAGATTTAAGAGTCCCATTCTTCTTTCAAGGTTCGATTTTTGGCACATTTATATGGTAATCTAATTTTATTTGATTATGAAATACATGATGATAACACAGTTAGATCCTATGCATGTTATATCTCTTTTGATTACATGTTCATCTTGTATGTATAGTTTTGATTTCTGTCATTCTTCAACGAATTTATATATGTCTAAGTTGTCCAATTAATTTTTGTTATTTTAAAATTGATGTTTATAAAAAAAGTTTATCAAAAACTAATTTCAATTAATTGTTGTATTTTTTAATTGTCATATACAGAAATATAAATATTGAAACCATCTTGAAAGTTAATTTAATGTTTTGTATGTTCGTTTGTTTCGAATGTAAATTATTGGTTATTGTTTGAATATGTTTAAGGGTTGGTTTGATTCAAAAGGTTATAAGTGGACTTCTATGCAAAATCACAAACATACTTTGATTCCTCCTTAATTTAAAACTTGTTTTCAATTTTTAGATCTAAATTTTAAAACATATTAAAACTACAAACTTCATATACATGTGCTATTTTAAATCTAAAATATAATTTGTAATTATATATGTGTGTGTTATTTCATCTCAAAGTTTGAAAATGGGCGTTTGCGTAAAATCTTTAATATAATTTTAAATCTTTCCTAAATTAAAACTAGACTTGAAATTGTTTGTTTTAGATTTTAAAACATATTAGTCAAAATTAGGAAGTGTTTAAGTATTCAAAATTATTTTGCAATGACATTAAAGGATGAATAAATAAAAGACGATAACTCCTTCACCTTTTCCTTTTTTTCTTAATTGCTTACTTAAACACAATTAGCTATCATTTTGAATATAAGCAAATATTTGATTAGTTAAAATAACTTTATAACATATTATACATATGTAAATATAAGCAAACCGGGTGCGCACGTGTGTATGTATGTGTGTGTGTATAGAGGAACCCTCTTATAGAGAGGAACTCAAAAAAAATGGTGAAAAGGCCGGGACAATCTTTTCAAATTTTTGGTTGTTGTGCTTTAAATGGTTATAGGATAATCTAAGGGGACCTCTACGAAATCTGGGTTCTCATGAACTCACCATTGCTATCTCTAAATAAAAGTAAAACTTGTTATCCTTAAATTACCAAATCCATGTTGAGTTAGGAAGCCAATCTTAAGTCAAATAAAGGTAATTTTATAAAGATTTTAGTGAAACAAAGACTGGTTCCAAAAATGAATCTGAGTTACAAGGGATTACTGTGACCACGGATGAGAACACCACGGTTTTTAGTCCAAACTGCAAATTGAAACCCGTGAACCCTCGTTTTCAAATCGCAACCTTGACGTGGATATGGAAATTAGAGATACAAATCTATCAGTTCTAGGTAGAGAAGAATAGGACAGGTCGACTAATGGTTTTCAGATAGCAGGTTAGACTATCTTCGATAATGGTTTTTGGGCTATAAGACTTGCAATTGATTCAAATAGCAAGACCAAATCTATAAAACCACAAAATCAGTTTGAGATTCCCATTTCGCTTTGGACCCTAGTTTTGCGAATCAGGGAGATTTCGATTGCTAACATGGTGCCAGACTTGCAATTCATCTGGGAACTAGCATACGTAGAGATGGATGCAGTCACCAGCATGAATCATTTCTCTAGGAAGATAATGGTCGTAGAATTTCCATCGGACAAGATACAAGTCACCTGAGATGGCAATTGAGGAATATAGTTTTTGCTTAAAGGTAGTTTTACAAAATTTCTTTAATGCGTTGTCCTCTTTTGGGCTATTACCATAACTGCTAAATAAAGAAGAAAAAAAGTTGCCCACATCATACTTTAAAAAACCCGCACTTCCTGACACACCGATCCAAAGCTTAGTGTGACTTTCGGACTCGCATTATACCAAGAAATACGAACTGATGGGTTTTAAACATTACAGAACATGATTATAAAGGTAAATTCTAAAACATTCTACACTTTCAAATCTCGCAGTGGAAGGAACTAAAATATAAGTACTGAAAAATATACATTTCAGAAAAACAATATATATTTAATTTCCATATACACTATTTTCAAAGTAAGATATAAGTTTTACAGGCTTTTAATATAGTAAGTAAGTACATGAGTACAAGTTTAATATGTGATGATCATGATCATTTAACTTTAGTTCTACTCTAGATGACATATGGTGTACTATAAGTGTTTGTGAATTCCTAAGGTATGTTACCTAAGGGTTCTTGTCTAGTACATACCTACACTACTGTATGTGTAGGCTAATTCAAGGATCGAATTACAGATCGAACCTCACAACTAGTAATCGACCACCGCTCCTAGAGCTACTTAATATAAACACCGTCATTAGGCTACTATGGAAATAAATTCCCACTACTATCACTGCCACTAGGCTATTGGGGAATCGATTTCCCCCTAACTACGACTACCCATTTCTCACTATGCCCGGAGAGGAAGAACCCGAAATGCCGACTCGCAGGCATGTCTCATCGTCTGCACTCGCTTCCACCTCTTGATCGTAGTATTGACCACTTATTGAACGTGCTAGTATCCTCCATCTGAACTGTATCATGTCGCATCAAAAATCATGCATACTAGGATTTCGTTATGTCGAACCACACTCCATCAGGCATCCTCGTCAG
The DNA here is from genome assembly GCA_030737815.1 of Allium fistulosum. Classification (NCBI taxonomy): domain Eukaryota; kingdom Viridiplantae; phylum Streptophyta; class Magnoliopsida; order Asparagales; family Amaryllidaceae; genus Allium; species Allium fistulosum. The sequence continues at coordinate 621,261,717 of CM060907.1, forward strand.
TGTTGCGCGTCCACCATGGAATTTTCTATGAGTGTCATCTGCGAAAATACACTGCCCCCAGTTGAATAATCGACCCTCCTATTAGGTAAACAACATTTACCAAACATTGCAATTGTACAGGACTGGATGTAGGGTAACTCCAAACCAGTATAAAAATCCCAGGTGGGATCTCTCTAATTCTCCACTTTTTACTTTATTGCATTTATACTTATCTGTGTTTGCATCATGATTGTTCATTCTGCGTTGTCTAATAATAATCTTAAAACAATTTTAAAAAGATTTACAAAAAATTAGAAAACATTATTTACCCCCATTTAGTTTTTGATTAACCATAAGATCCATAATTCTACAACACGTAGAGGATATATTGTCCTAACCGTGTATAACAAGTAATTCAAACAATACATCCAAATACATTCATTGGCATCCATCATCCATAACACGTCCTATTGACATGTTTACAATCATTCCTACAATTCAATAGTCTCTATCTAAGTTGGAACCTATATACAAAAATAATCTCTTCTAATGAAAATGGAAACGTAGTAGAAAAGAGTTTAGGGTGCGTAGCTCAGACTTTTTCCTCAAGTTCCCATGTACTCTCAACCGGATCATCTCCCTACTAGACTCTAGCCAGTATAATCATTTCCTTACAGAGTCAATTTGTCACATGTCCAAAAATATGGATAGGTGCAGGGTGAACTAGGGACTCACCCAACCCATTTGACTTTCCTAACTGATACAGCTTGACCTCGGTAACTACATCGTATAGACACTTCCATAAGTATCTAATGAAGGCTTCAGTATAATTTAACCGTGTTCCATCTTGGCTTGGGGATTTTCTACTTGTCTGCTTTCTAATTGTGGACTCAGCTTCATAGTCTATAAGGGACTGAGCTCCTCAAACTACCCTATATCTCTCCTATCAGTACTTGCTTTCATGCATACCTTGTATAGTCCTTGTCCCTCTATGAAATAATTCTATCCATATTTTTCAACTGCACTTCTCATTCTTTACCACTAGCATAAACCTTTAATCTGAATGTATGTGCATAGGTAATTCTCTGCAATCCTTGCTACTAACTCAAATGGTGTCGACATTCACCATGCTAAATAACTTGAGCAAAAGTATGTTCCCTCGAAACTGTATCCCTATTAAATCCTTAATGCACAACATACTGCCTTAACTCATCCAGTGATATACCTAATCACTTCAACTTCTAGATACCAAGTGAGACAACTCGAATGTAGGCTATGTCTCTGTCCAAGGTACTTAGCTCTATGCCAATTCATTACTTTGCCAAAGGGTATCCAAACTTGGTGATTTATTAAATTGATAAAAATAGCAAAAATTCTTGTCCAATTCGATTCAACTTTATTCATTTCATTTTATTTCTAAATGGTTTCATCAATCCTTTAAAAGTGATGGTACCTGGTTATCATGTTTGGAGTCTATAGGGGTCCATTCTAAATTCTACAATAAAAAATTTGGTCTATCTTCACATTCAACTTTAACAACAAAAATCCCAAAATTAATTAAAGTCATAACTTAGAATCACTCTAGCAATTGTAATAATCACCTTAAGTGATATTTTGTTCGTGTGTGATTGTCATGCACACAGCTGTGTGTTCTAATCTAGTCTTCTATGGATTTCCTTAAGTAATTAGTCTTCTTCTAATCTGAGGGATGATTGAGAAGAGTCCTTTTTATCTCTCCTTCAAATCCTATCAAAATTTTCCGATTTAGTTTTCTATGAAAATCGCCTTTGCATTCTCGATACGTGCAAATAACAATATCTTTTCCTTGACGAAGACCGAAAATTTTAAGTTAACCACTCCTTGAAAAATCTTGACCATAACCTTATCTAGTGTACCTTTTTTATGTTTTGAACTTCCAAAACTTTAGCCATTTCTTAATGTCCTCCCATAAATGAGACCTTTTTACCAAACATAACCTCTTATTGCTTTATTCCAATTATTTCATGGTTGAGATAACTCAATATGGAATGGTGCTCTACCATTTTAATCCAATAAACATGATGACCAATACTTAGGTCTATACTTAGGGATTTCCATATTTTAATACATTGGAATTACATCTCTTCCAATGGAAAGGTTGACGATGTAAATTTTTATGTCTTATCCAAAAGGAGAATTAGTGTCACGTTTGGAATTATATCTTTTCATAATTATTGAAATAGACAATATAAAATATGGTAAATATCCTAATTTTATACATCTCTTTTTGTTTGGCATATTCCTTGTCATTTCAAACTATATACTTTTATTTATAAATACGAACTTGATAATCCATAGGAATTTACATTGTAGCCCTCTACATTCCAATGATTTAAAATACTACTTAAATTCCGAATCCAATTTATCAATACTTTCGGTTATTTCTACTAACCGTATCAATTATCCAACTAAATCTAGGATCACCTCTATCCCAACAATTTACCATGATAACTTAATTTACATTTTACTTGCACATGTCATTAAAATACAAAAATATGAAACTATCACATGATTTATAAGTTCAGGCCCTACTACTATCTAATATTTTCCTGATTCGAATATGTGCAAATTTATGACCATACAATTCCAAGGTTTACGTAGGCATACTTGGAACACATCTACAATGATAGAATCTAATAAGGTAACACCGCCCGTAGGCTACTATGAATACCAATTTCCACTAATCCCATAGCACAATGATACTGTGGAGACTGCTCTCCCATTAATACATGGACCATCCGTAGCCTACATATATCATATCCTTATCTATGTGGTACCGACCAATACTCGGACCACCCCTTATCACTTAACTTATTATATAAAAATTGAAATAGACCCCACTTGGGCCTTTTTACACTTCAAACCGAATAAAACTCCTTGCATATATAGAGTCCATTGACAATAACCATCTTGGTCTACTCTTTCCTAATTCTAGGATACGATTTACCCAAATCATATTTTCCAAACTTCATCACAGAAAAAATCTACGATTCAAACCATACTTGGGTAAAAGATACAAGGTGGTGCTAACCCTTCACTACTATAGGAAGCTTGACCTAGAACTCTATCCATCTAATTCAACCATTGACTGAAAGGTCACTAAATTCCCATGTTTCCTTTATATCCGTCCCAACCATGTTAAGGCTTCCAAATTCCATAGTCAATTTCTTTCCTAGTGGGCTATTTAATCCTATTTGTCTATCTCTGATCTATTTCTTTCCTTTTAAGTTTAACTGATAGTCATTTTATTTTCACTTTTACCTTTTTAAATCAAAACCTTTGATTTTAACTTTACTTCCACAAAACTAGTAAGTTTTAAAACTATAAAACTCTCTTTTCATTTAAACAAGTGTTTCCTTTTTCCTAAGATCATGTTATTCTTCTTTAATTAAATTATCAAATACGGTTGAGCTTAACTTAGAAAAATGTACCTAAAACACACTATTTAAAAATTTTCTTTAATAAATAAGTAACTTTCACAAAAACTTATTCTAAAAGAAAATATGGTATTTTTCACTTATTACTACTATTATTTTAGAGTTTGACAAAAACATTGATAAAAGACATTTTCAAACACTAATAAATTCTAATTAATAACGAGGTTCAAAAGTCAGATCTTACATACTTCTCAATTTTTATTTTTCAAAAGTTCTACTGTTAAAAGCAAAGTGCACATTAAGTGTAAGTGTAACAATGTGCCCAAAAGACAAAATAAAGCTTTACAAAAGTTATTGAAAATTATTATTTTTATCAAATTCTCTCCTTTTATTTTTTAAACAATTTCCATAAAGTTTGTCTGATTAGTTTATATAAAATCATAAACCAACTTTCTCTTTCTGTTTAACGTACCAGACATCTATAATTTCTAACTTTTAAAAAACATTTTCATTAGTTTATCACTTAAATCGGAGTGGACAGTAGCAACCTAATTACCTAAGCCCACTTGTACCTAACAATATTTAAGTACATAAGGTTTCCTTCTTACTTTCCAAAGATGGTTAACTCAAGTTTATTTCCAATGCAATGTCGAACTACAATATGAAAATACTCTAGCTATACCTTTAAATAATAGGAGTCCTTGCGACTGTTACCAATATGAGAATAGGATTTCTATTTTAATTGGGAAATCAACCTTCGATTTGTATAGTCCTCTTTCATGTTATTAATATCATATATATATATATATATATATAGGTCTCATGGTACTAATCTTTTCTATTCACCCTTCAGTTCATAATTTACTTGCTACTGCTAGTTGGTCTACAAACCCTCTACTGCTCTTTCTTTATGTGGTAAACTCAAATAAATATGAAAATTTTATTTTTCACCTCAACTATTATAGCCTTAACACTTATTATAACCCACAATTGTTTGCTTTTATCAGGGATAAGCCAACCATTACCTTATGAGCCAAAATATATAGGGTGTTGAGTATTAATACACATATTAGAAATTAGAACTATACTCCCTTAGTCGGGTCAGGCTTATCTTGTCTCCTCCCTTTAGATACTGACGAAACCATATAAGGATATCCATGCTCGAAATCTTTAATGCCTTTCTAGAGCCATTCCTCTAAGAGTTATACCCATTCTCACTACCTATGATTGGAAATTATTTTCAACTTTCCTAAAGATAGTACTTCACATGAATAATTGTTATCATTCTTTCATGTTACTTATATATATATATATATATATATATCTGTAAAACCTTCAAAAAATGTTACCTATACATATATACACCTTTCAAAAGCCCATTTTGAAAATCCCTTTTTATAAAACAAAAACTTTTTGGAAAACTTTATTTTTAAAACTTTTCAAGTATGTTCTCTCAATATGCACCTAAATCCCAAGGGATCTTAAACCTAGCTCTGATACAAGATGTATTAATCCGTACTTCCCGACACATCGATCCAAAGCCTAATGTGACTTTCAGACTCGTGTCCTGCCAAGAAATATGAGATGTTAGGTTCTAAAAACATTATAGAGCATAATTATAAGAGTAAGTCCTAAGACATTCTACACTTTCAGACCTCACAGCGAAAGGAATTAAAATATAAGTACTGAAAAATGGACATTTCAGAAAACAGTCTCCAAAACACTTTATTTGACAATTAATTTATCTCAAAGTGCAATATATGTTTTACAGCTTTTAATGTAGTAAGTAACTACATGTAGAACAACAAAGAATATGAAAACTTCAGTGTGAAGCTCCTTCCTCCATGTACTCTGCCAATCTACTTCTAACCTGTCATCCTGTGGTGGGGAAAAATGGAAAGGAAGGGGTGGATCAGACAAAAGTCTGGTGAAAGAGTATAAGTTTAATATGTGATGATCATATGTAGTTACTTCAATACTACTCTAGATGATATATGGTATGACACAAGTGTCCATGAAATCCTAAAGTCTGTTATCTAAGAGTTCTTGTCTAGTACATTTCTACACTACAATTTTTGTAGGCTATTGCAATGGATCAAAATAAAGATCGACCCTCACATCTAACAATCGGCCACCGCTCCTAGAGCTACTCGATATAAACAATGTCGCTAGGCTACTAAATGTGGAAACATCACCCCCTTGGCTACTAACCATGAAAACACCACCACTAGGCTACTGTGGGACTAAATTCCCACTACTATCACCACCACTAGGCTACTGGGAACCCCTTCCCTACACCTAGAGAGGAACAACCCGAGATGCCGACTCGTCGGAATGTCCCAACGTTTGTATTTGCTTCCACCTCTCGATCATAGTGTTGGCCTCTTATTGCATGCTTCAGGTGCCCCATTTGAACGACATCCAAATTGGCCAAGTTGTATGTGAAATGGGTTATGCAATTCCATGGTGTGCAAGGAGCATTGTGGGTGACCGAGACTCTTTGTTCACTAGTGGGTTTTAGAAGAACTTACAAGAGGCGCTAGGGATAGAGCTGCATCTCAGTACGTCTTATTACCCACAAACTGATGGGCAGACTGAGAGGGTGAATCGTATTCTTAGAGGATCTCTGGTGAGCTTACATTCTTGATTTCGGTGGCTCGTGGGATGATCATCTACATTTAGTAGAGTTCTTATACAACAACAGTTATCAATCCAGCATCGGTATGGCACCATTTGAGGCATTATATGGCTAACCATTTGATGCTCCTCATGTTGGCGGGAAGTGGGTGAGAAATTGAAACTTGTGCCAAACACGGTTAGAGAAACTTTGGAGAAGACCGAGATCATTCGAACGAATGAAAGCCGCTCAGGATAGACAAAAGAGCTACGCTGATAGGAGGAGACGTGATTCAGAGTTCTCTGTAAGCGATATGGTATTTGTCGAGATCTCTCCATTAAAGAATGTTGTTCGGTTTGGTACTAAAGGGAAATTGGCACTGATATTTGTTGGTCCTTTTTCGATACTTGAGAGGATCAAGAATCAGGCATATAGGGTCGATTTACCTCATAAGATGGCGGGCATGCATGATGTGTTCCACCTATCTCACTTGCAGAAGTTTGTGCATGACTTAGATGTGGTAGTTTAACCAGATCAGCTTAATGATATTGAGATTGAACCAGGAGCATCGAGACCTCATCAGCCTATTCGTATCATTGGACATGATACAAAGCAGCTTAGGAGGAAGACGGTAGAGGTAGTGAAGGTTCAGTAGAGTGAGAGCGAAAGTGATTATACTTGGAAGACCGAGGAGAGCATGAATACCGTTTATCCAGAGCTCTTTACTTAGTAAGATTTATGTTCATCGCATTTACTTTCGCTTTCGATGTTATATAGGGTAGTTTAGTATCTTGCATGCCAGGGTAGAGTTAGATACCATTTATTGCTTCTGTGTGCATGTTTAATGTTTGACATGTTTGCTTGTGGATGATAGGCATGTGGGGTAGCTATGTTTGATTTACCTTGGTTGTATCGAGGATTTCGGGGCGAAATTCCTAAAGGGGGAGAGTGTAACGACCCTTATTTTACATATCAAAGGATCATAAAATATTGTTTTTTAAATTCATTTGAGGTCCAATAATTCTATAACTTTAGGAAATACCTATTAGAGACATTTCCTATATTTTGAATTTTTCCAAACAATTTTACCCTTGAAATTGTGTATTGTGTATAACATTTGATAGGAGCCGAATTATCATTTGAGACCATATCCATTGGAAAGATATGATGGTTTTTCTTTTCGTAGAGTGGTCATAATAACGAATTAGACTTTCTAGCTAGGAGATATTATATTTTGAAGAATTGCAGTTTTTAGAGCAACTTAGTGGGTAATTAGTGAATTTTGGGGCAAGCCACTAACCCATTTCGGGTTTAGAGAGTGTATAGAGCTAAACCATCATCCTCAAATCACGTTTACACCTTCTTTCATAGATCTAAGCCTCCATTAACCCATTCTCTACCCAAAACCTTCTCTTTTCTCATCAAATCAAGTCTAAATCATATATTAGTGATAGATTAGCAAGGAGATTCATTAGAGACCTTCAAATCTACATTCTAGAAAAGAGAATGTCTCAGATTTGCTATTCATTTTCGGATTTATGTCAATTTGCATGCAAAACTTGGATTTCGGGGGTTTGGTGAGTGATTTATCATCTCTCACCTCATTATATATGTATCTATTGGTTTTGGCATGTTTTAAACTCATTTTTAAAGTCAAAATCACATTTTGGAACTGTTTTTAAAGTCAAACCTGGAGCAAAATGAATTTAAAATGTTTTGAAGTGTTTTAATCAATTTGGTTTGATGTGTGGTTGCCTTAATATGTGTTAGGCTATATTAGATACACATTATTAGGATGAATTGCAATGAATTGTTGTATGTTTGCATGCTTGAATGATTGAATGTTGTTTGGTGCACGTATGGTGTTTATGTAAATGCTTGTATGGTTGAAACGCTCATCGGAGCGACTTAGAGTTAGAAACCATGAAACCGAGCTTTGATGGATAAACTCGAGATTGTCAGGAGTAGTATCATTGCGTATGAGATGCATACAGGTCGAAGAATTAAGCGTAACAGTGGAATCGACATGAAATTTGGACTCAACAAAGTTACAGGAAATCGGTTTGGTGTTGTTTGGTTCTGCCAAGGCACTGGTTTTGTGGTGCTTGGCTTGAGTCTGGTTGATGTGATTGGCTCGATGGGGTGGATGGTTTGGTGATCAAACAATGAATTCAATTTAGTGGTTGGATGATTTGGTGATCGAACAACGAATTCAGTTCGGTGGGGTGGACGGTTCGTGGCCGAGTGGAGGATTCAATTCAGTGGTCAAGGGTGAAGGTGGGTTGGCAATGTAGGTTGTTTCGACATTTGGAACCTAACTTGGTTCGATCATGGATTAGACCAGCAGGAGTGGAGCATGGAGCTTGACTATGGGCTTTGGGTATGGTAAAGGCGTACTATGAGGTAGAATCTAGGAATCTTTGACGAGTTAGGGAGGAGTAAGGATGGATGACTCGGGATGACCTAGGGCTGCGTGCAGTGACTAGTGAGGCAATGGTGTAATGCTTTGATGTCGTTGACGTGATGACTTCGAGGCTTAGTATGATGGCTTTGTGACTTACGATGGGTGTTCAGAGGTGTTTCAAACATGGCGACTTAACAATAGGAGTTGTGATTGTGATCCACAAGGGCAAGCTTAACGACAGGAGCTTGCGGGTGGGATTTGCGATGGTGTCCTACCTTGGAGATAGCCGTGATGGAATAACAATTGAGTTTCATTCTGGGGATGCATGCAAAGGGATCATTGATAACTCAGGGGCTTCTAGTGTGCTCATAGAGAAGGGGTATGTGGGGACACCTACCTGGATTTGCGATTGTGTCCAGATCTTACGATGGTGGATTACCCTAGGCTTTTGCGATTGTGAGAATGGTTCCTAGCTTTTTAGAGTGGCATGGATTTGAGCACCAACGGAGCCGGGATTACGATTGGGTCCCTGGTTTTCGATTGTGCCATACGAGTTATCATATATCCAATGCACATGAGTGATGGTGAGGATTGTTTGATGGATGATATGGTTGCTATGGTTGTTTATTACTCTAGAGTGTCGCACGACATAGGTATTCCGATTGTATACTTAGGCACTGGACATTGTACTTCGATTGTAGTACACTTATATGGCTTTGATGGTAGATTAGCATATATCGACTGTTATGTGCTAACTCTTTGGATGCAGGGACATGTTAGGTATGGCTCTATGTACCATATGTCCATATTTACTATATACGATTTTTATAGTATTTTTAAGATGATGTATCGCTCACACCAGACTGTTGTCTGACTCGAGGTTTTATGCTTTGCTTCTTTTTACCTTGGATACTCTTAAATTAGCAGATTAGGGATAATAGGTATGGATAGCGCATGGAGATGTATGGAGTAAAAGCAGGAGGCTACGTTTTCATATATATATATTTGGAGCTTTCTATCGCTTATATTCCATTGTAAAGTATTGTAGAGCTATGTTAGTACTTGTATTATTAGAGACAGTTATAAAGTTTATTTTGGAGATTTGGGATGCATAAACCCTTTATTTCAGTTTTTCTATAGTCTGTGAACCTGATGCACTTTGATGTTCTTATTTATTGTTCATTTGATTATATCATTGTCTCGCCTATTTTACATCTATGTTGTTATATTATATTTTATCTGTACGTTACGAGATGTTCTACAGGTTTTATGCTGGATTTTCCATTCTTGGCTACCGTTCTGCATCGGTCGGGTACCTCCATAACGCATCACATAGGTATATTGGGTACCAAAGGTGTAGGGCAATCATCACGCCAAATATGGGTTACGGTGTAATAGATCTTAAGGCTGGTTTAACACTAGAGGGATGATAGTGTTTTATAACTTTTATGAACCCTTTTTAACTTTATTTCAAGTTTTAAATCAAACCATAGATTATCAACATAGTTCTACACTAATTAACCAGTCATAGATGCAATCACAGATAAATAAAAAAGCAATAAGAAAAAGTAAAGTAAGAGAGATGACACCAGGAATTTTTTACTGGTTTGAATTAACCAATACTACGTCCAGTTCCGTACAATACTGTAAAGCTTTCTTTTCAATCACCTATATTAACCAAGTAGCAAGCAAACTAGAATATAGTTTCGATTTCAAATCTACGAGACATACCTTCTATCACACGAGTCTGGGGAAAACTCTCCTGATTTACCGGGCAACAAGATCACCCACTAGACTTAAACAGGTTACTAAGCACACCCAAATAAATAAAAGTAGAGTTGTTGATTTCCAAATACAAACATTTATACTTTGGATACAAGATATCCTATAGCCCTTCTGATAGCGGTTTGATCTTTGAGTTTGTAGGGAGAATGTTTCTAGAACATTAAATAATTTATAGAGAATGAATGTAATAAAGTGGACATCAAATTTGAATGAATTCAAAGAGTATAAAAAGTGGTTTTTGTGAAATATATAGTAAGAAGTTGGAGTAAGAAGAAAGTAGAGAAATTAGTTAATGAAATTCATTTTCCAAACCCCTTTATATGACGACCGCCCTACACGTCTGGTACCCAATATACCTTTATAATGTGCTGTGGAGGTACCTGGCCGATGCAGGACGGTAGCTAAGAATGTAAAGTAGAGAAAAATCCAAAACACAAAACCTATAGAACATTTCACAGTGCATAGGAAAATATAATATAACAACATAGATGTAAAACAAGTGAGACAATGATATAATCAAATGAACCATAAATAAAACATCAGAGTGCATCGGGTTCATAGACTATACTAAAAACTGAAATAAAGAGTTTATACATCTCAAATCTCCAAAATAAACTCTATAACTATCTCTTAAAACACAAGTACTGACATAGCTCCACAGTATTACATAAAGGAATATAAGCAATAATTAGCTCCAAAGTATAGATATATGAAAGCATAGCATCCCGCTCCTACTCCGTACAACTCCATGTGTTATCCAAACATGTTATCCCTAATCTACTCATTTAAGAATACCTGAGATAATAAAAAAGCAAGACATAAATCCTTGGGTCAGACAACAGTTTGGTGTGAGCAAAACATTATCTCAAAATACTATAAAAACGGTATATAGTAAATAGGGCAACACATGTGAAATATAGGGGTTATACGGGTATCACACAACATATCAAGCACACATCAAACATAGCATCCATCACACAGCCTTACAACTCTCACTCAAATGCTCCAAATGTATGATAACTCTTTCAGATGATCAACTCATTGCCCACGTAGATGGCAAAGAACGTGCACTACAACAAATTGGACTATTGATAGCGTTTTAGAAACGCTATTGAAATTTTCCACAACGTTTTAGAGAACGCTATTTAATAATATGCTATAGTAGATCACAAAATAAAATAGCATAAAAGCGAACGCTCTGAAAAGTTGACATTTTGTAGCCTTTTTTAAACTCTATTGAGTTTAAGCACTATAGAAGAGTTTCTATATACCAAATTTTCTGTAGCACTAATGAAACGCTATAAAAAGTGTATTGTTTTTAGTTTTCTATGGCACTTAGGATCTCTAACCTACCATTTATTCATTGCATATTATATTATAACATTTCACACATATTCATGGAATATCTTTTCACACACATATAATTGAATCAAACCCAAAGACAAAAACGTTTGAGAACAAAATGAACATCAAAAATTTAATATAACATATTTTACATCATGTTCCTACATACAATACTTGTGATAATATTTCGGTGACAAATGTTTTAAGCGATCTAGAGTATGCAATTCCCATTAATTCCTTGAGACAATATACAAGATTATCCAAATCAAAGCCATGAGTTCAAAAAATGTAAAAGCCCATATGAATTCAAAAAATATAAAACCCCATATGAAGTTGTCAACTATGCAAAAATCTTTTAGTGCAACAACTTTAATTCATTATTTTCCTGTATTTAGACAAAGACATAATTAACATAAGATATAACCACATGAAAATTGGCAATAAATAGCAACGTCTACTGTGATGGCCTACAATCATAATTATACAATAAGCACACATTTATACAGAGCAGTTCTTTCGGTAATGCTTTAGTTTCAAAATGTTCATCCTACACAAAATATAAGCAATAAATTATAGTTGCTTTAATTTATGTTTTATTTCTATAATGATATAGATTTCTACTATTCTAGTGCATTTACATTTGTTAATGGTGAAATTTTTAATATATATGGCTATAATATAAGTAAATAACAATTTCCCTAAATCAATTACCATTTCTGAACCATAACATGAAACATTTAATGTAGTGCATGGAAATAATAGATCGAATTTGTATTTCCAAGTCATTATTAATGTAGTGCATGGACTAAAATTGACTACATTTAAAACTAACAAGTAGTATCTCAACATAGGATCAAATTGAAGTTCACACATCATCATTGGATAAGAAAAGGCATTCAGGAGCATCAAAATCAACTGAAATTCCATACAAAACTCAGCTAATTCAAACTCAGTTGCTTTTATGAATATAGTTAATGTTGATATTACCTTACAAGCGCCGAAGGACCAGGAAACAACAAAAGATGATATATATTCCAACTAGTATAATAAGCTCACAATCTCAATTTTCCTTGCAAACCTAAATAACATATGAACCATTGTCTAGTTTTTCTCCAACTATTTTTTCCGATATCCATATAAGATGAATGTATATCTCATAATGTTTCTCCAATAAATTTTTTTATGCATGCATTTGTTCACATAATAGGAGATAAGATATAAAACTTCCCTTCACTAAATCCATCTTCGAGAAACAAAATTAATTCAGTGGTTTAAAAGGCATAATATGATGCTCATAAGTCAATATTGAGTTAGGAACAGTTTGAAAGAAACCAAGTTTCCGTTTAACAGTAGTTTATAAAGTTTTAGTTCAATCACTTTGGCATAGAAAGAAATATGTGTCTTGCAATAAAATGAATTAAAGTGATAATGTTTCACATTACACATGGAGTACAATGACATATAAAACACCATATCAACTATTGGCTAGTTTGATAAATAAGACATACAATTAGTTTGGTTAATTTGATAGTCAAGTAAAACTATTTTGTAAACCAATTATAAACCAATGTAACTAAAATTACAAATATAAAAAAATGATTTGATCATTTATTTTTTCTAACCAAATATGGTTGTCCCTTATTTCTATATACTAAGAATCTTGTATTATTGGAATTTCTCTTTTTAGATTTGCATTCTTTTGTTGTTTTAAAGACTTGTTTGAATGAAAAAAGTTTAGAAATTATATTGCATCCAATAAGAATAAATAAATTCACTTATTAGCTAATTCTTTTAACACTCAAATTTAATCATATAACTTATATTTTTCTTTAAAAAATACCAACATCATATTATGATATAAATTATATACTATAGATTAACACCTATTATCCGTTTAAAATTTGAATAAAAAAAGCGATGCTAGAATAATTAGAAATGGATTTATATGTTTTAACTTACTCCATAACTAATTGTGCTTAGAGCCTCTAATTAGACTGGGATGGTCGAGCATATGTTAAGTGAGAGATTATGCTTTGAACAAGATTGAAAACTATGAAAAGTTCTTATATAAACCAATTAAGGAATGTTATATTCTTTATTTATTGGATACCGATGACATATTATAATCATTACATATAGGTTCAAGTTATATTATAGTCGAATACATGATAATCCCTTTATTGTGTTCATTTGAGTCACGACTTTTGGTTATTTACTTTGTCTTCTCAAAGTTTGGATAAATCTATTGTACAATATTGTTAAATCTTAGCTTTATTCAGTGTGCTCTCCTTTGTTAGGTAACATGCAAAAGCCAATTTTGGATTTACATCATAAATCTGTCATTTATCAAGAAAAACAAGATTTGACAACCTCATAGATCTGCATGTCATAATCTTGAGTGAGTACTTATAATTAGAATAGTATTAAAGTAGGAAAATTTCATAATTAGTTGTAAACAAACTAAGCTTAAATTATCATAGAACTCATAAGTTCAATCAATATCACAAAACTAAGCTTAAAATTTCATAATTAGTTGTAAACAAAACTATTATCACCTTAGAATTCTCTTCAGCCTTTCAACCATTTAACCGAGTTCATTTGTTCAGTCTATACAGTCCCTCAGTACTTCGGTCGTTCGTTTTGTGCAGTCAAGGCTTCAGCGTTCAAAATCTACTGCTCCATAACTGTTGCTTCGTGTCTGCTTCAGCAGTTGATCAGCCTTTAGTGCTTCAGTTATATCTAAAGTGTTACATATGTCACATTTCAATGCAATTCAGCACATAGCATTACAACTTCAGCTCATAAATAGCAGTTCAACTATATTTAGTGGTAGTAGATCTACATTGTTGTTGATGGCTGCATACTTCATTCTGGCCAGAGCACCATTTTCCCAGTAGTTTCAGTAAAGTGGTACAACCTTGGGTTCTTGATCCTTACGTCGCTTAGTTTTTTAGTAAAGTGGTACAACCTCAGCAAAGTGGTGTAGCAAAGAGCATACATGAACTCGCATCAACATTTTATCCTTATGTCGTGCCACAACTAGTGTTACACCCTTATGTTGTAATAGTATGGAGCTTCAACCATCATTGAAGCATTCTTAAGCAGAGTGCTTCAGCTCGATTATAATTTGAAGTCTTGTTTTATTTGCATATCTGTTCAACTATGCTCGGCTATCTTCATCTATTCGATTGCAGTAATACAATTTGTTTTCAATTGTCTTCACCAATGCAGTTATCTCATGCCTTCAGTTTCAAGCATCGTTGGTCGTTTCAGTCTAATAGCTCCTCTTATACATCAGCATGCAATGAGCTTATGTATTTCGTTCTTGCACAACATGGAAATGCTTCCTGTTACAACTACAATTTTATTTTGTTAGCTCCATATTTATTTGCTTGTATTTTCAATATGCATAACCAAAGCTATGAAGAGTTTTTCAAGAAATATAATGTCAACTGTTGTACCTTCGTTTACTATGCTAAATGTATACTTAAGTGTACATTAGTATTGAATTTATTATTATAGTACTTTTCATAACAGAATACCAAGTGAGGTGAAGTAAAGATCAAATTTATTTGTTGTATGTAAAAAAACATTAGTTTAAAAAATACTTGAGTATATCAGTAATACCATTACAGTGAAGTTTAGTTTCAAAAACAATATTGTGCTAATTAGACTGGCTATCTTGTCTTATTAAATTTGGAAGTGAACTCCAACTTCGTTTGAGCATATACATATGGGGTTAGACATTTGAGATTGAACCGAGGGAGAGTAAAGACTTTCTAAAAATTAATTAACTTGGAAAAGAATATTACTAGTGCATAATTTAGGGAAAAAATTAAATGGGACCTGTCATTTTGTTAGATCCTTCTTAACCAAAGTTAATTTTTTTTATTTTCCTTTCTATTTAAAGGCCCTTCAATTTAATATAATAGCCCCACCCAAATCCATTAAAATGCCAAACCATCTACAAAGGGAAAAAAGCCAGAAAATTAACATTTAAAAGTCTCTCAGTCTCTCATCAGCCTCCACCACTCACCTTTACCTTCTCGTTCTCAACAGCTGAAGCCTAAAGGTAAGTTCTATTGTACGATTATTATGCAAACAGAATTAAACTGGGAGTTATAGAGAATAGAGTATGTGATAAAATATAGTACTGTTTTAGATTGTCCGAGTCCAGAATAATCTGTTTTCTTGAAACAATATTGCTCCCTCTACGGTGCTTAAGGCTATCGAGCAATTGTTTCCCAAGATGAAACAGATCTGTCTCTGTGATGTTGTGCAAAAATCACAGAGCAATGATAAACTCAAGAGAATTTAAGTAAGAACAGAGTTTTGTGGGAGAAGAAGAAGTGCATAAAAACTAAGTACTTTTTTCCGTTTTCCTTCCACCTATATATAGGCACGGGTAGATGCCTATTCGGTAATAGGTGCTTGTTCGAACGGTTGTGACAGTTGGAAAGGTTGCGAACCTTTACTAAATGAAGCGACCATTTTATTATGGCTGTTAGAAATGAGTTTTTGAACAGACAAAAAGAAAAAGGTCCGGTCTAAATAACCAAGCCAAGCCAACAACGAACTGCAAAGTGCTAAGTGCCTCTAATACGCCTCAAACGCCTACGCTGCGGGTGCGGACTTAGGCTCAGGCACAGGTACGGGCGTGGGCGCATTTGTGTGGGGTGGTGCGTTGCACCACACGCTATGATGGCCATGCTTTCTTATTTCTCTTTGTCTCATAGTAACTATAATAGGGACCACATCTTCCTATATAAACACATGATATTTATTATATTCTATTATGTGTGACTATTCATATTCCAAGGCATCTAATGCCTCACATTTCCTAATGAAATGCTCATTCATTTCTAACAATCCCCCACATGAATGAGTAATTGCTCAATTTGTTCTTAAATTTTGCGAAACATTTATCGTATCGGTGAAAGTAGCACATTGACCTAGAACTTTTCCAATGTTTATCCTTTTGACCTACTAGCGAATTAGTGGACTTAGGTGGTCTTTGAACTGTAAGCCTTTTATGTGAATCTAAAATAGACAACACACAATAAGTGTTTCTTATCTTCCTTGGTTCTTTATTTGTGTTCGTTTTTGCCATGAACACCAGCTTGGTCTCATGAGTGCTTGGAGAATTTAGCCTTATGATTCTCCTTGAAGTGGCGCCTTTGCACTCACTTAGGTGATTCTATAAAGGGTATTTCGCAATACCCCACTTGGTTCTTAATATTATAAAGAATAGACATCATTAAAAGTATTAGAACTTATCCTATTCTCTTACGAGTAGTGCACTGACTTATCATAGGAATGGTTTGAGTGTATACCAGTGCCATCAAGTTTATCTTAAACTTAGTTGTCCCTTTGAACCTAGATCTTGGGATCTCCAGTCAACTAGGTAGGGTTTCCATTTTAGAGAAACTTTTAGTTTATGGGCCTTAACCCCATTCCCATTGATAAGATATTAAACTTCTCTCTAGGTAAACCTTTTGTTAGTGGATTCGCAATGTTATCGTTTGATCTTACATAGTCAATTGTGATAACTCCATTGGAGAGAAGTTTTCTAAAAGTTTTATGTCTATGACGAATATATCTAGACTTTCCATTGTAAAGCTTACTATTGGCCCTGCCAATAGGTGACTAGCTGTCACAATGTATGCTTATTGGAGGTACAGGTTTTTCCCAATTAGGAATACCTTCTAAGAAACCTCAAAGCCAGTCTGCTTCTTCTGCGGCTTTGTCTAAGGCAATAAACTCCGATTCCATGGTAGATCTTGCTATACAAGTTTGTTTAGAGGATCTCCAAGATATTGCCCTATTTGCTAAGGTAAACACATATCCACTAGTGGATTTTATATATGATGAACTAGCTATCCAGTTTGCATCACAATACCCTTCTATTACAGATGGGTACCTACCATAATGTAGTCTATGATTTTGTGTATACCTTAGGTATCCTAGTAGTTCAATTATAGCTTTCCACTGATTCTTTCCTGGGTTGCTAGTATATCTATCGAGTTTACCCACAGCATATGCTATATCAGGTCTAGTGCAGTTCATTACGTACATAATGCTGCCTAGTATACAAGAGTACTCAAGTTGGTAAATGCTATCACCGCTATTTTTAACCCAGTTTTGGTTCAAATCTACGGGTGATTTTGCTGATGTTATATTGTGTTGTTTAAAATTGTCAAGTATTTTTCCAATATTGTGTGATTGGGACAACATATATCCTTGGTCGGTTTTATGTATTTTAATAGTAAGTATCACATCAGCGATTCCTAAATCTTTTATGTCAAATCTAGCGGAGAGCATATCTTTTGTAGAGTTTATTATCTCCATGCTACTTTCGAAAATTAGCAGGTCATCTACATATAGGCACATAATGACATATCCTATATTTGTATGTTTAGAATAGACACATTTATCACATTCATTTATATAAAATCCATTTCAAACTACAATTTCATCAAATTTTTATACCATTGTTTAGGCGCTTATTTAAGCCCATATAGTGATTTTCTTAGTCTAAAAACCTTACTTTCATTTCTAGATTTTAGGAAACCTTCAGATTGTTCTATATATATTTCCTTTTCTAGTTCTCCATGCAGAAATGCTGTTTTTACATCCATTTGATATATTTCTAAATTAAGTGTGGATGCAATTGCTATTAACATTGTTATTGATGTTATCCTAGTTATTGGAGAGTATGTATCAAAATAATCCGGGTCTTCCTTTTGTCTGAAGCCTTGAACCACAAGTCTAGCCTTATACTTGTCTATTGAACCATCAGGTTTCAATTTCTTCTCAAATATCCATTTATTACCTAAGGTCTTGCATCCTTGAGGTAAATCAACTAATTCCTATATATTGTTTGACATAGTGGATTCAATTTCATTGTTAACGACCTCCTTCTAGTAATGAGCATCAGCAGTGGACATGGCTTGTTTGTTTGTTAACGGATCATTTTCTAACATAAATGTGTAGAGATCTGGTCCAAAAGTTTTTGAGATCCTTGATCATTTTCTTCTCCTTAGTTCCTTCACTTGTTGGTCAGCATTGTTTTGTTGAATATTGTCAATATTTTCTTCAGTATCCTCAAGTGAATTAGAGACTTCAATTTCGTTTGGTCTCTTTTGAGCATAACTTTCAGTACCCTATTTTAAAGGGTATATATGTTCGAAAAATCTAACATTTCTCGACTCAACACTACAAGAAAATCTGCTAAAGGCGGCACCGTAGCGCAGCGTTTAGTGCGAATACCCTGTTTATCCTGAATGAAAATAGAAACTAAAAGAGTAAAACGCTGCTTAACTAAAACAAAAGGCGGGACTTCTTCTTTTCATCCTCGTCTTTCCCTCTCTTTTTCCAAGATCTTCATTTTACTATATTCGCCTTCTTCATATTCTCCCCATCGCAATCACCTCTACCCTTCTACAAACTCCCCCTCCTCTAAACTCCACGTTCATTTAGACTCCACCCTCGTCTAGGGTTTGTACCCACCACCCATACCCTCTAGTATCGTCACGATAACCCCAAATCAAAATTAATCTCTAACCCTAACCTCTCATCCCTTTCTTCCACTTCAAAACCATTAAACTTATTCTAAACGATTTCAGACTAATAGATGTCTCTTGCTTCCACCAAAGACGACGACCAAGTGACTGCTATCACCAAAATTAGAATGGTTGTCACAGATTTGGGGTTAATTATCATTGATTTGGGAAAAGCAATTATTTGACCCGATCAGTCCACCGAAGTTGCTAGATCTAGATTAATTGTAGATTTCAAAAATAATGGTTTGTGAATTCCTAAAGCTTGTTATGGTTTTAATTTTGTGTTAATCAGTCATTTGCAGTTTCTCCATTTCTATAATATTTGGATGAATAGTTTGCTTAATAAAAAAACATTATCTTAATCTTCATCGGCTATTATAATTCTTCCCCAAATAAAAAGTTGTTTGTGCATAGATAAAAGTATTATACATGCTGATTAATTTGAAGTTTCTCTTGCTAGGTTAATTTTCCATTAGCATAAAACTCTGTTAATTAAATGACCTCACCATGACTACTTTTTACTTTTTTAGTTTTGTTCTATACAAAATTGCATAACTATCTTCATTGCATCTTTCCAAATATTTGTCAAATCAGAAATGCATGCAAACCCATTTACTAAGTGATCATATAGAAGCGATTATGGTAAATTTCTAAAATTGTTAATATACACGTAGAAAATTAAATGCAAATACCATTGACTGCAACATGTTGTCAGTTTTGCTGGCAAACTCCAGCTTCACGGACGAATTTAGTGAAAATAAACATATATTTACTAATTGCACATTGCAAGAGGTCTAAAAATGCCATAAGAAATGAACTTGATTAACTTAAAAAAATCCATTTATGTACAAATGCAATGATTAGTGTACATTTGCCATTTATCAATCAAGTTTTTTTAGTTCTTGTTTGCTGCTGCAATTATGTCACTAACTAGATAAACTATTTATTAGTTTATTTAGGTAAATGCAATAATAAGGTTAGTATAAGTTTCTAGTTTGATTGTCTGTCTCATATATGTCATGTTAAGCATTCCTCTTTATGCCAGCCATCCATTTATTTTAATTGTGATTAATGATGCATTACATGATAACTTCTCATGCTACATACAATAAGATTCATAGCAAACCATAGAAGAAACTCATAGTTATAAGTCGATTTAATGCAAGATGCAGATAAGCAATTATGGTTTGACTTGCGGTTTTTAATCTATCCACATTTATATCTATGTGTATGTATGTTATACACACTTCTTTAAATACATGTTGCTAGAGTTTCAATAAATTTCATTTGCATGTATCTCCTTTTTCAATCTCTAATGTTTTGGAATGACAAAATTATAATGGGGTTTTCTATTTATGAGTTATGAGAAATTTAGATAACAACATAGTTATTAACAGTGCATGATACACAAAAGCATAAAGTCTTCCAAGAATTTGTTTAGTAATTTGTTCAAAAGTTTAATTTGGACTAAAACTCTATAGTTATTATTCAGCAGTCAAATTTTAAGTATAAGTTGTATAGTATGTTGTGAAACTAAATGAAACATGTGAAAGGGCACTTTTACTGTATAACATATTGTGACCTCTTATTTGAACCATAAGTTGGTTTTGTTGATCTTTCTCTGGGAGACCAAACACAAAGAATCCTTTGACATTTACTTAATACAAGACACAAAGTAGAGTTACACTTTCTAATTATGGTAAATTTATAGTTACATGTCAACTCCCTCATTTAACATGACACTCATTTAATTTATTATCACCATTGACAATAACTTAGAGGTAGTCAATTCCGAGAAGTGCAATTGGCCTAAAGTAAATAGATTGAATATGAAGACATCATAGGAATTATTATATTTGTATCTCATTGTCAAGGAAGGACTTTTTTCTTGGGTTAGTAAATCTTTTGAATTATCCTTGGATACCTAAAATGACACGTACTACTATCCATAACCAAAGAAAAAAAGTGAAAAATAAATCTTTTTTGTATTAAATCACAATAATAATGTTTTTTAACAATCGTTAGTCAAAATAGGTCTCCATTGGAGATTAAATTTTGATTTCCATGAAATGCGCTGAACTTATATAAAAGTAAGTTCCTTTAACTAAATTTTTCAAAAAAAAGTTAAGGCATTAAGTTACTCTACAATTTGATAACAAATTCAAATGCGTCTTTCCCGAAGAATTTTTTTGCACCTTATCTTTACTTGTTTTTACCTAAAAAAGAATCTTAGCTTACGATTTCAGTTCCTCCATTTTAAAGTTGAATCAAAATCTTACCAATGTTCCTCTCAAAAAAAACTTGTCAATGCTTTTCTCAAACTTTATATACACTTCTAAGATGTAATCATTTATTTATAAGTTGAGTTTATTTATAATTATATCTAATTAGTTTACTATTATTGTGAATTTTCTGGTTCAAGGCGTAAATTGATTAGTTTTCTTCTACCAGTTTTATTTTTTTGGATTAACTTTAAATAATATAAATGCAATCGATTATTCATTTTGTTAGTTTTTTCAGTTTTGGGTCGGCTTGGTTTAGTTTATTTTAATAATTTTGATCCACTTTAGAGAATATTTGAATAATCTGGATGATACCATTATACTGGGTTTGCTATCAACATTTGTTTACAAAAATATTATTTTTTGAGAATAATTTTGTTTTAAATTTTCAATTAATCTTTTGGTCATAGGGAGAGGAAGGTTGTTGGAATCTTATCAACATAATATTACTATTATTTTCACATAATCACTAAAATCCACTGACATTTTATTTTTAAGCAGGGAGAGGAAGGCCCGTTAACAATTTAGTTTATTTTTAAGCAACAATCCAAGAATGCAAAAAGATGAATTTTATCTTATTACGAATTACGTGTTTAGTAAATATAAGTAAGACCAAGAGATGATATTATTTTGGCCAAAAGTAGTAGAGAGTTGATTCATGAACCCATAATTTTTGAGTAATGTGAATTATTGCCAGGTAATTTGCTTCAAGGCTTATATATAACTACATGTAAGCTACCACTCCAGGTATAACAATACATATAACTGTGTAAGCTTCCACTTCAGGTATAACAATATATATAACTGCATGTAAGCCGCCACTTCAGGTATAACAATCACAGTTCAATTTTGCTGATCGATTTCAACTGGTGGAAATTCGGCTCTAACACAGAACTACTAGGCAATAGCAGTTCATTTCAACTTCGTTTAAGTACTTCATGTTTGATAGCAACAATGGTTATGATGCATAAAATTTGACTCTAATGCCTGCTATTTTTTTTATTATATACATAGTATAGGCAAATTCGTGCTATTATAACTGGCATTATATCTTTTTTTTGTAACTGTAGCAAAATCAGATTCATACGAGGGTAGTATTCCAACTCTATTTTGTTCATCTGTACTCTGTTAACAATTCATTTTATATACTATTCAGCCAATCCTTGAAAATTCTTAATCCAACTCTATTGGTCAAAATTGAACATCTACTTGAGATAACAAAAGTGGTCGGTTTATTTCATCACTCCTAAGAGTAGAACTGATTAGTTAGAAACTTGATTTAGATCTTTATTTTCACTTTCAGTTCTTTAATTATTACTGTTGGGACTTTATGTCTTCATTATTATTTGCATACTAGATTATGTAGCTTCATATACCTACTATGAATTAGTTTCATTTCCCTCTTATCTTATAGCTAGGTTGTATGTTCTAGTAATTATTTTCAGGCTTGTACATTTCAATTTAGGAACTTGCAGCATGCTAAGGATGATTCATGTATGTTAATCATTTACGTTTCTAACAGTTTTATCATCTTGTATCAGGTAAATCAATGGATCAAAACAAGTCTTGCTTTAGGATCTGGAGTTGTCAAGACGTACTTGGACAAAGGTAAAAATTAACATCAGTAACTCAATCAACTGGGTTTCCACAAAGTTGGATACGGTTGCACAACTTGAATCAGTAAATCTGGAGACCAAGACAAGTCAGTGTTAGCTGCCATTTCTAAGAATGGTAAATGATTGCATACAAAATGTTTTAAATTTTGAAATGTACATAAACTCACTTACATGTGTGTATTTTCAAATATCATTGCAGTAGCTGTGATATTTGGGAATATAAATTTCGAAGGTTGTGTGCATTCTTTGACGAGCAGATTATCTCGCATCTCCTCCCCTTGTTGTCGCTTATACTCTTGCTAGAACTGAAAGTAAGTTTATCAAATGTTTTTGGCCACGTCTCTACCATTATTATAGAATTGACTTGGATGATGATGTAAATAGTTTTTCATGCTGTTGAATTTTTATATTTGGCAGTTGAGGCATGCACTATCTACTTTAGCTATGGAGGGCATTGTATCTATACATGGAGATAACGTAAAGGGGTTGTGATGCAATTTGCTAGTGTGATGCAATTTGCTAGATGTAGAGTTGAAAGTATATGTAGTAATTGTAACGACCCTAGATTTTTATTTAATTTAAATTGATAATTAAATGAATTTTTGAATAAAAATTGTAAAATTTATTTTAAATGAATTCGAGTTTCCCCGAATACAAATAAATTTTGTATAAATCATTTAAATTTAAAAATATTGTAAATATTGTATATATGTGAATATATATGTATTTAAGAATATATAAGTAGAATAAAATACAAACAAATTGTACTTACAGAATAAAGTATAAAATTATGTATATGTTAGAATACAAGACAATGAATATTTAAGTTAGATGTACACTCATGTATATAAAATATATAGTAAACAAATTAGTTAGATTTAAACAATATATTAAAAATAGAAACACATTTATATTACAAGATTTATAAATGGTAAAGGTATAGAATAACACATTAGTTAAATTAAAACCACACATTAAAAATAGCATTTCATTCATATTATAAAGCAAATAATAGATAGGTATGAACACTTGTAAAGGAAAACAAGGATATAAATGAATGGCTTGTAAAATGAATCTAACAAACATAATCAAAACAAGCTACCACAAAATCTTCTCTGTACATACAAAAGCATGTAGACTGTTTGAAGTTGTAAACAAAAATGAGAAGTAAGTATGCCAGGAAAAACAAAATACAAACAAGTGTGTATATATGAAAGCAAACAAAAGAAAAAAAAGAAATATCTACATAAAGTATCTTTGTACAAATAAATATGTATTTTGTACAAGGCAATTTAGGCATGATTTTATAGCATACTACATTGCATCATATCAGCTGAGACAAGCTTGCAGAGGAAGATAGGGTAAATATTTATAATAGAAGCCAAGTAATAAATGCAAATGTCCTTAGCATACAATCTACCTTACCTTTCAGCCACCAAATATTTCATATTGTATAGCCGGAAGAAAATATAAGTTGTACAACTGATAATAAATGCAAGCCACCACATGCTATTGACTCTAGTACAATAGAGATATATATCAGCCACCAAAGGAAAATATTAGCCTCCAAATGAAAAAAATCTCTGGCCATATTCGTACTAGAAAGGAAAATATATATCAACTTTGTACAATAAAACATTATCACCTGCAAACTTGCTTTCTCACATATCAACTCCATTTCAAATTCGTTCATTCAAAAGCAAGTTCAACCAGAGATGAAAATTTAAAACTGAGAAAAACAAAAGCAAGTGTCACTCAAAAACTTAAACAAAATTTTATCAAAACAAAGTAAACAAGCTTCTGTTCAAATTCAAACCTGGTAGTTCAAGTTCAAATTCAAAGCAAAGATTCCAGTTTCAGTTAAAAGCATTCTCAATTTTCAAATGCAGAGCCTGTTCTCTGTCTTTCAAACTCAGGTGAGCAACTTTAATCTTTAAAAGCATTTCTTTGAATCCAATGTTTGAGAATCTGTGAAAAACATATTTTAATTGTTGCTTATTATATTTGGAATGAGTATGAGTAAGATTTACTGTGGATGTATGTTGGTATTTGAATGAATGCATACCTGTACCCTTTTATACCCTATTCCTGTTTATCCTTAGTCCCAGGTTTGCAAATAACTTTTGATTTCTCAATCTGATAACTATTATAATCTGCAATATAAACAAAAGTTGTTTGTTTGAATATAAGCTAAGTTTTAAAAATTTATATAAGTTAAAAATAACTTTTAATCTTCCCTGGAAATCAAGAATCAGAGTTAACTTAAAATAAAAAAAAATAAAAATTTCGAACTTCATGATTTATGAATTCAGGTACATAAATGGAGTTATCATACTTCAATATGATTTTTAATGCAAAATTTATAATTTTTAGAGATAGGATTTAGGAGCAGTTCGAAATGAATGAAAAGTATATTCCG
The DNA here is from genome assembly GCA_030737815.1 of Allium fistulosum. NCBI lineage: Eukaryota > Viridiplantae > Streptophyta > Magnoliopsida > Asparagales > Amaryllidaceae > Allium > Allium fistulosum. Next base: position 621,287,141 of record CM060907.1, read on the forward strand.
ATCAACTTCAGGCGATCTGAGGAGATATGAGGGTCGGGGTTGTGCATGAAGGCGGAGGAGACTACGATGATACAGGGAAAAATGCTCAGAGATGTCATTGATCATCGTGGAAGCGGAGGTGACGTGTTTTCGTTCGTAAACCTAGTTTTTGCCGCAGTTGAGTATTTGGTCTTGTTTGTTGATGGAAGTTGATCGAGTGTTATGAGATCATGGTAAGTGATAGCGGGGAAGTAGATGAGGTCGAGGTCGAGGTTTCGCGTATTCCGGTTGTCATTATGGTCGGCGATTGGAGAAATTCCGATGATGGTGGGTTTCAGATTTTTGAACGATGGGTTCGATTTCGAATTCACCGTCGTTCGAAGTTTCTGGGTTCTTGTTTGGGTTCGAGTGAGTTCGAGTGGTTGTCGAAGGTGGTCGCGACGATCACTAGAGGTCGGAGGCGTTGGTGCAAGTGCACCGCGTGCACGTCGTATCTGAAGGCTGGGGGGCTCGGGTTTGGTCGCGTGCGAATGGGTGATTTTCTCGAAGCAGATGAAGTTGGTGGAAGAAAGGGGGATGTCTCGAAGTATTCTCGGGTATGGCACGAGAAAAATGCAGATGCGACTCGAAGCAAATGTAGTAGTGGCTTGGGAAGGAAGCTTGTAATAGGTTTTATACCCTGTTCCTGCTTTGGAAATTTTTGAATTAAAATTTAAAAGTTTAAAATAAGATTTAAACTGAGTTTTAGATTCAAAGTTCAAGTATAAACTCCAGTTTAGTTTGAAACTAAGGTTAGGGATAAATAAAGTTTTTTTTTAAAACTTGTTTATATAACTTTAAAGTATTTAAAGGATGAAAAGAATTTAAATTGTAAATGGAATTTGAAATTGTAAAGGAAGGATTAATTAATAATTAAAAGTAAATTAATTGTGTAATTAACTTAAGAATGATTTATTTTATTTATAAATTAATAAATTAAGTTGATAGAAATAATTAACGATGATTTAAACCTAAGAAAATTTCTTAAGAAAGTAATTAAAGAAATGTTATTAGTTAATGAAGATGATTAAATAGGGATTATTAAGTAGTTAATTAATGTGATTAAATTTTTATAATTAATTAGATTAATTAATTTAGATAATCAATCGTAAATTGTTAATTACCTAATAAAAATAATTAAGGATAATTAATTAAATGATAGTTAATTAATTTATTAATTGAGGCTAATTAATTTATTATTAAAGGTTAATTAATTTAAATAAAATTGTAATTAGTTAATGTTAATTAACCAGTATTAGTGACTAATCTGATCAGATAAATAAAATTGACCTTACCTATGGATGTTTGAATTCTATTGAATGTGAATTGTTTGATATCCCTGATATATGATGCTTTGTGATACAGCCTGATTTATGTTGTGATCTGTAGTTTACTTACCTGTGATATATATATCTATGATCTGTGAATGAACGATAAGCGTGATAGTTAATACCGCTTATCAACTATATTTCTGTATTCTGATCTGTGATGATTGTATGATGTTGCACTATTGTGTGTGGAACCCCTGGACTACACCTTTACACACACAAATGTGGATTTCGTGAGGAAATCGGTTAAGTCACAGATAATTTAAATTTGATGTTTTTGAAATTGAAATTTTAATTTCAATTAATTTTGAAGTTGGAAACTTGGGTTTTAAAATGAAAAGCTTTCGAAATGGAATTTCAAAGATAAAAGTTATTTTTGAATAACTTAATCGAGTTTTGAAAATTTAAATAATTGGATTTAAATTTGAATTCAAGTTTGAAATTGAATCTTAAAATTTGAAACTAGGGATTAAAGATGCAGTACAAGTTATATATGGGTTAAACCATGTTAAAATATTGATTTGGGAATTTGAATTTAATTCAAGGGTCTTAACTCGTGTAAATATAACTGGATTTTTTTTCCGAAAACGAAAACTACTTGTTTTCGAATAGTAAAAGCTTTCATATAAGAAATGAATTTCCAAATTGTGTTGAAAGGTTTCAAATTTAAAATAGAATTGAAATGTTTTGAAAATTATGAAATGGGTACTTGATTCAAAGACCGAATGAGTTAATCCAACTTGAAATAAAATTGTTTTGAAAGGCTATGAATGAATCTTTAGAAACGAGTTTTGAAAACTATAAGTTAAATCTTGACTTAAAGATTTAACGAGTTAATTCAATTGAAATGAAATTGTTTTGAAATCCATGAATGGATCTTTGTGAATGGGGTTAACTTTGTGAAATGATTCTCTTTTTGTTTAGAAGATTTAAAATGGTAATCGATTGAAACCATTTAAAAAGAAGTTGAATTATTAAGTTGTGACTAAATTGAAATCCCAATATCCATATGTTTTTAAAGATTGCGCTCGTTATTCGGGTTAGCCGGGAAAAGACATTTGTGTCATATAACCCATTCCGAATAATGATATGTCGTATATGGACGACATTTGAAGACCGGTGGTGAAGACCGGATATTTTCGAAAACGAAAGGACAGCTCATCGAATGTCTCTGCATCGACTGGTCCCCGGTATAGAGATTTGATCATCCTTTGTGATGGAAAGTCGGTACGTGATTAGAAAATTATCCGAATTTGCAAGGGCTTCGTAAGAAGTGCCTTCGGTTCTGTTCGAACCCGGAACAGACTTGTATGGATTGTATGTCTGACATTACACTTTGAGATATAAAGCCGATTTCTTTCAAATACATTTCTATTTGGTGGCGGAGAATTTATTCTCTTAGCTTAACACCCTTCTCTGAGACGTACGAGCTCAGAGGTTATGTAGTTGAAGGTTATCAGCGATATATTCCCAATTTGGTAATGTGATATGCTGAGTGTTGCTGTGTGATGACCATTATTTAATCATTTATCTTTGTGATCATTACTTTGATACTCAGAATTGGGTAGATTTTCTAGAGCTAGTTCAGTCTTTGGATATGGACTGCACTTGCTTATCTTTGTGCCTCGTTATTGGGAGTTTGAGCTATATCTGGATTGGCACTTTGGAGATGGAGATTATCCACTGCTGATGTTATCGTTTTCTTTTCCGCTGCTATTTCTTGTATCATATCTCTGATGTATATAGATATTCATTGTATCATCATTGTATCTGGATATTGTATCAGATGTTGTATATCTATATTCTTTTGCTTTTCCGCTGTGTTGTTTACTTAATGTGTTATAAGCTCCGGCGACTCGGAATTGAACGGTTGAATCTATGGCATTCGAGTACGATGTAAAGTATGGATGTCGATTTTCGAATGCGAAAAATCTGTATCATTACAGTAATGTTAATGGTAATCTCTGCATATTTGCAGGTACCGTTACTCTTTTTACTTTATTTTGAGAATAGTTCGTTTGGAGTTTGTGTCACATCGGATTATTCTTTATTCAAAATGAAATATAAATTAAAATGGTAGTAATCATTTTATATATAACAAATTAAATAAGTTCATAAAATTTAACTAAGTTAAATAAATTTTATAAAATTAAACAAAGCAACTATGTTTTATAAAACTTAAATAAAATTGAATAAGTTGACTAATTTTTATAGAAATTAATTACATTAATAAAGTTTTATAAAAAGTTGACTAATTTTTATAAATATAACTAAATTTTAAAAGATTAACTAAGTTAAATAAGTTTTATAAAAATTAAATAAGTTTATAGAAATAACTAAGTTTATAAAAACTAATTAAGTTTTAAAAAATTAAATAAATAAAATAACTAAGTAAAAAGGAACAAAGTTAACTAAGTTTCATAAAATAAATTAACTAGATTAAAGATAACTAAGTAGACTAAGTTTTACAAAAAAATGACTAAATTTTCAAAAATTAACTAAGTTAACCAAGTCTTATAGAAATTAATTACATTAATGAAGTTTTATAAAAAGTTGACTAAGTTTTATAAAAATAACTAAATTTGAAAAGATTAACTAAGTTAAATAAGTTTTATAAAAATTAAATAAGTTTATAGAAATAACTAAGTTTATAAAAACTAATTAAGTTTTAAAAAATTAAATATATAAAATAACTAAGTAAAAAGGAACAAAGTTAACTAAGTTTTATAAAATAAATTAACTAGATTAAAGATAACTAAGTAGACTAAGTTTTACAAAAAAATAACTAAATTTTCAAAAATTAACTATGTTAACCAAGTCTTATAGAAATTAATTACATTAATGAAATTTTATAAAAAGTTGACTAAGTTTTATAAAAAATAACTAAATTTTAAAAGATTAACTAAGTTAAATAAGTTTTATAAAAATTAAATAAGTTTATAGAAATAACTAAGTTTATAAAAACTAATTAAGTTTTAAAAATTAAATAAATAAAATAACTAAGTAAAAAGGAACAAAGTTAACTAAGTTTTATAAAATAAATTAACTTGATTAATGATAATTAAGTAGACTAAGTTTCACAAAAAAATAACTAAATTTTCAAAAACTAACTAAGTTAACCAAGTCTTATAAAAATTAAGTACATTAATGAAGTTTTATAAAAAGTTGACTAAGTTTTATAAAAAATAACTAAATTTTAAAAGATTAACTAAGTTAAATAAGTTTTATAAAAATTAAATAAGTTTATAGAAATAACTAAGTTTATAAAAACTGATTAAGTTTTAAAAAATTAAATAAATAAAATAACCAAGTAAAAAGGAACAAAGTTAACTAAGTTTTATAAAATAAATTAACTAAATTAAAGATAACTAAGTAGACTAAGTTTTACAAAAAAATAACCAAATTTTCAAAAATTAACTAAGTTAACCAAGTCTTATAGAAATTAATTACATTAATGAAGTTTTATAAATAGTTGACTAAGTTTTATAAAAAATAACTAAAGTTTAAAAGATTAACTAAGTTAAATAAGTTTTATAAAAATTAAATAATTTTATAAAAATAACTAAGTTCATAAAAACTAATTAAGTTTTAAAAAATTAAATAAATAAAATAACTAAGTAAAAAGGAACAAAGTTAACTAAGTTTTATAAAATAATTAACTAGATTAAAGATAACTAAGTAGACTAAGTTTTACAAAAAAATAACTAAATTTTCAAAAATTAACTAAGTTAACCAAGTCTTATAGAAATTAATTACATTAATGAAGTTTTATAAAAAGTTGACTAAGTTTTATAAAAAATAACTAAATATTAAAAGATTAAATAAGTTAAATAAGTTTTATAAAAATTAAACTAGCTTATAGAAATAACTAAGTTTATAAAAACTAATTAAATTTTAAAAAATTAAATAAATAAAATAACTAAGTAAAAAGGAACAAAGTTAACTAAGTTTTATAAAATAAATTAACTAGATTAAAGATAACTAAATAGACTAAGTTTACAAAAAAATAACTAAATTTTTAAAAATTAACTAAGTTAACCTAGTCATATAAAAATTAAAGAAGTTTATAAAAATAATCAAGTTTATAAAATTTAACAAAGTTAACTTTGTTTTACGAAAATTAAATTATATTATAAGAATTACAAGCATAAATACTGGAAATATCCTACTGGATCCGTATAATAAATAAGTAAATAAATAAATAAGTTAACTATGTTTTATAAAAATTAAACCAGACTATAATAATAATGATAATAAATTAACCAAGTTTATAAAAATTCGCTAAGTATTATAAAGATATAAAATATAGCTAAATCTTCTATAATAATATACCAACAATAATAACAACAACAACTAAAATTTATAAATATTAAATAAGTGTATAAAAAATAACTAACTATTCTAAAATTTAACAATAATAATAGTAATAACTAAATTTTTATAAATAAATAATTTTATAAAATTAACTAAGTATTATAAAAAACTAACTAAGTTTTATAAAAATTAACAAGTTTATAATAATACTAAAATTAGAAAATATACTTAATGCTCATTATATGTAAATAAAATAAAATATACTTAATGCTCATTATCTATATTCATGGCCAAACCAATAAAAACAAATAATACTCTTGCTGAGTCGAGTCAACACTCAAACAGCCGATTTATTGTTAATTAGCATTCTATATTTCTGAGCGCTTGAATGCTTGGTAGACTGATGTTTTATACTTCAATACCTTACGCATAACTTATAAATCTGTTCGAGGCTACTTATTTGCAGATTTATTGCTACACTAACAATACTTGATCAAACAATTTTTTATTATTGCATAGACTTCATCTGCTTTTGAAGTAATGTTATATTAGGTTGGGTAAAATCCTCATTCAATGTAGCACCTTCTCCTAACTTGCACCCGGGAAAACAAAATATACATGGTCCCAACAAACTCCTAGTTATTTTGGTCAAATTGTCTAGATTTTTGTGCATTTTTTTAATCTCTTCGCAAGAGTAGTGGTTATTTGTTGCAGAATACCATGTCCCAGCTACATGATTTACAAATCCAATCCCAACCAAAATTTCAATTGGTATTTATGCAATCATTTCTTTCTTGAGCATGAGTATCATATTCTTGTTTTTGCTCATTTGACTTGAATAAACATGTTTTTCAATGTACTTAACCAACACCAGATATAGTATAATCAACCAATATCACAACGGTAGTTTCAAAACAGACAGTTGCAATCTGCAACGCAGCTCAACATGGCCCAGAATCAGCTTAATGAATAAAATCAATTGAGGAATATGGGTCAGTTCACTGCCTCTGCTGCCAATAGTGCTTTTTCAATGCTGCACAATCTTCGCCTAGTCCTCAAAATGGTTTGATAATTTACATTATAATCGATTCTGACATTTCTGATTTGCACCTTTGTGTTTGATTCATCATTCATTATTCATTATCCAGTGCATTAGGCTTCCGCCTGAGTGGGGTTTTGGGGTGGGCTAGTTGTACATGGTCCTACAAAACATGTGTTGATGTAATGAAGACAAACATGGAATAAATATAAGAAATGGTGATGGGCGATTGGCGAATGCATAAACACATGAATATGTAAGTTAGTTAAAATCAGCTCCACAGAGGTTAAAAAAGCAACATAAGAACACAGACGTGAGCATGTTAAAAGATCCCTACAGTTTGTAAAAGAGTATTACACAGTCGTCCCACGTAAACACAACATAGCGCTTTTTTCTTCTTCAAAAAATTAGAGTAGCATTAACTTGCAGATATTATACTACCCGCATAAGCATTTATAATGTCATAGGCCCAATACCTGCCAATGACAAAAGAATTATAACGCTAAACAAGAAAAAGGCTTATGGTGTGTATTATATATTTTAAAATGTAAGCAGATATTATTATATACATCCCTGTAGACAGTAGTGACTTTAACCCACATACAATTTATTTATACTTTCCTTTAAAAAGAATACCCATCAGTGACAGTTGCAGCCAACTTGACATGAAACTATTTTGAACCATCAATACATTAATACAGACAATGCATGAAAATGAAGCACACTATTATTATTGTTATTGTTGTAAACATGATTAATACATTGTGAAGGAAGGAGTATGATAGTAATTTCAAGTTAGGCACACTATATGTTCTATTAGACAAGCTTAATCAACAAATTAGCCAATATACTTAATGCTTATTGTTTCTTGCTCACTCAGGAATGCCACTAAATGCTTTTGGCCTTGGTGCAGGTACAACAAACTGGATATGTGTATAAATTTAATTTAATGCAAAAATTCATTTTAATCTTTATAATGTTTCAAAGGTGGAGGTTGTGGAGTAGGTATCGGTCTTGATTGGGGATTTGGAAGTGCATTTGGAACCAAGTATCGTTCCCCTAGAGTAATATTTCTGGGAATTGAATACGACAAGGAAAGCAAAAGTGTATTGTCAGCTTCAGCCAATCAAGATAAAGATGCTTCAACCGTTGATAGAAGTTACCCAATGGGTTAGTTGGTGTAATCTCATTCTAGTCACAACAATGCAATTTATATTTGCTTTTAGATACTATAGTGGATTAGATGATGTAGTCGGTTTGGAGTAGCATTTGTGTAATTTGACCTATTTATATATATTGTGCAAACTTGGATATGTTTATTATATATAATGCGTTGAGCTATTTAAATGTGTTCATATGATTATTTTTTGAGTTTTATTTGAATATGTTTTATATATTGGCTAATTGAAGCATATCAATAAAGATATTTCTATGATTAACATGTTTTAGAAAATCAATAAAACAATATATAGCTTTCTGCAACGTTTCATTTATATATGAAAAAGACATCTTACAGCATTTTAAAAACGCTGCGAACCAATATCGCAACGTTTTAAGGACGCTGTCTAGCAACAAGCTGCAATAGTGTTAGAATATACCACAGCATTTGCGAAACGCTGCAAAAAAAATAAAACGCTGCAATATGATACTTGTTTGCAGCGTTTCAAAAATGTTGCGATATTTCCTGTCACTATTGTAGCATGTTGTTAGATAGCGTTCTTCGAAACACTGTAAAAGTGATTAACAGCATTTTTAAAACGCCGCAAAGGTCTTTTTTGTTGTAGTGCAATGATGGTATTTACGTGAAAATCATCAATTTCGAATTTGTGTACCAAAAATCGATAAGCAGCACTGTTTTGTGCATACAGTATCAACTGTTTTTGGTCCGATTTTGACTTTCTTTTGTTTAGGTACCTTCACTTTCGCAAGACACCCCCACACTTTTAAGTATTTGTAGAATGGCGGTCTACTTTTCCATAGTTCGTGGGGAGGTTTAGATATTTTCTTTCGTGGCATCTTATTTAAAATATGATTTGCTAAAAGAATAGCTTCTCCCCAAAAGTTATATGGCAATCCAGAACTGATAAGTAAGGCATTCATCATTTCCTTAAGGGTTCTATTTTTCCATTCGGCTATACCATTGGATCGAGGTGAATATGGAGCAGTAGTTTGGTGTATAATACCATGTTCGGTGCAAAAATCCTCGAAGGGAAATTCATATTCTCCTCCTCTTTCACTTCTTAAAGCTTTTATTTTCTTGTTGAGTTAATTCTCAACTTCTGCTTTATAATGTTTAAACATGTCGAATGCCTCCTCCTTGTTTCTAAGAAGGTACATATAACAGCACCTTATACAATCATCAATAAAAGTGATGAAGTACCTGTTACCTCCTCAAGTTTGACACATTTTTAAATCAGATACATCTGTGTGTATTAAGTCTAGAGGTTCGGTTTCTCTTTCAACATGGTGAAATGAAGTTCTTGTCAATTTTGCTTCCGCACAAACTTGACATTTATAGTTGGAATCTATTTTTCATTTTGGTATGAAGTCTAGATTAATTAATTTTCACAGTATATCAAATTTACGTAGCCTAATCTTGAATGCCATATGTTATAAGAGTCAACGATATAAGCATAAGATTCAATTTTATTCATATCATTGTTTGGTACAACAGTGGTTACATTTGCTTTAAGTAAACCATCACTCATATAACCTTTCCCAACATACTCCATTCTTTGACAACACAAATTTATCAGACACAAAGGTGAATTTAAAGCCATGCTTGCTAAGCAGCAATCTGGAAATCAAGTTCTTGCGGATCTCTGGAATATGAAGAATATTTGCCAAAGTTAGTTCTTTTTCAGAAGTCAATTTCAGTACAATCTTTCCCTTGCCTTCGACCTTTGATGCGGATGAATTACCCATAAAAAGTTGTTTGTCCTTAGTAGCAGTTTTGTAGGTTGTAAGCATCCACTTATTTGCACATATGTGTCGAGTGGCTACTATGTCTAAAAACCATTCCTTCGAGTTACCAATAAGGTTGCATTCAGACGCTACTGCACATAAGTCCATATCGGACACGCCTTCTGAAATGTCTGCCATGTCTGCTTCTGATTTCTTTTTCTTGGGTGCATGACATTCGGCGACTTTGTACCCTTTCTTTCCACAATTATGGCATGAACCCTGAAATTTCTTTGATTTTTTAGGAGCATGCTTATGTTTCCTTTTTTTAGGTTTCTCTGACTCAACTACATTTGCCTTGGCAATCATGGTATGCGAAGTCTTTTTCTCAGATTTTTTGTTATCTTCCTCAATTCTCAATCGAACTACAAGTTCCTCCATTGTCATCTCCTTGCGCTTGTGCTTAAGGTAGTTTTGAAATCTTTCCATGATGGAGGAAGCTTTTCAATTGCAGCGGCAACCTGAAAGGATTCGCTTAGAGCCATACCTTCATCATGCAATTTGTGGATAATGACTTGTAGGTCTAGAATCTGGTTGATTACGGTCTTCGCATAAATCATTTTGAAGTCGAGAAACTTTCCTACTATGAATTTCTTCATGCCAGCATCTTCAGTTTTGTATTTCTTATCCAATGTTGTCCAGAGTTCCTTGGAAGTTCGAGTAGTACAGTATACATTGTACAGACTGTTATCGAGTCCATTGAGGATGTAGTTCTTGCACATGAAATCAGAACTCTTCCAGATATTCATGGCTTCTACTTTAGTTGCATCGGGTTCCAGTTCTGCAACTATGGGAGCATCTTCGTTAAGAAACTTTGCAAGGCCCAATGTCATAAGATAAAACAGCATCTTTTGCTGCCAACGCTTGAAGTCCATCCCTGTGAACTTTTCTGGCCTTTCCCCATGAGACAGTGCCATTGTTGAAACCACAATTTCAGGTTGACTGGGAGATACAGTCTGTGTTGGTGCAGAATTGTTGCTTTGTTGAGACATCATCGTCTACAGAAATAGCTAACAATCAATATTGTTTCAAGTTTGTTGTACGGTTGTTATGTAAACATAATTGCAGTAAATTGGGAGTAAAGATAATAGAGTATGTGATAAAATATAGTACCATTTTAGATTGTTCGAGTCCAGAATAATCTGTTTTCTTAAAACAATATTGCTCCCTCTATGGCGCTTAAGGATATCGAGTAATTGTTTTCCAAGATGAAACAGACCTGTCACTGTGATGTTATGCAACAATCATAAAGCAACAATGAACTCAAGAGAATTTAAGCAAGAATAGAGTTTTGTGGGAGAAGAAGTGCAAAAAAAATATGTACTTTTTTCAGTTTTCCTTCTGCCTATATATAGGCGCGGGGAGGTGCCTATTCTGTAATTGGTGCCTATTTGAACGGTTGCGACAGTTGAAAAGGTTACGACCCTTTACTAAATGAAGCGACTGTTTTATTACGACTGTTAGTAACGAGTTTTTCAACAGTCAAAAAGAAAAACGTCTGATTTGAACAACCAAGCCAAGCCAACAGCCAACTGCAAAGTACTAAGTGCCTCTAATATGCCTCAAACACCCACACCGCAGGTGCGGGCACGAGCACTGGCGTAGGTGCGCGCGTGCGAGGTGGTGCGTTGCACCACCCGCTAAGATGGCCATACTTTCTTGTCTCTCTTTTTCTCGTAGTAACTATCATAGGGGTCACATCTTACTATATAAACACATGATGTTTATTATATTCTATTATGTGGAATTATTCATATTCCAAGGCATTTAATGCCTCACACTTCCCAATGGAATGCTCATTCAATTCTAATAAGTACCAGCTAATTTTTTTCTTTAAATAAGAGTAGTATAAACATTTGTTTAGGATAACCATTCCACTCATATTTTTGTAGCCTAGCTTTTAATATTCAGAGATGATTAGGTCTCTGTAATTTAAAACCGGGCGAGAATATAAAACTGTTATGTTTATCACAAAGCAAGAATGTGCTTATCTAAATTGTAATTTTCATTTGATACGAGTAAAATATACATCTTCATTACAAGACTGTGTCCGACCTTCAATTTCACCTTGTTATTTTGACATATTGCTATTAATACAATTTTTTGTAGTGTGGACACAAGCAGACGTCCAAAATATGGGTATACGCAGACTACCATGGATACACGTATGCTACCTTGTCCCAACAATGATCATCACAGCCTCAGAGTCATCCATCTACCCCTTAGCACATGTACCGATAGTAAAACTACCCTACTGATGCTCAACTCATGCCCCATGCATATGGTTAAGGATTGGACACACGTAAACGTCCAAACACATGGGTACACGCAAACTGCCATCGGTACATATATGCTACTCAATCCCACTCACAAAAATCACAACCTCATGTTCTACTCTACGAGCTATCATGCAAAACTCGTCCTTTCGGTCCATCAATAGATGCCATAGTCACTCACCACGTCGACTCATCGAATTCATCGCACTTCATTGGTTGCTAAAAGTCATACAGAGTCATCTTGGGGTCTTCCATCCCCACCCTAAGCCAACCCCCAAGACCTCCAAGCAACCCCACATCTTGCCACAAAGCCAATACCCTAAAAGATTTTCCCTATGTTCTGTTCGGCATCCTACTATAGTTGAACCCACAAACCCCCGACCACCTAGCCTGTTCGGCATCCTCCTATAGCCGAACCAGAAACCCACCTGATAGGATTTCCTGTCCGGTACCCCCACTATCGAACCACATGCCATCGAATAGGATATCCTATCCATTCTTTCCCCTACCGAGCAAAGCCACTACCGGACATGATTTCCTGCCCATTCCTCCATTTGCCGAGCAAACCAATGCCGGACCATGTACCTCCGAACTAAATGTTTCTCCTTCTTAAAGTCAACCACCAGACAATGCTTCCACCGGACCGATTATGCTAAACCAAAACCTGTAGTTCCCTTAGCATATCAACATCTTTCGATTCTATTGCTACACTTAACACTTCAACCCTCATGCATCGTCTATGCAATGATACAACTCCAAAAGCTCTAGAGCTTGTCCGTCAAAATCCGACTCCATAGTTCCTACCTCTAATTCGCTCCGATGAGCATTTCAGCCATACAAGCATATAAACAAACATCATAAATGAACCAAACAACATGCAAATATGTAAGTCACACAATAAATCATAGCAAGCATCATTCAAGGTGTCTACAATATAGCCTAACATATAACAAGGCAAACACATATCCAAATAACATGTCTAGAACACCAAAAATCCATTTATTCGCGTTTTTACTACATGTTGGGTCTTAAAGTAGCATTAAAACTTAATTTTGACTTTAAAATTGGATCCAAAATATGTAAAAACCTATAGATCCATATATAGTATGGTGAGAGATGACAAACCAATCATCAAAACCTCCAAAATCCAAGTTTTGCATGTAAATCGATGGAAATCCAAAAATGAACAGAAAAGATGTAATTGTCCCTCTCCAAAAATGTATATTTGAAGATCTCTAATGAATCTCCTTCCTACTCTATCCTTAATCTATGATTTAGACTTAATTAGAAGAAGAAAAGAGAAGGTTTTGGGTGGAGAATGAGTTAATGGAGGATTAAATCTATTTGGAAGATGGTAAAAATGATTTGAGGATGCTTATTTCAACAAATATAGCCTCTAAACCCGAAATGCATTGTTGGGCCTCTCCTTAATTCACTAATTGTCCGCTAAGCTACTTCAGAAACTACCAAACTTCAAACAACCATATCTCCTAGCCGGAAAATCCAAATCGCTATTATGACCATTCTCAAAACGGAAACCATCATATCTTTCCAATAAAAGTGATCTCGGACGATAATTCGGCTTCTACCAAAAGTTATAGCTGTTAAAATCGTCTGAAAAAATTCTAAATATAGGAAATTTCATTATTAGGCATTTCCCAAAGTTATAGAGTCATGCGACCTCATAACAATTTAAAATTTATATTTTACGATCATCCGAATAATAAAATATGAGTTATTACACCCTCACCCCTTTAGGAATTTCCTTCCCGAAATCCCCAATACAAACAAGGTGAAATCAAACATACCTACCTTGCATGCCTAACCACGACAAGCAAATATCTCAAACATCTAACATGCACACAAAAGTAAGATATGATATCTACGCCTACCTTAGCTTACATGCTACTAAACTATCCTATACGCTATCGAAAGTGTAAGTAAATGTGATAAACAGAAGTCTCACAAAGTAAAGAGCTCTGGATAAGCGGTCATTGTGCTCCCCTCAGTCTCCAAGTACAATCACCTTCGCTCTCATCCCATTAAACCCTCACCAGCTCTATCGTGCTCCTCCGAAGCTGCTTGGTATCACATTCGACGATACGAATAGGCCTACTAGGTCTCGATGCTTCTTGTTCAATCTCGATATCATCAAGCTAGTTCGATTCAATTTTCACGCCTGAGCCGTGCACAAACTTCCGCAAGTGAGAGACGTGGAGCACATTGTGCACGCCCTCTATCTTCTGAGGTAAGTTGACTCTGTAAGCTACGTTCTCAACCCTCTCAATTATCAAAAAAGGATCAACAAATCTCGATGCCAACTTCCCCTTAGTACCGAATCAAATAACATTTTTCAGCGAAGAGATCTTGACAAATACCATATCGCTAATGGGGAACTCTAAATCATGCCTTCTCCTATCAGCGTAGCCCTTCCATCTGTCTTGAGCAACTTTCATTTGTTGCCAAATGATCTTGATCTTCTTCGAAGTCTCTCTAACCATATATGGTCCAAGCATCATTTTCTCATCTGTTTCCCACCAACAAGAAGGAGCGTTGCACGGTCGGCTATATAACGCCTCAAATAGAGTAATACCGATGCTGGACTGATAACTGTTGTTGTATGCAAACCCTACTAAGTGTAGATGATCGTCCCATGAGGCACCGAAATCAAGATTGCAAGCTCGCAAGAGATCCTCCAGGATATGATTCACCCTCTTGGTTGCCCATTTGTGGTGATAAGCTATACTAAGATGCGGCTCCATCCCTTATGCCACTTGTAAGCTCTTCCAAAACTCGCTAGTGAACAAAGGGTCTCATCGCTCATAATGCTCTCCATCACACTAAGGAATCGCACAATCCATTTCACATACAACTTGGCCAATTTGAATGCCATTCTACTTGACTTGACGGGTATAAATTTTGCACCCTTCGTCAATCTATGGACTATGACCCGGATGCTATCGTACCCTCCTCTAGTCCTCAGCAATCCATCGATGATGTCTATCAAACTTGTTCCTATTTCCACTTGGGAATCTCAAGCGGTTGCAGCAAACCACTCGGCTTCTTCTGCTTCATCTTTACAAACTGACAGTTCATGCACTTCGAGATAAATGTCCCAATGTCCTTCTTCATCTCATCCCAATAAAATGTCTACCTCATACCACGGTAAATTTTATTGCTGTCGGGATATATATTCAATCCCGAATGATGGCACTCACATAGCACCTCATCCCTTAACCCATTGACATTAGGAACAAACAATCTCCCATCGTTACAGAGCCCACCATCTTGGTTAAGCCTGTACTACTTTATCTCCTCAGACTCTTCCGCTTCCTCTATCTTTGGCATGATCTCGGCTAGTCTAGCATCTCACCACTGACTAGTACCAATCCACTACATCTATCTATCCATGGGTGTATATAGACTACCCTGGGTACACGCGGGCTGACTTGTCCAAAAAATGAGCATAACAACTACAAAGTCATCCATCTATCCGTTAGCACGCGTACTGATAGTAGAACTACCCACTGATGCTCAACTCATGCCCACGTAGATGGCTAAGGAATAGACATATGTAGACGTCTAAACACATGGGTATACACATACTACCATGGGTAAAGCTAGGCTACCTTGTCCCACTCACGAGCATCACAACCTTATGCTCTACCCTACGAGCTATCACGCAGAACTCGTCCTTTCGGTCCATCACTAGATGCCATAGTCACTTACCTCATCGAGTCATCAAAGTCATTGCACTTCATTGGTTACCACCCCATAGTCATCCAGAGTCGTCCTTGGGTCTTTCATCCCTACCCCGAGCCAACCCATAAGACCTCCAAGCAACCCCACATCTTGCCACGAAGCCAACACCCTAAAAGATTTGCCCCATGTTCTATTCAGCATCCTCCTATAGTCGAACCCACATACCCTCGAACCACCTTTCCTGTTTGGAATTCCCCTATAACCAAACCAAAAATATACTAGACATGATTTCCTATCTGGTACCCCCATGGCCGAACCAAGTGCCATCTGAAAGGATTTCTTATCTGGTCTTTCCCTTGCTAAGCCAAGCCACCACCGGATAGGATTTCTCGTCCGGTCCTCCACTTTTCGAGCCAACCAATACCGGATCAAGCAACTCTGAACCAAATGCTTCTCCTTCCTAAAGCGAACCACCGGACAATGCTTCCATCGGACCGACCACGCTGAACAAAAACCTATAGCTCCCTCAACACATCAATACCGCGCTGATTCCATCGTTACACTCAACACTTTGACCCTCATGCATCACCTATGCGACGATACGACTCCAAATACTCTATAGCCTATCCATCGAAGTCCGAATCCATGGTTCCTACCTTTAATTCACTTCGATGAGCGTTTCAACCATACAAGCATACAAACAATATTCAAACATGTAAGTCACACAATAAATCATAGCAATCATCATACAAAGTGTCTACAACATAGCCTAGCATATACTAATACAAACACACATCCAAATAGCATGTCAAGGACATTAAAAATCCATTTATTCATGTTTTTACCGCAGGTTGGCTTTTAAAACCACATTAAAACATAATTTTGACTTTAAAAATGGATCCAAAGCATATTAAAACCTATAGATACATATATAGTAAGGTGAGAGATGATAATTCACTCATAAAAACCTCCAAAATCCAAGTTTTGTATGCAAATCGATGGAAATCAAAAAATAAACAACAAGGATGTAATTTTCCCTTACCAAAAATATATATTTGAAGGTATCTAATGAATCTCCATGCTAATATACCCTTAACCTATGATTTAGACTTGATTTGGAGGAGAAAAGAAAATGTTTCGAGTGGAGAATGGGTTAATGGAGGCTTAGATCTATTTGGGAGATGGTAAAAATAATTTGGGGATATTTTAGCAAATATACTCTCCAAATCCAAAATGGGTTATTGGGCGCCTCTCCCCAAATTCACTAATTACCGACTAAGTTGTTCCAGAAACTACCAACTTTCAAACAGCCATATCTCCTAGCCAGAAAGTCCAAATCACTATTATGACCAATTTACCAAAAGGGAAACCATCATATATTTCAATGGAAGTGGTCTTAGACGCTAATTCGGCTTATATCAAAAGTTATAGCCGTTAAAAGTTCTCAACGGTAAAATCGTCCGGAAAAATTCTAAACATAGAAAATATCGCTAGTAGGCATTTTTCAAAGTTATAGAGTCATACAACCTCATAAGGATTTAAAAATAATTTTTTACAATCCTCTGGTACGTAAAATACGGATCACTACACTCTCCCCCCTTACGTAGATGCTTCGAGCCAAACTGGATAAATAACCCATAACCCAGCCTAGCGACTATATAATTGATGCTACAAATCCTAGCCGTCATCTTTATCTTCAGTTTTCTTCCCTAACCTATAAATCAACCTAATTACTCTCTAATGGTGATTAGAAAATTAATTAAAAAGTGAATAATCTAAATTGTCCAAACCTATCGAATTATATATGGATTTGAAGCTCTCAATAAGGCGAAGAGGTGTCTAAGATCCATTTTTCCATCCAATGCTCTGGTTAACCGAGAACTGGTGATTTATTCTCGATCATCGAAATTACGGTTTTCGATTCGACCATGTACCTATGTCTATAGGACGATCAGAGGTTATTGGGTTGTAGTGGATGGTGAGTGGAGCTCATTGGTATGGTTAGATTGCACTAAAATTATTATATTTCATTGGATCTGAGCGTTGAAGGAGGCATGGCCATAAGCGGTGGAGGCTACGATGCCTTGATGGTGGGAGAAGGGGTTGCAGTCGGGTCAGTTGGTGATGCAGTTCTTGGTGGCGGCGTTTGATCCTTGGCATGGTGCATGGTAGGTAAGAGAGCAGTGGTAGAATGCAAAGTGAGATGGGTTCAGATGTATGTTCAGACAAGAGGGAGGGGGTGATGTTATTTAATTAATTTAATTTCTAATTTACCAAAATACCCCTCGTCTTATAACTTGAATTCTTCCGCATACAAACTCTAATTTATATGCAGTTTATTCTGTTAGATTCTTAGTGGAATTCCAGAAATTTTGGCATGGGGTTTGTTATCCCGCCTTTAAGCAAGGCCGTGACACCAAAGAATTGACTGAAAACAGAAGATAATCAGTCCCGACGACCGATTACCTACAAAGTTCACTGTGGATGCTGGTAAAGTTTTCCCGAGTCCGGATCGAGCTACAATTAACATGACACGACAATAAAAGCTATGAAAGACAACGTTCCAAATTTCAAGTCAATCGGAGTTCGTATGCTTAAGATATGATCGATGCAAATCTAGCAATGCTCTCGTTCGTATCCATCATTCCACCTCCCTTGTGTCGATTTCATTCAAATCCATTAGGTATACATCGGTTTGTATCCATCCTACTAGTTCCACTTTGTATCCATCACATCCGCTCTGTTTCGTATCCATCATCTGAAGATGTTTCGTATCGCTTCGATACGAAACAACACCTAAAAACATAACTACTCGATGATCGATACGAAGAGAGTCAGGCTATACCAAATATCGATACGAAATGAAACCAATAACATCGATACGAAGTAGAGCACAGAACATCGATACGAAAAGTGTTGCCTAGATCAATATGAAGAGAGCACGTTCAAGTGAAAGACTCGGTCGCTCGGCATGAAAAGTGGATCGATCCTAAAAGTTGGTGCCACATCATCAGTCATCACGTGCCTAGAAGCGATGCGAACTCGACAGCCTTCAACAAATTCAAACTTGCATCGGTCATAACTCAAAATCTACAAGTCCAAATGCTACCAAATTTTCACAAGAGCTTGCGTACGACCTCAGAAATGTTTATGATCGATCTTGGCTCAATTGGGCAAGGTTTGGATCGATACGAATCTCATTTGTATTGATCATGGATCGATTTGAAACGACCAGGGATCGATCACGTAGGCCCACCCACGTGATGGAAGGAGTCTTTTGAAGTTTGAGATATATATTTCCAGCCTACACCTATAAATAGCAATCCAAGAACTTTAGAAAAGGGATCTTTTGGCTCTTCTACATCGTTACTCTGCTGAACTCCATTGTAATTCAGATACCACCAATTGTACTCTTTTAAATCAGTAGAGAATCATCAATAAAACAGTAACTCTTCAAAGTGGACGTAGGGTAAAACGCCGAACCACTATAAATCTTGTCTTTCTACTGCTTTCCTTTTAATTTTTTGAGTGTTCTTCATATTTAATTCTATTACATACAATCTATCTGTGATCTATTACTATGATTTAGTGCTTTCATCTGTAATCGGGTGTTTGTGACCATTTTTGGCACAAACATTTTGATGCTTTCACTGAGAACGCTAGCATTCAGGGATCATATAACTTGGACTTTGGATTTGAAAGCTTAAAGACTTGGATCTGGAAAGCTATGACGAGGCAATTAGCAAGGAGACCAAGAGCAGAAAGGAGCCCGCATGAAGGAAGTCAGGAGGCTTCCTCAGGAGCGAATCAGGCCTCAGTCTTCATTACCCGAGACGAGATGGAGATGATGATGGAAGCTATGCAGGAGGGAATGCTGAAAAAGGCAAGAAGAAATGATGCAGAACCTACTCCAGCAAATTGGACAAGCTAGAGTGCAGAATCAAGAGAACGCCGCGGCAAGGGGTGCTGGAGATAGGGATCAGGGGCATGGAACAACCATGATTCAGAATAGAGCAGGACCATCAAGAGCAGCCCATGAGCTAGGGGGCACTTCCAGGAGTATGTTGATCCAACCTCAGGCAGGATACCATGAGGAGCTGTTCAACACGGCGTTGATAGAGGAATGGATGCCCATCCAGGAGAGCAGATTCCAGGATTCCCTCGTGAACTCGGGGGGCAGATCGAAGGCAACAAACAAGGACTACAGCTTGATGACCGTGATAGATTGACGGAGATGGTCAGACGAGCCATGAGAGGCGGATTAGTGAATAGAGATCTGGAAGATGTTAATAGGAGCCCCTTCGCTCCCGTAATTAGGCAGGCCAGGAATCCACCAGAATTCAAGCTACCGACATTGGAGATGTATGATGGAAGGACAGACCCTGTTGTTCATCTGACAAGGTATATGCGGCATATGGAAGTACTAGGGGGCATCAGAGGAGGTCATGGCCTGATGTTTCCCACTGTATCTGACGGACATAGTAGCATTATGGTTTAGACAATTGGAGAGCAGTTCGATTGGAACGTGGACCGAGTTGACTGAAAAGTTTATGAGGCAGTTCAGGGTTCACATCTCGAGGCCCAAGAATGTGATGAGTCTGACGACACTGAAGCAGAAGACCAGAGAGTCTTTGAGGAACTTCTTAACACGATTCAATGCAGCAGCGGAATCAGTGGATCGGCCAGATCCATCCATGGTTCTGATGGCAGCTGTATCTGGCATAGCTGATGGCTCAGAATTCAAGAATTCGCTGACGAGGGATCCACCTATGAACTTAGGAGTGTTTTACCATGAGGCCGAAAGGTTTTTGCGACAAGAGGATGCAAATGCTGAGAGAGAGAGGAAGGAGAGGGGGTCGATGTTTATGCAGTCAAAAGCGGAGATCCATCCGAAAAGGATTTAGGCAAGGAGAAAGGGAAACGGAAAGCAGAGGACAATTGTGATGAGCCAAAGCGGCCGCGAAAGGAGCCGAGATTCACCTCTTATTCAGAGCTAAGTGAGACATTAGAGCGAATCTACCAAGACACTAGGGGGCAGGTTCCCTACCGGAGGCTAATGAGGAGGGATCCGACCAACAATGAGAGGAAATCAGACAAGTACTGCTTATTCCACGAGCTAAGCGGCCATAGTACAAATGATTGCAGGGACTTGAGGGATGAGATAGAAGAGCATATTCGAAACGGCATGCTATCATAGTACGTGAGAAGGCAAGCAGCAACAATGGAGCAAGAACGACCACCATCTGCATCAACTGGGGACGACTCAGGATCGAGGCATCAGCTTGTCATCAACTGATTGAAATAATGACGAATAAGTCTCAAACTCCACACTAGTGCGGTTAAGTCGCTTACATGTACAGGATCACGAACGGTCCTCAAGCATGCTCTGAGACGACTATCAACCGCATTAGTTTAGGTGTCTGCACTTTGACGTCTCTGCTTTGCTTTTGTTTTCTATTCTTTTCATTTGGACTTGATTTGGTCGAACATTTTGGTTGTAAGACTCATTTTGGTTGTAAATCTGGTATTTGTAATTCCATAACGGCTAAGTCACTTACACATGTACGGGATCGCGAACGGTCCTCGGGCATGCTTTGAGATGGCGATAAAGCGCTATAACAAACAATTCAGAGACTTACTCGAATGTGAAATCCGACATTAATGATACTAAGTCCCCCCAAGCAAACACAACTCGCCATGAACGGCACCCGACCGTAAACGGTCACAATTCACCACAAACGGCACCAGACCTCGAACGGTCACAATTCGCCTCGAACGGCACCCGACCTCGAACAGTCACAATACGCCTCGGACGACACCCAACCTCGAACAGTCACAATTCACCTCGAACGGCACCCGACCTCGAACGGTCATAATTCGCCTCGAACGGCACCCGACCACGAACGGTCACGATTAGCCTCGAACGGCACCTGACCGCGAACGGTCACCATTCGCCACAAATGGCACCCCAACCGCAAACGATCACAACTCGCATCGAACAGCATCCGACATCGAACGGTCACATACCACCCCGAATGGCATACGATCACGAACGATCACTATTCACAGTCGGGTTAGATTATCAACCTCTTTACAGGACATTATCAGGATACGAACATCCAGCTTATCTAACTACAAAACACACCTTCCTATCGCAAGGCATGTTTTGGAGGGCAAGTGTTATCCTGCCTTTTGGCAAGGCCGTGACACCAAAGAATTGATTGAAAACGGAAGATAATCAATCCCGACGACCGATTACCTACAAAGTTCACTATGGATGTTGGTAAATTTTGTCCGAGTCCGGATCGAGCTACAATTAACATGACACAACAATCAAAGCTATGAAATCCAACGTTCCAAAATACAAGTCAATCGGAGTTCGTATGCTCAAGATATGATCGATGCAAATCTAGCAATGCTCTCATTCATATCCATCATTCCACCTTCCTCGTATCAGTTTCATTCAAATCCATCAGGTATACATCGGTTCGTATCCATCCTACTAGTTCCACTTCGTATCCATCACGTCCGCTCTGTTTTGTATCCATCATCTAAAGATGTTTCGTATCGCTTCGATACGAAACAACACCTAAAAACATAACTACTCGATGATCGATACGAAGAGAGTCAAGCTATACCAAATATCAATACGAAATGAAATCAATAACATCGATATGAAGTAGAGCACGGAACATCGATACGAAAAGTGTTGCCTAGATCGATACGAAGAGAGCACGTTCAAGTGAAAGACTCGGTCGCTCGGCATGAAAAGTGGATCGATCCTAAAAGTTGGTGCCACATCATCAGTCATCACGTGCCTAGAAGCGATGCGAACTCGACAGCCTTCAACAAATTCAAACTTGCATCGGTCACAACTCAAAATCTACAAGTCCAAATGCTACCAAATTTTCACAAGGGCTTGCGTACGACCTCAGAAATGTTTATGATCGATCTTGGCTCAATTGGGCAAGGTTTGGATCGATACGAATCTCATTTGTATTGATCATGGATCGATTCGAAACGACCAGGGATCGATCACGTAGGCCCACCCACGTGATGGAAGGAGTCTTTTGAAGTTTGAGATATATATTTCCAGCCTACACCTATAAATAGCAATCCAAGAACTTTAGAAAAGGGATCTTTTGGCTCTTCTACATCGTTACTCTGCTGAACTCCATTGTAATTCAGATACCACCAATTGTACTCTTTTAAATCAGTAGAGAATCATCAATAAAACAGCAACTCTTCAAAGTGGACGTAGGGTAAAACGCCGAACCACTATAAATCTTGTCTTTCTACTGCTTTCCTTTTAATTTTTTGAGTGTTCTTCATATTTAATTCTATTACATACAATCTATCTGTGACTATGATTTGGTGCTTTCATCTGTAATCGGGTGTTTGTGACCATTTTTGGCGCAAACAGGGTTGGCTGAGGTTGGAGGCTATTTGTAAAAGCACGTTGGTATTGCTAATTTAATTAATTAATTGAATTTTAAAATATTTAATGCATATCCATTAATGAAAAGGTATAATTATTAATATGTGTTGTGATATATTGATAGTTGTTTGGGTATTGTGAATATTTGGATATGTTGTGCCTTGTTGATAGTTTAATATTATTCATTGTATTATTGAATGTTTACTCGTAGCCAAATATGGATTTAAGATTTGAATGCAATTTATTGAAATAATGGGTGAAATTGTGTAATAAGGGGGAAATAGATAAGTAAATGGTAAATAAGGTTATTTATAGTTTTGTTTGATGTTTGTAAATAACCGTGTTTTGGTAAACCAAATGAAATTAGTGGAAGAAATTTAATAAGGTTATTATTTGTGAATTTCTAAGAAAATTCATAAATAATAACGGAATATATGTTTTAAACTAAAATTGGAAAGTTTATTATTATTACTTTGAATAAACTGAGATTTCATAAATATTAATATGGTTTTATGAAAATTACACTAGACAAGCATCGTTGTCCCAATGGTTAAGTGATTCGGCTTTGGTGCGAGAGGTCACAAGTTCGAAACTTGCATAGCGTGATTCGAACATATATTGACATGTGATTTGTGTTATGTTGTTCCAGTGACATGTTGTATCTAGGTACCATTTCAAAAAAAAAAGTTACACTATTTTGAGATAACTAGTAATGAACTGGTTTGGAGAATATTAAAGGGATTTAATATGTATATTATTATTTTGACATAAAAAATAATACTACTGGTATGAAAGGTAATTTGATGCAAATTGCTATTTTTGATATAAAATACGATGTTTGGAAACATCTGAAGTAATGAGATTACAACAAAGTATTTTGAAGTATATTATAAATTTGGGGGAATTATTATTATTTTTAAGGTAAATAAAAGGTGCTTTTATAATGAATGATAATAAAATGATTTTATACTTGAGAGAAAACAATGCTCGTAAATATGATGTTTTGGATGGATGTAATATGTGATTAATAGTTGATTTTAGGTGTGTGTGCGGTATTTTGCCATTATTACTACGTGTGTAGTTAACTAAGGTTTTATTGTGTTGCTAATATAGTGGTTTAGTGCACATTTGATTAATTTATACTTAGATTGATGGTATATTATTAATAGTTGATAATTAATATATGTGAGAGAGTGTGTGTTTATGTATGTGTTATGATTAGCTTATTTGATGTTTGGGGGTTGACATTTTATGTTATCAAATGTTTAATGAGTAAGTGTATTATTATTATTTTTACCCCATAATTATAATGATTCATTAGAATGGGTTAATAGGAGTAGTGTTTCCTACTTACATTGGTTGCATTGGTTGGAGTGGTTACATAGATGTTATGGTTGTTATGTGCTAACAACTATTTGGATGCAGAAGTAGAGGAGAAAACCGAACTACGTGGGCTTGATCCCCTAATAAGGGTATGTATGCAGTCTTTTCCTATGCAATAGCTATCGAGCCTATAGTCGCAGTGTATAAGTTTAGGAGCTGTCCAAACATATTTGAAACATTTTCCTTTATTTTATATGTATATATACAGTTGTGAAGTTGAAGGTAGGAGGAGAAGAGGAAATGGAAGTGTGGATTGTTAGGCTATATCGCGGATAGTTGATTGGTGTATTCTTTTATACCAAGATTATACTATTTATAAGTTAATGATAATTTATGTATTGAAATGTTAATTAATGTGATAATGTTGTAAATCATTGTATTATTGACTTAATGTTCATTTTATGTTGATGTTTGATTCTAATGTGAGATTTTCTTTTCCTTTCTTAATTATTGACAAAATAAAATAAAAAACAAACGAACCATTGTTTTTAATATTAGAAATTAGTTGCAATCGTATCTTGTGGCGTTTGTAATTGATTGCAGATGTTGAAAATAGTTGGGCTACACTTGTTATCAAAGCTTAAGTTTAGCGACTTCCTAAGCCTTGTGTAGACTCAACCATTTAGAGTAAGTTAACTTGCATCTTAAGTTGGGTTAAAAATATTGAATGAGAAGGCATTCTTATTAGTGATTGTATATTTTGTGTGTATGGGTTGTGTATGTAACCATCGTTACCTTATTCTTCAATGATAGTCATTTATTGTAACGACATGCCTTTTTCCACCCTCGAAAGTCGACCCCTAATACATCCACGGTATTAAAATGTCGAGCATCCAAGTGTTGGAAAATCAGATTGTTAAGGAAAAAGAAAAAGAAAAGAGGGTAACATAATCTCACAGCGGAATGATAATGTATAATATAACAAAGACAATAAACTGTCAATCCAAAATACATGGTATATCAAATTTAAAAACAAACCATATCAGCTTGGACAATTATAACTTTCTGACATTTCAATTGCTGATGGGTATACATAATAATACAACGAAAAATAAATATACTACGAGATTGGAACATCCAGCTCTACTCCATGAGCTTGTCCCGGCAATGACAACTTGGAAAAAACTCAGTCTGACCCGAGAATTATAATAAATTAACACCCGGATCAGTTTGAAAGAAAACTTAAGAAATATGGTGGACATATAATAATTTGTGAGACCACACCGCTAAACAGGAACGGATTTTACCTCAGAAGAACGACTTCCATACATGAAAGAATGAAAAAAAAAATCAAAACAATAATCCAAACTAGAAAAGATGAACATAGACAAAGTCAAAATCCAAACTTAAAAAATGAACACAAATAATTAAACTCGAGAAGAGCACAAGGTACTTCTCGATGCAATTGAGAAAGATTGACTCCAAGGTTCGAATCAGAACAATGAAAATGAATTCATCCAACGTGACTAGGAGTGTGCGCCCCGCCCCCTACACCAAAAGTATACCGATAGACAAAATATTATTGAAAGCACACATGTCACTCTCGGGAATTTTCAAGCTAGACCATCGCCAAACACGAGAATTCGAATATTCACTATTACAAAACATGTCAATTGCATCGGTTGTTTACCCCCCGTTACTTCGGTTCAACAGCCGATGCAAATACAGACGATGCAATAGACCTAAACTTGTTAAATCGGCTGTACAACCGAATCAAAAAGTGTTTTTTTTCATCGGTTGTTACTATCAACTGATACTAACAATCAATGCAAAAGGATTGTAATTTGCATCAGTCGTTAGTAACACCCGATGCAAAAGGAGCTATTGACTTTAAAAAAGTTTTTTCCTTTTGCAACAGTTGGTACTAAAGGCCGATGTAAAATGTAACCCTTTTGCATCGGTTACTCGTACCAACCGATGTAAAAACCCACTTTTTGCTAAGCTAATAAATCTTTCGTACACTGGTTAGTTATTCCAACAAATCTAAAGGATGATCCAATTTCAATGATACCACAAAACTAACCAATCACAAATGCTCAGCAAATGCGTAAATTTTATTATTACATTTTAAACAGTTACATCGATTACCCACTCACTAATAATAAGAATACAAGTTATTTTGCACACTAACATGAGATGGGATTGTCATAATAAACACACTAACCTGAATCCTAAAAAACTCTCCAATTACAAATATAGTAAAAAGGATAAATTTTACAAAACCAAGCTATCCTGCCTAACTCCAGTCTTCTCTATTCTAATATCCGTAACCTACAAAATAAAAATATAACAAGTGAATAAATCAAAAACCTATCCTCAACAAAGATAAGATGTAAACAAATAAAATTAGTTAGGAACCTGAGTTGTCCATTGGGTTTCCAACTGGAATAGGTTCGGGCTCTTTGATATCAACCACCATGACATCAGACATCAAGAATGTTTTAGCAACTGAAGCTGCATGCTCCAGACAGCACCTTACCTCCTATTATCATACAATTTTAAGTAGTTCCATAAATTTTATATTTTTCAGCGTTTTACAAGCACTCCTCTCCACCTATTATCATGCATGATATCTTAAAATATCACTGAATAAAGTATCGGCTGAAGATACATCCAGACTTGGACAAAGCAAATAAGCAAAAGGGAAACAGTTGCTCTCAAAGACAAAAGAACGAACCTTTCTAGGGTCTATAATCCTAGCAGCCGTCAAATCCTCGTAATTTCCTGTTGTTGCATTATACCCATATTTTTTATTATCATTCGAGAGTACCTTAAACAGATCGAAAAACATTCTGAGTTATTTGAAATTTATGCCAAAAGTAATGAACGTTTAATGGAAGATATGTCATGAGACAAACATGAAGATCTATATGCAAGGATGAGTTTCATGCTTAAATGAATAAATAGTTACAAAGGCTTTGAGTTATAGACCAACTTGCAAATAGATTTTGCAATTTTTGCTCCCATTCTCTTAGTAGTATCTTCAATGACCACTTGGCAACTGAGAATACAATTTACAACATTGAATAAATAAATCTGACAATATAATTATAAAGTACAACTATGGCCACCATAAATTCAATAAGTGAATGCTTATAATGTGTTATGTAAAAAATTGCAAGTAAAAAGCTGTTAAATACGACTCAGTCTCCTAGTTGCATAATAAAAAGGTTCGCTACTAAACACATGCCAGGTTAAATAAATAACACTAAACTTTGAACTATCTAGTGTCTACACATGATTATATAACTGTCCACCTTGGTATCAAAGTTCACTCTCTCAATGCTCCTGTAAATACAGTACGTAGTACATGCTAATAGTTCAATATTAGTGAACTTTAAGCCTTATCCCATAAATATACCATGTAGATTCATAATTACTTACATCTGGTAGTTCTTCCTGGTCTACCTCATCCCGTATCACCTTTGACACATTATATATTATAAATTATTCCTTAACGTCATCTAATAGATCGAATTCAGGAAATTAAGATCATCATGTATATGTTCCTATTGCACTGCAATATCTAATTTTGAAAATTTGTCTGGTGTATCAATTGCTTTCTCTTTTTCTGGTTCATGTGTAGTCTGGACTTGTATAGTACTTATACTAGTTTCCACATTTCAATTTTCATATTGAGGCTCTACAATAGATGGACCCTCGTCTTGTTGTTGGAAATCTAGATTTAAAGGTTTCTTAGGGATCCATTTTGGTTCAGAGACATGTATCTTATCGACCTGTCCAAAAGTTTTGCACTAAAAGCATTTCCAAAGGAGGGATGTAGTCATATATGATCTTATATTCTTTGATATTCCCATTGCACATTTAAACTTTGCCTGTACTGGGTAATTTGGACTGGACATTTATTTGCACTAATACTTTAGCACATTTTGTAATTCTTTTCTCTGTTATGACTTCATACAATCTAAGTGGAAGTCATATATAACTTGATAATGTTGAAGTTGCATCATTTGACCACATTTCTTTATAAAGATCATGAATTTTTGCCCAAATATCAACGGAGTCTACTATTTTTTAATAACCCAGGAACCATTCGTTTACAGCTAGTGGTTTTCCATAGCAGATGTAATTTTTGTGGACAACTACTCGTTCGAAATCAGTAAAATCAGTAAACTGCACCGCATATCCATTGCATTCATTATACACTACCATTTATTCTAAACTATTTTTGGAAAATTGAAAAAAAAAACAATTTCGGCTTGTAATGAATTAAACAGTTCTTCGTATATAATCAAGTCAAAAAAATAAAGCAAACACTAACGGTTCATCATCAGTGTTGTAAGTAGACATCATTTACAGAACATACAAGAACTAGAAACTTACACCTCAAACAAAGAGAGCAATTACCAACACATCTCTAACTTAAACAATGAATCCAAGCAGCTCGCAACTAGATCTGAATCATTCAATAGAAGAATCAACAACATCATCGGGGCAAGCGTTATCTCTCAACGTACAATGGAGACCACCTTCATTTAAACAAGCATCGATCTCCAGATTCGCTAAGACTTCTCAAGCATCCACATCCCCAGTCCTACAATGGAACTCTAGATTCAAATCCCAACAAAGTACAATGAAACTCTAGATTCGAATCCCAATAAAACAAATAATGACCTATAATGGCATCAAAGTCAGTACCTAAGAAGCAAAAGTAGCCTATTCGACAGAGCCTTTGGAGCGACTTCAGCTGCAAAGATGACCGTTCCAGCTTAACATTCGAAGTCCATGAACTTGCCTATAGATCGCATTTGATCTTTTAGGCCGGAGCAAAGGGAGCAGAGGTTTTTTCCTTTTCCCCAATCTAGTTAGAGCCGCCACTTGCTTGTAGCAGTGCTATGTTAGTTTTGTTTTGCACAAATTTTCAAACCAGACTGATTTGCAAATAGTGAATAGGCCATTTCAAAACTATTTGCAGTTATAGGCTACATTTTGCCAGCTCAGCGATGAGCTGGGCATTTTTTTAAAAAAAATAATACGGGGCGCAATGCGCCCTTTATAATTTACACTGGCGCATCTGCCAAATGCGCCAGTGTAAATTTTTTTACACAAAACATAAACCAGAAGTCATACGTCAGTCATTTGTTTTCTACCCAAAACAAAACATATTCCACCTACAAAATCCAATTCCGTACCTTTCTTCCATTCAGCTCAAAAATTCATCAAAATCTACTCAAAATCTCAAAATTACTAGCCGGATTACTTCTATCAGCTATTTGGCATCAATTTGAAGGTAAAATACTAACTTAAACTCAAACCCTAGCTCAATTTTTTGGGTTTTTATATATTCTACTTTTGATATGTTCATCCTCTCATTTTTATGTTTTATTATGTCATTAGTATTTGTGTAGCAATTGATTGTTCTAAAATTAATAATATTTTCCTTTGTAGAAGTATGTTGGATTTCGTCCTATTTATTTGCTACTTTGATGGAAAATTGACTATGAAAGAAAACAATACACCGGTATATGTTGGTGGTAAACAAAAAGGTTCATAGGTTAAAAAATTTTGCTCCTATCATGAACTAAAAGAAACAGTGTATAGGGTTACAAAAATTAATTCACAAGAGTATGATGTAAAACTAGTAAGCAAGTGGGTAACGGATTCTGGGTCTTCTGCTATCGACGTAAATGATGATGAAGATGTCGATGCTATGTTTTCCGTTAATATGAAAGTGATCGAATTATTTGTAATAAAAGAGGAGTTGAGACATTTTGAAGAGGCAATTACCACTAATTTAAACCAACATTCTACTCAAATTCTTGGTACTATTCCGAGTTATCCTTATCAGAGCAATCCAAGTCCAGTATTTCCTACTTGTGTGAATACAAAGTAAGTAATTTGTTAAAGTATTTACATTCGAGTAGTTGAAATTTATAGTGTTTTGATCTCATACTCTTTTTTTCATAGTTCTACGGTGCATTTGGGTGGTTCAAGCTCTAGATTGGCAAATGATCAATTTTTACACTCCGTTCCTTCAAATGCTAGAGAGGTTAACAATGATGATGGAGACCGTAGTTCACCGCATATAGATAGTATGCAAATTGCTTCAATGGATAATGATACGTCATGGATGGAAAATATGGAAGTTAATAATGAAGCGCTAGAGTTTGAAATTAAACATGAGAAAGAAAATGAAAATAATGAAGCATCTTTGGTGGAAGAAGAAGATGATGATGATAACGATGAACATATGGAATTTGAGGTGCCTTTGACGGATGATTTATGTAGTGCGAAAATTATGGCGGCATCATTGATTGAAAATGTAACTCCTATTAGAGATGTTTTACCTCAGAATGTGTTGATTCTGGTTTTCAAGTGGGAATGCAATTTCAAACAAAGGAAATACTTATTCAGCAGTTAAGTGAGTGGTCCATCAAGAATTCTGTTTCTTTTAAACCCATAAAATCCCGTAAAATAGAATACATCGCGATTTGTAGTGTTGATAAAAATTGCCATTGGAGAATACATGCAATTGTCCTTAAAAAATCATTGATGGGGTGATGGGAAATTAGAAAATATGATGGCAATTGTGTTAATCCGATTATTAATTCAAATCATAAACAAGCTACAAGCAGATTTATTGCTAATAAAATACTTCCTTTTGTGAAATCGGATTTAAATACCACTCCTTCTGCGATTCAAGTGCTAATGTCTGAAACTTTTTTTATCAAAATCAGTTACTTCAAGACATATAGAGCATTGCGTAATGCACTAGAGAGAGTTTTTGGAGATTGGAAAACATCATATGCTGAGTTACCACAATATTTAGCTACCATTAAAAAACATAATCCGGGAACAGTTTTCAAAGTTGATGTCGAAAGAATCACCAATGATAAAGTTCTTTTTAAGAGTGCATTTTGGGCATTCGGTGCATCTATTGAGGGTTTTGCACATTGTCGACCGTTGATTTGCATTGATGGCACTCATCTATACGGTAAATATCAAGGTATGTTGCTAGTCGCGACTGGAGTAGATGCAAATGATGGTATATTTCCATTAGCATATGCAATCGTAGACTCTGAATCAAAAGATGGTTGGGATTGGTTTTTTAGATGCATGTACTACTATATACATAGTGTTTGCAATAGGTGTTTAACTTTTATATCCGATCGAATGAAAGGTATTCCGAGAGCATTAGATAATTGGCCACAAGAACACCATCACCGCTTTTGTGCTAGACATCTCAAAGCTAACTTTCAAGTTGCTGGATTTACTCAAAAAAAATTGGTAGACTTGTTTTATTCATGTGCTAGTGCTACAGATGATTTTCAGTACAAAGAGTTAGGGGGACACTTGAAAACTATTGCTCCAGATGCACATGCTTGGATTGAAATGAGTTTACGAGGTGCAGAGGAAAATTGGGCTCTATGCAAGGATAATGGTGGAAGATTTATGATGATGACAACAAATGTGTCCGAAAGTTTTAATGGGGTTCTAAGAGGTGCTCGTGCTTTGCCAGTTAAGTCGTTAGTAGCAAGAACGTTTTATCGTTTAAACGACTATTTCATGAAACGTCGTTCCGATGCCGAGGGATTTGAAACGCAAATGAGTCCAAAAGTCGAAACTCTTTTAGCCAAAAGAGCAAAACAAGCAAGATATTATGGAATTGTTAGATTCAATCAAACCGAATAGCAAGTGAATGATCAATTTGGAAGAGCGTTTACAGTGACATTACAAGATAATATATGTAGTTACACTTGCAACATACCTTTATTGCAAAAATTGCCATGTTTGCATGTGATGGCCACTTGTGCTCGAACCATTGGAGGAGCGAATAGATCATATTACGATTTTAATTCAATGTGGTTTTCAGTGGAAAATTATAAAGCAAGTTACGGTCCAAGTTTTCATCCTATTCCAGATAGTAGATATTGGGATGCATATCACGGTCCGATCATATTGCCACCGCCTACAAAAAGAAAGACGGGACGTCCACGGTCGACAAGAATCAAAGGTATGATGGATAAAATGGAAGGAAGTAAACAAAATACTAGTAGCAAATGTGGTCAAAAGGGGCATAAAAGATCAACTTGTCCGTCAAAATAATTTGCATATTTTGTAGTGAATGATTTGAACGTATTTTGTAGTGAATGATTTGAACGTATTTTGTATTTGATATTTCGTTTGGATGTTTCCCTTCAATTAGTATGTTGTCTGTTAGCTTCAATTTGTTCAATGATATTTGATATTGGATATTTGTAGTGAATGATTTGCCCACTTTTCTATTATTTGACTAGAATTGAAGCAGCAGGTCTCTGTTATTTGCATAGAATTGCCTGGGCGCATTTGGCATGCGCTCCCTTAGAAAATTGTACAGGCGCATTTCGCAGGTGCGCCCAAACAATTTTGCAAAGGCGCACTTACGAAATGCGCCCCGTGCTGTTAATATAAACAGCCAGCCAGCCTTACTTCCTCACTTCACCTTATTCCCCCATTTCATTCAAAATCCCTAAAACCCCAAATTTCTTAAATTCTCAACCCCAACATCAATTGCAATTATTTCTTCATCAAATCTGCTGAAAATGGAAGGATCGTCATCATCTTCTCAAGTTAGAGGTATAATCTTCAAATTTCAAGTATACACCTTTGTTTATCAATTTAGTTTTGTATCTTCAAAATGAACATCAAAGCAATTACATTCATTTACATCAAAACAATTACATTCAAAATGAACATCTAAGCAATTACATTCAAATACATCAAAGTAATTTGTTCAAATTTGCATTCAATAACATTAACACTTGAACATTTTTCTTAAAGAGTTGGTACCCGGTCCCGTGAATGCAAGTGTTTTGTATCTTCAGAATGAACATCGAAGCAATAATAGGAACTTGATGCAGGTAATTTTCTTAAAACATATGTGCTTACATTAGAATGTCTTTATTTGGTTACTACTTCCACTTATTTACCTTTTGTTCGTTTATGAATGTGTAGAGTAATGAGCCACTTGAGTGTCATGATCATTCAAGCAAATTAAAATTCATCAAGTCTAATACTCCAAGAGTTCAACTTGCATTACAAAGAGCGGGATTCAGGAAAATATCTAGATTGGGCTTTTTCAAAATAGATCATGCACTAGTTACTTCATTGGTAGATAGATGGAGACCCGAGACTTCAACATTCCATTTTTCTACTGGTGAAATTACCATCACATTAGTAGATGTTAGTTGTTTTCTAGGTGTTACAGTAGAAGGAAATCCTGTTACTATTAGATAGCTAAGTAATTATGAAGGTATTTGTCAACAGTGTTTAGGTGTGGTTCCACCTCGAAGTGAGATAAGAGGTTCAACAGTTAAGTTGACATGGCTTCGCGATATGTTTGCAGATGAGCCATCACCAGATGCTTCAGATGTAGAAATTGAATATCATGCAAGAGCTGTTATTCTACATTTGATATCTTGTCGTCTATTTCCCGATCATTCTGAAGGACGACTAAACCTTTTTTGGTTATTGTTTTTGCAAAATTTGGATAAGTGTGAACGATATTCTTGGGGCAGTGCTATATTGGCAACATTATATAATGAGTTAACAAATGTTGCACTCATGAAATCCAAATCGATAGTTGGTTGCCTTCCGCTTTTACAGGTATAATATGCATAGATATATTTGTTATAAACTCATATGTAATATTTAATTCTAATATATTCAAATTTTTTATTTATTTTACAGCTTTGGGCATGGACACTGTAACGACCCGGAAATTTCGAACCCGAAAATTCCAGATAGTTATGAAAAGAAGAAGAGATAGAAGAAAGAAACAGAAAACATAACACAGATGCTCACATTCGCAGCGGAACAAAATATAATATCAATAATAACAGTTTACAAAAGAATACTGTATCTGTCAATTAACATTTATTTACATCAGAGTTATATTCCAATACACAACGATGGTCATATATAAATCAAATATGTCTCAGATAATCAAAAATAATAGTCACAGCGGAATCACTCCATACGTCCTGCCATCCAGTACTCCTCCTGAGCCCCAGAACGTCCTTACCTGAAAATCTGTAATACTCGGTCTGACCCGAGCATTACATCAAAGTAACACCCGGATCAGGCTGGAAACCAGCGTGAGTAAACCCATCTAACATGGAATACCACAGCATAAAACTACATAAAACCCGGGGTAACTCGTATCAATTTACAAATTCACAATTTGTTATAGACATCACTTATTTTACACATCAATTTCTAAGTACGAAAACTTAGATTAAATGGTCCAATTCACTTAAATCATTCCATACCAGTCTATTGATTTAACATATCAATCTACAAAGAATCGAAATGGTTTCGGGTATTAACTAGTACCCGACTCTGGTCTTTTCGAATCCAATGTCATTTATTAAACCAAAGGTTTAAGTTTAAACAATACAATTTATACACAACGATTCATCTCAAATCATAAGCTACACATATCTCATATCAGAGGTCTCACATAATTCAAAGCATTCAATCATCCATAAGCAAGGTTTATCAATCATCTCACCCCTAATTAATTTAATTTACCACCAATGAATTAAATTAATTACTTTAGTTACCTTTAAATCCTGCATACTTAACATTAATTAATTAATCACAAACTAATTAATTAATCATCCCATAACTATCAATCTTAATTAATCATCCTTGATTAATTATTATTAAATTACATTAAATAATCAATCTTCAATTAATTACATAAATTAATTATCCTTAACCATTTATAGTAATTAACCTTTAATTACTCTCATTAATTAATAATTACTTACATTAATTAATGATCTTTAACTAATTGCTTCCATTAATTAATTATTTTTCATCAAGTGATTATTCCATAATTACTTAAGTTAAATTAATTAACCATAAATCACTTTTATTAGTTAATTATCTTTAACTAATTACATTCCTTTATTAACCTCTAGTTAATCACATTAAGTCTCTAATAATTACATTCAGTTATTTCTTTAATCTCTTACACTAAGTAATTAACCATCCATTATCTACATTTCTATAGTATATTCAAACTTGATTAACTCCAATTCTTTAAGTATATTTCTAACTTGGCCCAACACTCCCTTCAAAACTAATAATAACTTTTCAAAGAACTTGTTAACATTTACTTTTGAAAACTTTGCAGACACTTTAACCTTGAAACTATTTTACTTTGCCTTTAAATTTTGTACTTTCCTTTAAAACCAGAAAACTTGAATTCGTTTTACTTTTACAAAACTATTCATTTTATCTTAGTTCAGAAATTTGGTTACCAAGAGATTCAAGACGAGACTTGCTACCCATAGACCCGAGACAAAACCCAATGAACCCGAGACGACACCCGAGTTCAACCCTCTCTTTCTCAAGACCATCCCCGAGTGCCTCTCCTTCCTCAAACCAGCAAACACAGACATGAAAAACCTTGTGCACGTGCACCGGAGTTCTGGTGATCTCCAGTCATCTTCGCCGTTTCCCTTAAGTCAACGATCACCTACCTATCGCTTCTTACCTCCTAGATCGATGGGATCAACAGTAAACTCGAAATCGAGTTCAACGGCGACTTCTGAAACCACATTTGATCGACAAAACAAACCATTGCCGACGATCTCGGCTACCATCGACCACGCTGTATCACCCAGACCTTCGTCTCCGTCCCACGTGGAGTTTCCCCCCAGTCCGAACCACCCCGATCTACTATCGATCACAAAATTGATTCGAGAACAACGTCGATAAAATCATGCCTTTAAACCCTATTTCGTCGAACCCTCGCCGCGTAGATTATCAGGAAAAGTTTTAACCATTTTTTCCTCGACCCACAACACTTCATCCTCCTCTAGTCAGAACCCCGAGGTCAAAAATCCACTTGATCACCAGATTTTGACAAAAACTCGCTCCCCGTTCAACTCCAGAATTCCCAACAAATTTCATGTTTAAAAACCATGAATTGATTATCTAAATTCATAATTTTGTAATACGAATCACATTATAAACTCAAATCACAAATTCCAGATTTTCAAATTTCAACTTATTTCTAATTATCACTGTGATTTTATCTTTTTATAAATAGGTGCTTAATAAACACACTTGAATTAAATTTTAAAATTGATATTTCCTTATTATAATCCCTTTTTACTTAGAGATCATTACTTAAACAGATTGGAGCTAGAGGGTTTGAATTTTTCATGAGTTTAAGCCTACAAGTGTTTAAACAGAAAACTATATGTCTGGAACCAGACATGCACACTGCAATCACTTCATATTCCCAGTCATGTAATCACATTTCACATTCATACAAACCAAGTCCAAGTTATCATCATCACCAACTTAAGAAAATAAGGAAGATCAAGTTTATAAAAAAGGGAGTTTGCTCACCTCAAAATGAAGAACAGAGAACTGGAACTTGATATTTGAAAACTGGAACCAGACCTTTGATTTATATCTACTTTGTTTTTGATCCTAGTTTCCAGACTTAAGAACTTGATCTATTGAAACTTGCTATTTGTTGAAGTTCGAATTGATCTGAATGCTTGCTTGATTCCAGATTGAGATCTTTACTTTTGTTTCCAGGTTTTGAATTATGATTGCTTTTGATCTGCTATTGATTTTAGTTTTATACCCTTTTTTTTTCTTATGCGTGAGTATGTCATAGGGCATATAAATATATAAGAGAAACTAAGCTTGCAACCTAAGCCATAGAGTTGCAACATTTTGTACATGCTAAAGTGTATACTGGTACAAACATTTGACAGTGATATTTTCTTTTGGAGGCTGAATTGTTTCTAAACAATTTGAATTTGATTTTACTTGTTTTGATAATGAACAGAGCATTAAATGCTTTGAGTACTTTATGTCCTACTTGCCTTATCTTATCTTTTCATGTTCATAGATATTTTTATGTATATGATGTTTTGTTATTACTTTGCTTTGCATTTTTCTTGCCTTTATTTACTTACAAGCTACCTGCATATTTTATTTTTACTTGCCTGGGTATGTTATATCCTATTACCTGTTTTGTTTTTATACTTTATATTCTATGTACATACAAATATTCATGTATTTTGCATTTTATTGCTTTGGTTCCAGAAAACTTATCTTGCTTGAGAAGGTTGGAGATTAGAAAATATTTTTGAGGAGATGCTTCAGGTCTAATGACTCTCTGATATACTAAGTAGTCGAACGAAAAGAAGAAAAGGAAGCATTGATATATAACAATGTTTACATAATTGTTTATTTCCAGGTACAAGATTAAATTAAGTTTTGGGTCAGAGATTTTTCTCTATGGGGGTCGAAATGATCAATATAATGTACTAGAGATATAACATTTAATGCTTATGTCCTTACCCATTTCATACTTATCCTTTTTCAATTTCGTATGTACTTATGCTCATTGTATAAATTCTTTTCTTATGTGTACATACTATTTTTCCTGAGCAAACATGAACAGGTATTATTCTTTTATACTTTGCTCATACCATATTTTCTAGTGTTGTTACATATATATATTTATTTATATGTATTTTATACCCATATTTATTTTTATACTTCAAGTATTTAAATCGTTAAGATTTATTTTATCACAACCATATAATTGTTTAAATATTGATAAGACTATACTTTATTTTATTCCATCTTTACATTGATAAGATTTATTTTAATTTAAGGTGATTAAGCTAAATTTTATTTGAATATTTAAAAACTCTTATTTTAAATTCCAATTCATATTTTCTTCCCAGTACATATATATATATATGTTTTTAAACAATAAGTTGTATCTTACTTAATTAAATTAAAATGTTTATTAAAATAATATTACCAAAATCCCGGATCGTCACATTACCAATGGAATTTTTATCTTGAATTTAAAATGGTGAAGTATATTATTTATTTATCATCTCCAACGATTTTATAATTCAAACGTTATCTAAATCAGTTAACTACTCAATTATTTGACGCTAAAAATCCGGGCCGTCACATTCCTCCCCCCTTTGAATCTTTTCGTCCTCGAAAAGGAACGAAGCCTGAATTTATGAAAATGCTTAAAATTAGATGAATATCCTTTGATCATTTTTAAATACTTTTAAATATCCATATAATATTTCTAAAATAGTTTTTATAAAAATACTTTTATAACTCGATGTTTCGACAAGTCCATCCTTGTTCTCACAGAAATTCGGTCAAACGTTGATCAGGCGTAAGACTGAAAATCTGTAAGTACTCAGCAGACCCATTTCAACCTCCAGTGAAAATATTCGAAAAATAATTTTATTGAAAATATAGAAAACAATTTTGAAAATAGAGGAAATATTTTTGGTAAAAATGCTCTGGAAATCATCACACCCATCCATGGTCACAGTTACATCCTGGGTTACGTTGCCGTCGCAGCAAAAGTCCATGTAACTGATTACACCATAGAACCCACAACAGATCGCAGTTACATCCAGGGTTACGTTGCCGTCGCAGCAAAAGTCCATGTAACTGTTGGCTCTCAGCGGCACACACGATTACGCTATCAAAATGAAACTTCTCCACTCCCACATAGGTCGCAGTCTACCGATGTAAAATCAAACATAGACTGTTGGCTCTCAGCGGCACACACGACTTTCGCTATGTTACCATAGTGTCGCAGTCTACCGATATAAAATCAAACGCAGACTGTTGGCTCTCAGCGGCTCACGCGACTTTCGCTATGGTCTGCAGTAGATCGTAGTGACATTGAGTTACACTGTCGTCACAGCATAACCCAAATGCCTCTGTGGGCACCAGCCCCTCGACTTTCACTACACCAATAATCCTCAGGAACTAGTTTTGTCCGGACTCCTCACAGGATCAACTTTAGAACCTCCTTTGAGGCTCAAGGCAGTACCACCCTGTGGCACTCCTGAGAAGTTCATTTCAAGGAAGCGCCTTTTTTTCCAGAGCCAATCTCAAAACACTTTATACTATATACATATAGTATTTTCCAAATCATACACCTAGTATAAATTCCATATAAAACTCCCTTTACACAAAATCGATTCCCAAAATCGATAATTCACAAATCAGGCTTTTCCAAATTCCAGTATTGATTTTACCCAAAAATCAAAAGCCTTTCCAAATTCAAAGGTTCCCAAAACCTTTCCTCCAAAATCATTTTCACAAATCCTTTTTATAAATACATATATATAAAAGTTTTGAAAAATCTTTGAATCAATTTATACTTGTATAAATTTACTTTTATACTTCAAATACTTTCAAAAAAAATCATTTTCTTCTGGCAATAGATTCAACAGGGAGATTTTATTATATATAACGAAGATAAATAACTTTGTTTAGTCCAAATCAAAATTCAAATTTTGATTACTTTATAAAGTCACTTGCCAAATTTCTTACTTTTATTATAAAGTAAACTTTAACTCAGAAAAATATTCAATTTCCACTTTATTTCCATAAAGTTAATTTCTACCATAGAAATATAAATTTTAAATTTATTTTATTTTAGTTCCTCATATATTCACAAATATATTTCCCATTTCAAAAATCATCTTATAACCTTTTATCTACAACTTCAAAATCAATTTCCACCTTTATTCATTGTCAATTTCTCAAAATATACTTTCAATTTCAAAAATTCCTTCCGTTTTTATCCACAAATTTTCAATGCCAATTTTATTCAAACCCGTACGATGTACCCATATCATCCGTACGCAATACCAATCTGATCGCTCACTCGATCACACAATTCCACTTCCGGACTAGTATTGTCCACCCGACTTTCTAGTGCGGACTCAGATCTGGTTTCTTGATCAGAAACCGTCATTCTCCTTGCATAGTCACACCTATGATAGAGAATATCCAGAACCAATCAAAAATCCATATCCAGGTTCGCCGTCGAAAATCGAGCGAAAAATCCCAACTCGGATCGATAATACGATCTCGAAATTCTGTGCTCGAATCTGGATCAAATCACTATGCGAATAGAATAATATACGTACATCCTACGTATTTATCTTCATTGATTATCAGTTAAATCAATTTCCTTTCTATTCACCCCCACTTGATTTTATTCACTTATTCACATTTGGCTAAATCCCCCACTTGGATTATCACTTCAATTCTTATCTCAGTTGGGTATTTACTCAATAAAAGTTTGAACTCTGACCAGTTTATATTTACAAAATAGCTTGAAAATTTTTAAAAATAGATAAATAGTTGAAAGATAATTATTAATTTGTAAAACTGTAAAATAGTTAAGTAACTGTAAAATAATTGAAAAATAGTAATTACTTATAAAATAGTTGAAAAACAATAATCAGTTTATAAAGTAGTAGAAGAATAGTAATTAGTTTATAAAACAGTTGTAAAATAGTTAAATAGTTCCAAAGTAATTGTAAAACAGGTTTAAGATAGTTTTAGGTTTAAAAGAATAGTTGTGTAGTAATGGTTTGGAAAAATAGGTTTATATTAATTTATTTTGAAAATAGTCCAGAGTCAAACTGTTTAATACCCCATCTCCATTTCTATAAATTCAATTTAAATTTCCACTTACATTTAAATTGACTCAATCCCGATTTGAATAACTTCAATTTTCCTTAAACTTAATTTATTCCCAATTCAAGTTGAATTAGCCTCAATTCCTTTCCAAATTCAAATCAAATTCCATTTGATTTTTAAACATATTCACTTTAATTACAATTCCAAATTATTCAAATTAGTTTAGACTAATTTCAAATCATTTCAATTTCTATATGAATTAATCCCAATTCCCATTTTGAATTTGAACTCATTCAATCTTCAATTTTATTTCAAATTAATCCAGTTCCAATTTTCCATTTGAATTTTATACTTATCCATCAACATCTTCCCATTGGTTGTCCAAATGTGACTTCATCCATGCAGATTGACAGAACATTGCCTTATAGTGCAAGGTAGTTAATTTCCAACTACATTTACATGTGTGTATTCTTGTACTAATAAAACTCTAATTGTATAACTATTTATATAGATGGTTTGGTTCAAGGAGTTGGGTTGAGTCTCCAAAGCAGGTGGCCACTTACTATCGCGACCAGCTCGATATGTTAACAGATGAAGCTGTTATATGGAATCCGTACACATAGGATGTGCTAGTCGATCTTTCGCAGATATGTCTAAGTGGGATGCACAGTTGGCTTTGTAAGACACCTATCATATGCATGCGAGATGTAGAAATGTATAATCCTGATCGAGCGATGCGACAGTTTGGTCTTCAACAACACATACCTGATCCATGCGAACCAAAGCCGGATTTGGAGTTTGCTATCGTCCAGTGGAACGATAGACATAACTGTATCGTACACCAACAGTTTCCTACCATTCCTATTTCGAGATACATGACTTAGTACTGGTCGATTACTCGAAGATTCATTGTTGCAGATCGGACTTCTCACGAATGAGCATACACCGCTCGAGCACCGCTTGAGCGAGATGTGGTAAATCTTCACATTATCATGATATTTTTAGTTCGTTCACTTGAATTATGTTTCTAATTTTGAATAAATAACTACAACTTGTAGGTCGATGTACTAGAGATGGTAGGAAGAGGGTTGGACGATATCGGGCATGGTAGAGTACCCGAACGAGAAGTCCGACCATGGTGTCTTGATTTGAAGAAAATTATTGACACACTCCTTTTTAGAAATCAATTAACACGGCCAAGCTCTTTCGAACAAGCTATGCGGACTAGAGAGCGAAGAACTAAAAGAAGGCAAGATACACACCAATCGCAACCCGCTGGACCTTCTCAACCCCCACCTACTCAAGACGTTCCGACTCAACCATGTGTATTCCTATTTTTAGTTTACTATTAGTTTGCTTCTGTAATCTAACTATAACTTCTACTTTAATTCGAATGTAATCGACTTTTAATTATGTTATGCTAGAATTTATTTAATGGTAGTTTTATTTGTTGGCTTTAATGTAGATAAACATTTGCTATCATTTAAGATTGTGCATTTGGATTTGGATTTTGTGTATTTTAATTTTAATTGTTTGGTGAAGCTTGCAGTCCAGGCTTGGACCTGAGATTTACACTGCGCATTTGGCAGATGCGCTAGAGTAAATTATAAGGGGCGCATTTCTGAAATGTGCCCCGTATTTTTTTTTATAAAAATGGCCAGCTCATCGCTGAGTTGGCAAAATGTAGCCTATAAGTGCAAATAGTTTTGAAACCAGCATATTCATGCAAATA
This sequence comes from Allium fistulosum, assembly GCA_030737815.1. Classification (NCBI taxonomy): domain Eukaryota; kingdom Viridiplantae; phylum Streptophyta; class Magnoliopsida; order Asparagales; family Amaryllidaceae; genus Allium; species Allium fistulosum. Next base: position 621,329,799 of record CM060907.1, read on the forward strand.
GTTTTGAAAAGCAGTCTGGTTTGAAAATTTGTCCTTTTGTTTTTAGGGTCTAGTTGGTGGGTCGGGTTTTGGTGCGGTGGGCTTCTATATAAGATGTTTAATTTTGTTTGTTTGTTTCTTGTATGGTTATTATTTCAGGTCTAGTTGTATTAATGCGGCTAGTTAGAAATTATTAAACATTAATCACTATTCATGGTTATTTATAAATCATTAACTATAAAATAATTATTTAATTAATTATTAATCTTAAATTATTAATCTTAAATTATTAATTTTATATTATTATTCACGAATCATTAATTTTAAATTATTTCCATATTTTAAATACTAGTCAAATTTTAGGAAGTTTCTTTTTTTCTTTTTATGTTTCCTCAATTTTCCGTATGATTTGTAAGAATGAACATTAATTACCTAAATTTCAAAATTTTAATTTTTAAAAAATATTAAACATTAAATATAATTATTAATTATAAACATAAAATATTAAATGCTAAATGTTACTTCAATTAATATTTCTTATTAATTATGAATTACTAAATATTTTTCTTAATTATTAATTATTTATTAATTATTAATTTTTCAATAGTCATTGTAAATTAATAATTGTTTAACATTAATTATTAAATACTAAATATCACTTCATAAATATTAAATTTTATTATTAATTATTAATTATTAGTCTTAATTATTATATAATTATTAATAATTAACTACTTAATAGGAATTATTAAATTATAATTATTAAAAATTAAGTATTAATTATTACTTCTTATTTATTAAATATTACTTATTAATTAAAATTAAATGTTAAACTATAATTATTATTTATTAATTATTTAATATTAATTGCTAATTTGTTTACTAGTTATTAAATGTAATTAATAAATATTAAATATAATTTACTAATTATTAATAATTAACTATAATCTTATAAATATAAAAATAGTTATTGATTATTTATAATAACTAGTAATTACAAATTGTTTATTGATAATCATTAATCACAATAAATTATAAATAATTACATACGTAAGTTGTTGTTTATGTTTATTGATATGTGCGTTTGCTCTGATTAAAATAATTTGCACTTGCTTCGGTTCCTAAGGAACCGATACAAATAACACTATTTTCTTCGGTGCATTTGCATCCCTTCCTAAGAAACGACGCAAATAATATTATTTACTTCGGTTGTATGGACAATCGATGCAAAAAGCACTATTTGCTTCAGTGAATTTGCATCGGTTCCTAAGGAACCGATGCAAATAACACTATATGCTTCAGTTGTAAAGACAACTGATGCAAATGAGGCGATGCAACAGACATATTTTGTAATAGTGATTTCACATCACTGCATGCATGCAACCAAAACTTCCTTAGATAGATGTGAACATACCTAATGGGTATGACCCACATAGCTTGACTCCTAATCGCATTTTGGTTTTAGTTATCTTCGGTGTTGGATGCAAATACTCAAAATGAGTTACAAATCGTCTTAGATTAACGAAGCACAAAAAGGATATCAATATCGATAGTCGATGAATTAACTATCGAGAATAACAAAAATGATCGTACATGAAAATTAAAATCTCATATACTTATCACAATTTGTCGATCTCAAACTAACACCACCTCGGAGAAAACATTAGAGCTGGATAAGTTAGAGCAGTGTTGCTTTCTAACTTGACTCGATATACATTCTTAACTTTAAGAATAGCAAAAGTTTCCTTAACAAACAACAAATTGTCTCAAATTGACGATCACAAAAAAGATAGCATGATCAATAGTCAATAAATCAACTATCAGAAATAATAAAATGATCATATATGAAAACTAAATCTCTTATGCTTATCATAACTTGTTGATCCCAAACTAGTACTACCCCAAGAAAAATAATAAAGCTGGGCAAATTAGGGTAGTGTTGCTTCCTACCTTGACTCGACATACATTCTTAACTTTAAGAATAGCAAGAGTTCCCTCAACATTTAGTGCTAAGTGTAAGACTAAATATTTTCAATAAATCAAAGTTTTAAAACATTCGACTCATACTTGTGCTTGATTTTCACATCATGAATATTTATAAAAAAATTAAAAACACTCTTTAAAATATTCTTTTAAAGTGCTAGTTATAATTTTCTAAGTTTATTAAAAGGAAGGGTCAAAAACAAATGTCATTAAAACATTGTTTACTATGAACCCAAAACCAATTACACTTAGCTTTATTTTTAAAACATTCTATTTACAGACCTTTACATTTATAAAAATATCACTTATAAATCAACTTACTATCATATTTAAAACAAAACTTCTCCAAAGATTTAATAATATTAACCCTTATTAAGTCAAGTAACAAGTTTTCTTAATAACTTAACGAAATCATTTATTATAATAAAAGTGTTATAATCCATGAATTCTTTCTCGTGAATATTAAGCATGCATCCCTAAAACCAAACTTAATTCAAAGCGGATCCTTGTCAAAAAAACATACTTTCTACGTCCTTGTTTTTTTTCCACCTATTTTTTCCTAAATTACCCATGCGCTTCAAAGTTGAGCAGTGGTTCTTCTTCTTCTTCTTCAGTTTCTTCTGATTAAATTGAAAGCCAGGCTGTTTCAATGAAAAACTGCAACTATTTGAAGACAAATCAATCTTTTTTACAAAAATATGAATTCCTAAAATAACATTCATACAGTTTTTCCTGCAAATATTTTTAATAGTTGCTGGAAAATCAGCAATTTTTAAGATTATTTGCAGACATTGGTGCAAATTTTCATAATAATTGCAAAAAAGTTAGCGAATATTGGGAATATTTGCATATAAATGTGCATTTATTTAGGAATTTTCCTCTGTAATTATTCACTTAAAATTTAGCAAATATTCATAATAAATACTTGTTGAAAAATCAGCAATTATTCCCGTAAAATCATTTGTATTCATCTTTGTATGCAATTATTCAAAATAATCGCAGAGATGTATGCAATTATTATGTATAATTGCATGTATATCTGCAATTCTTCTGAATAATTTGCATGTATATCTGAAAAATATGCAATTATTCTTGTAACACCCCGCATTTTTATATAGTTAAAATGTAACGTATAAAGATAAGTAATGAAAATAAATAATTTTGGAATTATCAGAATATGGCTCCAAAACTTGTACCATTGCGTCCAGGGCCATTTTCTGATCAGTTTCCATATATAACTTGTCTAAAACCGAACTAATATGAAGAAGTTAGGAACGAAACAAAATAAGTAATCGAACTGAAAAATAATAATATAATAACACGGATATGGGCCGACCTGTAAGTTGACCCAATGGGCGCAATGGTCGACCGCAGGCTAAGGGCGGTCAACCGCCCGGTCGACCCGTGTGCAACTTGGACGAAAATTCGTTTAGGTATATACTGTGACATGTTTTCTCGTTTTCGCGCGATCTGAGCCATACGTTCTTCAATCCTATGGCTCCAAACGACCCTGTGATGTGGTAGCTCCAGGATCAATCCAAGAATCCGACGGTCTGAGATCCACAAACTCCAATATAAATAGGACCCTAGGCCTAGCTATCTTCTCACAATTAGATTTTCTCCCATGGGTTCATTGCCTAAGGCTGAACCCTAAAAAAGAAAACAATTTCTAGGGAGAAGATCTTCTAAATTAAAATATTATACGCCTTGGAAGAAGGGATCCAGAAGGACTGTGGAGCCAGGTGGAGCACAAGCGAAGCTAAGGACGACAGGTGAGTGGATTTATTTGTATATCTTTTAAGTTTAAGATATATTATCATTAGATCCCGTTTAGAAAAAGTTTCAGTAATTAATATAGGCTAAACTATAAGAAAACTTTCAGTTTTTTTACACTATCGGTATTTATACACTATTTTCTATGCCTTATTTACATCTCTTTCTACGTTTTGGATTTTCATGCAAGCGTCAGTTTTCTTCTATCCTCTCTTTTCTTTCTTCGTGTATGGATTAGAATAGATTAAATGCAAATATGGATTACATAATTAAGAAAACCGAAATGAAGGAAACTAGATGTAAAATAATAAAAGTTAAGAAATAGAATTACTGCAATAAATTGCATTAAAATGGGAAAAGTTAATTTGGGAGTGATTATTAGATTAATTGGTTAGTTTAGAAAATAAGATACATTTCCATAACATAATATCTAAAAGATAACGATAAACGTAACTGCTATAATAAAAGAAATAAAAAGGAGAATTAGTGTAAAATAGAGGAACCACTGCATTTTACACTGCTCCAAAATAGTAAAAGAGATATCTTGTAGTTACGGATTATTTTTTTATAGTATTATTCAATATTAAGATATGAAAATGGATTATATAGTTTTCATAACCAAACAAATAAAATAGAATTACTTCCTAAAATATCAGACAATAAAGTAAAGTATGATTTGAAACAAGAAAATTATTAGCTATAAAAGAAAATTTAAGGAGCCTAAGTCTGCATTTACTACGCAGGCTATTTAACTCGGCAGCTATTATGATAAGTGAATTATGTAATATTAGAGAACTAAAGAAAATTCTATATCATAATAAAAGAAGGTAGACTAGAGCAGCCAGGAAACGCTTGTAATTATATAACGGACTATAAAAGAAGAAAAGGTAACGATTACAAGTAGAATTATAACATAGGTTATAATTATGAAATAAGAACGGAAAAGCTTATCGTGAGACTTATAATAAATTGGTAAGTAATGATAGTAGAAAACATTGATAGAAGCTTATTTAAACAACTTATACTAAGTTGATAAGCAAATAACACAGAAATAATAAAGAGGCTTATCTTATTGAACTTAGGAATTTATATATTAAATTAAATAAGCAAGATAGTAAATATGGCTCATACTAACAACATTCCCTATTAGACATATGGTCATCTCACAATAGTTAGAAGTGAGACGAGGACAAGAATATGCTAATTAAATTAAAATAGGTAGCCAACAGAATAAGAAAGCAAACTAAACGCAAATTAAAAGATTAAACTTAGGGTCTAATAAAAGAATCGAAATGCGTTTGGAGCAGCCCAAAGGATGAAGCGCCTAACGAAGCAGTTTATCACGGATTTCGGCAATGGAGAAGCATGTCCAACTTAGTATTTTTGGACTTTAAAGAAGTACGAGACTTCAACGGGACGTGAGGATACTCTAGGATGGCCCTTTGGGTAGGCCTAACGAAGCTGCATCTCCGGAGGCAAGTCTGTAGGTGTTCCATCAAAAGAGTATGCATTGACTACATTTGCATTATAGGCCTAACAAAGCGGATCCTTTGTAGGCAGTCAGAAGGGCTTGGTGTTTGGAGTAGGGTATTCGTATGTCCAGTATTTGCAAGTAAGGTTAAGGATAGTCGCATGCGGATATCGGCCAGCATCAAGACCAAGAGCGATTTCGGGGAAAGACTAGAGTTAAACCAACATGCCAATGATTCTTTCACTATTGAGACATTGGATGGAGGGGCACTGCCAATTGGATGTTAGATTGTTTGCAGTAGGGCAAGACCACTTAACTCTTTAGAAGTCTTTCGATTAGTTGAGGGGTGGCTGCGTGGGGCCATAGCCACGATGAGAAAGGGACAGACCAACTAGAATATATGTATTGTAGGCCTAACGAAGCGGTCCTTTACAGATATAGAAAATCCCCAACTGAGTTCCATACAAGGCAGACCTTGTTGGCGGGATTCAGATAGTAGACAGAACGATCATGTGGTCCTCATTGTACACACTGGGTGGTACGTTGTGGATGTCCGAGCACTGGTATAGACTAGTGCGAACGCGATTTACGTTTTCATAGTAAGTAGTGGAGCATCTGTATCGTAGGCCTTACGAAGCGGTCCTTTACAGATGTAGTTATAGAACGCTCTCGAAGCTAGACGATGGAGTCCTTTTCGAGGAGGATACGAAAGGTACCATGGGTGGTACCTAGGACCAATATGGTCATTGGGCATATAGCTACATATATGTATATATTAGTTATTAGGTTTTTATCCACTATGGAGTAGATGGGCACGGTTCACGAGCAGAGGCGGGAGTATTGTAGCCTAATGAATCTAATATAAGAGTAAATGGAAATAAAATGATATATGTAGAATTAAGCCTAGAAGTATATAATTTATTCATTCACCAGAACTTTTGTTTTAACCCCTTCCTCATAACATCCTATAGGTTAGGTAGATGGCGGAAACTTCTTAGCTTTACGACACTTGCTTAGAAAGTGTTATTATTTGGGTGAGTATTTACTTACTATTATATTTTAGTCAATTCCGCTATGAGATAATTAATTGAGCTCTGATATATTTATCTTTGCCTATTTGCAAGATACCAGATACCCAACTCGGGTTTCAGTGGGCTTGGTTTTTAGCATTCTTGCGAAAAATCCGGACCATTGGAATTCGGGTTGTTACAATTCTCAATAATTGTAGAAGTTGGTGCAAATATTGTGAATAATAATAGAAAATAACTGCTGAAAAATCTGTAATTTTTAAGAATATTTGCAGACATGGTGCAAATATTCATAATAATTGCAGAAAAGTCAGCAAATATAGTAAATTTTTGCATATAAATATGCATTTCTGTAGGAATTTTTCTCTACAATTATTAATTTCAAATTCAACAAATATTCATAATATTTGCAGCTCCAACATATATTATTGCATTAGGAAGGTGAATTTTATCTTCATAATTAAGAATACATGCATAAAAACAACATTTATTGAGAATACTTACAAATATGTGCATTAAAAACTGCAATTACTTAGAATACATGCATAAAAATCTGCAAATATTCCAATATTTGCAATTTTCTTCAAGTATTCTCGATATTTGCAGAAAAATATGCAAATATTGAGAATACTTGCATAAACAACTTCAAATATTGTCAATTTTTGCATTAAAAAATCTAATGCAAATATTATGAATATTTTTACTTTTTTTCTGCAAATATTATAAATAATTGCAGTTATGGCTGCAATTATTCTTAATAATTGCATAAAAATCAGCAAAATTTGAGAATATTTGTTTATAATACTTCAAATATGTTCAGTATTTTTGCAAAAAATATAATAATATATGTTGAAGCTGTAAGAGTTTTTTAGCAAGTATTCATAGTTTTACTTTCTTATGCCATTATTATGAATACTTGAGGATATTGCTACAATTATTCTGAATAATTGCAGAAAAATCAGCAAATATTGTGAATTTTTGCTTATAATACTGCAAAAATGTACAATTTTTGCACTAAAACATGTAATAATATATGTTGGAGCTGTAAGAGTGTTTTATCAAGTAATCAAATTTTTTACTGCAAATTTTCTATGTATTTGCAACTGAAATTGCAAATATTAAGAATATTTGCAGAAAAAACTGCAAATATTATTAATATTTTCAATTTTAGCTGCAAATATTTAAAATTGTTACTGATATATTATAAATTTTTTAATTTTGTGACAAATGAATTCGTTTTCTTACAAATATTGTTTTCTTTTGCTATTTCAATTTCATTGTTTGATTTTGGTGTTCTAATTGATTATACTTTCTATTATTTGATTTCAAATTCTTCTCGATTGATTAAAATTAGTATTTGATTTCGTTTTCCTTCTAAATCAATCTTTTAGTCACTTGATTCAGTTTATTCACTAGATTATGATTCGATTTTGTTTATTGATTTCATTTTCGCAGGAACGATGAAGTGGAGAGAGAAATTACAACGGGTGGGTATTTTTGTCTTTTAGATGGTCGGATTTTAAAAAAGGGACTTGAAACTTATTAAAAAAATGGAGGGATGTTTTGTGTATTTGCAAACTTATCAGAGATGTATGCCAAACGTACCATTCTTTCTCAATCCTTAGAAAACATTTATTACAACAACGGTATTGTAATCCATGCCTCCTTTATACTTTTCAATAAACTTAAAAATATTTGAAATATAGTTAAAAACATCCATTTCAAATGTTACTTAAAAAAAGACCTTAAATTTAAAAAATATTAAAACTCAAAACCATTTCCTTACCTTATTTCGAAATAAAACTTCTTCTTTGATAATTTATATTAAATCATTTAAAGTATATATAAATTTCAGACTGCTTTTAGGACACTTAAATGTATATCAGAGAAGTTTACTAAAAGGATTAGGAAAATCAAGTTTGAAACCATTTTATAAAAGTTAGAAATAGTGCCGCAAAATAGCCGCTAAAAAGGGTACAAAATTCCTTTAAATTGGTTCTTTTCTCCACATTTTTACAAAGTATGAATAGTATATTCTATTTTTAAAATAATGTACTATGAGTATAGTATGCATTTGTAAAAAATTTAAAGAATTTTGATGTCAACAAAACCCATTTGAAAGTTGTTTTAAAACTTAACTTTCGAACTTCCAACCCGCAACCAAAACTTCTCTAATTTTTAAACACTTTGGAGTTAGGTGTTATAGCCCTTTCCGAGCCATCAAAACTCAGTTCAAATAACATTTTAAATACAAAATGGCACGACTAAATATTTTATGATGCAAACACAAGCAAAAGATTTCAAACACAGGATTTAACGAGATGGGATTTCAAAGTGCAATAACGCGATTTCAAAATGCGATAATGAGATTATTCCACTATTTAACATTTACTTCATTTTAACAATTCAAACAACATCCAAACATTTATATAGACAAGATGCATATAAAAGTAAATTAATAATAGCAAGAAACCCTTTAGGGTTTCTTTAGAAGTCCCACATAAATCACATATATGTCATCCGCTTTCCAAAGCGGGAATTTAACCAAACCAACCCAAGAAATCATTCAAGAATGGAAACAATAATTTATATCAATACATATATCATATAGAGTTCATTCAAATATGAGTTAATTCACTTTTATTCTAGCTATCGCTTAAGCGTTCCTGCTCGATCTAAACTTGAACGACGTCCGATTTTAGCTCAAAATTCCACTTACTCCAAACTTATTTAAATCAACTCTGGTGCATAGATAATGCTCCTACGAGCACAACGCAAAAGGCCTCATCTCGATTGGACCTCGTATGAGTGAGATATTGATTTTGTAAGATTTTGTATTATTAAAATAATTAATTAACTTAATTACTTAATTCACTATTCAAATAATCTTCCTTCCCAAATTGATTTTGCTGTATACGAATATGCATAGAGACACATCCATACACATGACCCCCTCTCTCCTCCTATCTCTTTCCACACTTAAAAAAATTACGCAACGCTTTTGCCAATGTGACTCTCTTCACATGAGCTCTACCATAGACCCAATCAAGTCAAGCTCGCACCATCTCCTCTTCTCGTGACCTGGCACCCCATCGCGACCAGAAAAAAATATCGCATCTCCCATGAGTCGATCAATCCTCCAAACTTTGATGCTCCTCGGTGCGTCTTGCCAGGAGAAATACAATGGCACTCGCCTCGCCACCTAACTCTCTCTCCATCACCAATGATTGCAAACCATAGTCTGCCTTACAAACGTTGCTTCCCACCAAACATCACCACATGCCACAAAACTCCATGGACTTGAAGCTTGCTCCCATACAAACTCAACGGATCTAATCTTGTGATTTATCGTGAACTATAGCTCTTGAATTTTAATTTAAAAGGAGGAGGCTAGATTTCTTTCGTTTACCAGAAATGAAGAAAGAAAATAATGAGGATAAGTAATGAAAAATTAAGTAGTAGGGATTACTTAATGTTATAATTCCGGTACTTCACTACACAACATCACGTTCGTGTACGAGTCGTGAAATGGTAGTCATCAAAATACGACTGCGCATAACACTGCAATGCGATCACAAAACAACAATAAAATACACTGGTTATCTTATTCTGTGAAATTTCAAAAATGCCAACGTTTGCGGCAAAATACGTCAAACAAAAATTTAAATATTTTTCAAATTAAAATTTATGGAAAAATCCTATATATTCTAAAATACCTCATTAAAAATCAAGTCGTTTTATTAACAATTGATTTTCTTGTTATTTATTCAAACTATTTATTATAATAAATAAGTTTACAAAATGAGTCCACCATTATTATTTATTAATTAAAAGAAGTTAAATAAGGTTATTAAATCCATTTAATTAATATTTAATCCACAATTAAAATATTTAAATAATTCCTATATTTGAATATAAAGTGTTTATATTTTTTGGATTAGAAACCCCTGTTCTCCTTATATAGCCCTATCTGTAATAGAAAATGTGAATATCATATCAAGAATCTGAATTAAGTGTTCGTTGACAAGAATCAAGTGAGAAATCCTTTTACGGACTACTGTGAATCACCTCGAAGTTATTACTCGAATCCTAGATCAAGAACCGTGCGAATAAAATGATCTACGTATAACTTGCATACATAATCTTATTGGTTTCCTAACTACACCGATATTTTTCTAAATCACTTTCATTTTCATTTATAGCATTTCATTCAATACTAAAATTATTTATGAATTACTCCATAAATTTTCATTTAAGTTTATAAACATTTTATAAAGACACATCTTTATAAAACATTAAATTAAAAACTTACTCCACTCTTATTTACTTGTATAAAACTCTTCTACCTCCTAAGTGTATATATAAAAAAATGTTAATTTTTCATTTTACCTTTCAAAATTCAAATGAAGGACCAAACAAAATATTGGTCTTAAAACTAATTCGACTACTACGACTTCTTTACCTATTCGGTCCTGTAAGTAGTTAAGAATAGTAGGATGATGGTATCCAAACTCAATCCCAGAGTCTACTTTCCTTAGACATCCCTAAGATAAAGATGTTTATGGGTCGGCCTAATAACATCAAATAGTTTGTGAGACTTAGATGTTTAAATAAAAACTATGATTTTAATAAAACAATGCTTATTAAAACCTTCTTATCCAATTTAAACCATTTAAAACTTATGCTAAATCATCTCTTTTCTGTCCAAGAGTTAAAAGTCATTTGTCAAAACATTCTTCCATCAAAATACCTTTTATCTTAAATTAATTTTCTACAACGACCCAGAATTTCACTGCTTTGATTTATGAATATTTAATTAATTTTAGATATTCCATATATAGGTTTTATAATGAAAATAAAACTCTTTTGAATAATAAATAATGATGGTGAAATAGTTTTTAAATTTTGTTTACAAAAATATATAGTTCGAAGAAAAATTGAAAATGTGACCGGAATTCATTTTCCGAAATTTTGACTTTTCGTCGGCTAAAGGTTATCGAAAACGTTGTGAACTTGTTAGGGTAAATATATATGTATGTATTTATTAGTGCATGTACGCATGTATTTATATTTATAAGGTTTGAAAGAATAAAAAAAATTGGAAAAATGTCACATCGGGGCAGACAAAAAGTATGAAAAGTACTTGAACATGTTTTGGCATGTTGAGTTTAGTGGGGACATGTACTAGCATTTGAATGAAGGGTTTGTACTCAAAGGGCATTTAGGTCATTTATATAATGCATTTTATATAAAAGAATTTCCTAATTCTTTTCCATGCTTATTTTCATTTTTCTTCAAAAGCTTTTACTTCTTCCTTAACCTTTTTAACTCTTCCTTGGTTTCTTTTCCTGGTTTTAGGGTTTTAAAGTTTTTAAATCTAAATTTTAAATCTTTAAATGTTTCAAAATCCATATTTAAACTCCTCTTTTCAATCTAAAAATTCTTCTATTTTACCCGAAATGGTTTCAGCCATACCTTCTTCATTTCTGACTCAAATTGTGATTTTCTTTTTTTCAAAGTATGTTAAATTCCATTGGCTAGAAATTTCTTTTAGACTATTTCTTCAAAACTTGAGTGTAGCTATTCCAAAAAGTAATTTCTTTTGAACCCATTTTCGGACTTAGAAATTCAAGTCCGAAAATGGTCCTCTTTGTTTCGGCCATAGCTTCCACTAAATTTGCCAAAACAAGATTTTATTTTCTTCAAAACATGTAGAATTCCAGTGGCTACAATTTTGTCGTTCACCACTTTTTCAGATATTGAACATAGCTAGGCCAAAATTTCAATTCTTTATAGAGTATTTTTGAACTTAGATTCTAAAGGCCGAAAATGGTCATCCTTGTTTCGGTCATAACTTCTTGAAAATTTAATATTTTTGAGTAATTCTTTTTCTTTAATGATAGAGAAAAGAAAAATCTAAAACTTTTCTTTTGACCACTTTGCTAAAATCAAAGAGGAAAGGGTCAGAAAACCGAGAGCAAGTTGACATATTTTCAAGTTGGTTTTGTTGATTTCCAAGCTTTACAAGTCCTAAGTGTTTTTACAAAAGTTCATCGAATTTTGGTGAGTAACGTTTTTAAACTCAAGCTTTAAACTTTTATATGTTGGTTGATTTGTGGCTTAGTTTGCTGGTTGAAATATTAGTTTATTATGTGATTGCTTGTATGTGTACATTGGTTGTATGTGATGGTAGTTAGACTTGAAGTTGAAATTTAAATATGGTATCGTTCGGCAAGTTGTAAACTTTGTTATATGTTATGAGCTTGCTTATGTTTTGGTGGTTGCATGTATATGTTAGCATTGACATGATTAGGTTGCTAGGAAGGATATCACTTTGATTTGGTTTTCGATGGAGAATCCTTGTATGGAAGAAAGATACAAACTTTGGTTTTAAATCCAAACCATTTTAAAGTTAGTGAATAGAAAGTTAGTAAGAGACGTTAGTGAATGGAAGTTAGTGAGCAATATTAGCACTTGAAATTACGGGTATCCATAGCGATAGTCGCTATGGATGCAGTTTCGCGTTAAATATCCGATTTTTGAAAAATTTGGTTTATAAACTTAAAAGTGTTTGTAAATGTTTTATAAACTTAATAATAATGTTTTAGGTAGTTAATTAAGTTTTTAATAACTAATTTTTAATTAATTAAGGTTTAATAATTATAACTAAGTAAGGATTAAACAAGGTTTAATAATTATAACTAAGTGAAGATTAGTTATTAATTAATTATCTTATAAAGTTAAGATTTATTTTAATTAATTATTAATTAAGTTAATTAATTTTGAAATTAATTATGGTTAAGTAAATGATTTATTTTTAATTTATTACTAATTAAGTATAAGGTTAATTATGAATAAATTATTAATCAAGGGTTAATTATTTTTAATTATAAATCATTAAATATTTTAATTTATAATAAATTATTTATAAAAGGTTTAATTTATTATTTAAGCTAATTAAAGAGTATTTAATTAATTAATTGTGATTAAATAATATTTAATTATTGATAAAGGTTTAATAAATTATTTAATAATTAATAAAGGATTAATTTGAGTTTAATTAATAGTGAATTATTGTTAAACTATTTAATTAAATTAAGTTAAGATTCAATTAAAATTAATTATGATTTAAATAAGCATTTAACCTATACTTAATTACTTTAAAAAGGGTTTAAAGTTTTAAATCCTTTGGTTTCCAAAAGTAAAATTGTTTAAAGGTACTTCTTTTTCAAAGATGGTTTTGAATACAAGTGATTCAAGTGTTGATACCATTAAGAAAACATATAACTGTGAATGAGTTATAATGTAGATTTTTGGATTGTGTGGACATATGTTAGCAGCATAAATTCCCGTTCTACTATAAATTGTTTGTTTGCTTGTTTGTTTGTGTGAACATGTGTTAGCAGAATAAATACCCGTTCTACTATAAAATTGATTGAATTGTTTGGACATTTGTTTAGCAGGACAAATCACCACCCTGTTATTATGTTATTTGGATATGTATATGCTAGTTAGTTCATATTGACATGTTATTTCTTGATTTGGATATGAGTTGTATTTACATATATGTTGACCTATGTAAATAACTATTAAGTGAATTGAAATTGAAATTGAATGGTAACTTAAATTAATACCATTAGATTGCTAAGCCTCTTTTCGAATTTATTAAAGTATGTCTTTGAATTACCTTTAATTCTTACTCAATTTAGGTTTAAAGGTTATAAATGATTAAATTTGTTATTATTTTATAAAGTTGTTTTTAAATAATATCTTGTTTTTTTTAAAAAGGAGTTTATTAAATAAAAGGTTTTACCTAAAGTGATTTACAAATGATATAAAGGAGATTCTATAAAGGAATTATGAAGGAAGGTTTTTAAATAGTTGTAAAAATAGAAAGAGATTTTATAAATCATTTTAGATATTTTTGAAAGACGTTTTAAATCAAGTTTGAAATTTGTAAAGAGGTTTGAAATGTGAAGTGAACTTATAAAAGATTTTTTGTAAGGAATAACCGAATGGGTTGTATAAAGTGAACGAGTTTTACAGTAAGTGATGTTTTGAAGGGAATGGTTTGGCCATTTAATATGGAATGTTATAAGAGAGAATTTTCCAAATGTTTTTGGTAAATGTTAATATTATTTTCCAAGTAAAAGGGATGTAAGGGGTTTGGAAAAGGTGTTTTAGAAAAGAACCTTTGATAAAGTTTTATAAAGTGATTTTATTAATTAAAGATTAATTAATAAAGGCTTAGAGGATCCCATATGGATTTTATTCAATGTTTGATTATTTGATAGTTAAATAACCGACTATCAAATATGAACCCAAAACCTAACTTTGGAAATATCTAGGAGAAACACTGAAATTATATGGTACAGTTACCGTCGATGGTGCTATATTGTACATATAAATTCGTTTCGTTCTTCTAGGATAAATGATAAGGAAATCCGTCCACTAACGGTTAGGAGGTGAACTCCGCTCTTATCTTTTATCTGCTTATTTTCTAAAGAACCGGGGTTGAGTTTACCAGATCGAAAGTTGTTTCGAAGAGACCGGGATCAGATTTGTTATCCGAAAACCACTTTGATCCAACTCAAGCGTTTCGAACTAAAGACGTCTTGAAGAATATGGAATCGAAGATGGAGCATTGAAGTGCAAGGGCTGCTTGCTACTAGTCCTGAGGGTGAGTCCAAAATGAATGTAGTAGAAGTAGTGCCTTCGGTTTGTCCTTATCCTAGACAACTTGTATGGATGAATGTTGGCACTACATTACTGCCTGGAGGACTGTGTTAGCATTCCAAGTAGGATTGCTATTCAAAAAGGTAAAACGTAGCCTCAAGTCTCATCAACTGGGAAATGACTAAAACAGGCATGCAGCAGGGCTAAGTGGGTCGCTCCCATTAGGGCATGTCATCATCTTTCTAGATTACCATATATTTATGGATTTGGTTGTGCATGAGAGATCTCGATTAAGGTTGGAAGACCTAGATGATGACATATTCGATACTACTAGTCAAGTGGTAGGTCGGTTCTGTGTGGCAGGGTACAAGATGTTCTTGTCAAACCCGAGTGCATTTTTCTAGAGATGTACCCATCGGAGGTAGTTCCTTACCTGGTCATAGTATGGAATCCATTCTCCAATACGTGCCTTTACGATTTTGATTGTAGAACCTAGTATGTTGGAATTTAATTAATGTAACAATTTCGGCTATTTTAATATGTATCTATACTTTAGACATTATTATAATATCACTGGATTTTGTATAAAAGTGTTTTGGTTATCTAAAGGTAAAAACCCGTCAGTGTTTATATGCGGCGTGGTCTTACGAGATACCTTTGATTTTTAAATGGTTCTGAAATGTAATAATCAAGTTGTTTGAGTTTACTCACACCAAACCCATGTTTAACCTGGAGTTTTATTTTCTTTCCCTAAAACTCTTAGGTGCTCAATTTTTTTATGGGCAGCCAAGTAGTTCAGGTTTTTCGACGAATGCATTTTGGAGGAGCTCGGAGCAGGAGGCTTCATCGATAGCTAGTTATTATCTTGTTTCCGTTGTATACTATATACTTTATATTTGATGCATAAGGACATGCTGTTATAACTGTCCTAGGTTAGGAATTGTATTAGTGTAACTCTGATGTATCATTGTTGAAATGAATTTGTAAAGAATTATGTTGATTAATATATTTTATTCTATTGCGCCGTGAGACTCTGTGTTTGTTTTTAGTTCCTTCTATCTTCTATCTTCTTCTTTTCCACTAAAAATCTGTCTTTTCGGTACTTAGTTGTTCGGCATGTGAATACCGTGGATGTATTAGTGTCAACTTCTAGGGTTTGAAAATGCAGGTCGTTACATTTTCTTTAAGGAAACTTAAGAGCTAAATACTCGGTTTTTATTTCAAAACCCTTTTTGAAATCATACTACATATATTTCTATATGTATAAAATAATTTTAACAATTTATTCACTAACACTCGCTTTGGGTTCGTTCGGATTCGAACTCATTTCGATCGCACAATGATAAAGAACATAATTTACTAAGTGCACTACAACGTTCGCCTAAGTAACATTTGATCGTCACTTAGAAGGTTATTCAGATTATCACAAAACTAATCAAGATGTTTTTCCCGAACTATCCAAAGAAAATGTATCTTTCTTAAAAATTCTCTTCGAAATATTTATACTTATGAATACCTCCAAGTAATCCTTTATTACTTTTCTCAACAATCTTTTTGAAATCATTTCAATCAATACTGGGATTTAAATTCATGAAAATGCTTTTTATTTATAAAACATTCTTTATAAATCGTGTAAATCATTTTATATACCATACTCATATAAAATGTACCTTTAAAACCCTCTTATATTATAATAACTTTCCTTTATTATAATAAACTTTTCACAAATATTTATTCCCTAAATGTCTTATCTACCTATTTAGATTTTATTAAACAACTTTATTAAAAGGTGACTTTTAACTTAACATTTTCTTTGAACACCTTATGTTCAAATTGTGAAACTCAATTCACAAGGGGTTCGTTTTAATGTACTCATGATTATCAAAACAATAAAAACCCATAAAATGGTCGAGGTTAAATCAACAAACAATAGTCAATGCTACTAAACTACCCGAGCTTGACTAACCAAACAACAATGACAATAGAGAAATATTATCATTAACAAACAAACAAACCATAAATAACTATATAAATTTGAAAATTACTTCTTATATATATAATATATAATCCTAGGTAAAATGTTTCATTTACCAAAGTTTCAAAAATTAATATTGTGTCTGTTTGCCTTGTTCAAGTGTTTAGAAATCCTTATCATTACCATGGCGTCCCATGTCTTAACCAAAATTCATAAACCACTTAATAGGCCAATTTACACAATACATAGCAATAACAAATACACTCTTTTATATATAATACTCTCAATTCATTCTAGGGTGTCACTTACCTTATTTCTAATGAACCTTACCCTACCAAAGCTAAGGTTCTCGCTTAACCTTCAGCTGTGATACCTGACCCGCTTTTTTCCACCCTCGAAAGTCGGCACCTAATACATCCATGGTATTCAAATACCGAGCATCTAAGTGTTGGAAAGCCAGATCGTTAGGGTAAATAAAAGGAAAAAGAATAGGGGAAATAGAATCTCACAGCGGAATGACAACATATAATATAACAAAGGCAATAAACTATCACTTTAAGAGACATGGTATATTAGAGTTAAAAACAAACCTCATCAGCCTGAACAGTTATAACTTCACGACCTTACAATTGCTAATGTGTATACATAATAATACAATGGAAAATAAAAGTACAGCGACAGGTGAACATTCATCTCTACCCTATAAGCTTTATGTTCCACCAAAGACAACCTAGAAAAACTCGATCTGACCCAAACATTATAATAAAATAACACCCGAATCAGTCTGGAAAGCTAGCGTGAGAAAACTTAAGAAATATGGCGAACGTATAATTTGTGAGACCATGCCGCTAAACATGGAATGGGTTTTACCTTAGAAGAACGAATTCCATATGTGAAAGAATGGGAAAAAAATCAGAATAATAATCCAAACTAGAAAGGATGAACACATACAATTTCAAAATCCAAACATAAAGAATGTACACAAATAATTAAACATAGAGAAGAGCACAAGGTACTTCTTGATACAATTAACAAAGGATTAACTCCAAGGTTCGAATCAGAACAAGGAGAATGAATTCGTCCAATGTGACTAGGATGGTGTGCCCCCTACATCGAAAGTATACCTCCATAAAAAATGTACTTAAGAGCACACACGTTACTCTCGGGAAATTCCAAGCTAGACCCTTGCCAAACACGAGAATCCGAATATTTCACATCACCACATGCATGTAACCGAAACTTCTCTAGATAGATGTGAACATACCTAATGGATGCGAACCACGTAGCTTGGCTCCCAATCGCTCATTGGTTTTAGCTATCTCCGTTGTTGGATGCAAATGCTCAAAACGAGCTACAAATTATCTTAGATTGACGAAGCACAAAGAAGAATATCAATATCGATAGTCGAATAATCAACTATCAGGAATAACAAAAATGATTGTACATGGAAATTAAAATCTCATATGCTTATCACAAGTCATCGATCTCAAACTAACACTACCCTAAGGAAAACAATGAAGCCGGACAAGTTAAGACAGTGTTGCTTCCTACCTTAACTCGACATACATTCTTAACTTTAAGAATAACAACAGTTTCCTCAACGAACAACAAATCATCTTAGATTAACAATCACAAATAAGATAATATGATCGATAGTCAACAAATCAAATATCGGGAATAACAAAATAATCGTATATAAAAATTAAACCTCTTACACTTATCATACTCGTTGATCCCAAACTAGTATTACCCCAGGGAAAAAAATAAAGCCGGACAAGTTTGGGTCATGTTGCTCCTACCTTGACTTGACATACATTCATAACTTTAATAATAGCAAAAGTTCCCTCAACGTTTAGTGCTAAGTGTAAGACTAAATAATTTCTATAAACGAATCGAACTTTTAAAACATTCGATTCACACATGTGCTTGATTTTCACATCATAAATATTTGTAAAACACTTTAAAGACACATGTTAAAATATTCTTTTAAAGAGCTAACTATATTTCTAAGTGTATTAAAAAGAATGGTAAAAAATGTCATTAAAACATTGTTTACTATGAACCCAAAACCATTTACACTTATCTTTATTTTTAAAATATTCTTTTTAAAGAACTTTTCATTTATAAAAATATCATTTATAAATCAATTTACTATCATCTTTAAAACAAAACTCCTTAAAAGATTTAAGAATATTAACCTTTATTAAGTCAAGTAACAAGTTTTCTTAGTAACTTAACGAAATCATTTATTATAACAAAAGTTTTATAATCCACGAATTCTTTCTCAATCCTCAGAAAACATTTATTACAACAACGGTGTTGTAATCCATGCCTCCTTTTCACTTTTCAATAAACTCAAAAATATTTGAAATATAGTTAAAAACAACCATTTCAAATATTACTTAAAAAGAAGACCTAAAATTTAATAAATATTAAAACTCAAAATCATTTCCTTTCCTTGTTTCGAAATAAAACTTCTTCTTTGATAATTTACATTAAATCATTTAAGGTATATATAAATTTCAGACCACTTTTAAAACACTTAAATATATGTTAGAAAAGTTCACTCAAAGGATTGAAGAAGTAAAATCAAGATTAAAACTATTTTATTAAAGTTGAAAATAGTACCATAAAACGACCGCTAAAAAGAGTACCGAAAATTTCTTTAAATTCGTTCTTTTCAAATTGGATTTTTTTCCCATATTTTTATAAATTATGAATAGTATATTCTATTTTTTAAATAATTTACTATGAGTCTAGTATGCATTCATCATAAATTTAAAGAATTTTAAAGTCAACAAAATCCATTTGAAAGTTGTTTTAAAACTTGACTTTCGAAGTGCGAAACCGCAACCAAAAATTCTCTAATTTTTAAACATTTTAGAGTTAGTGTTATAACCCTTTCCAAGCCATTAAAACTCGGTTCAAAAAACATTTTAGAATGCAAAGGCACGGCCAAATATTTAATGATGCAAACATATGCATAAGATTTCAAACACAAGATTTAAAGAGATGTGATTTCAAAGTGCAATAACGCGATTTCAAAGTGCGAAAACGCGATTATTCCACAATTCAATTTTTTTTAATTTTAACATTTCAAACAACATCCAAACATTTATGTAAGAAAAATGCATATAAAAGTAAATTAATAATGGAGAGAAACCCTTTAGGGTCTCTCTATTGGTCCCCTTTAAATTACATATATGTCATCCGCTTTCCAAAGCTAGAATTCAACCAAAACAACCCAAGAAATCATTCAAGCATGCAAACAATAATTATATCAACACATATATCATATAGAGTTCATTCAAAGGTGAGTTAACTTGCTTTTATTCCAGCTACCGTTTAAGCATTCCTGCTCGATCTAAAATCAAACGATATTCAATTTTAGTTCAAAATTCTACTTGCTCCAAACTTGACAAAATCAACTCCAGTGCGTAGATAACGCTCCTACGAGCGCAATGGAAAAGTCTGCATCTCGATTGGACCTATATGTGTGAGATATTAATTTTATAAGATTTTATATTAATTAAAATAATTAACTTAATTACTTAATTAATTATTCAAATCACCTTCATCCTTAAATTGATTTTGCTCTCTCTTATACACAAATATGCATAGAGACACACACCTATACACACGACCCCCTCTCTCCTCCTATCTCCTTTCACACTCAATGAAATTGCGCACCAGTTTCGCTAATGTGACTCTCTTTGCGTGAGCTCTACTATGGACCCAATCGAGTCAAGCTCACATGTTCCCCTCTACTCATGACCTGACACCCCATCATGACTAAAAAAATGTCGCATCTCCCATGAGTCAATCGAACCTCCAGACTTTGATGCTCCCTAGTGTGTCTTGCCAAGAGAAATACAATGGAACTCTCCTCGCCACCTAACTCTCTCTTCATCACCTACAATCGCAAACCCTAGCTCACCTTGTAAACGTAGCTTCCCACCAAACATCATCGCACACCACAAAACTCCATAGATTTGAAGCTTGCACCCATACGAACTCAACGGATTTAATCTCGTGATTTATCATGAACCGTAGCTCTTGATATTGAATTTTAAAGGAGGAGCTAGATTTATTTTTTTACGGGAAATAAAGAAATAAAATAAAGAGGATAAGTGATGAAAAGTTAAGTATTGGGATATACTTAATGTTATAATTCTAATACTTCGATACACAACATCACATTCGCGTATGAACCGCGAACGACCAAAATAAAAATACGATTGCGCACAACACTGTGACATGATCATAAACAATAATAAAAATACACTATTTATCTTATTTTGTGAAATTACAAAAATACCAATGTTTGTTGCAAAATACGTCAAACGAAAATTTAAATATTTTTCAAATTAAAAATTATGGAAAAATCCTATAAATTCATTTAAAATTACGTCATAAAAATGAAGTCATTTTATTAACTATTGATTTTCTTGTTAATTATTCAACCTATTTATTGTTATAAATAAATTTACAAAATGAGTCCACTATTATTATTTATTAATTAAAAGGAATTAAATATGGCTATTAAATCCATTTAATTAATATTTAATCTATAATTCAAATATTTAAATAATTCCTATATTTTTTTGGCAAAGCCAACCAGCTTTAGAGTGGGCCGTGCCACTATGAATATAAATAAAGAATAGGTGTTCTGTACATGCACAGAACAGTTAAAAGCTGGTTTTATAGTGGCCAGACCACTAAGTACAAGAATAAAGATAAAATACAGGAGCTAGACAAAAGACTAGACTACTCGAGAGGGCCCATGCCTCCCTGTCATTACTGATATCAACATCAGTACCGGGACCTATAACATGCTGAACAGCAGAAAAATACGTAGCCAGATTCAGGTCAAAGACCTCGAGAGAGGAGAGTATAGATAAATCCGGTCCCATGTAGGATCTAAGAATTGCCACCAATTCCAAGCACCATCATTCCCAGTGCTCGTCAGAGAGAGACCATCACCCTCAACATGATACACTAACTTCCTAGTCTCATCAGGACCGCTTAAGAATATGTGATAACTATGCCTCTGTGGATCATACCTCATTTCCATCGCTTCGTGTATCCAAGAAAACTCTTCCAATTCCCAAACAACAACCTCATCATCGGGATCGCTAACTGCATGAGAATCAATTTCTGTCTCCATAGAGGTAGAGACAGAAACAACAGGATCAGAGGAAGGCGGGGATCTAACCTTGGGAACCCATTTCATTTTCATCCTAGTGAGAGGAATTATTTCATTAGGAGAAAGAGGAGCATTCCTATAGCAATTCTCCATAGTATGTCCAAATGACTTACAGATAGTACATATGTCAGGCATCCAGCTGTAATTAACTTTTATTTCCACTTCACGACCTTCCATGATTCTAACTTTCAATATCATCGGTAATGGATTCTCGGGGATAATTTCAATCAATGCCCTAGCATATAATAGGTTCTTGCATGAAACGGTACTAGCATCAAATCATTTGAAAACCCCAATAAGGCTCGCAAGCCAATTCAGACCTATCAGAGGTAGAAGGACAGAGGGAATGTTGGAGAAAGTGGCCCAAACCGGAATAGATAGAGTCTGATCTCTAACGTTGTTAATACCAACGGTCCAAGGAGTCACAATAAAAGGTTTCCCTTCGATAATGAGAGGGCTAGTATCAAATGCTATAAGTCCGTCTTCCTTATTGCCAAATTTAAAGAAGAAAAATGAATTTAAGAATTGGACATGAAGCGAACCTTTCAGTTTCCATGCATGCCTACAGTGCTCACGAACAACCGAGTAAGAAGATATAGCATCTAAGAAAAAACCAACTAAATGGTCAGACTAATGGCTCTCCGCTTCTCGAAGAACAGCCGGTGGAATCAAGTTAATACCATCAATGGCCTGAGTGTTGAAAAACTGCGGGGAGTATGCACCTGCATTTCAAGGCAATTCCTTGAACAAAGACGACCAAAATGGCTTGTCAAATTTCATAATAGTAGCATTACAACGACCATCAGGGATTCATTGCGGAGAGGAACATCACAAGGTGCTGGTAATGGGACAGAGGCAGGAACTGGTAGCCTAGGAGAACAGTCACCACCATTCGAATTGGACAGAATACTAATATTGCCAAAGTCAGACGGAATACACTTCTCAACTATAGTCGTACCTTCGGTAGTAAGGCCGACACCCAAACTACCGATGTCAGACGAGACAAGCCCACCACACAACAGACTAGTCAGGTCGGCTCCACAACTAAAATTGCTATCCTCACACACCCAATTGCCAATAGGTGATACCAAATGCGAAATAGGTGAAGGGTTAACTATTGAAATACCTGAACGAGGGATTGAACCCACCGGAGATGAGGCAAGGTTATCAACGAGTGACGAAATAGGGTTAGACGAGCTAGGGACATTAGTGACAATTGGCGGAGTAGGAGACTGATGCGATGGTGTCACAGGGTTTAGGACGAAGCCTAGGGTAGTTGTAACCGATGGAGATTGAATCGACTCTGATAACGAGAAAGAGCGGCTAGATCTGGTTATCGAAGAAGAACCATGTGAAGCAGCATACCTAGATTTATCTTTGCGATTCTTGGCCATCAGAGGGAGCGGAGGGTTAGGAAGAGGACGGAAAGAGGAGGCCGAAAAATAACCGTATGGAGGAGGCCATTAATCTTAACGTATTAAATAATTCCTATATTTGAATATAAAGTGTTTATATTTTTCTGGGATGTTACATTTATTATGATCTTTGAGAGAGAAATAAATACTATAGGAATAGGGTAGGATGAGCACTTTTAGAGGGGGCTAAGTGATGTTTATAACCCAACCGAGATGCATATGACATTAAGAGCTCATCTTAATAAGTGGACCTATTTTTGTGGAATTTCGACATGTAAATTTATATTAACAATATAAATCTTGATCTTAAAGGGTATTTTACCTAAGAAGGGAAAAAAAGTTTCGGACTTAAAGTGGTTTATTGAAATTTTAAAAAGGTGAAAATAAAATATTTTTATTAGAGGAAAATTGTTCTGAATGTATTTTGTAGAAAAAGCCATTTTAGTAAATAGATATTTGGATATAGAAATATACTTTTGAGAAGCTATTTTTGTGGAGAGAACCTTTGAAAGTATTTTTTGTTAAAAGTGTTTCGGAAAAAACATTTGAGTAAAGAGTGAGAGGAACATTTTTATCTAAGAGAAATGTGTTCTGTTCTAAAGAATGCCCTTGAAATTTGAAAAGCTTTTATATGGAAGCTAATTTTAGCTGTAAAAATTTTTATGTAAAGAGCACATTTAGGATAAACAGTGTTTGAAGGGAAAATATTTTTTTATAAAGGATTTTGATTAGGAGAGTACCTAATTATTTTTAAAATGATTTTTTAAGGATATGTGTGGAAATATTTTTGTTCTCAAAAAAATGTATAGTAAAATATCTTGCTGAATATTTTAGAAAATTTTTTCTAGAAAAATATTTTACAAGGATGAAAATGATTTGATTGAAAAGTGAACTTTGAAAAGAAGTAAAAATTTGGTCTAAATATAGAGGTGTATTTTATTTGGAAAAATCAATTAGAAGATTGTAAAACTAGATTGGGTGTTATGAGATGTGGGATGACTGGTGACGTGAGTTTTAAGTTTCTCCAAAACCCATTATAACAACGTAAAATGATATTCCTATTTTGTGTGGTTTACCCCAATGTGTTATAAGGATGTCTAGTTATTCCCTTCCACAGAAAGAGTACATACATGAGGTTATGATTACCTATTTTGACATATGGGAAAGCGATATTTTACTTTTTTACTACTTGTTCATTATGGTTGGACTGGTTGTGTTGTTCTATTGCTTGTTGAAATTAGTTATATTAATTTGACTATTTCATTTGACTATGTTTGTTTTACACTCTATAGCGTGATTGTTTGTAATAAATTATTCCATTTGTATTATACTTTTATTGCTTACTTGTTTTATAGTGGTTGTTCATTAGTTATGTTATGCATTTTTGTTAATTGTTTTTGCTTGCATATAATTTTTGTTGATTATTTGTTTTCCTTCGATCTGCTTAATGTTGGTCGTTTGCCTTGTTATGATTGTTTACATTTTATGGTAGGATATATTGCCTGTTATTGTTAATAGTCTTATGATGAGGTAGTTACAAAATGTTAATTTTTTGGGGAATGTACATTGGAAAAACTAATAAGATGATGAACGACATACTTGGGTCAGTCATGGTGGATGACGTGTCTCCAATTGACTTCGAGCCATGCATATGAAAAATGGTGGTTTTCTTCAGATCAAGTGTAGGGAAATCCTAAGTGCCAAGTGAAGTGTTCTAAATTTTGATGAATCGAAGGTGCAAGGCATTTGATCGAGTACTTTAATGGGAAGTGAATGTGTTAGAGTAGAGTAGTCGGAGAGAGCACATTCAAAAAGGTTAAGCGATGTGGCAGGACGTGAGATGTTCCAGATCAAATCAGACGCTGAAGGGATCATTGATAACTTGAGATGGGTGTTTTGTGGGGAAAATGTATTTGAGGATGCTCACCTATGTACCCTGGACCGTGAGATGGTCCGGCCTGCCCTGAGAGGATAGTAACTATGATATGGATATGCGAATGAACACCAAATCCAATTGTGACATGAGGTGTCTTCGGCTTGAGAAGTCGTTGTGTGAATTGTCACAGATCTAAAAAACCTCGGTGATGATCGTTGTGATGTGAGGTCAGTGATGATCATGGTGGAGTGAGACTTCAGTATAATTATGGTGGAGCAAGGTTATGGTGAGGATCACGGTGAAGTGGGACATTAGTGATGATTATGGTGAAGTGAGACTTTAGTGATGATTGTGGTGGAGCAAGGCTTAAGTGAAGAATGTGGTGAAGTGGGACTTCTATTATAATGTGTGACAAGGTAGGGCCTTTTTAATGGATAAAATAATGTGAATACTTGGATATGGTTTAATTTTCCTTAGTGGTGGCAACAATGTTTAGTATAAGACTTTGATGGTGGTCTAGTTTGCCTTAGAGATGGTTATATTTCCCGACTATATGTGAGGTACTAGGAATCTAGGATTTATGCAAGTATAGCATTATTTTGAGGATGTAGTTTTAAGTGGGCACATATATTATTTTGGAAGGTGTAGGATGGTATGGTACATCAATTGTTATGAGGATGAGACTATAAGGAAGTTCATCGATGGTTGAAAGATAGTGGAAGGGTAGCTAACATAGGGATTAACATACATGTATTATTTGTTGGTATGGTGGTTTGATGATTACCATTTTTGGGTGTGTGCATGCTTTGCTTTAATGAGCTATATTGATTACGATATATGTATATTCTTATTATGCATGCATGTTTGGACCAACCAAAATTTTGTTGTATATTTTTGTTATGAGTGGCCACATTTGGATTGTTGTGATGCATATTGTGACTTGTGCATGGAGTTGATCTATAGTTGAGATTGTTTCACCCTTTATTGATGGAGCATTATTTTTAAATACTATATAGTTTGGACTGCATGATTAAGGAGTTATAGGTGTTACCATAGTATGTTTAATGAATTCGCTGTTGTGAATGAACTGTTGTGTGTCAAGATTGGTTATGTTATGCGGATGTCATGTATTACATTAAAAATTGTTGATTATTATTAATATACTTCCCAGTATTTTATGATTAAACCTATGATGGGACCTTACTGATTTGGTTGAGGGTTTTATTTGACGCAATTCTTTTAAGGGGGATAACTTAACAACCCATGAGTTTGACACTTTTAAAATTAATGTAATGAAAAATAATTTGTTATGATAATATGGTGAATTAGGTGTCGTATTTATAACTGTTGTGAATGTCTTTCCAAGTTGATCAGTTTGATATACATTTTTAATGCATTTCGAGTTACGGTTTGCGAAATAGAGACATTATAGTTTATAAATAGCTTATGGTTTTAGTCCAAATGGATAAATAACCCATAGCCCATCCTGACAACTATATAAGTGAGGCTACAGAACCCTCGTCGTCACCTCAATCTTCGGTTTTCTTTCCTAGTCTCGAAATTAACCTAATTTCTTTCTAATGATAATTAGCAAATTAATTAAAAATTTATTAAAATCCAAAATGTCCAAACCCTATAAAATAATATATGGATTTGAAGCTCTCGATGAGGCGAAGAGGTGTCTAAGATTCGTTTCCATCTGGTGCTCTTTGACCAAAAATTGGTGATTTATTCTCAACCATCGGAACTAGGGTTTTTGATTCAACGATGGATATGATTCTATAGGACGGTCGAAGGTTACTGGGCTATATAGGACACTTAGTGGAGCTATTGGTATGGTTGGATCATGCTAGAGATGTAATATTTTGCCGCGTTTAAGCATTAAAGGCGGCGACGACCATAGCGGCATTGGTGGCTATGGCGGTTAGGGAGTAGCCATGGGGTTTGCAGTCGACTCGACTTGTGGGGTAGTTCCTGGTGGTCCCCTTTGATCCTCGGCATAGTGCACGTTGTGGCGATGAGCGGTGGTAGAAGGCAACATGAGATGGGTTCGGGTGCGTGTAGAGGCAAGAGTGAGGAGGTTATGTTGTTTAATTAATTAAATTTTCTAATTTACCAAAATACCCCTTATCTTATCACTTAAATATCTTCTACATACGAACTCTAATTCACCCGCAGTTTCATCCGGTGGATTCATGGTGGAATTCCAAAGATTTTTGCACTGGGTTTGCGAAGTTTGAAAGCAGTTTACAAAAGCATGTTTGTATGGCTATTGAATTTAATTAATTGTATTTTAAAATTGTAACAACCGTGGTTTTAGTGATTACCTGTAAGTATTAAATTATAACAGTAGTTATAATTTAATATTGAGAATTTATAATAACTCTGAGAATTTAAATTGTTTATTTGAAATAAGCAATGAATTTTGGGGTTTAATTGTGAAAATAAAGTTAGAACTTTATTTTATTTAGTTTGGATTGTTAATAAATGGGAAATGGTTTTATTTAAGTGAAAATGCAATAATTATATCAATTATTGCCCACTTACTTCTTTTAATAATTTTTAAAAGAAGTAAGTGATTTTAAAAGTGGTTTATTTAAATAAAAAGGTGGAAATTGGTTTTAAAATATGTGTTGGTTATAAATAAAGTTTGGATATGGTTTGAAATATTTTTAAGTGAGAAAGGTATTTTTGCTGAATTTTAGAAGTAAAAAATGTGAATTTTTGCATTATTATTTGTGTAAAGAGTGTATTTTTGTAAATTAGGGTTTTAATAATAAAAGTGTTTTAAAAATAAAAATTAATCTTTTTATTTGATGGAAAACATTTTTTTAGCATGTATATAAATTAACACATTTTATTTGAGTGAAAAACTTGAAAATATTTGTTGTTTGAATTCTTTTCATAAGTGTAAATTATGCATTTGTGTATTTAGTGTTAAGAGAAATAAACATAGGCTAATTATTCAATTTGGGTCTTAAGACTAATTAAAACATTTAGACTGTAAGAGTGAGAAGGAGATACTCTCCTTCCTTCTACATTCATTTATTTTTCACTTACTGTAAGTTTTAGAAATTTCAGTAACTTCAGAAAGAAAATAGAAACCCATTCCCTCTTCAAACCCTAAGCTATTTTCTCAAATTAAAACTCAAATCTTTGTGTTTTTAAATCAATATGGAGGTAAATCAACAGGTAATCAAAATCTTAAACCATTTTTTCATCAAAAATCAAGTTTTGAAAGTGTTTCTCTGTTAACAGTTATTTTTCTCTATTGCATGCCTCTGTTTCAAGTTTATACAGGTTACTGAGGCCTAAATTCGAGCAAAGCTTCTTCCTTTCAGTGGATAATCTAGGTTTTTGCTTTCTTATAGCAAGGTGAGTTAATAACTCACATTTTCTAGCTACTGCAGTGCTCAAAAAGAAGTTTCTGTGCAAAATACGTACTCTGTAAGTAATTTTTGTTTTAGTTTTTCTCTCTTGTGAAATATGACCTGAGTCTCTACTTTGCATGCTTGTAACTTCCAATTCCAGCAATGAAATGCTGCCGGATTTTTTCTAGTTTTTGGTTTATATGTTGTTCTATATGCGTGCAAAATTTGGTGGAAAAATACTTTCATTTGCTATGTCAAAAGTTCGCCTGAAAATTAGTTCGTCGCTATAAAAACATCTGGAAAGAAAATCGCATGAGAAGACTTCATAGTTCGACCGTAGGTCAACCTAGCTTATCCTTAGGTTGACCGTACGATCGACCTAGGGACAAGTGAGGTTGACCTGGCGGTCGACCTAGGGGGCGTTGGTTTCCTCAGCTATTTTGTGTTGCTCCTTTTTATTTCCAGTTTTGTTCCTACTTGTTTTCCTAGCTTTTGCTTCTCATTTTCAAGATGTTTTTGTGATGTTTTGAGAGCTATGATGCCTATCAATGGCTAGCTAAATTTTGGAGAATTTGAAATTCAAATTCGAGTTGAATTTGAATTGAGTTCGGATTGAATTCATATTGAAATTTGAGTTGAATTCGAATTATCGGTTTTGAGTATTTTATTGGTTTTTCACTATTTTCAAGCACGAATTTCTCTAACAACTTTGAAATAATTTTTAAAATAAATTGGCATTTTTAATAATTATTATATAATATTTTAACTTATTTTTAAGTTATAAAATCTATTTATTCTCTATAATAAGGGAATTTTCAAATCCGGTTTTCTAAATTGATTTCGAAAATTGGTTTTAAAAGCTAATTTTCCAAAGTAAATTATTTTAAATATTAAATACACATTTTTGCACTATTCGAACGTATGAGAAAGAGAATTAAACGATCTAGTAAAACACGTGGTATGGGACACGTGCGTTTACTATTTCGGTTAATTATGGACTTGTACGATCGAAGCTATTAGAGGTTATCGATTCTGAGTTGTTTTGCCCTTTTATGGCGTATTTTGAGTTTTATAATTCCTATATATAGGAATTATCTAGGATGGCCAATATTTAGCGAGTTTTATGGTTTGAGATCTCCTATTCTAGGGGTTATGGTCGATGAGAGCCATCACGATGTTTTTATATTTGCCGATGATATGAGGCAAGTCTTTAGTTTGTGACTTCCTATTTTGAGATTTATGGTTCATGAGGAACCATCACGAGGTTTATTTATACTTGTCAATGAGATGAGACTAGTCATGAGTTTTCTGAGGTTTTTGAGTTTTCTAATGTGGCAAGTGCTAGTGGTTAGTAAACCGTTTAGTGAGAACGTGTGGTATGGGATGCACGTTACCACTTTTCGGGTTCCTAGCTGAGAGTTTGTGACACATTCTGGGTTATGCCAGTACTAGAGTTGTTGGGCTCATATTGGGCAGTTGGGTCCAATCTTTATCGAGCTGTTGGGCTCGTCACGAGTTTATGTGACTTCGGTCGTCTGAGTTTTACGACTTCGGTCGTCTGGGATTTACGACTTCGTTCATCTGGGATAGGTACCTATAATTTATGTAGTACTGGACAAGAGTTTTGCACATGCATATTTTGAGATTTGAGCTGTTGGGTTCTTATTGGGCTATTGGGTCCATCTTTTTATTGGGTTGTTGGGTCCATTCTTTCATTGGGCTATTGGGTCCATACTTGAGATTTGAGTTTGACATCTTCGGCTTTTTTATATGAGATTTATAATCTCCTTGTTGGATATATATATATATATATATTGATGAGTTTGCCATTTGGCGTAGTTTTGAGTTTTTAAATCACTCTTTTATGAGTTCATATTTGTGTTTTTCATTTAAGGCATTTCTCGAATTAAGAGTTTAAGACTTCTCCTTTTTAGGGAATATGGTTCATTGAAACCATTATAGATGTTTTGGGATGTCGTCGATGATATGAGGTATTTATTTCTATATTTGAGTGTTATTGTTTGAATTACCTCTTTTGAGGTCATTTTATACTTAAGTGACACTGGTCCACTTAAGTCATGGGCGTGTGTTCTTTCTATTGCTTCTTCCCATTCGAGAAGAATTATCACCTTGTATCTTATACTTCATATTATCGTCTATCCTTATTAACTGTTTGTTTTAGCTAGACTAACCCGTGTAAATTCATACTCGGGTCAGACCGAGTTGTTTTAGATTAGCTATCAGTTATGGGACTTAGCTTTGATGCATCTGCTTGGATATTAGCCTAGCACTTTTGTGTAGTTTATGTTTCTTTCCGCTTGACTCTGATATGTATTTTGATTAGATGTCTATAGTGTGGTCTTTGAACCACTTTTGTGTATCATTTTGTATTATACTTGGAGGTATCAGTCTATATGTATTTTTATATATGATGTTTAATGTTCTTTGATGTGATGTGTTATGCATTCTGCTATTGTATTTGTTCTGATAGATCCATTAGACACTTACAGTTTTGTATTAAGCATTTATTGGATATGTCAATCCATGAGAGATAGGAAAAAAATATAGAGCATTTATCGATGTATTCAGTATATGTTTAAGACAAGATTATAGATGGTCGCTCCTAACCTATCCTATTCTCTGCATTAGCAGACAAGATTACCCAGTAGTTCCCTTTGTTAATGTGGGTCTTGGGGTAGGGCATCACAGCTTGGTATCAGAGCTGAGTTCAGAACAAAATAGGATAAACACAGAACATAACATATATTACGATACATCAAAGTACAATATGAGTGAAATCATCATTCTTAATCAAACTTGTTTCGAATCGTGCCTTGACCTTTTCGAGTCTTTTGGGGTTGATGAATGGGAATACGTCTAGGAATGTGATTTTATAATTCCGTAGTATTCCTTAATTGATGAACCTTGTTAATAATATCTATCCCTGTGGATAATCCATTATATCTTAACTTTCAGCTTATGGCTGGAAGAGAAAGAAGTCGCACCTCCGAGGCTGAGTAGCCTAGTGGCACACGTCCCGAGGGTGTGTACATGTCAACTGATCGGATCTTAGAGCTTATTCGGAGCATCCAGCCTCCTGCTCCATCCAATTCTTCTCCTACGCGTAAATCCGTATTTGCACGTATGTGCTGTGACTATTCTCATTTGGGTGGCAAGCCTTTCAAAGGTTCCAAGACCATTCTTGAGGTCCAGGCTTGGTTTCAGACATGCAAGCACATCTTCTCTCGCATGGATTTATCTGATCATCATCGAGTTCTTGTAGCATCGAGTATGATGTAAGAACGTGCTCTCGATTGGTATGAGCTTCTCATTGCCAAGATTGATGAGTACACCCTCACTTGGTAACAGTTTAGAGAGCGGTTCGACCTAAAGTTTGTGACCGAGTCTGAGAAAGCTTCCCTTGCTTGTCGCTTCCCTGAGTTGAAGCAAGGGAAATCATCAATTTCAGAGTATGTTTCTTCTTTCGAGTCCCTATCCAAGTATGAGCCTGAATTTATCAGCACTCCATACAGAAAGAATATTAGATTTGTTTTTGGTTTGAAGAAATACATGAAGAAATCTCTTATGCTCCAGCTTAAGTTATCCTTCGAAGAGCTTGTTGATTCGGCGCTTCACCTTGAAGCCGTCGAGAAGGAAAGGGATAGTAGTGATGAGGCCGAGGTTCGCAAGAACCCAAATAAGAGAAAATTCCCTTCCAAGCAACCCAATCTTTTCCTCAGAAGAAGAAGAAGCATCTTGCCTCCAGTTATCATTCTGGTGCAAGCCATCATTCTCACAAGTCTTGTTTCAACTGTGGTTCTCATGATCACTTTATTCGAGAATGTTCTAAGCCTATCGTTTGCCGCACTTGCAAACAAGAGGGACATTGGTCTTTCGAATGCCCCCAATTTTTCTAAGGGTTTTTATTCTGGAAAGCTCATCGTGATGGATGCTTCTGGTGGTCCCTCTCAGCCTAGAGGTACTCCTTTTTCCTTTTCTTTAAAATTCTATTCTATATTATGATCACTTTATTTGTGTTCTCTTCGATTTGGGTGTTTCACGGTCACTCATGTCAAAGAAGCTTGATGGTGTTTTGCTTTTGATTGTTTCATGTTTGTCACTTCTTAAGGATTGCGAATCCTATCGAGGGATCCGCAACCTTGGTACTTTGTATGAAGGGTGTTGAGATTATTCTATGTATGTTTCCTTTCCGTGTGAATTCACATATTATCGCCATCTTGAGATTTGTATATTTTGGGAATGGATTGGCTTGATTGTTTTCAGGACCAATCCTATGCTTTGGAGGGTTCCTATATATATTAGGTATCCTGATTTGGTTGATTTGTTGCTTCTTGTCCTTCAGAATGTTGATGATAATTCCGAAGTATCTTTTTATGTTCTTGAATTTCGAGATAATGATGATGTATCCCGAATTCTATTTATTGTGACTCTGTTAATTTCTGTGAGTCCGTTTTGGGTTTGGTACCCAATCGAGAAATCGAGTATTGTGTTGTCCTTATTCCTGGCCCTTAGCCTTTCGGTTATCCTTCCATAAGGATATCCACTTAGGAATAAGGCGATTGATTAAGTTCAATTGATATTATCATTCTTGCTTCTTTCGAGACATCCTTTCAGGATGCTCATTTGGTATTATACTTTGTGACATTACTTCACTCGAAGTAATGATATGTTGACAGTATGCATCTCCTCATTTGAAAATAATATCTTACCCTTATCTTAATTGTCTCATTAATCTCATATTGATCTAGTGCGTGGTGATAGAGTCTTTCCTTAGTTTGACCTTGCACCAATTTTCATCAGTTACGAGTTGCGGAGGATAGCGTTCCTTTTTCTGCATTCTACAACCGTATGATTCTTGTGAGTGGCTCGTGATACCGTTGATGAACACTCCATTTTATTCCGTTAACCTTGTGAATCGTGTATTCTGGGAATATCTCGATGAGTTCTCTTAAGTGTTCTTTGGTTTCGAGATTATGCAGCTATATGATATGTGTTTTAAGAGAAATTGGTATTTTAGTTATTATGAAATCAAAGAATAATTTTGTGTATTATATATGAGAAGTATTTCTTTTTATAGAAATGATTTTTGTCTTGGGTTGTCCATCGAGTACTTTAAGAATTCTATTCGATGCGCTCGATCAACGTTTTCGACAAGAATTTCCTGAATGCTGTAATAAGACAATCAGACACGATAAATTGAGTTTTTATGAGGTTGTGTTTGGAAATAAATTATTTTGGAAATTTGGTATTAAAATTTTATTTTGAGTGGTGTAAGCAGCCATTGAACCATAGTGATGGTTAATTAAGTGGCGAGGTAGTTTTGATCATTTGGTCAACTCTGCAGCCAATGGATATAGTCGTTCACTATAAACCAATGGCGAGGCAATGCCATTATATTGTTTTGAATTTATAGAATTAAATATAAATATGCTTATTGTTAAAAATATTGTTTACTAGATAAAATATGTTTTGGGTTTTAAAATTTTGATGTTTATTGGATATTTTAATATAAAAGTTATATGTAATAAATTTGAAGCTTATTTTCAGAACTTTTGGTGGTTTGGAAAACAAAGAGTGATGAGATTTTAAATTTTTCTTTGAATATATTGGTAGGAATTTATAAAATTCTTTTGGAAATTTAATTTGTAACAAGAAGAATATGAATTTAAATTTTAGTCTTTGTAATACTTATTAAGTATTATAGTAAAGAATTTTGAAATTTTTTCAAGTGTTGAAGATTGTGACTATGATTATAAAGATATCGAATTTTTGAAATTCTAAGAATTTTTGGTTACGAGTTAATCCATATATTTTGTTCCTTATGTTTATTTAACTCTTGTGCTATTTTCTAACGACATGCATTTATGCGGTCGTTTGAGTTTGAAACCACCTTTTGGTTGATCTATCTTTCTTCTATTGTGTCTATCTTGTATCGATGTGGTTCCCTCCGTAGTGTCATACTGAAAATCATATCAATAATCATCTTGTTGATTAGAATTTGGGTTGGAGTTGTGTTACATCCCAACCCTACTTAAATAGCTTTTGAGAAACTAATCTCATCCGATTGATTCTTTGTGTAGCATCTTGTTGTGACCTCATTCGAAGGAGAAATGCCTTCGAAGTCTTGTGTGTTGTTCGGAAAATTCCATGGTTTGCTAATCCCAATATTAGCACTTTAGAAACCATGGAATTAATCGAGCGAGTCTTGTCTTGGTTTCACTATCCTAGTTTGAGAGTGTGCGAATTTTTAAAACTCGAGCTTGTTTATCTATCCTTTGCTTGGTGAATTAGTGTGTTGTTTACAACACTTTTCTAGAAAATTACGGGACACAATTTTTATATGGGGGGAGCCTGTAACAACCCTGGTTTTAGTGATTACCTGTAAGTATTAAATTATAACGGTAGTTATAATTTAATATTGAGAATTTGTAATAACTCTGAGAATTTAAATTGTTTATTTGAAATAAGCAATGAATTTTGGGATTTAATTGTGAAAACAAAGTTAGAACTTTATTTTATTTAGTTTGGGTTGTTAATAAATGGGAAATGATTTTATTTAAGTGAAAATGCAATAATTATACCAATTATTTCCCACTTACTTCTTTTAATAATTTTTAAAAGAAGTAATTGATTTTAAAAGTGGTTTATTTAAATAAAAAGGTGGAAATTGGTTTTAAAATATGTTTTGGTTATAAATAAAGTTTGGTTATGGTTTGAAATATTTTTAAGTGAGAAAAGTATTTTTGCTGAATTTTAGAAGTTAAAAATGTGAATTTTGCATTATTATTTGTGTAAATAGTGTATTTTTGTAAATTAAGGTTTTAGTAATAAAAGTGTTTTAAAAATAAAAATTAATCTTTTTATTTGATGGAAAATATTTTTTTAGCATGTATATAAATTAACACATTTTATTTGAGTGAAAAACTTGAAAATATTTGTTGTTTGAATTCTTTTCATAAGTGTACATTGTGAATTTGTGTATTTAGTTTTAAGAGAAATAAACATAGGCTAATTATTCAATTTGGGTCTTCAGGCCAATTAAAACATTTAGCCTGTAAGAGTGAGAAGGAGATAATCCCCTTCCTTCTACATTCATTTATTTTTCACTTACTGTAAGTTTTAGAAACTACAGTAACTTCAAAAAGAAAAATAGAAACCCATTCCCTCTTCAAACCCTAAGCTATTTCCTCAAATTAAAACTCAAATCTTTGTGTTTTTACATCAATTTGGAGCTAAATCAACAGGTAATCAAAATCAAAAACCATTTTTTCATCAAAAATTAAGTTTTGAAAGTGTTTCTCTGTTAACAGTTCTTTTTCTCTATTGCATGCCTCTGTTACAAGTTTATACAGGTTACTGAAGCCTAAATTCGAGCAAAGCTTCTTTCTTTCAGCAGATAACCTGGGTTTTTGCTTCCTTATAGCAAGGTGATTTAATAACTCACATTTTCTAGCTACTGAAAGCTCAAAGAGAAGTTTCTGTGCAAAATACGTACTTTGTAAATAACTTTTGTTTCAGTTTTTTGCTCTTGTGAAATATGATCTGAGTCTCTACTTTGCAAGCTTGTAACTTCCAATTCCAGAAATGAAATGCTACCGGATTTCTTCCAGTTTGTAGTTTATATGTTGTTCTACATGCCTGCCAAATTTGTTGGAAAAATACTTTCATTTGCTATGTCAAAAGTTTGCCTGAAAATCAGTTCGTCGCTAGAAAAACACCTAGGAAGAAAATCGCGTGAGAAGACTTCATAGGTCGACCGCTAGGTCGACCTCGCCTATCCTTAGGTCGACCGTATGGACGACCTAGGGACAAGTGAGGTCAACCTGGCGGTCGACCTAGGGGGCCTTGGTTTCCTGAGCTATTTTGTGTTGCTCCTTTTTGTTTCCGGTTTTGTTCCTACTTGTTTTCGTAGTTTTTGCTTCTCATTTTCAAGATGTTTTTGTGATGTTTTGAGAGCTATGATGCCTATCAATAGGCTAGCTAAATTTTAGAGAATTTGAAATTCAAATTCGAGTTGAATTTGAATTGAGTTTGGATGGAATTCGTATTGAAATTTGAGTTGAATCCGAATTATCGGTTTTGAGTATTTTATTGGTTTTTCACTATTTTCAAGCACAAATTTCTCTAATGACTTTAAAATAATTTTTAAAATAAATTGGAATTTTTAATAATTATTATATAATATTTTAAATTATTTTTAAGTTATAAAATCTATTTATTCTCTTTAATATGGGAATTTTCAAATACGATTTTCTAAATTGATTTCGAAAATTGGTTTTAAAAGCTTGTTTTCCAAAGTAAATTATTTTAAATATGAAATACACATTTTTTCACTATTCGAACATATGAGAAAGAGAATTAAATGATCTAGTAAAACACGTGGTATGGGACACTTGCGTTTACTGTTTCGGTTAATTTCGAACTTATACGATCAAAGCTATTAGAGGTTATCGATTCTGAGTTATTTTGCCATTTTATGGCGTATTCTGAGTTTTATAATTCCTATATATAGGAATTATCAGGGATAGCCAATATTTGGCGAGTTTTATGGTTTGAGATCTCCTATTCTAGGAGTTATGGCCGATGAGAGCCATCACGATGTTTTATACTTACCGATGATACAAGGCAAGTCTTGAGTTTGTGATTTTCTATTTTGAGATTTATGGTTCATGAGGAACCATCACGAGGTTTATTTATACTTGTCGGTGAGATGAGACAATTCATGAGTTTTCTGAGGTTTCTGAGTTTTCTAATGTGGCATTGGCTAGTGGTTAGTAAACCGTTTAGTGAGAACGTGTGGTATGAGACGCACGTTACCACTTTTCGGGTTCCTAGTTGAGAGTTTGTGACACATTCTGGGTTATGCCAGTACTAGAGCTGTTGGGCTCATATTGGGCTGTTGGGTCCAATCTTTATCGAGCTGTTGGGCTCATCACGAGTTTATGTGACTTCGGTCATTTGAGTTTTATGACTTCATTCGTCTGGGATTTACGACTTCGGGCGTCTAGGATAGGTACTTATAATTTATATAGTACTGGACAAGAGTTTTGCACGTGCATATTTTGAGATTTGAGCTGTTGGGTTCTTATTGGGCTATTGGGTCCATCCTCTTTATTGGGCTGTTAGGTCCATTCTTTCATTGGGCTGTTAGGTCCATACTTGAGATTTGAGTTTGACGTCTTCGGCATTTATTTCTATATTTAAGTGTTATTGTTTGAATTACCTCTTTTGAGGTCTTTTTATACTTAAGTGACACTGGTCCACTTAAGTCATGTGCATGTGTTCTTTCTAATGCTTCTTCTCATTCGAGAAGAATTATCACCTTGTATCTTATACTTCATATTATCGTCTATCCTTATTAACTGTTTGTTTTAGCTAGACTAACCCGTGTAAATTCATACTCGGGTCAGACCGAGTTGTTTTAGGTTAGCTATCAGTTATGGGACCTAGCTTTGATGCATCTGCTTGGATATCAGCCTAGCACTTTTGTGTAGTTTATATTTCTTTCCGCTTGACTCTGATATGTATTTTGATTAGATGTCTATAGTGTGGTCTTTGAACCACTTTTGTGTATCATTTTGTATTGTACTGGGAGGTATCAGTTTATATGTATTTATATATATGATGTTTACTGTTCTGTGATATGATGTGTTATGCATTCTGTTATTGTATTTTGTTCTGATAGATCCATTAGCCACTTATAATTTTGTATTAAGCATTTATTGGATTTGTCAATCCACGAGAGATAGGAAAAAATATAGAGCATTTATCGACGTATTCAGTAGATGTTTAAGACAAGATTATAGATGGTCGCTCCTAACCAGCCCTATTATTCGCATTAGCAGACAGAATTACCCAGTAGTTCTTTTTGTTAATGTGGGTCTTGGGGTGGGGCGTCACAAAAATACTAAATGCATATCAATTAATGAAAAATTATAATTATTGATATTTGTTGTGATATATTGATAATTGTTTAGGTATTGTGAATATTTGGATATATCATGCCTTGTTGATAGTTTATTATTGATTATTGTATTATTGAATGTTTATTTGTAGTCAAATGTGGATTTCCGATTTGAATGTAATTAATAGAAAAAATGGGTGAAATTTTGTAAAAAGGGGAAAATAGACAATAAATGGTAAATAAGGTTATTTATAGTTTTTATATGATGTTTGTAATAACAGTAGTTCAGTGAATTAAATGAAATTAATTGGAAGAAACTAATAAGGTTATTATTTATGAATTTCTAGAAAATTCATATATAATAAAGGAATATATATTTTAAACTAAAATAAAAATTTTATTATTATTATTATTATTTAAATAAAATGAGATTTGATAAATAATAATATGGTTTTGTGAAAATTACATTATTTTGAGATAAATAGTAATGAACCGATTTTGGAGAATATTAAAGAGATTTTATGTGCATATTATTATTTTGACATAAAATAATTATACTATTGGTATGAATGGTAATTTGATGTAAATTACTACTTTTGATATAAAATACGACGTTTGGAGAGATCTGAAGTAATGAGATTATAATAAGGTATTTTGAAGTATATTATGAATTTGGAAGAATTATTAGTGTTTTTGAAGTAAAAAAAAGGTGCTTTTATAATAAACAATAATAATGATTTTATACTTAAGAGAAAACAATGGTAGTAAATATGATGTTTTGGATGGATGTAGTATGTGATTAATGGTTGATCTATTTATTACATATATTATTTTATGACGATGAAATCGCATTAAATGTATGCGTTGTATTTTTTCCATTATTACTACGTATATGTTGTTAACTATGGTTTTATTGTGTTACTAATATAGTGATTTAGTGTACATTTAATTAATTTATATTTATATTGATGGTGTACTATTAATGGTTGATAATTAGTATATATGAGAGAGAGAGAGTGTGTGTGTGTGTGTCGTGATTAGCTTATTTAATGTTTGGGGCTTACATTTTATGTGTCAAATGTTTAATAGCTAAGTGTACTATTATTGTTTTTACCTCATATTTATGATGATTGATTGTGATGGTTTAATATGAGTAGTGTTTTCTACTTAAATTGGTTGCATTGGTTGGAGTGGTTTCATGGATGCTATGGTTGTTATGTGGTAACAACTATTTGGATACAGGAAAAGAGCATGAAACAGAACTACATGGGCTTAATCCCCTGAAAGGGTTATTGTAACGTCTGGATTTTCGCGTTCGAAAATCGACATCCATACTTTACATCGTACTCGAATGCCATAGATTCGACCGTTCAAATCCGAGTCGCCGGAGCTTATAACACAATTAAGTATAACAACACAGCGAAAGAAATGAATAAAATATTGATATACAGCATTGATACAATATCCGATACAATAGAGTGATACAATGAATATCAATATACATCAGAGGTATGATACAAGAAATAGCAGCGGAAAGAAAATAGATAACATCAGCAGCGGATAATCTCCATCTTCAAAACACCAATCCAGAAATATCTCGAACTCCCAATAACGAGGCACAAAGATAAGCAAGTGCAGTCCATATCCAAAGACTGAACTAGCTCCAGAAAATCTACTAATTCTGACTATCTGAAAAACCCAACTCTAGACTGCCCGTGTAGAAAAATTTTGAGCACCCAGAGTTTAGGAAATAAACCATAAACTCCGAATCAGTCATGGGACTGGTGTGAGCAACAAAAACAGTTAATCTTTAAAAAAAAATAGCAAAAGAATTTTAAAGTCAATTCGCAATGCTTTTAGAAAATGAAACTACCATAAGACCTCCCGCCACACACACAATGCAAACGCAGACTTGGAGGAGATTTCTTCTTATGATAGTCAAAGATGTTTACTATGCAGAATCATTTGATTATTATTATTATTAGTGCATAGTGTGGAAAACATTTCGAAAGTATAATATTAATCTTAGCCAACATACAACCATTATTGTATGCCTACTATAGCTACCATCTAAACAGTGGGGCGCCACCACAAGTAAATGGCAGGTTCTACAACTAATACTGTACACGGTTCGTATTGGAAGATGGATTTCCAACAAATGGTCAGGCTAAGGAACTTCCTATGCCACGAAGGAACGCCTCTGGCTGGACGATCCGAGAGACAACCTGCTCTCTGCCAACACAAGGCCGGCTACTCCCTTCCCGGGAAGTAAAACCTCATATATGCCACCCCCGGTCCTTTGGGACCTTTATACGAGCGCTCGTCACCAACATCACATAGTAATAAATATAGTGTGTCCACATGAGTAAGTATCTGGGCTCCATACCATGATACTACCCTTTTCCAGAAGGAATGGCCATACCCTAGGGAAGCTACCCCTGAAACCTTGCTGCATCTTTCTTGTTTCGACCATTTCCGGGTTGTGAGGCTCTGACGAAGTCTCGTCCACAAAGCTATGCTTTTTCACAAAGCCACGCTTTGATCACAAATGATCAAATAAATGATCATCACACAGCAACACTCAGCTTGCCACATTACCAAATTGGGAATATATCACTGATAAATTTCAACTACATAACCTCTGAGCTCATACGTCTCAGAGAAGGGTGTTAAGCTAAGAGAATATATTTGAAAGAAATCTGCTTTATATCTCAAAGTGTTATGTCAGACATACAATCCATACAAGTCTGTTCCGGGTTCGAACAGAACCAAAGGCACTTCTTACGAAGCCCTTGCAAATCCGGATAATTTTCTAATCACGTCCGGACTTCCCATCACTAAGGGTGATAAAACCTCTATATCGGAGATCAGCCGATGTAGAGTAACTCGACGGTAATCCTTCCATTTTCAAAATTATTCGGTCTTCAACACCGGTCATCAAATGCAATCCATTACAACGTATCACATATTCGGAATGGGTTATACGACCCAAAGGTCCTTTCCCGGCTAACTCGAATAGTGAGCGCAATATTTAAAACGTATGGATATGGGATTTCAATTAAGTCACAACTTATTACCCAAAACCTTTATTTTAAATGGTTAAACAAATTACCATTTTAAATCTTTAAACAAAAAGATTCATTCACAGCCTTTCAAAACAATTTTATTTCAAGTTGGATTTACTCATTCGGTCTTTGAATCAAAGACTCATTTCATAGTTTTCAAAACATTTCAATTCTATTTCAAACTTGAAACCTTTCAACACAATTTGGAAATCCATTCTTAAAATGGAAGCTATTATTATTTGAAAACAAATAGTTTTCGTTTCGGAAAAATCCAGTTATATTTACACGAGTTAAAGCCTTTGAATTTAAATTCAAATTCCCAAATCAATACTTTTAAAATGGTTTAACCCATATATAACTAGTATAAAATCTTAAATCCCTAGTTTCAAATCATAGAATTCAATTTCAAATCTTGAATTTAAGTTTAAATCAAATTATTTAAACTTCAAAACTTTATCAAGTTATTCAAAATAAATATCATCTTTGAAATTCCATTTCAAAAGCTTTTCACTTTAAACCCAAATTTTCCAATTTCAAAATCAATTGAAATTAAAATTTCAATTTCAAAAACATCAAATTTAAATTATCTATGACTTAACCGATTTCCTCGTGAAATCCATATTTGTGTGTGTATAAGTGTGGTCCAGGGGTTTAACACAGTAGTGCAACATCATTCAATCATCACAGATTAAAACACAGAAATATAGTTGATAAGCGGTATAAACTATAACGCTTATCGCTCATTCACAGATTCATAGATAATATCACAGATAAGTAAATTACAGATCACAACATAAATCAGGATGTATCACAAATCAGGGATATCAAACTATTCACATTCAATAGAATCCAAACATTCATAAGTAAGGTCAATTGTCTGATTAATTCAAATCAGATTAATTTCTTATGAATTACTAATCCTGGTTAATCAATATTGATAAATTACAAATTATTTTGATTAATTATTCTTTAATCATTTATTAATTAACCATTTATAATAAATTAAATAACCTTTAATTATAATTCATCAACCTTTAATTATTAAATAATTAACCTTTAATTATTTAATTCACCATTTAATTAATTATCTTTAATTAATAATTAAATTGATTAATCCTTAATTAATTATCTTAATTAATTAACTTTAATTTATTACATTTACAATTCTTAATTACAGATAAATTAGACACTTAATCATAAATCAACCAATCTTTAAACAAACTGATAAATCTCTAATCACTTAGTTAATTACAATTATAAATTAATTAACCATTCTTAATTATCCTTTTTAGACAATCAATTGATAATAATTATTATATCTGAGTTAATATTTAAAAATCTACCTTCATAACTTTGAAATCAAATTATTAGTAACTTGGAAACTTTGATGGTAATTAACTTTAATACTTAAATTAAATTATCTACTCAATTACAATATTAATTAAGATTTTAGAAAATATCGTTAAGTATTTTCTTAAATAATTACACTTGAAATAAAGTCTTAACTTAAATTTGTCAAACACTTATTGGAGACCTCTCCCTTCCTTTAATTTTTTTCTTTAAAACTAAATTTTGATTTCAACCTTTTAAAACCTGTTAAATTATTAAACAACTCGAGCCTAGTAAAAAAAATACTCAAACCCAATCCACGTTTCCACGAGTCACTCACGAACATTCACGAGAACGACTTCGAGTTCAGCAGCTTCTTCTCCAACAAAACAACACAACCCAGATACATTCACCACCTCGTGCACGTGCACCTCTACCACGATCACCTCCGGCCATCGTCGCCATCACTGACAAGTCACTGACCATCTGCCCAAGCCTCCAGTGCAATCAGATCGTCGAGTTCATAAGCCAAACCCAATTTAGCATTCTGGTCCAAGCTGAAGCAAACCGCGATTATCAGAAATCGCCTCGTACCCCCAATCTCTGACCACCGGACGTCACGAGACTCCACCCAAGTCTTTGGCAACATCATACGCTCCTATTTGATCAACCCCGATGATTCCCGATGCGTCGACGAGTTCAGTAACGCCTCGCAAAGACCTTCGACCCAATATTGAGCTAAAACCCTACGACGACGAACTCCTGCCGCCACCGC
Source organism: Allium fistulosum (assembly GCA_030737815.1). Classification (NCBI taxonomy): domain Eukaryota; kingdom Viridiplantae; phylum Streptophyta; class Magnoliopsida; order Asparagales; family Amaryllidaceae; genus Allium; species Allium fistulosum. The sequence continues at coordinate 621,373,646 of CM060907.1, forward strand.
GAATAATAAAATCACCTCGCATTTTTGCCGAGTCCACCCATCTTCCACCTACCTTCAGTGAAGTTCCCATCCACCTCGACGCTACCGTTCGCCAGAAAACCCTCCGAGACCACTTACTGGTTAAACTAGGATTACGCAATTATTACCATATTAAAAATCATCATATTAATTTTAAAAATCATATCTTTGTATGCTTATTCAAATTATGTAATCAAATCAATAATTTAAAATACTTGAATTTATCACATGATTCTTTCTTTTACTGTAAACCAAGTTTATAGAGTTAAGTGTTCATTTTCAAGCTTAAACAAAAATCCAGCTCATAGATGATGTTTAAACTAACTTATTTGTTGAAGATTACAACCTATTAGAAATTAGGGAAGTGAAGTTTCAATTTTTTTTTCTTGATTGAACTTTGAACTTAAAAGGAACAGAGGTGACCTATTCATACTCAACACCAAAATCATCAAAACATATGTAGATATACTCATCTATATAAAATCATATAACACATTATCATTTAGAATTCATAGATTCCAGCATTCATTAACTTAAATTTTAAAGTTAAATGTTTACTCACAAGCATCAAGAAATCAAAACAGGGTAAGCTTCTAAAAAATAGGAGTTTGCTCACCGTTTTGAAGAATAAAGAACAGAGCTTCCTTTTTGTTGAATCAGGCTGTGAATTCTTGCAAGCTGAAATCTTTTCACTTGATCTTTGGCTTCCATGAATTTTTATTGTTGTTTTACATTGAATTATTGTTTAAGTTTAAAGATGATGCTTCCTTCAGTTTATTTCTTGTTTTAGTTTTTGAGAGGAACGAACTGAATGAATGTAAGGCTGATATGTATGAGGTTGGTATAGATAAAAGAAAAGATGTGTACAGGTGTTATGATTTGTACCATAAGCATGTTGAAGTGATCTGGTATTATGGCTGAGATGATCTTTAGCATACTTGCATTAATTAGTATTGTACCCTTTATATTTTTTTTCCATACTTCATTTCAGCTGTTCAACTATACATGAAGATATTGTTGACTTCTTCCTATGCAAACTTTTTTATTTGTATATACTTTGTTTTCTTTTTCTTGTTTGTTTGTTCACACCTTTGTTTATGTTTGATAGATATTTATTTTTACTTTGTTTATATTTAAGTGTTGTTTCGTTTCTTATGGCTTAATAATATAAATAGATTTTGTTAGCGCCAAAATTGGTCACTAACCCCAAAATCCAGATGAAAGCACCAAATACCAATCACAGCTCAGAGATAGAATGCATGTAGAGAGTAATAATGTGAAGAACAGTTAAAACTGAAATGAAAGCAGTAAAGAACAACAGATTTTATAGTGGTTCGGCTAACTCCGGCCTACGTCCACTCCAGAAGTTTGTTTTTTATTGCTGTAATAATCGATTACAGTTACAAAATGGCAGAGTTGCCTTAGCCTTAGAAAAGAGAAAGTAAGAGAGCAGAAAGAAGATCCTCTTTTACTGTGCCCCTGCCTCTCTATTTATAGACAAAGATGGGTTGGACTTCCCTGGTGGGCCTGGTAGCCGAGTACCTCAGCCCAAATGGAGTGGTCTCCATATGCCGAACCATAGATGCCGAACAAGGTGTGGATGCCGAACGATCTCCTCATGCCGAACGTTGGGAGGTGCGAGGTACCGAGGTATGGAGGTGCGAGGTACCAAGATATGGAGGTGCAAGGTATGGAGGTGCGAGGTATGGAGGTGCGGAGTATGAAGGTACCAAGATATGGAGGTGCGAGGTATGGAGGTGCGAGGTGCAATGTCGAGTGAGGTGAGGTATGCCGAACGACCCATCCAATACCGAACGCTCCTTGATGCCGAACGATCCATCCAATGCCGAACGCTCCTTGATGCCGAACGATCCATCCAATGCCGAACGTCTACAGATGCCGAACGTTGGTTAATGCCGAGCGCTCCATCCAATGTCGAATTGATGCCGAGCGCTCCATCCAATGCCGAATGACGAACTCTCTATGCCGAATGCTCGTCCAGTGCCGAACAAGATTTATGCCGAACACTCCATCCAATGCCGAACGTCGATCTCTCTATGTTGAACGCTTGTCCAGTGTCGAACATTCCTCTATGCCGATCGATCCTTCTAATGCCGAGCACTCGTTCAGTGCCGAACGATCCCTCTATGTCGAATGACGATCTCTCTATGCCGAACAACCTTCAACGCCGAACCATCTCAATGCCGAACGTCATTTTCCAAACTGCCTATTATCATTTTAAACCGAACCCATCATACTTTAGTCTCAATAGTTGTGAAGTTGTTTAAGTTAAATCCGTCTGTCCGCGGCCTTGCCAAAAGGCGGGTTAACACTTGCCCCCCAAAACATGCCTTGCTGTGAAAGGTGTGTTTTGAATAGCCTCAAGTCCAATATCCAAAGTCCATGTTTCATCCATATCCAATAACCAATAGGGGACTTTAGGACCTCTTCGGGTCGATATCCAAATCCATAACCTCTCCGGGCTCTTGCCAAGCGCAATCCACACCTGATGACCGTGGTCCAGTGTCCCTGGACGTTGAGATAACCTCTCCGGGTTCTTGCCAAGCGCAATCCACACTTGACGACCGTGGTCCAGTGTCCCTGGACGTTGAAATAACCTCTCCGGGTTCTTGCCAAGCGCAATCCACACTTGACGACCGTGGCCCAATGTCCCTGGACGCAAGTAATGCCGTGGCTTAAGTCCTAAGCCGAATCCTGGTCGCTCCGGACCCTTGCCGAGCATAGTCCATACTCGACGACCTTTAAGCCAAAATCCAGAGAAAATCCAATCAAAATCCAATCCAAAAAACAAACATTCAAACCAGAATTCAAACCAGAAAAACGAGAAAAACAGGGAGTTCAAACCAAACTCCAAAACCAAACCAGAAAAAGCAAATGTCCAAGTCAAAAGGAAAAAACAGATTTCACAAACCCGGGCGTTTCGGTAAGCCATCATATCATAGCATGCCTGAGGGTTATCTCCGACCCCGTACATGAGTAAGTGATTTAACCGTTTGCCCGGAGTTTGTTACTTATTCCAAACCATCAAGATTAGTTGATGACCAATCGGTCACCATTCCTGGGCCTCGTGCCCTCGTCGTTCAAGGTAGGCGGTGGCTGTTCATGTTCCACCGCCGCATTCCGAGTTCCGACATACTGTCGCAACTGACCATTCCTTATATGCTCCTCGATTATATCCTTTAGATGTCGACAGCTGTTAGTATCATGCCTGTCCAGGTCATGAAAGAGACAGTGCCTTCCTGATGCCCTTTCACGTTCTGTGGGTTCCCTCCTTGATGGCCTTCGATAGGGAAGACGATCTCGAGTATCTAAGAAAATCCGCTCCAACGTTGCGTTCAATCCTGTGTAAGTGGAGAACTTTGGTTCTCCCCAGCGCTTCCTTTTCCCTTTATCCTTGCCCCCACCTGAGCTTTCGCCGAGTAATCTTCCATCCTTAGTCATGTTTACTTCCTGTGACCTCATGTCCAAACATGCATCCTCTTGTCGAAGAAATCTTTCAGCTTCATGAAAGAATTCCCCAATATCCAACGGTGGGTCCCGTACCAACGATACTTTGAACTCCGAATTATCTCTGACTCCTGATACCGCAGCCATCAGAACCATTGGTGGATCTGGCCGATCCACCGAAGCAACTGCTGCATTAAATCGAGTTAAGAATGTCCTGAGCGATTCATCTGCCCCCTGTTTGACTGATGTTAGTGTCATCACGTTCTTTGGCCTTTTTATGTGAACTCGAAATTGACTTAAGAACTTGTCCACCAGTTCTGTCCATGTTCCAATGGATCCATCCTCCAGCTGTCTGAACCACATAGCAGCAATTTCAGTCAAGTACAGGGGGAAACATCGGACCATAACCTCCTCCGTTGCCCCCCAGCACTTCCATATGCCTAGTGTACCTCATCAAGTGGTCGGTGGGATCCGTCTTCCCGTTGTATACTTCCAGAGTGGGTAGTTTGAAATCGGATGGATTCCTAGCTGTCCTGATGTTCCGGGTAAACGGACTTTTGTTAACTCCCTCTGAATCCCTGTTTGTTAGACCTCCGCGAATAGTCCGCCTGATAATGTCAGCCAATCCAGTGTTTCCAACTAATCCAGACTGCCCCCCAAGTCCCCGAGGAAATTCTGGCACATATTCTTCATCACGTACTCTTGTATTCCTATCGACGCAAGGCCGCATAGCGTCATCCGGTATCCCTCCATGAACTGGTCCAGCATTCCCTGGTGGTGTGCCCCCGAGTCTAGGTCCATCTAGATTGTTAGCTATTTGTTGATTGGGAGCTGCCTCCTGTTGAATCACTCCATCTGTCCGCTAGTTGAGTCCCTCTGGTCCGGTTCCACGAACTTGAGCTCCTGCAGTTCTTGGTTGTTCAAATTGCCTGAGAAGAGCCTGCATCATCTCCTCTTGTCGTTTCATCATCTGCTCCTGCATAGAATTCATCATTGCCTGCATCTCATCCCGAGTTATGTAGATGGATGCATGATCCTCTCCAGCTCCAGAAGAGGCTGCTTGACTTCCTTCCTGATTGCTTCTTTCCACTACTTGCTTCCTTGTTGGTGGTCTAGCCATTGCTTTCAAGGATCCAAGTTCCTAACTCCAAAATTCCTGATTGTTTCATTTTCTCAGTGAAAGCACCAAAGTGTTAGCGCCAAAATTGGTCACTAACCCCAAAATCCATATGAAAGCACCAAATACCAATCACAGCTCAGAGATAGAATGTATGTAGAGAGTAATAATGTGAAGAACAGTTAAAACTGAAATGAAAGCAGTAAAGAACAACAGATTTTATAGTGGTTCGGCTAACTCCGGCCTACGTCCACTCCAGAAGTTTATTTTTTATTGCTGTAATAATCGATTACAGTTACAAAATGGCAGAGTTGCCTTAGCCTTAGAAAAGAGAAAGTAAGAGAGCAGAAAGAAGATCCTCTTTTACTGTGCCCCTGCCTCTCTATTTATAGACAAAGATGGGTTGGACTTCCCTGGTGGGCCTGGTAGCCGAGTACCTCAGCCCAAATGGAGTGGTCTCCATATGCCGAACCATAGATGCCGAACAAGGTGTGGATGCCGAACGATCTCCTCATGCCGAACGTTGGGAGGTGCGAGGTACCGAGGTATGGAGGTGCGAGGTACCAAGATATGGAGGTGCAAGGTATGGAGGTGCGAGGTATGGAGGTGCGGAGTATGGAGGTACCAAGATATGGAGGTGCGAGGTATGGAGGTGCGAGGTGCAATGTCGAGCGAGGTGAGGTATGCCGAACGACCCATCCAATGCCGAACGCTCCTTGATGCCGAACGATCCATCCAATGCCGAACGCTCCTTGATGCCGAACGATCCATCCAATGCCGAACGTCTCCAGATGCCGAACGTTGGTTAATGTCGAGCGCTCCATCCAATGTCGAATTGATGCCGAGCGCTCCATCCAATGCCGAACAACGAACTCTCTATGCCGAACGCTCGTCCAGTGCCGAACAAGATTTATGCCGAACACTCCATCCAATGCCGAACGTCGATCTCTCTATGTTGAACGCTCGTCCAGTGTCGAACATTCCTCTATGCCGATCGATCCTTCTAATGTCGAGCACTCGTTCAGTGCCGAACGATCCCTCTATGTCGAATGACGATCTCTCTATGCCGAACAACCTTCAACGCCGAACCATCTCAATGCCGAACGTCATTTGCCAAACTGCCTATCATCATTTTAAACCGAACCCATCATACTTTAGTCTCGATAGTTGTGAAGTTGTTTAAGTTAAATCCGTCTGTCCGCGGCCTTGCCAAAAGGCGGGTTAACAGATTTCTATTTTAATTGTGTTGTTAAAATTTTATCCAATGTATTTACTTTATTTTTCTTTTATTATTTTTGTTTGTTTTATTTATTTTTAAAACCATTTATTTAAGATTATATTTCAAATCCAACATATACACATATATATATATAAATTCAAATTTACTCATATATATTTATATACATATATATATTCTCATATATACACATATACATATATATTCACATATATGTAAATTTTCAAATCAATTTGACTTAATATATTTTCTATTTGAATCGGGGAAACTAGCTTCCATTTAAAATAAATTATACAATTTTAATTCAAAAATTCAACAAACTATTAATTTAAATTAAATTAAAATCTGGGGTCGTTATAGTTATGTAGACAGTCTTTTCCAATAAAATAAGTATCGAGCTTATGGTCGTAGTATATAGGGTTAGGGGTTAGGCACAGTCCAAACATAGCAAACCTTTTCCTTCGTTATATATATATATATATATATATATATCTATACAGTTGTGAAGCTGTAGGTAGGAGCAGAAGAGGAAATGGAAGTGTGGATTGTTAGGCTATATCATAGATAGCTGATTGGTTTGTTCTTTTATACCATGGTTGTATGATTTTATGAGTTAATGGTAATCGATGTATTGAAATGTAAATCGATGTGATAATGTTGTAGAATAATTGTATTATTGAGTTAATCTTCATTTATATTGATATTTGATTCGGTTGTGAGGTTTCATTTTTCTTTCTTAGTTATTGACAAATTAAAATATAAAACAAAGGATCCAATGTTTTTAGTACTAGAAATTAGTTACAGTCGTATTTGTGACATTTTAATTGATTTCAAATGTTGAAAATAGTGGGGCATTACACTTACACATTGGATGCACTCATAAAGGCATGATTTTAATTCAAGATGCACCTACACATGATCTTTTCTATACTATAACTTCATATTCATTTATAGCTAATAGTTTAGTAGATAGATAACCTAAAAGAAAACATAGCCTAGGTCGATCGACTAGTCTCAGTTTAATAAGTCGTAATATAATACTAGTCAAAAATAACATAGAATTTGTATGTGATGTGTTTGTTTTTGGTTTTATGGCTAGAGTTTTATTTTGGGTATGGATTGATGGGAAAGCAGGGTGTAGTATTAAATTGTGAGAGACAATTGGTTACACTGAGATGTGATAGGGGTAGCAGGCTTGATATACATTATAGACTGTAGATTTCAATGATGTTGTATATAACAACCCACACCTTAATGGGCCCACTAATTTACGCTTGTTCTAATCATATAATAAAGGTTGTATAATTTCCCACTATGAAAATTATACTGCCTTCTAGCATTTAATTCCTACCTTCTATGCTTATTTATTATATTCCATAAATATTAATTGTCTGTAATAAATGGCCATTGTTATTCTAATTGGACAATTTATAATAACATTTATTTATTATTCCTAATTCAATCTATTATGCCTATTCAATTCGCCATAATTACCACAATAAATTCTTTAGCCTGTCCATTAACACATAAATGTCCTCATTTAATTCATGTAGCTCCCGATTAACTACATATTCATTATCCTATTAATTTGGAATTATAATATCTTTTCATCTACACCTCCTAATCCTACAATTTAACACGCTATTGATAACTAATACGACTATCGTCGTAAATTACGCTATATATATTTATATTTAATCAATAAGCACAGTCATGTGTGTGTGTATCTAACTATTAATTACTAAAATAAAACATTCATTTCCACGTTTTAATTTATTGAAGCTATCCTTCCTAAAAGGATTGCCGTTATAACTTTCCATAAATAACCAAAAATTGAGACTTTTGCTTCGTTTGAAATTACAAGGGATTGTCTCTTTTCTTTTATTGAAATGGAAAGTGTAAACTATAAAGAATAATTTCCATACTTTACACATCTCTTTCCTTTTTGGTATATTCCTTATTAATTTAAATGACTCACTTTTTATACATATTTTTGGAATTGGATAGTCTATGGAAATTAAATGGGAATAAATACAATTAAATTATACCCCGCTTCTAATAAATTAAAACATAAAATTTATATTCCAAGTCACTAGGGCAATCTAATCTTATACTAACATTTTACAACCCAATTATAAATCTAAAATAAACTTTACCACTTCATCAACATTCAACTTTAAAAAATTTAAAGACTGGTTTCCAAATTTCCAACTTAGGATGTAAATACATTCCTATTCCAATTACCTATTTTATAGAATATATGTACGTGATTTTTCATCTTCCTAAGCTTACAACTTCATAGATTTGCATAGACATAATATTTAAATAAAACTTAACGATATAAGCCTAGGATGGTTGATTTGGGCTAGTGGATTAGGATGCAAGGTCAATAGAGTTGCGATAGAAGTCTACCTTTCAGCTAGAGGCTACCAGCAGTTGTGTATACTTACTACTAATGTAGGACATCTCCAACCGTAGGACCCATGGGGAAGGAATATGTGTTTGCGGATAGGTAGGGAAAATACATCAAGGGTCGCCTCAGATTTAAAGTATTAAATGGCCTAGTAATTTTAAGGAAATAGGGTCTGCTTTATTTCTAATAAGAAGTGTTCAGTAACCAAAAGGGGCATTTTTCTTGACTTACATTAGGTTAGTCTAAACGGGATGTCTGCCGAGGAAGGTCGGTGGGATATATCAATTTTTTGTTGGACCAGTATTTTGCAGTAGGGATGGCATATAGGCTATGACCACCAGCGATCCCAAGCGAGTGGTGGCAAAGACTTGGGTTATGCCTTGATGGATTTCGCTTCCTACTAGTATAGAATCCATATGGGATATGCACACATCTCGAAGTTAGTTGGTTAGACATTTGTTTGCTGGAGGTGGGCTATTTAACCCTTAGATGAGTCTTTGAGATGCATTAGTAGTATGAAAATTATATTATAAAGCCATGTCTAAGTGTCATCGGTCTCTGTAGCTTGGATTGATTAACTAGCGGTTATGTTGCAGATGGCCTACTTCGAGGAATGAGGTAATAAATGGCCATGAGGTATGCCTCCTCCCTATTCAAGAAGTATCAAGTGGTTGGGTTTTTGGGTAGTATAGTTTAAATATATATGTGTGTAGGCATATATATATAGTTATTATACCTCAGAGGAGGTTAGGCAAACCATACATGTATATAGGATTGAACGGATTAGCCACAAACAATAGACATAACAGTTAAATAGGAATCAATCGACATAAATTAATGTTACAAGTAAAGCATGTAATTTTTTTGTCACCAGAATGTTGTTCTGACCCCCTCCTCATTACAACCCATAGGATAGATTTAGAGGGATGAGCTACTAGTGTAAGACGGCAACGGTAGATGGTGAAGTTTTCTTATTCATGCTCGATGCTGACAAGGCAATTAGAAATCCAAGGAATGCTATTGATTCCAAGTTAGTAGCCTCAGTTAGTATTTATGTCCTATTGTATTTTTCTTTTTCACTGTGAGTTTGTATTGATCGCACTTTGATATGCTTATTTTTATTACAAGTTACCAAAACCAACGATCCATGCCCTAATGGACTTGGGTTTTGATTTAGTTAAAATTCAGTCCCAATAAGGTGCAGGTTGTTACATTGTATTACTTATTTTATATATACCTCTCCTAGAAAGAGTTATTGTCCATTCCGATTGTCCATAAATTCTCGATGTTTTTCTGAGGTTATCAACTTACTTTATATTTGAGAGATCGAGTTCTGCATCGATCTACTAAAAGACTCCAAGCTACTAGTTATGCCTTTTAGGCACATGGCTCCAAGGGAATGACACGAGTTAGAAGTGCAAATCTAGGATTTGTTAAGAACGGATTCATATAGGATAGCACTTCTGAATGGGACGCACCTATTGTATTTACTATAAAAGTTGAGGGATCTTTAAGATTATGCGACAATTATAGGGAGCTGAATAAGTTGACTAAGAAGAATAAGCATCTACTACCTTGCATTGACGAGTTGTTTGATCAACTTAGTGGTGATAGATTCTTCTCTCTGTTAGACCTCATTATAGGTTTCCATCAACTTACAGTAAACCAGGCGAGCGTATTACTAACGACATTTAGAACACCAATAGAGTTCTTTGAGTTTTTAGTTATATTATTTGGGATAATCAATGCACTGGCTTATTTTGTTAATCATATGAATCGAGTGTTCAAGAATTAGCTGAACATGTTTGTCCTTAGGTTCGTCGATTGTATCTTGGTTTACTCTTGTACTGAGGAAGAACACAAGACTCATGTGAGATTGGTGTAGTAGATGTTACGACAACACTAGTAGAAGGCTATGTTCTCGAAATGTTAGTTCTAGAGAAAGGAGTTGTGTTTCTTAGAACTTGTTGTGTCAGAATCTAGAATCTTCATAGATCCTAGTAAGGTAGCTACAGTGAAGGATTGATAAGGACTAGAAAATGCAAGGGGCATTCGTGGTTTCCTAGGGTTGGCTGGATATTATACAAAATTCATTAAGGACTTCGAAAAGATAGCCATGCCATTGACATAGCTAATTAAGAAGAATCAACCTTTCATATGGATGTGCAATGTAAAGATGCCTTTGGAAAGTTAAAGGAGTTGTAGACAAATGCACTAGTACTAGTTATCAATATAGGATAGAAGAACTTACTATTTATACAAATACATGTAACACACACCTTGGAGTCGTATTTATGTTAGAAGGAATCATTGTTGCTTTCACAAAAGGACAACTAAAACTATATAAGAAAACTATCCAACTCATAACTTAGAGTTGGCAACGATTATGTTTGCCCTGAAGATGTGGAGACGTTACTTATTTGGAGAGAGAATTAAGTTGTATACTGTGATAGAGTATAGGGTATGCTCTAATGAAAATTAAACAATTCTATTATATAATCGTAAACTTAATTCTTATAAACGAACCTTATTCTAAATGAAAGAAGGTTTTCTAATTTCTTCTTCTATTTTACGTACATATATTGATAAATATAAAGTTTATTGTTGATGATCACGTTAAATACATAAAATATTAAATCCAAGGTCTATTTATTTAAATCAATTGCAATTACAAAAGCGTTCATAATCATGAGTAATGAATATATTAAACAAACAAACAAAGATGTATCTTTAAATGTTCTTAGTCAAGGTGTTTCGAGTAAGGGATATCGATGCACCAGTGAGACTAGTGTATGTAATACTCTCCAGTTGTTGGACGCTGATTTAGGCTTGGCCATTAGGGACACCAAGAGGTTACGTACTTGTAGTTGTTGCGGATCAACTGTAGAATGACTCACTGAGAAGTCTTCTATCGGCTAACCATATCTAATTCAAAACAGAAGATCTCACATGATGATGTGTATAGTAGTCTTTCAACTTGAGGGTGCTGTGGACATTTTACATGAATGTCTACTTTAATTATGGAAATTTTACACATTTCGAGTTAAGACCATTTTTTGGTAGCCATTGAAGTTAAGAAGTGAAACACTACATAAGAGATAATTTGTCTACTTTGATTTAGAAGGTTAACATCACTGTAATTGGAATTTAACTCAAAGTCAAAAATCTCTGGGTAGAGTAAATTTGACTAACCTGTATTTATTATCGATTGGACTAAGTGACTTTGGAGTTCCATTTCACAATTAACTAGAACATTATTATGGTTTTGGCCAAAGATTTAATCCTAGATATCTAAGTGACACATTATTAATGAAGAGACAAAATGTGTACAACATATGTAACGATCCACAGTTTTATGTATCGTCAAATTGTAGAAATATTATTAAAAAATCAAATTGGGTTCAAATTTAATATTACTTTAGGAAATGTTACATGGTGACATTTTCCACCTTTAGAATTTTATAGGATGGTTTTGACCCTATAATATCTTAAAGGCCTATAACTTTTGATAAAAGCTGAATTAGACTCTTAGAACGCTTCCAAATGAAAGATATAATAGTTTACCATTTCGTAAAGTGTCATAAAATATTCTTGGACTTACCATTTAGGATATATGACTGTTTAAAGTTTTGATAGCTTTTAGGCAGATTAGTAGGTAATTAAGGGGTGATCAGTGCAGCCCGTCAATCCATTTTTTAATTATGGTTAGGGTGGCCTCCATAGCAGCCATTAATCACTGTAAATACATATCTAAACATCTCCTAGCCATTCTTAGCCTCCATGGACCTTCTTCTACCTGAATTCCATCATTCTTTCAATAAAAATCAACCTAAATCAATTAATAAAAAAAGGATAAGCAAGAGATTAGGTAAGTACTCTTTTGATTTTAGAATTTGTGCGTTGGGAAGCATGTAAATGCTGCCAAAATCCAGGTCTACCCTTATTTTGATAATCTACATATGTTTGGTGGTTTTTGCTAATTCTACACCCTAAGTGAGTGATTTTATTCTCTCACTTTATTATAAATATTGATATATGATTGTAAATTGTTTTAAAAATATTTCAAGCTGAAAAATATAATTTTTAGATTGGGTACTCGCTGTAATTTTCGGATTTGCCTTAATTTGTAGGTTTTTTATATTGATTTTGGGGTGGTTAGTGATTGATTTATCATCTCTAGGCATGTTATATATGTATCTATATGTTCTGAATGTTTTGAATCCATTTTTTAAGTTAAAAATATGTTTCGTCACTATTTTGAAATTAAAACTGGAATAAAAACGAATTAAAATTATTTTAACTTGTTGTTTTGATGTATGACTGGTCATATGAATGTTAGGCTTGATAAATTGCTACGATTTGATGCATATTTACATGTTTGAATGATGCTTGAATGATTGTTGCTGTAAGTTCACATATTATGTTTGTATGTTTGAAAATTACTTGTATGTTTAATGTTTGAAAATGCTTTTCGGGTGGATTGGGGTTGGTAACTGATTGCATATATAGCGGGTCTCTATGTAGAAGGAGTAGTGATGTGCTCTCCAATTACATACACAAAGGATGGGAGATCCATAAAATAGAATTTAAATTTGATAAACCAATTCTAGAATGTTTGGGGTCATATCGATGCATTGCTGCAACATGAGAATCAAAGTTGTAGGTGCAGCGATCAAATAGTGTGAAAGAGGAAGTGCTAGAATGTTATAAGTAGTTAGTTCGATAATGGAGTTCGACATAGGGTTGGTTCGGAAGTAGCTTCGGGCTAGGGTAAAGGAATTGCAGTGGAAGCTTTGTTCTGGTGATAGGTTGGTTAGATGCTTGGTTGGCATGGTAAAGACTTTGGGCGGCATAATAAGAAACACGGCAGAAGCTTCGATCAGCAAGTCTTGGTTTGATGGGAGAATGGGTCAGTGGCAAACAACAGACAAGAAACATTGTCCAATGGAGGCTTCGGTCCAATGGGAGGAAAAGGGTTCAGTGGATATGGTGCCGAACAAGAATTCTTGTTCAAGGTGTTGCTTCAGTCCAGTTGCCAAAAGATTTCAGGCCGAGCAAAGGAAAACCAGGAAGATCTTAGAAGTTTAGATTTTTTCATGGCCGCTTCAGGATTTTTATAAGGTTGCTTTGGGGCAAAGCATGGGTGACTTTGGAATTTTTGGAGGCTATAAATGGGATGATAAAACTTCGACTACTCGAATAATTGAGCAATTTAGATCAAACAATTCAAGGAGAAAGTGCTCGTAGCATCTAGAACTTTTGATGAGATTTTTCATTTCACAAACCCCCAAGTATCTCTTATGAAGTAATCGCGATGTTGAGTACTTTTGCGATTATGAATCAAAAAAAATAAGTGATATTAATTTTTCCTTAAATACAAGTAATTGTATTACATTTCTTGCGTACAATATTGTAAAGTGTAAATGCTAAATCTCAATTAATTATCCAGGTATTCGAGCTAACAGAAAACACTAAAGCTACAAAATAAAGTACTAGAAATAGTAAATGGACACGGAGACTTTACGTGGTTCGGATGTTAAGGAATCCTAAGTTAATGGGAAAGATATCACTTTCTTCCTTTTATATCCTTAGTACAAACAAATAATGGCAGAAAGTACAGATTTTTTTGTTTTGTGTAGCCAATAAAGGTAAAAATGAAAAATCCTCCTCTTCCCTACTATAGTTCCGTTTTTATTTATAGTGCAGAAATGCACGTGGATCATCAACTTCGTTCTTCCACTCTTTTAATCTTCACCTTTGGATTGTTTCATGTGTCATTCATGAATTTTGTTTACTTAACGTGCATGGATTGCTGACATCTGTTTGGTGGGAAACCATTATTTGAGCAGTTGAATTTCTTACTTTAGGCAGGAAACTCGAAATTGTAGCGGGAGTGTTTGAAATCGAGGCGGGAAAACCCAATGTTTTAAATAGCATATATATTTTTGATTCTAAAAGGTACCGAGCCCCTGTTATACTTCTGCAGGTGAATAGTGTTGTAGTGGGGTGCTGCCCTTCATTTCATTGAGAGCTCATGCCTTCATTAGCATTATAAAAATTTGCCTTACTTCCTTGGGTGTTATGATGCCATATTGATTTAGTACTACAATGATATCTTTGAAGGTGTACTACGCTATCTATTCTGCAGTTAATGTGCCACGATATGGAGATAGTTGCAGTTGGGCTGCATTGCTTGGCAAAAGAGGTTGGGTTTGCATCTTTTAGAGGTGGTTGCCCCATATGATTCTGTTCTGATCCGTTTTCAATCATCGAAGGACTACGCCCTTGCTTTTTACTTTGAGTCAAATCTAATGACCTTGAGAATGAATTTGGGTCTTCTTGGTTTGCCTTTTTGGTGCAAGGTTCGGTTCTTGGTTATAGAACAGTCTTTTCCCTCATTCCATTTTTTGAGCTTTTGGATTTGGGGTCAGAGTTTGCGGGATTGCGGTGTAGTCTTTATTAATGTGATATCGATATAGAATTGCAGTGTTGTCCTGTCATATCAAGATGGCGGCGCCTACTCGTTGTTTTTTTGATACCAAATTGCAGCGCAAAATGTATGGGTACTTCAAATCTTTGGTACAGTGTCATAATGTTAAATCTACAGTCCGCGAGGGGTGCAACTATGTTTTCTGTTTTCTGGGGCCTCGACGCGGTATTACTTGATTTTTGCTATCGCATCCCTTTATAACCTGGCTTATATTATGGGCACAACTCCCTTTACCATGCCGCGGTTTCATATTATCTCTGTGCGACACCATCTGGGCTTAGTTTTTGTTCCCTTTCTTCATTTTAGCTCCTGTTGTTACATGGTTGGTTCTTTTGGCTCGATAGCTGCAGCAGGCTTCCTTCACCATCGTTTAGGAAATATGGATGTAACACTTTCCCCATAAGTCTGCAACAATCATAGATGGATGCAGACTTGTCTTCATACTCATTTGCTTCCTATAGCCTATCACTTCTATCTCTTCCTTTCTTTCTTTTCACGAGAAGGAAAAAGTCATGGTAAGCCGTTTCACATTTAATGCTCCATTACACGTGTCCTTCCCCCTTTAGCCAACCTTTAATAAGCTGTAAAATGTGTCTTCGTTTTCCAAGTAAATCTGTCTTGACTCTAGCGCTTATTATTCTTTCTATTTAATCAATTGACGTTTAGAAAAAATTTCATCATTCTGATTGTGCGGCTAAAATTTAAGTTAAGGTAAATATATATTTTCCACTTCTACTTCTTTCATCTCTTTTACATATTCTTGAGAAGAAAAATAATAAAAACCCTTGTCGCTAATCTTTTTTTTCTCCCAGTCTCATTCTTCTTTCGAATCGAATTAAGGATTTCTTCCTTTTGTTATTCCTTTTGAACTTTAGCAGTAGCTGACAATTAGTGTTGTAATTTTGACATGGCATCTTCTTTCCCTTCTCCCTTAGCTTTACAATCCAAGATAACCCAATTAAAAGATATTGAAAATATCTTAATTCATTTTGGGTTCGAGGGTTATGACGCTAGAGTCTCGAAACCTCAAAAATGCATCCATGCCGCTCCTATTGGGTTTACTTCCATCACCCCTAAGCATGAAAGGTATAGGCTTTGTCTTCCTTTAAATCTAGTTCTTCGAGCATGGTTGTCTGCTATGATCTTGTTCCTGTTTGACTTGCCCCTCTTTCTTATTCTCTTGTGATTGCTACCTCTATTCTTTATGTGGAGAATGACTCCCTCATTTCTTCTGAGGAGCTCCAATTCCTATTCAATATTGACAAAAGTCCTTTGGAAGGGATGTTGGGTTCTATTATGCTCAAGCCAAAAAATCGATACTTGCATCCGTCCCTCGTAATACCCAAAGGTGGATTGATCAGTATTTCTTTATTTTGAACTCTGATAACTTTCCTTCTTCCTTTCATCCACAACCTAATTAGCATGTCCTTTCTGCTTATGCTACTGAGTAATATGGGTCCTATAAGGACTGTATTTTAGGCCTAGATGAAAAGGAAAGAAAAATGCAATCACTTTACACTAATTTGATGCTGTAGAAGCATGTCTTTCTATGCCCACACCATAATTTTTCTCGTTCTATTTTCTTGTTTTCCCTGATTTCGGATGAACCTAGAGGTATTATTTGTTAAAACTATATTAAAGAATTATTACTTTATGCTTCTGACCATCCTGGAGACCTTTACTGGCCTTATGATTTCTTTTATATACAGGTGAAATCACTGACGACCTTGTTGATGCGTTTCTCAAGACTAGGAAATAGTGAAGACTAAGAAGTTTCGAAAGAGGAAGCATGGTGGGGGTGAGGCCTCTGGCCAACCTCACAAGAATCCTATAGTATTTCCTTCACCCTTCCACTTTAAAAGCACTTCATGTTTCGCCCCTTCAATCCCTCCAAGACCCTCACACTCGATACCCACCCTTGCCTGAGGGTGCTGTTACTGACCTTACTGAGATGTTAAGAAGGGTTGCCTTGGATAACCTATCCAGTATCGCCTCATTTTCTCCTTCTCTTCTTTCCGTTCCACTTCCTAAACTCTTTTCCTCTGAGCTCATGGTCGATGTCTTGGACTTATGCAACTATGTTTCTTTCCTTTTTCATTGACGGTGGATTTTTTAATTACTCCTCACCTGTTGGTATCTTTTACAGCTTTGAGCCTTGACAATTGATGCTCCGAAGAAGTAGGAAGGTGGCCAGGTCTTTGCCCTTGCCTGCGTTGCCAAACTTGAAGTGGATCTTACTTTGGCTACTTCTGAGAAGGCTGAAGCTTTTTCCACGAAGGCCAAAGTTGAGGAAGATTTTAAATATATTGGGATAAGGTTGAAAAGGAGACCAAGACTATAATAGAGGCTTTGGAGTTGAAAGTTCGTGACTTGGAGGAGAAGGATTGTGAGCTAAAGGAGAAGGAGGAGGCGTCGATGATATCCAAGGAAAAGCTTTCTCGAATTACTTATAGTATGGTTTATCATATGTATGCCTCACCTCGATGCTATTCTCTATTGAAATCGACCTTAGCTTCGTAGATAATCCTAATAGGATTGACGATGCTCTCAACTACTGTAGGGCCCAGTGGGCCGAGGAACTGGCTATAGAGAATGCCTTCCCTTTCACTTCTTTGCAACTAAATAAAGATGAAGTGTCCAAAGAAGTTGCGGCGTCTAAGGAAGCTGAGCTCACTTCAACTTCTCAAACTAATGTAATTACCTAACTTTTGTATGATCTTAAACTTTTTAACTTGTAATACAAACTGGATTTGTTACTTAGTTTTGTTATAGTTAATTTCTTTTCTTGTCATTTTATTTGTTATTGTCCTATGAATGACCATTTCGTCTTCCCTGCTTTGTTTTATAGTCTTTGAAGGAAGTTTTATTTACTAAACTTCTAAAGGAAAATGTGGACAAACTCCAAACTCGAACCATAGGACATCCTAGTCTTAGTGCATTGGCAATTCGTAGGCATAAAGAAGAGTTAATTGAGTCATTTATGCAACTTAGAGAGGAAACCCAAGGGTTGCTCTCCAAAATCGATCAAATAGTTAAAGAAAAGGAGGTGCTCGATGATTTTGTATTGCATTGTTCGCAGTATACTTTAGAAAGTGGCTCTTTCCCACTTGATAGCCCTCAATTGGAGTACTTTAGGCGTAGGCTTAGAAATTTATATCAGGATTGATCGGTGCTTATTATTATTTCTTGTATATGGATTTGTTGGACTTTCCACATAATGAGTTCTTTATGATATATGTTTCTGTTTAATATTAACCTTGTTTGTCTTTATTTCCTTTAAATTAACATTTAATTACTACCAACTAGGTCGGTTCCCTCGAATTTCCATCCAAGTTCATCGAAACCTTTGACTCTAACGTACCCCTGGTCCCTATCATTCATAGCCCGGATGACACTAGTGTGCCCGAGTTTGAGGTCGCAGCCACGACGCCTACTGCAGCCTTGGAAGAGGAGAACATCCATATGACGCTTACCAATGAAAGGTTTGAGAAGGAATTGAAGGAAGCCCTTTTAGAACTTAAGGAGGCTAAAGATGCGTTGGATCGTCAATATCAACATAATGTTAAATTACATGTGGGGGTTGAGGCCGTCGAATTAAAGTTGAATGAACCGTAGAAATCCCTGAAAGATGGTGATACACTCTATAGGGTTGTCTATAAGGAAAAAATAAAGAAGTTGGAAAAAAATGTAGATGATATGTACGCTTAAATTACCCATCTAATGGAAGAGAAAGAGTATACTGGAGGAGGGAAAGAGGCGGGGGGGTCTCGGTTTAGATACAACCCCTGATCCTTCCGTAGGTGTGGATTCCTCCTTAGTAAATGATGTAACGAGAAAGTGGAGGTACACTTCGAGGGCAAAATTAAGGAGATGGAAGATCACTATGAACAAAAAATGGCACGACGGGGGCTGAAGAAGCATCCTCTTTCTTGGAGGAAAGGATGGAAGACGAATGCATTTAAATATTTTGGTGGTTTTTCTAGAAATATCAAAAAACTAGGGCTGAGCTAAACGATACTTTAGAAGAAATGAGGAAAGAAGTCGTGCTCATGATCTACGAGCTTGAGGATTCTTTGTGTAAGGCTCGGGTTGCCCCCAGTGCAACAGCGGCGCCTGTAAACGCGCCTGGGTAGGATAGGATTGTTGTCTTTTTAGAGAAACTTAAACACGAGAAGGTTAAAAGCAAGACGAACCAAATCGCCTTGCAGCGTGCCATGGACATCTTCCGTTATCTTTTCCCTTCTCCTGACCTTAGTTTCAAATGTAATACAACTAGTTTTGAAGTGATTACAGAGAATCCGATGGACCATTGGGCAAGGGCCAGTTATGACCCAAGAAAGACAATCTGTATTGACACCGTTCCTCCCTTGGCTAGCATACCTTGGGTGATTTAATGGATAGTGCAGTGTTTAGTGATTTTACAACTTAGGACACTTTTTAAACTTACGTTGTAGAATACTTTTTGTAATAGCATAAATGCTCGTAAAGTTGTTGTGTAAATTATATTTCTTTGTGAAGAAATGTTGGTTCCTTATGAGTATCTTGCTTGGTTGTGTTTTCTTTTAATTTTGTTTGTCTGGGATTGCTTTATTTTCAGCCCACTTCTACTGATCGAGGACTAGAGATTCCTGATTTGGAAGAAAAATCGGGTCTGCTCTGACCCGGATTGCTGGACTAGAAGAATTACTGAGGGATATTGAAAGTGTACACAAGGCTTTATACGAAAATAAAATTAAGGTATTGAACGAAAAAGTTGAAGAATTGTCTATTCAAATTGCTAAGCAAACCGGTGCAGAAGACGATCCTATTGCATCTTTGGCTCTCGATGTTGTGTTGAAGTCTAATGTTGCTCCTTTACCCCTGCTAAGCGCTGATCCCCGTATCGATTTCTAGTGGAAGAAGTTGAAACAAGATTTAGAGAATTTTTACAAGGAAATTTTTTATAAGTTAAAGAACAACTACAAACTGGGCTTGGTTCCAGCTCCTTAGGTCGGGAGTGATTCCGATCGACATCCTTTGTTGGGTGACCGTAGATCTCACTGACGACCCCCTTGAGGGCAAGTAAGCGCCGTAACGCAGTTTATTACTATTTTTTAAGTGCTAAAATCTTATATTTAACCTTTGATGTGATTATGCATGATAATAACCTTATATTTCACTTGTGATATGTATGTAAATGCAAAGAATCGTGCAAACATGTGCTGAACTTTCAATAAGCATTAGTAATTTTTGGTTTTGAGCATTTACCTAGCAAGCTTTATATCATTTCTGGAATTGTACCTGATTTGTAGGTTATTTTACATTTTATATGTCCTCTCTTCTTGCTATTTTTTACTTAGCTCCTTGCATAATTCATGGATCCTGAACTGAGCTTTTGACAAGCATGTTTCGTTGTATGCTTGGTATGACTTGCCCCACTATTTGGGGGTAGTTTTATATTCGTGCACTTGGCACGGTCCACTCGCTATTTGAGCATTGACTGTATTTTGACTATGAAGTTAGATCATCTATTTACAACCTTTTTAATTCATGCACATGGTTTTTCATACTGATTCAGACCATCTAATATCCTTACGTCTAGTGTAAGTTTTAACTATGTTAGAGAAATTAACCTTTCATCATCCTTTATCGGTATGCAAGGGATACAACTGCCAACTCGTCTCTTTTTTCTTGAATGAGATCGAGGGCAGCTTCCTTTAGCTTCCTTTCTTCTTGGCCATGTATGATATTCTTCTATGTGATGTAACTTCTACTTCGATGGAAAGCATGGCTTTGTATCCATAGATTAAGGAAAATAGGGCATGACTTCTAGTTGAGGTCCTATAGGCCCATAGTACCAAAGACAATTCCTCCGCCCACTTCCCCTTTGCCTTCTACATTCTTTTCTTGAGTAACTTCTCGATAGTTTTGTTTGCTGCTTTCACCTGCCCATTTGCTTGTGTCGCTTGATAGAGGGGAAACTTTTAATTATGCCATTCCTTTTGCGGACCCTTGTAAATTCCCTGCTTTCAAACCGGGTCCCATTATCAGAAATTATTTTGTGGGGGATCCCGAAACTAGTGATTATGCTTCTTACCACAAAAGTGGCTACCTTCTTTGCAATGATCGTAGCTAGGGGTTCTACCTTTACCCATTTGATGAAGTAGTCTATCGCCAATATAGCATATTTTGCTCCCCCTTTGACATTGGAAGTGGTCCTATCAGATCTATGGCCCATACGTCAAATGGCCATGGACTAGCTAGGGGTAAGAGATCATGGGATGGCTACCTAGGGATACTTGTGAAACTTTGACATTTGTTGCATCTTCTCACAAATTAGATCACATCCTGAAGTGTTATGGGCCAGTAGTAATCGTGCATCAGTACCTTCTTTACTAACTTGGCTCCCTCGGAGCGATCCCCGCACTGCCATTCATGTACTTCTCTCATAACCTATACTCCTTTAGAAATGCATCTAAGATAAGGGATAGAATAGCCTCTCTTATATAATATGCCATCAAAGAAGGAGTTGTACAGAGCCTGATACCTTAGTTTTCGGGCTTCGCTTCTATTTTCGGGTAGAATTCCAATTAACATGAACCGTTTGATGGGGGTCATCCAAGTGTCTTCTTTGGTTTTCTGAAGCATGGGATGGACTGGGGATTGCTCCTAATTTTCCTCCATTTCCTAGTCTTGGGCCCCTTGGTCACTACTCATTGGGCTCGGGTTAGGACCAGCATTTGGTTAGCTTTCGTGATGCTTGGCTCTACCTGATGTCCTAACGAAATGGCTTTCATTTCATTTGCCACTTTTTTGCTTGTAAGCTTGACTAATGAATCGAAAAATGAGTTGTTCTCACGTGGAATTTGCTTTATACCGAACTGTTCAAACTGCTTTAATAATTTCTTAGAAAGTTCCACATATTTGGCTATAGTTGGCTCCTTCGCTTGGTAGTTGCCCTGCACTTGATTTATAATTAATTGGGGATCATTGTTAATTTTAATACGGGTTACCATCATTACCTGATCCATTTTCAAGCTTGCAAGGAGAGCCTCATATTCTACAACATTATTGGTCACCTTTAACCCAAGCTGTACTGCTTCATATAGTTTCTGCTTATGTGGATTAATTCACACATATCCAATTCCTACCCCTTGTTCACCTGAAGTTCCATTCACAAATAGTTGCCAAAATTGCGGGGTAGGCACTTCTTCCTCTGGTTGGGGCTTGGTTAGTAGTGTGCATTCCGCGATGAAGTCTGCTAATTCCTGACCTTTGATTGCTTTTCTCGGACAATAGGTGATTTTATATTGGCTGAGCTCCACCACCCATTTCAGCAAGTGTCCTGATGTCTTCGGCTTTTGCAATATTTCCTTAGTGGTTTGTCTGTGAGATCTTTGATTGGATGTGCTTGGAAATAAGGTTGTAGCTTTCTTGCTATGAGGAGTGGGATGTAGGTTAGCTTTTCAATGACTGAGTAATTTAATTTTGCTCCTGACAAATGCTTTCTTGTGAAGTAAATGGGCCTTTGGGTTCCCTCATCTTCTTGAACCACTGTAGTACTAATTGCTTTATTAGTTACAACTAAATATATATTCATGTCCTCACTTGTTATCGATTTAGATAGTATGGGAGTGTTGACCAGATGGTTTTTCAAATTTTTGAATGTAGCTTTGCACTCCTCAGTCCACTCGAAATTTTGTCCCTTCTTTACATGATCGAAGAATGGTATGCATTTATTAGTATCTTTAGAGATGAACTTGCTCAGCGCAGCTACCCTACCATTCAAGCTCATGAGAACTTTCGGCTTCGTTCGGATCCCCATTCCCCTTATGGCTTTATTCTTTTCTAGGTTTTTTTCTATGACGCGTGCGCTGACTATGTACCCAAGAAATTTCCTCAACTGGATAGCAAAGGTGCACTTCAGGGGATTCAATTTCATATTATACTGCCTTAAGACCATGAATTCTCCTCCAGATATTGTATATGGCTTGGTGCTACTTTTGATTTAACTAACATGTCGTCTACATATACTTTAACAATTTTTCCAATCTGCTCCAAGAACATCATATTAAATAATCTTTGGTAGCTCGTTCCAGCATTTTTGAGTTCGAACAACATCACTTTATAACAGTACAAGCCTTTATCTGTTATGAAACTGGTATGCTCTTGATGCGGGTCGAACATAGCTATCTAATTATATCCCGAGTATGCATTCATGAATGAGAGCTGTTTTTATCCACTAGCTGCATCCACGGACCGATCGATTCTGGGTAAGGGAGAAGCTATCTTTAGGGCGGGCCTTATTAAGGTTGGTATAGTCTATGCAAATCCTCCGTTTTCCATTGGGTTTTTTCACAAGTATTAGATTGGCGATCCATTTTCAGTAGTATACTTTCCGGATGAATCTGTTTTCTCTCAACCTTTTGACTTCTACATGTCGAGAATTATACCTTTCTTGATCTAGGGTTCCGCGCTTTTGTCTAACCGGATGAGCATCAGGATCGATGTTGAGTGCATGGAAAACGATGGTTGGATCTATTCCCACCATGTCTGAATGTGTCCAAGCAAATATGTCTGCTAATCTTTTTTAGAAGTCTATTAGTTCAATTCATGCTTCTGCATTGAGATTCTTCCCAATTTTGAGAACTTTTGTGGGGACTTTTGGATCAATTTGTACATCTTTAAGAACATCCACTGGCTCTAACTCTCTCTTTATTTCCCTAATCTTGGGTCTATTTCATCTTCTCCTTCCTCTTTAGTCTGAAGCGTGACCGAGAGTGCCTGTTTCCGATCCTTTTCGGAGAAGTAATGTAAATAGACTGAGTTATATTCATCAATGCCGATCATGTGCATATATTTCCTTTCCTCCTTTCTTACTGATGTTGTGGTCGTAGAATGACTCATTTCGTCCTTGGTAGTGGTACTTTGTGTCAGTTTAGTTTTTAGAACTGGCTTAACCTTTTTCCTATTATCGTTATTCTTGTCATGGATATTAGAAGAAACAATAGAGTAGCTAATTTTATTGCTAGAGTTAATGTTTGTATTACACAATTCTTTACTAGCAATTTCTCTCCTCTAACCGACCATACTCCAGCAGTGGTGTGAAATTTCATAAGCAGACCCTTCTGAGATATAACTACCCTCAATTCAATTAGTGCAGGTCTTCCCAAGAATGCATTATATAGTGACAGTTGATCAATGACTAAGAACCTCGCATAGAAAGACTTATGAAGGAGTGCAATTCTGATAGTGACTAGTAAGCATGCTGACTCGATGGGAGTGGTTGCAGTGTTGTTGAAGCCATAGATCGACTCTGGGCTGGGCTTCAATACTTTTGCTGGAAGCTTCATCTATTTCTATGCAAACTTGAAAATTTACAGGATTCCCCGAATCCACGAAGATCTTTTTCATGGTGCGGTTCAAGATTTGCACCATAATGACAAGCAGATCCTAATGTGGGAAAATGACTCGAACGACATCCGCTGCGATGAAAATTATGTCCTGCATGGGTTTCTATCTTATATTGAATAGGGTTCTTTGTTCCACTCTTGCTTCCTGCACATACCGCTCTTGTGCCTTCTTGCTCTTCCCTGTAAAGTGTGGCTCCCTCTTGATTAAGTCTATGAGGTTGGATAGGTTTCCTACATGGTTTTCATTTGGATCCAGGTTGAGGTTCCCGGTCCTTTCTTTGTTATTCTCTATCTAGAAGCTACCTAACTACCCATTTTGAATCAATCTTTTATCTCATTTTTTAGGTGTCTACAATTGTCCGTATGGTGGCTGTTTGTTCTATGAAGGCGGCAATATGCTCCGCCTTAGTTATTCTCTGCCTGTTTCCCCTTGTTTGATACATTATAAGCAAGCCCTATCTTGGTCATTTCATACATCTGCCTAATGGTAAGGGTGAGGGGAGTTTTTGTTGTGAAGTTGAGCTCCTTTGTCTTTTTGTGGGCCGATGATATTCTTCTACCTCCTTTTCTTCTCATAGCTAGGATCAGAAGTTCTTTGAGATTGCACTGCAGGTCCGGCCTCTTCCACCCTAATATAGCTACTATCCCTTTCATAGAAATCCTTCATGCTGTGACATGGCTTTCTACTATTTTTGTTCCACATAACAATACCTCTTCTAATCTCGGTGTGAGCCACCATTAGCAGTGCTTCTGTAACTCCACTAATTTTAATAACATTATTCAAGAGATTTAATTAGATAAATTAAATAGAATAATGTAAAGATTAATGTGATAAGGGGATTGATATTTGAAAATTTATTAGAGGCTGTGCTTAACGAAATAAAAATTTAAAAGAACGAGTTTATGTAAATGGTTTTATAAGTTAACTAATAAGAGAATAAGGCAAGGGTATTATGGGAAGAAGCCATCCATCATAACCCATAACCCCTAAACCATTATTCTTATTTTCATTTCATAAGTTCAAAATTCTAAAAACATAAACCAAAGAGCTCAAGTCGACCATAACCTAGGGGAATAGAGGAGAAAAAAAATCAATTAAAAGTTATGAAATAAAGCAAGGAGAATTAAGCAGGATCAAATCTCAAGTTCCTTATCCAAAGCAAGGTGAATAATAATAAAAACCTTCTCATTTTCATTTTTAAAGAGCATCTAATTTCGGTTTTAAGTTTTAAACTTTTATGACGATTTTAGTAATGATATGCACGGATTACATGATATGTTTGATTCAAACAAATATGTTTGATAAATGTTTTATTCAATTTTAAGGCTAAAAATCGTATATATTGGATTTTGAATGCCATGAGGATTTAATATGTTATGAGAAACATTATTTTGTAAATGGGTTTAAATTTTTGTAATTATCCAAGCTATGGGTAATTATTATGATTTTTGAAGGAGGAATTAATTGATTGGGTTTAAAATTTTATTTCGACTATTTTATAAAGACTTTGGGTCTGAAATTTATATATGTTAGATAACATGTTAAAAGTGAATTTTGGTGATTTTTGGGGATTTTTCCTAAGTAAGTTGCTATGAAAATTAAATTATTTAAGTTGGAGGACTTAAATATCTTAATTGTTTTGTTAGAGGGAAGGACTACTTTGTAAATTATTTTTAATTAATTCTGGTTAAATTCAGCAGTCTTTTAGAAAAGATTTTGGTAAAGTTTATGGCAACCAATTATATTTTTGCAAATAGGCAAGTTAGTTGAAAAGCATTTACTTAAAAAGGCAACAAAAGAGTTTTGTATAGATTTATTGTTTCGCCACTTCTAGTAGCAACCTTTCGGCCCCATACCTCGGTCCTCATCCAAGTCGAAACCATGCTTGTTAAAGGGTCAAATCACTTTATAAAGCTTTCGAAGGGATTGCTACCTTTTTGTTTTAGAGGGTAACTTTCGAATGAGTTGCCGCGTTTTATATTTTTGAAAGGGTAGTTTTGAACCAAGTCGAAACCTTGCTACCGTCTTCATACCTTTCGAATAGGTTAAATTTTTCAATGAGTTCGAAAGGCAGGCTTTTGTTTTATAAATATGACAAGTCGCTTCTCAATGCTCTCGAAAGGGCTCCAATAGCCACTTATAATAAAGGTTTCGAAGGCAATGGCTTCAAAAGGTGTTTCGAAACTATCCTTTTAATTGTTTTACTTAAAGACTAATACTTTCGAAAGGATGGTTCCGAAGCCATCTTTTTTCCCCATATTCTTTTGTTTGAAGGTTAATGGATTCGAAAGGGTTACTTTTGCTTATGTTCACTTTGACCCAAAAGTTATATTTCAGATTAAACCCAATGGTTTCGAAAGAGGTAATTTCAAATGGTTTCAAAGCTATGCTTCTATAAGTTGGAAAGAGGTTCTTTAATACTTTCGGAAGTAATGTTTTGATGGTTTCGAAAGAGATGTTTTAATGTGTTTTGAAAGGCATATGCTTAGTGTTTTGAAAAGAAGATTTGAATGCTTTCGAAAGGAATATTCTAATGGTTTCGAAAGTAAAGGTCTAAGATTTCGAAAGCCTTAGTTTTCAAAACAATGAACCCACTCTCATTTTTAATGGAAAAATCCAGGGAAATATAAAAGAGCTTTAAAAAGGCTTTTAAATTTGGATTTTTTGAAGAAGCTAACCTTGATAAAAATAATGGGTTAAAGGTATTAACCAAAAATCATGTGGAAATGATTTCAAGGATATTAAACCATAAATGTTGTATTGTTATGTTATTGTATATGCTTCTTCTATAAATATATTCACTATATTATGGACCCATAATTGTATTTGGGGAGCAAGGGCAGAACAACCAGCTAGGTTGACCTAGTAGTGAATAAATTGAGTTAACTCCTAAATGAATAGAGTTGCATCTAGGAGGTTAGATAGACCAGAACATATGATGCCTAAAGACTAATCAAGAAGTTGTCAGTTTAGATAGGTTCATAGTAAACCCATGAAAACTATACTTGGAGAGAGTTGTTGGAAGAGGCCAATAGGTTCGTAGTGATCCCATGAAAACTATATACAGATGAAGTAATTGAATGAAGTTATTGACAGAAGTCGATGGTTCATAGTCAACCCATGAAAACTATGACATAAGAGAAGTTATAGGAGATACCAATAGGTTGAGGGAGAACCCATGAAGTAATTGAATGAAGTTATTAGCAGGGGCCAATAGGTTCTCAGTGATCCTATAAAAACTATGAGACCAGACAGATAGTAAGCTTTAAACAGGTTATTAGTCAGTCCATGAAAACTAATAGGTTAATAGTGACCCTAGAAACTATAACTGTGATAGATAGTCAAATGAATGGGGATGGGAAATCCAGGATATTTTGCTTGTTTTCATATCATCATGATATTATAAATTGCTATGTTTTTAACCATTGTGGATGCAGGAGCACAGTATATGTTTATAATAAATTTTTGAATAAGATACTAGTGAGGGGAAAACCCGTTCCGCTAAGCAGTGTGGTCTCACTAGATATCTAAATGGTTCGGGATGGTAGGTTATTATTTATACCATGCTTTTTGTCTAGCTCGAAGTTTATGTTTACCCCTTAAACTATCGGGTGCTCAATTAATTTTGAGTAGTTTGAGTGTTGAGGATTTTCAGGTTCTCCTTAGATGAATAAGCTTCTAGAGACGTGTAGGAGGCAAGCTAGCTATTAGGAGTTCTTTTCTTTTATTCCGCTATGTTGTGATGTAAAGGAAAAGTTGTTTAATTGCCTATGTATAGACTCTGATCATCCCAGGGGGCATCTACATATGTCGCTCTTGGCGTATGATGTAATAATTATATTTTCTATAAACATGGTTCACGAATTTGGGATTATGTAATGAATTTGAAATGAATTGGAATGGAATGAGAAATTTGTTTAAATAGTTTAAAAAAAAATTCATATCCATGTGTTTCTGTTATATCAAAGTATCTAACATTACCGCATTTGGTCACCGAGGATTAATAACTATGGATGACTATAGCATCCGTAGCCGTTAGTTTTGGGCCTCCAAGTGGGGGATGTTGCAAGTTGGTATCAGAGCATGGTTTACGAAAACTTAAAAGAAATTTCAAACTTAAAATGAGTTTTCAAAACATAATCCAATGAATTAGAAAATAAGATTGGGGTTTGGGTTAACACTATAGTAACGTACTTGTACTTGATATATATATATATATAAGTATGTATTCCCCTTTCTCTTAGACTGTTCTTCTGTATCTTACGAAGGCTTATATGCAGATTTACAAGAAAGGAAGATATGGAGGCAGGAAACGGAAGAGGAAATCTAGGTGGAGGAAGCACTATGACAAATGTAAATGCTCAAGCTAATACTAGAAGGAACCCAGGTTGTAGGCAAATGCTAAGCAAGACGCAAATTCCAACGTAGGTGCTGGAAATCCACCAGTAGATATGGGGATGATGTATCACTTCTTCATCAATCTGATGTAAGCTGGAGTAGCTAAAGGAGTGGCTGGGAATGTTGGAGGAGCTAATCATGTGGCTCCAATTGGAAACAACTATGCTAAGTTGAGCAGAGATTATACCAGTATTAGTGGTAAGCTGTTTTTGGGAACAGAGAATGCTATAGAAGTTGAGAATTGGCTTTTGCATTATGAGAGAATCTTCATTGACTTGGGGTTGAATGATGAGTAGAAGAGGAGACTAGCCTCTAGGCAGTTGTAGGGAACAGTGCTTCATTGGTGGAATAGTGTTACTGCTGGAGTTCCTGAGGAAGAATTGACTTGGGCGGAATTTCGAAGGAGATTCGAAGAAAGGTTTTTGTCTGAAGTTGCCAAGTCGGCATTATCGAGGAAGTTCATGGACTTGGTGCAAGGTGAGATGTCAGTGATTGATTATGCCACAAAGTTTGATAGTTATCCAGATATGGATATGCTACTATTGACACCATCATCTAGAGGAATGAGAAGTTTATTAGGGGATTGAGACCCGAAATTGCTAGTGCGACCTGGCCACATCTTCGTAATCCTTGTAATGTTGTTGTGGAAATGGCAATCTAACATGAGGAGATGCTTGCTATTTATGGTAAGGAGAAGCATGTTGAAACCTAGAGTTCTCTTAGCAAAAAGAGGAATTTTTTCAAATAGAAGGGAACCCAGAACGAAGAAGCTGCCAAAAAGGCAAAGGCTAATTAGGTTTGCTTTAATCGTGATAAGAAGTGACATTATGCTCATGAATGCCGAACTGGCAAGGGGAAGAAGGCCACAGACAAGAATGTTGTGAAGTGCTTTAACTGTGACCAGGTTGGGTATTATAAGAATTAGTGTCCAGCACCAGTCAAGGCGGACAAAAGAAAAGTCTTTGTTATTGGACCATCGTCTGCTAGACCAACTATTGCTGCAAAGGGAAAGACTGTGATGGAAGGGACGCTCTTGATTTAAAGTAGACCAGTTAGGGTACTATTTGATACCGGTGCATTGCATTCATTTATATCTAAGTGTTTGGTTGATAGGTTATGTTTAGAACCCACATACCTTGTTACTTCTTTAAGGGTTGCGAATCCGATAGGAGAGTATGCAACTCTGGGAATGAGATGTGACCAGTTAGAACTTGATTTGTTAGGTCAAAAATTTGCTTGTAGTTTGTATGTTTTCGATTTCGTAGATTTCGGAATCATTTTGGGTATGGATTGGTTGGATAGATATGAGGCTAGGATATTTATCCAAGATAGGGAAATAACGCTAAGACACCCTGATAGTCATAATCGAATTATATTCTCATTGGAGGATTCTGACCAGAGTGCTTGTACTCTGTTGAGTGCAATGGAAGTAGAAGAAGAGTTAAGTCAGGTTCAGGTAGTAAGAGAATTTGCAGATGTTTTTGAGCCGGTTACAGGATTACCACTGAAACGAGCTATTGAGTTTCAGATAGATCTTGTGCCAAGAGCATAACTAGTAAGTGAACCACCTAGCAGGATGACACCGACCAAGATGAAGGAATTGAAGGTACAACTAGTGGATCTGGAAGGGAGATGTTTTATTAGACCAAGTAGTTCGCCTTGGGGTGCAGCCGTGGTGTTCGTAAAGAAACCGAATGGGTCGTTGAGGTTGTGTATCGACTATCGTAAGTTGAACGAGAAGACGATCAAAAATAAGTATCCTTTACCAAGAATTGACGATCTATTTGATCAGTTGTGTGGAACCAGGGTATTTTCCCAATTAGATTTGGCGACAGGTTTCCATCAGTTAAGAGTGGCAGAGGACAGTATTTCGTTGACAACGTTTCAGACTAGGTATGGTTCATACAAGTGGTTAGTAATGCCATTCGAGTTAATGAATGCACCAGCTTTCTTCGTAGATTTGATGAACCGAGTGTTTTGAGAGTACTTGGGTAGGTTCGTATTAGTATTTATAGACGACATTTTAGTGTACTCTAAGGATGAAATAGAGCATGAAAATCATCTTAGAGTAGTGCTTGAGATGCTGAGGCAACATCAGCTAAAAGCGAAGTTTTCCAAGTGTCATTTTTAGAAGAAAGAGGTTAAGTTTCTTGGTCATGTGGTTTCAGAGAAGGTTTGTCGGTCGATCCAGATAAGATCAAAGCTGTTAGTAACTGGATGAGACCAAAGACGGTGACTGAGATTAGAAGTTTTCATGGACTTTCTGGCTATTACCGAAGATTCATTAAGGATTTCTCGTGGATAGCAGCGCCTTTGACTAAGTTAACCAGGAAGGATGTGAAGTTTATTCGGTCAGACAAATGTGAGGAAGCATTCGTTAAGCTAAAGCATTTGTTGACCAACGCGCCTGTGTTAGTGGTTCCAGATGGAAACCAAGGGTTTGTGGTGTATACCGATGCATGTAGAACCAGATTAGGAGCTATGTTTATGCGGAAGGGTAAAGTCATTGCCTATGCTTCACGACAACTTAGCATGAGGTGAGATATCATGCTCATGATTTGGAGTTGGTTGCGGTGATCTTTGAATTAAAAATATGGAGACATTATCTCTTAGGGGAGAGACTTGAGCTATACACCGATCATAAGTCCTTAAGATATTTATTCTTTAAGAAGGAGTTGAATATGAGACAGTAGAGGTGGCTGGAGTTTTTAGCAGCTTAAGATTTTAGTATAGAGTATACACCCGGAAAAGGAAATAACGTAGCAGATGCTCTTAACAGAAAACATCAGAATGTGGTGTTAGCTATGTTGATGGAATGGAAGGATTTATAACCTTTGACTACTTGTAGTGCACAGTTAAGATCGACTGCCAGTTCTAGTCAAAGCACCACCATGTTGTCCTGTTTGGAAGTTCGACTAGTACTGATCAAAAGGATCGCTTCTATGCAAAAAGTGGATCCATTATTAGCCGAGAAGATTAGAAGGCTTGATGTTGGGTCGAAGATCGATGATCTAAAGGACTTTATTCTTGACCAGAGGGGATGGTTGAGAAAGAAAGGACGTTTGTGTGTTCCGAATGTTGAGGACTTAAGGAAAGAAGTTATGAGAGAATGTTATCGATCCAAATTTATGATTCATCCTGGAGGAACCAATATGTATCAGGATATAAAGAGCTTCTACCTGGAAGGTATGAAGAAAGATGTTGGCTTTTGGGTTAGGCGGTGTGCGAACTGTCAACAAGTGAAGGCCGAACATCAAAAGCTGATTGGATTGCTTCAACCTTTGGAGATTCCAGTTTGGAAATGGGATTCGATATCGATGGATTTTATAGACTGATTGCCAAGGTCGAATAGGGAAAATAAAAGTATATGGATCATAGTGGACAGGTTGGCCAAGAGTGCCCATTTCATTCCCGTTATGTCAACCAGGACGGCACCTGTTTTAGCTAAGTTGTTCATGAAGAACATAGTTAGACTACATGGAATTCCTAGTAGTATAGTCAGTGAAAGAGATGCTTTGTTTACTAGTGAATTTTGGAAGAGTCCACAAGATGTGTTAGGTACCAAGCTCAAGATGAGTACTGCGTATCACCCTCAGATGGATGGGCAGACAAAGAGAGTTAATAAGGTACTCGAGGATTTGTTAAGAGCTTGTGTGTTGGACTTTGGTGGACCTTGGGAAGATCACATACACTTAGTTGGGATTTCCTATAATATTAGTTATCAAACTAGTATAGGAATGGCGCCTTTTGAAGCTTTGTATGGAAGGCCATGCAAATCGCCAGTATGTTGGTTGGAAACTAGAGACAGATTAGCCTTGGGTTCAAATCTGGTTAGAGAGGCGACATAGAAGATTGAGTTGATCCGAGAAAGAATGAAAGAAACTCAGTCTAGACAGAAGAGTTATGCAGATAAAAGGTGTAAAGATCTAGAATTCTTAGTTAGAGATAGAGTTTTTATTAAGGTATCACCGATGAAGGGTGTTATACGATTCGGAAAGTCAGGGAAACTAGCACCAAGATATGTTGGTCCTTTCCCAATTATAGAGAGAATTAGAAAGCTCACATACAAAGTAGAGTTGCCGAGAAGTATGGTAGGTGTCCATAATGTTTTTCATGTATCTCATCTTCGCAAGTATGTGCATGATCCAGAGACTACTATTCCTTCGATAGAGTTAGAAGATTTGACAGTAGAATCAAATTTGAATTTTGTTAGGCAACCAGGTCGGGTTGTAGCGAGAGATGAGAAGAGGTTAATAAACAAGACAGTCAAGTTGGTGAAAGTTCAGTGGAGGGATAATGAGAAGGACTGTACTTGGGAGACAGAAGACAGGATTAGAGATACTTATTCCGATCTGCTATGAGAGTATGTTCTATATTTGCTTTATATAGACTGTTGCTAGTTAAGTAGGCTAGTATAGTAGTTAGGAGATGATACAGATGATTGCTATGCTTAGTATTTAGTCGTTACTGAATTTCGAGGATGAATTTTTTTAAGGAGGGGAGCATGTAACACCCCTAATTTTAAATAACATTATTCAGAAGATTTAATTAGATAAATTAAATAGAATAATGTAAAGATTAGAGTGATAGTGGGATTGAGATTTGAAAATTTATTAGAGGCCGTGTTTAACTAAATAAAAATTTAAAAGAATGAGTTTATGTAAATGGTTTTATAAGTTAACTAATAAGAGAATAAGGCAAGGATATTATGGGAAGTAACCGTCCGTCATAACCCTTAACCCCTAAACCCTTATTCCTATTTTCATTCCATAAGTTCAAAATTCTAAAAACATAAACCAAAGAGCTCAAGCCGACCATAACCTAGGGGAAAAGAGGAGAAAAAAATCAATTAAAAGTTAAGGAATCAAGCAAGAAGAATTAAGCAAGATCAAATCTTAAGTTCCTTATCCAAAGAAAGGTGAATAATAATCAAAACAATCTCATTTTCTTTTTTAAAGAGCATCTGATTTCGGGTTTTAAGTTTAAAACCTTTATGATGATTTTAGTGATGATATGCTTGGATTACAAGATATGTTTGATTCAAACAAGTATGTTTGATTCAAACAAGTATGTTTGATAAATGTTTTATTCGATTTTAAGGCTAAAAATCGTATATATTGGGTTTCGAATGCCATGAGGATTTAATATGTTATGAAAAACATTATTTTGGAGGTGGGTTTAAATTTTCGTAATTATCCAAGCTATGGATAATTTATTATGAATTTTTGAAGGAGGGATTAATTGATTGGGTTTAAAATTTTATGTTGGTTATTATATAAAGGACTTTGGGTCTGAAATTATTTATGTTAGATAACATCTTAAAAGTGAATTTTGATGATTTTTGGGGATTTTTCCTAAGTAATTTGCTATGAAAATTAAATTATTTAAGTTGGAGGACTTAAATGTCTTAATTGTTTTGTTAAAGGGAAGGCCTACTTTGTAAATTATTTTTAATTAATTCTGGTTAAATTCAATAGTCTTTTAGAAAAGATTTTGGTAAAGTTTATGGTAACCAATTATATTTTTACAAATAGACAAGTTAGTTGAAAAGCATTTACTTAAAAAGGCAACAAAACTGTTTTGTATAGATATATTATTTCGCTACTTCCAGTAGCAATCTTTCGACCCTATACCTCCATCCCTATCCAAGTCGAAACCATGCTTGCGAAAGGATCAAATCACTTTATAAAGCTTTCGAAGGGGTTGCCGCCTTTTTGTTTTAGAGGGTAGCTTTCGAATGATTTGTCGCGTTTTATGTTTTTGAAAGGGTAGTTTTGAACCAAGTTGAAAACTTG
The DNA here is from genome assembly GCA_030737815.1 of Allium fistulosum. Taxonomy (NCBI): domain Eukaryota; kingdom Viridiplantae; phylum Streptophyta; class Magnoliopsida; order Asparagales; family Amaryllidaceae; genus Allium; species Allium fistulosum. The sequence goes on from CM060907.1 coordinate 621,407,975, forward strand.
TTGCCATCTTCATACCTTTCGAATAGGTTAATGTTTTCAATGAGTTTGAAATGCAAACTTTTTTTTAATAAATATGACAAGCCGCTTCTCAATGCTCTCGAAAGGGCTCCAGTAGCCACTTATACAAAAGGTTTCGAAGGAAATGGCTTCGAAAGGTGTTTCGAAGCTATCCTTCTAATTGTTTTACTTAAAGACTAATACTTTCAAAAGGATGGTTCCGAAGCCATCTTTTTTCCCCACATTCTTTTGTCTGAAAGTTAATGGTTTCGAAAGGATTACTTTTGCTTATGTTCACTTTGACCCAAAAGTTATATTTAAGATTAAACCCAATGGTTTTGAAACAGGTACTTTCAAATTGTTTCGAAGCTACGCTTCTATAACTTGGAAAGTGGTGCTTTAATACTTTCAAAAGTAATATTTTAATGGTTTCGAAAGAGATGTTTTAATTTGTTTTGAAAGGCATATGCTTAGTGTTTTGAAAAGAAGATTTGGATGCTTTCGAAAGGGATATTCTAATGGTTTCGAAAGTAAAGGTCTAAGGTTTCGAAAACCTTAGTTTTCAAAACAAAGAACCCACTATCATTTTTAAAGGAAAAACCCAGGGCAATATAAAAGAGCTTTAAAAAAGCTTTTAAATTTAGAGTTTTTGAAGAAGCTAACCTTGATAAAAATAATGGGTTAAACGGATTAGCCAAATTTCATGGGGAAATGATTTCAAGGATATTAAACAATAAATGTTGGTATTGTTGTGTTATTGTATATGCTTCTTCTATAAATATATTCACTATATAATGGACCCATAACTATATTTGGGGAGTAAGGGCAGAACAACCAACTAGGTTGACCCGGTAGTGAATAAATTGAGTTAACTCCTAAAAGAATAGAGTTGCATCCAGGAAGTCAGGTAGACCAAAACATAGGATGCTTAGAGACTAATCAAGAAGTTGTTAGTTTAGATAGGTTCATAGTAAACCCATGAAAACTATGCTTGGAGAGAGTTGTTGGTAGAGGCCAATAGGTTCATAGTGATCTCATGAAAACTATATTCAAATGAAGTAATTGAATGAAGTTATTGATAGAAGTTGGTAGGTTCATAGTCAACCCATGAAAACTATGACATAAGAGAAGTTATTGGAGATACAAATAGGTTCAGGGAGAACCAATGAAGTAATTGAATGAAGTTATTGGCAGGACCAATAGTTTCTTAACGATCCCGTAAAAACTATGAGACCAGACAGATAGTCCATAAGCTTTAAATAGGTTATTAGTCAGTCCATGAAAACTAATAGGTTAATAGTGACCCAAAAAACTATAACTGTGATAGATAGTAAAATGAATGGGGATGGGAAACCCAGGATATTTTTCTTGTTTGCATATCATCATGATATTAAAAAATTTGCTATGTTTTTAACCATTGTGGATGTAGGAGCACAGTATATGGTTATTATAAATTTTTGGATAAGATACTAGTGAGGAGAAAACCCGTTCCGCTAAGCGGCATGGTCTCACTAGATATCTAAATGGTTCGAGATGGTAGGTTATTATTCATACCAGGCTTTTTGTCCGACTCGAAGTTTATCTTTTCCCCTTAAACTCTCAGGTGCTCAATTAATTTTGATTAGTTTGAGAGTTGAAGATTTTCAGGTTCTCCTTAGACGAATAAGCTTCCGAAGACATGCAGGAGGCAAGCTAGTTATTAGGAGTTCTTTTCTTTTATTCTGCTATGCTGTGATGTAAAAGCAAAGTTGTTTAATTGCCTATGTATAGACTCTGATCATCCAAGAGGGCATCTTCATATGTCGCTCTTGACGTACGTTGTAATAATTATATTTTCTTTGAATGTAGTTCTCGAATTTGGGATTATGTAATGAATTTGAAATGGAATGAGAAATTTATTTAAATAGTTTAAAAAAAAATTCATATCCATATGTTTCTATTATATCAAAGTATCTAACATTACCACATTTGGTCGTCGAGGATTAATAGCTATGGATGACTACAGCATCTGTAGTCATTGGTTTTGGGCCTCCAAGTGGGGGATTTTATAGCTTCCTCACTAGTCACCCCGATCCGGAGTGCCTTAGATGTGAAGCGTTTAATAAAGTTGCGCATACTTTTGCTCTCACCTTGCTTTACGCATGTCGTGGTATTTACATCTTGGGATATTCTCTCACCAAATTGAATCGCCTCAGAAAATCCGCGGATAGTTGCCTCCAGGAGTGGATCTCCCTGGGCCATACCTACCGAACCATCTAGAGGCCGCGCTGGCTAAATAAACTGGAAAGAGTTTACATCAATCAATCCTCTCTACTTTCAAAATGTCCATATAATACTCGAAGGTGTAGCTGTGGTCATCAAGGTTGGTGGTTCCATCGAATTTTCAATCGATGGGGCTTCTAAGTTTTTAGGAAAATCTACTTCTATGATGGTTTCGCTAAATGAGAAAGAATCCTCTTCCCTTACTTTTTCCCCGGTGCTTTGCTGGCATAACTTTGTTAGCTCCTCTACTCGAGCTTTCAACTGACAGATCCCATCTTCCTTAAGCTCCATTTGGGATAAACCATCTATGTAAAGCGTAGTGACGTCATCATCATCCAGTGCCGATTGTGCTTGCTACTTCAGTAGTAGCGGTTAATGTTAACATGTTTTGATTTGATCTAGGGGTTAGTCTATATCTTGCTTTTGAGTCTGACACTAGTTTTTGGGCCAGCTTCACCGTTTACATTTCTAAGAGTGTCGTTATCACCCACGCGTTGCATAGCCGACGTAGTTGGTGGGTGAAGGCAGCAAGTTGTGGATGGTTAAGGAAGGTTGGTTTAAGAGTAGTATGTTGGGCCATTGTTTTTTCTAACCTCTCCATATGTTGGTTCATTTGGTTAATGAAGGCCTAGAATGCAGCTAAAATAGGATCGAAAGGGACCTCGTTGAAGCTTCTACTTTAGCTAGGACTTTTGAGGTTATGAATGGTTTCTTTGAGATTCTTGAAGCCAAGTGTAATTATTCTTGTGCCGGGGGTAGCAGAATCCCTGGTATTGTAATGGTATTTGAAGAAAATGCAGTTAAAATTTGCCGAAGGGGGAAATCGACCCTCCTTCAAGCACTAAAATGTTTATGATATATTTCGCCTCACAAACACTCAAGTATGTCTTATAAAGTAATCACGACATTGAATACTTTCATGATTATGAATCAACAAAATAAAGTGGTATTAATTTTGCCTTAAAGAGGTGTAATTATATTACTTTTCTTACGAACAGTATGGTGAAGTGAATGCTAAAAATCTATTAGTTATCTAGGTATTCGAGCTAACAAAAAACAATAAAGCTGCAAAATAAAGTATTAGAAATAGTAAATGGACACAGAGGGATTTATGTGGTTTAGATGTAAAGGAATCCTACACCCATAGGAAAAATATCTCTTTCTTCCTTTTATATCCATAGTACAAATAAATAATGGTAGAGTGTACGAATTTTTTGTTTTATGTGCCCAAAAAAGTTAAAAATGAAAAATCCTCCTCTTCCTTGCTATAGTACCTTTCCTATTTATAGTGCAGAGATGCACCTGGATCATCAACTTCGTTTTTTAGCTCTTTTAATCTTCACCTTTTGATTATGTCACGTGTCATTCATCCATTTTTTTTATTTGATATGTGTGGATTACTAAAGTTTTTTCGAAGGAAACTATAATTAGAGCGGTTGAATTTCCGACTTTAGGCGGGAAATTCAAAATTGTAGTGGGAGTGTTTGAAATCGAGGTGGGAAAACCCAATGTTTTTAATAGCTTGTATATTTTTGATTCTAAAAGGTACCAAGCCCGTGTTCTACTTCTATAGGTGAATGGTGTTGCAGTAGGGTGCTGCCCTTTTTTTAGTGAGAGCACATTCTTTCATTGGCATTATAAAAATTCACCTTACATCGTTGGATATTGTGATGCCATATTGCCTTGGTACTATAATAATAATTTTGAAGGTGTATTGCGCTATCTATTCTGTGGTGTTAATGTGCAACGATATGGGGATAGTTGGAGTCAGGTTGCATGGCTTGGCAGAAGAGGTCGGATTGCCATCATTTAGAGGTGATTCCCCCATGTGATTCTATTCTAATCCACTTTCAATCACTGTAGGACTATGTCCTCACTTTTGTCTTTGAGTCAGATCTAGTGATCTTATGGATGAAGTTGGGTCTTCTTGGTTTTTCTTTTTGGTGCAAGGTTTGGTTCCTGATTGTAGAGCAGTCTATTCCCTTGTTCAATTCCTTGAGCTTTTGAGTTTAGGGTCAGAGTTTGCGGGATTGCAGTGCAGTCTTTATTAATTTGATATAGATATAGGATTGCAATGCTGCCATGTCACATCAAAATGGCGATGCCTCCTCATTTTTTCGATACTAGTTTGCAGTACAAACCCTATGGATACTTCGACTCTTTAGTGCAATGTCATAATGTCAAATCTCTACTTAGTGAGCGGCGTCGCTATGCTTTCTGTTTTTTGGGGCCTCGGTGCATTATTACTTAAGTTTTGCCATTGCGTCCCTTTCATTACTTGGCTGATATTATTGGCGCGGGTCCTTTTATCCTGCTGCAGTTTCATATTATCTCGGTCCAACATCATCTGGGCTAAATTTTTGTTCCCTTTCATCATTTCAGCTCTTGTTATTATAAGGGTGGTTCTTTCAGTTCGGTAGCTGCAGCAGGCTTCTTTCGACACCATTTTGGAAATATGGGTGTAATAAGAAGAATGTCCAAGGAGGGATGTTTGATACGAAGTGAAATTGCAGAGTATAACATAAGGGGTTTCTACTAGGATCATCCAAAATGGCAAGTTCGATATCAAGTGAGCTTGTAAAGTGAACTTGCAGGGTAGTACATAAAGGGGTTTCTTCTATTTGGATGTATGCCAAAGGGATCGTAGATAACTAAGAGCTGCTTATATATGCTTGAGAAGAAAAGATCGATGGAGATGCTCATTGTAGATCGATACGGGGTGGTCTAGTTTCCCGGCCTAATGGGGTAGCATAGATTCAAGCATCAATGGGACTGGAATGATGATTATTCATTGATCAATACGGGGGATCATTTGTGTTATCTTATATCCAATGACATTTGAGTTAAGAGATGTGCGATAGTTTGATGGTTGCTATATTTTCCATGTTAAGTATGCTTGATATGGATGCCACACGATGTAAGTGTTATTATGTAGTACACCTAGGCACCCTATATCATACTTAGAGCGGTAATACACCCATATGATAATGATAGTAAATTAGCATATATCAACGTTATATGCTAACTCTTTGGACGTAGGGATAGGTCAGGTATGATTCACTATACCCCATGTTCTTATTTACTATATTAACTTTTATAGTATTTTGAGATTATAGATCACTCATACTAGACTGTTGTCTGACTCAAGGTTTTATGCTTTGCTTTTTTAATCTCTGGTACTCTTAAATGAGTAGCTTAGAGATAACATGTCTGAGATAGCATGCGGAGCTACACGGAGCACGAGTAGGTGGCTAGCGCTCTCGTATACTATATTTTGGTGCTATATTGTAATTCCGCTATGCAGTACATGGAGTTATTATCAATACTTATTTATTTAAGGTAGCTTCCTATTTGGAGTTTACTTGATTCAATATAAGCTCTATCTCCACTTTGTTTTGTATAATTGTGATGGACCGATGTACTCTTATTTATTGTAACAACCCGCATATTTTACGACATTTAAATATAGCATCGTTAATCGGATTAAAGTCTGAAAAGCTACTTTTTGTAAACAGTCGAATTGGGACTCGAGACCACTTCCATTGAGTCCAAAATGGCGTTTACAACATTATTGAGTATAAACATCGATATGTTTGGAGTTGAGTGAATTTTGCTATTTTTCTATTGGGCTTTGGGTTTGGGTTTCAGCCCACTAACCCATCTAATACCCTAACACTCCACTCAACTCCTCTTCATTCATTCTCATTTCCTAATACATTCAAGCTTTAGTAAAAATGGGGGAAAAAGATTGAAATGGAAATTCCAAACCCTAGTTTGATTTGGAAACACAAGTTCTTGCTCCAAAATCAAAGAGAAGCTTAGGTAAGCATCCTCTTCATCTTCTCCATCTCAATCTCTCTCCAATTTCAGAAATTTCCTATAACCTAATTTAGGAAATATTTGTCTATGATCATAGATTGGAGCTTCTTGAGTTGAAGTTGAAGAGGAATTGGCCTTTCCTTTGTTTTAGAGCTTCTCATTCATTGTTTTTGGGTTTAAAGGTGAGTTCTTTAACTCAATTCTATCTCTATAGCTATCATTGTTGTTAGGTATGAATTCCTAACATTTGTGCATATTCATTTGCTTTTGATTTGAATTGATTTGGTGAATTTTCCAAATTTTGGTGTTTTGGTCCAATTTTATGAAAATCCTACTATGGATGTTTGGACATTGATATTTGAGGTGTATCGAAGAGACTTTAAGGCTAGGTTGTCGCTTAGCGTAAATCCTTAGTCGTCGTTGCTCATCCGATCGCTCCTGATACGTTTTGGCCACTTTGGCCTAGGCAAATTGTTGCCCAGACCAGGTGACCAGACGTTTGGTGACCAAGTCTAGACGTCTGGTTTGGAACTGGAGCAAAAATATATGCACGCAGAATTTAAAAAAAAGACAAAACCTAAATTCAGACATCTGATTTTTTGGTTCAGACGTCTGAAAAGGTTTCAGACGTCTGGTTTGCCTAACCAGACGTTTGGAAAGGTTTTTCTAGAATTTCCAGAACCTAAATCCAGACGTCTCGATTGACCCCCAAACGTCTAGAACTATGCATTTTTGCCTATTTAGGCTTTTCTCGATTGAATTTCCATTGTTTATCGATTTTAGTTGCTCCGATTAGTTGCTATCACTTTTATCGACCTTGATGACTTCTTTTTCGAGATTTTTGGGAATATCCATTTTGATGGATTTGGTATTGATTTCTTTGGATTTAATTCACGTCTTCGAATGTGAATTTTTGATGATTGATTGTTTCTACAATCATTTCTATGGTTTGTCACTTTAAAATACAAAGGTTTCTATACTAGTAGTAAATATTTAAATGCTTTCACAAAATGTTTTCAATACTATTTTAAATACAAAGCTTGTTTTCAAAACCGTTTTCCAATCTATTAGTATATACAAACCTTTACCTCATTCGTATGAGAAATCCAATTAAACGGCTTGGCAAAAAAAGTGGTATGAAACGCTTGCGTTTACTTCGTCGGTTATTTCTTGGACTTGTTCGATTGAACTCTTGTGACAATTTCCGAGTGGAAATCTACAATTTGTTCGTAAATATTTAAGTTAAGCTAGTGGTTATGGGACATGAAGCTAAACTCTTATATTTACTAGCTTAGTGTAATCGACACTTCTTGATGATCGATGATGATCATTTTATGATTTGGACTATCGATGTGCGATGTCTCTTTTTCCGCGTAGGGGACTATACCCCGTTCTGTTGAGCTTCGTCTCATTTTTATAGGCTAGCGACCCATGGTCTTTGGACCGTTCATGGAGCAATCGGCTCAATAATTCGGTGCATGGGGTGTATCTTTTTAGGTGCATCGATGTTCGACTAGGCATGTGGTGTATCTTTTTAGGTGCATCAATGTCCAACTAGGCATGGGGTGTATCTTTTTAGGTGCATCAATGTCCAACTAGGCATGGGGTGTATCTTTTAGGTGCATCGATGTTCGACTAGGCATGGGGTGTATCTTTTTAGGTGCATCGATGTCCGACTATACATGGGGCATATCTTTTTAGGTGCGTCGATGTTAGTTTATACATGGGGCGTATATTTTCAGGTGCATCGATGTTCGACTGTGCATGGGGCGTATCTTTTTAGGTGCGTCGATGTTCGGTTTATGGTTAGCGACCATGGGTTAGCGACCCGTTTGTGATACACATGTTGGTGAGTTTTCATGCTCCCGTTTGTGATAGGCCTTCCCCCCTTTTTGTGATTTTGGGTTTTCTAGCTGTGATTTCTAGAATTTGTGTTTCATCCATTTTCGTGGTTTGCATTGATAAGCTCTATCAATATTTGTGTTTTGGTGAATAATTTAAAGAATGTGATTCTTTTTGGTGTTTTGGGATGATTTGAGATATTATATGATTTTGTTGTTATTAGATGTATACTTGACACAATATGGCATTTTTGTTATCATACGTCTTTGGTCATATCTCTTATCATATATCATTTTATCTAATATTTATAGCTAGACTGATCCGTTTATTATTTTCTTCTTAAATAATACTCGGGTCAGACCGAGGTATTTCAGGTGCTTCTACTTGACCTCTTATTTGGGACCATAATCTGATTTTTGGCTAACAACTTTAGATTAGTAGTTTTTGTTATTATACATTTGAGTTAGAGACTCCTTGATGTATAATTATTCTTTTGTCTAGCACTTGTATCTATTCTTTTGTGATGTAGCGGATCTAGTTTGACCACTACTTTGATGTACGCTTCTATGTGTTATATTCATATCTGTTTCCGCCTTTGTGATATGAATATGTGTGACTGATTTGTGTTATGTTTATTTCTATGTTTGTTTTCGAAGTCCTCATAGCCACTGTGTGGTAGCTTTGAGTTTGTATTTGATATTACGGATTTCCTCTTGAAATGAAGTGTAAGTTATATTATCTGACATATCGATACTCGCATAAAGCAATTACACAGATGGTCGCTCCTCAATAGCCTTATTCTTCGTGCTAGTCGACGGCATTACCCCGTAGTGTCCTTGGCTAGTGTGAGTATAGAGGTGGGGCGTCACAGCTTGGTATCAGAGCCAAACTTCGGAACAATGTAGAATAATCTAGCAAGGATCATTGTCCTAAGTTTTTCTTAGGAATCGTGCCATAGGAATTAATTCGAGTCTTCGTACCGTTCTATCCTATTTCTTGTTATGATGCCTTGTTATCAATCAAGTTTGTTTGATATTCATTTTGTGAATAACCTTTTTCCTCTTTCTTTCTTTCTTTCTTAAAGAAGAGAGATGGTTAGATCTGGCAGTCCTAGCACTGGTCAATCCAGTAGTCCTTCTCTGGATGGCGTATTCATGTCTGCCCAACAACTTTTGGATCTTGTAAAGAATCAATGGTTTATCTGTGCTTTTAGTAAGAACCCCAAAAAGGTTTTACCTCTGAAACTAGAAGCGCCTTTCGATCAGCTTGTTGATTTCACTCTTCGACTTGAAGAGGCTGATAAAGAAAGTGATGTTGAAGTTGTGGATGCCAAACAAAACTTCAACATCAACAAGAAGAGGCATATTAAGTTCAAAAGCCTTAATCCCAACAAGAAAGGGAAGCAGGCAATTTCGGTAGCAAAGACTCCTACCTCTAGTCGTGGACGATGCTACAATTGTGGTTCTACGGACCACTATGCAAATGAGTGCCCAAAACCATTTTCTTGTCGCTATTGCAAAGGTTTGGGTCATCTTTTATCTTTATGTCCCAAACTTCAAAGTAGGAGAGAGGGAAAGCTAAAGATTGTGCAAGCCCCTAGTGACCCATCCCTTAGTCAAGGTATTTTTCATTCTATCCTTGATGACATTATTTTGTTTCATGATTATCCTATTTTGATTTCTTTGGATTCGAGTTCATTTCTTTAAATATTATGGGCTTGATGACTTCACTGAGAATTGCGAATCCGGTTGGTGGATCCACAACACTCAATTTACTTTGTGAAAAATGTTGAGATTATTTTATGTGATTATTCTTTTCGAGCTGATTTGCATGTTATGCGTTACTTAGGCTTCGAAATTGATTTTTGGGAAAGGATTGGCTTGATCATTATCAAGCCCACATCCTATGTCCTGAGCGGACTATATATCTTCGACATCTTCAATCTGTTAAGCAGATTTCTATTTTCTTAATGATTTCGATTCCAATTTGGTGGCATCATTTTATTCTTTAAACCTGCATGATGAGGAGAATATTATTTCTCTCATTCAAGTAGTTTGTGAATTTTCCGGTATATTTGAGCTTGTCTTAGGATTATCACCTAAGCAATCTATTGTGTGGTGCTAAGGTCTTTTCAGCTCGACCTTGCCATCGGTTTTCATCAGCTACGAGTTGCGGAGGGTAGCATTCCACTTACCGCATTCCGCACTCGTTATGATTCTTGTGAGTGTTTCGTTATGTTATTCGGTTTGACGAACCTTCTACCTTATTTCATCCATCTTATGAATCGAGTATTCTATGAATATCTCGATGAGTTTATCCTTGTATTTATTGATTATGGATGAAAACAACAATTTAAAATTTGCAAATCTTTTTAATAAGATATTTATAAGTGTGATTGGATTTTGTTCTTAAAACGAGCAAAGAATATTTAAAAAAATTTATAAGTGGAATGTTTATCATATAGAAGATGATTTTGTGTTATTTTGCCCATTGAGTGCTTTAAGAATTCTGGTCGGTGCGCTTGATCAACGTTTTCGATAGGAATCTCCTAAACGCTATGATGAGACAGTCAGACACAGTAAATTGACTTGTAAAAAGTAAATTCTTTCTAAAAAGATGATAACACAAAGTTAACTATAATTTTGAATGTCTTAGCTTTTCGGGGAAGAGGATCTATTAAAAGAACTCTTTTCCGATGCTTTTATTCTTGCGATTCCCGAGGGGAACCAAGATTTTATGGTTTATACCGATACTAGTCGAATTGTTTTGGGTGTCGTTCTCATGTAAAAAGGGAACGTGTTATCGCTTGAACTTCTAGACAATTAAAGCTTGTCGAGACTAGATATGCCATTCATGATCTGGTGCTTGCGGTTATTGTTTTCGCCTTTAGAATTTGGCATCATTATCTTTTGGGAGAGAAATTTGTTCTCTACACCGATCATAAATCTTTGAAGTATTTATTTTCTCAAAAGGAACTTAATTTGCGTCAACAACGTTGGCTCGAGTTCCTTGCATCTTATGATCTTGATATTCTCTATACTCCCGAAAAGGGCAATCGAGTTGCTGATGCCCTTAGCCGTAAGCAACAAGCAGTTGTTTCCTTGATGATATCCGAATGAAGTGATCTCGAGACTTTATCCACTTGTGAGATTCGAGATCGTGAATCCGATTCATGTTCATCTCTTGTTTTGTGTAGCCTTGAGGCTCATCCTTCTCTTTTGGACCATACCTCTTTTGGCTAAACTCTATGTCAAAGAAATTGTTAAATTGCATGGAGTTCCTACTTCTATTGTTAGCGACCATGATCCATTATTTTACTAGTGGATTTTGGTAAGGTCTTCAAAAGCTTTGGGAACAAAGCTTAATTTTAGCACCGCTTATCATCCTCAGTCTGATTGACAAATCGAGCGTGTGAATCAAACTCTTGAAGAACTCTTTCATTCATGTGTTCTTGATTTTGGTGGAAGTTGGGAAGATCATATTTCTCTTCTTGAGTTTTCTTCCTATGATAGCTTCCAATCTAGTATTGGTATGGCACCTTTCGAGGCACTCTACGAAAGGCCGTACCGATCTCCTTCGTGTTGGCTTAAAGTCGGCGGGAAGCTAGTTTTAAGTCCAGAATTTATCGGTGTTCATTCGTGTTTCACCTATGAAGGGTGTTGTGCGTTTCAGTCGATCGGGAAAGTTAGCACCTCGATATGTTGGTCCATTTCCCATCACCGAACGTATTGGTTCCGTGGCTTATCGCCTCTTTTATTACCGGCTCAATTTTCTGCTATTCATGTCGTTTTCCACATCTCTCAACTACGGAAATACCTTAGGGATTCCAATTCTATTCTTGAGACTGGTGTAATTGAAGAAATTGAAGTTTCACCAAATTTGACTTATGAGCAACATTCTATTCGTGTCATTGCTTCGGAGGTTAAATGCCTTCGAAATAAATATGTTCTTCTTGTGAAAGTTCAACGGTTCTCAAATCCTAAGGATTGCTCTTGGGAATCTTGAGAATTCATCGAGCAAACACATTCAGACTTACTCTTTCGTGCTCTTTATGGTGAACTTCTTATTTCAAATTTTCTTTTGTGTTGATATGCTTTTATGGTTGTTACTCTTTATTTTCCTTTTAATTATTGCGAGGACGCAATTTCTTTAAGGAGGGGAGTCTGTAACAACCCGCATATTTTACGATTGAATATTTAAATGTTTTATTTAAATATAGCATTGTTAATCGGATTAAAGTCCGAAAATCTACTTTTTGTAAACAGCCGAATTGGGATTCGAGACCACTTCTATTGATTCCAAAATGGCGTTTACAACTTTTTTGAGTATAAACGTCGATATGTTTGGAGTTGAGTGAATTTTGCTATTTTTCTACTGGGCTTTGGGTTTAGGTTTGAGCCCACTAACCCATCTAATACCCTAACACTCCACTCAACTCCTCTTCATTCATTCTCATTTCCTAATACATTCAAGCTTTAGTAAAAATGGGGGAAAAAGATTGGATATGGAAATTCCAAACCCTAGTTTGATTTGGAAACACAAATTCTTGCTCCAAAATCAAAGAGATGCTTAGGTAAGCATCCTCTTCATCTTCTCCATCTCAATCTCTCTCCAATTTCAGAAATTTCCTATAACCTAATTTAGTAAATATTTGTCTATGATCATAGATTGGAGCTTCTTGAGTTGAAGTTAAAGAGGAATTGGACTTTCCTTTGTTTTAGAGCTTCTCATTCATTGTTTTTGGGTTTAAAGGTGAGTTCTTTAACTCACATCTATGTCTATAGCTATCATTGTTGTTAGGTATGAATTCCTAATATTTGTGCATATTCATTTGCTTTTGATTTGAATTGATTTGGTGAATTTTCCAAATTTTGGTGTTTTGGTCCAATTTTATGAAAATCCTACTGTGGATGTTTGGACATTGATATTTGGGGTGTATTGAAGAGCCTTTAAGGCTGGGTTGTCGCTTGGCGTAAATCCTTAGTCGTCGTTGCTCGTCCGATCGCTCCCGATATGTTTTGGCCACGTTGGCCTAGGCAAATTGTTGCCCAGACCAGGTGACCAAACGTCTGGTGACCAAGTCCAGGCGTCTGGTTTGGACCTGGAGCAAAAATATATGCACGTAGAATTTAAAAAATAAGAAAGAACCTAAATTCAGACGTTTGATTTTTTGGTTTAGAGGTCATAAAAGGTTTCAGACGTTTGGTTTGCCTAACCAAACGTTTAGAAGGGTTTTTCTAGAATTTCCAGAACCTAAATCCAGACGTCTGGATTGACCCCCAAACGTCTGGAACTGTGCATTTTTTCCTATTTAGGCTTTTCTTGATTGAATTCCCATTGTTAATCGATTTTAGTTGCTCCGATTAGTTGTTATCACTTTTATCGACCTTGATGACTTCTTTTTTGGGATTTTTGGGAATATCCATTTTGATGGATTTGGTATCGATTTCTTTGGATTTAATTCACGTCTTCGAGTGTGAATTTTTGATGATTGATTGTTTCTACAATCATTTCTATGGTTTGTCACTTTAAATTACAAAGGTTTCTATACTAGTAGTAAATATTTAAACGCTTTCACAAAATGATTTCAATACTATTTTAAATACAAAGCTTGTTTTCAAAACCGTTTTCCAATCTATTAGTATATACAAACCTTTACCTCATTCGTATGAGAAATCCAATTAAACGGCTTGGCAAAACAAGTGGTATGAAACGCTTGTGTTTACTTCATCGGTTAATTCTTGGACTTGTTCGATTGAACTCTTGTGACAATTTTCGAGTGGAAATCTACAATTTGTTCGTAAATATTTAAGTTAAGCTAGTGGTTATGGGACATGAAGCTAAACTCTTATATTTACTAGCTTAGTGTAATCGACACTTCTTGATGATCGATGATGATCATTATATAAATTAGACTAGCGATGTGTGATGTCTCTTTGTCCGCGTGGGGGACTATACCCCGTTCTGTTGAGCTTCGTCTCATTTTTATAGGCTAGCGACCCATGGTCTTTGGACCGTTCGTGGAGCAATCGGCTCAATAAGTCAGTGCATGGGGTGTATCTTTTTAGGTGCATCGATGTTCGACTAGGCATGGGGTGTATCTTTTTAGGTGCATCGATGTTCGACTAGGCATGGGGCATATCTTTTTAGGTGCATCGATGTCCGACTAGGCATGGGGTGTATCTTTTTAGGTGCATCGATGTTCGACTAGGCATGGGGTGTATCTTTTTAGGTGCATCGATGTCCGACTATACATGGGGCGTATCTTTTTAGGTGCGTCGATGTTAGTTTATACATGGGGCGTATATTTTCAGGTGCATCGATGTTCGACTGTGCATGGGGCGTATCTTTTTAGGTGCGTCGATGTTCGGTTTATGGTTAGAGACCATGGGTTAGCGACCCGTTTGTGATACACGTGTTGGTGAGTTTTCATGCTCCCGTTTGTGATAGGCTTTCCCCCCCTTTTGTGATTACTGGATTTCTAGCTGTGATTTCTAGAATTTGTGTTTCACCAATTTTCGTGGTTTGCATTGATAAGCTCTATCAATATTTGTGTTTTGGTGAATAATTTAAAGAATGTGATTCTTTTTGGTGTTTTGAGATGATTTGAGATATTATATGATTTTGTTGTTATTAGATGTATACTTGACACAGTATGGCATTTTTGTTATCATATGTTTTTAGTCATATCTCTTATCCTATATCATTTTATCTTATATTTATAGCTAGACTGATCCGTTTATTATTTTCTTCTTAAATAATACTCGGATCAGACCGAGGTATTTCAGGTGCTTCTGCATGACCTCTTATCCGGGACCATAATCTGATTTTTGGCTAACTACTTTAGATTAGTAGTTTTTGTTATTATACATTTGAGTTAGAGACTCCTTGATTTATAATTATTCTTTTATCTAGCACTTGCATCTATTCTTTTGTTATGTAGTGGATCTAGTTTGACCACTACTTTGATGTACACTTCTATGTGTTATATTCATATCTGTTTCCGCCTTTGTGATATGAATATCTGTGACTGATTTGTGTTATGTTTATTTCTATGTTTGTTTCCGAAGTCCTCATAGCCACTGTGTGGTAGCTTTGAGTTTGTATTTGATATGTCGGATTTCCTCTTGAAATGAAGTGTAAGTTATATTATCTGACATATCAGTACTCGCACAAAGCAGTTACACGGATGGTTGCTCCTCAATAGCCTTATTCTTCATGCTAGTCGACGACATTACCCCATAGTGTCCTTGGCTAGCGTGAGTATAGAGGTGGGGCATCACATTTATCTTAGTCCCTTTTGTTATATTTTTATCCCATCTATTTTATTTCTATATTGATTACTATATTTTATCCTATGCGTTTTGAGATATATGACATGTTCTATTTTGGAATTGTTATTTTACCCTGATTACAACTCTACATCGACCAGATACAGTTGCAGCATAATATTTATGGTATTTGGGTATCGGAGGTATAGGGTGGTCATCACACTTAGTATTAGAGCTTAGGTTAACTGATCTATCTAAGTTTATACATAGATCCATTAGAGATACTGTATGAGATATCACTCTAGAATGGATCGAGCGAGATATGTGAGAGCGTACTTGTTAGTTTTCAAAACTATATAGTGTGCGTATGTGTGTGTGTGTATAAATACTTGTATGTCACAATGCACACACGAGTACCATTTCTACAGCTTTCCTTTTTATGAAACTTATCATTCTTGTTATTGCTTTTAAGAATGAGCCGATGAACAAGGAATACTGTTAGGAACCCTTCTTCTGGAGTCAAGATTGGAGCAAGCAACGTGGGTGCAGGAGCTGCAAACCCCGACATGAAGAGAATATTCAATACTATGATGATGCACATGATGCAAAATGCCTAAGAAAGCACTCCAAGTGTAGTTGGTGGTGATGTTCCAGTGCAAGCTCCAAGAGTTGCTTTTCCAAGCTAAATAAGAGGTTCACTGGTCTTAGCAGCAAACCGTTCCTTGAAACGGAGTGTAATAACCCATAGTTGAGAAGTTCTTAATTATGATTTTATAATAAATATTTAATTAATTAAAATGGGTTTTAAGTATTAAAATGTGGATAAATGGAAGGAATTTGTAAACTATATGGTTAAATATTTTATAACAAGAAAATAATTAATTTGAGTAAATTTTGATTTTTATAAACGAGTACTGATTATTTCAAATGACAAAATGATTTTTAAAATATATTAAAAGTGGTTAAATAATTTTAAAAGGTTAAATATTAAAAATAAATAAGATTGGAAATTTATTTAAAAGGAAATCAGAATTTTATTTCACTTATAAGAGTAAATAAAGGAATTAATTATTTAAGTAGGTTAAATTATGGAATGTATGCTAAACACTTTGGAAAATAAATATGATTTTTATAAGTAGGTTAAAGCTAATTTTTGTAAGAAGAAAAATTGATTTGAAATGGGGAAAAAGAGTGGAAAAAGATAAATAAAGGAGTTTAATGAGCCCATTTGGCCTAAAACTCCCACTTAAGATAGTTTCACATTCCCAAATTCTCTGGAGTAACCTAGAAGCCTTTCATTGGATTACTAATTTCTACCTTGTACTCACTTTGCATTAGCCT
The DNA here is from genome assembly GCA_030737815.1 of Allium fistulosum. NCBI lineage: Eukaryota > Viridiplantae > Streptophyta > Magnoliopsida > Asparagales > Amaryllidaceae > Allium > Allium fistulosum. Next base: position 621,424,507 of record CM060907.1, read on the forward strand.
GTAGCAATTTTATCCTCAAGGAAAAATAATTAAAACCCTAGCCGATTATTCAAAAATCAAAATACAATAAAATAAAATCCAAAAAATCTCCAAATCAAGGTATATGATTCTCAACATGGATCTACATCACTAGGCATGGAAAAGTTGAAGTTTTTTTAAAGTTTGTCTTGTCTTGGAATTTACAGTAAGTGAAAGAAGAGGATGAAGATGGAGCTGAAGCTAAGAAATCTACTCACTTCATGTGAGTGCATCTCCACTCATGTCACTATGTTTAAAATGCAATGTTGATGATGAATAATGCATTTGTAATAGTGTAGTAGTATAGGGATTATTTGATAGTGTTGATAGTCTATCTATAACTAGATGAATACAGTCACTGTTATATGCTTTTGCCCTCAATGCTTTGACTTCGTGATGGTTATATTGTGTTTTAAGTGGTGAAAAGATGCTTTGGGTGAGTACATGAAGAAGTGCATGAACGGAGGGGAAGCAGAAGCGATATCGATGGGCAATAAGGACAAAGCCTAGAGCACCATGACTCTAGGCCATGTACCAGATGTCGACAGGCCATGACGCGAGTGGTCGACTGCTTGTGTCGCAACTCAACCGCTAGATCGACATTTTAAAGCCCAAGTGCCTTTAGGAATTTTAATATACTATCATAAAAAATTAAAATAAAATAAAATAATTTTTTAAAAAGTAAAAATAATATGTTTCCTAAAGATAAAATTATATTCGGAAAAAGAGTTCATTTGTGCAAAAATAAAAAAGAAGAAGTTTTATTGATTTAAATAAAATAAAAATTGATATTTGGGTTTAAAAAATTATTTTAAAGTCCAATTAAATCCTATAAAATTATAAAATGGTTTTTAATAATTATTACATGATTTTAAAAGTATTTTTCATGATTTGATGAACTAAAAAGTGATTTGAAAAAACTATTTCTCGAGTAAAACCATGATTTTGGATTTAAATAGATAAAGGAAAATTATATTTTTACTTGAAATGTCATAGAAGCTTTTGGGATAAATAAATACATTTTTCTTTATAAATAGAACTTATTTTATAAATGAGAATTGAATGTTGTGTGATTACATTTTCTATGCATGAGTAATTTGAATAAACATGGTTTTAATACCGTTTGATATGAGACTTTCGGTAATATTTCCCTGTTTATTCTTTAGACTTATTGCATGGAATATTCTCTTGTGTAGAAAGTGTATTTTATGTACATTAAAAAAATGAGCGAGCACAACATGTTGGTACGGGACACCGTAGTTGATATTTGTTCGGTTATTCTTTGTAAGCAGATGACACTCCAACGGGGATTAGCAATATTAGGATATTGCTTATATGTGTTTAAGGAGGAATGTGTTATAGCATAGTGGTTGTGTGCCCTATTTATGTGAAAGGAAATCTATCATGTTGTGAACTCTAATTATATTGGTGAGGAGTAAAACCATATTAGGCTAGTATCTATCTTAGCGGTCTGATTGCGACGTCGTGCCCTGGATTCGTGACACACCTTATGTTATATAGTTGTGTGTTATTGCCCCATGTCACATAGGTCATTAGTTTGTTACCATTTGGGGGCACTTCCAGGGTCGTGACCAAAGCATAAAGTAGTCTTGCACCTAATGGATACCAAGTCATGTTGGCCATTGAGGTAACTAATGATCATAGGAGCCATGCCATACGGGCATGTGTGTAGTCTCGTGGAGCAAGCGAGTGGTTGTAAGTCTCATATCTAGTTATAATGTATGATAGATAACTTACATTATTTATACACCTCCTTAGTGTTGAATGATGATGAGTTGTGGCTATATCTGGGACTGTGTGAACCTGGTATGGTTAATCCTCGTATTAACCACCATGTGTTAGTGGATGTGTGGACATATGTGTATGCTGTTGTTATAAGTAGATATGTAGTATATGTGCATGTTGTGGATGAATAGTTGGTTGTATGGATATTGGATTGACGTTGTGTGTTGGTTGTTTAGAATGGGTGATGATTGATGCATGGTATGAAAAGTCATGTGTTAAGTCTAATACTAGTATGTTATTCCATAATACTTGGGTCAGTCCAAGACTTTTTAGGATCAGGGATGAAGTAGATTAGTTGAATTCCTTTGGAATTTTTGGAGGCTACTCTACGTAGTAGGATTATGACCCCTTTATGTATTTTTGTGGCCTCGTTTATATACTACGAAGTTATGTATGGACTATGATATATATATATATATATGATGATGGTTGGCTTGGAATAGCATTTTGTTGACCCATTGAGACTATGTATTATTGATGTATGATATTTTATCGCTGTGTTCTGGCTCTATAATCCTATATATTTATTTTTAGTGTGTATTGTTTTATCCTAAGTACGCGTTTGTTTCTTTATGCTAATATCGAGTACATATATGGTAGATTAAATATGATTGATACATACCGGTGTTAGCCTAAGGGAATATTCATATATTGAGTGCAATATTGCTTTATTCTCCATATTATCAGACATAATTACTTTATAATACTCTTTGGTAGTATGAGTATAGTGGTGGATTGTTACAGTTGGTATCAGAGCAGGTTTATAATAATGCATAATATAAGAGACACAAGTCATTGGCCTAGAATGGACATAGGAGTCCCTGTCCCTTGAGTGTTGGGTAGATTTCTTAAGTATATGTTAGGAGTACTTGGTGGTTACATGGGCAGTCACCTAGAGGCATACTTGTTATTTGTATGTTTGAATATATGAATATATTTATCATGTTATTCTAAATGTGAATCTCGCTTTAATGCAAAAGTGAGAATGGCTTGTGGTCATTTTACTCGAGCTGACGGAGGGCGGTCTAGTGGATCCAGTAATGAGGGTGTGTTCATGACCACTGATCAGTTAATGGAGCTAGTGTGGAAAAATCAGGCACCCAGTTCTTCCATAACTCATAATCCTCCTAGTCCCCACTTTGATTTTGCTCGAATGTGTAGTGACTAGGATAGCGTTAGAGGGAAGACTGTCAAGGGCATTTAGGGAGTTATTGGAGTTCAGGCTTGGCTCAAGACATGCGAGCGCATCTTTACTCACATATGCCTCAATGATCCACAGAAGGTGCAGATTGCATCTAGGAAGTTACAGGAGAGGGATCTTGATTAGTATGAGTTATTTGTGGCCGAGATTGATGAGGTTGAATTGACTTGGGATCAGTTCAAGCTTTTCCTTGAGCAAAAATTTCTTCCTGAAGTTGAGAAAGCATCCATGTCTAGAAAGTTCATTAATATGAAGCAAGGGTAGATGTCAGTGGCAGAGTATGTTGCCACCTTTGAGGCTCTTTCTAAGTATGGAATTCCAATAAACACAACCCTAAAGAAGAACCAGAAGTTTTTTATGGCTTGATCAAGTCTTTGAGGAAAGCCTTCCTTCTGCAGCTTGAGGATACAGTTGAGAAGCTGCTGGATACCACTTTGAGACTTGAGGAGGCTGAGAGGGAAAGTGGTGATGAGGGGCAGAAGAGTAAGACTAGCTTTGGTCATAAGAGGAAATTTCCGTTCAAGACGCAGAGGCAAATGTATCAGAACAAGAAGCAAGCAACGGGTAATGCACTAGAGTTTTGGAGTCGAGCCAGAAAGTCAGTGTGTGCTATAACTATGGAGAAAGAGGCCATTATTCCAAAGAGTGTATGAAGTCGCATCTTCCACCATCTCAGAAGAAGTGCAGAGTTTGTAATAAACAGGGTCATTTTAGTTATACTTGCCAAGTTGCTAATAAGAAGAGTGGGAAGCCAAATGCTTTGGAGAAGTTTGGTAGTTCGTCTCAACCTAAGGGAAAAGCTCCCACTGTTTTGGAAGGTACTATCTTCTTCAAATATTTTCCTACTAGAGTTCTTTTCAACATCTTACTAAGAGATTTTCCTACTAGAGTCCTTTTCGACATGGGTGTGTCTCATTCATTCGTGTCAAAGGAACAAGCCGATAGATTTGATCTTGATGTTGTTTGTCTTGTTACATCTTAAGGATCGCTAATCCCACAAGGGAAGATGCAACCATTGGGATGTTGTGTAAGGATGTTGTATTAGACTTATGGTTTCTCCTTCTTATGTGATTTGCATGTACTCGAATTTTGGGATTTGACATTATTCTTGGTATGGATTGGCTAGATCGATGTGAGGCTCACATATTCTATACCTAAATAGTAATCACACTTAGCTATGTAGATCCCATAGAGCAACTTAGTATAGCTCTTAAAAATATAAGTCAAAGCTTGAGTGGTTGTAACAACCCGCACTCTAATGGGCCAAGATTTTTGCTAAACCAGAGACCTAAGTTCACAAAAATATAGATCGTTGGTTTGGTATCCTACAAAAGAGAAGCTATATCAGAGCACTAATGATAATAACTCATAGCAGAAATAAGTAAATATAATAGATCATTATAATTACTAACCCAGAATTGGTAATTCAAATGTCAAGTGCCTCTGCTAAACCACTACTTCAAAATAATACCAGTATCTACCCTTCTAAATCCTGTGGGTTGTAATGAGGAGGGGGTCAGAACAAAGTTCTACTCAATGGTAAATTATACATCTTGTACATAACATTAGCTTATGCCGATCATGTCATGTTAAACTTTGTCCTTAGTCATTACGACTCCATCACTTCGTACGAACCGTACCCATCTACGCCATATGTGTGTACATATATATATATATATGTATATATGCGTGTGTGTGTGTGTATATATATATATATATATCCCATCGACCACCAATGGACCTAGATACTATCCCTTCTAGTATCTATGCTCAGCACCTCGTAAGGATCCATCGCCTCATACATCGTGATCATGGTATCACTTGAGGAAATCATACCGTGCGCACCGATGACCTCCAGTCTATAAGATCCTATATTCTTTGGGGATTTTCAGCTTTGTTTGCTTCATATATTGTGGATTCCTATCCCCATGCACCTCCACCCCATCCGTATTTTTGAAGGAATCTCAGATATGGGTTAACAAGCCTTGCCTTATTAAACAGACTAACAAACAACTGTGGTAGTGTATAACCCAACTAAATCAATCCTAGTATGCGAAAGAGATCAGTTAGGTGTAACCCTGTCCTTCCCGTTGACCGCAAGGGACCGATGATGAGCTCACTAAATATGCAACTCCTACCCTTATTTTTGGTACCCACGTACGTCAGCCTTTTACGCATCCTGTTGCAACTCGTTTGGTACCTACGCATGCCAACCTTTTGCATGCCCTGTTGCATAAGTCTGATCTAACCGATCGTCCATTTAGATTGCCTAGTGCAATCAAGGAAATAACCTCCTCAGACAAATTTGAAATAGATCACTAGGGATTGTACAGTCTCGCCATCCATAAAAGGTCTACCTGGTGCTTGCAATTACAGAGGTTCCAATCCAAGCATACCTAACCCGAGGGTATCCCTTCAGCTATACACAAGCATATACTCTCCATGCGTCCCATTGGTTGGATATGTTTTTAGCGTCCCAACCCAGTCTACTGACCTTCGTTTATTTATTCTTTATAATTATAAACAACAATTTATAATTATTCACACCCGTCATAAACGCATATCCGAGGCTACGTATATGCATGTTTCAGACTCTTGTATATTCATTCTTCTTTCATTTTATTTATTGTCTCACATCTTTTATATCTGACTCTGAGTTTTTATTCTTATTATGCATTTATCTTCTACTTCATCAAATTTATTTATCGCCTCTTATTTTTAGTCGTCAATATCGTTGCTACTACATTCATTAGTTTAGTGTTTGATTTCTATTCTGATTCTTATTTCTTTTTCTTGTTTCTTATCAGACTTCCTTCTTCATTAGTTTCGATTTTATTTGTCTTCTTCTTACCTTGATATTCTACTTTTTGGGTTTGCTACATTTTAATAAATTAGAATCAGACTTCTAACAATTAACTGTTACACAGTAAATTTTCATATCTTGTCCGAAGGAGGTGGTTTATGCAATGTTTTTACTTACAAGAAACTCTCTTTTTGTTTGTTGAAATAGATAGTACAAAATATAACAACTATCTTTATTTTGTATGTCTCTTTCTTTTAAAGGCATATATTTGCTCCTTATTATTTCAAACATGACACTTTTTCTAAATTTTAAGTTGGCAATATATGGAAGTTGTAACATCCCCCACTTGGAGGCCCAAAACTAACGCTATGGATATTGCAGTCATCCATAGTTATTAATCCACGATGACCAAATGCGGTAATGTTAGATACATTGATACAACAGAAACACATGGATATGAAAAAAAAAACTATTAAAACAAATTTCTCATTCCATTTCAAAGCTTTTCAGATTCATTACATAATCCCAAATTCGAGAACCACATTAAGAGAAAATATATATTACAACATATGCCGAGAGCGAGATATGAAGGTGCCCCCTTGGATGATCAGAGTGTGAGTGTGCGTGTGTGTGTGTGTGTATAGGCAGTCAAAAAACTTTGCCTTTACAACAAACAAAGCAGAATCAAAATGGAAAGAACTCCTATTTAGCTAGCTTGCCTCCTGCACGTCTCTGGAAGCTTATTCGTCTAAGGAGGACCTGAAAATCCTTAACTCTCAAACTACTCAAAATTAATTGAGCACCCGAGAGTTTAAGGGGAAAACATAACTTCGAGTCAGACAGAAAGCCTGGTATGAATAATAACCTACCATCCCGAACCATTTAGATATCTAGTGAGACCACGCCACTTAGCGGAATGACCAAAAAATTTATAATAACCATGTACTGTGCTCCTCATCCATAATGGTTAAAAACATAGCAATTTAAAATATCATGATGATAGGCAAACAAGCAAAATATCCTAGATTTCCCATCCCCGTATATTTGACTATCTGTCTTAGTTATAGTTTCTAGGGTTACTATTAACCTATTAGTTTTCATGGGTTGACTAATAACCTGTTTATAGTTTATGGACTACCTGTCATATTTCATAGTTTTCATGAGATCACTAAGAAACTTTTTCAAAATAATGGACTATTTGCCCGGTCTCATAGTTTTCATAGGATCACTAAGAACCTATTGGCCCGTACTAATAACTTCATACATTTATTTCATGGGTTCTTCCTGAACCTATTGGTATCTCCAATAAATCCCCCTTATATCATAGTTTTCATGGGCTGACTATGAACCTATTGACTTCTGCCAATAACTTAATCTAGATATAGTTTTCATGGGTTCACTACAAACCTGTTGGCCCCTCCAATAACTCTTACTAAACATAGTTTTTAAAGGTTTACTATGAACCTTTCTAAACTGACAACCTCTTAATTAGACTTTGGGCATCCTATATTCTGGTCTACCTGACCTCCTGGATGCAACTCTATTCATTCAGAGGTTAACTTAATTTATATGCACTACTGGGTCAACTTAGCTGGTTATTCTGCCCTTACTCCCCAAAATACAGTTATGAGTTCATTACATAGTGACTATATTTATAGAAGAAGCATATACAAAAATAATACCAACATCATTGATTTAATACCCTTGAAATCATTTCCCCCTGAAATTTGGTTAGTCCCTTTAACCCATTACTTTTATCAAGGCAAGCTTCTTTAAAAACTCCAAATTTAAAAGCATTTTAAAGCTCTTTTATAGTGCCATGGGTTTTTCCTTTTAAAAATGAGATTAGGTTCTTTGTTTTGAAAACTAAGGCTTTCGAAACCTTAGACCTTTACTTTCGAAACCATTGGAATATCTCTTTCAAAAGCATTCAAATCTTCTTTTCAAAACACTAAACATATGTCTTGCGAAACACTTCAAAACAACTCTTTCGAAACCACCAAAACATACCTTTCGAAAGTATGAAAGCATCACTAGCTAATTTATAGAAGCATAGCTTCGAAACCATTTGAAAGCACACCTTTCGAAACCATTAGGTTTAATCTTAAACATATCTTTTGGGTCTAAGTGAATACAGGCGAAAGTACCCCTTTCGAAACCATTAACCTTCAAATAAAAGAGAGTTTGGGGAAAAATAGATGGCTTCGGAACCATCCTTTCGAAAGCATTGGTCTTTAAGTAAAACAATAAGAAGGATAGCGTCGAAACCCCTTTTGAAGCCATTACCTTCGAAACCTTTAGTATAAGTGGCTACTAGAGCCCTTTCAAAAGCATTGATTTAAACATAAGGCAACTCATTCGAAAGCTACCCATTAAGCAAAAAGGCGGCAACCTCTACCAAAGCTATGTTAAACCCTTTCGAAAGCATTCTTTCAAATCAAACTTAATACATGAAAACTCCTCCCCAAAAATAGATTGTAAATTAGGTCCCTAGAATTAAGTTGCTGAATAATCGCATAAATTTATGCAATTATTTAGTGAATAATTACATACATTTATGCAATTATATCCAAAAATTGCACAAAAATGTCTGTAATTATTCAGTGAATAATTGTGGAAATCTCTGCAATTTTTTTGGTGAATAATTACGGAAATTTCCATAATTTTTTTGAAAATTGCCAAAATTTCCGCAAATATTTAGTGAATAATTGCAGAAATTTCCGTAATTTTTCAGTGAATAATTGCGAAAATGTATGCAATATTTGGATATAATTGCATAAATGTCTATAATTATTCACTAAATAATTGCATACATGTATGCAATTATTCGATAACTTAATTCTAGGGACCTAATTTACATGCTTTTTTTGGCAAGGATGATTGGTGTATTTTGAAACTTAATAGGGACTTTAGCCAAACTGTGCCTCTTTTAAAAGCAAGGCAAGCGGCGTTTCTTTAGAAAGCAAAACGAAGGCTTAGAGCCCATTCGAAAGCTTGGTTTCGACTCCATACCTACTGCCTTTCTCCAATCCACTATGTACCAAAGCCTTGATACCTTGTGTATTGGTTTCGACTTGGTTAAGGCGGAAGTATAGGGTCGAAAGGTAGCTACATGAAGTGGCGAAACAATAAACTTATGCAAAACTGTTTTTGTTGCCCTTTTAAGTAATACTTTTCCACCAACTTGCCTATTTGCAAAAATATGATTGGTTTCCATAAACTTTAACAAAATCTTTTCTAAAGGACTGCCGAATTTATTCAGGAATTAATTAAAAAAAATTAACAAAATAGCACTTCCTTTTAACAAAATAATTAAGACATTTAAGTCCTGCATCTTATATAATTTAATTTACATAGTAAATTACTTAGGAAAAATCTGCAAAAATCATAGAAATTCACTTTAATATGTTAGATAACATATATAAATTTAGACCCAAATTGCTTTATATAATTGCTGAAATAAATATTTAAATCCAATTATACATATCTTCCTTTGAAAATTCATAATAAATTATCTATAGCTTAGATAATCAGAAAAATTTAAACCCATCTCCAAATTAATGTTTTTCATAACATATTGAATCCTCATGGCATTCGAAACCCATTATATACGATTTTAGCCTTAAAATCGAATAAAACCTTTTATCAAACTAACTTGTTTGGATATAACATATCATGGATTCCAAGCATTATCATTATTAAAATCATCATAAAGGATTTAAACATAAACCCGAAATCAAATGCTCTTTAAAAACGAAAATGAGATAGTTTTGATTATTATTCACCTTGATTTGGATAAGGACTTGAGATTTGATCTTGTTTAATTCTCCTTGCTTGATTTCTTAGCTTTTACTTGAATTTCCTCTTCTTTTCCTCTAGGTAATGGCCGGCATGCTCCTTAGTTTATGTTTTAGTTTGAACTTATGAAATGAAAATAGGAATAAGGGTTTAGGGGTTAAGGATTACGGTGGACGGCTATTCCCCATAATACCCTTGCCTTATTCTCTTATTAGTTAACTTATAGAACCATTCCATAAACCCAATCTTTTAAGTTTACATTTAGTTAAGTTCGGCCTCTAATAAATTTCCAAATCTCAATTCCCTTATCACTCTAATATTTACATTATTGTACTTAATTTATCTAATTAAATCTCCTGAATAATGTTATATAAAAGGGATAGTTTGGCTGACATCCCTGTTAAGTTTCAAAATAAAGAAAACATCCTCCCCAAACTAAATTTAAGTTTCTAGTCCCTATTTTCAAATCCGCCTGCGCCAAAAGACCTAAATACCCTTTACATTTTTAGCATTTCAAACGCGTATAACTTTCTATAGAAACATCGAATCAGCATACCGTTTTCACCAAAAAATCATAAATTTTATGATCTTTAAAATGAGATCCATTGTTGATATCAAAAAATCATATTTGCAGTAAGGCTGCAATTATTCCATATATTTATAGAGAATTCTGCAATTTTTAAACATCATCGATTTTTCTTCAAATGTCAGCAATTATTCCATATAATTGCAGACTTTTATGCAATTATATGGAATAATTGCAGACTTCTCTGCTATTATTCCATATAATTGCCGACTTTTCTGCAATTATTCAGTATACTTGCCATTTTCTGCAATTATATGAAATGATTATCAATTTTTCTTCAAATATCAGCAATTATTCCATATAATTGCAAACTTCTATGCAATTATGTAGAATAATTGCAGATCTTTCTACAATTATTCCATATAAGTGCATACTTTTATGCAATTATATCGAATAATTGCAGAAAACTCTGCAATTATTCCAAGTAATCACAGAAAAGTGCAGCTATACCATATAATTACAGTCTTTTCTGTAATTATTGCATATAATTGTTGAATTGTCCGCAATCATACTATATAATTGCAGACTTTTCTGCAATTATTACATATAATTGCTGAATTGTCCGCAATCATACTATATAATTGCAGACTTTTCTACAATTATTGCATATGATTGCTAAATTGTCTGCAATCATACCAACCTATCCTACCATTGTTTTTACATATGCACAATGCCACTCATTAGAAAGATAATAAAATTTGTGATTTAATGGTGAAAACGGTTTGTTAATCCGTCGTTTCTACAAAAAGTTATTGTGTTTTAAAGATTGATAATTAACGGGGTACAAAATTTAATTATGGATGTAAGAATAGCATCCACATATGAAAAATCAACGTTCAGCAATGGAGCAGAGGTGTATTTTAGGGAAGAAGATTGCTGTAATTCAAAATAGGGATGTAATTTATATCTTTTTTTGATGGAGGATGTTTTGTGTATTAAGTTTGGTTCTAGGGATGTGTCCCTTATTTTCACTATTTAAAATTAGGAGTGTTACAAGCTCCCTTCCTTAAAGAATTTCGTCCTTGAAATTCTGTAAGGACTAAATACTAAGCATAGCAATCATCTGTAACATATCCTAACTACCATACTAACCTACCTGACTAGCAACAGTCTATATAAAACAATTATAGAACATACCCTCATACCAGATCAGGATAAGTATCTCTAATCCTATCTTCTGTCTCCCAAGTATGGTCCTTCTCGTTGTCGCTCCATTGAACTTTCACCAACTTGACTGTCTTTTTCTTTAATCTTTTCTCATCTCTCGCCACAACTCGAACTGATTAACAAAAGTCAAATTCGGTTCTGCTATCAAATATTCCAACTCTGTCAGACGAATAGTAGTCTCTGGATTATGCACATACTTACGAAGATGAGATACATGAAACACATTATGGACACCTCATATACTGCTTGGCAACTCTACTCTTTATGTGAGCTTCCTGATCCTCTCTATAATTAGGAATGGACCAACATATCTTGATGCCAGTTTCCCGGACTTTTCGAATCGTACCACACCATTCATTGATGACACTTTAATGAAGACTCTATCTCCAACTGAGAACTCTAGATCTTTACGCCTCTTATCTGCATAACTCTTCTGTCTAGACTAGGCTTCCTTCATCCTTTCTCGAATCAAATCAATCTTCTCTGTCGCATCTCTAACCAGATCTGGACCCAAGACTAATCTGTCTCCAGCCTCCAACCAACAAACTAGTGATTTGCATGGCCTTCCATACAAAGCTTCAAAAGGCGCCATTCCTATACTAGTCTGATAACTGTTATTATAGGAAAACTCAACTAAGTGTAGGCGATCTTCCCAAGATCTGCCAAAGTCCAGTATATAGGCTCTTAACAAATCCTCGAGTACCTTATTGACTCTCTCTGTTTGTCCATCCGTCTGAGAGTGATACGCAGTACTCATATTGAGCTTGGTACCTAACACCTCCTGTAGACTCTTCCAGAACTCACTATTAAACAAAGAATCTCGGTCGCAGACTATACTACTAAAAATTTCATGTAGTCTAACTATGTTCTTCAAGAACAACTTAGCTAACACAGGTGTCGTCTTGGTTGACTTAACAGGAATGAAATGGGAACTCTTGGTCAACCAGTCTACTATGACCCATATACTTTCATTTCCTCTATTCAACCTTGGCAACCCGTCTACAAAATTTATGGATATCGAATCCCATTTCCAAACTGGAATCTCTAAAGTGTGAAGCAATCCACTCGGCTTCTGATGTTCGGCTTTCACTTGTTAACAGTTCACACACTGCCTAACCCATACGCCAACATCTTTCTTCATACCTTCCCAGTAGAAGCTCCTCTTCATATCTTGAAACCTTAAGGATGAATCATGAATTTGGATCTATGACATTCCCCAAGAACTTCTTTTCTTTAGTCCTCAATGTTCGGGACACACAACCGTCCCTTCTTTCTCAACCATCCCCTTTGGTTAAGACTAAAGTCCTTTGGATCATCCATTTCTGATCCAACCTCAAGCCTTCTAATCTTCTAGACTAATAACAGATCCTCTTTCTTCTTAGAAGTAGTCTTTTCGATTAATACTGGCCAAACTTCCAAACAGGACCACATGGCGATGCTCTGACTAGTACTAGCAGTCGATCTTAATTGCACACTACAAGTAGTCAAAGCTTCTAAATCTTTCCATTCTGCCAACATAGCTAACACCACAATCTGATGTTTTCTGCTAAGAGCATCTATTACTTTGTTTCCTTTCCTAGGCGTATATTCTATACCAAAATCATAAACTGCTAAAATCTAGCCATATCTGCTGTCTCATATTCAACTCCTTCTAAGAGAATATCTTAAGGACTTATGATCTGTGTATAGCTCCAATCTCTCCCCTAAGAGATATTGTCTCCATATCTTTAATGCGAAGATCATAGTAGCCAACTCCAAATCATGAGTAGGATATATCACCTTATGCGGTCTAATCTATCGATTAGCATAAGCGATAACTTTACCCTTCTACATCAACACAGCTTCTAATCTAGTTCCACATGCATCGGTATACACCACCAACCCTTGGTTTCTGTCTGGAACCACTAACACAGGCGCATTGGTCAACAAATGCTTTAACTTAAGGAATGCTTCCTCACATTTGTCAGACCAAATAAACTTCACATCCTTCCTGGTTAGCTTAGTCAAAGGTGCTGCTATCCGCGAGAAATCCTTAATGAATCTCTGGCAATAGCCAGCGAGTCCAAAGAAACTTCTAATCTCAATCACCATCTCGGGTCTCTTCCAGTTATTAACAGCTTCGATCTTATCTGGATTGACTGAAAAACCCTTCTCTGAAACCACATGACCAAGAAACTTAACCTCTTTCTTCCAAAAATGACACTTGGAAAACTTCTCTTTCAACTGATGTTACCTCAGCGTCTCAAGCACTAATCTAAGATGATCTTCATGTCGTCTTTCATCTTTAGAGTATAATAAAATGTCATAAGTAAATACCAATATGAACCTATCCAAGTACTTTCGGAAACTCGGTTCATCAAGTATACGAAGAAAGTTGGTGCATTCGTTAACCCGAATGGCATTACTAACCACTCATACAAACCATACCTAGTCCGAAAGGCTATTAACGAAATACTATCCTATGCCGCTCTTAACTGATGGAAACTTGTCGCCAAATCCAATTGGTAAAATACTATAGCTCCAAACAACTGATCAAATAAATCATTTATTCTCGACAAAGGATACTTATTTTTGATCGTCCTCTCGTTTAATTTATGGTAGTCGATACACATTCTCAACGACCCATCTGGTTTCTTTATGAACACCGCGGCCGTACCCCAAGGCGAACTGCTTGGTCTAATAAAATTTCTCCCTTCCAGATCCACTAGTTGCACCTTCAATTCTTTCGTCTTGGTCGGTGTCATCCTGCTAGGTGGTTTACTTATAGGTTTGCTCCTGGCACAAGATCTATCCGAAACTTAATGGCTCGTTTCGGTGGTAATCCTGTAACCGGCGCAAAAACATCTGCAAATTCTCTTGCTACTCAAACCTGACTTAACTCTTCTTCTACTTCCATAGCACTCAACAGAGTACCAGCATTTCAGTCAGAATCCTCCACTGATAATATACGGTATCTCAATGATATTTCCTTATCTTAGCAAAATATCCTAGCCTCATATCTACCCAACCAATCCATACCCAAAATGATTATGAAATCCATGAAATCAAAAACATACAAACTGCATGCAAACTTATGACCTAACAAATCAAGTTCTCACTGGTCACATCTCATTCCCAGAGTTGCATACCCTCCTATTGGATTTGCAACCCTTAAGGAAGTTATAAGGTATGTAGGTTCTAAACATAACCTATCAACCAAACACTGAGATATAAATGAATGCGATGCACTAGTATCAAATAGTACCCTAACTGGTATACTTCGAATCAGAAGCGTACCTTCCAACATAGCCATTCCCTTCTCAGCAGTAGTTGGCCTAGCAGATGATGGTCCAACAACAATGACTTTTCCCTTATCCTCCTTGATTAGTTCTGGACACTGATTCTTGTAATGCCCAACTTGGTCGCAGTTAAAGCACTTCACACCCTTCTTGTCTATGGCCTTCTTCCCTTTGCTAGTTCGATATTCATGAGAATAATGACCATTCTTATCACACTTAAAGTAAACCTAATTAGCATCTTCCTTCTTAGCAGCTTCTCCATTCTGGGTTCCTTTCTTCTTAAAGAACATCCTCTTCTTGCCAAGAGAACTCTGGGTTTCAACATGTTTCTCCTTCCCAAAAGTAGCAAGCATCTCGTCATGTCGAATCGCCATTTCCACAACAACATTACAAGAATCACGAAGATGTGGCAAGGTCGCACAAGCAATCTCAGGTCTCAGTCCCCAAATAAACTTCTCATTTCTCTTGATGACGGTGTTAATAGTAGCATACCCATACCTAAATAACTCATCAGAGTTTGCAACATACTCAATCATTGGCATCTTGCCTTACACCAAGTCCATGAACTTCCTCAACAATGCAGACTTAGCAACATTAGACAACAACCTTTCCTCAAATCTCCTACGAAATTCCGCCCAAGTTAATTCTTCCTCTGGAACTCCAACAGTGACACTGTTCCACCAATAAAGCAATGTTCCCTACAGCTGCCTAGAGGCTAGTATCCTCTTCTGCTAATCATTCAATCCCAAGTCAGCGAAGATTCTCTCACAATACAAAAGCCAATTCTCCACTTCTATAGCATCCTCCGTTCCCAAAAACGTCTTCCCACCAAGACTGGTATATCTCTGCTCAACTTAGCATAGTTATTTCCAATTGGATCCATGGGATTAGCTCCTCCAACATTCCTAACCACTCCCGCAGCTGCTCTAGTTTGCATCAGATTGACGAAGAACTGATACATCATCCCTATATCTACTGGTGGATTTCCAGCACCTACGTTGGATTTGCATTTTCCCGTCGACTCAGGTTCCTCCTGGTATTAGGTCGGACATTTCCATTTGCTGTGGTGCTTCCTCTACCGAGATTTCCTCTTCCGTTTCCTGCCTCCATATCTTCCTTTCTCATAAATCTGCATACAAGCCTTAGTAAGATACAGAAGAACGGTCTAAGAGATAGGGGACTACATACTTATATATATATATATATATATATCAAATACAAATATGTTACTATAGCGTTAACCCAAACCCCGAACTTATTTTCTGATTCATTGGATTATGTTTTAAAAATTCCATTAGGTTAAATTTTTCTTAAGTTTTCATAACCCTATGCTCTGATACCAACTTATAACATCCCCCACGTAGAGGCCCAAAACTAACGGCTACGGATGCTGTAGTCATCCATAGTTATTAATCCTCGGCGACCAAATGCGGTAATGTTAGACACATTGATACAACAGAAACACATGGATATGAATTTTTTTTAAACTATTTAATCAAATTTCTCATTCCGTTTCAAAGCTTTTCAGATTCATTACATGATCCTAAATTTGAGAACTATGTTCAGAGAAATATAATTATTAAAACATATGCCAAGAGAGACATATGAAGATGCCCCCGTTGATGATTAGAGTATATGTATATAGGCAGTCAAACAACTTTGCCTTTACAACAAACACAGCGGAATCAAAAAGGAAAGAACTCCTATTTAGCTAGCTTGCCTCCTACACGTCTCTGTAAGCTTATTCGTCTAAGGAGGACCTGAAAATCCTCAACTCTCAAACTACTCAAAATTAATTGAGCACCCAAGAGTTTAAGGGGAAAACATAAACTTCGATTCAGACAAAAAGCCCGGTATGAATAATAACCTACCATCTCGAACCATTTAGATATCTAGTGAGACCACACCACTTAGCGGAACGGGTTTTCCCCACACTAGTATCTTACCAAAAAATTTATAATAACCATGTACTGTGCTCCTGCATCCACAATGGTTAAAAATATAACAATTTAAAATATCATGATGATATGCAAACAAACAAAACATCCTAGATTTCGCATCGCCATATATTTAACTATCTGTCTTAGTTATAGTTTCTAAGATTACTATTAAGCAATTAGTTTTCATGGGCTGACTAATAACCTGTTTATAGTTTACGGACTACCTGTCCTATTTTATAGTTTTCATGGGATCACTAAGAACCTTTTTCAAACTAATGGATTATCTGCCCGGTCTCATAGTTTTCATGGGATCCTAAGAACTTAATGGCCCCTACTAATAACTTCATACATTTATTTCATGGGTTCTCCCTGAAAGTATCTCCAATAACTCCCCCTTATATCATAGTTTTTATGATTTGACTATGAACCTATTGACTCCTGTCAATAACTTAATCCAGATATACTTTTCATGTGTTTTGTAACATCCCCCTACTTGGAGGTCCAAAACTAACGGCTACGGATGCCGCAGTCATCCATAGATATTAATCTTCGGCTACCAAATACGGCAGGGTTAGATACATTGATACACAGATCACATAAATATGGAAAAAATTTAACAATTCAAAAACATAATTCCATATTCAAAACAAAACATTTCTTGTTCATTACATAATCCCCAAATTACGTTAACAACGTTCTGCAAAATATAATTATTACAATTACGCCAAGAGCGACATATGATGATGCTCCCTTGGTTGATCCGAGAATATAGCAAGGCTAATAAGTCTGCCTTTACTACAAAATACATAGCGGAAAGAAAAACTCTAAATATCTATTTGCCTCCTGCACGCCACCAGAATCTTTATTCGTCAAGAAAACTTGAAAACCATAAATCTCAAACTACTCAAAATCAATTGAGTACTCGAGAGTTTAAGGGGAAAAACAAAAACTTCGAGTCAGACATAAAGCCTGGTATGAATAATAATCTAACATCTCAATCCTTTTTGGATATCTAGTGAGACCACGCCGCTTAGCGGAATGGGTTTTCCCCTCACTAGTATCCTAAAACCTTTTCAAAACCATATACTATGCTCCTTCATCCATAATGGTTAAAACATACATTTTCAAAATATTACGATGATGTGCATACTTAAAACAATTAGGATTACCCATCACCAGTTTTATTTGACACCCTGTCATAATCATAGTTTTAGGGTTACTATCAACCTATTAGTTTTCATGGGTTTACTAATAACCTATTTAATATTTGTGGACTCGCTATCCAGTTTTATAGTTTTCATAGGCTAACTATTAACCTATTTTGACTCACGGACTCTGTCTGGTTACATAGTATTCATGGGATCACTAAGAACCTACCGACTCCTGCCAATTAACTCAATCATTTCATGGGTTCTCCTTGAACCTATTGGTAACTCCAATAACTTCTTATCCTAGTTTTCATGGGTTGACTAGGAACCTATTAACATCTGTCAATATTACATCCGGAT
Organism: Allium fistulosum; assembly: GCA_030737815.1. Lineage (NCBI taxonomy): Eukaryota > Viridiplantae > Streptophyta > Magnoliopsida > Asparagales > Amaryllidaceae > Allium > Allium fistulosum. The sequence goes on from CM060907.1 coordinate 621,442,612, forward strand.
ATAGTTTTCATGGGCTAACTACAAACCTACATGCCCCTACCAGTATTCAATTATAGTTTTCATGAGCTTACTATGAACTTGTCTATCTGACATCTTCATTTACACATAGTTTTCATGGGCTAACTATCAACCGGTCTATCTGACATCCTATTTTATACATAGTTTTATGGGCTTACTATTAACCTATTGGCTCCTGCCAATATCATACAGTTTTCATGGGTTTACTGTGAACCTATTGGCCCCTGCCAATATCTTTCCTTTATATGTTAGCATCATATATCCTGGTCTTCCTGACCTCCTGGATGCGATTCTATTCATTCAGGAGTTTAATCAATTTACATTCACTACTGGGTTAACCTAACTGGTTCTCCTACCCTTTACCCCCAAAATGCAGTTATGGGTCCATTATAAAGTGAATATATTCATATTAGAAGAAGCAATATAACAACATATCACTACCACTCCTGAGGGTTTAATAAAGACATGGTTAATTCCTTTAACCTATTTCTTTCTCAAAGATAGCTTCTTCTTAAAACCTTTATAAAAACTCCTTTATTTAAGCCGTGGGTTTTTCCTTCAAAAATTTGAGTTTGGGCTTTAAAACCTTTCCATACCTTCGAAACCTAGCTTCCGACTTCATAGGATAACCTCCTTCGAAAGCTCGTATAAACATTAGACTCCTGCCCTATAATACTTTAAATACTACCTTTTGAAAAGTTTTCGAATATATTAGAATATTTGTATTTAACTTTAGAAGCTTAGCTTCGAAACCAGTTGAAAGTACCCCTTTCAACACCATTGGAAGTAACCCTTCCGAAAACATTGAAAGTAGCCCTTTTGAAAGCGTTGGGTTTATACTTAAAATGTTACTTTGGGTCATGGGTGAAAGTTTCCAAAACCACTTTGTACTTTATACAACATTGGGGAAAAACATATAAACCTTTCGACTGTGCTGCTTTCGGTCCCTTCGGAAGGTTAGGAAGCGACTTACATTTATACAACCAGTTAACCTTTCGTCTAAGTCGAAAGCTCCTGCCTTCGACCCCTTCGAAGGTTTTGAACAAAATAAAGGCGACAACTCCTTTCAAAACCTCTTTGAAACAACCTTTTGAAACCAAACCTTTCGGCCTTATCGATAGGTATCTTAAATCCTTTCAAAACCTAACTTTTTGACTGTGTCGAAAGGTCTTATAAAAAGACTTATAAAAACCATACCTTTCGGCATTTCCAAAAGGTCTTTTAAAACATCCTTTTGAAAACCAAATCTTTCTTCTGTGTCGAAAGGTCTTTAGAAAACAGGCAAGTGATTTCTCCTTTCAAATCAAAATAAACTATGGATTCATCTCCTTCGAAAGCAACCCTTCGAATGCAACCCTTCGACACTATACCTTTTGACTTAGTTCAATTCACTACATACCACCTGAATGATATCATGTGCATTGCTTTCGACCTTATTGGTCATTGAAGTCGAAAGGTCTTGATCGAGAGGTCCGAGGTGAAAGGTTTTCCAAAGAAGGCGGAACCAACTTTTTTTGGGTAAAAGATGATTTTTTTTTTCCAAAGTAAGTAAACTTTTTGCAACTAATTTGCCTACTTATAAACATTTGATTGGCTTTCATAACTTTTAAGTATTTCAGATAATATTTGCTGCAATTTTTCTCAGATCCAAACCAATTAATCATTTAACAAATAAGCCTTTCCTTTCATAAAACAATCAAATCATTTAGGTCCTCCTTTCAAAATAATATAATTTCCATACTAAATTACTTAGTAAGAATCCCCAAAAATTCTAGAAATTCTCTTTAATTATGTTATCTAACATAATAAAATTCAGACCCAAATTCTTGTTATATTTTCCCAAAATAATTTATAAACCCAAATAATCGTATTTTCCTTTGAAAATTCATAATAAATTCTCCAAGGCTTGGAAAATTATAAAAATTGAAACCCAACTTCAAAATCATGTTTTCCATAACATAAAATTTTCCCATGGAATTTGAACATCATTTCATCTCGGTTTTACCCTAAAACCATGTATATATCCTTTTAAACAACCTTGTTTTTAACATATATAAATCAAAATCAAGCATATCATCATTCACATATCATAAAACAGATTTATCCTTAAATCTGAAACATTTGATGTAAAAAATCAAAATAGAGATATATAAATTATTATTCACCTTGCTTGAGATAAGGAGATTAGAGATTGTTTGAGATTGATTTTCCTCTAGCTTGAATCCTAAGCTTTTATGAGATTTTCTTCTTCTCTTTTATCTTCCTATGGCCGGCTTTGTTGCTTCTTACATTTATATGTATTTTGTTTGAGAATAAATATGAACGTGTATGATTTGGGGGATAGTATAAGAGTGGGAAACATGGGTGGCAATTACTCTTATGCCATTGTTTTAAATACTTAACCATTTTTAAGTTCATTAAGTTTAATAAGCACGACCACTATATTTTATTAATCAACCTCAATCTCTTTATCAACATTATTTTATTTAATTTATTCTTATTAAATATCCCGAATAATGTCAATAAAATTAGGGGTGTTACAGGCTCCCCTCCTTAAAGAATTTCGTCCTCGAAATTCAGTAAGGACTAACTAGCAAACATAGCAATCATCTATAACATCTCCTAACAACCTTACTAGCCTATCTGACTATTAACCAATCTATATAAACCTAATATAGACATACCATTAAAGAAGATCAGGATAAGTCTCTCGAATCCTATCCTCTGTCTCCCAAGTATAGTCTTTCTCGTCGTTGCTCCACTGAACCTTCACCAACTTGAGTGTCTTGGTCCTTAGTCTATTCTCTTCTCTCGCTATAACCCGAACTGGTTGTCTTACAAAAGTCAAATCAGGCTCCACTACTAAATCCTCCAACTCTATATGAGGAATAGTAGCCTTTGGATCATGCACATACTTACGAAGATGAGACACATGGAATACATCATGGATACCTGCCAAACTGCTCGACAATTCTACTCTGTATGTAAGCTTTCCAATCCTTTCTATAATCTGAAATGGACCAACATACCTCGGGGCTAACTTTCCCGACTTTCCAAATCGTACCACACCCTTCATCGGTGATACTTTAATGAAAACTCTGTCTCCCACTGAGAACTCTAAGTCTTTATGCCTTTTATCTGCGTAACTCTTCTGCCTGGACTGAGCTTCCTTCATCCATCCTCGAATTAACTCAATCTTTTCCGACGCCTTTCTTACCAAATCTAAATCTAAGACCAATCTGTCTCCAGTCTCTAACAAACATGCTAGCGATCTACATGGCCTTCCATACAATGCTTTAAAAGGCGCCATTCATATACTAGTCTGATAACTATTATTATAGGAAAACTCAATCAGATGTAGGTGATCTTCCCAAGACCCACCAAAGTCTAACACACAAGCTCTCAATTAATCATCGAGTACCTTGTTGACTCTCTCTGTCTGCCCATCTGTTGGTGGGTGATAAGCTGTACTCATCTTGAGCTTGGTGCCTAATACCTCTTGTAGACTCCTCCAAAATTCACTAGTGAATAATGCATCTCGGTCGCTGACTATGCTACTAGGAATCCCATGAAGTCTAATTATGTTCTTCATGAACAAATTAGCCAAAACAGGTGGCAACCCATCTATAAAATCCATGGATATCGAATCTCATTTCCAAACTAGAATATCTAAAGGCTGAAGTAACCCACTTGGCTTTTGTGTTCGGCTTTCACTTGTTGACAGTTAATACACTGCCTAACCCACAAGCCAACATCCTTCTTCATGCCTTCCCAATAAAAGCTCCTCTTCATATTTTGATACATCTTGGTTCCTTCAGGTTGAATCGTAAACTTCGATCGATGACATTCCTCTATAAATTCTCTTCTTAAGTTCTCCATACTTGAAACACATAACCATCCCTTCTTTCTCAACCATCCTCTTTGGTCAAGATTAAAATCCTTTAGGTCATCAACCACTGATCCTCCCTCAAGCCTTCTAATCCTCTCGGCTAAAACTAGATCTTCTCTTTTCTTAGAAGCTATCCTTTCGATCAGCACTGGTCGAACTTCCAAACAGGACAACATGGAAGTACCCTGACTAGAACTAGCAGTAGATCTCAACTGCACACCAAAACTGGCTAAAGCTTCAAGATCCTTCCATTCTGCCAACATTGCTAATACCACATTCTGATGTTTCCTACCGAGTGCATCTGCTACCTTATTTCCTTTTCCTGGAGTACACTCTATATCGAAATCATAAGCAGCTAGAAACTCCAACCACCTCTGCTGTCTCATATTCAACTCCTTCTGAGAGAATAAATACTTTAAGGAATTATGATATGTATATAACTCAAATCTTTCTCCCAATAGATAATGCCTCCAAATCTTCAAGGCAAAAATCATCGCAGCCAACTCAAAGTCATGAGTAGGATATCTAACTTCGTGCGGTCTAACCTGCCTAGATGCCTAAGCAATAACTTTGCCCTTCTGCATCAATACTGCTCCTAATCCAATGCCACACGCATCAGTGTAGACTACCAACCCTTGGTTACCATCTGGAACTACTAACACTGGAGCATTGGTTAACAAATGCTTTAGCTTAAGGAATGCTTCCTCACATTTGTTAGACCAAACAAACTTCACTTCCTTCCTGGTCAACTTAGTCAAAGGTGCTGCTATCCGCGAGAAATCCTTAATGAATCTCCGGTAATAGCCAGCAAGTCCAAGAAAACTCTTAATCTCGGTTACCGTTTTTGGTCTCTTCCAATTATTGACTGCCTTGATCTTAACTAAATCAACTGACAATCCTTCCTCTGAAACCACATGACCAAGAAACTTAACTTCTCACTTCCAGAAATGACACTTGGAAAACTTCGCCTTCAGCTGATTCTTCCTTAGCGTTTCAAGCACCACTCTAAGATGAATCTCATGCTCTCTTTCAACTTTAGAGTACACCAGAATGTCATCTACAAACACCAAAACAAACCTATCCAAGTGATCCCTGAAAACCTAGTTCATCGAATCAACGAAGAAAGCAGGTGTATTCGTCAATCCGAATGGCACCACCAACCACTCATACGAACCGTATCTAGTCGAAATGTCGTCAAAGGAATACTATCCTTCGCCACTCTAAACTGATGGAACCCCATCGCCAAATCCAATTAGGAAAATACTCTGGCTCCACTCAACTGATCAAACAGATCATCTATCCTCGGTAGAGGGTATCTATTCTTGATCGTCCTTTCGTTCAACTTACGATAGTCGATGCACATCCTTAACGACCCATGTGGTTTCTTTACAAATACCGCGGTCGCTCCCAAGGCGAACTACTTGGTCTAATAAAATTCCTTCCCTCAAGATCCACTAGCTACACCTTCAATTCCTTCATCTCTGTCAGTGTCATCCTACTAGGTTGTCTACTGACGGGTTCAGCTCTCGGTGCAAGGTCTATTCGAAACTCAACAGCTCGTTTCGGTGGTAATCCAAAAACCGGCTCAAAGACATCTACAAACTCTCTAGCCACACGAACCTGACTAAGCTCTTCTCCAGCTTCCATGGCAGTCAAAAAATCAGAAACACTCTTAATGGAATTCTCCATTGAGAAAACGATTCGGTTATGACTATCTGAGTGCCTCAATGATATTTCCCGATCCTAGCAAAATATCGTAGCCTCATACTTACCCAACAAATCAATACCCAAAATGATCTCGAAATCTACGAAATCAAAAACATACAAACTGCATGCAAACTGCATGCAAACTTATGACCTAACAAATCAAGTTCTATCTGGTCACATATCATCGCAAGAGTTGCATACCCTCATATTAGTTTCATAACCCTTAAGGAAGTAACAAGGTATGTGGGTTCTATACATAACCTATCAACCAAATACTGTGATATAAATGAGTTTGATGCACCGGTATCAAAAAGTACCCTAACTGGTATACTCTGTATCAAAAGCGTACCTTCCATCACAGTCTTTCCTTTCTCTGCTGCAGGAGGTCTAGAAGAAGACGGTGATCCAATTGCAAACACCTTCTCTCTATCTACCCTGACTGGCTCTGGACACTGGTTCTTATAATGTCCAACTTAGTCATAATTGAAGCATTTCACATTCTTCTTCTCCGTAGGCTTCTTTCCTTTACCAGTTCTACACTCGTTGGCATAATGGCCCTTCTTATAACACTTATAACACACCAACTCGGCCTTTACTTTCTTAGCGGCATCCCTTCTCTAGGCTCCCTTCTTTTTAAAGAACTTCATTTTCCTTCCCTGAGAACCCTGGGACTCAACTGGCTTCTCTCTAGCTGAAACATCAAGCATCTCCTCATGGCGGACAGTCATTTCCACCATCACATAATAAGGTTCTCTAATATGAGTCATAGCCATCCTGCCTAGCTCCGGCCTCAAACCCCTAATGAATCTCTTATTCCTCCTAACATCCATGTCAACCAAAGCATAACCATATCGAGATAGCTCATCAAACTTAGTAGCATACTCGATCATAGACATTTGTCCTTGGACCAGATCCATAAATTTCCTCATCAACGCCGATTTAGCAACCTCCGACAAGAATATTTGCTCAAACCTCCTCCTGAAGTCAGCCCAAGTCAACTCTTCCTCCGGTACACCTACCGTCACACTGTTCCACCAATGAAGAGCTAACCCTTGCAACTGTCTAGAGGCCAGCCTTCTCTTCTCTCCATCATTCAAGCCTAAGTCTGTAAAGATCCTTTCACACTTCAACAGCCAATTCTCTACCTCCACAGCATCTTCTGTTCCAACAAAAGGCTTTCCTCCTAGACTGACATAGTCTCTACTTAGCTTCACATAGTTATAACCAGTTGGAACTACAAGATTAGCTCCACCAACATTGCCAGCAGCTCCTGCTTGCAAAAGATTAGTCAACAACCGTACACCATCCCTGCATCTATTTGTGGATTTCCAGCACCTACGTTGGCCTCAGCATTTCGGTTAGCATTAGCCTGTCGACCTTTGTTCCTCCGAGTATTAAGTCGAACATTACCATTGGTAGTGAAGCTTCCTCCACCCAGATTTCCTCTTCCGTTTATTGCCTCCATATCTTCTTTCTCCTATATCTACATACGAGCCTTAGTAAGATACAGAAGAACGGTCTAAGAGAGAGAGGAATACGTACTTAGATATATACCTATATATCAAATACAAGTACGTTACTATAGCGTTAACCCAAAACCCTGATCATATTTTCAAATTCATTGGATTATGTTTGAAAAAGCTTTTAGGTTTATCTTTTCTTTTAAAGTTTCATAAACCTATGCTCTGATACCAACTTGTAACATCCCCCTACTTGGAGGCCTAAAACTAATGACTATAGATGTTGCAGTCATCCATAGATATTAATCTCCGGCGACCAAATACAGCGGTGTTAGACACATTGATGCACAGATCACATAAATATGGAAAAAATTTAAAAATTCAAAAACATAATTCCACATTCAAAATAAAACATTTATTGTTCATTACATAATACCCAAATTACGTTAACCGTGTTCTGCAAAATATAATTATTACAATTACGCCAAGAGCGACATATGAAGATACCCTCTTAGTTGACCAGAGAATATAGTAAGTTTAATAAGTCTGCCGTTACTACAAAATACACAGTGGAAAGAAAAAATCTAAATATCTATTTGCCTCCTATATGCCACCGGAAGCTTTATTCGTCAAGAAAACCTGAAAACCTTAAATCTCAAATTACTCAAAATCAATTGAGTACCCGAGAGTTTAAGGGGAAAAACAAAAACTTTGAGTCAGACATGAAGCCCAGTATGAATAATAATCTAACATCCTCTTTGGATATCTAGTGAGACCACGCCGCTTAGCGGAATGGGGTTTCCCCTCACTAGTATCCTAAAATCTATTCAAAACCATATACTGTGCTCCTGCATCCACAATGGTTAAAACATACATTTTCAAAATACTACAATGATGTGCATACTTAAAACAATTAGGATTACCCATCCCTAGTTTTATTTGACACCTTGTCATAATCATAGTTTTAGGGTTACTATCAACCTATTAGTTTTCATGGGTTTACTAATAACCTATTTAATATTTATGGACTCCTTGTCTAGTTTCATAGTTTTCATGGGATAACTATTAGCCTATTTTGGACTCACGGACTCCCTGTCCGGTTACATAGTTTTCATAGGATCACTAAAAACCTACTGACTCCTGCCAATTAACTCAATCATTTCATGGGTTCTCCCTGAACCTATTGGTAACTCCAATAACTTCTTTCTTATCCTAGTTTTCATGGGTTGACTAGGAACCTATTGACATCTGTCAATATTACATCCGAATATAGTTTTCATGGGCTAACTACAAACCTACAGGCCCTTACGAGTATTCAATCATAGTTTTCATGAGCTTACTATGAACCTGTCTATCTGACATCTTCATTTACATATAGTTTTCATGGGCTAACTATTAACCTGTCTATCTGACAACCTGTTTTATACAGAGTTTTATGGGCTTACTATTAACCTATTGGCTCCTGCCAATATCATACAGTTTTCATGGGTTTACTGTGAACTCTATTGGCCCCTGCCAATATCTTTCCTTTATATGTTAGCATCCTATATCTTGGTCTTCCTGACCTCCTGGATGCGATTCTATTCATTCAGGAGTTTAATCAATTTACATTCACTATTGGGTTAACCTAACTAGTTCTCCTACCCTTTACCCCAATAATGCAGTTATGGGTCCATTATAAAGTTAATATATTCATATTAGAAGAAGCAATATAACAACATAGCAATACCACTCCTGAGGGTTTAATAAAGGCATGGTTAATTCCTTTAACCTATTTCATTCTCAAAGATAACTTCTTCTTAAAACTTTTATAAAAACTCCTTTATTTTTGCCATGGGTTTTTCCTTCAAAAATTTGAGTTTGTTCTTTAAAACCTTTCGATACCTTTGAAACCTAGCTTCCGACTTCATAGGATAACCTCCTTCGAAAGCTGTTATAAACATTAGGCTCCTGCCTTATAATACCTTAAATACTACGTTTCGAATATATTGAAATATTAGTATTTAACTTTAGAAGCATAGCTTCAAAACCAGTTGAAAGTACCCCTTTCAACACCATTGGAAGTAACCCTTCCGAAAACATTGAAAGTACCCCCTTCGAAAGCATTGGGTTTATACTTAAAATATTACTTTGGGTTATGGGTAAAAGTTTTCAAAACCACTTTCGACTTTATAAAACATTGGGGAAAACGTATAAACCTTTCGACTATGCCGAAAGCTCCTGCTTTCGGTCCCTTTGGAAGGTTAGGAAGCGGCTTACATTTATGTAACCAGTAAACCTTTCGTCTAAGTCGAAAGCTCCTGCCTTAGACCCCTTCGAAGGTTTTGAACAAAATAAAGGTGGCAACTCCTTTCAAAGCCTCTTTGAAACAACCTTTCGAAACCAAACCTTTCGGCCTTGTCGAAAGGTATCTTAAATCCTTTCAAAACCTAACCTTTCGACTGTGTTGAAAGGTCTTATAAAATAACTTATAAAAACCATAGCTTTCGGCCTTTCCGAATGATCTTTTGAAACATCCTTTTGAAAACCAAACCTTTCAATTGTGTTGAAAGGTCTTTAGAAAACAGGCAAGTGATTTCTCTTTTCAAATCAAAATAAACTGAGGATCCATCTCCTTCGGAAGCAACCCTTCGACACCAAACCTTTTGACTTAGTTCAATTCACTACATACCACCTGAATGATATCATGTGCATTGCTTTTGACCTTATTGGTCATTGAAGTCAAAAGGTCTTGTTCAAGAGGTCTAAGGCGAAAGGTTTGCCAAAGAAGGTGGAACCAACTTATTCTGGGTAAAAGCTGATTTTTTCCCAAGTAAGTAAACTTTTTGCAACTAACTTGCCTACTTGTAAACATTTGATTGGCTTTCATAACTTTTAAATATTTTGGATAATATTTGCTGCAATTTTTCTCAGATCTAAACCAATTAATCATTTAACAAATAAGCCCTTCCTCTCATAAAACAATTAAATCATTTAGGTCCTCCTTTCAAAATAATTTAATTTCCATACTAAATCACTTAGTAAAAATCCCCAAAAATTCTAGGAATTCTCTTTAATCATGTTATCTAACATAATAAAATTTCAAACCCAAATTCTAATTATATTTTCCCAAAATAATTTATAAACCCAAATAATCATATTTTCCTTTGAAAACCAATAATAAATTATCCACGACTTGGAAAATTATAAAAATTCAAACCCAACTCCAAAATCATGTTTTCTATAACATAAAATTTCCCATGGCATTTGAACATCATTTCATCTCAGTTTTACCCTAAAACCATGTATATATCCTTTTAAACAACCTTGTTTTTAACATATATAAATCAAAATCAAGCATATCATCATTCACATATCATAAAATAGATTTATCCTTAAATCCGAAACCATTTGATGTAAAAAATCAAAATAGAGATGTAGAAATATTATTCACCTTGCTTGAGATAAGGAGATTAGAGATTGTTTACGATTGATTTTCCTCTAGCTTGAATCCTAAGCTGTTCTTAGAATTTCTTCTTCTCTAATCTTACTATGGCCGACCTTGTTGCTTCTTACGGTTATATGTATTTTTGTTTGAGGATAAAAATGAACGTGTATGGTTTGGGGGATAGTATAAGAGTGGGAAACATGGGTGGCAATTACTCTTATGCCTTTGATTTTAAGTACTTAACCATTTCTGAGTTCATTAAATTTAATAAGCACGACCACTATATTTTATTAATCAACCTCAATCTCCTTATCAACATTATTCTATTTAATTTATTCTAATTAAATCTCCTGAATAATGTCAATAAAATTAGGGGTGTTACATGTTCACTACAAACTTGTTGGCCCCAGCCAATAACTCTTACTAAACATAATTTTCATGGGTTTACTATGAACCTATCTAAACTGACAACCCCTTAATTAGTCTTTGGGCATTCCATATTCTAGTCTACCTGACCTCCAGGATGCAACTCTATTCATTCAGGAGTTAACTTAATTTATATGCACTACTGGGTCAACCTAGCTGGTTATTCTACCCTTACTCTCCAAAATACAGTTATGGGTTCATTACGCAGTGACTATATTTATAGAAGAAGCATATACAAAAATAATACCAACATCATTGATCTAATACCCTTGATATCATTTCCTCCTGAAATTTGTTACTCTTTAACCTATTATTTTTATCAAGGCAAGCTTCTTCAAAAACTCCAAATTTAAAGCTCTTTTATAGTGCCATGGGTTTTTCCTTTTAAAAATGAGATTGGGTTCTTTGTTTTGAAAATTAAGACTTTTGAAACCTTAGACCTTTACTTTCGAAACCATTGGAATACCACTTTCGAAAGCATTCAAATCTTCTTTTCAAAAACACTAAACATATGCCTTTCGAAACACTTCAAAACATCTCTTTCGAAACCACCGAAACATACCTTTTGAAAGTATTAAAGCATCACTTGCTAATTTATAGAAGCATAGCTTCAAAACCATTTGAAAGCAGCCCTTTTGAAACCATTAGGTTTAATCTTAAACATATCTTTTGGGTCTAAGTGAATACAGGCAAAAGTACCCCTCTCAAAACCATTAATCTTTAAATAAAAGAGAGTTTGGGGAAAAACAGTTGGCTTCGAACCATCCTTTCGGAAGCATTGGTCTTTAAGTAAAACAATAAGAAGGACAACATCGAAATCCCTTTCGAAGCCATTGCCCTGGAATCCTTTAGTATAAGTGGCTACTAGAGCCCTTTTTGAAAGCACTGATTTAAAAATAAGGCAACCCATTCGAAAGCTACCCTTTAAGCAAAAAGGCGGCAACCTCTTTGAATGCTATGTTAAACCCTTTTGAAAGCATTCTTTTAAAAGCAAGGCAAGCGGCGTTTCTTTAGAAAGCAAAACGAATTCTTCGACCCCATTCGAAAGCTTGGTTTCGACTCCATACCTGTCGCCTTTCTCCAATCCACTACGTACTAAAGCCTTGATACAATGTGTATTGATTTTGACTTGGTTAAGGTGGAAGTATAGGGTCGAAAGGTAGCGACTGGAAGTGGTGAAACAATAAACCTATGCAAAACTAATTTTTTTTTGCATGGCAAGCGGGGTTAAGTGGTCCCCTACCAGTTTATTAAAAAAGAAAATAAAAAGCATATCTATGAACAAGCTCATAGATACCAAGAAACGGAAAAACAGAAACAAAGAAGGACAGAAAAACAGAGACAAAACAAAAGAGGCTAGAAAAAGAAAAAAACAAAAACATCAGACCAAAGCATCAGCCACAGAAGGACAGAAAGCAAAATTGCTATCCTTCATACCGATGATGATAGATGTCTTGAGCACTTCCCATAATTGCTGATTACTTCTACATTTGTTTTCAAAAATTCTCAAGTTTCTTTCCTCCCAGACAATGCTAAGATACTTCTTAATGAAGAAAAAGAAAATAGTTCTTCTATCCTTCTTCCACCTAGTTGATTTGCAAATCAGATCCCATTCAACTTCAGAATTACCAAACCTATGATCATCAGCAATTCTAGCAACTAAATTCCCCCATATACCAAGTAATACACTGCACTCGAAGTACAGATGAGCAACTGACTCAATCTTCAGCTTGCGGAAAATACAAAGGGGATCAATGTTCATGCCATAACTCAACATTTTTTCCTTTGTTAACAGTGCATTCATGATCACCTTCCACAACATCAGATTGTCCCTAGCAGGAGAGGCAGTGGACCATATAACTTTATACCAAACTGAATTATTACTGCTAGTCACATTAGATAAGAGATCATATGCTACAGATATAGAGTGTTGTTTCCCCTTCCACAAAACAACATCATTTTCAGCTAATCTATATTGTTGAGTTTGATATAACTTCCAGAAAGCTCTAATTACCTGATTACTAGTATAAGGGAGCACCAACTTGCCCTCATTCACGTAGTCAGCAGCATTATCAAGTCTACCAATGCCAGCCTGAGCTATCTGGTGAGGAGAGAAGACATTGACAAGAACCAAGCCATCATCCATCCATGGTTCATTCCAAAACTTGATGCTACTGTTACAAGAGATATCATACTTAATGTGTTGAGAGAATTCAGATCTCAAGCCCAATAAACACCTCCAAGTCCAACTGCAACTCTGAGGAACTGGCATTGTCCAGAAATTCCTACTTCCCAAGTTATACTTTTTGGTCCAATCAACCCATAAAGAATCAGCACCAGTAAGAAGAGAATTTATATGTGCATTGATAGCAGCTTTATTCCATTGAGACAAGCAAATTATCCCAAGACCTCCTTTCCTTTTAGGCAATTCCATTTTAGCAAAGGAACATGGTATGAGCTTTTTTGACAAAACAGAGCCTGTCCAAAAATCTAAGCATAGCAGTTCAAACCATGTTCACCAGCTTTTTTAGGAGAATAAAAACTCTAGACCAATACACCATCATAGAGGTGATGACAGACTTTATAAGAACAAGTCTACCAGCTTGAGAGAGATACCTATTAGCCCATATGTTCATTAAATTACAAATTTTAGTATACAAGGGCAGGCAGTGTCTAGTGGTGATTCTTGAAGAGCACAGAGGAATGCCTAAGTAGTACATGTTATTTTCCATATGTTGAAGCCCGGAGATTCCAATAATAGTATTAGCTTCCTCAGTGGAAACTCCAGAGGTGATAATTTGAGATTTATTGGCATTAAGTTTCAACCCAGTCATGAGGTAAAAATTATCAAGGGAAGATTTAATATTTTCAATAGATTTTTGATCTGGCTTTGTGAAGATCATGATATCATCAGCAAATAACAGAGCTGAAATATGGAGAGGTTTACATTTGGAGTGGAACAGAATATCTCCCAGCAAAAATTTGGAAGACAGCAAACTAGTAAAAACTTCCATAACTAAAATGAAAATATATGATGAGATAGGATCCCCCTGCCTGATCCCCTGATTGCTGTTGAAAAACCAGAAGTAAAACCATTATATTTAATAGAGAAAGTTGGAGTGGAGATGCAGCTGTAAATCCAAGCCACAAATACTTTAGGAAACCTCATCAGGGCCATGATTCTAACAATTGAAGTCCAGTGAACACTATCCTAGGCTTTCATCAAATCCACCTTAAGCATGGCATTTTTGGGAGCTTGAGTTCGACCATAGCCTTTTAATAATTCATGAGATAACAAAATATTATCAAGAATATTTCTGTTGGGAAGAAAGGCAGACTGATTATTAGAGATGATTCTGCTTAGGACTATAACAAGTCTGGAGGCCAAGATTTTAGAAATACACTTGTACATGACATTACAACAGGAAATAGGTCTAAAGGAAGTAATAGATGAGGGATGATGGACTTTGGGAATAAGAACTAGATTAGTAGCATTCACTTGTTTTAGAAGTTTGGAAGTATTGAAAAAATTATGGACAGCCTTTAAAAAATCCTTCTTGATAATATCCCAACTATGGGTAAAAAAGATGACATTGAAACCATCAGGGCCACCACTAGAATGCTTGTTCATTGCAAATAAAGTATCTTTAATTTCATTATCAGTCACCTTGTCAACAAGTTTGTCAGCTTCATCCGGTAACACTTCAGGAAGATGAATATGGGATAGATCAGCAATATAAGGAATGAAGCCATTATTGTTACCTAACAAATTCTTGAAATAGGAAAGGAGTGCTTTATCAACAGTAGCAGGAGTAGAGTGCAATTCTCCTTCTTCATCATAAATGTTATTTATATGCTCCTTAGATTGCTTTACCTTGATAGCAGCATGAAAATATGCCGAGTTTATATCTCCCTCAGTAGCCCATTTTTGTCTCAATTGTTGTCTCTTCATATTGCCTTCAGACTTCAAGGCAGCAGAAAGTTGATCAAAAAGAGTTCTCTCAGCAGCAGCAGCTTCAGGATTGTCAGGACTATTCATCATTTATATGCAAAACTATTTTTATCGCCTTATTAAGTAATACTTTTCAACTAGCTTTCCTATTTTTAAAAATATGATTGGTTGCCATAAACTTTAACAAAATCTTTTCTAAAAGACTGCCGAATATATTTAGGAATTAACTAAAAATATTTAACAAAATAGCACTTCCCTTTAACAAAACAATTAAGACATTTAAGTCCTCCATCTTACATAATTTAATTTACATAGTAAATTACCTAGGAAAAATCCTCAAAAATCATATAAATTCACTTTTAGTATGTTAGCTAACATATATAAATTTCAGACCCAAATTCCTTTATATAATTGCCGAAAAAAATATTTAAACCCAATTATACATATCTTCCTTTGAAAATTCATAATAAATTATCCATAGCTTGGATAATCACAAAAATTTAAACCCAACTCCAAAGTAATATTTTTCATAGCATAGTGAATCCTCATGGCATTCGAAACCCATTATATATGATTTTAGCCTTAAAATCGAATAAACCTTTTATGAAACAAACTTGTTTGATATAACATATCATAGACTCCAAGCATATCATCATTAAAATCATCATAAAGGATTTAAACTTAAACCGAAATCAAATGCTCTTTAAAAACAAAAATGAGATGGTTTTGATTATTATTCACCTGGACTTGAGATTTGATCTTGTTTAATTCTCCTTGCTTGATTCCTTAGCTTTTACTTGAATTTTCCTCTTCTTTTCCCCTAGGTAACGGCCAGCTTGCTCCTTAGTTTATGTTTTAGGATTTTAAACTTATGAAATGAAAATAGGAATAAGGGTTTAAGGGTTAAGGGTTATGATGGACGGCTATTCCCGATAATACCCTTGCCTTATTCTCTTATTAGTTAACTTATAAAACCATTCCATAAACCCATTCTTTTAAGTTTACATCTAGTTAAGTTCGGCCTCTAATAAATTTCCAAATATCAATTCCCTTATCACTCTAATATTTATATTCTATTTAATTTATCTAATTAAATCTCCTGAATAATGTTATTTAAAATTAGGGGTGTTATAGAAGTCCACTTACAATAATATACATCCAATAAATTAAAATATCACTGAAATTCCAAAAGTTCGATTAACTTTACTTCTGGTCTCATTCATCAACGTCAAATAAAATGGAATCTTAATTCATTATATTTCAGTTAATTAATCCAACATAAAACTAATAATTAAAAATCATTATGCAATTACAGAATTAAAACTATTCATTACGTAATTATAGAAATAAAACTAATCATTACGTAATTGTAGATTTAAAACTAATCATTACACTTCTGTAATTATCAATACAAATTTATTGGCAAGTTTACAGTCTTTAACCTTTCATATATATATATATATATGAATTCATTTGAAATTATATTATCAAACTCAGGCATATAGGAATAGGTCTGCAACGATATTATCTAATATTATATAAAAATATATAATATTCTCACTCGCCTTTAATTAGCTCTTTCAAATTTCTAAATCTAATCCAGATCTAACCCTGCTATCTATTTTCTCCACTTTTTGACTCCCTATTCGGATCCATAGACTATATTTATACATATATCATTGGAAATTAGATTAGGGAAAAGAGATTTATATTTATATTTATTAATTAGAACCAAATCTAAAAGTTTACAATGTGGCAACCTGATTTGAACCTATTTCCTATCCTTTGTTCTTTCCTATTCTTCTCCAACGTGTATCCGTGCAATCTAGACCTATTTCTATGTATTTATAAATTTTGGAGGACAAAGGAAAATGGTAGAGCATCAGCGATCAATAGAAAAATAATGAATTGGAAATGGCACCCTAGGTCCTAATTTATAGAGGTTCAAGTCAGCGCTAACCATCAGATGCAACTAGATTAGATCTGGGCCACACGGCCTCCTTTCACTATCACCATGAAAACAAGGTGGGACGAGTGCCCATGACCCAAGTCGACTGCTCATGGTCGACCGTGCCTAGGTCATGGTCGGCCTGACCTATATATTTTAGTGCATTTTGATTTTTGTGTTGATTTGTTTCCGTTGTTATTAAATAAACGTTAATCAACTTTAACGGCAGCTATCATATGCCTTAATTAATCTTTCTTAATTATTAAGCAATCATTAAGTTTAACGACATTAATCCATCATTAATTAATTTCAAATTATTTTCTTGATTACATATATAATTTTTTCCAACTATGAAAATTCAAACGCTAATAACTTTTTCATTTGAACTCTGATTGGAAAAGTTTTTATATGAAAATTGATTAGAAAATCGCCGCGAATCCAATAGTATAATTTTTGTAGCCAAATTCCAACATTTGTAAAAAAATAAATAATTTTTCACTATTTATTATTTATTAATTAACTTCTATTTTAATTAATTAGCGTAACAATGAGAGGTGTTGCATTCTCCTCCTTTAAAAGAATTTCATCCCTGAAATTCCTTAATGTTTACATCATGTAAAACATCACATATCCATTCCATACTAACCACCGATTAGTGTACAACCAATTTTGCAACAGTCCGTGTACACATGCATAGTGCTTAAAAATACGTATGATATGTATGAACAATAATTTATAATTGGTGCCTCCAAAAGGAATAGTTTCTTTTAAATCAATTTCGAAAACATGATGTTAACATCCTAAATATACATTCAGTTCTACATAAATGAAACTTTATGAAAAATCAAAATGGTTTTTCATCAAAGTTTCCCCATACTTCTATGAGTAAAAGCATAGTTCAACCAATTTCCTAGCATACCATTGCTAGCATCCAATTCTGTTTTCTAAACCTATCTTCTTATCCTTGGAAAGGGTCTAGATGGAAAATTCAATATTTCCATCATCCTTTTATGTAACCTCTTTCCACTATACTTTGGGATATATTCCTTTACCCTCAATCCTTTTCCCACTTTCCCAAGCACCATTTGCATAAGTAACTTTTATTTTAAAGTTTAAAAACATTGATGTTTTCAAAAATCATCTTTTTAATTTAAGTCAATGACAAGGTACCTCAGAAAATCTTTCATAAACAAAACAACTTCCTTATCACTCACCGTATCCATTTTACTGCAACTACCGCTATGCATTAAAATCTACACTAATCAACTTACCGACTATTCCCCAACGTTAGGATGTGGTATCTTAAAATTTCTAAAAGTTAAACTCCTTAACTTTTAAAATCTTTTCAAAGATATGTATATTTTTATAATGAAAACTTTTCATAAATAATTTTTTCACAAAACTTTTCTTTTTAAAAATATATATAATTATATTTTATAAATAATTTTCTGCATTTCTGATATAAGGATTCAGCCAACAGTTCATCGCCCATAATGGACTCCACTCAATTGCGCAGTAAAGTTTTAAGTTCTCAAAAACCTTTTCCACTTATTAATATTAACCAACACACATGTTGAATTTTAAATTTCAGTCTTCAAGGAATAGGAATATTGACCCATGGCTCATCTCTCCTGGCCCTTATCCTCCATCTACTGAAATTTATCTTCCAAAAAATTCCAGTTCTTTCCGTAACCCACATTTTTCATTTTTCTTTTATTTAGTAGTTAGTTAAATAAATTTTCTTAATTTATTGCTTAACTTTCAGTTTCAGCTATTTTCTTTTTCCTTGCATTGGTTAAGTGGCTCCCTGAAATTTCCTTATTTTAATGCTTTCTCAAATCATTACGGTCCACCTAGAAAAAACATAAAAAGGAAATTCCCTAAACGCATGCAGTTCATAGCAACAACTAATGCTTACAACCTATGAAAAGAAAAGCTAACACTGGAAGAAAACACAACACCACTACCTACCATCTCTACTATATTGGACCTTCCTAACAGGCTATCCTTCTACAACAACCTTCGTACCTTTTCCTTCCTTTATTATTTTCGATGAATAGGGTCTATTCATCTTTTCCATTTCATACCAATTATGAAATAGTGAATATTAGGCATGCATCCCTAAAATCAAACTTAATTCAAAGCGGATCCTTGTTAAAAAAACATACTTTCTACGTCCATGTTTTTGTTTTCCGCCTATTATTCCCTAAATTACCCCTGCACTTCAAAGTCGAGCCATGGTTCTTCTTCTTCTTCAGTTTCTTTTGATCAAATTGAAAGCTGAGCTGGGTTTTCTTCAGATATGTGTTTATTTCATGATTTCAATAAAAAAACTGCAACTATTTGTAGACGAATCAATCTTTTTTACAAAAATATGAATTCCTAAAATAACATTCATTCAGTTTTTTCCTACAAATATTTTTAATAGTTGCTGGAAAATCAGCAATTTTTAAGATTATTTGCAGACATTGGTGCAAATTTTCATAATAATTGCAAAAAAGTTAGCAAATATTGGGAATATCTGCATATAAATATGCATTTATTTAGGAATTTTCCTCTGCAATTATTCACTTAAAATTTAGCAAATATTCATAATATATACTTGCTGAAAAATCAGCAATTATTCCCTTAAAATCATTTGTATTCATCTTTGTATGCAATTATTCAAAATAATTGCTGAGATGTATGCAATTATTATGTATAATTGCATGTATGTCTACAATTCTTCTGAATAATTTGCATGAGTATATGAAACTTATGAAATTATTCTCAATAATTGCAGAAGTTGACAAGCACCATTGTCCAAGTGGTTAAGTGATTCGGCTTTGGTGCGAGAGGTCACAAGTTCAAAACTTGCGTAGCGTGATTCGAACGTTTATTGACATGTGATATGTTGTCCCAGTAACATGTTGTATATAAAGTACCATTTCAAAAAAAAAATATTGCAGAAGTTGGTGCAAATATTGTGAATAACAATAGAAAATAACTGTTGAAAAACCTACAATTTTTAACAATATTTGCAGACATTGGTGCAAATACTCAAAATAATTACAGAAAAGTCAGCAAATAATGGAAATTTTTGCATATAAATATGCATTTCTGTAGGAATTTTTCTTTGTAATTATTCAAATTCAGCAAATTTTCATAATATTTGCAGCTCCAACATATATTATTGCATTAGGAAGATGAATTTTATCTTCATAATTAAGAATACATGCATTAAAACTGCATTTATTGAGAATACTTACAAATATGTGCATTAAAAACTACAGTTACCGAGAATACATGCATAAAAATCTATAACTATTCCAATATTTGCAATTTTTCTGCAAGTATTCTCAATATATGCAGAAAAATATGCAAATATTGAGAATACCTGCATAAACAACTTCAAATATTTTCAATTTTTGCATTAAAAAATCAAATGCAAATATTATGAATATTTTTACTTTTTTCTGCAAATATTATGAATAATTGCAGTTATGGCTGCAATTATTCTTAATAATTGCAGAAAAATCTGTAAAATTTGAGAATATTTTTTTATAATATTGCAAATATGTTCGGTATTTTTGCAAAAAAATATAATAATATATGTTGAAGCTGCAAGAGTTTTTTAGCAAGTATTCATAATTTTTACTTTCTGCCATTATTATGAATACTTGCGGATATTGCTGCAATTATTTTGAATAATTGCAGAAAAATCAGCAAATATTGTGAATTTTTGCTTATAATATTGCAAATATGTACAATTTTTGCAGTAAAACATGTAATAATATATGTTGGAGCTGTAAGAGTGTTTTATCAAGTAATCAATTTTTTTACTGCAAATTTTCTATGTATTTGCAACTAAAATTGCAAATATTAAGAATATTTATTGAAAAACTGTAAATATTATTAATATATGCAATTTTAGCTGCAAATATTTAAAGTTGTTGCTGATATATTATAAATTTTTTAATTTTGTGAAGAATGAATTCGTTTTCTTACAAATTATTATTTTCTTTTGCTATTTCAATTTTACCGTTTGATTTTGATGTTCTAATTGATTATACTTTCCATTATTTGATTTCAGATTCTTCTCGATTAATTAAAATGAGTATTTGGTTTCGTTTTCCTTCTAAATCAATCTTATAGTCACCTTGATTTCAATTTATTCACTAGATTATGATTCAATTTTGTTTATTGATTTCATTTTCGTAGGAACGATGAAGTGGAGAGAGAAATTACAACGGGAGGGTATTTTTGTCTTTTAGATGGTCGGATTTTAAAAACAGGGATTGGAAACTTATTAAAAAACGGAGGGATGTTTTGTGTATTTGCAAGCTTATTAGGGATATATGCCAAACGTACCCTATGAAATAACTATGCCTCTTCTCGCTGCAATGGATAAGAAATAAAGTCTATGAAACCTTCATATTAAATGGAAACTAAGCTTAGGGAAATAACCTTTCCAATTTCCTTTCTTGCTTCCCCAACTTAGGTCTACCAATATCTTTCATGTGCGTTTACCATCTCATTACCATTTGTTACTATCTTATGAATTTTAAATCTGAAGTTGCTAATGAGCTTATATATACTATTTAGAAATTAGCTCTTTTTTTGGAAAATTATATTATCGGATTTCTAAGTTATAAACTCAAAAGAGATAATAAAAAATTTGAGAGCCTTAGTTCTATAATATGGGAAGTATTAATAATCGACTCAGTGTTACCGGTTGGTTTAAATGTTCTCGAGTAATGCTTCGTCGAATATGACGTATACTCATTAAATAGAACGTTTAAGTAGAACTTACTAACCATTAGTGAATACGTGAATTTCACTGAGTAGTATGGGATACTTTGGTTAAATTCATGTGATCACTATAGGGAAATAATTAACACTTTAGAGTTGTTTTCTCTTCGGGTGTGCGACAAGTGGTTGCGAGTTCCGGAAGAGAATATAATTCAAGTTTTCCGGTGGTATCCTAAATAAGTGATATTTACTAGCTTTTAGTAAATACTTGGATTTTACAATACGGTATGGGATGTATTGGTTAAATTCTAGTGATTACTGAAGGTGATAGTATTTGGCACTTTAGAGTTTACTCACTTTTGGTGTGCGGCAAGTGGCTGCTAAATCCTTAAGAAGTTACTCGTGGATTTCTTTTTAAAGTGTAATAATCTAAAATAAATCTGAAAGATTCGGTCATGGCTGCTATCCTTGAGATCGTCTTGTGATCCTGTAATTCCCATCCTGTGTACGATCCCCGGTATCAGATAGGTTCGTGGGATACCAAATTGTTTGTTTGTTTGCTACGGTTCTGTGTACGATCATTATGATCGTTTTGAGTAAGATCTCTTGGATTCTAGATATTTGGATTCTGTGACTATTCTGTGTTCATGAAATAAATATATATTCTTGTGTCTTGTTAGTGAAATAAATGTAAATTCTTGTGTCTTGTGTTCATGAAATAAATATATATTCTTATGTCTTATGATAGATGCTAAGTAAGTTAATTCTTTTATTTTATGTTTAGTGACTAGTTCGTGGTTGTGACTTAAATTTATAACCATGTTCTAAGTTAAGTTAATTTCCCGACTCGTTATATCATGGACATTTGTATTTACTTATATGTTGTTTATTTTTGTGTTCTATTCTGTTCTCACCTTATTGGATATTAGAGATAGTCTGACCCAGGTGTTATTTTGCTTGGGTTAGGCCGAGACTTTTCAGGTTACAGGACCAGTTGACCTTTGGATGTTTGGGCTAGCAAGGAGATAGACACTTTTGACTTTTTAGTTTACCTTATTTAGGAAATTTGTGAATATGTTTATAAGATGTACAATTGAGATTAGAAAATTGTAAAACAATATAACAATCCAGTTTAATATTTCACTCAAAATTTGTATATGTATAAGTTGAGATTTATTCCGCTGTGATCTACGACTGTTATTTATATGATATAATGTTCCGATTTTGAGAAATCGGTGTGTCTATTACTTTGTACTAATATTGTACACGTCAAATTCAGTCTAGATATTAAGTGAAAAGGTATAAATGACGTGTCAGTGTTAATATAAGGATATATTCACATTTGATCGCCCTTAACAAACTGTATTCTCCGAATTAGCAGATGACATTACTTGTTATGTTCTTTGCTAATCTGGTCATCATGGTGGGGTCGTTACAGTTTATATTTTCATACTTATACAAACCTATATTCTAGGGCAATTGTAACTATCTATGGTTTGCACTTGCTCATGCATTGAATTCTCTTTGATAGTATCCTCAATCCTTGGTATTTCCTTTATCCATGGGCCTCCTACAAGCATATCCAATACTTATAGAGGTGTACTTTAATATCCTCTTTATGGTTTACACACATATCAAAATAACATTCCTAGGCTCTTTCTAGTGTCCTTACACTCTACAGGGATTTCTTCTTACCATTCCAAAAGTAGTCATTACTATCTCCTTTATGAGCTTATTTTTTTCCTGGCTCACCTAGACACTAATTCCTATCTACTCCACATTTAAAATTATGGCTTGATCTTTATCATTTTTTTCAAAAATTAAAACTTTAAATTTTTTTAAATATATAATCCTTAAACTCCAATTTTTAAAAGTGAAACTTAGAAACTTTTATTAAATCCAAAAACACTTGGTGTCTTAACCCCTTTTAAAACTTACATTTTTAAGATTTTTGAATTTAACTTATTCACTAAACTTTAAAAGGGAACGTTAACAATTCTAAGTGTAAAATCAAATCAGCCTTTTCTTTTAAAGACCATTCTAACCCTTATTAAAATTTAGGATTTTTCGTTCAACCATTTATTATGTTTTTCCTTCAAAAACTTATTTATTTCCACCAAACCATTTCTTTCTAAAATAAAATTTACATTGTTTTTAAAACATCTTTCATAACTTTTAACTTATAAAAGCTGGAGATAAGAACAACTACCATCCTATTACTTATCTTACATCTCATGCTCTTCCTATATCCAATATTTGGAAGAGTTATTAACATCATGAAAGGGGGAATCAAGCATTAATTATGTGAACGAAATTGAGTAAACTTAGCCAAATTATGTCATCAAACCTGGAAGCAACGTATTAAACGCTGAGCTGCACGGTTGAATCAAGCATTAATTATGTGAAGTCATTATTTAATCATCTCAAGCTATCAAAAATCAAAATTCATTTTTCAATTATATTTTCATAATGTGGTTAAATAACTATCGTTAACATCAAACAAAATTATTACTACAGCTAAATTAGTATTGCATCATACAAATGCAGTTAAAATATTCAAAAACAATAATTGCTTAATTCCAAAAATACTGGAAAATAATAACCGCTTTTGCTTAATGCATTTAAATTTTAACTACAATAAGCTCGAATAAATCATCGTGTACAACCAAAATTATTACTGCATCACATAAATATAGCTGAAATATTCAATTTCTACCATGCATAATTCAAAATTGTCATTAAATTATAACTGCATTTTATTAATGTAGTTAAATTTTAATTGTATTAAGATTGAATAAATTCCTGAAATGTAGCCAAATTTATTACTTCATCACATAAATGTGGTTAAAAATCTTCAAATATAGTTAAATTTACCCAAAACTTGCTGGTAAATTATAATTGCATTTTCTTAATTTCATTAATTTATAACTGTTTTAAAATTGAATAAAATTATCAAATATAGTCAAAATCATCAATAGTAAATGCAATAAAAAAAATGCTAACGTAGTTAAATTAATTCAAAAAATGCCTATAAATTATTACACCATTTTTTGATGGGGCTAAATTATAACTGCACTAAGTTTGAATACTATCAAACACAATCAAAATTATTACTTTATTACATAATGTAGTTACAATATTCAAAGGCAACCATAATTGTATAATTCAAAAAAAATACTCCTTTCAAATATGTTAAAAGATAATAAATACATTATAATAATCTAGGTAAAACTACTATGTAATGTTTATGATCATCATAATAATGCTGTTACAGAAACGCGGTACACAGCGGTGACACAAAATAATTGTGCAATTAAAGCTGCTATATAAAATTATGATTTTAAAAAATTTATTTTTAGCTATCAACAATGGATATCATTGGAAAGAAAATTAAATTTGTGATTTAATAGTGAAAACGATTCTTAAATCCAATCAATGTAGAAAAAGTTATCACATTTTAAAGTTTAGAATATAAAGAAATTAAAAATGCGACTGTTCAGTTGCCAAATTTCAAGGAGGCCTGTGTGAGCTTGAAATTCAACTCACTAATAATAATATAGTATAGATTATAGTGCAACCACTTACAACTTAATTTTTAAGACCTTAAGTCTTCTTTCCTATAATATTCACCCTATTTCGATTTAAATACCACTTATATTGTCCACCCATAAAAATATTTAATATCTTAAAAAATTTCATTACATAGAAAGGTTCACGAGCTATATTGCTTTATTATTCCTTTTAAAAGAAAACAACCTCTTATAAAATTTCCTTTACTGAAATCAAATTAGCTAAATATATTTTTTCTTACCACACCATTATTATATATGTATATATTTTTTAAAAATTCAACACCCGCTTACTTTTTCATTAATTGTCCTTTTAAAGTATACAATTTATACTTTTTCTCATTTTCCAAAATTTTCTTATTGTTGGGTTGGACTCAAAGTGGACTTCTAACTATTCTCTCAAGACATCCTTCTTTCCAAATCCAAAAAATCTAATCATTAATTAGGAGTGACCATTTTACATCTTTCTTTAGAAACTTCTCCACTTCCACTATCTCTAACATATGGACTCTTATTTTCCCTTTAGTTGGACCTATTTTACATCATCAATCGACCATCAAAATGGGGATCAGCAATCATTGAGCTATCAAGGCCCGACTAGGCAGTCATGTACCATCTAGTTTTTGGGACTTTTCCAAATGCATCTATAGGACTTCTTAGGATTTTAGCACATATACTATATTTATATTTATAGTCAAAATACAAATACATTCACTCAATGTTTCCTAATTTTTTTAGGAATCGACTAACCTATGCTCTGATACTAATTGTAACAACCCGCCCTCTAGTAGGCCCAGATTTTCGCTAACCCAAAAACCCAAGTCCACTAAAATACGGATCGTTGGTTTGGTATCCTACAAAAGAGAAGCTATTTTCGAGCACTAATGATAATAAGTCATAGCAGAAATAAGTAAATATAATAGATCATAATAATTACTTATCCAGAATTGACACCTAAAATGTCAAGACCCTCAACCCAGCCTTAAAACAGTACCGGTACCTGCCCTTCTAAATCCCATGGGTTGTAATCAGGAGGGGGCCAGAACAACGTTCTGCTGACTGGTAAATTATACATCTTATACATAACACTAGCGTATACCGATTGTTCACCATTTCATGTTATGTCAGACTTTATCCTTAGTCGTTACGACTCCATCGCTACGTACGAACCATACCCATCTGTGCCATGTAGATCTATATACATATATAAATAGATCCCATTGTCCACTAATAGATCTAGATACTATCTCCACTAGTATCTACCGCTCAACACCACATAAGGATCCATCGCCGCGGTACATCGTGATCATCATATCACCTAAGGAGATCCTACTGTGTGCATCGACGACCTCCAGCCCATAAGGTCCTATATTCGCTTGGGATTTTCACATTTGTCTACTTTGTATATCATGGATTTCCATCCCCATGCACCTCCACCCCGTTCGTATTTTTTAAGGAATCTCTAGTATGGGTTAACTAGCCTTGCCCTATTAAACAGACTAACAAACAACTGTGGTGGTGCATAACCCAAACTTAATCAATCCTGGTAGGCAGAAGATATCGGTTAGGTGTAAACCTATCCTTCTCAATGATCGCAAGGAACCGATGATGAGCTCGCTAAATATGCAACTCCTACCCTTAGTTTTGGTACCCACATACACCAACATTTTTTGCACCCAGTTGCAACTCATTTGGTACTTACACACGCTAGCCTTTTGCATGCCCTGTTGCATAAGTCCAATTTCACTCATCGTCCATTAAGATTGCCTAGTGCAGTTAAGGTGATATCCTCATCGGACAAATTTGAAACAGATCACTAGCGCTTATACAGTCTTGACATCCGTAAAAAGTCCACCCGGTGCCTGCAATTACGGAGTTTCCAATCCAAGCATACCTAACCTGAGGGTATCCCTTTAGTTATACGCAAGGTAAACTCTCTACCGGTCCTATTAGTTGCATATGTTTTTAGCATCCCAACCTAGTCTGTAACACCCCTAATTTTTTATAACATTATTCAGGAGATTTAATTAGATAAATTAAATAGAATAATAAAAATAAATAGAGTGATAAGGGGATTGAGATTTGAAATAAAATTAAAGGCCAAGCTTAATAACTTAAATGGGCTTAAGAATGGTTTATAAACAAATTAATTTACATAAGGGCATATTGGGAAAGAGGTGCACCTATTACCATAACCCTTATATATCCACGGCTTACCATCCATTCACGTTCATTTTCTCATTTTCACAAAACTTAAAAACGTAAGAAAAGAAGAGCTTAGAGCCGGCCATTTCTAGGAGAAGGGAAAATTCAAATCAAGCTAAAGATTAAAGCAAGGGGAATAAATCTTAATTTCAATCCAGTCTCCTTATCTTAATCAAAGTGAATTAATACTTTATACCATCTCTATTTTTCTTTTATGATCATACATTTTTGGATTTAAGATTAAATTCGTTTTTATGATGATTTGGACGATAATATGCTTGAATTATGATTTGTTTGATTTAAGCAAAATTGTTTAAATCGGATTTATGCAGTTTTAAGGCAAAACAGATTGAAATTGATTCTTGAATGCCATGGAAAAATTATAAATTATGTAAAACATAATTTTGGAGTTGGATTTTAATTTTGATAATTTTCCAAGCTTTGGAAAAATTATTATGAATTTTCAAAGGAAAATATGGTTAATTGGGTTTAGAAATTAATTTCAGTTATTTCATGAAGAATTTGGGTCTAGAATTTTTATATGTTAGATAACATAATCAAAGTGAATTTTTGTGAATGTTGGGGATTTTTCCTAAGTGATTTACTATAAGAATTAAATTATTTTGTAAGGAGGACCTAAATGATTTAAATTGTTTGTTTAATGGAAGGGCATATTTGTTAAATTAATCTGGATTTAGGTCTGAAATTATGCAACAGTTAGCAACCAATCACATGTTTACACGTGGCGGGTTAGTTAGAAAGTATTTGCTTTAATTAGCATCAAATCAGTTTTACCCAGAAGTGGGTTCCGCCACTTTTAGAAGCTCTTTCGACCTTATGCTTCCGCTTTAAATCAGTCGAAACCAACCTAGGCTGAAGCCAATACACAAGGTACCACTTAGATGGTACATAGTGGATTGGAGGAAAAGCGGAAGGCATGGTGTCGAAAGCATTTGGTTTCGATGGGGTCGAGACCTTTGCTTTGTTTTCAAATGTTAAGTGCCTGCCTTATTTTCATGAATGCTTTCGAAGGAGTCAAAACATATGCTTTCAAAAGAGGTTTTCAAAATGCTTTCGAAGGGGGTTGCCATCTCATGTTTAAAGTATAAGCTTTTGAATAGGTTCCTTTATTTACAAAATAATGCTTTCGAAAGTAGTGGTTCCGACCTAGTCGATACCCTGCTGCCGTTCTTTTGCCTTTCGAGTGTATTGAAGTCATCAATGCTTTCGAAGGGTAGCGTTTGTTTTAAAGATGTACTAAGCCACTTCCTAAATGCTTTCATAGGGATCAAGGGTTTTGAAGGCAATGGCTTCGAAAGAAGTTTCGAAGCTAGCTTTCAAATATTTTACTTATATGGTTTAAGCTTTCGAAAGGAAGGTTCCGACGCCATCAATTTTTTCCCCAAACACTTTTATATGATAAAGAATTGTTTCGAAAGGGGTATTTTCATTTATATTCACTTAGACCCAAAAGATGTTTTTGAGTGAACCCAATGGTTTCGAAAGGGTAACTGCCATTAGTTTCGAAGCTATGTTTCTAAGGATTATTAAGTAGTGTTTTGATACTTTCGAAAGGTATATTTTAGTTTCTAAAGAGATGATTTATAGAGCTTCGAAAGGTTTATATGTAATGTTTTGAAAAGAAGTTTTCTATGCCTTTGAAGGAGCTTATCTAGAGGTTTCGAAAGTAAAGTTTTAAGGTTTCAAAAACCTTAGTTTTCAAAACAAATAACCCAATCTCATTTTAAAAGAAAACCATGGCATAAATAAAGTGTTTTGAAGAAGTTTTCCTTGATTAATGGGTTAAAGGGATTAACAGAGTATTATATAAATTGATTTCAAGGATATTAAATCATAGGGGTTGGTATTATTATGTTTGCTTCTTTATATATGTATTTGAATATATTCACATTGTAATGAACCCATAATGGTACCTTGGGGAAGGGTAGAATAACCAGCTAGGTTGACCCAGTAGTGAATATAAATTAAGGATGCTAAAATATCAATTAAAGATATTGGTAGGGGCCAATAGGTTCACAGTAAGCCCATGAAAACAGTGTATAGGAAAAGATATTGGCAAGGGCCAATAGGTTCATAGTAAGCCCATGAAAACTATGTATAAATGAAGATGTCAGGAAGACAGGTTCATAGTTAGCCCATGAAAACTATGATTTGATATTAGCAGGGGATAATAGGTTTGTAGTTAGCCTATCAAAACTATATCCGGACTAAGATATTGACAGAAGTCAATAGGTTCCTAGTCAGCCCATGAAAACTAGGATAAGAGAAAAGATATTGGAGTTACCAATAGGTTCAGGGAGAACCCATGAAACAGTAAAGATATTGGCAGGGGCCAATAGGTTCTTAGTGATCCTATGAAAACTATGAAATCGGACAGGGAGTCCATATACATTAAACGGGTTATTAGTAAGCCCATGAAAACTAATAGGTTAATCGTAACCTTAGAAACTATAACTGAGACAGAAAGTCAAAATGAATGGGGATGGGTAATCCAGAATTGATTTACTTGTTTTGCATATCATCATATTATTTTGAGATATTTTAATCATTGTTGATGTAGGAGCACAGTATATGGTTTTATAAAGGTTTTAGGATACTAGTGAGGGGAAAACCCATTCTGCTAAGTGGCGTGGTCTCACTTTATATCTAAATGGTTTGAGATGGTAGATTATTGTTCATACCAGGCTTTACGTCTGACTCGAAGTATATGTTTTCCCCTTAAACTCTCGGGTGCTAAATTGATTTTGAGTAGTTTGAGAGTTGAGGTTTTCAGGTACCTCTTTAGACGAATAAGCTTCCAGAGGCGTACATGAGGCACGATAGCTAATTGGAGTTCTTTTCTACTTTGATTTTCGCTATGTTTGGTTGTGAAGGAAAAGTTGTTAAATTGCCTATATATACTATGACCATCCAAGGGGGCATCTTCATATGTTGCTCTTAGCGTATGTTGTAATAAATATATTTTCTCTGAACGTGGTTCTCGTATCGGGACTATGTAAGGAATTTAAAATACTTTGAAATGAAATGTGGAACTTGTTTGATGTTTTAAATTTTTTCCATATTCATGTGTTTCTATGTATCAATGTATCTAACATTACCGTATTTGATCACCGAGGATTAATAACTATGGATGACTACAACATCCGTAGCCGTTAGTTTTGGGCCTCCAAGTGAGGGATGTTACAAGTTCGTATTAGAGCTTAGGTTTATGAAACTTAAAAGAAATTTAAACCTAAAAGATTTTCAAACATAATCCAATGAATCAGAAAATAAGATCGGGGTCTGGGTTAACGCTGTAGTAACATACTTGTATTTGGTATATAGATATATATGAGTACATATTTCCCTCTCTCTTAGACCGTTCTTCTGTATCTTACTAAGGCTCGTATGTATATTTACGAGAAAGAAAATATGGAAGCAGGAAACGGAAGAGGAAATCTCAGTGGAGGAAGCACCACAACTAATAGAAATGTTCAACCCACCAGGAGGAACCCGGGTCAACAGGCTAATGCTAACCAAAATGCTGATGCCAATGTGGGTGCTAGAAATCCACCAGTGGATATGAGGGCGTTGTATCAGTTCTTCGCCAATACGATGCAAGCTAGGGTTGTTGTTGGTGTTGCTGGTAATGTTGGAGGAGCTAATCTCGTGGCACCATTTGGGAATAGTTATACTAAGCGGAGTAGAGATTACACCAGTCTCGATGGGAAGCCATTTATGGGAACGGAGAATGCCATTGAGGTAGAGAATTGGTTGTTGCATTGTGAAAGCATATTTGTTGATCTAGGTTTAGATGATGAGCAGAAGAGAAGGTTGCCTCTAGGTAGTTGCAAGGGTCAGCACTTCATTGGTGGAATAGTGTTACAATCGGTGTTCCGGAGGAGGAATTGACTTAGGCTTAATTTTGAAGAAGATTTGAACAGAGGTTTATGTTTGAGGTTGCTAAATCAGCGCTGCTGAGAAAGTTTTTGGATCCGAAGCAGGGAGAGATGTCGGTTGTTGAGTATGCTGCTAAGTTTGATGAGTTATCCCGTTATGGATATAATACTATAGACACCGTCATCAGGAGAAATGAGAGGTTCATTTAGGGATTGAGACCTGAGCTTGCTAGGGCGACCCTGACACATATCCATGATCTTAGTAATGTAGTGGTGGAGATGGCAATTCATCATGAAGAGGTGCTTGCTGTTTGTGCTAGAGAGAAGCCAGTTGAAACCCAGGGTTCGCAGGGAAAGAAAAGAAAATTCTTTAAGAAGAAGGGAGCCCAGAAGGGAGATGTTACCAAGAAGGCAAAGACTAACTTAGTTTGCTTTAAGTGTTACAAGAAGGGTCATTATGCAAATGAGTGCCGGTCAGGCAAGAGGAAGAAGGCTGTAGATAAGAAGAATGTTAAGTGCTTTAATGGTGACCAAGTTGGGCATTATAAGAATCAGTGTCCAGAATCGGTCAGGACAGACAAGGGTAAGGTTTTTATTGTTCGACCATCATCTGCTAAGCCAACTACAGCTGAAAAAAGGAAGACTGTGATGGAAGGTATGTTTTGTTTTCAGAGTATACCAGTTATGATACTATTTGATGCCGGTGCATCACATTCGTTTATATCCCGGTGTCTGGTTGATAGGTTATGCGTAGAACCCACATAACTTGTTACCTCCTTAAGGGTTGCGAATCCAGTAGGAGGGTATGCAACTCTGGGGATGAGATGTGACCAGTTAGAACTTGATTTGTTAGGTCATCAGTTTGTATGCAGTCTGTATGTTTTCGATTTCGTAGATTTCAGAATCATTTTGGGTATGGATTGGTGAGCAAGTATGAGGCTAGGATATTTTCCAGGATGGGGAGATATCACTGAGACACTCAGATAGTCATAACCGAATCATATTCTCAGTGGAGATTTCTGATTGGATTAGTTGTGCTTTGTTAAGTGTAATGGAAGTGGGATAAGAGTTAAGTCAAGTTCAAGTAGAAAGAGAGTTTGTAGATGTCTTTGAGCCGGTCATAGGACTATCACCAAAACGAGCTATTGAGTTTCGGATAGATCTTATGCCAGAAGCTGAACCTATAAGTAGACCACCTAACAGGATGACACCGACCGAGATGATGGAATTGAAGGTGCAGCTAGTGGATGTAGAAGGGTGAAATTTTATTTGACCAAGCAGTTCGCCTTGGGGAGCGGCCGTGATGTTTATGAAGAATCCACATGGGTCGTTGAGGATGTGTATCGACTATCGTAAGTTGAATGAGAAGACGATCAAATATAAGCATCCTTTTCCGAGAATTGATGAACTATTTGATCAGTTGTGTGGAGCCTGAGTGTTTTCCCATTTGAATTTGACGACAAGTTTCCATCAGTTAAGAGTGGTAGAGGACAGTATTCCTTTAACAGCATTTCGGACTAGGTATGGTTCGTACGAGTGGTTAGTAATGCCATTCGGGTTACGAATGCACCTGCTTTATTCGTAGATTTGATGAAACGAGTTTTCCGAGCGCACTTAAATAGGTTTGTGTTGGTGTTTATATATGACATTTTAGTATACTTTAAGGATGAAAGAGAGCATGAGGATCATCTTATAGAGTTGTGCTTTAGACGGTGAGGCATCAAGAATTCCAACTGTCATTTTTGAAAGAAAGAGGTTAAGTTTCTTGGTCATGTGGTTTCAGAGAAGGGCTTGTCACTCGATCCAGATAAGATCGAAGCTATTAATAATCGGAAGAGACCAGAGACGGTGACCGAGATTAGAAGTTTTCTTGGACTTGCTGGCTATTACCGGAGATTCATCAAGGACTTCTCGCAAATAGCAGCGCCTTTGACTAAGCTAACCAGGATGGAGGTGAAGTTTGTTTGGTTCGACAAATGTGAGGAAGCATTCCTTAAGTTAAAGCATTTGTTGACCAATGCACCTGTGTTAGTAGTTCCAGACAGAAACCAAGGGTTGGTGGTGTATACCGATGCACGTAGAACTGGATTAGGAGCTATGTTGATGCAGAAGGGTAAAGTGATTTCCTACGCTTCATGACAGCTTAGACCACGTGAAGTGAGATATCCTACTCATGATTTGGAGTTGGCTGTGGTGATCTTTGCATTGAAGATTTGGAGACATTATCTCTTAGTGGAGAAATTTGAGCTATACACAGATCATAAGTCTTTAAGATACTTATTCTCTCAAATGGAGCTGAATATGAGGCAACAGAGGTGGATGGAATTTTTAGCAGCTTATGATTTTGGTATAGAGTATACTCCTGGGAAAGGAAATAAAGTAGCAGATGCTCTTAGCAGAAAACATCAGAATGTAGTGTTAGCTATGTTGGCAGAATGGAAAGATTTAGAAGCTTTTACTACTTGTAGTGTGCAGTTAAGATCTACTGCTAGTTCTAGTTAGAGTATCGCCATGTTGTCCTGTTTAGAAGTTCGACCAGTGTTGATCGAAAGGATTTCTTCTAAGCAGAAAGAGGATCCAGTGTTAGATGAGAAGATTAGAAGGCTTGAGGTTGGACTCGGGATCGATGATCTGAAGGATTTTGGTCTTGACCAGGGAGGATGGTTGAGAAAGAAGGGACGATTGTGTGTTCCAAATGTTGAGGACTTGAGAAAAGTTCTTGGACAATATCATCGATCTAAGTTTATGATTCATTCTGGAGGGACCAAGATGTATCAAGATATGAAGAGGGGCTTCTTTTGGGAAGGTATGAAGAGGGATGTTGGCTTGTGGACTAGGCAGTGTGCAAACTGTCAACAAGTGAAAGCCAAACATCAGAAGCCGAGTGGATTGCTTCAACCTTTAGAGATTCTAGTTTGGAAAGAGGATTCGATATCCATGGATTTTATAGACGGGTTGCCAAGATCAAATAGAGGAAATGAAAGTATGGGTCGTATTGGATAGATTGACAAAGAGTGCCCATTTCATTCCAGTAAAGTCAACCCGGACGGCACTTGTGTTGGTTAAGTTATTCATGAAGAACATAGTTAGACTTCATGGAGTTCCTAGTGGCATAGTCAGTGATAGAGATGCTTTGTTTACTAGCAAATTCTAGAAGAGTCCACATGATGTGTTAGGCACTAAGCTCAAGATGAGTACTGCATATCACCCTTAGACGGATGGGCAGATAGAGAGAGTCAATAAGGTACTCGAGGATTTGTAGAAAGCTTTTGTACATCATTTTGGTGGATCTTGGGAGGATCACCTACATTTAGTGGAGTTTTCCTATAATAATAGCTATCAGACTAGTATAGGAATGACGCCTTTTGAAGCTTTGTATGGAAGGCCATGCAAATCACCAACATGTTGGTCGGAGACTGGAGACAGATTAGTCTTAGGTCCAGATCTGGTTAGAGAGGCGATAGAGAAGATTGAGTTGATCCGGGAAAGGATGAAAGAAGCTCAGTCTAGACAGAAGAGTTACGCAGATAGGAGGTGAAAAGACCTAGAATTCTCAGTTGAAGATAAGGTTTTCATTAAAGTATCACTGATGAAGGATGCGGTACGATTTGGAAAGTCAGGGAAACTGGCACCGAGATATGTTGGTCCATTCCAGATTATAGAAAGGATTGGAAAGCTCACATACAGAATAGATGTTATCCCACCTTTTGGCAAGGCCGAGATACCAAGGAATTGGTCAAAAACGTTGAGTCGCTCGTCATGGACATCTAGTGCACATAGGTCTACCCTGGATATCGATGAATTTTGTCCGAGACCAGATTGAGCTGCAATTGATAAGACATGACTGGAAAAGCAAAGAGAGCCAACGTTCCAAGTTTCAAGTCAATCCGAGTTCATATGCTCAAGTTATGATGGATGCAAGTTGAAGGGAAAGGCCATGTTTTCGTATCCATCAGTGAGCCCCATTTCGTATCCATCCGTTTAGACTCGATCGATATCGTACCCATCGAGGAACATCGGTTCGTACCGATCAAGTTGACCATGTTCGAACCCATCGAGTTCGCATCGATCAGGTTCGTATCCATCAGCAGATGACGTGCCTCACAACAATCAGCCAGTGTCTACTTCGTATCCATCGGAAAACCTTACTTCGAATCCATCAGAAACCTCTCGTTCGAATCCATGCCCAATGGCTCGTTCGTGTCCATCGTGTCAAATGGAACTGGTATGACGCAACGGCTATCGATACAAATGAGGCGAGATCCATGGATGCGACACGGTCAAACCGGAGCAAAAGGTGGATCGATTCAAAATACGCGCGCCACATCATCTCAGGAACACGTGCAACCATCGATACAAGGGAATCGATTCGAAGCTATGGAGTCGAACCAGACAGCCATCCGAGAAATCTCAACTTGTATCGATCATATCTCAAGATCTAGTGATCCAAATGCTATGAAATTTTCGTAGGAGATTACACACAAGCCAAAGATCATCTCCACCAATTTCCAGATCCATCGGACTTGATTTTGATCGATACGAATGGTTTCGTATCGATCGCGGATTGGGTCGAAACTTCCTGGAAACAGTCGCGTGGGCCCCCTCACGTGCCAGATCGGGTCTCCCGAAGTTTAAGCGAAATCTCAGCCTCCTGCGCCTATAAATAGAGCCCCAGAGCCAACAGAAGAGGGATCTTTTTTCTCGGAAGCATCCAGACTCTGCCGGATTGAGATTTGCATCCTACTTTTGCTGTCAATTTCGAATTCTAATATGTAATCCGTTGTTCATTGCTGTAACCGCTTGTAATCATTGAGAGAGAATCAATAAAATCATCAAAACTTCATAGTGGACGTAGGCCATACGCCGAACCACTCTAAATTGCTTGTCTGTGCATTTTACATTTCTGTTTGTTGGAGTTTTTGTTAGATAACCTCTGTTTTACATTTATAATCTTCATTTTATCTCTTCAAATAACTCCCGTAGAGTGTTGTGCCCATTTTTGGTACAAACACTTTGGTGCTTTCATTGAGAGCTGACACAGTTATTTCTCCTGCTCTATGGATCTACTACCGTCGTTGGATTGCAAAAATCTAAGGAGAAGATCCAGATCTGTTCATAAGTGGTTCCTTCTATTCTATTCAGATTGCTCCAGATCTAAGAGGAACTACATTCATCATGAATTCCATACCCATATTTTCGAATCCAGAAAAAATGCAATTTTTCGTATCCATGAAAATATGGTGTTTTCCGTATCCATGAGATGGATGTTGTACTTCGTATCCATGAGATGGATGCTGTACTTCGTATCCATGATATGGATGCTCTACTTCGTATCCGTGAGACGGATGCTCTACTTCGTATCCATGAGATGGATGTTGTACTTCGTATCCATGATATGGATGCTCTACTTCGTATCCATGAGATGGATGCTCTACTTCGTATCCATGAGATGGATGTTGTACTTCGTATCCATGAGATGGATGCTCTACTTCGTATCCATGAGATGGATGCTCTACTTCGTATCCATGAGATGGATGTTGTACTTCGTATCCATGAGATGGATGCTCTACTTCGTATCCATGAGATGGATGCTCTACTTCGTATCCATGAGATGGATGCTCTACTTCGTATCCATGAGATGGATGCTCTACTTCGTATCCATCAGGAAGCAATACTTTGTATCCATCCATCTGCCTCCAATTCGTATCGATACTCAACTGCAATTCGAATCGATTCAACAGCGCCCTATTTGTGTCGATCAAAAGATACCACTTTCGTATCGATCTAGCCATGCGCATTTCGTATCGATGCTAGTGGAGCTAATTCTCTCGATGGATACGAAAAGGATGGATACGAACAAGGCTGGAACGATACAAAAATTTTTTATTTAAAAAAATATTTTTCGGGTACGACCCAGATTTCCTAAAAAGAGGCTAAATAAAATTTTTTAGTGGAGGAACATTCCATCCGTGCTTCTAATTGTTCCATGACTGAACAAGACATAGGAGCTCACAACAACAAATGTTGAGTTGCAATCAAGGAATGGGTAAAGAAATACTACTCAACTAATGCTCCCAAAGGATGGAGAACCTAGCTAATATGCCAAGAGCTAGAGTTGGTTAATATATCAAGCTTCTAAGGTGGAATGTAACTTCCTCCAATTGACCAGCTTTCAAACTCCTGAATTGACAACTATGGTACGATGGCTAATATGGCAACTCCCTTACACTGTCTACTCTATCAACTCAAAGCATAGCTGGTCACTGCTGAACCATCTTCAAATGCCCGCATCTTAATCATTCTACGTCCACATGACTAAAAGCGTGGCATACAACCTCAAGAAGACTTCCTTAATACCCTATATAGGTCTCCTATCTGGGTGAAAATTAGAAATAATGACCAATCTATTATCCCATCTTTACCAACTCACCATACAATCGGTATCACCAAACCACTCGAACATTGGGCAATCGTGCGTACATCATTCACCAGTGTTACAAGACCCCTTGGCAATAAAATAGGCCTGATCATAATGTCGACTGAAAAATCCTCCCCAGTGGAGACCTATTCATTGAAGCCACCCTACCTGCAAAATTTCTAGTGAAAATTCAATATGTTGACTATGTCAGCATACTATAGAAATACAACCCCCGACACTACCTCATGAAGTGAGAATGGCACATGGACTCCACCAAGAGTGATGAATGCCATCAAAGAACACTGTCATTCATGGTTAGAAATACCAGTTCTACTTCTCATATTGCTAAAGGGAATAAAGAAGCTGGCAGCCAATGAATTTATCCAAAGCCCACATCCAGTTACTGCCAATACCCATAAATGAATTCATCACCTGAGCTTATTTCCAGACCATGATAAGAGAATTGGTGGGTAGCCGTCAACGAGTACACCAACATATCCAGGCCAATATTGAGTTGATGAACCAGATGAAGGATCAACTTGGCGAGATAAGGAGGGAACCCACTACATACTCTAGATCGGAAAACTCCCCTTCTTTAGATGGCTACCGCGGATGCCAACGCCATAAGGCTGCCCCGGAAAGGATAACTCTGACAATACGTTCAAGCCCCATAAGATGAAGGACCGGAAACATCCGACCCCTATCAATCAAGGACTTTGATCTAAATCATTTGCGTTAGACATCCAACTGAAAAGGGCTGGACTGAAGTGCAATAGCGAGACTGCGACGCTGCCTCACTCATCAATGAGATTTGATCTGATCTCTTTTGAATTATTTCTGATTCATTTTCATTTACGTTGCGAAATATGACCTACTTGAATTAAACTACTTGCAAATGATGCAGGTAACCGAGTACTTAAGATTGGGTGCAAAACAACCTCCGCGGACCATGATCAAATCATTGAGGTATCATCATGACGAGCATGATTCAACCACTCATCGGCTACTATATGCCCTCAACTGGGGGGCAAGGCATCAAAGCAGAAGAGACCGACAAGGTCAGGACTCTAGTATAAAGTGGATGCAACCGACCATCCACTCATCCGCTTATGCAATTTAATTAGAAGATTTAAGAAAGACTTGGAGTTATATGTCCCGAATATGCACTCTCCATCTCGTGTTTGAAGCTCTCCAAAATACTTATGCTTCTTCTGATGCCCGATAAAATCGGAATCACGCCAAGGGTGGACGCGATGTCACCATCCATGCATCCAATCCTACATTAGACATTTGGGATTATTTGAGGGAACACATGTTTAAAGGTTCAACCCTCAATTTAAAGTCATCAACGACTGCTTGTCTACTCACTAACCATCATGAGCTGTCATTTCAACTCTCTTCCTTAGCTCGATCAAAAGAATGCAAAGTATAAATTGGAGATGATGGCACTCGAACTCTGCTCTCATGGGAGGATATACAACTCAAAGTGGATGTAGTTCGACCATCCTTTCCTATGCTCGAGCACAAAGCTTGCCAGAACACTAATCTTACTCCTTAGGCTTGGCAAAAGCGGAATCCAAATGAACATGGACGCGATCCAACCGTCCATACTCTAGACCTCATCCTTCGTTGAGGGGCCTATAAGTGGAAGTTAATCGGGATCCCACCGATCACTCGCTAAGCGAAACACCGAGCTCAGGGACAAGCCATCACATCGAGGCTAGAAATGGGTTGATACACGACAATCCCTCAATTAACTCCGCACTCCCAGAGTACGAGGCGGAGTATAAACATTACTTAACTCCGCACTCCCAGAGTGCGAGGCGGAGTATAAACATTCCTTAACTCCGCACTCCCAGAGTACGAGGCGGAGTATAAACATTCCTTAACTCCGTACTCCGAAGAGCGCGAGACGAAGTATAAACATCCAACTCCGAGTTCCCAGAGTGTGAACCGGAGTATAAACATTCAACTCCGTATTCCCAGAGTGCGAACCGGGGTATAAACATTCAACTCCGTATTCCCAGAGTGCGAAGCGGAGTATAAACATTCAACTCCGAGTTCCCAGAGTGCGAACCGGAGTATAAACATTCAACTCCGTATTCCCAGAGTGCGAAGCGGAGTATAAACATTCAACTCCGAGTTCCCAGAGCGCGAACCGGAGTATAAACATTCAACTCCAAGCTCCCAGAGCGCGAGTCGGAGTATAAACATTCAACTCCGAACTCCCAGAGAGCGAGTCGGAGTATAAACATCCAACTCCGAGTTCCCAGAGTGCGAACTGGAGTATAAACATCCACTAACTCTAGATTCCCAGAGTGCGAACTGGAGTATAAACATCAACTAACTCCAGATTTCCAGAGTGCGAACTGGAGTATAAACATAAACTTACTTCGGTCCCGAGAGCGTAGACTAGAGTATAAACACCAAATGGGCGTGACTAACAACCCATCAACCAACTCCAGTCCTCAAAGCATGGTTTGGAGTATGAATATCAAAAGGTATGTGACTCGACTGTCCATCTATCGGCTATGGTTCAAAGCGGATGTGGTACGACCGTTTGCTTCCCAATCTTCCCCTGACATGGGGGTACACTTAATACACAAAATTGGATGCGATCCGACCATCCAGCACTAAGCGGGCGTGACGCAACCGCCCATGCATCAACTCTTGTCCCCGGCATGGGACCCATAACATAAATTTATAGGGATGCACTCCAACCCTACAAGACAAAATTCCTTCCTTGATTCGACAGGGAGGCATAGATTCAAAAAACGGACCTGGCTGGATGTCCTATTCTGAATTGATATTACTACCATCCAACCGCAAATGAACATGGCATGACCGTTCATATGCTAACTCTCGCCTGTGATCCGACGGGTTGTGCATGCAGCATGGACGGATGTGACCTAACCATCCGCCAATCAATTCCTTCCTACAGTTTAGTGGGAGAAGCATCAAACTAAAGTTGTTGTAATTTGACCGGCCGCACTTCGACTTTTGCCCTTGACTGGTGGCAGGGGAATTGACCAAGGAAAACACGGTCTGACCATTTTCTACAAAAAAAACTTAGTCCCCACAGCGTGGACAGGGGTATAAGCATCAAATAGGTGCAATTAGACCATCCACGAACTAACTCTGCTAACCCAAGACTGGGGGCAGAAGTGCAAAATCACTGAAAGAAGAGAAAGATGACTCGCTACATCTCCAGCTTAGCATCCTTTACAGCTTAAGGAAACGACTACACGGAGAACAAATGCTAACTAATCAGAATGATGCCCGAAGTTCTGGGCAACCAATTATATCGTACCGCTGGATCGACGGGCAATATCGATCTGCACCTTTCACATCGTACCATTGAATCGACGGCCAATATCGGTCCTCTTCGTCTACAAGTCGATGTGACCCGAACTCCATCGAAACCTTTGACCAACAAGGCATGGATAAAAGAATGAACCACGAATGAGTGTGGCTTGACCATTCATTCATTGACTCTTACCACGATCCGACTTAAAGAGCAATTCAAAACAAGTGCAACCTAAACATCTACACACTGATTCTTACCCTGGATTCAACAAGGGAAGCATCAATCCTGCTTTGGATCTGGCTGGACGATTCACTCCTCAGTTTTTGCCCAAAGTATGGCGATATAGGCAGCGAAGTGAAAGTCATTGACCATCCAGAATCTAGCTTATGTCCGAATGTCAGCAAAGTAACAATGTATTCCTCCAAGAGGAAAGAACTATAACATAATACAGGATAGTCTCGACTCAGCCTTCCATCGGTTAACTCGATCCTGTGGTTCAATGGGATAGAATACAAAATTGAAGCGGACATTATCTACCATGCCACTTATCGAGATATTCCCCAGACTTGGGGGCACGAACAAGAAGATAAGAGTAATGTGATTCAACCATTCATCAGTCAACTCTGGTTCTTAAAGCTTGAACTACAGTATAGACACAGCTATGACGAGACTATACCGTCCGCGTAATGCATCCACTAACCCGAGACTGGGGGCAAAAGAGTAATTATCCGAGAGTTGACTATGACAACTTGAACCTATGACCCATGCCTGATATTCATAACAACTCTAGGTTGCGACCGAAAGGATGCCTAGAGATAGAATCATCAGATCATTACCCGGACTTATGGGCAACTGATCATCATTCCGACCCTCACAACGAGCAATTGATCGCGAGTACATTGAACGACAAGCACATCATTCATAAACACAAGTGAAGTCGATCTCAAAGCTGTAGCTAGCTATGTAGCAGCGTGCAGTACAAGGCTAAATTCTACTAATCCTTTGATTCAACATTCTTATAAGCCTAATCATTTACCATTGCAAATAAACACATGAAGTGCTACAACCCATCACGAGTATTGTAGATCAGATCACAACTATGTGCAATGATGAAGAAAGAGTCAGCTATTTTACTTCAGGTGAATCTTGATGTGTTCGCTTGGACTCGATCTCATATATATATATATATATATATATGGACTCTCGCTAGCCATGAAGAACCCTACATTAAATGTCGACCCGAGGCATGTCTCGGTGAACAAAAACGATGCGACATGGATCCGGAGAGATCTGTTGCACTTAAAGAGGAGGCGAATCTGCTCAAAACCAGTGGGTTTATCCATGATGCCCTCCAACCAAAGTGAGTATCCAATCCTTTATTATAAATAAAAAACGAA
Organism: Allium fistulosum; assembly: GCA_030737815.1. Classification (NCBI taxonomy): domain Eukaryota; kingdom Viridiplantae; phylum Streptophyta; class Magnoliopsida; order Asparagales; family Amaryllidaceae; genus Allium; species Allium fistulosum. The sequence goes on from CM060907.1 coordinate 621,484,965, forward strand.
CAGAGAGTGGAGGACATAAATCAACTACTCAGATTTGCATGGGGTATAACAGTGCACGGCTTTCCAATTCCAATGATCGACCAACTGATGGACCTGACCATCATACATGAATTACTCACATCCATGGATGCAAACTCCAGATGCAATCGGATACTGAAGCATGTCCTAGACCAGGAATACAACTGTCTCGTTATTGACCTGGGCCTATAGTGCTATGCTGAAATCCCTAAATTTGAGCTTGAGAATGCTTATGCTACTTACCAAAGGACGATTAGCAGATCATTCAAAAATCATATCGGTCGATCGAGGAAAGTAGATGTGGTTAATATGCTCGTGAGATCACGGCTATCAAACGACCATATCGATGACTTGAAAGAGGTATTCAGTGCTCTCCAAAAAATGCAGGATGAAACTCGATCCTTTGAAATGCTCTTTCACCATTACATCAGAAAGATTCTTTGTTTTCATCATCAATTCTCATGAAATCAAGACTAATTTATAGAAAATTCCGACAATTAGAGACACCCATGTACCGAGGACAATCAAGCAGCTCCGATAGACCGCTTAAAGAGACCTTCCATTTTACCCAAACCTTTGGATCGCGAAGATTTATACATCAATTGGGCCATGTCAACACACGCTATAAGCGTCGCAATGCTATGTGAAGATAAGCGAATCCAAAGACTAGTAAATGATGAAGGCTGGCTATTGACAAGCTCAACCCCGTTAACGTCTACATCGAACAGCTGTTACGATAGGCTCGATAGAAACCTTAGATGTCTGAAAATTTACTCAAATAGAGTATCAAGCTAAGCCAATTTGATATCACTTATCTCCCTCAGAGAGCTCTCAATGGTCAAACATTAGCATACTTCAGATCTGAATCCACCACATCGGACGACTATCCGAAGAACAGTGGAGAATCGTCCAACCGATGGAGAACGTACACCGATGGAACTTCTAATAATCGGCTTTTTTAATGTCGAAGTTGCGTTAATGACTATTGAGGAACGATTGATTTGCCACGCCCTTAAACTCAACTTCCCTGCTAAAAATAACGAAGCTAAGTATGAAGCCTTGGCGCTCAAACTTGCAAGAAAACTACGAGTGGAAACTTTACATGTCTTATGTGATTACTAGTTAGTAGTACGCCAAGTCAGGGAAGATTATCTGACTAGGGGGTAACGTCTTGCTCATATCTCAACCGGGTCCAAAAGCTACTAGCCGGCTTCGACTATTACACCACTACACAAATCCTCAGAGAACTAAACGAAAAGGCCGAATCACTCGCCAAGCTATCCAGTTCTGGGGATGCACGACAAATAAACTTTGTCCCATTTGAAATGCTTATTATTCTAGGCATTGACATATGAAGATCAACTAGATCTTGGGGATGGATCTAGAAAAAGATTCATGGATGACTCCTATCAAAGATGATCCACAATCGGGGATTCTTATTGAATAAAGGAATAAGGAATGGCATATCCTCTGTGAAGCCTCACTGCATGATTACGTATAGATTGTTCTACTCCGTCGATACGAAACATACATTCCAACATCTCAGATCGATCCAGGAGAGGATCGATACAAAGGAAGGACTCAAAACAACCATCGAACGTTGTTACAACTTGAATTTCACTTCGATCCAGGAGAGGATCGATACGAAACTCAATCCAAACAAAAACTAAAGAACTTGACAACGACTCGTGAACATGCAAACATTAACGGGAGCCAGGTTAACATACGTACATGTATGACAGACTAGCATTCAATTTTCAAAATTTACAGGAGTTGAATGCTTACCTGATGACGATTACAACTGTGAACAACAAATCGCTAGCACTCGACACTCAGTTACAATAATGCACTACATAGTCATTGGCAGTCAACAAATCAACATTTATATTACTGGAAATCAATCGAAGGTTACATCTTTTGACGAAAAGATAGCAACTACTCAACGAATCAGATAGAACTTTTTTAGAATGAAGGATGCAGCATATCAAAGCACGTCGTGTTCACACAAGATGTACTTTGGGGGGCAAATGTTATCCCGCCTTTTGGCAAGGCCGAGATACCAAGGAATTGGTCAAAAACGTAGAGTCGCTCGTCATGGACATCTAGTGCACATAGGTCTACCCTGGATATCGATGAATTTTTTCCGAGACCAGATTGAGCTGTAATTGATAAGACATGACTGGAAAAGCAAAGAGAGCCAACGTTCCAAGTTTCAAGTCAATCCGAGTTCATATGCTCAAGTTATGATGGATGCAAGTTGAAGGGAAAGGCCATGTTTTCGTATCCATCAGTGAGCCCCATTTCGTATCCATCCGTTTAGACTCGATCGATATCGTACCCATCGAGGAACATCGGTTCGTACCGATCAAGTTGGCCGTGTTCGAACCCATCGAGTTCGCATCGATCAGGTTCGTATCCATCAGCAGATGACGTGCCTCACAACAATCAGCCAGTGTCTACTTCGTATCCATCGGAAAACCTTACTTCGAATCCATCAGAAACCTCTCGTTCGAATCCATGCCCAATGGCTCGTTCGTGTCCATCGTGTCAAATGGAACTGGTATGACGCAATGGCTATAGATACAAATGAGGCGAGATCCATGGATGCGACACGGTCAAACCGGAGCAAAAGGTGGATCGATTCAAAATACGCGCGCCACATCATCTCAGGAACACGTGCAACCATCGATACAAGGGAATCGATTCGAAGCTATGGAGTCGAACCAGACAGCCATCCGAGAAATCTCAACTCGTATCGATCATATCTCAAGATCTAGCGATCCAAATGCTATGAAATTTTCGTAGGAGATTACACACAAGCCAAAGATCATCTCCACCAATTTCCAGATCCATCGGACTTGATTTTGATCGATACGAAATGGTTTCGTATCGATCGCGGATTGGGTCGGAACTTCCTGGAAACAGTCGCGTGGGCCCCCTCACGTGCCAGATCGGGTCTCCCGAAGTTTAAGCGAAATCTCAGCCTCCTGCGCCTATAAATAGAGCCCCAGAGCCAACAGAAGAGGGATCTTTTTTCTCGAAAGCGTCCAGACTCTGCCGGATTGAGATTTGCATCCTACTTTTGCTGTCAATTTCGAATTCTAATATGTAATCCGTTGTTCATTGCTGTAACCGCTTGTAATCATTGAGAGAGAATCAATAAAATCATCAAAACTTCATAGTGGACGTAGGCCATACGCCGAACCACTCTAAATTGCTTGTCTGTGCATTTTACATTTCTGTTTGTTGGAGTTTTTGTTAGATAACCTCTGTTTTACATTTATAATCTTCATTTTATCTCTTCAAATAACTCCCGTAGAGTGTTGTGCCCAATTTTGGTACAAACAATAGAGTTTCCGAGAAGTATGACAGGTGTCTATAATGTATTTCATGTGTCTCATCTTCGCAAGTATGTGCATGATCCAGAGACTACTATTCCTCCGACAGGGTTGGAAGAATTAGTAGTAGAGCATAATTTGACTTTTGTTAGACAACTAGTTCGGGTTGTAACGAGAGAAGAGAAAAGATTGAGGAACAAGACAGTCAAGTTGGTGAAAGTTCAGTGGAGCGATAACGAGAAGGAATGTACTTGGGATACATAAGACAGGATTCAAGATACCTATCCTGATCTGCATTAAGAGTATGTCTATATTAGTTTTATATAGATAGTTGCTAGTCAGGTAGACTAGTATGGTTGTTAGGAGTCATTACATAGGATTTCTATGTTTAGTATTTAGTCCTTACTGAATTTCGAGGACGAAATTATTTAAGGAGGGGAGCTTGTAACACCCCTAATTTTTGATAACATTATTTAGGAAATTTAATTAGATATATTAAATAGAATAATGTAAATAATTAGAGTGATAAGGGGTTTGAGATTTGAAAATTAACTTATAGGCTGAGCTTAATAACATAAATAGGCTTAAGAATGGTTTATAAAAAAATTAATTTACATAAAGGCATATTGGGAAATCGCCGCACCTTATTACCATAACCCTTATATATCCACGGCTTACCATCCATTCACGTTCATTTTCTCATTTTCAAAAAACTTAAAAGGGTAAGAAAAGAAGAGCTTAGAGCCGGCCATTGCTAGGAGAAGGGAAAATTCAAATCAAGCTAAAGATTAAAGCAAGGGAAATAATAATTTATACCATCTCTATTTTTGTTTTATGATAATATGTTTTCGAATTTAAGATTAAACTCATTTTTTTGATGATTTGGATGATGATATGCTTGAATTATGATTTGTTTGATTTAAAAAAAATTATTCGAATGAGGATTTATGCGGTTTTAGGGCAAAACTGATTGAAATTGATTCTTGAATGCCATGGAAAAATTATATGTTATGTAAAACCTGATTTTGGAGTTGGGTTTTAATTTTGATAATTTTCCAAGCTATGGAAAGATTATTATGAACTTTCAAAGGAAAATATGGTTTATTGGGTTTAGAAATTAATTTCAGTTATTTCATGAAGAATTTGGGTCTAGAATTTTTATATGTTAGATAACATAATCAAAGTGAATTTCTACGAATTTTTGGGCTTTTCCTAAATGATTTACTATAAGAATTAAATTATTTTGAAAGGAGGACCTAAATGATTTAAATTGTTTGTTTAATGGAAGGGCTTATTTGCTAAATTAATCTTGATTTACATATGAAATTATGCACAGTTATTTTTGTAAAGAATTTGAAAAGTTGAGGCAACCAATCACATGTTTACACATGGGCAGGTTAGTTAGAAAGTATTTGCTTCAATTAGCATTAAACCAGTTTTACCCAGAAAAGTGGGTTCCGCCACTTTTAGAAGCTCTTTCGACCTTATGCTTCCGCTTCGACTCAGTCAAAACCAACCCAGGCTGAAACCAATACACAAGGTATCACTTAGATGGTATGTAGTGGATTGAAGGAAAAACGGAAGGCATGGTGTCGAAAGCATTTGGTTCCGATGGGGTCGAAACCTTTGCATTATTTTCAAATGTTAAGCGCCTGCCTTATTTTCATAAACGCTTTCGAAGGAGTCGAAACATATGCTTTCGAAAGAGGTTTTCAAAATGCTTTTGAAGGGGTTTTCCATCTCATGTTTAAATTATAAGCTTTTAAATGGGTTCCTTTATTTATAAAATAATGCTTTCGAAAGTAGTGGTTTCGACCTAGTGGAGACCCTGTCGCCGTTCTTTTTTCCTTTCGAGTGTATTGAAGTCATCAATGCTTTCGAAGGGTAGCATTTATTTTAAAGATGTAGTAAGCCACTTCCTAAATGCTTTCGAAAGGGATCAAGGGTTTTGAAGGCAATGGCTTCAAAAGGGATTTCAAAGCTAACCTTCAAATATTTTACTTATATGGTTTAAGCTTTCGAAAGGATGGTTCTGACGCCATCAAGTTTTTCCCTATACACTTTTATATGATAAAGAATGGTTTCGAAAGGAGTATTTTCGTTTATATTCACTTTGACCCAAAAGATGTTTTTGAGTAAACCCAATGGTTTCAAAAGGGGTACTTTCATTGGTTTCAAAGCTATGTTTCTAAGGATTATTGTTATCCCACCTTTTGGCAAGGCCGTGATACCAAGGAATTGACTAGTAACCAATGGCGGCCCGTCCTAGAGATCATTTATACACAGGCTCACTATGGATATCGACGAATTTTGTCCGAGTCCGGATCAAGCCAAAATTGGTATGACAGGGCAAGCTAAGCTATGAAAGTCAACGTTCCAAATCTCAAGTCAATCCGAGTTTGTATGCTCAAGTTATGAACGATACAAAATTGGATAAAAACCAACCAACGGTTGAATCGCTTAGTTCGAATCCATCAGGGGAGCCAACTTCGACTCGCTCCCTTCGACTCGCTCCCTTCGACTCGCTCCCTTCGACTCGCTCCCTTCGACTCGCTTCGCAACTATCAGATACCATCTTCGACTCGCTCCACTTTGCCTCCATCAGAAGCCTTCTTCGACTCATTCCGTTCGAACCACTGTTTGACTCCATCAACTTCAACTCCGTTGGCAAAGCCACTATTCGAGTCTCTCAGGATGCTCTACTTCAACTCGCCCTATCGATGCACACTTCGACTCACTCAATCAATGCACGCTTTGACTCGCTCAACCAGTACGCAATTCGACTCGATCAAAACAACACAAGAGCAGAGTGAGATTCAAGCGCCACGTCACCGAGTCGAACGAAAGCGAGTCGAACAGAGAGAGTCGAACGAAACAGCCAACCGAGAATCCAAATTTGTATCGATCATATCTCCTAATCTACAAGTCCAAATGCCATGAAATTTTCACTGAAGACTATGTCCATGCTAAAGAATGTCCATGCCAAATTTCAACCCCATTGGATGAAATCTTGATCGATACGAAATCTGTTCGTATCGATCACGGATCAGACCGAAACTTCACGGGCTTGGGTGCGCGGGCCTGGTCACGTGCCAGAGAGGGTCTCCCGAGATCTGAGCAAAATATCAGCCTCCTACACCTATAAATAGTCCCCCAAAGTCAACAGAAAAGGGGTTATTCTTCTCTTTTGAGATCTCCAACGCCCAGACTCTGCCAAACACGCATCTGAACTCCATGGCTGCTGCTACCAACGAATTTCACTGCTGCAAATCATTATTATTCGCTGTAATTTGCTGAAATCAATTGTAAAAATCAAAGAAAGATCAATAAATCAAACTACTTCATAGTGGACGTAGGCAATACGCCGAACCACTCTAAATTCTTGTGTCTCCTTGCATTTTAATTATTCTCATTTCTGAAATTTGGAGTTTTTGTTAGATAATTCCTCTTTTTCCATTTAATTTCTCCACTTTATCTCTTCAAAGACTTCCGAAGAGTGTTGTGCCCAATTTCGATACAAACACTTTGGTGCTTTCACTGAGAAAACCAATTTTTCTCCTGCTCTTTGGATCTCCTATCTATATTGGATTGCATAAATCTAAGAAGAAGATCCAGATCTAGAACTTTGAAGCCCTTCCATTCTATTCAGATTTGCATCAGATCTAGGAAAGGACTTCATCAATTCATTATGGTGAGCACACGTACTACTTCTACAGCTGCTGATCAAGGAGAACGGGATCGACAAAATCCCGTGCAATCACCTCCATCCAACCAAAATGCTGCAGGACCTTCAGATCCATCAGGTCCAATTACCCGACAAGAATTCCAGACATTGCTTCAAGAGTTGACCAAGAGTCGACAACAACTAACTGAACAACTACGCACCAACACAGAGTTGTCCAACCAGTTGAATCGTCAAAGGCGCAGAAGTTCTAGAAGAAACCAAGGTTCCTATTCTTCCACAGAGAGTTCAGCCTCCTCTGATGGCCAAACCAGATCCACACGCCCATGACTAGGTGTAAAATACACCCAAGCCACGGGACACCAACCCGCTTCAAATCTTGGGCAACCTGGAACTGGACCATCCGCCAGTCTCCGTACTGAACCTTCGTCTCGAGGAAATGCCGCTCCTTACCATGTTACCGACAACATTGCTACTACCACCACTACTGAACGAGGAGGTGATGCTGGAAACCAAGCTGATCCTGGGCGTAACCAACGAGAACAGACTCCTGAGCCTTATGTCCCTGAGGAAGTTGAACCAAGGAGGCGAGGCACGGACCGTCGACCGCGTTCGGTCTAGACTCACGCTGTGGAACCTGACCACACCTTGGCACAACATGCTCCAAGTATCTGAATGCCGGATATATCAACGATGATTCGTCAAATGATCCGTGAAAGTCAGGGTCTCAGTAATGACGACTGGGGAATCTCCCGGAGTCATACCCCTTTAACCGATGACGTATTATATGCTGAACCACCTCGGCGCTTCAGGATGCCAGCTTTGCCAGTCTATGAAGGGAGTTCTGATCCCAATCAACACATCTTGAAGTACGAATGGCTGATGAATGCTGCGAGAGCTGATGACGCGGTAAAATGCCGTAGTTTCCTTATTTCCCTAGGGGGCATCGCTACCATGTGGTTTACTCGTTTGCCACCACGATCTATTTCTAATTTTGATCAGATGGCCACAAAGTTTGTTGAACAATTCTGTATGCACGTGGCAAGGCCTAAAGATGTTAACACTCTGTCTAGTGTTACACAAGCTCCCGGAGAAACACTTAGACGTTACTTGGAGCGATTCCATGCTGCGTGTGCAGAAATAAGCAATCCTAATGATAACTCTATCCTGATGGCATTGACTAAGGGGATTGATGCTGATTCCGAGTTCAGGAAATGGTTAGCTGGAAAACCACCTGCGTCATTGGACCATTTCTATTCCAAGGCAGGTCAATTCTTGAGAAGGGAGGATGCGAAACAGTCTAGGAAGCAGGATGACGTAGGGCCCAACATCGAAGGAATCCAAAGTAACATCGCTATTAAACAATCCGGAGATAGTTCTGGAAAAGTTCAGCTAAACGTACAGAATAAAAAAAATCAACAGAGGGATAATGGGAATCAAAACAAGAAACGCGATCAGAATCGCAGTCCACGGTGTAGAGCTTCCCTGTATGATAACTACACTCCGTTGAACAGGTCGTTGGAAAATGTGTATTTGCAAACCTGCAATACCATGCAATACAAGAAACCTGCCCCTAAACCACCAACTGAAAGAAATCCAAACAGGGAAATTTTGTAGATTCCACGAGAGTTATGGCCACAACACCAATGAGTGTCGTCACTTGCAGGACCTCATTGAAAAACTTATACGTGAACGGAAGTTGGATCAGTATGTGCGGGCGCCGCAGTCTGGTGGTGCGGGCCCATCAAATCAGAATCGTGGGCCGAATCAGGAAAGACAGGAGGAACCCGCTTGTACAGGCGGGAGGTTGGTCATCAATACAATAAGTGGTGGTCCTCACCCAGCAGATCGAAGCTGGAAGGAAATGGAGTCGTATGCCAGTTCTATCAGGCATGCGGACTTCGAGTGTTGTAGTAGTTTTGATGAAGGGGCTCCGACCAAGCAATATAAGACGATGATAGATGACATCGTGTTCAGGAACAGAGACGCTGATAAAGTCGAAGCCCCCACTATCGATCCACTGGTCATCTCAGCTCAAGTAGGTCCCGCTTGGATGAAGAGAATCTTAGTTGACAGTGGAAGCTCTGTGAATATCTTGTTTAAGCGAGCTTATGACCAAATGAAAATGGAAGCCACAAACTTGAAGCCTTGTCAATCCTGAGTCCATGGTTTCAACGGAAGTGCTACTATACCCACTGGAATGGTGGAACTGCCAGTAGAGTTGGGAGTTGGAGAACGAAGGAGAGTAAAGATGCTTCAGTTCATTGTTTTGGACATAGACTCCCCTTACAATGCTTTCTTAGGCCGACGGGCCCTTGCTGAATTCAGGGCAGCCATCGCCCCATGGTGTTTGACTTTAAAGTTTCCCACTGATCATGGAATAGGGATCATTCAAGGAGATCAGGCTGCTGCCAGAGCCTATTACGTTGTGGAGCTGCGGGAGGCGCAGCGAAAAGAGAAGGGAAAGGACGTAGAGGAATCTCTCTGTGTCCGTTTTACCGATAATTGACAATTAACGCCCGGGCCTAGGCCCCGGCACCCCAGCCAATTCCTCAAGGATCTTGACCCAAGAGAAACAGAAGACGAAGGAGAGTCTAAAGAAAGTCAAGCATCCCCGGCCGAACTGACAATTGATGTCCCTATTGACGATGACGATGACGATGATTCGAAAATGATAAAGATTGGGTCTCAGCTAAGCCAGCAAACTCAAGAGGAATTGGTTGAATTTCTACGGGTAAATCTTGACGTATTTGCCTGGACACATTCTGATATGTGTGGGATCTCGCTGGACATCACGAGCCACACTCTGAACATTGACCCACGGCATGTCCCGGTCAAACAAAAAAGGTGCGGTATGGATCCAGAGAGATCTGCCGCCCTTAAAGAAGAAGTAGAAAAGTTTGAAGCAAACGGATTCATTCGAGATGTGCTATATCCCAAATGGGTGTCAAATCCCGTGCTCGTCCAAAAGCCAAATGGAAAGTGGAGAACATGCGTCGATTATTCCGATCTGAATAAAGCATGTCCCAAAGACAGTTTCCCACTTCCCAGAATTGATCGGCTAGTAGATTCGACAGCTGGGCATGAACTCTTATCCTTCATGGACGCGTACTCTGGCTACAATCAGATACCGATCCATTTACCCGATCAAGAACATACCGGCTTTGTAACCAATCTAGGACTTTATTGCTACAAAGTTATGCCATTCGGACTCAAGAATGCCGGGGCTACTTATTAACGATTGGTCAATCGAATGTTTGCCAATCAAATCGGGAAAACCATGGAAGTATATGTAGACGACATGCTTATGAATTCACGACTCTCCACTGACCAAGTTAAAGACCTGGAAACTATGTTCAACATACTTCGAGAATACAAAATGAAGCTAAATCCACTGAATGTCACTTTGGAGTTGCATCCGGAAAATTCCTTGGGTTCATTGTCAACGCCCGAGGAATCGAAGCTAATCCTGAAAAGATTTGGGCAATCAAAAACCTTGAAACTCCAAAGACTATAAAACAAGTCCAAAGTTTCAATGGGAAAGTAGCAGCATTGAGCAGGTTCATTTCAAAGTCCACTGACAAATACATTCCCTTCTTCGATCTGATCTGAAAAGGAAAACGCAACTTTGAATGGACCACGGAGTGCGAGGGCGCTTTCCAAGCGTTAGTTCAACATTTATCCACACCACCTATCCTGTCGAAGCCTATCGACCATGAGAGGTTGTTCATATATTTGGCGATATCAGAGAATGCTATCAGCGCTGCATTAATCCAAGAAGAAGACAAGATACATAAGCCGGTATACTACGTCAGCAAACGATTGACTGGGGCTGAAAGAAATTATCTAAAGCTAGAAAAGTTGGCCTACTGCCTTGTTATTGCATCAAGGAAACTCCGACCGTATTTCCAGGCATATCCCACTGTTTTTTACACCGACCAGCCGTTACGACAGGTCCTTTCGCGGACTGAGACGTCTGGTAGGTTACTCAAGTGGAATATCAAACTGAGTCAGTTTGATATTACTTATACTCCAAGACGAGCAATCCAAGGACAAGTCCTCGCTGATTTCATAGTTGAATTTACCATTCCAGAGGACTTGCCTGAAACCAGTAAATCCCCCGAATACGTCTGGAACCTATATACTGATGGTGCATCAAACGACCGGTGTTCAGGCGCTGGTGTTGTACTCGAAACCCCCGAAGGCCGATCCATATGCTATGCTGTGAAGTTCGATTTTCATGCGACTAATAATGAAGCTGAATATGAAGCCCTCTTAGCCGGCCTAAAACTTGCCAAAGATCTGAAAATTGTCGCTGTTGAAATTTATTGCGATTCACAACTAGTCGTGTGTCAAGTTCGAAGAGAATATCAAGCGAGAGACCGAAGGCTGGCTGCTTACTTAGCTCAAGTTCAGGAAGTACTGAATCAGTTCGATTATTACTCCATCTATTGTATACCTCGAGAACACAACCAAAACCCCAATTCATTGGCAAAGCTGGCTAGCACAGGTGAAGCTCAGTAAATGGGACTCGTTCCCATAGAAACGCTATCCTCCCAAAGCATTGACCGGAGAGAAATAAACTGGGTATGCGAAACCATTCCCGAAAAGGATTCATGGATGTCCCCACTCAGAAATTACATCGAGCACGGAATCCTGCCGGAATGCAGGAGTGAAAAGAGACAAGTTCTCTGAAAGGCCTCACGATTCATCATTCAGGATGGGGTCATGTATAGAAGAGGGTACTCTATTCCTCTACCCCGGTGTGTCGCTCACGATGAAATTAAACGAGTATTGCACGAGGTGCACGAGGGAGAATGTGGCGATCACACCGGGGGGAAAGCACTTGCCAAGAAAATACTTCGATATGGATATTACTGGCTAACCGTGAATCGCGATGCATCGGATTACGCAAAGAAATGCGATAGGTGTCAGAAATATGCCCGAATTCCTAGAGCTCCTCCTACCGAGATAACGCAAATGGTCAGCCCATGGCCGTTTGCAATGTGGGGCATCGACATCATTGGTGCCCTACCTTTGGCAAAAGGTGGTGCAAAGTACGCCATCGTCGCAGTTGATTACTTTACAAAGTGGGCTGGAGCCGAAGCTCTCGCTACCATTACAACAAAGAAAGTAATCAACTTTGTGGTTTGTAACATCATCTATCGATTCGGTCTCCCATGCACCATTATTACGGACAACGGAACCCAATTCGACAGAGCTGAATTTAAAGATTTCTGCAAACGATTTCACATCCAAAAGAAATTCTCTGCAGTTGCACACCCTCAGGCAAACGGACAGGTCGAAGCTGTTAATAAAGTTATAAAATCCATTCTGAAAAAACGACTGGAAAAGGTCGGTGGCAAGTGGGTTGATGAACTTGCTATGGCTTTATGGGCTTACCGAACAACCCACAAGACTGCGACTGGTCACACTCCACTCTCTCTTTCTTATGGTTCAGAAGCCGTTATTCCAGTCGAGCTAGAAGTTCCTTCTCATCGTGTGACATACTATGATCTAAAGACGAATGCTATATTACTTGCTGAATCTCTTGATCTACTAGATGAGAAGCGTGAAGAAGCTGATTTGAGGGCAGCTGCGCATCGAAGTCGAGTCGCCCGATTGTACAACGCCAAGGTCCGCCCGCGAACCTTTGAACTAGGCGATCTCGTCCTCAAAAGAATCTATCCGGTTCCTTCGCATATGAAACCGACATGGGAAGGACCGTATGTTATTAAACGAAGGCTCGGAGATGGCACATTCAAATTATCGATAGTCGACGGTCTAACTCTACCAAGAGCCTGGAATAGCGAGAGCCTTTGCCGCTATTACACATGACAGGCTATCTCTATCCATTTAGATTACTTTCCTTTTTTGCAATTTTTTTCTGCATTTCAAAATTAGAACTTGTAATAAGGAAACTGACTTTGCCAAACTTTCTTGTTTCAGCAATAAAATGCAATCTCTTCGAGCCAGAGTTGTGATTTACTTGAAATGCTTCATATGACCATCACTATGCACGGAGAGCTAAGTTTCACCATACGGTGGAATTTATTCGAATAGAGAGTGACTGCGATGCAACCAATCACTCGCTAAGTGAAACCAGAGCTCGGGGACAAGCCATCACATCAAAGTCAAAAGAGGATTGATACACGACAATCCTTCATCAACTCCAAACTCCCAGAGTGCGAGTCGGAGTATAAACATCAACTCCGAGTTCCCAGAGTGCAAACCGGAGTATAAACGTCAACTCCGTATTCTCGGAGTGCGAAACGGAGTATAAACATCAACTCCGTGCTCCCAGAGTGCGAGTCGGAGTATAAACATCAACTCCGAGTTCCCAGAGTGTGAACCAGAGTATAAACATCAACTCCGAACTCCCAGAGTGCGAGTTGGAGTATAAACATCAACTTTGATTTCCCAGAGTGCGAACCGGAGTATAAACGTCAACTCTGTATTCCCAGAGTGCGAAACGGAGTATAAACATCGACTCCGAGTTCCTAGAGTGCGGACCGGAGTATAAACATCAACTCCGAACTTCCAGAGTGCAAGTCAGAGTATAAACATCAACTCCGAGTTCCCAGAGTGCGGACCGGAGTATAAACATGAACTCCGAACTCCCAGAGTGCGAGTCAGAGTATAAACATCAACTCCGAGTTCCCGGAGTGCGGACCGGAGTATAAACATCAACTCCGAACTCCCAAAGTGAGAGTCGGAGTATAAACATCAACTCCGAGTTCCTAGAGTGCGGACCGGAGTATAAACATCAACTTCAAACCCCCAGAGTGCGAGTCGGAGTATAAACATCAACTCCGAGTTCCCAGTGTGTGGACCGAAGTATAAACATCAACTCCAAACTCCCAGAGTGCGAGTCGGAGTATAAATATCAACTCCGAATTCCCAGAGTGCGAACCGGAGTATAAACATCAACTCCGAACTCCCAGAGTGCGAGTGGGAGTATAAACATCAACTTCGAGTTCCCAGAGTGTGAACCGGAGTATAAACATCAACTCCGTATTCCCAGAGTGCGAAGCGGAGTATAAACATCAACTCCATGCTCCCAGAGTGCGAGTCGGAGTATAAACATCAACTCCAAGTTCCCAGAGTGCGAACCAGAGTATAAACATCAACTCCGAACTCCCAGAGTGCGAGTCGGAGTATAAACATCAACTCTGAGTTCCCAGAGTACGAACCAGAGTATAAACGTCAACTCCCTATTCCCAGAGTGTGAAACGGGGTATAAACATCAACTCCGAGTTCCCAGAGTGCGGACCGGAGTATAAACATAAACTCCGAACTCCCAGAGTGCGAGTCGGAGCATAAACATCAACTCCGAGTTCGCAGAGTGTGAACCGGAGTATAAACATCAACTCCGTATTCCCAGAGTGCGAAGCGGGGTATAAACATCAACTCCGAGCTCCTAGAGTGCGAACCGAAGTATAAACGTCAACTCCAAATTCCCAGAGCGTGAATTGGAGTATATACATTAACTCCGAGTTCCCAGAGTACAAACCGGAGTATAAACATCGACTCCAGATTCCAGAGTGCAAAACGGAGCGTAAACACCAACTTCAAGTACCCGAAGCGTGAATAGAAGCATAAATATCAACTTCAAACTCTCGGAGCGCGAGTCGGAGTACAATTGCCAATTCCTAGTCCCCAGATCGCGGACATATGATTGAAACTTAAGCCGGCGTAACCAACCGCCGATAAACGAAGGGGAATCCCCGGAGTGTGGATATGATCATCGACAATCAAATGAGCATGGATGAACTACTCAATCTTTGCTTGCCTCAGACATCCGCTCAGTGGCACTAGACTCAACATGTTATATGTAAGAGACGATCATCGACTGATGATCTACAACTCACCACCAAGACTGGGGGGCAAGACTTAAGCATCGACCATCGACTGAAGCAACGCGACGTCAGAATTCAACTCGCTTCCCGGTTGCAAACCATGTCCACAGTTTCCGGACTTGGCGAACAAAAACAAACTTGATTCAAAAGCTAAAACTTCACAAGTACACTTCAGATATTGAAACACTTGGACAAATACACAATGACAGAAAAGAAGTCAAAAAAGAGAAGTTTCATTTCTATCATTTATAAAAGGAGTTCGTGTACAAGTTTGTTCCAAAAAATTCCTACTAGCAGAGGCCGAACCCGCATCTATACACGACCAACATAATGCAAGTCAAAATAAACCGGGGAAGCATGTTTAATCTTTCTTCTTCCTTGGCTTCCTCCTCAGTGTAGACCCGCTGGAGCCACCACTGATCTTCCTCTTCGAGCCCTTGCTTTTCGACGGTTGGTCTTCAGGCGAGGGCATTATGTCGACGTCCTCCTCCGAACTCGAGTGAATATGAATGCTCCCTGCGGGTGGAGTTGGAGGAACAGGATCAATTACAAAAGGTGGAATGGGAACACTGGTGAGGAAGACAGTACCACCAGGAGATATCATTCCGAGCGGAGCAGGTCCCGGTGCTGCCATCCCACCTCCAAAGCTGCCGCCATGAGCCGCTGCTGCCATTTCAGCGTCGATTTGAGTGAACATCTCCTCTTTAGTTACTGCTCGAGACCCGCTGGGGGCATCAGCAGTCGGCATTGAAGAACTTGTACCAGGATCAGTTCCACTCATGACAGATGACAAGTCAGCAAGAGGATCGCCGTGGCGGCGAAAGAGTTCATCCATTAGCTGCTCATCAAACACAATCGTATTCCCCTGCATATCGTCAAGTGGGGCAGCTGTACTCACGGTGATTTCTTCGGTCACGATAGCCTCCTGCGTTTGATATGATTCTTGAGTAATAGGAGGCATGGCCGGTGCAGCATCGATCACTGGACAAAGGATAAAAGAACTGTTAGAACTTAACTCGATCAAAGATTTCGACTTAAGAAAGATATGTGGAATGTTCAGAATACCTTCCTCAATTTGACTCGTAGACGGTAGAGCGGCATTAGTGACTTGCGCTACAACCGAAGACATCTGCGGCTGATCTAGATTATAAGCAGGAACGGCCCGGGGATCAACCACAGACAAGGATTCGGGCTGGGTCGATGCGGGAATTTCAAGACTTGCTTCATGGTAGTCAACTCTAGAACCCTCTCCCACTTCAAAGTGCTGGACGCCAAGTCTTTCCTTCTCATGCAAAATAATTGACTCGTGGAGAACCTTCTTTTCATCTTCAGTCAGAATGCGGTTCTCGAGTTCAAATTCATCCATAGACTCGCCCTGATGCGCCTCCTTCTCTTCCTCAACCAGTCGGCTCCAAGCATTGTAGAGATGCGTTAAAAATTCATCGAGCCAGGCTAGACCCCTGTGCCTCAGCACATTAGCATTGTAAACAACAAGAAGGTCTTCAATGTCAGCCTCTAGCCTGGACTCGGCCGACATCACTCTCTCCTCAACCTCAGCCTCCACCTTGCGGACTTTAGCCACCGCCGCATCCTGTTCACCCCTAAGCAGAACAGCCTGTTCGCACGCCTCCTGGGCTGTGGTGTTCGCGTCATCTTTTTCCTTGGCCATGTCGGCGAATTTGGTTTTAAGTTCATTAAGTTCCTTGACCGCCGCATCCCACTCGGCGGTAACTGTAGTGTTCCGATGGCCCATCTCCTCCACCAAGGCGACATGCGTCTGCCTCAACCTCTCCATGGCCATATTTGCTTCATCAGCCTTTTTGGTGGCCTCAATTTCAGACTTCCGAGAAGACTCGGACTTAGCAGTAAGCACCTGAATGATCTGATCCCTTTGAGCGAGCTCGATCTCCATCTTCTCAAGCGCTTTGGCTCGCTCAAAGGCCACTTTGGAAGCTTTTTCGGCAGCCTTTGCCCACTCTCGGTACTGGGTGTATATTTCATGAACGTAATCGTGCACCGTGTTTTATACCCCTGATGGAATTCTTTTTAAGTGTGGTGGGAAGACATAGCCGTCGAAGCAGATATTCAGAAAATCCTTCCTCATCTGAGCCAACTTAAGAGCCCGTTCTCCTGTGGGTTCAGCTGGGACCTGCTCCGTAATCATGGAGGCTGTAGTCTCGACTCTTTGAAGATGAGTCTCAGGTCTAGAAGAATGAGAAGACGGCTTGTGACGAGGAGGTTCAGGCGGGTGTGAAACAGAAATAGGGGGTGGAGACGGAAGTCTAGGAGGAGGGGAGCGTGATCTGGATCGATGTCTATACTCTCTGTCACGCCCATACCTGTCCTGGTTAGAGTATTCGCGATCTCTATCTGAATCCCTCCTGCGGGAATCATAGTAACCAGAAGCTTTTCGGGCTGAGCAATGATTCCCGAGCATCGATCCTCTTCCAGACATAGTACCTGAAAATGAGAAACGAAGAAAGAGTTAGTGACTTCCTAAGTTGAACGATTTACAGTTGTGAATCATGCAGTGTAGTGAAGTGTATGCATGTGCAATCCCCCGACCAACCGAAAATGTCGGCCGCACTCGTAGCAAGCGACCCGCTCAGTTCAAGAGCACTGTCAAGCTCCTCCATTCCGGCGTCGTGTGGAGACGACACAAAGTCCGGAATCGGGATATTGGCAAGCTCGTCAAAAAGATTCTCTACTGGCGGGGAAGAAGCCTCCGAAATTCTAATCCCCTGGGCAGGCAAGGACATAACAACAGATCTCCCGGATTTAGAACGCTTGTGAGCAGCAGCCTTGCCTTTTCTTCTTCCTCCCGAATCTTGCACATCGGCAGAAGGCCCAGTTGGGAGCTCGGTATTGGTAGGCGTTATTTCTGAATCAACCTCTTCGGCTATCATGACTGCAGGCGCTTTGCGCTTCACCCGTTTCTTCAGGACCACTCTATGTGTCCCTTCTAGTTGTATGCTCTGCCTCTGTTCTATCAGGCCGACAGTCCTCAAATTTCTATCGGTCAGAACCAAGTCGATATGCCTCTCTTTGCCGGATACGCTTGAAGGATCCGAACCAGCTCTTTGAAGTATGCACCGTCAGGACGAGAGATTGCAGCTATAAAAAAAGGAAAAGTATGTCAGTTTTGAAGTCAGTCACTAATATCTCAATGATTCAAGAGAGAAAAGACAACACTTACGTCTATCCAACCACCGCCTAGCAAATCCAGGGGGGCACCGAATGTACCATTCAGTTTTATAGTAACTCAGCCTTCCCTAGGAGCCCAGTACGATGTGGTAGTTTCTGACCGCTTCCAAGAAGGTGAAAGAAGGGCTGTCTCCACGGCTCTTGACATTGAATAAATATCTGATTTCGATCGGCTTCGGTGGTCGAAAGAGGATCTCCATAAACAGGACAAAGGTGCTGTTCAATAAGGCATACCCGTTGGGATGTAGCTGAGATGGAGCTATTCCAAGAAATGATAACATCTCCCTTATATACTAATTGAAGGGAGGAAGTGTCCCTGCTGTGAAAGCGTGACGGTTGAAAGCATTAAACCCTTCCGGGGGATAATGCGGCCTGTCATTTGGCCCAGGTAGTAACACGTCGTCAAGCAACAAACCGTGCCTTAGACAAATCCGTCCTAGCACATCTTCGGAGATACCCGACGACACAGAGTCTGGTAGACTACAAATGAACCGAGCACCTAGGCACTTGTCCGGAGCTGGCTCTATAACTTCGGCTTCAATAACCGGTATCTCTATGGTTGGAGGAATAGAACTTGGGAGTTCCGGCTGCTGAGAACTTGAAGGTTCCATGACTAGCTAGCTTATAAAAAATCATTGTTAAACTGACAATAACGCTCGTGCATCCCCTAGTGTAAAAGGTGTGAGTGTGTTGTGTAGTGCAATACTATATATCATCTGAGAAGATCAACCGGATTAAAAGAAGCATGTAAACGACGAGACTTCGGAATTCAGTCGAAAGGACCGTCATCGCTGACCATCACAACCGTACCATCCAGCTATTAACTATCATTCCAAGTTAAATTTTTTTAACATGTTGATAAGTTCTAGTTTCATCGATGAGCTTCGATAGGCAATCAGATATGCGGTAAAACGATTAAGTCCAGTTATACAAGGCTGAAGCTCGTCGGAATTAGGTGTTCAAATGCACTAGAATTTTTGGTATCGTCGAAATTAAGTCCATGGCCAATCATCAAAAGTTCAAGTTCAAGTCAATCACTCAGGTTCAAGTTCGAATCGATTGCTCAGGGACATGCTCATAATGGTCCCAGGACTGCGTAGTTCGACTCGCTTCGAAGCCGCCGCTTCGACTCGATCCAAAGCCTCTGCTTCGACTCGATCCAAAGCCACGCGCTTTGACTCGATCCAAGACAGCTGCTTCGACTCGACCCAAGGCCACCATTTCAAATCGATCAGACACAGCCCCTTCGTATCGATCCATAGATTCAAAGCATTCGACTCGATGCGAAGCTCCACAATCGATCGATACGAAGCCCTCCGCCTCATCATCTCGAAACCCCTACTCCAGATCGACACGAAGCTAAGGCCAAGGAATTTTTGATCGATCACGACTCTAGTTGATTTGGTGTTAAGAATCGAGTCTCATCGTTTACACATGGATTCTCTTATTGGATTACCTAGATCTGTCAATTAGTTCGAATGATTGAAGGTGGGAATTGGTTCGAAGGCAAGAGTATTTTCTTTTGTGTTTTCTCGAGACTCAGAGCGATACGAAAGCAAGGCAGGAGAATAGAAAGTGAAAAGTGGAAAAACAGCTAAGTACAAAGTATTTATATGGACTCGAAAGCAAAAGGAATGGATGATTCGCATCCCGGTGGATTCGAACACGCGTTTCGACTCCGTCTCTAGTGCATCGATGTGAAGCTCCCCTTCGTATCGCTTGTCTTCGACTCCATCTCCGGTGTAGCAAAACAAGCAGTTCGAATCCAAGACCGAGTCGAACAAACAATTCGAATCCGTCAGGGAAGTTTACTTCGACTCGCTCCATTTCGACTCGCTCAGTCCGCCTCCATCAGGGAAGTTTACTTGGACTTGCTCCACTTCGACTCGTTCAGTTCGTATCCATCATCGAGTCGAACAAACACTTCGTATCCATCGAACCCTGCATCCATCGATGCAAAATCCCTGTTCATGTCCATAGTTTCCAACTCCTTCCATAGAGCATCGATGCGAACAGTCAGTTCGAATCCATCAAATCATGGCTTCCAGAGGCCAACTCCATCGAATCGAAGTACTCACTTCACATCCATAAATTCAATGAAAGATGTCCTCAATGCTTCAACCCTTCACATCGATTTAGGAGAGGATCGTTACGAAGGAACATCCAAAAACAAACATCGAGCGTTGTTACAGCGAATTTCACGTCGGTTCAGGAGAGGATCGATACTGAATTCCATATAAAATAAACTGACAACGACTCGTGAACATACAAACGTTAACGAGGGTCAAGTTAACATATATGCATGTATGTCAGACAAATATTCAATATTCCAGATTTCCAGGAATTGGAAGCTCAGTTGATAACCATTACAACAACAAACAGCTAATCACTAGCGTATAGCAATCAGTTGCAACAGTACAGGGTACGGCAGTTGACAGTCAACAGTTTACATTATCGAGAAAAATCAGTCGAAGATTACAGCTTTCATCGAAAAGACGATAACTATTCAGAATGAAGATTGCAGCACTTCAAAGCACATCATGTTTTCACAAGACGTACTTTGGGGGGCAAATGTTATCCCACCTTTTGACAAGGCCGTGATACCAAGGAATTGACTAGTAACCAATGACGGCCCATCCTAGAGATCATTTATACACAGGCTCACTATGGATATCGACGAATTTTGTCCGAGTCCGGATCAAGCCAAAATTGGTATGACACGGCATGCTAAGCTATGAGAGTCAACGTTCCAAATCTCAAGTCAATCCGAGTTCGTATGCTCAAGTTATGAACGATACAAAATTGGATAAAAACCAACCAACGGTTGAATCGCTCAGTTCGAATCCATCAGGGGAGCCAACTTAGACTCGCTCCCTTCGAATCGCTTCGCAACCATCAGATACCATCTTCGACTCGCTCCGCTTTGCCTCCATCAGATACCTTCTTCGACTCACTCCGCTTCGCCTCCATCAGAAGCCTTCTTCGACTCGCTCTGTTCGAACCACTGTTTGACTCCATCAACTTCAACTCCATTGGCGAAGCCACTATTCGAGTCTTTCAGGATGCTCTACTGCGACTCGCTCTATCGATGCACACTTCGACTCGCTCAATCAATGCACGCTTCGACTCGCTCAACCAGTACGCAGTTCGACTCGATCAAAACAACACAAGAGCAGAGTGAGATTCAAGCGCCACGTCACCGAGTCGAACGAAAGCGAGTCAAACAAAGCGAGTCGAACGAAACAGCCAACCGAGAATCCAAATTTGTATCGATCATATCTCCTAATCTAAAAGTCCAAATGCTATGAAATTTTCACAGAAGACTACGTCCATGCTAAAGAATGTCCACGCCAAATTTCGACTCCATTGGATGAGATCTTGATCGATACGAAATCTGTTCGTATCGATCACGGATCGGACCGAAACGTCACGGGCTTGGTCGCGCGGGCCTGGTCATGTGCCAGAGAGGGTCTCCCGAGATCTGAGCGAAATATCAGCCTCCTACACCTATAAATAGACCCCTAAAGTCAACAAAAAAGGGGTTCTTCTTCCTCTTTGAGATCTCCAACGCCCAGACTCTGCCAAACACGGATCTGAACTCCATGGCTGCTGCTACCAACGAATTTCGCTGCCGCAAATCATTGTTATTCGCTGTAATTTGCTGAAATCAATTGTAAACATCAAAGAAAGATCAATAAAGAAAACTACTTCATAGTGGACGTAGGCAATACGCTGAACCACTCTAAATTCTTGTGTCTCCTTGCATTTTAATTATTCTCATTTCTGAAATTTGGAGTTTTTGTTAGATAATTCCTCTTTTTCCATTTAATTTCTCCACTTTATCCCTTCAAAGACTTCCGAAGAGTGCTGTGCCCAATTTTGGTACAAACAATTATTAAGTAGTGTTTTGATACTTTCAAAGTTATATTTTGGTGTCGAAAGAGATGATTTAAAGAGCTTCGAAAGGTTTATATGTAATGTTTTAAAAAGAAGTTTTCTATGCTTTCGAAGAAGGTTATCCAGAGGTTTCAAAGTAATGATTTAAGGTTTCAAAAACCTTAGTTTTCAAAACAAATAACCCAATCTCATTTTAAAAGAAAACCATGGCATAAATAAAGTGTTTTAAAAAGGTGTTTTGAAGAATTTTTCCTAGATTAATGGGTTAAAAGGATTAACCAAGTATTATATAAAATGTTTTCAAGGATATTAAACCACAGGGGTTGGTATTATTATGTTTGCTTCTTCATATATGTATTTGAGTATATTCACATTGTAATGAACCCATAATGGTACCTTGGGGAAGGGCAGAATAACCAGCTTGGTTGACCCAGTAGTGAATATAAATTAAGGATGCTAAAATATCAATTAAAGATATTGGCAGGGGCCAATAGGTTCAAAGTAAGCTCAAGGAAACTGTGTATAGGAAATGATATTGGCAGGGGCCAATAGGTTCATAGTAAGCCCATGAAAACTATGTATAAATGAAGATGTCAGGAAGACAGGTTCATAGTTAGCCCATGAAAACTATGATTTGATATTGGCAGGGGCCAATAGGTTTGTAGTTACCTATGAAAACTATATCCGGATTAAGGTATTGACAGAAGTCAGTAGGTTCCTAGTTAGCCCATGAAAACTAGGATAAGAGAAACGATATTGGAGTTACCAATAGGTTCAGGGAGAACCCATGAAACAGTAAAGATATTGGTAGGGGCCAATAGGTTCTTAGTGATCCCATGAAAACTATGAAATCGGACAGGGAGTCCATATACATTAAATGAGTTATTAGTAAGCCCAAGAAAACTCATAGGTTAATCGTAACCTTAGAAACTATAATTGAGACAGAAAGTCAAAATGAATGGGGATGGGTAATCCAAATTGATTTACTTGTTTTGCATATTATCATATTATTTTGAGATGTTTTAACCATTGTGGATGTAGGAGCACAATATATGGTTTTATAAAGGTTTTAGGATACTAGTGAGGGGAAAACCCGTTCCGCTAAATGGCGTGGTCTCACTAGATATCTAAATGGTTTGAGATGATAGATTATTATTCATACCAGGCTTTATGTCTAACTCGAATTTTATGTTTTCCCCTTAAACTCTTGGGTGTTGATTTTGAGTAGTTTGAGATTTGAGGTTTTTGGTACCTCTTTAGATGATTGAGCTTCCGAAGATGTGCAGGAGGCATGATAGATAATTAGAGTACTTTTCTACTTTGATTTCGCTATGTTTGGTTGTAAAGGCAAAGTTGTTAAATTGCCTATATATATATACTCTGATCATCCAAGAGGGCATCTTCATTTGTCGCTCTTGGCATATGTTGTAATAAATATATTTTTTCCATATTCATGTGATTCTGTGTATCAATGTATCTAACATTACCGTATTTGGTCGCCGAGGATTAATAACTATGGATGACTGCAGCATCCGTAGCCGTTAGTTTTGGGCCTCCAAATAGGGGATGTTACACAGTCTAATAACCTTTATCATTTATTCTTTATAATTATAACAGATAATTTATAATTATAATAGGCAATTTATAATTATTCACACCCATCATAAATGCATATCTGAGGCTACGTATATACATATTTCAAACACTTATGTATTCATTCTTCTTTCATTATTTTTATTGCCTTACATCTTTTATGTCTGACTCTTCATCTTTGTTCTTATTATGCGTTTATCTTCTACTTCATCAAATTTATTTCCGCCTCACATTTTCAGTCATCGATATCATTGCTACTACATTCATTAGTTTAGCCTTTGATTTCGATTCCAATGCTTATTTCCTTTTCTTTTCCTATTTATTTTTCTTACCTATAATTCAGACTTCCTTTTTCTTTCGTCTTACCTCAGTATTCCACTTTTGGTCATTTTTACAAATTGGAATCAAACTTCTAACAATTAACTGTTACATAGTAATTTTCCATATCTTGTCCAAATGAGGTGGTTTGTGCGATGTTTGTAATTAAGAAACTCTATTTTTATTTATTAAAATAGATAATACAAAATACAACAACTCTCATTATTTTGTACATCTCTTTCTTTTAAAGGCATATATTTGCTCCTTGTTATTTCAAACATCACACTTTTGCTGAATTTAAAGTTGAAAATATATGAAAATCCACTTACAATAATATACATTCCAATAAACTAAAATATCACTAAAATTCCAAAAGTCCAATTAACTTTACTTTCATTCTCATTCATTAACATCAAAATCATTTCGCAATTACAGAGTTAAATCTAATCATTACGTAATTATAGAAATAAAACAAATCATTATTTAATTTCTAAATTAAAACTAATCATTATGCTTTCGTAATTATCAATACAAATTTATAGGAAAGTTTATAGTCTTCAACATTTCGTATATATGAATTCATTTGAAATTAAATTATCAGACTCGGGCATTTGGAATAGATCTGCAATGATATAATCTAATATTATATAAAAATATATAATATTCACACTCACCTTTAATTAACGCTTCCATGCAATCTAGATCTATTTCCATGTATTTAGAATTTTGGAGAAGAAAGGAAAATGGTAGAGCTTCCGCACTCATTAGAAAAATAATGAGTTAGCAGTGAAACCATAGGTCCTAATTTATAGAGGTTCAAATCGGCACTAACCGTCAGATGTAATTAGACTAGATCTAGGCCACACGACCTCCCTTCACTATTGCCTTCAAAACAAGGCGGGTTGACTGCCCATGACCCAGGTCGACCGCTCATAGTTGACCATGCCTAGGTCATGGTCGACACGACCTATATATTTAGGTGCATTTTGATTTTTATGTTGATTTGTTTCCTTTGTTATTAGATAAACATTAATCAACGTTAAATATAGTTATCTTGTGTCTTAATTAATCTTTCTTAATAGTGAAGCAACCTTTAAGTTTAACGGCGTTAATCCATCATTAATTAATTTCAAATTACTTCCTTAATTACATATATAATTATTTCCAACTATGAAAATTCAAACGCTGATAACTTTTCATTTGAATGTCGATTGGAAAAGTTTATATATAAAAATTGACCAGAAAATCACCACGAATCCAATTGTATAAATTTCATGGCCAAATTCGAACATTTGTAAAAATCCAATTTTTTACTGTTTATTATTTATTAATTAATTTCTATTTTAATTAATTAATGTAAAAATGCAGGGTGTTACAGTGGTTCTCCTTTTACTCTTGAGTCTCGAGAAGAAGATTATATTACAAGAATCCTTATTGTCAAAGATTATCTTGATGTGTTTGAGCCTATCACTAATTTGTCTTCAATGCAGGCTATAGAGTTTGCATTGGATTTTTAGTGATTATCTTGATAAGTTTGTCCTGGTATTCAATTATGATATCTTGATCTATCCCAAGTCAGAGGTAGAGCATGAACAGCATCTTAGAGTTGTTCTTAAGACATTTAGGTGGAATCAATTGAAAGCCAAGTTCTCCAAATTCCATTTTTGGAAGAAGGAGGTGAAGTTCATAGGCTATGTTGTATCAGAAGTTGGTATTTCTATAAATCTAGCTAAGATTGAGGCTACTCACAACTGGAAGCAGCCTAAGACAATTATAAAAGTTAGAAGCTTTTTGGGCTTAATCGGATATTATTAGCATTTTATAAAGGATTTCTTGAAGACTATGCTACCTCTTACTAATCTTACTAGGAAGGGAGTTAAGTTTCATTTGACAGATAGATGTGAGATAACTTTTCAAAAGCTGAAGGAGTGGCTTACTCATTCACTTATTCTTATTGTCCCTCAAGGCACCCAGGATCTCAAAGTTTATACTGATGCATGTAGTTCTGGTTTGGGTATAGTACTTATGCATAGGGGCAGAGTGGATGCATATGCATCTAGGCCGTTGAAACCTAATGAAGTCAGTTATGCCAATCATGACTTAGAGTTTGTTGATATTGTCTTTACATTAAAGATATGGCAAAAAAATTTTGCTTGGAGAGAGATCTGTTCTTTATATAGATCATAAGTCATCGAAGTATCTGTTCACTCAAAAGGATATCAACATGAGGTAGCAGCGATGGCTTAAGTTTCTTACAGTTTATGATTTGAGATTCAGTGCACCCTTGGAAAGGAGAATACAGTACCTGATACATTGAGTAGGAAGCAACAAGTAGTTGTTTCTATGATGATAGTAGAGTGGAAGGATTCAAAGTGGCTTTCCATGTGTGAGATCTATGATGGAGATTCGATGGTTAGTTCAGGTGCAATGTTAGCTAGTCCTGTTGCTCGACAATCTTTGATTGATCGGATTGTTGATGCTCAAAGAAGATACCCTATTACTCTTTCTCTTATTCAAAGGTTGGATGCTGGTGAAGATGTTGATGATTTTGGTGGTTATGCTGTTGATGCTTATGGTTGCTTACATAGAAGAGATAGACTTGTTGTTCCTGATTTGGATGGTCTCCTTAAGAAGGTGATGGTTGATTGCCATCTTTCACGCTATATTATTCAGCCCAGAGGAATTAAGATGTTTATGGACATAAGGCTTCTCTATTATTGGAAAGGAATAAAGCATCACATTGTCAAGTATGTGAAGGGTTGTATGACATATCAACTTGTAAAAGTTGAACATCATAGGCCTACCAGTCTTCTTCAGCTATTTGTGATTCCGCTATCGAAGTGAGATCAGGTATGAGTGGATTTAAAGTTTCCAATAGTTTGATGATATAATCTAGTAAGGGTTTATTTAATGTTGTGTTCTTTTCAGGTGTCTATGGACTTTCTTGATAGCTTACCTCGATCCAAGAATGGCCATGATAGCATTTGGGTAGTAGTTGATCACTTGACTAAATCTGTGCACTTCATGCCGATGAATTTAAGTAGGACTACTCCATATTTGACCAAGCTCTATGTAAAGGAGGTAGTGAGAATTCATGGTGTTCTCATTGCCATTGTGTGTATCATGATCCACTATTCACTAGTGGCTTCTGGAAGACTCTTTAATTAGCTTTCGGTACGAAGCTGAACTACAGTACTACATATCATCCGCATATTGATCGTCATATAGAGTGTGTTAATCAATTTTCAAAGGATTTGCTTTGTTCTTGTGTTCTTAATTTGGGAGGTGGTTAGGAGGATCATATCTATTTAGTTGAGTTTGCTTATAGCAACACCTACCAACCCAGCATCAGCATAGCACCATTTGAGGCTCTATACGATAAACCACGTCCTTCAACTTCTTATTGGTTTGAGATAAGAGATAAGTTCTATTTTTGGACTAGATTCCATCAGAGAAACTTCCAAGAAGATAGAGTTGATTAGAGATGATGAAGGAAGCTTAGGACGGGAAGAAGTCTTATGCTACCCTTAGGAGGAAGGATATCGAGTTTGAGGTTGGTGATCTTGTCTTTGTGAATATATCTCCTCTAAAGGGTGTTATAGGATTCAGTAAGTTGGGGAAGCTTACAACCCTCTTTGTTGATCCATTCCCAATTGCTCAGCATATCGGCTGAGTATCGAGTTGCTCTTACTTATCAATTCTCTGATATTCACGATGTCTTCCATATTTCTCAATTGAGGAAGTGCATGAGGAATACCAAGATGGCTTTGGAGCTGAGGCGCATTAAGGACCTCAATATTTCCTTAAATTTGACTTCTATGCAACATTTGATCTGTATAGTTGACTCAAAGGTCCGACAACATAGAAGTGAGTCTTGTTAGCAAAGGAGCAATGGTCCAACTATCCATTAGATTGTACCTGAGAAACCAGAGAGCGTATGGCGCAGACCTATCCTGAGCTATTCCCTGATGCACATGAGTCAGAAATGTCTTGTTTGCTTATTTGTTTTGTTTGATTTCTTTTTTATTTAAGCAGTACATGATGTAGATGAACAAAATGCTATTGGCTTAGTTATAGATTTTTCTTAAGGGGAAACTATGAGGACACAATTATCTTAAGGGAGAACTCTATAACAAGCCATAGTTGAGAAGTGATTAATTGGGATTTTATAATGTAGATTTAATTAATTAAAAAAGATTTTAAGTATTAAAATTTGATTAAATGGAAGGAATTTGGAAATAATATGGTACAACATTTTATAAAGTAAGAAAATAATTATTTGAATAAATTTTGATTTTATAAATAAGTATCGATTATTTTGAAGGCCAAAATTATTTTTAAAAATATATTAAAGGTTTCTAAATAATTTTAAAGGTTAAATATAAAAAATAAATAAGATTGGCAATTTATTTCAAAAGGAAAAAAAATATTTCACTTATAAGAGTAAATAAAGGAAATAATAATTTGAATGGGTTAAATATGGAAAATAATTATTACAAAGGTATGAAATGAGAGCTAAACACTTATGGAAAATAAATTTGATTTTAATTTAAAGATTAAAACTAATTTGTATAAGAAGAAAGGTTGATTTGAAAAGAAAAGAATAGTGGAAAAAATAAATAAAGGAGTTTAATGAGCCCATTTGGCCCAAAACTCTCACTTAAAACATTTTAACATCCTCTAATTTGTTAAGTAGCCAAGAAGCTTCTCATTGGCTTACAGGTTTCCACCTCATACCCACTTTGCATTAGTCTGTAGCAACATCAACCCCATGGAAAAATAATTAAAACCCTAGCGTTTTATTCTAAAATAAATAAAAAAATCCCAAAAATCTTCAGATCGAGGTATAAGCTTCTCAGCATGGATCTACACCACTAGCCAAGGAATATTTAAAGTCTTGATAAAGTTTGGCTGGGTTTGGAATTTACAGTAAGCGAAAGGAGAGGAAGAAGAAGGAGCTGAAGCTAGGAAATCTGCTGCTTACTTCAGGTGAGTGCATCCCCACTCACGTTGCTTTGTTTAAAATGCAATGTTGATGATTAGTGATGCATTTTTAGTAGTGTAATGGTATAGGAATTGTTTGATAGTGTTGATTCTCTTCCTGTAACTATCTAAACCCATTCACTATTATAAGCTTTTGGTCGCAATGCTTTGATTTCATGGTGGTTGTATTGTGTTTTAAGTGGTGAATGGATGCTTTGGGTTAGTACACAAAGTAGTGCACGAACGGCGG
Organism: Allium fistulosum; assembly: GCA_030737815.1. Classification (NCBI taxonomy): domain Eukaryota; kingdom Viridiplantae; phylum Streptophyta; class Magnoliopsida; order Asparagales; family Amaryllidaceae; genus Allium; species Allium fistulosum. The sequence continues at coordinate 621,514,107 of CM060907.1, forward strand.
GGAAGCAAAAGTGATATTGATGGGTAATTGGGGCAAAGCCTGGAGCACAACGACTCTTGGCTGTGTCTCAGTGGTTCGGTAGGCCATGATGCGAGCGGTCGACTGTTAGGTCGATAGCCTGGATCCCTAGGTGCTCCAAGCATTTGTGTATATTATTATAAAATAATACATAAACATAAAATAAAATAAAAATTTAGAAAATAAAAATAATAAGTTTTCTAAAAATTTAATTATTCTGGGAAAAAAGTTCGTTTACACCAAAAATAAAGTATGAGAAGTTTTATTCATTTAAAATAAATAAAAATGGATTTTTTTAAAAGTAAATCCTAGAAAATTATAGACTGGTTTTTGATAGTTATTACATGATTTAAAAGTATTTTCCATATTTGATGAATCAGAAAGAGATTTTGAAATATTATTTCTCGTGTAAAATCTTGATATTGGAATTAAATAGATAAAGGAAAATTTATACTTTTACTTGAAATTTCATTGAAGCTTTTGGGATAAATAACTAGATTTTTTTCCTTATAAATAAGACCACTTTTATAAATGTGAACTAGATGTTCTGTGATTACATTTCTATGCAATGAGGAATTTGAATAAACTGGGTCTTAATACCGTCTGGTATGGGACTTTCGGTTATATCTCCTTGGTAATTATTTAGACTTATTTCATGGAATATTCTCTTATGTAGCAAGTGCATTTTATGTACATTGAATAAACGAGTGAGTAACACTCGGTGGTATGGGACACTGTAGTTGATATTTGTTCGATTATTCTCTATGAGTAGATGACACTCCAACGGGGATTAGCAATATTAGGATGTTGCATATGCACATTTAAGGAGGCATTTGTTATAGTGTACATGGTTGTATTCCTATTTATTTGTAAATGGAAGTCTATCATGTTGTTAACTCCTATTATATTGGTAAGGAGTAAAACCAGAATAGGCTAGTATCCATCCAAGCATCCTGATTACGAGGTCGCTCCTCGGATCTGTAACACACCTTGTGTTATACAGCTGTATGCTACTGCTATGTGCTATTGTCCCATGTCACATAGGACATCGGTCTATTACCATTTGGGGCACTTGCAAGGTTGTGGCCATTGCATAGTGTGGTCTTGCACCTGATGAATACTAGGTCACGATGGTCGTCGAGGTAACTAATGATTGTAGGATCCATGCCAGACAGGCACGTGTGTAGTCTCCTAGAGCAAGTGAGTGATTATTAGTCTTTCATCTAGTTATGATGTATGGTAGATAGACTTAAATTATTTATACACTTCCTTAATGCTTAATGATGATGAGTTATGGCTATATCTAAGACTGTGTATCCAAGGTACACTCAATATTCGTATTAACCACTATGTGTTAGTGGATGCATGGACATGTGTGTATGTTTGTGTTGTTGTTATGTGTGGATATGTAGTATGTTGCATGTTATGAGTGAATAATTGGTTGTATGGATGCTATATTGACCTCATATGTTGGTCATTTAGAATAGGTGATGATTTGTGCATGGTAAGATATATGGGACCCAAATAAGATGTTCATACACATTTATGAGTTCTATTTATATACATTATAATAGTTATCTTCACATAGCGACATCTGTATTGTAAAGATAATCTATCCCGTGTGATATTTTATAATACTTGGGTCGGTCCAAGAAGTTTCTGGACTAGGGAAGAAGTAGATTGGTTGACTTCCGTTGGCATTTTTGAAGGCTAGTCTACATGGTAGGATTATGATCTTTTATGCATTTTGTAGCCTCGTTTATGTACTATGATGTTACTTATGGACTATGGTATGTATATTTGATGATGATGGGCTTCGACTAGCATTTTGTTGACCCACCAAGGCTATGTATTATTGATTATGATATTTTATCACTACATTCTAGCTCCGTGATATCTATATATTTATTTTGTTTGTGTATTGTTGTATCTTGGAATGTATGTGTTTATTGCTTTGTGCTGATATCGAGTACATATGTGGTAGGTTATATATGATTTTGAGATACGTATCGATGTTAGCTCAAGGGAATATTCATGTACCATAGCTTAATATCACCTCATTCTCCGTATTATGAAACAGTATTACATTGTAATACTCTATGGTGGTAAGGGTATAGAGTTGGTGTGTTACATGGAGTCAGCTGTTGAAGTGCATGATTAGTTAGATACCTATAAACGCATCTTGGAGGATGCAACGAAGGAAAGTGGCCTTTAGGCAACTGCAAGGAAGTGTAATGAATAGGTGGAATTCCTTTAGAGGTGCTACTTTCGAGGTCCATTTTACTTAAGATGGTTTAAGGTAAGATTTGAAGAGAAGTTTATACTGATAGCTTAGAAGTCCAAGCTATTTAGATGATTTTCAAATTAAAAACAAGGTGACTTGTCTATTTCAGAATATGTTGCTAAGTTCGACATGTCGTTGAAATACAGGATGTCCTTCACTGACACTCCATCAAAAAAGAATGAGAAGTTCATAACTTGATTGAATGATTATTTTGGAGAAAAAATAATAGGACACCTTGATGAAACCTTTGAGAAGGTAGTTGAGAAAGCTTTGTGCCACAAAGTCTATACCAAAAGCTAATAGCTTCTATTGTTCTAAAGGAGGAGTCTAAATCATAAAGTGGCGGGGGTGAAAAAGGAAATGGAACAATAAGAACAAAGACGATCAGAAGGAAGGCAAATTCGACCCTACTAGCATTAATTATGAGGTGAATGGTCATTTGAGAAAGAACTAAAAGAGTGAAGAGAAGATTTGTTACAACTATAATAAGCTTGGGCACATCAAGAAGGACTGTCCAGAGCCATTAAAGTAGAGGTAGGTTGTGAAGGCATATGCTCTCAATGTTGTTCCGACTTCATCGAGCGCTCCAACGAGGAAGGAGAAGGTAATGGGCATGGTTATCCAAGGTATGCTTTCTATTTACGATGTACATGTTCGTGTTTTATTTTTATAGAGAGGTCTTACTTTCCTTTATATTAGTAACATGGTAGTTAGATTAAAAGTAAAACCCAACTTAGTAGATAGACATTTGATGTGTCAAACCTTGTGGAGGTTTGACTAGTTTATCTATGGTTTACCAAGATGTAGTCCTGTCGAGTCATGGATGCATGGTTGTTTGTGAATACTTTGTACTGGTTTTTGTGGTGTTTAGCATTATATTGGTTATGGACTGGCTAAAGAAATATAGAGTGGTGGTGGATGGCAAGAAGTTGTTGGTGATGACTAGATTCATAGTGGGTGTAGACTGGAGTTAGGCTACCAACGGACATTGAGGTGATGGTTAGCTTTCTATATTCGATTGAGGTCCCACACAATGAGTTGTCATCAGTACCTATAACTTGGGAGTATCCGATATGGGGTGACCAGATTACCGCCACATAGGGAGGTAAAATTCTATATTGATTTAGCGAAGGATGTAGGCCAGTAGTAATGTTATCGAGGCATATGGCGACCAAAGAGCAGAAGTAACTAGAGGTGCAAGTGGATGACCTATTACAAAGAGGGTTTGTTCGTAGTAGCATATTGAATGGGAGCACCTATTGTATTCCCTACTAAGGTGGATGGTTTTTTGAGACTTTTTATTAGTTACCATGAGCTGGAAAGATGATAAAGAAGAATAAGTATCCATTTCCATGTAGGATGAATTGTTTGATCAGCTCCACAGTGGGAAGGTGTTGTCTCGGTTAGATTTGGCTACGGAGTTCCATCGGCTGAGAGTGGTGAGGGGGAGTGTGCCGGTTATTGCATCCCATGCACTTTGTGATCCAATGAGAGGTCGGTTAATACTTTCGGGTAACTATGCACCGAGATACTTTGTTGATCTAATGAACCATGTTTTCAGAGATCAACTAAATATGTTTGTACTTGTGTTTATTGATGATATTCTCATCTATTCATAGACAGAAGAGGAACACAACATGCACTTAAGGGTTGTGATAGGGGTATTGAGAGGGCACCTACTGAAGATGAAGTTTTTGAAGTGTCACTTACGGAGGATAAAAGTGAGGCTCTTATGTCATGTTGTTTTGGTATAGGCCATCACAGTGGGTCCTACTAAGGTATTAATGGTCCAAGATTGGGAGAGACCTAAGAATGCCATGGATGTGAGGAGATAAAGTAGTACGAACTCAACTGAGATGGTAGGCTTTGTAAGGATGGTGGGTTGTTTATATCCAATATTGATGGATTGAGGAACGAAGAAGAACATCGAGACATTCACTTTGAAGTATATGAACTATTAGTTAGTGAAGGCTGACCAGAAGAAGCCAAGTGGTTTATTACAACCTCTTGAGATTCCTATGTGGAAGTAGGAATAGATATCGATGAATATCCTTGGTGGATGCCAAGGACTAAGGGAGAATATGATAGCATTTTGTCATAGTCGATAGATTGACAAGGAGTTCTCAATTCATACCGATAAAGTCCAAAAGAATGGCATCGAAGTTGACTTAGTGGTATGTGAAATGGATTGTATAACTCCATGGTGTGACGGAGAGCATTGTAAGCAATCAAGACCCGTTATTATCGAGTGGATATTGGGAGAACTTACATGAGGCATTAGGGAGATTTTAGAGGATATTGATATCATTCGGTAATGAATTAAAGCTGCATAAGACAGACATAAGAGCTATGCTTATAAGAGACGTCAAGATTTGGAGTTCTCTATTGACGATAGGGTGTTTGTCAAAAAAATTCGCTAAAGAATACAGTTTGGTTTGATAATAAGGGGTATTTGGCATTAAGATATGTTGGTTCTTTTTTGATATTAGAGAGGACAGGGAATCTAGCATAGAGAGTCGACTTACCACAGAAGATGAGCGGTGTGCACAATGTATTCCCAGGGAAGTTTGTGCATGTCAGGCATGATTCTTATATTGGATCAACTAGATGATGTTGTATTAGAGCCTAAACCACCAAGGCCTCAGGAGCAGATTCGTATAGTCGAGGGGAGTATGAAGCAGCTTAAGAGGAAGACAATAAATTTGGTAAAGGTTCGGTAGGGTAAAAGTGAAGGTGATAATACTTAGGACAGAATGAGGACCACTTATCCAAAGCACTTTACTTAGTTAGATTCAATTTTTATCATTATTTTTTCACATTTGGTAGTATATTTTATTTAGGTGGCTAGGGTTTGTATGGGATTTATTGCATGTTATGTGTATGTGTTTGATGATTAATATCCTTGTTCAATTATTGGGCATGCTTAGTATCTATAGTGATCGGTTGTGTTGTTTGGTTGGGATTTTATGGACGAAATTACTAAAAGGGGGAGAATGTAATGACCCATATTTTTACACATTAGCGGATCATAAAAATATTATTTTAAAAGTCAAATTGGGTCCAAATTTAATATAACTTTGAAAAATGTTAACTTGTGGCATTTTTCAACTTTAGAATTTTTATTGGACGGTTTTAACCATGGAAATCTTGTAAGACCTATAATTTTTCATAGGAGCAGAGTTAGAGACTCAAACCACTTCCCAATGAAAGATCAAAGAGTTTTACATTACGTAGATTGGTCATAATAGGTATTTGGACTTATGGTTTTAAAGATATGGTTGTTTGTAGTTTTGACAGCTTTTAGGCAGATTAGTGGATAACTGAGGGGTGATTAGTGCAGCCAGTTAACCCATTTTGGGGTTAAGGTTAAGGTAGCCTCCATAGCGGCCATCAATCACTATAAATACATATCTAGACATCTCCTAATTCTTCTTAGCCTCCATAGACTTTCTTCTACCTTAATTCTATCATTCTTTCAATAAAATTCAACCCAAATCAATTAATAAAAACAGATTAAGCAAAAGATTAGTATGGGACACAAAGATTTTTGACTTTGTGCCTTAGGAAGGGTGCAGCTGGTGCCCAATTTGGATCTCCCCTTATTTTGGTGAATCTTCGTTTGTTTGGTGGTTTTTGCTAATTCTACCCCTAGGCGAGTGATTTTATTCTCTCACTTTATTATAAATGCTGATGTATGATTTTAAATTGGTTTTAAAATATTTTCAAACTAAAAAATATATATGATTTTTAAATTTAAATGGATTTGACTCAATTTGCGCATTTTTCATTTATTTAGGGTGATTACTAATTGATTTATCATCTCTAAGCATGTTATACATGTATCTATAAGTTTTGACATGTTTTGAATCTATTTTGAAAGTTAAAAATATGTTTTTCAGCGTTTGGAAATCAAACTAAAATAAAAATGAATTTAAATTGATTTAAACATGTTTTGATGTATGATTGTTCGTATGAATATGAGGTTAGACTATAAGCATGTTTTGGGATAAACTACTATGATTTGGTGCATATTTAAATGTTTAAATGATGGTTGAATGATTGATGTTGTAATTTTATATATTGTGTTTGTACGTTTGGATGTTACTTATATGTTTGAATGATTGAAAACGCTCATCAAAGCAAATTGGGATCGGTAATTGATTCTATAAACAGTAGGCCTCTCCCTGTAGGAGTAGCAGCGATGTGCTCTCCAATTCAATACACAAAGGATGGAAGGTTCATAAACCTAAAATTTAGCTTTGAAAAATGGCCTCTATGTTAGGGGTTGTATCGATGCACTGATGTCGCATGCGGATTGAAGGGGTAAGAGCAGCGATTGAATAGTGCAAAAGATAAAGTGCTAGAATGCTTTAGGCAGTTTGTTTGATAGCAGAGTTCGGCATAGGGTTGGTTTGGAAGTAACTCCAATATAGGGTGAAGGAATCATAATGGAAGCTTCAGACCGATGACAAGTTTGCTCGGTGCTTGGTTGGTTTGGTGGAGACTTCGGGCAGCATGGAAGAAACACGGTAGGAACTTCGTTTGGCAAGTCTTGGTTTGGTGAGAGTAATGGTTAAGTGAAAGACATGTGACAAGAAACGCTATATGGTGGATGCTTTGGTCTGGTGGGAGGAAATGGGTTTAGTGAATATGGTGCCGAACAAGAATTCTTTCTTAGGGTGTTGCTTTGGTCCGCTTGCCAAAAGACTTTGGGCCAGACATAGGAAAACCTAATAGATCTGGGAAGTTAGGATTTTTGCACGGTCGCTTCGGGACTTTTATAAGGTTGCTTCGAGGCAAAGCATGGGTGACTTTGTCCTTAGAGGCTATGAATGGGAGGATAAGACTTTGATGACTCGATGAATTGAGTGTGTAAGCTCGAACGCTTCAAGTAGAAAGTGTTCGTAACATTTGGGAGAATGTCTAAGAAGGCAAGTTTTATACAGTTTGAACTTATAGAGTAGAACATATGGGTTTTTTTATTAGGATCATCCAAGGAGTCAAGTTCGATACAAAGTGAGCTTGTAGAGTAGAACATATGGAGGTTTCTACTATTGGGACTATGCCAAATAGGATTGTAGATAACTCAGAGGTCTTGATGTATGCTTGAGAAGAAGGGATCGATGTGGATGCTCATTGTAGATCGATATGGGGAGATCTGTTTAAACCTGGACTAATACAGGGTGGTCTAGTTTCCTAGCCTAATAGAGTGGCATGGATTCAAGCATCGATGGGACTATAATGATAAGTAGTCACAGATCAATATGGGGGATCATATGAGTTACCCTATATCCAATGACATATGAGTTGAGAGACGTGAGATTGTTTAACGGTTGTTATATTTGTCATGTTTACTATGTTTGATATGGATGCCACATGATGTAGGTGTTATTACGTAGTATACCTTGGCACCCTATATAGTGATTTATGCCATAATATGCCCATATGATAATGATAGTAGATTATCATATATCGATGTTATGTGCTAACTCTTTAAATGCAGGAACAGGTCAGGTATGATTCTTCATGCCTTTTGTTCCTATTTACTATATCGACTTTTATCGTATTTTGAGATTATAGATCGCTCGTACCAGACTATTGTCTGACTTTGGATTTTATGTTTTGCTGCTCATTATCTCAGATACTTTTAAATGAGTAGATTAGAGATAACAAGTCTAAGATAGCACATGGAGCTGTACAGAGGACGAGCAGGTGGTTAGCGTTCTCATATACTATATTTTAGAGCTATATTGTTATTCCCTAGTTACTACTATGGAGCTATTATCATTACTTATTTATTAGAGATAGCTTCCTATTTAGAGTTTATTTGATCTGATGTATAAACTTTATTTCCACTTTGTTTTGTACAACTGTGATGGATCGATACTCTGATTTGTCCTAGTCCATTTTGTTGTACTTCTATCTCACATGTTTTTGTCTATGTTGATTATTATGTTTTACCTTATGCGCTGCGAGATATATTATAGGTTCTATTTTGGATTTTTTATTTTACCTTGATTACTGCTCTACATCGATCTCATACCATTGAAGCACGCTAATTGTGGTATTTAGATATTACAGTTGTAAGGCGGTCATCACAACATATCATTGCTTAAGGGTGCAGCTTTAAAACGATTAAGGAATATGACTTTGTTAGAAATGCGGATTACGGATCTTAAGGCTGGAATAACACTAGACGGGGGGGAGGGGGGTGAATAGTGTTTTGTGGATTTTCTAAATCTTTTTGAAACTTATGTAAATTTAATCACCAACAAATGCAATTCACAGACACAGATATAATTACAGAATCAGACACAGATGCAAATAATAAATAAAAGCAGTAAAGGAAAGAACATACCAGGATTTTATACTAGTTCAGAGTTACCCTACATCCAGTCCCGTACAAACGTACGGATTTATTATCAAAAATAATCTACCAGATTACACCCTCGATTTCAAGGCCACGAGGTACACCCTCCTGTATTCGAGTCTGGGGCAAACTCTCTTGATTTACCAGGCCACAAGATCACCTAATCAATTTCCGGGGCAAGAATCACACCCAATTGATTTCAAGGCTCAACCGCACCTTTTACTCAACAGTTTGATTTACAAATAATCCTATAACTCTGAATAGCACTGAGATCTTATGGAGAGAGTGGCAAAGAATCAAACAAGAGATAATCAAGTTTGATTCACTTGGTATTTCGACAGAGTATAGTTTAGGGTTCTTTAGAATAAATGTGGAAGATGAAGAGAAGAGAAAACAAGTGAAATCTGGTTAAAAATTCATTTAGAACTACTGGTATTTATAGGAAATCAACAGCCATATCTATTCGTGAAAGGATATGACGAATAGACACCTTCTTTTGAAAATTTGAATTTTGAATTTAACGGACACCATGTCGACATGGGGTATCCTATGATGTCGACATACCCTAGTTAAAAATAATGTAAAATTTGTTTTAAAAATGATATTGAAAGAAAAACAAGATGAAATGATTCTGGAGTAAAATAAACTAATTTCCCTATGTTTTAAAATAAAGAAGAGTAAAAAAATATATTTTTAGAATGTATATATAAATTTGATTTTAAATCTCAAGTATATATATATTATAAAGAATATTTAAAAATTAGAAGATAGTTTTAAAAACAAACAAAGTTTAAAACAAGAGTTTATTTAAAAACAAAAACAAAGAATGTTTTAAGGCTAAAACATTTTGAAAAGCAGTTTTGAAAATCATTTTGAAGTAGTTTTGCAAGCTTCTTCCTACAGAATATCTCATCACATCAAGACTCGAGAACTTGTACAAAACCAGGATGTTCGTGGGTTTGTAAGCCACTTGTCGTAGGTTTGTAAGCTACTTGTCGTGGGTTTGTAAGCCACTAAAAAGGTAGAAATGGGTTCCATCCCAAATGAAATATGGAATGAAGATTTCTGTGCTATTATGAAATTTTAACATAATTCTAGACACAATACTTATCTTGTACTATTAAAATCTTGAACTCTTGATAACTTGATTTCTTGATACTCATGAGTCTTCAATCTTGATATCTTTGAACTTTAAATTCATCAGTCTTGTATCTCTATACTGTACAGTCTTCGTTCTTGGTACCTACATGTTTATATCCTGCATACATATATATATATATATATATATATATCTAAACTATAATGTTAGTATTTGTTTGCGCCAAAAATGGTCACAAACCCCAAGTGTTGTGAAAGCACCAGCGTATGAATACAAATCAACAATATTCACACACAAATCTCAGATCTAAACAAGCAACAAACAGCAATCCAGAAATAATGAACAAAAACACGAGATTTATAGTGGTTCGGCTATCTCCGGCCTACGTCCACTCCAAAGTTTTTATCTTTTATTGATCGATGCTTGAAGATTACAATTTCCTATCGCGTAGTACAACGGATTTTATGATTATAATCTGAATCTAAGGCAGCAATGGTGATCTGGAGTAGATCTGGCAGAGTCCGGGCGCTCTTTAGCTCTCAAAATTGTCCGACCCCTTTTCTGAATGACCAGGGGCTCTATTTATAGGTGTAGGAGGCTGATATTTTGCCTAAAATGAAGGGAGACCGGTTCTGGCACGTCAGGGGGCCCACATGGCCGAAATCTGGAGATCCGGGCCCACTTTGGGATCGATTCGACCCTTGGTTCGAATCGATCAAGAAAGAGTCCAATCAAGCTGAAATTTGGTGTGGACATTCTTCATCATGTGTTTAAGCTTCTGTGAAAATTTCATGGCATTTGGATGTGTAGATCTCAAGTTATGATCGATTCAAGGTTGCATTTCTGGTTGACTAGCCTAGTTCGAATCGATCTAGTTTGAATCGATTGCTTCGAATCGATCTAATCAGGCGCTAGCAGGTTGACGTGGCGCGCGTTCTTCGTATCGATCCGTCTTTATCTCCAAGTTGACTGGGTCGAATCCACGTTTCTAGCTTCTTGTGACTCAGTCGATTCGAAGTAGTGGATTCGAAGTACATGGATTCGAACGCATGCTCGTTGGAATCGATCACGCTATATCCTACCCACTTGATTCGAAGCTACTTTTGCAGTATGGAATCGGGGCGAAGTCACAGGATGGACTCGAAAGACTTCAACTTGAAGGAAACGAAGTGAGGTGGTATCATGGGTTCGAAGTGGCTCGTCTGAATCGATTCGAATGAATGTTCTTTGATGGATTCGAACCAAAACTCTGTGCTGATGGATTCGACCCTAGGGGATTCGAACTATTGGGTGTGAGGTCTCTGGATTCGAACTGATGTGTGGGTATGGAAATGATGGATTCGAACAAAGCATTCTTCCTATCTTGTATCGATCGTATCTCCTCCGTACAAACTCTGATTAACCTGAAACTTGAAACGTAGCCTCTCCTAGTCCTCATCATCATCTCCAATCGATTCCGTCCTGATCGAAGCCCGGTCAAATTTTGACGACATCCATCGCAGCCTTGTTTCCAATCGACTTCCAATCCTAATATCCATCCTTTCATGTTGATTTGTTTGATATTCCGGCTTTGACCAAAAAGCGGGATAACATTTGCCCCCCAAAACATGCCTTGTGATAAGAAGGCGTGTTTTGAATAATTTCGTATCCGATATTCAAAGTCCATAGCCACATCATCCAAGTGCATCATCCTTGACTGCTCGTAGTCGATGCCCAACTCCAAACCCAATAACCAAAGCCTTAGCCAAATCCATATCCGTTTGAACCCGACGACCGAATCCTAATCCATCCTTATCCAATAGCCAATAACCGAATCCAGGACATCTCCGGGTCGATATCCAAATCCATAACCTCTCTGGGCTCTTGCCAAGCGCAATCCACACCTGACGACCGCGGTCCAATGTCCCTGGACGTTAAGCTAACCTCTCCGGGTTCTTGCCAAGCGCAATCCACACCTGACGACCGTGGTCCAGTGTCCCTGGACGTAAGTAATTTCATGGCTTAAGTCCTAAGCCGAATCCTGGTCGCTCCGGACCCTTGTTGAGCATAGTCCATACTCAACGACCTGAAAATGATAATTGATAATACAAGGCCTAAGTCCTAGGCCGAATCCTGGTCTCTCCGGACCCTTGTCAAGCATAGTCCATACTCGACGACCTGAAACAATAATCGATAATAGGGGGCCTAAGTCCTAGGCTGAATCCTGGTCACTCCGGACCCTTGCCGAGCATAGTTCATACTCGACGACCTGAGTGAGTCACTTTACCACGTTCGGGCAGAATGACTCACCCCTTGCCAGGCATAATCCATGCTTGACGACCGTTCATCAAAAACCAAAAAGAATCCAATCAAGATCCAATCCAAAATCCAAATCAAATCGGAAAACCAGAAATCCATATCAAAAATCAAAACCATCATCCAAAACGGAGAACAATCATCCGAATGAATGCCTAAACCAGAAAAACAAGCAAAATCAGGAGTTCAATCCAAACTCCAAAAACCAAATCAGAAAACCAAGTGTCCAATCAAAAACAAAAAACAGATTTCGCAAACCATGGCTTTGCGGTTTATCACCATTCAGAGCATGCCTAGGGGCTATCTCCGTCCCCATACATGTGTAAATGGCTCAGTTGCTCGCCAATGGTTTGTTACTTATTTCATATTATCCTAGTCAATGGATGACCAATCGACCATCATTCCTGGGCCTCGCACCATCATGGCTCGAGGTAGGCGGTGGTTGCTCCTGTTCCACCGCTGCATTCCGTACTCCAACATACTGCCTCAACTGTCCATTCCTCACATGATCCTCAATTATGTCCTTTAAATGCCTGCAGCTGTTGGTATCATGCCCGTCCAAATCGTGGAAGAGATAATGCTTTCCTGATGCCCTCTCCCGCTCGGATGGTTCTCTCCTAGTCGGCCTCCGGTAAGGAAGGCGATTCCAAGTTTCCATGTATATCCGCTCCTGCGTCTCGTTTAATTCTGTGTATGTGGAAAACTTTGGATCCTTCCATTGCTTCCTGGTTTTTCCTGAATCGTCATCCAGCTTCCTTTTTCCTTTATCTTTATCCGAGCTTCCGTTGGATGGTCCTCCACCCCCAGTCACATTCACCTCCTTTAACTTTAAGTCCATACATGCATCTTCTTGCCGAAGGAACCTTTCAGCTTCATGGAAGAATTCCCAGAGATCCAGTGGTGGGTCTCGTACTAAAGATACCTTAAAATATGAATCCTCTCTGACTCCCGACACTACCGCCATCAAAACCATCGATGGATCCGGCCGATCCACCGAAGAAACCGTCGCATTAAATCGAGTTAAAAATGCTCTAAGCGATTCATCCGTTCTTTGCCTTATCGATGTTATCGTCATCACGTTCTTAGGTCTTTTGATATGAACCCGAAACTGTCCCAAAAACCTGTCCACTAACTCCCTCCAATTCCTGATAGATCTTTCCTCCAGCTGCCTAAACCACATTGCCGCTAGGTCTGTCAAGTATAAAGGGAAACATCTGGCCATCACTTCCTCTGATGCCCCCAGCACTTCCATGTGTCTAGTGTATCTCATCAAGTGATCAGTCGGGTCAGCCTTTCCATTATATACTTCCACGCTAGGTAGCTTGAACTTAGGTGGATTCTGAGCCATCCTGATTTCCCGAGCGAACGGACTCCTGTTCACTCCTTCCAAGTCTCTATTGATCGAACCTCCACGCATAGTCTTCCTAATGATTTCCATTAATCCAGCATTGCCTGTTAGGTGTTGCCCCCCATGCTCCCGAGGGAACTCCGGCACATATTCTTCATGTGGCTCATTAGCCGCAACGTTGGCTCTAGCCTGCTGAACTCCTTCCAAAGGTCCTTCTGCGTTGGATCCTGTGGGCCTGCCCCCAAGCCCTTGTTGATTACCTTCCGGTTCTGTATTCTGTCCTCCATTGGGTTCCGCAACCCTAGTTCCTTGTTCTACATTTGCAGTCGCTGTAGTTGGTCCAAGGTTCTGTGTTCCTGCAGCTCTCATCTGCTCGAAGAAAGTCTGCATCATATCCTGTTGACTCTTCAGCAACCACTCATGCAATGAATTTGCCATAGCTTCCATTTCGTCTCTCGTAATGTAAATCGAAGCTTGTCCTTCTCCAGCTCCGGAGGATGCCTCTTGACTTCCTCCCTGTTGGCTTCTCTCAGCTCTTTGCCTTGTTTGTCGAGTCATTGTTGAGTCAATCTGAATCCTTCAAACTTTTAAATCTAAACTTTGAATCTGGTGTAGCGGGTGCTAGTTCTTCTCAGTGAAAGCACCAAAGTGTTTGCGCCAAAAATGGTCACAAACCCCAAGTGTTGTGAAAGCACCAGCGTATGAATACAAATCAACAATATTCACACACAAATCTCAGATCTAAACAAGCAACAAACAGCAATCCAGAAATAATGAACAAAAACACGAGATTTATAGTGGTTCGGCTATCTCCGGCCTACGTCCACTCCAAAGTTTTTATCTTTTATTGATCGATGCTTGAAGATTACAATTTCCTATCGTGTAGTACAACGGATTTTATGATTATAATCTGAATCTAAGGCAGCAATGGTGATCTGGAGTAGATCTGGCAGAGTCCGGGCGCTCTTTAGCTCTCAAAATTGTCCGACCCCTTTTCTGAATGACCAGGGGCTCTATTTATAGGTGTAGGAGGCTGATATTTCGCCTAAAATGAAGGGAGACCAGTTCTGGCACGTCAGGGGGCCCACATGGCCGAAATCTGGAGATCCGGGCCCACTTTGGGATCGATTCGACCCTTGGTTCGAATCGATCAAGAAAGAGTCCAATCAAGCTGAAATTTGTTGTGGACATTCTTCATCATGTGTTTAAGCTTCTGTGAAAATTTCATGGCATTTGGATGTATAGATCTCAAGTTATGATCGATTCAAGGTTGCATTTCTGGTTGACTAGCCTGGTTCGAATCGATCTAGTTCGAATCGATTGCTTCGAATCGATCTAATCAAGCGCTAGCAGGTTGACGTGGCGCGCGTTCTTCGTATCGATCCGTCTTTATCTCCGAGTTGACTGGGTCGAATCCACGTTTCTAGCTTCTTGTGACTCAGTCGATTCGAAGTAGTGGATTCGAAGTACATGGATTCGAACGCATGCTCGTTCGAATCGATCACGCTATATCCTACCCACTTGATTCGAAGCTACTTTTGCAGTATGGAATCGGGGCGAAGTCACAGGATGGACTCGAAAGACTTCAACTTGAAGGAAACGAAGTGAGGTGGTATCATGGGTTCGAAGTGGCTCGTCTGAATCGATTCGAACGAATGTTCTTTGATGGATTCGAACCAAAACTCTGTGCTGATGGATTCGACCCTAGGGGATTCAAACTATTGGGTGTGAGGTCTCTGGATTCGAACTGATGTGTGGGTATGGAAATGATGGATTCGAACAAAGCATTCTTCCTATCTTGTATCGATCGTATCTCCTCCGTACAAACTCTGATTAACCTGAAACTTGAAACGTAGCCTCTCCTAGTCCTCATCATCATCTCCAATCGATTCCGTCCTGATCGGAGCCCGGTCAAATTTTGACGACATCCATCGCAGCCTTGTTTCTAATCGACTTCCAATCCTGATATCCATCCTTTCATGTTGATTTGTTTGATATTCCGGCTTTGACCAAAAAGCGGGATAACATTTGCCCCCCAAAACATGCCTTGTGATAAGAAGGCGTGTTTTGAATAATTTCGTATCCGATATTCAAAGTCCATAGCCACATCATCCAAGTGCATCATCCTTGACTGCTCGTAGTCGATGCCCAACTCCAAACCCAATAACCAAAGCCTTAGCCAAATCCATATCCGTTTGAACCCGACGACCGAATCCTAATCCATCCTTATCCAATAGCCAATAACCGAATCCAGGACATCTCCGGGTCGATATCCAAATCCATAACCTCTCTGGGCTCTTGCCAAGCGCAATCCACACCTGACGACCGCGGTCCAATGTCCCTGGACGTTAAGCTAACCTCTCCGGGTTCTTGCCAAGCGCAATCCACACCTGACGACCGTGGTCCAGTGTCCCTGGACGTAAGTAATTTCATGGCTTAAGTCCTAAGCCGAATCCTGGTCGCTTCGGACCCTTGCTGAGCATAGTCCATACTCAACGACCTAAAAATGATAATTGATAATACAAGGCCTAAGTCCTAGGCCGAATCCTGGTCTCTCCGGACCCTTGTCAAGCATAGTCCATACTCGACGACCTGAAACAATAATCGATAATAGGGGGCCTAAGTCCTAGGCTGAATCCTGGTCACTCCGGACCCTTGCCGAGCATAGTTCATACTCGACGACCTGAGTGAGTCACTTTACCGCGTTCGGGCAGAATGACTCACCCCTTGCCAGGCATAATCCATGCTTGACGACCGTTCATCAAAAACCAAAAAGAATCCAATCAAGATCCAATCCAAAATCCAAATCAAATCGGAAAACCAGAAATCCATATCAAAAATCAAAACCATCATCCAAAATGGAGAACAATCATCCGAATGAATGCCTAAACCAGAAAAACAAGCAAAATCAGGAGTTCAATCCAAACTCCAAAAACCAAATCAGAAAACCAAGTGTCCAATCAAAAACAAAAAACAGATTTCGCAAACCATGGCTTTGCGGTTTATCACCATTCAGAGCATGCCTAGGGGCTATCTCCGTCCCCATACATGTGTAAATGGCTCAGTTGCTCGCCAATGGTTTGTTACTTATTTCATATTATCCTAGTCAATGGATGACCAATCGACCATCATTCCTGGGCCTCGCACCATCATGGCTCGAGGTAGGCGGTGGTTGCTCCTGTTCCACCGCTGCATTCCGTACTCCAACATACTGCCTCAACTGTCCATTCCTCACATGATACTCAATTATGTCCTTTAAATGCCTGCAGCTGTTGGTATCATGCCCGTCCAAATCGTGGAAGAGACAATGCTTTCCTGATGCCCTCTCCCGCTCGGATGGTTCTCTCCTAGTCGGCCTCCGGTAAGGAAGGCGATTCCGAGTTTCCATGTATATCCGCTCCTGCGTCTCGTTTAATTCTGTGTATGTGGAAAACTTTGGATCCTTCCATTGCTTCCTGGTTTTTCCTGAATCGTCATCCAGCTTCCTTTTTCCTTTATCTTTATCCGAGCTTCCGTTGGATGGTCCTCCACCCCCAGTCACATTCACCTCCTTTAACTTTAAGTCCATACATGCATCTTCTTGCCGAAGGAACCTTTCAGCTTCATGGAAGAATTCCCCGAGATCCAGTGGTGGGTCTCGTACTAAAGATACCTTAAAATATGAATCCTCTCTGACTCCCGACACTACCGCCATCAAAACCATCGATGGATCCGGCCGATCCACCGAAGAAACCGTCGCATTAAATCGAGTTAAAAATGCTCTAAGCGATTCATCCGTTCTTTGCCTTATCGATGTTATCGTCATCACGTTCTTAGGTCTTTTGATATGAACCCGAAACTGTCCCAAAAACCTGTCCACTAACTCCCTCCAATTCCTGATAGATCTTTCCTCCAACTGCCTAAACCACATTGCCGCTAGGTCTGTCAAGTATAAAGGGAAACATCTGGCCATCACTTCCTCTGATGCCCCCAGCACTTCCATGTGTCTAGTGTATCTCATCAAGTGATCAGTCGGGTCAGCCTTTCCATTATATACTTCCACGCTAGGTAGCTTGAACTTAGGTGGATTCTGAGCCATCCTGATTTCCCGAGCGAACGGACTCCTGTTCACTCCTTCCAAGTCTCTATTGATCGAACCTCCACGCATAGTCTTCCTAATGATTTCCATTAATCCAGCATTGCCTGTTAGGTGTTGCCCCTCATGCTCCCGAGGGAACTCCGGCACATATTCTTCATGTGGCTCATTAGCCGCAACGTTGGCTCTAGCCTGCTGAACTCCTTCCAAAGGTCCTTCTGCGTTGGATCCTGTGGGCCTGCCCCCAAGCCCTTGTTGATTGCCTTCCGGTTCTGTATTCTGTCCTCCATTGGGTTCCGCAACCCTAGTTCCTTGTTATACATTTGCAGTCGCTGTAGTTGGTCCAAGGTTCTGTGTTCCTGCAGCTCTCATCTGCTCGAAGAAAGTCTGCATCATATCCTGTTGACTCTTCAGCAACCTCTCATGCAATGAATTTGCCATAGCTTCCATTTCGTCTCTCGTAATGTAAATCGAAGCTTGTCCTTCTCCAGCTCCGGAGGATGCCTCTTGACTTCCTCCCTGTTGGCTTCTCTTTGCTCTTTGCCTTGTTTGTCGAGTCAATCTGAATCCTTCAAACTTTTAAATCTAAACTTTGAATCTGGTGTAGCGGGTGCTAGTTCTTCTCAGTGAAAGCACCAAAGTGTTTGCGCCAAAAATGGTCACAAACCCCAAGTGTTGTGAAAGCACCAGCGTATGAATACAAATCAACAATATTCACACACAAATCTCATATCTAAACAAGCAACAAACAGCAATCCAGAAATAATGAACAAAAACACGAGATTTATAGTGGTTCGGCTATCTCCGGCCTACGTCCACTCCAAAGTTTTTATCTTTTATTGATCGATGCTTGAAGATTACAATTTCCTATCGCATAGTACAATGGATTTTATGATTATAATCTGAATCTAAGGCAGCAATGGTGATCTGGAGTAGATCTGGCAGAGTCCGGGCGCTCTTTAGCTCTCAAAATTGTCCGACCCCTTTTCTGAATGACCAGGGGCTCTATTTATAGGTGTAGGAGGCTGATATTTCGCCTAAAATGAAGGGAGACCAGTTCTGGCACGTCAGGGGGCCAACATGGCCGAAATCTGGAGATCCGGGCCCACTTTGGGATCGATTCGACCCTTGGTTCGAATCGATCAAGAAAGAGTCCAATCAAGCTGAAATTTGGTGTGGACATTCTTCATCATGTGTTTAAGCTTCTATGAAAATTTCATGGCATTTGGATGTATAGATCTCAAGTTATGATCGATTCAAGGTTGCATTTCTGGTTGACTAGCCTGGTTCGAATCGATCTAGTTCGAATCGATTGCTTCAAATCGATCTAATTAAGCGCTAGCAGGTTGACGTGGCGCGCGTTCTTCGTATCGATCCGTCTTTATCTCCGAGTTGACTGGGTCGAATCCACGTTTCTAGCTTCTTGTGACTCAGTCGATTCGAAATAGTGGATTCGAAGTACATGGATTCGAACGCATGCTCGTTCGAATCGATCACGCTATATCCTACCCACTTGATTCGAAGCTACTTTTGCAGTATGGAATCGGGGCAAAGTCACAGGATGGACTCGAAAGACTTCAACTTGAAGGAAACGAAGTGAGGTGGTATCATGGGTTCGAAGTGGCTCGTCTGAATCGATTCGAACGAATGTTCTTTGATGGATTCGAACCAAAACTCTGTGCTGATGGATTCGACCCTAGGGGATTCAAACTATTGGGTGTGAGGTCTCTGGATTCGAACTGATGTGTGGGTATGGAAATGATGGATTCGAACAAAGCATTCTTCCTATCTTGTATCGATCGTATCTCCTCCGTACAAACTCTGATTAACCTGAAACTTGAAACGTAGCCTCTCCTAGTCCTCATCATCATCTCCAATCGATTCCGTCCTGATCGGAGCCCGGTCAAATTTTGACGACATCCATCGCAGCCTTGTTTCCAATCGACTTCCAATCCTGATATCCATCCTTTCATGTTGATTTGTTTGATATTCCGGCTTTGACCAAAAAGCGGGATAACAGTATTTATATTTTATAACAAGTCCTAAGGTTGTTGTCATCAAAACCATCCTTCTCAAGGACTAACAGACTTCACTTAGATCATCCATAAGCGATGACTTTGAGAACAATACTGTAACGACCCATAAATTTATCGCTATTTAAATGAATGTTTAATTATATTTTAAATAATTAATAAATGGATTTTTATTAACTAATAAAACTATTTTAAATAAAAATTAATGACAATAAAATCAATTTCAAAATTTGTTTACCAAAATGTATAATTCATAGAAAAATAGAAAATGTAACCGGAAGTTATTTTCTGAAATATCGATTTTTCATTGGTTAAAAATTGTTTTAAAGGTCATAACACTATGTTAAACACACATGCACACATTACAAACTACTTTAACATGTTGTATACATGTACATATGCATGTACACATTTACACACTTAAACATATTAAAATATAAGATCTTATTTAATAAAAGTAAGTATATATACATATATATACATATAAAAATACACTTTTTCAACACAAGGACACAAGAGTATGACATGAATAGTGGAAAGCATGGGGAGGGGGTAGTATGAACGGTTTTGAGAGGAGGGAAGAGGTATGGCAATGCATGCATACATATATTTTAATATAAGCACTTACATATATTTTAATTAATATCCTAAGCCTATTAATACCACTACTTCTTCATATTCTCATTTTTACAAACCTCCTCTTCACTCCAAACTTTCCTAGGAGCATGAGCTAAAGCATCCATGGCTTCCTCTTCATAAATTTGAAAATAGAAAAAAATCACTTCCTTATGCAAAAATCCCTCCTTTAATTCACAAAACCACTTCTACGTCTCCTAAAACACTTTCTCCTCCCAAATACAACATTCCATCCAAAAAAAACCATGGCCAAGCCAAATCTCCACATGGCCATGCCCTACAAGGCCTAGGCCGAGCCCAAACCCACTTGCCTAGCCCATTTCAAGTGTTCAAGGGTCCAAAAGTTCTATTTTTGCAAGTTTTGAAAACGTTTTCAAGATCCGACAAAAGTTGCTTTGATTTAGAAAAATTTACAGTGAGTAAAACTTTCATTTTTGGAAAAGAAATTAACTTGATTTTGATGGACTATATGTTGTGAAAATATGGTGATTGTTATGTTGAATTATCATGTCGTATTGATGACATATGATGATATGTTTATGTTTGAACTTGAATTTGGTGATTGGTTGATATGTCGATATGTTTGGATATGTTTGGATATGTATATGGATATGGATACATGATATTGGGTATGATATTATGGTAGTATGTTTATGAAAACAAAACCATGTGTATATGATATAAATGTCGTGAAGTTTGCACCTTGAAAAGTCGTAAAGGACTTGAGATCCGATTTGAAAATGAAAGCTATTTTCTAGCTTTGGATTTTTGAAAATGTTTTTCCAAGTTTTTACCTTTGTTTCAAGTTTTCAAAACATTCCCATTTGTGTTTTCAAATATGTAGTAGCTAGAGTTAAAGTGAAGATTTCACAAAGAAATCAATTCTAGCGAACTGCGTTTATAACGATAGTCGCTATGGATGAAGTTCGGAAAATTTCACGATTTCAAGTTTTAAGTGTTTTCTTTTGGATTGTTTTTGAAAACTCATTTTAAATTAGTTCAGCAAGTCAAAATTTTATGTTTTTAATAATTTAATTTAAATTAATTAGGGTAATTATTAATTAATTAATTAATTAAGTAATTAGGTTAAATAATTAGAGTTTAAGAAATTATTAACTAAGTTAATTATTTTTAATTAAGTAATTTTAAATAATGATTAATTAATATAAAAGGGAATTAATTTTATTTAATAAAGTTTATTTTATTTAATTAATTATTTAATTAGATATAGTTATTTAATTAATTATTATTTAATCAAAGGTTAATTACCCACTTAGTTTAGGTTTAATTTTAAATAAATGTTATTTAATTAAAGTTTAATTAAATTCTAAATGTAAATAAAACTAGAGTTATTTATGATTTAATTTTGATTTAATTAAGATTAATTAAGGCTTAATTGAGGGTTTAAACTTATGATTAAAATGGGAATTTATTTATTTTAAAGTTTTCTTTTAAACTATCGGTTATTTATTTTTAACAAACTTCCTTATATAAGAAAATTGTTTTGAAAAAAAAGGATCTCCTGTCCATGTTATTAAGCAGCCGAATGAATTAAAATAGTTGTAATAAAAGTGTACATGTTTTATTGAAAGTAAGTCAACTTGTACTTATCATAGATACCGCGCTACAGGAATGTAATGAATACAAGGGGTTAATTTCGATAAATGGGTCATGATAATCTAAGCATATGGAACATGTGTTCATATGTAAATCTTTACACCCTGATAGTGGGATAGTCCACTATAAACAACTTGACCATTTAAAATTATCGAATGTTGGTTTGGAGAGACTAGGATCAGATATTAGTTGTTATCCGAAAACCACTTCGAACCAACGTAAACGTTCGAATTGGAAATAAAAAGGAAAATGTCCAAGACGAAGACTTTGAACTGCAAGGGTTGTTTTCTACTAACCCTGAGGGTGATTCCAAAACGAGTGTAGTGGAAATAGTGCCTTCAGTTCGTTCATCTCCTGAACAACTTGTATGGATGAGTGCTGACATTATGTCAACATATGGAAGGCAATGTTAGCATTCCAAGTGGCAATGCAATAATAAAGGTAAACGTAGCCTTAGGCCTCATCAACCGAGAATGACTAAAATAGGGGAGATGCAGCAAGGCTAGGTGGGTCGCTCCCATGAGGGTAAGGTCATTCCTTTCTAGAGTCCCTACTATTAACTCATTTATGCTTCAGTACGGTTGCTGATCCCAACCGAGGGGTGGTCTTATTCGGTACTATCCAGTAAAGGATAGGCCGATCTTGTGTTGGCAGGGGTCGATAGGTTCGACCTTGGTATTATTTTATCTGGAGATGCACCATGACAGGCGGTACCCAGTAGCCTAGTCATTGTATGGAATCCATTATCCAATAAGTGTTGTACATCTTTAGTTGTACCCAAATATGTTGAAATGTGAGATGCAAGCATTTCAGCTATGTTCTATTTTACTTAAAAACCCTAGACATTATCATAACATCACTGAATTTCTATATAAAGTGTTTAGGTTATCATAATGTAAAAACCCGTCTGTGTTTATGTGCGGCATGGTCTTACGAGATACCTTTGATTTCAAAGTGTCTTATAAAGTAAGAATTAAGTTGTTTGAGTTTTACTCACACCAGACTCATGTCTGACCCAGAATTTTATTTTCTTTTCCTAAAACTCTTGGGTACTCAAATTTTTATGAGTAGCCAAGTGATCTAGGTTTCTTACAAAAGCATTTTGAAGGAGCTGGAGCAGGTGGCTTCATCGTTGCTAGTTATTACCTTATTCCCTGTATTTGTGTATAATCTATGCATTTTGTGATGGGCAAGCAGTATAACTGCCCAGGTGAAACTGTATTGTAATGACTCTGATGTATTATTATTATAGGAATGCCTATGTAATATCATATGTTATCTATTATATGTTGTTCTGATTCATGGTGAGATTCTGTGATTGTTTAGTTTCTTCTTATCTTTCTTTTTCTTCAACATTTAATGGCTCATCTTTCGTTTCAAGAAAGGCGGCCGTCACAAATACTGTGCTTCCCCAAAGTTCGCATGGGCTTTGAATAGTTTAACAGTTAACTATAGACCAAGTCACACCTATGATTCAAATAACATAGAAGTGTAGTGTTATATCAAAATAATTTAGTGATAATTTATAATTGTTATAAATTAAATAAAGAAGAATTTATCTAATTTTGTGTATAAATTATTGTTAAAATAAATTTATATATTTGATATATGAATTAATTTTAATTTTTTGGTTAAAAGCAAATTATATATTATGTATAATTGTTATATGTAATTAGTTAATTTATAGAGGGAAAATTATTAATTAATAAAGGGGGTTTAACACACATACAAACACACACACACATACACATATATATATATATATGAGGTTTTTAGGCTCAAGGAAAAAGTTGAAAAAAAAATTGGTCTCAGGGACAACAAGTTTGCTTTTTAGGCTGAAGGACACTTTCTAGTGCAAATCACAGAATGATAGTTGTAACTATCATTTTCTGTTTACACTAAAAAATGTCCTTCAAACTAAAAAGCAAACTTGTTGTCCTTATGACTAAATTTTTTAGCAACTTCTTCCTTGTGCCCATTTTCCTGTATATATATATGTATGTATGTACATGTATGTATATGTATGTATGTATTGTTAGGGATCACATATCTTGTGTTTTTATGATAATAAATAATGACGTTGTCGTTAATGAAATATCAAGTTATTTCAGGAACATTGACTTGGAGAATTAAATATGAGTTTGTGATGACTAAAGCTGAAGAAATGAAGTTATATATCTTAAGGTAAGAGCATTATTAAGTATGGAGTCAAGCTAATATCAAAGTGGTAACAAATTACCACTGACACGCAGCAACACAAGAAGCGGAGCTTTAAAGACAATGTATAGAGTATGTTATTGTGTAGTCATCCGTCGAGTCCTTTTAGTAGAAATTTGTTAAAACCACACAAATGATATCCAATCCACTTGTAACTTGGTCATCACCTCTGTCACCTATCCACGTACATACGAGAATTTTTTTAGATTTTTCAAAGGCTTGAGGAACCGGAAAAACGAACACTACCTAAGGCAGTTTCTGCCTTGATTTACTGGACAAGAAACAGATCCACTGGTCGATAGATGGAACCCGACCGGTCGGGACATGTTTCTGATAGTAACCCTTGGACAAAAGTTGTGTCGATTCTAGTCTCTATTTTACAGTCACATCCCTTCATCCTCAAAGCATTGTAACCCTTCGTTGATGGCTGCAAACTCAAAAAAATGAACTCCTAATCTAATCCCCTCATATCTATTATAGCTAGGTGGTCTCACTCTCAAGATACAACTCTAATTCCTTGATCTTCTATCCCTACTTCTTTGATTTCTAACAACAATTATTCTGAAACCCTAGCATTCATTCTGCACGTTCAATTCCATATCAATTGATTCAATTTACAATCCTAAACCCTGCCAATTCATCTCCTTGATCATTGAAGTGGTTATAGGATTATTGTACGAGTTCGAGTGATAAAACTAGTGTACGGAGACACAACATTTATCGTATATACTTTTCTACTTACTAGAGAAAGTCAGCCTTGAGAGGTGCTCAAGCAGTCACTTTGTAAACCTATTCCTCCGGGTGAAGTGAGGGCTTTGCTAGAGAATTCCTAAGAGTTTCTTAGAGATTAGGTGTAGGAGAGGTCCTCCATTTTTTACTCATTCTAATTATATATACTGGGCTTCATGTATGAAATATTTATGGAATCAAGTGATCTTGATATCTAGCTAGCTACTCAATCTCAGTATTAAGCAGCTACTACTGCAATGACTACCTAGACAAATGCTCAAAAGACCGCTTCTTCCAATAATGCTAAAGCAATGAATGTTTTATACTGCTCATTAGATAAAAATGAATTTTCTAGAATTATGATGTGTAAAAATGCTTATGATACTTGGCAAATGTTATAGGTCACTCAGGTAGATACAACCAAAGTTAAACAGACCAAGATTAGTTTATTAAAGAATCAATTTCAATCTTTTAAAATGAAACGTAATGATAGTATTATAGATATGTATTCTAGGTTTCAAACTATACAACATGATCATATGGCATTAGAAACTGCTTTTACTGATTTTGATTTAGTATCTCATATTTTAAATTCTTTAACTGACGAGTAGAAAAGAAAAGTACTTGCTATAGAAGAAGCTAATAATCTTTTCGCTCTTAAAGTAGAAGAATTAATCGGTAACTTAATGTCTTATAAAGCTAAACTGCAAACTAGAAAAGATCTAGCTCAAGAAAAATGTAGTATTGCATTTTAGGTTAACAATGATGATGATTCGAAGCTTGATGAAGAAGATGTAGAGTTTTTGGCCAAGCACTACAACAGATTCAGAAAATTCAATAAGATGGTTCAAAAGAAAAAGCATGGCAACTCAAATGACACTTCCTCCTTCAAATGCTAGTTGTGAAAAATTTGGACATATGAAGAAAGATTGTCTCGAGCTAAATAAAGATAAGAAAAGCTTCAAAAAAATTCAAAAATGAAAAGAATTCAAAAGGAAGAAAACGTGCTTTCCAAGACTTGGGATGATTCATCTTCAAGAAAAAGTGATAGTGATAGCAATGGAAAGCAAGATAATGTATGCTTTATAGCCACTAAAGAAGAGGTACTTTCTGATTTATCTTTTGAAGATGTTATAAAAATAACTTCAGAATTAGATGATAAATTTAGGAATTTAGAAAAGTTCATAAAGAATGTTCAAGTAAGATAAATAGATTAGAACTAGAAAATAAAATGTTTAAGATGAAAAAGCAATTTTAGAAGAGGAAATTTTAAATTACAAACTCTTTGTAAAAACCTTGATTTTTTTGAAGATATTCAAGCTATTAAATATGCAAATTTAATTTTGTCTAATAAAAATAGTTATTTAAAAAAGATTATTGAGATTCTGGACGATAAAGTAAAAGATTAAGAAAGTAATAATAATAGTTTAACTAATGACAAGGCTTTTTAGAAAATAAGATAAATGATTTATCTACTAATATTTCAAAATTTAATAAAGGTTAGGAGAATTTGTCTCATTTGATTAGCGTATCAAAACCTACTAACAATAAAATGGTTCAAGATTTAAAAATCCATGAATAGTCAACCAAAAGTAGATTATAAAAAGACTATTAAATTATGGGTACCTAAAACTAATAATAATCTGATTAGAAAAAAGAATATAGATAAAAAATTTAAATGAAGTTCATTATAATAATGATGTTAGTTTAAAGGTTTTACTAAACCCACCTAGGTATAGTTACCTTCGATCTAAACCCTTGGACCCTAACGTAGGAAGTGGGTACCAAAATATATAATTTAACTTTTGCAGGTATCCAAGAAAGACAAAAGGATGAGATGGATTTCGAATAGCAAATATTCCTTACATATGATGGAAACCGAGAATTTATGGATAATAGAACTACAGCAAATTCAGTATATCTAACCCATTTTTTATAAATAGTTTAGGATTGTATTGTTATTTCTACTATATCACAAGGTAATATTTTTTGAGAAATAAATAAATAAATTGGATACACTTTTTATAAGACGTTGCTTTCAAAAGTGCTATAAATATTTAAAACATTTTCCATTATGCTAGATGAGTGTGAAAAATAATTTCAAAGATATTTTTGAAAGTAACAAATACTTTTAAAATGTATAACTATGTTTAATATTTCAAGTAAAATCATTCTAGAATGGAACATTAAAATATGACATCATTTTTTACGTGATAATGTTTAAAAAGGAAATATTTCACTAGAATTTATCAATACTGCAAAATAAATTGTAGATATTTTTACCAAACCTTTATGTGAAGCAATTTTTATCAAGTTAAGAGGGAACTTAGGAATTTATGCCTTAAAATATTTAATTTAATTCTAAGTTTCAGTTTCTGTGTTTTGACAATAATTTTTAAATGCTAGGGAAAAGTTAGATACAATATTTCTTCTCTTTTTGTTGACGAAAAAGGTGGAGAAAAATTTAGAAATTGGGCATAATGATAAAGGGATATATGTGTGTGTGTGTGTACATATATATCTGTGTGTATGTGTGTGTAAAGCAACTACTAAGGGAGGGGGAGGATTATAGTATTTTATTTTTTATAAAGTCATAAGGTTGCCATTTTCAAAAAGGAGGAGCTGTTGGGATCACATATCTTGTGTTTTGATGATAACAACCAAATGACGTTGTTGCTAATGAATTTATCGAGTTATTTCAGGAACATTAGGTGTGGAGAATTAAATACGAGTTCGTGATAACTAAAGCTGAAGAAATGGAGTTATATATCTTAAGATAAGACCCTTATGAAGTATGGAGTCAAGCTAATATCAAAGTGGAGTTAACAAACTATCACCGACACGCAGCAACACAAGAAGCGGAGCTTTAAAGACAATATATATAGAGTATGTTATTGTGTAGTCATGCCACGAGCCCTTTTAGTAGAAATTTGTTAAAACCACTTAAACGATCTCCAATCTATTTAAAAGTTGGTCATTACCTTTGTCGCATATCCAAGTACATATGAGATTTTTTTCAGATTTGTCGAAGGTTCGAGGAATTGGAAAAACGAACATTACCTTTAGAAGTTTCTGCCTTGGTTTGCTGGACAAGAAACAAGCCCACCGATCGACTGGTGGAACCTGATCGATCGACCGGTCGGGACGTGTTTTTGCTAGTAATCCTAGGCTAGAAGTTGTGTCGATTTCGGTCTCTATTTTACAGTTGCATCCCTTCATCCTCAAAGCATCATAACCCTTTGTTAATGGCTGCAAACTCAATAATAGAAACTCCTAATTGAATCCCCTCATCTCTATTTATAGCTAGGTGGTCTCACTCTCAAAACACAACCCTGATTACAAAAATTTCTATCCTTGATTCTCTGATTTCTAACAGCAATTATTCTGAAACCCTAGCATTCATTATGCGCATTCAATTCCATATTATTCAATTCAATTTACAATCCTAACCCATGCCCATTCATCTCCTTGATCGTTGAAGTGGTTAGAGGATTATTGTATGAGTTAGAGTGACAAAACTAGCATATAAAGAAACAACACTTGTCGAAGATACTTTTCTACTTACTAGAGAAAGTCAGTCCTGAGAGGTGCTCAGGCAGTCAGTCTGTAAACCTATTCCTCTGGGTGAAATGAGGGCTTTGCTAGAGAATTCCTAAGAGGTACTTAGGGATTAGTGATAGGAGAGTGCTCCAAACTAGTATAAAACTTGGCGTGTTATTTTATTCACTTATTACTCTACTAGTTATATTTCTGTTATACTACAAGTTAAGTTAGCCATAATATTACTATATGATACACTAGTAACTTTCATATATATGTATGTATAATAGGGCCAAAAATTTTGGTACATATTTCTTAAACAAGAATATTAGGCCTCCCCTTTGATTGATAATTATATTTTGTTTTGATTTGATTGAGATATGGTGGGAATACATGTGCTTCTTCAGTCATCTCACACTATAAATAAGACCTAAGGGGTCACATTTATTCACTCAATTCAAAGAGTAAAATTTTTAGTCTCCTCCATTAAAGTTCCTTAAGCTCTGAAGTTGCAAACTAAAGTTTAATTCGAGTAAGAAAGCCTAAAGGTCGAACATTGTTTCCAACATGTACGGAATATGAAACATCATCCAGGTGAGTTTTTATCTTAATTTTAAATATGTCACCTCACCCCGAATAATATATATGATATATATATTTTGGCAATAAAGCAAAAATCAATTTTTTGAGTTTATACATATTATAAATAATTAATTTGGTTTAACATATTTTAAATAGTTTAAATATAAATATATTACATACATATATTTTATATAACATATATATAATCAAATAAATATTTTTTAATACATTATATTGAAATATATAGTATAAAATGTTTTAAAAGCAACAGACACACACACAAACTCTTTATCAATATAATTATAAATTTATACATTTTTAAACATTTTGATTACTGATTTATATATGTATATAAATATATTTTGAAAATTGATGTATATATGTATACAAGAATATTTTAAACAAGGATACATATTTATATATATATATATATATATAAATGTGTATATATTTAATATATATATATATATGTTGGCAATTGATTTAGATATACCAATGTTTATTCAAATGTTGTTTTTTAACTTTAAGTTAACTAAAATTCCTAATTTATAAGATCTACTTGTAAATAATATTTAATTTTTTAAATCTATTTGAAGTAACAAAGGATATAATGAATTTATATATGTTGAATCATATATTAAATAAAATATCATTTAATACTAATTTATGATTTTTCAAAAAAATATTTATTTTTTATTTACACATATTATTCTTTGCTATCAAAGGAGGAGATGGAGTAAGTTTGGGGCTCAACTTCGAGGCCTCAACGCTTAAATGAACATCACCCTCTTCGGTGTTAGTATCCCAATCTATTTCTTCTGCATTTAAAGGGTGCCCCTCATTGATCTCTCCTTCCTCTTTCCCTTCAATCAACAGAGCCTTGCCCGCCCATTGAACAAACTCTTCTTCTTTCTCCTCTAGGATCGACGGCATTTTAAGTGGATTGCCAACCCTTATTTGAACATGGACCTCTTTCGAAGTCTTCTCTGACCCGTCGGATGGGTCACTTCCTTCTTCCTCATCATCATTATCATCATCTTCACCAGAATCATGGGAAGAGGAAACAGAGTGGATCCAAGTTCTGGAGCGGGAGGGAGCGCTAACAAATCCAACGGACCTCCTAGGGTGTAAGAGCCTACATCGGCGGTGATTTTTGTTTGTGAGCAAGAACCCGATTGTGCATTCAGGTGCATGGACCGCTTTTAAGGCGCTAAGAATAGTGCCAAGTGTCGGATCGTTGTTGATCTTCGAAAGAACTGTAAGGAATATACGATCAATCAGAAGACTCATAGCAATTAGAGGAAGTTCCAAGCATGGTGAAAGAAACTTACCCCCCGTGGTCCATAGACGGGTGAATCCCTCTGGACATTTAGCGGAAAAGAACTGATTCTTGAATGTGGGAACCTTGCTAGGAAGATCAAGTATGAATTTCTGGCTTCGTTGCACCTCAATGTAAACGAGCGATGTGTTAGCCTCTCTCTTTTTGAAAAATAAGAGATACTGCAACTCGACAAAGCTCGGGGAACGATTAAGCGCCCGCATAAACAGAACGTATAAGCACATTAGCATGCTTACCCATTTGTAAGAATTTGGAATGGGGCCTGCCCTATATATTAAAGCATTGTCATTAAGAAATGATTGAATGGGGCCACTGCACCATATATACACATGTTGCGATGATAAGCCATATATCCCAAAGGCGGCCTATGAGCCAATTCCCCTCTTGACGACAGAAGCAGATCATCCTCTGGGATACCATATTGCGAGCAGATGCTTCACAACATCTTGAGTGTAAGGATAGAAGAAGCTTTCTCCAGTGGATCGAGTAGGACTCTAAAGTTAGGAGGAGTGCGATCGACGACAGGGCCAACTAGAATCAGACGACCATATTGATCTGAAGTTATGGGAGCAGCAGACCCCACTGTGGTTGACGAAGTCTCCGTCTTAGAAATAGGTGAGCTTCCCTCAACTAACTTGCGTCGGAAAGATTTGCATGTCATTCTATATAAGAAAGCTTGTGCTCAAAACATTTAGGTGCACCAAATCTCTAAACTATAAACCCTAGCATAGTTGATACTTGAAATTCGGAAGATAATGGACGTATACCAACCACCGATCAGATTCCAAGTATTAATCGTGGGTGTGTGTGATGTGTAATCTAAGTGAGAATGGGTCCGACATCCTGAACGCAACGAACGAACCATTCCATGTAGATGGCTTACTCACATCGGAAAGAGTGATCTGGATCACTTATTAGAGTCTCTTCTTCTATACTTACCCGTTATCGACCAATGATCGATAATACATCCATTGTCTGAAGCGACACAGAAGGTCTTCCTATTTCAGGTACACCGGCTGTACCATGATAGGACCAATCCAAAGCGAGCAACTATAGATTGGTAGGCCCAAATTGGGAAGAGAACTCTCAGCATAAGTCGATTTTAGTTCTCTGGAAAATGATAATACCTTGAGATGCATACAAAACGCTACTATAAGCTATTATCACCTCCCAGAAAAACTAAAATCAATCTGCAAGACGTTGTGTTGGGACTGACTGTATAACTAGGTGCAAGTTAATTCTGACTCTGTGGATGGAGATAGCAAAACATGTCGAGCACCGGGGCAAAACCCTAGCTTTGTTCCGTGAATAACTTAAGACTCGATTTACTATCTTCTTCCACAAAGTCACAATTAGCTCAAATCTTCCACTATATCCATCGCCAATACAACTTCATTGCCCATCGCTGATAACACGCCAAAATCCGTATCACCAACCTTCAAAATGGAGAGAAATGGGCCGATCTCTGATGCAAAGCAACCCAAGTTAGGGTATTGATGGATCGGATCGATGACGACTACGGAGAAGGGCACGATAGTGGAACGGCGGAGGCAGCTTCAATAGGAGGCAACTAGTGGCGCTAGAGGCGAAGAACAACGGTAGTGGCCCTCTAGCGACTATAGGCGATGGATCGATGGCAACTCAAAATGCTAGGATCGGTTTGGCTCGAAAAGGTAAAGTGAGAGAATGGGAGATCCGATCCCACATATATATAAAGAAAAATAGAAAATGGGAAAATTTTCCTAAGTACTTGGATCGGCACCGATCCGATCCAATTGGATCGGTACCGATCCAAATACACTCCTCCGAAAGACTTCAAATTTCATCTGCTTAGCCTACTCGATGTTTGTATTCACCCTGGAAGTTATCGAGTCAAAGATCACTTCGTAATTGCGAATAATGAAGGTTCACAACTAAGAACTAGACCATTAGGTGGTATGCCATAAATGACTGTTCAAGATGGCAAGATACGACCAACGAAACTCCATAAAGCAGAAATCGAAAGATGAACAATTCCAGAGCACACCTTGTTTCCAATAAAAGCATGCTCTGGGGGGCAAATGTTAACCGGGTTTTTAACCTAACAGAATTCAAAAAGATTTAGAGCATTTAGATTAAGCCAGAACGACTCGAAACTTGACCGGAAGGCCTAAAAGGACAAGACAAAAGAACATAAGAAGTTTAAGTCAAAACTACACCAACTCTTTGGATCAATACCGATCTGATCCAAAAGGTTGGCTTGTGGTTTCTTCTAACCACTTGCATCATGATCTTATATGTCTTTTAAGCCGATCTACCAAGTTTAGTGATATCCAAGCATCCGAGTTCAAGAAGCAAAGACTTATCTAATTCAGACTACAATTCAGTCAAGTCCATAGGTGAATCATGATCGAAACAAGTCAACAAGCTACGAAATTACATGGAGGGCATCACAATCAAGCAAGGAAGTCAACTGGATGGAAGTTGTGCAAAAATTACACAACTATTTGGATCGATACCGATCCGATCTAATTGGATCGGTACTGATCCAAATACTTAGCTCAAAATTGCTCCAAACTTTTTGCGTTGCTTCCTATTCTCGGCTACAGGCTTCTAGTACAATAGTTCTGGCCCAAGTGCTCCTTAAGTTCTATGAATACCATCCTACCTCCAATAGAAAGGGGGTTCCTAACTTAATCTTTGTTGAAGCTCTGCTATCTTTCTTCACTTCTATTCTCCCACACAACAGCCATTAAGAGACAATTGAAATCCTCCTTTTGTCTCTAACAATGGTAGCTTGAACTAACTTAAGAATCATATTATAATCCAAAATCATTTGTAACAGTAGTTAATCAATAAAAACTGTAAAATGGATGTAGGTTTCGTTAACAGCCGAACCATTATAAAAATCTCTTGTCTCTTTACTTTTTCAGCAATTTACTATTGTTTTTCCTATTTTATTTGCCTTGATAAACATGGCTGGTGCTTTCATATTCAATCTAGGATGTTGATCCATTTTTTGGGTTGACAATTAGTTTTCCCCATTTTATATTTGTTTTATTCCATTGTATTAATCTCAGGCTCCACAAGGACTTGAAATTATTTCATAAATTCAATTGCACAATTTAATCAGTAGAAGATCACATAATATGATAACAAGATTTAAACTTTGGTGATATTCAACTCTATTTACCGCTAAATTTACTAGATTTTTGCTGACTATAGTTTAATTCAATTTTTTATATTTTATAGCTATTAAAATTTGCTTTGAATCATTGTAGATCTGTAGTTTTTGCTAAAATTTCATTTATTATCACAAAAGATACATTTGTACAATATTTAAGAATCGAAAGGTTCGATATATCTAGAGTTTATCTTCTTGTTCATTTTACCTATGAATAAGTAAGGATTAGTTTTACAATGCTTTTTATTTATTATATTTATAAGAAATCAACTTAAAATTTTGATAGTTTATTAATTTCGATTTTAAAATTTCGCATTTAATTACTTTTACTAAATACAAGTGTAACCATTGTTTTTATTTCTCTTCCAAATTTAGTTAGTTTTTCCCATTTTATATTCGTTTTATTCCGTTGTATTATGCATATCTATATAGTTTAATCCCTAAATAAAATCTTTGATCGATTTATTCTCTTCTTTCATTTAATGTTTCACTTTAATCTCGAGCTTCACGTGAAATCAAAGTGACGTCATAACTTCTATTGTATATATCGAAGTTGGATATCTCTCATAATTGTAATCTATTTTTTTCTTTCTTTCCATTAATTTTCTCTTTAATCTTGAAATCCACAAAAACTCAAAATATTATATTAATTAAAGTTGGATATTTTATAATCCTTTTGCTTTTTTTTTATAATTTTGGAATTAAAATATATCCTCCTTTATTCATGTGTATATTTTCACATTTACACCTTTAAAATTTATCATTTAACAAGCTTTACTATATTCTTGGCGCAACATCATGTCCCTTTGACTTCCCCTTTTATTAATTTTACTCATTTTAGTAAACTGTAGTTTCTTTCTCTGTAAAATCCATATCCTAAGAAGAAGTTTCTTTCGTAACACCTCAATATTTTATGAGAAATATAATTAAAAAGAAATTAAAAGTGCATTTGGTATAGTGGTAAAGGCGCATGTTAACTTCCTTAGTGACCAGGGACCAAGTCCCGTTGTCGCCCAAAATCTGGAGCGATGTTTTTTTAGCTGGTTCGTTCCAACGATTTTCCTATGTATTTCAGCATTGTTTCTGACATGTGGCGGCTTCCCATTCGCTCCAGTGATGTAATAGGATGAGATGACTAAATTTTATTAGTTGAGTGATGTGTATGGGTTAGAATGGATAACCATTAAGTGTATGAAAGAACCAGATTTAATCTAAAATAATCTAATGGGTTATATTGACGCAAACAATCTATAAATAAACCATCTAACCTAAACCTAATCTCTTATTCAGCTGTCGCCATAATTCTACAGTATAATTAGTGTGTATTATTCTTCCTCCTTTTCTCTACTAAATAACCAAATTAAATTATCTATATATATTCAAGCAATTTGGGGAGTTTAGAAGAATCAAAGGGAGAAAGATCAAAACAAAGCTTTTTCAAATTTATACAAGCTCAAGTGTCGGGTGAGTGGGAATTAATATGAAATGGAAAAATAAAGTAGTTCAATTTTAGTTCTTTTCTGACACGTTAATATGAATTAATTTCTATTATTAATTGAGAATAGATGTAAATTATTTTAACTTCTTCTTCTTCCACTTCTCAAATCTAATTCATGTTTGGTTTAAAATATGGGACATATAAATTGTCTATTCACGTTTTATGGCATAAATAAGATTGAAATTTATGTAAATTATTATATCTTCTTCCACTTCTCAATTCTAATTCATGTTTGGGTTGAAATTTGGAACAAACAAAAATTAATTCACGTTTTATGGCGTAAATAAGATTGGTTCAATTAAATTGAATTAGAATTGTTATTCAATTTCTAATGGTAGAACATGTTAGTTGAATAAATTCAGAATATGTTACTTGAATAAAATTATAGTTTTGATTTATATAATTAAATAATTTTGAATATGGTTTTGGAACAAAATTGGGAAGTCTAATTGGCATAATTGTCTGTTTCAAATGTGGCCTAAAAATATAAAAGTGGAATTTTGTGTAATTAAATGGTTTGTTGCTATTGGACAAAAAAAATTGTACAGATTAAATCTCTAAAAGGAGAACGTAAATTAGGGTGAAAAAAATGTAAATTAAATGGACCTAAAGGCTAGTGTAAATCTGTAACAAAATGGCATAAAAATTACAGACAAACCATATGGATTGAAAGGACATGAAATTGAAATACCATTTATGTAAGAAAACGGGAAATTGTGAAATAACCAAATCAGATATAAAAATGGCCTAAAGCAGATTAATGGTAATAAACAGTATGTAAACTGTAACGGTAAAATTAATTAATCTGGAAGCAATTTGGTAGGCAGACCTTGTAATGGTCTGGATAGATGTTTCATGCAGTTAAGACCAAAATATAGTTTTGGTTGTACGTACTAGGAGCGGGCAAGTAGGTTTGCAAGGATGTTTGTTACCTTTCATAGGTTGCTAGTATGTAGGATAGATAGCATCCGCAATCGTATACTTCTTCAAGCAGATCAACGCAGATGGAACAGGATAAGTGTGCTCCGACGTAGGCTTCTTTAGGCAGATCGTTGGAGGATTTTGTGCAGCCGACCCAGCTGCGGGCACTCTTTTGGAGGACCGACATTGTGGATAGGGGAAAGTCCATGTTGGTGACCGAGGAGACGGGAGGATAGGAGTCCAGTTTGGCAGAGCCTAAGTGCAACTTTGGGGTCCTGCGAGGTTGTTTGAATCGGCGCCGGTCAAACGTAAGAGGCATTTAGTCACAGTGCACGTGTGAAGAGCATGACTTTCACGCTGTAGCACGTGGATAGAAAAGGACAGTAGGTCCGATAGGCCGATTGATGCTTAGTATTACTACATGGTTGACTTCCCTAGAGTGACCATGGACTTTGGCTTCTTAGGAACTGTATCTAAAAAGGATTCACTACATTATATTATTCACCCTCTGCGATACCCGGGGAAGACCTGGAATTAAACTGTTTTATTCTTTCTGCTTCATTTTATTTCTCATTCACCAGACTTTATGTCTGACCCATTCCTATATTTTCTATTTTCCCCAAATCACAGGAGGGCAGGTCTAGGTTGCAGTTCTTTGTAGCTTGGTGGGTCATTGGAGCAGTTGTTATCTTCAGCTTTTGTTTCTTTTGTTTCAAGTACTTCGTTTCTCTTTTCCGTACTTTACTCTATATATGGGGACCTATATTGTGAACTTTGTTATGTTTTATGTTTTGGTGGAGACTACTTGGTACTTTTGGTTTCAGAAATAAATTTGGGATAATGTTGTTTTTAATAAAACTATTTTGCTATTAATTTATAATTAGTGAAAGTTTTCTTCCGCTGTAATATTTTAATCATTTTATGTTGTTGTCTTAGTATTTGTGCTATGTTATGGATTTTTATTTCACCCGACCACCCGTGCTTCTAGTCATGTCCAATTTTCGGGGTGCCTAGAGATGTGGGGGTGTCACAGTTGGTATCAGAGTAAAGGTTTCGGTAATCCTAAAAATATTTTAAAAATATAAAGGTTTTCGAATAATTTTTAAAGGGTATTCCAAATAATAGTTTTAAAAGTATATGTATATATTTTGGAAAGAATATAAATTTTAGAAATAGGTCCCTCATATCTTTTCCTCCCTATCTATTGAACTATTTATGGAGTACCCAATCCCATCTTTTTAATATCCACAGATAGAAATGTCTGAACCGCAAGATATCCCCAAAGTTCCAGGCCTTAATATACCTGCTTAGTTCAGACGTGATTTGCAGGCTACTGCACGAGCAGAGCCACTAGCTAGGGATGCTTCTCCGGCGTAAGGGGCTCCAGCCCGTCCGCCAGGCATTCTCGATTTTCCCAAGTTATGCAAGGACTACACCAGCTTAGGAGGTAAGCCATTTCTTGGCACCGAGTTATATACTGAGGCGAGAGCTTGGATCCGTAGTTGTGAGTGGATAGTTGGACTTATGGGATTGGAGGACTTGGCTTGGAGGTAGTTGGCTTCATGGTAGTTGCAGGGAGAGGTTCTTTGTTGGTGGGAGATTGTGGAGGCTGAGGCTGATAATTTGACTTGGGTGGATTTTCGTACTAGGTTCAAGAGGAAATTCTTATCGCAGGCTGAAGAGGGAGTGCAACTAGAGAAATTTATACAGCTCATGTAAGGGGATATGACAGTTAAGGAATATGTTAATTAATTCAATGAGCTTGCCAGATTTGGACTAAAACTGATCAATACTCCTCATAAGAAGGCGCTGAAGTTCGCTAAGTGTTTGAGTCAGCCACTGCAGAGTTTGGCGGTGAGCCATATTCCAATGGGAGCCACTTTTGAGGGATTGGTAGAGATGGCTTTCCTTGCTGATACTGAGAAGAAAGGAGATGTGGCGTAGAAGAGTGATGGGAAGAAGCAGTGGAAAGTAAAGAGGAGAGGAAGAAGAGGGTCAGGTGGAAAAAGGAAAGTTCCAAGGAAGGACTGGAAGTGCAATACTTATGGGAAACCAGGTCGTCTTGCTAAGGATTGTAGAGGGGTAGGAGAGCGACCGAGACTGAGGTGCTATCTTTGCGATCAAGTGGGGTATATGAAGAAGGACTATCCGTCGAAGCCCAAGGATAGTTTACAGACACCTTCACAGCCTGCTCAGGCTTATGCTTTAGAGGCAGCTCCTTCCTCTAGTACTCATCCGGTTGTGGATAAGGGAAAGAAGGTGATCATCGAAGGTGTGTTATCTATCTCTGATTTTCCTATTCGTACTCTATTTGATTCTGGAGCTTCGCACTCTTTTATATCTAGTACTCTTGTAGAGAGTCTTGGTCTTGTTGCTTGCTTAGTGATCGACCTGGTATTAGTATCAAATCCCGTAGAAGGATCGGCCTATTTGTCCATGTTATGTCGGGATGTGAAATTGTTTATTTTAGGGGTTGAGTTTGACTGTAGTGCCTTTTTATTGGGCTTTTCCGGGTTCTGGTTGAGTCTTGGTATGGATTGTCTATCCATGTATGGTGCTGTTCTTGATTGCGATAAGAGGGTAGAGAGGTTAGGCACTTGTAGTGGACGTACCTTGGAGGTATCTTGTGATCCTAGAGGATCAGTCATGTTGAGCTACCTTTATTCTCTTGACTTATCACCCGATAGTTTGAGTTCGGTACCCGTTGTTAGAGACTTTCAAGATGTGTTCGAGGAGGTTGTTGGCCTTCCACCTCGAAGAGAGATCGAGTTCAAGATTTTGTTGAATATGCGTCTATATGATTTTTGTTTGATGATAATAAACATATATACATTTATTTAAATGTATTTGATAATGTACTATTTCATTTTTCACAGATTAAATGACAATATGCTGAATAAGATTAAATTACACAGAATTTGAATTCAAACAGAAATTTTATTCAAACAAATTTTTATTACAATTTTTGAATAGTACACATTCAGGCTCTCACTATATCTATACAATTTCTGAATACATCACAATTCATTTTTACATTAATAACCTCACTACATATCACTCACACTCGTATTTTGTCTTCAACTGCATTCCAGTCTGATTCCAGCATCCGAGTAATCTGCAAAAATATTTTCAAATGCAGTAAAATTGAAAGAGAAATATTTTTGAAATTTGAAATAAAAGATGATTTTGAAAATATTATTTGCCTCAGTTATTTGGGTTGTTCGTCATCATTTATATGTGAATTCATCACACACGAACATTGTGACATGCACAGTGTATCACTGTACATGCCACAAGGCCGTGCACACCGATATATATATACACTTGATAAATTTACAGGGACAGGTGAGCACAGGTCAAACCCAGATTATCGGATTCAACACAAGTGCAAATCAAATGAAATGGTCAAGACACATAAATCACAGCCTCAATCAAAATTCAAATGTACAAATGCAATAACAGTCGAAAGCAAATCAGACTCAACAGTAGTATCAAAACAGTGTCAACCAGAAATCAAGCACACACTTGAGTACACATGAACTAAACTGCCCAGGCCCAAGTGAAGCAGCTCGACTACATGAATCAGACATGTACTCAATGCAGCAACCAAAACAAGTGCACAAATGTACACAATCCAGGCAAAGCAGGATGGCTACAAACTCAATAGCATATGTACTGCATGTACAAGACTCAAAGACACAAATACAATGCAAATGGACACATGTGAAACAAGTTCAAGTGAAGTGCACAAGTTCAATGCAGACAAGCTACATGATCACTGACCGCATATAAAGCATCAACATAGTGAACTCAACAGATATAAGCTTCAACTGAACTCAAAGCAAAACTCAATCAATGTCAACAGCCGTGTCCAAATCTCAAAATCACAAGTTCAAGCATACAACCAGATAATATAAGTTGTGACCAAGTCAAGGCAAAAATCGAACAGTAAGAACAAGTCAAGCCCGAAGTCACAAAGAAAAATCAACATCGTCAAACCAAAATCGAAACCGTGGTCATCACGAAATCGATCAATGACGTGTGAATCGAATATACGCGCATGAACAAGTCAGTGCAAATCATCATCATTCAAGTAAAATCGAACGGCAAGCAAAAGTGATTGACGAAATCAAATAACTATCAGATGAACGAAAAACAAGGAGATGGAATCCTATATAAATACCCTATACATCATCGGCAAAGAGGCATCGAATTCAAGCAATCAAACCAGAGAGAACAAAAGGCACAAATTACATACCGTAGTTAGAAGTCGAATTCGATCACCATCGAGGAACAACCGTGAGCAAGATAAAGGAATCACTCGATCGACAACGAAACGAAGCTCGAAATCAAATTCAATCGATCAGTATAAACTCGGCGTCTTCGAATACAAGCCCTAAATCCAGAGCGCAAAGAGAAGTTGCAGAAATCAGGCTACTTAAATCAAAGCCCTAATTTTTAGATCAGAGGAACGAACGAGATAAACAGAGCCGCCATTTTCTTCTTCCAGAGCAAAGAGGATCGCGTAAATAAAAAGAAAGAAAAGGGGGCCGGCTAATTGTATTTAAATTAGGGTTTTATTATAACAAGGGGTTTAGTTTTTATTTATATTTAGGGCTTTGGTTTTAAATTGTTTTTAAATTGTTTTTAAATTTGTATTTCAATTTAAACTGCTAACTTTTCTAGTCGTGTGACTAGGGGACAATCTACGTGGCGTAGATTGAGAATTCGCAACTCAGTGGCTGAGTTGTGGCAGGGTTTTGAGCGTAGAGTTAGGATTAGTCGGTAGCGGGTGTCGCGAGTTTACGTGTGTAAGCGTCTGACTATCTAATTTCTAGTAGAAACCTTGGGGGCAGCACGTAGGCAGGGTTTTGCCGAAGCTGGGTAAATTCTGTGTTGTTCTGTTTCTGTTATTTATATTCTGCAATATCTGTGCTGTTTTTATTCTGCTGTGTTTTGTATTAAAATTGATATAACTTCCGCAATAATTTTAATAATTAATAGTACCACCCTATTCACCCCCCCTCTAGGGTGAAATCGATCCTACAAGTGGTATCAGAGCTAGGAATAGGAGTCAATTATTTTCTGTTTATAAAAATTCAATTTTTTTTCAAAAATCAATTTTTGTTTTAAAAATTTGAATTTTTAAAAAATGGCGTCTTTTAATAATGCTTTTGCTGAGGGTCAGTCGATAGTTAGACCACCAATGTTCAATGGTGAATATGCTTATTGGAAAAATAGGATGAAAATTTTTCTAGAAACCATTGACGCTTGGAATATAGTTGAGACTGGATATAACAAACCAACCATAACAGTGAACAATCAGGAAATAGAAAAACCAAAGGATCAATGGACAGAGTTAGAAAACAAATTACAAATTACTAACGCCAAAGCAATGAATTCTATTATTTGTTCATTAGATCAAATTGAATTTAATCGTGTTTCACATTGTTCATCTGCGCAGGAAATATGGCACACTCTCGAAGTGACTCACGAAGGAACATCTCAAGTCAAAGAATCTCGCCTTGCTATGCTAAGCAGCGAATATGAGAACTTTACAATGGCGAAGGAAGAAAATGTCAAAGAGATGTACGGACGACTTTCCAATATCGTATACAAATCGAAAGCTCTCGGAAAATCATATACCGAACTGGAAATAGTCCGAAAAATCCTCAGAGTCCTTCCACGAAGCTTTGAAGCCAAAGTGACTGCAATTCAAGAATCAAAAGATTTGAAACAGTTGAAAGTTGAAGAACTCATCGGAAATCTCACCACATATGAGCTAGAGATGAAATTCAAAGAAGAGCGTGAAGGAGGAGATACTCGGAAGAAATCGATAGCTCTTAAAGGAACAACTGAAAGTGATGATGATGACGGTGATGATGGTGCAAAAGAACTAGAGCTGTTAATAAGAAAATTCAAAAAGTGGAATCATAAACACGGAAATCCAGCTCTAAACCAAAAGTTAAAAAGCAGAATAGCAAAAGTATTTGACAGCCCAGACAAACAGAAGATCATCTGTTACGAGTGCAACAAACCCGGTCATATCAGTCCCGACTGTCCACAAAATAAATTCAGCCGAGGAAAGAAACAGAAAAAGAAAAGTTTTGCAGCCACTTGGGATGAAATGGATGAGGATGATAAAAGCACTGGCAGTGAAAGCGAAAAAGCGGATTTGTGCCTTCAAGGTAATATAACTGACAGTGACGATGACGAGCCAAGTGAGGTATCAAAACTTACCCATTCTGAGTTGCTTATTCATTTCCATGATGTAAACGGCCGTTTTGAACGACTTAGGGAAAAATACGCTAAACTCGAATCACAAAGAGATAGTTTAATAGAATCAAATGAACAACTTGAACAGTTAGTTAAAAACTATCAAAGTAGAATCCCTAAGTGTGATAGGTGTCCAACATTTGAAGATGAGATTAAAAAATCAGAAACCAATATAAAATCACTTGAAAATGAAATTCTGAAATTAAAAGAAAGTGAAAATACGAGAAGAGAAAATTCTATCAAAAAGTGCACTCAATTATTAAATGAAAACGAATCACTTAAATCACAAGTCCAAAAATTGTCTACTACTTTAGATAAGTTTTCCAAAAGTAAAAAATCATTGAATATGCTATTAGGGAAACAATCGGTCAATATTGATAGACAAGGACTTGGGTATTCTCAAAAAGAACGATATAAAAGTGAAATTAAGCAAGATAATTCAATGTGCACTATTTGTAGAAAATTTGGACACAATCAGAATAATTGTTGGTATAGGCCCAAACACGAGAAAACAATTCCAATTTGGGTTCCAAAAGGCACAAAAATAGAATCTCTCAAAATTAAACAAATCTGGGTGCCAAAAGGAACATATACAAATAGTTATGGGTCTCCACAAAATTATTTTTCAAATTATTCTGCCACTAACAACCATGGACCTATAAAAACAAATAGGTCACAAAAATATTTTACCGTGTAGGTGTGGTGGCAGGCTAAGGAACAACATCAGTGTTATCTGGATTCTGGCTGTTCCAGAAACACAACAGGCGACAATTCAAAGTTCCTTAGCCTAGTATAAAGGTGACAGATTCACAAGGACAACAACGAAAGATTATCGTACAGGTAAAACAGGTAATTGTATTTATTATCAAACGATAAATTAAATGTGATAATCTGCACCATAATCTGAATTAAATCAGCCAGTTATATGAAATAATGTATGATGTTAAT
The DNA here is from genome assembly GCA_030737815.1 of Allium fistulosum. Lineage (NCBI taxonomy): Eukaryota > Viridiplantae > Streptophyta > Magnoliopsida > Asparagales > Amaryllidaceae > Allium > Allium fistulosum. Next base: position 621,557,095 of record CM060907.1, read on the forward strand.
TCCGACTTATTCAAAATGTTGACCAATTATCATTGAATAGAAATTGCTTGGATTAATTAATTGATTGATTACTGATTACTCATGCTACAAGTGGATATATTTGCTTATCTGTTCTGACACTATGATTATTGCTTGTATATTTCAACGGCTTCAATTCAAAAGGGATGTTACAAATGATTTTATGAAATTTGTTGAATTTTCACAGTCTGGTCTATAACATTGAAAATGATGAGTGAAAGAAAAATTTAGATGCAGATTACACTGGCAATCTAGTTGATGAAAAATTACTAGTGGAACGTGATTTAACATTCAGTAATTGCATCATTTTTCAAAGAAAATATCTGCATATTTTTCATTTCAAATAATTTTCAATTAACAGATATTTTTCTTAGATACACCCTTCAAGAAAATCATTTTTGACCTTATTTAGATTAGTTAGTTCAGAAAAATTGATTTTATAATTATTTTTGAAATTGATTTTAAATCACTACTTTAACTAGTCTGACCCCCTACTAATTATCGAAAAGATAAATAGTGATTGAAAAAGTGATGAGTGTTGATATTAATCATATATTATAACTCGAGACGGTATATTTAATAAAATTCTTTAGAAATTTAAACAAGAGTTATAAAAATTTTGTTTGGCAAAAATTTCACGACCATTTCTATATCTATCATTTTTCTATCAACCATCACTCATCAAAATCCAATATAGTAAGTCAATATATGGTATTTTAAACGGGAATCATTCATTTTTCATTTTATTATATTTTTAACAAATAAAAACATCCAAAGAATTCACTCTCATTTAAAAGTCCTCACGGTTATGCATGGGTGAATTACTTTGAATTTGTTATGTGCTTCCATACTCATTTAAAAGTCCTCACGGTTATGCATGTATGGAACACATTTCAAAAATTGATTAATTAAATATAAAAATAATAGACAAGTTGATTCTAATCCCATTTAAAAGTCCTCATGGTTATGCGTGGTTAGAAGATACTTGAATTCATTTTTTAAAATTTTGGAATACTACTAATCTCATTTAAAAGTCCTAACGGTTATGCATGGTTAGTAGATATTCAAATTCCTGTTATAAATATACCACAAATAGACCCAACTATATGGTTTTATATGATGACATTATCTCTATCATTCTAAAGTGGAATATGCGTCAAACAGAGTATTTATGATTTTTGTTTGATTTTTCTATTGAAATTTAATATTTATACTCGATTGGGAATTAATATTATTTTAATGTCAATCACTTTATCTCTATTTTTTTCTAGCACTATTATTCTTTTGCTGATAACAAAAGGGGGAGAGAAAAGTTAAGATTTTGAAAATAAAGGTCAAATATTTTCTAATTGCATCAAAGCTCATTTGAATATTTTATTTGCATGCATATATGTAGGGGGAGTAATGTGTAGATAGGGAGCATTCAAATAGGGGGAGCAAACTGAATATTCAAATACATTTAAAATAGTCAAAATCTTAAATATATGTTTGTTATCATCAAAAGGGGGAGATTGTTGAATATGCGTCTATATGATTTTTGTTTGATGATAATAAACATATATACATTTATTTAAATGTATTTGATAATGTACTATTTCATTTTTCACAGATTAAATGACAATATGCTGAATAAGATTAAATTACACAGAATTTGAATTCAAACAGAAATTTTATTCAAACAAATTTTTATTACAATTTTTGAATAGTACACATTCAGGCTCTCACTATATCTATACAATTTCTGAATACATCACAATTCATTTTTACATTAATAACCTCACTACATATCACTCACACTCGTATTTTGTCTTCAACTGCATTCCAGTCTGATTCCAGCATCCGAGTAATCTGCAAAAATATTTTCAAATGCAGTAAAATTGAAAGAGAAATATTTTTGAAATTTGAAATAAAAGATGATTTTGAAAATATTATTTGCCTCAGTTATTTGGGTTGTTCGTCATCATTTATATGTGAATTCATCACACACGAACATTGTGACATGCACAGTGTATCACTGTACATGCCACAAGGCCGTGCACACCGATATATATATACACTTGATAAATTTACAGGGACAGGTGAGCACAGGTCAAACCCAGATTATCGGATTCAACACAAGTGCAAATCAAATGAAATGGTCAAGACACATAAATCACAGCCTCAATCAAAATTCAAATGTACAAATGCAATAACAGTCGAAAGCAAATCAGACTCAACAGTAGTATCAAAACAGTGTCAACCAGAAATCAAGCACACACTTGAGTACACATGAACTAAACTGCCCAGGCCCAAGTGAAGCAGCTCGACTACATGAATCAGACATGTACTCAATGCAGCAACCAAAACAAGTGCACAAATGTACACAATCCAGGCAAAGCAGGATGGCTACAAACTCAACAGCATATGTACTGCATGTACAAGACTCAAAGACACAAATACAATGCAAATGGACACATGTGAAACAAGTTCAAGTGAAGTGCACAAGTTCAATGCAGACAAGCTACATGATCACTGACCGCATATAAAGCATCAACATAGTGAACTCAACAGATATAAGCTTCAACTGAACTCAAAGCAAAACTCAATCAATGTCAACAGCCGTGTCCAAATCTCAAAATCACAAGTTCAAGCATACAACCAGATAATATAAGTTGTGACCAAGTCAAGGCAAAAATCGAACAGTAAGAACAAGTCAAGCCCGAAGTCACAAAGAAAAATCAACATCGTCAAACCAAAATCGAAACCGTGGTCATCACGAAATCGATCAATGACGTGTGAATCGAATATACGCGCATGAACAAGTCAGTGCAAATCATCATCATTCAAGTAAAATCGAACGGCAAGCAAAAGTGATTGACGAAATCAAATAACTATCAGATGAACGAAAAACAAGGAGATGGAATCCTATATAAATACCCTATACATCATCGGCAAAGAGGCATCGAATTCAAGCAATCAAACCAGAGAGAACAAAAGGCACAAATTACATACCGTAGTTAGAAGTCGAATTCGATCACCATCGAGGAACAGCCGTGAGCAAGATAAAGGAATCACTCGATCGACAACGAAACGAAGCTCGAAATCAAATTCAATCGATCAGTATAAACTCGGCGTCTTCGAATACAAGCCCTAAATCCAGAGCGCAAAGAGAAGTTGTAGAAATCAGGCTACTTAAATCAAAGCCCTAATTTTTAGATCAGAGGAACGAACGAGATAAACAGAGCCGCCATTTTCTTCTTCCAGAGCAAAGAGGATCGCGTAAATAAAAAGAAAGAAAAGGGGGCCGGCTAATTGTATTTAAATTAGGGTTTTATTATAACAAGGGGTTTAGTTTTTATTTATATTTAGGGCTTTGGTTTTAAATTGTTTTTAAATTGTTTTTAAATTTGTATTTCAATTTAAACTGCTAACTTTTCTAGTCGTGTGACTAGGGGACAATCTACGTGGCGTAGATTGAGAATTCGCAACTCAGTGGCTGAGTTGTGGCAGGGTTTTGAGCGTAGAGTTAGGATTAGTCGGTAGCGGGTGTCGCGAGTTTACGTGTGTAAGCGTCTGACTATCTAATTTCTAGTAGAAACCTTGGGGGCAGCACGTAGGCAGGGTTTTGCCGAAGCTGGGTAAATTCTGTGTTGTTCTGTTTCTGTTATTTATATTCTGCAATATCTGTGCTGTTTTTATTCTGCTGTGTTTTGTATTAAAATTGATATAACTTCCGCAATAATTTTAATAATTAATAGTACCACCCTATTCACCCCCCCTCTAGGGTGAAATCGATCCTACAGATTTATCTTGTCGATAATGCCAAACCGGTCGCTTTACCGGTAAGGCATATGGCTCCTAAGGAACGTCGTGAGATGAGCAAGTAGATTAGAGAGCTTTTGGAGAAGGGCTTCATTCGTAGGAGCATTTCTGAGTGGGGCGCACCCGTCGTCTTTGCCACTAAGGCGGATGGCTCTCTCAGGCTTTGCATGGATTATAGGGAGCTTAATAAGTTGACGAAGAAGAATCATTATCCTCTTCCCCGTATAGACGATCTCTTCGACCAGCTAGTAGGAGCCAAGGTATTTTCGCAGCTCGATTTGGCCATGGGATTTCATGAGTTGCGTATGGTAGAGGATAGCATCGAGAAGACTGGGTTTAGGACTTCGGATGGGTTATTTGAGTGGTTAGTCATGCCATTTGGGTTAACCAATGCTCCGACATATTTTATCGACCCGATGAGTCGAGTATTTCGCGAACCGTTGAACAAGTTTGTGGTGGTGTTCGTCGACAACATTTTGGTTTATTCGCGAAGCAAGGAGGAGCATACTGTTCACTTGGAAGAAGTGCTTAGGACCCTACGAGCACATAAGTTAAAGGCGAAGTTCTCCAAGTGCCCCTTTTGGAGGGATGAGGTTCGCTTTTTGGGACACATCGTTTCGAAGGATGGACTTGCAGTAGATCCGACGAAAGTGGTAGTAGTACAGGATTGGCAGACCCCTAAGAATGTCACAGGCATAAGGAGTTTCCTTGGTCTTGTGGGCTACTATAGGAAGTTCATTAAGGATTTTGCTAAGATATCAGCTCCACTTACCCGCCTTACCAAGAAGAACTCAGCTTTTGTTTGGGATGCTAAGTGTGAGGATACCTTTGGTCGATTGAAGGAAGCTTTGACTACCGCACCCGTATTGGTACTACCGGATGGAACCAAGCCTTTCTCAGTTTGTACGGATGCTTGTGGTACGGAGCTAGGGGTGATACTGATGCAAGAGGGTAGGGTACTGTGCCATGCGAGTAGACAGTTGAAAACACATGAGAAGAACTACCCGATGAATGATCTTGAGTTGGCAGCTATAGTTTTTGCTCTCAAGTCTTGGAGGCACTATCTCTTAGGAGAAAGATTGGATCTTTTCATGCATCATAAGTCTTTGAAGTATCTATTCTCTCAGAAAGACTTGAATTTGAGAAAGAAAGATGGATGGAGTTTTTAGCCTCTTATGACTTTGATATTTCCTATACCCCTGGTAAGGGTGATGTAGTGGCAGATGCGTTGAGTAGACGGAAAGTGGTTTTAAGTACTCTGTATTTAGAATTGAAGCATTTGGAGTACATTGCTACCTTTGATTTTAGACCTCCATCGGATTTAGGTTCGGGATTGTTAGCAGCCCTCGACGTCCAGCCTACTTTGATGGAGCATATTGGATCAAGGCAAGGTGAGGACGAAGAGTTAATGGACATTTAAGATAAGCTTGGTAGAGGAGAGTCATCGCCACATCTTAGGCGCTATACCATGGACACTAGGGGATGGCTTAGAAGGGATGGTAGACTTTGTGTTCCCCGTAGTGAGGATTTAGTAGATGCGGTGTTGGCCGAGTCACATCATTCTAGGATGACAGTGCACCCTGGTGGTGATAAGATGTACCGGGATATAAAGAGCTTATTCTATTGGCTCGGAATGAAGAAGAGGGTGGCGGAGTATATATCGAAGTGCATCACTTGCCAAAGGGTAAAGGCGGAACAGAAGAAGCCCGGAGGACTGTTGCATCCATTGGATATTACATTATGGAAATGGGAGAGCGTCTCTATGGACTTCATGGATGGATTACCAAGGTCATAGAGAGGGAACACGAGCATTTGGGTCATTGTGGATAAACTGACGTAGAGCGCTCATTTTATACCCATTAAGAGTAATAGGACGACAACTTCTTTGGCGACTCTTTATGTAAGGGAGATGGTTAGGCTTCATGGAGTTTCCGCCAGCATTGTGAGCAACAGAGATCCATTATTCACCAGCGAGTTTTGGTGGAGTCTTCAGCAAGCCTTGGGAATGGAATTGAATCTGAGCACGGCATATCACCCTCGGACAGATGGACAAACTGAGAGGGTAAATAGGGTTTTGGAAGATTTGCTTAGATTGTGCATCATTGACTTCGGAGGCTCTTAGGAAGACCACCTACCTTTGGTGGAGTTCGCGAATAATAATAGTTATCAAGCAAGCATTAGGATGGCACCATTCGAGGCCCTCTATGGCAGACCATGTAGATCACCAGCCTATTGGTGGGATACCACCGATAGGATCTTGCTTGGACCAGACTTAGTGAGGGAAACTTCCGAGAAGATGGATTTGATTCGAAAGAGGTTAAAGACTACACAAGATAGACAAAGTCATATGCCGACAGAAGACGTCCAGATTTGGAGTTTAAGGTTGGAGATATGGTTTTTTCAAGGTTTCTCCTTTGAGAAGCGTTATGAGATTTGGCTCAGTGGGTAAGTTGGCACGAGATTTGTAGGACCCTTCCCTGTTACCGCACGGATTGAAAAAGTGGCATACAGAGTTGGTCTTCCAAATAAGTTGGCAGGAGTTCACGATGTTTTTCATGTTTCGCATCTGAGGAAGTGTCTACATGATTCCGCAGTAGTAGTAGAACCCTACCAGCTAAGGGAAGTGGAGGTAGAGCACAAATCACTTGAGCATCGTACACCCACCCGTATATTAGAACACGACGTCAAGATATTACGCAACAAGGAAGTTCGTCTAGTGAAGGTTCAGTGGGGAGATGTCCCCAAGGAGTGCACATGGGAATCTGAGGAGAGAATTCGAACTTCTTATCCTTTTCTATTTGAAGGTACACTTCAAATATCCTATCTTTGATCTTTGATCTTTCCTTATGGTCTTTTCGATAATCTTTAGGTGAAACCTATGGATGGTAGCTTGGATGTAAATATGTCATTAGGGCATGTTATGTTTGATGGATGAAAATGATTGCAAGTGGATTCCAATGTTTGCAAATGGATGCATTGCATGCACTAGATAGATATTTATTAGGATAATCATCCAACTAGGTACACACACCTGCATATGCGTGCCTGTTATCTATTGCATTTGCACATGGTTGTATATATATGTGTGTGTATGTGCGTATAAATGGATGTTGAATATGGATGGTGCATTTGGGTGAATGATTGAAACATACATATAGAATTATCAATTATACTAGGTTAATTGCATACATTTGGTTGCATGGCATAAGCATACTTGCATTACAGGAGGTCATCTGAATCAGTAGATCGACTACCTTTTTGCATTAGGTAAGTTCATATGCATTTCACTTTGCATAAATCATAAATTGCATTAGTTAAAAATAAGGACAATGGTAGAAATGGATAATGTTTAAGTAGATGGATGTAGTTTTTGGATGTTGGTTGTTAATTATGTTCTTCCGTCTCTGGAAGGGACGAAATCCTTTAAGGGGGGAGAATGTAACACCTCGATATTTTACGAGAAATATAATTAAAAAGAAATTAAAAGCGCATTTGGTACAGTGGTAAAGGTGCATGTTGACTTCCTTAGTGACCAAGGATCAAGTCTCGTTGTCACCCAAAATCTGGAGCGATGTTTTTTTAGATGGTTCGTTTCTAGCGATTTTCCTACGTATTTGAGCATTGTTTCTAACATGTGGCGGCTTCCCATTCGCTCCAGTGATGTAATAGGATGAGATGGCTAAATTTTATTGGTTGAGTGATGTGTATGGGCTAGAATGGATAACCATTAAGTGTATGAAAGAACCAGATTTAATCTAAAATAATCCAATGGGTTATATTCATGGAAACAATCTATAAATAAACCATCTAACCTAAACCTAATCTCTTATTCAGCCATCGCCATAATTCTATAGTAAAATTAGTGTGTATTATTCTTCCTCCTTTTCTCTACTAAATAAACAAATCTCTACCAAATTAAATTATCTACATATATTCAAGCAATTTGGGGAGTTTAGAAGAATCAAAGGGAGAAAGATTAAAGCAAAGCTTATTCAAATTTATACAAGCTCAAGTGCCGGATGAGTGGGAATTAATATGAAATAGAAAAATAAAGTAGTTCAATTTCAGTTCTTTTATGGCATGTTAATATGAATTAATTTCTATTATTAATTGAGAATAGATGTAAATTATTGCAACTTCTTCTTCTTCTTCCACTTCTCAAATCTAATTCATTTTTGGTTTAAAATGTGGGACATATAAATTGTCTATTCACGTTTTATGGCATAAATAAGATTGAAATTTATGTAAATTATTGTATCTTCTTCTTCTTCCACTTCTCAATTCTAATTCATGTTTGGATTGAAATTTGGAACAAACAAATTTTTATTCACTTTTCATGGCGTAAATAAGATTGGTTTAATTAAATTGATATAATTGTTATTCAATTTCTAATGGTAGAACGGGTTAGTTGAATAAATTCAGAATGTGTTACTTGAATAAAATTATGGTTTTGATTGATATAATTACATATTTTGAATATGGTTTTGGAACAAAATTGAGAAGTCTAATTGGCATAATTGTTTGTTTCATATAGGGCCTAAAAATGTAAAAGTGGAATATTGTGTAGTTAAATGGTTTGTGGCTATTGGATAAAAACAATTTGTATAGATTAAATCTCTAAAAGGAGAACATAAATTAGGGTGGAAAAAAAATGTAAACTAAATGGACCCTAATGGCTAGTGTAAATCTGTAACAAAATGGCATAAAAATTACAAGCAAACCATACAGACTAAACGGACGTGAAATTGAAATACCATTTATGTAAAAAAAAGGGAAATTGTGAAATAACCAAATCAAATATAAAAATGACCTAAATTAGATTAATGGAAATAAACAGTATGTAAACTGTAACGATAAAATTAATTAATCTGGAAGCGATTTGATAGGCAGACCATGTAAAGGTCTGGATAGGTGTTTCATACAGTTAAGACTAAAATAGAGTTTTGGCTGTACGTACTAGGAGTGGGCAAGTAGGTTCGCAAGGATGTTTGTTACCTTTCATAGGTTGCTAGTATGTAGGATAGATAGCATCTGCAATCATAGACTTCTTCAGGCAGATCGGCGCGGACGGAACATGACAAGTGTGCTCCGACGTAGGCTTCTTTAGGCAGATCGTTGGAGGATTTTGCACAGCCGACCCAACTGCGGGCGCTCTTTCGGAGGACTGACACTTTGGATAGGAGCAAGTCCACGTTGGTGACCGAGGAGACTGGAGGATAGGAGTCCAGTTTGGCGGAGCCTGAGCGCAACTTCGGGGTCCTGCGAGGTTGTTTGAGTCGGCGCCGGTCAGACGTAAGAGGCATTTAGTCACAGTGCACGGGTGAAGAGCATGACTTTCATGCTGTAGCACGTGGATAGGTAAGGACCGTAGGTCCGACAGGCCGATTGACGTTTAGTATTACAAATTGGTTGACTTCCCTAGAGTGACCACGGACTTTGGCTTCTTAGGAACTGTATCTAAGAAAGATTCACTGCATTATATTATTCACCCTCTACGATATCCGGGGAAGACCTGAAATTAAACTATTTTATTCTTTCTGCTTCATTTTATTTCTCATTCACCAGACTTTATGTTTGACCCATTCCTATTTTCCTATTTTCTCCAAATCACGGGAGGGCAGGTCTAGGTTGCAGTTCTTTGCAGCTTAGAGGGTCATTGGAGCAGTTGTTATCTTCAGCTTTTGTTTCTTTTGTTTCATGTACTTTGTTTCTCTTTTCTGCACTTTACTCTATATATGGGGACCTATATTGTGAACTTTGTTATTTTTCATGTTTTGGTGGAGACAACTTGGTACTTTTGGTTTCAGAAATAAATTTGGGATATTGTTGTTTTTAATGAAGTTGTTTTGCTATTAATTTATAATTAGTGAAAGTTTTCTTCCGTTATAATATTTTAATCATTTTATGCTGTTGCCTTAGTCTCTGTGCTATGTTATGGATTTTTATTTCACCCGACCACCCATGCTTCTAGTTATGTCCGATTTTCGAGGTGCCTAGAGGTGCAGGGTGTCACATCTTTTTTCTCATCAAAAATAAAATCTATATTCTCTTTGTTTTCTTCATTCATTTCGGTTTCTCCTTAATCTCTGACTCATAATGACTCAAATTCATATCGCTATTTCAATTGCATAATTCAATCATTAGGGAGGGTCTCATAATGTGATGATAAGGTTTAAACTTGGATAATATTAAGCTCTCTTTTCTACTCAGTACACTATATTTTTTATTACTTTATGTATAACTCATTTTTTCATATTCCACGTCTATAAATAATTTGTTTTGAATCATCACAGTTCTTCACTTTTCATTGACAATGCATTTATCTTTTAGGATGATATTTGTACATTATTTTAGAATAATATGGTACAACATAGTTAGAGTTTATTTTCTTCCTCCTTTTCCTTGTAAATAAGTAAGAAACTGTATGATATATTTTTATATTTTAATTTTTAATGATTTTGGATGTGCAACTAAAATATTTAAAGTGATTTTAGTTATTTATTAGTTCTTTTTCAATGAATAATATCAATTATACAAAACCAAATTGCTTTTTTTACTTTGCGGGTTTATTTTTAGATATTTTGTTCTCCAAATATGCACAATATAATAGTTAGAAATTGACAATAAAAATAAACAATGTTGAAAGTTAAATTTTTTATATTGAACTATTATAAAAACAATGGACGGTTTCTATATTGTGTTTGGATTTTAAAAGAAGTTAAATGAAATCAATTTGAAATTTATCTATTTAGTAATTTTCAACTTTAACATTAGTTTATCATATTTTGCATTCTTCCTATTCGATTCCATTAGCATATCTATGTAGTTCAGTCTATAAGCAGAAATGTTTTTTTTCCCCAACTAAAATAAAATCTCTAATCGCTTTCTTCCATACTTTCATTTATTTTTCACTTTAATCTTAAACTTCACATGGAATTAAAATGGCATAATAACTTCTAAAGTATATATTTAAGTCGGATCTATCAAAAATTTCTAATGTATTTGTTTCCTTCTTTCATTTTATTCTCTCTTTAGTCTCAAACTCTACAGGAACTCAAAATACTATACACACACAAATATATTAAAGTTACATCTCTCTTAATCCTTTTGTATTTTTTTCATATTTTTAGAATTAACATCCTTATTTCTCCTTGAATCATTTGTATATATACATGTGTCCCAACATGTCTGTACGACTTCCTTTTTTATTAGTTTTACTCATTTTATTTAATTCTACTTTATTTTCTATAAAGTTCAAACCCTAAGCAAGAGTTTATTTTTTCTCATCAAAAATAAAATCTTTTTTCACTTTGTTTCTTTCTTTCATTGTGTTTCTCTTTAAGCTAGGGCACCATAAAAACTCAAAATCATATCACAATTTCATTTACACAATCAATCATTAGAAATTGCATATAGTATGATGGTAAGGTTTAAACTTTGGTGATATTCAAAACTTTTTCCAACTCAACTCATTAGATTATTTCATCCTTTATCTATATTTCAAATTTTTTATATTGCATATTTGTAAACAGCTTGCTTTGAATCATCATGGGTCTTCACTTTTCATTGAAATTACATTTACTATCTCGAATAGTTATACTGTACAATATTTTAGAACCGTAAGGTACATGGTTCTTAGAATTTATTTACTACTTCTTTTCCCCACAGTTAAGTAAGAATTATTTTATATAATTTATTTTTATTTATTTTTTTTATAAATTAAATAAAGTTAAAATCATGATTTTTTCCTCTTATTTTTTATTTATTTATTCACTTCTTCTATTTCCCCATAGAACCAAATGATATTCAACTTTCTTTCCCATTCAATTCACTACATATTTTTTCTTACTCTGTGTATAATCCAACTTTTTATATTTTGTATCTATAAACAATTTTCTTTAAATGAAAATATTCCTTAATTTTGATTACATACCTTCAATATATGTGACAATATAAGAATATTTGCCCATGTTTGTAAAATCACAATATGAATATGCATTGATGACAGTTATACGTCATATCATACATAAATTGGTGAAAAGCCATAGTGAGGTGTCAAGGTGAGATGATTACAAATACTAAATAATTTGAACAATAGCTAGAAGTGTCATATTTTCTTTAAATTATATCTATATATGTTACTATTTAAGTTTACGAATCCAATAACATATTTTAGTTAGGTCCATATGTAGACTAATATACTGTAAAAAAAATTAGTATCCTATGGTTACTAACTTGATTTTGAATATATTATAATAGTTTACCATGTTTCACACTCTTAATTATAAGATTGGGTTATTACAAATAATTTATAGTTGAGATATGGAAGGAAATATATTAACTTCATAAAAGTGTAAAATTCGAAGGTTCTTTATACTTATTATGGCAGAAAAACTATAGTCTCTTTATATTCAAGTAGTAGACAAAAACCTCCTTAAAGAAAATATTTAGTCTAAAAGTAACAGAGATGCTAGAGTTTTTACACTGGTATTTGAAGTTCAATAAATGGAATGTTGGGCGTATTTTATACATTATAATATGTTGCAAATACTTGATATTACCAGAATGGATTTTTCTATGATAGTTCATTAAACTCTATGATACGGTGTACAGAATATTTGCAATTATGAAGAAATCTGTATTTATATGGAAAGAATAAATGCATAATATCTGCAATTATAAAGAAATCTTCATTTATAGTAAATAGGATCTTAAAAATATAGACTTTCTATATACACAAAATTAGGTTCCTTTTCTTCCAAGTATTTTGTAATGCTATAAAAGGAGGATGTATTCAATCATTGTAAATTATCTCTTTGAATAAAACAAAAATTGTCTTCTCCTCAAATCCCTTATCTCTAATTTTTGTATTTAATTTCTACAATATGGTGTTCAAAATACATTTTATTTTCTTTTTTAATGTTCTTCTATTTTTTGTTTAATTTTTACTTCATCCTACTCATCATAGTGTAATATGGAGTTTTTGTGGATGAATTTCGACTAGAAACAAGTATGTTTTAGGTAATGTATAGTCAAAAAAATTAATATAAAGAATATGTTCTACCTAACTGTATCAGTGTTAATTTCAAAACGAAAATACTTAGCTCTACTTACTTTAGTGTACTCTTAAGAAGGTTGTAACGACTCGGGATTTTTGACCCTCGAAAATCGATACTAATACGTCCACTGTATTTCATGTCGAGCAATTGAATGTCGGAAAACTCGAATGTTAGGGAAGAAGGAAGAAAGAAGAGAGAAGAGAGGAGGGAAGAGGAAGAAACTAAAAACAACATGGAATCTTACAATCACAACGAAACAATATATATATAATATAATATCAATGATCTTTACAAAGAGAAACTGTTATATACATACATCCATCAGGGCACAGCAAATCACAATCGCCAGCCTGGACAGTTATAACAACCTGTCCTCACAATTGTTGATGATTTCAACAACCAAGCCGTGCAAATAAAACATATAGGTAAATGCGACTAGAAGACCTCCAACCCATCTCCTGAGCTCCAATGCATCCAAAGCTATCTGTAAATATGCTCGGTCTAACCCGGGCATTATAATAAAATAACACCCGAGTCAGTCTAGAAAACCAGCGTGATAAAACACACCCAACTAGATTTTTAAGTTATAAAATCCCTTGAAATCAAAGGTATCTCGTAAGACCACGCCGCACATAAACACGAACGGGTTTTTACCTTGTGATAACCAAAACATTTTCTATAGAAAATCCATTTATATTATAATAATGTCTAGGGGTCAAAGTAAAATATGAATATAGCTGAAATGCTTACATCTCATGTTTCAGCATAGTTGGGCACAACTAAGTCTATATGGAGCTTATTGGAGAATGGATTCCATACAATAACTAGGCTACTGGGTTACTGTCCGTCACGGTGCATCTCTAGATAAAATATTACCGAGGACCTCGCCAGGATCCCCTACCAACACAGGACTGGCCTACCCCCTTACTGGATAGTACCAAATATGATCACCCCACTTTGGGCCTCGAAGCATACAAATGAGAGATAATAGCTACTCTAGATAGGGATGATCATACCCTACTTAAGAGCGACCCACATAGCCCTGCTGCATCTCCCATGTTTTAGTCATTCCCGGTTGATAAGGCTTGAGACTACGTTTTACCTTTATACAGCACTTCCCACTTGGAATGCTAACACTACCCTCCAGGCACCAATCCAATATCAGCATTCATCCACATAAGTTCGTTATAGGATTGAACAAAACACTTGAGAGCTTCGTCTCCAAATTCCATCATCTTCAAGATGTCTTCACTTCAAAACGCATTCGTTGGGACTGAACGAAACACTTGAGAGCTCCGTCTTCGAATTCCATCATCTTCAAGATGTCTTCTCTTCGAAACGCATTTGTTGGATCGAAGTGGTTTTCGAATAACATACCTGATCCCGGTCTCTTCGAAACAACTTTTCGATAATTCCTGATAAACTCAACCCCGGTTCTTTAGGAAATAAATATTCAAAGATAAGATTGGAGATCACCCCCTAACCGTTAGTGGACGGATTTCCTTACCATTGTCCTAGGAGAACGAAACGAAATTTATATGCACAGAATAGAATCATCGGAGATGACTGTGCCATATAACTCATGTGTTTCTCCTAGATATTTCCAAAGTTACGTTTGGGTCCAATTTCGATAGTCGGTTATTTAACTATCAAATAACAATCATTCAGTCAGGAATTTAATTCCATAAGAAAAATCAACATTGGTCAAGCACCAAGCAACACTAGGCCTTCTTAACAAATCCTTCGATTAACTCAAATCACTTTGTAAATATTTGTACCAAAATACTTTTACAAAGATTCATTCACAAACCCTTATATTTTCAATACTTGAAAAATCTCCATATACTTATCTCAACGGTATAAGTATAATCACCAACACTGAGGACGATTCTCTTCCATACAATTCTAAATCATTTATAAACTCCGTTATAAATCCACAAAAAAATTTAATAAACTCCTTTTATAAATCTATAAACCCATTTCTAAAATTATCTTGTAAATATCTAAAACCATTTATAAAATTCTTTTATCTTTTAACCAATCTTCTTTTTCGTTTTACAAAACATATTATAAGATTCCTCTTATAATCCACATTTTTTATAAAACCTTATTTATAAATCTCGAAAACATTTAAAATAAAATTCTAATCTTTTACTTAAAACACTGTTATATAATACTAAACAATATAAATAAATAAATATTAACTTTAAAACATCTTTAAATAATAATTAATAAATTCCAAAACATCTTAAATAAAACAATAATAATTTATCTTCAACATTTTTATAAATACTAATAATTAATCTCCAAAACTTACTGATGAATCATTATATTAATTTCAAACCATATTAGTAACTTAAATAATTAACTTTCCAAAATATTAAAATTTTGATAAACCACTTTAAAACAATATTAATATAAATAAACAACTTTTTTAACATTACCATATTTCCATGATAAAAATCCATACTTAATTTCCAACCTGATCATTTCCATATTTATAAACTATATCCAAAAATCTCCTCCATTTTATGAAACTTTCTTTCATAAAATCTATTTATATCTGAACTCCATTTATAACTCCATTCCCTTTATGAATTTCACTTATTCATAAATCTCATTTAAAACATAATTTCAACGGCTTTTAACCATGCTTCCATAGGTATAAATTTCCTTTATAAATTCCTTCCTATTTATAAAATATCGTTTAATATTCCAAATTTACCCTCGCCTTCAATTTCCAAAATAGAATCAACTATTTCTAAAATATCATCTTGTATCTTATATTAAATCCACCATTTGATTTATTCTATAATTTATTAAACGATAATAGTTTCCTTTGATTATAAACCCCGTTTATAAATCCATACTTTTATTATCAAAATATGATTTTACAAATCTTCACTTCATTTGTAAAATAACACTTTTGTAAATTATCATATTTATAAATTTCACCTTTATAAAAAATTAAAATATGTGTACCTATATAAATATATATATATATATTACTTTATACACAATGGTTAACAAATATTTATATAAAAATATTTCTATTTTCTTTTTAAAACCATATCCTTTATTATAAAAGACGGGCTTATCTTAAGATTTTAAAAATCTTTATTTTACAGTTCGAAAATCTCTATTTGAAATATTTTATAAAACTATTAAATTATAATATCCAAAAATCATACCTTTGATTTAAAAATAAATTATTTCTTCAAATAATTCAAGAATAATTATTTAAAACATATATAATTTTCAAAATCGTTTTGAAATCCCTATCAAAATCAATTAATATTTTATGGTATTTTAAAATACCAAAATATAAGGCCCAGTTTTACTAAAGCACTAAATAAGCAAAGCCGTGTTCATGTCATCAATTATAACATCCAACATATCATATTTCAATTTATATGGAAACAAAATCAATAGCGTGAGGAATCCCGTGGGATCCCTCTAACCTGTCTCCCTACATCACATACAGTATAATCATAAAAATATAAATCAACCGCTTCGAGGCGAGATTCGTATACAAAGGGTCATCCGCTCATACACGGGAATGTAATAGGGTCTCATCCGCTCCAATAGGCGGGAATATATCCAAACCAACAATATAAACTAGTAATTCATCCAAAAAGTCAAAAACAATAAACTATAAAATATTCTCGCATCCAATAAGTAAATTTCATTGACTATATAATATTCTTGTTAACCAAAAAGGTGAGATTACCTCACATTGATTTTAGTTTCGTCAAAACATTCCGTTTTGGATTAAAAGCGAATGGCCATTCGATTTTAGCATATATTCCGACTAGCTCCAATCTCGTTCAATCAAACTTCATAGCGTAGCCTTCGTCGGCATGATTGCAATGCGACTCGTCGCGCTCAAATTGGACCTCGTACGAGAAAGTTACGAATTTATAAACATTTGATATAATTTAAAATAACTTAACTAAATAAAAAAAATCAAACTTAAACCTATCTTCCAACTTTCCTCCTTCAGGCTCGTACCAGGCGCACGCACGACTTCTATTTTATTTTATTTTATTTTTTTATTTCGCTCGACCGAAGTTCAACCCACGACTGTACGACGCCGACCCCCAAGCTCGTGCGCCACTGCTCCTCTCTACCGCTACCGCACTAGCACGCGCACCACAGAAAATCGTGGCCGAACACATATTTCCTGTTCGCGAACGGAGGCTCCCAACCGCTGTTGTGGTCGATGATTCGACGATCCAACCGTTAGATAGCTTTGTATCGTCGCTCTCTACGTTTTGCTAGTTGAAGTCGAAGGCCAATTCGGCCTCTAGTGGCTCTGATCAACCGTGGTCGTTCGATGGTTTACTTTTAATGGCGACTAAAGAAAATTAGAAGCTAGGGTTTGCAAATGAAAGAAGGTTGAGGGCCATATATAGAAAAATTTTGCGGCACTATTCATCCATGAAAATTTCGAACTCCAAACGAAGCATGTCGCTTGTCGTTCTATATGTTATACCCATATCCCGAACACAATGGAATATATATCGGGAGCCAATTCCATCATATTCAGATTATAGCTTTTCAAAAATCAAATTATATTAATTAAAATTCCTTTAATAAACTTTTATGCTTTTCGATCTCGCACATCCAAACGATATGTCTGATCGCCATGAAATTCGACGGCATATAATAATTCACTATTACGGATCCAATGAAACTGGTTTTGTCGAAATCCGAGACCGTGCCCCAGAAGGCTATTTTTACACGTTAATTAAAATGAGTTATTTCCAAAATCAGTTTAAATCACTTTTAATATAAATTAAAAGTTTACTATCTTCATCCTTATTCAAATAGAATTTAAATCAACTTTCGAAATCGTTTTATATTCATTTCAAATTCAAGATTCAATTATTCTAAAATATTCCCCATTTATTAAATTCAACAATTTAATTATCAAATAAATCGCTATATTTGAAACCCAAGTTATTTAACTTATAAAATTAACTCTTCAATATTTAAAATCACTTAAATATACCAAATTCAAATAACTAAAATGCTGGGTCGTTACAAAGGTCGTAACTTGGAATCCCATAAACCATGCTTATATCAAATGTATATTATAATAACTTCACTTTCCTTGCTTCAATTTGTTCCTAAACTTCCAAGTTCGAATCCTATTTACCCCATTTTACTTAAAATATTTTGGAACCACTTAGTTCACTTAAAAACATTTATTTTTTACCACTAAATTCCTTTTTACATTCAAATTTCAACCAAAATCTAAGCTCCGTTCTATGATTCTATAATAAGCATGATCTTTATTTAAAATTCATTGATTTTATTCTTGAAAATATAACTCGATCGAAAATATAACATAATACAAATGCTTATGATGATAATAGTAAGAATTTTTTTTAATTTAAAATGAGTAGTATAAATTAAAGAAAAGCATAATAGCCAAGGGGTGCGTGCATGTATAATACTTATATATATACATACACACACGTATGTGTGTGTGTATGGATTGAGTGCTATAGTTTATCTTAAGCTCTATTTTTTAAATAAACCAACAAGCTCATGTTAAGATATAAAATAAACTGGCTTAGGTTTTTCAAACCAACCACATCTTATCCAAAGTAGTTGTTTAAAATTAAGCATGATCTATGTTTGAGTTTCATTGTTTCTACGTAAATTAGTATAAAATTAATAAATATCAATTAAAACGTAATGATCGTTTATTATGGTTAACAACTTGGCATGCTGCAATAATTCTCATTTTAACCGCGTTTCTTCATTCACTCTTTTAAAAAATAAAATCAACCACTATTGTCATTTTTTAAACTGTATATGAGATAAGATATAATATATAAAGTGCACTCACTCAAATAATCCTGTGAACTTTAAGTTTCATTTAAATTATAAAATATGAAAATTATAAAGTTGAACGAACTATATAATTGTATATATTGTATGAATTTAAATCTAGCTTAATTTATTTCTCTTACAAATTAAAAAGAAAATCCAAACTTCTTAACGATCCATGAAAATACAGGCTTTACATTTTTCTAAATAAAACGGTTAATATGAAGGTAACTCAAACTTTATGAATTTGTTCGTCCCTTGGTAGAATAAATTATTTTTTGGCCTTTTTTTTATTTCCACTAACCTATTATTTTTTAACCTCCATTCTTCTATTCATTATTTCTTTCATCCTTGTTTTGAAAAAACACAAGATAAATTGAATATAAATATTCTAAGTAAAACTTAATGCTTCATTTTTATTCCTATAGAGTAAGTATTGATATAGAATCACTCTCTTCTGTAAGAAATTATGGTTCTTCTTTTACATCATTACCATTAAAAAAATTATTTTCCCTCAACATTTTAAACCAAAAACTCTCCTTCTAAAATTTGGTCGCATCTTAACTTAGTCATTTAATGTAATGTTTTCAATGTAAAATCCAATATATGTTATTATTATTTCCTTTTTAATTCTTTAAAATCAACATTGCATAATATCACATTAATTAATTAGTTATTTTGATTAATATTATTTTTATCATATCATGTGCGAAGCAGGGGTTCGCACTGGTCATAAATATATTTAAATAGTTTTTTGGCAATATTTATATATGATTTTTGTGCCACTTTTTTCAAGTTTTGATGCCACTTAGGATTTGTTGATTCTTGCTTCACTTGACCCCTATTTCTTTTACAGTATAGTAGGTTCCATAATTAATAAAATTTAAAGTATTGGGGCAATTATTCCTAGAATAATTAAAACTCTAGGATAATCTAGTAACAAATGGAGTCAATATTCAAGTTAATTTTATATTAGTATAATTAGCATTTAATTTCATGTAACTATGCAACAATATTTTATCATCATTGTTGTTGAGAGAAGCAGCTCTCCAAAGGTTCTTAATCTTGATTAGGCAGTGGGGTATTAAATTAACAGAGGTAAATTAGTCTAACTAAATATTGAAATCATAAAAAAATTAAAGAATGGTGAATATATTGAATAATTTTAAGTTATATGCTTTTAAATATATTACATACTTTTATTTTTTTCCTTTGTTCAGATCTTTTTACATGTAATATGGATTTGGCAATTGAGTGATGCTCTATTAAAGAAAGTCTTACAATAGAGTTTATGCAGTTGACAAAAATTCTTTTCGTTGGGAAATACTAACTTATATATAGTTCTTGCAATCAGTCTTTTGTAATGGTGTAAGTTTTATCAATTAGGTACTGCTTGAGAATGCATCCAAAAGCACTGCTAATTTGCAAGAAAAATAGTACAACATTATTTTCTATGCCTGAGTGCAAATATTATAGCATTGTAGTCAGAACAATATCGAACAGATGGAAACTACAAATGTAAGAGGAAGATGTGTGAAAAGACCCATCAATCATGCATGAAGCTACAAACTAATAGTATATTTAGGTC
Organism: Allium fistulosum; assembly: GCA_030737815.1. Taxonomy (NCBI): domain Eukaryota; kingdom Viridiplantae; phylum Streptophyta; class Magnoliopsida; order Asparagales; family Amaryllidaceae; genus Allium; species Allium fistulosum. The sequence continues at coordinate 621,577,402 of CM060907.1, forward strand.
GTGCAGTAATAAGTATATTTTGAAATAAAAGAGGATATTTTCTCAATTCTTAATTTATGTTTCGCTTGTTGGAAAATCCCAACATGTAGGCCATATAAAAATAAAATTTGTGTTGCTATTTTGGTCTAAAACCTAGTTAAAGTGATCAAATTATGAACTAAAGTTAAAAGGCTTAAAGATATAATCGCCATGGTATTAATGTGTACATACCAGACAATTCTAATTGGTTGAAGGGCCAAATTAGAAAATGCCAACTTTGTAAATAAAGGGTTATGGTCCCCAAATTACACATGCTCTATTTATCCTTCTAGTCTCTTCTATGGAAATAATTCAGATCTACGGTTGTGTCAATTTGGAAGATCAAACCAATTCTTCTTCTCTTTCAATTAACAACTATGGATTCAGGTATGGCTTCTGCAGACTTATTTATCTTTCTTTGATTTTTTCTCAATTAAATCAACATGGATCACATATTCAGATCTAAGGTTTCATGATTAATCAATCTTAAAGTATATTGAAATCTTAAAATTGCTATTTAATAGAATTACGATAATCAACACTCATAACATAACTACATTTTAGAATTAGTTTTAGATATTACAAAACTGCCCTTGCAGCTTTAACCTTAATAATTAAATAATTAAAGGTAATTTTGTACTTCATGCGATATGAAAACATCATTTTCCACTGAATTAATGCATCTCACCTTGTTATCCCGCCTTTTGGCAAGGCCGAGATATCAAGGAATTGACTGAAAACCAAGGATCGCTCATCCCGAATGTTGAGTATGCGCAAGTTTTCTATGGATGTTGATGAATTTTGTCCGAGTTCGGATCAAGCTACAATTGAATGACACGACAAGCAAAGCTATGGAAGCCAACGTCCTAAGTTTCAAGTCAATCCGAGTTCGTATGCTCAAGTTATGATCGATGCAAATCGAAGGAAATAACCTCACTTCATATCCATCCTTAAGCCTTGGTTCGAATCGATCCTAATTCAAACCCATCAGTGAGCAAGCTCCATTACGTATCCATCGACTAAAGAGACTTCTTCGAATCCATCAGGAGCATGCGACATCGTATCGATCAGGGGAACTGCGTACTTCGAATCCATCCACTCAACAGCCTTGTTCGCATCGATCAAGTTACAGCAGTTCGCATCCATCGGATGGTCCTCACACCATGTACTTCATATCCATTGTCTGTAGCATCCATGTTTATTCCGTATCGATCAAGTTACACTCATTTCATATCGATCGGCCACAGATCGATATGAAACCAACACTCCTTCTCGATACGAAGTGGCAAGCCAAAGGATGATGCAAAGTAAGGTACATTCGACTCGATACGAACATCGTAATATCATCGATACGAACTACGCCGCCTTCATCGATACGAACTAAACTATCTCCATCGATTCGAACCGAGCATACTGCAGACCGATACGAAGAGCACGCTATTGATCGATTCGAGCTACGCAACGGCCTTCGATACGAACAAGGCGAGAATCTGGGATGACTCGGTCAACTCGGCATGAAAAGTGGATCGATCCGAAGAGTGTGTGCCACGTCATCACCTGGGCATGTGCAACCATCGATTCGAATAGATCAATTTGAAACCATCGATTCGAACCAAACAGACCACCGAAGAACATCAACTCATATCGATCATATCTCGCAATCCACAAGTCCAAATGCTATGAAATTTTCACAGGAGCTTACGTACAACATAAGGAAGGCTCATGCCAAGTTTCAACTCGATTGGATCAAATCTTGATGGATACGAAACTCATTTGCATCGATCACGGATCGAGCCGAAACTTTATGGGCTCGGTCGCGTGGGCCCACTCACGTGCCAAAAAAAGTCTCCCGAGATCTGAGCGAAATATCTTCCTCTTATGCCTATAAATAGAGCCCCTGGGCCTACAGAAGAGGGATCTTTTGACGCTCCAACGCCCAGACTCTACCGGATTCAATTTTATACTCCATTACTGCTGTTGTACTCAATTTTCATAACTTTAATTCGCTGTAATCCGCTGCAATCAGTTGTAATCATCAAAGAAACATCAATAAAGTGATCAACTTCATAGTGGACGTAGGCAACACGCCGAACCACTCTAAATTGCTGTGTGTCTATGCATTTACATATCTTTTTTTGGAGTTTTTGTTAGATAATCCTCATTTGTCCATTTAATTTCTTCATTTTTATCTCTTCAAAAACTTCCGAAGAGTGTTGTGCCCATATCTGGTACAAACACTTTGGTGCTTTCATTAAGATAAACCCAGTTTTTCTCCTACTCTTTGGATCTGCTATCAATACCGGATTGCATAAATCTAAGAAGAAGATCCAGATCTCAAGCCTAAAAGCCCTTCTATCCTATTCAGATTTGCATCAGATCTAGGAAAGGACTTCGTCAATTCACCATGGTGAGCACACGAACTGCTTCCACAGCTGCCGATCAGGAAGGACGGGATAGACAGAATCCCATACAATTGCCTCCATCCAACCAAGATGCTGCCAGACCTTCAGATCCATCAGGCCCGGTCACCAGACAAGTGTTCCAGATGCTGTTTCAAGAGTTGACCCAGAGTTGGCAACAGCTTACTAAACAACTGCGCGCCAACGTAGAGTTGACCAACCAGCTGAATCGCCAAAGGTGCAGAAGATCCAGAAGAGATTAAGCTTCTTATTCCTCCACGAAGAGTTCAGCCTCGTTCGATGATCATCACCGATCTACATGCCCATGGCCGGACGTAAGCTACACCCAGGCCAACGGACACTAACCTGCCCTAAATCTTGGACAACCCAGGGCTGGACCATCCACCAGCCATCGGACCGGACCCTCCTCCGGAGGGGGTATCATTCCTTACCATGTCACAGGCAACCTCGCTACCACCACCACTACCGAACAAGGAGTTGATGCTAGAAATCAAGTTGATCTGCATCGTCGCCGACGAGAACACACTCCAGAACCTTATGTTCCTAAAAATCTTGAACCAAGGAGGCGAGACATGGACCGTCGACTGCGCCTGGTCCAGCCTTGCATTGTGGAACCCGACCACACCTTGGCACAGCATGCTCCAAATATCCAAATGCCGGATATATCGACGATGATTCGTCAGATGATCCGTGAAAGTCAGGGTCTCACTAATGACGATTGTTGGGATTTCCCGGAGTCATACCCCTTTCACTGATGACATATTATATGACAAACCACCTCGGCGTTCAGGATGCCAACTTTGCCAGTCTATAAAGGAAGTTCTGATCCCAATCAACATATTCTAAAGTATGAATGGTTGATGAATGTTGCGAGGGCTGACGATGCAGTTAAATGTTGTAGTTCCCCATTTCCCTGGGGGCATTGCAACTATGTGGTTTACTCGTTTGCCACCAAGATCCATTTCTAATTTCGACCAGAAGGCCACCAAGTTTGTTGAACTGTTCCGTATGCATGTAGCGAGACATAAAGATGTTAATACTCTGTCTAGTGTCACTCAAGCTCCCGGAGAGACACTCTGACGTTACTTGGAGCGATTTCATGATGCATGTGCAGAAATAAGCAATCCCAATGACAAATCTATCATGATGGCATTAACTAAGGGGATTGATCCTGATTCTGAGTTCGAAAATTGGTTAGCTGGGAAGCCACCTGCATCATTGGACCGTTTCTATTCCAATGCAACGCAATTCTTGAAGAGGGAGGATGCGAAACAGTCTAGGAAGCAGGATGACGTAGGGCACAACATGGAAGGAATTCAAACTAACATTGCAGTTAAACAATCCGGGGAGAGTTCTAGAAAAGTTCAGTTGAATATACAAAACAAACAAAACCAGTAGAGGGACAGTGGGAATCAAGGTAAAAACAAGATCAAAATCATGGTCCACGACGTAGAGCTCCCATGTTCGACAATTATACTCCATTGAATACGTCGCTGGAAAATGTGTATTTTCAGACCTATAATACCATGCAATACAAGAAACCTGCCCCGAAGCCATTAACGGAAAGACAAATCCAAACAGGGAAGTTTTGCAGATTCCGTGAAAGTTGTGGCTATACAACAAATGAGTGTCGTCATTACAAGATCTCATTGAAAAGCTGATACGTGAACGAAAGTTGGATCAGTTTGTGCGGGCGCCGCAGTTAGGAGGTGCGGGCCCATCTAATCAGAATCGTGCATCAAACCAGGAAAGGCAGGAGGAACCCGCTCGTACCGGCGGGAGGTTAGTGATAAACACTGTTTGTGGTGGTCCTCATTCGGTAGACCGAAGCAGGAAGGAAATGGAGTCGTATGCCAGCTCTATTAGGCATGCAGACTTCGAGTGTTGTAGTAGTTTTGGTGAAGGGGCTTTGGCCAAACAATAGAAGACGATGACCGATGACATCGTGTTCCGAAATAGAGATGCTGATAAGGTCGAAGCTCCCACTATCGATCCACTGGTCATCTCAGCTCAAGTGGGTCCAGCCTGAATGAAAAGGATTTTGGTTGACAGTGGAAGCTCTATGAATATATTTTTTAAATGAGCTTACGACCAAATGAAGATGGAAGCCAAAGATTTGAAACCTTGTAAGTCCCGAATCCATGGCTTCAACGAAAGCGCTACCATACCCACTGGAGTAGTGGAACTACCAATGGAGTTGGGGGTTGGAGAACGCCGGAGAGTCCAAATATTGCAGTTCGTTGTGTTGGACATAGACTCCCCTTATAATGCTTTCTTGGGCCGACCGACCCTCGCTGAATTCAGGGCGGCTATTTCCCCGTGGTGTTTGACTCTGAAGTTTCCCACTAGTCGTGGAGTGGGAGTTATTCAAGGAGATCAGGCTGTTGGGAGAGCCTGTTACGTTGCCGAGCTGCAGGAGGCGCAGCGAAAGGAGAAAGGAATGGGCGTAGAGGAATCTCTCTGCGTCTGTTTTGCTGATAATTGACAATTAATGCCTGGGCCTAGACCCGGGCACCCCAGCCAATTCCAAAGGGATCATGACCCAAGGGAAACTGAAGATGAAGGAGAATCTAAAGAAAGTCAAGCATCCTCGGCTGAACTGACGATCGATGTCCCAATTGACAATGATGATGATTCAAAGATGATAAAGATTGGCTCTCAGCTAAGCCAGCAGACTCAAGAGGAATTGGTTGAGTTTCTATGGGATAATCTTGACGTATTCGCCTGGATGCATTCTAATATGTGTGGGATCTCACCAGACATCGTGAGCCACACTTTGAATATTGACCCACGGCATGTCCCGGTCAAACAGAAAAGGCGTGGTATGGATCCAGAGAGATTTGCCACCCTTAAAGAAGAAGTAGAAAAACTTAAAACGAATGGGTTTATTCAAGATGCGCTATATCCCGAATGGGTGTCGAATCCCGTGCTTGTCCAAAAATCAAACGGAAAATGGAAAACATGTGTCGATTACTCCGATCCGAATAAAGCCTGTCCTAAAGACAGTTTTCCGCTTCCCAGAATTGATCAGCTCGTAGACTCAACAGCTGGACATGAACTCTTATCCTTCATGGATGCGTATTTTGGCTACAATCAGATACCATTGCATTTACCTGATCAGGAGCATACCAGCTTCGTAACCAATCTGGGACTTTATTGTTACAAAGTTATGCCATTCGGACTCAAGAATGCTGGGGATACTTATCAACAATTGGTCAATCAGATGTTTGCCAATCAAATCGGGAAAACCATGGAAGTATATGTAGACGACATGCTTGTGAAGTCACGATTTTCCACTGATCATATTAAAGACCTGGAATCAATGTTCAACATACTTCGAGAATACAGAATGAAGCTCAACCCATTGAAATGTCACTTTGGAGTTGCATCCGGAAGATTCCTTGGGTTTATCGTCAATGCTCGAGAAAACGAAGCTAATCCTAAAAAGGTCTAGGCGATCATAAATCTTGAAACCCTAAAAACTATAAAGCAAGTCCAGAGTCTCAATGGGAAAGTAGCAGCACTAAGAAAGTTCATTTCTAAGTCCACTGATAAATGTATTCCCTTCTTCGATCTGATTCGAAAAGGAAAACGAAACTTTGAATGGACCATGGAGTGTGAGGGTGCATTTCGAGCATTAATTCAGCATCTATCCACACCACCTATTCTGTCAAAGCCTATTGATCATAAGAAGTTGTATGTTTACCTAGCGGTATCAGAAAATGCTATCAGCGCTGCCTTAATTCGGGAAGAAGACAGGATACAGAAGCCAGTATATTACATCAGCAAACGATTGACTGGAGCTGAAAGGAATTATCCGAAACTAGAGAAGCTGGCTTATTGTCTTGGTATTGCATCAAGGAAGCTACATCCATATTTCCAGGCCCATCCTATTATTGTTTACACCGACCAGCCGTTACGATAGGTCCTTACGTGGCCTGAGACGTTTGGTAGATTACTCAAGTGGAACATCAAACTGAGCCTGTTTGATATTACTTATACTCCAAGACGAGCCATTCAAGGACAAGTCCTAGCCGACTTCATAGCTGAATTTACCATTCCAGAGGACTTGCTCGAAACTAGTGAATCTCCCGAATACGTCTGGAAGCTGTACACTGATGGTGCATCAAACAATAGGTGCTCGGGCGCTGGGGTTGTACTTGAAACCCACGAAGGCCGATCTATATGTTATGCTTTAAATTTCGATTTTCATGCAACCAATAATGAAGCTGAATATGAAGCCCTCTTAGCTGGATTGAAACTTGCTAGAGATTTGAGAATTAACACTGTGGAAATTTATTGTGATTCACAATTAGTTATGTGTCAAGTTCGGGGAGAATATCAAGCGAGGGATCGAAGACTAGCTGTTTACTTAGCTCGGGTTCAGGAAACACTGAATCAGTTTGATTATTATGCCATTTATTGTATACCTCGAGAACGCAATCATAAGGTCGATTCATTGGCGAAGTTAGCCAGCACTGGTGAAGCGCAGCAAATGGGGCTCGTTCCTGTAGAGACGTTGTCTTCCCCAATTATTTACCGGGCAGAAACAGATTGGGTATGTGAAGCCGCTCCCGATAAGGAGTCGTGGATAACTCCATTCAGAAATTACCTTGAGCATGGAATCCTGCCGAAGCGTAGGAGTGAAAAAAGACAAGTCCTTCGGAAGGCTTCACGATTCACCATCCAGAATGGAGACATGTACAAAAGAGGGTACTCTGTTCCTTTACTCCGGTGTATCGCTTACGATGAATTTAAACGAGTATTACGCGATGTGCATGAGGGAGAATGTGGCGATCACACCGGGGGGCAAGCACTTGCCAAGAAAGTACTTCGATACGGATATTATTGGCCGACTGTGAATCGCGATGCGTCGGATTATGCAAAGAAATGTGATAAATGTCAAAAGCATGCTCGAATTCCTAGAGCCCCACCTACCGAGATAACTCAAATGGTCAGCCCATGGCCGTTTGCAGTATGGGGCATCGACATCATTGGTTCTCTACCTCTGGCAAAAGGTGGTGCGAAGTACGCCATCGTTGCAGTTGATTACTTAACGAAGTGGGCTGAAGCTGAACCTCTTGCTACCATAACGATGAAAAAAGTGATCAACTTTGTAGTCCGCAACATTATCTATCGATTCGGTCTCCCACACACCATTATCACTGATAACAGAACCCAATTCGACAGTGTTGAATTTAAAGATTTCTGCCAACGGTTTTGCATTCGAAAGAAATTCTCTGCAGTTGCGCACCCTCAAGCAAATGGACAAGTCGAAGCAGTTAATAAAGTTATAAAGTCCATTCTGAAGAAACGACTGGAAAAGGCCAGGGGAAAATGGGTCGATGAACTTCCTATGGCTTTATGGGCTTACCGAACAACCCACAAGTCCACGACCGGTCACACTCCATTCTCTCTCTCTTATGGTTCAGAAGCTATTATTCCAGTCGAGCTAGAAGTACCTTCTCATCGTGTGACATACCATGATCCAAAGACAAATGCTATATTACTTGCTGAATCTCTCGATTTACCAGATGAGAAACGTGAAGAGGATGATTTAAGGCCAGCCGTGTATCGAAGTCGAGTCGCCCGATTGTACAACACCAAGGTCCGCCCACGAACCTTTGAACCCAGCGATCTCGTCCTGAAAAGAATCTATTCGGTTCCTTCGTATATGAAGCCAACATGGGAAGGGCCGTATGTTATTGAACGAAAGCTCAGTGATGGCACATTCAAATTATCGACCGTCGACGATCTTACTCTATCGAGAGCCTAGAATAGCGAGAGTCTTCGTCGCTACTACACATAACAGGCTCTATTTATTCATTTAGTTTATTTTTCATTTGCAATTTTTTTTTGCATTTCGAGATTAGAATTTGTAATAAGGCAACTGACTTTGCCATATTTTCTTATTTCAGCAATAAAATGCAATCTCTTCGAGCCAGAGCTGTGATTTACTTGAAATGCTTCATATAATCATCACCATGCACGGAGAGCTAAGTTCCATCATACGGTGGGATTTATTCAAATAGGGAGTGACTGTGATGCAACCGGTCACTTTCTAAGTGAAACCTGAGCTCGGGGACAAGCCATCACACCAAAGTCAAAAAAGGATTGATACACGACAATCCTTCACCTAACTCCAGATTCCCAGAGTGCGAACTAGAGTATAAACTTACAAATACGTCTTCGAAGAGGGTGGATCCGTCCACCAAACGACTTCGTCTGTATCTGAACCAAGTTTGACGAGGGTGGACCCGTCCATCTAACGACCTCACTTGTTAACTCAGGGTGGATGTGATCCGACCATCCACGATCCTGATACACCTTTCGTTCCTAGAGTGCGAGCGAAATCCAAAAACATGCAACAGATGTGACTGACCGTTTGTTTATCAACTCAAAATTCCCAGAGTGCGAAACGGAGTATAAACTTCAACTCCAAATTCCCAGAGTGTGAAACGGAGTATAAACATCAACCAACTTCAAATTCCCTGAGTGCGGAACGGAGTATAAACCTCAACTCCAAATTCCCAGAGTGCGAATTGGAGTATAAACATCAACTCCTGATTCCCAGAGCGCGAATTGGAGTATAAACACCAACTCCAAACTCCTAAAGTGCGAGTCGGAGTATAAATGTTGACTCCGAGTCCCCAAAGCATGGATAGATAATTACAACTTAAAACGGCGTAACCAACCTCCAGTAAACAATGAAAATCCCCAGAGTGCGAATATGATCATCGATAATCAAACAAGTGTGGTTGAACCACTCAATCTCCGCTTGTCTCAAACATTCATTCAGTGGCACTAAACTCAGCATGTTATAAGTAAGATGCAATCGCTGGCTGATGTTCTACAACTCATCCCCAAGACTGGGGGGTAGAACTTAAGTGTCGACCATTGACTGAAGCAATGCGACGTCAAAATTCAACTCACTTCCCGGTCATGAACCGTGTCCACAATTTCTGGATCTAGCGAATAAAAACAAACTTGACTAGGAAGCTGAAACTTCACAAGTGCACTTCAAATATTGAAACACTTAAGCAAATACACAATAACTGAGAAGAAGCCAAAAAAGAAGAGTTTCATTTCTACTGTTTGTGAAAGAAATTCATGTACAAGTTTATTCCAAAAAATTCCTACTAGCAGGGGCCGAACCCGCATCTATACACGACCTACGAAAGGAAAACCAAAAATAAATCCCTATCTACTCAGAGCAAACTAAAGAGGCCTATCTATTTCTTCTTCTCTCTCGGCTTCTTCCTCGGCGTAGACCCGCTGGAGCCGCCACTAACTTTCCTCTTTGAGCCTTTACTTTTCGGTGGTCGATCTCCAGGCGGGGGCATGATCTCGACGTCCTCCTCCAAGCTCAAATGTATAGGGATGCTTCCTGCAGGCGGGGTCAGAGGAACAGGATCAACTATAAGAGGCGGAATGAACACACTAGTGTCGATAACTGTACCACCAGGTGATATCATTCTAAGCGGAGCTGGACCAGGTGCCACCATTACACCTCCAAAAATACCACTACGAGCTGCTGCTTCCATTTCAGCATCAATTTCGGCCAATATTTCCTCTTCATTAATCGCTTGGGCCTCGCTAGGAGCATCAGTGGTTGGCATTGAAGAGCTTGTAGCAGGGGCGCTTCCGCCCTTAACAAATGGCAGGTCCGCAAAAGGGTCGCTGTGATGACCGAGAAGTTCCTCCATCATCTGTTCATCAAAAACTAGAGTGCACCCTTGCGTTCCGTCGGTCGAAGCCGTGGTCGTTGTGGTGGTGGCTTAAGTTATTATTGCCTCCTACATATGATGTGATTCTTGAGTAATAGGAGGCACGACCGGTGCAGCATCAATCACTGGACAAAAACAAGAGAACTGTTAGTACTTAATTCGAGTGACGATCCCGACTTAAGATAGACATATAGGATGTTCAGAGTACCTTCCTCAGTTTGGCTTGTAGATGGCTGAACGGCTTTAGCAACTTGTTCTATAGCTGGAAATATCTGCGGTTGAGCTGGATTGTAGGCAGGGACAGCTTGGGGATCAACCGCAGGTGAGGGTTCAGGCTGGGTTGACACAGGGACTTCGAGACTTGCATCGTGGTGTTTAACCCCTGAGCTTTCTCCTACTTCTAAGTGCTGGGTGCCGAGCCTCTCCTTTTCATGCAGAATCATTGACTCATGAAGGATCCTCCATTCATCTTCATTCAGCAAACGATTCTCGAGCTCAAACTCATCGACCGACTCACCCAGATGCACCGCCTTCTCCTCCTCAACCAATCGGCCCCAGGCGTTGTATAAATGTGTTGGGTAGTCATCAAGCCAGGCTAGACCTTTGTGCCTCAACACGTTATCATTGTAAACGACAAGGAGATCTTCAATATCGGCTTCTAGCCTGGACTCAGCCGATTTCACCTCCTCCTCAACCTTATTCTCCACCTCGCGGACCTTAGCCACGGCCGCATCTCGTTCACCCCGAAGCAAGACAGCCTGTTCGCATGCCTCCTGGGCTGCGTTGTTCGCATCATCCCTTTCCTTGGCAATGTCAGAGAATTTGCCTTTAAGCTCGTTGAGTTCCTTAATCGCCGCATCCCGTTCGGCGGTGACCATAGTATTTCGGTGGCCCATCTCCTCCACCAAGGCAACATGTGTTTGCCTTAATCTCTCCATCGACACATTCGCTTCATCGGCTTTTTTGGTAGCCTCAATTTCAGATTTCCGAGAAGACTCGGCCTCGGTATTGAGAACTTGGATGATTCGGTCCTTTTGAGCGAGTTCAGACTTCATCTTTTCAATTGCTTTGGCTCGCTCAAAGGCCACCTTGGAAGCTTTTTCTGCAGCCTTCACCCACTCTCTATACTGGGCGTAGATGTCATGAATGTAATCATGCATCGTGTTTTCCACCCCCGATGGAATTCTCTTTAAATGAGGTGGAAAGACGTAGCCATCAAAGCATATGTTTGGGAACTCTTTCCTCAGCTAAGCGATTTTAATAGCCCCTTCCCCCGTAGGCTCAGTTATGGCCTGCTCTACAATTATGGGGGCCATAGTTTCGACTCGCTGGTGATGAGTTTCGAGCCTAGAAGTATGAGAAGGCAGTCTGTGTCGCGGAGGCTCTGATGGGTGTGAAACGTGAACAGGAGGTGGTGAGGGGATTCTAGGAGGTGGAGAACGGGACCTAGATCGGTATCTATAGTCTCTATCCCTATCCCACTCGTATCTTTCCTGATTGGAGTACCCGCGATCGCGGTTTCTATCTGAATCCCTCCTACAGGACTCATAGTAAGTAGAAGACTTTCGAGCCGAGCGAAGGCTCCCTAACATCGATCCTCTCCCAGACATCGTACCTGTTAATGAGAAACGAAAGAAAAGTTAGTCATCTCTTGAATTGGACAATTTACGGTTGTAAATCATGTAGTGCCATGAAGTATATGTATGTGAAACCCCCCGACCAACCGGAAATGTCAGCCGCACTTATGGCAAGTGACTCACTCAGATCAAGAGCACTGTCAAGCTCCTCCAACCCGGTGTCAAGTTGAAACGACACATAATCCAGAATCGGAATATCAGCAAGCCCTTCGAAAGGATTCTCTACTTGTGGGGGAGGAGCCTCCGAAATTCTAATTCCAGGAATAGGCAAAGACAATACCACAAATTTCAATCCCATGGATTTCGAACGCTTATGAGCAACTGCCTTGCCTTTTCTCCTTCCTTCTGAGTCCTAAAAACTGCCAGAAGGCCCAGCTATAAGTTCATCATCAGTGGGTGTTCTCTCCGGATCAACCCCTTCAGCTATTACAATACCGGGCGCTTTGCGTTTTTCCAACCTCTTCGAGACTGCCCTCGGTGTCCCTTCAAGCCTTATGCTTCGATTCCGTTCAATCAGCCCGACAATTCTCAAATTCCTGTCGGTTAGAACTGAATCAATGTCCCTCATTTCGCTCGGAACTTCTTGAAGGACCCTTACTATCTCTTTGAAATACCCACCTTCCGGTCATGAAATTATGGCTGTAAAAGAAAAGAAGATGTCAGTTTATAGCAACTACTATCATCTGGATAACTCTTGAAGAATACTATAACACTTACATCTGACTAGCCATCGGCTGGCAAATCCTGGGGGGCACCGGATGTAGAACCATTCTGTTTTGAAGTAACTCAGCCTTCCCCAGGATCCAGTTACTACTTGGAAGTTCCTGACTCACTCCAAGAAAGTGAAAGACGGGCTATCTTCCCTACTCTTGAAGTTAAAAAGGTATCTAATCTCAGTCAGCATTGACGGTCAGAAGAGATGCTCCATGAATACGATAAATAGGCTATTCAGCAAAGCGTATCCATTGGGATGTAGTTGTGATGGGGCGATTCCGAGAAAAGACAACACTTCTCTAATATATTGGTTGAAAGGAGGAAGTGTTCCCGCTGCACACGCATGACAGTTAAAGGCAGTAAACCCCTCTGGGGAGCGTGCGGTCTATCGTTTGGTCTCGGTAATAGTACGTCGTCCAATGACAAACCATGCCTTAGGCATATTCGTCTCAACATGTCTTCAGAGACATTGGACGGTACAGAATCTTGGGGATTACAAATGAGTGTAGCATTAGGTAGCTCATCCGGAGCTGGGTCTATAACTTCGGTCGCGATGGCTGGAATCTCTAGGATAGAAGAAGATGAATCCGGAACTTCCTGTTGTTGTGAGCTTGAGGTTCCATAATTAACTAACTTATGAGAAATCATCATTAGACGATAATAACACTCATGCTTCCCCTAGTGTAAAGTGTGTGAATGTGTTGTGCAAGTGTAGTGCTTTATGCTACTTAAAAAGGTTCAATAGAGTATGAATAAATATTTAAACGACGAGACTTCGAAATTCAGCTGGAGTGACCGTCATCGCTGACCTTCACGACCATGCCATCCAAACGTTAGCAATCTATCCAAGTTGAAGTTTGTTATAAATTCGTTATCATTTTGTTAAGTTACAGTTCCATTGACGAGCTTCGAATGGCAGTCAAGTGTGCGGTTCAATAGTTAATTCCAGATATTAAAGAATGAAGCTCGTCGGAGTCGTGTGTTTGGTTGAAGTTCGTGTCCATCAAAATACAAGTTCGGATCGACCACCCAAAGTCTCGTTCGTATCGATCACCTGAGGGAACGATTTCGAATCGATCACCTTGAGACCAGATCATGTCAATTCGAGTCCCTCATCTCGTATCGATCATCGCCCATGTTCTCGTATCGATCGGTATAGTCACTACTTTGTATCGATCAAAACTCTATAGTTTCGTATCAATCAAAAAACATTCACTTCGTATCGATCGGGTCGCATTGATTTCGCATCCATCGGGTTACAACACAGTTCGTACCCATCACAACTATACTTCGTATCCATACCAATTCGAAGTGATAAAAACGTAATCAAAGGATCAACAATCGACATGAAGTTAAAGGTAAGGGATCGATGCGAAGCTCCCGGTTGAGGATCGATGCAAAATCAAGTTCCTTTAAAACCTTCATCGATACGAAATCAAAGCTAAGAAACTTTTGCCGATTCCTTCGTCTCCTTCCTCACTCCTTCTTCCCCAAATGGAAATAACTATATTTCCTTTCTCCCTTAGCCTTGCTCTGAGCCATTTCCGACCTCAACATAACCAGAAATCGGCTATGTACGTGAATGGAATAACAACTGGACTCGAATCTCGCCGTTCTTAACATAAATTCATCAATTCATTACCTGATTGCAGCATTTAGTTCGATGAGTGGAAGGTTTAATTTGGTTCGAAGGCAAGTACAGTTTCCTCTTTATTGGGCCTCTCAATCAATACGAAGACGAAGCGGAAAAGTGAAAAGTAAAAAAAAATTCTAAGTAAAGAGCCCCGTATTTATATGGGTGTGGAGCTGAGGGTAAGAAACGATTCGCCTACCGGTAAACTCGACCGGTTACAATGGGTCAACCACTGAATCGATTCGAACAAGCTATTCGAATCCATAAACTCGAGCTTTTTTCGAGACGAAATTGTTAATAGAGATTTTCCTGAGACACAAGGTCCATCGATATGAAACCATTGTTTTTATCCATTTCGTATCCAATAACACAGAATTCATCGATGCGAACGCTTATTTCGTATCCATCACTGTGAATCGCATCGATACGAGAAACCACCTTTTAACCTTCTACATCGATCCAGGAGAGGATCGATACAAAGGGACATTCTAAAACAACCATCTAGCATTGTTGCAATTTGAATTTCACATTGGTTCAGGAGAGGATCGATACGGGATTCGATACGAGAGAACCGACAACGACTCGTAAATGTGCAACGTCAACGAGAGTCAGATTAACATATATGCATATATATCGGACTAATATTCAATTTTTAATATCCATAGGAATTGGATACTCATCTGATAATGATTACGATGACAAATAGCTAATCACTATCGTCCAATAATCGATTACAACGGTACAACAGTTGGCAGTCATCAATTCATATTACTGAAAAATCAGACTAGAATTACAAATTTCAGCGAAAAGATGACAATCATTCAACAAGTCGGACAGAACCATTCAGGACGAAAAAAGTGACTGTTCAAAGCACGTCGTGTTCACACAAGATGTACTTTGGGGAGGCAAATGTTATCCCGCCTTTTGGCAAGGCCAAGATATCAAGGAATTGACTGAAAACCAAGGATCGCTCATCCCGAATGTTGAGTATGCGCAAGTTTGCTATGGATGTCGATGAATTTTGTCCAAGTCCGGATCAAGCTACAATTGATATGACACGACAAGCAAAGCTATGGAAGCCAACGTCCTAAGTTTCAAGTCAATCCGAGTTCGTATGCTCAAGTTATGAACGACGCAAAACATCCTAAGTTTCAAGTCAATCCGAGTTCGTATGCTCAAGTTATGATCGATGCAAATCGAAGGAAATGACCTCACTTCGTATCCATCCTTAAGCCTTGGTTCGAATCGATCCTAATTCGAACCCATCAGTGAGCAAGCTCCATTTTGTATCCATCAATTAAAAAGACTTGTTCGAATCCATCAGGAGCATGCGACATCGTATCGATCAGGGGAACTGCGTACTTCGAATCCATCCACTCAACAGCCTTGTTCGCATCGATCAAGTTACAGCAGTTTGCATCCATCGGATGGTCCTCACACCATGTACTTCATATACATTGTCTGTAGCATCCATGTTAATTTCGTATCGATCAAGTTACATTCATTTCGTATCGATCGGCCACAGATCTATACGAAACCAACACTCCTTCTCGATACGAAGTGGCAAGCCAAAGGATGATGCGAAGTAAGGTACATTCGACTCGATACGAACAGCATAATATCATTGATACGAACTACGTTGCCTTCATCGATACAAACTAAACGATCTCCATCAATTTGAACTGAGCATACTACAGACCGATACGAAGAGCACGCTATTGATCGATTCGAGCTATGCAACGGCCTTCGATACGAACAAGGCAAGAATCTGGGGACGACTCGGTCAACTCGGCATGAAAAGTGGATCGATCCAAAGAGTGCACGCCACATCATCACCTGGGCATGTGCAACCATCGATTCGAACAGATCGATTCGAAACCATCGATTCGAACCAAACAGCCTGCCGAAGAACATCAACTCGTATCGATCATATCTCGCAATCCACAAGTCCAAATGCAATGTAATTTTCACAGGAGCTTACGTACAACATAAGGAAGGCTCATGCCAAGTTCCAACTCGATTGGATCAAATCTTGATGGATACAAAATTCGTTCGTATCGATCACGGATCGAGCCGAAACTTTTTGGGCTTGGTCGCGTGGGCCCACTCACGTGCCAGAAAAAGTCTCCCGATATCTGAGCAAAATATCAGCCTCCTATGCCTATAAATAGAGCCCCAGGGCCTACAGAAGAGGGAACTTTTGACGCTCCAATGCCCAGACTCTGCCGGATTCAATTTTTACTCCATTACTGCTGTTGTACTCGATTTTCATAACTTTAATTCGATGTAATCCACTGCAATTAGTTGTAATCATCAAAGAAACATCAATAAAGTGATCAACTTCATAGTGGACGTAGGTAACACGCCGAACCACTCTAAATTTTTATGTGTCTGTGCATTTACATATCTGTTTTTGGATTTTTTGTTAGATAATCTTCTTTTTCCATTTAATTTCTTCATTTTTATCTCTTCAAAAACTTCCGAGGAGTGTTGTGCCCATTTCTGGTACAAACACACCTACTTCCCAGATTCATTGCATTTCCTCTCTTATTTGTAACTTCTGTAATTTACTACAGAATAAATTGATAATTACATAAGAACATTTAAAGTAATCGATCAATGAACAAAATGAAATCTATTGAAACCCTTACTGTAACATCCCCTATCTAGATGCCCAAAACTAAGCTATACATATGTTATAGTCATCTATTGTATTAGCTTCTGGCGACTAAATACGGCTATGTTAATGGTATCAATAATATTAGAAGCACTTGAATATGAAACAAAACACAGATTAAAAAAAATACAAATTACTTCATTACATTTCCAAATAATATTTGTTCCACATTCAGGTCACATAACCCAATCATTTTCCCAATCGAATAAATATAGTTATTACAAATTACGTCGAGAGCAGTATATGAAGATACCCCCTCGATTGATCAAAGTCAAATGGTCATATAAGACCCAATACATCATAACACAGCAGAAATTCATCAAACATAAATAAAGCGGCAAAGCCCTAAATAACTATCCATTGCCTCCAGCATCCTCCGGTAGCTTATTCGTCAAACAACCTATAAACCTGATAAGATCCTTAACCTCTTAATCTACTCAAGTTGGTTTTGAGTACCCAAGAGTTTAAGGGGAAAACATAAACTTTGAGTCAGACATAAAGCCTGGTATGAATAATACTATACATCCTGGTTTAATTATGTTAAGTGAGACCACGCCGCTTGGCAGAACGGGTTTCCCCTCACTAAAATTTTCTTTAAAACTTATCTTTGCAAATCCTTTCATATAACCATATACTATACTCCCGCATCCACAATGGTTAATCTCAACAAAATAATCATTATGTAATCAAACATAAATATCAGTTAATAATGAACTATCTGTTCAAATACAAATAACTTTTAACCTTTCGCTAACTCGGGCCTACCATGCAACATAATTAAATGTAACCTAACATCTGTTAGATTTCATATTTAGGATTATCTATCCTTAGCCATCAATTTAACATTTCCCATCAGGACGGTCTATACTAAACTATCTGTTAAATATCTTCCTTTTGGATAGTTTGTCCCTAACTTAATCATCTCCCAGGTCCTCCCGAGCCTAATGGTTTTCCAGGCTTACCAATAACCTATCTATATACAACATATATTCCTTTTGGTGTGTAATCATAATTTTAGTCTACCTATGACCAAGCCCTACACACTGGAAGTTTGGATAACAATTAGATGGGGCTACAAGCTAATGTATAGGGCACGACCCCCATACTAGTCCCATCTGGTTTTCTAATATCCGAGTCATTTATACTTAAGGATCCCCTCCCATAATTTTCCTTGAAAATAATTTCAAAATGATTTAAACCTTTAAATCAAACTTCAAACAAGGAAAAGAAATAAGTCTTTATACTTTACTCAAACCGTATTACCATGTTAGATATATATTCTTTACTCAAAACTTAGTTGATGAAAACACTTTACCATTTGAAAGAACCTCTTTCCGTACTTTGAAATTATCTCATTCAAACTCAATGTTTAAACCTTTCGAAAATCATCTATAAAACCTTTCAAATTCGTTCAAAGAAACCTTTTGGAAGTTATAAACTTTAGACATTCTTCTTTAAAATCACTTTAAGTCATTGCCTTAGAAAAACCTTTAGAAAACCTTCCTTCGAAAACCTTTCGAAAACATCTAATAAACTTTTCGAAACAGATCCAGGAATAAACCCTTCGAATGCTTAAAACCTTTTAAAACATAAACCTTTCGAAGGTATATTGGGTTCAACTTTAAAACAATCTGGAAAACTTCTTTATAAAACCTTTCGTCTTTTAACAAAACAACCTTTCAGAAATATCCAAATATCCTTTCGAAAGCCTTTTGTTATATTTCACAAACAAGGGTAACCACTTAAGTCCAAAGCTTCCCTCCGAAATCCTTGGAGAAACGACTAATTTTAAAAATAGATAAACCTTTCAACTGGGTCGGAAGGTTCAAAGTAAAACCTTTATAAAACAGTGGAAACCCATCGGCTGTGCCGGAAGGTTTCAAAACAAAGTAATGGCGGTAGCAGCTATAACCTATCGACTACATCAGAAGGTTTTAAAGTCTTTCTTTAAATAACTTGACCTGGTTGGAAGTGACCAAGTCGAAAGCTCAAGTTCGAAAGCAAAGCAGGCGAAATCTTTTCACTTATAAAACAATTATATTCCAACCCTTTTTGGCCATCAACCTTTCGGCTATTTTCAATTCATTATGTACCAATTACTTGATACCTTATGCATTGAACTTCGAACTTATCGAAAGCTAACCTTTCGACTGAGACGAAAGGTCTTGGGTGGAATGTATTTAGCCGTATGGATTGAAACATGGAAAAAGTGTGATTTTTGTCCTTAAATTTAAAAAGGAAACTTTTCAACTAACCTGCCTTTGTTTGTCAAATTCTCATTGGTTAATATAATACTTTTCAGAATTTTGCTGCCGCAATTACCAGAATTTATAAAACATTTTATTTTGCAAAATGCCCCTTCTCCTTTATGAATATATAAAAAATTTAATTCCCATACCTTAAATAATTTTATATATCCCTCAAATGACTTAGGAAAATTCTGGAAAAATTCCAAAAAATATATTTTAATATATTACCTAACATATTAAAAGTTAACACTAGTTCAAAACTGTCCAAATCATCATTGTCTCATAAGTCTACATATTTTTATTATAAAAAATCAAGTTATCTACCGAATTGGTGTGTTGTACAGGAACAGATGTGTTATATGACTTTTGAAGAATCAACGCTCAATGGAAAAATGGTGCAAATCAAGAAAAACAAATGGATACTTGATAGTGGATGTTCAAGACAAATGATGGGTAATTCGGAAATACTGAATGGTAGAATTTATGAAGATGGAGGACTGGTCAACTTTGAAGACAAATCTAAAGGATATGTGATTGGCATCAGCAATGTCGGTAACTCTAAAACTCCTACTATTTCTGATGTTTTGTTAGTTAGGAATCTAAAACACAACTTACTTAGCATAAGTCAACTATATGACAAGGGCTACAAAATTAAATTTGAAAAGGTTAAGTGTCACATCGAAGATAATAAATCAAATATTATCTTTGAAGGAAGAAAAATATTTTTATTCTCAGTATGAAAATCTCAAATGATAACCTATGTCTTTTGGATAATACAAGTAACCCATAGATTTGGCATAAAAGATTTGGGCATTTCAATTTCAAACTCTTATCTAGACTTTCAAAACTTGATCTAGTAAAAGGTCTTCCTAAAATGGATTTTAAAGTAGATAGTATATGTGATGCTTGTCAATTAGGAAAACTTAGGAAGAGTTCATTCAAATTGAAAGATATGATTTCAACTTCAAAACCTCTTGAGTTACTTCATTTAGATCTGCTTGGTCCATCTAAAATTTAGTCAATAAATCACAGTAAATATGTTTTTGTAATTGTAGATGATAATTCTAGATTTGCATGGAAAATTTTTCTGAAACATAAAAGTGATGCTTTTGATTTATTTAAAACTTTTGCAAAAAGAATTCAAAATCAACTTTCTTTACAAATCAAAACTATTCGTAGTGATCACGGTGGAGAATTTGAAAATGAAAATTTTGAGAATTTCTGTAATAAAAAAGGAATAACTCATAATTATTATTTTCGAAGAACTCCATAACAAAACGGAGTGGTAGAGCGTAAAAATAGGACGATTCAAAAGTGTGCAAGAACTATGCTTTCAGATAGTAAATTACCGAAAAAATTTTGGGCTGAAGCAGTCGCTACAGCTTGTTACATTTTGAATAAGATTTTAATTAGACCTCTAACCAATAAAACACCATATGAACTTCTTTTCAATAAGAAACCTAAGGTATCTTATTTTAAAGTTTTTGGAAGTAAATGCTTTATTCTAAATACAAAGGACAATTTGATCCTAAATCCGACAAAGGAATCTTTATCGGATATTCTAATAGAAGTAAAGCATATAGAGTTTTCAATTTAAAAACTAACACCACTAAAGAAATAATGCATGTATCTTTTGATGAAAATTTCAAAGATTTTGTTCAAATAAATGATGAAGATGATTTTGTTACTTTAAATAATAAATCAAATGAAACAAATTATGAAACTGTTCATCCTAATAAAAGGATCAAGCTTTTAAAAGATCATCATATAGAAAATATACTAGGAAATGTTGAATCTATTGTTAGAACTAGAAATCAACTAAACAAGATGAGTAATGTAGCTTTTATATCAACTATTGAGCCCAAAAATCCAAAGGAAGCATCATCTAATGATTCATGGATTCTTGCTATGCAAGAAGAACTGAATCAATTCACCAGAAATGATGTATGGGAACTTATTCCTACACCTGAGGACAAAACTATAATAGGAACTAAATGGGTTTATAAAAATAAAATGAATGAACAAGGTGAGGTCGTCAGAAATAAATCTCGGTTAGTCGCGCAAGGTTATTGTCAAGAAGAAGGAATAGACTCTGATGAAACCTTTGCACCCATAGCAAGATTAGAAGCCATTAGAATTCTACTTGCTTTCGCAAACCACAACAATTTCAAATTATTTCAAATGGATGTCAAAAGTGCCTTTTTAAATTGTTTTGTTAAAGAGGATGTTTATGTTGAACAACCTCCACTTTTTGAAGAAGAAAAGTTTCTAAATTATGTCTACAAATTAAAGAAAGCTTTATATGGTCTGAAACAAGCTCCTAGAGCCTGGTATGACACTAAGATCTTACCTATTACAATCAAAATTTGAAATTGGTAGAGTAGATAATACTCTTTTTATTAAAAGAAACAAAAATGATATCCAATAAGTACAGATTTATATAGATGATATCATTTTTGGATCAACAAACAATGAAATGAACAAAGAGTTTTCTGAAATAATGACAAAAGAGTTTGAAATGAGTCATATGGGTGAACTTACTTTCTTTTTAGGATTGCAAATAAAACAATTAAATAGTGGTATTTTCATTAGTCAATAAATGTATGCTAGGGATCTAGTTAGTAAGTTTGGTATGACCACTGCGAGTGGAAAACCCACTCTTATGGCAACCAACGAAGCCTTGAATAAAGAAGACATGTCAAAAGATGTTGATCAAAAACTATACTGGGGAATGATTGGATCGCTACTCTATATAACTGCAAGCAGGCCTGATATCATGCATAGTGTCTATCTCTGTGCAAGATACCAATCTCAACCCAAAGAAACCCATTTAAAAGCTGTTAAATGTATCATAACATATGTTAAACACACTTTAGACTATGGCCTATTTTACCCTAAAAATGATTCATTTGATTTAATCTCATATAGTGAGGCTGACTATGCTGGTTGTAAATCAGACGGAAAAAGTACAAGTGGAATTTGTCACTTTTTAGGAAATTCTCTAGTTTCCTGGTTTAGTAAAAAGCAAAATATTGTCTCACTATCAACAACTGAAGTAGAATATATCTCTGCTGCTTTGGCTTGTTCTCAAGTTATCTACATGCAACAGACCCTAAAGGATTTTGGATTAAATATTTCAAAATCACCAATTTATTGTGACAATACAAGTGCAATAAGTTTATCCAAAAATCTTATTCATCATGCCAAAACCAAACATATTAATATCAGACATCATTTTCTCAGAGATAATATAAGTAAAGAGATTATTTCTCTCGAATTTATCAACACTAAGAATCAAATAGTTGATATTCTGACCAAACCCTTGTATCAATCAACCTTTACTAAATTAAGAAGAGAACTAGGTATTTGTTCTATAACTGAGATATAGAATATAAATATAGTAACATATATATTTAAATAAATAGAGAAAATCAAAATTGCTAAAATTTTCAAAGGGATGTCGACATGCCCCTACCCCACATGTTGACATACAATGGTCAGATTTGAAATTTTGATTTTGCCTCTAAAATCAGTTTGGTGGTTATATAACCACAATATTTCGAATTCATCTGTCTTCTCACTTCATTTTCTTTGCAATAAACTTCTAAAAATACAAAGTAATGGCCTCCTCTTCTAAATCAAACAAAAATGCAACCATTTCCTTCCCTTCTCCTAATTCTGGTCCATTCCAACGTACTACACTGGCTCGAGTAATGAAGATCGAGGAAATTATGAAAGATTCTCTGCAAATGCTGACTGAATTGCAATTCATGCAAATAAGGATGGCAATGGAACAAGAGAAACAAGGCAAGATTCTTAGAAATTAGCAAAAATTTCTAATGGATAATCATGCAGACCCTATTGTGATTGAAGATGATTCCTCTAACATACGTATTCATAATCCATTAGAGGACGAAGAAGAAGAAGAAGAAGAAGAGGAAGAAGAGGAAGAAACGCAAATGGATGAGGACGATAATGTTGTTTGGGTTGGAGAAGTCTGTTTTGAGAAAAATTGTAATTTGGTCGAACAATATGGAAACTTTTGTCTCCATTACCCCAATTGTTCGATTCACAAGTCACCAATTGTCAAGGACTCTCGTTCGATTGTTATTATATTAATGTTTTTATATTTTGTGTACTTGTATATATTTGTGTCTATGTTTCATATATATGTGTAATGTAACATCATATATAATAAAATTAGATTTATGTTTCACTTATTATACTTCGTTATTAGCATTTAATTCCATAGTATTAGTTTAAGGGGGAGTTATGTAGTTTAGGCTTAGTTTTTGCTGATGACAAAGGGGAGAATTATAAAATAGGATAGTTAGGATGTAGGCTTAGATTAAGGGAGGAGTTAGTAGATTAAGGGGGAGTTATTGGAATAAGAGGGAGTCAGAGTAGAATCAGAATTTGGTAGAGTATATTTTAAACATAGGTTGTCATCATCAAAAGGGGGGAGATTGTTAGTTCCTGAGATAGTGGTTTTGATGACAACAACCTTAGGACTTGTTATAAAATATAAATACTAATATCTTTGTCTAGATATATATGTATACGCATGATATATATATATATGTGTGTGTGTGTGTGTGTGTGTATGTGTGTGCAGGTACTGAGAATGAAGACTGTACAGTATAGAGATTCAAGACTGACGAATTCAAGATTGAATAAATCAAGACTGAAGACTCATGAGTATCAAGATTATCAAGAGTTCAAGATATCAAGATAAGTAATAGAGTTTAGATTTATGTTAAAACTTCATAATAGCACTGAAATCTTTATTCGGATTTTAACTGTGGAATGGAATCCACCTTCTTGCTTTAATAGTGGGATGGAACCCACGACCTCTTTAGTGGGATGGAACCCACGACCTTCTCTAGTGGAATGGAATCCATGAAATTTTCAAAAGGACTTATTTTTAGATTTTTTCAAAACTATATTTTTAAAAAGACATCTCTCTCTCAGTTTAAATATTTTAGCCTTAATTCAAAAACTATTTGTAATCATATTTATTTCAAAGTCATTTCTTTTTTTTAAATTATCTCCTGGTTTTAATGTTATAGCTTTAATCTCAAAATATTTATATATTTAGTTTTTATTACTTTTAAATTTCGTAAGATCACTTTCCAAAGGTTTTTATAATCATAAAGTATATTGAAAATAGTTTACAAAGTTCTAAGGTTGTTTCGACAAACTTTAGAAAGAAAATCTCTTTTAAAACAAAATTTAGTTTTCAAAAAATAATAGGGGATGTCGGCATGCCTATACCCCCCATGTCGACATGGTAGCCGTAGATTTTAAAATTCAAATTTTCAAAAGAAGTGTCTATTCGTCATAACCTTTCACGAATGGACATGACCGTTATTCTCCTATATATACCAGTAGTTTTCAACGAATTTTCACTTAAGATTTCTTTGTTTTCTCTCCTCTTTATCTTCCATTCTTATTTTCAAACATTCTTAACAAAACACTGCAAAAATCCTAAGTGAATCAAACTCGATCGTCTCTAGTTTTATTTTCTGGCACTCTATCTCAAAGATTTCAGTGCTATTCAGAGTTATAGGATCATTTGTAATCAAAGATTGAAGTGTATTGAGTCTCTCTATCAAAGTGTGATTGGAAACGGTGTGATTGTGGCCCGTAAATCAATTGGGTGTGATTGTAGCCCGTAAATCAATTAGGTGAGCTTGTAACCTGGTTAAATCAAAAGAGTTTGCCCTGGACTCGGAGATAGGAGGGTGTATCTCGTGGTCTTGAAATCGAGGTTGTAATATCGACATTATATTTCTAAAGAAATATGCACAAGAAATTGTGGGACTGGATATAGGGTAACTCCGAACCGGTATAAGATTCCGGTGTGTTCTTTCCATTACTGCTTTTATTTACTATTTTCATCTGTGTCTAGTTCTGTGATTGTCTCTGTGTTTGTGAATTGCATCTGCTTGGGTTAATTTGAAAAGATTTCAAAAAGATTCATAAAATTAATTAAATACTATTCACCCACCCTCTAGTGTTAATTCTGCTTTAAGATCCGTAATCTGCATTTCCTACAGTCTCTAGTGTTATTGCTCCATTGAACCTTTACTAACTTGACTGTCGTGTTCCTCAATTTCTTCTCATCTCTAGCCACATCTGAATCGGCTTCCTAACTATAGTCAAATCCATTTCCACTACTAAGTCTTCTAATATTGTAGGTGCTATAGTAGTCTCCGGGTCTCTAACACATTTTCTAAGATAAGAAACATGGAAAACAGTATGGACTCCAGCCAAACTACTCGGTAACCCTACTCTATAAGCGAGTTTCTCGATCCTCTTAATAATACAAAATGGACCCATGAACCTAGGTGCTAACTTCCCTAACTTCCCAAATCTGATTACACCTTTCATCGGTGAAACCTTAATAAACACATAATCTCCGATAGAAAATTTCAAATCCATCCTTCTTTTAATTGCATAACTTTTCTGCCTAGATTGGGCTTCCTTCATCCTAGCTCGAATCAACTCAATCTTCTCCGCAGCTTCCTTTAATAAATTCGGACCAAGAATTAATCTATCCTCGGTCTCTAACCAACATACGAGAGGCTTGCAAGGTCTTTCATACAATGCTTCAAACGGTGCCATCCTAATACTAGTCTGAAAACTATTGTTATACGAGAACTCGACTAGATGAAGATGGTCTTCCCATGATCCCCCAAAATCTAATATACAAGCTCTTAACAAATCTTCTAAAACTGTGTTAACTCTTTCCGTTTGCCAATCTGTCTGTGGATGGTAAGCGGTACTCATGTTGAGCTTGGTTCCTAATGCTTCCTATAGACTTTTCCAGAACACACTAGTAAATAAAGAATCTCTATCACTGACAATACTACTAGGAATCATGTGCAGCCTAACCACATTCTTCAAGAATAACTTCGCCAAATCAGGTGCCGTTCTAGTTGACTTTACCAGAATAAAATGGGCACTCTTAGTCAGTCTATCTATTATGACCCATATGCTTTCGTTTCCTCTTCTAGATCTCGGCAACCCATCAATAAAATCCATGGAGATTGAATCCATTTCCATAACGGAATCTCTAACGGTTGGAGCAATCCACTTGGCTTCTGGTGTTCAGCCTTTGCCTGTTGGCAATTCAAGCACTGCTTAACACACAATCCTATGTCCCGCTTCATACCTTCCCAGAAGAAATTTCTCTTCATGTCCTGATACATTTTCGTTCCTCCCGGGTGGATAGTGAACTTCAAACGATGGCACTCATCCAAAACCTCCTTCCTCATGTTTCCTATGTTTGGAACACATAACATCCCTTTCTTCCTCAACCACCCATTTTGGTCAAAATTGAAATCCTTTAGGTCACCGCTCTTCATTCCTTCCTTCAATCTTTTGATCCTTTCAGCCAATACTGGATCCTCCACTTACTTAGAAGCTACCTTCCCAATCATTACCAGTCGGACTTCCAAACAAGACAATATGGTACTTCCTGCACTCGATCCTACCTCGGACCTAAACCGCATACTACAAGCCGATAATGCCTCCAAGTCTTTCCACTCAGTAATCATAGCCAATACTACATTATGATGTTTTCGACTGAGTGCATCCGCTACCTTGTCTCCTTTTCCAGGTATGTACTCAATTCCAAAATCATAGGCATCAATAAACTCCAACCATCTCTGTTGTCTCATATTCAGCTCCTTCTGAGAGAACAAATACTTCAATGACTTATGATCAGTATATAGCTCAAATCGCTCTCCCAAAAGATAGTGCCTCCACGCCTTTAAAGCAAATATAACGGCAGCTAACTCCAAGTCATGCGTTGGATACCTAACCTCATATGGTCTGAGCTGTCTATAAGCGTAAGCAATTACTTTACCCCTTTGCATCAACACAACTCCTGATCCAGTTCCACATGCATCTGTATAAATAACTAAATCCCGATTATCCTCCGAAACTACTAACACCGGTGCATGGGTCAATAAGTGTTTCAAACGCTGGAATGCTTCTTCACACTTATCAGTCCATACGAACTTCACATCTTTTCGCGTAAGCTTAGTCATTGGTGCTGCTATCCATGAAAAATCTTTTATAAACCTCTGATAATACCCTGCTAATCCAAGGAAACTCTTTATCTCGGTCACCATCTCGGGTCTCTTCAAATTGTTCACTTCTTCAGTCTTAGTCGGATCTATAGAAAACCCTTTCTCAAAGACGACATGATCAAGGAACTTCACTTCCTTCTTCCAAAACCGACACTTCGTAAACTTAGCCTTCAACCGATGCTCCCTCAACTTCTCGAGCACGACTCTGAGATGAACTTCATGTTCCTTCTCATTCTTAGAGTATATCAAAATGTCATCAATGAAAACCAACACAAACCTATCCAAATGTTCTCGAAAAATCCTATTCATCAGATCTACAAAGAATGCCGGTGCATTAGTTAGTCCGAATGACATAACTAACCATTCGTATGATCCATATCTCGTTCTAAACGCCGTCAAAGGAATGCTATCCTCTGCAACTCTAAGCTGATGAAATCCTATCGCCAAATCTAGCTGAGAGAATACCTTTGCTCCACTCAACCGATCGAAAAAATCATCAATTCTCGGAAATGGATATCGGTTCTTTATCGTCTTCTCATTCAACTTACGATAATCGATACATAGCCTTAATGATCCGTCCGGCTTCTTGGCAAACATAGCAGCAGCTCCCCATGGCGAACTACTTGGCTTAATAAAACTTTTGCCTTCCAGATCTACTAACTGCACCTTCAACTCTTTCATTTTTGTAGGTGTCATCCTACTCGGCGACCTACTCATCGATTCAGCTCCAGGCACTAAATCAATTTGAAACTCAATAGCTCGTTTCAGTGGCAGTCCAACGACTGGTTCGAACACATCGGCAAATTCTCTAACTACAAAAACCCGATGCAACTCATCCTCCAACTCCATAACACCCAGTAAAGCATTCACCTCACAACTAAGGTTCTCCACATCATAAATTATCTGATCACTACAATCTGGATGACTAAGTGATATTTTCCTATCTTGGCATAATATCCTAGCGTCATATCTACTCAACCAATCCATCCCTAGGATAATCCCAAATCCCACAAAGTCAAATACATGCAAACAACAATCAAAGGTATGGCCTAACAAATCAAATTTTAGATGGTCACACCTCATCCCAAGTGTTGCATAACCTACTATCGGATTAGCAACCCTTAAGGAAGTAACTAAGTAAGAGGGTTCTAGGTTAAGTCTATCTACCAGACATCAAGAAATAAAAGAATGGGATGCTCCAGTATCAAATAGGACGCTAACAAACATACCGTGGATCTGCAGTGAGCCTCCTAAAATAGCTTTTCTCTTTTCCTGTGCAACTGATTTTGAGGTTGTGGGCTCCAAAGCTTAAACTCGCCTTTTTCCCTTCCTTTGGTGGCTCTAGGCACTTGTTCTTGAAGTGACCCACCTGATCACAATTAAAGCATCTGACATTCTTCTTCCTACCATCTTCTTTTCCTTTTCCCTTGTTGGCTCGACATCCGTTGGCATAGTGTCCTTTCTTATTGCAGTTGTAACAAACCACTTCAGCTTTACTCTTCTTTTGTACCCCTTCCTTATGAGCAATCTTCTTCTGGAAAAATTTCCTCTTCTGAGCCTGTCCAGTCTTAGCCTCTTTCACTTTCTTCCTTAGGCAAGCCAATGCTTCTTCTTGCCTCAATGCCATCTCAACAACAACATCACTAGGGTCTCTTAAGTGCGGTAAAGTAGCACTTATCAGTTCTGTCCTTAATCCACTGATGTACTTCTCATTTCTACTGATAACAGTATTGACTAATGCATACCCATATCGGGCTAGTTCTTCGAACTTCCTGCTATACTCCAACACACTCCTATCTCCCTGCTCTAGTTCTACAAACCTCCTTACCAATGCAGCTTGCGCCATAACAAACATGAATCTCTCCAAAAACCTTCTTCTGAATTCCTCCCAAGTAATGGTCTCTTCATCCACTCTAGTAGTGACGGTATTCCACCAAAATAATACAGCTCCCTATAGATTCCTTAAGGCCAACCTTCTTTTCTGCGCATCATTTAGTCCTAAATCAGCGAAAATCTTTTCACAATGCAGTAGCCAATTTTCTACTTCAATCACATCCTCGGTATCAATGAACGACTTTCCTCCGAGCCTAATATAATCTCTGCTCAGATTGGCGTACTGATTGACCGTAGGAACCTCTTGAGCTCCTCCTCCCGCAGTATTACCTCCAACTACAACTGCTGCGACTTTAGCTTGCAGCATATTCACAAAGAACTGATACATCGCCCCCATATCCACCTGCGGAACCCCTGCACTAGCATTTTCAGCTTGTGCCTAACCAGGGCCTCTCCTTGCATTTAGTCTGGCGTTTTAGTTGGTAGTGGTGTTGTCTCCTCCAACATTCACTCAGCTCCTTCTTCCCTCCATATCTGTATTCAAACCTCGTGAGATATAGATGAATAACCTAACCAAGACAAGAGTCTAAAGATTGAGCGTATACTTATATATATAAAAATACAAGTACGTCATTATAGCGTTATCGCATACCCCGATCTTAACTCTAATTCCTATGGATTATATTTTCAAAAATCATTTTTTTAAAAGTGTTTCATAAACCATGCTCTGATACCAAGCTGTAACATCCCCTATCTAGAGGCCTAAAACTAAGCGCTACAGATGCTGCAGTCATCTATAGTATTAGCTTCCGACGACTAAATATGACTATGTTAATGGTATCAATAATATTGGAAGCACTTGAATATGAAACAAAACACAGATTAAAAAAACACAAATTACTTCATTACATTTCCAAATAATATTTGTTCCACATTCACGTCACATAACCCAATCGTTTTCCCAGTGACTGAATAAATATAGTTATTACAAATTACGTCGAGAGCGGTATATAAGATACCCCCTCGTTTGATAGAAGTCAAATTGTCATATAAGACGTAATACATCATAACACGGTGGAAATTCATCAAACATAAATAAAGCAGCAAAGCGCTAAATAACTATCTGTTGCCTCCAGCATCCTCCGTTAGCTTATTCGTCAAACCTATAAACCTGAAAAGATCCTTAAACTCTCAATCTACTCAAGTTAGTTTTGAGTACCTGAGAGTTTAAGGAGAAAACATAAACTTTGAGTCAGACATAAAGCCTGGTATGAATAATACTATACATCACGGTTTAATTATGTTAAGTGAGACCATGCCGCTTGGCGGAACGGGTTTCCCCTCACTAACATTCTCTTTAAAACTTATCTTTGCAAATCCTTTCATATAACTATATACTATGCTCCTGCATCCACAATGGTTAATCTCAACAAAATAATCATTATGTAATCATACATAAATATTAGGTAATAATGAACTATCTTGTCAAATACAAATAACTTTTAAACTTAGGCTGACTCGGGCCAACCAAACAACATAATTAAATGTAACCTAACATCTTTAGATTTTCATATTTAGGATTATCTATCCTTAGCCATCTATTTAACATTTCCCATCAGGACGGTCTGTCCTAAACTATCTATTAAATATCTTCCTTCTAGACGGTCTGTCCCTAACTTAATCATCTCCCCGGTCATCCCGAGCCTAATGGTTTTTCAGGCTTACCAATAACCTATCAATATACAACATATATTCATTTTGGTGTGTAATCATAATTTTAGTCTACCTATGACTAAGCCCTACACACTGGAATTTTGGACAATAATTAGTTGGGGCTACAAGCAAATGTATAGGTCGCGACCCCATACTAGTCCCATCTAGTTTTCTAATATCTGAGTCATTTATATTTAAAGATCCCCTCCCATAATTTTCCTTGAAAGTGATTTCAAAATGATTTAAACCTTTAAATCAAACTTCAAACAAGGAAAAGAAATAAGTCTTTATACTTTACTCAAATCATATTACCATGTTAGATATATATCCTTTACTCAAAACTTAGTTGATGAAAACACTTTACCATTTGAACGAACCTCTTTTCGTACTTTCAAATTATCTCATTCAAACTAAACGTTTGAACCTTTCGAAAATCATCTCTAAAACCTTTCGAAATTCATTCAAAGCAAACCTTTCGGAAGTTATAAACTTTAGACATCCTTCTTTAAAATCACTTTAAGTCATTGCCTTAGAAAAACCTTTAGAAAACCTTCCTTTGAAAACCTTTCAAAAACATCTAATGAACCTTTCAAAACAGATCCAGGTATAAACCCTTCGAATGCTTAAAACCTTCTAAAACATAAACCTTTCGAATGTATATTGGGTTCAACTTTAAAACAATCTGGAAAACTTCTTTATAAAACCTTTCGGCTTTTAACAAAACAACCTTTCGGAATATCCAAATATCCTTTCCAAAGCCTTTTGTTATATTTCATAAGCAAGGGTAACCACCTAAGTCGAAAGCTTCCCTCCGAAAGCCTTGGAGAAACGACTAATTTTAAAAACAGATAAACCTTTCGACTGGGTCAGAAGGTTCAAAGTAAAACCTTTATAAAACAGTGGAAACCCTTCGGCTGTGCCGAAAGGTTTCAAAACAAAGTAATGGCGGTAGCAGCTACAACCTATTGACTACATCGGAAGGTTTTAAAGTTTTCTTTAAATAACTTGACCTGGTCGGAAGTGACTAAGTCGAAAGCTCAAGTTCGAAAGTAAAGCAGGTGAAAGCTTTTCACTTATAAAACAATTATATTCCAACCCCCATCAACTTTCCAGCTATATTCAATTCATTACGTACCAATTACTTGATACCTTATGCATTGAACTTTCACCTTATCGAAAGCTAACCTTTCGACTGAGACGAAAGGTCTGGGGCGGAAGGTATTTAGCCATATGGATTGAAACATGGAAAAAATGTGATTTTTGTCATTAAACTTAAAAAGGAAACTTTTCAACTAACCTGCCTTTGTTTGTCAAATTCTCATTGGACAATAAAATACTTTTCATAATTTTGCTGCCGCAATTACCAGAATTTATAAAACATTTTATTTTGCAAAATGCCCATTCTCCTTTATGAATATATAAAACATTTAAGTCTCATACCTTAAATAATTTTATATATCCCTCAAATGACTTTGGAAAATTCTAGAAAAATTCCAGAAAGTATATTTTAATATATTACCTAACATATTAAAATCTCAGACCCAAACAATTATTATTTCAGCCAAAAATAATTTAAAACCCAATAAACAATTTTCTTCATTCAAAAATTCATATAAAATCCATAATAAATTGGAAAATTATGAAAATCAAAACCCACCTCTAAAATATTATTCCAGACCTAAATTTTAATTTCCAAAGTATTCAGATGTCATTAAATAGGGTTTTCATGCTAAACATTATCATAAAACACGAATAAACATTTAAAACTTCATCAACAATAAACATATATATCTTAAAACATCAAACATGGTAATATTCTAGCAAAAACATTTCGGATCTAAATACAAAACCGAAAACTAAAAGTATATAGGATGTAGTAATTATTCACCTTGGCTTTAGAGATTATAGATGAGAGTTTTTAGTGTTGATTTAGTTGGTTCTTCTTTCCTCTTGAATCTTAGCTTACTTCTACTCTTGAGATTGGAAATGGTGGTCGGCCTTAGCTATTTTCATTTTTAATGGAATGAAAATAATGAGCGTGAGTGACCCATGTCACAAGGGTTTAGGGTATAAGGTTTTGCCATTTCCCAAAATACCCTTCTCATTTTCTAACACCTTACTTAGTGTTATTTCATTTTAGTTAACCCCTTTAATATGGCACGCTACGTCTACCTAATTAAATCTCCATCTATTAACTTTACATTATTTAATTTAATTTAACTAATTAAATGTCTTAAATAAGGTTATAAAATATATGGGGTGTTACACTTACTTTTGGTTTCTCTTTTCATAGTTTGTTTATTAATCATAATAAATTAAAATTTCCTTAAACAATGATCCAAGCTACCAAAGTACGACTGTAAATATATGTAAGCAAAAATGTCTTTATTTATGCAATTGACCATTATTTTACAATAAATAAATTTGTTTTCAGTTTTTTATGTATATGTCCAATGGATGTGCCGAACGGACTCGTATGTATATTAGGAATACCTCAATTTGAAGCTTTTGCAATTACATAAATACCCATTTGAATGTTCTTTATAATTAGGAGAGAATTCGGTAATTTAGTTGCATGTTTTGGCCACATTTTATGAATATGGTTTCTCACCGATTTTACTCTCATCTTTCTCTAGATCTCATAATAAACAACATTAATCTTCTTTGCTGTCATTAAATTTTCAACACCAATTTTTAAGTTTACATCCATATAATCTTCTTATATAGTAGTTTCTCCTTTTGTATTTTTCATCATCAATTTCTCCCCCGTATGGAATCCTAAATTTGCCTACAAAATTTATGACTCACTAAATCATGGTAACAACCCTCATTAGAAAAAGCAAGTGCGGTGATGATAAGATTTACGAGCCCGTTGATGTCGGTAGCCATAAAAGGAGTACAAATGCACATGCCACAATATTCAGCCACATTCTTAATTTAATTGAAAATTTTGCACCATAAGGTTACGAGGGAGAAGTTTATCCAATGTAATATAGCTTAATGGTTTCCAAATAAGTTTTGTACTATATGGTCTATATTTCTATAGAGAATGAAATATTGGTTTTGTTCTTTGTAATTTATCCATAACAATCATCTAAGCTAATTCATTCCTTCATTTTCATGCATGTGGTGTCATGTTTAAGGGGTTTTTTTATGCATGCCACATGTTTGATTTTATGTCTCATTGAGTTTATATGTAGAAAATTAGATTGGGATTTAGAGTGAAAGCTTACCATGCTTCGTAACAACATAAATGTGTGTTAAATGCTATAGTGAACATGTTTTGACAAAGAAAAGTTTTTAAAATTGTAAATATTGTATAGATCACTCAAAATACTAATATTTATATATATCGTATCATCTAAATTTGAAGTCTTAAAAATGAAATTAATATTGAAATAAGTTTGGTGGTGTATTCAGATTTGGAGTCTTAAAAAAGTTTAGACAACGTCCTTCATTAAAGTCAAACAAAGTACAAATAATTAACAATTGGTCCAATTCTAGAGTTTCAAGCTCCCTATTTAGAGTTCAAGGTGTTCGTCACATTCTCCATTACTGTGCAAATTGCTTGCAATTTTTAACCTGAACGAAAAATGAGGTTGTGAAGGTATTAAAATAATCATATTGATTATTATCTTTTATAATGAGGCTTTGTGTAACTAAACCTATGTATGCAATAATGCAGCCAAAAAACTAAGATCGTCTAATATATGTAAATACTCCTTGGTCCAAAACGCGATTTTGATAATATAATGTACAATGAACCCCAACAGAGTGGTGCGCATTGAGCCCATGCCATAAAACCTATTGCTCATCAAAACAAGTGACTAATATATTTTCCAACATATACTAATATACTACAATCAAATAAAACTAAAATTATGATCAAATTAAAGAACAAACAAGGAGGTTTTCACACTGTGGACAAATGAAGATTATGAATTAAATAAAAAATATAAATAAATTTCAAGTTTTTGGTTTTGGTATACAATTGTCTTGTGTGTGTATACATGTGCATTTAACCTAAAGTTCGTTTGTTTTTCTTTTCATTTACTTCACTTCTATCAAAAAGTGCAATATTCTGGAGTTTAGTGCAAACATCATTTTTTTCATAGTGAAATGGCTATTTTTATTTAGGTTATAGATAAAACTATGAGTAATAACTCTACAAACCCTACCCTAAAACCTTAATCTACCCACAGATCTTTTAAACAAATCAACAAATGGTTAAGGAGAGAATGAAGTGAATATATGAGTAGTCCATTAAAGGAGGAAAATATTAGGCGAAGATATTAGACATCAAGAGAAGTTATCAAAAAACAAGTCAATGCAAACAATGAAACAAGTGACAAAGGGACCTCCTATTTTAAGAATGATAAATATGGTTTTATAACCTTGTTAAACATCATTTAATTAATAAATAATGATAAGAATCCTATTTTTGAAAATTGTTACAAAATATATTCTTCAAAGAAAAATCGATTATGTGACTAAAAGTCGGTTTAACTATAAACATCTTTTCAATCTATATAAGTTGCTCGAACTCTTGTGCATTGTCTAATGATCAAATGAACACATTAGCAACTACTTAACACACACACACCTCTTTATAAATC
This sequence comes from Allium fistulosum, assembly GCA_030737815.1. Classification (NCBI taxonomy): domain Eukaryota; kingdom Viridiplantae; phylum Streptophyta; class Magnoliopsida; order Asparagales; family Amaryllidaceae; genus Allium; species Allium fistulosum. Next base: position 621,612,738 of record CM060907.1, read on the forward strand.
TTGAAAGGTTCTAGAAGCTTCCTTTAGGATAAGAGATATTATCATGAGAGGGGTATAATGGTAATTAGCATAAAGGAGAAGTGATGGGATGTGAGTCTTCCATGGTATGAAAGGGGGGTGAAGGCAAGCTTAAAGAAAACCATTCATTACCTATATAAAGAGGGGCACACCCTTAGTTATTATCCATAAATTCACAAAGCTTAAGTAAGAAAATCCATGGTTTCTTCTTCTTCATAATTTCCTAAAGAAAAATATTTTAATATAAACTCCAAATCAACTCAAACTAAGAGTGAAGCCATAATACCGTATTACAAAACATTCTACCTAGTTAGATCTTGAAGTTTGGAAGCTAAACTCCCTCTATCTTGAATGGCCGTGAGCATATTGTGAGGAGGAGGGGCAAAAGCAAGTGCAAAAGCAAGGAAAGAAGGAAGGGAAGGTGGTTGCAAGTTGGAGGTTTGACTTGGGTTCTTGGAAGTTAGTTCTTTTTTGGGTTAAAGGCAAGCTAACTCACCACTTTGATTGAAAATATAACTTATATTTGCTTGTGATTGGTTTTGTTAAAGTTGTTTAAATGGACTTAGACATAGTTGAAAACATTGATTTTGATTCTTACTTTCAAAGCAAGTAGCATATGTATGGACTTGAAAGGACTTCAATGAACTTGTATGACATATAGTAAGGTCTTGGAATAATGCATATAGATTGTAGTTGAAAATAAGTTAAAATATAACTCATATTTGAAAGTGCACTTAAAATGATAGTCGCTATAGATGTAGTTGTGAATTGATTTGTTTTTGGCGATGTTTATAGGACTTTATAGAGAGATCCTTAGGGGTTTTTCATCGTATTTATAATGTTTATATATTTGTTTGTTGCTATTAAATGCATGGATAGTAAAAAGTTAATTAACATCTCGAAAATACCCAAAACTTCACTTGTGCAAAACTACCCCGTTTAGACTTGATTTTTGGACTTAAAAGGTTTGAAAAGATATTTAAGTATTTTGTTTCATTATTTTTACAAGTGTTTACTAACTATTATTATAGTATTTTAAAAGTAGTTTGAGGCCTTTATGAATTTTTAATAATTAATAGTGAATTTTTAAAGAATAAGTTTTTATAATAAAACATGTTCTTTTTCAAGTTTTTAAGATTCTACAGACTTATTGTTTTAAAGTAATATTTTGGATAAATGTTTTAAAACCTATTACAAGTATTTTAAAAGTATAAATAAAAGGTTGAGAAAGGAGTTATAATTGCTTGATGGTAAAATGGTTAATTGTTTAATTACTTGTTTGAAAAGTAATTAACTATGCTTAACACTAAAAGCCAACGAAGTGAGGCTTATCTATTTATGAGAGTTAAGATTAATGTTCGAGTATGGATGAAGCAATAGAGCTCTAACCTACCGGCTTCCCTCTTGAACAAGGAATAGTAAGTCGGAAAATGTCGAAAACGTATTAATCATGTTGATTTCTTACTTGTTTATGGAAATCATTAATACTATACTTAACACTAAAAGCCGACGAGGTAGACTTATATATTCATGAGATTCAAAGTGTCTAGGTAAGGCTTTGATGCAACCAGTGCTCTAGCTTACCTGGCTTCACTTTTAGGTGAGGAATAGTTAAGTTGGAATGTCAGAAATGAGTTAAGCGTACGAATATTAATTTGTATAAGCAATTGTTTTAACTAGATAATCGATTAGTTGATTATCAAACGTGACCTAATATTGACTTAGGAAGTTATCGAAAGACTTCACAATTTCATACAAATAAGAACCCCTGGAAAGGAGTATTGGTATGAAACGTCTCTAGTTTTCGCTTACTTTAGAGAGAACCGGAATTGAATTAACCAAAAATTCATCGGTTGGTTTTGAAGAGTCCAGTAAGCGAGAAGAGTGTACTTATATGAGATGACTCAAACCCATGATCACTTGAAAACCATATACGTGATCAATGTTCTGGAAGCGGTTGTGAAGTGGAATGTTACAGAGTTAAACTGTCTATCCTAAGCTTAAGGCCAAGGGAAAGGCCAATGTTGACATTTCAAATGATGTTATTGTGTGGGACTGTCTATCTTAAGGAGTATTCCAAAAGAGAGGACAATGTTAGCATTTGTCAAAAGAAATATGCGGGGAACCTATATGGAGGTTCGAGATCTGTTCGAGATGCTCGAATCCATGTAGTGATTCGTGATTTGTTCGAGATGATGGAATCTATTTGGAGATTCGTGTTATGTTCGAGTGTTGAAGACTCGCGTGATTGATGCCAAATGTAACCTCGACATTGGGAAAATGACAAAAAATAAAGAAGGAGCATGGCTAAGGGGGTTTAGCTGACCTCAAGAGTATTTCAACTCCATATCTAGAGATGATTATCAATTGTTGCTAGTGGGAGTTGATATGACTCAGATCACACACCAAGGGTGGTCCAGTTATGTTTACCTTAGAGTATATCCTATCTAGAGATATACAATGCTTGGAAGGTAGTTTCTGATCCTTATCATGGAGATCCACTTCAGTTTACTGGAGGCATCTCCATGGAAAATAATCCATATGCGAACGTGCCTTAGCGGTATTGATTGTATACCTATTATTGTTGTGGCGTTCACACAACAGCTATTTGATATGATTTATGTGTTACACACTAGGCATTATATCGTATCACTAAATGTTAAACTTAATGAAAGGTTGGTTTCTTTAAGGGGAAACCATTACGAGAATCTGTACGGTCTCAATAGTTAATGTTACTTGTCACATGTTTCTTAAGTTTCTCAAACTGGTTTGTCAGACTGGTCGGGGTGTTATTTTCTTGTAATGCTCAAGTCAGCCCCGTGTATGTTTCCAGATTTAGCTGCGGATGCTTTGGAGCTTATAGAGAAGAGGATTATCAACTATAGTATTCTTATTTTCGTTGCATTTATGTATACCAGCATATGTGAGGACATGTTGTTATAACTGTCCAGACTGATGATAGTACTTAGGTTTTAGTAACTCTTATATTTCTGTATTCATATCAACCCTTTGTACCGTTACTTTGATATTATATATTATCGTTCCATTATGAGATTCTGATGTTGTGTTGTCTCTTTCTTATTCTATTCTATTTTTTATTTTCCCTAACTTTCTGTCTTTTCGTCATTTGGGTGCTTGACACATGAATACCATGGATGTATTTGGTGTCTAAAAGTCGAGTCGTTACATTTGGTATCAAAGCTCAAGTTTGAGCGAACACCTTGGCTTTAGTTGGGTATGGCTCATTAGATATAGGTTAAGTGACACCCTAGAATGAGTTGAATGTATTATACATATGAGGGCGTATTTGTATATTGAAAAACAAGATTTTTAAATTTTCCTTAGGAATATCTCTTTCTTAGAATCCTTTATTTGAAATAACGTTATCGTCTCGTGTCCTGAAAGAAGTTTTGCTTTGATTAGGTAGTAAGAACGATGAGTACAAGAGCTGCCAATGCTAGAGGTAGTCGAGGTAGCATAGTCTCAAATGGAGGGAATCGAACACCAAGGAATGTTGCTCCAGTTGAGGAACCAAGGTTAAATCTCATAGAGGAGGTTGTGCAGGTCAGGCCTCGGGTGAGTTTTGCTTCGCTCTGTAGTGATTATGAGAGACTGGGGGGTAAGAGGTTTGGTGGAATGGAGACTATTATAGAAGTCCAGTCTTGGCTCAAATTATGTGATCAGATATTTAGAGATATGGAACTAGATGAAAAAATAAAGCATAGGTTGGCATCGTGACATCTGACAGATGAAGCCATGGATTGATAGAGTTTTATTACAGTTGATGTCCAAGAGAACGACTTCCCTTGGGCCCAACTTAAAGATGATTTTGAGATGAAGTTGTTCCGAAAGCCGAAAAGGTTTCTTATTTAGGAGCTTCTTGGATCTGAAGCAGGTGGCCATGACTATGGTGGAATATGAGAATCGGTTCATTGTACCGTCTCAATTCGGATTAGTATTGGTTGACACGCTACTAAAGAAGAACGAGATGTTCATTATGGGTATACGCCCTGAGTTCCAGTGGGATATGACTAATCACTTTTTGGGATCTTTTATGAGTTTGGTGAATACGGGTTTGAGGTTTGAGAGTTTGGCACTAAAGCCTGTTTTTTCTACACCAAAGCCTCTTACTTCTATACCAGTTAGGAGCAATAAGTGAAAGTTTTAGCAGTTGAAGTATATTTCCAACTTTTTTGCCATCGGTGTGGGCAGAAGGGCCACTTTGCTAAAACTACAAGAAGGGAGGAAGATTGCAGATGGCAAAGTCATCAACAAGGGAGGTACCGTAGTTTGCACCAAAGAGTTACTACATTGCCATCAACTTGGCCATTTTGTTAGAGATTGTCCCATGCTCAAGAAAGAGGAACAACATAGGGTCTTTATTGTTTCTGTAGCAGAGACAGGGAAGCAGATTCTTGAGGGCATATCATCTAGTTTTCCTATTCATGTTTGTTCGACTCTAGTACTTCTCATAGTTTCATATCCCTTAACCTTGATTGTTCAATCATGCTCGGCATGTTAGAAACATTGACTATTGTTTATTGTTGATTTGTGCTCAACTAGTTTATGATCCATTTTACCTTTCTACATCATGGGTGGGGTAGACAGTAATTATGGGCACATTGAAATAAATAACTTGTGAATTAAATTTCACATTTTGACTATAAGACGTTCGGTGATAATGTTGGGTTAAAAGTTAGAAAGTTAGTAAAAGATTTTTACTATAAACAAAAAAGAAAGATAAAATATTTTGAAAATAAATATTTATGAAAAGTTTTATATAAGAAGTTGGTTTATATAAGTATGGTTTATAAAACATGGTTTATAAATGAAAAGGATTTAAATAGAGAATTTGAGAACCTAAATCTCAGTATCTTTGAAAATGTTTTTCAAGATTTTGGCTAAAATAATAATAGTATTATTTAAACATAAATATTTTAGGAAGTTGGTTTAGAAAATTAAGATCATGGTACTTAATATTATTATAAGAAGCATTTAATACATTTTTGAAATGATTTTGGTTAAATATCAAAAGTGTGGTTTGGATGTACTAAACTCACTTCTGTCACTTGAAAATAATTTCAGTGATGCTTGCAGCATCATCGACGTTTATTTTAGAGTTTCTAAGTGTGAGATGCTACAAAGTTGTTTTGGTAAAATGGGTTTTGATTCAAATCCCGAAAGTGTTATTTGATATGCAAAGGTTATATGTATATATTATTTGATTTAAAATGAAAACTGGTGCTAGTTCTAAAGTTCTCTTGTTAAGTTATTTCATAAATACATGTAGCATATGCATTAGGAAAGTATGGTATGTGCATCATGATATGATATGTTGTTTGGTAGTTTTCATTTGTTAAAATAAAATGAGATTTTTGGTGATTTTGGATAGTCGGGAACTTCCTAATTATTATAGAACTTGAAACTAAGTGTTTTTGAAAATATAAAGTTGAGTTTAATATAATACTTGAATTAAGAAGGTAGTGAGTTCAAACAAGTTTAAATTTGTTGAGAATACATGTTAAGTAAAACAAAGTGATGTTTTGTATATGCTCTTAGGATGTAACGAAGTACCATACAAGTATGAACTTAAGTTGTAAAATGATTATAAACTTTAAGTTATGATTTATGAAATGATGCATAATGATTTAGTATTGAATGACATACTATTTGTATAAATGAATGTGATTGAAAAGTAATTTGTATAGTTAAGAAACTAATAGGATAAATACGTAAGTTGTACATAGATCATTTTATTTGCATAATTGTTCTTGATATAGTATTTGAGTACATGTTTTAGAGGTGGTTTACAGCGGTTAAAATAAGGATTTTTCACTCGATTCTTGACGGTGAACACTTGATACGGATTCGTGATATAATCTCGATGATTTTTATCATAGTAGATGGCTATGCAAGGAGAATGGAGGTTTCTAATCAATGAATCAAATCAGATTCTGCACTAGAGAGATCAAGTGTCTATACTAGTTTGGAAGTGAAATTTATGTGATCATGTAAGTGATCAGATCGGATATTGTATACGGATGGTTCATGTACATCATATGAGCTTTAGTACATTTTTATACTATGTTTGTTGGATTATGAAGAGTATGGGAATGACTCTTTGATTTATTATGAGGTAGCATGAATAATCATCTAAGTAATGACCTGAAGCTATTGAGTGTAAGGTATGCTTAGTAGATTGATTATCATCCTTGGACGATGGGAGAGATTTGAACATGAGCGAACCATGAGCATTGGTTGCTAGCAATTGTGAATACTATTTGAGTATTTGTGTGCTTGTTCCTTTGTTAAGGTTAGAAGTGCCGAAGAGCAAGAATGCTCGGGATGGTACAAAGAAGACGGAGGACAGTTTGAAGGAGATCCATCCAGGGTTGCTTATAGACTAGGATTCCTTCTTATCTTAGTATCGTACAACTTTTGTACTGTATTCACCGCTTGAGGTGGAGTCACTTAGTATGCATTTTGGTTTGTAGTTTAGCTTGTATATAGTTCCATTGGTACTCTATATATGTATCTTGTTTCATTTATCTCCTTTGATTATCATTATTTTTTGAATTTCAAGCACAAAATATACTAAGTGGAGGAGAATGTAGCGACCCTGAAATTCGAACACTTCGTCTTTGAATATTGAAACATTTTAAAATATGGTTAAGTGCTATAAATATGGTTTTAACCTTGTTAAACATCATTTAATTAATAAATAATGAAAAGAATCTTATTGTTGAAAATTGTTTACAAAATATATTATTCGAAGAAAAATCAATAATGTGACTGAAAATTGGTTTATCGATTAACATCTGTTCGATCGATACAAGTTGTTCAAACTCTTGTGCACTTGTCTAATGATCAAATGAACACATTAACAACTAATTAACATACAACCTTTTCATAAAGCTTAAAAGGTTCTAGAAGATGCCTTTAGGATAAGAGATAATATCATAAAAGGGGTATAATGGTAAATAGCATAAAGGAGAAGTGACTTAACGGAGAATTGATGGTAGGTGAGTCTTCCATGGCATGAAGGGGGATGAAGGCAAGCTTAAATAGCACCATTCATTGCTTATATAAGGAGGGGCGCACACTTAGTTATTATTCACAAATTCACAAAGCTTAAGTAAGAAAACCCATGGCTTCTTCTTCTTCTTCTTTATAATTTCCTAAAGCAAAATATCTGCAAATAAACTTCAAATCAACTCAAACTTGGAATGAAGCCAAAACATCCTACCTAGTTAGATCTTGAAGATTGGAAGCCAAACTCCCCCTATCTTTTTTTTTGCAAGGCAAGTGGGGTTGACTGGCGTCCTACCAGTTTATTGAGAATAAAAAATAAAATGATTATGAACATGCTCATAATCATAAGAAAATGAAATAAAAAATAGAAAAACCACACAAAGGAAAGCTACTAAGAAAAACACACAAAGGTAACAAGACAAGAGGAAGGTGAAAGAGGAACAAAAACAAATTTTTAAGCTAAATCCAAATTTCAGTCATTTGACTACTGAAGTCATAAAGGCTTTCCTTCATACCATAGATGATAACATGCTTAAGGGCTTCCCATAGCTGGTCCATACTCCTACTCTTGTTTTCAAAACATCTTAAATTTCTTTCTTCCCATACCAATTTCAAGTACTTCTTAAAGAAGTAGAAATAAACTGTTCTGTCATGCTTCCTCCACTTAGTTGATTTGCTTATCATATCCCACTCTCTGAAGACAATCCATGCACATGATCTCTATTTATTCTTCTCACCAATCAGCCCCAAAGACCCATTAAGTCAGTGCACTCAAAGTATAAATGAGCCACAGTTTCAATCTGCAACCTACAGAAGACACATAGTGGATCAACTGCCATACCATAATACATCATTTTACTCTTGGTCAACAAGGCATTCATGATAACCTTCCACATCAGCAAGTTGTCCCTGGCAGGAGAGTAACTAGACCATATAACCTTATGCCAAACTATTTCAGGACTTCCAGTCACATTAGCAAGGAGTTCATAAGTAACAGAGATTGAGTGAGGCTTTCCATTCCAAAGCATTTTGTCAATGGGAGCTATATGGTAGTTATGACCCTGATATATATTCCAAACAGCCCTAATTTCCTGATTACTGGTGTATGGCAGCAAAAGCTTACCATCATTCAAGTGATCAATAGCATAAGCAGCCCTACTTATTCCAGACTGAGCAATCTGGTGTAGGGTAAATATTTTCCCAAGCAATAAGCCTTCAGCCATCCACGGTTCATTCCAGAAATTGATAGTACTGGATTGGGAGAGAACAAATTTTATAAATGGAGAGAAAGTAGTTCTTACGTCCAGCAACTTCCTCCAAGTCCAGCTACAATTCTGGGGCACTGACATAGTCCAGAAGTTCCTTCTACCCAGATTATATTTTTTGGTCCATTTAACCCATAAGCAATCAACACCACTTAGCAATGCATTAAAATGAGCACTAAAGGCTGCTTTATTCCATGTTTGCAAATTAAATATTCCAAGTCCACCTCTCTTTTTTGGCAACTCCATTTTGGCAAAGGAGCACGGGATGATTTTCTTAGAATGAATTGAGCCAGTCCAGAAAAATCTCAACATTGCATTTCTAACCATTTTCACCAGCTTAATGGGAAGAATATGCACCCTAGACCAATACACCATCATAGATGAAATAACAGACTTGATGAGCACAAGTCTTCCAGCTTGTAAGAGAAATCTATTAGCCCAGCAGGACATTAAGCCACAAAATTTTGAATACAGAGGCAGGCAGTTAACAGTTGTAATTCTTGAAGATCAAAGAGGAAAGCCCAAGTAATTCATGTTATTATCCATAGATTGCAATCCAGTTATGGCAATTAAACGATTAGCTTCTTCACTAGTTATACCAGAAGTGAGAATATGTTATTTATTTGCATTCAGCATCAAGCCAGTTCAAACTCCCCCTATCTTGAATGGCCGTCAGCATATAGTGAGGAGGAGGGTCAAAAGCAAGTGTAAAAGCGTGGAAAGGAGGAAGGAAAGATGGGTGCAAGGTGGAAGTTTGACATGGGTTCTTGGATCTCAGTTGTTTGTTGGGTCAAAGGTGAGCTAAATCACCACTTTAATTGAAAATATAACTCATATTTGCTGGTGTTTGGTTTTGTTAAAGTTATTTAAATGGACATGGACATATGTTGAAGACATTGATTTTGATTCTTGCTTTGAAAACAAGTGGCATATGTATGGACTTGTATGACATATAGTAAAATCTTGGAACAAAGCACATAGGTTTGAATATAACTCGAATTTGAAAGTGCACTTATAGCGATAGTCGCTACAGATGTAGTTGTGAATTGCCTTGTTTTTAGCGATGTTTATGGAACTTTACAAAGAGATCTTTAGGTGTATCTCACCATATTTATAATGTTATATATATATATATGTATATGTTTGTTGCTATTGAAAGCATGGATAGTAAAAAATTAAGTAACATCTCGAAAATGACCAAAACTTCACTTGTGCAAAACTACCCCTTCTAAACTTGATTTTTGGACTTAAAAAGTTTGAAAAGATATTTAATTTTAAGTATTTTGTTTCATTATTTTTACAGGTGTTTACTAACTATTATTAGAGTATTTTAAAAGTGGTTTAAGTTTTTTATGAATTTTTACGAATTAATTATGAATTTTTAAAGTAGAGGTTTTTATAATAAAACATGATCTTTTCCAAATTTTAAAGATTTTACAAACTTGTTATTTTAAAGTAATATTTTGGATAAATGTTTTAAAACCTATTATAAGTTTTTTCAAGTATTTTAAAAGTATAAATAAAAGGTTTGGAAAGGGGTTAGAATTTCTTAATGGCCAAATGGTTACTTGTTTAGTTACCTGTTTGAAAAGTAATTAACTATGTTTAACCCTAAAAGCCGACGAAGTAAAGCATATCTATTTGTGAAAGTTAAGATTAATGTTTGAGTAGGGATGGAGCAATATGTAACATCCCCTATCAGGAGGTCCGAAGCTAAGCGCTACAGATGCTGCAGTCATCCATAGTATTAACTTCCGGTGACCAAATACGGTAATGTTAATGGTATCCATAATATCAGAAGCATATGAATATGAAACAAAATCACAGATTTCAAAAATAACTTTTTTGATTACATTTCATAAAACATGTTTCACATTTCATTATATAATCCCAATCGTTTCCCAGGTTCAGATCAAGTATAATTATTACAAAATACGCCAAGAGCGATATATGAAGATGCCCCTTGGTTGATCAGAGTACTAAATAGTCATAACTGACTTAATACATCACAATGGAATAAAACAAACAAAACAACTCCTAAATATCTAACTTCAGCCTCCTGCTCGTCTTCGAAAGCTTTATTCATCCACCTACTAAAACCTGAAAGTCCTCGGCCCACAGTCTAATCAAATCAATTTTTGAGCACCCGAGAGTTTAAGGGGAAAAACATAAACTTCAAGTCAGATATAAAGACTGGTATGAATAATATTATACATCTTGGCTATTTGATATTAAGTGAGAGCACGCCACTTAGCGCAACGGGTTTACCCTATAATATACTTTTAAAACATATCTTTTGCAAATCATAATCCTGCAACCAAAAACTGGTTAAGACTGTGAAGCATTATCATGCAAACATACATATCAGGTAACAAATGGACTATCTGTCCGAACACTATAGTTTTGTTTGGCTAACTACTAACGTATGGCTAACTCGGGCCTACCAAACAATATAAACAAATAATCTAATATATGTTAGATACTCCTCTTCTGGACGGTCTGTCCCTAACTTACTTTCTCCAGGTCAACTTATCCTAATGGTTTTGCGGGCTCACCAATAACCTACCTCTGTATAAATATATTCCCTTCTGTGTGTAACATCATTTTAGTCTTACCTGTGACAAAGTCTTACACATTGGAATTTTGGACCAAATTAGCTAGGGGCTAAGAGCTAATGTATAAGGCGCGACCCTATACCAGTCTCATCTGGCATTCTAATCTCTGAGTCATTTTACATAGGGTTAACTACCTATAAATTTTCCTTGAAAACCTCTTCTTCTTAAATTGATTTAAACCTTTAAATCATACTTTAAAAAGGAAAATAAATTCTATGCTTTACTTAAATCACCTTGCCATGTTATATATATATATATATACTTTACACAATTCTTTATTGATGAAAACATTTTAAACCTTTGAAAGTACCCCTTTCAATCCCATTGAAAGTATAACTTTCGAAACCAAGTAAACCCTTTATAACCTAGGCCGAAAGGACAAAATATTCCTTTCGAAACCATTAATATAAACCTTTCGAAACCATTGAAAAATCTTTCCTTCGAAAGCTATAAAACCTTAGACATACTTTCTTCAAAACACTTAAATATTGTCTTTCGAAACATTTGGAAACCTTTCCTTTCAAACCTTTCGAAACTATTAGGGAACCACCCCATCGAAACTTCATTGAAACCTTTTGAAAGCATTAAAACATCAAACCTTTCAAAACCATTTGGGTTCAACTAAAACATGTGGAAATCTCTTCGAAACCATTTAAAACTATCTTCTTCGAAACCTTTGGGTTCTACCTTCAACAAGAAAAGGGTCATAAAACATTTAAGTCGAAAGCACTCTTTCGAAAGTAATTCCTAAGTGAAGAAGTGAAGGTGCTGAAACCAACCTTCCAAAAGCATTAGCGAAGCGGCTTCAGTTTTATAAAATAAAATAGCCCTTTCGAAGGCAACGCTTTGAAAGGTAGAAAGCGGTAACAAAGGGGTTTCGACTCCAACGAAAGCACTTACTTAAATAAAAGGTGCAACCACTTAGAAACCATTCCTTTAAAACATTTGACTTATTTGAAAGCCAACCAAGTCGAAAGCATTCCTTTCGAAAGCAAAGCAGGCGCATTTCATTTAAAATCACAGCAAGGCTTCGACCTCCTTCGGAACTCCTTGTTTCGACTTCATACCTTCCGCCTTAATCCAATTCTCTACGTACCAAGTATTGATACCAGACGCATTGGTTTCGACTGAGAAGGAGGCGGAGGTACTGGGTCGAAAGCATGGTGCCGGAAGTAGCGAAACATGGAAAAAGCATGATTAAACTAATTTTTAGCTTTTTATAGTAATCTTTTCAACTAACCTGCCATGTTTGTCAAAATATTATTGGTTGCTAATTTTCTTTTCTAAAAGTGCTGCCAATCTTTCAGAAATAAACAATTTAATTTATTTGCAAAATACCCCTTCTCCTTTTTATAAATATATAAAACATTTAAGTCCCATGCCTTAAATAATTTTATATATTCATTAAAACACTTGGGAAAATTCTACAAAAATTTCTATAAATCATTTTTAATATGTTTTCCAACATATACATATTTCAGACCCAAAATATATATTATTTAGCCACAAATAATTTTAAACCCAAATAATCCTTTTCTTCATTAGAAAATTAATATAAAACCAACATTAATTCGAAAAATTATGAAAATTGGAAACTATCTCTAGAATATCATTTTTGATCTAAATCTAAAATCGCAAAGCATTTGGATGTCATTTAATAGGGTTTTCACATCAAAACATATCATAAAAGCTATATGATTAAGCATAAATCATCAACAAGCATATATAAACATTTTATCATTCAAAAACATGGCTAAACTTTGCAAGATAAATTAGGTTGAACCTAAAACCAAAAATAATTAGAAAACATGAGATGTAGTCATTATTCACCTTAGCCTTGAGATTAAGGAGTTGAGATTTGATCTTTGATTTTGTTGATTAAGCTTTCCTCTTGATCCTAGCTTTATCTTCTCTTATTTTCCCTTAATGGTGGCCGGCCTCTCACTTTGGTTTTAGTTTTGTGAATATAGAAATGAACGTGTAGAATATGGCTTAAGGGGTTTAGGGTATATTGATAATACTTATTCCTATATTTCCCTTGCCTATTTCCTAACATTTTATTCCATTTCAATTTACTTTGTTCATTTGCTAACATGGCATGGCTACCCTTACAAATCACAAATCTCAATGCCCTAATCATTACATTATTTTATTTTATTTAGCAAATTAAATGTCCTAAATAATGTTACTCAAAATTAGGGGTGTTACATAATAGAGCTCTAAACTACCGGCTTCCTTGTTGACCGAGGAATAGTAAGTCAAAAAATACTAAATACGTGTTAATCATGTTGATTTCTTACTTGTTTATAGAAATCATTAATGTTATACTTAACACTAAAAGCCAACAAGGTAGACTTATCTATTCATGAGATTAAAGAACGAAGTGTCTAGACAAGGCTTTGATGCAACCAATGCTCTAACTTACCTAGCTTCACTCTCGGGCAACGAATAGTTAAGTTGGAATGTCAGAAACGAGTAAACATACGAACATTGATTTGTATAAGCAATTTTTTTGACTAGATAATTGATTAGTCGATTATTGAACTTGACCTAATGTTGACTTAGGAAGTTATCGAAAGACTTCATAATTTCATACCAATAAGAACCCCCGAGCAGGAGTTTTGGTGTAATAACCCCACCGCGATACCCATATTATTAAAGAACATTATAAATAATGTCGTCTAATTATACGGAGAATACGACTTGATAAGGGCGACTGAATGTGAATATATCTTTAGACTAACACTGACATGTCATACTTACGGTCCATTTAATCTTTGGAACAAAATGTGACTTGTACAGTCTCGGTTCAAAGAAATAATCACATCAGTTTCTCAGAATCAGAAAAGTATATCATATAAACAATAGTCGCAATTGATAGCGGAATAATAAACATCATATACATATACAAAAGTGAGAGTCTATCAAATATAACACTAGACCCATATAATATACACCTAATACAAATCTCTATCTCAATTATGCATCCTATAAACAAACATGAATCCTAAATGCAATAAACTAAAAGTCAAAAATGTTATCTCCTTGCTAGCACAACCATCCAAAGGTCAACCTGTCCCATAACTTGAAAAGTCTCGGCCTGACCCGGGCATTAAAATAACACCCAGATTAGACTATCTCTAGTATCCAATAGGATAAGAACAAGATATAACATAAATATATATGATATATAAGTAAATCCAAATGTTTAAGATATAACAAGTCACGGACCTCAAGACACAAGAGTATATATTTATGTCACGAACACAGAATAGTCACAGAATCCAAATTTCTAGAATCCAAGAGATCTTAATCCATACTGATCGTAGTCATCATTCATACCAATCGCAATGATTGTACTCAGACCATGGAAAACAAACAAACAAACAAAGGTAACACTCATACCGATCCAATACCAAAGTTCGTACTCATATCGGGAATATAGAATCATAACTAATCTCAGGATAGTCCATACCGATCAAGATGATCATAGCAACCATGACTCGAAGACTCTAGATTATTCATCTTTACAAATTTATAATCGTAAAGAAATCCATAAGTATATCTCTTAAGGATCTATTAGTCCCACCGAATACCAAAAGGAAATATACTCTAAAGTGATAAATACTATTACTTTCAGTAATCACTATAACTTAACCAAAACATCCTATACCGCCTGATGAAAATCAAGTATTTACTAGAAGCTAGTAAATCTCACTCATTACAGATACCACAGGAAAACCTGAATTGTATTCTCTTAAGAATCTATCAGTCCTACCGAACAGCAAAAGAGAATACAACTCTAAAGTGTTAAATACTTCCTGATAGCAATCACAAGAATTTAACCAAGGCATCTCATACTACCCGGTGAAATTCAAGTATTCACTAATGGGCTAGTAACTTCCACTTAAACATTCTATTCAATGAGTTATACTATATTCGATGAAGCATTATTCGAAAGCATTTAAACCAATCGATAACACTAAGTCGATGTTTAGTACTCCCCACATTATAGAACTAAGGTTCTCAAAACATTTTTCTTATAAGAGTGTATAATTTAGAAATCCAATATTATAATTTTCCACATAGGAAATAATTTCCAAATACTTTATTTATCATAAGATAAATTAAACCATATTGTTTGCAACCAAATTGGTCACAAACACCCAAGAGTGGGTTTATGTAGAGAAGTAAATAAAGAAAATAAAATTAAAACCGAGGAATAGAATTAGTTAACTGACTAATAAAAGCAATAATCAAGAACACAGAAATATATAGTGGTTCGACATTGTATGCCTACGTCCATTTTGAAGATTATCTTTATTGATCCACCAATAAGCTGATTACAGCAGCAAGAAATAGGAAAAACTAGATTACAATAAAGACTAAAGCAACCAGCAGCGTAAAGATCCTCAGAATGATCCCTTAGGTCAGTATTTATAGGTGAAGGGACCACCAATCTCTGCGAAACTTCAGCTATAGGGCCTTCTAACTCATATAGGCCCGCCAGAGGGGTCGCTAGGCTCAAATCCCAATGAAGAAGGATCGGTACCGATTCCTTCGTTGGTCGATTTTTAGGCAGCGATCCTTATGGTGGCTTCTGCGTGCTTAAATACATTGGCTCTTCAATTTTCAAGTCATTTGGATTAACAAAGCTCGAGTTATTGCATGACCTTTGATTTAAGATTGTTTATGTCATTGTTTCCTACCGATCCCTCTAATAGGTTGGATGTCGATCCATCTCCTTTCATAAGCTATGCCGATCCCTTCTTTATGAGTTGAAGTATAACTTTCCAAGTCAATAATCTATGCCGGACCACACTCACTTGACTACGCCAATCCCTCGTTTACTTAATCATGCCAACTCCTTACTCACTTGACCATGCTGACCCATATTTGGCCATATATGTCGAGCCCTCCTTTATTCAATCACGCCGATCTTTTACCATTTAACTACGCTGATCCCTCCATTATTCAATCATGCTGATCTCTTATCATTCAACTATGATGATCCCTTGCTTATCCAATCATGTCGATCTCTTACCATTCAACTACACTGATCCCTTGCTTATCCAATCATGCTGATCCTTCTGAATTTACCAAGCCATGCCGACCCCTTCACTTGTTTAAGCTATATTCCATATTACAAACATCCTGCATTGTTTATCTACCAATTCCGTTCAATTCTGGCTTCATATAACCATTTGTACTTTACTTTCGGGTCCTACAACCATTGCTACGTGGTCATCATTCTTGATAACACTCGAATCTATCTTGCGGAATCAGTCCAATATAGCCGGGTCAAGATACCGAGTAACGCATATATTCCATTTGATCTCAATATACATATAGATGTAGTTGTCTCAAATTCCATAAAGGTTATATTATTCACAAACTATATTCCAAAGGCCATATTCATATATAAATAACCATATATTTATAAAACTATATTTATTACTCGTTCAAACACAATTTGATATATATATATATATATATATATCCATTTTATTTAGAAATAAATTAGGTTTATATTTCCAAAACCATATTTTCAAAATCCATAACCGTTTATAATACTAATACTATATATATATAACTATTCCTAAAAGTCACTTATAAAAAGAACTAGTTTAATTTAAAAACAAGTTTGATATTTTTAAACTTAATAAACTCTCTTCTACAAAATTATTTATACAGAATTATGTATATTCTTATTTAGAAAATAAATAGATATAAGTTTATAAAATTCTAAATCTTCGAATCAAAGCGATTCAAAGTTCAAAGAACATAAGAGAATTCACTACAACAAATACTAGGTCATCACAATCTTATAACCATGAATTAATTCCATAGGGTTCTAACTTTATATTATTTCTAAATCCAATTTATAGTTAGAAAATAATTGGAAATGAATAGTAGAAGTTGCACAAACAAACATGCAAATCACAAGAAACAACAACAACAAACAAGGCGACGGACGAGCGAGTAATGGTGGGTCGGAGGGTGTCTCCTGGAGTTGAAATAGCCCTAGGAGTGCACACCATCGGTGCACTGATGGACCGGTGTGGCCGTGACCTAAGGCTATTTCAGCTCTAAGTCACCCTCCATCGGTCCCTGACGACCGCGTTCAATTTTGGTGTTTTGTGCAGCTAATTTAGAGGTGTTCAGGAAAACATTTCAAGTGATTTCAAGGCATCAAAACATCAATTTGATTAGCATATATACAATTATATATATAACCCTAACTTTGAGCAAACAAAAAATGAAACTATTGTTGAAACATCATAAGAAATGAGATCAAATCAATCATAGATTCATCCAAACCAACAACCAGCAACATGCACTCTTTTTAGAGATAGTAGTGTGAGGTAAACTCAACTTTATAAGCTTGTAAAAACCCGGATTCTCCTAGGTTAGCTTCTCCCACCATTTAAACCTGGGTTAAACTTAGAAATTTGCAAAGATGAAATTACTAACCAAAGTGAAGTATGAAACTAAAACCCTAATAGATGTACTATAGGATCGAAGAAATTACCCTCTTATAATTTCTACTAGAATTAGACAAAAAGCCCTTTTATTTGATTTAGATTTGGGGATTAATCTAGCTTCTAGGTTTTGATAGTGAAGAGGAAGAAGTTTGCAGATTTTTAGCTGAAGTAAAATGAGAAAAGAAATGTATGTACTTCTCATTTCTTACACACTAATATCACCTATATGGGCCATGAAGGTTGAGATATGGATCTAATAGCAAGGTGTTACAAATTTTCTAAGTGAAGTATTACCAATTTTATATTTTTTTATCACTTATAAAACACCAATTCACATTAAACAACGATTTATTTATCACATTTTAATTTTCCTCAAATTTCCCAAAACCAATGCAACAAGTCAGAAAATCCCATTTCTATTAATATTGAGATATTTTATAAAATTCACAATTTTATCTTAAGATTAATTAAGATAAATCAAATCAACTATTCTCAAATACTAGATATAATTTCATAGTTAAATTTCACAAAGCACAATTAAAAATTAATATCCATAATTAAACTTAATTGATTAGGTAATTAACAAAAGGGTTGTTACAAACTCCCCCTTAAGAAAATTGCATCCCCGCAATTTCCTTAATGAAAAGAACCCATAAAAAAATTCTACTAAACAAAATTTTCCTTAAAAGTTACAACATTAAATTTATTTTGTTTATTATTAATTTCTCTTTAGCAAAATTTTATCACATTTGCAATCTCAAGAAATATTTAATCTTAACTTTACTAAACCAAAGTTAAAATAAAAGAAAACCATTTTAAATCAAATTTATCTTTTCTTTAAACCATTACTACTATATTGCAATATCCAAAGGGTTTATTATTTAACAAATTTTTAAAATTATCAACTCAAAACCAAAATTTTCCAAAATGTAAAGGATAACTTTTCGTAATCTTAAAATTCTCATTCAACAAGATTATCCTATTTAACTCAAGTTCATTTAATTTGTAATTTTAGTAACTAAAGAATTTTTTTAGTCTAATTCCATTATAATTGATCCTTTATAATCAATTCACACAGTATAATCAAAGAATATGAATTTCAAATTCATAAATGGAAGTAGATTTTTATTTATTCTCTTTTCACACTTTCCAATTAACTTCCATTTAAATTTTATTATAAACCAATTCCAAAGTTAAAACAATTTCCTTAACTTATCTCATTATATAAAATAATATTAAGCCATGAACATTAGTAATTCATATCGTCAGTTGGCTGCAAAGTTGATTACATAGAATATCAGCATTGCTTTGCCTACTCTCCACTTCTCACGATTCATTCGATGGCTAAAATATTTTTTTAAATTGTTTTAAACTAAAATACTTTCCAAATCTTCAAATTAATTATTTCTCATGTCAAAATGTCTCATTCGATGTTTAGGAACTCCTATCAATAACATGACGTCCATATACCGACCAGAATCCTTAAACATATTATGGACAAGTCAACATAATATATAGTCACAAGTTTTCCTTAGTTATATTTATTTTATTATCGTTGGAATACATGCATCCAATATAAATAAATACAACCAAGCAATCAATTTCTAACAACCAATTAACCAAAACTAAATAGTCACTTACAATGGAACAATTCTATTTCTAAATTTCCGCTGCGCAACACTGATCATTTTTAAGATTATTTAAATTTTAAACTTATTTCCTCAAATTTCCTAAATTCTCTACTAAAGGAAAATTGTTCACTTAAATCAATTTACTTCAATTTATCTCATTTTAAAATTAATTGCCCAATAATCCAAAAGTAAATTTCCAAACTCTAAAGGATTTTAACAAATTACTTTCCAAAAGTTTAATATCACAAATTTCAACTTATCTGATTAAAATTTTAAGTCAAAAATTATAACAATCCAAATTTAAGCTATAGTAATTAATTAATGAATTAATTAAATAATAAAATAACTTTGTGAAATTATCAGAATTGAGCCACGTAATTTGCACCATTGTGTCCATGGTAATTTTATGGTCAATTTCCATATATAGATTATCAGAATCCGAGTTAAAACGAAGGAATACGCTAGAAACAAGAAAACAAAGAAATAAAGAAAAAACTATAGTCAGGTCGACCCTAGGGTCGACCCTAGGGTCGACCCTCCCATCAGCTAGGTCGACCTAACTCATGCAAAGGTTGACACCTAGGTCGACCCGCCATAGCATTTGGACGAGCTCTCGTCCAGGTAAAGAAATGACGTGTTTTGTTGATTTTATCTCATTTGGTGCGTCCATGCTTCCATCCGACGGTTCCCATCGAGCCAATGATGTGGTTGCGCTAGTTTTAATCTTCAAATCCAACGGTCTGAGATCCACAAGTGACACTATAAATAAGATCCTAGGCCTAGCTATTTTTCTTGTTCATATTTTCTCAATTTGGGTTCATTGCCTGAGGCTGGACCCTAAAAGGAATATTTTTCCGAGGAGAAGATCTTTTTAGTTAAAATATTTTTACCCTTCAAGTGGATCCGGGAAGGCCAAGGAAAAGAGCTAAGGACCATAAGTGAGTGTTTAAGTAATTATTTTAGATTTTTAAGTAATTTAAAATAATAGGGTTTCCAATAGTTGTAGTTTTTCTACAATTTTGGGATAACCTTTATCCAAGTTTATTTACAGTTTATGTTTAAGTAAATTTTAGACTTGTTTTCCAGTCTATTTTATTTTTGCTATTCTATTTCTGTTATTTGCAATTATTTATTGTTAATTACAGTTTCACCAATTATTTACAGTTATTTGCTGTTATTTACATTTTATTTACATCTATTATACGTTGGGATTTCTTATGTAAATGTCAGTTTCTTTTTAATTCCCTTTTACGCGAATGGAGTAAATAGAAGAGAATAATTCGCTAATATGGACTAAAATATAAGAACACTGAATTTACAGAAAATGAGATATAAAATGAGAAGAACTGTAATAAATTGGACTTAGATTGAAATGGGTAAATTTAAGATATTTGCAAGCATGGTTATAACATGTAATTATAACTAAAAAAGAGAAAATAGAAGAAATGGCGGAAGAAGCTTATTTTTATACTTAGACCTTAGGTTAAGCTAATAAGTAATGTTATAACACAGAGGTTATAATTAGACGCAAATAGAAAAAGGCTTATTTTAAGACTTGGAATAAGTCAATAAGAAAATATAGCAGAGATAACAAAAGAGGCTTATTTACAAAGACTTATACTAAGTTAATAAGCAAAGATAGAAGTAGGACCCATACCGGCAGCATTCCCCTTATGCTGTTTAGGGTAGATAAGTGGTCAGTGATTAAGAAGTAGGACCCGTACCGGCAGCATTCCCCTTATGTTGTTTAGGGTAGATTAGTGGTCAATAATTAAAAAGTAGGACTCGTATCGGTAGCATTCCCCCGGGACACGCTTATGCTGTTTAGGGTAGATAAGTGGTCAATAATTAGAAGCTCAAATCAGGGGATTTTGGCAAGGGGTGCAACTAGATTTTGTTTGTTAGGACCCGCATCGGCAGCATTTCCTTCAGTCAGGAACTAGTGGTCTCACAACACACGGAGGTGAGGCTGGGCACGCTTATGCTATTTAGGGTAATTAAGAGGTCCAAAGAGGGAGCAACAGATAGCGCGAGCCAAATGGTAGTCGAGCGTGCAGCCTTAGTGCAGGGAGATAAGTCGTTATTGAGTTCCAAGCGCTTAGTAGGTGTCTTTTGCTGTGGGACCCATAGGATGGCACTAGCACGCAGTAAGCACAACAAAGATAGAAGGCCGATCAATGGGTAGAATTAGGACTTCAACCTAATTAAACTAGGATTGGGAGTTCAGCCTAATCAAAGCAGTTTCAGAAAAGTGCAAACAATCAAGATAATCAAAACTATCCAAGCAAAGCAAACAGTTAAACCGTATTTTATTCCAGCTTTATCTTTTCCTTTATTTCCTTTTATACTAGAACTATTGCAAAATCTATTATCTTTACCTTACTTAATAATACTAGTAGTTACTTCCACTCACCAGACTTTTAGTCTGACCCATTGCTCTATTTTCCCATTTTCCCCTCCCATAGGCCAACAAAGGCAGGGACAGTAGATTTCAGATTTCCTTGGAGATTCAGCTGCGGATTTTTTCTTCATGTATTCTTCTTCTTCTTTTCAGTTTTATTCTCATGTACTGGCACTTGTTGAGAGGGATGGTTTTATGTATGTACTCTGATATTGTGACTGAGATGATGTTTTCATAAGACATATGTATTTGGTATTTTGAGACCTGTTTGGGTTATGAATTATTTTATGAAGTTTTGATTTTTAAATAAGTTATTGTTTTAAATGTTTCCGCTATTTTTATTTAGGGGAATTTCACCAGAAGGACAAACTTTGCAGTCCAATTAGTTTCTAGGACACACATTCAAAGAAATTACTTTCAAGGCCAAAGTCAGCAGAATAATTAATTTCAAGGACAAAGTCAGCAGTCCAATTACTTTCAAGGACATAATTTCATAGGTTTTTAGGTCCTAGAAACTAATTATTTTGTGTTTTGTCCTTGAAAGTAATTATTTTAGTTATGTGTCCTAGGAACTAATTCCACTTGCTAAAGAGGCCCTTGTGGCTAATTTCCACTTTTATTTAATTGTCTTGTGAATCTTAGTCTCTGTAAAGTTTTAGCTATACCCACAACACACCACATCTTTTAGTGTGCCCTTTTTGGGTATACTAAGGGGTGTGGGGTGTTTCACTTGGTATCAGAGCCTAAGGTTACAGGATTCCTAAAATTTGCCTTAAAAAGTAAAGAAATTTTCAAAATAACATGTTTTAAAAAGTATTTTTCAGAATGAAGCTCTTAGAAATAGTTTTCAAGTATAAAAGAGTTTTTATAAAAATCCCCTCAAAGTCCAGTTCAATCTTCCTTTCGATTCTTTCGAGCCTAAGTTCTCTTTTTCTTTGCATAGAATGGCGGATGCCCCTAATCTTCCAGAGGGTATCCTAGTCCCAGGCTAGTTTCGTAGATACCTTTAAGCTACGACACTAGAGGTGCAAGGGCAAGCTCCCAATCCAACACCAGCAGATGGAAATCCCATCAATCCACCTGCAGTAGCTAATTTCTCTAAGATATGCAAGGACTTCGCCAATCTAGGAGGCAAGACATTTTCTGGTACAGAAGATTTTGTGGAGGCGCGAGCTTGGTTAAGGAGTACAGAGAGGATATTTTGGCTATTAGGACTGGAGGACCAACAGAGAGTTCAGCTTGCATCTTGGCAGTTGAAAGGAGAGGCTTCTTATTAGTGGGAGGTTATTGAGTTGGAAGGAAGAGACGTGGATGGTTTGGATTCTTAGAGAGGTTTGAGAGGAAGTTTTTGTCACAAGTAGAAGAGAGTATGCAGTTGGAAAGGATTATTAGTTTGAAGCAAGGAAGTCTTTCTATAAAGGAGTATATCAACCAATTTAATGAGTTGTCGCAGTTTGGGATGGAGCTAGTGAATACACCACACAAGAAGGCCATGAAATTCACGAAGGGATTGAATCAGCCCCTCCAAGGGCTGTTATTGACTCACGTACCGATCGGAGCTACCTATGAGTCATTGGTGGAGATAGCCCTCATGTCTGATGCGACTAAGGAAGGAGAGTCTAAAGAACCCCAAGTCGGAAGGTTCTAAGAAGAAATGGTACAATAAAGATAAGAAGAAAGGAGAAGGCCCTTAGAAGCAGATTAAGAAAAGCGGGAAATGCAATAGTTGTGGGATGGCTGGTCATTATGCAAAAGACTGTAAAAAGGCAGCGATGAAGGGGAAGTGTTTCAATTGTGGACAGCCTGGTCACTTTAGTAAAGTTTGTCTTCAGAAGACAGGGCAGGCGCGGGTGCACCTACAGCACATATTCAGGCATTGGATGTAGCACCTTCCAGCAGCGGACCAAATAGAGGTAGGAAAGTCACCGTGGAAGGTTTGATCTCTATTTTTGATTTTCCCATTCGGACTCTTTTCGATTCGGGAGCATCACACTCTTTCATTTCGAGTTCTTTAGTTGATTGTTTGCACTTAGATATCTCTTTAGTAGTATACTCCATAGTTGTTTCAAACCGCATAGGAGGATCGGCACATTTATCCATGATTTGTAGGGATTTGAAAATTTTTATACTAGGTGTAGAGCTTGATTGTGACGCCTATGTATTAGGATTTTCGAGGTATGGGATGATTTTGGGGATGGATTGGTTATCTACTTATGGAGCGATATTGGACTGCGAGAGGAGAGTCGTTAGACTAGAGACATGCGTCGGTAGGACTCTCGAGGTTTCTTGCGACCCATAGGGGTCATTCATGTTGAGCTTCCTTTATTCCCTTGATTCATCACTAAGAGCGCTAGATTATGTTTCAATCGTTAGAGATTTCCTAGACATTTTGAGGAGGTTCTTTGTATACTTCGCATTCATCGGTTGAAGGTAAGTGTCACTTTTGGCATAAGGAAATGTGTTTCTTGAGGCATAGAGAAATTCTACATATGATAGAAGTTTGAGAAACAGTTTTCTACATTTCGGTTCAGATTGTGGAAATCCAAAGAGTGTTAGGCAAAGATTGGAGGTGTACAGTAGATTCAGTTGAAAAAGGGGAAAGCCCATGTGCAGATAGTTGCAAAAATTATAATTGTTTCAAATATAAGCATATAAGAGGAATAGGAACAAAAGACTTTAGTAAGGAAATGAGATTTCCAAAAAGTTTAGGAAGGGTACTCCTAGGGTAATAAGAAGAAAATCCACTTTATGTCTAGCCAAATAAAATGAAATAGTTAGAATTGAAAAATATAATTGTCAGTGTTTTTGAGGAAGTAAATATTGGGTTTTTGAGAAGAAAAAAAGGTATGAAATTTAAATTGGTTTTTATATGATGTAAATTTTGTTAAAAGTGAAATTCTTTTTGAAGAATTATAGAGCATATATATAGCTCCCTAGTTTCTTTGTAGGTAAACAAAGATTTTAAATATAAAAACCTAGAGTGTATTAAGTATTGGAAACATAGGTTACAACATTTATTGTTGTAATAGATGTTTTCATGAAAAATAAAGAGAGCATAGACTATAACACTATTGTTATAGTAGGTGACTCCCAAAGGAAATATTTTTACACAATATATGAGATTTATTAGTATTTATCCATACACTAGTATTTTTGGGTTATAGTAACGATGTTTTACACAACATCTGTTTTGACCCAAATAAAAATGTGTTTTAAAGATAATTTCTAAGTACAGAAATAAAGTGGTTTGTAAGTACACTTATTTTTTTGGTAAGTATAAGGAAATGTTTTCTAGTTATGGATATATTAAAACAGTTCTGAAAATGAGTTTTTCTAAAAAGAAAAGTGGAGTTAAATATTAGGAAATTAATAAATTTCATAGAAATCGACTATTGTAAGAGAATATAAATTAAACATACTTTAATTTGTTGGAATGAAATGAATAATGATAAAAATTTCTATGAAACCAAATCATAATTAAAGATGTTTTGTGCAAGTTATAAGGAATACGTGAAAGAAATATACAAGGTATGGGAAGGACCATATTTTGTATAGCCTATTTCAAAAAATATAAAATAAGTTCCTTGTAATTTCACAAAAACATGAAGTCCTCTTTTAAAAATTTCATAGAAGGTTTTAGCGTTAATAGTTTCTTATAAAAGAAAGTAGTTCTAATATATTAAGGTGTAAAACCATTAGGTGTAATAATTAGAGACAGTGTTAGTTAGAGAGATATTATAGAGAGCCTTAGTAGAGAAAGCTAAGCAATGGAAATTTCATATATTTCCCATTGATTATGCGCATTGTTGCTTGCCTTTGTAGAAAGTCCCGATTTGTAGTAAGTTAAGTCCAAGGTTAGGTAATTGGAAAGTTAAGGGGTTTTAATGAAATAATTATTCTTATCTACTCTAGTTTTTGCAAGATTGAAAATCTATTAAAATAAGATGTTTTGAAAACATGTGAGTACATTTTAAAGATATCTTAGAGAAAAATAGTTTGGTGGAAAAAGTAAATAAGTTTTTGGAAGCGAAAAACTTAGTAACAGTTACATTTGAAAATCCAGATTTTTATGGAAAGATGTAAAGGTCTTTACAAGAAAAGGAGGAATAAGTTTTGAACTTAGAATTTGTAAGTTTTCCCCTCTAGGTTTGTGGAATAATGTAAATGCAAAAAGGCTGTAAGGATGCACGTCTAGAAAGATAAAATGTTAAGTAACCAAGTACCTTTGAATTTAATTGAAATTTGAAAATAACACTTTTAAAGACATAAATTTTGGGGTTTGATATTTTAAAAGTTTAGAAGCTTTAATTTTTGAAATGGAATGATAAATATCAAACCATACTTTCAAATGTGGAGTAGATAGGAACCATTTCCTAGGTGTGACAGAAAAAGGGTAAGGCTATGTAGGGGATAACAGTGATTACTTTTAGAAGTAATAATAGAAGTTTCCATAAAGTGTATAAGACACTAGTATGAACCTAGGATTGCTGCTTCATGTGTGTAGACTATAGAAGAATAGTAAGGTGATATTCATAAGATAGTAAGACGCACGTGGTTAAGGATGTGTATTCTTGATTTTGGAGGAACTTAGAAGGAGCATCTTTCTTTAGTGGAATTCTCGTATAATAATAGTTTTCAAGCTAGCATTGGAATGGCACCTTTCGAAGCTCTTTATGGAAGACCGT
Organism: Allium fistulosum; assembly: GCA_030737815.1. Lineage (NCBI taxonomy): Eukaryota > Viridiplantae > Streptophyta > Magnoliopsida > Asparagales > Amaryllidaceae > Allium > Allium fistulosum. The sequence goes on from CM060907.1 coordinate 621,638,870, forward strand.
GCAAGTAGCCTTCGTGTTGGTTGGAGTCTACAGAGAGATTGCTACTTGGTCCCGACACGGTTAGAGAGACTTCGGAGAAGGTAGATTTGATTAGGAGAAAATGTGTACCTCTTATCCGCATCTCTTTGATAGTCAATTCTGAATTTCCTATTTCCATATTTAGTTTTGAATAGGTTCTTTCCTTTATTATCCTTTGGGAGGGTAGATCTTAGGACTTAACCTATGGATGGTAGGATTTGATGTAAACATGTTATGTATGATGGATACTCGTGGTTGCAAATGGTTGCTAGTGGATGCTAATGGACTCATATACTTACATTAGGCACTATTATCTCTTAGAGATCGACCTAATTAGGACACTAGAGCATATGCATATGGATGTGTGCACGTTTGCATTTTATTTTTATCTTATTTCCATGGTTGCTATAAATGGATGATTATCATATGATTGTTATATTTGGATGATGATTGTAGCATGCATATAGAACTATCAGTTATCATTAGGGAATTTGCATTCATTTGGATACATGGCACGGACATTATTGCATAAAAGGAGGTTGGCTGAATCAGTAGACCATCTAATCTTTTGCATTAGTTAGGGACATTGACACTACACTAATTGCATATGTATCATAAATCGCATTAGAAAAACTTAAGGATAATAGATGTAATGGATAATGGTTGAGTAGTTGGTTGTAAAACTTGAATGAAAACATTTATTTCATTCTTCTATCCTTAGAGATTTCAGGGACGAAATCCCTTAAGGAGAGGAGAATATAACTGTGACGACCCGTAATTTTTGGATATTTGAAATTGGAATATTTAATTGATTTTAAATATTCGGGTGTTGGTTTTTAACTTGAATTTCAAATATAACAATTTATTTAGTAATTTAATTATTAAATTAAATAATTTGAAGTTGGGAAAAATGTTGAATCTGAATTTTAAGCCCGTTCATGATAATTTAAAGGGTTGTAAAATCTATATTGATAATACTAAAGATAGTAAAAGTGCTAAAATTGAATTTGGAAGTGTTTTGTTAAGTTTTGAAAATATATCGTTTAAATCAATATTTAAAAATAGCCTTCCGAGGCACAGTCTCAGATTTCGACGAAACCAGTTCTATTGGATCCGTAATAGTGTATTATTATCGGATTTCAATTTTTTTTATTGATTGGAGTTGTTGTGTGAGCGTACGATATATAAACGCACTGAAATTTATATCGAAATTCAATATTATAACTGGGTCCAAAAAGCTATCTTCTCCATACGATCGAATTAGGACTCGAAACCTTTTCCATTGTGTTCGAAATAGGGGTTTAACATTATAAACGCCTAGCGGCATGCCTCGATAGGAGGTCAAGATTTTGAGTTGCGGATTCGGGTCGATTTAAATTTATATATATATATATATATATATATATATATATATATTTCAACATTAAAATCTATATTCCCATCAGCCTATTTTCTATCTCCCATCAGCTGTTATTTTGTCATTCTTCAAATCACTGCAGCCAGATTCTTCATGCAACCCATCACCTCGAGTACAAATCCTGTCTCCCCAATTCCCTTTATAAATCTCGCGCAAAGAAGAAAAAAATATCAGAGTCGCGTATTCGTTCTTCCTTTCCCTTCTATCCACTTTTCTAAATTAAATCTTGTATAAAATTGTCAAAGCATGAAATCGAATGCATTCACTCCTCTCTATTTCTTCAGATCGAACCCTGACTAAAAAATTAATAAAATTTATTAGCAATGCCGAACTAATTTCGAACGATGGGGATGTTCAAACAATTTAGAAAGTGGGAGATTCGATTTAAATAAAATTGAATCGAAACTAATTTCGAGTCGGAGGCAAGCTTTCATACCTCGGCGCTCTTTGATATGGCATCGAGGTCGACTCGAGCATGATAGCGTCGTGATGGAGCTATCAGTGATGCCGTGGCCGTTCACATAGGCGGTGGTGGAGATAGGGTTAGGCGGTGAGGTCGAACGCTCAGATCCTTAGTGTGCATTGTGGGTAGCGTCGGTGCTAGGAGGAAGGAGGCAACGGCAGTGCCGCTATTCGAGTGATGGCAAGGATTTGGGGTCGAGGATCGACAGTTCATGAAGTGCTTGGGTATGGTTTCTTCTTTCTTTTCGAGTTTGTCTGTTCTAAAATTTTATAGGAATATTTGAAAAGAAGAATTCTGTTTGAATCTATATATATATGTATATTAGGGAATGATTTTACAGTAAGGCATTTCCTTTGATTAAATTTATATATATGTATATATATGTGAATATATGTACAGTAAAGATAAATGATAATATAAATATATATATACACAAACACATATCCATATTTTAAATATACATGGAAGAAAAAAAGAGTATATAGATAAACATCAAATATATGTATATATAAGATTTTTTTTGGAAGTAAAAAATGAATTTTTAAATATTAAAAAAAAGAGAATTTTTTTAATAAAATTATCAGTTTAAAATTTATTAATATAGTAATTGATTGTTCGATTATTTCAAATATTAATAAAACCCATAATGTTTGTACAAGGTCAGAAAACGTAAAGAAAACAAGCCGGTTTGGGTCGGATTGCAAAACAAAAATCAAAGGTGAGTTAATCTCACTCATTTGGATTACCATTTAAATTTAAATGGTTAAAATTTAAATTATTGGTTGATTGTTTGATTGTTTGAATTGTCTGGATATGATATTATATATAGTAGTATATATATTGGAGTGATTGATTTCTCGTATTATATAGCGGATGAGACCCTATGCGCCGCATAATAGCGGATGATATTATATAAAACCATATACTGCGATATTCTACCTCGAAGTGGAATTGGTATTGTGCTAACATCTGTGGATGCAGGGAAACAGGTTGGAGGGATCCAGCTGGATTTCTCAAAATCATTCTGATTGTTTAATATTCTGTGTTTTGATTATTAGACATTCCGTGATGAATTATATTGATAATTGGAATGTTGGATGCTATGGTTTGATTGGATATATTTGGACATTCTGAGTTATTAAAATATATAGAATTGGATTTTGGTGAGAAAATAAAAGAGAGAATTTTAAGTAAATAATTTTAGAGAATTTGAATAAATTAAAGAATGAATTGGGAAAGGATCAAAGTGATTTTTAAGTTCTGTTAAATAAATTCCGAGTATGGGAAAGGAGATTTTGAATAAATGGGGAAATATTAAATTTTTAAACCTAAGTGATATTATTTAAAGGAATAAAAGAATTTATTTTAAAAATTCAAGGTTTGAATTTATTTAAAGGGATAAAGAAGGATTTTGGAAAACCTAAAATTGATATTTTCAGTTTAAAAGATTTAAATCATAATAAAGAAAGAAAAGCTGAAGTTAATGTATTTTGAGATAAATGGAGTAAGTAAAGGAATTTATTTCAAAGTCAAGTAAATTGGAAATCAATTTGAAAATTGATTTAAGCGTTTGGAAACTGGAATTTTAAAGGAAGATAAGACTATGAAATTTATGAACTGGGTTTATAAAGGTGAAGTAATATATCAGTGGATATTTGGAAGAATAAATTCATGGTGGGAATTTATTAAAGGAATGGGTAAAGTTGTTTAAAAATAAATAGTGATTTATTTTTAAAGGATGTGAAAGAGAAGCATATTTCCTTGAATAGTCAAGTACGTTTCCAAAGCAAAGTTTTAAGTATAAGTTAAAGGTTTTAAAGTGTTTCAAAGTGTGTTTTAGAAAATTTATTATTTTTCAAATGATTAAAATTTGAAGTAAGTATTTCTCAAATTTATTATAGTAGTAATTATTAAAAGTGATGTAGTATTTTGTTTTAGAAAGGATAAAATTTAGTGTTATATTTTATAAGTAACTTTATTTAAATATTCTTTAAGTATATATCTTTGAATAAAGTATTAAAGTAGTTTGTTAGTTTAAATGTTTAAAGCATATTTCATAATATAGTGTGTTAAATTATTGTACTTGGTAATTTCAGTGGAAATAGAAAATATTTGGGAATTTATTCCATGAGAGAAGACGGTTTGAAACTGTTTTCAAAGGGTAGGAAAGTGGAAATATATCTTGCGAAGATATTTTGAGGTTAATAAATAATTTGGAAAATTATTTATGTTTGATGGCTGTTTGTGGATGTTATTTGATAGTTAAATAACCGACTATCAATATTGGCCAATGCGCTGATCGTTTCGAAGAGACCGGGATCGGGATTTATTTCTCAAAAACCACTTCGATCCGGTTTGTACGTTTTCGTGGAAAAACGAGTTCGGAGTCGAAGATGGAGCAGTGAAGTGCAAGGGCTAGTCGCTACTAACCCTGGGGATGATTCCAAATGGATGTAGTAGGAATAGTGCCTTTGGTTCCGTTCGAACCCGGAATAGACTTGTATGGATGAATGCTTTCGGAACATCGTCAGGTGGACGGTGGGCATTCTAAGTGATATGCTCTAAAAAGGTAATGCTTAGCCTCAAGCCTCATCAACCGGGAATGACTGAAAATCAGGGGTTATGCAGCAAGGCTATGTGAGTTGAACCCATTAGCGTGAGGTCATCCCTGTCTAGATGTCCCTTTTATTTCGGCTTAGTGGTGCGGTTGTTGATCCCAACCGTGGGGTGGTCTTACTCGGAATTATCCAGTAAGGGGTAGTTCCGGCCTTGGGTTGCAGGGGATCGGGCGTGGTCCTCGGTACACTGATCTAGACCAGGTACTGTGTTAGGTGGTACCCTAGTGCTTAGTCATTAGTTGGAAACCCATTCTCCCTACGCACCTGTACGGTTTTGATTGTTCCCAACTATTGCTGAAACGTAAGATGCAAGCATTTCAGCTAGATTCTATTTTACTTTCAATAGACACTATTATAATATCAGACGAATTTGATAAAAGGGTTTTGGCTATCGTAAGGTAAAAACCCGACATGTTTATTTGTGGCGTGGTCGTACGAGATGCATTAGATTTCAAAGGGTTTTGGGAAAACTTTAATAATCCAATTGAGTGTGTTTTCTCACGCTGGTTTTCCAGACTGACTCGGGTGTTATTTTACTATAATGCTCGGGTCAGACCGAGTATTACAGTTACAGGATAGGATGTTGTGGAGCTCAGGAGACGAGTTGGATGGCGAGACGTATCACACGTATATGATGTATATTCCGCCGTATTGTGTATGTTTTGTATTCTGTATGTGGGACAAGTTATTATAACTGTCCTAAATTGTGATGTTGATTATATTGTACTCTGATGTTGTATTCTGGTGATGTATGTATAAAAAGATATAGTTTCTTTTCTGTAAAGATCAGTTATTATCTATTATATTTTATTCCGCTGCGATGGTTAGATTCTGTTGTTATTTTGTTTCTTCTTCTTCTACCTCCTTCTTCCTTAACCCTGATGGTTCGTATTTCCGTTCACTTTGAGTCGATATGTTGGAGAATAGTGTCGATTCAAGGGGTACGGGTTTGCGGGTTGTTTCACTTGGTATCAGAGCTTAGGCTAGTGATAACCTTGGCTCTGGTGGGGATTACTCATTGAAATAGAGTCCATAGTACTCTAGAATGAGTTTGAGTGTATTAATAGATATGAGCGCGTATTTGTTAGTGAATATAAAATTTGTTTTTATACTGTGTTGATTTATTGGTTGAGTGTTTATGGATTCTGGTCGATATGTGGGACGCCATGTCATCGATAGGGGTTTCTAAACTCTTGAATGAGATAAACCGACACAGTATTGTTTTAAAAGTAGGGTAAATGAAATAATTCTACCCAAATTATTTTTGTATATAAAAGAATTAATTCTTCGTAAATTATTATAGATATATATGGTTGCTTGGTTGATAAGAAATGATAATATTAAATTATTATCATTTTTGTGTAAAATTGAATAAGAAATTGAAATCATAACTAAAAGCTAAGAAATAAATTCATATACAAATGAGATTTGTAAATGTAGACTATAAATGTGATTTATAATTTGAAATAGAATTCCACAGAAATATTTGAAAATAAATTGTGATGAAAATTCCAGAGTAATGTTTGAATATGGATTGGATGGCTTTCGAATTTGGAATTTTGGGAAGTTTAAATTCCTTTGAGTTTGAAAATAGTTTCCAAAGGTTTTGGAGAAATAATGATGATATTATTTCGGAAATATTTTTTTTAATTGGATTTGAAATCTGGAAAGATTTGGAATTTAAAAATATTTGGAGGGGTTTTAAAGAGATAAAAGCATTTAACTCTCTTTCGGTCGCTGGAAAATAACTTCGGTGATGACTGCAGCATCATCGATGTTCATTTTCGAGTTTCTAGGAGAGGAGTTTCTAGGAGAGGAATTGCTACCCTGGATATGGATTTTGATTGATTTTGAATATTCTCTATCATAGTTTGTGACTATGCAAGGAGAATGACGGTTTCTGAACAAGAAACCAGATCTGAGTCTGCACTAGAGAGTCGGGTGGACGATACTAGTTCGGAAATGAAATTGTGTGATCGAGCAAGTGATCAGATTTGATATTGCGTACGGATGATATATGTATATCGTACGGGCTCGAATGAATAGATATTGAAATTTTGTGAAGAAGTCAATAAAATGATTTTGGATTCTGTGATTGGATTGGATATTATTGCTAAGTAAGATATACAGGTGTTTTAAAAGCAAAAGGAAAATTGATTTTTGATTTCAGAAGATAAATTGAAATTTGCTCGGAAAAGGTATGTGTTTAAATTTCTGTATGAAAATTGATGACTTCCTTGTCTAGCCACTTGGCTTTTGTTTTCTTTTGAAAATTTGGGGCCCGTAGAGGCATTTTGTAGTTGTACCGAGCTAGCCATGCAAAGGAGACGCTGGCAAAAAATTTCGAAAATTTAGGGAGTTAGAAAATTTTTGAGAAAATTTTGATAGTTTAAAATTTCATTTAAACTATAATTTGAATTATCGAGGGGATAATGTTATTGGGAACCTAGGGATGGGTTTGGAAAGATAGTAGAACTAATAGTGGGTTTTTAATAAAAGATTTGTTTGGGAAGTTGTTAAAAATTGTTGGTTTTGGGAAAATAGTAAATGGGGATGGACCATTCTTCTTAACCAGAAATTTCGGGGACGAAATTCTTTTAAGGGGGGAGGAATGTGACGACCCGTAATTTTTGGATATTTGAAATTGGAATATTTAATTGATTTTAAATATTTGGGTGTTGGTTTTTAACTTGAATTTCAAATATAACAATTTATTTAGTAATTTAATTATTAAATTAAATAATTTGAAGTTGGGAAAAATGTTGAATCTGGAATTTTAAGCCCGTTCGGGATAATTTGAAGGGTTGTAAAATCTATATTGATAATACTAAAGATAGTAAAAGTGCTAAAATTGAATTTGGAAGTGTTTTGTTAAGTTTTGAAAATAATCGTTTAAATCGATATTTAAAAATAGCCTTCTGAGGCACAGTCTCGGATTTCGACAAAACCAGTTCCATTGGATCCGTAATAGTGTATTATTATCGGATTTTAATTTTCGTATTGATTGGAGTTGTTGTGTGAGCGTACGATATATAAACGCGCTAAAATTTATATCGAAATTCAATATTATAACTGGGTCCAAAAAGATATCCTCTCCATACGATCGAATTAGGATACGAAACATTTTCCATTGTATTCGAAATAGGGGTTTAACATTATTAACGCATAGCGGCATGCCTCGATAGGAGGTCAAGATTTTGAGTTGCAGATTCGGGTCGATTTAAATTTAAATATATATATATATATATATATATATATATATATATTTCAACATTAAAATCTATATTCCCATCAGCCTATTTTCTATCTCCCATCAGCTGTTATTTTGTCATTCTTCAAATCACTACAGCCAGATTCTTCATGCAACCCATCACCTCGAGTTCAAATCCTGTCTCCCCAAATCCCTTTATAAATCTCATGCAAAGAAGAAAAAAATATCAGAGACGCGTATTCGTTCTTCCTTTCCTTTCTATCCACTGTTCAGAAAGGGGGAGATTCGATTTAAATAAAATTGAATCGAAACTAATTTCAAGTCGGAGGCAATCTTGGATACCTCGGTGCTCTTCGATCTGGCATTGAGGTCGACTCAAGCATGATAGCGTCGCGATGGGGCTATCAGCGATGCCATGGCCGTTCACATAGGCGGTGGTGGAGCTAGGGTTAGGCGGTGAGGTCGAATGCTTATATCCTTAGTGCGCATTGTGGGTAGCGTCGGTGCTAGGAGGAAGGAGGCAACGGCAGTGCCGCTATTCGAGTGACGGCAAGTATTTGGGGTCGAGGCTCGGCAGTTCGTGAAGCGCTTGGGTATGGTTTCTTCTTTCTTTTCGAGTTTGTTTGTTCTAAAATTTTGTAGGAAGATTTGAAAAGAAGAATTCTATTTGAATCTATATATATATGTATATTAGGGAATGATTTTACAGTAAGGCATTTCCATTGATTAAATTTATATATATGTATATATATGTGAATATATGTACAGTAAAGGTAAATGATAATATATATATATATATACACACACACAAACACATATCCATATTTTAAATATACATGAAAGAAAAAAAAGAGTATATAGATAAACATCAAATATATGTATATATAAGATTTTTTTGAAGTAAAATTGAATTTTTAAATATATTTTTAAAAAAAAAGAGAATTTGTTCAATAAAATTATCAGTTTAAAATTTATTAATACAGTAATTGATTGTTCGATTATTTCAAATATTAATAAAACCCATAATGTTTGTACAAGGTCAGAAAACGTGAAGAAAATAAGCCGGTTGGGTCGGATTGCAAAACAAAAATCAAAGGTGAGTTAATCTCACTCATTTGGATTACCATTTAAATTTAAATGGTTAAAATTTAAATTATTGGTTGATTGTTTGATTGTTTGAATTGTCTAAATATGATATTATATATAGTAGTATATATATATTGGAGTGACTGATTTCCCGCATTATATAGCGGATGAGACCCTATGCACCGCATAATAGCGGATGATATTATATAAACCCATATACTACAATATTCCACCTCGAAGTTGAATTGGTATTGTGCTAACATCTGTGGATGCAGGGAAACAGGTTGGAGGGATCCAACTGGATTCCTCAAAATCATTTAGATTGTTTAATATTCTGTGTTATGATTATTAGACATTCTGTGATGAATTATATTGATAATTGGAATGTTGGATGCTATGGTTTGATTGGATATATTTGGACATTCTGGGTTATTAAAATATATAGAATTGGATTTTGATGAGAAAATAAAAGAGAGAATTTTAAGTAGTTAATTTAGAGAATTTGAATAAATTAAAGAATGAATTGAGAAAGGATCAAAGTGATTTTTAAATTCTGTTAAATAAATTTTGAGTATGGGAAAGGAGATTTTGAAAAAAAGGGGAAATATTAAATTTTTAAACCTAAGTGATATTATTTAAAGGAATAAAAGAATTTATTTTAAAAATTCAAGGTTTGAATTTATTTAATGGGATAAAGAAGGATTTTGGAAAACCTGAAATTGATATTTTCAGTTTAAAAGATTTTAAATCATAATAAAGAAAGAAAAGCTGAAGTTAATGTATTTTGAGATAATGGAGTAAGTAAAGGAATTTATTTCAAAGTGAAGTAAATTGGAAATCAATTTGAAAATTGATTTAAGCGTTTGGAAATTGGAATTTTAAAGGAAGATGAGACTATGAAATTTATGAACTGGGTTTATAAAGGTAAAGTAATATATCAGTGGATATTTGGAAGAATAAATTCACGGTGGGAATTTATTAAAGGAATGGGTAAAGTTGTTTAAAAATAAATAGTGATTTATTTTTAAAGGATGTGAAAGAGAAGCATATTTCCTTGAATAGCCAAGTACGTTTCCAAAGCAAAGTTTTAAGTATAAGTTAAAGGTTTTAAAGTGTTTCAAAGTGTGTTTTAGAAAATTTATTATTTTTCAAATGATTAAAATTTGGAGTAAGTATTTCTCAAATTTATTATAGTAGTAATTATTAAAAGTGATGTAGTATTTTGTTTTCGAAAGGATAAAATTTAGTGTTATATTTTATAAGTAACTTTATTTTAAATATTCTTTAAGTATATATCTTTGAATAAAGTATTAAAGTAGTTTTTTAATTTAAATGTTTAAAGCATATTACATAATATAGTGTTTTAAATTATTGTACTTGGTAATTTCAGTGGAAATAGAAAATATTTGGGAATTTATTCCATGAGAGAAGACGGTTTGAAACTGTTTTCAAAGGGTAGGAAAGTGGAAATATATCTTGCGAAGATATTTTGAGGTTAATAAATAATTTGGAAAATTATTTATGTTTGATGGCTGTTTGTGGATGTTATTTGATAGTTAAATAACCGACTATCAATATTGGCCAATGCGCTGATCGTTTCGAAGAGACCGGCTGTCAAGACCCGCAAATCCGTACCCTTGATTAAACACTAATCTCCATTGATTAACTCAAGAGGCATGGAAATACGAACCCTGAGGGGTTTTATGAACAAGAAAAAGTAGAAGAAGAAGAAGAAAACAGAAGAAGAAAGAAGAGAGAACAACAGAACAACATCAGAACAGAAAACAATATCAGAATCTTACACATCGCAGCGGAACAATATATAATAGATAATCATTAGTCTTTTTAAAACAAAGAACTATATCAGTTTATACATACATCAATCAGAGTCAATATACAACAATGGACAGTTATATAACTTGTCCTCATACAGAATACACAGCGGAATAAAATAAAGTATAGGTGATACGTTTCGCCATCCAGCTTGCTTCCAAAGCTCCAGAATATCCAGAATATCCTGATAACATAACTCTAGGCTGCCCGTGTGGAAATTGGTGGGCACCCAGAGTTTAGAAGGGAACAATAAACTCCGAGTCAGTCATGGTGACTGGTGTGAGATCGTAAAACAGTTTATTTTTCACAAAGAAAATAAAATAGATTCGCAATGCTTTTGGAAAATGAAACTACCATAAGACCTCCCGCCACACACACAATGCAAACGCAGAATTGGAGGAGATTTCTTCTTATGATAGTCAAAGATGCTTACTACGCAAAATCAAATCATTTTTGATATTATTATTAGTGCATAGTGTAGAAATCATTTCGAAAGTAGAATATAAATCTTAGCCAGCATAGATATTTCGAACTATGCCTACTATAGCTACCATCCAAACAGTGGGGCGCCACCATAAGTGAATGATAGGTTCTACAACTAAAACCGTACAAGGCTCGTATTGTTTCTTTGGATTTCCAACAAATGGTTAGGCTAAGGAACTTCCTATGCCACGATGGGTACGTCCCTGGAATAGACGACCCGAGAACCTAACCGGATCTCTGCCAACACAAGGCCGGGTTACCTCTGCAAAAATAGGTAACTACTGACACGCGTATGCCATCCCCCAATCGTAACCGATCTTCCCGAGGATCGCCGATTTGCAACAAACCACATAATAAAAATAATGCAGCAACCACATAGGTTAAGTATCTGGGCTCCATACCATGATACCACCTCTATCCAGAAGGAATGACATACACTAAGGGGCGCTACTCCCTAGAACCTTGCTGCATCTTTCCTGTTTTGACCATTTCCGGGGTGTGAGGCTCGACGAAGTCTCGTCCACAAAGCTACGCTTTTCAAAAGCCATGCTTCGGGTCAAACAAATGATCAACCTATGATCACAAAGATATAAGATCAAACAAATGATCATATCGCAAATGATCAAACACTGATCATCACACAGCAACACTCAGTATGCCACGTTACCAAATTGGGAGTATATCGCTGATAAATTTCAACTACATAACCTCTGAGCTCGTACGTCTCAAAGAAGGGTGTTAAGCTAAGAGAATAAATTCTCCGCCACCAACAGAAATGTATTTGAAAGAAATCAGCTTTATATCTCAATTTGTAACGTCAGACACACAATCCATACAAGTCTGTTCCGGGATCAAACAGAACCGAAGGCACTTCTCACGAAGCCCTTGCAAATCCGGATAATTTCCTAATCACGTCCGGACTTCCCGTCACTAAGGGTGATAAAACCTCTTAATCGGAGATCAGCCGATGTAGAGTAACTCGACGGTAATCCTTCCGTTTTCAAAAATATCCGGTCTTCAACACCGGTCTTCGAATGCAATTCATAACGACGTATCACATATTCGGAATGGGTTATACGACCCCATGGTCCTTTCCCGGCTAACCCGAATAGTGAGCGCTTATTCAAAAATAAGTGTGGCATTCAGATTCATCCAATTCACAACAAATACCATTCAAGGTAATTATTGATAGTCGGTTATTTAACTATCAATAAAGATGCGCAACATCATCAGATTCCAAATAATTTTCCAAATTATTTTATCTTCCAAAATATCTTTACTAGATATAAAATTTCCACACTTAACCGTTTGAAAGAAATTTTCAAATATTCACTTTTCAATTTATCTTTAAAAGATAAATTCTCAAAAACGTTTCATTTCATATTGGAAAAGCATTTCCATACTTATTTAATAATAAGTAGTTCACAAATCTATTTATTTTCAACATTTTAAAATATTCAATATACTTAAATCAAAATTAAGTATATGTTTCATTCTTCAAGGAAATCTTTTATTTTAACGTCTATTTGAGTCAAAACGAATGTTACGTAAAACATCGTTACGACGACTCAAAATCAATAGTATAGGGATTCGGAATTAAGATAGATATATAAATCCCAATACTATATAAAACATTTCCTTTTGGAAATCATTTACTATAACAACAGTGTTATAGTCCACCATTTCCTTATTTCTCGAAAACGTCTATTTCAACAATGAATGTTGAAATCTATGATTTCGATACTTAATACATTTTAAAACATCTTTTAAAATAATTAACTTCATTTCAAATACCACTTTCCCAAAACCATATCCATTATACTTAAAAATATATTCACTGTCCAAAATCGTGAATATACTTCACTAACCAAATTTCAATATTTTCTACACATTTATATTTCAAGAATTTTCCACTATCCAAAATCGTGGATAAAATTCCCTTAATAACCTTTATATTAAATTCATCAAATTTGATTGATTTTCGGATTTATAAAACAACGTTTATAAATTCACCTTTTCATATTTCATAACAACTTCGATTTATAAATCTCCTTTTATTAACTTCTATAATTCACTTATCAAAATAAGCGATTTCGGATTTATAAACAAATTTCATTCATATCTCGTTTAAATGCCAAAATTCGATTTATAAGATAATTACTTATAAATCTTTTGTTTTACAAAAATCTATTCATTTTGTAACTTCACAATTTATAAATCTATAAATTCCATATCTTCACGATTTACAATTCTATAAATTTCATTTTTAACACTTATAAACTTGTTTTATAATTCCAATATTTTAAATTTATAAATACCAACATTTTAAATCTTTTAAATAAACTGTTCACAAAAATTCAAAAAATCTCAGTTCAAACCATTTTATAAATTGCTTAAACTATTTATTTCAAAACTCACCTTACGGTCATAATTCACAAAAATCTTAACTTTTATAACTTAAAAATTTTAAACGTTTATTTGTTTAAAATAAATCAATTCAACAATTCAATAAAACGTCTACTTTCAAAAATCACTTTAAAATCCTTTTAAAGTAAAAGTCGTTATTTTTAAACTTCAAAACTGAATCCGATGATGCAACAGCACCAATTAGTCAATCACAACAACAAACATCATATATCAATATATGATAACAGAATACATCACAATATCTGTAATTAAATAAATACTGATGAGGAATCTAGTTGGATCCCTCCAACCTATTTCCCTGCATCCACAGACGTTAGCACAATACCAATTCCACTTCGAGGTGGAATATCGCGGTATATGGGTTTTATAAAAATCATCCGCTTACTAACGGCGCAATAGGGTCTCGTCCGCTATACGAGGCGGGAAATCATGCAATCCAATATATACATATGCCAATATGTATATATTGCTATATATATATATATATCCTACTATATCTAATATCACATCCAAATAGCAATCAAATCAATCAGTCAAAAACTGCAATTCATTTTGAGTGAGAAGATCTCACCTTAGCTATTATTTTGCAATCCATTTCCATTTTGATCATTTCTTCATTGTATTCGACCTTGTATAAACAATTATACAATTTTCATTAATATTTGAATTAATCGAACTATTAAATTTTTATTTTACAATTTATAAGTTCACCGGTGATTTTATTTTGACTAATATTCTTTAACCATTTCTAAAATTTTCTTCAAAACTTAAACATGCTTTTTCAGTTTACTGTTTAAAACAAGCATGTGAATATATTTTATATAATTTCTTACAACAAACTTAGCGTACTATAAAGATAAATTCTTTATTAGTCTATATTGTATATATACAAAATATTTAAATTTTAAACTGTTTAATATTTAAAATCCCATATTTTGATAAACCTTTTATATATAAAAAATTTAAGATGACCACAGAAATTTCTCTTTCGTATACAGACAGTCAAATTTTAATTACGAATTTAAATAGAATTAAATAAATGGTAATCACCTTACTGCCTGAACACAAGAACATCGGCCATCATTGTTCGACCCTCATGCACGAACGCAAATCGCCGCGAACTCATCGCCTCCACGCGCGCTGCCTGCAGCTCTGACCTTCGCCTTCCAGCTCCTCCTCCTTGCGTTCGCGAGCGCACGCGCTGCCGACAAACCCAACTCGCGACCCCAACAAGCCCTAGCTTCGTACGCGATACTGCCCCATCGCGACCACTTCCAGTTGCCACGCGAATCCATTCCCAGGCTACATCAACTTCGGCCTCGACTTCCACCAACGATCGCCATCGCGACCAAGTCGCGACCACCACGCGCCTCGAGAACCACCTGCCAACGACCCATCACCGCACGCCTTCCTCCTCTCCACTCTCGAACTCGCGCCTTAATTTCCCCAAATCGAACCCTTAGATTTGTCGAGAGGGGAAACGAATGAATTTGAATTACAGTGAGAAGATGTCGGTCATTTATTTTAAATTTTGGTTTTCGTTCGATTTGGAATTGAGGAGAACTGCTTCGGCCGTAAACTTTGATTTGAACGAGAAGTTATTTTGATTTCTCTAGTTTGAATCTGAAGAGGAAAGTAAGGGAATTCGAACGAGAATTCTCAAACGCAGCCATTTTTGTTTTCTTCGTTTTGATTTCTTCGAACTGATTGAAAGAGGGAAGAACGAGATATTTAAAAACGAACGAACATGCTCAGCACGATTTTCTTCGTGATGCTCGGCTGAAACAACGGGGCATGTTTTCAGGCGTGATTAAAGGGGGAAAGTAGCTGATGTGACCAGATTTTAAATTTTAAATTTAAATCAAATTCGTTTAAATTTCAATACGTTTATCTATCATATGCACACATAACGACTCTGAAAAATACGAAATTAGAAATCCGATAATAATTCGATATTACGGACCCAACGGAACTGGTTTCGTCGAGTTCCGAGACTGTGCCTCGGAAGGCTATTTTTAAATATCGATTCGAACGATTTAATTTCAAAACTGATCAAATCAATTTCAACTTTGATTCTGAAGCTTCTATTATCTTCAGAATTATCAATACAAATTTTAAAAGCTTTCGAAATATTTTTCTTCAACTCTAAATTGAAGATTAAAATTTTAATTTCAACTATCAACAGATTAAATTTTATAATTTAATCGCAAATTTCAAAGTTATATCGGGGATTTAAATTAAATCATCATCCAAACATTTAAAATTAATTAAATATTTTCAATTTAATTTGTTCAAAATTCTGGGTCGTTACAAACTTCCCTCCTTAAAAGAATTTCGTCCCGAAATTACAAGTTAGGAAGAAATGTCCTTAACTCGTCTACTATTTTTCACAATCTAATAGTTTTATCAAATTCTCAAAACAAACCTTTCTACTAAAGATTCGTTATTACTTCAACTAAATTTCCAAACATTTTCATAATTTTCAAACAACATTGTTTTCTTAACAATTCAATTTTAAGTTTAAATTCAAATTTAAACTTCCAAATTTTCTCAAAAATTTTCTAACACTCGAAATTTTCGAAAAATTTCGCCAGCGTCTCCTTTGCGTGGCTAACACGGCACGACTACAAAACATCCCTATGGACTCTCAGATTTCAAAAAGAAAAGAAAAGGCCAAGCGGCTAGACAAGAAATCAGCAAATCTCATATTATAATTCAAATACTTACCTTTTGTCGAGCAATTCAAATTTATCTTTGAAATCAAATTCCAATTCCTTTACACACCTGTATATCCTACTAGCCATAGCATCTAGTTACAACATTCAAACTATTTTGTAAATTCTATTACAAAATTTTCAATATAAACTGCTTATATATTTTTAGCTTACTATTGAAGTTACATTCGTTTTTAAACAAAATGAATTCTTATCCATTCTAGTTTATAACCAATTCAAATTGATACAAATTCAATTTATTTTAATTCTACTTCATTTGCAATTGATTCCATTCAATTTAATTCGCATTTCATATTTTCATTTGAATTCAATTCCAACATTTAATTTAAATTTGGATTCTATTTATCTTCTGAATATTGAATTTCATCGATTAACTTTCATTTACAACTGTTTATTTTAAATTAGTTCCAATTACTAATTCATTACAAATTCTAATCTACTTACAATTTCGAAATGAATCTCAACTTTCAATTTCCCTTTCATTTATTCAAATTTATTCACTTATACTTTCTTTAATTTAACTCCATCTTTTAAGTTAAATTTATTCTATCAAAATTCAACTTGTATAAGTTATCAACTTAATAGTATTTCATAAGTATTTTTATATAGTATTCCAGAGTCTTTTCAACCTTTTCAAAACCATTTTGAAAACAATTAAAATTATCCTTTGAATTTCCAAAACTAAACCCAAATTTTCCAAATAACTTCCATTTAAAACAATCGGCAGCAATTCCTCTTCTGGAAACCCAAAAATGAACACCGGTGATGCCGCGGTCATCATCGAAGTTATTTTCCAGCGACCGAAAAGAGTTTAGAGCTTTCATCCCTTTAGAACATTTTTCAAAATCTTTGAAATCCATTTTCAAATCAAAAAGATTTAAACTTTCCAAATCTCCAAAATTTTCAAATTCTTTTCAAAACATTTCCAAAAACTTCTCTGGAATTCCGTTTTAAATTACAATTCACATTTATAATTTACATTCTTTAATTTCATTTGTACATGGATTTATTTCTTAACTTTGGAGTTATGATTTCAATTTCTTATTCAATTTCAATGATAATAATTTAATATTATCACTTCTAACAACCATGCAACCATATACTGTAATAATTTACAAAAAATCATTTTTTTTTCTATCCAAAAATAGATTTTGGATAAAATTATTTCATTTACCCTATTTAAAACAATATTGTGCCGAATTGTTCTATATAAGTGTTTAGAGATCCCTATCGATAGAGTTGTACGGACAATACCGACCAGAATCCATATACCACTCAACAAATCAATCATCACAATATAAAACAATTTTATATTAACTAACAAATACGCACTCGTATCTATTATTACACTCAACTCATTCTAGAGCACTACTGACTCTATCTCTAATGAGTAACACCCAACAAAGCAGGGTTGTCGCTTAACCATATGCTCTGATACCAGCTGTCAAGACCCGCAAATCCGTACCCTTGATTAAACACTAATCTCCATTGATTAACTCAAGAGGCATGGAAATACGAACCCTGAGGGGTTTTAAGAACAAGAAAAAGTAGAAGAAGAAGAAAACAGAAGAAGAAAGAAGAGAGAACAACAGAACAACATCAGAACAGAAAACAATATCAGAATCTTACACATCGCAGCGGAACAATATATAATAGATAATCATTAGTCTTTTTAAAACAAAGAACTATATCAGTTTATACATACATCAATCAGAGTCAATATACAACAATGGACAGTTATATAACTTGTCCTCATACAGAATACACAGCGGAATAAAATAAAGTATAGGTGATACGTTTCGCCATCCAGCTTGCTTCCAAAGCTCCAGAATATCCAGAATATCCTGATAACATAACTCTAGGCTGCCCGTGTAGAAATTGGTGGGCACCCAGAGTTTAGAAGGGAACAATAAACTCCGAGTCAGTCATGGTGACTGGTGTGAGATCGTAAAACAGTTTATTTTTCACAAAGAAAATAAAATAGATTCGCAATGCTTTTGGAAAATGAAACTACCATAAGACCTCCCGCCACACACACAATGCAAACGCAGAATTGGAGGAGATTTCTTCTTATGATAGTCAAAGATGCTTACTACGCAAAATCAAATCATTTTTGATATTATTATTAGTGCATAGTGTAGAAATCATTTCGAAAGTAGAATATAAATCTTAGCCAGCATAGACATTTCGAACTATGCCTACTATAGCTACCATCCAAACAGTGGGGCGCCACCATAAGTGAATGATAGGTTCTACAACTAAAACCGTACAAGGCTCGTATTGTTTCTTTGGATTTCCAACAAATGGTCAGGCTAAGGAACTTCCTATGCCACGATGGGTACGTCCCTGGAATAGACGACCCGAGAACCTAACCGGATCTCTGCCAACACAAGGCCGGGTTACCTCTGCAAAAATAGGTAACTACTGACACGCGTATGCCATCCCCCGATCGTAACCGATCTTCCCGAGGATCCCCGATTCGCAACAAACCACATAATAAAAATAATGCAGCAACCACATAGGTTAAGTATCTGGGCTCCATACCATGATACCACCTCTATCCAGAAGGAATGACATACACTAAGGGGCGCTACTCCCTAGAACCTTGCTGCATCTTTCCTGTTTTGACCATTTCCGGGGTGTGAGGCTCGACGAAGTCTCGTCCACAAAGCTACGCTTTTCAAAAGCCATGCTTCGGGTCAAACAAATGATCAACCTATGATCACAAAGATATAAGATCAAACAAATGATCATATCGCAAATGATCAAACACTGATCATCACACAGCAACACTCAGTATGCCACGTTACCAAATTGGGAGTATATCGCTGATAAATTTCAACTACATAACCTCTGAGCTCGTACGTCTCAGAGAAGGGTGTTAAGCTAAGAGAATAAATTCTCCGCCACCAACAGAAATGTATTTGAAAGAAATCAGCTTTATATCTCAATTTGTAACGTCAGACACACAATCCATACAAGTCTGTTCCGGGATTGAACAGAACCGAAGGCACTTCTCACGAAGCCCTTGCAAATCCGGATAATTTCCTAATCACGTCCGGACTTCCCGTCACTAAGGGTGATAAAACCTCTAAATCGGAGATCAGCCGATGTAGAGTAACTCGACGGTAATCCTTCCGTTTTCAAAAATATCCGGTCTTCAACACCGGTCTTCGAATGCAATTCATAACGACGTATCACATATTCGGAATGGGTTATACGACCCCATGGTCCTTTCCCGGCTAACCCGAATAGTGAGCGCTTATTCAAAAATAAGTGTGGCATTCAAATTCATCCAATTCACAACAAATACCATTCAAGGTAATTATTGATAGTCGGTTATTTAACTATCAATAAAGATGCGCAACATCATCAGATTCCAAATAATTTTCCAAATTATTTTATCTTCCAAAATATCTTTACTAGATATAAAATTTCCACACTTAACCGTTTGAAAGAAATTTTCAAATATTCACTTTTCAATTTATCTTTAAAAGATAAATTCTCAAAAACGTTTCATTTCATATT
The DNA here is from genome assembly GCA_030737815.1 of Allium fistulosum. Classification (NCBI taxonomy): domain Eukaryota; kingdom Viridiplantae; phylum Streptophyta; class Magnoliopsida; order Asparagales; family Amaryllidaceae; genus Allium; species Allium fistulosum. Next base: position 621,658,689 of record CM060907.1, read on the forward strand.
GGAAAAGCATTTCCATACTTATTTAATAATAAGTAGTTCACAAATCTATTTATTTTCAACATTTGAAAATATTCAATATACTTAAATCAAAATTAAGTATATGTTTCATTCTTCAAGGAAATCTTTTATTTTAACGTCTATTTGAGTCAAAACGAATGTTACGTAAAACATCGTTACGACGACTCAAAATCAATAGTATAGGGATTCGGAATTAAGATAGATATATAAATCCCAATACTATATAAAACATTTCCTTTTGGAAATCATTTACTATAACAACAGTGTTATAGTCCACCATTTCCTTATTTCTCGTAAACGTCTATTTCAACAATGAATGTTGAAATCTATGATTTCGATACTTAATACATTTTAAAACATCTTTTAAAATAATTAACTTCATTTCAAATACCACTTTCCCAAAACCATATCCATTATACTTAAAAATATATTCACTGTCCAAAATCGTGAATATACTTCACTAACCAAATTTCAATATTTTCTACACATTTATATTTCAAGAATTTTCCACTATCCAAAATCGTGGATAAAATTCCCTTAATAACCTTTATATTAAATTCATCAAATTTGATTGATTTTCGGATTTATAAAACAACGTTTATAAATTCACCTTTTCATATTTCATAACAACTTCGATTTATAAATCTCCTTTTATTAACTTCTATAATTCACTTATCAAAATAAGCGATTTCGGATTTATAAACAAATTTCATTCATATCTCGTTTAAATGCCAAAATCCGATTTATAAGATAATTACATATAAATCTTTTTTTTTACAAAAATCTATTCATTTTGTAACTTCACAATTTATAAATCTATAAATTCCATATCTTCACGATTTACAATTCTATAAATTTCATTTTTAACACTTATAAACTTGTTTTATAATTCCAATATTTTAAATTTATAAATACCAACTTTTTAAATCTTTTAAATAAACTGTTCACAAAAATTCAAAAAATCTCAGTTCAAACCATTTTATAAATTGCTTAAACTATTTATTTCAAAAATCACCTTACGGTCATAATTCACAAAAATCTTAACTTTTATAACTTAAAAATTTTAAACGTTTATTTGTTTAAAATAAATCAATTCAACAATTCAATAAAACGTCTACTTTCAAAAATCACTTTAAAATCCTTTTAAAGTAAAAGTCGTTATTTTTAAACTTCAAAACTGAATCCGATGATGCAACAGCACCAATTAGTCAATCACAACAACAAACATCATATATCAATATATGATAACAGAATACATCACAATATCTGTAATTAAATAAATACTGATGAGGAATCCAGTTGGATCCCTCCAACCTGTTTCCCTGCATCCACAGACGTTAGCACAATACCAATTCCACTTCGAGGTGGAATATCGCGGTATATGGGTTTTATAAAAATCATCCGCTTACTAACGGCGCAATAGGGTCTCATCTGCTATACGAGGCGGGAAATCATGCAATCCAATATATACATATGCCAATATGTATATATTGCTATATATATATATATCCTACTATATCTAATATCACATCCAAATAGCAATCAAATCAATCAGTCAAAAACTGCAATTCATTTTGAGTGAGAAGATCTCACCTTAGCTATTATTTTGCAATCCATTTCCATTTTGATCATTTCTTCATTGTATTCGACCTTGTATAAACAATTATACAATTTTCATTAATATTTGAATTAATCGAACTATTAAATTTTTATTTTACAATTTATAAGTTCACCGGTGATTTTATTTTGACTAATATTCTTTAACCATTTCTAAAATTTTCTTCAAAACTTAAACATGCTTTTTCAGTTTACTGTTTAAAACAAGCATGTGAATATATTTTATATAATTTCTTACAACAAACTTAGCTTACTGTAAAGATAAATTCTTTATTAGTCTATACTGTATATATACATATATTAAAATTTTAAACTGTTTAATATTTAAAATCCCATATTTTGATAAACCTTTTATATATAAAAATTTTAAGATGACCACAGAAATTTCTCTTTCGTATACAGACAGTCAAATTTTAATTACGAATTTAAATAGAATTAAATAAATGGTAATCACCTTACTGCCTGAACACAAGAACATCGGCCATCATTGTTCGACCCTCACGCACGAACGCAAATCGCCGCGAACTCATCGCCTCCACGCGCGCTGCCTGCAGCTCTGACCTTCGCCTTCCAGCTCCTCCTCCTCGCGTTCGCGAGCGCACGCGCTGCCGACAAACCCAACTCGCGACCCCAACAAGCCCTAGCTTCGTACGCGATACTGCCCCATCGTGACCACTTCCAGTTGCCATGCGAATCCATTCCCAGGCTACATCAACTTCGGCCTCGACTTCCACCAACGATCTCCATCGCGACCAAGTCGCGACCACCACGCGCCTCGAGAACCACCTGCCAACGACCCATCGCCGCACGCCTTCCTCCTCTCCACTCTCGAACTCACGCCTTAATTTCCCCAAATCGAACCCTTAGATTTGTCGAGAGGGGAAACGAATGAATTTGAATTACAGTGAGAAGATGTCGGCCATTTATTTTAAATTTTGGTTTTCGTTCGATTTGGAATTGAGGAGAACTGCTTCGGCCGTAAACTTTGATTTGAACGAGAAGTTATTTTGATTTCTCTAGTTTGAATCTGAAGAGGGAAGTAAGGGAATTCGAACGAGAATTCTCAAACGCGGCCATTTTTGTTTTCTTCGTTTTGATTTCTTCGAACTGATTGAAAGAGGGAAGAACGAGATATTTAAAAACGAACGAACATGCTCAGCACGATTTTCTTCGTGATGCTCGGCTGAAACAATGGGGCATGTTTTCAGGCGTGATTAAAGGGGGAAAGTAGCTGATGTGACCAGATTTTAAATTTTAAATTTAAATCAAATTCGTTTAAATTTCAATACGTTTATCTATCGTATGCACACATAACGACTCTGAAAAATACGAAATTGGAAATCCGATAATAATTCGATATTACGGACCCAATGGAACTGGTTTCGTCGAGTTCTGAGACTGTGCCTCGGAAGGCTATTTTTAAATATCGATTCGAACGATTTAATTTCAAAACTGATCAAATCAATTTCAACTTTGATTCTGAAGCTTCTATTATCTTCAGAATTATCAATACAAATTTTAAAAGCTTTCGAAATATTTTTCTTCAACTCTAAATTGAAGATTTAAATTTTAATTTCAACTATCAACAGATTAAATTTTATAATTTAATCGCAAATTTCAAAGTTATATCGGGGATTTAAATTAAATCATCATCCAAACATTTAAAATTAATTAAATATTTTCAATTTAATTTGTTCAAAATTCTGGGTCGTTACAAACTTCCCTCCTTAAAAGAATTTCGTCCTGAAATTACAAGTTAGGAAGAAATGTCCTTAACTCGTCTACTATTTTTCACAATCTAATAGTTTTATCAAATTCTCAAAACAAACCTTTCTACTAAAGATTCGTTATTACTTCAACTAAATTTCCAAACATTTTCATAATTTTCAAACAACATTGTTTTCTTAACAATTCAATTTGAAGTTTAAATTCAAATTTAAACTTCCAAATTTTCTCAAAAATTTTCTAACACTCGAAATTTTCGAAAAATTTCGCCAGCGTCTCCTTTGCGTGGCTAACACGGCACGACTACAAAACATCCCTACGGACTCTCAGATTTCAAAAAGAAAAGAAAAAGCCAAGCGGCTAGACAAGAAATCAGCAAATCTCATATTATAATTCAAATACTTACCTTTTGTCGAGCAATTCAAATTTATCTTTGAAATCAAATTCCAATTCCTTTACACACCTGTATATCCTACTAGCCATAGCATCTAGTTACAACATTCAAACTATTTTGTAAATTCTATTACAAAATTTTCAATATAAACTGCTTATATATTTTTAGCTTACTATTGAAGTTACATTCGTTTTTAAACAAAATGAATTCTTATCCATTCTAGTTTATAACCAATTCAAATTGATACAAATTCAATTTATTTTAATTCTACTTCATTTGCAATTGATTCCATTCAATTTAATTCGCATTTCATATTTTCATTTGAATTCAATTCCAACATTTAATTTAAATTTGGATTCTATTTATCTTCTGAATATTGAATTTCATCGATTAACTTTCATTTACAACTGTTTATTTTAAATTAGTTCCAATTACCAATTCATTACAAATTCTAATCTACTTACAATTTCGAAATGAATCTCAACTTTCAATTTCCCTTTCATTTATTCAAATTTATTCACTTATACTTTCTTTAATTTAACTCCATCTTTTAAGTTAAATTTATTCTATCAAAATTCAACTTGTATAAGTTATCAACTTAATAATATTTCATAAGTATTTTTATATAGTATTCCAGAGTCTTTTCAACCTTTTCAAAACCATTTTGAAAACAATTAAAATTATCCTTTGAATTTCCAAAACTAAACCCAAATTTTCCAAATAACTTTCATTTAAAACAATCGGCAGCAATTCCTCTTCTGGAAACCCGAAAATGAACACTGGTGATGCCGCGGTCATCATCGAAGTTATTTTCCAGCGACCGAAAAGCGTTTAGAGCTTTCATCCCTTTAGAACATTTTTCAAAATCTTTGAAATCCATTTTCAAATCAAAAGGATTTAAACTTTCCAAATCTCCAAAATTTTTAAATTCTTTTCAAAACATTTCCAAAAACTTCTCTGGAATTCCATTTTAAATTACAATTCACATTTATAATTTACATTCTTTAATTTCATTTGTACATGGATTTATTTCTTAACTTTGGAGTTATGATTTCAATTTCTTATTCAATTTCAATGATAATAATTTAATATTATCACTTCTAACAACCATGCAACCATATACTGTAATAATTTACAGAAAATCATTTTATTTTTCTATCCAAAAATAGTTTTGGGTAAAATTATTTCATTTACCCTATTTAAAACAATATTGTGCCGAATTGTTCTATATAAGTGTTTAGAGATCCCTATCGATAGAGTTGTACGGACAATACCGACCAGAATCCATATACCACTCAACAAATCAATCATCACAATATAAAACAATTTTATATTAACTAACAAATACGCACTCGTATCTATTATTACACTCAACTCATTCTAGAGCACTACTGACTCTATCTCTAATGAGTAACACCCAACAAAGCAGGGTTGTCGCTTAACCATATGCTCCGATACCAGCTGTCAAGACCCGCAAATCCGTACCCTTGATTAAACACTAATCTCCATTGATTAACTCAAGAGGCATGGAAATACGAACCCTGAGGGGTTTTAAGAACAAGAAAAAGTAGTAGAAGAAGAAAACAGAAGAAGAAAGAAGAGAGAACAACAGAACAACATCAAAACAGAAAACAATATCAGAATCTTACACATCGCAGCGGAACAATATATAATAGATAATCATTAGTCTTCTTAAAACAAAGAACTATATCAGTTTATACATACATCAATCAGAGTCAATATACAACAATGGACAATTATATAACTTGTCCTCATACAGAATACACAGCGGAATAAAATAAAGTATAGGTGATACGTTTCGCCATCCAGCTTGCTTCAAAAGCTCCAGAATATCCAGAATATCCTGATAACATAACTCTAGGCTGCCCATGTGGAAATTGGTGGACACCCAGAGTTTAGAAGGGAACAATAAACTCCGAGTCAGTCATGGTGACTAGTGTGAGATCGTAAAACAGTTTATTTTTCACAAAGAAAATAAAATAGATTCGCAATGCTTTTGGAAAATGAAACTACCATAAGACCTCCCGCCACACACACAATGCAAACGCAGAATTGGAGGAGATTTCTTCTTATGATAGTCAAAGATGCTTACTACGCAAAATCAAATCATTTTTTATATTATTATTAGTGCATAGTGTAGAAATCATTTCGAAAGTAGAATATAAATCTTAGCCAGCATAGACATTTCGAACTATGCCTACTATAGCTACCATCCAAACAGTGGGGCGCCACCATAAGTGAATGATAGGTTCTACAACTAAAACCGTACAAGGCTCGTATTGTTTCTTTGGATTTCCAACAAATGGTCAGGCTAAGGAACTTCCTATGCCACGATGGGTACGTCCCTGGAATAGACGACCCGAGAACCTAACCGGATCTCTACCAACACAAGGCCGGGTTACCTCTGCAAAAATAGGTAACTACTGACACGCGTATGACATCCCCCGATCGTAACCGATCTTCCCGAGGATCCTCGATTCGCAACAAACCACATAATAAAAATAATGCAGCAACCACATAGGTTAAGTATCTGGGCTCCATACCATGATACCACCTCTATCCAGAAGGAATGACATACGCTAAGGGGCGCTACTCCCTAGAACCTTGCTGCATCTTTCCTGTTTTGACCATTTCCGGGGCGTGAGGCTCGACGAAGTCTCGTCCACAAAGCTACGCTTTTCAAAAGCCATGCTTCGTGTCAAACAAATGATCAACCTATGATCACAAAGATATAAGATCAAACAAATGATCATATCGCAAATGATCAAACACTGATCATCACACAGCAACACTCAGTATGCCACGTTACCAAATTGGGAGTATATCGCTGATAAATTTCAACTACATAACCTCTGAGCTCGTACGTCTCAGAGAAGGGTGTTAAGCTAAGAGAATAAATTCTCCGCCACCAACAGAAATGTATTTGAAAGAAATCAGCTTTATATCTCAATTTGTAACGTCAGACACACAATCCATACAAGTCTGTTCCGGGATCGAACAGAACCGAAGGCACTTCTCACGAAGCCCTTGCAAATTCGGATAATTTCCTAATCACGTCCGGACTTCCCGTCACTAAGGGTGATAAAACCTCTAAATCGGAGATCAGCCGATGTAGAGTAACTCGACGGTAATCCTTCCGTTTTCAAAAATATCCGGTCTTCAACACCGGTCTTCGAATGCAATTCATAACGACGTATCACATATTCGGAATGGGTTATACGACCCCATGGTCCTTTCCCGGCTAACTCGAATAGTGAGCGCTTATTCAAAAATAAGTGTGGCATTCAAATTCATCCAATTCACAACAAATACCATTCAAGGTAATTATTGATAGTCGGTTATTTAACTATCAATAAAGATGCGCAACATCATCAGATTCCAAATAATTTTCCAAATTATTTTATCTTCCAAAATATCTTTACTAGATATAAAATTTCCACACTTAACCGTTTGAAAGAAATTTTCAAATATTCACTTTTCAATTTATCTTTAAAAGATAAATTCTCAAAAACGTTTCATTTCATATTGGAAAAGCATTTCCATACTTATTTAATAATAAGTAGTTCACAAATCTATTTATTTTCAACATTTGAAAATATTCAATATACTTAAATCAAAATTAAGTATATGTTTCATTCTTCAAGGAAATCTTTTATTTTAACAACGTCTATTTGAGTCAAAACGAATGTTACGTAAAACATCGTTACGACGACTCAAAATCAATAGTATAGGGATTCGGAATTAAGATAGATATATAAATCCCAATACTATATAAAACATTTCCTTTTGGAAATCATTTACTATAACAACAGTGTTATAGTCCACCCTTTCCTTATTTCTCGAAAACGTCTATTTCAACAATGAATGTTGAAATCTATGATTTCGATACTTAATACATTTTAAAACATCTTTTAAAATAATTAACTTCATTTCAAATACCACTTTCCCAAAACCATATCCATTATACTTAAAAATATATTCACTGTCCAAAATCGTGAATATACTTCACTAACCAAATTTCAATATTTTCTACACATTTATATTTCAAGAATTTTCCACTATCCAAAATCGTGGATAAAATTCCCTTAATAACCTTTATATTAAATTCATCAAATTTGATTGATTTTCGGATTTATAAAACAACGTTTATAAATTCACCTTTTCATATTTCATAACAACTTCGATTTATAAATCTCCTTTTATTAACTTCTATAATTCACTTATCAAAATAAGCGATTTCGGATTTATAAACAAATTTCATTCATATCTCGTTTAAATGCCAAAATCCGATTTATAAGATAATTACTTATAAATCTTTTGTTTTACAAAAATCTATTCATTTTGTAACTTCACAATTTATAAATCTATAAATTCCATATCTTCACGATTTACAATTCTATAAATTTCATTTTTAACACTTATAAACTTGTTTTATAATTCCAATATTTTAAATTTATAAATACCAACTTTTTAAATCTTTTAAATAAACTGTTCACAAAAATTCAAAAAATCTCAGTTCAAACCATTTTATAAATTGCTTAAACTATTTATTTCAAAAATCACCTTACGGTCATAATTCACAAAAATCTTAACTTTTATAACTTAAAAATTTTAAACGTTTATTTGTTTAAAATAAATCAATTCAACAATTCAATAAAACGTCTACTTTCAAAAATCACTTTAAAATCCTTTTAAAGTAAAAGTCGTTATTTTTAAACTTCAAAACTGAATCCGATGATGCAACAGCACCAATTAGTCAATCACAACAACAAACATCATATATCAATATATGATAACAGAATACATCACAATATCTGTAATTAAATAAATACTGATGAGGAATCCAGTTGGATCCCTCCAACCTGTTTCCCTGCATCCACAGACGTTAGCACAATACCAATTCCACTTCGAGGTGGAATATCGCGGTATATGGGTTTTATAAAAATCATCCGCTTACTAACGGCGCAATAGGGTCTCATCTGCTATACGAGGCGGGAAATCATGCAATCCAATATATACATATGCCAATATGTATATATTGCTATATATATATATATCCTACTATATCTAATATCACATCCAAATAGCAATCAAATCAATCAGTCAAAAACTGCAATTCATTTTGAGTGAGAAGATCTCACCTTAGCTATTATTTTGCAATCCATTTCCATTTTGATCATTTCTTCATTGTATTCGACCTTGTATAAACAATTATACAATTTTCATTAATATTTGAATTAATCGAACTATTAAATTTTTATTTTACAATTTATAAGTTCACCGGTGATTTTATTTTGACTAATATTCTTTAACCATTTCTAAAATTTTCTTCAAAACTTAAACATGCTTTTTCAGTTTACTGTTTAAAACAAGCATGTGAATATATTTTATATAATTTCTTACAACAAACTTAGCTTACTGTAAAGATAAATTCTTTATTAGTCTATACTGTATATATACATATATTAAAATTTTAAACTGTTTAATATTTAAAATCCCATATTTTGATAAACCTTTTATATATAAAAATTTTAAGATGACCACAGAAATTTCTCTTTCGTATACAGACAGTCAAATTTTAATTACGAATTTAAATAGAATTAAATAAATGGTAATCACCTTACTGCCTGAACACAAGAACATCGGCCATCATTGTTCGACCCTCACGCACGAACGCAAATCGCCGCGAACTCATCGCCTCCACGCGCGCTGCCTGCAGCTCTGACCTTCGCCTTCCAGCTCCTCCTCCTCGCGTTCGCGAGCGCACGCGCTGCCGACAAACCCAACTCGCGACCCCAACAAGCCCTAGCTTCGTACGCGATACTGCCCCATCGTGACCACTTCCAGTTGCCATGCGAATCCATTCCCAGGCTACATCAACTTCGGCCTCGACTTCCACCAACGATCTCCATCGCGACCAAGTCGCGACCACCACGCGCCTCGAGAACCACCTGCCAACGACCCATCGCCGCACGCCTTCCTCCTCTCCACTCTCGAACTCACGCCTTAATTTCCCCAAATCGAACCCTTAGATTTGTCGAGAGGGGAAACGAATGAATTTGAATTACAGTGAGAAGATGTCGGCCATTTATTTTAAATTTTGGTTTTCGTTCGATTTGGAATTGAGGAGAACTGCTTCGGCCGTAAACTTTGATTTGAACGAGAAGTTATTTTGATTTCTCTAGTTTGAATCTGAAGAGGGAAGTAAGGGAATTCGAACGAGAATTCTCAAACGCGGCCATTTTTGTTTTCTTCGTTTTGATTTCTTCGAACTGATTGAAAGAGGGAAGAACGAGATATTTAAAAACGAACGAACATGCTCAGCACGATTTTCTTCGTGATGCTCGGCTGAAACAATGGGGCATGTTTTCAGGCGTGATTAAAGGGGGAAAGTAGCTGATGTGACCAGATTTTAAATTTTAAATTTAAATCAAATTCGTTTAAATTTCAATGTGTTTATCTATCGTATGCACACATAACGACTCTGAAAAATACGAAATTGGAAATCCGATAATAATTCGATATTACGGACCCAATGGAACTGGTTTCGTCGAGTTCCGAGACTGTGCCTCGGAAGGCTATTTTTAAATATCGATTCGAACGATTTAATTTCAAAACTGATCAAATCAATTTCAACTTTGATTCTGAAGCTTATATTATCTTCAGAATTATCAATACAAATTTTAAAAGCTTTCGAAATATTTTTCTTCAACTCTAAATTGAAGATTTAAATTTTAATTTCAACTATCAACAGATTAAATTTTATAATTTAATCGCAAATTTCAAAGTTATATCGGGGATTTAAATTAAATCATCATCCAAACATTTAAAATTAATTAAATATTTTCAATTTAATTTGTTCAAAATTCTGGGTCGTTACACCGGGATTGGGATTTATTTCTCGAAAACCACTTCGATCCGGTTTGTACGTTTTCGTGGAAAAACGAGTTCGGAGTCGAAGATAGAGTAGTGAAGTGCAAGGGCTAGTCGCTACTAACCCTGGGGATGATTCCAAATGGATGTAGTAGGAATAGTGCCTTTGGTTCAGTTCGAACCCGGAATGGACTTGTATGGATGAATGCTTTTGGAACATCGTCAGGTGGACGGTGGGCATTCTAAGTGATATGTTCTAAAAAGGTAACGCTTAGCCTCTAGCCTCATCAACCGGGAATGACTGAAAATCAGGGGTTATGCAGCAAGGCTATGTGGGTAGCACCCATTAGCGTGAGGTCATCCCTGTCTAGATGTCCCTTTTATTTCGGCTTAGTGGTGCGGTTGCTGATCCCAACCGTGGGGTGGTCTTACTCGGAATTATCCAGAAAGGGGTAGTTCCGGCCTTGTGTTGCAGGGGATTGGGCGTGGTCCTCGGTACACTGATCTAGACCAGGTACTGTGATAGGTGGTACCCTAGTGCTTAGTCATTAGTTGGAAACCCATTCTCCCTACGCGCCTGTACGGTTTTGATTGTGCCCAACTATTGCTGAAACGTGAGATGCAAGCATTTCAGCTAGATTCTATTTTACTTTCAATAGACACTATTATAATATCAGACGAATTTGATAAAAGGGTTTTGGCTATCGTAAGGTAAAAACCCGACATGTTTATTTGTGGCGTGGTCTTACGAGATGCATTTGATTTCAAAGGGTTTTGGGAAAACTTTAATAATCCAATTGAGTGTGTTTTCTCACGCTGGTTTTCCAGACTGACTCGGGTGTTATTTTATTATAATGCTCGGGTTAGACCGAGTATTACAGATATAGGATAGGATGTTGTGGAGCTAAGGAGACGAGCTGGATGGCGAGACGTATCACACGTATATGATGTATATTCCGCCGTATTGTGTATGTTGTGTATTCTGTATGTGGGACAAGTTATTATAACTGTCCTGAATTGTGATGTTGATTATATTGTACTCTGATGTTGTATTTTGTTGATGTATGTATAAACAGATATAGTTTCTTTTCTGTAAAGATCGGTTATTATCTATTATATTTTATTCCGCTGTGATGGTTAGATTCTATTGTTATTTTGTTTCTTCTTCTTCTACCTCCTTCTTCCTTAACCCTGATGGTTCGTATTTCCGTTCACTTTGAGTCGATATGTTGGAGAATAGATTCAAGGGGTACGGGTTTGCGGGTCGTTTCACTTGGTATCAGAGCTTAGGCTGGTGATAACCTTGGCTCTGGTGGGGATTACTCATTGAAATAGAGTCTGTAGCACTCTAGAATGAGTTTGAGTGTATTAATAGATATGAGCGCGTATTTGTTAGTGAATATAAAATTTGTTTTATACTGTTTTGATTTATCGGTTGAGTGTTTATGGATTCTAGTCGATATGTGGGACGCCATGTCATCGATAGGGGTTTCTAAACTCTTGAATGAGATAAACCGACACAGTATTATTTTAAAAGTAGGGTAAATGAAATAATTCTACCCAAATTATTTTTGTATATAAAAGAATTAATCCTTCGTAAATTATTATGGATATATATGGTTGCTTGGTTGATAGGAAATATAACTAAAAGCTAAGAAATAAATTCATATACAAATGAGATTTGTAAATGTAGACTATAAATGTGATTTATAATTTGAAATAGAATTCCAGAGAAATATTTGAAAATAATTTGTGATGAAAATTCCAGAGTAATGTTTGAATATGGATTGGATGGCTTTCGAATTTGGAATTTTAGGAAGTTTAAATTCCTTTGAGTTTGAAAATAGTTTCCAAAGGTTTTGGAGAAATAATGATGATATTATTTCGGAAATATTTTTTTAATTGGATTTAAATCTGGAAAGATTTGGAATTTAAAAATATTTGGAGGGGTTTTAAAGAGATAAAAGCATTTAACTCTCTTTCGGTCGTTGGAAAATAACTTCGGTGATGACTGCAGCATCATCGATGTTCATTTTCGAGTTTCTAGGAGAGGAATTGCTACCAAATTGTTTTAAATTGGAATTGTTTGCAAACTATGTTTGGTTTTGAAATTCAAAGGGATAATTGAATTTACCAAAGAATATTGGATATAATTTATTTCAAATAATTTTTGAAATACTTAAGTGATTATTAAAGACTCTGGAATTGGTTTAAAATGTTCTTGAGTATCTAAGTAATGGTTAAAACTCTAGAGGTTTAACTAAAAATGTTTATGGATTATAAACAGGTTTGAAAATTTATAAAGTTTGAAAATTTCCTGGGATGAAATTAACTTGTAAAAATGTTAATGAAGTTAAACTTAGTTATAAATAAAATTCTACTTGGAAGTGTTAAGTGAATTGAATATGATTGAAATATGGTGAAATGAAATGAAGTTGGATTAAAACAGAAATGGTTTGAATTGCAAATAAAATCCAAGAGAGTGGAAATAAAATTGAAATGGTTGTTGTCGAGATTTATGAAATGGTTTTGAATGAAACTAGTTTGGTTAATAAAATGAGATGCGAGTGAATGGATTAAAATTTAAAATGTAGTGGAAATGAGAATGTATGGATTGTGAATAAATTTAAAATGGTTTTAAGCTTAAGTAATTATTTATTCACATGAATATAGTCGGATTGCGTAGAAATAAATTGTCGTTTGACGAAAACGAGATTTAATAAAATTCTATGAATTGATAGAAGTAAAAAAAATTGATTTTTGAATCAATTGACATGAATATGAGTTGTTTGGAATTATAAATGAATTAGAGGTAAGTAAGTGAGTTGTACATCACTTAAATTGAATGCAACGGTAAGAAAAGCGAGTGAAAGCAATTGAATTGGTGATTGAAACCTTATTAATTACTTATAAGTGTTGTTTGGTATGTATGGCTTATGAAATCCATGTGTTAGCTATTGAAAATGAGTGAAATGTGAATAAATTTTCTATATATGGCACTTACATATTTGAATGGAGTAAGTACAGGTATAGGGAAGCCGTGTGGCTGGATTTGGTTGCGCTAATTGCTAAAATAATAAGCCGCTTGCTTAAAAATGCTAAATAAAGGTACGCCTATGCAATAAAAAGTAGGAAATATGAACTGTTGTTTGGTTTTGTTTTCCGACCGTGTGGGTCGATGTATATATATTTATATCTCTTGTCAAATTGCAAAAGCTCCTCCGTACAAAGGAGACTCTGCCAAAATTTTCTGAAATTTTGGGAGTTAGAAAATTTTTAAAAATTTTCACTAACGACAAATGATTTAAAATTTGTAAGCAAATAGAATTGAAACTGAATATTGAAATCTAATTTAAAGTTGTGTATGTAAAGTAAAGTGAAGTTGGGAAAATTAGTTCGAGGAGGACTAAAATAAAAGTTTGGAAACAAAACTTTTACTTTTAAATAAATTAGTAAGTGAAACTAATAAAAGGAAATGGTTAATTAAATATGGGTTTAGATAAGGTGAATTTCAATATTCAAAATTTGAAGACAAATTGAATTCAAGTAGAATTGAAGATGGAAATCTGATTGGAAATTGGGAAAAAGTATTGAGATTTGAAAATAATTAATGAATTGAGGCAAATTGAATTTTATATGGAATTGGAATTTAATTTGAATATAAACTTCAGCAGTGAAGAAGTAAAATAAATATAAGAAATATTTATATTGGACTTAAGAAATGAAGGATGAAATTCTTAAGTAAATTGGTATTGGGAATATACTGAGTAATTTTGGAATGGAGAAATATACTAAGTGAATAATTGAATGAAGATTAAAACTATAAGTTGTGAAAAGGGAAATTGTGAATAAGTAAATAGAAATCAAATGAATGTGAATAAAAGAGAAAATTGATATAGTCGATAATCAATTGAAATTAATACGTAGGATGTACGTATATTATTTTATTCGCATAATGGTTTGATCCAGATTCGAGCACAGAATTTCGAGGTAATTATACCGATCCGAGTTTGGATTTTTCACTCGATTTTCGACGGCAAACCCTAGATATGGATTTTGAATTATTCTAGATATTCTCTATCATAGTTTGTGACTATGCAAGGAGAATGACGGTTTCTGATCAAGAAACCAGATCTGAGTCCGCACTAGAGAGTCGGGTGGACGATACTAGTTCGGAAATGAAATTGTGTGATCGAGCAAGCGATCGGATTTGATATTGCGTACGGATGATATATGTACATCGTACGGGCACGAATGAATAGATATTGAAATTTTGTGAAGAAGTCAATAAAATGATTTTGGATTCTGTGATTGGATTGGATATTATTGCTAAGTAAGATATACAGGTGTTTTAAAAGCAAAAGGGAAATTAATTTTTGATTTCAGAAGATAAATTGAAATTTTCTTAGAAAAGGTATGTGTTTAAATTTCTATATGAAAATTGATGACTTCCTTGTCTATCCACTTGGCTTTTGTTTTCTTTTGAAAATCTGGGGCCCGTAGAGGCATTTTGTAGTTGTACCGAGCTAGCCGCGCAAAGGAGACGCTGGTAAAAAATTTCAAAAATTTAGGGAGTTAGAAAATTTTGATAGTTTAAACTTTGATTTAAACTATAATTTGAATTATCGAGGGGATAATGTTATTGGGAACCTAGAGATGGGTTTGGAAAGATAGTAGAATTGATAGTGTGTTTTTAATAAAAAGATTTGTTTGGGAAGTTGTTAAAAACTGTTGGTTTTGGGAAAATAGTAAACGGGGATGGACCATTTTTCTTAACCAGAAATTTCGGGGACGAAATTCTTTTAAGGGGGGAGGAATGTGACGACCCGTAATTTTTGGATATTTGAAATTGGAATATTTAATTGATTTTAAATATTCGGGTGTTGGTTTTTAACTTGAATTTCAAATATAACAATTTATTTAGTAATTTAATTATTAAATTAAATAATTTGAAGTTGGGAAAAATGTTGAATCTGGAATTTTAAGCCCATTCAGGATAATTTGAAGGGTTGTAAAATCCATATTAATAATACTGAAGATAGTAAAAGTGCTAAAATTGAATTTGGAAGTGTTTTGTTAAGTTTTGAAAATATATCGTTTAAATCGATATTTAAAAATAGTCTTCCGAGGCACAGCCTCGGATTTCGACAAAACCTATTCCATTGGATCCATAATAGTGTATTATTATCGGATTTCAATTTTCATATTGATTGGAGTTGTTCTATGAGCGTGCGATATATAAACGCGCTGAAATTTATATCGAAATTCAATATTATAACTGGGTCCAAAAAGCTATCTTCTCCATACGTTCGAATTAGGACTCGAAACCTTTTCCATTGTGTTCGAAATAGGGGTTTAACATTATAAACGCCTAGCGGCACGCCTCGATAGGAGGTCAAGATTTTGAGTTGCAGATTCGGGTCGATTTAAATTTATATATATATATATATATATATATATATATATATTTCAACATTAAAATCTATATTCCCATCAGCCTATTTTCTATCTCTCATCAGCTGTTATTTTGTCATTCTTCAAATCACTACAGCCAGATTCTTCACGCAACCCATCACCTCGAGTTCAAATCATGTCTCCCCAATTCCCTTTATAAATCTCGCGCAAAGAAGAAAAAAACATCAGAGCCGCGTATTCGTTCTTCCTTTCCCTTCTATCCACTGTTCTAAATTAAATCTTGTATAAAATTTGTCAAAGCACGAAATCGAATGCATTCACTCCTCTCCTTTTCTTCAGATCGAACCCTGACTAAAAAATAAATAAAATATAATAGCAATGCCGAACTAATTTCGAACGATGGGGATGTTCAAACAATTTAGAAAGGGGGAGATTCGATTTAAATAAAATCGAATCGAAACTAATTTCAAGTCGGAGGCAAGCTTGCATACCTCGGCGCTCTTCGATCTGGCATCGAGGTCGACTCGAGCATGATAGCGTCGCGATGGGGCTATCAACGATGTCGTGGCCATTCACATAGGTGGTGGTGGAGATAGGGTTAGGTGGTGAGGTCGAACGCTTAGATCCTTAGTGCACATTGTGGGTAGTATCGGTGCTAGGAGGAAGGAGGCAACGGCAGTGCCGCTATTCGAGTGACGGCAAGGATTTGAGGTCGAGGCTCGGTAGTTCGTGAAGCGCTTGGGTATGGTTTCTTCTTTCTTTTCGAGTTTGTTTGTTCTAAAATTTTATAGGTTATTTGAAAAGAAGAATTATGTTTGAATCTATATATATATATATATATATGTATATTAGGGAATGATTTTACAGTAAGGCATTTCCTTTGATTAAATTTATATATATGTATATATATGTGAATATATGTACAGTAAAGATAAATGATAATATAAATATATATATATACACACACAAACACATATCCATATTTTAAATATACATGGAAGAAAAAAAAGAGTATATAGATAAACATCAAATATATGTATATATAAGATTTTTTTGGAAGTAAAAATGAATTTTTAAATATTTAAAAAAAAGAAAAAGAAAAGAGAATTTGTTTAATAAAATTATCAGTTTAAAATTTATTAATACAGTAATTGATTGTTCGATTATTTCAAATATTAATAAAAACCCATAATGTTTGTACAAGGTCAGAAAACGTGAAGAAAATAAGCCGGTTGGGTCGGATTGCAAAACAAAAATCAAAGGTGAGTTAATCTCACTCATTTGGATTACCATTTAAATTTAAATGGTTAAAATTTAAATTATTGGTTGATTGTTTGATTGTTTGAATTGTCTGAATATGATATTATATATAGTAGTATATATATATTGGAGTGACTGATTTCCCGCATTATATAGCGGATGAGACCCTATGCACCGCATAATAACGGATGATATTATATAAACCCATATACTGCAATATTCCACCTCGAAGTGGAATTGGTATTGTGCTAACATCTGTGAATGCAGGGAAACAGGTTGGAGGGATCCAACTGGACTCCTCAAAATCATTTAGATTGTTTAATATTATGTGTTATGATTATTAGACATTCTGTGATGAATTATATTGATAATTGGAATGTTGGATGCTATGGTTTGATTAGATATATTTGGACATTCTGAGTTATTAAAATATATAGAATTGGATTTTGATGAGAAAATAAAAGAGAGAATTATAAGTAAATAATTTTAGAGAATTTGAATAAATTAAAGAATGAATTGGGAAAGGATAAAAGTGATTTTTAAATTCTGTTAAATAAATTCCAAGTATGGGAAAGGAGATTTTGAATAAAAGGGGAAATATTAAATTTTTAAACCTAAGTGATATTATTTAAAGGAATAAAAGAATTTATTTTAAAAATTCAAGGTTTGAATTTATTTAAAGGGATAAAGAAGGATTTTGGAAAACCTAAAATTGATATTTTCAGTTTAAAAGATTTTAAATCATAATAAAGAAAGAAAAGCTGAAGTTAATGTATTTTGAGATAAATGGAGTAAGTAAAGGAATTTATTTCAAAGTGAAGTAAATTGGAAATCAATTTGAAAATGGATTTAAGCGTTTGGAAATTGGAATTTTAAAGGAAGATGAGACTATGAAATTTATGAACTGGGATTATAAAGGTGAAGTAATATATCAGTGGATATTTGGAAGAATAAATTCACGGTGGGAATTTATTAAAGGAATGGGTAAAGTTGTTTAAAAATAAATAGTGATTTATTTTTAAAGGATGTGAAAGAGAAGCATATTTCCTTGAATACCCAAGTACGTTTCCAAAGTAAAGTTTTAAGTATAAGTTAAAGGTTTTAAAGTGTTTCAAAGTGTGTTTTAGAAAATTCATTATTTTTCAAATGATTAAAATTTGAAGTAAGTATTTCTCAAATTTATTATAGTAGTAATTATTAAAAGTGACGTAGTATTTTGTTTTAGAAAGGATAAAATTTAGTGTTATATTTTATTAGTAACTTTATTTTAAATATTCTTTAAGTATATATCTTTGAATAAAGTATTAAAGTAGTTTTTTAATTTAAATGTTTAAAGCATATTTCATAATATAGTGTTTTAAATTATTGTACTTGGTAATTTCAGTGGAAATAGAAAATATTTGGGAATTTATTCCATGAGAGAAGACGGTTTGAAACTGTTTTCAAAGGGTAGGAAAGTGGAAATATATCTTGCAAAGATGTTTTGAGGTTAATAAATAATTTGGAAAATTATTTATGTTTGATGGTTGTTTGTGGATGTTATTTGATAGTTAAATAACCGACTATCAATATTGGCCAATGCGCTGATCGTTTCGAAGAGACCGGGATCAGGATTTATTTCTCGAAAACCACATCGATCCGGTTTGTACGTTTTCGTGGAAAAATGAGTTCGGAGTCGAAGATGGAGCAGTGAAGTGCAAGGGCTAGTCGCTACTAACCCTGAGGATGATTCCAAATGGATGTAGTAGGAATAGTGCCTTCGGTTCCGTTCGAACCCGGAATGGACTTGTATGGATGAATGCTTTCGGAACATCGTCAGGTGGACGGTGGGCATCTAAGTGATATGTTCTAAAAAGGTAATGCTTAGCCTCGTGCCTCATCAAGCGGGAATGACTGAAAATCAGGAGTTATGCAGCAAGGCTATGTGGGTAGCACCCATTAGGGTGAGTTCATCCCTGTCTAGATGTCCCTTTTATTTCGGCTTAGTGGTGCGGTTGCTGGTCCCAACCGTGGGGTGATCTTACTCGGAATTATCCAGTAAGGGGTAGTTCCGGCCTTGTGTTGCAGGTGATCGGGCGTGGTCCTCGGTACACTGATCTAGACCAGGTACTGTGATAGGTGGTACCCCACTGCCTAGTCATTAGTTGGAAACCCATTCTCCCTACGCGCCTGTACGGTTTTGATTGTGCCCAACTATTGCTGAAACGTGAGATGCAAGCATTTCAGCTAGATTCTATTTTACTTTCAATAGACACTATTATAATATCAGACGAATTTGATAAAAGGGATTTGGCTATCGTAAGGTAAAAACCCGACATGTTTATTTATGGCGTGGTCTTACGAGATGCTTTTGATTTCAAAGGGTTTTGGGAAAACTTTAATAATCCAATTGAGTGTGTTTTCTCACGCTGGTTTTCCAGACTGACTCGGGTGTTATTTTATTATAATGCTCGGGTCAGACCGAGTATTACAGATACAGGATAGGATGTTGTGGAGCTAAGGAGACGAGATGGATGGCGAGACGTATCACACGTATATGATGTATATTCCGCCGTATTGTGTATGTTGTGTATTCTGTATGTGGGACAAGTTATTATAACTGTCCTGAATTGTGATGTTGATTATATTGTACTCTGATGTTGTATTCTGGTGATGTATGTATAAACAGATATAGTTCCTTTTCTGTAAAGATCAGTTATTATCTATTATATTTTATTCCGCTGCGATGGTTTCTGTTGTTATTTTGTTTCTTCTTCTTCTACCTCCTTCTTCATTAACCCTGATGGTTCGTATTTCCGTTCACTTTGAGTCGATATGTTGGAGAATAGTGTCGATTCAAGGGGTACGGGTTTGCGGGTTGTTTCAATAACAACCCGAAATATAAGCTATAGTGATTAATTAATGAATTACTTAAATAATAAAATAACTTTGTGAAATTATCAGAATTGAGCCATGGGAGTTGTACCATTGTGTCCGTGGTAATTTTCTGGTCAATTTCCATATATATTGTCAGAATCTGAGTTAAAACGAAGGAGATACGCTAGAAACAAGAAAACAAAGAAAAATAATATATGGTCAGGTCGACCCTCCCATCAGCTAGGTTGACCTAACTCATGCAAAGGTTGACACCTAGGTCGACCCGCCATAGCATTTGGACAAGCTCTCATCCAGGTGAAGAAATGACGTGTTTTGTTGATTTTATCTCATCTGATGCATCCGTGCTACCATCCAACGGTTGCCATCGAGCCAATGATGTGGTTGCGCTAGATTTAATCTTCAAATCCAATGGTCTGAGATCCACAAGTGACTCTATAAATAAGACCCTAGGCCTAGCTATTTTTCTCATTCAGATTTTCTCCATTTGGGTTCATTGCCTGAGGCTGGACCCTAAAAGGAATATTTTTCCGAGGAGAAGATCGTTTTAATTAAAATATTTTTACCCTTCAAGTGGATCCGGGAAGGCCAAGGAAAAGAGCTAATGACCACAGTTGAGTGTTTAAGTAATTATTTTAGATTTTTATGTAATTTAAAATAATAGGGTTTCCAATTGTTGTAGTTTTTCTACATTTTTTGGATAACCTTTATGCAAGTTTATGTACAATTTATTTTTAAGTAAATTTTGGACTTGTTTTCCAGTCTATTTTCTTTTAGCTATTCTATTTCAGTTATTTGCATTTATTTATTGTTAATTACAGTTTTCCCAATTATTTACAGTTATTTACTATTATTTATGCTTTATTTACATCTATTCTACGTTGGGATTTATTCTGTAAATGTCAGTTTCTTTTTAATTCCCTTTTACGCGAATGGAGTAAATAGAAGAGAATAATTCGCTAATATGGACTAAAATATAAGAACACTGAATTTACAGAAAATGAGATGTAAAATGAGAAGAACTGTAATAAATTGGACTTAGACTGAAATAGGAAAATTTAAGATATTTGCAAGCATAGTTATAACATGTAATTATAACTAAAAAGGAGAAAATAGAAGAAATGACAGAAGAAGCTTATTTTAATACTTAGACCTTGGGTTAAGTTAATAAGTAAAGTTATAACACACAGGTTATAATTAGAGGCAAATAGAAAAAGTCTTATTTTAAGACTTATAATAAGTTAATAAGCAAATATAGCAGAGATGACAAAAGAGGCTTATTCAAAAAGACTTATACTAAGTTAATAAGCAAAGATAGAAGTAGGACCCATACTGGAAGCTTTCCCCTTATGTTGTTTAGGGTAGATAAGTGGTCAGTAATTAAGAAGTAGGACACGTACCGACAGCATTCCCCTTATGCTGTTTAAGGTAGATAAGTGGTCAATAATTAAGAAGTAGGACCCGTACCGGTAGCATTCCCCTTGGGACACGCTTATGCTGTTTAGGGTAGATAAGTGGTCAATAATTAGAAGCTCAAATCAAGGGATTTAAACAAGGGGCGCAACTAGATTTTGTTTGTTAGGACCCGTATCTGTAGCATTCCCATCAGTCGTGAACTGGTGGTCTCAAAACACACGGAGGTGAGGCTCGTCACGCTTATACAGTTTAGGATAATTAAGAGGTCCAAAGAGGGAGCAACAGATAGCGCGAGCCTAATGGTGGTCGAGTGTGCGGCCTCAGTGCAGGGAGATAAGTTGTTGTTGAGTTCCAAGCACTTAGTAGGTGTCTTTTGCTGTGGGACCCACAGGATGGGACTAGCCCGCAGTAGGCACAACAGAGATAGAAGGCCGATCAAAGGGTAGAATTAGGACTTCAGCCTAATTAAACTGGATTGAGATTTCAGCCTAATCAAAGCAGTTTCAGAAAAGTGCAAACAATCAAGATAATCAAAACTATCCAAGCAAAGCAAACAGTTAAACCGTATTTTATTCCAGCTTTATCTTTTCCTTTATTTTCTTTTATACTAGAACTATTGCAAAATCTATTATCTTTACCTTGCTTAAGAATACTAGTAGTTACTTCCACTCACCAGACTTTTAGTCTGACCCACTGCTCTATTTTCTCCTTTTCCCCTCCCATAGATCAACAAAGGCAGGGATAGTAGATTTCAGATTTCCTTGGAGATTCAACCGCGGAGTTTTTCTTCATGTATTATTCTTCTTCTTTTCAGTTTTATTCTCATGTATTGGCACTTGTTGAGAGGGATGGTTTTATGTATGTACTCTGATATTGTGACTGAGATGATGTTTTCATAAGACATATGTAGTTGGTATTTTGAGACCTGATTTGGTTATGACTTATTTTATGAAGTTTTGATTTTTAAATAAGTTATTGTTTTAAATGTTTCCACTGTTTTTGTTTGATTGTCTTGTGAACCTTAGTCTTTGTAAAGTTTTAGTTATACCTACAACGCACCATATCTTTTAATGTGCCCTTTTTGGGTATACGAAGGGGTGTGGGGTGTTTCAAAAATACATCCCAGTTGATTATCCCGATAATCAATTTATATTCCAATCCCTAAATAGATAATTAATATAACTACCTACCACACACCTTAGAGGATAGGACTCTAAGTCTTACTAGGTCTAAATCTATGATATTATATTCTATAATGTTCAGACTCGGCTCTAATACCAAACTGTAACGACCCCACCGTGATATTCATATTATTAAAGAACATTACAAATAATGTCGTCTAAAAATACGGAGAATAAAGCTTGATATGGGCGACTGAATGTGAATATATCTTTAAAATAACACTGGCGCGTCATACTTACGGTCTATTTAATCTCCAGAATAAAATTTGACCTGTACAGACTCGGTTCAAAGTAATAATCACACCAGATTCTCATAATCAGAAGAGTATATCATAATAGTCACAAATCACAGCGGAATAATAAACATCATATACATATACAAAAGTGAGAGTCTATCAAATATAACACTAGACTCACATAATATACATATGACACAAATCTCTATATCAATTATACATCTCGTAAACAAACACGAATCCTAATGAGATAAACTAAAAGTCAAAAATGTTTATCTCCTTGCTAGCACAACCATCCAAAAGTCAACCTGTCATGTATCCTGAAAAGTCTTGACCTGACCCGAGCATTAACAACACTCGGGTCAGACTATCTTTAAATATCCAAAAGGGTGAGAACATGATATAACATAAAGATATATGACATATAAGTAAATCCAAATGTCCAAGATATAACAAGTCATGGAATTAATTTAACTCAGAATCCACCTCAAGACACAAGAATATATATTTATTTCATGAACACAAAATAGTCATAGAATCCAATTTTCAGAATTCAAGATATCTTAATATGTACCAATTGTAATGATCATCCATACCAATCGCAATGATTGTACTCAGACCATAGCAAGCAAACAAACAAACAAACAAAGGTATCATTCATACCATTTCGATACCAAAGATCGTACTCATACCAGGAACACAGAATCACAACTGATCTCAAGGATCGTCCATACCGATCATGACGATCGAGGCAACCATGACTCGAAGACTCTAGATTATTCATCTTTATAAATTTATAATTGTAAAGAAATCCATGAGTATATCTCTTAAGGATCTACCGGTCCCACCGAATACCTAAAGGAAATATACTCTAAAGTGCTAAATACTATCATTTTTAGTAATCACTAGAACTTAACCAAAACGCCCATACCGCTTGGTGAAATTCAAGTATTTACTAGAAGCTAGTAAATCTCACTAATTACGGATACCATTGGAAAATCTAAACTATATTCTCTTAAGGATCTATCAATCCCATCGAATACCAAAAAATAATACAACTCTAAAGTGTTAAATACTTCCCTATAGCAATTATAAGAATTTAACCAAGGCATCTCATACTACCTAGTGAAATTCGAGCATTCACTAGTGGGCTAGTAAATTCCACTCAAACATTCTATTTATTGGGTTATACTATATTCGATGAAGCATTATTCGAAAGCATTCAAACTAATCGATAACACTAAGTCAATTATTAATGCTCCCCACATTATAGAACTAAGGTTCTCAAAATAGTTTTCTTATAAGAGTTTATAATTTAGAAATCCAATATTATAATTTTCCATATAGGAAATAATTTCCAAATACTTTATTTATCATAAGATAACTTAAACCATTTATTCCATTTGATCTCAATATACATATATCTGTAGTTGTCTCAAATCCATAAAGATTATATTAGTTACAAACCATATTCCAAAGGCCATATTTATCTATAAATAACCATATATTTATAAAACTATATTTATTACTCTATCAAACCCAATTTGATATATATATAACCATTTTATTTAGAAATAAATTAGGTTTATATTTTCAAAACCATATTTCCAAAATCCCTAACCATTTATAATACCAATACTATATATATATATATATTTATATATTTGTAAAAGTCACTTATAAAAAGAACTATATTAATTTAAAAACAAGTTTGATATTCGTAAACTTAATAAACTCACTTTTACAAAATTATTTATACAAAATAGATATAAGTTTATAAAATTCCAACATTTAAATCAAAGTGATTCAAGGTCCAAAGAACACAAGATAATTCACAACAAATACTAGGTCATCACAATCTTATAGCCCTTAATTAATTCCATAGTGTTCTAACTTTATATTATTTCTAAATCTAATTTATAGTTTAGCAGATCATTGGAAATGAGCACTAGAAGGTCAACAAATAAACACATAAATCACAAGGAAAAAACAATAACAAACAAGGCGATGGACAAGCGAGTAACGGCAGGTCAGAGAGTGTCTCCTAAAGCTGAAAAATCCCCAGGAGTGAATGCCACCAGCGCGACGGTGGAGCCAACCGGTGGACCGTTGTGGCCGTGACTTAGAGCTATTTCAGCACCAGATCGCCTCCATCGATCCCTGACGACGGCGTTTGGTTCCATTGTTTGTGTAGTTAATTTAGAGATGTTCAAGCAAGACTTTCATGTGATTTCAAGGCATCAAAATATCAATTTGGTTAGCATATTTACTAATTATATATATAACCCTAAATTTCAGCAAATAGAAAATGAAACTAAGGTTGAAACATCACAAGAAATGAGATCGAATCAATCATAGATTCATCCAAACCAACAACCAGCAACATGCTCTATTTAAATATAGTAGTGCGAGGTAAACTCATCTTTATAAGCTTAAATTTGATGATAAAAACCTGGATTCTCCTAGGTTAGCTTCTCTCATCATTTAGACCAGGGTTAAACTCAGAAATTTGCAAAAACGAAATTATTAACCAAAGTGAAATCTGAAACTAAAACCTTAATAGATGTATTATATCATGGAAGAGATTACCTCCTTATGGTTTCTACTTGAATGAGCCATAAGCCCTTTGATTTGATTTAGATTTGGGGATTAGTTTAGCTTCTAAGGTTTGATATTGAAGAGGAAGAAGTTTACAGATTTTTGACTGAAGTCAAAGGAGAAAAGAAATGTACATACTTCTTATTTCTTACACAGTAATATCACCTATATGGACCAAGAGGGTTGAGATATGGATCCAATAGCAAGGTGTTACAAATATTCTAAGAGAAGTGTTACTAATTTTATATTTTGTTTTATCGCTTATCAAACATCAATTTACAGTAAACAATGATTTATTTATCATACATTGATTTTCCCTAGATTTTCCAAAACCAACGAACAAGTTAAAAAAATCCTGATTTTATTAATATTGAAATATTTTATAAAATTTCCAATTTTATCTTAAGATTAATAAAGATAAATCAGTTCAACTATTCTCAAATACTAGATTTAATTTCATAGTTAAATTTCGCAAAGAACAATTAAAAATTAATTATCCATAATTAAATTTGATTAATTAGGTAATTAACAATAGGGTTGTTACAATTGATATGAAACATCCCTGGCTTTCGCTTACTTCTGAGAGAACTTGAATTGCGTTAACCAGAAATTCATCGATTGGTATTGGAGAGTCCAGTAAGCGGGAAGAGTGTACTTATATGAGATGACTCAAACCTGTAATCACTTCAAAACCATAGGTATCTATGTTCTAGAAGCGGTTGTGAAGTGGAATGTTACAAATTTGAACTGTCTATCCTAAGGTTAAGTCCAAGGGAAAGGTCAGCGTTAATATTTCAAACGATGCTATCGTATAGGACTGTCTATCTTGAGGAGTATTCCAAGAGAAAGGATATCGTTAACATTCATCGAAGGACATGTGCGGGAACCTATGTGGAGGTTCAAGATCTATTCGAGATGCTCGAATCCATGGAGTGATTCGTAATCTATTCGAGATGATGGAATCTATTTGGGGATTCGTGTTCTGTTCGAGTGATGAAGACTCATGTGAGAGATGTCGAACGTAGCCTCAACATTAGGGAAATGACAAAAAACAGAGAAGGAGCATGGCCATAGTGGTTTAGCTGACCTCAAGGGTATATCAACTCCATATCTAGATATGCTTATCGATTGTTGTTAGCGGGAGTTGATATGACTTAGATCACAAGGTAGTCCAGTTATGTTTACCTTAGAGTATATCTTATCTAGAGATATACAATGCTCGAAAGGTAGTTTTGATCCTTGTCATGGAGATCCACTTCAGTTTACTAGAGGCGTCTCCATGGAAAACAAACCATATGAGAACGCTCCATAGCGGTATTAATTGTATACCTATTATTATTGTGGTGTCCACACAGTAGCTATTTGATATGATTTATGTGTACACACTAGACATTATCTTGTGAGTCAACAGAATAGAGATCTTAAGGCTAAACTAACACTAAAGGAGGGTGAATAGTGTTTAATTATTATATGAATATTTTTCAAATTCTTTAAGATTCTACTTGGAATGATGTAATTAACAATCATAGAAACAATCAGAGAATCAAAGTGCGGCTAAAAGTAAATGCAGTTAAAGTAAAAAAGAAAGAACATACCAGGATTTTATACTAGTTTGGAGTTACCCTACATCCAGTCCCGCACAATTCCTTGTATGGATTTTATTTCAACTAGTAAATGTAAATACAATCTCGATTGCAAGGCTACGAGATACACCCTCCAGAATCCCGACCTCTGGGTAGAGTCACTTGATTTTCGAGCTACAGGCACACCCACTAGATTTACAGACTACTAAACACACCCAATTGATTTTATGAGCTACAATTACATCCAATTGATTTTACGGGCTACAATCACATCCACAAGTATAGCAATATGATTTGATAGAGTTTTACAAACTCGTATCTTCGATCTTGATTACAATTGATCCTATAACTTTGAATAGCACTTCGATCTTGATTTGAGTGAGAGAGATGAGAGAAATGAGAGAGTAGATGAAGGAGAATCAAACTAGTGTTGATTGAATTTGATTCTGGTTGAATTTCCACAGAGTTTTAGTATATTTTGATTTAGAAATTAAGAGAGTGGAAAGAGGAGAGAAGAATAAGAAAGTAGATTTCAAAATCCGTTTAGAAGTCTAGTGTATATATAGGGAAACAACGGTCATGTCCATTCACGAAAGGTACGATGAAAAGATACTTACATTCAAATTTGAATTTTGAAAATTACGGCCACTATGTCGACATATAGGTATTGGATATGTTGACATATCCTTCACAAAATTGAAAAACACCTTAAAATATTATTTTGAAAATCTATTGCTTTGTAAAATAATTTGATACTTTGTAGAATCATTTAAATATAGTTTATACACATTTTAATCAAAATATAACTTAATAAAACTTTATAAAATAATTTTGAAAGATTTAATAAGAGTATTCAGTATAGTGTAAATAATATATTATAAAATCAATATAATTATAACTTATTAAAGTGTATTCAAAAATTCAATATATATATAAACTTAAAAATACTAAAATAATATCTTTATAAGTATAAGAGATTGAAAATCATTTTGAGAAATATTTTGAAAATATTATTTTAAAACCATGATATTTAAAAAACAATTTAAAACAAAATTAGAGAAGGGGAGAGAGAGATCAGGAAAGTGTTATCAAGGTTTTAACATAAATTATGTGACTCTATAACTTATCTGGAATATCTTGAAATCTTGAACTCTTCAATACTCATGATTTCATTCTCTAACTCTTGAAACTCTATATGCATCATCTTGAACCAACTCTTGATACTGTACAGTCTTCTTAATCAACACATGTCTAATATACTGCACTATATACTATATATATCATGATAAAACATCAGTATCTATATTTTATATATTGTCTTATAGTTGTTATCATCAAAACCAAAACCTAAGGTACTAACAATCTTTCCTTTTTTTATGATGACAACTATGTATATAAAATATAATATAACTCCCCCGAGTTACAAAACTCCTCATTAATCTATGCCTAGATTTTATATATTTCTCCCCCTTTGTCATCAACAAAAATAGCCATCTAAAACTATAACTCTAACACTAACTATAACTCCCCCTAATAAAATATTATAGACTAATAATGATGAAAATGACTTATATAAGCACAATAAGTGATATTTAAAATGAGATAATCATAAAATGATAAGAATGGTATATAATAAATGATAAGTGATAACATAAATCATTAATAGTAACCAAACCAATCTATATCTTCATTCAATACCACACCATAATCCAATCACATCTTAAAATGTATATATAAGTAAAACAAATGCTACATTAAATTAAATATACACACCACACGATCAAATTAATGAAGACATGTACTATCCTAACGTGATTTCCTAATGATCGAGGACTTGTGAATAGGACAATGAGGATAATGTAGGTAAAAGTTCCTCTTTTGTTTGACGAGATTTCCATCTCGATCGAAACATACTTCTTCGATGCATCGGGCTTCGTCATCTTCCTCCATGTGTTTTTCCTCCTCTTCTTCTTCCTCTTCTTCCTCTTCTTCCTCGTCATCGCTACCTTGAATGGGGTTATGAATGGCCAAATTTGCAGAATCATCTTCAATAACTATTGGATTTGTAGGATTATTCAATAGATATTTTTACAAATTGCGAAGAATTCTACTTTTTTTCTCTTGTTCTTTGGATATACAAAGTTGTACAACTTGTATTTCAGTCAACTTCTCTAGAACATTCTTCATTTCTCCTTCCAATTTAATAACTTTGGCCATAGTAGTGTTCTGGAAGGGGCCTTGGGTAGGAGAAGGGAAGGAAAACAATGAATTCTCTTCTCTAGAACATTTGGGATTAGAGGAGGCCATGATTTATTTGTTTCAGAAGTTTAAAACAGAGAGAATACAGAAAAATGAAGAAGAAAGTCGAAATTTGGTTATTATATAACCACCAATTTGAATTTGAGAGGGAAATTTAAAAAACAGAAATTACCGCTACATGTCAACATAGGGGAATAGGATATGTCGACATACATGTTATAATTTTGATTATTTTGTTTTTCATTATATTTTTTAATTTTTAATTCGTTATTTTTATGTTTTCGACAGAGAATAAATTCCTAACTCTCTTCTTAATTTAGTAAAAGATGTTTGATTTAATGGTTTTGTTAATATATTAGCTATTTGATTTTCAGTATTTATGAATTCAAGTGATATTATTTTTTTGTTTACATTATCTCTTAGAAAACGGTGTCTTATATCAATATGTTTAGTTCTAGCATGATGAGTTAGATTTTTAGATAGATTAATTGCACTTGTATTATCACAGTATATTGGTGATTTAGTAAAATTTAAACCAAAATCTTTTAATGTTTGTTACATATAGATAACTTGTCAACAGGCTAATGCTGCCGAAATATATTATGCTTCTGTCGTAAATAGAGCTACATAGTTTTGCTTCTTATTAAACCAGGAAATCAGAGAGTTTCCCAAAAAGTGACAAGTTCCACTTGTACTTTTTCAGTCTGATTTGCAACTAGCATAGTCAGCATCACTATATGAAATTAATTCAAAGGAGTCTTCTTTTGGATAAAAGAGTCTATAGTCTAATGTGTTGTTTACATATCTCAAAATTCATTTTACGGATTTTAAATGAGTTTCTTTAGGTTGAGATTGATATCTTGCACAGAGACAAACACTATGCATTATATCAGGTCTACTCGCAGTTATATAGAGCGGTGATCCAATCATTGATCTACATCTTTTGAATTTTCTTCTTTATTTAATTTTTCATTAGTCGCTATGGGAGTTGGTTTACTACTGGTATTTGATATACCAAATTACTTAACTAAATCTTTAGCATAATTTTCTTGACTAATAAAAATTCCATTACTTGGTTATTTTATTTGTAATCCTAGAAAATAATTTAGTTCTCTTATATGACTCATTTCAAATTCATTAGTCATTGTTTCTGAGAATTCATTATTTAGTATATCATTGGTAGATCCAAAAATGATATCATCTACACATATTTGTATTAACTGAATATCATTTTTATCTCTTTTAATAAAAAGTGTACTATCTACTTTGCCTATTTCAAAATTTGATTGTAATAGATAAGGTTTAAGTCTGTCATACCAAGCTCTTGGAGTCTGTTTCAGACCATACCAAGCCTTCTTTAATTTGTAAACATGATTAGGTAGTTTTGCATCTTCAAAAGGTGAGGGTTGTTCTACATATACATCTTATTTAATAGAACCATTTAAAAAAGCTTTTAATATTCATTTGATATAACTTAAAATTATTATGATTAGAGAAAGCAAGTAAAATTCGTATATCTTCTAATCTTTCTAGGGTGTAAAGGTTTCATCAAAATCTATTCCTTCTTCCTAACAATAACCTTGTGCAACCAATCAAACTTTATTTCTCACAACCTCTCCTTGTTCATTCATTTTGTTTCTATATACCTATTTAGTTCCTATTATGGATTTATCCTCAGGTCTTGGGACTAATTCCCATAAATCATTTCTTGTAAATTGATTCAATTCCTCTTGCATAGTAAGAATTCGTGAATCATCAGTTGGTGCTTCCTTTGGATTTTTAGGTTTAATGGTTGAAATAAAAGAAATGTTACTCATTTTATTTAGTTAATTTCTAGTTTTAACAACGGATTCAATATTTCCAAGTATATTTTCTATAGGATGATCTTTCAAGTATCTTGTTCTTATATTTGGATGTGAATTTTCTGAATTATTATTATTTTCGTTTTCGGTAATCTCATTATTACTGATTTCATTTGGGTTATCAATATTTTATTCTTTATCAATATTTGGATTATAAATTTTAAAATTCTCATTAAATGAAACATGTAATATCTCTTCAATAGTATTAGTTCTAGTATTGAAAACTCTATAAGTTTTACTTCTATTTGAATATCCAATAAAAATTCCTTTATCTGATTAAGCATCAAATTTATCCAAATTATCTTTAGTATTCAAAATAAAACATTTACTACCAAAAACTTTAAAGCATGGTACTTTAGGCCTTTTATTATAGAATATTTCATACGGTGTTTTCTTAGTTAATGGTCTTATTAAAATTCTATTTAATATATAACATGCAGTACCAACTGATTGGGCCCAAAAAAATTTAGGTAAATTACTACTTGGAAATGAAAATTTATGAGTTATACCTTTCTTATTACAAAAATTCTCAAAATTTCCATTTTCGAATTCTCCACCGTGATCAGTTCAAATAGTTTTATTTTTACTAGTCATTTGATTTTGAATTTGTGTAACAAAGATTTTAAACATTTCAAAAGCATCACTTTTAAGTTTTAAGAAAATCATCCAGGTAAACCTAGAATAATTATCTACAATTATAAATACATATCTACTGTGATTTATAGACTGTATTTATGAGGGACCGAAAAGATCTAAGTGAACAAGTTTAAGGGGTTGAGAGGTAGAAATCATATCTTTTGATTTTAAGAATTTTTCTAGATTTTCCCAATTGACATGCATCACATAAATTATTAACTTTAAAATTCATTTTGGGAAGACCTCTAACTAAATTAATTTTAGCAATTTTAGATAGTTTGAAATTCAAATGACCAAATCTTTTATGCCAAATCCAAGGATCACTTGATTCAGCCAAAGACATAAATTATCATTTGAGATTTTCATAATTAATATACAGATGTTTCGTTTTCTAATACCTTTAAAGATAATATTTGACTCATTATCTTCAATGTGATATTTATCTTTTATGAATTTAATTCTGAAACCCTTATCACACAATTGACTATTACTCAACAGATTATGCTTTAAATTCCTAATTAACAAAATATTAGAAATAGTTGGAGTTTTAGAATTACCGACATTACCAATGCCAATCACA
The DNA here is from genome assembly GCA_030737815.1 of Allium fistulosum. NCBI lineage: Eukaryota > Viridiplantae > Streptophyta > Magnoliopsida > Asparagales > Amaryllidaceae > Allium > Allium fistulosum. The sequence goes on from CM060907.1 coordinate 621,691,237, forward strand.
TATCCTTTATGGTTGTCTCCAAAATTTATTGGTCCACCATCTTTGTAAACTATATTATTCAAAATCTCCGGATTTCCAGTCATATGCATTGAGCGTCCACTATCCAGTATATATTTATCCTTTTTGACCTGTAGAGTTTGATCATTATGTGTCTGTTCATCAAAATCTATGTAACATATCTGTTCCTGCAATTCATACCTTTTCAAAAGATCATGTGATTTTTTTATAATGAATAGATGCAAATTTACGAAACAATATTATGATGATTTTGTAAATTATCTTTTCGAAAATAGTGTTAAAAATATTATCAAAAATTACCATTGAAACTTTTCAAAAATTAGATTATGAATACTTTGAAAACCTATGCTCTGATATCAAATATGAGTCAGTGGAATAGGGATCTTAAGGCTAAATTAACACTAATGGGGTGAATAGTGTTTAATTGATTATATGAATATTTTTCAAATTTTTTAAGATTCTACTTGGAATGATGTAATTAACAATCACATAAACAATCAAAGAATCAAAGTGCGGATAAAAGTAAATGCAGTAAAAGTAAAAAGGAAAAAAACACATTAGGATTTTATACTGGTTCGGAGTTACCCTACATCTAATCCCGCACAATTCTTTGTACAGATTTCTTTTTAACTAGTGAATGAAAACACAATCTCGATTTCAAGGCTACAAGACACACCCTCTAGAATCCCGACCTTTGGATAGAGTCACTTGATTTCTGGGCTATAAGCACACCCACTAGATTTATGGGATACTAAGCACACCCAATTAATTTTACAGGCTACAATTATACCCAAATGATTTTACGGGCTATAATCACACCCGCAAGTATAGCAGTATGATTTGATAGGGTTTTTATAGACTCAAATCTTCGATCTTGATTACAATTGATCCTATAAATCTTGAATAACACTTTGATCTTGATTTAAGTTAGAGAGATAAGAGAAATCAGAGAGTAGATGAAGGAGAATCAAACTAGTGTGATTGTATTTGATTCTGGTTGAATTTCTGCAGAGTTTGAGTATATTTTGATTTAGAAAATGGGAGAGTGGAAGGAGGAGAGATGAATAAGAAAGTAGATGTTAAAATTTTGTTTAGAAGTCTGGTGTATATAGGGAAATAATGGTCATGTCCATTCACGAAGAGATACGATGAAAATATACATGCATTCAAATTTGAAGTTTGAAAATTATGGCCACTATGTCGACATATAAGGAATGGATATGTCAACATATCATTCGCAAAACTAAAAGATACTTTAAAATATTATTTTGAAAATCCATTGCTTTGTAAAATAATTTGATACTTTGTAGAATCATTTAAATATAGTTTATACACATTTTAATCAAAATATAACTTAATAAAACTTTATAAAATGATTTTGAAAGATTTGATAAGGGTATTCAATATAATGTAAATAATATATTATAAAATAAATATAATTATAACTTATTAAAGTGTAATCAAAAATTCAATATATATATATATATAAAAACTTAAAAATACTAAAATAATATCTTTATAAGTATAAGAGATGGAATCATTTTGAGAAATATTTTGAAAAGATTATTTTAAAACCAGGATATTTGAAAAACAATTTAAAACAAAATTAGAGAAGGAGAGAAAGAGAGATCAGAAAAATGATATTAAGGTTTTAACATAATTTTATGACTCTATAATTTATTTGCAATATGTTGAAATCTTGAACTCTTTAATACTCATGAGTCTTGATTCTCCAACTCTTGAAACTCTATATCAACATCTTGAATCTACTCTTGATACTGTACAGTCTTCTTAATCAACACATGTCTAATATCCTGCACTATATACTATATATATCTTGATAAAACATTAGTATCTATATTTTCTTTAATGTCCTATAGTTGTTATCATCAAAATCGGAACCTAAGGTACTAACATATCTATCATATCACTATATGTTAAAATTAATGAATGGTTGGTTTCTTTGAAGGGAAAACCGTTGCGAGAATCTATATTGTAACAACCCCATCGCGATACCCAGTTTCGCAAAGAATATTACAAGTAATGTCATCTAATATTCCGGAGAATACGACTTGTTAAGGGCGATCAAATATGAATATATCTTTATACAAACACTGACATGTCATTTGTACATTTTCACTTAATATCTAAACTAAAATTTGACGTGTACAGTATTAATACAAAGTAATAGACACACCGAGTTCTCATAATCAGAAAATATATCATATAAACATCAGTCACAGGTCACAGCGGAATAAAAATCTCAACTTATACATATACAAATTGTGAAGCTACAAAATAAAACACTAAACTCACATAATATACAAGTTTACAATTCTCTAATCTTAGTTATACATTTAATATATAAAGTCCAAATTTCCTAAATGGGATAAACTAAAAGTTCAAATGTTTATCTCCTTGTTAGCCCAACCATCCAAAGGTTAACCTGTTATGTAATATGAAAAGTCTCGGCCTGACTCGAGCAAAATAACACCCGGGTTAGACTATCTATAAATATCCAATAGGGTGAGAACAAGATAAAAAACAAGAACAAATAATATATAGGTAAAACAAATGTCCAAGAAATAACAAGTCACGGGATTAACTTAACTTAGAATTCATCACAAGGCACGGGTTTATACATTTAGGTCACGAACACAAATTAGTCACTAAACACTAAATTCATAGAACAAAGCACAACATCTCCAAGCACACAAATATCAATAATTTAATTTAGAATCCATCACAAGACACAAGAATATATTTTTATTTCACTAACATAGAATAGTCACAGAATCCCAATTTCCAGAATCCAAGAGATCTTACTCAGAACGATCGTAACAATCGTACACAGAACCGTGGCAAACAAAAAAACAATTTGGTATCACACTAACCGATCTAATAACGAGGATCATACACAGGACGGAAACACAGAATCACATAATGATCTCAAGGGTAGCAGCCATGACCAAATCTTCTAGGTTTATTTTATGTTATTACATTAGAAAAGAAATCCAGGAGTAAATTCTTAGGGATCTAGCAGCCACTTTCCGCACACCAAAATAGAGTAAACTCTAAAGTGCCAAATACTGTCACCTTCAATGATCACTAGAACTTAATCAATACGTTCCATACCATATGGTGAAATTCAAGTATTTACTAAAAGCTAGTAAATATCACTTATTACGGATACCACTGGAAAACCTGAACTACATTCTCTTCAGGATCTAGCAACCACTTGTCGCACATCAGAAGAGAATACAACTCTAAAGTATTAAGTACTTTCCCAAATACGATCACAAGAATTTAACCAAGGCATCTCATACTACCTGGTGGAATACGAGTATTCGCTAATGGGTTAGTAAATTCCACTCAAACATTCTATTCAATGAGTTATATCGTATTCAACGAAGCATTATTCGAAAGCATTTAAAACAATCGATAACATTAAGTTGAATAATAGCACTTCCCAAATTATAGAATTAAGGTTCTCAAAATAATTTTTCTCTCTGATTTTTATTGTTTAAAAAAACACTTATTATAATTTTCCATAAATCCACTTATTATTAAACTTTAAATAAGTGTTCACTTGTTTAATAAAATATTCTATAACCCCGAATTGTTCCAAGATTCCACTTATATACACAAAGTTGTCTCAAATTTCCATATAATTTTATTATTCACAAAACTATATTTTAAAACCATATTTAATTATTCTTCTAAACCCATATTAAAATATAACCATTTTATCTAGAAATAAACTAAGTTTATACTTTTCAAAACTACATTTCCAAATTCCATGAATCCTATATTATTTATTTAATAAAACCATAATACTTATATTCCAAATCCATAATCACTTTTATATAAAAATAGATTAGATTTGTATTTCCAAAGTCATATTTCCAAATCCATAAATATTTTACTAACCATGCTTAATATATAAAATAACTTGCTAAAAAATAATTTTTAATATTTATTAACTTAATTTAGAAATAATTCTCTATCGTAAAGTTACTTGTATACGAAGCTTATCAACTTATTTCATTTAACTCGAATTTAGGGTCTAAAGATCTATAGTTATGACCATATAATCTCATAATTTTACAAAACTTAAAACATGAAAGTTGTAAATAAAAGTCTATGCTTTCTAGAACATCAAGAATTATCGAATTCCGATAAGTAACGAAAAAGTTGTGGCTAAAAAAATTTCGGTGTTTCAAAGCTAAGATTAAAACACAGGACATAGAGGTTGCATCTTCTTCAAAGCAGTTCAAACCCAAATTACTCTTAGTAAACTGCAGGTTCACAAAAAGTGATGAACATACAAGTTTTTTCTTATAAAAATACCTTTCAACTAAAAAAACCTCACTCAATTTCGATCTACCAATCAAAAGTTATGGTGATTTTAACATCAGGTTTCAACTAAGAAAATTGCACAGAGCAGAGCTACACCATCAGTTTCAAACTCAATTTCGACCCATTAAACTGTAAAATTTCGAAATGTGATTAATAGACAACTTGTAGCTAATTGAAAGAACTTTCTACCACACAAAAAATTGAGCCAATTTGGATCATTTTGCACTAGGATATAGTTGTTTTACTGCAGCGATTTTCACCAATAATTTTCATCAAACAACAACCAAACAATCATCCAAATTCACAATCATTCATCACACAACAAATACATGCAAACAGAAAATTTAGAGATGAATGTATGGGGGTTAACTCACTTGAAATTCTTTAATTAGCTTTCCAAAACGCCCCTATTACAACCCCATAAATCAATTTCAGCAAGCCTTAGTTTTTCCTCAAACCCAAAAGAAAACAACAAACATCAAACGCTGTAAAATACTGAAATCAATTAGTCTACAAGATGGATTAGGGTTAGAGAGACTTACTTTGATTTTCTCTAAATTTTCTAGTTTATTTGAATTTTAAAACTTTGATTTTTGCTTTCTAGGTTTTGAGAACAAAGGAGGAAGTGGCTTCTATTTTTCTGAGATTATAAACATACTGGAGATTGTAATTGAGAAGGAAGACTTCTTATTTTTACTTAAAGTCTTAATGGGCTAGGTTTTGTATTAAATCCAATAAGGACCCAATGCATTTCTATTTTAAATTAACAAAACCATACTCTCTACTCTAGGAATTTAAACTTCTTTTTATCATGAATTTGAAAATATAACTAACACACTTAAATTCAAGAATGTCCTTTAAATAAATAAATAAAACCTTTTAACTTTAATGAAATTCTTATTTATTAAAATGAGCATTAACTTCCAAGGTGTTTGTTTACAAAAATGATTACTTCATAATATTAGTTAAAGAATTCTCATATTAAACTCAAATCCCACTTATTATTTAAATAAAACACTTAAGTTATAATTTCTTAACTTCAATAAATGAGAAATCAAATTTCTCATTAAAATTTCTACTTTAAATTTTTTTATTTAATTTATTCGAACAACACCAAAAAATCAGGGTTGTTACATGTACGGTCTCAATAATTACTGTTACTTGTCACATATTTCTTGAGTTTCTCACACTGGTTTGCCAAACTGATCCGGATGTTATTTTCTTATAATGTTCAGGTCAACCCCGTGTATGTTTGATTTAGATATGGATGCTTTGAAGCTTATGGAGAAGAGTTGAAGGATTATCAACCATAGTATTCTTATTTCCACTGCATTTATGTATATCACCATATGAGGACATGTTGTTATAACTGTCCAAGCTGATGATAGTACTTAACTTTTAGTAACTCTGATATTTCTGTATTCAAAGCAAACCTTTGTACCATTTCTTTGATATTATATATTATTATTCTGTTGTGAGATTCTGATGTTGTGTTCCCTCTTTCTCGTTCTATTTTATTTTTTTATTTTATGCTAACTTTCTGTCTTTCTAACACTTGAGTGTTTTTCACACGAATATCGTGGATGTATTTAGTGTCGACATTCGAGGGTCATAAAGTTGGGTCGTTACAAGAAATCAAACAGTCCAACCAAAAATTTAGCTCACAAAAAACATCATATTGAGTTTTGTGTGCACTTGTTCATGCTATTTCATAATAAAACAAGTTAACATACATATTTATTTGTATCAAATATATCTATACATTCATAATAAAATGACTTTACGTTCAAATTTCTTTGCACACATCCAATGGACGAACCTAACGTATTGGTATGTGTGTGTGTGCGCGCGCGCGTGGGTGTATGTGTGGGTGGGTGTGTGTGTTTATGTGTATATATCAATCATAGAACATTTGATATTTGTGTGTGTGTTTTTGTGTGTGCATGTTTGTGTGTATATATCAATCATAGGACATTTGATATTTGTAAGTATAATTAGTACTATTTTGAAATAACAATAAAAAGAAGAATATATAAAATTAAAGTAATATCAATATAAATCAAATTAATATTATCTAATAAAATAATGAAATTATTAAATTTCAAATCAGCTAATACATATTAATATGATTTATTTGTATACAATTTATTTCATTATAACACGTTATAAGATCCTGTGCGTAATGTAATGAAGGATTTTTTTTAAAATTTTTCCCTTTTACCTGTTGTGTAATGCATTTAATCCAACAATGATACCAAAGCTTCTTGCATGTTATCATGATTACTTAACCAATACGTAGAGGAAAAAGTTGAATATTCGCACTAGATTAGTGTCTAAAGCAAGTGCGTATAAGTCGAAGAGTTAATTAACGAAGATTCTTACGAGCGGAGAACCTTCTTGTCCACATGTAATGACCTACCTTTACCGATGTGCTGAATATATGTTGATCAACACATATGCTTCAGATTACCATAGTAGGCATACTGTAGCGTAAACTTAAACAAAACTAAACTCCAAATTTTGTAATAACCTCAATAACTCACAAGGAAAGTTGATATATAATATGACAAGTATAGTAGTGCATGATGACACAAGCAATGAGTAAGGCATGATAGTCAAATGCTCGAGTGCGTGACATATATCAAACTGATAAAGTTATAATATAAATAAATCAATTTATATAGAATCCATACATACAAAATAATGAATAGATACATCAAGTATAGTGCATAGTCTCGTACATGAATAGAATATCTGATACACATAGTCATACATGAGCTAAATATAAGTAAATAAGCAATGCCTCTATATCTCCAAAAGTCCAACTCCCTAGCTAGCGCACCTCCGAAATAAACCTATCACTCAAACTACTCTTGAGTGATCAAAAGTTCCATATAGAAAATAAAGAGAGAAAATAAGGGGCGGATAGAAGTCTGGTGAGGGGAACTAGCCTCGTAATGTTGTAGTTAAATACTGATGTACATTCTAGCATGCAATGGGTCTATATGGATGTATCATAGGTTAAAATAGCACATGTGCTAACCATATAGGGTATCAACAACATGCATAGATAAGTAATGGGATAATACTACACTTCATGGTCAAATGTGTTATAGTTCTCCCAATCTTGATGTAAAGTAAATACAACGATACACAATGCTACATCCAAGCATTCCCACATCGAACTCACATATGAATTGTATATGAGCAATACCCTAGAATAACGCTATTTGAATACCTAAGCTCAATATCCGTCTGATGAATTTCCATTAGCTACCCAAAGAGATTTACCTTGGCGCCAACTAATATCTGTTATTTTGAGTTATCACCAAGTGCTATTGACTCATGTAGGACTTCTCGCAACACCTATTACTATGAACGGTATATGATTTACTCTAGAATGGTGTCACAATCTCTCTCCACCTCTACTCCTAGATCACGTCTGCATGTCGTGTCATCTCATGGCACAATGGTTGCATTCGCTAGCATCATATATCTTTGATTGCCTCTAACCAAACAAGCTGAAACCATATGTAACTGTAACATCCCGTATTTTTAAGCTATTGAATTTGAACATTTAATTCATTTTAAATGTTAATGTGAATTCTTAATTGATTTTAAAATGAATGGATTCGGGTTCAATCAATGAAATAAGCTATAAATTTTAATTATAGCAATTCTGGTTGAATTTGATTAATGGAAAAATAATAATTAAATATTCGAAATTGGGATAAAAGGTGAATTTGGGGTAAATGATTATAAAGATGGTGTTTAAATGTATTTTTAGGTTCGATTGGTTATAAATAATATTATTGGAATTTTAGATGAATTTTAAAGTGAATAAATTAATATTTCAGATTTTATATTAATTTTAAAATGAATTTAATATTATTAAAATGCAACTTAATCAGATTTTGGTCCGGAATGAGCCAGAATGATTTTTAATGTGTTTATAAATTTTATATGATTTATTTTTAAGTTAATAAAATTTTAAAAGTAAAATTTTAAGCGTTTCTGATAATTTCAGAAAATCGCCTGATTTAATAGACGAGTTAAAATAGCCTTCCGGGGCACAGTCTCAGAATTCGACGAAACCAGTTTCATTGGATCCGTAATAGTTAGTTATTATTGGATTTCAATTTTCGTAGCGATCGGAGTTGTCGTTTGACCGTGGCAGCTCGAAACGCATCGAAATCGATTTAACCGATTCAATTTTAAATTGATCGTTTTATTCCGTATCTCGCGCATATGATCAAATTAGCTTACGAAACCTTTTCCATTGTGTCCGGAACGTGGAAAAACCCCAGGAATGCCTGTCGGAACGTGAGAGTTGGAGGTCGTTTGCATTAACTGTTAAATTGAGAATTTTGTCAATTAAATAATATTAAATTATATATATATATTAACGTTCAGCTAAACCTTAATCATTTTTCACTGGCCGCCGCTAGTATTCATGAATGGCCGAAAATCAATATTGTTTCCCCTCCAAAATCTCTCAATTCATGCTTTAATTTGAAAAATTATCTAAATGGAAGTTGTAGATCTTGAAGGGATCTATACATCCGTACGGTGCAATAGCTCAAAGTTGATCGTAGAGGCCGGGATTTGCGAGTGAAGGCCGCCGTTCGTGCGTCGTTTCCTGGGCTGGTGGGACCACCGGGCACCGCCGCTCGTGGGGCGTGGGTAGAGGGTGGAGATAGCGTTCGAATGGGGGTAATATGATCGGAAATAGTGGAGATGGGAGGGAGCGGCATGAAGATGTTGGTCGCGTAGTTGGGTTCGTTCTTGTCTGGGGATGTTTGCGAGAGGAAGGGAAGAGAGGAAGGCGGGCCGTGTTTTGGTAAATAAAGAAAAATAAAAAAAAATATTGTTTTTAAATCGATATCAAAACTTTGGAAATTCATAACTCGTTCGTACGATGTCAGATTAAGACGATTTTCGAAGCGTTGGAATCGCAGGAACGCGTACTACGCAGTGGAACAATTCTGGAGTCATTCCGGGCAAGTAGAAATTTGGGTTAAATCGGACGTCGTCCGGTTTAATTTAAATTTCGAACGCTCGCCGAACTCAAGGTGAGTTTTTCTCACTCACATCTGGATGCTAGGCATTTTAAATAGTTAATATTTAAATATCTGTGTGGATGGCTGAATATAATTGTTATTATCAGTCTGGATTGATATTTATATTGTGATGTGCTAATATTTGTGGATGCAGGGAGAAACAGGTTGGAGGGATCCAACTGGATTCCTCACAATTGTAGCAATTATTTTATAATTGTTAGTGAATACCTGTTTATATGTTGTGATTGATAAATCTGGAAGTTTAATTGTGTTATGAAATTGTTGTATAAATCATAATTACAGAATTTAATTTATAAATGGACAAAATTGGGTTTTTTTTACGAAATAAGTAAATTGTTAAATTAAGAATTTTTGAAAAAAAATATAATTTGAAATCTGGTTTGGAATGGGAAATGAAAAATTGGTAAAATTGGGATTTAATATTGTGGGAAAATTTATCAATCGATAAATATGAAATATAAATTTTTCTGGAGATTAAATTTATGAAATTATAAATTGTTTAAAATAACGGTGTTTATTTTAATAATGGCTAATGTTATCCGAAAATTAAAAATATGTTAAATGGAGTTTCCAACTATAAATTAACAAGTTCAAATGAAAATAGAATGTTTTGAAATGCCGTATTTCATTGGAATTTAATTAAGTGAATTGGAAATTTGGCTTCCATTGGAAATTCACCAAAAATGTTTAATTTAAAATGTTTTAAACTATGATTTAAAAATGAATTTCCGGATATGGGGAATTGGGTGTGAACTTCGGATGAAGTCATACTTAAATATGGGATTTGGGATTTATGTTGTAAAACATAATTGACTTGAAATAAATCAGTGGATTTATATGAAAGAGTACTTTGGAATGTTTAGAAACGGGAAAGTGTTTCCCTGGGAAAACCAAGTAAATGTTTATAAAAAGATTTTATTTAAGTAAAGGTTAAGTTTTAAATCGTTTTAAAAAGTATTTTTAAGAAATCGTTATTTTTAAAGAAATAAATTAATAATTTTTAATACCGTAATAATTTGGGAGTATATTAGCAATTATTTTTACAAATGGATTTATTTAAAAGTTGGTTTTAGCTTAAGTTGTTAAAATTAGCATTTTTCTTCTTATAACGCTATTTTGAATTTAGTTGAACTAAAACCCTTATTTTTAAAATCAAAGTTTATGTGTTAATAACTAGTTTTCTTCACATATTTTAAGTTTATATTTTGAGTAAATAAATAGAAGTAATTTTCATATTTTAAAGTATATTTCAGTATAAAGTATTTTTAACTGTTTTAAATGCAAATTGTTTTATACTTGGTTATTCCCGATGGGAATAAAGGGTAAAAGATTTACCTTGTAAAGGAAGAGTGGAAAATTGTTTTCAAATGAGTTTTGAAATGTGAAAATATATCTTTTAAAGATATTAAAGGGAAAGAGTAAATAATGTGTGATATTATTTATTGTGTGATGGTTGCTTATGGATGCGTGTGAATGTGAATTGATAGTTAAATCACCGACTATCAATATTGGCCAAATGCGCTGATCGTATCGAAGAAACCAGGATCGAGTTTCCGTATACTGGGATTCTAGGTCTGGAGACTCGAAAACCACTTCGATCCGGTTTGTACGTTTCGCGAAAACGATTTCGGAGTCGAAGATGGAGCAGTGAAGAGCAAGGGCTAGTCGCTACTAATCCTGAGGATATTTCCAAAATGGATGTAGTAGGGGTAGTGCCTTCGGTTCCGTTCGGACCCGGGACGGACTTGTATGGACGAATGCTTTCGTGACATCGTCAGGTGGACGATGGGCATTCAAAGTGAATTGTTCTGTAAAGGTAACGCTAAGCCTCAAGCCTCATCAACCGGGAATGACTGAAAATCAGGGGATATGCAGCAAGGCTTCGTGGGTAGCCCCCACTTGAGAGTAAGGTCATCCCTGTCTAGATGTCCCTTTTATTTCGGCTTAGTGGTGCGGTTGCTGATCACAACCGTGGGGTGATTTTACTAGGAATTATCCAGTAAGGGATGATTCCGGCCTTGTGTTGCAGGGGAGCGGGCGTACTCCTCGGTACTGTGATCTAGGCCACGTACTGTGACAGGTGGTACCCCAGTGCCTAGTCATTCGTTGGAAATCCATTCTCCCTACGAGCCTGTACGGTTTTGATTGTGCCCAACTATTGTTGAAATGTGAGATGCAAGCATTTCATCTAGATTCTATTTTACTTTCTATAGACACTATTATAATATCAGAGGATTTTTATAAAAAGTGTTTTAGCTATCGTAAGGTAAAAACCCGACATATTTATTTGTGGCGTGGTCTTACGAGATGCTTTTGTTTTTCAAAGAATTTTTGAAACTTTAATAATCAATTGGGTGTATTTATGATGCACTGGTATTCCAGACTGACTTGGGTGTTATTTTATTATAATGCTCGGGTCAGACCGAGTATATTTCAGGGTAGGTTGCTATGGAGCTCAGGAGAGGAGCTGGAGTCCGAGACGTATTTCTCGTACTTGTATTATTCCGCTGCTGTGATTGTTGAGATTGTTGACTGGCTATGGTTGGTTGTATTGATATACTCTGATGATGATGTATTGTATATAAACAGATATAGTTTTGATTTGTGTAAAGTTCTGTTCTATATATTATATTTTATTCCGCTGCGACTGTGAGGTTTTGATGTTGTTTAGTTCATTCTTCTTCTTCTACCTTCTTTCTTTTCCTACAATCTGTCTTTTCCGGCGTTCGATCGTTGGCATATTATACTGTTGAGTATTTTGTGTCGATTTTCGAGGGCCGAGAAGGGTGGGACGTGACAGTGGTATCAGAGCTTAGATTGGCGACAACCTAGGCTTTGGTGGGAAAATTACTCATTTTTAAATAGAGTCAGAAGTACTCTATAATGAGTTGAGTGTATTAATAGCTATGAGAGCGTACTTGTTAGTGGATATAAAATTGTTTTTATACTGTGTTGATTTATCGGTTGAGTGTTTATGAATTCTGGTCGGTGCGGGAAGTACAACCGTATCGATAGGGGTTTCTAAACTCTTAAACAAGATAAACCAACATAGTATTATTTTTGAAATGGGTAAATGAAATAATTTTACCCAAAATTGTATTTTGATATAAAAAGAAATAATTTTCTAAATTATTATATGTATTGTATGCTTGTTTGGTTGTTTCTTCTATAATCAAATAAGAAATTAAAACATGATCTAAAATTTGAAATGATATATATAAGAAAATAAGAAGTTAAAATATTAAAATGGTTTATAACCAAATGGAATTGACTGAATATGTTTTAAATAAGAAAAGTAAAAAAAATTAAAATTTGATTTAAACTAGAATTTTGACCCCGGAAATTTTGAAAGGGATTTCAAATGGAATTAAACAAAGTTTTGGGAGTTTGACTTTGTGGAAATGTTAGAAATGTTTTCAAAAGCATTTGTAAGAATGGAGTATATTTTAGGGAAATATTTTTGAACAGAAATTGTTTTGAGGTGGATTTTGAAGTGGAAAGCATTGAGCTCACTTCAGTCGCTGGAAAATAATCCTGATGATGCTGGCCACATCATTAGAATTCATTTTCGAGTTTCTAAAGTGATGGATTGCTACCAAAATAGTTGGTTATGACATTGTTTGGACTTGTTTAGGAAACAAGTGATTTTGGAATTTTCAAAGGAAAATTGTTTGGTAAAAGCAGTTTGTTTTGGAATTTGGTATTTGATTTGGATATCAAATGGAAATGTGTTGATTTTTATTTCAAATTGGTTTTGAAATAAATCCGGGTAAATTGAATTCTGGAAATTCTATTTTACAATAAAAATGTGAAAGTTGAAATGATTCAACTATATAACTTATAAAGAAAAGTTGATTTAAAGAAGAATTGAGCATATATGGAATGTAAATTTACTTTGAATAAATGAAGGTGAATGGAATATATCTGGATTTAACTTATGATAAGTTAAATAAAATTAAGGATTTGAAATTGAATTAAATCTAAATGAATTGGAATTAAATGGAAGTTGAGATAACGGTGAAATGTAAATGCTTATGATTGTGCAAATGAATTCATATTCTTAAGTTATTAAGTGTTAAAATTTATCATTGTGATTATAAAAATGTGGATTGGTTTGAAATGAGTAATATAAACTTACAAGTAAATAAGTTGGAGAACTTGAGAATGGAAGATTTGATTTTAACTCAAGTAAAATGGAATTATAATCACAAATGGAAATAATAAATGGAATGGGAATTCGAACTTAATTTTAAATGGAATGCAAAGTTAGGTGAAACAATTATAAAATATAAAAGAGGTAAGTGAACTGAAGTTAGTAAATAAGTTGAACTTGGATATGGAGAATTAAGATTAAATTGAATTGGGTTTAACTTCGTCTAAAATAGAAGTAAGCTGAATATTAAAATTTCTGTTGTGTTATGAATAAGAATGAATGTAATTAAATTCTTATTTAAAGTAGTAAAGGAAATGGTTTAAATTCCGGTGGGCTAAATAAAATTTAGATGAACTTGAATTAATTCTGGAAAGGAATTAAATTGAAAATGCATATATAATTTAGTTAACCTTGAATTAATATGGGATAAGAATTTAGTTTAATGGAAATTTAATTTAGTTGAGGTGATGATGAATGAAGTAAATGTTTACTCAACTAAATCCAAAATGATTGTTTGGAAATAAATCTTGTGTAAGCTAAATTAAATGGAATTTGTATTGCAATAAATAGGATTTTGATAGTTGGTCAAAGTTTGAAAGGTAAATAAAATCCAGTTTTGGGATGGAATTTAAGTTTGGCAATAAATGTTGGAAGTGAGAATGAATAATGTAATTAGCTTATAATAGTGATGGTTTGAATTGTAAATAAAATTCAAATGAGAGAAATAATTTAAAAGGTCTCTTTGTTAATAAAATAAATTTGTACATGGATTGGATAAATAAACAAAGAGCATTAAGGTTGTAAATGAATTGAAATTTGATTGGATGAGAATCAAATGGAAATAAAATAAAATTGATATAAGAAGATGATGGAAATTTTGTGTAAGAACTTAAGTAACTTGGAAGAAAAACAAATGATTGTGAATGGGCTTATTTAAGTAATTCCGAATGAAATTTGTTAGGAAATAAACTGAAATGCAAGTGAAATGAGTTTTAAATTAATTAATGTGATGAGTTAAAAATATAAGAGTTGTAAATAACTCAGGAATGAATGATATTAATGTAAATTTGAATTGGTTAATGAGATTAAAATGTAAAGGAAATATTGAATTTAACAATTGCATTCGGAAAAGAAAATACTTGGATTGTGAACAATGCAAAAATTGAATAAGATTAATACACATCCAAGTTGAAATTAATTTTGAATGGTGATAAGCTTAAGTGACAATAATTTTTGCTTGAATGGCGTGAAAATTTGCATGTATTCAGAATTGAGTTGTTTAAAAAGCAATTGAAGTTGACCTTTGAATAAATTGATATGGATTGGAATCTAATTCAAAAGTTTGTATATAAATGCAAGTGAATTGATTTAAAGAGAGAATGGAATTAGTTTTGAATCAATCAGAATGGGTTGCATTTTAATAAGTAATGTTTGCATATGAATGGAAATGGATTATAAAAGAAATGCAAATGTTTAAAGTTTAAAATGAAGTTTGATTGTAAATCAAATTTGGAATGTAAGTTAAATTTAAAAATGTAAGAGAGGCATATGTTAATCATATTGAAATAGAAATGGATTGTTTATAATTAATATAGATTGTATGTAGCGAAACTTGAATTTAAGGCATTCAAGTGAAATAAAATGAAGTAGACTTGAATAAGTAATTCGAATGTGATTGAAACCTTTAAATTGTTGATAAAGTATGATTAACATTGTTACATTATGAATTTGCTTGGTTTGGTTATGAAATGGATATGTTTGGCTTGCATTTATATTGGAAATATTATGAAAAGGCTCATATCTTTGAAAACTGATGAGTTTGTTGAGTAAGTACAGGTACGGGAGGCGTTCGAGAGTGTTGGAGCGCGTATGTGCGATATATTAGCCGCTCGCTATTAAAAATTTGCTACAAGGTACGCCTACGCAAATATAATTGGGAAATGATATATATATTGTGATATATTTTGGTTTCCGGCCATGTGAGCCGATGTATATATATTTGTGTATCCTGCGATATCGCAGAAGCTCCTCCGTGCAAAGGAGACTCCGCCAAAATTTTCCAAAAATTTTGGGAGTTAGAAATTTTTTGGGGTTTTGGAAAATTTTTTATTAACTAGTAAAGTTATATGGAAACAATGTTGCCACAAAAAGCTTTTGAATGTAAATGAAGCAAATGAGTGTGGGATTGGGCTGAAGGGTTTTGGAAAGTGAATATAAGCTTTTAACTAAGAGAATTGGGTAAGTAAATGTGTTGGGATGTATTTTCTACCTTAGCAAATTTTGGGGACGAAATTTTTATAAGGGGGGAGGAATGTAACATCCCGTATTTTTAAGCTATTGAATTTGAACATTTAATTCATTTTAAATGTTAATGTGAATTCTTAATTGATTTTAAAATGAATGGATTCGGGTTCAATCAATGAAATAAGCTATAAATTTTAATTATAGCAATTCTGGTTGAATTTGATTAATGGAAAAATAATAATTAAATATTCGAAATTGGGATAAAAGGTGAATTTGGGGTAAATGATTATAAAGATGGTGTTTAAATGTATTTTTAGGTTCGATTGGTTATAAATAATATTATTGGAATTTTAGATGAATTTTAAAGTGAATAAATTAATATTTCGGATTTTATATTAATTTTAAAATGAATTTAATATTATTAAAATGCAACTTAATCAGATTTTGGTCCGGAATGAGCCAGAATGATTTTTAATGTGTTTATAAATTTTATATGATTTATTTTTAAGTTAATAAAATTTTAAAAGTAAAATTTTAAGCGTTTCTGATAATTTCAGAAAATCGCCTGATTTAATAGACGAGTTAAAATAGCCTTCCGGGGCACAGTCTAAGAATTCGACGAAACCAGTTTCATTGGATCCGTAATAGTTAGTTATTATTGGATTTCAATTTTCGTAGCGATCGGAGTTGTCGTTTGACCGTGGCAGCTCGAAACGCATCGAAATCGATTTAACCGATTCAATTTTAAATTGATCGTTTTATTCCGTATCTCGCGCATATGATCAAATTAGCTTACGAAACCTTTTCCATTGTGTCCGGAACGTGGAAAAACCCCAGGAATACCTGTCGGAACGTGAGAGTTGGAGGTCGTTTGCATTAACTGTTAAATTGAGAATTTTGTCAATTAAATAATATTAAATTATATATATATATTAACGTTCAGCTAAACCCTAATCATTTTTCACTGGCCGCCGCTAGTATTCATGAATGGCCGAAAATCAATATCGTTTCCCCTCCAAAATCTCTCAATTCATGCTTTAATTTGAAAAATTATCTAAATGGAAGTTGTAGATCTTGAAGGGATCTATACATCCGTACGGTGCAATAGCTCAAAGTTGATCGTAGAGGCCGGGATTTGCGAGTGAAGGCCGCCGTTCGTGCGTCGTTTCCTGGGCTGGTGGGACCACCGGGCACCGCCGCTCGTGGGGCGTGGGTAGAGGGTGGAGATAGCGTTCGAATGGGGGTAATATGATCGGAAATAGTGGAGATGGGAGGGAGCGGCATGAAGATGTTGGTCGCGTAGTTGGGTTCGTTCTTGTCTGGGGATGTTTGCGAGAGGAAGGGAAGAGAGGAAGGCGGGCCGTGTTTTGGTAAATAAAGAAAAATAAAAAAAAAATATTGTTTTTAAATCGATATCAAAACTTTGGAAATTCATAACTCGTTCGTACGATGTCAGATTAAGACGATTTTCGAAGCGTTGGAATCGCAGGAACGCGTACTACGCAGTGGAACAATTCTGGAGTCATTCCGGGCAAGTAGAAATTTGGGTTAAATCGGACGTCGTCCGGTTTAATTTAAATTTCGAACGCTCGCCGAACTCAAGGTGAGTTTTTCTCACTCACATCTGGATGCTAGGCATTTTAAATAGTTAATATTTAAATATCTGTGTGGATGGCTGAATATAATTGTTATTATCAGTCTGGATTGATATTTATATTGTGATGTGCTAATATTTGTGGATGCAGGGAGAAACAGGTTGGAGGGATCCAACTGGATTCCTCACAATTGTAGCAATTATTTTATAATTGTTAGTGAATACCTGTTTATATGTTGTGATTGATAAATCTGGAAATTTAATTGTGTTATGAAATTGTTGTATAAATCATAATTACAGAATTTAATTTATAAATGGACAAAATTGGGTTTTTTTTACGAAATAAGTAAATTGTTAAATTAAGAATTTTTGAAAAAAAATAGAATTTGAAATCTGGTTTGGAATGGGAAATGAAAAATTGGTAAAATTGGGATTTAATATTGTGGGAAAATTTATCAATCGATAAATATGAAATATAAATTTTTCTGGAGATTAAATTTATGAAATTATAAATTGTGTAAAATAACGGTGTTTATTTTAATAATGGCTAATGTTATCCGAAAATTAAAAATATGTTAAATGGAGTTTCCAACTATAAATTAACAAGTTCAAATGAAAATAGAATGTTTTGAAATGCCGTATTTCATTGGAATTTAATTAAGTGAATTGGAAATTTGGCTTCCATTGGAAATTCACCAAAAATGTTTTAAACTATGATTTAAAAATGAATTTCCGGATATGGGGAATTGGGTGTGAACTTCGGATGAAGTCATACTTAAATATGGGATTTGGGATTTATGTTGTAAAACATAATTGACTTGAAATAAATCAGTGGATTTATATGAAAGAGTACTTTGGAATGTTTAGAAACGGGAAAGTGTTTCCCTGGGAAAACCAAGTAAATGTTTATAAAAAGATTTTATTTAACTAAAGGTTAAGTTTAAATCGTTTTAAAAAGTATTTTTAAGAAATCGTTATTTTTAAAGAAATAAATTAATAATTTTTAATACCGTAATAATTTGGGAGTATATTAGCAATTATTTTTACAAATGGATTTATTTAAAAGTTGGTTTAGCTTAAGTTGTTAAAATTAGCATTTTTCTTCTTATAACGCTATTTTGAATTTAGTTGAACTAAAACCCTTATTTTTAAAATCAAAGTTTATGTGTTAATAACTAGTTTTCTTCACATATTTTAAGTTTATATTTTGAGTAAATAAATAGAATTAATTTTCATATTTTAAAGTATATTTCAGTATAAAGTATTTTTAACTGTTTTAAATGCAAATTGTTTTATACTTGGTTATTCCCGATGGGAATAAAGGGTAAAAGATTTACCTTGTAAAGGAAGAGTGGAAAATTGTTTTCAAATGAGTTTTGAAATGTGAAAATATATCTTTTAAAGATATTAAAGGGAAAGAGTAAATAATGTGTGATATTATTTATTGTGTGATGGTTGCTTATGGATGCGTGTGAATGTGAATTGATAGTTAAATCACCGACTATCAATATTGGCCAAATGCGCTGATCGTATCGAAGAAACCGGGATCGAGTTTCCGTATACCGGGATTCTAGGTCTGGAGACTCGAAAACCACTTCGATCCGGTTTGTACGTTTCGCGAAAACGATTTCAGAGTCGAAGATGGAGCAGTGAAGAGCAAGGGCTAGTCGCTACTAATCCTGAGGATATTTCCAAAATGGATGTAGTAGGGGTAGTGCCTTCGGTTCCGTTCGGACCCGGGACGGACTTGTATGGACGAATGCTTTCGTGACATCGTCAGGTGGACGATGGGCATTCAAAGTGAATTGTTCTGTAAAGGTAACGCTAAGCCTCAAGCCTCATCAACCGGGAATGACTGAAAATCAGGGGATATGCAACAAGGCTTCGTGGGTAGCCCCCACTTGAGAGTAAGGTCATCCCTGTCTAGATGTCCCTTTTATTTCGGTTTAGTGGTGCGGTTGCTGATCACAACCGTGGGGTGGTTTTACTTGGAATTATCCAGTAAGGGATGATTCCGGCCTTGTGTTGCAGGGGAGCGGGCGTACTCCTCGGTACTGTGATCTAGGCCACGTACTGTGACAGGTGGTACCTCAGTGCCTAGTCATTCGTTGGAAATCCATTCTCCCTACGAGCCTGTACGGTTTTGATTGTGCCCAACTATTGTTGAAATGTGAGATGCAAGCATTTCAGCTAGATTCTATTTTACTTTCTATAGACACTATTATAATATCAGAGGATTTTTATAAAAAGTGTTTTAGCTATCGTAAGGTAAAAACCCGACATATTTATTTGTGGCGTGGTCTTACGAGATGCTTTTGTTTTTCAAAGAATTTTTGAAACTTTAATAATCAATTGGGTGTATTTATGATGCGCTGGTATTCCAGACTGACTCGGGTGTTATTTTATTATAATGCTCGGGTCAGACCGAGTATATTTCAGGATAGGTTGCTATGGAGCTCAGGAGAGGAGCTGGAGTCCGAGACGTATTTCTCGTACTTGTATTATTCCGCTGCTGTGATTGTTGAGATTGTTGACTGGCTATGGTTGGTTGTATTGATATACTCTGATGATGATGTATTGTATATAAACAGATATAGTTTTGATTTGTGTAAAGTTCTGTTCTATATATTATATTTTATTCCGCTGCGACTGTGAGGTTTTGATGTTGTTTAGTTCATTCTTCTTCTTCTACCTTCTTTCTTTTCCTACAATCTGTCTTTTTCGGCGTTCGATCGTCGGCATATTATACTGTTGAGTATTTTGTGTCGATTTTCGAGGGCCGAGAAGGGCGGGACGTGACAGTAACCGCCAAATACCATCTACACACTTCCCCATACGTATACATAGCACCGAAGTTCCATCATTCCTGCATGAATCATTGGACGTTCCTTAAATTGCCTCGAACTCCATCGAGCTACCACTGTCCAAGTTAACTTCCCCGAGATTGAGTCCACGCAACGTCGTGAAACCACACAGTTGTGCCCAAAGCCCAGCAGTGCCTGCACTCATATGCCTAAGTTAATTAACGAAGATTCTTAAGAACGAAGAACCTCTCCCTCTACTTAGAACAAACTTGGCAAATCTAATGGTCTAAATTCAGTGATGTACCCAGATATAAAGCACAATTTTTTGTATATGTGGTTAATTCAAATAAGTTTATTTTGATATTATATAATTTATATATATTATAAACAATAATGTAAAATTACTTGAAACTAAAATATAAAATTATAAAGGTTTATAATTAAATTTCAAGATTGTTTGAATTAATATGAATTATAAAAAGTTATGATTCATAAGTTAATAATGTTATGATAAGTTATAATATTAATTAAATAAGTTTAATAAATAAATAAATATACATATAAGATTTAAAATTAAATTATAAAATTTACAAGTGAATCAATCTTACATAAATATATATAATAAAATTAAGATTTCAATAATTAAAATCAAGTGTAATAAAAATCCAATTAGACATAAGGGATTTATGCATGTAATGAAAGACATTATATAACATGCAATGACAGTCGATCTCATTGAGTATTTGAAATACTTATAACCCTTATTATCGAATCACTCATTTATTTTTTTTAAATTATAATTTTATAAATATATGTTGTTCTCTATCATGTACATTCAAAATAAACTACCTAGCATACTTGTGGTTGTTGAGGACCCTCAGCCTGCAAACTATATGTAATGATCTTTTGAATGCTAATAGATTCATGCATCAACATTTATAACTATGTTGGTTACTCTCATGGAACCATGAAATGGCGAGCCTCGCGTTTAATACACCTTATGATTTATTGAGCACACTCAGATCACCAAGATGATTAGAAACAAAACTATGAAGTTGGTTAGGAGTTATATACGATATAACAAATAAAGAGTGATTCATCATTTATGAGGACAACAATTTGTTGAACACCATCAAAGTCGTGGTACCATGATAAATGGGTCCTAAAAGTTTCATATAAATAGTTACTTCCAAGTCCCCATGTAATTAGGTTGCTTTTACATGAAACGGCTCTAATTTCATGTCATAAATAACAACAATACATAGCAAAATCCAGATAAAAGTACATCGAAATGCTGAAGCAAAGATTTTATCACTGTTTTAATCGATTTTCCGTACTCATTGCGCGATTTCCTAGAGCAAGTGATACTAAATCCCATGTCATATTATTATATAAAGGCTGGAGCTTCTCTTCCATAGCACAAACCAATTTTGAGCTATTACTCAACTTCATAACACCATCAATATACATCGGTTCGTCCTTAACTACATGCAATGTATTGGTCAAACTAATCACCACAATTAAGAACTGCGTTCCAATCACCATACCTCTCAAGCAGTTTTCTGGTATGACAACTAGTTCGAGTGACTCCAATATCACCAAAGATAACATGCCTTGAGTGAATATGAAATAACTGATGAATCTTCTTTTTGCTTGAACATAAGTATGTAAGATACCTTGAATAAATAATTTTTTGTCTCGATGTTTTAAATGTGATACCCTTAATGCCATTCGCGTAACAAAGCAAAATAAGTAGAAGAGTAACTCATGGTCTGGTAGATGAGTACTGCTTAATCATGTACATAGTTTCACTGTTTCTAGTAGACAAATAACCAGAAGAATCTGGGGGTTTGTGTGCCAAAACACATGGTATTTTGCTTGCAAAATACCATGTGTTCACAATAAACAATGTGCAGCTTCATATAAGGATAAGTAAATGCATAGGTTCACTACAACTAAAGATTTGTTTGTTCAAATGTCACAGAAAATACAAGTATTATAGGTATTTGAAAAAATATTTTTCTTGCACTGTATGTGCATGACCTAAGTAATCATTTGACTCTTAGCTCTCACTGAAAATCAACTCTGTCTTAACCATCACAAATCTGATGTAGGCTAGTAATCAAGGATAGCATCAAATATAGATGCACTGTTACTGTTCTTGTAGTATACACCAACCTCCTTTCTGCAGTTTCCGAAGCATGGAAAATGCAGAAGAATCATTTGCTAGTTTCTTATCTGGTTTCGGGTCGCCAACAAGTTGAATAACTTCTGAATTGGGTATGCACAGCGTAATATGTGAAGTAAACAAGTTGAAATTCGGTGTTTCTATTCCATCGATTATCACTGGATATCTGTTAATTATATTCCCAATGTAGAATAAAAATAAATTTTATTATAAAAATATTCCCAATACCAGAAAAATCTAATGCTATTGAAATCGAGCTTCATGTACCTGAATTTTTGTTCGGACGACTGAAATTTTGGCATAGGCCACTGGTAAATCTTGCAAAGATTAAACAAAGCAGTTCGAGGGCCACCTTTAGTAGTGAGAACTTCAATAATAACTGGAAGTAAAAAAAAATTGTTTGTTAGACCACTGTTATGTGTAAATTAGTAAAGAGTTCAAAAAAATAAATAAATAGATAGATCTTCTAAAATAAACCATAGAGTTATGCTACATGATTTGAACCCGAAACTCTTCCACAACTTCAAGGTCTTAGAATTTCAAAGTGTAGTAAAACAAGTAATCGTTGTTACAATATAACAGTTTAACAGTTGAAGCTTATCTTGCTATAAAAACAAAAACTGGAAACTTGGTGAAATGGATAGCATTACCTGGTTTTTTTATAGCAGGAGCATTCGTTTTCTTCAATAAGTTGGATTTAACACTTTCACCGACCTGAGCTTGGATGGAGCTATCGAACTCTTTGTGTGAATTTTCAGGTTTGTTATCGAGTGGTTTGCTGGATTTGTTTCTCTTTGATGCATAAGCTGCATGTGTAACTCCGCTCTTCTGTTCAAATTATTTCAGTGATTATCAATGATAATAGATAAATGTCAGGTTACAGAAGTGTTTTCATGTTGATTACACCAGTTATACATTCTGTGTTAAATTAGGTAATTTTTATATGTACTCTTTCACCATCAAACAAGTGGTAAAAATGACTGCTTTTTTACATGAATTATTCTGGGGCAAAACAATTTGAGTTACAGAATATTCAAGCCATCCACTGTAAAATGACGTAAGATCGGACAAT
The DNA here is from genome assembly GCA_030737815.1 of Allium fistulosum. NCBI lineage: Eukaryota > Viridiplantae > Streptophyta > Magnoliopsida > Asparagales > Amaryllidaceae > Allium > Allium fistulosum. Next base: position 621,714,750 of record CM060907.1, read on the forward strand.
GACTAGTATTATAGTGATGACGTTCTGGATTGTTGATCTAAGGTCCTGAGATCGAACCTAATTGACATAATTAATCAACGTTCAAAAAATTAAGTGATGTAGACCTGAAAATTCAAAAAATTAAGTCATGTAGACCTGAAAGCTGAGATGAGAACTTTTCTGAACCATTGTTGACAATTTGTCCGGTTCAATTTAGGTACACTTGTTTAAATGCCTTAGATAATGAGTTTGTTTCATCAATTAAGAATATCATAAATTTAACAAGGATTAGCCCATACAAACAAAGAACGTTTGCAGAGAAAATTAGAAAATAAACAAATCTATGTCCAGGATGAAACAGTAAGGGCAACAGAGAAACGCTGGTTCAACTGATTGGTGTAATTTACCTACCATGCATATAATTACGGTATTCAACATACAAATTAGTCTACAGATGATTTTAGGAAGTATAAAGAAGTTCGATAAAGTTTTCAGATAACAAGAGCCAACTAACCTTTAGTTCATTCAGAATTATTGAAGCTGCTTTTCCTTTGGCATCCTTCCTCTTTCTATCACATCCTATTCCTACCAACAAATCATCCTTAAGTTGTACACTGAGTTCAGCTACCACTTCATCCCCTTCCTTTTTGTATGTACTACTAATAAAATATCCAAGATGACTGCACAGTTCGATTAATTCACGTAAAGGTGGCAATTCCAGCTTATCAGGTGTCATAATAGGAGATAGTATCGGTTTAAAAATTTCCTGAACTTTATCAAGGTTAAGGTATGTATCTATCAGTACTGCCCCAGCAATACTTTCCACCATGTCACCTAGAACCTAATCGTCACAATATAATTATTTTAATTTCACCATATCTACTGACAAATTAAAAAATGTCGAATTAACATTAGAAATTATTAAGTGAACCTTGGGGCCATGCAGGACATTTTGTCCTGCATCATCTTCACATTCTGAGATATGTTTAACGTATTCTGCGATTTTTCCTATAAGGATTCCAGATCCATGTTGAAGATACTGATGTATACCTTGTCTTACAGCAGCTTCTGCGAAACTTTCGTTGCTGACTGAAGCCGACCTCAAGTCCGTTAACTCTCCTGGATCTATATCTTTATGTTTCTTATAGAGCTTTGTTGTGATGACTAGGTCTAATGCAGAGTCGCCTAGAAATTCAAGTCGCTGATGCAAACAAAGATTTAAAACTTAGTTAATAATTAATATATCTGGAATAGTAGTATACTGGTATCAACCCTCAAATTTTACTCAGACAAGGTTGAATTCAAAATATCAAAGTTATCTAATTTCCTAGGAATTATTTCTCATTCAGACATCATAACATTCCCTTGTTTACTTTTTGTTCTTCAAAACAACAAAAAATGAGGGACTCCTTCGTGGTTTAGTTATTATATAATTAACGATAAAATTTTAATTTATTTCAAAGCATAATATATCTTTTACTACCTGGTAACAATACCCAGTACCAAATTCTTGGTAAGATGGATGTGTAATAGCCTCCAATAATAATCCCTTAACAGAAAACTCATAATCCAACATCAGTTCCAATTGCTCAATCTCTTTAGCTTTTGAATCATAATAAATTTGGGAAGCTTTAACCTTGGCCTCTTTCACTAAATTTGTATCCAGGTTAATATCAAAACCTAACCATTTCATTACTGACACCGCTGCATTAAGACCACCTCCAATATAGTATGCTCCTATTAGTGCTTCAACACAATCTGCAATTGTCTTTGAGCACATCCACCTATGCTTTTTATCGCATAGCACTCCTACAATGACAGAAGTGTCTTCAGTTGTGTGTGATTTATCAATAACTCCTTCAGATGTTTGATCGACACATCGGCAAGGGAAGGGGTGTAATGACACTTGTCCAGGAGAAACCCAACGACGTGCATCAAATGCACTATCTCGAATATAACCCTGTAGATCAAATTCTGTGGACAGTTCAATTATATGAATGTTTCAAGAAAAAGATGATGAATCGGTTACACATGGCTATGGTAGACATAATCTCACTTTGGAAATTCCTTTGTAACGATCCGTAGATTTAACCGTAGTTATTTGCATGATATGTTGTGAATCGCCGCTAATACCTAACCAACTGATTAAAAAGGAATTTTCGTAGTGTTGAAAATTAAGACCTAAAACTTATATCATTGCACAGAACCTTTCGAACTGATGAATTTAAACTATAAGAATGTTGGATTTGGACATAGGGATTAGAAATTATGATGTTTTCTAGTTAAGAGATGGTGTATGGTTTATATATTGTCATTATTTAATTAAATACGGTATTGGGCTAGGCCCATGTGGCCAAAATTCGAAGTTCTCACCCAGATGTTAACTACTCTCACCTAACCACTTTTAGCATGCTTTAAGTACGACAGTTATCTTCATAATCATTTTCTTTTCCATCATAATCCTCCTCTTTCCGACCATTAATTTTTTTTCATTTTAATAAGTAAAAATCAAGAGATTCAAGACTTTAAAAATTACAAGAAAAATGTATTTGAAATCAGCAGGAGAATCCGTACGAATTCAATCAAAGATTTAGAGAAACCATCAATTTCATTTTCGATCTAAACTTTGCAGCTTGGATTTTCAAAGCTACTAACTTGGGGATTTTATTGGATATTGTGAGTGATTGAAACCCTGATTTATTTACTATTTTTCTATGAATTTATGAGAAGAGTAAAATTATGCTTTTTGGCAAAAGTATATTTTTGGCCTATGGGTTAAAATGAGGGTCTTGGGAAAGACTTGATGTTATTTTGAATGCACATAAGTGTATATTTGGATTAGACACTTAGTAGGACTTGTATTAGATGAATTCCGATCATTATTGGTCGATTTGTGATGATTTCCCATTAGGTTCGCGGTAGAAAAGTGGTTAAGTTGAAAGATTAAGGTAGTGTTTGGTTTAAAAACGAATTTTGTGTTTTCGGTTTTCAATATGTATGTCAAATATGAGAAGAATGGAGGAACGACGGAGGGAATGAAAGAAAGATGGATGAGAGGACGAAAGGGATAGAGGGACGACGGAAGAATGGATTGTTTTACATGCTTGTGTTGTTTCCCAAAACACGGAAAATAAGAAAATGTTGTTTTCTATTTTGTATGTTAACTTCGTTTTCTAAATTGGTCGTTTTCGACAATATACATGCATTATGTGCATTTTTGTATGGGCGAAAACTCAAAACTAAAAACAACAAACCATACACTACCGAAGTTTGTTTAAGAATTTTGGTCGAAAAGTACATTTTTGTTGAAAGTTCATTAGAGATCGAAAGTGCATTTCAATCAAGGTTTATTTTAGATTGTTCCTTAAATTTGGAGATCATTTTTGAAATTTGAGACCATCCTCAAATTTGGGACTGTTCCTTAAATTTGGTATCGTATTAGAAATTTGATATCATTATTGAAATTTGAGAGCGTGGCCTAAATTAAATTGTTCTATAAATTTGAGACCTGTCCTAAAAAATTGTTCTTGAAATTTGAGATTGTTCTTAGAAATTGAGACATTCCATAAATTTAGATAATTCTTGGGATTTGATATTATTATTGAAATTTGAGATTGTTATTGAAATTTGAGACATTCGAGAAAATTTGAAAACATTCAAGAAATTTGAGATCATTATTAAAATTTAAGACCATTCCTTAAGCTCTGGTTTTAAGATCATTTTGGTATTTCGAGATCGACCTTGATCTTTGAATGTTAAAAGGGAACCGTGTTGATGTAAACCAATGTTCATGATTGTGAAAGATATTGACGATTGTAACTCCTTACTTAGCTATATAGTCAAAGTTTTCGCATGGAGTCTTTTGTAAAGAACGGTGCGACTTTAGGCTAGTGGTGAGGACACTTGCCAAGACACTGTTGTTGTCACTCCCATTGGTACCGTAGCTATTCTGTAGGTCTCAATCACACATGCAAAGTCACTGTAAGTATGATGTTGTTTGCTTGTTTGTATATTATGATTGCATATTTGCCATTATCCTTAACACTATATATGACATCTAGTAAAATATTACTCATGATGTAGTAGTTAGCATTGCTATTAAAAAATCCTAAATATTATGATTTAAATCTCGTTTCAGATCTGATTTCTACATTTATGACTCGATTAACATTCCAATTCAACCTCGGTTAAAACTGCAATTGAGAAAAACCATTCAACCCATATCATTATATTTAATATATTTATTTGGATCAAGAATTCTCACTTTAATGTTTTTTAAACAAAATAAAAATGAAACATAGGAGAAATTTGAATTTTAGGTTAAATTGTAGAAGTTTAAACATCAAAATTAGTTTTAAAGTGTGTACAAACTACAAACCTTAAAATATGGGTTTTTTTATGATTTACGATTTAAATCTAGTTTCGATCTAAGGTTTGAAATTTACGATCTAGATTTCGTTTTGAAAACCTTGGCAGTTAGCATGTTCGGATATTCATATTAATGTCTGTCTTGCAGGAGGAGTGGGTTAAGGTTGCTTAGTACCTTAGTTATAGCTCATATTCCTATGTTTTATTGTATATAATATTTTGAGCTAAAATCTCACACCAGACGTAGTTTGACCTGCGTTTTGTCGGGTATTCCTTTATGACAGTCTTTTGGGTACTTTCGTGAGTAGTCTGAGAGTTAGGTTGTGGAGATTTTAGTCTAGCAGATGGGCATTCAGAAGAAGGCTATTTGGATATTTTTATTTCAATTGTTTGTGTATTTAGTTTGCACGTTAGTTCCGAGACATTATGTACTTATGATTCATTACTCGGTTGCATGTTGGAAGTTATGAGGTACTCTGATTATCGTGTCTTTTCAATTTACTTTCATTCATACAATATCTCACGCTATATCTATCATGCTTATATGTCTATTCAGTATTACATGTTATCATTCTGGTGTGAGTTGTTATGTGCAGATTGTGATGATAGATGGTTCTACGCTGTTTCAAACTGACGCTCTCCGATTCCGGCATTTGGGATTGGATGTTGCACCAAAGTGACATCTATTCGGATGTCGGGAGCAGCGGGTTGTCACACTTTTATTAGTTGATAAATCTCACATAGACACAACATCAAACAATGATGAAAGCCATGACCACTTTCTTACGTGATTTCTACTATTTATGTTCTAGAGTGGAAAAACAAGATTATAGTATGGTCGTTATCCAGCAAAATAGTTAACCTGAACTAACATACCTGTAAAGATCGACCAATTCCTAGCTTATACAGAGTAGAGTTACAAACTGCATTTGATCTCATATCCGACAGTTGCCCTTCATGCTTATTTGGATATTTAAGGAAAATATCACAACTTGCCACATATTTTAGTACTGAATCTCCCAGCAGTTCCAAGCGTTCCAGAGAGAAATTTTCACAGCTTCTTGAAGTTGAAATTGCCTCTAGAATCTAACAAAAAGGGAAGAAGAATATATTAAGCAGTGATTTATTTATTTTCCAAAAATTACTGAAATATAAGGACGGACCAGAGAACATGGGATAACTGGAGCAAGATATTGGTACCCGATTTCTGCACGTAGCTGACAAGCTAACATTAAAGATTCCAGTCTGTACATAACTGAAGGTAGCAAATAGAATGATTTGAAAATATCATTTGATATATCAATATGCACTAGGAGCTCGGAAGGGATGAGAGCATGAACTTGCTCTTTCTCCATCAGCAAACCTTGATCACTGAGACCATCTGCTAATATTGATGCACTTGATTAGCATGCATGAAACGGCAAATTCTACAAATGATGTTCAAGTGTTTAAACTTTAGCTCAAGTTTGTGAAATACAACTGTCAGCAGTATAATAGAGTATGCGTGAAATTAGCTAATATGCCCAGTTGCAGATGATTCATATACCGTATTTCAAAATTGAAAAATTATTCTGAGTCTTACGGGCATCATACCTGATACTTTTGATATGGAAAATTATTCACAATTGGAAAATTATTCTCAGTCTTACGGGCATCATACCAAATTTTAAAGTACAGAGCAAATAATTACCCAGCAAGTATTTGGCCTGCAAAATTTGTGAAAATACAACATTTTGTTGCACGACACTTGTATATTTTATAATGCATATATTTTATATATATTTGCATTGCAGCACAAAAAATTTGCACTTTTTGTGACCCCACAAAAAAAATGTAAGCAATGCAACTGCAAATAATTACACGGTAATTTTTTGTGCATGGAAAATATTTGTTTGGCAATTGTTCTGCACACAATTACTATGCATGACAAATATTGACAATGCCATCTGACAATATATTTTTAGCGTGGTTAATTAAGTTCAATGAGATTCAATTCTATGACCTTTAGACAATCTAAAAACACATCATCGCCCCCATATAAGACACCTTAATATGGCAGTAGTCAGTAGACATATAAGTAATATATTTCAAGTACACTCGATTTAATAATTGGTATTCATAAAACATTTGATTCGATAATCATTAAGAAAAAACATTACAAAATCAATTTTGACATTATTCTAAACAACAATTTTACACATAAAAAGAGGGGTTTAGTTTAAATTGTTTCAAAAATGTAAGGGTGATACTTTTTTTAAATAGGGACCTGAACCAAAATCCTCCTAAAAAATATATTGGTAAAAAAATGAGACAGTAAACTAAAAGAAGCAAAGAACATAGTTTGCTTTCAATGTAAGGTAAATATTTAAGCAGAATGTAACCAGCATCTTTGAGAAACTAACCTTGGAACTTTGATCTTGAAATAAGAAGATTGTGAGGATTATGGCTTTGCTTTAACAACAAAAGTGGTTGTCCTGGATGTTGCAGTGCAATGTTATACCTATGCATATAATATCAAACCATGCTGTTCAACAAACAATTAAGACAAAATACGAAGAATGCATTTCTAGCGGTGAGAAATACCCCACTTTTCATGGTAATAGTCCACAAATGAGCTAAACTGCGATTTTTTCACATCATGTATCCCATCAAACAAGCTCTTTGAAGTAAGATCGGTTACCACATCAAGAACCGAATAAAGACGCCCAGTATGAACAGCGAGAACTATTGACTCTCTAAGATTCTGACAACGAAGAGATTTATTCGCCATGTGGATGATATCATTTGAATTCGAGAAGTATACACTTGTAGGTTTAGGGTAATATTCTCCATTTGCCAAATATGCATTTCTTAGAAATTCAATTATGGAAATACATGCATCTATCCCCTTCCAGTGGATGCAAGTAGTATCGTGGTTTGCAAATGATGATAATTCAAGGGGTAAAAGAAGATAAATATTCGTTGAGCTCCATGGTGCTTTTCTCCCTTCTTTCAATAGAAACTCTCTTTGGACCCCACTAGATTTCGACCCAGTAAATAATTTCCCAAATATTCCATTAAAGAAAAACTCCTGGAACAGTTTAGATTTCTCCACCTGAAAAGAACCAAAGAATTGCGAGTGTATATATTATTTTATATATGCACACGCATGCACATGCATGCATATATTGGCTGTTGGGAATAAACATTGAATTACAACCTGTTTTGCACTTAGTTTGATTCTTCCACAAGGACGTACAGAAGATTTAACAGTCTTGTCAGGGATTAAGAAAAGCTCTAATTCTGTATTAGCTACATCATCATCGAGAGAAGCATCAAGTAAAAGGATAAATCCATTAAAGTTTTCACCTTCTTGATCACAAACAAAGTTCAGTCCATACGCATTCAATATGATGTCATCGGGTCCATGAGCCCATGTTCCTGATAAAGCATGAATATTGGTCATCTGATGAAGCTCCTTCCTTTTATTAGTCCCTTTAATACGTAGAAGAAGAAGAAGAAAAATATCGTCCGTCATCAATTTGAATACAATTAACGCAGGAAACATAAGGATTAAAATTTTAGTTTGGATCAATAACTTCAAAAGAAGTCAAGAGACAAAATAGTTACAAACTATTATAAATCAATATTCAAATGATAATTTGCCATGTGCCATACTTGATGGCTTATAAGGGAAAAGCATCTATGTATATTTTAATGTTCCGTTCAATATTCATACGACTAAAACAAAATGAGCAAATAGATATATTATATGTATTGCAAAATCATTTTAATCAGAAACCGATTGCTTCAGTCTGGTGCAAACCTGTGTGCTTGTGTTTATTATGTAATTTGACTTATCACATCTATTTGTGCCTATGCTTATGCTAAGTAGATTCTATATCAGCAATCATTTTGCATAATGTATCAAAAATAATTGGAAAAAAAAAATGAAAGTTCATTCAAAAGCACGACGACAGCTTATGACCTACCTGGACCAGAGATATCATTCTTATATCTACCATTGGTTATGTTCTCTTGTGTAATTTCGTTAGAAGGAAGAAGGTGATCATCTAGTGCTCCCACTTTGTGCAATTGTTTACATGCTTCCAAAGCAGCAAGCTGCTTTGCCAAATGAGCATTGATGCTTAAAGGACCCACTATGCTTTGAAAAACTGCATTTGGAGGTAAAGTCAATACACACTCATAAAAACCATCTTTCAATTGTGTTTGAAATGTTGGCCGGGGCACAAAGAACCTAAAAAAGCAAGGTAATGTAAATTATCAGGATTTATTAGGATAGACATAAATAAGTAACTAGTACTACAGATTTGCCTATACCCTTGGCACACATCCTGAAAAACATCGAAAACCATGTCTAAATGTTAATAATCAATTAGAGAGGTAAATGTGCCGATATCATTTCGAGTGACAAAAAGCAGTGGCATAATGTTAAGTTACCTATCTCCTGGAAGTTTTTCACAGTATTTGTAGATAAGGTTAATGCTGGAATCGGAAGAAACAGTTGCTCCAGTAGATTGGATGCAATAAGCATTTTTTAAATCTTCGGTAACTACATTCTGAGTGCAGCTTTCAAGCTCTCCAAGTGAACAGGACTCTTTTAAGAAGAACTCACTTTGAACAATGTGAAATAACTGATCTCTTTGTTCTGTATTCCCCCTGAGTAATTGAACAGCCGACCCAGAATAAATCATAAAATGGAAATGCTTTGAAGAGAAGATTTTTAACAATCTTTTTCATGTTTAGTGAAAATTCCTTCAGCGGAGTGGTGGTTCTTTTTTATTTCTTTATAATTGAAAATGCATTGTATGTAGAGAAGCCAGGAATCAATCTAACATGTTAAAATGGATATACACAAATAAGGAGGACTGGGAATATATGGCAAAAGTTAAATGTGTTATTTTCTTCCAAATAAGGACAAGATAACATGGGCAGTTGGATAATTCTTTTCGTGTATACCTAATTGATTGCAAAAGAATGTACGGTATGGACCAAAGATATGGAGAGTTAATATCTTTGAGACTTGATACCTTTCAATCATAAGAAAGTAGCGGGAATCTTTCAATCTTGCTCTACCACGAGACTGAATATAGCTGCGAACTGTTCGTGGCAAATCAAACCGTATTACAAATGAACAGTTAGGTACATTAATTCCTTCTTCTGCAACATCTGTAGTGAACATCAAATTCACCTAAAAGGCGAAATAACTGTTCACATCAAATATGATATAGCATTGTAATAATGTTCTTTATTTTCAAATTACTGGCAAACACATATTACTTTTCCTGATCGGAACATATCTAGCGCAACCCTCCTCTCTTTGGCAGTTAGCGCATCTTGTGACGAATTTCCTCCAGTTAAATATGAGATTGACAGGTCGGTCAGATCACTAAGATTTTTCATAAAATGTTCAATAACTTTAGCTGTGATAATTCTTTCTACAAATATTAGACAAAGTATATTATTGGATGATCTGCAAGGTAGAGGTCAATGTCAGTGACTAATAAATGCATGCATTTTATTTTTCAATTTTCACTTTGGGTAAATGTTAAATTGATCATTGGTGTTTGATAAAGCAATCAAAATTCAAGTATAACCTGAGCAATCGAATGATCTGCACTAGTTCCTTCACCTTTGAAGATACAAGGCCATCCATATCACCAAACTTTACATCAATAAGTTCTTGATAGTCTGTAAGATAGAAACACACACACACACACAGAGACAGCAGATTAAAAAAATAGCGAAGAAACTGTAGATGAAAACTTATCTAAACCTAATCTGATTCTTATGCCTTCTACTTCTGAGTCATGCCGTTGCAGTTGCAGTTGCAGAAACACGAAAGAAAGAAAAAAGTTGCTTAACATAGTCATTCCATTCAACGAGAACAAAAAGGAATATAAATAAATCTACAAGATGTATGAAGAACAGAGTTGAAAGGAAACAAATTTGGAACAGTGCTTAATACAATGTATAGAAACAATTATTTGCAACGTCTGTTAAAAAATGGTTCTGTGAATGATAAATAAATGTATTGAGAAACAATAAATGACAGAACATACTATGGGGTATAAATTCTTCCAATATAGATACTGCATCCTTAAGATAATACGTATAAAAATCACATTCTTCTATGGCATGTAAAGCGGTAACATTCTCAAGGCACATTTCTGCTGCCTACAATATAATGCCATCACATATTAGAATAATGCTTTACATTTTAATCAGATAAATTATTGTAGTAAAAGCAGTTAGTTGATCTAAAATTTTGTTCGCTGGACAGATGGAATGAAATTGCCTTATAAACAAGAAACTTTTTTATGGCTTACTCTTTTCACACCTTCATGACATAATTTACAAGTCTTCTGTTTTTAATTGTATCCTTATATCCTGTTGAGAAGTAATTACTTCAGCTTGAGAATTAGTTACCTTGTGAGCACAAATAATGCCAAGATTATCTAGGCAATACATGATTTTCCCATGATAGTTCCATAAATTATTTATAGTTGTCTTCAACAAATCACATGTATCCTTGTATTGATAAGATGGTAATTTTTGCAAGTTCACAAGCAATTCATGTGTCTGCTCCATGAGAAAATCAATGACATAAAATTAATAGAGTTGGACGTGGGTGTATATGAAAAATTAAATGAGAGATGCAAACCTTGTTTAACGAAACCTCCAACATAGTTTTTAAATCAACATATCGGGTTCTGTTAGAATCGTAGTATACGTTAATTTCTTTTGCAGAAGGCAAGACTAATTCTATTTCCTCTCTGTCCTTCACTGTATACATCTGAAAGAAAAAGGACATAATTGTTAATGTGCAACTAAGAAAGTGAAACCTATGAATAAGTGTTACAAGTCTAATTCAAAAATCACTAACACGTTCAATATAGATCCTATCTTATTTAACAATGCATGTAAATGATCCCATACTGCAAATAAAAAATCTAAACAGTACTAGGCATGACATAGATTTCAAAGTAAAGAAGAAAATGCTGTTTGTTTTCACCTTTGAGTCTAAGATGCTTTCAAGTTCTGAAATTTGTAATTTACAATCTCTGATTGATGAAACACCTGATTAAAGGAAAAGCGAAGTAGTACAATAAAATGATGTGCACATACTGCTAGAATAATAGTAACAAAAATGTAGAAAAATGGCTACATGGCCCTGCTACTAAATTTAAATATGATTTGACTGCAGCTCATAATAAGAACCTTTTTTAATTACAGGTGAAGCTGTCATCCCGAAAATGATGGGCCTGTTCTTCAGCCTGTGGTAATATCCCTACATCAACAGCAGAAGCAACAAAAAAAATGACATTACGTCTGATGTGATACGTAGAGAGACAAATTATAAGAAGCATAAATATATAAAATGGTTTTCGCAAAAAGTGTCAATCTTGCATATGTGCATTAAACCTTCATCAGCAATGTATATGGATGGTTTCCATTAGCACGATGGCATTCATCAAATATCAATAGTTGTATCATAGAGAAAGTCATGAAACCATGTCTTAGGGCATCCAATAATATCTGCGGAGTCATGACCATAATCTGCACAAGGATTTAAGTCATTCTTTAGGCAAAGGATGCATTCAAATAACTTTGGAAAGTAAATACCACAGAATTGTGATATTTAGCTTATTAAAGATGAGACCCAGTACGACATTCATTGTCATACTTAATACACGCATTAGTTACTCGCAAGTGGCAACTTTACCGAACTCATGTACTATTACTTTATTTATCTATACTATAAAGTAACAACATGATAACAAACTTACACACATATATTCGGATATTACCAGAGCTAAGTAATAACATATCAGGACATTTAATTATGTGTGCAACATGTCGACGTAACTAAGATATTATAGTGCGGCAGAGTTAGAAGACACAAAAAGCTCTTCAATGGCTAGGCAGGCAGGCGTGGCCCAGATGCAAGCCCACCAAGCTACTGGGTTTGAGCAACCAATATAAGAAGAGGGAAATATACTTTTATACCATACATATGTGTATATATACAAACTCTGAGCAAGAGTATATTACTTTAAAATCGCAGTCACTGTTAATAGCGTGGTATTTGGAATTTTGTGGTCCTAAGTTTCATTCCCACTAGCATCTGTCAAGTCCATTTTTCCTCTTTGCACATGTATACCTTCTCTCGTAATTTACATTTTTTAGAAAAAGATAGCTGTACAATTATACTATCATTATCTTTAAAGAATTGACCAACTGTTTTTCAATTGATTATATGGCCGACATTCAACTTCTAAATAACTTTGAAAAATAGTGATGAATATTTCTATATTTTCTCATTTTCAACACAGAATTGTAAGGTTTGGTTTTATTCACAAATTTTTTCTTTTGTCGAGATTTCCAACGAATTTACTCTTTTTATTAAAAGAAATATAAAAGCTAGAGCTCAAAAAAAACATAAAAGTGCTCTATCACTTCATTTAATTACCAAGATATAACTTTTACAAAAACATAGAACGTTGAACAATGATGATGATGTATACTACATATCTTTTCCAAAAAGAAAAATGAAAAAAGAAAAAAAAAACAACTCTACTGTCAGCCAATAATATCTATATTAAAAAAAAGAATATCCATTTTTTAATGACAAACATTCAATTTTTAATAACATTGAAAATTATTTAAGAAAACATAGGTATTCACCTTTTGTAAATTAACTTAAGTATTACTGTTTGTTTTCCACGTTTACACTGGCATGTATATAATAATATAGTGGTGATATATGCATTCTAAAGATCATTCTAGTTTACCTGCTCTTCATTCTACTCATACCAAATATTCCCTCTACTTCATTTTACCCTAAACATATTTAACATGTTACCTATCATAAAATAACACCTTTTCTACCATTTTTTTTCACCACAACCCTAACTCTCTCCTTCATTCGTCAATCTTCCACCGCCAACTCCGAGCTCATTGCCCCAATCTTCATCTAGCCTCATGGTCACCATACCCAAAAAGTGAAAGAAAAATCAAGTATTTTCTTTCTGGTATAGTTGGGCAGTAGTAAATGATGCAAATTTTGTTATTTTCAAGGTTGAACTGCTGTTTCCCTAAAAAAAGGTTCGGAAAAAAACTATTGTTCAGCATTTTATAGTGTGTTAGATTTGTATTTATACAGTAGCCCTGCCAAACAACTTCTTTTATATGTTTTTCCATTTTGTTTTGCAGTATAAATTATGTGAGTACTAATTCTGCTCAGTAATGGATTGTCATGTGAACTACGAACATTTAGTCCACATAATTTTACTTTGTTTGAAAGCACAAAATTTAAGTTGATATTTTTGTTTACAGCATTCTATTGCCGATCGATTTAGGTAATAATAAATCCCACGTAGTCTTCTCTGTTTCCGTTTTTCTTTTCTAGATAAAATGGAGGAAATTTTGGATGCATTTATTACCACCATGACTTTATTTAACTCTGACTCAGATGGATATGTAGCCACAGATAACATTAAAATAATAATTAAGGAACTCCAAAAATGTTAAAAAGCGGCAAACTTTTAGGGATCTCCACTCGGAAAATATTTTATATTGGGATTTTATTATTGGTATAACTTATAGTAATTGACTTATGAAATGATCGTCTGCTTTTATTTTTAATAACTCTTCACAATTGTATATAGGAGAGATTTTCATTCTAGACCTCTGGAAAAAAAACTTATTTCAAGTTTAGACCTCGTTCGAAACTTATTATGAAAATAGACATCTTTATCATTATACAGCTTTTTTGCACATACGCATTTTCATGCGCACGTATAATTTTTTTTTTCAAAATATACGTGCTTTGAATTTGCGCAGATACAAATTAAAATTTTATTCTTGCACATTTTCAGAATGCACAAATGTAAATTGCTGAATATCGAAAAACATGCCTATTTTTATAATAAATTTTGAACTAGGCCTAAACTTGAAATAATGTTTTTTTCAGAGGCCTAGAATGAAAAAATTGTGCTTGTATATATTATTGAATCCTAAAAATAGAATTAGTATTTAGATCATAAAAGGAAACAAAAAATCAATAATCTCTGGTTATAATAATAAAATTAATAAAAAATAATGCTCTCTTAATTATTTTTTCAATCCTCTTAACATACCCAAAAAGTCTAATTAATTAGTAACTACTAACTAGTACCTCATAACTGTTCATCTCATTCTTCCACAATCTATAGGTCCATTCATCAACCCCTTTATCGCCATAATACTCCGCAACATCAAACTCGGTGTAATCTCTAAGCACCTCATATTGCTACAGTACAATAACACCCAAGACGTAAAAATAAATAAATTAACAAAGGACAACCCGAAAATTCAAACATAACAGTACCTGATGCACAAGATCGACAGTAGGCGCAAGAAAAATAATAAAAACTTTCCCACCATTTACTCTAGCTTTCATTCCAATGTCCCTGATGAGCATTACAGCAATCATTGTTTTTCCAGTTCCGGTATCCAGCACAGCAATTGTGTTCCCCTTCTTTGCTACATTGAATACCTCTATTTGGTATCTTTATAAACCCAAATGAAAATTAAATAACATAACCATATGAATAAACAAAAAGGGAGAAATAAGAAAGAGAAGTTACCCTCTTGGCTCGAAATTCTTGACTGGTTCCTTTGTTGATGGAGAATCCATTGAAGATCAAAACAATACTATTTGTTTCCATATTTTGGTTTATCGGACTTATAACTTTGAAATTATGGGAATGAAATGTGAATGTTGAAAGCTCACGTTCATTGTGTGAAAATGGAGAAATCGAGAGCACTACTGATGGCACTTTCATATTAGTTAGGCAGAGCTAATTTTCGCATTAAATTTAGATGAACTTTGCTTGATTAGTCGCTAGATAGGGTTTATGCAAATTTAGATTAAATACCCACTTTTGCGGCCACTCCACTTTTGATGGAAAGGGAGTCATTTTTTATTTGCAATGCATTAAATGTAAAATTGTTACCAGGGCACTCATGTTTGTACAAATAACATATATTTTTTCTTATTTTACCAATCATTTACTTTATCAATTTTTTCCTTCACTTGTATTTTTCACTAAATTCAATTTAACTTTCAATAATGGTAATTCTGTTTCCACACCAAAAGCACCTTCCTACTTTACTCATCATCTAATTCGATTTAGAATTGTCCACAATTAAATTAACGTGTAAAACGATATAATTTTAAAAAAAATGCATGTTTGTTTTGTTGAACAAAATCTACGTTACAGATACTTTCTTGGATAACAGTTAATCTTGTTTCTTTCTCTTTTCGAATTTCATCTACCGATAGGTTTGATTTCTCCATTGATTATTGATTTGGATTACAGATTAAAAAAGAAGAATAGTGAAGATTAAAGAAAATTTGGGTAAAAAATAAAGGGATAAATTGGTCAATTTACAATATAATTGTTAACCCGCTTTTGAGCCAAAGCAGAATTCAACTGGACTTAGAATGTCAAAGCAAAGGCAAAGTGATTTACAGACTTGAAAACACCCTAAGAAAGACTAGAGAATTGAGCTTAGGAAGTTTGGTTGAAAAATTGGCTAAGCCCTTAACCCACTCCAGAACTAAGGCCTTAAGTGAACCCCGAGTTAAGGAATTAACGAGTTAAGGATTTGACGAGTTAAGGCTTCTGACGAGTTAAGGATTCTGAGTTGGTACCGAGTTAACTCCTTGACTCGGTATTGAGTCTAAATGCCAAGTCTTGGCATCTTCATGTTTCTAGCAAGTCATCCCCGAGTCTTCCTAATTCCTATGCATGCTCAAGAAGTTTCGTGAAGTTCCAGAGAACCAATTGTGAGAAATGAAGACTTGACAGTCCAAGCTGCAGATAATCTAAGTCGTGGAAGAATGATAATCAAAACTCGTCAATAATCTACCAAATTACATGGAGAACATCAAGATGAAGCAATGAGTTCAAAATAGCCAAGGATTAGAGTTGGCCCCGAGTCAAGGTCTTGACTCGGTAAAGAGTTTAAATGATAACTCGGGTCATCACGGTATTTTCTGTATTATCTTGGGCCAGTCTCTGGATTTCTCTGGTAGCGGGCTTTTGATTCAATATGACTATTACTGCTGTAAATACAAACCATACTGCAACCAAGAGATGAAGGGGTTTTTTTGCCATCACTACGCCGAAGCCCTTTTATTTCTTCAACTCTTTCTCTACTTCATAGTCATCAAGCCAGTTTCTTTAGGCAATTCTAGGATTTAGAATCTGTCAAACACTTGTACTTGTGACTAATTCTTTCTCAATCACCTTGTAATCCCATTCAAACAAGATCAAACCAATAATCAAAGCTATAAAGTGGACGTAGGCTTAGTTAACAGCCGAACCACTATAAAATTTCTGTGTCTCATTTACTTTTCTGCTATTTTCTATTATATTTGCTCTGTTCTAACAAGGCTGGTGCTTTCATATCATACTCCAAGGCGTTGATCCATTTTTTGGGTTAACATTTTGGTGCTTTCACTGAGAACTGAACTTAGGACCTAAAGACTTGAAGCTTGAATCTGGGATTTGGAGAAGATGAAGGGCCTAATACTAGATCTAAAACTGGAGCAAGTCAATCAGAGCTCGGGGACAGCCAGGAGGTGTTCTCAAATTCTCATTAATCCAACTATGTGACTAGAGCAGAAATGGAGATATTGATGAAGAAGATGCAGGATAGAGTGATAATTAGACAACAGGAAGTGATTGAAGGATTCTTTTAAATGATGGGACAATAAGGAATAGCTAAAACTACTGGATTTCATAACCAAGGACAAGGAGCTAATGCAGGAGCATCTAGAGTTGGAGCAGACCAAATTGGAGCAATGCCCCCACCAATTGAACAACTCGGTACCAACCCAAATTGGCCCGGTGCCGAGAGAATTATGCTTGAAGGCAATGTTGGTGTGACTTCTTGAATGCCGGGAATAGATAACGCTGGAGCTAGGAACGCAAATCAGAATGTGCTGAACAATGAACGGAAGAGCATGTGTCAGATCTTTCCCATAGGAACGGAGGACAAAATGAAACCAAATGTGTGGGTTAGAACGCTATTATGCAGCCAGTGGAGTACGTGCCAGACTATGTGCCAGAATTCCCCTACAGGAGCAGCGGCAAAATATTGCTTTCGGACGAAGACCTTCATTGGATGGTGAAACCGAATTGCAGAGTTGGTGTAACACCCCGTAATTTGGCGTTAGTTAATTAATTAGGCTCCAAAAAGAAATTTGCACAAATGATGGAATTTGACACCAAGACTTTCATCATTGCGTTCGTGGTGAAATTATAAGCAACTTTCATATTTGGAGTTGTACGATTGGAGTCTAAACAAAGAAGTTACGGACGAAAAACGAATTCGGACTGAAAATAAATAAATAAATAAATAAGAAAAATTAATGTTTATTAATTATTCGCTCGGGCCCACAGGCCGACCGTTCACTGCGGTTGGTCTACATGTAGCGGTCGACCAGTTAGGTGACCACGGGCACAATAAACCTAGGCCACAACGACCTAGACTTAATATTCTAAATTGAACTGTTGAGGTTGATTCTTACGCCTATAAATTCAAGTCTAACCCTTCCTTCTCTTCTCATATTTTTCATGAGGCAATAGGGAAGCTCTACCATTTCTCATTCTCCACTTTCTTTCTAAATTATAAAAATAAGATATTTGTATTCATACAAATTAGAGAATAATAGAAATCAAATGAAAAGGAGAAGAGAAGAGAATCGACTATACGCGTATTTGAGGTAATTTATATATATTTATATATTTGTATCTATTTTCTCTCTCAATCTCAAATCTCTTCTCAGATCTGTAATTCTAATGTATGTATGTACCCTTTCTATATATATTTCTTGGATTATAAAGGATTTGGAGATGAATCAAAGGTTCTAGTTCAGATCTGGAGATTTGGATCGCTTTTAAAAGGTGAGTGAGAAATTTTATAGATTGTTATAATATGAAAATTATCTCGTTGGTGTTTATTTGATTTTTATGTCTAACTGGATAATTGTATATGAGTTGTAGATAACAAATTGAATATAATAAAATATCGCCTACATATTCTTGTTTATGAATTGATTTAGAATTGTTTACAACCTGATCCGAAAATCAGTTCCAAAAGTATGAATTTAGAATGTTGATTTGAATGAAATTTATTCTAGATCTGAAAATAGGTTGTATAATAATATTATGAATCTGGATTATTACCCTAATCTTTTCGGAATGTAAACTTTTCTATGTTTGGAGTTTTTGGAATTTAGATCCGTTTAGTATTTGTAAATTAGTTTGATTTCTTTCCCTTTTAGAAAAATACAACATTTGATCTAACAATGAATAGATGCAAATAAAAATAAAAAGGGATGTGTAAATAGTTTACACTGTCTATTTCAGTAATAAAAAGAAATGATTATCCCTTGTAATTTTAAACGATGTAATCTTTTATAGTTTGTTTTGGATTAATTTATGGAAATTATAGCAGATAATCTTTTTAGATATGATTCCAACAATTGAACATGAAAAAGGATATTTTAGTGAAGATATATAACTAGAATATATTCGATAAAAATAGATATCTGTATGTAATTTACTACGCTTATAATAATTAAATAAAAAGCTAATAACGATGCTTGTATGTAATATTCGCGTTTAAGATAATTAATTAATGGGAAAGAAATTTAAAAGGTTGTAACTCCAATAAATGAGAAATAAATAGTAATAAATATGGAAGTTGCAATAACTTGATAGGGTAAGTGGATTAATAGGACTGATAAATAAAGAAGTTGAATTAATAACTACGGAATAGTTAAAAATGTTACTAATTTGAAATTAGTAATCATACATAAATGTCTCAAAAACGTCCGTTAGGATTTATGGACAAATTGACATTTATGAACATAAAAAGAGGATTTATGGGTAGATAAGTATTTAAGGTAAATCCTATTGTTTTAAATAAAAAGGGAATTAGTAAGCTAAGTCCAATGTCTAACTAAGATAATATAAAAACTTAGGATGATTAATTGAACTTGGTAGGTTAGTGATGCGAGGTCGGTAGGGTCACTCGACAAAAGACTGTCCTTCATTTTGATATTACCAACAGTCGGGTGCATTTACTACTGAAGTGAGATATCACTAATCCTAGGACCCTTAACGATGTGAGAGATTGGGCCTGCTTTCTTAATTCGTAAGTATTAAATGGTCCAATTTTGGAATTAGAAGCGGTGAATGATATCTCTATAGGGGGTTCGCTTCTGGTTTGAGGTATTAAGTGGCTGCAAAGGAAGTACTAAGTAACCTAGCGAGATTCCAAATAAATAAGGATGTCTGTAAAAGGGTATACTTCAGTGTTAAGGTATTAAGTGGTTGTAGGGCCTGCCTCCCTACCGAAAAAAATAACCTAATGAGATTCCACATTTACAATTAAGAGTGATAGTGGATATCTCGAGAAGGGTTCGCTTCAAATTTTGGGTATTAAGTGCCTATAGGGTCTGTCTCTTTCCTATAAAAGACGTATTGAGTAGCCAATGAGATTTCTAAGCAACGTCAATAAGATAGTACTAGTGAGGAGTCCGCATTGGGGTTAGGTATTAAATGACAAAAGCTTACCTATAAATATGTGTTAAATGGTCAGAGGTCTGCATGTCCTTATTAATGAGGTATTAAATGGCTTGGGTACAGTCTCTTACATTGCTAAGGTCATAATAACGATAGTACCAGTGAGGAGTCCACTTGAGGATAGGTATTAAGTGACGTAGGACCTGCCTAGAATATATTTATTAAATGGTTAGAAGTCTGCCTAGCCCTTTTAAAGGTATAAAGTGGCTTGGGTACTGTCTATTACATGGCTACGATTTTATCGGTGATGGATGCGCACAACACCAAAAAGGTGTATTTGTAACGAATATAGTCGTTACAAATGAAATTTATAACAGATATAGTCGTGAGCGGTACAGACGTGAGGTATGTCGTTACAAATATTTATAATGGCATCTACCCGTTATTAGATATATCACTTACCAACGGACTTTGTCGTTAGAAATCTAAATTTTTGTAATGAAATAGGTTGTTATTATTTGCATCGGTTTGTAACGGGTATTTTCCGTTACTTAGTTTCCCCTTTCATGGTGGAAGAAGGGTTGTCATTCTAAATTATCACGACCTTGTCTGTTACAAATTTCATCATTAGTAACGCACTTGTTCGTTACAAATTTCATCAATAATAACGACTATGCTCGTTATAAATTTCGTCTTTAGTAACGAATATGTTCGTTACAGCTACCAAACCATGTAGAGCTCCATTTTTGCTAGCATTTACATACAGAATTGTCTATTATAATACAGTAGGTACATACATATCAAAAATTACAGAATTTCGGTAACAATAAACAATTACACATCCAAACATCCAACTTAAATTGCACAAATATTTGACAACAAATTAAAGGAAGATTCGAAATTTCGCAAGTTCATCATACATAACTAAAGAGTATGAAATCAAAATATTACAAGTTCTAACATTACTTCAAAATAAATTCTTGCAATTTCAAACTTCATCTCCACTTCCATTTTCAAAACTGACGTCACATTTCCACTACGCCTTCACATTCACTTTGCCTGCAACCAGTCATACTCCAACAACTCCAGGACAACAGGCACGACTGCATATATCACCATTCACTGCAGCCAATCCCCTTGAAATCCACATGTACGACCAAAGTCACAAAACCAAAAATTTCAATTATAAACAACAGAGACCCTACGTATTCTTCAAGAGCATATCAATGTCGTAGTGGTCTGGAAGCCTCAGAGATATACACATTTAAATTTTCCAACATGGTTAATTTCTTAATCTTTTCATACACCTCAATATTTAATGTAGATACTCACATTCTTAGCCGTACACTACTCACTAGTGTGTACTCCTAAAATTACTTCTGTATTTGTTATACTGTCTTTTCTCATCTCTATCTATACATTTTTTTTCTCTACCCAATATCTCATTATTTGCTGCAAGACGCAAATCTCAAAAGAGACGTCAAATAGAACCCAACTTACTCAAATTCAACTATCTTTTTTAGTTATCAACTGATGATTTTATGGCACACTACTGCAAAATTGTACTTACAGCATCTGTTTAATTGGTATTCAAAGAAACATCATAAGCAAGACACATGTTTTAGCTCATTTAAATACAATATTGGTTTTCTATTTGTAGTCTCATTTAAATACATAAAAAAAACAAAATCCAATATTGTATTTCTTTAATCATTGTTATTTTTGTAAAGCGTTAAGACTTTGTGTTTTCATTCTTGTTATTTCATCATTTGTCCATAGCTCACTGTTTGACTTAGCTACTCTTTAGTTGACTAAAATATACCATTAAGTTTTCTATTTTGCGATTTTAAAAACTTAATGCGACAACATGCTACTCGCAAAATAACAAAACTTTGCATTAATGAGATTATAGTGACAACAACATGCTACTGCGATTGCTAAAGGCTGTGACCTAAAACATTTTGTGTTTTATTAATAAAATATTATACTTCATTAAAAAACTAAAACCACTTTATACAAATTTGGAACCAAACTTCTATACCCTCAGATATAGACCCATCTTGCATTGTTGTTTTGCTTTGCGCAGATTGGACATGCTAATACTAGTTTTAATATGTAGAAACATTATCTAGCCTCATTTCTGTTTATCCAATTCATTTCAAGATGGTAAACGCAATCAAATATCAGTACGTAACTAAACTTTCACAAGTGTAAAAAAAAGTGTACATCATCTAATAATACCTTGCAATACTTTTACCTTAGAACATCCTTCCGCTATCTGTGCAAGGGTAATCAAAGCCGCATGAGGCTTTTACCACTCTGATGTAGCAAGACAAGCAGGCAAAAGCTCTCCTAAATTCAAACTACTACATCCACGAGTTATTTTCTGAAAAACCTTGCGTCCTACACTATTGCTTCTTCTCCTAAATTTGAACTCTCGGCCAATGTCCTCGTTTTTGCAGGCATCAATTCTTGAAACTTGTCTCTATCCGTTGTAATTCCAAACACTGAATAAAATTGATAGATGCTCTAAGTATAACAAGTCAGTCTCACATCAGCAAATGTAGGTATTGTTAGACATGTAACAAAGATGTTATGCAATATATCCAAATGATCACTTCCAATAATGTTCTTATAGATGTAATAGTTTCAAATCTCTTACACAAAAAGCAAGGATAAAGTCACAATAGTATAACTTATGTACAATAAACTATGTAGACAAGGCATGTATTTGAGTCATGTTTGATTTTATACACATCAGAAAACCTCAACTGCATAAATTAGCAGAAAATGAGTAAAGAAGAAAATAAAATAAAAAGATGAATAGGTTTTGAATTGTAATGAATATCATCAATCTTTAACTTGAAGAAACATATAAAATGCAAAAATATAAGCTCAAGCACTACAAAATATGATTGGACAAAATATAAACTTGTATATGATTTGTAAGGGACCAATGAACCAATTAAGATCACAATGATTTGTGGAATAGAACTGAATGCATTTTTAATGCAATCCATTTATAAACTTGTACATCATTTGTAATGGATTAATGGAAAGAATTAATATATAACCATACAAAGATCACAATGGATCAAGATTATATTTCATACAAATAAAAGTATATTCAGTAAAAGAATGATTATAATACACAAAATGAGATTTATGTCCTAGGGCAAGTATAATGAAATGTTTTCATGAACTTTTTTTAAACATATGCTCAGTTTAAAACTGAGCAAGTTAAAACTAATTGTACACTCAGTTAAAAACTGAGCGAGTTTGCTCAGTTTAAAACTGAGCGAGTTAAAACTGATTCTACACTCAGTTAAAAACTGAGCGAGTTTGCTCAGTAAAAACTGAGCGTCTAACTGAGTGTTTGCTCAGTTAAAAATTGAGTCTATGCTCAGTTAAAAACTGAGAATTTTATCAGTTTAAATTTGAGCGAGGTTGCTCAGTTAAAAACTGAGCATAAGCTCGGTTAAATACTGAGCATAAACTCGGTTAAAAACTGGGTTAAAAACTTATCATAAGCTCGGTTAAAAACTGAGTATAGGCTCAGTTAAAAACTGGGTTAAAAGTTGAGCGTAAGCTTAGTTAAAAACTAAGCATAAGCTAGGTTAAAAACTGAGCCATGATCAGTTAAAACTGAAACATTGCTCATTTAAACTGAGCGAGTTTTCTCAATTGAAAACTGAGTGTTTAATTGAGTGTTTTCTCAGCTAAAACCTGAGCTATGCTTAGTTGAAAACTAAGCGAGTTTAAACAGTTAAAAGCTGAGCATATGCTCAGTTAAAAACTAAGGCATGCTTAGTTAAAAACTGAGCATATGATTAGTTAAAAACTGATCGCGTTTGCTCAGTTAAAAACCAAGCATATTACTTCTGTTAAAAACTGAGCATTATTTCATATTTGCAATATTTTTCTTCATCGGTAAAATGACCAAATTATACACATTTTAAAACAATTTATTATTTCTATGGCAATCCTTTATTCAGATGCAAAATTACTTTTAACTTCAGGGTTATTTAAGAATCTTAATACATTGATCCACAAACTATAAGAACTGATTACTATGACTAAGCACTAATATGCTTGGAAAGAATAATATGTAGAAAATAAAAACGAGAAATGCATTGTTTTTTTAAATGAAAGTATTTACAAGTAAAAAGGTTTGGCATAGACAAATGCATTAAAGTCTTTCCAGGTTACCAAGAGTTAATGTTGAAAAATATTGGTTTGAAATGTGTCTAAATTTGTTATATGTTTTGAAAAGTGAGCTAAAATGATAAAAAATCATAGAATAATATAATAATATAATAAAAGAGGAACACCTCATATCCTATCAATATTTTGGGGTTATAATATTTAAAATTTTCAATAGGGATACCGAGTAGGAAATCCACACATCCATATACACATATAATAGGCTTATGGAATACAAAGTCTGAATAAAAAGAGCCAGAGGTAACCTTGATGTTTGTATAAGAACCTTCACTGATGTAAACAGGATGCTTCAACTGTTCCACTATTGATACGTCATCCATGACTTCAAATTTGTTTCTGTTTTTACCATATGATAAAGTTCAGAGGAACATTAGTAGCTAGTAGAAGTATTTGAGTATTAGGAACTACAACATTCTGGTTTATCATGCATGCAGTGATCAACTAATATAACTTATCATATAATGTACTATATCATTTAAAACCATATAGTACAACATTCTGGTTTATGTGAGAAAATCACCAGGGACCGCACTTGCAAACTAAGCACAAAAATTACCTTATCTTAGTAAAATCAAAAGTACACACGTTTTGCAAAAGTAGAACATTAGAATGGTCATTTTTGAGTATTACAATTGAGAAAGATAACATGATATTGTTAGCTCCTGTTTAAACTCAATTCATATTTTTTGTAAACACAAATTTAGCTTATAATGCATGCATGTGCTTCAATATGAAATTTTTACACATAACCAGATAAAAGTTGATTGAATTGAAATCTTATGCACAACTAGCTCATTTTATTTTATAGTGTACAGAGAGGACATCAAGGAATACACCATGATTTCATTTGCTGACCTAATAAACTTATGTACACGTATCAACATAAATTCAAATGCAGCCCTATTAACTACTTAATCTTGTATATAATATGACAAAATTATGTATGAAAGTAATATTAGTACCACATGATTGCAAGTTGACATATAGAGGACTAAAGAGTCTATGCACTGCTTTTCTTAAGCTACAAAACCTCCAAAATATTAAATATTATATAAGTGGTATGGTATAATCTTTTATATAATATAATCAATGCCTTTGTTAATTGTAACTAGGTGTACCATACCATAAACATTATTTTGTTAATTGTAATTCCAGGTCTAAATGCACCGCTTACTCCCTTTAGTAGCATTAGTCTGTCTTCTGAGACCCATTGAGCTTTCATTTCCTGTATATAAAGATATTGTCAGTATATGAATGATTCTAATTCAAGAAGTAAATAGAGTAATAATGGTTTTAATTTTAGTGCTTACAGCTGGCATGTCGACTGAGTATTTGACGTTGTCGAAAGTTATCGGAGAGGTGCAAATGGTAGTACCATTCCCTTCTGGCTAACATTCTGGCCTGATACTACTTGCATTTCTGCTCCTGTATATTCATGAACTATATAATTTAGTCAACAACTCAAGGATTCTGGGAATGTTTTGTTTTGAAAACATACTTAATTCGGCTAATATGATTTATTATAGAATATCTTAAGCTGCACAGATACAAATAGCACTTCATTTTCAAAGACGGTAGACATAAAACAAAAGGCCTGGAAAATGAATCATTAAAGACACTGAAAGTAGATATGCGTTAAAGACACTGAAAGTAGATCAAGTTCCACAAATAAATAATGTGTTTCAATAGACTCCTTTATCCAAAATTATAATGATAAGATCAGTTTAGTTCTAATAGACCTTGGTTTACATTCGAAACATATGAAATTTAATATCTCAATTTGCTCATGAAAATCATGAAAAATATTATTTCTCCATTCCACAACAGATCTAAACTTTATTACTTTCAACATTGGTAATTTTTTTAGACATAATTATATATTTTCAAATATTTCACTAACTTGAAAGACAATCTCCTAGGAGCTCTACATCATACAAACAACATATAATATAAGCAAAGAAGACTAAGGAAGCGAAGTAGGAAACATGCACAATTTCTTCAACTGTGCACCTTCACAGCTAAAATCGAAGCTAGATCAATCATTTTGCAGGAGATATATCCTCCAAACTACATCCATATACATAAAAAAGACCATGCTCATAATTGCTTCTTCATTCAGATATAATTCCCAACCTATTTACAATTCAAGATTCAGAAAAATGAAATATACCTGGCGAAAGCGAAGGCGGAGGGGGAAATAACCCTAGAATGAATTTTGAGGCGAAGGAACAGGCGGAGGAGGTAATAACCTTAGAACGAATTTCAGGCAGAAGGGGCGATAACTTAAAATGATGAGGAGGTGAAGGTGGCGATAAACGATAACCCTAGAATGAAAATTTGATTTTCAGAATGTAGATAGAGGATATTAGAAGCGTGGTAAACGGGAGAAGTAACGATAGAAGATAGAAGATAAAATGACAGTTCCATCCTTGGTGCTTTTATCAATTTATGAAATTCCCAAGTTTTATAACGGAAATAACCGTTGTAAACGTTTATAACGGTTATTTTCGTTAGAAATTTGTAACGATAATTACAAATTGGAACGAAAAAAGTGTGACAAAATGTCATATTTGGTGTAGTGGCGGTAATACTTGGACATTAAATGTCGAAAGCCATAAATAGTGGTTAGAGGTCTTTGTAGGTAGAACCCACTGACCATTGACAGCATTAATGTCAGAAAACCACCTTGGGAATAGGTCTTAAATGATGGGGTCTACTTGATTGAGGTCTTAAATGGCAGAGTCCGCCTATTTCTCTTTTAAAAGTATTTCGTAGTGATTATAGAAGCTCGCTTCATATTTAGAAGTATTAAGTGGCAAATGAGTTTGGAAGTATTGGGTGGTTGATAAGGCTTCATCAGTATTTTGTACCTTGGGAAGGGATAAGTAAGTAATCGTGTGTTCAATGCAACGTTAGATTAGAATTGCTAACCTTAATGGACGTAACAATTAAATGGAAACTAATTGGTATAAATTTATGTTATGGACAATTTATATTTCCAGTCACTAGAACGTTGTTCTGAAACCCTCCCCATTACAACCTACAGGATAGATTTAGAGGAATAGGTCACTAGAGCTGGATGTGCTTTATTGTTGGAGAAGTCTTCTTTTCTCTCATGCTCGATGCTGATGTGACAATTAGTTATCCAAGGAATACCATAAATTCCAAGGTAGTAGTCAAATCAGTATTCTTATCTTATTGTTGTTCCCGTTGTGAGTTTAGATTTCTATCAATCTTTGATAATACTCATGCTTATTTACAGGTACCAAATCCAATGATCTGTGCTTTGATGGACTTGGGTTTTGATTTTTGTTAAAATTTAGGCCCATTAAGGTACAGGTTGTTACATTCGGTATCAGAGCCTAGATTAATATATCAGAGGAACTAGGATAAATTGAGAAAACATATTCGTACTTTCCTATCTAGTAATAATATTTTTACACTAGATTCTAAGAGTTCCAACTATAGAAGTAGTTGTAGTTTAACTCTGAAGGAATGGGCAAACCAACTATGGGTTGGAAATATCTTAGAGTTAAAATTTTCATGCCGACTCCGAAGTACCTCACGGAGTGCTGGCGATGCGTAAA
Source organism: Allium fistulosum (assembly GCA_030737815.1). NCBI lineage: Eukaryota > Viridiplantae > Streptophyta > Magnoliopsida > Asparagales > Amaryllidaceae > Allium > Allium fistulosum. Next base: position 621,742,495 of record CM060907.1, read on the forward strand.
GCGCTGTTGATGAAGAGCATGAGTACGACATATGGTAGAATCCCAGAGATTGGAGGTGTTTGACTTGATGGTTGAGATTCTAACTACCTTGTGATTTTGAATTTTGATGATGAGTTCCAATCAGAGACACACATCTATTCCAAATCGGCGAGAAATTAGTCTGTATGTTGCAATTGTCCAGAAGCAAGTTTTTGCTATAGCGAATTCATTAATCACCTCTTTGGTGGCAAATCGGATTTTTATTTGAATAATTAGTGTCAATTCTTTAGTCTAAAACATATGAGAGAATTTTTATAAAGTATATTTTGGAAATGCCTTAGATTTTGGAAAAAGGGTTTCCATAGGATTTCTTTTTACAATGATTTATTTTGAAAATTTTATTTGGGAAACTTTTGAAATTTTAATTTTCAAAGAAATGCGTATACCACTAGGTTGGTCGTGTTAAGAAATTTTTAGTTTACAAAAGATTAACTTTTGAAATCCTTAAATTATAATATATATATATATATCAGTAAAGGCTTGATTTTGATTTTTGACAAGAAAATAGTTTTCCAATGTGGTAAATTTGTGTTTTAAAAAGGTTTTTGGAAACCCAGAAATATTTTTATATAAGTTCGATTTTAAGGGAAGTTTTGGTATGAAATAATTTCTATTATTTAGAAACAAGTATAAAGGAGCATATATTTAACTCAATGATTTTTCAGTTTATAAAATCGATGTGTTTAGATTTTCTCTCTTTAAGGTATAGACAAAATAGGAATGACATTCAATTTTATTGGAGTATGTAGTTTGAAGTGTTGTTGTACCCACCGGCTATTGAAAGAAATATTTACGTGCAAAGTAGGCAGGAAATAGCAGTTGGAATATTTTCGGGTTTTTGGAATTGTTGTTGGTTGTAGTAGTTTTGTTGGGATTATTGTGAATTACTGGAGCATGTTTCGGGACTAGGCAGTAGGCTTTAACACTGCCGTGATAAGGACATGAATTTTTTCAGAGCGTGTCGAATCGAAGGAGACGGCGTGAAATGATTGTTATTATTTAATTCGACTCTAATTGGGTCTAGGTTCAATTAATGCCCAAAGCCCATCTAGTGGTTGACCACCTAATGGTAAACCTAGAATGGTCTACCAATTAATGAGTTTTGGCACAACTTAAAACTGAAACGGTACTATAAAAGTCGCGTCTGGATTTCCCCAGTTGCCTTCTTTCGTTCCTCCTTTCTCAATAAGCCAAACCCATTTTCCATCCTCCTCCTCATCCAAGTATCAGCCTCCCTCCTTCGTTCTTTCCCTAGCAACGTCGTTTTTCCCTAGGAGCAGCAGCCTCACCTCCCTTTCGTGCTGGTTTTGTACGTTAGATTTTGCCCCACCACCACTCCAGATCTAAACCTTATTCCCTCCCTCTGACCACTTCTTAGCCCAAGACACCTTCTGTACTGTTGGTTTTTCCTCGCACCATTATGGTCTCGACCCTCAAGAGGAATCACTTGGCTGGATCGGAATGAGCAAAAGGTTTCACAGCTTGTGAGCTGGAAGAACTATTCGTCGCGGTAGGATTTGCATCGACCATTTGCTTTAAGACTTTTGAGCGGGAATATTACCCGTGCTGCATCTGCATTTTCAATGGAGGCAATAGTTTAATTCATTCGGAGGTGAAGGGTATTTTGATTGAGCCGACTAATGATGATCTTGTTGAGATTTTGGAGGTCTCTGCAAAGGACATGGACTTGGATGATTTTGAAGTGACCAACTCAAAGATTTTGCAGTAGATCTTTTCTTAGGATGTCGGTGTTTGGAAGATGGATAATCTACGTCCGACTGCCCATATGATTTGTGTGCATAATTCGGCACAACGCCATCCATAAGATGGGAAGTTACAACTGGATTATCCTATGGTGCGAAAGACCACCTATGCTAGTATTGGCGGCATCGCCGTCAATTGAACCCGCACCATTTTGATTCAATTTAATGATCAAGGATTCGCGCTCCACAAAGTCACTTTCCATATTTTCACCTATTCACTCTCGTTTTTAGGTAATATGAGTGAACCTCCGTAGAGAGGCAGTTTAGTAGAAGGTTCCTTTGGCCATCATTAGATCCTTCCTTAAGAAGATGACAATTCCAAAGCCGTTAGCAACACCAACGGCATGAGATTGGGTGTATAGCCGTCATGCTACGACCATTCAAGGGTCGCAACAATAGATCGAGCTAAAGCCGCGGAGCAAGGCATCTCATAGTCTGTAGGCATTATTGTAGGGGTTATGTTGTTGTTGTCTTTTCCCTTTCAGCATTTGTCCTTTTTCTATAGGTTTGTTTGGGTTGTAATTATTAGTTGTCTCTTGTAAAAGCCACACACGATATTATGAGTTCCTATTTATTTACAGTGTTATTGTTTCTGGATATGCAAACCGCTCATATATATGCATAGTAAAGAAGCAGTATAAATATGGGAATCTCATAAAGACAATTGACTAATAGTAAATGCAATATAAGACTGGAAGTTTAGAATAGTTGATAATTTTAGCGAAGGACATGATAAAGTTGTTTTGATATTGCGGGTTATTGCTCATGTTCCTTAAAAAGCTAATTTTTTTTGGATAATAGATGTGATGATATTTTTAAATAAAATGTCAAGTTTTTGGGTAAGGTTAGTTGTAGAATTTTGGAATTTGGTTTATGCCTTTAGTGCATAACCGACTTCCGACAATGCTGAAACTATGGCTTGGTTTATCAAAATTTTTAAGAAGCAAATATTTTGAAAAGTTTCTCCTTGATTTGAAAAGTTCACTTTTGAAAAAAAAAGGTTTTGTGTTTTAGTTATTTTGACTCTTAAATTATTTTTAGAGTTTCTGTTCAAAATTTTATTTCAAGGGAAAATGTGCATCTAAATATTTTGGGATTTTATTTTTCAAATGACTTACAAAATTGAAAAGTGAGAAAGATTTTTGTGAAATTTTTTATTTTAAAGGCCACATGTTAGACGTAGGGAAGGCAAACTGAGTTAGAATTTGTGAATTTAGCGGTGCATTAGGATCGACGATGCGATAAGTGCAAGCGATAAGAAGGGAAAAGCTGTTTTAGCCTTGGAACTTCTATTTTCATATATTGTCAACGACGCATGCGAGACTATTTTTAGACTTTATTCCATTTTAGAGCCTGAGATAAGCTGTTAGTCCATGAGATGATGGTTTTGATGACAACAACCTTAGAATAAGATTATAAAATATAAATACTACCATTATAGTGTAGATATATATGTATATGTAGGATTTAACCATGCAGGTACAAAGAATGAAGACTGTACAGTATAGAGATTCAAGATATTAAGATTGAAGACTCATGAGTATCAAGATTATCAAGAGTTCAAGATTTCAAGATAAGTATTGAGTCTAGAATTATGTTAAAACTTCATAATAGCACTGAAATCTTCACTCCATTTTTCTTTTGGGATGGAACCCATTTCTACCTTTTTAGTGGCTTACAAACCCACGACAAGTAGCTTACAAACCTACGACAAGTGGCTTACAAACCCATGAACATTCTGGTTTTGTACAAGTTCTCGAGTCCTGATATGATGAGATATTCTGCAGGAAGAAGCTTGCAAAACTACTTCAAAATGATTTTCAAAACTGCTTTTCAAAATGTTTTAGCCTTAAAAATTATCTTTTCAAATGATTTTCAAAAAGATTTTTTAGCCTTAAAATATTCTTTGTTTTTGTTTTTAAATAAACTCTTGTTTTTAAACTTCGTTTGTTTTAAACTATCTTTTAATTATAATATATTTATACTTAGATTTAAATATAAAATTATAGTAAAATTATATATATATTATTCTCTATATTGATCTATGTATTTCATCTATAGTCAAGTATATTTATAAAGTTTAAATAGTTTTTAATATAAGATAAATGTTATTTTCAAAGAAAATCAAATCATCAAAAAATGCTTTAGGATGTCGATATGCCCTAGTACCCCGAATGGACATAGTGACAGTTAGATTCAAAAATTTGAATTTCAAAAGAAGTGTCTTTCACAAAAAGGATATTTTAGTGAAGATGTATAACTAGAATATATTCGATAGAAATAGATATTTGTACGTAATTTACTGCGCTTATTATAATAAAATAAAAAGATAATAGTGACACTTATACGTAATATTCGCGCTTAGGATAATTAATTAATGGAAAAGGAATTTAAAAGGTTGTAACTCTAATAAATGGAAAATAAATGGTAATAAATATAGGAGTTACCATAAATTAATATGGTAAGTGGATTAATGGGACTGATAAATAAAAAAGTTGAATTAATAACTATGGAATAGTTTAAAAGGCTACTAATTTTAAATTAGTAATCATACATAAATGTCATAGGAAATGTCCGTTAGGATTTCATGGACAAATTGACATTTATGAGAATAAAAAGAGGATTTAAGGGTAGATAAGTATTTAAGGTAAATCTTATTGCCTTAAATAAAAAGGGAATTAGTAAGCTAAGTCCAATGTCTACCTAAGATAATATAAGTAAAGACATTGGATGGTTAATTGGACTTAGTAGTTTAGTGATGCGAAGTTAGTAGGTTCACTCGATAGAAGACTGCCCTTCACTTTGAGACTACCAACAGTCGGGTGCACTTACTACTGATGTGGGATATCACTAATCCTAGGACCCGTGATGACATGAGAGATTGGGCCTGCTTTCTTAATTGGAAAGTACTAAACGGTCCAATTTTGGAATCAGGAGCGGCGAGAGATATCTCCATAGGGGTTCGCTTCTGGTTTGAGGTATTAAGTGGTTGTAGGGTCTGCCTCTCTTCTAAATGGAAGTATTAAGTAACCTAGGGAGATTCCTAATAAATAATGATGTCTCTAAAAGGGTTTACTTCAGTGTTGAGGTATTAAGTGGCTGTAGGGCCCGCCTCCCTACCGAAAGAAGTAACCTAACGAGATTCCATATTTACAATTAAGAGTGATAGTGGATATCTCGGAAAGAGTTCCCTTCAGGTTTGGGATATTAAGTGACTGTAAGGTCCGCCTCTTTCCTCTAAAAGAAGTATTGAGTAGCCCAATGAGATTTCCAAACAATGTCAACTAGATAGTACCAGTGAGGAGTCCGCCTTGGGGTTAGGTATTAAATGAAAAAAGCCTGCCTATAAATAGGTGTTAAAGGTCAGGGTCTGCCTAGTCTTTATTAATGAGGTATTAAGTGGCGTAGGTGCAGTCTATCACATTGCTAAGGTCGTAATAACGATAGTACCAGTAAGGAGTCCGCATGGGGATAGGTATTAAGTGACGTAGGACCTGTCTAGGATATAGGTATTAAATGGTTAGAAGTTCGCCTAGTCCTTTTAAAGTTATTAAGTGGCTTGGGCATTGTCTATTATATGGCTACGATTTTATCGGCGATAGATGCGGTAATAGTTGGACATTATATGTCGAAAGCCTTAAATAGTGATTAGAGGTTTTTGTAACTAGGACCCACCGACCATTGACAACATTGTTAGAAAACCATATTGGGAATACGTCTTAAATGACGGGGTCTACCTTGATTGAGGTCTTAAATGGCAGAGTCTGCCTATTTCTCTTTTAAAAGTTTTTTGTAATGATTATAGAATCTCGCTTCATATTTAGAAGTATTAAATGGAAAATGGGTTTGGAAGTATTGGGTGGTTGATAAAGTTTCATCGGTATTTTGTACCTTAGGAAGAGATAAGTAAGTAATCGTGTGTGCAATGTAAGGTTAGATTTGAATTGCTAACCTTAATGGACGTAACAATTAAACCAATCGGTATCAATTTATGTTATGGACAATTTATATTTCCAGTCACCAGAACGTTGTTCTGACCCCCTTCTTATTACAACCCATATGATAGATTTAGAGGAATATGTCACTGGAGTTGGATGTGCTTTGTTGTTGGAGAAGTCTTCTTTTCTCTCATGCTCGATGCTGATATGCCAATCTGTTATCCAAGGAATACCATAAATTCCAATGTGGTAGTCATAGTCAGTATTCTTATCCTATTGTTGTTTCAGCTAGAGTTTAGATTTCTATCAACCTTTGATAATGTTCATGCTTATTTGCAGGTACCAAATCCAACGATCTGTGCTTTGATGGACTTGGGTTTTGATTTTTATCGAAATTTAGGCCCATTAAGGTTCGGGTTGTTACGGTTGGTAAGAAGATTAATTAGAGGAGGACCCCAGATCAGGGCTTGAAAGATGTGAACGGGAATCCATATACTGCTAATATCCGAAATGCGAAAAATCCTCCCGATTTCAAGCTTCCAGCGTTGGAAATGTACGAGGGAAAGACTGTTAGCACCAAAATTGGTCACTAACCTCGTAAAGAAAGATTGTGTAGAGATATAAGTGATGAAGATAAATTAAACAAGGAAGAGAATGCTAATTTAACTGCCGAAAGTAAGAACACCAAATTTATAGTGGTTCAGCGTAATTGCCTACGTCCACTTTGAGGTTGAACTTTATTGATCTTCCTTAGAGTTGATTAAAAATACAATTCGTGAATCAAATGCTTGAATGAAGTTGTTTAAGTAGAGAAGATGAGTCTCGAAAATGGCAGAGTCTCCCCAGTGTTCTCTCTCCCAAAAAAAGGATCCCTTTCACTGTGACCCTGCCCCTCTATTTATAGGCAAATATGGGCCGGACTTCCCAAATGGGCTGGATGGCCGAACACTCTAGCCCCAGTACAGTGGTCGCTGCATGCCGATCCTGGTATGCCGAACGCTCTGATGCCGAACAGTCCTTCTATGCCGAACGGTACGATGGATGTGTGGGAAGTGCAGGATGATTGTCAGTTGAGGCCAAACGTGTCTCTATCTGAAGCCCTTGAACGAACAATGCATGCAGGCCGAACGACGTTGTTGCCTTGAGTAGTTGTGCATGCTGAATCTCTTCTGGATGCCGAGTACTCCTGTTGCCGAGTACTACGCCGAGTACCTTGGGACGCCGAGTACTCTTGTTGCCAGGTTCAACTTGATGCCGAGCGCTCTCGTTGCCGAGTTCTCCTTGATGCCGAGCGCTCTTGTATGCCGAGCATTCTTGTATGCCGAGCACTCTAGTATGCCGAGCACTCTTGGATGCCGAGCATTCTTATATGCCGAGCACTCTTGTATGCCGAGCAGTCTTGGATGCCGAGCACTCTTGTTGCCGAGTATTGGTTGACGCCGAGTGCTCTATATGCCGAACACTATGGATGCTGTGTACTTCGCCGAGTACTCCTAGACACCGGCCACTCTGAGATGTTGAGTCCCACTGGATGCCGTGCGCTCCGCCGAACACTCCTGGATGTCGGCCACTCTGAGATGCCGAGTGTCACCTAATGCCGAGCACTAGTTGCCTGGTCAAATCTCCAGGAAACACTTGCCCCCCAAAGTGTATCGCGTGGCCGAACGTGATGCGCTTTGAATCTGGTTCAATTTTCCTTGATGATGCTTTCTCGAGCATGCCTATGACGGAGGTGCGTGACGAACGTGGTTTGGACGCCGAATTATACGTTCGATGTGTGGGAAGTGCAGGATGATTGTCAGTTGAGGCCGAACGTGTCTCTATTTGAAGCCCTTGAACGAACAATGCATGCAGGCCGAACGACGTTGTTGCCTTGAGTAGTTGTGCATGCTGAATGTCTTCTGGATGCCGAGTACTCCCGTTGCCGAGTACTACGCCGAGTACCTTGGGACGCCGAGTACTCTTGTTGCCAGGTTCAACTTGATGCCGAGCGCTCTCGTTGCCGAGTTCTCCTTGATGCCGAGCGCTCTTGTATGCCGAGCATTCTTGTATGCCGAGCACTCTAGTATGCCGAGCACTCTTGGATGTCGAGCAGTCTTGTATGCCGAGCACTCTTGTATGCCGAGCAGTCTTGTTGCCGAGCAGTCTTGTATGCCGAGCACTCTTGTTGCCGAGTATTGGTTGACGCCGAGTGCTCTATATGCCGAACACTATGGATGCTGTGTACTTCGCCGAGTACTCCTAGACACTGGCCACTCTGAGATGTTGAGTCCCACTGGATGCCGTGCGCTCCGCCGAACACTCCTGGATGCCGGCCACTCTGAGATGCCGAGTGTCACCTAATGCCGAGCACCAGTTGCCTGGTCAAATCTCCAGGAAACATTTACCTATCCACCTGCAATACTTTTCAATACAGAAAGCCACGTTCGAAAGAATCAACCAAGAACAAAAACGGACCGGGAAATATTGTCGCTTCCATGAGACTTATGGGCACAATACGGAGGAGTGTAGACACCTACACGACACTATTGAAAAGTTGATCAGGTAGAAGAAATTGCAAGAATTTGTGAAGGATCCTCAGGAAGGAGGACAGGGAACGTCCAACCCAGGTCGTGCACCAGCTCCGCGTCATCCCGAGGAGCCTGCCCGAACCATAGGTAGACTAGTCATAAATACAATTATCGGCGGACCTCACCCCGCAGATAAGAATTGGCAAGAGATGGAGCGATATGCAAGTTCCCTGAAGCATGCAGATTTTGAGTGCTGTTCGAACACGGAGGACGGGGCCCCTACTAAGCAACAGCGCGTAATGACAGACGATATTGTGTTCAGAAGTAGAGACGCTGATCAGATAGAGGCTCCGACCATCGACCCCATGGTCATATCTGCAACGATCGGACCAGCATATGTGAAAAGAATTCTGATTGATTGTGGAAGTTCAGTCAACATCATCTTCAAGAAGGCTTACGATCAAATGAAACTAGAAACAAAAGACCTGAAACCGTCCAAGGCTCGTATACACGGCTTTAACGGCGCAGCAACCGACGCCGTGGGGTACGTTGAGTTACCAGTTGAACTGGGGCAAGGCGAGCGTCGGAGGGTGCGAATTCTACCCTTCGTAGTTTTGGATGTGGATTCTCCATATAATGTTTTCTTGGGCCGGCCGGCCCTGGCTGAGTTTAGGGCAGCATTGGCCCCGTGGTGTTTAACTTTGAAGTTCCCAACTGACAAAGGAGTAGGTATTGTTCATGGCGACCAAGCAGCTGGTCGTTCCTGTTATGTGACTGAGCTCCGAGAAGCCCATCGGAGGGAGAAGGGAAAGGTTGCGGACAATCCCGTCCGCATCCTTAGTGCGGATAATTGACAAGTAGTGCCCGAGCCCTGGCTCGGGCATAGTTCTCGGATCTTCGGAGATATAGATCCGAGAGACGACGATGAGAAACCCAGGGAAGAGAAGGTGGCACCGGCTGAATTAACAATTGACATCTCAGTTAGCCGTGACGACCCTTCGCGAATTCTGAAAATCGGATCACAGCTCGGTCCCGAGATGACTGAAGACCTTAGCGACTTCCTCCGGGCGAATCTTGATGTTTTCGCCCGGACGCATTCTGATATGTGTGGGATTTCTCCCGCCATCACGAGTCATATGTTGAACATAGACCCGAAATACGTCCCAGTTAAACAAAAAAGGAGAGGAATGGATCCGGAGAGGTCTGTCGCTCTCGGAGAGGAGGTGGACAAACTCAAAGCAAATGGGTTCGTCCGCGACGCCCTCTACCCTGAGTGGGTATCCAACCCCGTGCTAGTAAAAAAGGCGAATGGGAAATGGAGGACTTGCGTAGATTATTCCGACTTGAACAAAGCATGCCCTAAGGACAGTTTCCCGCTGCCTAGGATCGATCAGTTGGTCGACTCCACCGCAGGACACGAGCTGCTGTCATTCATGGACGCGTACTCAGGATACAACCAAATCCCGATGCATATTCTGGACCAAGAACACACCAGCTTCGTTACAAATGTCGGGCTGTATTGCTATGTAGTGATGCCCTTTGGATTGAAGAACGCAAGTGCAACTTACCAGCGTTTAGTGAATCGGATGTTCAAGGACCAGTTGGGTAGAACGATGGAAGTCTATGTGGATGACATGCTCATGAAGTCACGACGGTCAAACGACCACATTCGAGACTTGGCTGAGATGTTCAACATACTCAGGTTTTACGGGATGAAGATCAACCCTCTGAAGTGTTCATTCGGCGTCGCATCAGGGAAGTTTTTGGGATTCATCGTCAATGCTAGGGGAATCGAAGCCAACCCGGAAAAAATCCAAGCTATTCGAGATGTGCAAGCGCCCAGGACTATAAAGCAAGTACAAAGCTTGAACGGAAAAGTAGCTGCGCTAAGTCGATTTATATCTAGGGCAACTGACAAGTGCATCCCATTCTTTGATATCATAAAGAAAGGGAAGAGAAATTTTGAATGGACGTCTAGTTGTGAGGAAGCATTCCGGAATCTGGTGAGGCATCTGGAGAGTCCACCAATGCTAGCAAAACCAGTTGACCACGAGATGTTGTACGTATACTTGGCTGTATCCCCGCATGCGATAAGTGCTGCATTGGTTCGTGAGGAGGATCGAGTCCAGAAGCCGGTGTATTATGTTAGCAAGCGTTTAACAGGGGCAGAGAGGAATTACCCTAAAATCGAGAAATTGGCTTATTGCTTGGTGATTGCATCACGAAAGCTTCGCCCATACTTCCAAGCACATTCAATCAGCGTTTATACCGATCAACCCCTGAGGCAAGTACTCCAACGGCCGGAAACTTCAGGAAGATTACTAAGATGGAACATCGAGTTGAGCCAATTCGACATCACATACTTACCGCGGAGAGCCATCCGAGGGCAAGCATTAGTGGATTTCATCGCTGAGTTTACCATACCCATCAAACCGGATGACGACGACACCATTCCCCCCGTTCGATGGAAATTATACACTGACGGTGCATCAAACGACCGTTGCTCCGGCGCGGGCGTAGTTCTTATAACTCCGGAAAACCGATCAATCTGTTATGCCCTGAAGCTCGACTTTCCGGCTACAAATAATGAAGCCGAATATGAAGCACTGATCGCTGGCTTGAAGCTCATCAGAGAACTCGGAATCGAATCAGTCGAAATCTTTTGTGACTCACAGCTGGTGGTTTACCAAGTACGGGGGGACTACCAAGCAAAGGGACGAAAGCTTGCTCCGTACCTCGTTCAGGTCCAAGAGCTACTATCAAATCTTGAGCGTTATGACATTTCACATATCCCGCGCGAACAAAACAAAGAAGCCGACTTATTGGCTAAGTTTGCAAGTACCGGCGATGCGCAACAAATGGGATTGTATCCCGTCGAAGTCTTGCATGCCCCGAGCATAGACGGGATGAAAGTCGATCTCGTGTTGGAAACAGGAATCGAGAAGGAATCGTGGATAACCCCATTCAAACTGTACCTAACGACCGGGGCTTTACCAGAAAAAAGAAGCGAAAGACGGCAGGTCCTTCGAAAGGCCGCACGATACGTAATGTAGGATGGGTCGATGTACCGAAAAGGATTCTCAGTCCCATTATTGCGATGCATCGCTCATGATGAGACAAAGCGGGTCTTAAGAGAGGTTCACGAAGGGGAATGTGGAGACCATACTAGGGGGCAAACGCTAGCAAAGAAGATCCTCCGCTATGGATATTACTAGCCCACCGTAAACCGAGACGCCGCGGACTACGCAAGAAAATGCGACAAGTGTCAAAGATATGCGAAAATCCCGAGGGCTCCATCAACGGAACTCACACAAATGATTAGTCCCTGGCCATTTGCGATCTGGGGAATCGACATAATCGGCTCTTTGCCTATATCCAAAGGTGGCACGAAATATGCGATAGTTGCAGTCGACTATTTCACAAAATGGGCTGAGGCAGAACCTTTGGCCACAATCACCTCTAAGAAGGTCATTAACTTCGTTGTACGAAACATTATATGCCGCTTTGGCCTTCCACACACCATCATTACGGACAACGGGACGCAATTTGAAAGTAGAGAGTTCAAAGAGTTCTGTTTAAAATATGGCATCGAGAAGAAGTTCGCCGTCGTGGCACACCCGAAAGCTAACGGGCAAGTCGAGGCCGTCAACAAAATAATCAAGTCCATACTGAATAAGCGTCTAGAGAAGGTCGGAGGCAAGTGGGTAGATGAACTCCCGACAACATTATGGGCGTATAGAAATACCCACAAGTCCGCGACCGGCCACACTCCATTCGCCTTGGCATACAGCTCTAAAGCCGTTATACCCGTGGAACTTGAAGTTCCGTCACACCGAGTGACATACTATGATCCCAAGACGAACCAGAATCTCTTGTTGGAATCACTGGACTGCATCGATGAAAAGCATGAAGAAGCCGAATTAAGGGCGGCAGCGCATAGGCACCGAGTCAAGCGCTACTACGACGGCAGAGTCCGCCCAAGGATCTTTGATGTGGGTGATCTCGTTCTGAAACGAGTTTTCCCGGTACCCTCACGTATGAATCCCAGCTGGGAAGGTCCATACGCCATTGAACGGAAGCTTGGAGAGGGAACATTCAAGCTAGCAACCGTTGATGGCACGACACTCCCCCGAGCATGGAACAGTGAACATCTGCGACACTATTACATTTAGCATGTTTCCTTTCTTGTTTTAAGCACTGTTATTTCCTGCATCTTTCCATTCAGTAATAACTTAGTTTCTTTTTAAAAAAGTTATAATCGAGCAGTTTAGTTGATTTTCATTAATAAAGGCTTGAAGCCGTACCTTCCATGAATCACTAACGTTTCTATATCTCGTAATTGAATGACAAACTACATTATCTTGTACGACGTACGAACTCGTATAAACGAATACGAATCTCCGAATCCCCAGAGCGCGGAGCGGAGTACTCTAAGTCCCCAGAGCGCGGACTAGAGTATAAACGATTTCAAATCTCCGAATCCCCAGAGTGCGGAGCGGAGTACTCTAAGTCCCCAGAGCGCGGACTAGAGTATAAACGATTTCAAATCTCCGAATCCCCAGAGCGCGGAGCGGAGTGCTCTAAGTCCCCAGAGCGCGGACTAGAGTATAAACGATTTCAAATCTCTGAATCCCCAGAGTGCGGAGCGGAGTACTCTAAGTCCCCAGAGCGCGGGCTAGAGTATAAACGATTTCAAATCTCCGAATCCCCAGAGCGCGGAGCGGAGTGCTTTAAGTCCCCAGAGCGTGGACTAGAGTATAAACGATTTCAAATCTCCGAATCCCCAGAGTGTGGAGCGGAGTACTCTAAGTCCCCAGAGCGCGGACTAGAGTATAAACGATTTCAAATCTCCGAATCCCCAGAGCGCGGAGCGGAGTGCTCTAAGTCCCCAGAGCGCGGACTAGAGTATAAACGATTTCAAATCTCCGAATCCCCAGAGTGCGGAGCGGAGTACTCTAAGTCCCCAGAGCGCGGACTAGAGTATAAACGATTTCAAATCTCCGAATCCCCAGAGCGCGGAGCGGAGTGCTCTAAGTCCCCAGAGCGCGGACTAGAGTATAAACGATTTCGAATCTCCAAATCCCCAGAGTGCGGAGCGGAGTACTCTAAGTCCCCAGAGCACGGACTAGAGTATAAACGAATACGAATCTCCGAATCCCCAAAGCGCGGAGCGGAGTGCTCTAAGTCCCCAGAGCGCGGACTAGAGTATAAACGAATACGAATCTCCGAATCCCCAGAGTGCGGAGCGGAGTACTCTGAGTCCCTGGAGCGTGAACTAGAGTATAAACGGTTTCAAGTCTCCAAGTCCCCGGAGCACAGAGTCAGCAAAAAGTCCAAGTACTCGAGAGATGCGGGACGAGAAGTACGCCATGTCCAGAAATGTTTGAACAACACGAGAATGGACCGGGAGATAATGCAACTCATAAGAACTTGAGTTATGGCTACAATTAGTCAGCAAACCAAAGAAAGACAAGAGAATCATTCAAACAAAAAGAAACTAAACTTTATTCGATAAGTTCAAAATGGGATTACATGATCACTCCTACAAAATCCAGACCGGTCTATACAAACTACAAGCTACGGAAGATAAAAGCAATTACAAGACTTAAGCAAGAAGCTCGTTGAACGAGTATATCGATCACTTCTTCGATTTCTTCTTCTTGTCTTCCTTCGTCTTTTCCGATGACTCCTCTCCCTCACGCCTTTTCTTGGACTTCTTTCTTGCTAAGGAGGCGGAGTCAGGAGTAGGAGACGGAACATCTAGCGGTTTGGACCTGCCCGGGAGGATGATTTTCAAAGGTCTGTTCCGTGGGTCGGTAAGTTCCAGGATTCCAGGTTCAACTTTGACCTCGGCCTTTTTCTTCTCCTCTTCGGCAAGGCGGTCCTTCATGCTCATATGCGAGGTATGCTCAGTGGCGCCGGTGATTTCAATTTCATCATCCCCTTCGGCATGAGATGAAGCGTCGAGCTTATTATCATTCAGTGCCCCGATCACCTGAGCATCGGGACCAGGGAGTACTCCCGCGTGGACAGGATCGCTTGTTTTCCCTGCCTCCTCCTTGGCGTCATCGCTCCTCGGAGTTTGCTCGGCGTCAGAACAACCTGCACGAAAACATAAAGAATGAGCGTTAGAACGAGTAGCCACTGCTGAAAAAAGACGGGATCTTTCAACTTCTAGAGAAAGAAGAATTTCCCACCAGGTTCCGGTTGGCTATCGGTGGCGCGTGGGGTTTCACCCTCTAGGATAGGTGATAGCACATGAGCACCGAGCCCAGGGTCTTCGGGGTCATAACCAACATGCTGCTCGAATAGATCAAGTGTCGACCGACCGGCCGATTGGGCAGCAGACTGAGCAGCAGTATGAAGAGCAGTAATATTAACCCCAGATGGGCCAGCCTCACCATCTTTCTCTTTTGGAAGGGGAGAGCCTTTGCTGTAAAGTGCTAATGCTGTGGATAAATCCGATGGCTCATTCCCCCTAAGGAACTCCTTCACCAGGGCCTCCTCATCGACCTCTTCGGAGCCTGACTCAATCCTCCTAATCCTTATCAAAGTTTCCCAGGACTCGGCTAGGGACTCAAGGTAGCCGTCACCCAAGAATGTTAAGTCGTGATGCATGAGGACGTGGGCTCCGTATTCAGCAATCAACGGGTCAAACATGCTTTTGACCTCTTCCCTGCCGGCTTCCGCGGCCGCCTCGAGGCGAGAGTCAATCTCCTCTGCAGCCTCTCTTTTGCCCTCCTCACGGGCCTCATCCTTCATTTTCTCAACCCCAGCGAGTTCGTCGTCGAGCTTTGTTTTCAGGAGTCGGGTAGCAACGATCTCATCACAGTATCGTTGTGATTCTTCTTGAGCAGCTACCTTATCCTCCTTCTCCTTAGAGAGTAATTCTTTCAGCTCTTTGACTTAGGTGGCGAGCGCGTCCTTTTCTTTTTGGACAAAGTCTTTTTCTAGGGCAAGGGCACCGCTGCGCTGGACTGCTTCGTCAAGCTCTTTTTTGTGAGCCACCTCTAAACGAGTAACTGCCTTAGCAGTATCTTTTGCGCTTTGTTCAGCGGCTTCCAGCTTCGACTTATACGAAGCAAGCTCTTCGTCTTGGAGTTTGATGATTTTCTTATCGCTGTCGGCCTCTAGATTCAGACGATCAATCTCGTGTTGACGCTCAACGGATACTTCCGAGATCTTCTCCACCAAGTGCACAAACGCGTCATGTTGAACATAGACGTCGTTATTGCAGGCAATGGCACTCTGTTTCACATGCCCGGGAATATGATGAATGGCCGGGAGGAACTTCAGACCATCGAAGCAAATTTTTGGAAACTTGGCCTTAAGATCGACCATCTTTTCCGCAACGGTTGGGTCCACCGCAGGAGTAGGAAGAGGAGGCTTTGAGAATTCCGCTCTTTTCCGTTACTCTCGGACTTGCCTGGTACTCGATGAACTGGAATGTTGTTCTCGAGGAGCATCAGATTGATAACCCTTCTGTAAAGACTTCTCCCTATCTGGCTCAGTTGGAGGAGGAAGATCACGGGACTGGGAAGATTGAGAGTGTGCCTTCTTGCGGTGAGACGACTCGTGGGGACGATTGTCCCTATCTTCATAATCGCCTCTGTCCCTGCGTCTGCCTGAACTAGAATCCCGTCCAGAGTGATGAAATACAGAAGAGCCCTGAAGATGATCGAGTCCGTGAGAACGCCCCATATCACCTGCAAAGAATGGAGATAACAACGAGTTAAGAAAAGTCCATGAGATGAGGAAAAACTTGAAGTGTATGATGGAATGCATATGTGCGTGTGTGTCCTAGTGTCCCCCCGACGGACCAGTTCGTTTATCTTTACTAATCGGGGTGTTGTCTCCTTGGACCGGGAGTTGAACTCCCGCATTGCCTCTAGCGGGCGAAGAAAATTTGAGGGCTTCAGGATCATCAAACCCGTAATTAAGTATGTCTTCGGGAATAGAAAGGTTCGATAGACCTCTCAAGGAACTTTCCAGATGCTGCGAAGAAGCCTCTTTCTCAGGCGGGATAGGCGTAACTTTTGAAGTGCCACCAACTTTCTCCTTTTGAACTGTATATTTTAACTTCTTCTTCCCCTTCGAAGGGGAGGATGACGTCTCAATATCTTGAACCTCGATTGCCGGATTCCAAGCGGGACCCACGTTCTCGCCTTGAGTCTCAGGAACATCATCTTCTCTGCGCTCACCTTCTCCGTGCGTATCGGGAGTGCGGCACGACGATGATCCGGCCTGTTTTTTCCCTTTACCGGACGAAGGTTTGGGAATGATGACACCTTCTGGAAGGCTGATCCGACGACCAGGGGCTAGCAAGCCAAACCCCGACAGCGATTCATTTGAAATAATAGTCCGGATGTCTTGATCCTCAGCAGGAAGAGCTCTAATGGCTTCAACAGCCTCAGAATATCCTCGGCCTTCCGGACGTGGGTTGATACCTGAAAAGATGAAATGAAGAGTTAGGAAAAGCATGACTCCGATTAAATACGAATAGTGACTAAGCAGAGAGACTTACTGCCTTCAACCCATCTCCTAGCGAAACCAGAAGGGCAGCGCACATAGAACCATTCCTGTTTGTACAGGGCGAATTTACTACATGCCCCTGTCAAGATCTGGCATTTGTGGTATGGCTCGAGGAACATAAAGGAAGGACTGTCTTTCCGTCTCTTGAACATATAAATGTATCTGATATCACCGGCGGTTGGAGGTCTGGAGAAGACGGCCATGAAAAGTAAGTAAGTCCCATAAAGAAATGCATGGCCGTTCGGGTGCAGCTGCGATGGAGCTATGTCTATGTACTGCAGAACATCCCGGAGAAATAAATTGAACGGAGGCACGCTGCCCATCCAACACATGAACTTGTTGCAGGTAGTGTACCCGACTGGGGGCAGATGAGGACGATCGTGTCTCGAAGGAACTAACACGTCGGCAAAAGGAATCCCATGAATGGAGTATATCCGTCACAGAGCAGCTTCGTTGATCTTCGAGGCTTGTGAATCGATCGGATTGTCTAGTAAGATTGTTGCCTCCAGAGCATCAGGTTCCAAGTTATGAACAAGAGAAGTCGACAGATTAGAAGTATCAACGGCTCCTTGCCTTGATGACGGCCCAGGCCTGTCGGATATAGTGGCGGAGCTAGATTTTCTCGACATCCCAAATAAATAACGAACCTGGCTAAGTGCTTGAGAGAACTATACTTAAAAAACGTTGAACGTTAGAATTAGCAACACAAGTTTTCCCCCCACGTGGTGTGTGAACTAGTGCAAACAATTGTGTACAAGCAATAAGATTTCAAAGATATAAAAATGAGCTTCGAATCGTTGCCTTTGAAGACCGTCATCGCTGACCGTCTCAAAGAGCCCGCCTGGTGGTGGTAGCATCTAGAAAACATGTAACTTATGAAGTATCCGGCTTAAGTCTAGTTTGGCATTTATAACTGTTCGGCATTTAAATGTTGTTCGGCAATTGCATTGTTCGTCCTAAGAATCGATCAGCATGTATGTTTGTTCGGTTAAGTCATTGTCAAGTGTTCGGCTAAAGGCCTTGTTCGGCTAAAGGCCTCGTTCGGTTAAGTCATTGTCCAGCTAAAGGCCTTGTTCGGCTAAAGGCCTCGTTCGGTTAAGTCATTGTCCAGTTAAAGGTTCTGTTCGGCATTCAAAATGTTCGGCCTAAGTGCAATGTTCGATGTTGTTTTGCTCGGTCTAAGTTCTGTTCGGCAATTGTATTGTTCGGCCTAAACATGGTTCGACATGTCAGTTGCTCAATATTTATGACGTTTGGCATTGATACGGTTCGGCGTCTAAGTGTGTTCGACAACCAGAGTTCGTTCGGCTAAGTTGTTGTTCGGCGTTCTAGCGCGTGTTCGACCTTAGTTTATTCAGACGAAATACTGTTCGGTAGCCTCTATCATTCGGTGCATGACAACATACGCCGAACCATAGCTATGCCATCCAACACCCTTACCACCTCCAATGTTTTCCTTCTCCTTCTTTTTTGACTTTGGTTCGGCGCGATGGAGCTAAATACAATAGCCACATGTGCAAACACCTCAAATCCTTCCTCCATGCCTCGCATTGTCGTTCGGCAATGAGGGCAACCTGCTCGAAAGCTTTCTACATGACAAACTTGACCATCTCATTTGAAACTTATTCGAGTTATACGAGGAGCAGTACCTAGATTGCAGTTAGGAGCTTAGGAAGGAATGTTCAAGTTCTAAATCTGTTCGACTAGAGAAGGTTAGAAATCTTGGAAGAGCGACAGAAATGAAAAGGTAAAGGAGAAGGGACGGGAAGGACCTGGTTATATAGAGGGAGGTAGAAGTTGAAAAGGCTATACCCGGTAGAACCGGTCAATACCAGAGTGATCGACATTAAAACGAAGTACCGTTCGGCACATGAGGGCTGTCCGGCTTCGAACGTACCATTCGGCGTCCAAACCACGTTCGTCACGCACCTCCGTCACAGGCATGCTCGAGAAAGCATCATCAAGGAAAATTGAACTAGATTCAAAGCGCATCACGTTCGGCCACGCGATACACTTTGGGGGGCAAGTGTTTCCTGGAGATTTGACCAGGCAACTATTGCTCGGCATTAGGTGACACTCGGCATCTCAGAGTGGCCGGCATCCAGGAGTGTTCGGCGGAGCGCACGGCATCCAGTGGGACTCAACATCTCAGAGTGGCCGGTGTCTAGGAGTACTCGGCGAAGTACACAACATCCATAGTGTTCGGCATATAGAGCACTCGGCGTCAACCAATACTCGACAACAAGAGTGCTCGGCATACAAGACTGCTCGGCATACAAGAGTGCTCGGCATACAAGAATGCTCGGCATCCAAGAGTGCTCGGCATACTAGAGTGCTCGGCATACAAGAATGCTCGGCATACAAGAGCGCTCGGCATCAAGGAGAACTCGGCAACGAGAGCGCTCGGCATCAAGTTGAACCTGGCAACAAGAGTACTCGGCGTCCCAAGGTACTCGGCGTAGTACTCGGCAACGGGAGTACTCGGCATCCAGAAGACATTCAGCATGCACAACTACTCAAGGCAACAACGTCGTTCGGCCTGCATGCATTATTCGTTCAAGGGCTTCAGATAGAGACACGTTCGGCCTCAACTGACAATCATCCTGCACTTCCCACACATCCAGCGTACCATTCGGCATAGAAGGACTGTTCGGCATCAGAGCGTTCGGCATACCAGGATCGGCATGCAGCGACCACTGTACTGGGGCTAGAGTGTTCGGCCATCCAGCCCATTTGGGAAGTCCGGCCCATATTTGCCTATAAATAGAGGGGCAGGGTCACAGTGAAAGGGATCCTTTTTTTGGGAGAGAGAACACTGGGGAGACTCTGCCATTTTCGAGACTCATCTTCTCTACTTAAACAACTTCATTCAAGCATTTGATTCACGAATTGTATTTGTAATCAACTCTAAGGAAGATCAATAAAGTTCAACCTCAAAGTGGACGTAGGCAATTACGCTGAACCACTATAAATTTGGTGTTCTTACTTTCGGCAGTTAAATTAGCATTCTCTTCCTTGTTTAATTTATCTTCATCACTTATATCTCTACACAATCTTTCTCTACGAGGTTAGTGACCAATTTTGGTGCTAACAAAGACCGATCCAACGATTCATCTGATGAGATACATCTGACATATGGAGGTGTTTGGTGTTTCTGAGGAGGCAATGGGGTGGTGCTTCCCATTATACTTGACGGATTTAGCGGCAATGTGGTTCAGTCAACTGGATAATGAGTTAATTAACACGTGAACCGAGATGGTGAGCAGATTCTTAAGAAAATTCAGAGTTCATGTCTCATAATTGAAGAATGTGATGACGTTGTCAAGTATGAAACAAAGGACCGAAGAGACCTTAAGAAGCTACTTGATAAGGTTCAATGCAGCAGCAGCTGTGGTCGATAGGTTGGATCCATCAACAATTTTGATCGCGGCAATATCTTGAGTCTCAAGCAAGACCGACTTCAAAGCTGCACTGAAAAGGGATCCACCGATGGATCTTGCTGAATTCTACTATAAAGCTGAGAGATATTTTCGTTAGGATGATGCTGAAGCCGAGGATGCTAAAATTAATCTTGTGGATGACAAGGGACTATTTGGAGCAGGAATTGGAAAAGACAAAGAAAAAAGGAGAACCGATGACAACTTTGGAGAACTGAAACGGCAAAGGAGGGAGTAAAAATTTTCTTCCTACACAGATCTGACTGAAACCCTAGAAAGGATATACCTAGACACCAGGGGGCAAATTCCCTATCGGCAGTCTCCAAGAAGAGATCCCACCGACGAGAGAAAAGATTTAGAAAGTTTTACATCTTCCATGAGCTGGATGGACATGAAACGAATGAGTGCTAACACCTTCGTGATCTGATAAAAGAATTGGTTCGGAATAACCAGCTGCTATAGTATGTGAGGAACAGAACTATGATGGTACAGCCAGAGTATCCACCATCCACGACAAATTCATCATGGAACGCCTAGGGATCTAGGCCAAGATAGATAATCCCATGATTGGGATGGATGAGAGTCAGATCCGGCTCCCACGCTTTGCTTTTCATTTCTTTTTCCGCACTTTTCTTTTCATATTTAGCAATAAAGACAACGATAACCTCAGAACACTTAGACGTGCACAAAACCAAGATTGGTTCCTAGTCACACTCTAAGTCAGATGTCTGGGATGACTGCTTAGGATAATAATAACCTTGGACTGCTTACACGTGTATGAGACCTAGATTGGTCTTTAGGCATGCTCTGAGTTGGATGTCTGGGATGAACATTTAGGATTTCTGCTTGTTTTCTTTGATTTAAATATTTTAATTTTGAAAGATCCATATTGAATGTATGACTGATATTGATCGCTTTATGTCCCGTTCGGAGAGACGGGACCCGAGTGCAAGGTGCAAGTCCCCTCACCAGAGAGCGAGTGGATGGACTTGTACGATATTGATCGCATTAGAGTCCCGACCGGAGAGACGGGACCGGTATGCAAGAAGTAAGTCCCCTCATCGGAGAGTAAGCAGATGGGCTTGCTTGGTCGTTGATTTCCTTTGCAGGACAGCAAGTGGACTCAGCAAGGATCCAGAGAGATCATCACCTTAACTTAAACACTAAACGATCTAGAGAGATCGTCCTCTTAAATCAAACAATAAAATGATTCACGGAGATCACACATTAAATTAATGAAAAATGATCCGGAGAGATCGAACCTTAGAATGGAAATGGACTTGTTAAAAGGATTTGAACGCCTTGTAATTGGAATAAAACTAATAAATCCCGGATGAACATGGGACGACTTTGGATATGTGATGTAATAGCTTCGAATGAAATCATATATGTGATGTAATAAGAGATATGTGATGTAATAACTCCGAGTGAAATCAGAATGGTTATGATGTACAAATTATACTTTAGTAGAGTCTACAGTCTTAGGTTGTAACAGGTTTTGAAAAACCATTGATTTACAAGAGAATTCAAAGGAACTAGACGATTCACCAAGACTAAAGCAGCAAGAAAGCCTAACCATTGAAGACTGATGACTGGAACTTGTTCTTGAGCAAAGCACACCTTACATTTGAAAGGCATACTTTAGGGGGCAAGTGTTAACCCACTTTTGAGCCAAAGTGGATTTCAAGTGGACTTAGAAGGTCAAAGCTAAGGCAGAGTAATTTACAAACTTGAAAACACCTTGAGACAGACTAAAGAATTAAGCTCAGGAAGTTTGGTTGAAAATTTGGCTAAGTCCTTAACTCAACCCCGAGTTAAGGCCTTAAATCAACCCCGAGTGAAGGAATTGACGAGTTAAGGATTTGACGAGTTAAGGATTTTGACGAGTTAAGGATTTTGACGAGTTAAGGATTTTGACGAGTTAAGGATTCTGAGTTAGTACCGAGTTAACACCTTGACTTGGTACTGAGTTTAAATGCAAAGTCTTGGCTTCTTCATATTTCTGGCAAGTGATCCCTGAGTCTTCCTATGCATGCTCAAGAAGTTTGGTAGTGTTCCAGGGAACAATTTGTGAGAAACAAAGACTTGACCATCTAAGCTGGGGGATAATCCAAGTCATGGAAGAATGATAATTAAAACCCATCAACATCTACCAAATTACATGGAGTACATCTAGATGAAGTAAGGAGTTCAAAACAAAAGGACTTAGCCAAGTTATGGCCAAGGATTAGAATCGAGCCCGAGTCAAGGTCTTGACTCGGTACTGAGTTTAAATGATAAATCGGGTCCTCACGATATTTTATGTACTATCTTGATCCAATCTCTGGACTTCTCTAGTAGCGGGCTTCTGATCCAATATGACTACTACCCTTATAAATACAAACCATACTACAACCAAGAGAGGAGGGAGGTTTTTTGCCATCACTACGTGGAAGCACTGTCATTTCTTCAACTCTTTCTCTACTTTATAGTCACCAAGTTAGTTTCTTTAGTCAATTCTAAGAATTATAATTTGACTAACACTTATACTTGTGACTAATTATTTCTCAATCACCTGTAATCTCATTCAAACAAGATCAAACCAATAATCAAAGCTATAAAGTGGACGTATGCTTAGTAAACAGCCGGATCACTATAAAATCTCTATGTCTCATTTACTTTTCTACTATTTTCTATCATATTTGCTTTGTTCTAACAAGGCTGGTGCTTTCATTTCATACTCTAGTTAATTGATCCATTTTTTGGGTTAACTATAATTATATGAAGGGCTATTTTTGTCGGTACCCCTCATAGTAAAAAATCTTTTTAAAAAAAATAACCCTCTCTTAACCAAAAATGGAGTTGCAGTAACAATACCCAAAATAAAATTCAACTAAGGCGTGTTTGAAATACTAAAACATGAAGATTAATGGTTGAATGCTAGTGACCACTGTTGAATTCCAAAAATGGCTCCGTTTGTTGCTGCCCTGTATTTGCTTTTCACCTCCTGTTTAAAAATTTTAAATATTAATTACAATTATGCCCTTTAAAAATTAAGTGAAACGATTGGGGAGTTTGGCTAATTCAACAAGTTTATGGTTTACCTATGAATGAAATGAAAACAACGCCAACTTTATGCGTGGTAAAAAAACATCGGTGCCATTGGACATTGGAACCCTTATAACCACGTCATCCATTAGCTTTGAAACCGAAGAAACCACGCCACCCCTAGCTTTGATAGTACATTGTAACGACCCATAACATTTCAAATGGGAATATTTAATTTATTTAAATATTCAGATTTGATTCGAATATAATAAATAATAAGAAAATTCAATTTTTAAAAAAACAACTCTATTTGTATGATATATTTTTGAATGAATTTATAGGATTTTACCATAATTTAAATTTGGAAAATATTTAAATTTTCGTTTGACGTATTTTATGGCAAACTGTAGCATCCTGTAAATTTGGCGTTAGTTATTTAGTTAGTTAATAAATTAGGCTTCAAAATGGAATTTGTGTAAATAATGGAATTTGACAATGAAACTTGCAACATTGTATTCGTGGTAGAATTCTGAGCAACTTTTATATTTGGAATTTTGCGATCAAAGTCCAAATGAAGAAGTTACGAACGAAAGACGAATTCAGAATGAAAATAATTAGATTAGAAATTAACGTTTATATAATAAATATTCGAGGACCACAGGTCGACCCGTTTATTGGGTCGGTCAACCTTGAGCGGTCGACCCCGATGATAGGGGCGGTTGACCGCTTCAAGCGTGTAGGCTAGTATTTCGTTTGACCAACGGCCCAAATTTAATATATTTCGATCGTACAGCCGTGGTTGATTCTAGTGCCTATAAATTCAACCCTAACCCTCTCTTCTATTCTCATATTTTTCTAAATGCAGCAGCGAAGCTCTACCATTTTCTCTTCTTTACTATTTTATTGATCATAAAATATAATATTTATATTTGTATATATATAAATTGGAGAAGAATAGAAATTAAATAAGAAAAGAAGAGAAGCGAATCAACATCACGCGATAACGGGGTAATACACACACACACACACACATATTTGTATTTATATACTTATATTTCCCTTCAACCTCAAATCTCTTCTCAGATCTATAATTCTAATATATGTATATACCCTTTTTATAGATATTTCTTGGAATAATGAGGAAATGGAGTTGAATCAAAGGTTTTACTTCAGATCCGGAGATTTGAAACGCTTTTAGAAGGTGAGTGGGAAATTTGTATATTATTTATGATTTTGAATCTATTATGTTGGCATACGTTTGATTTTTATGCCTAAATCAATAATATTTGTGAATTGTAAGCTCAAATTAGCATAGAAAACTATTGCCTACATATTCTTGTTTAAGATCTGATAGAAATTATTACTGCACCTTGGTCTGGAAATCGGTCCCAAAAATTTTAGATATGAATATTGATTAGATATGAAATTTATTCCAAATCTGAAATTGGTTGTAGATTATTAGTATGCTTTTGATTATTACCCTAATTCTGTTGAATTGGAGATTTTACATAATTTGATTTATAGAAAAAACGTCCGTTTGATTTTAATAAATTTGTTTGTGTTTCCAAATTGCATAGAAGCGTTTGATTACGTGTAAAAGTAAAGGAAGAGATGTGTAAAGTACAGATTTATTCTTCGTAGTTTACACCGTCTATTCCAATAAAAAGAAAATACTCATTCCTTTTAATTTCAAACGAGACAAATCTTTCCTTTTATTCTTTATCTTTTGTTTTAAACTAATTTATGAAAATCACAGTGGAGAATCTTCCTAAGAAATGTAATTTCAGCAAATTAAATATGGAAAGAATATTCTAGTTAAAAATTTGTGACTATAATATATTTGGTAGAAGTAGGTATTTATACGTATTTATACGCACTAATAAATATGATGATTTATGCGTAATGCTTGCTTAAGATATTGGTATACGTAGTAATAACATTTGATTTGTGAATAGGAATTAGGAAGAAGAAAGAGGAAAAGTTGTAACTTCAATTAATGGGTAATAAATGTGGAATGAATTTGGGAGTTACAAATAATCGATAAGGTAAATGCATTAATGGGACTGATAAATATGGAAGATTAAATATATAACTATGAAATAATTATAAAAGGTTACTAATTGGAAATTAGTAAATATACATAAATGTCTTAGGAAATGTCTGTTAGTATGATATTCTTTTACCATGGACAAATTGACATTTATGGAAGAAACAAATAAAGGGATTTTTCGATAAGTGAATATTTAGAGTAATTTATATAGACTTAAATAAATAGAAGGAGGTTAGAAAGCTAAGCCCAAATATCCAACTTAGGATGTTAAATCTTAGTAATAGTAAAGCCTAGGATGATATGGCTTAATTTAGTAAAGCTTAGAAAATTAATTGGACTTAGTAGGTTGAGATGCGAGGTTAGTAGAGTTACACAAAAGAAGTTTGCCCTTCACTTTGAGGCTACCAGCATTTGTCTACGCTTCATACCGATGTGAGACATCTTTAACCGTAGGACCCATAGGATAATTTATTTGGCTTAGAAGATTAAGATGCAATGTCAGTAAAATGACACAACGGAAGTCTACCCTTCACTCAAAGGCTACCAGCAGTTGTGTACAATTATTATTTATGTGGGACATCACTAATCATAGGACTCATGGAAAATGATTATGGGAATAATAGGATCTGCTTAAGGATTAGAGGTATTAAGTAGTTGATTGAGGACCCGCCTCTTTCCTAATTAAAAAGTATTAAATGGTTCGAATTATCGATTAGGAGTAGTAGTGGATATCTCGGGAAGAGTCCGCTTCGGGTTTAACGTATTATGTGACTGATCTAGGGTCCGCCTCTCTCCCATAAAGAAGTATTAAGTTCCCTGGTGAGATTCCAAGAAATGTCAGCTAGATAGTACTAGTGAGGAGTTCACCTTGGGATTAGGTATTAAATGACAAAGGTCTACCTAAAATATAAGTATTAAATGATCAGGGGTCTACCTAGTCCTTATCAATAAGGTATTAAGTGGCTTGGGTACTGTCTCTCACATGGCTAAGACTTTAATAACAATAGATGTGTTAGTAGTATGGATATTTTATATTATAAAGTCATAAATAGTGGTCAAAGGTCTTTGTAGGTAGGACTAATAGACCAACGATGACGATGCTAGGAGCTCGCTTCATATTTGGAAGTATTAAGTGGCTGGTAGACTTACGTCAGTATTTGTACCTTGGGAAGGGTACGTAGATGAATTGTGCTAGGTAGGAAGATTGTGTACGCAATATTAGGTTAATCCGATTAACCTTAAAATTGTAGACATAACAATTAAATGGAAACCAATCGATATTAATTTATGTTATGTACACTATATAGATTTTTCAGTCACTGGAATGTTGTTCTAACCCCTTGCTCATTACAACCCATAGGATAGATTTAGAGGAACATGTCACTGGAGCTGGACGTGATTAATTGTTGGAGAAGTCTTCTTTTCTCTCATGCTCGACGCTGATGTGACAATCTGATATCCAAGTAATACCATTAATCCAAGGTAATAGCCATCAATATTTATATCATATTACTGTTTCCGCTGTGAGTTTATTTATCAATCTCTGATAATGGTCATGCTTATTTGCAGGTACCAAATTCAACGATCTGTACTTTGATGGACTTGGGTTTCGATTCTTATCAAAATTTAGGCTCATTAAAGTGCGGGTTGTTACATTTGGTATCGGAGTCTAGGTTAGTCGATCAGAGGAATTAGGATAAATTGAGAGAACGTATTCGTACTCTCCTATCTATTATTATTTTACACTAGACTCTAAGAATCCTGACTATAGAAGTAGTTTTAGTTCCACTTCGAAGGAATGGGCAAAGCAACTATGGGTTGGAAATATCTTAGAGTTAAGATTTTCATGCCGACTCCGAATTACCCCATGGAGTGTTGGAGATGCGTGAGGCATTGACGGAGAAGAGCTAAGTACGACATATGAAAGAATCCGGGAGACTAGAGGGTGTTAGACTTGGTGGTTGAGATACTAGCTACCATATGATTTTTGGATCTTGATGATGACTTGCCATCAAGGATACACAATTATTCCAGTTAAGTCGGAAATAGAATTATGTATGTTGCAAACGTCCGAAAACCAGTTAGTAAGGGAATATCCATCAACCACCTTTAGATGGCAAACCAGATTTTTATTTAAAAGAATCGAGGTCAATTTCTTAGTCTAAACCCATGAGAAAAAATTTATAAAATATTTTGGAAATGCCTTAGATTTCGGAAAAGGGGTTTTCAAAGGATATTTCTTTTCCTAAGGATTTGTTATGGAAATTTTATTTTGGGAAGTTTTGATATTTTAATTTTCATGAAGCACGTATACCACTAAGTTGGTTGTGTTAAGAAATTTTGGTTTATAAAGAAGTAGGTTTTAAAATTCTTAAATATTTATATGTGTGTCTGTGTATATCATTAAAGGTTTGATTTGATTTTTTGCAAGAAAATAGTTTTCGATTTGGAAATGAGTTTCACAGGGTGAATATTTAGCCTAATGATTTTCCTATTTATAAAAATCAAAGTTTTTAAAGTTTTCCCTCTTTTAAGGGATGAAAAAATTAGGAATGACATTTGATTTTATTGGGGTACGAAGTTAGAAGTGTTGTTGTACCCGCCAGCTATTGGAAGAAATATTTCCGTGCGAAGTATGTGGGAAATAGTAGTTGGAATATTTTTGGGTTTTAAGAATTGTTGATAGTTGAAGCAGTATAAGTATGAAGTACTGCGGAAAATAGTGGAGGAATGGTTCAGAAATCTAGACGGTATGCTTGAGCACCGTCGTGAAGAGGGCAGGGATTTTTCGGACCGTGTCGAGTCGAAGAAGACAACGCGAAATGATTATTGTTATCATTATTTTTATTATCCATTTAACATGGCTCGTATATGGTCCAGGTTCAACCTACGTAAAAACGCCGTAGAGTGGTCGAACACCTAGCCGTCGACCGTTAGGTGTCGACCCGATAACCCTACATTGGTTGACCGTTCAACGGGTTTTTTCCCAACCTAAACCTGGAACGTGAGTATAAGCCATATCCATTTTATTCCTAGCCGCATTCATGCTCTCTCCTCTAACAGCCGAACCCAAAGTTATCATCTCCCCCCTCCAAATTAGCTCCGCTTCCTCCATTCCACCTCCAGGCGACGCCGTTTCTCCCCCTCCCCAATGAGCAGTAGCCTCGTCTCCCCTTTGCGCTGTTTTTTGCACGTTAGATCTTTGCCTCACAGCCACTCCAGATCTAAACCATATTCCTCTATTTATTAGCACATGACACCTTTCTGTACTGCTTTTTCCTCCTCGCGCCAACCTGATGTCACTCCTCAAGAGATCATGTGGCTAGACCAGAATGACCAGAAGATCTCCACCTTTCTAAACTCTACAGTTTCAAATTCCTTCACGGGCGACCAGTGAAGTTTGAAGACTTTATAGCTTTTGGGCTAGAAGGGCTTTTTGAGGCGATAGGAATTGCAGTGATCTTGTGCTTCGAGAGCTTAGAGCAGGAATGCTACCCACGCTGAATTCGCCTTTTCGATGCTCATTTGGCATCGAATTTCGATGAAGACAACAATTTCATTCAGTTGTAGGTTAAAGGAGTCAAGATTGAGATGTCTGACGACGACTTCGACGATATTTTGGACATTTCCACGGATGGCGTGGATTTGGATGATATTGAGATGATCGATCCAGAGATCTTATAGTGGATCTTTGCTCAAAATATCGGTGTTTGGAGGACGGATAATCTACGTCTGACTGCTTGTCTTGTTGTGTGCATTATTCAGCACAATATCATCCTTAAGACAGGAAGCTATAATCAGATTTATCCTTGAGTGTAGAAGGCCACCTATGCAGTTATGGGTGGTATAGCCGTTAATTGGGCATGCACTCCTATGATTCATTTTTTCCGACCAAGGTGTTGGCACCTCACGGGGTTACTTTCCATATTGTCACCTATTCACTCTCATCATCAGGCAATACATGGTGAATCTTAGTGGGGAGACTACCCAGACGAAGGTCCTGCCTGCCATTGATAGTGCCTCCCTTAGAAAGATGGGAAGTCCTTTTCCAACAGCCGTAAAAGCAGAGCCAGCAGTAGAGCAGGAGCCGCAGCAAGAGGCGGAGTCGGGACAGGGCGCCAAGGGATATCAGAGTTCCGAGCTGGTCACCATTTGGTAGGTCCAGACTGAGCTCCAGGGGATCCACACGGACCAACGAGAGATGAGGACCGAGCTACAGTTCTAGAATCATGAGATTGGGTGCTTAGCCACTATGCTCACCCTTTTCGAGGCCTTGGCAACGACTCGAGTTCCCGTCGAGGCTCGTGACCATCCCATAGTCTGTAGGTAGTGTTTTAGGTTCTATTGTGTGTTGTTCTATCTTTTACCTTCCAACATTTGTTCTTTCCATTTTAGGTTGTTGGTTTGTATCTGTTAGTTGTATCCTTTTAAGACGAGCACGATATTTATGAGATGTACTTTTATTTATTTATTGTATTATTATTTCCAAATATGTGGACCGCTTTTATATGTACGTTTGCAAGAAACAATATAAATATTAAGATCTCATAAGGACACTTAACTAACAGTAAAATGCAAAGTGAGACTGGAAGCTTTAAACAGATAGAAATTTTAGCAAGAGAATGATAGGTTAAAATTGTTTTGGAATCATTGGTCAGCATTCATGTTTCTTACAAGCTAATTTTTTTGAATAACTGAGTATGTTGATATTTTTAAATAAAATGTCAAGTTTTATGGGTTAAGATTAGTTGTAGAATGCTAGAATTGAGCTTATGCGTTTAGCGCATAACCGACTTCCAACCACTGGTAAAAATAAGAATTATCAAAATTTCTGAGAAGGAAAATATTTAAAAAGTTTCTCTTGATTTAGAATGTTTCGCTTGAAAAAAGTTTTGGTTTTTAAATTATTTTTGACGTTCAAATAATTTTTAGAATTTTTGCATAAATTTTATTTCAAGGAAAAATTTTACGTCCAATTTTGAAAATTTAATTTTCAAGCGACGTACAAATTTGAAAAGAGAAAAAGGTTTTTATGAATTTTTTGATTTTGAAGGCCACATGCTAAGCATAGGGAAGGAAAATAGATTAGAAATGAAAATTTAGCGGTGCATTAAGATGGACGATACGATAAATTGCAAGCGATTGCAAGGGAAAAGCTATTTTAACCTTGGAATTACTATTTCGATACCTTGTCGACCACACGTGCAGGTCTATTTTGGACTCAATTTCATTTTAGTGCTCGGAAACAAGCCTATTTATGCATTTTGTACGGGGAAAATCTGGAGTAAATTCGGAGCAACGAGAAAATTTTCACCGTATAATGGGAAATGAATAGCTTATCTAATGGTAAGAATGTAAAATTCTCAACCAAAATTCCTTTTTCCAGTATAAAGTGATGTTTAGGAAGCGAGATTTCGATGCGTTAGATTTTTGGTTGGTAGGAGTTGGATGCAAATTGGTTGCACCATACTTCTATTTGTAGGAGTAGGGGATTTTTGGTGAAAAGATTTTTCAAAATTTGCATGCATATAGAACTGCCATTATATATAGGTTGTTTGCACTATATTTTCAAAAATGTTTTTAAAAAGAAAACATTCATATGGTAGGGTCCGATTTAGAATCATTCTACATACATGTTTCTATGTTGTGATTCATTATGCACTTGTGCACGTTGGTTGCAAAATTGGTTGTACACTAATTGGTTGTGTAGTTTAGGATAATTGCGAGCTAGAACTATGACTTAGTCATTGGTATAATTTCGAGGGCAAAATTCTTTTAACGGGAGAGAACGTAACACCACGTAAATTTGGCGTTAGTTATTTAGTAAGTTAGTTAGTTAATTAGGCTCCAAAAATAGAATTTATGCAAACGATGTAATTTGACCATGAAACTTGCACCATTACATTCATGGCGGAAATATGAACATTTCATATTTGTAATTTTGCGATCGGAGTCCAAACGTAGAAGCCACGGATGAAAGACAAATTCAAAAGGAAAATAATTAGATTAGAAATTAATGTTTATATAATAAATATCCGGGGACCATGGATCGGCCTGTTTATTGAGTCGGTCGACCTTGAGCGGTCGACCCCTATGATAGGGGCAGTCGATCGCTTCAAGCATGTAGGCTAGGGTTTCGTTTGGCCCAACGACCTGGATTTAATATATTTTGATCGTATGGCTGTGGTTGATTCGAGTGCCTATAAATTCAGTCATAACCCTCTCTTCTCTTCTCTTATTTTTCTGAAAGCGGCAGCGAAGCTCTACCATTTTCTCCTTTTCACTATTTTCTAAATTATAAAATATAATATTTATATTTGCATATATACAAATTAGAGAAGAATAGAAATAAAATAAGAGAAGATGAGAAGCGAATCAACACTACGCGATAACGAGGTTATAAATATATATATATTCTTATTTATATATTTATATTTCCGTTCAACCTCAAATATCTTCTCAAATCTAAAATTCTAATATATGTATATACCCTTTTTATACATATTTCTTGGAATAAGAAGGAAATGGAGTTGAATCAAAGGTTTATTTCAGATCTAGAGATTTGGAATGCTTTTAGAAGGTGAGTGGGAAATTTATATATTGTTTATGATTTTAAATCTATTCTTTTGGCATACGTTTGAATTTTATGCCTAAATCAATAATATTTATGAATTGTAGGCTCAAATTAGCGCATAAAACCATTGCCTACATATTCTTGTTTTAGATCTGATAGGAGTTATTACTATACCCTGATCTAGAAATCAGTCTCAAAAGTCTTAGATACGAATATTGATTGGATATGAAATTTATTCCAGATTTGAAATTGGGTTGTAGATTATTAGTATGATTTTGATTATTACCCTAATTATGTTGAATTGGTGATTTTCCGTAGTTCGATTTATGGAAAAAACGTCGTTTGATTTTTATAAATTTGTTTGTGTTTCCAAATTGCATAGAAGCATTTGATTTAACAAGGAATACATGTAAAAGTGAATGAAGAGACGTGTAAAGTACAGATTTATTCTTCGTAGTTTACACCGTCTATTCCAATAAAAAGAAAATACTCATTCCTTTTAATTTCAAATGAAGCAAATCTTTCTTTTTATTCTTGATCTTTTGTTTTAAACTAATTTATGGAAATCACAGTGGAGAATCTTTATAAGAAATGTAATTTCAGCAAATTAAATATGGAAAGAATATTCAAGTTAAAGATTTGTGACTAGAATATAGTTGGTAGAAGTAGGTATTTGTACATATTTATACGCGCTATAAATATGACGATTAATGCATAACGCTCGCTTAGAATATTAGTATACACAGTAATAATGTTGATTTGCGAATAGAATTAGAAAGGAGAATGAAGAAAGGTTGTTACTCCAATTAATGGGTAATGAATGTGGAATGAATTTGCGACTTACAAATAATTGATAGGGTAAATGGATTAATGGGACTGATAAATAACCATGGAATAGTTATAAAAGGTTACTAATTAGAAATTAGTAAATTTACATAAATGTCTTAGGAAATGTTTGTTAGGATGATATTCTTTTACCATAGACAAATTGACATTTATGGAAGAAGTAAATAAAGGGGATTTATGGGTAATTGAATATTTAAGGTAATTTATTTGGCCTTAAATAAGTAGAAAGAGGTTAGAAAGCTAAGTACAAATATCCAATTTAGGATGATAAAGCCTAGTAATAGTAAAGAAAAGGATAATATGGCTTAAGTTAGTAAAACTTAGAAAATTAATTGGACTTAGTAGGTTGAGATGCGAGGTCAGTAGAGTTACATAATAGAAGTCTACCCTTCACTTTGAAGCTACCATAATTTGTGTACACTTCCTACTTATGTGAGACATCTTTAACCATAGGACCCATAGGATAATTTATTGGGCTTAGAAGATTGGGATCCGAGATCAGTAAAGTGACACAACGGAAGTCTGTCCATCACTCAAAGGCTACCAGCATTTGTGTACACTTATTACTGATGTGGGACATCACTAATCATAGGACCTATGGGAAACGATTATGGGAATAATAGGATCTGCTTAGGGATTAGAGGTATTAAGTGGTTGTTTAAGGGCCCACCTCTTTTCTAATTAAAAAGTATTGAATGGTCCGAATTATCGATCAGGAGCGGTAGTGGATATCTCGAGAAGGGTCCGCTTCGGGTTTAAGGTATTAAGTGACTGATCTAGGGTCCGCCGCTCTCCCATAAAGAAGTATTAAGTGTCCTATTGAGATTCCAAGCAATGTTGGCTAGATAGTACTGTGAGGAGTCCACTTTGGGGTTAGGTATTAAATGATAGAGGATTACCGAGAATATAGGTATTAAATGGTCAAGGGTCCGCCTAGTCCTTATCCATAAGGTATTAAGTAGCTTGGGTACTGTCTCTCACATGGCTAAGACTTTAATGATGATAGATACGTTAGTAGTATGGCTATTATATATTATAAAGCCATAAATAGTGGTCAAAGGTCTTTGTAGCTAGGACCAATAGACCAACGATGACGATGCTGGGAGCCCCCTTCATATTTGAAAGTATTAAGTGGCTGATATACTTTCATTAGTATTTGTACCTTGGGAAGGGTAGGTAGATGAATTATGCTTGGTAGGAATATCGTATGTGCAATATTAGGTTTACCTGATTAGCCTTAAAATAGTAGACATAACAATTAAATGAAACTAATCGGTATAAATTTATGTTATGGACACTGTATAGATTTTCCAGTCACCAGAACGTTGTTCTGACCCCCTCCACATTACATTCTGCAAGATAGATTTAGAGGAACATGTCACTGGAGCTGGACATGATTGATTATTGGAGAAGTCTTCTTTTCTCTCATTCTCGATGCTGATGTGACAACCTGATATCCAAGGAATACAATTAATTCTGAGGTATTAGCCATAGTCAATATTTATATCGTATTATTTCCGCTGTGATTTTATATTTTATCAATCTTTGATAATGCTTATGCTTATTTGTAGGTACCAAATCCAATGATTTGTACTTTTATAGACATAGGTTTCGATTCTGGTTGAAATTTAGGATCATTAAAGTGCGGGTTGTTACACAAACGTTGGTATTTTTGAAATTTCATAGAATATAATAACCAGTATATTTATTGTTATTTTATTATCGTGTCGCATTGTTGTGCGCTATCATATTTTTATTTCTATCGTTCGTGGCTCGTACGCAAAGTAATATTATGTAGCAAGTACCCAGAGCAAATCAAATCCTAAACAAGATTTTTTTTAACAAGCCATAATTTGATTTACTTATTTTGATGTGGCTTTGATTTGTTTTGATTTGAAGGATGCCTTGAAATTTGGTTTTGGTTTTGCTTAGCTACCATATAATTTAGGTCTTATAAATATGCTCATATCAACTCAAACACTTCTTTTTTTTCACTCTTGCATCTTTGTTCCTTCTTCTTCTTTTATATTCACTTCCCAGTAAATGAAGATAAACCATTTTTCATGTTCAAAAATCAATACCTCTCATTTCATCATAAATTAGCAAAAACTTCCAACATGAAAGTTGTTTGTTTAGGCCTTTAGTATTTTTTTAAAATAGTCGCTCATCATTTCATCGAGCGGATTAGCGGATATCGTTTGATTACAGTGGTTGTCAAATATTAGTTGTTATTCAATGATCACGAAATGGAGAATGGAGGATAAGGTTGGGTTTGTATCAACAAGGCATGATTTTTGGCTCTGGTTTCGAGATTTTTGGGGATGGAGTTGGCCGTGGGTGATTTTGAATGTTTTCCGATCATATATTAGTTTTTAACGAACCGGTAGTCGAAAGGATCTATGGAGGGTGTTGGGGTAAAGCTTGGGTCATGGTGGAGTTGTGGTTGGTGGTCGTAGGGAGTACGATGGTCGGAATTGTTGGGGCGAGGTCGATTTAGGGTTTAGCTCATTGTTTTGGGTGGGTTCGGGTTCTCACGTGCTGGCGGTGGAGGAAGGAGATGAGTGCATCGGTATGGGCTCGAAGGTGGGGGCATCGAGTGGCGGTTCGATTAGTGGCCGGGGCATGGGCTAGGAGGCAGTAGAGTGGTGGCTGGAGGTGGTTGATCGAAGTGGTGCTCAATTTTTCAAATTGCTTGGGCATGTGTTTGAAAATATAGGGGAGAAGGGTGTTGAAGGTGAGTTGGGTTTGAATGGAAAAGTGTTGGGCTTTGTTTTGTTGTTGGGTGAGATAAACATATTAATTTATTTGTTTAAAATATTTTAACTAATGCGTTGAATCGAAAATTTGATATATTTTTATTTTAAATCCATTTAACCCGCAAATTTTTACGTTAGACTTGTATTGACGAGTACAATATAATGGTATAACTTGTTAATAGTTTAAACAAAGTATGAAATATTGATAAAATAATAATGATTGAATATTATTACGTTGATTTACGTAATAACATGGTTAAATTAATTATACTTCGTTTGTGACATCCATTTAGCATAATAAAACCCTAATCTTCTATAATTAAATTGAAAAGATAGTTTTAGACACCTATTAAGCAGAATAAAACCCCATTCAGCTGTAATTAAATTGAATAGATTGTTTTGGATAGAGCAGAATAAATCCTTGTTCTGTTCTTGCAAAGTAAAATGATGATTTTTAAAGCTAATTAATATGTGGATTAATTAATATTGGATAAATGATGTGTTAACTATCGATTTTTAAATGTTGAGTGCTGAAAGCTTGATTGCCTGGCCATATTGAATATGACATTGATATATGTTATAAATTGAACCTTTTTTAGGTATGAAAATAATTGGTACCGTGTTTAAGTACCATAGTGGTCGTTAAGCCTTTTCCGAATTTGAAAAGTTATGGATTAAAATTAACTTCAACTTTATAAAATTTTGAAGTAAGATGTTTTCTATATCCATAGTAGTTTAAAATATAGAAAGAAATGGAGTTTTGTAATAATTTTAGAGATTTATAAAAGAAGTTTATAAATAAGTTAGAGATTTATAAAAGGAGTTTTATAAATAATTTTAAAGTTTTATAAAAGTAGTTTTATAATTATATTTGAAGATTTATGAAAGGAGTTTTATATCTATATTTAGGGATTTATAAAAGAAGTTTTATAATTAAATATGGAGAATTATAAAAGGAGATTATAATCATATTTGGAGATTTATAAAGGGAGTTTTATAATAATTTTAGAGATTTTTATAAGGAGTTTTAGAAATAATTTAGAGATTTATAAGTTGTTTATAAATAAAAGAATATATTTATAATTGCTATTTTATGAAAAGAAGTTTTATAAATATGAAAGAAACTTATAAAAAGGAGATTTATAAATAGAAAGAAGTTTTGTAAAGGAATTTTAATGGAATTTTATAAAAAGGAAAATGTTTTGGGTTTATTGTTATCAATATTTTTAAATGACATTTGTTTTGACCCAAATAAGTATGGTTTTGAAAGTGAAATCTTTCTTAAGATTTTTTGAATATACTTATACCATTGAGATAAGTATATGGCTATATTTTCTAAGTATTAAAATGGTTTTGTAGATATACTTTTCTAGGTACTGAAACGGTTTTGTAAATATACTTTTCTAAGTATTGAAAATGTAGTGTTTTGTGAATATATTTATACCGTTGAGATAAGTATATGGTTATATTTTCTAAGTACTTAAAGTGTAGCGTTTTGTGAATATACTTATACCAATGAGATAAGTATATGAATAGTTTTCCAAGCATTGAAAAATATAAATAAATAGTGATTGAGTAGTATACACATGTATATTTTTGTAAAAGTATGTTGATACAAGTATTTACAATGTTATTTTAATTAATGAAAAGTAATTAAAGAGGTTTAGTGGTTACTTATATGCTTAATCATGCTTGGTTTCCATATGAAATTAAATCTCCGATTTGATTGTCTGTTTATTTGATAGTTAAATAACTGACTATCAAATCTTGACCAAAATTATAACTTTGGAAACATCTAGAAGAAATACGAGAATTATATGGTACAATTATCTTCGGTGATGCTATACTGTACGTATAAACTTGTTATGTTCTTTTAGGACAAATGATAAGGAAATCCATCCGCTTAAATGCTTAAAAGGTGATTTCCACTTTTATGTATTGTCTGTTTATTTTGAAAGAACTGGAATTGAGTTTACCGGAATCTGTCGATTGGTTATAGGGCGACCTGTAAGCAGGGGAGTGTACTTATATGAGATGACTTGAAACTGTAACCACTGCAAAACCATATGCACATTATACGCTTTGGAAGAGGTTCATGATTGGTTCGAGATAGTGGAATTGAAGACGGAGTTCTTTGAAGTGCAAGGGCTACTTGCTACTAATCTTGACGGTGATTCCAAAAAGGATGTAGTAGAAGTAGTATTTTCGGTTTGTTCATATCCTAAACAACTTGAATGAATGAATACTGACATTGTATTGTTGCTTGGAAGGAAATATTTGCATTCCAAGTGGGATTTGCTAAGAGAGGGAAAAGGTAATCATGACCTCACAAGCCTCACAACTCGATAATACTAAAATAGGGGATATGCAGTAGAGTTATATGGTTCGCTACCATTAGGAGCATCATTCCTCGATCTAGATTCGATATTTATGGATTTTGGTATGCGTGCACACGGGAAGAGTGTAACTAGGTGCAATAGGTTTGTAGCCTTGGTGCCCAGGGGATGATATACTGGTATGCCATGTTAAGGTGGAAACCGGCTCTATGTCGGCAAGGGGTCCATGTGAGGTCCTCAGTACATTGTCTAGTGATGTATTGTGGCAGGTGGTACCCCAGTAACCTTGTCCTTGTATGGAATCCAATCTCCAATGCTTGCCTTATGGACTTAGTTGTGCCTAACTATGCTGAAACATGAGATGCAAGCATTTCAGCTATGTTATATATCTATTTTAAACCCCTAGACATTATTATAATATCACCGGATTTTCTATTAAAAATGGTTTGGTTGTTGTAAGGGAAAAACCCTTCCGTGTTTATGTGTGGCGTGGTCTTATGAGATACTTTTATTTTTGAAAGGTTATATAATATTACAAATCCATTTGATTGTTTTTCTCATGCCGGTTTACTAAAATAACCAAGACGTTATTTTCTTATAATGCTCGGGTTGGCCCAAGCATATTTTCAAATTTAGTTATGAATGCTTTAGAGCTTTAGGAGACGAGCTTGATGCCTCCAAGATGTAGTTACGTATGTTTATTTCCACTTCTTTTCTTGATTTGTATTTATTAGCATTTGTGAGGATAGGGCGTTATAACTGTCCAAGCTGATGTTAGGTTAGTATTACTCTAATTGTTGTACGTATAAAAATCTTGTCATTTGTAAAGATCGTTTTTACATTATATATTACTCGTCAGGATGTGAGATTTTATTCTGCCTTTTCTTTCTTTCACCCGGACAATCTGTCT